>JARHVA010000056.1:3272500-6145000 GCA_037957365.1 Torreya grandis
ATACCCTTAGTGGCAACCTTGATAAAATCACACATCACAATTTGTAGTTTTGCTTAAATATGAGGTTAGGAAAAACCATGATTCCCTCTTTAGTGGTTTTGTAAAATCACTAATCCTTAACTCATGGTTTTACAAAATGACTCCATAGTCATGGTATTACAAAACTTTGAGTCTATACTCATGGTATTGTAAAACTAAAACTTACCCTACAAAGTCATGAGTTGTGATGGAAAATCCATGACTAAGGGCATACCTATCAGTTGTAGTTTTTCCAAAGTGGCTTGGCCATCACTAGCAAGGGGTTAGGCACTCACTATAGGTCTAACATTGACAGGTCTCTAGTATACTCAAACTATCTCATCATGATGGGAATCATAGGGTAGTCATTCCATGGTTTTACCTTAGAGCTTAAAATCACTAAAAGACAAAATTCACAAATGACTTAATTTTAACCATTTTGTCCTATATGACCCCCCCCCATACACCCCCAATAAGCCTTTTACTAACACTTCACATGTCTAGATCTACCAAATTATCTAATGACCACACTCATGTCATTTCTAATTTTCTCACATCATTTGGGGCATAAAATTTCCCTCTCCCATGGTATATTATTCATCCCCCATAAGAATTACATCAACATGAGGTCTTCTCAAACTATGTAGGTAACACTTAGTCTTACTTTTTATGACTCAGGATATCTCAATCACTGATCATCTCTCATTGCCATCCTAGTCCTAGATTCATCACTTGATAGTCACATGTCAATTTTGGGTTATGAATCGTACATAAATTAGCTCTCTATCACCATTTAACTATTATTATCATTATTATCCATTTTCAAGCCTTCCCTAACATGTGTCCTTGCTACGAGACTTATCACTAGCTTGAACCCATCATATCTAAATCAATTTCATCCTATCAATCTAACATTTTATTAGACATTGGTCATTTTTCTAGAACCCATCACAATAGAGCTAATTTAACTCATAAAAACTTGGGTCATCTTCAACCTTAGCTATGACTTGGGGCATCCCAACCTTATTTTATTATTCTTATCTTATCCCACCTAGGGAGTTTTATTCAAGTGACCATTTGGGTAAGTTCACCCCACATTCTCCCTCAAGGGGGCATCATACCCTAGTAATTAATTCTTGAAGCCATATAACACTATGGTTCTTCTTTGAAATATAACTACTCCTTTCCATCTTTGTCTACTCATAATGCCCTTTTAAAGAGGGGAAAAATTATGCAGTGAATACTCGCTCTGCTAATTCTACTAATTTAGCCTACAACTATATTTATTAGTAAATTTAATTAATATCCCATTATCCCCTTACTATTCCCTACATCCTACAAACCTTACCCCATCCCAAAACCAATTAATCCCTTCATTAAACCTCTAATAAGACCTATTTACCTACTAATCTATTCCCTAAGCCACTAGCCAATTTAAAAACACAAAATAATATACCTACCTAACTAATATCCTATTCTAGCCTCTCATAATCCCTTAAACCCTAATAGAATATTTATAGAATTGGAGTATTGTAGATAATCTGAGTAATAATTTAGGCGACAATTCAGGTGATGGGTCTACCATAATTGATGACGGAACTTCTGGGAACCATAACTTTTGCACCGTAGCTCTAATTGACTCATCATTTGAACTGTTGGAAAGTTAATAATGAGTATAATGTGGTAGATGATGATGAGATCCACTTGATGAAGTTTGACCCTAAAAAAACCAAAGGAAGTGCCCCAAATTTCAATTTTAGTAATGTAATCTAAAAATAGTAAGTTTCTAAAAATAGTAATTCCTCAAATTTTGTATTATTATAAATCATGGAAGTTGAACCACTTAATCTCCCTCAAGATTAGTGAACTTACACATCCTAATCATACCTTAAAAACATGTATAAATTAATATGTAACTTGAAATGGAAATTAGACATTTCTTCTCAGAGATAAGCATATGTTTGGGTGTGCAAATTTAATCAATAAAACATCTCTTCTCAGAGATAGCATTATTTGAATTGTCTTGTTCTTATTTCTTGAATTATATTTCAACCAAATATTTTCAAGTTTTAGATCAATGGTATCAGAGTGGTTTGTCTTTAGAGTGTATGATCTCAAGGATGAGGTCAGATTATAGGAAGCTTGGGTGGAAAATAGAACTAGCAGACTATCCACCTATTTGCTCTAAATGAGTTCAAATGGTGGAGAACACCGAGACATACGATCCTTTTAAATAAATGGTGAATGAATCCCTCCAAAAGTAGAAATCATATATACTACAACAATTTAATCAAATTCTCTAATAAATCTCGATGGAAAAATTTGGCTCCTCATCTGCACCCCCACATCCTTTCAGTGCCCCAACACCCTTCAGGGTTCGGGTGAATTTTGATATCCATACATTTAAAGGAAAAATAAATGTTGATGTAGTAAAATATTGGTTGGATCAATTCTCATCTTATTTTTCTATAAATAAATTCACCGATAAAGAGAAGATCACTTTTTCTCTTTTGAAAGCATCATTGCCTATCAAAAATTGGTGGGAAGTGTACAAAAAGATATTTATTGCAGATCATATTGGCCTTGAGATGGAACCTACCTAGGATGATTTCATAGAAGTTGTAAAGGAAGAATAGTACCCCATTGGAGCATATGGTGATCTGTATATAGAGTGGCAACAACTTTAACAAGGTAAGGAATAGTCCATTCAATATTACACTAACATTTTTCATTTTCTATCTATGAGATTGGGGATCTAAGAAACTAAGAAAAACAAGGTTCTAAAATATCATGGTGAACTACAATGGTACATACGGGGAGAAATGGAACTCTTCAATTTGGAAGCCATCAGTGAGGCATATAAGTTCACAGTGAAGATTGATTAGAAGCATGGAAGAATGAATACAAAGAGTCAACCTTCAAAATAGAAAAGTGACAAAGAAGGTCAAACATGAGGCCAAAATTGGAAGCAAAAGGAAGGACAGATTAGGAAGTGGTGTGATTATCACAAATCTAGAACTCATTCCAAAGAAGAATGTTTCACTCTAAATTATGGGTGAAAGGTAAGCCTCTACATTTCATTCTTGATAGTGGAAATCAAAAGAAATTAATCTCTTATAATGTTGTGAAAAGCCTAAATCTATCCATAAAGCCTCACCCAAAGCCATACAGTATTGGATGGTTGAGTCTAGGGAGAAACCTCCGTGTCACCCACCAATGTCTTATCTCATATACAATAAAACCTTTCCAAGATGAGGTCTTATGTGATGTGGTCAATCTAGATGTTTGTGATGTACTCTTTGGTCATCCATTAATGTATGATCAACATGGAATCTATGAATCAATAACTTGAAGGATCACTCTCACTCTTGTAACATGGTGTTATAGGGTACCAAAGGTACCACCTTCTACATCTATCTCTCTGATTAGTGCTAAGAAATTTGTTCTCATGGTGGTCAAGCCACAAGAATCCAAAAGAGCTGATGTTTCAGCCTTGACTACACAAACAACACAACAATAGAAGTAAATAAATACCAAGCTAAAGAAGTTCATGGCCTTCCATCTACAGACTGATGGTTAGATAGAAATGGTGAATAATAGAGCCCTGCATAGTTCTATAAATCATAGTCGATTCCAAGTTTGCATTAGGAATCAAATTGAAGTACAACTACCACACTTGATGACAAATCTTGATGTAATGGGGACCATTGCTTCTCAAGGAGGGAGGAATGATCTAGGCAATAATTCAGGTGACGGGTCTACCCCAATTGATGACAGAACTTTTGGGAGCCATAACTTTTACACCGTAGTTCCAATTGACTCACCGTTTGAGCTGTTGGAAAGATAATAATGTGAATAACATGGTGAGATGGAATTGAGATCCTCTTGATGAAGTTTTACCCCATAAAACCTAAAGGAAGTGCTCTAAATTTCAATTTTAGTAGTGTAGTCTAAAAATAGTAAGTTTTTAAAAATAGTAATTCCTTGAATTCTATATTGTTGTAAATCATGGAAGTCAAACCACTTAATCTCCCTCAAGATAGGTGACTTTACACATCCTCATCATACCTTTAAAACATGTATAAATTAAGATGTAACCTGAAATAGAAATCAAACATCTCTTCTCAGAGATAAGCATATGTTTGGGTCTACAAATTTGATCAATAAAACACATCTTTTTAGAGATAGAATTATTTGAACTATATTGTTCTTGTTTCTTGAATTATCTTTCAACCAAATATTTTCAAGTTTTAGATCAGTGGTATCATAGTGGTTTGTCTTTAGAGTGTATGATCTTGAGGATGAGGTCAAATTTCAGGAAGCTTGGGTGGAAAATAGAACCAATAGACTCCACCTATTCACTCCAAACAACTTCAAATAGCAAAAAAAATCAAGAATTATGATCCTTTCAAGGAAATGGTGAATGAATCCCTCTAATAGCAGAAAGTGCAGATGCTACAATAATTCACTCAAATTCTCCAAAAAATCTTGATGGAAAATTTTGGCTGCTCATCCATACCCCCACATCCTTTTAGTGCCCCAACACCCTTCAAGGTTTAGGTGAATTTTGATATCCATACATTTGAAGGAAAAATTAATACTAGTTTAGTATAAAATTAGTTGGATCAATTTTCATACTATTTTTCTATAAATAAATTCATCGATAAAGACAAGATCACTTTTGCTATTTTGAAAGCATCATTACCTATCAACATCTGGTGGGAAGTGTACAAAAAGAGATTCCATGTAGATGTTACTGGCCTTGAGATGGAACCTACTTGGGATGATTTCATGGAAGCTGTAAAGGAAGAATACTACCCCATTGGAGCATATGATGATCTGTATATAGAGTGGCAACAACTTCACCAAGGTAAAGAACAATCTATTCAAGATTGCACTGACATTTTTCATTATTTATCTACAAGATTAGGAATCCAAGAAAGGGAGAAACATAAGGTTATCAAATATCATGGTAGACTATAATGGTACATACGGGGAGAAATGGAACTCTTCAATTTATAAATGATCGGTGAGGCATACATGTTCATAGTGAAGATTGAGCAGAAGTATGGAAGAATGAATATGAAGAGTCAAATTTCAAAATTGAAAAGTTATAAAGAAGGTTAAATATGAGGCCAAAATTGGAAGCAAAAGGAAGGAAAGACTAAGAAGTGGTGTGATTATCACAAATCTAGAACTCACTCCAAAGAAGAATGTCAAGCCATCAAGTCCCTACTTTTTGAATCATAATCCTCAACATCTATTGCTCTGCCTCATACAAACCCTGCAGTTAAAGAGGTTAAATAAATAATTGTAGATGTTGAGCTCAAAGCCATTATTGCTTCATCACAAACCCACGAGGAGAGGTTAGATGACAAGGAAATGTTATTTCACTCTAAGTTATGGGTGAAAGGTAAGCCTATGCATTTCATTATTGATAGTGGAAGTCAAAAGAATTTAATCTCTGCTAATCTTGAAAAAAGCATAAATCTATCCATGAAGCCTCACCCAAAGCCATACAGTATTGGATGGTTAAGTCTAGGGATAAACTTCTGTGTTACCCACTAATGTCTTCTCTCATATGCAATAAAACCTTTCCAAGATGGGGACTTATGTGATGTGGTCAATTTAGATGTTTGTGATGTACTCTCTAGTCATCCATTCATGTATGATTGACATGTCATATATGAATGAAGAACTTGAAGGATCACTCTCACTCTTGCAACACCATGATATAGGGTACTAGATGTACCACCTTCTATATCTGTCTCTCTAATTAGTGACAAGAATTTTTTTCTCATTGTGGTCAAGCCACAAAAATCCAAAAGGGTCAATGTTGCAGCCCTGACTACACAAACAACATAATAACATAATCAAATAAATACCAAGCTAAATAATTTTATGGCCTTTCATCCATAGACAGATGGTTAGACAAAAATGGTGAACAATCGAGCCCTGCACAATTCTAGAAATCATAGTCCATTCCAAGTTTGCATCGAGAATCAAATTGAAGTATAAATACTACACTTGATGAAAAATATTAATGTGATGGGGAAAATTGCTTCAAAAGGAGGGAGGAATCATCTGAACAACATTTCAGATGACAATTCAAGTGACGGGTCTACCCTAATTGATGACAGAATCTCTGGGAGTCATAACTTTTGCACCATAGCTCTAATTGAATCACCGTTTGAACCGTTGGAAAGTTAAGAATGAATACAATGAGTTGAGATGGAATTGAGATATACTCAATGAATTTTTAGCCCTAAAACCCAAATTAAGTGCCCCAAATTTCAATTTTAGTAGTGCAATCTAAAAATAGTAAGTTTTTAAAAATAGTAATTCCTCAAATTTTATATTGTTGTAAATCATGGAAGTCAAACCACTTAATCTCCCTAAATATTTGTGACCTTACACATCCTCCTAATACCTTCAAAATATGTATAAATTAAGATGTAACCCAAAATAGAAATCAAACATCTCTTCTCAGAGATAAACATATGTTTGGATCTGCAAATTTGATTAATAAAACATTTATTCTCAAAGATAGAATTATTTGAATTGTCTTATTCTTGTTTCTTGTATTATATTTCAACCAAAGATTTTCAAGTTTTGGATCAGTGGTATCAGAGCAGTTTGTCTATAGAGTGTATGATCCCGATGATGAGATCAGATTACAAGAAGTTTGGGTGGAAAATAAAACTAGTAGACTATCCACCTATTCACTCCAAATGAATTCAAATGGTGGAAAACACTGAGACATCCAATCCTTTCAAGCAAATGGTAAATTAATCCCTCCAATAGTAGTAAGTGCATATGCTACAACAATTCTCTCAAATTCTCCAATAAATCTCGATGGGAAATTCAGGCTCCTCATCCATAACCCCACATCCTTTTAGTGCCCCAATACCCTTCAAGGTTCAGGTGAATTTTGATGTCCCTATATTTGAAGGCAAAATTAATGATAATGTACTATAAAATTGGTTAGATCAATTATCATCTTATTTTTCTATAAATAAATTCACTGATAAGGAGAAGATCATTTTTGCTCTTTTAAAAGCATCATTGCCTATCAAAAATTGGTAGAAAGTGTACAAAAAGAGATTTAGTGCAGATGATATTGGGCTTGAGATGGAACCTACCTAGGATGATTTCATAGGAGTTGTAAATGATTAATACTACCCCATTAGAGCATATGATGATTTGTATATAGACTGGCAACAACTTCACTAAGGTAAGGAATAGTCTGTTCAAGATTACATTGACATTTTACATTCTCTATCTATGAGATTGGGAATCTAAGAAAGTGAGAAACACAAGATTCTCAAATATCATGGTGGACTATAGTGGTACATATGAGCAGAAATGGAACTCTTCAATTTGGAAACCATCGGTGAGGCATACAAGTTCACAGTGAAGATTGAATAGAAGCATGGAAGAATGAATATGAAGAGTCAACCTTCAAAATGGAAAAGTGACAAAGAAGGTCAAATACGAGACCAAAATTAGAAGCAAAAGGAGGAAATACTGGGAAGTGGTGTGATTATCATAAATCTGGAACTCACTCTAAAGAAGAATGTCGAGCCATCAAGTCCCTGCTTTCTAAATCACAATCCTCAACATCCACTATTCTACCTCATATAGACCCCACAGTTAAAGAGGTTGAAGAAAAAATTATAGATGCTGAGCTTGAAGCCATTATTGCTTCATCACAGACCCATGAGGAGAGGCTACATGACAAGGAAAGGTTGTTTCACTCTAAGTTATGGGTGAAACGTAAGCCTCTGCATTTCATTATTAATAGTAGAAGTCAAAAGAATTTAATCTCTACTAATGTTTTGAAAAGCCTAAATCTTTTCATGAAGCCTCACCTAAATCCATACAGTATTGGATGGTTGAGTCTATGGAGAAACCTCCATGTCATCCACCAGTATCTTCTCTCATATGCAATAAAACCTTTCTAATATGAGGTCTTATGTGATGTGGTCAATCTAGATGTTTGTGATATACTCTTTGGTCAGCCATTTATGTATGATCAACATGGCATCTATGAATCAAGAACTTGAAGGATCACTCTCACTCTTGGAATACTGTGCTATAGGGTATTAGAGCTACCACTTTCTACTTCCATCTCTCTGATTAGTGCCAAGAAATTTGTTCTCATGGTGGTCAAGCCACAAGAATCCAAAAGGGCTGATTTTTCAGCCTTGAATACACAAAAAATAAAACAATAGAAGAAAAAATATACCAAGCAGAAAAAGTTCATGGCCTTCCATCCATAGACTGATGGTCAGATAGAAATGGTGAACAATTGAGCCCTGCACAGTTCCATAAATCACAGTCCATTTCAAGTTTGCATCGGCAATCAAATCAAAGTACAATTACCATAATTGATGATAAATATTGATGCAATGGGGACCATTGCTTCTAAAGTATTGAGTAATGATCTGGGAAATAATTCAAGTGACAATTTAGGTGACGACTCTACCCTAATTGATGATGGAACTTCTGAGAGCCATAACTTTTGCATCGTAGCTCTAATTGACTCACAATTTGAACCATTGGAAAGATGAGAATGAAGAGAAAGTGGTGAGATGGAATTGAGATATAATAAATAAATTTATACCCCTAAAAACTCGAAGTAAGTGCCATAAATTTCAATTTTATTAGTGCAATCTAAAAATAGTAAGTTTCTAGAAATAACAATTCCTCAAATTCTGTATTGTTGTAAATCATGGAAGTCAAACCACATAATCTCCCTTGATATTGGTGACCTTCCACATCATCATCATACCTTCAAAACATGTATTAATTAAAATGTAACCTAAAATAGAAATAAGACATCTCTTCTCAGAGACAAGCATATGTTTGGGTCTGCAAATTTAATCAATAAAACATCTCTTCTCAGAGATAGAATTATTTGAATTATCTTGTTCTTATTTCTTAAATTATCTTTCAACTAAATATTTTCATATTTTAGATCAGTGGTATCAGAGTGGTTTGTCTTTAGAGTGTATGATCCTGAGGATGAGGTCAGATTATAGGTAGCTTGAGTGGAAAATAGAACCAGTAAACTATCCACCTATTCGCTTTAAATGACTTCAAATGGTGGACAATGAGACATCCGATCCTTTTAAATAAATGGTGAATGAATCTTTACAATAGTAGTAAGCATAGATGCTATAATAATTCACTCAAATTCTCCAATAAATATTGATGAGAAATTTTGGCTCCCCATCCACACCCCCACATCCTTTTAGTGCCCTAACACCCTTCAAGGTTTAGGTGAATTTTGATATCCCTAAATTTGAAGGAAAAAAAAATGCTGATGTAGTAGAAAATTGGTTGGATCAATTATCATATTATTTTTCTATAAATAAATTTAACAATAAAGAGAAGATCACTTTTGCTCTTTTAAAAGCATCATATCCTATCAAAAATTGGTGGGAAGTGTACAAAAAGAGATTCGGTGAAGATGATATTGGTCTTGAGATGGAACCTACCTAGGATGATTTCAAAGAAGTTGTAAAGGAAGAATACTACCCAATTGGAGCGTATGATGATCTGTATATAGAGTGGCAACAACTTCGCCAAGGTAAGGAACAGTCTGCTCAATATTACACTGACATTTTCTATTCTCTATCTACGAGATTGGGCATCCAAGAAAATGAGAAAATCAAGGTTCTCAAATATTTTGGTAGACTATAATGGTACATATGGGGAGAAATGGATCTCTTCAATTTGGAAACCATTGGTGCAGCATACAAGTTTGTAGTGAATATTGAGTAGAAACATGGAAGAATGAATATGAAGAGTTAGCCTTAAAAATAAAAAAGTGATAAAGAAGGTCAAACATGAGGCCAAAATTGGAATTAAAAGGAATGAAAGACTGGGAATTATTGTGATTATAACAAATCTAGAACTCACTCCATAGAAGAATATCGAGCCATGAAGTCTCTACTTTATGAATCACTATCCTCAACATCTATTACTCTACCTCATACAGACCCTGTAGTTGAAGAGGTTAAAGAAGAAATTGTATATGCTGAGCTCGAAGCCATTGTTGCTTCATCATAGACCCACAAGGAGAGGCTAGATGACAAGAAAAGGTTGTTTCACTCTATGTTATGGATGAAAGGTAAGCCTCTACATTTCATTCTTGATAGTGGAAGTTAAAAGAATTTAATCTCTATTAATGTTGTGAAAATCCTAAATCTATCTATGAAGCCTCACCCAAAGCCATACAATATTAGATAGTTGAGTCTAAGGAGAAACCTCCATGTCACCCACCAATGTCTTCTTTCATATGGAATAAAACTTTTCCAAGATGAGGTCTTATATGATGTGGTCAATTTAGATGTTTGTGATGTACTCTATGGTTAGCCATTCATGTATGATCGACATGGCATCTATGAATCAAGAACAAGAAGGATCACTCTCACACTTGAAATATGGTGCTATAAGGTACGAGAGGTACCAACTTCTACATCTGTCTCTTTGATTAGTGTCAAGAAATTTGTTCTCATGGTGGTCAAACCACAAGAATCCAAAAGGGCCAATGTTGTAGCCCTGACTACAAAAACAACATAAAAATAGAAGAAAATATATACCAAGTTGAATAAGTTCATGGCCTTCCATCTATAGACTGATGGTCAAATAGAAATGGTGAAAAATTGAGCCTTGCATAGTTCCATACATCACAGTCCATTCCAAGTTTGCATCAAGAATCAAATTGAAGTAAAACTACCACACTTGATGACAAATATTGATGAAATGGGTAAATTACTTCTCAAGGAGGTAGGAATGATCTGGACAACAATTCATGTGACAATTTAGCTGATGGGTCTACACTAATTGATGATGGAACTTTTGGGAGCCATTACTTTTGCACTGTAGCTCTAATTGAATCACCATTTGAACTGTTGGAAAGTTAAGAATGAGGAGAACATAGTGAGATGGAATTGAAATCAACTTGATAAAGTTTTAACCCCCAAAACCCAAAGGAAGTGCCCCAAATTTCAATTTTAGTAGTGCAGTCTAAAAATAATAAGTTTCTAAAAATAGTAATTCCTCAAATTCTATATTGTTGTAAATCATGGAAGTCAACCCACTTAATCTCCCTCAAGATTGGTGACCTTTCACATCCTCCTCATACCTAAAAAATATGTATAAATTAAGATGTAACCTGAAATAGAAATTAGACATCTCTTCTCAAAGATAAACATATGTTTGGGTCTACAAATTTGATCAATAAAACATCTCTTCTCAGAGATAACATTATTTGAATTGTCTTGTTCTTATTTTTTGAAATATATTTCAACCAAAGCTTTTCATGTTTTGAATGAGTGGTATTAGAGTGGTTTGTATTTAGAGTGTATGGTCCTAAGGATGAGTTCAGATTACAAGAAGCTTGGGTGGAAAATAGAACCAATAGACTATCCACCTATTCGCTCTAAATGACTTTAAATGGCTGACAACACCAAGACATTTGATCCTTTCAAGGAAATGGTCAATGAAGACCTCTTATAATAGTAAGCACAGATGCTACAACAATTCACTCAAATTCTCTGACAAATCTTGATGGAAAATTATGTCTCCTCATCTATATCCCCACATCCTTTCAATGCCCCAACACCCTTCAAGGTTCAGGTGACTTTTGATATCCCTAAATTTGAAGGTAAAATCAATGTTGATTCAGTAAAAAATTGGTTGGATCAAATGTCATCTTATTTTTCTATAAATAAATTCATTGATAAAGAGAAGATCACTTTTGCTCTTTTAAAAGCATCATTGCCTATCAAAAATTGGTGGGAAGTGTACAAAAAGAGATTCAATGCAGATGATATCGGCCTTGAGATGAAACCTACCTAGGATGATTTCATAAAAGCTATAAAGGAAGAATACTACTCCATTGGAGAATATGATGATCTGTATATAGAGTGGCAATAACTTTGCCAAGGTAAATAACAGTCTGTTCAAGATTACACTGACATTTTTCATTCTCTATCTACAAGATTGGGCATCAAAGAAAGTAAGAAAAATAAGGTTCTCAAATATCATGGTAGACTACAATGGTACATACAGGGAGAAATGGAACTCTTCAATTTAGAAACCATAAGTGAGGCATACAAGTTCACAGTGAAGATTGACCAAAAGTATGGATTAATGAATATGAAGAGTCAACCTTCAAAATAGAAAAGTGACAAAGAAGGTCAAACGCAAGGCCAAAATTGGAAGCAAAAGCAAGGAAAGACTAGGAAGTGGTGTGATTATCACAAATCTAGAACTCGCTCTAAATAATAATGTCAAGCCATCAAGTCCTTACTTTCTGAATTACAATCCTCAACATCTACTGCTCTACCTCATATAGACATTGTAGTTGAAGAGGTTAAAGAAGAAATTGTAGATACTGAGCTCGAAGCCATTGTTACTTCATCATAGAACCATAAGGAGAGGCTAGATGACAAGGAAAGGTTGTTTCACTCTAATTTATGGGTGGAAGGTAAGCCTTTACATTTCATTCTTGATAGTGGAAGTCAAAATAATCTAGTCTCTGCTAATATTGTGAAAAGCCTAAATCTATCCATGAAGCCTCACCCAAACCCATATAGTATTGGATGGTTGAGTCCAAGGAGAAACCTCCGTGTCACCCACCAATGTCTTCTCTCATATGCAATAAAACCTTTTCAAGATGAGGTCTTATATGATGTGGTCAATCTAGATGTTTGTGATGTAGTCTTTGGTCAGCCATTCATGTATGATCGACATGGCATCTATGAATCAATAACTCAAAGGATCACTCTCACTCTTGGAACATGGTGCTACAGGGTATTAGAGGTACCACCTTCTACATCTATCTCTCTAATTAGTGCCAAGAAATTTGTTCTCATGGTGGTCAAGCCATAATAATCCAAAAGGGTCAATGTTGCAGCCCTGACTACACAAACAACACAATAATAGAAGAAAATAAATACTAAGCTAAAGAATTTCATGGACTTCTATCCACAAACTGATGGGTAGATAGAAATGGTGAATAATCGAGCCCTGCACAGTTCCATAAATCACAGTCCATTCCAAGTTTGCATTAAGAATCAAATCAAAATATAAATTTCAAACTTGATGACAAATCTTGATGAAATGGGGACCATTGCTTCTCAAGGAGGGAGGAATGATCTAGGCAACAATTTAGGTGACAGGTCTACCCTAATCGATGACAAAAATTTTGAGAGCCATAACTTTTGCATCTTAGCTCCAATTGACTCACTATTTCAATAGTTGGAAAGATAAGAATGAGGATAATGTGGTGAGATGGAATTGAGATCCACTAAATGAATTTTGACCTATAAAAACCCATAGTAAGTTCCCAAAATTTTAATTTTAGTAGTGTAGTGTAAAAATAGTAAGTTTCTAAAAATAGTAATTCCTCAAATTTTGTATTGTTGTAAATCGTGGAAGTCAAACCACTTAATCTCCCTAAAGATTGGTGACCTTCTACATCCTCATCATAACTTAAAAACATGTATAAATTAATATGTAACCCAAAATGGATATCAGACATCTCTTCTCAGAGATAATCATATGTTTGGGTCTACAAATTTGATCAATAAAACATCTCTTCTCAGAGATAGCATTGTTTGAATTGTCTTATTCTTATTTCTTAAATTATGTTTCAACCAAAGCTTTTCAAGTTTTGGATGAGTGGTATCAGAGTGGTTTGTCTTTAGAGTGTATGATCCTGAGGATGAGGTTAGATTATAAGAATCTTGGATGGAAAATAGAATCAATAGACTATCCACCTATTCGCTCCAAATGACTTCAAATGGTAGAAAACATCGAGACATATAATACTTTCAAGGAAATGGTAAATGAAGCCCTCTAATGGTAGTAAGCACAGATGCTACAACAATTTAGTAAAATTCTCCAACAAATCTTAATGGTAAATTATGGCTCCTCATCCGCACCCCCACATCCTTTTAGTGCCCCAACACCCTTCAAGGTTTAGGTGAATTTTGATATCCTTACATTTGAAGGAAAAATCAATACTGATATAATAGAAAATTGGTTGGATCAATTTTCATCTTATTTTTTTATAAATAAATTCATCGATAAGGAGAAGATCAATTTTTCTCTTTTGAAAGCATCATTGCCTGTCAAAAATTGGTGGAAAGTGTACAAAAAGAGATTTAGTGCAGATGATATTGACCTTGAGATGGAACCTACCTAGGATGATTTCATGGAAGTTGTAAAGGAAGAAAACTACCCTATTGGAGCATATGACGATCTGTATATAGAGTGACAAAAACTTTTCCAAGGTAAAGAACAATCTGTTTAAGATTACACTGACATTTTTCATTCTCTATCTGCGAGATTGGGCATCCAAGAAAGTGAGAAACATAAGGTTCTAAAATATCCTAGTGGACTACAATGGTACACAGGGGGAGAAATTGAACTCTTCAATTTGGAAACCATCAATGAGGCATACAAGTTTGCAGTGAAGATTGATCAGAAGCATGGAAGAATGAATACGAAGAGTCATCCTTCAAAATGGAAAAGTGATAAAGAAGGTCAAACATGAGGAAAAAAATAGAAGCAAAAGGAAGGAAAGACTAGGAAGTGGTTTGATTATCACAAATATGTATATAGAGTGGCAACAACTTCACCAAGGTAAGGAACAATATGTTCAAGATTACACTAACATTTTTCATTCTTTATCTATGAGATTAGGCATCCAAGAAAGTGAGAAACACAAGGTTATAAAATATCGTGGTGGAATACAATGGTACATATGGGGAGAAATGGAACTCTTAAATTTGTAAACCATTGGTGAGGGAGTAATGATCTGGGCAAAAATTTAGGTGACAATTTAGGTGATGGGTCTACCCTAATTGATGATGAAACTTCCAGGAGCCATAACTTTTGCACTGTAGCTCCAATCGACTCATAGTTTGAACTATTGGAAAGCTAAGAATGAGGAGAACTCAGTGAGATGGCATTAAGATCCACTAGATGAAGTTTAACCCCTAAAAATCCAAAGGAAGTGCCCTAAATTTTAATTTTAGTAGTGCAGTCTAAAAATAGTAAGTTTTTAAAAATAGTAATTCTTCAATTCTGTATTGTTGTAAATCATGGAAGTTGAACCACTTAATCTCTCTCAAGATTGGTGACCTTACACATCCTACTCATACCTTAAAAACATGTATAAATTTAAGATGTAACCTAAAATGGAAATTAGACATCTCTTCTCAAAGATAAGCATATATTTGGGTCTGCAAATTTGATCAATAAAACATCTCTTCTTAGAGATAGCAGTATTTTAATTAGCTTGTTCTTGTTTATTGAATTATATTTCAACCAAATCTTTTCAAGTTTTGTATCAATGGTATCAGAGTGATTTACCTTTAGATTGTATGATCTTGAGGATGAGGTCAAAATAGGAAGCTTGGGTGGAAAATAGAACTAGCAGACTATCCACCTATTCGCTCTAAATGACTTCAAATGGCTGACAACATTGAAACATCTGATTATTTCAAGAAAATGGTCAATGAAGCCCTAAAATATTAGTAATTGTAGATGCCAAAACAATTCACTCAAATTCTCCAATAAATCTCGATGGAAAATTCTAGCTCCTCATCTGCACCCCCACATCTTTTTAGTGGCCCAACACCCTTCAAGGTTCAAGTGACTTTTGATATCCCTACATTTGAAGGTAAAATCAATGATTATGTAGTAGAAAATTGATTGTATCAATTATCATCTTATTTTTATATAAATAAATTCACCGACAAAGAGAAGATCACTTTTGCTCTTTTGAAAGCATTATTGCCTATCAAAAATTGGTGGGAAGTGTACAAAAAGAGATTTAGTGCAGATGATATTGGCCTTGAGATGAAACCTACCTAGGATGATTTCATATAAACTATAAAGGAATAATACTACCCCATTGGATCATATAACGATCTGTATATATAGAGTGGTAATAACTTCGCCAAGGTAAGGAATAGTATTTTCAAAATTACACTGACATTTTTCATTCTCTATCTACGAGATTGGACATCTAAGAAAGTGAGAAATATAAGGTTCTCAAATATCATGGTGGACTAAAATGGTACATATAGGGAGAAATGGAACTCTTCAATTTGTAAACCATCGGTGAGGCATACAAGTTCACAGTGAAGATTGAGCAAAATCATGGAAGAATGAATATGAAGATTTAGCCTTCAAAATGGAAAAATGACAAAGAAGGTCAAACACAAGGCCAAAATTAGAAGAAAAAGGAAGGAAAGACTAGGAAGTGGTGTGATTATCATAAATCTAGAACTCACTCTAAAGAAGAATGTCAAGCCATCAAGTCCCTACTTTTTGAATCACAATCCTCAACATCTACTACTCTACCTCATATAGACCCTGTAGTTGAAGAGGTTAAAGAATAAACTGTAGATGTTGAGCCTGAAGCCATTTTTGCTTCATCAAAAAACCATGAGGAGAGGATAGATGATAATGAAAGGTTGTTTCACTCTAATTTATGGGTGAAAAGTAAGCCTCTGCATTTCATTCTTGATAGTGGAAGTCAAAATAATCTAATCTCTACTAATGTTGTGAAAAGCTTAAATCTATCCATAAAGCCTCACCCAAAGCCATATTATATTGTATGGTTGAGTCTAGGGAGAAACCTCCATGTCACCCACCAATGTCTTCTCTCATATGCAATAAAACCTTTCCAAAATGAGGTCTTATATGATGTGGTCAATATAGATGTTTGTGATGTACTCTTTGGTTAGCCATTCATGTATTATCGACATAGCATCTATGAATCAAGAACTCAAAAGATCACTCTCACTCTTGGAACATGGTAATATAGGGTACCAAAGGTACCACCTTCTATATTTGTCTCTCTAATTAGTGCTAAGAAATTCGTTCTCATGGTGGTCAAGCCACAAGAATCCAAAAGAGTTGATGTTGCATCCCTAATTACACAAACAACACAACAATAGAAGAAAATAAAAACCAAACTGAAGAAGTTCATGGCCTTCCATCCACAGATTGATGGTCAGACAAAAATAGTGAATAATCAAGTCATACACAGTTCCATAAATCATAGTCCATTCCAAGTTTGCATCAAGAATCAAAACAAAGTACAAATACCACACTTGATGACAAATATTGATGTAATGGGGACCATTACTTCTCAAGGAGGGAGGAATGATTTGGGCAACAATTCAGGTGATAATTTAGGTTATGGGTCTACCCCAATTAATGACGAAACTTTTGGGAGCCATAACTTTTGCACCGTAGCTCCAATTGACTCATCGTTTGAACCATTGGAAAGATAAGAATGAGGATAATACAGTGAGATGGAATTTAAATATACTTGATGAATTTTGACCCCTAAAAATCTAAATAAAGTGGCCCAAATTTCAATTTTAGTAGTGTAATCTAAAAATAGTAAGTTTCTAAAAATAATAATTGCTTGAATTCTATATTATTGTAAATCATGGAAGTTGAAGCACTTAATATCCATCGAGATTGGTGACCTTCTACATCCTCCTCATACCTTCAAAACATGTATAAATTAAGATGTAACCTAAAATGGAAATCAAACATCTCTTCTTAGAGATAAGCATATGTTTGGGTCTACAAATTTGATCAATAAAACATCTCTTTTTAGAGATGGCATTATTTGAATTATCCTATTCTTGTTTCTTAAATTATCTTTTAACCAAATATTTTCAAGTTTTAGATCGGTGGTATTAGAGCAGTTTGTCTTTAGAGTGTATGATCTCAAGGATGAGGTCAAATTATAAGAAGCTTGGGTGGAAAATAGAACTAGTAGACTATCCACCTATTTGCTCTTAATGACTTCAAATGGTACACAACACTGAGGCATCCAATCCTTTCAAGGAAATGGTGAATGAAGCCCTCCAATAGTAGCAAGCATAGATGCTATAACAATTCACTCAAATTCTCCAACAAATCTTGATGGGAAATTTTGGCTCCTCATCCACACCCCCACATCCTTTTAGTGCCCCAACACCCTTCAAGGTTCAGGTAATTTTTGATATCCCTAGATTTGAAGGAAAAATCAATGTTGATGTAGTAGAAAATTGGTTGGATAAATTGTCATCTTATTTTTCTATAAATAAATTCACTAATAAAGAGAAGATCACTTTTGCTCTTTTGAAAGCATCATTGCCTATCAAAAATTGGTGGGAAGTGTACAAAAAGAGATCAAATGAAGATGATATTAGCCTTGAGATAGAACCTGCCTAGGATGATTTCATAAAAGCTATAAAAGAATAATACTACCCCATTGAAGCATATGATGATCTGTATATAGAGTGGAAAAAACTTTTCCAAGGTAAGGAATAGTCTGTTCAAGATTACACTGACATTTTTCATTCTTTATCTATGAGATTGGGCATCCAAAAAAGTGAGAAACACAAGGTTTTCAAATATCATGGTAGACTACAATGGCACATATGGGGAGAAATGGAACTCTTCAATTTGGAAACCATCAGTGAGGCACACAAGTTTGTAGTGAAGATTGAGCAGAAGCATGGAAGAATGAATATGAAGAGTCATCCTTTAAAATAGAAAAGTGACAAAGAAGGTCAAAAATGAGGCAAAAATTGGAAGCAAAAGGAAGGAAATATTGGGTAGTGGTGTGATTATCACAAATTTGGAACTCACTATAAAGAAGAATGTTGAGCTATCAAGTCCCTACAACATCTACTACTCTACCTCATACAGAGGTTGAAGAAGAAATTATAGATGTTGAGCTTGAAGCCATTGTTACTTCATCACAGACCCATGAGGAGAGGCTAGATGACAAGGAAAGGTTATTTCACTCTAAGTTATGGGTGAAAGGTAAGCCTCTGCATTTCATTCTTGATAGTGAAAGTCAAAAGAATTTAATCTCTGCTAATGTTGGAAAAAGCCTAAATCTATCCATGAAGCCTCACCTAAAGCCATATAATATTGGATGGTTGAGTCCAGGGAGAAACCTCTATGTCATTGACCAATGTCTTCTCTCATATGCAATAAAACCTTTCCAAGATGAGGTCTTATATGATGTTGTCAATCTAGATGTTTTGGATATACTCTTTGGTTAGCCATTCATGTATGATCGACATGGCATATATGAATCAAGTACTTGAAGGATCACTCTCACTCTTAGAACATAGTGTTACAGGGTACCAGAGGAACCACCTTCTACATCTGTCTCTCTCATTAGTGCCAAGAAATTTGTTCTCATAGTGGTCAAGCCATAAGAATCCAAAAGGGCCAATGTTGCAGCCCTGACTACACAAAAACTACAACAATATAAGAAAATAAATACCAAGCTGAATAAGTTCAGGGCCTTCCATCCATAGACTGATGATCAAATAGAAATGGTGAACAATCGAGCCTTAAACGGTTCCATAAATCACAATCCATTCCAAGTTTACATTAGGAATCAAATCAAAGTAAAATTTCCACCCTTGATGACAAACCTTGATGCAATGGGGACCATTATTTCTCAAGGAGGGAGGAATGATTTGATCAACAATTCAGGTGATGCATTTGCCCCAATTGATGATGGAACTTGTGGGAGCCATAACTTTTGCACCATAGCTCTAATTGACTCATACTTTGAACTGTTAGAAAGATAAGAATGAAGAAAATTTAGTGAAATGGAATTGAGATCCACTTGATGAAGTTTGACCCTCAAAAACACAAAGAAAGTGCCCCAAATTTCAATTTTAGTAGTGCAATCTAAAAATAGTAAGTTTTTAAAAATAGTAATTCCTTGAATTCTGCATTGTTGTAAATCATGGAAGTCAAACCACTTAATCTCCCTTGAGATTGGTGACCTTCCACATACTCCTCATACCTTCAAAATATGTATAAATTAAGATGTAACCTAAAATGGAAATCTGACATCTCTTCTTAGAGATAAGCATATGGTTGGGTCTACAAATTTGATCAATAAAACATCTCTTCTCAGAGATAGCATAATTTGAATTGTCTTATTATTGTTTCTTGAATTATATTTCAACCAAAGCTTTTCAAGTTTTAGATCAGTGGTATCAGAGTGGTTTTTATTTAGAGTGTATGATCTCAAGGATTAGGTCAAATTATAGGAAGCTTGGGTGAAAAATAAAACCAGTAGACTATCCACCTATTCACTCCAAATGACTTCAAATGATGGACAACACTAAGACATATGATCCTCTCAAGGAAATGGTGAATGAAGCCCTCTAATACCAGCAAGTATAGATGCTACAACAATTTTCTTAAATTTTCCAACAAATCTTGATGAGAAATTATGGCTCCTCATCTACACCTCCACATCCTTTTAGTGCCCCAACACCCTTCAAGCTTCAAGTGAATTTTGATATCCCTACAATTAAAAGAATAATAAATGCTGATGTAGTAGAAAATTAGTTGGATCACTTTTCATCTTATTTTTCTATAAATAAATTCATTAGTAAATAGAAGATCTCTTTTATTCTTTTAAAAGCATCATTACTTGTCAAAAATTGATAGAAAGTGTACAAAAAGAGATTTAGTGCAGATGATATTGGCCTTGATACAGAACCTACTTGGGATGATTTCATAGAATCTATAAAGGAAGAATATTACCCCATTGATTGAGTAAAAGAATGGAAGAATGAATACGAAGAGTCAGCCTTTAAAATGGAAAAGTGACAAAGAAGGTCAAACATGAGGCCAAAATTGGAAACAAAAGGAAGAAAAGACTAGGAAGTGGTGTGATGATCACGAATCTAGAACTCACTCCAAATAAGAATGTCAAGCCATCATGTCCCTAATTTTTGAATCACAATCCTCAACATCTATTTCTCTACCTCATACAGACTCTACAGTTGAATAGGTTGAAGAATAAATTGTATATGCTGAGCATGAAGCCATTTTGGCTTCATCACAGAGCCACGAGGAGAGGATAGATGACAAAAAAAGGTTGTTTCACTCCAAGTTATGGGTGAAAGGTAAGCCTCTAAATTTCATTCTTGATAGTGGAAGTCAAAATAATTTAATCTCTACTAATGTTGTGAAAAGCCTAAATCTATCCATGAAGCCTCACTTGACACCATGCAGTATTGGATGGTTGAGTCCAAGGAGAAACCTCTGTGTCACCCACCAATGTCTTCTCTCATATGCAATAAAACCTTTCTAAGATGAGGTCTTATATGATGTGGTCAATCTAGATGTTTGTGATGTACTCTTTGGTTAGCCATTCATGTATGATCGACATGGCATCTATGAATCAAGAAATTGAAGGATCACTCTCACTCTTGGAACACGGTGCTATAAGGTACTAGAGGTACCACCTTCTACATCTATCTCTCTGATTAGTGCTAAGAAATTTGTTTTCATGGTGGTCAAGCCACAAGAATCTAAAAGGGTCAATGTTGCAGCCTTGTCTACACAAAAAACACAACAATAAAAGCAAATAAATACTAAGCTAAAGAAGTTCATGGCCTTCCATCCACAAATTGATGGTCAGATAGAAATGGTGACCAATTGAGCCTTGCATAGTTCCATAAATCATAGTCCACTCCAAGTTTGGATTGGGAATTAAATCAAAGTACAACTACCACACTTGATGACAAATCTTGATGCAATGGATACCATTGCTTCTCAAGGAGGGAAGAATGATCCGAGTAACAATTCAGGTGACAATTTAGGTGATGGGTCTACCCCAATTGATGATGGAACTTCTAAGAGCCATAACGTTTACACTGGAGCTCCAATTGACTCATCGTTTAAACTTTTGGAAAGATAAGAATGAGGAGAATGTGGTGAGATGGCATTGATATCTAATCAATCAATTTTGACCCCTAAAAACCCAAATAAAGTTCCCCAAATTTTAATTTTAGTAGTGTAGTCTAAAAATAATAAGTTTCTAAAAATAGTAATTCCTCAAGTTTTGTATTATTTTAAATCATAGAAGTCAAACCACTTAATCTCCCTTGAGATTGGTGACCTTCCACATCCTCCTCATACCTTAAAAACATGTATAAATTAAGATGTAACCAGAAATAGAAATCAAACATGTCTTCTCAAAGATAAGCATATGGGAAATCTGTTCAAGATTACAATGACATTTTCCAACAAATCTCAATGGAAAATTCTAGCTCCTCATCCGCACCCTCAAATCCTTTCAGTCCCCCAACACCATTCAAGGTTTAGGTAAATTTTTATATCCCTACATTTGAAGGAAAAATCAATGTTGATGCAGTAGAAAATTGGTTGGATCAATTGTCATCTTATTTTTCTATAAATAAATTTATCGATAAAGAGAAAATCACTTATGCTCTTTTGAAAGCATCATTGCCTATCAAAAACTATTCAAAAGTGTACAAAAATATATTCAGTGAAAATGATATTGCCCTTGAGATGGAACCTATGTGAGATGATTTCATAGAAGTTGTAAAGGAAGAATACTACCACATTAGAGTATATGATGATCTGTATATAGAGTGGTAAAAACTTTACCAAGGTAAGGAATAGTTTGTTCAAGATTACATTGACATTTTTCATTCTCTATCTATGATATTGGGCATCTAAGAAAGTGAGAAACACAAGGTTCTCAAATATCATGGCAGACTACAATGGTAAATATGGGGAGAAATGGAACTCTTCAATTTGGAAACCATCGGTGAGGCATACAAGTTCATAGTGAAGATTGAGCAGAAGTATGGAAGAATGAATATGAAAAGTTAGCCTTCAAAATGGAAAAGTGACAAAGAAGGTCAAACATGAGGCCAAAAATGGAAGCAAATGGAAGGAAAGACTGGGAAGTGGTGTGATTATCACAAATATAGAAATCACTCCAAAGAAGAAGGTCAAGCCATCAAATCCCTACTTTATGAATCACAATCCTCAAAATCTACTGCTCTACCTCATATAAACCCTATAGTTGAAGAGGTTTAAGAATAAATTGTAGATGCTAAGCCCAAATCCATTGTTGCTTCATCACAGACCCATGAGGAGAGGCTATATGACAAGGAAATGTTGTTTCACTCTAAGTTATGGGTGAAAGGTAAGCCTCTGCATTTCATTCTTGATAGTAGAAGTCAAAAGAATTTAATCTCTACTAATATTCTGAAAATCCTAAATCTATCCATGAAGCCTCAACCAAATCCATACAGTATTGGATGGTTGAGTCCAAGGAGAAACCTCTGTGTCACCCACCAATGTCTTCTCTCATATGTAATAAAACATTTCCAAGATGAGGTCTTATGTGATGTGGTCAATCTAGATGTTTATGATGTACTCTTTGGTCAGCCATTCATATATGATTGACATGGCATCTATGAATCAAGAACTCAAAGGATCACTCTCACTCTTGGAACATAGTGTTATAGGGTATCATAAGTACCACCTTCTACATCTATCTCTCTGATTAGTGATAGTGTTTTTATGGTGGTCAAGCCACAAGATTCCAAAATGGCTGATGTTGCAACCATAACTACATAAATAATACAACAATAGAAGCAAATAAATACTAAGCTGAAGAAGTTCATGGACTTCCATCCAGAGATTGATCGTTAAATAGAAATGGTGAATAATTGAGCCTTGCATAGTTCCATAAATCATAGTCCATTCCAAGTTTACATCAGTAATCAAATCAAAGTAAAACTACCACACTTGATGACAAACCTTGATGCAATGGGGACCATTACTTCTCAAAGAGGGATGAATGATTCGGGCAACAATTTAGGTGATAATTTAGGTGATGAGTCTAACCAAATTGATGACATAATTTTTGGGAGCCATAACTTTTGCACCATAGCTCTAATTGACTCACCATTTGAACCATTAGAAAGGTAAGAATGAAAAAAAATACGTTGAGATGGCATTGAGATCCCCTAGATGAAGTTTAATCCTTGAAAACCCAAAGGAAGTGCCCCAAATTTTAATTTTAGTAGTGCAGTCTAAAAATAGTAAGTTTTTAAAAATAGTAATTCCTTAAATTATGTATTATTATAAAACATGGAAGTCAAACCACTTAATCTCTCTCGATATTGGTGACCTTACACATCCTCCTCATTCCTTAAAAATATGTATAAATTAAGATGTAACTTAAAATGGAAATCAGACATCTCTTCTCAAAGATAAGCATATGTTTGGGTCTGTAAATTTGATAAATAAAATATCTCTTCTCAGAGATAGCATAATTTGAATTATCTTGTTCTTGTTTCTTGAATTATCTTTCAACCAAAGATTTTTAAGTTTTGGATCAGTAGTATCAGAGTGAATTATATTTAGAGTGTATGATATTGAGGATGAGGTCAGATTATAGGAAGCTTGGGTGGAAAATAGAACCAATAGACTATCCCCCTATTCACTCTAAATGACTTCAAATGGTGGACAACACTGAGACATTAAATAGTTTCAAGGAAATGGTGAATGAAGCCCTCCAATAGCAACAAGCGTAGATGCTACAATAATTTTCTCAAATTCTCTAACATCGATGGGAAATTATGGGTCCTCATCCACACCCCTACATCCTTTCAGTGCCCCAACACCCTTCAAGGTTTAGGTTAATTTTGGTATCCCTACATTTGAAGAAAAAATCAATGTTGATGTAGTAAAAAATCGGTTGGATCAATTATCCGATAAATAAATTGGTTGAATTTCAATAAATAAATTCACTGATAAAGAGAAGATCACTTTATCTCTTTTGAAAGCATCATTGCCTATCAAAAATTGGTGGGAATTGTACAAAAATAGATTCAGTTCATATGATATTTGCCTTGATACGGAACCTATCTGGGATGATTTCATAGAAGCTATAAAGGAAGAATACTACCCGATTAGAGCATATGATGACCTATATATAGAGTGAAAACAACTTTGTCAAGGTAAGGAACAATCTATTCAAGATTACACTGACATTTTTCATTATCTATCTATGAGATTGGGCATCAAAAAAAGTGAGAAACATAAGGTTCTCAAATATCATGACAGACTACAATGGTACATATAGGGAGAAATAGAACTCTTCAATTTGGAAACCATCGGTGAGGCATACAAGTTCACAATGAAGATTGAGTAGAAGCATGGAAGAATGAATATGAAGAGTCAGGCTTCAAAATGGAAAAGTGATAAAGATGGTCAAACACGAGGCCAAAATTGGAAGCAAAATGAAGGAAATATTGGGAAGTAGTGTGATTATAAAAAATCTAGAAATCACTTCAAATAAGAATGTCAAGCCATCAAGTCCATAATTTTTGAATCACAATCCTCAAAATCTACTACTTTGCATCATATAAACCCTATAGTTGAAGAGGTTGAAGAAGAAATTGTAGATGTTGAGCTTGAATCCATTGTTGCTTTATCACAGACCCACGAGGAGAGGCTAGATGGCAAGGAAAGGTTGTTTCACTCTAAGTTATGTATGAAAGGTAAGCCTCTACATTTCATTCTTAATATTGGAAGTCAAAAGAATTTAATCTCTGCTAATTTTGTAAAAATTATAAATCTATCCATGAAGCCTCACCCAAAGCCATACAATATTGATGCTTGAGTCTAGGGAGAAATCTCTATGTCACCCACCAATGTCTTCTCTCATATGCAATAAAATCTTTCTAAGATGAGGTCTTATGTGATGTGATCAATCTAGATGTTTATGATTTAATCTTTTCTTAGACATTCATGTATGATCAACATGGCATGTATGAATCAAGAACTTGAAAGATCACTCTCACTCTTAGAACACAACACTACAAGGTACTAGAGGTACCACCTTCTACATCTATCTCTATGATTAGTGCCAAGAAATTTGTTCTCATGGTGGTCAAGCCACAAGAATCTAAAAGAGCTGATGTTATAGCCCTGAATACATAAACAACATAATAATATAAGTAAATAATTACCAAGATAAATAATTTAATGGCCTTCCATCTACAAACTGATGGTCAGATAGAAGTGGCGAATAATCGAGCCATGCATGGTTCCATAAATCATAGTCCATTCCAAGTTTGCATCGGGAATCAAATCAAAGTACAACTACCACACTTTATGAAAAATATTGATGTAATGGGGACCATTTATTCTCAGGGAGGGAGGAATTATTCAAAAAAAATTCAAGCATTGATTTAGGTGATAGGTCTACCACAATTGATGACGAAACTTTTGGGAGCCATAACTTTTACACATAGCTCCAATTGACTCACCATTTGAACCATTGGAAAGTTGAGAATGAGAACTCGATGAGATGGCATTGACATCAGATTGATGAAGTTTGACCCCAAAAAACTCAAAAGAAGTGCCCCAAATTTTAATTTTAGTAGTGCAGTCTAAAAATAGTAAGTTTCTAAAAATAGTAATTCCTCAAATTCTATATTATTGTAAATCATAAAAGTCAAACCACTTAATCTCCCTTAATATCGGTGACCTTCCAAATCCTCTTCATACCTTTAGAACATGTATAAATTAATATGTAAACTGAAATGGAAATCAGACATCTCTTATCAAAGATAAGCATATGTTTGGGTCTGCAAATTTGATCAATAAAACATCTCTTCTCAGAGATAGCATTATTTGAATTGTCTTGTTATTATTTATTAAATTATATTTCAACCAAAGCTTTTAAAGTTTTGGATCAGTGGTATCAGAGTGGTTTGTCTTTAGTGTGTATTTTATAGAGGATGAGGTCATATTATAAGAAGCTTGGGTGAAAAACATAACCAACAGACTATCCACCTATTTGCTTCAAATGACTTAAAATGGTGGACAACACTGAGACATATGATCCTTTCAAGGAAATGGTGAATGAATCCCTCCAATAGTAGCAAGCACAGATGCTTTAACAATTCACTCAAATTCTCTAACAAATCTTGATGGGAAATTTTGGCTCTTCATCTGCACCTCCACATCCTTTTAGTGCCCCAACACCATTCAAGGTTTAGGTGAATTTTGATATCCCTAAATTTGAAGGAAAAATCAATGCTGATGCAGTAAAAAATTAGTTGGATCAATTATCATCTTATTTTTTTGTAAATAAATTCATCAATAAAGAGAAGATCACTTTTGCTCTTTTGAAAGCATCATTACCTATCAAAAATTGGTGGGAAGTGTACAAAAAGAGATTCATTACAGATGATATTGGCCTTGATATGGAACCTACTTGGGCTGATTTCATAGAAGCTATAATTCTCAAGGAGGGAGTAATGATTTAGGCAACAATGGAAAATGTTAGTGTAATCTTGAATAGACTATTCCTTACCTTGGCAAAGTTGTTGCCACTCTATATACAGATCGTCATATGCTCCAATGGGGTAGTATTCTTCTTTTATAGCTTCTATGAAATCATCCCATATAGGTTTCGTATCAAGGCCAATATCATCTACATTGAATCTCTTTTTGTACACTTCCCACCAATTTTTGATAGGAAATGATGCTTTCAAAAGAGGAAAAATGATCTTCTCTTTATCGGTGAATTTATTTACAGAAAAATAAGATGAAAATTGATCCAACCAATGTTTTACTACATCAACATTGATTTTTCCTTCAAATGTAGGGATATCAAAATTCACCTAAACCTTGAAGGGTGTTGGGGCACTGAAAGGATGTGGGGGTGCGGATGAGGAGCCAAAATTTTCTATCAAGATTTTTTGGAGAATTTGAGAGAATTTTTGTAGCATCTGTGCTTGCTACTATTGGAGGGCTTCATTCATCATTTCCTTGAAAGGATCATATGTCTCAGTTTTATCTACCATTTGAAGTCATTGAGAGTGAATAGGTGGATAATTTTTTGGTTCTATTTTCCACCCAATATTCCTATAATCTGACCTCATCCTTGAGATCATACACTCTAAAGACAAACCACTCTGATACCACTAATCCAAAACTTAAAAATCTTTGGTTGAAAGATAATTCAAAAAACAAGAATAAGATAATTCAAATAATGCTACCTCTGACAAGAGATGCTTTATTGATCAAATTTGTAGACCCAAACATATTTTTACCTTTGAGAAGACAGTTTGATTTCCATTTCATGTTACATATTAATTTATACATGTTTTGAAGGTATGAGGAGGATGCAGAAGGTCACCAATCTTGAGGGAGATTAAGTGGTTCAACTTCCATAATTTACAACAATACAAAATTTGAGGAATTACTATTTTTAGAAACTTACTATTTTTAGACTGCACTACTAAAATTAAAATTTGGGGCACTTTCTTTGGGTTTTCAAGGGTCAAAATTTATCAATTAGATCTCAATGTCATCTCACTGAGTCCTCATTCTTATCTTTCCAATGGTTCTAACGGTTCAAATTCTCCAACAAATCTCGATAGAAAATTCTAGCTCCTCATCTACACCTTCACATCCTTTTAGTGACCCGGCACCCTTCAAGGTTTACGTGAATTTTGATATCTCTATATTTGAAGGAAAAATTAATGCTGATGTAGTAGAAAATTGGTTGGATCAATCGTCATCTTATTTTTCTATAAATACATTCATCGATAAAGAGAAGTTCACTTTTGCTCTTTTGAAAGCATCATTGCCTATCAAAAATTGGTGGAAAGTGTACAATAAAAAATTCATTACATATGATATTGGCCTTGAAATGGAATCTACCTGGGCTAATTTCATAGAAGAGGTAAAGGAAGAACACTACCCCATTGGAGCATATGACACTACAACTTCACCAAGGTAAGGAACAATCTATTCAAGATTACACTGACATTTTTCATTCTCTATCTACGAGATTGGGCATCTAAGAAAGTGAGAAACATAATGTTATTAAATATCATGGCAGAATACAATGGTACATATGGGGAGAAATGAAACTCTTCAATTTGGAAACCATCGATGAGGCATACAAGTTCATAGTGAAGATTGAGCATAAGCATGGAAGAATGAATACGAAGAGTTAGACTTCAAAATGGAAAAGTGACAAAGAAGATCAAACACAAGGCCAACATTGGAAGAAAAAGGAAGGAAAGACTGAGAAGTGGTGTGATTATCACAAATTTAGAACTCACTCCAAATAAGAATGTCGAGCCATCAAGTCCCTACTTTCTGAATCACAATCCTCAACATCTACTGCTCTACCTTATATATACCCTGGAGTTGAAGAGGTTGAAGAATAAATTATATATGCTAAGCTCGAAGTCATTGTTACTTCATCATAGACCCATGATGAGAGGATAGATGACAAGGAAAGGTTGTTTCACTCTAAGTTATGGGTGAAACGTAAGCCTCTACATTTCATTCTTGATAGTGGAAGTCAAAATAATTTAATCTCTACTAATATTGTGAAAATACTAAATCTTTCCATGAAGCCTCACCCATGGCCATACATTATTAGATGGTTGAGTCTAGGGAGAAACCTCCATGTCACCCACCAATGTCTTCTCTCATATGCAATAAAACCTTTTCAAGATGAGGTCTTATGTGATGTGGTCAATCTAGATGTTTGTGATGTAATCTTTGGTTATCCATTCATGTATGATTGACATGGCATCTATGAATTAGGAACTTGAAGGATCACTCTCAATCTTGGAACATGGTGCTACAATGTACCAGAGGTAGCACCTTCTACATCTGTCTCTCTGATTAGTGCCAAGAAATTTATTCTCATGGTGGTCAAGCCACAAGAATATAAAAGGGCTGATGTTGCAACCATAACTACACAAAAAACATAACAATAGAAGCAAATAAATACCAATCTAAAGAAGTTCATGGACTTCCATCCACAGATTGATGGTTTGACAGAAATGGTGAACAATCAAGCCCTGCACAGTTCCATAAATCATAGTCCATTCCAAGTTTGAAACAGGAATCAAATCAAATTACAACTTCCAAACTTGATGAAAAATATTGATGCAATGGGGGCCATTGATTCTCAAGGAGGGAGGAATGATGCGGGTAACAATTTAGGTGACAATTCAACTGACAGGTCTACCCCAATTGACGATAGAACTTTTGGGAGCAATAAATTTTGCACCATAGTTACAATTAACTCACCATTTAAAATGTTGGAAAACTAAGAATGAGGAGAACATGGTGAGATGGAATTAAGAACATATTGATGAAGTTTAACTCGATAAAACCCAAAGGAAGTGCCCCAAATTTCAATTTTAGTAGTGTAATCTAAAAATAGTAAGTTTTTAAAAATAGTAATTCCTTGAATTCTATATTGTTGTAAATCGTGGAAGTCAAACCACTTAATCTCCCTCGAGATTGGTGACCTTATACATCCTCCTCATAGCTTCAAAACATGTATAAATTAAGATGTAACCAAAATGGAAATCAAACATCTCTTCTCAGAGATAAGCATATGTTTGGGTCTACAAATTTGATCAATAAAACATCTCTTTTCAGAGATAACATTATTTGAATTGTATTATTTTTATTTTTTAAATTATCTTTCAACCAAAGCTTGTAAAGTTTTGGATCAGTGGTATAAGAGTGGTTTTTCTTTAGAGTGTATGATCTTGAGGATGAGGTCAAATTATAAGAAGCTTGGGTGTAAAATAGAACTAGCAGACTATCCACCTATTTACTCTCAATGACTTCAAATGGCAGACAACATTGAAACATCCAATCATTTCAAGAAAATGGTGAATGAAGCCCTCCAATAGTAGTAAGTGCAGATGCTACAACAATTCACTCAAATTCTCTAACAAATCTTGATGGGAAATTTTGGCTCCTCATCCACACTCCCACATCCTTTTATTGCCACAACACCCTTCAAGGTTCAGGTAAATTTTGATATCCCTACTTTTGAAGGCAAAATCAATGATGATGCAGTATAAAACTAGTTGGATCAATTGTCATCTTATTTTTTTGTAAATAAATTAATTGATAAAGAGGATCACTTTTGATCTTTTGAAAGCATCATTGCCTATCAAAAATTTGTGAGAAGTGTACAAAAAGAGATTCAATGTAGATGATATTGGCCTTGAGATAGAACCTACCTGGGATGATTTCATAGATACTGTAAAGGAATAATACTACTCCATTGGAGCATATGATGATCTGTATATAGAGTGGCAAAAACTTTGCCAAGGTAAGGAATAGTCTGTTCAAGATTACACTGACATTTTCCATTCTTTATCTATGAAATTGGGCATCCAAAAAAGTGAGAAACACAAGGTTTTCAAATATCATGGTACACTATAATGGTACATATGGGGAGAAATGGAACTCTTCAATTTGGAAACCATCAGTGAGGCACTCAAGTTCGTAGTGAAGATTGAGCAGAAGCATGGAAGAATGAATATGAAGAGTCAGCCTTCAAAATAGAAAAGTGACAAAGAAGGTCAAACATGAGGCCATAATTAGAAGCAAAAGGAAAGAAAGACTGGGAAGTGGTGTGATTATCACAAATTTAAAACTCACTCCAAAGAAGAATGTTGAGCTATCAAGTCCCTACTTTTTGAATCATAATCCTCAACATCTACTGCTCTACCTCATACAAACCCTGTAGTTGAAGAGGTTGAAGAATAAATTATAGATGTTGAGCTTGAAGCCATTATTACTTCATCACAGACCCAAGAGGAGAGGCTAGATGACAAGGAAAGTTTGTTTCACTCTAAGTTATGGGTGAAAGGTAAGCCTCTACATTTCATTCTTGATAGTAGAAGCCAAAAGAATTTAATCTCTGATAATGTTGTGAAAAGCATAAATCTATCCATGAAGCCTCACCCAAAGCCATACAATATTGGATGGTTGAGTCCAGGGAGAAACCTCTGTGTCACCCACCAATGTCTTCTCTCATATGCAATAAAACCTTTCCAAGATGAGGTATTATCTGATGTGGTCAATCTAGATGTTTATGATGTAATATTTGGTTAGCCATTCATGTATGATCAACATGGAATATATGAATCAAGAACTTGAAGGATTACTCTCACTCTTGGAACATAGTTCTACAAGGTACCAAAGGTACCACCTTCTACATCTATCTCTCTGATTAGTGATAAGAAATTTGTTTTCATGGTGGTCAAGCGATAAGAATCCAAAATAGCCAATGTTGCAGTCTTGAATACACAAAAAACAAAATAATAGAAGAAAATAAATACCAAGCTAAATAAGTTCATGGACTTCCATCCATAGACTGATGGTCAAATAGAAATGGTCAACAATTGAGCCCTGCACAGTTTCATAAATCACAGTCCATTCCAAGTTTACATCGGGAATCAAATCAAAGTACAAATACCACACTTGATGACAAAACTTGATGCAATGGGGACCATTACTTCTCAAAGAGGGAGGAATGATTCAGGCAATAATTTAGGTGACAATTCAGGTGACGAGTCTACCCAAATTGATGACAAAACTTTTGGGAGCCATAAATTTTGCACCATAGCTCTAATTGACTCACCGTTTGAACCATTAGAAAGCTAAGAATGAGGAAAATGTGATGAGATGGTATTGAGATCCACTTAATGAAGTTTGACCCCTAAAAACATAAAAGAAGTGCCCTAAATTTCAATTTTAGTAGTGTAGTCTAAGAATAATAAGTTTCTAAAAATAGTAATTCCTCAAATTCTGTATTATTGTAAATCATGGAAGTCGAACCACTTAATCTCTCTCGAGATTGGTGACCTTCCACATCCTCCGCATACCTTCAAAACATGTATAAATTAAGATGTAACCTAAAATATAAATCAGACATCTCTTCTTAGAGATAAGCATATGTTTGGGTCAGCAAATTTGATCAATAAAATATCTCTTCTCAGAGATAGCATAATTTGAATTGTCTTATTCTTGTTTCTTGAATTATCTTTTAACCAATGATTTTCAAGGTTTGGATTAATGGTATCAAAGTGGTTTGTATTTAGAGTGTATGATCTTGAGGATAAGGTTAGATTACAACAAACTTGGGTGGAAAATATAACCAGTAGACTATCCACCTATTTGCTCCAAATGACTTCAAATGGTGGACAACACCGAGACATCCAATCCTTTCAAGGAAATGGTGAATGAAGCCCTCCAATAGTAGAAATCACCGATGCTACAATAATTTTCTCAAATTCTCCAACAAATCTTGATGAAATATTATGGGTCCTCATCCACACCCCCACATCCTTTTAGTGCCCCAACACCCTTCAAGGTTTAGGTGAATTTTGATATCCCTACATTTGAAGGCAAAATCAATGTTGATGTAGTAGAAAATTGGTTGGATCAATTGTCATCTTAGTTTTCTATAAATAAATTCATCAATAAAGAGAAGATCACTTTTGCTCTTTTGAAAGCATCATTGCCTGTCAAAAATTTATGGGAAGTGTAAAAAAAGAGATTCAGTTCAGATGATATTGGCCTTGATACAGAACCTACCTAGGATGATTTCATAGAAGCTATAAAGGAATAATACTACCCCATTGGAGCATATGATGATCTGTACATAGAGTAGAATTAACTTCACCAATGTAAGGAATAGTCTGTTCAAGATTAAACTGACATTTTTCATTCTCTATTTGTGAGATTAGACATCCAAGAAAGTGAGAAACACAAGGTTCTCAAATATCATGGTAGACTACAATGTTACATATGGGGATAAATATAACTCTTCAATTTGGAAACCATAGATAAGGCATACAAGTTCATAGTGAAGATTGAGTAGAAGCATGGAAGAATGAATATGAAGAGTCAGCCTTCAAAATGGAAAAGTGACAAAGAAGGTCAAACATGAGGCCAAAATTGGAAACAAATGGAAAGAAAGATTAGTAAGTGGTGTGATTATCAAAAATCTAGAACTCACTCCAAAGAATAATGTCAAGCCATCAAGTCCCTAATTTTTGAATCATAATCCTTAACATCTATTTTTATGCCTCATACAGACCCTGTAGTTGAAGAGGTTGAAGAATAAATTGTATATGTTGAGCCCGAAGCCATTTTTACTTCATCACAAACCCACGAGGAGAGGCTAGATGATAAGGAAAGGTTGTTTCACTCTAAGTTATGGGTGAAAGGTAAGCCTCTACATTTCATTCTTGATAGTGGAAGTCAAAATAATTTAATCTCTACTAATTTTTTGAAAATCATAAATCTATCCATGAAGCCTCACCTAAAGCCATATGATATTGGATGGTTGATTCTAGGGAGAAACCTCTATGTCACCCACCAATGTCTTCTCTCATATGCAATAAAACCTTTCCAAGATGAGGTCTTATATGATGTGGTCAATCTAGATGTTTGTGATGTACTCTTTGGTCAGTAATTAATGTATGATCAACATGGCATATATGAATCAATAAATTGAAGGATCACTCTCACTCTTGGAACACAGTGCTATAGAGTACCAGAGGTACCACCTTCTACATCTATCTCTTTAATTAGTGCCAAGAAATTTGTTCTCATGGTGGTCAAGCCAAAAAAATATAAAAGGGTTGATGTTGCAAACTTGACTACACAAACAACACAAAAATAAAAGCAAATAAATACCAAGATAAATAAGTTCATGGCCTTCTATCCATAGACTGATGGTCAGACAAAAATGGTGAACAACTGAGCCTTGCATAGTTCCATAAATCATAGTCCATTCCAAGTTTGCATCAAAAGTCAAATCAAAGTACAACTACCAAACTTGATGACAAATTTTGATGAAATGGGGACCATTGATTCTCAAGGAGAGAGGAATGATCTAGGAAACAATTTAGGTGACAATTTAGGTGATAGGTTTATCCTAATTGATGATGGAACTTCTGGGAGCCATAACTTTTACACCGTAGCTCTAATTGACTCGTCGTTTGAACCATTGGAAAGCTAAGCATGAGGAGAATGAAATGATATGGAATTGAGATATATTAAATGAATATTTACCCCTAAAAACCCAAATTATGTGCCCTAAATTTCAATTTTAGTAGTGCAATCTAAACATAGTAAGTTTTTAAAAATAGTAATTCCTCGAATTTTGTATTGTTGTAAATCATGGAAGTTAAACCACTTAATCTCCCTCAAAATTGGTGACCTTTCACATCCTCCTCATACCTTCAAAACATGTATTAATTAAGATGTAACCCATAATAGAAATTAGACATCTCTTCTTAGAGATAAGCATATGTTTGGGTTTGCAAATTTGATCAATAAAACATCTCTTCTCAGAGATAACATTATTTGAATTGTCTTGTTCTTGTTTCTTGAATTATCTTTCAACCAAATATTTTCAAGTTTTGGATCACTATAAATATCCTCTATTTTATCCCCCCTTCTTATAGAATTTTCTATTAGAGAGATCTCCATGGAATTAAAAATTCCATGGAAAATCCCTAGCCATTTATCTCAATGGCTCAAATTTGAATTTGAACCATTGATTTCTTCATCCATACCTATATAACCAAGCTCAATCCCTCCTTAAAAATAAATTAAAAAATTATCAAATTGTTGTCTTTATCTTGCATCCAAATAGCCTTCTTGCACTCATCCAAAAGGCATTATCAAGCCTACTCACCCCTTGGAAGCCATTTATCAACATGAAGCTAACAATCCCACATCTTCAAATTGTACATCAAACATCTAATGGACAATCTTGGAGAGGAGATATAAAGAGGTAGAGTGGTGCTAAGAACACTCTTATTGAGCTGATTATCTCTTTTATCCCCTCCTACTTGTGTGTTTAAATTTTAGGTTTTTATTACTAAAATTAGTAACATAAGTTAAATTTAAAATTTAGGCTACATTATGAAAAACTATTCAATGGCAAAAGGGATATTATCAATCAAAACAAATAAAAACATTGGATAAAAACATCCCATATGTGATAGTATCATTTCATTTGGGATAATATTATCAAAAGTGGGGTGATACAGTACTAATATGCCAAAATCATAAAATTCTACTCTTAAAACTATAAACAAGATAAAATAATTTAAAAAAACTCCAAAATTCAAAATTTCATTACAAAAAACAATAGATTGTGTTATTTACTATAAATTTTGAGTAATCTTGATATGTACTAGATCACCTTTAGTCTATCTATAAAATAGTCTTTGTAAGCTCTCAAATAGAAGCATAAACACAACCTGTTGGATAGGAATATTAGAAACACATAGATCAATTTTTACAATTAAAAGATGAAAATGAAATTAAAAAACCTATTTCACCCCACTATTTATATGAATTAAATGTTTACAATATTGTTTCTTATGCTTATTGAGCAATTAATTTAACTAGGGATAAAAAACTATGCAAATGATGTCTTGAATTTTGTTTATCAAAAGTGAATCTCATCAATTGCATTGGGACACAATTATCACCTTACATTTCATTGTAATGTTATTCTATCACTTATGCTAAATTTAAAAATGGTTAACTTTCACAAATCATGATTCAAATTTGATTGACTTGGGCAATCATACTCTAATCAAATACGACTATATCCTATTATATCATTTTCATTCTATTTTGATTAAATTTACATAATTTTAAAATATCATAATTTTTAATTAAACCATTATAACTAGTCAAAATTATCTAACTAACTTTATATTTCCATCTAATCGATTATCTAATCTCATCACTCACCTCAAAAGGGGGGAAACATAGGGAAAAAAACTACAAAATTGCTATGAAACTGATGTGATTAAGATACTCAATTATTAATTACACTACAATGTGACATCAGAATTTCATACATTGGTAAAAATTTTAAAGGTATATTCCATGTAGATTCAGTGAGACCGCAAATCTAGATTATATATTTCAAATGATACACATCATAGTTTCATATGACATGCAGGTGGTGGGAGAATGTAGACACCCAAATTTGGTACACTCCTTGTTTTAAAATATATTTTAGCCACTTTTACTTATATGGATCTTAGATAAGATCTAAATTCCTATTGGTACATGTATTTCATTGTTTTCCCCATTTAATTTGTGATTTTCTATGACTTTTTGACACCCTTTTCTCATCCAAGTTACTAAAGTCATAATTACAAAAATATATCTCTAAACCCTTTTGTCATTTCAAGATTATTTTCATCCCAAGATAGGATATACAAGTAAGATTCAATAGTGTAGAGAGGATTACAAAGCAAGTTAGTCAAGCATTAGTCCATAAATAGTGAAACATGCATAAAGAACTAACTAACCAAGCCTATCTATTCCTATGGGAATTACAAAGGATATCAAGAAACAAATGAAAAAAAGAAACACCATATTACCTTCCCAAATGGATTCACCATACCCATGTGGCTCAAAAACATATTCTCCCTTGATCAAGCATCCTTGTCTTTGTTAACAATGGGGGTAAGCTCCTCCAATGCCTCAATAAAACTCTGTAAAACCTAACTAGCCTATCAATGAAGCTTGAAAACAAAATCAATGATCAAATGCAAAGCCTTGTGGAACAATTTAACATTATAAATTTGCAATATTCAAGCTTAAAATTCATGTCCATGGCCTCTCTATTTATAGATTTTTGAAATTGGTCAGGATCAACCATGACCATCCATCTCAAGATTGAGATGTGTGGCCATGGATAATCCTAATATTTGGAATTAAACTCATAAATATCCTCAAGATAAATAAGCATTAAAGAGGCATGGGAGGCATTAACTAGGCATGGGTGACCCATAATCCTGATATTTTATGCACTTATGGCTTGATGGATGCCACCTCATAGATGATGTGATGCATATATTCAAAATCTATTTCCAATAATGAGATATTCAAAAATATCTATTGAATTCTTACTTAAGCTCTTAAATTGGATTAATTAGCTTCAGTAAGTTTAATCAAGTTTAGTGCAATTCTTTGAAAATTGGTGTGCAATTAATAAAAATGGTCAGAAAGTCATATTACTAGGTCATAATTTGACTAGAGAGGAATTGGAAGGTGATGTTAGATGCATTGGAGCTGTATTCCCATTTAGGATGTTGCCAACACCAAATAATAAAGGTACGTGATGTGTACCAATGAATTAGAAGAAAAGAGTGATCCAAAGCACTAAATGGCAAATTTTTCATTTTGAATCGAAATGATCTAATCAAAGTTAGCTAGCCCATAAAATACATTGCCCTATTTATGGATATTTTGAATTAAATTGGCACTTATAAATGACAAGTTATAATCATTTAGGGTGTTTTATGGATTTTGACCTAAAATGTGCATTTGAGTGCAAATCGAGTAAGATTGAAAATTTCAACACAAATGGTGTTAAGAATTGGACCTCTACATTTTCCCCCTATTTGAGAAGGCATAGTAAGACATTAAAGTGAAGCAACATCTTTTTAAAGAAAAGAGTTGTCAAGAAAAAATTAGAATAGACCCATGATGCCCCCTCGAGAGGACATACTAGGATGGAAGAAAAGGATGGAATCTCAAAAAGAGATAAATTGAGAGGTTAACCCATGGAATATATCACATCCAGATGAGTTAATGTTTGCACATGTGATTACCATCAATGATCAAAATATAATTATAATTATAATAGGCCCTAAAGATAGGGGGAATGGGAAAGATACAATCTATAAATGTAAGGGACACATTGTAAACATATTAAATTTGAGAGTACAAGATACATGCTTATGGAATTAATCAATCCTAAGACAAGTTGCACACTAAATATTACCATCATGGGATTTAATGTGGAGAGATTTGAATTAGAGAAAAAGAGAGAATGTTCTACTTCAAAAAGGGAATCACCACTAGAATGGGATTTATAAAGAGAATATAATAAGTACTCTAGTAGAGTTGATTTGATCATGATAAGATAGTTTTGCCCTAGTAGAGCAAATTTTGATCATTGATAAATAATATATAATTATTTTCCCTTGTAGAGCTGATTTTATCAGACATGGTTTAGATTTTGTGTCCCAGCATGGGAAAATGGCAAGCAAAATAGCTCAACGATATAACCAAAAAGATAGGTTAAAGTGAGTGGGCATAAACGTACATGCGATGGTGTAATGGATTAGAAAGCCATATAAAACCAAGCATATGACAATGCACAAAGTGATGAGAGAGATGAAAGAATAATGGAAATATATGAGCTAACCTCAATAAAAATTGAGTATTGCCTACATAGTTCCATGGACTCATGTTCCAACATGAACTTCAGGCCAATATAGTTCACCCAAGTTTGGGAGAGAATGGAATGAGGAATGATGAAAATTGACCAAGAATTGATTAGAATTATAATATATGCAAAGAGATGCACATCTAAGCATAGACAAATAATCCTAAAATGCCTGCTACTTAGAGGTCTAATTCCATATCATGAGCATATTTTTTGCAAAGTATTCTTGAGAATCATTCATTGGAGTTGATGTTGGCATTAAGAATTTGAGACCTAAGCAAAAAGTGATTGCTATAGCAAAATAAATTAGGTATCATAAGTATGAATAACTTATAATGACATAATATTCCAATTATCTTGAGCCAGTTCAAATGTGAATATCTATAACTAAGGATAATGGTAAAATAATGACCAAAACTAAAGTTACAGTGATTTACGTTTAAACAAAAAAGCAAAAACAAAGAAAAAGATAAACATATATAAACCTAACTTGAAATCAAGATATGATCTTAAGTAGGAATAAAATGTTTAAAAACAAAAGTCAAGAATGTTTTAATGACATGAGACCAAGATATGAATAATCAAGATCCATGTGGACCATCAAGGCATTTTTTAACACAAAAGAGAATATCAAAATCAAACAAAAACTAAGACACCAAAAAAAATCAAATAAATAAAATGGTCCAAGAAAAACATAATAACATAGGATCAAGATATGGGTCGGGGGGTGTAGTCGGTTGGTCGGGTACTTCCGTTGCAGCTCTGCCCATCAGTGTTCAAGTCCCCCATCGGCCCTGTGGTACCGGTATTAGTCGTGTCTATCCAGTGGGGCCGGTCACATTAAAAATTTTACCCGAATTTTAATAAATTGAAACATAGGATCAAGATATAAATAATTAAGGTCCATGTGAGTCATTAAGATGTTCTAAAACACAAAAGAGATAAACAAAAAATAAACAAGGAAACATAAGACCAAGATGAGACAAGGAGTAGTAAAAAGAGAAAAGGAGAAGAAATAAAAGGAGAGGTGTGAAATCACAACAAAACACCAAGAAAACACAACAAACCACCAAGAGAACTCAAATAAACAAACACAAACAAAAACTAAGTTAGTTTGATTTAAAGACAAATGTTCATGTATGTTTAGTAGAGGTGTTAATTTCCACCACATCATAGCAAAGAATAATGACATGACAATTGTTCCCTAATTAAAGAGGAATAATGACAGAAGAAATGGGGGAAGAGAATAAAAAGAAGGGCTTAGCTGAGCTGACTCCAAATGTATAAGACAAGTGGATGCTGGTTACATAGTTCCATAGATGCATGTTCCAACATGAACTTCAAGGTAAGTGTAGTTCTCCGAAGAAATGGGATAGAAGGAAAATGATGATTAGAGCGACATGATTAATGTTATAGAAGAAATAGAAGATATGAAAAACAAATGAGAATGGTCTGACAAATGTTTAAGCTGATGAGATGACAAAGAATGATCTTATAAAATGGAAAGTGTGTGGGATAAGATGAAATGAATTGGTGTTTTTAGGCGTGCAAAATGGCAAGATAATTCAAAATTAATAGTTGCTCACAAAATGGCAAGAGCATGGGATGGTGGAATAGGAATGTACAAATGTACAAAAGTAGGAGACAATGTTTTTATTTTTTTATGGATCATGTTCTAATGTTTTTGGTATTTTCAAAGTATTTCTAATGTTTTTGGTGTTATTAGGATAAAATATGTACAAGGTGGGACCATTTAGTCAAGGAGATGCACATCCTGAGAGTAGAGGTTCTGATAAGATAGTCTAGATACATAGCCCATGCTTGAAAATCAATGAGAGCAAGGTTCTTGATAAAATAAGAAAGAGCAACAAATATTTGAACTAAGAAGATGCAACTATTCACTTGTCTAAAACTACACAAGACTATCCTAGTTGAAGTGCTTTATAGAACTTCTATTGAATATATTAATAATGTTCATGAGACATAATTAAGATCATAATTGGTCAAGGGATAAAAAAAAATGTTCAAGCTTATAACATGTCCTAGAAAAAATAAAGAATATGCTTCTCAAAGAGAGCAGTCCATAATGGGATGAAAAATGTGTTTAGAGTTCCAAGGGTTCAAAACCTTTACTATCGAGATTCATGAAAAGTGGACTAGGATAGTATAAAATGTGGTCAAGGTAAGATAAAAAAAGGGTGGGATAAAATTATGACAGCACAAGTTGCGCCCAAGTCAGGGGTCTTATAGACAATGGTTAAAAGTTGTTCATGTGTAAAACCTCTTAAGGTGTATGATGTTCATGGGCTATGAAATTTCTTCACCATTAGGTTTAGCCAATTTATATGCTCCTGATCCATAGTTTACTGTGACAATATATGGTCCTAACCAATTAGGTTGAAACTTGCCTTTCTTTTTGGGTTTAGCATTCATGTTCTTTTGGTTCTTTTTCAAGACTAAGTCACCAATCTCGAATTCTCAAGGGAGATTGTGTTTGTTGTAGCTTCTCTATAATCTATTCTGATGGGCCTACAAGTTTTCTAGGGTAACCAAACACTTAACATCAAGAAGCTCTAGTTCATGCAGTTGTGAGGCTCTATAGTCTTCATCATCTTTAATGTACTCTAGTGATATTTGTAATGATAGAATCTCAATATCGATCAGGATGATAGATTTAGTGCTAAAAACAAGGGAGTGTGGAGTATCTGTAGTTGGGGTGTGATGATTAGTTCTATAAGCCCAAAGGGTAGGAAAGAGTTGCAAGTGCCAATTATGGCCAACATCATTGACAATCTTCTTTAAGATGGATAGAATGGTTTTATTTTATGCCTCAGCTTGTCTATTTCCTTATGGGTTATATGGAGTGGATTTATTGTGATTGATATTGAATTTCACATAAAGAGATTTCACATCTTGGTTCATAAAGGATCCACCATTATCAGATATAATATGGGTTGGGATGCCATATCGATAGATGATATGGTAATGAATGAATTTGGTTATTTGTTTCCTAGTAACATAAGTGATAGGAATGGTCTCAATCCACTTGGTAAAGTACTTGGTTGTAGTCAAAATGTGCTTATGGCCATTTGAAGATGTTGGGTTAATTTCCCCAATGAGATTGAGACCCTATGTTGAGAACAACCATGGTGTTGTAATTGGCTACAATGGTAAGGAAGGTGCATGTATCAAGTTTCCATGATACTAACAAGGAACACACTTCTTTACATAATTACAAGCATTTGTCTCCATTTTGGGCCAATAATAGCCTGTTCTGAGAATTTTCTTTGCTAAGACTACACCATTGGTATGGGCCCCACACATTCCTTCATAAACCTCCTTTAGTGACAGCTTGGATTCTCCTAAAGATAAACAACGAAGAAGCATTCCATCATATCCTTTTTGATAAAGAATGTTTCCAAGGAGGATATAGAGATGAGATGAAGGAATAATTTTTGTTGGTTGTTGGAAAGATTGGTGGGAAATACATGACTATGGAAATAGTTATAAAAATCTTGGTACCATGGTAGCTTAGGTGAGGGATTAGGATCAGAAATGGTGCATATCCTCTCTAAATCTGATAGAATATGTTCCAACTAAAGAAGATTTTCAATTAGGAACTGATACTCTTTAGTATTGTCATGCATTTGAATCATGGAGCTAATTGTTGTCATGGTATTGGTAGATTTGTTGTTGACTCATGAAACTTGCTTAAACTATAGAGATTTAAAATGTGTTTTGAGGTCATTGATAATTTGTTTATAAGGAATAAACTTATCATCTCTTATTTGATACTGATCAGTTGTCTAATTTATGATTAGCTATGAATCTCCATATACCTTTAAGCTTTGAATGTCCCATTGTATGGTAAGATGGAACCCTATAACCAATGCCTGATATTTGGCCATATTATTTGTAATTGAAATTGTATATAGAAGGCTTTGGGGATCAAATCCCCCTATGGCATGATCAAAAATATGCTAACTCCAGATCCTCAAGATGTGAAGGATCCATCAAAATAGAGCATCCACTATTCAAGTTCTTGTGATGCTTGTTATATGATCATGATAGAATCATTTGAAAGGTCAAAGTTGAGAGGTTGAATAGCCATAATAAGAGCTTCTACAAGTTGGTCTACAAGAACTTATCCTTTGATTGCCTTTTGATTCTAGTACTCAATATCAAACTCATTGAGGAGTATAATTCATTTAGCCATGCATCCTTGAAGAGATACGTTATATAAGAGGAACTTGAGAGGATCTACCTTGGTGATAACAATGGTTTTGTTATTTAGCATATAATATAGCAATTTTTGAGTGGAAAACACTATAGCTAAACATGCCTTCTCAATAGCCATATAATTATATTCATAGGCTACCAACGTGTATCTTAAATAATAAACCACGTGTTCCATACCATGATCATCATGTTGAGCCAAAAGTGCCCCTAGTGTATGTTATGTGGTTGATATATAAAGAAGCAATGACCTTCCTTGTGTTGGAGGTCGTAAGACTGGTGGATTGGCCAAGTATGTTTTAAGCTTTGAAAATGCTATCTGACAATATTTATCCCACTAAAATGTTACCCCTTTCTTTAAGATATGGGTAAATGGGTGGCACTTATCTACCAATCGACAAATGAACCTGCATATAGACTAGATCTTGCCTTGTAGACCTCACAACTATTTAAGATTATTTGGTGGAGGCATTTCCATAATAGCGGTGACCTTTATAGGGTTGACTTCAATCCCTCATTGTGATAAAATGAACCCTAGAAATTTTAATTATGTGACTCCTGTAGAGACCTAAAACTAGCCATCGATAACCTCCAATTAGGCTTTTGGCTAATTTCCACCTAAAATGCACAATGTAGCCTAAAAACATTAAAATATTCTAAATGATGTGAAACTGACATATTCAATTGCCAATTTTAGCTAGGGTATCCCTAAATGGGGCACTGTAATTTATGTGCCAACTAACTTTGATCAGTTCATTTTGAGTTAAAATGTCAAATTTGCACCTGTGTACTTTGGATTACTCTTCCCTATCAAACCTATTGCACAAGACACATGCCTTTTTTATTTTTTGTTGGAAACATCATAAATGGGAATATGGTTCCAACACATCTGACATCACCTTCTAATTTCAATCCAGTTAAATTTAGGACCAATAATAGGGCATTTTGATCAAATTAAATAATTTATGCATAAAGTGCTTAATCATGCTTAAGAGCTAATTAACCCAAATCAAGGAATAATTAATAAATCCATGGAAATTTGTTGAATACTTGTTTTTGAAAATGAATATTGAATATCTTCATCAAATAACCTCATTTCTTGAGAAGACATCCCTAGGCCATAAATGCCACAAATATTAGGATTCATGCCTTCCATGCCTCATCAATGCCTTCCATGATGCCATCCCTACTTCTTAATTGCACCTTCTTATAATTCCATGATGAGGATAATTACAAAATTAATTCCAAAAATTGAATTAATCCTCAACCAGACATTTCAATCTTGAGATGGATGGTTTAGGTTGATTATGATCAAATCTAAAAATCTATAATAGAAGGCCTCACAACATCATTTCTAAGATTTTTTGATGTAAAGTTACAATGCCAAATTAGTTCCAAAAGCTTCAAGAAACTAGTGTTATCATGAAAAATTGATTCCAAGACAAGCCAAGCCACAATCCAAAGGTTCCAAGGAGAGATGGAGGTAGCCAAGCTTCCATTGCCAAGGACTTCATGAGCACAAGCCAAGCAAGCCACCACTATAAAGGCATTTGGAGCATCTAAGGAAGGTGAAGGAACTCTTGTATTTGATCCCTTAATTTTTAGTTGTGCTTGTCATTTTATTTTGTTAACTAAGCTCTCCATAGTGTCTAGGCCTAGAGATGTTATGCTATTAGTGTTTTTATTTCATCTTGTTTTCATTTTGGAACTAACACCATACTAACTATCATCTCTTGAGTCAAATTCTTAGATCACATAATGACATGCCCAGTGGGACTAGATGCATCTCACACCTACAAAAGATCCTTTTGCAACTATAAAATATTTATTTGAGCCTTTCAAACTCTTGAAAATTGATTTTCTAACTTTATATTGCCATTTTTGGTTGCCATGGTTTTTACACAATAACTGATGTCGACAAAAATATTAGCATCAGTTACTTGACCTAATTGATGTCAGTCAATAGAACTGACATCGGTTAGATCTCGGTTAGCCATAACTGACATCGGTGATAATAACCAACATTGGTCACTATGTTTTTCACAAAAATAAAGACCTGAGAACTATGTTTTCAAATTTTATTATTTCAAACTCAAAAAAGCTTCAAATGTAAAGGACATGCTAACAATTTTACTATAGGACCAAGTTTAAAATTTTCTCAAAACATGTTTAAATCACCTTTGCATGCTTAAAAATCAGTTAGGAACCTTGTTTTGGTGTTTAACAAAGAATTTTTAGATGTTTTTGGTGAATGTTTTCAAAGTTTACAACTAAGACCAAGGGGTCAAATAAACACCACCAAACATTTCATTTAGGTTTAAAAATTGAACACACTTGTCAATTTTTATTTGCAATAGTTGTTTACTTAGGTTTTGTTTGGCAAAAAGAGGAATGTTATGTGTATGTTCTTCCATTTGTCCCCTATAAATAACACTTGGAATCAAAAGTTCCATTCTTATTGTTAGTAGCCTAGTCCAAGGCTTAGAAAGAAAGTCATCTAAAGCACTCCCTAAAAACTTGTCAAAGTTTGGGTGATCTTAAAAATGACCTTAAAGTCTTTCTATTTTCATGCTTTATGTATTTATGCATCTTGGCTTGTGATGGGGACGTCATCACCTCTCACAAGTTCTTTAGGGAATCTTTGCCCCAAGGTTTCATCTCCTAGTATTGGCTTCATTTGGCTCCTTTGGAGTTGCACATGGGACATAGTGACACTTTGGACATCGCACTACACTGAGCAAACAAGAAGATGTAGTGGTTATAAAAATGACTAGACCTTTTTGTAATAAGCCAAGTGATACGGACCCAAAATCCATGCTTTTCTTTTGCATTGTTTGGCATGAAAGTCATTGTGTAATTGATTCCCCTAAATCGTTTGAAAATTTGTTAGATTTTAGACAAATTGCCACTTACCATGAAAGTATTATTGGTGCAAGGTACACCTCAAGGTCCATGTCATAGTACTATCATTTAAGAGAAGAGGGGGTGTAAAAACCCTACTATATAATGCATATTTACTTTTGGATGAATACTTAAAATCCTCTCAAATGACGTATATTAATGGATTCCAACAATACCAAGCAACCTTATCAGTTTAGGATCTAAGGGTGATTAATTAGTTGGTCTTATCTTGGATTAAGGTCTTAGTTGGAGTCAAAACTTGGTGTAAACAAATAATCCAAAACCAAACACATAGTCCAAATTTTCCTTTGAACAAGGATGCATTATGTTGTTTGTGTGAGGTCATCAATTTGTCTTATTCAAAGTTCATCAAAAGATTGAGAGTAATATCATCCAATTTGGCATAGTTATGCTACCCAATTGAGTCTAGACATTTACCAACATTGTTTAAGTGCTTCACTTATAATCCAAATTTAGAATTACACCTTTAAAATTTCATAAGGTTGATGTGTTAAGTGGGTTTTCCATTTGCACTAAACTTGAGGGAACTTAGGTTCAATTTCTAATTTGGATTGAAGATTATTTAAGACTCATAATCATTATCATCACTTGATAGACTTAAGCCATTTTGTGCTAACCACTTGCACTTTAATTCTATACACCACTGCATTTTGATTTAAGAAAAGTAGTGTTATGCTGTCATAATTATGGAAAATGTCTTTGCCTTAGAGAGTTTTTGAAACAATTTTTTGGTCACACCGTTTAGGTAGTGTAGCATCATTACACTACCCAAATAATTTTGAACATCATTTCATAGACCCTCTTGTATAGAGCTCCAAATTTGTTCCTATATTTTTAGACCAATTCAAGTGTACTTTTGTGATCTTTTATCTAAAATGGTTATACCATTCACCTTTGTCTATCCTATTTGTCAAAAGAACCAAGTTTTATACCATTATTTATGGGAAAATAAACTATTTCTAAAGTGCCTTTTGTTTCATATTTTATACCTAGTTGATCATGTTCATGACCAAGAATCGAATGCCTAGTGTTTGTTAGAAGTGTTTCAAATTTGTTAGATTAAACCTTTCATCTATTTTCAAAGTCTATCTTTTGACTCTTTTTGGCCAAGAGTCATAGCACATGCCTTGTTTGATCCTATATTTTAACATCATGTTTGGCCAAAAGACCTAACAAATTTTAAATTCTTAGATTAGACTGATTTAAAACACTTCAACCTTAGATTTTGGCATTTTGATTTTTTGGTCCATTTACTTGCTTATCTTTGTGTGAATAGTTAAATGTTAAATATTTTACATTAGCTTTTTACCTCACAAATCTTTTCATAAACCTTTTGATCCTTTTGACAAATCTAGACCAAGTTGAAGGCATCATTTGTTTTAGATTCTATCCTTTTTAGAGTTTGTATAACTCTTTAACCTTTTATTGTAAAGCATTGACTATGGATCCCAACATGTATTCCTACACTCGTAGTGGACTCATGTACAATCTAGGGATTAGTAATGTAGTTACGCAGGAAGAAATGGTGCAAGACCCTTATGCGGATAACATTACTTATGAGATGGATTCTTATCCCTCTTATTATACTTAATTAGGGGCACAAAGCCAAGATTCATTGGCTAATTATCTGGTTAACACACCACCTTATTTAGAATAGGACCAAGAATAAACCATGTAATACCTATCTATAATACTTGTAGTGGATGAGCCAACTCTTCAACAGTCATGTTTGACTAATACAACTTCCACATATGATCCATTTTTGTTTGAGCAACATTTGTTAGAGAAAAAAGATGAGATTTTGGTTAGAGCCATAAAGGTATGGGCCAAGTTTCTGGCAGACTTCCCTCGTGAAAATTTACCAAGAGTGCCCCACAATATCATTTATGATCAACATGCTTATTCTAACAATCCTATGTCTATAGTCCAAATAATGTATCAAGACCCCAATATATCCAATTGAGGAAAAAACATCATGAAATATCACTTTAACCAAATACAAATAGCATATCAAACCTACTTAAATTTAGCATGCAATTTCAATCAAATGAACATGGTGAGTAAGCCCCTCATTGACCTAGTACCTTCAATAGGAGTGTTGATGGAATTAACTAGACAAAAAAATCCAAGTTATGACCCATTTATAGAAACCACTTTAATAGATAACTTGATGCATATGCTAGTTATTGAAAAAAATTCTTTAAATTCTACATTGAATAGTGAGCCAAACATAGTAGACAATACACAAAAAGCATCCAATCTTGATCAAATTGGTACTAACGCATAAACATCTAGCCAACAACATGTGCCTATAGTTAATCTTATGAGCAAATCATCATACCAAGGAATAGGAGTTTCTGCACACCAACCTCAACCAACTGCTTCCTCAAGTATACAACCTACGATATTAGGTAATCAAACAATGGCTAATGTCACACCTTAATGATAGAATGTGATGAATCTTACTCCTCCTCAACAAGTAACAAGTAGTATTCCACAAAAATAGACACAACCTAGTATATCAATGTAATAAAATATAAATACATTGTCACCTCAATCAAGGGCAACTAATATTCCACCTCACCTGGTAATGATAAACATACCTCTTTAGTCGTATACTAATATGCCAATTCAAAACCAAGTAATGACTAGTCAACAACATGAAAATATTGGTCATCAATATATGTTGAATATGCAACCTACTTTCACTTCCTCACAAGGATTCATGCAATAAGGAAGTCTCTATGTTTCCCAGGTACCTACTAGAAAACCATTGGTTAAAAATGTGCCACAAATCTAGAGACAAGGTCTTAGTCCATAAGTTCACACTCAATAACAAGGTTTGATTAGTCATTAGTATGTCCCTTTTCAACCATAGTAGGCACAATATAGTTATATCCCCCATCCCAACCATAAAATCCTCCAATTTAAACCTTTATCACCAAACCAAACCAAAATATTATGCAACAAAATATGCAATTTCTAGTACATCCTAATTCATGTATGCATATTTTTGGTCCATTCCCTAACCAAGCCAATATACCTCAACATGTGTCTCTATCATACCCTAGTCAAATTGTCCCACTTGTGACCTTTCAACCATTTATGCGAACCATCATTCTCCTTCAAACCAATATCCCTTCTAGTTTCCTCTCCCAAAAATTGTAATAAATGAAGGATGCAATTATTTCTATGCAGGCAAGGAAGCAAACTAAAAATTTCAAATTGGATGACGTATGTTCCCATCTATTCAACATGGAGTATTTTTAGATACCATTTCCTCTAGGGTATGAACCATTTAAATTTGATAAATACAAAGGGAAAGGTGATCCTAAGGCTCATTTGACCAAATTCTTTGTCGCATGTCAACCAGTGGCATATAGTGACATATACCTTTTATTGTTGTTTCTAAGGAGCTTGGTTGGACAAGCCTTGGAGTGGTTTTTGAAGTTACCCAAGAATTCAGTAATAGACTTTAATGATCTTTTTGATAAATTTATTCAACACTTTTTCTATAATCTCGAGCATGATATTTCATTAGTAGACCTGACACAAGAAAATAAAAAAGATGGGGAGAGTTTTGAAAGTTATTTATAGTGATGGAGAGCCCTTGTAAGTTTTTTCACCCAAATTTTACTAGATAAACAATTAACCATTATGTTTACTAAAAATTTGCATAGTGAGATAGCCTATCATCTGGAACTGCAATGTACAAATACGTTCAAAGAGATCATTGATAAAAATTTTGTTGATCAAGAGGGAACTCATCAATAAGGGAGTCATCAAGCTCAATTCAAATAATAAAAATCAAGGCACCAATTAAGGAAATGACTAACACTTTAATCAAATATAAGCATCACAATAGGCATATGATAATAATCAAGTAAGACTAAATAAATTCAACTGAAATAAGAATGTTGTGGGAAATGGAATAACCAAATCCTATCATGTGAAAACTATGAAAACCTCATCTGCATTTCCTTTTCAGTGTACTCCTACCTAGCAACCTTTCCAACCAATGTCATAAGCACAACAACCAAAACCTGCACAATAAATACAACAACCCTTACCATTACAAACCCCTCTTCCTAAGATAATCGTGCATACACATCATGTCTTTAGTGACCTATGAGAACCTATTGGATCTATATTTTGTAAGCTTGCTACCACTAATATAATTATTTGGCCTATACCAAATCATTATTCACAAGATATTCCTTACCCTGATTGGTATCATGAAAATGATTTTGTGACTATCATCAGGTAAATGGACATAATCTATGAAGATGTGTCCAAATCAAGTATTTAATTAAGAAAATGATGGAAAATGAGGAGATAACATTGAATAATGGTAATTCCACTTCCAAACAAACTCTTGGGATTTATCAAAACCCTTTTATTTAACATAATAATCAATAATAGCAGAACAATCAGTAACAACGAAAATGGCTAGTGCAGTAGTAAAATCAATAGTATCAAAATCAAAGGCCGAACTAGTAAAATCAACAAACTTAGCAATAGAATCTAAAATGATATAACAATGGACAAAACCAAGGTTAGAATAGTAACAACCAACAAACCTATCATGTAGGTTCATATGACTACAACATGGTTATAGTTCATACTGTAGGGGGTAGCATTAATACCATCTCCATTAATCCTAGACCAAAAACTAATCGACCTAGACCATTGCTAAACAATAATATCTAGCCAAATTATATGGATAATGCTTCTTTGACATAGGAGTGCATACAAGAAAACCAACAAATTAGGACTTCTTATTTTAGATCTTATAACGATAACTCATTCTTGCCACACTTGTCATTTCTAGTCCCACACCATTTTTGATAGTAGTTAGCAATAATGGTCTAGTATTTTTTCCTGATTGTGTAATCACAAATTGAAGGTTGAAGATTACTATCCCTAGCCCACAATCATCCACCACTTTGCCTATCATCCAACCAACTATTCAGCCTTAGAATAAACCATTCACTACTGACCAAGACAAGAAGTTTGATATTGTGGAACAATTGTAGAAGACACCAGCACAAATTTATATCTTAGATTTTTTGTGAACATCAATAATCCACAAGAACATATTGAATGATTTCTTGACCCAATCCACTATTGCTAGTGACATATCCCCTACTAAATTTCAAGTTTTGGTTAGACACCTAGCTCCAACCCAACAAGTCACATTCAACCAAGGTGATATGTCTTCCCTTGGTCTGCTCCATAATAATCTATTATACATATAAGTTTATCTAAGATGACATAAAGTGAAACATGTATTTATAGACAATGGATTTGGCCTCAACATAATGTCTCTCAAACTCATCAAGCTTCTTAGGTATACAATGGTAGATCTCCCACTAGAAACAATAACTATCAAAGCCTATGATATTCAAAAAAGAGAATCCTAAGGCACCATAAGTTTGCTAGTTATCATTGGGCCTTTGACCCATGATACACTTTTCCATGTTCTTGATCTAGATTTATCATACAAAATGCTTATAGGTAGGCCATGATTACATGAGATTCATGTAGTCCTATCAACATTGCACCAATGTATCAAGTTTTCCTACTCAAGGATGGAGGTGAATATTTCAAGAGATTTACACCCATATGAACACTGCAGACATCTTGAGGCTAAGTTTTAAAGCTATAATTATCAGTATGACATGAATCTAAGTTCCAAGTAGGATAAAGGAAAGGCCATACTTATTGATCCTTCATCATATAATTGCATAGATCCTAATACCTTAGATTCCCTTTCCCACATGCCACCTCCTAAAGCTTCTAATCATTTCACCATTTTAGATAATGTATTTGGAGAGTATGTGACCCATGATACATTTCATATTTCCAATCTTCCTTAAAATGCAAAAAACTTTGGGCACCCTAAATTCATCCCACATATGCATTGGTAATAAAAGAACAAAGATAAGGGACCTGCCACATTTATACTAGCATCTGGCCTAGAACCTGACCCTCTTGAAGGAGATGACTCATGGTTATACAATGATGACCAAGTTGATTGTTATAAAAATACAAAGTATCCTATTCCTAATGAGATCATGGGGTATCACAAATATGAAGTAAGAGGCCTCGAATTGAATTAGTAAGGAACCATTGAGTCAATTTCCATGATTAAGTATGAAAGACCTTATGGACTTAGATTTAAACCACCTGGGGGTGACCTCCAATATCTTATTAAAAATCCATCACCAGCAACTAGTGATGATGATGCTAATAATGAAGTAGAGTCTGACCATAGCCTTACCTTTGATGACCTAGTTAAAACCAACCTATTTAATAATAATGCCATTTGTACCCATACCCTAGCTATTCATCACAACCCATTTCCATTATATTATCCCCAACTAATAGATTAAGACTAACAAGAGTCTAGTTTGTCGATTGATGAGTTCTAGAATGATGAGGAATTTTATGATTTCTTAGGCCTTAGAGATGATGTTTCCTTGTGAGATCACAAATTAGGATTCTCAATCACATTGGATCCTATAGCCTATTTTGAAGAGTGAGTGAACACCCTTAGCCAAAAATAAATAATTAAAACATTGAGGTCCCAAATTGAAAACTTCTTTGAGGCACTTTATGAAGAGGGAAAAAGTAAAGATAAAGGCCAGTCTAGTGGTGAAAACCTATCTTTAGTACCATTAGATCGGGGTGTTCATTCTTCTTCAAATTTAGACTAGGAGACCACCAATGACAAACTTGCCTACGAATCTGAGTTCAACTTTGAGCAATAATAAGTATTTGATCAGATACTTCAAGAATTTTTGACTATTTTTGTCACATGACTAGATCCCCCATTAGGGGACTCAGATTCATCATGCCTAGGAAAAGATGAAGATCAAGTCCTAACAAAGGACCTTGACATAATCTAATATTTCAAGTCATTACCTACTATCTTAGAAGATGGTTTGACCCTTCTAGTTGAAGATACAATAGAGGTAAACATCGAGACTCCATCAGATGTGAAATGGATAAAATTAGGTGTGCCCCTCACTAAGGAGGAATGTGACATCTATTGAGAGAATTTGTAGATATATTTGTATATATGTACTCTAAATGTACTCTAACATACTAGGTTTAGACCCCATCTTGGTTCTAAACCACCTTACGGTTCATGTTGGTAAAACAAAAGCTACATAAGATATATCCTCACATTGTTGTATTGGTAAGGAAAGATTTGGAAAAACTCTTAGAAGTAAGATGTATCTTATCTATTGACTACTCAGAATGGATCTCTATGTAGTACCTATTAGTAAAAAGCATGAAGGAATCAAAATATGTATTGATTTTTGAGACATCAAAAATGCCTATCCTAAAGATGATTTTCCATTTCCTAATATCGATATGATCATTGACTCCACAACAAGTTATAAAATTCTTTCACTCATGGATGTTTTTTTAGGATATAATTAGATCAGAATAGTGATAGAAGATCAGTATAAAGCAACATTCACCACTCCATGGGGAATATTTTGTTATCAAGTGATGCCATTTAGCCTTAAGAATGTGGGAGATAAATATCAAAGAGCCATGACTTTCATATTCCATGATATGATGCATGATATTATTAAAGACTATATCGATGACATATTAGAAAAATCCAAGACTAGGGTTCACCATCTAGAAGTGTTGCATAAGATATTTGAAAGACTACAAGAATACAAAGTCAGACTCAATTTGAAGAAATGTGTTTTTGGTGTAACTTCAAGAAAATTACTTAGATTCATCGTGTCTCATCAAGGTATTGAATTTGATCTGGCTAAAGTCCATGTTATAATCGAGATGCCACCACCAACCAATTTAAAGTAACTCTATAGTCTGTATGGTAAGATCAATTCAAATCAATGCTTCATCTCTTAGTTAAAAGACAAGTTCCATCCAATTACACACCTTTTGAAGAAAAGAGTTACATTTCACTGGGATGATCACTGCCAAACAACTTTTCAATAGCTCAAAGACTATCTTATCAATCTACCTATTTTATTACCTCTTATACCAAGAAAGCCATTCTTGTTATACCTATTAGCTATTGATCATGCCCTAGGGGCACTCTTGGATCAACATGATGAAAATGAAAAAGATAATGGTGTATACTACTTAAGTCATACCTTGGTTACATATGAACATAACTATGCACCTGTTGAAAAATCTTGTCTAGCCATGGTTTTCATAGCTCAAAAACTACGACATTACATGTTGAATAATAAAACTACGGTCATTTTATAGGTATATCCACTCAAGTATCTACTATCTAAAATAGCTTTGCAAGGTATAATGGCTAAATGGATCATGTTTCTTAGTGAGTTTGACATAGATTATGTTAATTAGAAATCAATCAAGGGACAAGTTCTTGCAAATCAACTTGTTGAAGCACCTCTCATAGACACACAACCACTCAAGTTTAAATTTCCCAATGAATCCATCATGACCTCTATTGATACACCCCTTGAGGAGTAGCCATGGAAGCTATAATTTGATGGTTCATTCACTGCATATGGATCGAGGATATGCCTATTGTTTATTACACCATATGGGGATCTAATCCCTAAATCTTTCAAAATCAACTTTCCTTGTACAAACAACATGGCCAAGTATGAATCACTTGTTGAAGGACTTTGATAAGCAGTGCATTGGAATATATCTCGTCGCCAAGTTCATGGTGATTCTTAGTTAATCATCAATTAGGTTACAAAACATTTTCATACCAAAGATGACAAGTTGGTTCCATATAAAGACATGGTCGACACTCTTAAACAACAAATTACTAAAATTTAGTTTGAGAATATACCCAGGGCTAGTAATATAACTCAGATGCCATGGTTGCTATTAGTTATATGATTAGATAAATAGATAAAGTTAAAGAGTATCAGTTCCTCATCAAGAATTTATCAACACCAACTCATGAACCATCAATCATCACCATGATTTGTGATATTGTTTGTCCTAATTATATCTAGTACTCATACCTTTATAAATACCTTAATGACCAAATTCTACCACCTAAATTATCTCAAAAAAAACCAAAGCCTTCATTCATCATTATCTCATTATACTCTACTTGGATCCACCCTTTACCATCATAGTTTTGATGGAATTTTGCTTCATTATTTAACTTTGATAGAGTCTACATTAACATTAAGAGAAGTTCATGAAGGAGCATGTGAAGCCCATTCTAGTGGGGCAATCCTATCCAAAAATATATTGTGCACTGGTTATTATTGGCCCACAATGGATGTAGATGCTATTGCATATGTAAAAAAGTGTGAAAAATGTCAATGACATGCTAATTTGATTCATTCCCCAATAAAAACTTTGAAACTAATGTTGATACCATGGCCATTTTCTACATGGGGATGTGAACTCATTGGGAAGATTAACCCCACTTCATATAATTACCATAAACATATCCTTACCACCACTGAATATTTCACTAAGTGGGTTGAAGCTATACCCCTCACTTACATGACTGGAAAGTAAATTTCCAAGTTCATCTTCAACCACCTCATTTGCCACTATGATATTCCCTCTAATATTATATATGATAATGGAGGATCATTCAAGAAAAAAGATGTAGACTAGTTATGTAATAATTACAACATCACACAACACTTTTCTATAACATATTACCCTCAAGATAATGGCCAAGCTGAGGCATCCAATAAAACCATTGTCAATATTCTCAAAAAGATTGTTATTGATGTTGGTCATAACTAGCACCTCTAAATATTCCCTACCCTTTGGGCATATCATACCAATCATCATACCTCCACAGGAGAAACTCCATACTCACTTGTTTATGGTACTAAATCCATCCTTCCCATTGAGGTCGAATTTCCTTCACTATACATCTCTTTCAATCATGTCTTGGATGATCATGACTATCGAGTAGCTCACCTGCAAGAGCTAGACCTAATAGATGAGAAATGCATAGTCATGCTTAACAATATTCAAACATATCAGAATTGATTCAAAGGCTACTATAATTGATGTGTTAAGTATAGAAAATTTGAACTTAGTGATCTTGTTCTCAAAGAAAACCAAAAAAATACCACAGTCAAGAAGAAACATAAAGGGAAATTCAAACCCAACTAGATAGGACCTTTCATCATCACTGCAAATTATGGATCAGGAGCATATAGGCTTGCCACACTAGATGAAGAGGAACTTCTAAAGCTGATGAATATTATTCATCTCAAGTGGTACTATGCTTAAGTGCTAAGGTGTATTATCTATAAGGACCATTTCAGTTATGCCTTTTTGTCACTATTATTCTTTATACACATACTGTTCTTATCCATCCTATTTTCCATATCCACTTTCTACTTCCAACCTATTAACCCAGTGTGCTCTAAAAACCTAGCCCATTTGACCTTGGTTTTTATAATTCATTACGTAATTTCAGCATTGAGGTATATGATCAGTTCATTAGTTTATTCAAGAGCTTTAGACAGAGATCATATTTTGGGATAGTATGACAGAAGTTTTGGTAGTTACATCTTTCATTTTTATTTTTTCTTACCTTTGGTCTTGTTGCTAATTATAACTACCTTTAGGAAAATTAGTAACTTTGATCTATGTTTTTGTGCCTTAGTTATAACTACTTATGGGCAAGCTAGGGGTAACATTAAGCCTTAATGTACCAACTTTCCACTTCCTATACCATGTTGTGCTATAATGAAAGTATTTCAAAAATAAAGTAGAATAGCAGAAGTAGATCTAAATATGACTGAAATATATCCAAATATATGATAATAGATAAGCTACTTCAAGGGGGCAACCTCCACAAGCTTCAATAAGAGCATAATTCACAATATGATGCTAAATAATTACCCACTACCTCTTATATATAGTCTATCTTGGCCATGGTTACTCCATAGGCTGACCTACTAACCAAATGAATGTATAGAGAAATGTGAAATAACATCGAAGAGGGATAAGTAAGCCATAAGTCAACTATTCCTATCCTCATACATGTGAAAGGTTAGGGCCGTAGCATGCCCTTCCCCTTCAAACCAACATTGTCCTCAACGTTGAACAACTCTGGATGTTGTTGTAGAAAATCTTCACCTTCCCAAGTTGCATCTTCACTGCTCAAGTTCTTCCACTTGATCAGATATTCCCTAATCTCTCTAGTTCTTAACCTCTTAGTACATGTTTGGAGGATCTTATCTAGTTCCAAAATAACTCATCCTTCTTCATCTAGTTCTAGGAGTTCTATTTGGGATGAAACTATCTGTCTAATGACCTTATTCAAACATGAAACATGAAATATTGGGTGTATGCGAGATGAATGAGGTAACTCAAGCTTATAAGCCACACTTCCAATTTTATTTAGAACCTGATAAGGGTCATAGTAATTAGGAAAAATTTTGTTGTCCTTTTTTTTTTTGCTTCAAGGACATTTGCAAGGCTACAAATGTACAAATACCTAGTCACCCACCTCAAAATTTCACTCACTACGGTATTGATCTGCTTGTTACTTGATCTTATTTTGTGTCAAGGACAAATTCTCTCTCAAACTATCCAAAACCTCTTGTTAATGTTGAATGTGCTCCTCTACATTTCAAACCTTGGTTTGCACCTTTAGTGCTAGAAATAGAGACATTTTAGAAGAGGTATGGAAAGATGTGTGATACCACCATTCTGCAAGTGGTAGCCATTTAACCCAATGTTCCTATTTATCTGATACAAAATAATGGAGATACCCCTCTAAATAATTTTTAACCACTTCCATTTATCCATCAGATTGGGGGTGGTAAGATGAGCTATGAGCTAGCTGAGTACCCAAACATGAAAATAGTTTAGTCTAGAAATTACTAGTGAAAATAGGATCATGATCACTTACAATTATTTTTGGGGTTTTGTGTAATTTTAGAACTGTGTCCAGAAAAATAGTTGCTATTGTACTTGTTGAAAATAGGTGTGAGAGAGCATAAAAATGGGTATATTTTTTAAGCCTATCCATAATGACCAAGATAACATTCTTACCTTTAGAACAAGGCAACCCTATGATGAAATCCATGGAAACCTACTCCCACCTTTGACTAGGAATTCATAATGGTTGTAACAGACTAGGGGTATTAACTATCTCACATTTATTCTATTGGCATATCAAGCATTCTGCCACAAACTTTTGTACATCTCCCTTGAGTCCTTCCCAAAATAATTCTTTCTTAATTCTGTGATATGTTTTCAAGAACCCTGAGTGTCTCCCAATTGGAGATGCATGCAATTCCGCAAGAATCTTATGCTTAAACTGTACATTTTTGCACAAGTATAACCTACCCTTTTACCATAGGGCATTACCTTTCCATTCAAATTTGTCAGAGGCTAAAGTACATTGCTAGAGATTTTGAATCAGAACCTATGTATCCTTGTCTTGCTCCCATTCTAATATGGCTTCATCCACCCAATCTGCTTGCAATATGGATATTTCACAAAGTAATGCTTCTGTGGATGTATCTTGTCTAGATAGTGCATCTACTACTACATTATCTTTAACTTTATTATAAATGATTTCAAAATCATAACCCAACATTTTGGTTACCCACTTTTCTTGTTCTTCAGATGATAATCTTTGCTCCAAAAAGTATTTGAGACTATCATGATCATTTTTCACCTTAAAGTGTCTACCCATCAGATAGGGCCTCCATTATTTAACTACATGAAGAATAGCCATCATTTATTTCTCATAAGCAGGTTTTTGTAGATTCTTACCTTTAAATTGATGACTCTCAAATGGAATGGGTCTTCCTTCCTACATTAGTACCACTCCCAACCCAGATCCATAAGCATCACATTCAACATTGAATGTCTTTGAAAAGTCTGAAGTAGCCAAAATTGGAGTGGTGCACATAGCTAATTTTAGTTTCTCAAATGCTTTGGTGGTGGCATCATTCCAATGGAAGGCATCCTTCTTTAGCAATGCAGTGAGTGGAGCTGTTATGCTGCCATAACCTTTCACAAATATTTGGTAGTAACCTATTAGTCCTAGGAACCCTCTGAGAGTTTTTAGAGTTTTTGGCATGGGCTATTCCATCATAGCTTTGATCTTCTAGGGATCAAATTTGACACCTTCACGGGAAACAATGTGACCTAGGTACTCTACCTCTTGTACTCTAAAAGGACATTTGGATGGCTTCACATAAAGATGATGCTTCTCCAAAACTATCAACACCTATTTCACATGTTGCAGATGTGCTTCCCATGTCTGACTATAAATCAATATGTCATCAAAGAAAACCAACACAAACTTCTTAAAAAAAGGCCTAAAAATAGTGTTCATCAAGCTCTAAAAAGTAATGGTGCATTTGTAAGACCAAAGGGAATTACCAAAAACTCATAATGGACCTCATGTGTTCTAAAAGAAGTCTTATGAACATCTTCATCCTTGATTCTAATTTGATGGTACCCTAAGCAAAGGTCTAATTTTGTGAAATAATTAGCACCATGCAACTCATCAAGTAAATCATTAATTACGGGAATAGGAAACTTATCTTTGATGGTGTACTTGTTGAGTTCCCTATAATCTGGGTACATCCTCCATGTGTCATCCTTCTTTCGTACCATGACCACTAGTGATGAATATGCACTTTGGCTATGCCTGATGATCCTTGCCTCCAGCATCTCACGGACCATTTTTTAGAATTCACTCTTTTGTGCATATGGATATCTATATGGTCTGATATTTGGTGGTTGAATCCTTGGAATTAGTTGAATGGCATGATCATGTTCTCTTTTTGGTGGTAGTCCTTTTGGCATGGCCCTAAAAATAGATGGGTGGTCATCAAGAATCATCTATAGATCAGGATGTGTAGATGTGTGTGTGGGTTGAACTTTTATGGAACATAATCGTGTAATAATTCCCTCTACCCCATTTTTTAGTATCTTGATCATCTAATGTAAACTAACCAATTGTGGAGATTTTTCCTGTAATCCACGTAGTTCAATTTTCCTACCTTTAGAATGAAAGTGCATGAATAGTTCTTGGAATTTCATCTCAATGGTACCCAAGGTTGTGACCCATTAGACTCCCAAAACAATGTCTTTGTTACCCATGAGAATAGCAAACATAGGAGAATCTAGATTGTACTCACCCATAACAAGCTTAATACTATGGCATTTGCCTGAACAATTAATTGTGCCACCATCTATAATCATGACTTGAAATTATAGTGCTAGGTAGATGAAATAGTTCAATTGAGTGGCCAAGTTATGGTTGATGAATTTATGTGTGCTTATTGAATCAATCAACACTATCACCTTTTGTTTCTTGAGGAAACCCACCACCTTAAGAGTTTGTGGAGTGTTAATACCTGCAAGTGCATGACAAGAGATTGTAGGTTGGGAATTTTTAGGTGCCTCTTCTATCTCTTCCTCATCGTCATTAGCGGTATCATCTTCTTCTTCATCTTCATTAGATCCCTCAATGTAGAATAACTTCTTCTCAGCACATCTATGTCCTTTTCTCCACTTGTTGTCACAACTGAAACATAATCCTTTTGCATGCTTCTCTTCAATTTATTGTGGGGTCAATCTGGTAAGTGGAGGAAATGTTGGTGTTGACATGTTATGATCTTTGAAGTGAGTGAATGGATTCTTCTTATTGGCTATGAATTTTTCCTCAGATCTGTGTGCCATGATAATATAATAAAAAATCTTAAGTGGATTAAACATGTGTACCTCATGTTGAATGTGGTCCTTGAGTCCACCCAAAAATAGGTCATTCAAGTTCTCAAAAATTGTCTCCACACGTAAGGATAGGTTCTAAAAATGATGAATATAATCCTTGACAGAGCTAGTTTGTCACAATTTTTCCATTTGGTTTAAGTAATTCTCTGTCACACTATTGCCATAGTGTAATTGAATCTCCTCTATAAAAACTAACCAAGTGACATTTAGAGTCATCTTTTTATTTTGAGCACACAACCATCGATACCAAATGAATTAATCAGGTTCAAGATACAAGGATGCCATGGTAACCTTCTTTCCACTTAGGATTTGATGTAGATCAAAAATATTCTCCATTTGGTTGATCCAATTGAGTGGATCTTTTCCATCAAATTTGTGCATATCCACCTTTGGTAACAGGTTCCTCTTTGGCACTGTAGTTAGATTTGAAGTAGATTGGTTGAGAGAACCACCCTGGTGGGGCTATGTAATAGTGTTAGCTAGATGATTTGACTAATTAATTTTCAAAGCCATTATGATATATACCAAACTATCTTGTATGTATTTCATATTAGATTATAGGCCTTGCACCTCACGCTGAATGCCTTGCACACTATAGTCAAGCTGGCTCACTTTATGATCTATATCAAAGAACCCCAGTATAAATGATATAGTACCTCCCCCTTTTGACTCCATCTCTTCCTTTTTAGGATTTTTACCTAGAGTTTCAACACCCTTTCCTCAGGCCTGAGTTTGTGGACCTGCCATAAAAGGGATTTACGATGTCGACCCTAATTGGCTCTTTTGACCCAACTTTGATGAAGTGATTTTGGAATTATGTCAGCCTCAAATTAAAATTTACAAAGAACAAACCCTAGCAAAAATTTTTTAGTCTTTCCAAAAATGTAAATAACTTAGAAAAATTCTTTGAATTACACACTATAGAGTAATTTTATGAAAACCCCTAAAATGGAGATAACTTTTGTAAAACAAATCCAAATGATCTAAAATTTTAATGGAAGCTTAAATTAATTATTTATAACCTTCAGTAAAAACATTTAAGATAAATTCACAACTGTTTTATAGATATATCCAAATTTTAAAAAATTAGGGTTTCACCCACAAGATTGCCCAAATCACAGCTCTGATACCACTTGTAATGAAATTACTTCAAAAATAAAGTAAAATAGCAGAAGTAGATACAAATATGATTGAAATATATCCAAATATATGATAATAGATAAGCCACTTCGAGGGGGAAACCTCCACAAGCTTCAATAAGAGCAGAATTCACAATATGATGCTAAATAATTACCCACTACCTCCTATATATAGTCTATCTAGGCCATGGTTACTCCATAGGATGACCTACTAACCAAATGAATGCATAGATAAATGTGAAATAACATCAAAGAGGGATAAGTAATCCACAAGTTGGTTATTTCTATCATCATACATGTGATAGGTTAAGGCCTTAGCATTTGCCTTTATACTAACTGTGCCTATTTTGTTTGAATTGACTACTACACTAGTCAAGTTCCTCCACTATAATTGTGGAACTACATTGACTTGAAACCCTACTTTGGGACTATGTAGGTAGTGCTCAATACTTGTTAAGGTCAGCTCAGTCATCCTTTTTCCCATGCTCTTACCATTTTGTGAGCACCCTAAGCCACACTCTCACCATTTTGTGAGTACCTTAAGCTATGCTCTCACCATTTTGTGAGAAACCTAAGCCACAGTCTCACCATTTTGTGAGCAACCTAATCCACACTCTCTCTATTTTATGAGCACCCTAATCCATGCTCTCACCATTTTTTGAGCACCCTAAGCCATGCTCTCACCATTTTGCAAGAAACCTAAGCCACACTCTCATCATTTTGTGAGCAACCTTAGCCATGCTCTCACCGTTTTGTGAGCTTAAACCATTTAGTGTCTCATCATTCTTGATTGAGTTGAGACACTCCAAAACTTCCAAAAATATTTAAAAATTATTATAAAATAATAAAAACATTAACCACTTCTTTGTCTTAAAGATTCTAGGAACCCTTACTAAGTTACAAGCAAATCACTTCGCATTTAGTTTCCCCATCCTTTTTAGCCTTTTTCTCTCATGCACTTGCCATTTTTCAAGACCATTCCTATTCTTATATCACATCCATTATTTTTATTTTCCTCAGTTATCACATTCTTCCCATTCCTTGGGATAACTACATTCGGCCTAAAGTTTTTATTGGATATTACATCCATAGAACTATGTAGGCAGTGTCCACTTGCCTAGTGCATATTGAGAAAGATTGACCACCCCTTTCCTTTTCTTTTATTCCCCCATTTTATTCATTTGTTAAGTTGTCACCTATTTTATATGGGAAATATTCATAGGGTTTTTATTGCATTATTTGTTTGTTTGTTTGTTTTGGCTTATGTTGTTTGTCTACCTATTTGTTTACTTTCAGCATTATTTCCTTGATTCAATTTATGTGTGTTCATTAGGTGACTCCTTTCTCAGACTTACACTTGAATCCATCCATATTCATATGTTTATATTGTCATCATGGTTTCCCTCATTGGTGCATTATTTCCTATTGAGTATTAGATTATGGGAGTCAGTCCTCAGGTATATTTTAGCAAAGTCCTCATGATGTTATACCATGATGCCTATCAACACATGTTACAATAAACCTCAGCTTCATGAAGTCTATTTAGAAATGGTGGCATCTCTTTGGCACTGACATCCTGATTCCATCCTAATCATATCCCAAATAGAGTAATTAAATATGAAAGAATTTCAACCTGTATTAGTTCAGATGAGCATCTTCCTACTAGTAGGTTGTTCCAATTCATCATTACCCTCTGTGTTAAGTTATCATCATCCTCAGCTAAGTTTATCATGTTTAAAATAATTGGGGTCCAATGATTATAACCACCTATGGGAAAATCATTGCACATTGTGCCACCTACATTTCTCAATGATTATAACCACCTTTGGTCAAATCATTATGTTGTCACCATTTTACTTTTTCTACCCATATAGGGGCATGTTATTCTCTTGTTTATCTATCATAACTGGGGAAGTTCCATCTTCTCAATGATTATAACCACCTTTAAGCAAATCATTGTGTTATCATACCACATTGCCACTATCAGGGTAAAATGCTTATAACCACCTTCAGGTTTAGGCAAACCATTGTGCACTATCCCACTTGCATCCTCAATGATTTTTGACTACTTTTTAAATATCATTATGTTTTCACCTCATCATCTTTCCTTTCTTTGGTCCCCTCACTTCACTTTTTTCTTTTTTGAGGGACCATTGCTGACCTCTTTATGCCAACCATTCCCTCAAGGGGGCATCATACAATTAGTTTATCATCATTACAGTTGTAGTCATACAAGACCTTTTTATTATTTTAGAAGATGTTACTATGCTTATAGCTTGCAATGCCTTCCCAAACAAGAGCAAATTGTAGACACCTAAAACTAGCCATCGATAACCTCCAATCAGGTTTTTGGCCAAGTTCCACCTAAAATGTACAATTTAGCCTAAAAATAATAAAAAATTCTAAATGATGTGATACTGACATATTCAAGTGCCAATTTTAGCTAGGGTATCCCTAAATGGGGAAATGCAATTTATGGGCTAGCTAACTTTGATCAGTTCATTTTGATTCAAAATGCCAAATTTGTACTTAGGTGCTTTGGATTATTCTTCCCTATCAAACTTCTTACACAAGACACGTGCCTTTGTTATTTGTTATTGGAAACATCATAAATGGGAATATGGTTTCAACACATCTTCCATCACCTTCTATTTCTAATCTAGTCAAATTTAGGACCAATAATAAGGCATTTTGATTAAATTGAGTAATTTGTGCACAAAGTACTTAATCATGCTTAAGAGATAATTAACCCAAATCAAGGTATAATTAATAAATCCATGAAAACTTGTTTAATACTTGTTTTTAGAAATGAATATTGAATATTTGCATCATCAAATGACCTCATTTCTTGAGAAGACATCCCTAGGCCATAAATGCCACAAATATTAGGATGCATGCCTCCCATGCCTCATCAATGCCTTCCATGATTCCCTTCATGCCTCTTAATTGACCCTTCTTCCAATGTCATGATGAGGATAATTAAAAATTGAATTAATCCTCAACCACACATCTCAATCTTGAGATGGACAGTTCAAGTTGATTTTGATCAAATCTAAAAATCTATAAATAGGAGGCCTCACAACATCATTTCTAATATTTTTTTATGCAAAGTTATAATGCCAAATTAGTTCCAAAATCTTCAATCAACTAGTGTTATAATGCCAAATTGGTTCCAAAAACTTCAAGCAATTAGTGTTATAATGCCAAATTGATTCCAAGCCAAGCCAAGCCACAAGCCAAAGGTGCTAAGGAGAGATAGAGGTAGCCAAGCTTCCATTGCCAAGGACCTCATGAGCATAAGCTAATCAAGATACCACTACAAATGCATTTGGAGCATCCAAGGAAGGTGAAGGAAATCTTGTATTTGATCCCTTGATTTTTAGTTGTGCTTGTCATTTGCTTCTATTAACTAAGATCTCCCTAGTGTCTAGGCCTAGAGATGTTATGCTATTAGTGTGTTTATTTCATTTTGTTTTCATTTTGGAACTAACACCATACTAAACATCCTCTCTTGAGTCAAATTCCTAGATCACAACTCTAAAGACACATTTTTAGGACTCAAGTGGACTTTATATACATAAAGCCTCTCAAATATTCTTTGTAGAATGTCAAGGTGTCCAGCTCATATTATTGATTTTTCTAGTATATCATCAACATAGTCCTTGACAATGTCATTCATCATGTCATGGAAGATGACAGTCATTACATGATGATATGTGGCTTTAGCATTCTTCAAACTAAATGGCATTACTTGGAACATAATGTCCCCCATGGAGTGGTAAATGTGGTCTTATGCTAATCTTTAGGGGCTATCTTAATCTGATTATAACTAGAGAATTCATTCATTAAGGAAAACATCTCATACCCATCAGTTGATTTGATGATCATGTCGATGTTGGTAAGAGGAAAATCATCTTTAGGGCATGATTTGTTGATATCATGAAAATTAGTACAAACATGTATGCCTAGGGTCTTTTTACTTACTAGCATTATGTTATAAATCCTTTCAAAGTAGTCTAGTGGTCTAATAAAATTGGCTCCTAACAACTTTCCTAACTTGACCTTAACCAAAAGAGTGATGCATGGATGTGTCTTTCTCAACTTTTTCTTGACTGGTTTAGCATCAGGGTGAACAACAAGATGATGCACAACTAAATATGGTTCCAAGCCTGGCATGTCAAAGTATGCCCATGCAAAGATGTCTATATAATCTTTAAGAATGGATATAATATGTTCACATTTTACTTCAATAAGAGAAACTCTAAGATAAATAATTTTAGGATCCTCATGGGTTCCCAAATTCACTTCTATTATGCTCTCCATAAGGAGTGTGGATCCATCTTCTAGAATAGTAGGCAGAGTATGGTCATGATCATTTGCTTCTACTATATCTTCTTGTTGTTCCTCCCAAAGATCTAGATAATATGAAGAATCATAATCTACCTTCTCAGGTAAAGGCCAATTAGCAAAAGCCTCTATAAACTCGAGATTAAGAGGCTCAAATATTTGATTTTATTCTGAAGAGATGCTTATACTAGCTATAGAATCTGGGCTAGATGGACTTTCTACATCCTGAGGGGATGAACAAATTTTCCTACATGGGAGCACCTAAAATAGGTTTTCACTCAAAGGCTTGTCTTTTTCTTTACTTTTTCCCTGATCAACAAGTGCCTCAAAGAAGTTTTCACCTAAAGATCTTGATGTTTGTTCTTTATTATTACAAATAATGTTTGCCTTCTCTCCAAAGTAGGAAGAAGAATTTAATGAAAAATCAAAACCCTGATTATGATCACCAATGGGGAATGCATCTCGTAGGCCTATGTATTTTGCAATTGATTCTTCATTTTGAAACTCATTGAGGCATATGACCAAATTTTGTTGATGTCAATCTATGAGTTTAAGATGGCAAAGGCATAGGCGACAGTGAGGGTTTGCTTCAAGATGGGAAGTACCAATGGTAAAGATATAATGTCCTACTTCAAGAAGGGAAGCACCACTAAGATGGGTTTTTGCTTTAGGATAGGAAGCCCCAATAGGATAGATTTTTACTTTAAGATAGGAAACTCCAATAGCACAGATGTAATGTCTTACTTCAAGAAGGGAAGCACCACTAGGATGGGTTTTTACTTTAGGATGAGAAGCTTCAATAAGATGGATTTTTGCTTTAGGACATGAAGCTCCAATAGGTGCTATGGTCAATATGGCACTTGAATCAAACAAATCTAAATTAATGAGCTCATAAAAAAGGCTATAATGGGACATTATATCACTATTAAGAGTCTCATTACTATTCACTTCAGAAAAGTCACTACCAAATGTTATGAGGCAATCCTCTAGTGGTTTAAATCTAAGACCATGATTCTAATTAATAACTACAGCTAATAAGGGCTCTAAAATTCCTTGTACCTATGGGCTAAGGCATTTCCTTGTATAGTCAAGATGATCCATTATCCTGTTGGGGATAAGATACTTTGGATTCTAAAAACAATCAACAAGGCCTTCAGAATATAACCAATCTCCCTCATTAAAAGCCTCTTGATCTTTCTTTGGTGTAATTACTGGTACAAAAACCATAGGAGGCTTTGGTTGCTTCTTCTTTAGTTTCCAAATCTGATTGGGTCTATTAGGATTTTGGGAAGTTTTAGGCTTACCAAATGTTTTAGGGGATTTTGGTAATTTTTTAATATGGAATACATCTTTTATATGGTACGTGAAAATGCATGCATCTTTTATAATAACATGTTTAGCCAGAGCTACATGAAATGGATCATTCAAAGTGGAGTCTAGATCACCAAGGTATATATAATTAGATGGAGATGGATGAGAAATGATGGCTTTACTCTTCTTTGCAATGAATCCAGAACCTAGGAAATAGTTATAATTTTGAAACTCTACTTCAAGATGTTTGCAGTATTGGTATGGATGTTGATCAATGGGAATAGTAACTTTGATCCCATCATGGGGAAACTTAAGGCATTGGTGAAGAGTAGATGGAACTACCTATACTTCATAGATCTAAAGATGACCAAGAAGTATGTTATAAGGAATCTCAATATCCACACTATGTAATAATGTGTGATGGAAATAAACCCAACCATGACTGGTAACCAAATTGTATCGGATGACTCCCTCTCAGCATTGTCATAAGCCTTGATTGTAATAGTTTTTGGTTGAATGTCTTTATCCATGTAACCCAATCATCACACCAATTTAAGAGATATGATGTTTAGCCCTAAACCATTATTTATAAGAACCCACTTGATCTTGTGATCTGTAATGATTATCTCAATGTATACTGGGTTATTATGGTTCAAGTTGAGGGTGGACATGTCCTTTTGATCAAATGTGATTTTTCCAAATGAAGACAAATGCCCAACTAGGTTTTAGAATTGATCAAGGTTTATATCATTAGGCACAATAGACTCTTGTAAAAGTTTGTTGAAAATGGCTCTATGAACATCAGATGTCTACAAGAGTTCTAATATGGAAATATGTGCAGGGTTTTTATCTAATTGATCTGTTAGACTATAAGGCCTTTAAACTATGGATTGAACTAGTTTAGCCTTTATTGGGATAGTATTTGGCTTTGGAACTATTGGCACAATGTTCTCATTAGGTTTATGGAAAGAAGTGGGTAAAGGGCCCTAAATGGTAACTCGTGGGCATCTAGTTGTGACTACACAACCTAGAGGTGGCATGGGGTTATTATAATTAGAAAAGGGAGGCAAAGGGCCTTAGATGGTGACTCATGGGTGAGTAACAGTATAATGATAATTTTGGGTCAATGAGGAGCCTTTATAAGAAAGGTACTATTGTTTAGGACTAGTAACCTGTGAAAACATGTTAGCAACATGATGATGTAAACCTGACATGGTATTACTTGGGGGAGAGGGTGATGAACCTATAATGATGATGAGGAAAATGAGATTGGCCATACGGCTTCACAATAACAGTGGTAATGTGGGTTGTAAAAATGCATCCCACAATGTTATTATAGTCATAAGGTACAATTTTATAAGCCATATTATTAGTGTGGGCATTATGATCTTGATTATGCTCATTACAATTATGACCTTGTTATTGGTTTTAATTTTGCCTCTATCCTTGAGTGTGACCATCTTGATTATTTCTTGGTGGTGGTGGATTATGTCAAAGAAAGGGGTCTTTATATATTCTCATATCCTGATTTATGTCCTAATTAGGGGCCAATTTAATGTCTAGTTTACCAATTTCAATAATGTCCTCAATAATATGTCTCAATTGAATGCAACGATATGCACCATGACCAGAAACATGATGAAAGTTACACCATTCATTCTCTTTGTACCAGTTTGGTTTTGGTTGATCTTGAGGAAATGGCCTTGATATTGGACATATAATTAAATTAGCTATAATGAGCTTTTGTAACATTATTTCAACCAATTATCCTAACTTTCTAAAGACTCTAAAATTGTTATGAAATGTCCTTCATGGAGATTGTCTCTACAAAGTAGGTAGTGGATATGAGGGAGTCAATTATACATTTGGAGGAGGCATATCTTATATCATTTATACATGTCTTGTTTCTATCACCCCATTTCCAATCATGTTATTATTTTTTCTAAAGCCCTTAGGCTTGTCCTACATAACTATTTGAGCTAGTGATTTATTTTGATTAGATGTTTGACCTTGCACAAAAATCTTAACAAGGTCCCTAGCAATAAGAGCCTTCTCAATATGCACTCCTTTGTCAATAATTTCTTCAAATGAGTTAGCAAAAGCTAACTATAGATTATGCACAAATTTAAGATGCAAATTATGTGCAAAGATATCAGCCAACTATTTGTCTAGTAAATTAGGTTGAAAGTGGCCTACCAATGCTTTCCACCTTTGCATATATGTAGTGAAACTTTCACCATCATGATGTTTGGCTTTGCATAAGTCAACAATAGTCAATTCATGTTCTATGTTATATGATAAATGGTTAATTTTTTTTTTGATAAGTCATTCCAATCCACAATTGATCCCTTGGGTGGTTTAAGTAGCCAATCAAGAGCTTGTCATGCTAAACTTTGCAAAAATAGTCATAGTAAGTACTCGCTACTATAAGCAACTTCTTGACACAAGATGAAGAATTCTTGTATTTGTTCACATAGATCTCCTTTCCTTTTGTGTTTGTCAAATTTGGGTGCCTCAAAATGAGGTGGAAAGGGGTTTTTGAGAATAGATAAGTAAAATGGATATGGGCATATCTCATCAAATTTGTACTTTTTGACTCTATTATTCATCTCCAATATTTGGATAATTTCCTTCATAGAATTCCATTCTTGCATGTTTGCTACATTTATGGATTGGATAAGATGTTGTTGGGGTGGAATGTGCCCCTGGTTTTGTTGTTGTTGGGGTGGAATGTGACCCTACTTTTTTTCTATTGGGGTGGAATGTGCTCCTAGTTTTGTTGTTGTTGGGGTGGAATGTGCCCCTTATTTTTTGTGGATCTATAGGGAGAGTATACCTTTCGATCCATGATTTGGTACTAATTTTCTGCTTGATTTGAAAACATAGGTTGTTTATTCTTGGATTGTAACACATTCCCTGAATTTGAATATTTTGCACTTTATTGATTTTGTAAATTTCTATGTTTATTTACCAGTCTTTGGGTTGGTTGAAAAGAACTAGCCAAATTGTCTTTAGAAATTTCCTCAATTTGAATTGAATGTTTGGGTTTCTAATTTTATAAATTAACAAGAGGTTCTTGATGATTGAAGAATGTATGTTCTATATCAAATGGAACACTTTGTAAGGTTTCTTATGACTTTAAATATTCATTTAGATTACCTTGATCTACTATGGTAATGTCCTCATCCAATATTTATTGCATACTTTCAAACACATTTCCTTGTTCTTTTGAAGCATTATTGTGAATTGAAGTGGCAACTAGGGAGTCAGTTAAGTCTGTGACAAGTTGATCAGCATATCATTGACTTATTATCTTGATCTTAGCTATAAGATCTAGAATTGTGGGTTTTGACTCTATTTGTATTTCCTTTCCTTTGTTAGAGGAAGAAGGTATGTTCATTTATGCAAAAAGTTTGCTCTTGTTGTCATTTTTCTCCTTCTCTAACTAAGGTATGTAATTGTTCTGTAAGAAAGTCAGAAGGTAGTCTAGCACTTGATTTTATCAATCTAAGAAGGGTTTCATCTTGATCTTCTTGGGATTGATATCCATTGTAATCATCTTCAAATCTTACTATTATGGGGATATCATAAAAAATAATGAGGTTATCTTGACCATCATAAAATTTCTCATCTTCATAACTAAGACCATAAGAGGCCCCACTACGAATGAACCATTGATTTATGTCTAAAAAGAACTATTTTATTTGTTTGACTAACTTTGGACCTATGCTTCAGCAATCAATCAAAGTATTTTTTGGCTCTCTTTTTAAACAAATAACCAAGGTACCAATGAGACTATAATGGAGGGTGGTCTGAAACCATGAACAATTTAGAAGATTTAGTTCACGAGTTTACTCAACCTTTGGTAAAGTTGAAATCATATAGATCAGAAGAGAGTAAGGTAACTCAAAGACCCAGGGTGAAAGCTAGTACACCAAATCTTAGATCTTTGTGATACACCCACACTATAAAATATAGCTTCAACTTTGACAAGTTGACCCTATAATTTCAGAGGAAAGATCTCTGGATTACGAAGAAGATAAAATGAATTAAGCAATTCAAGATGTAAAAACATATGTGAATCAATAAGTATAAAACTAAGACCAAATAGGTGGTACAATGTCACCACATGATTCTAGTAGGATAAAATATGTTCTCAAACTTAAAGAATGAGTGATACACAAGATGACTTGAGTCCACCAAGATGATATGTGATTTTGAGTCTTGATAAATGACTTTCAATCCAAATGGAAAATTGAACCTAAGTTAAAACAAGCTTAATGCACAAATGGCAAACCCACTTTGACACACCAACCCTTAGAACTTAGAAAGGTTTAATTTCAAATGTGGATTATAAATGAAGGATTTAAACAAATTGGGTAAAAGATATAAACTCAATTGGGTAGCATGATTGTGCTAAAGTGGATGACATGACACAAAGATTTTTATAACAATTTGAATAAGGAAAAGATGATTTTTTCATTTAGACAACGTAATGCCTCCCTTGCTCAAGAAAATTGAGGACAGTGTGTTTTGGTTAAGTTCATTGAGTTAACAAGTATTTTTAGACACAAATCAAGACCAAGTAAACTAATGATGAAAAATAAACATTTTAAGTCTAAACTAATAAGGTATGGCAAAGTGGGGTCCACTAAAATAACAAGGTTTCGATCATTCTAGGGGAATCAATTACATAATAACTTTCACATCAAATGATGTAAAAGAAAAGCACAAAAATTAGGTGACCATGATATTGGCTAGTTGTAAAAAAGCCTAGAATTTTTTACAACCACTACATCCTACTATTTGCTCAGTGTAGTGTGATGTCCAAATGTAGATACACCCCATGTGCAACTCCAAAGGAGTTAAATGAAGTCAATGCTGGGAGGTGAAAACCTAGGTCAAAGCTACTCTAAAGAACTCATGGGAGGTAATGACGTCCCCCTCGTAAGCCAAGTTTGCATGAAAATAAAGAAATAATAAAATGGAAATACTTTAGGGTCATTTTCAAGATCACCTAAACTTTGGTGAGTTTTTGGGGAGTGCTTTAGGCAACATTATTTCTAAGCCTTGGACTAGGCTATTTGTAATAGGAATGGCATTTTTGATTCCAAGGGTTCCATAAAGGGGACAAATAGAAGAGCACACACACAACATTCCTCTTTTTTCCAAAAAAAAACCTAAGTAAACAATTATTACAAATAAAAATTAATAAGTGTGTTCAATTTTAAGCCTAAATTAAATATTTGGTGGTGTTCATTTGACCCCTTGGTCTTAGTTGCAAACTTTGAAAACATTCACAAAAACATCTAAATTCTTTGTTAAAACACCAAAACAAAGTTCCTAATTGTTTTTTAAGCATGCAAAAGGTGATTTAAACATGTTTCTATCAAATGTCAAGATTGGTCCTATAGCAAAAATGTTAGCATGTCCTTTAGCTTTGAAGCTCTTTTTAGCTCAAAATAATGAACTTTGGAAAAATAGCTCTCAGGTTTATGTTTTAAAAAAAACACAGTGACTGACGTTGGTTACTGTGTAAAACCATGGCAAACAAAAATGGCAAAATAAAGTTAGAAAATCAATTTGTAAGAGTTTTAAGGGTCCAAATGAATATTTTAAAGTTTCAAAATGATCTTTTTCAGGTGTGAGACGCATCTAGTCCCATTGGACGTGCCAAGATGTAGAAAAGATTATAAAGCAAGTTAGTCAAGCATTAGTCCATAAATAATAAAACATGCATAAAGAACTAACCAAGCCTATTTATTCCTATGGTAATTACAAATGATAGCAAGAAACAAATGAAAGAAAACAACACCATATTACCTTCCCAAATGGATTCACCATACCCATGTGGCTCAAAAACATGTTCTCCCTTAATTAAGCATCCTTGTCTTTGTCAACAATGGTGGTAAGCTCCTCCAATGCCTCAAGAACACTCTATAAAACCTAGGCTCTTGATTCCAAATCACTAAACTAGCCTATCAATGAAGCTTGCAAAAAAAAATGATCAAATGCAAAGCCTTGTAGAAACAATTTAACATTATAACTTTGCAATATTCAAGCTTAAAATTCATGTCCATGGTCTCTCTATTTATATATTTTTGAGATTGGTCAGGATCAACCATGACCATCCATCTCAAGATTGATATGTGTGGCCATGGATAATCCTAGATTTGGAATTAAACTCATAAATATATTTAAGATAAATAAGCATTAAAAAGGCATGGGAGGCATTAATTAGGTGTGGGTGACCTATAATCCTGATATTTTATGCACTTATGGCTTGATGGATGCCACCCCATAGATCTGATCAAAGTTAGCTAGCCCATAAATTGCATTTCCCTATTTAGGTATACTTTGACCTAAAATGGCACTTTTAAGTGACAAGTTCAAATCATTTAGGGGTTTTTATGGATTTTGACCTAAAATGTGCATTTGAATGCAATTTGACTAAGATTGACAATTTCAACACAAATGGTGTTAGGAATTGGATGTCTACAAATAGAGATCATAAATACTGACATATTATAATCAATCCCTACTCTTGATATTTTTAATCCCATTTTGAAATGTTTCCCATTTTTATCCATTAATTTTGGGTCCCTTTTTATGTTTTTGAGTCTACTTTTCCTACCACTAGTTTTATAATTTTAATTTTAAAACTTTTTTTTTTTTTTTTGTGTGTGTGTGTGTGTGTGCGCGCGCGTGCTATAGGTATTTAGGAAAAAAAACACTCACATTTAAAGAGTTATACAAATTTTATACTTTGCTTGCATTGAATTACAAAAACTATACCTAAAGTATTATTACATTTGAATGGTTGTGCCTAGGGTAAGTTAGGATAAAGAACCTCTATGTTTGCATTCATCATTTCACACACATGTAATTGAGATAAATAAATTTAAGTTCTAACCCTCTTCAAAGCATTGAAAGTGTAGTGAAACAATTGTCATTTCAACGGGGATTGACCAAGGTCAGTGCAACTTAATTAATTCCACACAACTCCCTCTCATTTGATATCTCAATTATTTGTGTAAGAAAATAGGGTTTGATATTGAAAGTACATGCGCTATCACTAAAAAGGATAATAAAGTGGGAAATAACATTATTAAATAAATTAAGGAATTTGGTAAGAATTAAAATTTGAATGGTCACATGGTCAAGACCGACCCATAGAGGTATGAACTGATTATAGGTATCGTCCCCTTCTTGTTGGTTAAGTCCCAAAATAAAACATCAAATCATTATCCAAGAAACTGCATGTATAAGGTTAACATCAACCCATATAGGTTAGAGTTGACTATAGGTATTGTCCCCTTCCTATTGGTTCTATCTTAGGCCAAACATAGAATTCAGTTACAAAGAATCTCCATTCACAAGGTTAAGATTGACTTATAAAGGTTAAGATTTGTTATTGGCATTATCCCATTTCTGTCGATATTATTCTAGTGTATAAACAATAATCAAATATTAAAGCTAATAGAACACAATCACTTCACATATTTTTAGGTTGAAAAACCAATCTATATAAATTAGAGAAGTACAAAAAAAAAACTAAGTCTTTCTCTATCCTCTTTCATTTGTTTATTACAACTTTTAAAACCTACATATCAAATCATAGTTTTCAAATCATATATTATGTTTATCTTGTCAACCTATAGTCAAATTATATTCTATTAGTTTACATTTAATTAAAATGTCATTTTTTCACTAATCCAATTTTATATAAAACAATTTAAGATTTTTTTGTTAGCCAAGATTAAATTGTGTACTTGTGAATCTTGTCAAAAAAATATGTTTTCTTTTTTGGATTTATGATAGAATGAGGGACTAGATTTATTTCTTAAACATAGATGATTTTTTAGATTAAAAATAAAGTTGGTGTTATTTTTAGTTTTCATATTTTTAAGAATTTTTTATTATGATATTTTTATAATTTAACATAATGAATTATATTTATTAAGATATTTTAAAATTAATTAAAGGGTGAAAGACCCTTAATCCTCTTTTTTACTAATTTAAAAAAATTATACCTCAAAATATGCTCATAAAATTAAGTATTATAATATAATACTTACTATTTTATAATTATCATAACTTTATATTCTTATACAAAATTAAATGTCTCAAAATAATTCAAATTTTCAAACTAATATTCAAATTTAGGATCACATTAATATTCAATGAGATATAATAAATAGATGATGAAAATTATAATAATAACAGTGAAAATATCTAATATTTTTTATATTCATAAAAACCTCAACATTTTAATCTTGTTCATGATCAAAATTTCACTTCAACTTATATAGAATATGATGATAAATCTATTGAATATTATTAGTTCATTGGTTAATTTTGATTATTTAACTAAGTAAAATATTTTTATTTCTTATACATTTTTTTTTCTCATTTATTACTTCTCTTTTAACATATTTTGCTTTCTTTCTTTTATTTTTTTAATTTTTCCTATTCCTATATTTGACATGTGGTGTTTGAAAATCCTTATTTATTCCTCAACTTTATTTTAGGTTTTCCTTTTCTTTCATGTTCTTCATGCCCCATTCTTCTTAATTTCATTTGTTTTTCATTTTGATCATGTTTAAAATATGAAGTTACATTCTTATTCACATGATTTTATATGTTGATTATAATTTTTTAAATACTTTTCATTTTTTATTTGCATCATATCATTATGTTGCTTTATATTCTATTTTTTTCCCTATCTTTATATGTTTTTCTATAACAAATAAATTATATTTTTTAAATTAATTCTTTGGGTTTTTATTTTTATTTATTTTCTAATCTTATCTTCTCCCATCCAAAAATACTTCAGCATTAATTTTTATGTATCACATATAGTGGGAACATGCCTCTAAATGCAAATATTTCTAATTAAATTTATATGTTAGTATAGATCTCCCTCATTTCCTTGTCTTGATTTTGGATTGGATTTTAATTTATATAATTAGCTAATATTATTAATTTTTTCGTATGTTCTGAAATCTTTTTATTGTTATCATTTTTAATCTTGATTTGAACATAATTGACATCTTATGATTACATTACAGTACACACTATTGATTCATGATTATCTACATATTAATAGATGTTATTTTATATGTATAAATTATACACATAATATTGACGATATTATTGAGATACATGCATAATTTATATGCAATAAGTATATATACATAATTATGAATTCATAATAGGTCTAGGGCACCTACAATGTTCACTCTATAAGTATTGTGTGGGGAATACCCTAATATCATTTAGTTTATATTTTGTATGATTTTTTTTTATATTGAGCTTTCATATGATCTAATATAATTTAGATTATAATTTTTAAGTTTACCCCATGTTTTCCAAGTTTTCTATATGGTGTCTCTATTAAAATTTTGAAGGAGATCAGTTCTCCAAATATCAATACAAAATTTCAAAAAAAAGAGTACCATTTTCAGAGCTCTGAAGTTGATGAATAAGATCATCAAATTAGTTTATATATATATATATCAATTACTAAATTTTGCTTCGCATTTCTAAAAACAACTTTATTTTTTTACAAATGTCTACAATTTTAGGGAGTATTCTCTATTCATTTTATTTTGTTAAATTTTGTTATTTAAACTTACTATGTACTATATATTTTCAAAATTATCCTTAGATTCACACATAATTAAATATTCTTCTTAAACTCCACTTATAATTTATTATTATTAAAAAAAAAAAATTATACCATTAAAAGATGTGATGCAATATTTTACCAAAATCACTTTCCCACGGGTGTGTATGTTGGTCAAACCACGACAATTTCCACCTCTAATATCAAAGCATTCATGTCATTCAAGTAAGTTAAAATTATTATAAAAGCAATATAATAGAAAAAATAACACTTTAAGGGAAAAATAATTGTAAAAGTGACACTAAAAGCACATTGAAAAAAAAATGATAGAAAGCACTATCGTAACTTTGGCATTATTCTTTCGTAAATTAAAGTAATACGCATCATCATTAGTTCCTAAATTAAGGCCTATATATTCTTAAAACAAGATATGACAATGGAAGCCCCAAAATATTATTGTCTAAGAAAAAGTAATATTTATTTTAAGTGATCATGGACATTAGGCGATCTTGATTTGATTTTAAAGTGAATATTTTTGATGGTGATGGTTCATTCATTCTTTCCGTTTTAATATTTTATAAAATCATGTATAGTATGAGATCTTGATTCCAATGATTGATTTGTTCATTTAGTTTTAATATTTCCATGCCTCAAAGTATAATTGACATGAGATTCGCGGAAAATAATTGAAATTGACATGTATTGTAGAAAAGATTCTTAATTATTTTTATTGTTTTGGAGGGATTCATGTGGGCCTCTACCTAGCCATAAAAGAGTTCCATTATAGTGATAAGCGAAGGAGAGCACTAAGGGAGGTTCTCTGATCTTAAAATTAAGTGTAGAAAAGAGATTTAAGGTAATATAATTTAAAATAATAATCATGAATTTTAATGTGTAAAAAATAATAATTAAACGTATGAAATGATACAAAGTTTGGTGGTTTGTATTGCATATTTATCACTTATCATTTGTAGAATGATGTATATAAATGTCATTTTTTTCATGGATTAATTTAGAACTCAATTTACTTCACATATTAATACATTCTCTTTTGAGCTTCCCTTCCATGGAGAGTATTGTTGCATCGTTGATTTTGAGTTACCTTTGGTTACTACCGGATGATAGAGAGCTCAGAGGACTCCTTTCATTCCTCCTCCACCTAGACCAGTTGACTACCTTCACTCCCATCTTGCCTCTACTATTCACCCTTGACAAATAGTATATCCTATAGTTCGAGTTGTTACTAGATGGAATTGGGTGCCTCCTCAACCTATACAGAAATAACGTATTCCAATAATCCCTCTTCATCCCCAAAACAATACAACAAGATCTAGGGATCAACACAAAACATATGATATTGTGGATCAATTGATAAATACACTAGCTAAGATTTCTATATTGGAATTACTTCAAAATGCAACCTTTTTCATACACTCAATCATACATCGTTGCCTTGTGATATAAAGCCAACTTATTTTGCATATGTCATGAACACTATCAAGGACATTGAAGATTTTATATCTTTTGACAATGAGGATTTACTTTCATAAGCAATTTTTGATCAGAATCTACCACTCTTCATTTAGGCACAAATTAAAACCACCGCTATCAAATGAGTTCTAATTGACAGTGGTTTAGGTCTTCACATAACTATGGGAGTTGATATAACATCCATTCAGAAGACATATAAGAACATCCGAGGTTTCGATGGCATTCCCCAACATGCATTGGGTTCTACTACATTGGATATCATAGTTGGGCCAAAAACTCTACCCACATAGTTCTAGGTGATGCCTAATCATTTGCATTACAATTTATTACTGGGGAGACATTGGATACATTCTATGGAGGTCATACCCTCTACCTTACACAAGTGTGTCAAGTTTTTACATGATGCATATTTATACACTTGTCCAATTGATAACCAACCATTTATATATTGTAGAGTCATTCAACCCACTGCCCCAAGTATATCTTTAGATGGGACACCTCATATTCTCATAGAATATCCACCTCATATCATTCTTATAGAGAATATGCATACATATGAGATTGGGGAATCTAGCACAACTATTCCTGAACCAATTCCATATCCTCCTACAACACCATTATCTTCATCCTTGATGGAAGGTGATCCTTATAGAGCATAGTTATCCCCACCCACACATTAGTTGATGAGATTCACATAACACAATTACCATTACTTATTAACTCAAAGGGAATATACGTCAGAAACTCTAATAAGATTATGAGACCACCATAGATAATAACACAACATCCATGCATATTGATGATTATTTATGTGGATTGAGCTTCACACTAGTAGACCGTAGAGAATACCAAGATGATTCCATGGCACTCATACCTTTACCTACATATCCATCACCACTAGTTCATAGCCCCATATATACAAGCCCAGATACTCACTTGTAATGAGATGCAAATTATTCCATACACTTAGTACATATGATTACATATATGGATATTGATCTACTTATCCAAATTTAGTTAGGTAGTACATAGGATAGACCATACCAAATTTTAAAGATATTACTTGATAGAGGATTGATGGCACTACCTACAGTTAACCACATATTCATTAGTATATTGTCATGGTAGGATGATATACCCTTTTGTCATTTTCATAGGGATACCAAACATGATATAGATACATGCTCAACACTACAAAATAAATTGAATAAGTTTAAGGCTCAAGACACTATTTAGGTTACATAGCCTCCACCTCTACTAGTATAGGCACCATGACAGACTTTTCACCGACATAAATAGTCACAAAATTATATTTTGACCATGTGGGCTTTCATCAAGGATCGATACATCCCTCATATTATTAAGGATGAGGATTCTGACCCCAACACTTGTAATTTGGCATTCTTACAACATATAGGACACCAAGAGACAAAGCTACAACATGTTATACATTTTTAGGACTCATTAGGACATATCAAACTACTAGTTATTTGTGGATGAATGGTGGTCAACACACTATTCTTCATCATGAGCATATGCACTCATATATAGATTACACTTGGAAGCACATGGTTATAGGCATTGGATGCCATAGTTGATTAGGCAAACAAATGCTTGACTCTTAGTTATGAGGGACACATACTTCACATTCTACATGATGGCACAAATGAGAATCATAGATTGCATACAAATATCCTATGGTCTAATATGGTCTACCCTAGGATAACACATGAGGTTTGTTTCTTACACAGTAGTGCAATATGCCATTTGGATGCACAAAATTTAGACTAACACCAAGGAAAAGACTATACTTATACCAACAACATGGTATGATGATCATGGTGATGATAATTTATTCAAGTTTGGGTAGATTCAGTATTTGATGTTGGATGACCTCCCACCATATCTTCCATTTCACTATCCACATCCTTTGGATGTGCTCATAACCCTATATAGGCACTATATTTCATTTGTATATAATCTCCTTTAATTCCATCATTATTTGTACATAGTTTATTTTACCTTTCTCCTTATATATAGTTTCATTTTCATGATTGCTTTTACATAGCTTATACTCAGAAAATATAAAAACAATTATAGACACCAAAATTACATCACACACATGTGCGTAACTCCCTATGCTGAAAACCCTTTTAACCCATTTTTCAAATAATAATAATTAACCTCCCTAACCCATGCTTTTACCCCTCACATATTTAATTAATTTAAAATAATTAATTAAGTTAATTAAAAACCCCTTTTGCAACCTTACCTGGCCACCTCGCCCTATGACTAATTATCACTTGATGAGTCACCTCAAGACTTTGTCCCCTCATCCTAACTACCCAAGACTTATTCTCACTTTCAAATTAAATTCGTAATCAACTACCTCCTTCTTAACCTCTTATTTTTACCATTTTATAATGGTGCCACACTTGGCATGAAGAGCAACAAAAATTAGGTCAAAAATAGTAAGGTTTACTTATTATAGGGCCACCGACGTCAGTCAACCCATGACTGACATCGATGAGATCACTGACATTGGCGATATAAGCCAAACTCCAACCTAAAGTTTAGGTAAAAAAATCAAGAAAATTCATTCTTACTTGCATTCAAGCTCTTAACATTCAACTTTCGACATCTTGGCTTACTGTCATCTTACATAAGTCAATCATAACTAGGAACTGAGCTATTAAAGACCAACAACACCCACTTGTTCTCTCTATTTAGACATTTAGGTTTAGACTACCTGATAGGGACCATCAATCTAGCACTTATCATTCAGTGACCATTGTAGCTAAGTACATCACTTATTATGTAGGTCTTTTAAACATTTATTCTGCTATCACTTTATATCTACATTGTAATGATTTACATACTCCTAATCAAACCCTTGTGAGGGAGTTACAAAGCTTCCTTGCTTGTTTCCCCTCTACCTGACACACCAAACCTCTGACTAGATCTACCCAAACCATACTCTCTCTCTCATAACTCTCCCCAACCTCTCAGACCTAATCAAAACCATTTCCCAAACCCAAAAAGCCTTTTGCAAGCTCCTAGATAATTATTGCCCCTACCAACCTCGATAGCCTAACTGACATCAGTCACCTTCACCACTAACCTCAACAATATAACCAATATCGATTACTCCCCTACCGATGTTGATGATTTTGGATTCCCTAACCTATCCAAAACCTACCCAAACAACTTCTAAAATACAAATAAAATACACCACCTGTACCTTGTCACTCTCTACTGCACTCAGGTTGAAAATAACGATAATATTATCTCTTTCACTCTCTTGTTATCTCTCTTTTATTTATTTATTACTCTTTTGTCTCTCAAAAGTGGACTATCATCTCTAAGGAAGTTTCACACTTCTTAGAATTAGCACATAGCTTGGCATTCCACTCATTTAACTATTAACAAACATCTTATGGTAGTGATTTCTTACTTGCAGTAGTCCTCCCCAGCGAAATAGGAGTGCTCACAACATCTGGATATGATGCACAAACTAATATAGGTTTATTCTAATCACTTATTCTCATCATTCTTTTCTATTTTCCTTTAGACTTGAAATAGACAAAATTTAGCGAAACATTTTTGGCATGCCCGGTGGGACCCTGGAGTTTTCTTTGGGTTCATTTCTTGTTTTAAACATTCGTATAAGTGCATTATAGTGAAAATTTAATTTCTTGCACTTTCTCCTTCTTTCTTAAAATGAAAAATTTAATATTTTATTTTCTATTTAAAAGCATTAAACTGAAATTTTCTTTCTTTTCTCTTTGCCTCTAAAAGTAGTTTATCATTTTTTTTACAAGTTAAAAAGAATCTCTTCTTTAATTCTTCTTGCATACACATTAGGATAGTGAACTTAATTCTCTATTCCTATTTCATCTTTGTTTTCATTCGAATCTAAACATTTTAGATTTGGGTTTAAAACTTACTACATTTCATTGTTTGCTTGTTGCATATTAGCTCACCTAGTTAATTACAAGCATTTTGAATAAATTGTAGTACACCTATGTTACACAACCAAATCACATTCACACAAACAAACATATAAACTCACTTGAGAAAAATCCCATCTAGATTTCATCACTTGGTGGATCACCTTATGCTACCTGGCTATCCTACTTAGATTTCACCACCAAGGGGATAACCCACTCTGTTCTTTGGCAGAGTATAAACTCTAGACAGAAGGTATATTTTGGCTAAGCAACCTAGCTCATCTCTAGGTCCGTGACGTGCAGAGATCAATCTCTTATAACAAGCCATGTACCTGGTCTAACACATATTTCCTTTTGAGCACTAAAACTAACCTGAAACTAGCTTTAGATTGATTTCTAGTACCTTCAATAACCAAATTCTCTTTTCACTATCTGATTAAGGCATAAGCCAACACGAGACTAAAAATTAATCTCTTGGACTTAATAGTTGCTAGATGTATGCTTTTTTTCTACTTTTCTGTTGCCTTCTATATTTTGGAGTTGGTAAGGACATTTTCCTATTGATTCACAAAATCAATACTATTTTTAAATACTTGGTTTATATAACTTGTTATCTTAGGTTTTTTGAGTGTTTTTCCTTCTTACATAGACCTCTTACATCCACTATTTTACTTAGTTTCAACTTTTGGTTTTCTAAAACATTGGATTTTCCATTTCCCAGGATATCACGGTGACCAATGTTAGTTAACTCTACCAACATCGACATAATTTACCTATTGACATCAATTAATCCATCGACATCAAATAAAAATTTCTACCAACATCGGTGAAGATATTGGCATCAGTGATTGTGTAATTTTCATCTGCTCAAAATAATAAGCTAAAATAACCTACCTACCCATACTCAAACCTAGTTTCTCCTTATTCTATCACTAATATAGAGTAGTAAGACTATTTATACTTCTTGCATGGTATTGATGCAATCTCAAGCCAAAATTCTTGCTGATTACACAAGTTAGCAACCACTTCCACCTTACGCTCTCACTTTCAATTCTATCATGGAGCATACTTCAAATACAGAGCACACTCCTAGCCCCAAACAAATTCCCATTATGCTTGAGGGAGATCAAGATTTTGCTAAAATTTTTGATTGTAATGTGGCAGCCCTTCATCATTACCTTACTATGAGTTGAACCCATAATTCTTTGGGTGACCCAATCTATGGTATGCCAAACTCTCTAATGGAGACAACTTTAGTTTCAGTTGCCTCCACTATTTTCCCTATGGTTACCCAAACCACCACTTTGAAAATTAACCCAACTATAAATAATTTCCAAAGTTGAGCATCGCCAACTACCCAATCCCACCTAAACCCTAGTGTGACTTCCCTACTTTCACAACCACAACCAGTTCAGTCAAGTCACCCCCCATTTCAGAATTTAGTAGTACCTATTCCATCTACCCTTGCACCTATAATTACCCAAGTTATGACTCACCCTTCATCCAGTCTAACCATGCCAATAATCCAACTTAAAATTAAAAAAACCAACTAAATCATAGTCTCTCACCCAATGGGACAAGCCCCTTTTCTTTTTGCACCCCAACCTATGACTCATTATCCTTATGTTTCTCCAACACAACCTTAGCAAGCTATGTCATACACTCCCTCTGCTTCTTATTAGGTTCCCTATAATTTAGGAGGTATCCCCCAAACTAATGCCCCTCCACATCCATTTTTGGTTTAAAGAATGTATCGTATGATCAGATATGCAATGAACCCATCCATCCTTTTGTGCCTATTCACCCTTATCCAAGCCAATGGGAACTCCCTAAATTTACTTGTTTCCAAATTAAAGATGACCCACAACAACACTTGCGAGAATTTAGATGTGCTTGTTATTTAATAGGGCATGATGATGCATTACTACTTCACACTTTCCCTATGTCTCTTTCAGGTGTTACCTTGGATTGGTATAGCTCTATACCTCAGCACTCCATTTTCACATTTACCCAACTCACATAAATATTCCTAGACCATATCTCTATTAACATTTTTGAGAATGTTTCTATAATAGAATTTTATTATATCAGACAATATGATGATGAGTCTATTGTAGATTTTGTTGCTCATTAAAGAAGCTTCATCAATCAACTCTCCTTCTCCTAACCCTAACTTGAGATTATTGAGCTCTTTTCAAGGGCATGTGTTAAGCACATCTCATCCACACTCTAAGCACAAACTTTCTACACATTTGATGAGGCCTTTATAATGGCACAAAAACTCAAGGTTCACATTATTAATGAAGGCAAAGTCAAGCTGTGTAGTAAGAATCCCAATTCCAAATTAAATGACTGCTATAAAACTTCTCCCTCTAACCAAAAAGCTAATGGCTCTACCAATGTGGTGGTCATTAAGTCCGCGTCTTCCACAACCACAAACCAATCAGATTCCTTGAATTCCTAAAATCTGACCAAGCAATTCCAACAATGGTATGAACAAAGACAATACAATCCCATTGGGGAGTCATATACATCCATCTTGGATAAAATATTGTAACAAGGTGTCATAACCCTTCCTTAGATCAAACCTCCTATATAGTTTGATCCCTTCCATCCTATTCTAACTTGGTATAAAGAAGATGATTTTTACAGTTACCATCAAGTCAAAGGCACAAATTCTAATAGCTGTAAGACACTCAAGAACATTGTTCAAGATGTGTTTGATAGAGGTGATCTCATCTGGGATAATCCTAATGTACCCCCTAATCAAAGTATGGATGTGTTCAAACACCCTTTTCCTAATCATTAACCAAATCAAAATATTGTTCAAACCATAACTAACTCAGGTGATCATAATATCCATACAACTAATATGCTCTTTCCTTTACCTCTAGTTCAACCTTCCCCTCAATAGGAGACGTCTATTTCATTAACTCCTCCCCCACATTCAGTGGCATCTATTTTGCCTATTCTTCCTCCTCAGGTAGAAGAGCCTATTTCACCCATTCCATTCCCTTGAGAGGAAGATCATCCTTTACCACTTTTTTTTCCACCTGAGGAGCCTGTCATGCCAATTCCTTTTACACCAATATTACCTATCCTCTTACCACTTGAAGACCAAACCCTACCCATTCCTCAACCAGATGTTGAAGGGAACATCATTCCTACATTATACCCTCTTTAGGAACCTTCTTCGCATACCTCTCCTCCACCTATAGAGAGTAGTACCCCATCTACTCCACTTTTTCACTTAGAGGAGTCAATAATATCTACTCCCATAATAGATGAGAGACCTATTGTGCCTACTCCAATTATACCACTCTTACCCCATATTTTACCTATGGAGGGTCATACTTTACCTATGCCTCACCTACATGTTGAGGGAGCCATAATACCTATGATTTACCCTCTTGAGGAACCTTCTTCACCTACCTCTCCCCCATCCATGGTAGACCATGTCTCTTCTATTATCTCTATCAAAGAGGACCCCGTTCCAGTGTTTTCTCATCTTTGGCTTGAAGTAGCAAAAACCAACAATTTCCCTCTTTCCCAAACACCTCAGCCTTCTAAAGACACAACTATAAGGCCTATGTGATCTTCATCTAAACCCTTCTCATGTTTGGTGAAAAGTCTACAATTTATTGACTCCACAAAGCTAGATCATGCAGCATTTTGGGATTGACTTAAAACTCCTTATCCAACAAAATAAATGTCAACATTTACTTCCAACCCTCTCACTACCCTTTACCCCAAGATCTTTGACAAAGCTAGAGATTCTTCACTAAAAGAACCTAAGGTTTAGCCATCTATGTCAGAACCCTCACCCTCATAGGAATTTTCCACTTTAAAGTAGATCAAGACCTTAGGTGTGTGCCCCATCTCTAATTTAGTTCATCCACATGTGAAATTAGATTTAACTCCTCAACCACTAGTTAGAGTTTATTGGCCTAAATTATAAAATAATGTTAGGATTCCTAGGTCTCGTTGATCCCTTTTTCAACCCTCAACTTTACCATCTATTTTGGGACCACACCCCTCTATTTTAGTTGGAATATTGCCAAACCAAGAAAAACAAAAGGTTAAGTTACCTCCACTCTTGCCTTTGCTATTTGGCAGGCCTTTCACATCTGACACTAAGCAAGTGACAAAAAAACACATAACTCCATCATCCCCAAATTAATCACCATGTAAAATTACCTTTTTAACACTAAAACAAAAGAAGGTGTCCACTCCTATTAACACAACAAGTAAGAGCCCACTTGTAGGCTCTCAAAAAAAATTCCTACAAAAATTATTACAATATTCTATAATAAATCATCCTTCAATTAAGCCTTATAGTCCTCATAGAATGAATCCATATGGGGTTAATGATACATATGTGTGTTTATAACATCATTTACCTAGACATAATATTGAGAGTTGCAAAGCCCTCACAATAGTCATTCAACAACACTTCAATGCCGACACTCTCTTCGATGATACTCCCATTAACCTTCTTATTATTCCAACTTTGGCATCCATAGTACGTCCTACTATTCCACCTAAATTCAAACCCAACGATGCGGTTGTAACCCCTTTACCACCATTTCAAATCAACATAGTAAATGTGGTCACATGGTCATAAAACTAGAAAAATAAAGCTAAGGAAAAGGTCACTACTCCTTGGGTTCATCCCTTCACCAAAGACACTCCTCCTCCTAATCCTAATATTTCCATCTTGGGCATTCCTAAAACATATTTGGACATTATTCAAAGCTCAATGGTGAAACAACTTCACCAAACTCCTATGAAAATGTATTTTTATGAGTTAATCCAAAGCTCATCCCAACACCTTCAAGATTTGATTAGTGCCTTTCAAGTGATTTAGGTATAATTATATGATCCCAAACCTCTTGTAGCATTGGTTGGCTCTTTTAATTTTGTCTCCTTGATTTATTTTAGTGATTCAGACATTCCACTTCAACACCCTGAAGATTAGGATTCTACCTTTTTTATTACCACATATATTGATCAAAATCATGTTAAGAGATTCATGATCGATGGGGGAGCTAGTATTAATATTATTTCCACCCATGCCTACAAACAACTATCCCTTCTCTAAAATTACATGTCTCAAATTGATGCGGTACTCCACTCCTTTAATGATACTACAACTACTACAGTGGGAATTGTTGTCTTACATAACCATGTAGGTCACCACACTATTCTTGAGATATTCTATGTTGTGGAAGGTGAGTTACAATATAACATACTACTTGGATGACCTTGGATACCTGCTATGGCATGTATACCCTCAACTTTGCATTATTATGTCAAGTTTGAACATGATGGGAAAGTACATATTATACCTACTGACCCACCTCGATTTAAAATATGCAACATGACTTATAGTCCCAATGATGTTATCATTCTATTGAAAACATCATCTTCTCTACATGAGACTTCTAAAGATTTCACAAGCTCCGCTCCCCTAGTTACATAGATATCAACAACACAAATTCTTGATAAAGATCCCATGGAAGAGACCTTTCAATGTTTGTCACTCGATGAATATAATTTATTTATGCTCGACATGTTCTATACTCCACAAGAGTATGGAAGGATTTATATACACCCAAATTATGATCCCCACATTGGGATGGTCACCCCTTATGGGCCCCTTAACCTTTGAACTAATTTCACATATGGGGGAATTGATCAAGCTCCCACTGTTAGCAATCCATCATCTTCACCATAACCATTTACCTATGACTTCTCTTTCTTGAGTAACCCTAGATTTGCTCAAACCTATCTCTATGGGTGTGCCTGGAAAGGATTTAGTTTGGGTCATTATGAGCAAGGTGTGCATACACCTATTGAATATCTTACTACCAACACCATTAAAAATTCTAAAAAGAGGCATAGAGTGGGATATGATGAACCCTACTAAGCTCATTAAACCTTGTCATGTACCAATTATTGAAGAACCAATCTCTCCTTCTCCACCTTCTTCCCCACCTTCACTTACCTAATTAGAGGTATCTATACCTCCTAATTTTTTTTCAATAAATGCCATCCATTTGGGGCCTCTCACCTATCATCAGGGTAAGGAAACAAGGTCCCTTCCTCTCATTCATCTTGAGATAATTGATGAATACTCTCCCACTATTAACACTATCTAATGTCAAGATGATGATGCAATTCTCACATATGTGGGTGTGTATGATTCCTATATCCAATAATCGATCCCATCTAAAACACAAGATATGTTAAATGAATCAACCATTGACATCAACCTACCCTCTCATGATAACCCTTGCATCCTCAAGATTGGCCAATATTTGGATTCCTCTGAGCAAGCTAATTATGCCACATTTTATAATGACCATAGAAAATATTTCACTTGGTTTTACAATGACATGCATAGTATTGACCCCTCTATCATCACCCATAACATTGTCACCGATCAATATGTTAAACTTGTTAAGTAGAAGCTTCACAAGATGCATCCTTGTATTGCTTTTCTTGTCAAAGAAGAGCTCCAATGCCTCCTTTATGTTAACATTATCCAACCCATTGACTACCTATAATGGATTTATAATATTATTCCTATCATAAAAGAGATTTGGGGCATCCACATTTGCACTGACTATCATGATTTAAACCTTGCTTGTCCAAAAGATGACTTTCCATTACTAAGTATCGACCAACTTGTTGATTTGATAGTCGCCCATGAGATGCTATCACTTATGGATGGGTTATCTAGATATAATCAAATCCTAGTCACTCCTAAGGATCAACATAAGAAAAATTTCATTACCACATGGGTGAATTTCTATTATTGAGTCATGCCTTTTGGCCTAAAGAACACTGGTGCCACTTATCAACACACCATGACTTACATTTTCCATGATCTCCTACACAAAATTATGGAAGATTACATGGATGACTTACTTGACAAATCTAAACTTCATCAAGACCAATTGATGATTCTCAAAACCATATTTACTTGTTTCCTCTAATATAAAATTTGATTAAACCCTAAAAAATGTGTCTTTAGTGTTCTTTTTGGTAAGCTCTTAGGTTTTATAATTTCTCTCCATGGTATTGAGGTTGATCCTACTAAGGTTAGAGAAATCCTATATATTCCTCCACCTAATAATATCAAACAACTCTGTAGCCTATAGGTTAAACTTCAGTCAATTCATCACTTCATTTCCTAGTTGTTAGATCGATACCAACCCTTTCACCGTCTCCTCAAAAAGGATGTCTCCTTCCATTAGAATACAGATTGCTAGGAATATTTTGATGCACTTAAACAATATCTAATTTTCCCATTAGTCTTATTCCACCTAAGGAAAATCATCCTTTATACCTATACATCTCTACAACAGACCATTCTTTAGGTGTCATAATTGCACATTGAGAGTAGGTGGTTTACTACATAAACTACATACTTCTTGATTATGTGATTCGATATACCCATACTAAAAAAATTTGCCTTGTATTGGTCTTTTCTACCTCCAAGATTCACCATTATCTCCTAAATCATAAAACCTTTGTGGTCACCCATATTGATCCCCTCAAATACATGCATTTCAAGCCATATCACAACCAATGTGTAGCTCGATAGCTCATGCTTCTTGCTGAATTTGACTTACAATTCATTCAACAAAAGTCTATTAAGGGGAAAACAATCACTGACTAGTTAGCTGCTACCCCTTTACCTGACAATCAACCTTTAAACCTCAAATTCATTGATGAATCCATTATAATGCTCTCCACTGATGACATCTCCTATCAAATGAAGATGTTCTTCAATGGATCTAAATGTCAATATAGTAGGGGTTCAAGGGTCATTCTTATCCCTATAAATAGAGAACCTATGCCTTTGTCATTTAAACTAGATTTTGAAAGTGTTTCTACTTGTTTTTTGCTTTTCACATTTAGGAGAAATAAGAAACTAATGTTAAATGGTCAAGGGTTTGTACGTACCCGGATGAAGTTTGCGCACCATATCTAGATGATTGAAAGAGCTCCTCTTTGGCTGTGGAGGATGACACCTATAGAGAGAATAAGACTTAAACAAAAAAATGTTAGATAGATATATGGTGGACTACCAAGCAAAGCTCAGTCCCAAAAGTGCAAAGACTTCCTTGAGGGATGATAGTCCACTTATTTGACAAGAGTGTTGCTAGAAAGAGAAATGGTGAAAAGACTGAACAAAAGAAATAGAGATAATGCATACCTATATTCTGTTGTCGATCTATCATAGTCGCTGACATCGGTGGTTCTGTCAGCGTCGGTTGGTCAAGTTGCCGACGTCAGTTATGCTACCGACATCGGTAGGGGAAATGGTCGATGTCAGTTAGGGCAATGGCCTTGGGCAAGTTTTAGATAGGGTTGTGGTTGACAGAGGGATCTGGAAGGTCTGTTTAATGGTTTGTGGAGGATTGTAGGACAGTGAATATGGTCTAGGAAAGGACGAAAAGATAGAGGATAGAGGTGGGAAGAGAATAGGAATGAGAGAAGGCTTTTCAGCCTCTCTGAGAAGGAAGTCAGGTTGTCTATCAACAGTACTCAAGAATAGCAAGTTGACTGATTACCAATCCATTTTAAAGAATACTAAAATATAAACCAGAATGATACTTAGCTCTTGGTGGAGAACTAGAGGTGTAAAAGACTTGTTTCCATTATGGATGATGTAGGAGACTTCGTGCAATCTTCTAATCCAATGTGGAGTGAATCCTATTGAGTTTCTTAGCCTGGAGAGTGATGATAGAATGTTGATGCCTATAAAGAGCTAAGGAGTAAGAGAATTCAGATCTTGGGAGCAAGAGAATTCACCTTCAGGTCAAAGAATTCACCTTTGGGTCTGTGATTAGCCATTTTGGGGGTTAGAACGTGGTTTTAAGCAATCGACATTGACGATATCACTGGCGTCGGCTGACGGTTGACTGACATCGGTGGCTAAAGAATGGGAAAAAAGGCTATTTTTAGCCTTTTGCCCATTCTTCCATCTGCCAAGTTTAGCTGCCATTGGAAAATGGTCCAAAGGTGGATTAAATAGGTGCGAGAGGTTAGTGAGAGGGTTGAAATAGGTCTTAGGTAATTAAGATTTGTCATAGGGTGATAAATGGTCTAGGGGCAAGGAATCCAAGGTAGGGTGTCCTAGGTGATGTGTCCTAGGTGATGTTATTAATTTAAAATAATTAGTTTATTTTAAATTAATAAAGGTGTGCAAGGGACCAAGGGGAGTCGAAGGGGAGTAGACACAATTTTGGTGTCTACATTTGCCCCTTTTTGTTTTGTTGGTTGTTTTTGATGAACTGCAAGACAAAAATAGGAGTAAGTTGCCCCAGGTATGGGATGAGGTGTAGGTTGCTCTGGGTAAGGGATGAGGTATTCCCCCTCAAAGTGGGAGTCGAGGGAAGGTAACCTGATATCGAGTGCCAATTTGATAGATAGTAGATGGATATGGTGAAGTTGGAGTGTGAACGTTGTAATAGTTGGGATTACGTGTATAACACTTCACATGATAGATAGGTCAAATTATTGCAGTCAAAGGTCGAGGAGTGCTAAAATTGAAATAACCAAGCCCCAACATGTAGTCGTAGCTGATTGGGTTAAATGATCAAAGTTGTATCTCCAATGGTCATTGTGTTCCAAGTATCTTGGGCTCAGGAAGTGCTCCTGGAAAACATGAAAATGTCACAAATATTGAGGATCAACTAGAGCACGATCCAACAATACGTGTGAGGGTCATAATGTGATGTGTGGACAATTTTGCTATCTATTCATGAGGTAGCATATATGCAATCAAAATAACCAAGGCAAAGTTGTCTCAAAAGTGGTCGTGGTCTGAGGAGATAGTCGCAATCTCCAAGGTTGTTGGTCGAGTTGGGTTGAGATATAAGTCATCTCAAGTGGTGTGTGTTGTGGTCAGGGAGATGTATGCAATCTACAATGTGCCCTATGAGAAATCTAAGGTGACTTCTTCAGTGTCAGGGCTGATTGTTTGGTCATGATTTTGGGTTGGTAGAGATAGTTGGTTCATTAGATGGATGGATGAAGGAATGGCCGAGCTAACCTCATAAGGCCCCATGTCAACTGAGTGCTACCTACATAGCCCTTGTTTGAAGGGCCTAAGGCCAATGTAGTTCTCCCCAAAATGGAGGAAGGAGTTGAGGTTGTGGACTGAGTTTTGACTAGGTTAAGTCATGGTTAAAGGTAAAATGGTTGGTCCATCAGATAGACAGACAAATGACTGTGGCTGAGCTAACCCTAGAAGACATCATATCAACTGAGTGCTACCTACATAGCCCCTATTTGAAGGGCCTCAGGCCAATGTAGCTCTCCCTAAAAGGGAGGAAGGGTTAAAGAGGTCAATAGGTTGGTTTGGTCATGTTAATAGTTTAGCATTTCCCATATGTCTGATGGTACATGCTTAAAATGATGAGGGGTATGATGATGTTACAGCCTTTTCCATATTGTGTGATGGTGTATTCTGTAACATTGGTTGTGTGGTTTTTCATCCCTAGCAAGTTTCCAGATTGGTGATGGATGTATGCTAAAAATGAAATGAGTATGTTTATGCTTCAGCAAGTAATGGTTTATGCTTGACATAAATTGTGTTTGGTTGATATTTGATAGTTTCCATGTGTATTGGTTTCCATAGAAACTAGTGTGAATAGGCTATGATAATGTTAGTGGTCTGAAAAAGGTTGGGTTGGTTTGGTTTGGTTTAGAAAATGATTTGGTTGGATTTGGATTGGTTGTATGTGACCAAAGTGTGTAAGAAGTGAAATGTGCATTGCTCTTTCATTGACAAGGACCATAATGATACCATAAATAGGGTTATTGCAAATAAAAACCCCGTTCGTGCATTACATCATTGACCATTTTTGTGTTAGAGAAGTATTCAAATCACTTGACATTAAGTGAGCTTAAAATCCCTTTGGTATGTTGGGGTAATAGGTTTTATTATGTGAGTTGTGAGGATAGCGTAACCCTTTTTTAGCAAGGATAACTTTGCCCCTTTTATAGGTGACCCTGAGAACGACTATAGACAAGTCCATGACTTAATAGTTTGTCAGTCAATATTTTTTTTTGGTAGACTGATCAATGCAAGAAGTCTACGTGGGGATGTTGTTTTACTTTGTGGTCATATGTGAAGTTGATAGATGTGGGAAGCTTCAGAGAGAGTGTTGTTCATAGCAAAATTTAGGCATACCCATCCTTCGAGGGAGTGGTCTATATTTTGCTTTGTATATTTGAATGTCTTTGAATAGCTGTCCTTCAAGGGAGCAGTCTATCAATTACAGCACTGATGTAGCTGTCCTTCGAGGGAGTAGTCTACATTTATAGTTTTATGACCTTTGAATAGGCATCCCAGTTTTATATTTTTTTTTGTTTTTGACTAAACTTTTGGTCATGGACTTGACTATAGAGGTTGAGGGGTTTCCCTTTTATTAGGACAAAGCATTCATGCTTTACCAAAGGGTTGACTAATGTTTTTAGGAAAGAGGGTTGAAAGGAATAGGAATGGAAATGATGGGGGTCACTCAAGGGATGAGCTCAAGCTAAATATCAAGTGAATGAGTACTTGATTAACAATAGAACGGTCGAAGATGTAAGGCATTAAGGGGTTCAATTTCTAGTTGGCCTTCAAGAGAAGATAGACGATAAGTCCCTGATCCATACTTGTGTGTTATGATATAAGGTTCAAGCCAATTAGGAGCAAACTTGCCTCATTTACTTCTTTCCATATTGGTCATGTGTTGGTTTTCTTTGAGGACAAGATCTCTGATCTTGAAATCTCGTTCTCTCAGACTTTTGTTATAGGCACGTTGGATGTGATTTTGGTAGATATGGAGATGGTTGAGGGAAGCAAGGTGATGTTCATCAAGTAACTCAAGTTGAGCCAACCGATCTTGATGAAAGTCATCATTAGAAAGAATGTCATGCAAAGAGATGCATAGAGAAGGTATTTGTACTTCAAGAGGTAAGACAGCCTCAGTTCCATACACTAGAGAGAAAGGTGTAGCACCCGTAGGGGTTTGAATGCTAATGTGGTAGGCCCACAATGCAAAGGGAATGTGGATGTGCCAGTCCCTTCCAGTGTCATTGACCACCTTCATTAGAATTTTGGTTAAGATTTTGTTGGAAGCCTCGGCCTGCCCATTTGCTTGTGGGTAGTAAGGTGAGGAGAATCTGAGCTTGATGCCAAATGAGTCACAAAGTTTTTGGATAGTTTTGTTTTTGAATGATTTGCTGTTATCAGTGATGATTTTGTAAGGTACACCAAAATGACGGATGATGTTGTTGTTGATGAAGTCAATGATTTTATCAGCTTTAGTGGAGATGAGAGGAATATCTTCCACCCATTTAGTGAAGTATTCAGTTGCGGTGATAATTGACTGATGTCAGAGAGATGAATGGGGTTAATCTCACCGATTAGATATAAGACCCATTGTGAAAAAGGCCAAAAATCCTTAGCGACTTGTAGAGCATGGCTAGGGACATGAAGTAAGTTAGTGTGTTGTTGGCATTTGATACAACACCGAACATAGTCGCTTTAGTCTTGGTGAAGAGTGGGCCAATAATAGCCCAGGCGAAGGATGCACTTTGCAACCACGTTACCACTGAAATGTTTGCCACAACTCCCATCATGGACTTGTTTGACAGCATGAGATGTTTCAGTGGAGGTTAGACATCAAATAAGGAGGCCATCGAAACCTCGTTTATAGAGAAGATCATTTAGCATAGTATATCGAGCTGTGCTTTTGATAAAATCCCATCGTGTATTGCTAGAGAGATCAGGGGGGATAATAGAATAAGTTAAGTAGTCCACAAGTTGTTTTTACCAAACATCTTGTGGACTAGAGTCAATGGTGCTGATGAGGTTGATGTTAGTGGAGATATATGAAGGTAATGCCAAACAATGTACCATAACATAGATTCTCAAGGAGGTAGATGATGATGGTATGCATGAGGCGAGAGAGGCCATGGTGTCAGCAAACTTATTCATAGATTGAAGAATAGTTTGCAAGAGGTAATGGTCGAAAGATTCTAGTAGGGTGTCAACACGGTGTTTATACCTTTGCAAAATTTCATTTTTACAAAGATATGAACCATTGATTTGATTGATGACTAGTTGTGAGTCACCAAAGATGTTGATGGTCTTGATGCCTAGGAAGAGGGTGGTTTGAAGTCCCAAAATTAAGGCTTCATATTCAGCCATGTTGTTGGTACATTCAAAGTCAAGTTTGAAAGATAAGGGCATGGGCTCACCCTCATGAGGGATGAGAATGACCCCTGCACCCCCACCATGTTGACATTTGGACCCATCAAATAACATTGTCATTTGATAGAAAATATCATCAGTGGATAACATGGTGATGGATTCATCAGGGAATTCGAAGTGAGAGGGTTGGTTGTCAAGTAGAGGGGAATCCGCTAGTTGGTCAGTGATTGGTTGCCCCTTTATAGATTTTTGTTGGATGAATTCCAAATCTAACTCAGCAAGAAGCATGAGCCAATGAGCCATACGTTGGTTTTGGTATGGCTTGGAATGCATGTATTTGAGGGGGTCAGTGTGGGTGATGACATAAGTTTTGTGATTGAGAAGATAATGATGGAGTTTGGTAGCGGCAAAGACTAATGCCAAATAGAGTTTTTCGGTATGAGTATATCGAGTTTCATAATCAATGAGCATTCAGCTTATGTAATAAACCACTTGCTCACAATGTTGTTCATCTCGATGCGCGATTATGACACCCAAAGAATGATTTGTTGCTAAAATGTAAAGATAGAAGGGTTGACCTTCTTTAGGTGGAATAAGGACTGGTGGAGAGACAAAATAATGTTTAAGAGCCTCAAAAGCCTCTTGGTAGTCCTTATCCCAATGAAAGGAGACATCCTTCTTGAGGAGGTGATGAAAGGGTTGACATCAGTCAGAAAGCTACGAGATGAAGTGACGGATAGATTGAAGCTTCCCTTACAGGCTGTGAAGTTGCTTTAGATTGGTAGGTGGTGGCATCTCGAGTATATCTCAAATCTTAGTGGGATCAATTTCAATGCCACGAAGAGAAATGATGAAGCCTAAAAGCTTCCCAGAGAGAACCCCAAAGATGCACTTCTCGAGGTTGAGTCAAACGTTGTATTGGAGGAGGTGAGTGAATATGATTTTGAGAATGGTTAAATGGTCACGGTAGAGTTTAGATTTGCCTAGTAGGTCATCCACATAGTCCTCCATGATTTTGTGGAGGAGATCATGAAAGATGTAGGTCATGGCACATTGATATGTGGCACCTACATTTTTTAGGCCAAAAGGCATGACCCTATAGCAAAAAGTCCCCCATGGGGTGATGAAGGTGGTCTTGTGTTGATCTTCTAGCACAATCAGGATTTGGTTATATCCTAAAAACCCATCCATGAGTGATAGCATCTCATGACTGGCCGTAAGATCAACAAGTTGGTCGATGTTGGGTAGAGGAATATCATCCTTTGGGCAAGCCAGGTTAAGGTCACGATAGTCAGTACAGATTTGGATCCCTCCAGTCACTTTTGTGATAGGGATGATGTTTGACACCCATTGTGGATAATCAATGGGTTGGATGAAGGATATGGAAAGAATATGTTGAAGTTCCTCTTTAACAAGGAGCGCAATGTGAGGATGCATTTTGTGAAGCTTTTGCCTGACAAGCTTAGCTTCCGAGTTTGTGACGATGTTAGGGTCGATGCCAGGCATATCGCTATAGGTCCAAGCAAAGGCTTTGCTATGATTTGAAAGGGATTTGGTATAGTCAATTTGTTCCTGGGCATCCAAAGATTGACTAATCTTTAAAACGTGAGGAACATCAGAAGATGGAAGGTTAATGTCAATGGTTGATTTATTTAACATAACTTGTGTTTCTGAAGGAAGAGATCATTGGATGAAAGAGTCATCTACACCCATGCAGGTGAGAATGGCGTCATCGTCTACGCATTGGATAGTGTTGATGGTAGCAGATTCATCATCTATCATGTTTGGATAAATGAGAGGGAGAGACCTGGATACCCCACCTATTTGATAGGTTAGGGGTTCCAAGAAAATGGCATTTATGCAAAAAAAACTAGGAGGGATGGAAACTAGTGACTCCGTAGGTGAAAATGGGGGAATAGGCGAATTTGGAGGTGATTGTTCTATGATAGGTTTGGGGCGAGGTTTTTAAAAAGTTTTAGTAGGTTCTTCAAATCTTAGGCCATGTCACTTATTGGCATTCTTTATGGCCTCATCATTTGGTGGTTCGATGGGCTGGTGGGAGCCTTGTTCGTAGCGCCCAAAGCCAAAGCCTTTTTATGCACACCTATAAAGATAGGTATGAGCAAAGTTTGGGTTGCCAAGAAAAGAGAAGTCAAACTTAAATAGTTGGGGTGATGAAAGAGGATTCCCATCAGTGGGAGCTCGATCTAGCCCTCCATAGATGAGATTTGTTCAAAGATGGGGAGGACCATAAGGGATGACCATTCTGATACGATGGTCATAGCTAGGATTGTGATGAAGTTGTCCATACTCTTGAGGGGTCTGGAACATGTCTAAGGTGAGTAAATGATACTCCCCAAGTGAAAGATGTTGGAAGGTATCTTCCATAGGGTCTTTTGTTGTCACTTGAGGAGGTGGTGTAGGTGTAACCGCCGTTTACGTACTTATTGAAGCTTCTACGGGTGGAGGTAGTGTTTGGGTCGATGTCTTGAAAGGAATGATAATGTTGTTGGGTCGATAAGTTGTGTTGCATGTCTTGAAAGGGGAGGGGTCTGTGGGAATGACATGGACTTGACCGTCATGTTCAAACTTGACACAACGGTGTAATGTAGAAGGGACACAAGCCATGGCACAGATCCAAGGTTGTCCTAATAACATGTTGTATTGGAACTCTCCCTCGATGATGTAGAAGAGTTCTGGGATTGTTCGTGGGCCAACATGAATATGTAAGATGACGGTGCCAATGGTAGTGGCAGTGGAGTCATTAAAAGATTGAAGAATTGCATCAGTTTTATAGATACAATTCTTTGGGAGGGCTAATTGGTCATAGGCATGGGTGGAAATGATATTGATGCCAGTGCCCCCATCAATCATAACTCACTTAATGTGAGTTCGATCAACGTAGGCTATGATGAAAAGGGTAGCATCCTGATCTTCCAAGTTGGAGGTAGGAATTTTAGAATCACTAAAGGTAATAGAGGCAACAGTGGGTAATGATTAGACTAAGGCAGTTAGTGGTTGAGGGTCCTCAGGTTGGACCTCCACTACCTATAAAGCTTTGATTAAAGCTTGATGATGTTGTGGAGAACTTTGAATGAGGTTATATAAAGTTATCTTCATGGGATTTTGGTGAAGTTGTTTCACCATAGAATCACAGATTGCCTCTGAAGAAGTGGGTTGGGATGCACCCAAAATAGAAATCTTGGGTTTGGGTGGTTGAGCAAGTTTGACAAATGGGTAGGTCCAAGGAATATCAACTTTTTATTTTGCTTTACCCTTTAAAGTTTGTGACCTAGTGGCCACATTGATGGTGTTAATCTCGAATAAAGGGGGCAAAGGAGGTAAAGGGACCATAGTCTGATGATGGGATTCTGATGAAGGTGAAGAGGTTTGAGAGACATGAGACAGTGTTGGAGGTGTGTCAACAGTATCCTCAACAAGAAGGGTGTCTTTTTCCATGTATTGGTGAATGACAACCTTAAGGGCACAATAATTTTCAGTGTCATGTCCAGGTGTGCGATGATATAGGCAAATTTGGGTGTCATCAAACCATAATGGTTTTGATCCGAGAGGTTGAAATGGTTTAATAGGTGGAAGAGTGATGTTATAAGTTTGAAAAAGTTAGCGTAGTATCAAAGCATATGAACCCACTAAGGGGTCCGTTGCTTGTTGATGCACTAGGTGTTGATGACTTTTGTTTGGGAGTTGTTGAGGGACATTTTCGTACCACCTTTTGGGTTGGTGGTGTGGCCACTCGTGTAGACACTTTCTTCATGAGAGGTGCCAAATTTTTCAGAGGAGGTATGTTTTTGGTGGGTAGAGGGAGTAATGGGGGCAACTTGTTTTTGTTAGGTGTTGGAGTAGGGAGCACTCCTATTAAGATAGAAGGATGTGGGCCCAAAATGGAGGGCAATGATGATGGTGGAGGAGGAGTTCTCTGATGTGGTTTAGTAGCCTTCTTTGGTTTAGTGCGAGGAGTACTATTATGCGAGGCAAGGTTCAAGTCTACCTTCACTTGTGGGTGAGTGAGGTTAGATATGGGTGAACACTGAGGGATTTAACCGATGTTGGTATGGTGTATGTTTGAGAGGGTTTAGGTTCAGATGCGGATGATTGAGCTTCTGAAGATTTGGAAGTAGAAGCCTAGTCCTTGTTGGAGATTTTGGGAGATTTTGACAAAGGAGGGTCGTTACTACGAGATGAGATGGGATGTGTAAGATAAGGAGTTTTGAGTCACTCCCATAATGCCTCATGTTCTAAGTTCCTCGAATGGAGAAATCCTAAGTTTTTAGCCAGTCGAGAGAATGGTTTAGAAGTAGCTATGCTAGGCTTTATAATTGGTTTTTTAGAAGATTTGGGTGGTTGTGAGACCAAAAATGTGTTAGATGCAGCGATCTCAGGCCAAAGGTGTGAGAGAGTCATTACTAGATCGTCTTCGATTGAAGTAGGTGAAGAGACAAGTTCTTCTCTCAGTGGAGATGGAATTGGAGAATGGGGTTCTTCGAGAGGAAAGAGCATAGGGATGATCGTGCCTTTTACTTGTGGTTGAAGAGTAAGAAAGGTACGGTCCTCCATTGGTAGTAGGAAGGATGAAGGTGGGGCTAGTGGCATTGGTATGGTTAAAAAATCCTCCAATATAAGAGGGGTAGATGGAGGACTATTAGGAGAAGAAGACTCTTCTTCTTGTGGTGGAGGGATAGGTTGACTAACCTCTTCAGTTTGTGGAAGAGGTTGGTTAGGGACAAAAGGTGAAACCATATCGATCGTGCGTATATTATGCTCTTGGGGGTCTTCGGCTGTGGTTTAAACATTGTTTTGGCTAGGAGAATGGTTAAGAAAAGGTTGGCTAAAAATGTCTATATTTTGGTTAGGTGGCGCGTTTGGGTTATCCAAGACAAGATCACCTTTGTCTAGCATATCTTGGACAATGTTCTTGAAGGTTTTACAATTGTCTGTGTCATGGCCTTTGACACGGTGATAATTATAGAAGTCATTCTCCCTATACCATGAAGGGATGGCACGCAAGGGATCAAATTGAGGTGGTGGTCAAATTTGGGGGAGGTTGAGGACTCTCTATTTGACTAGTTTATCCAACACAGACACGTATGATTCTCCTATTGGAGTATATTGACGCTGTATGTATCATTGTTGGAATTGTCACATAATGTTTTGAGATGTGCAAGGTTTGGATTGGTTAGTTGTGGTCGATGATGATGGTCTAAGTACCATAACATTTGCTGATCCCTTGGACTTGGGATTGGAAGAAGAAGATTTGGATGAAGGGTCATTTGATTTTGCATTAGTATTTTTACTACGCAATTTGACTTTATTTTCTTCGACAACACGGAGTTCAAGCTTCCTAGCCATGGTGAAAGCTTTGTCAAATGTGTAGAATGTTTGGACCCACAAAGTAGACAAGATGTGTTTGGCACACGCTTGTGAAAAGAGCTCAATGAGCTCAGGTTGAGGTAAAGAAAAGGAGAGTTGGTTGATTAAGCCTCTCCAATGGGCAACGAAGTCAGCGATTGACTCATTGTTGAATTGTCTGATAAACTATAGGTCCGTGATGGAGACCTTTTTAGTTATGTTAATTGAAAAGTGGTCTAGAAATAGTTGAGATAGTTGAGTGAAGGTAAATAGAGAGTGAATGGTAATAGAACTATACCAATCAAGGGCAGCACCAGAAAGAGACATGGGAAATGTGCGTAGTAATAATCCATCATCATGTGCTATAAGGTAACAAGCGTGTCTAAACACTCATAGATGTTGCTGTGGGTCCTCTTTACTCTGAAAGCGAGTAAACTTGGGAAGTTCCCACTGACTAGGATAGGGTTGGATTGGGACTAAAGGATGAATAGGTTCATTATAGATTTGTTCATATGAGAGAACATTTCTTGAACCTAAAACGAATGTCTCAAGATTAGACACCTTATCCATCAACATCTTGATTAGATCGGTTGATGGATTTGTAGTTGGGGCACCCCCTAGGTTGTAAGGCATTTGAAAGGTGTTAGGTGGAGTGTATGACATAGTTGGTTATGCTTGTATAGGTGTAACATATTGATAACTAGTCATAGGGACTGATGTTGAAGTCAAGGGTGGTTATGTCATGAAGCTAGAGGGCACAACTTGACTAGGTGTCACCAAAGGTGGTTGAGTGGCGGTAACACTTGTTGAAGGATAGGTGGTTATTCTTGTATTTATGGGTGTAAGAGTAGGTGGGATGGAAACAATTAAGTTCTGGAATGATGTAGAACTTTGTTGAATGGTTTGTGGTTGAGGAGGTATAGAAACCCCAATAAAGGTAGGTCCAAAAACAAAAGGAGAGGCCACATTTTGAAGATTGGTCATGGTCGGGTTGTTAGTTGAGGCAATGGCTTGGGTGACCATGGGTTGGGTTACGGAGGCTGTTGATATGATTACTATTTCAACTAAGGAAGTTGGCATCCCATAGACTGGGTTGCTCAAAGAGTCTTGCATTTGACTTCTCGCGAGATAGTGCTGAAGAGCCTTGACATTGAGGTCAAGGTGTTTCTATGTGATTTTTGCTTTCTACATTCAAAGAGAGAAATAAGAAACTAAGAAGAATGGTCTGAGGCTTGTATGTACTTGGATGAAGTCGTACACACCAAAATCAAATGATAGCAGGAACTCCTCTTTGGTTGTGGAGGATGACACCTGAAAGAAAAAGAGACTAAAACACGAAAAACGTTAGATGATGAGATGGTGGGCTGCGAAGCAAAAGCTTGATCCCAGAAGTATGAAGACTTCCTTGAGGGATATCAACCCACTGATTAAAAACAAAATATTTGATAGAAACAGAAATAATGAAAGACAGAATGAAAGAAATAAAAGACAAAAAGCAAAATGCATACCTGATATGTAGCAAACTACTTTGCACAATCGCCGGCATCAGTCTCTGTGCCGGCGTCAGTCAAGGAATGTCACCAACGTCGATTAAGATGCCGACGTCGGTAGGGGTAATGACCGGCGTCAGTTGGTGCAGTAGTTCTTGGACGGGGTCTGGTCGGGTCTGGATAGATTTTAGGACTGTAGAATGGTCTGAAGTTTCATCTGAGGGTTAGGGAGCCTGTTTGGGAGTCAAAGGGATTATTTGGGGGTCTGTGCAGGGATCTGGGTAGAGTTATAGACTATATATTCTAGAAAGGGTGGATAGAGGTGATATGGGAGGAAGTCAAGTCGGGTCTATGGTCTGAATCTAAATCTGGGTGGTGATATCAATTAAAAACAATAACCAAAAAACAAAATAAAAGCACAAGAACAAATGCTTACCTGTTACCTGCTGAAGATAGAGTAGGAGACATGATTGTTGTTGTTGGTGTGTTGCAGAAGTTCGATGTAGTAGACCTCCAGCGAGATGACTGAAGCAGAATACCTATACCTAAGACAGAGAGTGAGAGAGATTTGATTGTAGATTGATTGAATGAAAAGTTGGCTGATTCTCTCGAAGGTCCAATGAAAGAATGTTTTGAAAGAAGGTCTGATAACTGATCGAGGAACTAATTGAGAATTGAATAACGAATAACAAATAACAGATAACAGATCCTGTGTTTAGGTCAAGAACGCAACTTTAAGGATAACCAACGCCAGCAGAACCACTGATGTCGACCGAGTAGTGATCGATGTCGACAGATGCAGAATGGGGATAGAGGCTAATTTTAGCCTTTTGCTCATTCTTACATGCTGTCAGGGTCAAAGCTTGTGGGAAAATAGTTGAGAGGGGCTAAATAGGCGTGGGAGAATAAAATGAGGGTCATAAATGGGTCATAGGGTAATGGCAAGGGGAGAGAAGGGGAGGATGATCAAGGGTTAGACACAATTTTGGTGTCTACATTTGCCCCTTTTTGTCTTGTTGGTTGTTCTGGATGAACTGCAAGACAAAAATAGGAGTTGGTTGCCCCAGGTGTGGGATAAGGTCGATTTTGTCCTGTTAGTTGTTCGAATGAACTGCAAGACAAAAATAGGAGGTTGATTGCACTGGATGAGATGAGGTATTCCACCTCAAAGTAGGAGTTGAGGGAAGGGAACTGGGAATCAGGTGTTGATTTGACAAAGAGTGGATGAAAAATGGTGAGGGTGAACACTGTAATAGTTGTAATTGTGCGCATACCACTTCATGAGATGGTCAGGTCAAATTATCACAGGTCAAGGGTTGAGGAGTGCCAAAATTGAAGTAACCAGGCCTCAGCATGTGGTCATAGCTGATTGGGTTATTCAATTGAAGTTGTAGCTCTAATGGGTCATCATGTTCTAGGTATCCCAGACTCAAGAAGTGCTCCTAGAAACATGAAAAAGTCACAAGTAGTAGGGATCAACCGGCTTGTGATCCGATACTTGTGAGGGTCAAAAATATGGGCTGTGCACAATTTTGCTAACCATCAACCAAGGTGAAGTCATCTTAGAAGTGGTCAAGGTCAGAGGAGATAGGCATGATCTCCAACGTGGTTGGTTGAGACGAGGCTGAGATAGATAACTGGTCGAATAGATGGACGGACGAAAGAACGTGGCTGAGCTCACCTCAGAACACTGAGTGCTGCCTACATAGCCCCTGTTGCAGGGCCTCAGGCCAATGTAGTTCTCCCTAAAAGGGAGGAAGGGTCAAAGGTAATGGATTGGTCTTGGTCGAGGGCAAGTCATGGTCAAAAGGAAGAAAGAAGGTTTGTCCATCAGAGAGGCGAACAAATGAGGGTGGTCAAGCTAACCCTAGAAGATGTGTCATCTGAGTGCTGCCTACATAGCCCAAATTAGAAGGGGCCTCAAACCAATGTAGTTCAGGCTAAGAGACAAAATGGTCGATGATGGGTGTGGTCATGTGTCAAAATGATGAGGAGAAAGAAGATGTTACAGCCTTTTCCATATGGCATATGCTGTAACATTGGTCAAGGGGTCTTTCATCCCTAGCAATTTTCCATAGGCGTGATGAGTGTATGCTAAAAATGAATTGGGTCTGTTTATGCTTCAGCAAGTATTGGTTTATGCTTAACATAAATTGAGGTTGGTCGATAGTTTCCATGTGTATTGGTGTCCATAGAAACTATTTGAAATGGAATATGATGATGTTGGTGGTTTGAAAATGTTGAGGTTGGTTTGGTTTGAGAAAATAATTTGGTTGAATGTGACCAAAGTGCAAAAGAAGTGAAAGGCATATTCGCCCGTTCATTGACAAGGACCAGAATGATAGCATAGATAGGGGTTATTAGAACCAAGATCCCCATTCATGCATGACGTCATTTACCATAGGTTTTGTTAGAGAGGTAATCGAATCATTTTGACATTAAAGTGAGCTCGAAGTCCCTTGAGCAGGTGATAAGATGAGGACAGGGTAACCCATTTTAGAGCAGAGATAACTTTTCCCCTTTTTATAAGAGACCTTGAGACAACTACAAGCCAAGTCCATGACCCATTTTTTTTTGAAATAGCAGACTGATTAATGCGGGAAGTCCACATAGAGATGTCATTTGCTTGGTAGTCATTTGTGAAGCTGATCAATGCGGGAAGCTTCTAAGAAAAGGTGTTGTGTGTAGCAAGATTTAGTCATAGCCATCCTTCGAGGGAGTGGTCTATATTTTTGCTTTATATATAAGGGCTTTGAATAGCTATCCTTCGAGGGAGCAGTCTATTAGTTATAGTAATGATAGTACATCTATCCTTCGAGGGAGTAGTCTGCTTTTTGAGTTGAGTTGGTGACCTTGGATATTTTGACATCTTGATTTGTTTTGACAGAAATGTGAGTCATGGATAAGACTATAGAAGGTCAAGGGCTCCCTTTTATTAGGATAAAGCATCCATACTATATAAAAGGGTTATATAGGATTTGTTAAGGGGAGTAGGGTTGAAAGGAATGAGGACTAAGAGGATGGGGATTGCTCAAGGGACGAGCTCAAGGTAAATGTCAAGTGGATGAATACTCGACTAACAGTAGAATGGTCGCAGATGCAATGCATTAAGAGGCTTAGGGTCTGGCCGTCCATCGAGAGAAGATAAATGATACATCCCTGATCTATACTTGTGCATGATGATGAAAGGTCCAAGCCAATTAGGGGCAAACTTACCTCGTTTACTTCACTCCATATTGGTCACATGCTGATTCTCTTTGAGGACGAGATCTCCAATGTTGAAATCTCATTCTCACAAATTTTTGTCATAGGCTCGCTTGATGTGATGTTGATAGACATGGAGATGGTTGAGGGCAGCAAGATGACACTCATCAAGTAACTCAAGTTGAGCTAAGCGATCTTGATGAAAGTCATCGTTAGAAAGAATGTCATGCAAAGAGATGCGGAGAGACGGGATCTATACTTCGAGAGGTAGGACAGCCTCTATTCCATACATGAGAGAGAAAGGGGTAGCACTCGTGGACGTTCAGATGCTAGTGCGATAGGCCCATACAGTGAAGGGAATGTGAATATGCCAATCCCTTCCAGTGTCGTTGACCACCTTCATGATAATTTTAGTCAAGATTTTGTTGGAAGCCTTGGCCTGCCCATTTGCTTATGGGTAGTAAGGTGAAGAGAAACTGAGCTTGATGCCAAATGAGTCACAGAGTTTTTGAACGGTCTTGTTTTTTAAGGACTTGTCGTTGTCGGTGATGATTTTGTGAGGGACACCAAAATGACAAATGATGTGGGTGTTGATGAAGTTGACAATCTTGTCAGTTTTTGTGGAGATGAGAGGAATGGCTTCCACCCACTTAGTGAAATACTTGGTGGTGGTGATGATGGATTGATGACAAAGAGATGAATGAGGGTTAATCTCACTGATGAGATCTAAGCACCACTGAGAAAAAGGCTAGAAATCTTGAGTGACTTGTAAGGTGTGACTAGGAAGATGAAGCAAGTTAGAGTGCTACTAACACTTGATGCAATGCCGAACATAGTCGCTATAGTCTTGATGAAGGGTGGGCCAATAATAGCCCATACAAAGGATGTGCTTGGCAACCAAGTTCCCACTGAAGTGTCTACCACAAATTCCATCATGGACTTGTTTAATGGCATAAGAGGCTTCAGTGGAGGTTAGACAACAAAGAAGGAGGCCGTCAAAGCCTCACTTATAGAGAAGACCCCCTAGCATGGTATAGTGAGCTGTGCATTTGATGAAAGCCCACCATGCATTGCTAGAGAGATCAAGAGGGATGATAGAATGAGATAAGTAGTCCACAAGTTGTTTATACCAAACATCTCATGGATTAGAGTCTATGGTGTTGACATTGTTAGAAGAAAGGTATGAAGGCAACAGCAGATGATGCACTGTGACAAAAATTCTAGATGACGATGATGAAGATAGAATATGCAAGGCGAGAGAAGCCATGGTGTCAACAAACTTATTCATGGATCGAGGAACAGTCTGCAAGAGGTAATGGTCGAAAGAGGCTAGAAGAATGCCAGCATAGTTTTTGTACCTTTGCAAAATTTCATTTTTACAAAGGTATGAACCATTTACCTGATTGACGACAAGCTGTGAGTCGCTGAAGATGTTAATGGAATTGATGCTGAGAGAGAGGGTAGTCTAAAGTCCCAAAATTAAGGCCTCATATTTAGCCATATTATTGGTATAATTAAAGTCAAGCTTGAAAGACAGGGGCATGGGCTCACTATCGAGTGGGATGAGAATAAATCCTACACCCCCACCAAGTTGACATTTGGAGCCATCAAAGAATATGGTCATTTGGTAGATAGTGTCATCGGTGGAAAGCGTGGCGATAGACTTGTCAGGGAACTCGCACTGTGAAGGTTGATTGTTGGGAAGAGGGGCATCTGCTAGTTGATCAGCGATGGTTTGCCCCTTGATGGATTTTTGCTGGATGAATTTGAGATCAAACTTAGCAAGCAACATGAGCCACCGAGCCATACGTTGATGTTGATATGGCTTAGAGTGCATAAACTTAAGAGGGTTGGTGTGAGTGATGACAAAAGTTTTGTGATTGAGAAGATAGTAGTGGAGCTTGGTAATGGCAAAGACTAATGCCAAATAGAGTTTCTCAATATGAGTATACTGAGTTTCATAGTCGACCAGTGTTTGGTTGATATAGTAGACCACTTGCTCATAGTGATGTTCATCACGGTGCGCGATCATGGCACCTAACGAATGGTTGGTGACAGAGATGTAAAGGTAGAAGGGTTGGTCATCTTTAGGTGGAATGAGGACTGGTGGAGAGACCAGATAGCGTTTGAGGGCTTCAAAAGCCTCTTGACAGTCCTTATCCCATTTAAAGGAGACATCCTTCTTAAGGAGATGATGAAAAGGTTGGCAGCGGTCAGAAAGCTGTGAGATGAAACGGTGAATGGACTAGAGCTTCCCTTGTAGACTACGAAGCTACTTGAGATTGGTCAGAGGTGGCATCTCAAGGATAGTGCAGATCTTGGCAGGATCTATCTCGATGCCACGAAAGAAATGATAAAGCCTAAGAGCTTGCCGGAGAGGACCCCAAAGACACATTTCTTGGGGTTAAGGTAGACATTGTATTGAAGAAGGTGAGAGAAGATGATTTTGAGAATGGTCAAATGGTCACAATGAAGTTTGGACTTGCCAAGCAGGTCATCCACATAGTCCTCCATGATTTTATGGTGGAGATCATGGAAAATGTAAGTCATGGCATGCTGATATGTGGCACCTGCATTCTTCAAGCCAAAAGGCATGACTCGATAGCAGAAAATCCCCCATGGGGAGTTAAAGGCAGTCTTGTGCTGATCTTTTGATGCAATCAGGATCTGATTATATCTTAAAAACCTATCCATGAGAGATAGCATCTCATGGCCAGTTGTAAGATCAACAAGCTGATCAATTTTGGGAAGAGGAAAGTCATCTTTGGGATAGGCTAGGTTAAGGTCGTGATAGTCCATGCAGATCCAAATCCCCCCAGTCGCTTTGGTGATAGGGATGATGTTAGAGACCCACTGTGGGTAATCGATGGGCTGGATGAAAGAGACAAAAAAGAGGCACTGAAGCTCCTCTTTGACAAGGAGCGCCATGTGAGGATGCATCTTTGGAAGCTTTTGCCTAATAGGTTTAGCCTCTGGTTTGGTGAATATGTTATGGGTAGTGATGGTGGGGTCGATGCCAGGCATGTCATGGTAGGTCCAGGCAAAGGCCTTGCTATGATTTGAGAGGAACTAGGTGTAGTCTAGCTGCTCCTGAGCATCTAAAGATTGACCAATCTTTAAGACGTGAGGAACATCAGAAGAAGGGAGGTTGATGTCAATGGTTGATTCATTTAACATAACCTGGGTCTCAGAAGGGAGAGAGCACTAGATGAAAGAGTCATCGGCACCCATGTAGGAAAGAATGGCATCATCGTCAATGCAGTGGATAGTGTGAATGGTCGCTGACTCATCTTTTATCATGCTAGGATAAATGAGAGGGAGAGATCTAGACACCCCGTTTAGCTGATAGGTCAGGGGTTCCAGGCGGATGGTGTTTATGTAAAAAAAATTAGGAGGGATGGAAACCATCGACTCCGTAGGTGAAGAGGGAAGAATGGGTGAGCTATGAAGAGATTGATCAATGGTGGGTTTGAGGCAAAGGTCTGTAGGGGCCTAAGTGGGGTTACGGTATCCCAAGCCATACCGTTTCTTGGCATCGTCATCGTTGAGCAGTTTGATGGGCTGATGGGAGCCTTGCTCATAGCGTTCGAAGCCAAAACCCTTCCATGCACACCTATAAAGGTAGGTGTGTGCAAAGGTAGGGTTGCCAAGAAATGAGAAGTCTGATGTGAATGGTTGTGGTGAAGAAAGAGGATTTCCATTAGTAGGAGCTTGATTGAGCCCCCCATAGACAAGATTGGTTCAGAGGTGAGGAGGACCATAAGGCACGACCATCCTAATCTGGTGATCATAATTGGGGCTATGGTGAAGGCATCCATACTCTTGTGGAGTTTGGAACATGTCTAAGGCTAGCAAGCGATATTCCCCAAGTGAAAGTCATTGGAAGATGTCTTCCATGGGGTCTTTGATTATCGCTTGAAGAGGAGGGGTGAGGTCGACCGCTAGTTGCGAATTGGTCGAAGCTTCCACAGATGGAGGCGGCATTGGGGTTGATGGCTTGATAGGAATGAGGATGTCGTTTGGCCAATAGGTTGTGTTACAAGTTTTGAAAGGTGATGGGTCAATGGGAATGGTGTGGACTTGCTCGTTGTGCTCAAATTTCACACAACGGTGCAGGGTAGAGGGAACACAAGCCATGGTGCGTATCCAGGGTCGGCCTATAAAAATGTTATATTAAAACTCTCCTTTGATGATATAGAAGAGCTCTGAGACTATGCGTGGACCAATGTGAATGTGAAGGATGACTGTGCCAATGGTTGTGGCAGTGGTGTCATTAAAGGATCACAAGATTGCGTTAGTTTTAGATACGCAATTCTTGGGGAGGGCCAATTGATCAAAGGCATGGGTGGAGATAATATTGATGCTAGCACCTCTGTCAATCATAACGTGCTTAATACGTGTTCGATCAACATAGAGAGTGATGAAGAGGGTGGTGTCCTAATCTTTCGTGTTAGATGTAGGAATCTCAGAATCGCTGAAAGTGATGGAGGCGACAGAGGATAAAGAGTGGACCAGGGCTGTGAGTGGTTGGGAGTCTTTGGGTTGGACCTCCACTACCTGCAAGGTTCGGATGAGGGCCTGATGATGCTGGGGCAAGGTTTGGATGAGGTCATAAAGGGACATCTTCACAGGCATCTGGTGAAGCTATTTTAACATAGAGTCATGAATCGCCCCTGAAGAGGAAGAGGAAGAGGGTTGGGGCATGCCAAGGATAGAAATCTTAGGCTTGGGTGGTTGAGGTGGCTGGATGAAAGGATAGGTCCAAGGAATGGTGGATTTTTTTTTTGCCTTGTCCTTTTGTGACCTAGTGGTTATGTGAATGGCATTGATTTCAAAAATAGGGGTTGAAGGAGATGGAGGGGTCATGGCCTGCTGATGGGATGTTGATGTGGTTGAAGAGGTTGGAGGGATATGAGAAGGCGTCGGGGGTCAGTTGATAGTGTCCTCAAGAAGAAGAATGTCCTTCTCCATGTAGCGATGAATGATGGCCTTGAGGGCACAACAAGTCTCGGTATCATGTCCTGGCGTACGATGATATAGGCAAATCTTTGTATCGTCAAACCAGGAGGGCTTAGACCCGAGAGGTTAGAAGGGCCTGATGGGCGGAAGAGTTATGTTGGAAGTCTGCATAAGTCAGTGTAATATCAAAGAGTATGAGCCCACCAAAGGGTCCATGCTCATTGATGTGTGTGATGCTGGTGACTTTTGCTTGGGCGGTGTTGGAGGAGACTTCCGTACCACCTTCTGGGCTGATGGTGCGGCAACAGATGAAGATGACACCTTCTTTGTGAGAGGTGCTGAAATTTTTGGAGAGGATAGGTTGGTGGTAGGCAAAGGAAGTAGAGGAGGCAACTGGTTTTGATTAGAGGTTGGAATGGGGAGGATTTTGATCAAGGTCGAAGGATGAGGGCCCAAAATAGAGGGCAATAGTGATGGGGGAGGAGGAGTTCACCTTTGTGGTTTAGCAGTCTTCTTGGATTTGATTTGAAGACTACTATTGGTCGAGGTCTAGTCTAAGTCCACCTTCACTTGCAGATGAGTGAGGTTAGAGACAGGGCGAATGCTGAGTGACTTAATTGTTTTAGACGGGGTAGATGAGGGTTTCAGTCCTGATGCAGTTGGTTGAGGTGTAGACAGTCTAGAAGTGGAAGTCTGGTTTTTGTTGAGAGTCTTGGGAGATTCTGCCATGGGAGGATTAGCAGCATGAGATGAGAGGGTACGGGCATGTTGAAGAGCTGTGAGACGCTCCCACAATACCTGATGCTCCACTTTCCTTAAAGGGAGAAGTTTGAGTTTCTCCACTAATCAGAAAAATGGCTGAGAAGATGTTGGATGAGGCTTGGGTCTTTGAGAGGATGTGGATAGTTGTGGGGTCAAAGATGAGACTGGTGTAGTGGTCTCAGACCCAAGGCATGATGAAGTCATGATAGGTTCATTTTTGGTTGGAGACAGAGGGGAGATAGGTTCTTCCCTGGGTGGAGAAGAAACCAGAGAATGAGGCTCCTCAAGAGGGTAAAGGGCAGGAATGATTGTGCCCTCCACTTGTGGTTGAGGAGTAGGAAGGGTCGGGTCCTCCATAGGTAGCAAGAAGGAGGATGGTGAGACTGGTGGAGCTAGTATGGTCAAGGCATCCTCCAATATAAGAGAAGTTGACAGAGAACTAACCAGAGAGGGAGGTTCATCCATATGCGATGGACTGAGGGGTGGACTAACTTCTTGAGTTTGTGAAAGAGTCTGGGCGGGGATGAAGGGCGAGACCATATTGACTATTCGTATATTATGTTCGTGAATGTTGTCAGTCATGGTTTGGACATTGTTTTGGGTTGGCAGATGATTGGGGAATGGTTGCTTGAAGATGTCAATGCCCTGATTGGGTGGTGCATTGGGATTGTCAAGGACAAGGTCACCCTTTTCTAGCATGTCTTGGATGATATTTTTAAGGGTCTTACAGTTGCCTATGTCATGGCCTTTAACATGGTGGTAGTTACAAAAGTCACTTTTCCTATACCATGCAGGGATGGCACATGAGGGATCAAATTATGGAGGTGGTCGAATTTGGAGGAGATTAAGAACCCCCTATTTGACAAGTTTTTCTAGCACAGACGCGTATGATTCTCTGAGTGGAGTATATTGTCATTGTACATATCTCTGCTAGAATTGGTGGGTGATGCTTTGGGACGTGGATGGCTCAGGATGGTTGGTTGAAGGTGAAGAGGATGAAGGTCTAATGACCACAGTGTTTGCTGAAGCTTTAGATCTGGGGTTAGATGAAGAAGGCTTAGAAGAAGAGGAGTCATTGTTCTTGTATTTGGGATTCTTACTCTACAACTTGACTTTGTTCTCCTCGATGACACGTAATTCAAGTTTGCGGGCCATCGTGAAGGCTTCGTCAAAGGTGCGAAAGGTCTGAACCTACAAGGTAGAAGAAATATGCTTGGCACAGGCTTGGGAGAAAAATTCAATAAGTTTAGTTTGGGGTAAGGAAAATGAGAGCTGATTGATAAGGCTTCTCCAGTGAGTAATGAAATCAGCTATGGATTCATCTGTGAACTGCTAGATAGAATAGAGTTCTGTGATTGAGACCTTTTTGGTGATGTTGATAGAGAAATGGTCAAGGAAGAGTTGGGCCAGCTGAGTGAATGTGAAGAGAGAATGGTTGGCAAGGGAGCTGTACCAGTCAAGAGCAGCACCAGAGAGGGACATAGGGAATGTGCATAAAAGTAATGCATCATTATGAGCAATGAGATAATAGGCATGTCTGAATGCCCATAGGTGCTATTGCGGGTCTTCCTTGCTCTGGAAATGAGAGAATTTAGGAAGTTCCCACTGGTTGGGGTATGGTCGGATCGAGATGGAAGGATGGATGGGTTCATTGCAAATTTACTCGTATGAGAGGGCATTACGTGAACCAGAAATAGAGGTCTCGAGACTAGACATTTTGTCCATCAACATTTTGATGATGTCTACTGATGGATTGGTGGGTGGAGTGCCCCCTAGATTATAAGGTTCTTGGAAGATATTGAGAGGGGCGTATGACATGGTTGGTTGCTTTTGTGTAGACGCAACATATGGGTAGCTAGTTATTAGGGTGGAAGTTGAAGCCAAGGGCACTTGTGTTATGGGGTTGGTAGGTACAAGTTGGATAGGGGCCGTCAAAGATGGTTGAGGAGTGGCCACACTTGTTGAAGGGTAGACAGTTATTCTTGTGTTGATAGGTGCAAGAGTAGGGGGGATAGAGACCACTAGGTTTTGGAAAGGTGTAGGATTTGGTTGAGTAGTTTGAGGTTGAGGGGGTGCCAAAACCCCTATAGAGGTAGGTCTAGAAAGAGAGGCTAAATTTTGAAGATAAGACATGGTTGGGTTATTAGTCAAGGTGTTGGCTTGATTGTCTATAGGTTGAATTGTAGATGTTGTTGATGTGATCATTGTCTCGACTAAGGAAGTCAGCATCCCATAGATTGGGTTGCCTAAGGAGTCTCACATTTGGCTTTGCGTGAGATAATGTTGAAGGGCTCTGCCATTGAGGTCCAAGAATCTTTTGAAATCTTGGTCCCCTTCAGGGACAATGGGAGATTGGGTTGGGGTCAGTCGAGTAGGAGTTCTTTTAGTCTCCGAGTGGAACTCCATTATAGGACTGGTTATGGATGGGGAAGACGGAAGAGGTTGACGCCTCGCATGGTCGACAAGAGCCTTGGTTTGACTATGATTTAGAACCATTCAAGGCAAGAAAGAATGTCCTCACAAGCTCAAACAAGAAGATAAGAACAGAAAAGATGAAGAACACAAGCAGACCCTAAACGTTAAATCCCTAGGAATAAATTATTAGGATCTTAGTGGCTTATGCCTTAGAATGTGTGAGGAAGATTGGCTTTTGAGACGGGTCCTAGAAGAAGTATTCTAGAGCTGGTTTCAGGTTTGTTTAGGCACTCAAAAGTCTGGGTTAGGTTCCGTACTTGGCCTGGTGCTAAGGAGCAAGCTCCCCTCACTTCACGAGTCCAGTGATAAGCTGGGCCCGCTTAGCCAAAATATACTTCCCCTAGAGATTATCCTCTGCCAGAGAACAGAGTGGGCTTTCCCCTTGGTGATGAAATCCAAGTAGCATCACTGGGATGGGTAACGTATTCGCTGGGGGATGAAATCCCAGTTGGGCCTTGTCTCAGGTGAGTTTTAATATTTGATTTGTGCAAGTGGTTCGGTCGTGTAACATAAAGTGGACTACAATTAATTCAATATGTGGTTATTAATTACTAGGTGTGGACTAAGAAATTCAAACAAGAAGAAATGATATGTAATGTGTTTTAAGCCCAAGTCAAAATGTGAGTTCGAATGAAAACAAGTTGAGAAAGGGTTGAAGAATATGACTTTTGACTAGTTTGAAATGCAAGAAAAGAAAAAAAGGTTCTTTTTAATCCTGCTTATGATGTCGTTTAGAAGAAAAGAAAAAGGTGAAAAGAGAGAAACCTAATGCACCTATATGAACAGAAAGAAAAGGAACCCAAGGAAGACCCTAAGGTCCCACTGGGCGTGCCAAAATGTTTCTATGCGATTTTCACTTTCTACATTCAAAGAGAGAAATAAGAAACTAAGAAGAATGGTCTGAGGCTTGTATGTACCTGGATGAAGTCGTGTGCACCAAAATTAGATGATAGTAAGAACTCCTCTTTGGTTGTGGAGGATGACACCTGAAAGAAAAAGAGACTAAAACATGAAAAATGTTAGATGAGGAGATGGTGGGCTGCCAAGCAAAAGCTTGATCCTGAAAGTATGAAGACTTCCTTGAGGGATATCAACCCACTGATTAAAAATAGAATATTTGATAGAAACAGAAATAATGAAAGATAAAATGAAAGAAATAAAAGATAAAAAGCAAAATGCATACCTGATATGTAGCAAACTACTTTGCACAGTCGCCAGCGTCGGTCTCTATGCCGGTGTTGATCAAGGAATGTCACCGACGTCGGTTAAGATGCCGACGTCGATAGGGGTAAAGACTGGCATCAGTTGGGGCAGTAGTTCTTGGATGGGGTCTGGTCAGGTCTGGATAGATTTTAGGACTGTAGAATGGTCTGAAGTTTTGTCTGAGGGTTAGGGAGCCTGTTTGGGAGTCAAAGGGATTATTTGGGGGTCTGTGCAGGGATCTGGGTAGAGTTATAGATTGTATATTCTAGAAAGGGTGGATAGAGGTGATACGGGAGGAAGTCAAGTCGGGTCTGTGGTCTGAATCTAAATCTAGGTGGTGATATCAATTAAAAATAATAACCAAAAAACAAAATAAAAGCACAGAACAAATGCTTACCTGTTACCTGCTGAAGATAGAGTAGGAGACATGATTGTTGTTGTTGGTGTGTTGCAGAAGTTTGATGTAGCAGACCTCTAGCGAGATGACTAAAGTAGAATACATGTACCTGAGATAGAGAGTGAGAGAGATTTGATTGCAGATTGATTGAGTGAAAAGTTAGCTGATTCTCTCGAAGGTCTAATGAAAGAATGTTTTGAAAGAAGGTCTGATAACTGATCGAGGAACTAATTGAGAAGTAAATAACGAATAATAGATAACAAATAATGGATAACGGATCCTGTGTTTAGGTTGAGAATGCAGCTTTAAGGATAATCAACGCTAGAAAAACCACCAACATCGACCGAGTAGTGACCGACATCGGCGACGTCGTTTGAGTAGTGACCGACGTCGGCGACGTCGTTCGAGTAGTGACTGATGTCGACAGATGCAGAATGGGGATAGAGGCTAATTTTAGCCTTCTGCTCATTCTTACATGCTGTCAGGGTCAAGTCTCATGGGAAAACGGTCGAGAGGGGCTAAATAGGCATGGGAGAATAAAATGGGGGTCATAAATGGGTCATAGGGTAATGGCAAGGGGAGAGAAGGGGAGGACGACCAAGGGTTAGACACGATTTTAGTGTCTACACAAGGAACCTTTCAAAGTCTTGATCCCCTTCGAGAACAATTGGATGTTGAGTTGGGGTTGGTCGGATAGGAGTACGCTCAGTTTTTGAATTATACTCTATTTGGGGACTTGATATAGAAAGAGAAGGCGGGAGTGGTTATTGCCTTGTGTGGTCAACAAGAGTTTTGGTTTGATTACGTGTCAAAACCATCCAAGGCAAAATAGATTCAGGTTCTAAAAATTGTATGTTTCAGCCTCAGAAAACCAAAATTTGTTTTTAATAGCAAAAAGGTTAGGTTTTTAGCTTGTTGTTTGAGAAGAAATTTTTTTGACAGTGACCGACATCGGTAGAAAAACCAATGTCGGTGAAGAAAGTTGCTGATGTCAGTCATATAACCGATGTCAGTGAAATAAGTTGCCAACGTTGGTGGAATAACTGATGTCGGTTAATGTGTATTTCCAAAAACTCAAAAAATTGAAATTTTTTGGAAGAAAGAAGAAAGTCTGAGTTGTTTTTGGAACTCAAAATAATGCATCCTTACTAGCTCAAAAAACTGGATAAAAATAGAAAATTAGATGAAGGCAAGCAACCACTAAACGTTAATTCCTAAGAATAAATTTTAGAGTCTTGTTGGCTTATGCCTTAGAAGAGTGTGTTTGGGAGGTTGGGTTTTTAGAATGGGTCCTAAAAGAGGCAGTCTAAGGTTGGTTTCACGTTAAGTTTTGGTGCTCAAAATCTATATTAGGTTCCATACGTGGACTGGTGCTAGGATCTTGCTCCCCTCACTTCACGAGCCTAGAGACAAGCTGGGTTGCTTAGCCAGTATATACTTCCCCTAGAGTTTATACTCTGCCAGAGAACAGAGTGGGTTCTCCCCTTGGTAGTGAAGTCCAAGTAGGATTACCAGGAAGGGTAAGGTATCTGCTAGGTGATGAAATCCTAGTCGGGCCTTGTCTCAAGTATGTTTAGATGTTTAATTTGATGTACTTGTGGTCTGGTAGTGTAACATATGTGTACTACACTTTATTCATATTGTGGTTTTAATTACTAGATGAGCTAAAAATGCATTCAAGCAAGAATGAGATGCAATATATGTTTAACCCAAATTGAAATGTTTTGTTCAGATGCAAACAAGTGAGGAAAAGGTTAAGAGCATGAATTTCACTACTCTAAGATGCAGAAAAGAAGTGACAAGAAGAAAAAGTTCTTTTTAACTTGTACTAATGGTGTCTTTTCAAAACAAGAAGATAAAAGAAGGATGTAAGAAGAGAAAATTTCCTAATGCACCTATATGAAAGTTTGTTTTAGAAGAAATGAACCCAAGGAAAACTCCAGGGTCCCACCGGGTGTGTCAGAATGTTTCTACTCATTTTTTGCTTTTCACATTTAGGAGAAATAAGAAATTGAAGTTAAATGGTCAGGGGTTTGTATGTACCTGAATGAAGTTTGTGCACCATATCCAGATGATTGAAGGAGCTCCTCTTTGGCTATGGAGGATGACACCTGTAGAGAGAATAAGACTTAAACAGAAAAATGTTAGACAGATATATGGTGGACTGCCAAGCAAAGCTCGGTCCCAGAAGTGCAAAGACTTCCTTAAGGGATGACAGTCCACTTATTTGACAAAAGAGTGTTGCTAGAAAGAGAAATGGTGAAAAGACTAAACAAAAGAAATAGAGATAATGCATACCCATATTCTGCTGTTGGTCTGTCACAGTCACCAACATCAGTGGTTCTGTCGGTGTCGATTGGTCAGGTTGCCGATGTCAGTTATGCTGCCAATGCCGGTAGGGGAAATGGTAGATGTCGGTTAGGGCAATGGCCTTGGGCAAGTTTTGGACATGGTTGTGGTTGACAGAGGGGTCTGGAAGGTCTATCTAGGTCTTTTTAATGGTTTGTGGAGGATTGTAGGATAGTGAATATGGTCTAGGAAAGGAGGAAAAGATAGAGGACAGGGGTGGGAAGAGAATAGGAATGAGAGAAGGCTTTTCAACCTCTCTAGGAAGGAAGTCAGGTTATCTATCAACATTACTCAAGAATAACAAATTGACTGATTACCAATCCATTCTAAAGAATACTGAAATATAAACCAAAATGATACTTAGCTCTTGGTGGAGACCTAGAGGTGTAGAAGACTTGTTTCCATTATGGTTGATGTAGGAGACTTCATGCAATCTTCTAATCCAATGTGGAGTGAATCTTGTAGAGTTTCTTATCCTGGAGAGTGATGATAGAATGTTGATGCCTGCAAAGAGCCGAGGAGCAAGAGAATTAGGATCCTGGGAGCAAGAGAATTCAACTTCAGGTCAAAGAATTCACCTTCGAGTCTGTGATTAGCCATTTTGGGGGTTAAAATGTGGTTTTAAGCAACTGACATCAGTGATACTGCTGGAGTCGGCCAATGGTTGACTGACGTTAGCGGCTAAAGAATGGGAAAAAAGGCTATTTTTAGCCTTTTGCCCGTTCTTCCATCTATCGAGTTCAGCTGTCATTGGAAAATGGTCCAAAGTTGGATTAAATAGGCGCGAGAGGTTAGTGAAAGGGTTGAAATAGGTCTTAGGTAATTAATATTTGTCATAGGGTGATAAATGGTCTAGGGGCAAGGAATCTAAGGTAGGGTGTCGTAGGTGATGTGTCTTAGGTGATGTTATTAATTTAAAATAATTGGTTTATTTTAAATTAATAAAGGTGTGCAAGGGACCAAGGGGAGTCGAAGGGGAGTAGACACAATTTTGGTGTCTACAAAAAGTACTAACAATATGGCCAAATATGATGCTTTGATTTTAGGACTTCAAATATCTCTCTTCTTGGGTATCAAATCTATAACCATTTTTGGTGATTCTTATCTAGTGGTTAATTAGGTTAATGGTTCCTACCTATGAAAAATTAAATTCTATAGTGGTATAAACATCATGTAGATACACTACTGGGATTATTTGACTCTTATCTCTTACAAATTATTCCTCAATCTACAAACAAGTTTGCTGACATGATGGCTTCACTTGATTCACACATACCCTCTTCATCCTCTTCCTCGAGAATCTATGTCACCATGCATCACTTAACATTACCTTCCTATGTCTCAACTAACATCCTCTTTGTCAAAAATATAATAGCTGACCCACATGACTTATGGTACAAAAAACTCATGGATTACCTTTCCTTCTCTATTATCCCTTCTGATCTCTCCAATAATGGGAGACATGCCTTCATAAAATGTGTAGCTCATTACACTATACTAAGGGACTTCTCTATATGTAAGGTTTTGATGGTCTTCTCCTTAGATACCTCACTATTATTGAGACTCCCTTCACCATTAAGGAATTATATGATGGGATTTGTGGTGGGAATTTCAATGGTCACGTAGTTGCCAAGTGTATCCTTTGACTTGGATATTATTGGCCAATGCTCCATCAATATTGTGATGATTACATTTGGTGTTGCATCAAGTGCCAACAATACCATAACCTCCTTCATGTTCCAAGCAATGAATTACAAGTCACCAAAGACTTTTCTCCCTTCTCCCAATAGGGCTTAGATCTAATCAAGTAGATTAACCCTCATTCCTCCCTCTATCATCACTCTATTATTACTATCACTAAATACTTCACCAAGTGGGTTAAGGCTATCCATCTCATCTCCACTAAAGCTGATAAAATTGTTGACTTCATCAACCATCACATCATCTATCATTTTGGTGTCCCTCATAAAATTATAATAGATAACGACAAATATTTTAAAAACAAGACTATTCAAAGTCTTTGTGATACATTTGGAATCAAATTAAGCTTCTCATCATCATACTATCCAAAAGTAAATGGACAGGCAAAAGATTCTAACAAAACATTGACCAAAATTCTCATGAAGATAGTCAATGATAGAGGTAAGGATTGTCACACACACATTAATTTTTATTTATGGGCTTATCACACTATCATTTGAACCCCTATAGGTGCTACATCTTTTTCCTTGGTATATGGGATGGAGGCTATTTTACCTCTTGAAGTCAAGATTCCTTCTCTTCACATTTCTCTACAAGACATACTAATGATGACTTTTTCCAGGAACATTTGTCTCAACTTGAATTTCTTGATGAGTGCCATCTCATAGTCCTTAACCACCTCCAAATCTATCAAAAGTGTATCAAACATGCTTATAACAGAAACCTCAAAGAGTGAGATTTCAATATAGGAGATCTCATGTTAAAAGAAAATCAACATGTGATGAACATGGAGAAAAGAAAATGTGGTAAGTTTGATCCTAATTGGCTTGGAACTTATATCATAACTCATAAGTATGGCTCAGGAACTTATCGTGTGTCTTCTCTTGAAGGAAGGCCAGAAATCGAGCCTATAAATACCTTACACCTAAGACCATTCTTTTGTTAAACAAGCATCACTTCACCTCATGTTTAATTTAATCTTGTCCCTTAAGCACCCCTATTACATTTATTTCACTTCCTCTTCACCCTTACTCCTATACACTTAGTTAACTTACGCAGTGGTACGATTTTTCCCTCAAAGTAGAAAAATCCTAAGACTCTATACTCTTGTCAATGACTAAAAGAAATAATAATAATAATAATAATAATAATAATAATAATAATAATAATAATAATAATAATAAATGGTATATGTGATAAATTATAAACTCTCAGGTCATGCTTCTCAATGTAGACTGCTCTCTTGAAGGACAACTATTCAACTTTCCTTTTCTACTATCAATAGATTGCTCCCTTCAAGGATAGCTATCTAGAGTTAAAAATGAACACTTAGACTACTCCCTTGAAGGATTGCTAAACCAAGATTTGTTCTCAAAGGGAAATTCAAGTGAAAAAGGTTTCTCACATTGATCAAATTTATATGAACTTCACCCAAACAAAATCCCATTGTAGGCTTCCTGCATTGATCAGCTTACACAAAAAAAACCAAAAAAAAAAGCTTTAAGTCATGGACTTGCCTATAGTAGCTCTCGGGTCACCCACAAAAAGGGCATATCATCCCCATTTCATAGGTTATGCTACCCAAAAATTTCCCCTCCTTTTACCCCTTTTTTCCCTCATACTCTTTTAATGGACTATGAAGCTTACTTAATATAAGGTAAACACAATGCTTCTTTAACAAACACAATGGTTCAAAGATATAAGGCATGAAAGAGATCATTTTATTGAGCCTATTTATGTTCTAATTACAGTCTTTGTTGGTACATGATAATTTTGCCTCTTTATTTTTCCATCCACATCACATGTCGATCTCTCTATTGAGATGAAAAAACAATGTCATGTCAACACTATCAAAGCCTACTTAATTTATTTTATGCATACACCATCACAAATATGGAAAAATGATAAAATAAGCTAACATAACTAATTTATTCATTTTAAGCATACACCATCATAAAATATGGAAAAATACTAAGATGAAACTAACCAACTAACTATGTATATACCATCACATATATGAGAAAGGATAGTCTAACTCAAACTAATATGATCAACATTAACATCAAAATTAACTTAGCATAAAATAAACATCATCTATATCATCATCATCTATCACAATACATACATCTCACAATTACAAATAAATAAACATCTCATATATATAAGATCAATAACATGTCCATCACTACATCATCATAATATCATCTCTCTCTCAAAATATACATCTTACATCTTTAGCTTGTAGGTTGGTATACAAATAACATATATAACCAAAAAGGAAAACTCTAACACTCAATGTCCTCGAGGCTCTCCATGTGGTCATGAGGAAGTAGTGTTATCACCACTCTCTGCCTATCCACGTTTGTTTGAGCTAGAAGCTATTATACATGACATAGATCTCTCCTGCTCTCTGAACTCTGAATATCTCTAAATTTGTAAAAACTCCCTGATGGCCCTCTCATAATATGAAATATCATCCAAGGTGGTCATATATCTTACTAGAGATATAGTCTGTGGTGGTCCCATAACAATTAATGATGGCCCAACATGTACTAGTCCCTATGGAGGTGGAGGAGGAGGAGAAACTTGACCTACTGCTCTCAGACTATCCCTCTCTACCATCACTATAGTCACCCGACCTTGTAAGACTACCACTTGGCCTTGTATTAATATAACTTGACCCTGTAGTACCCCAACCTAACCCTACAACATCACCACCTTCCCCTATAAGGCTAATACCTATATCTGGGTTGTATCTCTAGCCTGCACTATTACATCTTAAGCATGTACTACTACATCTCTCTCTCTCTCTCTCTCTCTCTCTCACCAACCCTTATAAATCTGGTGGTGGCCTCTTGACCTCTACCATGGGATGTAAACCTACCCACCAAGATGTATACATTATTATGCACCCTATATCTCTAACACCTGGCCTTACTGGTAGCTCCTCAAAATCTAGTCCATCTATCTCCTAAGGAAATGATAGGGGTGCCTCTATGTCATCCCTCTTATATCAATGGAAGGTAGGTATAATATCTTAAACTAGACCAAATTTCCTTCTAACTCATGTCATAGGTACCATCTCTAACTCACCAACTTATCTCCCCATGACCCATAGTGAGATCTACAAACCAACAAGCTATTGTGCCTATCCTCTAAAAATTGGGTATGTTAGGTAGGGCCTCCATAAAATATCAACATGGATCAAACCTCAATCATGTGCCTATAATAGGCAATGTCATACACTATGCCATCCACTCAGGTCTATGTCATGCCCTCTCTCTACCATCTAAAACCAACCCTGAAGCTGGCTAGGATCATGGTAGGTAACCCCAATGGTCATGTCACCATGATATGATCATATACCCAATAGTGTAGTATATGGATGACACATAAATTATATCACTGTCACAATCCCAAACCCCATAAATCTCTATATAACTATGCTAAAAATACTGGACCCCATGTAAAAATAGTCCATTGTTTAACCATCTATGTAAGAAAAACTATCAATGCAATCATAAATCTACCACCATTTGCATCTGGTAATACATATACCATGATTCCAATCATCATTGGGATTCTCAGTTGATGCTGCTCCTCATTAGCCATATAGAGTGGCTCATATGTGAAACTCACTAAATGTAGGTAACCTCACTAACATTCTCTCTATATAATGTGACCATGTGTATATCATGCTCCTCTCTCTATCATGTGAATATATCCTCACCCTAGATTGGTAGCCATAAAATCTTATAAAAATCCTCTTGAGTCACTATCAACTCTCTAGTCAATAGATGGAAGATGTTGGTGGTGTGATCCCACCTCTCAACCAATGTTATCATAAGGAAAACATCCTAGGAGACTTGATAATACCATCACACTCCTCCTAACCCCATAGCTACCATGTGCTCCCACTCATCTAGAGTGACATCCCTCCTCATATGTGTTAAAAGCCTTAGTATATGATCCTATAATGTCATCTCCATCCTTGCCTACATCCATACACACATAACTCAAGCCATGTACTTTCTAATATACTCTATCACCACCTTTTCCCCTTCTCTTTGGGAGAATTACATTAGTCTAAGGCCCTAAACTAGGCTATATAGGTAGCACTCAGTCGACATGAGGTCTTCTAAGGTTAGCTCAGACATATACCCACCTCACTAACTACCCTACGTTTTTCTCTCTACCCTAGGCTTCACTGCCTCTCTCTCAACCCTAGGCTTTACTACCTCTTCTCTCTCTCAACCCTAGGCCTACCTACCTATCACAACTCTATGCCTCACAAGCTATATCCTTGACCCTTGGCATTATGCCCTATCTTTTAATCCCTAAACCTCTTAACCTATCTTAACCTACCTTTTTACCCATTTTTCCTAACACACCTTTTAACTATACCTTAGATCTTCTTCTTAGGCTCTAGGAGAACTACATTGGCCTGAGGCCCTAAACTAGGCTATGTAGGTAGCACTCAGTCAACATAGGGTCTTTTAAGGCTAGCTCAGCCATTAGACTAGTTGACTACTTCCACTAGGGATCTAAATTGACCCTTTGTCCTATTTTTATAGTTATTCACAGTCATCAACATTGGCATTAATACTGACATCAGTGCTTTGTAGGCCTAAGTGTCAGCTGACATTGGTGGACCTCATCAACATCAACATTTGGTTTGACCCTAGGGCCAAACAACCCAAACCTAATATTATAAATTTAACCTAAAAACCTACCCAAAAAACCCCCCAACTTATCCTAAAACTACCCTACCCTATTTTCTACCCATCTACTAACATTTTCTACACCCTTACCTCTAAATAAGCCTAGAAATAACAAATACCCAAATAAAATTTCCAAAACAATTAGCAGAGACTCTTACCTCATCTCTCTGTCTCCTCCTGGCTAGCATAGCTAGCTCTTTTGGTGGTATGCCTCCCACTAGGTCCCCTCCTTCCTCTTTCATATCTATTGCTCTCATATCTCTATTTTTCTCCAGTCACAAGTTATAAATGAGTTTGGTCAGCTGCCGAACCCCTTTTTATTGGGTTAAGTTGGCTATCGACTCATCATGCTTGACAGAATTTACTAAGGTTGATACTTATGCCTATCAACATCAGTAATATTTCCCTAATGTGTTGATGTCAACACTATTTATTACCAATAGCGATAATGTCATTGACATTGGCACCATTATAATAATGTTTTCTCCACAAAGTAACCCCAATTTTTTAGACTTTATCCATACACTGGGGCAATTAGAGATCACATATATCTCCCTAACCATGAAAAACACCATTAGAGATCACTTAAATATTCATCCATGATGAATTTACTTGGAGATCATGAATATCTCCTCACTCATTGACCCTTTTACACCAACTTTGTATTACTTGTCTTGATCATTTATGTTATTCTGCTATAGTTGGATATTAGGCACATACATGTATATTAGGTGTTGTGGATGGTAACCAATCCTTTCCTATCACCTTCAACCCTTTTGTGTTTCCCAAGGGCAATTCCTACCTTGAATACCTAGGACACATCAACCATTAGAGCTACAACTTTGATTGTTTTGACCTATCAGCTATCACTTAAAAGCTATGTTTTAGTTATTTATATCCAAGCCATCCTTAACCTTGCTTATTTTTAACTTTGTCAACTATATCTAATATTAGTATATACATATGAAGTGATACTTAATTCTTCACCACTCACCCAATTACCTTTTTATCAAATTGGTAATTGATTTTGGTTTCTCCTCTATTGATTCCCATTTTGAGAGGGGATAACTCATCCAATAATTAGAACATTTAACTCTTATTTTTGCCTTGAAAACTTGTTAGTATAAATTACAAGACAAAAAGGGGCAAATGTAGACACCAAAATTATGTCACACACATGTGCGTAACTCCCTGTGTCGAAACCCCTTTTAACCCATTTTTCAAATAATAACAATTAACCTCCCTAACCCATGCTTTACCCCTCACACATTTAATTAATTTAAAATAATTAATTAAGTTAATTAAAAACCCCTTTGTCCACCTTACCTATCCACCTCACCCTATGACTAATTCTCACGTGATGAGTCACCTCAAGACCTAGTCCCCTCATCTTAACTACCTAAGACTTATTCTCACTTCCAAACTAAATTCCTAATCAACTACCTCATTCTTAACATCTTATTTTTATCATTTTTTAATGGGTGCCACACTTGGAATGAATATCAATAGAAAATAGGCCAAAAATAATAAGTTTTACCGATTTTAGGGCCACTAACATCGGTAAACCCATGGCTGACATCAGTGGGATCACTGACATTAGTGATATAAGCCAAAATCCAACCTAATGTTTAGGTCAATAAAAATCAAGAAAATTCATTCTTACTTGCATTCAAGCTCTCAAAAGTCAACTTTCAACATCTTGGCTTACTATCATCTTATGTAAGTCAATCATGATTAGGAATTGAGCTCTTGAGGACTAACAACACCTACTTGTCCTCTCTATTTAGGGCATTTAGGTTTAGACTACTTAATAAGGACCATCAATATAGCACTTATCATTCAGTGACTATTATTTCTAAGTACACCACTTATTCTATAGGTCTTTTAAACATTTATTCTACTATCACTTTATATCTATAATGCATTGATTTACACACTCATGACCAAACCTTCATGAGGGAGTTACAGAGCTTCCTTGCTTGTTTCCCCTTTACCTGACATACCAAACCTCTGACTAGATCTACCCAAACTATATTCTCTCTCTCATAACTCTCCCAAACCTCTTAGACCTGATCAAAACCATTTCCTAGACCTAAAAAATCCTTCTATAAGATCTTAGACAATTATTTCCCCTACTAACCTCGACAACCTAGCTGACATCAGTCACCTTCACTATCGACCTCAGTAGTATAATCAATATTGGTCACTCCCCTACCGATGTTGGTGATTGTGGATTCCCTAACCTTTCCAAAACCTACCCAAACAACTTCTAAAATACAAATAAAATACACCACCTACACCCTATCACTCTCTGCTGTACTCAAGTTGCGAATAATGGTAATATTATCTCTTTCACTCTCTTGTTATCTCTCTTTTAGTTATTTATTACTCTTTTATCTCTCAAAAGTGGAATGTCATCTCTAAGGAAGTTTCACACTTCTTAGAACAAGTGCGTAGCTTGGCAGCCCACTCATTTAACTAGTAACAAACATCTTGTGGTAGTGCTTTCTTACTTGCAGGTTGTCCTCCCCAGCAAAAGAGGAGAGCTCACAATGTTTGGATATAGTGTGCAAACCAATCCATGTTCATTCTAATCACTTGTCCCCATCATTATTTTCTATTTTCCTTTAGACTTTAAATAGACAAAATTTAGCAAAACAACAATATAACATGTTAAAAACACAAAAATATTCAAATAGTTCTTAGAAAATACAAAATTTTAGATTGTATGCACTTCCATGTTTACATTCATTCTATTTTCTAGGTAATACATATGATATCTATGTTAGTATAGTTAATTTTATCATACAAACATGATTCACTTGTTATTTTCAAGTATTCACAAATTATTATAGGAACCTGATCCATAACACAAATCCAAATTTACTACATTCTAACCATTAGAGGCACATACATAGACACATAGATTCAACATTGATACATTCACACATTAGGGACATCCTATACATAATTTTTTGTTTTCCAAGTTACATGTTTCTATACTTCGTATCACATATTTATCATTATTTATACATTTATATTGATCATCTTATAATACATATATATTTTTTTACCAAAGTTACTTCTACTATCGACTCAAATTATGTACATCTTTAATCTTATACAGATTTGTATCACATGTTTATGCATACTTTCATTTATAGCTTTAATATTTTAGATTTGATTGTCTCCTTACTTCTACATTTATTCAAGGTCATTTGAATATACCATTGTTATATGGATTTAAGCCATTTCATTTCATAATATGTATGCTTTGGATATTTTCCAATGTCTTTGTGTGTCATTTTTATTGGAAAAATGATTGTCATTGATGTCAAAAGGGACATTATGAGCATGTAATTAATGATTAAAGATGAATATGGTGATCATGGCGATCTTATAAAATGTCAAGGATGATTTGGATGATTGTGTGCATGAATAGAATTCATTTGGTTCTTCAGATTGATCATCTAGACATTTTGGGTCTATGATAGAAAAGATGAGAAGGCATTTTATTGACATCACCATTACCATGTGTAAATGAGCATGGGGGAGCTGGTCGCATGGTTTTGATCATATTAGTCCATAGTTGTTATGTGCCAAATTTGAATCCATGAGATGAAGCATATTTGAAGTTATGGGGATACAAAGTTGGCTACTCGAACAAAATCCACTAAGTTTCTATACTTAGACAAATTTGTAAAAAGGACTAAATAGAGCCAAGTAAGCATATTGATGAGGTCAACATTTACACAAATGGAGGTGTTAAGTCAAAATTATCACATGGGTTTATTCATTTTTGTGCCTAGTTTATATGTGTTAAATCTCAGGGCACGTAACATAGCATGATAAAAGATATGCTTGAGCAACATAGGGCTCTAAGGCATTTTGACAATGTTTTCTAACACAATTAAATTTATAGTTTATAAGAAAAATATCAAAGGCATTTTTATGAAGAGATATATTACACCTATAAAGGATTTAAAATGAATTGGATATATGAATCAAATCTCCTATGTAAGAGGATCATATGCGCTAATTTATAGGTCATCTGACTAAGTGCATCAAGAGTTATGCACGTGCAAAGTTAGCCTTTGAGGTGAAATTAAATGGTTTCCATGCTTAGGCAAATTATACAAAAGGTTAATGAAAAGTTATCATTCTTTTACAAAGATCATCTATAGACATTTGCAAAATAAATAGATGGTAGATCTATTAAGTGTTTTTCATGAGCATATTGAATATATGGATTATAGGTTCAATTGAGAAAGAATGAGATCAAAATTGAAGTATCTTTTCTCTCATACTAGATAGGGTTTCTGAATAAAAATCTAAGGGTTTAAGTCATGGCATCATCAAATACTTTCTATTTTTATGGTAACTAGTTATAGCCTAGACATGGTAGCTTAAGTTATAACTTAAGCCTTTGTCATCATTGTGAAACCAACCCCTCAACCTAGAAATTACCAGTTCAAACGACTTAATATTTCCTAAGTCTTAGAATTTATGTTATGTTTGATCTTGATCAATATCCCATGCTTCATCATATGTAGATGATCCAATGAAGTGAAGCAAATTCAAAGTGTTAAAGGTCCCTCTGAGTGAGCATGCAAGTGACAAGTGTCACATTCATGGATCTTGTGAAATAGAGAATCAATGAGCGTAAGCTTGTTAGATATAAATATCAAGCTTATCAAAAGATATGATAGTGCATGGGTGATAATGCAAAGGAAATATAATGGATTGAATAGACTCAAATACTATAAAGTGATCAATGTCTATCGATATAGTGACAAGTTAAAGACCGAGTAGGTTCGAGAAGATCGATGGAGTAAAAGTGATCAAAATATATAAGAAGCAATCAGATGAGGCCAAAGTTTTGATGTTTAATGCCAAGTCAAGGTAAATTTCATGCAAGTTCAAATATCTAATGACATGTGAAAGATTGGATGAGAAATATCCAACAGAGCTAGTGGACTCAGATGGAATAAAGAGATCAATGTTTAACATCAAGAAAGAAGTAAAAAATGTACATCTTCAGAGATAAAATGACACATAAGAGCTTGGATCAAGGTGATAAAATGGAAGTGTTTTAAATTTGATCTAATTTAATAGATACCATTAGATCGTGGTTCCCAAGGCAAGATCAATGATTGACATTTAAAGTCATGTCTAGACAAATGATTAGTTGTAGGAACATGTAAGAACTTGCGTATAAGCTCTCTCTATCCACATAAACAATGAGATTGATCAATATAATCAATAAAATCTATATTAAAGAGTCTATGCATCAAAACTTGAGTCTAATATATGTTATAGATAGTAAAGAGACTTATAATTATGATGTGATATATGGAAGCGAGATGTGGGAAACTTACAGTCCAAGTCATAATGAACTAGAGTCCATAATTGACATGATGTGCTATAGTCTGAGTGTGAACACATAAAATATATGGAACTCTAGATCATTTTTTTATATATGATATCTAGGACATAGGAAATTATTGTTGGCATAGTCAAATTATGTTAAACAAAAAATATATAGACATATAACCAGAGGGTAGAGAGAAAAAGAAGAGGTTGCAAAGAGAGAGATGAAGTGTGTCAAATAAATACATATCCAAACATAGAGAAAGAAGTAGAGAGGAAGAAGGCATAAATATAATGTGCATAGTATGATCAGTTATAGATTAGACTTGTAATAGATATAATAGATTTTGATTCATTTATGAATTAATGTTGTAATCTAGAGTTGTAGCTCCATAGATCTAATTGGTTGGTGTTATTAGACAAGCTGAGTTGGTGCTCAGTTAGGGGAAAGATGTCTCCTTAGGGTTGGTGCCCTTAAACATTATAACCAATGAGGTTAAGTTGAGTTTATTCTTAGTTAAGGAGTTGGTTCTCTTAAACTAGGGGATTGGTGTCTCCTTAGGTAGGTGCCCTTAAAAGTGTAACTAGTGAAGTTTGTTGGTGAGGATTTGAACTATGAGGCTAGATTAGAACAATAGATTCTAGAATCTATTCTCATCATGGTTTTTTCGTTTGGGGTTTTTACATATAAATTTGGTGTCATGATTATTTGTGTATATGGTATTTGAATATTTGATTTGATCTACATATATCTTTTAATCTACATTGAAAGTGTTTAAAGAACTATTTTTAATTGATATCACCCCCATCTCAGTATCTAGTTGTGTTCCAACAATTTGTATCAAAGCCTAGGGTTCTTTTGAAAGAAGCTTAATTATCTCAAGTAGATCTTAGAATAGTAAACACAATGGCTAGTCAAGAAGGATCTTCATCAAATAAAGCGCCTCTCTTTGATGGATCTAACTATGCATTCTAGAGCATAAGAATGGAATCATATCTATATTCATTAGGTTTTTATGTATGGATTTTTGTGGTAAATGTATATACATCCCCTATTACAACTCCTATTGATTAGGCTTCAAATAAGGCACATGAGAGTAATGCCAAGGCTAAGAATGTTATTCTCTATGGATTTTCTAAATCAGAGTTTGTCAAAGTGATGCATTGTCAAAATGCACAAGAGATCTAGAATAAGTTGAAGAGCATATATGAAGGTTATGACAAGGTAAATCAAGCCAAGCTACAAACATACATACAAATATTTGAGAATCTTAAAATGACTAAAGAAGAAAAGATTGCAGACTACCTTCTTAAGATAGATGAAATAGTCAATGTAATTAGAGGCCTTGGATAAGAAATGAAAGAATTAATCATTGACAAAAACGTCCTAAGATCTTTGCCATCAAGGTATGGTTCTAAAATATCTTCAATAGAGGAAGCAAGATATCTAGATAAGCTCACTATAGATGAGTTTCATGAAACCTTCACTGCTTATGAGATGCGAATGGGAGAAGAAAATACTCCTAAGAGAGAAACTACATTCAAAGCATCTAAGAAAGCAAAAGAATAAACATCTACATCTATATCTAAGGAGATTGATGAAAAAGAAGCCAACTTTGTCATAATATTGAAAAGTGAATTTGGGAAGTACAAAGGTAAGTTACCCTTTAAATGCTTTAACTATGGTAAAGTAGGAAAATTTTCTACTAAATGTCCTTATGAGAAAAAGGATGACTTTGAGAAAGAAGAGGATGGTAAAAATATGAATCCCCACTATTCCAAAAAGAGGAACTTCTTTAAAAAAAATAAAAGCTTGTATATAAGAGAAGATAGTGTCTTTGAGAAAAGAGCTTAAAATAACTAAAGTAAAAATAGACAAAGGTCTGAAGCTGATAGGAGGATTAGACGTTCTTGATGAATTGATCAACTCTCAAAATCCATCAAAAGGGAAATCTGGTCTTGGTTATGAAAAGGGGAAAGTCGCAAAACTAGTATATCTACTAAGTTATATGATAATTTCAAAGCAGAAAGATCAATATAAAAGGAAGATAAATATTGCAAGGATATAAAGACAAACACAAAAAAATGTTGATGTGAAGAAGGGTAAAGATGAAAAGAAGCCCAAGGAAAGGAAAAATAATAATGAGTCCATCTCTATGAACTCAAGGAAGATGTAGAAGACAAAGGCAACAACTTAAAGAAACAACTTAAAGAAACAAGAGTTGAGAAGATCTCCCCATCCTACACAAAGAAAAGCTATGACAAGTTATTCCTCATCTTTCTATGGTTATTTTTAAAGCTATAATCATTTTGGTCATAAGTATAGTAATTATAGAGCTATACCTACAAGGAGAACCAATTTTGTAAGAAAACATTTATTTGTACCCTTGTTAGATACAAATGTAATGTGTTATAATTGCAATAATTTTGGTCACATAACTAAACATTATATAACAAGCTTTGTAAGATCAAAAACATAGGGTAAGAAGATAGACATGCCTCATAGTGTGAATAAAGGTTCACAAGTCTCTTGTAAAGAGAAAAATAGGACATTTAAAAAACCCAAGCATGTATGGAAAGTGAAAGATAAAACCATGATGAAGAATGTTATAGAGGTTGAAGAATGTCAAGAGCTCTTAATGTATGTACATCTTGAAAATGAGAAGACAATGCTTAAGGAGAAGTCCAAGGTGTTGGTCAAGGATAATTCTGAGCTATGTACAGATTCAAATGAACATCCTACTACTATAAAGTAAGTATCAAGCATAAAACATCAATATTTTATGCCTAGTGATGAGATTCTAAGCTATAAGGAAGAATCATCTGATGAAAATTTATATCATGAATCCATGTTGTGTCTACATATTGTTAATCCAAAGGAAAATATCATAGTGGATGAGAATGTTAATTTTATTGAGCCTAAGAAGAAGAATATAAAGCATAAGATGACCGAGGAGGAGAAGGAATATGAGGACTTATGGGCAACTCTTAGTTTCACATTGTTCTACGACATTGTGAATTAAGGTGTCTCTACCTGTGCTTCTTAAGAGACTCCTTTCAGTAAATAAACAAGTGATGTTCTTTAGAAGATTTTGAAGGAAATAAATGAGTGCTACCAGTTTAAGTTGGTGTGCCAAGATGAGAGAAGTGTTGTATATGTAGTGTTTATAGGGATATAATAAGTGTGCCAATAATTTGTTCATGAAATCTAGTTCTAAAGGTAGGATATGGATACTTACAAGTGTGTAAGTATGTGTGTTTACTATAGATCATCATAATAATTATTATAGTGGTCCATGGAGAAAGGGGGAGATAGATTGTTTAGTCTATCAGAATCAAGAAGGCTCAAAATAGAGGAACTTGTTATATGTTCTATGGTGGTAGATTTGAAAATGCTCAAGTGGATGCTAGTTGAGACTTGTTTATTTTGCATAACAAATAAAATCATGTAGAGGGTTTCTAAGTTTTGAATATGACAAGTTGTATATACCATGGAGTTAGGGGGAGCTAACTTAGATAGCTTGAATGTCTTGAGGAGCTATGCATGATGTGAAAAAGGAGCATATGTGAGATGCTTCAATCATGATTGAAAGATACTATGTTATCTACTACAAATGTTAACTCAATCAAGTTGAGATAATGACTTGAACAAACTAAGTCAGGTGCTTAGATAGTCTATTGAATCTTCATATGCATAAAAAAGAAGGAGCTTTGTAATTGGTTAGGTCCTACGATCAGAGGACTATGTATGGAGACCTGAAGATGCTCAAGTGATGCAACAAAATTTGGGAGTGATAACTCCTAAATCACATCAATAGATACTAGTGATGGATCATAAGTCTAGAGGAAGGATCATAAAAGCCTTGTTGATCCCTAGAAGAAGAGAAAAGGCAACTCAGTTATGTATATTTTGCAAATTTCTAATGAGTTGATGGTTGCATATTCTTGGAAAAAGTCCTTAATATGATAAAGGGGGAGAAAATTTAGACAAACAATAAGATAAATTCCCTTTTTCATTGATGTTAAAGGGGGAGAAAAAGTACAAATGCTCTTTGTGGGAGAAAGAGCAAAATGCTCTCTGCAAAATTTTGGAGAAAAAGTGTAAATGTCAAAGTAAAAGTAAAGCAGGTGTCCAAGTTGAGTATAAGATAAATGTTCCATTGCCTAAGGGGGAGAAAAAAATGGTATGAACAACTTCTTTTCATACTCATTAGAAGCCAATACAAGCAATTCCAGAGAAGGAGCTAAATAGTAGAAGATTAGAGCATTTAGTTTGCCATCAATGATAAAGGGGGAAATTGTTGGAAATAAGATTAACATTGATGTCAAAAGGGAAATTATGATGATGTAATTAATGCTCAGAGATGAATATGGTGATCATGGTGATCCTATCATAGGTTAAGGATGATTGGGATACTTGTGTGCATGAATGGAATTCATCCAGTTCTTCACATTGATCATCTAGACATTTTGGGTCTATGATAGAAAAGATGAAAAGGCATTTTACTGACATCACCATTGCCATGTGTGAATGAATATAGGGGATCTAGTCACATTTTTATGATCACATTAGTCCCTATTTGTTATGTGCCATATTTTAAGCCATGAGATGAAGTGTAGTTGAAGGTATGGGGATGCAAAGTTGGCTACTTGGACAATATCCACTAATTTTCTATACTTAGCCAAATTTGCAAAAAGGGATAAATTGAGCCAAATAAGCATATAGATGAGGTAAATGTTTTCACACATGGAGGTGTTAAGACAAAATGATCACATGGTTCTATTAATTTTTATCCCTATTTTATATACACTAAATCTCATGTCACATAATGTAGCATGACAAAATATATGCTTGAGCAAAGTAGGGCTCTAAGGCATTTTAACAGTGTTTTCTAACACAGTCAAATTTGTAGTTTGCAATAAAAATCTCAAAGGAATTTTTATGAAGACATATATTTCACCTATGAAGGCTTTAGGAGAAATTGGATATATGGATGGAATCCCCTTTATAAGGGTATTATATGCACTAATTTGTAGGTCATCTAACTAAGCATGTCAAGAGTTATGTAGGTACAAAGTTAGCCTTCTAGGTGAAATTAAATGGTCTCCATGCTTAGGAAAAATCTACATAAGTTCAGTGCAAATTTGTCACCCTTTTACAAAGATAATCTATGGACATTTTCAAAATAAATAGATAGTAGATCTGTTATGGTTTTTCATGAGCATCTTGAATATATAGACTGCATGTTCAATTGAGAAGGAATGAACTCAAAATTAAATTATTTTTGCTCTCAAATTAGATAAGGTTTATTAGTAAAACCCTAAGGGTTTAAGTTATGACATCAATAATTACTTTTTATTTTGATGGTGACTAGATATAGCCTAAACCCAATAGCTTAAGTTATAACTTAAACCTTTGTCATCATTGTGAAACTATCCCCTCAACCTAGAAATTACTAGTTCAAAAGACTTAATATTTCCTAAGTCTTAGAATTTATATTATGTTTGATCTTGATCAATGGCCCATGTTTCATCATACATATATGATCCAATGAAAATGAGTAAACTCAAAGTGTCAAAGGTCCATCTGAGTGAGCGTACAAGTGACAAGTGTCACATTCACAAAGCTTGTCAGACAAAGACCCAATGCACATAAGCTTGTCAGATATAAAGATTGAGCTTGTCAAAAGATATAATGGTGCATAGGTTACTGTGAAAAATAGGTCAAATGGATTTAATGGAATCAAATGCTATAAAGTGATCGATGCCTATCGATATAATGGTGAGTTAAATATCTAGTAGGTTTGAGAAGATCAATGGAGTGAAAGTGATCCAAAGATATAGGAAGCTACTAGATGAGGTCAAAGTGTCAATGTTTAACATTAAGTCAAGGTAAAGTTAGTGTAATTTCAAATATCCATTGGCATTTAGAATATTGGATGAGAAATATCTAATGGAGTGAGTGGACTCAAATTGAATAAAGAGCTCAATGTTTAATGCCAAGAAAAGAAGTAAATAATGTGCATCTTTAGAGATTGAATGACATGCATGAGCTTAGATCAGGGTAAATGAATGGATGAGTTTTAAAGTTGAGCCAATTTAATAGAGACCATAAAATCATGTGCCAAAGGTAATATTAATGACTGATATTTAAAGTCATGTCCATATAAAGGGTTAGTTACAGGAACATGTAAGAACTTGTGTATAATCTCTATATCTTGACACAAACAATGAGATTGATTGATCCAACCGATAAAATCTAAATCAACAAGATTATGCATCAAAAATTGAGTCTAATAGATGATATAGATAGTAAAGAGACCTGAAATTAGGGTATGATGCATAAAATTAAGACATGAGAAACTTACAGTCCAAGTCATAATGAACTAGAGTCTAGAATTGGCATGATGTGTTACAGTCTGAGTGTGAACACATAGAAGATATAGAACCCTAGATAATTTGTTTATATATATATGATATCTAAGACACATTTAGTTATTTATAGCATATTTTTAATTATGTCAAACATAAAATACATAGACACTGAACTAGAGAGCCAAAGAGGAAAAAAGAGGTTGTAGAGAGAGAGAGAGAGAGAGAGAGAGAGAGAGAGAGAGAGAGAGAGAGGAGAGAGAGAGAGAGGAGAGAGAGAGAGAGAGAGAGAGAGAGAGAGAGAGAGAGAGAGAGAAGAGAGAGAGAGAGAGAGAGAGAGATGAAGTGTGTCAAATAGATAGATATCTAGCCATAGAGAGAAAGGAAGTAGGGAGGAAGAAGGCACCAAAGAGAATGTGCATAATATGATCAGTTATAAATTATAATTTTAATAGAGATAATATATTTTAATCAATGTTTTGATATGGAGTTGTATCTCCATAGATCTAATTAGTTTGTGCCATCAGACAAGCTAAATCGGTGCTCAGTCAGGGGATTGATGCCTCCCTAGGGTTGGTGCACTTAAACATTACAACCAATGAGATTAAGATAAGTTGGTGCTTAGTTAGGGAGTTGGTGCTTCCTTAGAGTTGGTTATCTTAGAATAGGGGATTGGTGTCTCCTTAGGGTCAGTGCCCTTAAAAGTGTAACAAGTGAGGTTTGCCAATGAGGCTGGATTAGAATAGTATATTCTAGCAGATATTCTCATCATGGCTTTTCCCTTTGGGTTTTCCATGTATAAATATGGTGTCATGAGTATTTATGTGTATGATCTTTGCATATTTGATTTGATCTACATATATCTTTTAATCTACATTAAAAGTTTTTAAAGAAATAGTTTTAATTGTTATATTGATTTACCCCCCCTCTTAGTATCTAGTTATGTTCCAACAATTTTTTATTGTGCATGCAAACATTTGAACATGTCCTTTAATGTGGATATAAACCAACCTTGTTTGTTGTTTACATATGTGGACATTTTAACATATCATTATATGTACTATTGCTTTCTCAAACTTAGTGACATGTACCCATGTCCCTTATATTATGTCCCCATGGCCTACTTTGCAAGCCTCATGTGTTTGTATGTATGATCTATTATATGCATCATGGACATGACATTAGTCTCTTGCTTATTACTTTCACATTCAGTTTTTGATGCCATAAGGGACCTCATGCATATCCCATTCCTCCTTGGATTCCTTGATGGACATCATGCTCCACCCCCTAAGTAGTTACAAAGATTATATTCATATACATGCTTACACACACACACAAAAAAATAAAAAATAAACTTTACATTATGATGTCATGTAAATACATTATATTGGTATATCACACATATATCATATATTTTTAGTCTAACACATAAGATGCATAGATTTAATTTTGAGGATAGTTATTGCATAAGTTCAAAAAATCCCCTCAAAAGTGGGGTCATTCATAGGGGTTTGTCACAAATCAAGCCATCTGAGTACACTCAAAACATAGTTTTTCAGTACACAAACATAGATTAGAGAGCCCAACATCAGGAAAACATAGTGAAAAATAGTCATACATAGATAAATTTCAATTTTGAATAGGAAAATATAGTTAGACATTAGCATGGAATAGTGGACACTAGCATGGCATGTTACTATCTAAGCGATCATCCTACTATCTAGTAACCCAAAAAAACAAAAAAATTGGAATTTCTAGAAAAGTACAATAGGTAAAATTTAGGTTTGTATACTTTTAATCATAAATTATCATATAAGCTTAGTTTATGCTCAATTTTATGTATAATTACACAAATTTACTTAGATTGGGGGCATCATGCATAATGATATCACTCCTATTTCAGTTTCATATACTTAGACACAAATTATTATGACTTAGTCTAGAATCCACATGCATGGATATGAGAATTGGGGGTATGTGTGTAATACATCATTCCCATATGTTCAATTTGACACTAGTACTCTTAGATGGAATGCAATTTCCATGTAATTTTCCACATTATATAATCTAGACACCATTTTCACCAAATTGATCCTGTATTCCATCTATAATGGTTGACATTTCCACGTAGTCCTTGGGTTACATTCATAAGTGGTCCTTGATTCCTTTTACATTTCATAATTTATGAATATCCCCAGATCCACCCTACACAATTTTAATTATATCACATAACTTTAGTTACATTGTATAATTTTAGTTTTAGATGCATCTACTACACATGGTTAGGCAATGATGGAGTCATAGCCTATTTGAGTTCTTGAGCCATCTACATAGGAGGGTTGGACAAGCCATCAGTCTAATCCAAGTTATTAATATATTATGATTCATTGAGTATTTATGGGAAATGATAGATTCATAACTTAGTTGATTAATTGATCCACCCACACATGGGGTTTGAGTAAGCCAATAGTTCAGTCCAAGCTATTCACCTTTTGATCATATGTATATACACATAGGATGTCACCAGGTTTTATAATTGGTTCACATACCTAATGAAGTGTATTCATTCCTTTCCACTTTCTCTTATCTTTTTACTCAAATTTGTCTTTATTTTTTATATCACTTAAGTAAGGACTAATTCATTTATGTTTCACTTGTAAGATACATAATGGAGTAGACTTCATAAACTTAGACCTAAATTCATAGACTTCACCTCTTAGCTAAGTCCAGTTCTATTTATTTTCATATATCTTAGTCATTTTTATTTGTTTTATTTATAGAATAAAGAGGGGGGAAATGTAGTCATCTAACATGTCATTTTATTGTAATGAGTGTCACTTGAGAGTACCTTGCCTTAGCTTAGACCTAGACCTATCTTAAGGCCTCTTTTGATCCAATCCCAAATTTCAAGAAAGTCTAAACCACTCCAAGACTTACCAAAAGTATAACTAATCACCCCTTTAGGAACTCAATCTCTCTTATAACAAAATTATACCTCTTACATATTGTGTAACCCTTTGGACACTAGTGACCTAGGGACCGCACGAGTGTCCCTTTATTCCTTAGTCCTCCAATAGATATATTTACATCCCCCAATGTAATTTACGATTGTCATAGACCTATTTCAAGTCTTAGTGAACACTATAATTTTATATATAAAAAAATTTCATTCACTTATCCACTAGATGGAAATCATATGCAAATACTCTCAAACAAACTCTGAAATAATTATACAAATAAAAGTTATTAATCTTTATTCTACCTAAATTTTGCATAAAACCATCTATAGTAGCCCAAAAATCAAAATACTTATATTTCCAATATCAAGTCACACTTAAATCACTCAAACAAGCACTCAAACTAGCATTCAATTACACTTTCATAAAGCACTTAAGTGAGAAAACTACATCGGGCTTGATCCCTCCTTGAAGTATTGGTATGTAGGCAATGTTCAACACATGGGGTGTGGAGGTCACATCCAACATACCTTACTAATATAACTCTTTTATACTTGTGCTTCTCAAATACCATAACAAACATGGAGGCTTAGGATTTTTCATATAAATCGGTCAAAATAGTTAATAGTCAACAAACTAGCATTTATCTACATAGGCATAGGCACCTGAGGTTTAGCTGAAGGTATACACAAAAGTTCACTGCCATTATTTCAAGATGACACTACCATGTGCCTAATGAAACTACCATAATGACTTACTATCCATAAGATCACATTTATATCTAAGAGAGTTTCTGACTCCATATTCTTATTTTTAACACTTTATACAACACCTATACTAATTTTCATCCTATCACTCATTTGTCTCAGTCAGTATCTAGATAATTACCTCCTTTTATATGTCATTTCTATTTTTAGAATAATTAGATAAATTAACTATTTTACAAACCTGAGATTGTAATTATTGTATATTTATTCCTTGATTTAATACTCTAGCACTTTAACAAAATAGGGTTCTACATTTCATAATCCCCTTAAAAGCTAAATCATTAAGCCATCAATAAGACAAAATAATTAAATTACAAACCTAAAGTGCAAAGGAATCCTAATTTTCCAATTATGTCACTATTACCAATATCAACTAAGTTAAATGTTATTTACCTTCTAAAGATTGCATTTACACCAAAATTTACTACTATACCAAATAAAAGTGTCTTTATGAAATGTTCCTCAAGATATAATTATTATATCATTAAAAAAGTGAATGAACCAAATTTTTATAATGATCCAAGTTATTCAAATGATATACCAAATGTAACAAAATTCAAAGATCCAATACCACTACCATAATATCCTAAATTTTGTGATCATGAACTTGTACTTGTTATTCATGAGGATAATGATACTCATATTCCTAGATTAAAAAAATGTTGTGGGTTAGAACCAATGATAACACCTATGAAAAACACCAACATTCCCATGGAATATCTTATTTCTATGATGACCACTAGTGGGGATCTTCAAAAATAGTTTTCTATAATTCAAATGCAAATGAATTTCCATAATACTAATGCAAATTTGACTTCATTCAACAATCAAACTCTTGAATAATTTATACATGAATATATTGTTTCACAAGATTTTGAACTATGAGATTTACCTCTCTTTTTGAGTCATAATTTCCTATTCAACCACATGATTAATTGTGTATATTCATTTGGTCAATGGGAAAAAGATAACAAACTATTGTTAAAAGTATTCCACATGAGCATTTCCAATGAGGCTCAAAATTGGTTATATAGCCTAGTAAAATGTTCTTTAACCAAATTTTTAAAATTGGATGATGCTTTATTTATGGATTTCAATATCTACAAGGTGCCAAAACTAACATTATAACATTTTCATGATTTCAAGCAATGTGATGATGAATTCCTTCAAGATTATACTATTCAATTCAAGAGTACATTATATGAAATAACATTTAGACCCTTAGATTTGGAATTATAATTTATTTTTAGTAGAGGTATTATTTCCTCATTAAAGGGAAGAGAATTACATAGAACATATGATTAATTTATCCATTTATATAATGATGTTTATAGATATGATTCATTCATAATTACTAATCCAGAGGAAATTAACATATCTCCCTCCAAAGACAAAAGTTTTATTCCTCACATAAATGAATGAGATAAATTACGTAAGGAACATTATGATAAAAAAATGTGGTGTTCCTCGTATTTATATGACCAATTTTTTCATGTTACTTAACATGGGTCCAATCCAAGGTCCACATCCTATGCAAGAATCCCAAGGGGAAAAACACAAAAGTGTTCACATCACCAAGATTTAACAATTACATTATTCATGAGTGGTGCTTACTTTTGTCATAACCACATTGATACTAAAAAATTAAAAAACTACTATAGTGAAAGACATTTTTCACAACTCGGGTACCATGCCAAATGTTTACATGATAAGGGGAAATGAAAAGATTCGTTGGATTTATTTTTTATTCCTATTTCTTGTGGGCCTTGTGTTTTCATTACAAAAGTATGGGTCTTGCACCATACTTCATTACACTCATTTACATCAGGCATATTTTTTTTATATGAAATGGATGCTAAAATTGATCCAAATCAACAAGGTATTTCTTTTTTTCATGAAGGCAAATTAATACATATTCCAAATGATACCATCAATTCTTCTACTAAAAAAGTAAAATGTGAGGAGGAACATGTTATGCATAATTTTAAATTATCCAACCATGATCTAATAAATGAAAAATATCCAATGTAAGGTTGTGAACTCTCACAAATTTTCAAAATACCAAAAAAATCAAAACATTCAAAAATCAAAAAATATTTTTGGCATATGCATATTCTATTGGCTCCTTGACATATATGTGTTAGTTTCATGTTGATGGATAGTGTATCAGTTGTAGACATCTAAAATTGGACACCAATGGATTTATACTAGACTTTAGATCAATTCTTTTCAACCTCTAAAAATATAGCCTAAGAATCTCTAAGAGTATCAAATTTGGCTTCATAATGATGAAAATAAATCAATTTGCTCCATAGATCAATTAAATTGAACAAATGCAAAAATAATTTAATTCAAAATCTTGAAAATGTTCAAATTCATAAAAAATATTAATTAACTTACAAATCCTAAATCAAATCTTAATTGAATTCATCCATGAGAAAATAAACCAATTATAAAAAAAGAAAATTCAAATGTCCATAAATATCCTAAAAAGCTAATCATTACCTTTTGTAAGTTGTCAAAATGAAAAATATCTCAAAGCAAACCTATTCCATGCTAATCATGAGATTTTGGACACCTATTAACCCTACTAGGGTTAACTAAGCCAACCAAGGTTAAGATTTAACCCATTCTAAGTCATTTCAAATCGTATAAAAGCAAGCCTAGAGCTCTTCATTTGGAGAGATTGGAACATAGTAGAGTTATAATGCATGATTTGATTCATAAAGAAAATGCATAGTTTTATAATATCAAAATCAATCCAAGCCATCAATCAAGCCAAGCTAACCATGGTACCAAGAGGACATGGAGATAGCCAAGCCCCATTAATGAAGACCTTTTGAGCACAATCCAAGCAAGCCAATGAAGAAATCTCTTGGAGAAATCAAGGAAGGTAAGGAAAGTTATCATTTATTTGAATTTTAGTTATGTTTTCATTTGGTTTGTTATTAAGATCCCCCATGAGCTAGGCCTAGAGATGTTAGTTTGTTTAGTGTGTTGATTTCATTATTTTTAGAACTAACACTATACTAACCTCCTCTCTTGAGTCAAATTCCTTGATCACATATGCCATACCTGATGTGACCCAATGCATCCCACATAGCAAAGAGATAATTATACAGCTTTTAAATCTTCATTTGGATGCTTTAATCTCTCTAAAATTGATTTTTTAACCTTATTTTGGCCAGATTTCATTTTTGTTAAATTTTTGGGTTTACACAGTGACCACTGATTGTTAGACCCTAAATGTTGATGATTCTGCCTAACTACCATGAACTCTATATAACCATCTATAGTTAGGTTACTGGGGATAAATAGACCTAAAGATTGCATTTTTATTCTTTTTGTCATTTCATTTCCTAATTTATCAATTTCAAGATCATTTATATTCATCAAATAGGTTTCACCTTACAAATTTTTATTAGATCTCATCTAACCAAGCCTAACCTAACATTTTTTTCTCATGTATGGTTTTGACTTTAGGTCCATAGGTTTTCACTGATGGTATTTATTAATTGGTGTTGATTATATTTGATTGATAATAATTATCTGTTAACCAATTATTGATGGTTTCTTGAAACCACTTATGATCACCTTTAACCCTCGATGGTCACTATGTGTAAATAAATCAAACCTGAGAGAAAAAATTTAAATCTCATTTTCTCAACCAATAAAGTAATTCTAAGTAGAGGGTTATTATCTAACATTTGTAGGTTGAAATGTTGATTTGAAGATAAAATTGTATGTTTTTGACTAATCAAACACTTTGTTTTGGGCTTTAAAAATAACTTAATCAAATCATGCACATTTCAATTTGGATCTAGAATGAACATGTCAAATTTCATACATTTAGATATTGGTGATTAAAAATAATACAAGATTGGTTAAGTCTTATAAACATTTCATTTTTAGTGCTTAAAATTAATCTTAAGTCTTGAACATTTCTAATTGGTGCTTTGAAACTAACCTAAGATGAATCTTGAACACTTTGAATTTGGGCTTAAAATGAACATAGGTACTTTTACTTAATTTGGTTTTATGAAATTATTTACATTTTCTCACTTAAGCCAAGGGGCCTAGTAATGAAAAGTGTCACATTTAAATTGGTGCTTAAAAATCAAACATCACTCACAAATTATTTTCAAATTATTTGTTGTTTGTTGATTTAACACTTTTGGGAATAATGGATTTTTATTCCTATTTTAGTTAAGGGTATGGATTAATAAATTAGTAAATAATATTATAATAATTATATTCCTCATTTTTATAATTTATCTATCTTTTTTACCTTTATAAAAATAGCAATAAATAAGGAGAAATAATGAATTAGCTAGAAATAGGTTGAAATAGCTGAGACAAGATCTAAAACTGGCTATGTAGGAATGGGAAAGTGTCACAAATAATAATATGGATTTAATTCAATGAAAGGATAGTAGCATAAAAAAAAGACACTTTAGGGTTTAGCATTGTTTTCCACTCCTATCGTTGTTATCCAAACTAGTCACAGAGACCTAAATTTTTTGGGTTCTTTACATTGTTCCTATGTAAACCTACCTATCAAATATTGAATGTTAAATTTTGATGGAAATTTTTATAGATATGATTTAATATTAAAACCCTAACCCTCCATCATACATGATAAAAAGGACTTGAATCAATTGAAAAAGGGGGGTTAGTGTGTGTAAGATGCACTAAATGTGTGATCCACACCCCTTGTGTGGGCATGCTACTTACATACCAATACTCTGAAGAGGGATCAATCCATGTATAGTTCTCCCACCTAATGTGCTCTATGAAATATTTTGATGTAGATGCAAAAATGCCAAATTAAGAGTGCTTGAGTTGGCTAGGTATTGGTATGAAGATTTGAATATGTTTATAGCTATATTGGGTGACTATATGTAGATAATAGGGAAATTTTCCTTAGGATTTTTCTTGTATACTTACTTTGTAAGATTTATCACCTTCCTTTCTAAATGAACTTTGAAAGGGATTTTATACAGAACAATTGGTCATGGGTTAAATGTATTCATGTTAGAATGACATAATGAAGAATATGAATCGGGAAAAAATGAATGTTTTGGCTCAAATTACAAAGGGACAAGAGCACCAAAAATGGGACACCTTAGTGTTTGGTGTTATACTTTAGGTATGTCACTCCTATCCTACAGGTTTAGGACTTGGGGGATCAAGATTGGCCTAGGAAATAGAGTTTTGTTGAGATAGAATGACTATTTAGAAGGCTACATATGATTGGTAATAAGCAAAAGGTGTTTATAAGGGTCACAAGAGCATGTAAAAAGGACATATATATTGGGTGTCATAAGCCACTCTTAAACTACCAATTAGGTGTCTCAATGTAGAAAGTGTACTTTAACTTACCTATAAGGGTGAAGCCCATGAAGATGTGTGATGTTGAGTGTGCATAGAAAGATCACAATGTGAATATGTAAGAGAAAACACAGAGTAGATTAGTTCTTACTAGACACATTATGTCTAAAATAAGAACATACAAAAGCTAGGTAAAAGAGAGAGGAAGAGAAAGGAATGAATATACCTCATTGGGTATGTGAACCAATGCAAAACCTATTGTGATGTTGAGTGATGGTTGAGTGATGCTAGGTTTGTGTTAAACCAAGAGTAATATCATAAACAAAGCTGTGTGCTCAATTCCCTGAGGGTGGCTCAAGAATGCAAAGGCTGGCCCTTTAGATATATTGTCACTCACTAAGTGAATTTATGTGGTCATACATGTGTTAATCAATGTTTTGAATATGTTTCCAATCCCTTTAAGTAGGTGGCTCAAGAATACAAAAGATAGCTAGTCTTTTGTCTCTATCATTTCCCACTAAATAAAGCTATGAATTGATATCAGTATGAAATATGTGTCATATAAAATGGCTCTTAAAGTCCATGAATGATCTATAATCTAAAAATGTGACATGGATAGCTGAATGTGTATTGAGAACTAGGTCAATCTTGGCCACTCTAAAAGGTGTAAATTAGGCTTGTATGAAAGCCACTTCGAAACTAAAAACTAGGCTTATATGAAAGCCACTCTAAAATGATGCCAACCACCTACAGATAAAATAAGGTACATAACTATTGATAATGCCGAGGTAATGTAATGAACTCAGAAAAAAAAGAAAAAAAATGTGTCATGCACATTTCCCCCAATTATTGGTGTTTATAACATGGATTCCGATCTAGAAGTTGTACCAACTACCCAATCTAAAATTAAAAGTGAGAGCCATCATGCCATGCATGATGCCACATATATCTAGATTATTTAATAAAAACTATACTAAAACTACCCAATATAAATTGAATTATAGCTAAAAAACTATAACTAAACTTACCTTTTTGTCTATTCTTGAAAAAACTAGTTTTTTTACTGTTTGGATAGGAGCACCAAAAATAAGACACTTTGTTATCTGACACTATAGTCCAAGTATGGCACTCTTGTCCTTTGCTATTTTTTATCATTATTATGTGTTCATCACTATTTTCCTAGTCTATTTTGCCTATTTTAGGTTTTGGTTACTGTTCCAAGTGTTCTAAAAATTTATTTTTGATCGATAGAAAGATTTAATCTCTATGACAAAACCCCTAATTATTGCCCCCTCTTTTGAGGGTAGGAATGAAGACCCTGCAATGAATGCCCTTAGAAGAAAGAGCCTTGGAAGTGTGTTATGATATGAAATACATGATATATCATTGATAATTGAAAATATATCTTAAGATATAACATAATTTATATTGGAGATTATTAGATCAATAGGGGTATGCCTAGATAGATGTAACAATGTAATAACATATATAATATACTGAATTTAAAATGGATATGTGAGTAGTTAGTTTTTAGTTGTCAATGAGGGATAAATCATGATGTTCATCATGGCATCTAATAAATAAAGATAATGCATGATGTAAATCATGGCATTAAAAATAATTGAGAAGAAAACAAGTAAGAAGCACACAAGACAATAATCAAGAAACACACAAAAGTGGCTAAGGGGCCATTCAAATAAGGGACATGGGCACATGCCACTCAAATTATAAATCAAGCATACAAGGCATGTTTAAATTCCCACATACATATACAATTGAAAAGAAGCAAGGTTGAAATGAGGGCCACAAGCACATAAAAGAGCACAAGTAAAGGATATTAACAAATATCGTAAGGCACACACAAGAGATAAAATAAGAGCTAAGAAATACAATCACATCTAGCTATGCAAATAAAGAAAGGAAGGCATGTAAATTATGTAAATATAATCACATCTAACTAATCAAATCAAGAAGTGAAATTATTCAAAACATATATTACAAGACTAGGTAGATGCTAAGAAATACACAAGTGCTATATATTAGTGAGTGTCGATAGAATAATCTATGTAAGCTAGTAAGTAATGTACATCAACATGATAAATAGAGTGTGTGGTGTAGGAATGTCATAACTTGAATGGTGTAGTCATGTGGAAGATGCCCCCAGTGGGTAGATATATCGATGTATGTCTTGAATGTATAAAGTAGAATTCCCCTTTAATGGGTAGAGTGAAGCAATTAAGGATCTAGGTGTCACTACACACACTCAAAGAAGATCAAGTGAAGCATGGTAATGCAGATGAATCAACAAACAATAACATATGATAGAAAAATGTAAGTCTATCATGGTAGTAGAAATGTAAAGCATGGATGTTGCATACATTTGAAATATTTTTGGTACTTTAAATTATTTTAATGTTTTTATATTTTGAAATTTTGTATTTTTTTTGGTATTTTTGAAATAAGCTATGTAAAATCAAGCATAAAGAAACTATGTAAAAGTAATTGAAAAGAAGATATGCATATGAAAGATTGAAAAGAAAGGATACTAATTGATGAGTCTCATTAGAAACTCCTTATTATGGTGTCTTGTATCAAGGAGAAGGATCGTGTATGATCATGAAACATAATGGAAAGTCTAAAATTGTGAATCTAAAAGATATGTATGTTGTAAATTCTCTAAAATCTATATAGTGAAAATTGACTATGGGGTCCCCTATAACTTTGAGAAGTGGATGCAACTATGGGGCTCTTAAGGACCCATCTAGTGGTAGGAAAAGCTCACTGAACATGTGATCTATGTGTAGAGGCATGAGACCTCAATGATACTTTCTTAGGTGTGAACACTATAGCTAGAAACTATCTAGAATCATAAAACTATGGCTGATCTAAAAGAGGCCTCGAAGTATATGAAATCTTCATGATAATGATGAAAACCTTGATTGTGTCTGAATCTGAACTGGAGGAATAATTGTAATTGGTGTATGAGCTAAAATTGGTGACTATAAAGTAGTAGATGGATCTAAAGTGGGGAGTGGTAACTCATATGAAACTCCAGCAAGTATAATAACCTAATTAATGTGAATGAATTTCATGCATCTATGAACAATAGAAGGTACAATACAAAGTTTTTAAATTCATGGTTGACCAAATAACATATCAAAAACTCTTGCACTAGGAACAATAGTAAATGGTGTGGCCAAATGTGTTGGAATAACCTATAAAGGAAGTACAATCTCACCCAATAAATTCTATATATGCCCACTGAATCTATTGATAACTATGTCTATCAGGGTAATATCTTAATCTAAATATCCCAAATCTTGTAGTAATGTCATAGTGCACATGTTCACACTAGATTCATTTTCTATGAGAACACTATGAATAGGATGATTCTTAATGTAATCTTTGTTAAAGAGTGCATGTTAATCCAAATTATCCTCAACTATCTCATGCTCTGAGAAGGAGATGGCAGGTCGAGCTAGAACTTTAGAATTATACACACCAATCATGTTACTCAAAAGATGTGACTCAACTGAAGGTGCCTGATATGTAGCTGGTAGAGGGTGTACATGATATACATTTTGAACACCTGATGTATCTCCTATCTCTTGTTTAGAATGCTATGAGAAAGGATCTAATAAATTTTTTAAACCCTTGTCTTATGTTTGCTTTGCCTAAGGAGGCTCAATTAGAGTGCCAAGATCAATGAGGTTGCCATCTATCAAGTCCTATATCTTATGTTGCAAATTGATGCATTTGTTAATTGTGTGTCCTAATGCCTTGTGAAAATCACAAAAGGCATTTTAATCATATCCATATGGAAGAGGCATTGTCATATCAACTTCTCATATAGGAGGGAGAGATATGACATTGCATTCCAATAGTTGTTGTAAGACTTTAGCTAGATATATTGGTAGATTGGTAAAGGTTCACCAAGGAGGTTATGATAAAACCACTTGTTAAGGGGGCTCTAAAGCCATATTAATTGTAAGTTGATTTTGACTTTTTCTATCATTAACCTTTACTTTATATGGGACTTTATTGTTACTCTTGTTTTTTATTTATGATATGCTTATGAACTTGAGTTTGCAAATTTAATTTAATTTTACTTCCCTTTCAACACAAATGGTGTTAGGAATCGGATGTCTACATTTTGCCCCTATTTGAGAAGGAGTAGCAAGACATTCAAGTGAAGAAACATGTTTTCAAAGAAAAGAGTTTTCAAGAAGAAATTGGAATAGACCCATGATTCCCCCTCGAGAGGACATACTAGGATGGAAGAAAAGGATGAACTCTTAAAAAGAGAGATAAAGTGAGAGATTCAACCCATGGAATAGATCACATCCAGATGAGCTAATGCTTGCACATGTGATTACCATCAATGATCAAAATATAATTAGAGGTATAATAGGGCCTAGATATATGGGAATGGGAAAGATAAAATCCATAAATGTAAGGGACATACTATAAATGTACCTAATTTGAGAGTACAAGCTATGCGCTTACAACATTGATCAATCCTGAAACAAGTTGCACACTAAAATATTGTCATTATGGGATTTAATGTGGAGAGATTGGAATTAGAGGAAAATGGAGAATGTTATGCTTCAAGAAGGGAAGCACCACTAAAATAGGGTCTCCAAAGAAAAGATAATAAGAAGTGCCCCAGTAGAGCAGATTTGATCGTGATAAAATAGTTTTGCCCCAGTAGGGTAAATCTTGATCATTAATAAAGAATAAAGAATGATTGTTCCCATTTAGAGCTGATTTGATTAAGACTTGGTTTAGATGTTGTGCCCTAGCATTGGAAATTGGCAAGCAAAAATAGCTCAAGGATATAATCGAAAAGATAGTTTAAAGTGAGTGGCACAAATGTACATGAGATGGTGTAATGGCTTAGAAACATAGATAAAACCAAGCATATGAGAATGAATAAAGTGATGAGAGAGATGAAAATAATAATAGAGATAACTTATCTAACCTCAATAAAAATTGAGCACTGCCTACATAGTTCCATGGACTCATGTTCCAACATGAACTTTAGGCCAATGTAGTTCACCCAAGTTTGGGAGAGAATGGAATGAGGAATGATGAAAAATGACCAAGAATTGATTAGACTCACAATGAATGCAAAGAGATGCATGTCTAAGAATAAACTTTAGTACTAAAATGCATGCTACCTATAAGCCTAATTCCATATCATGAGCCTAGGTTTTGCAAAGTGTTCTTGAGAATCGTTCATTAGAGCTTATGTTGACGTTAAGACATTGAGACCTGAGCACAAAAGTGCTTGCTATAAAAAATAAAATTATGCATAATAAGTATGAGTAACTTAGAATGGCATAAGATTCTAATTATGCTGAGCCAATTCAAATGTGAATACCTATAACTAAGGATAATGGTAAAATAATGACCAAAACTAGAGTTACATCGATTTACATTTAAACAAAGAAGCAAAAGACAAAGAAAAATATAAACATAAATGAACCTAACTTGAAGTCAAGATATGATCTATCAAGACTTAAGTAGGAACAAAAATGTTTAAACATAGAAGGCAAGAACATCTTAATGACATGAGACCAAGATATGAATAATCAAGATCTATGTGGACCGTCAAGGTATTCTTGAATACAAAAGAGAAAAGAAAAATCAAACAAAAAAATAAGACAAAGAAACACAAGACCAAGAATGGAACAAGAAGTAATAAAAAGAGAAAAGGAGAAGAAATAAAAGGAGAGGTGAAAAATCACAATAAAACACCAAAAACTCAAAAGAAAAAAACATACACAAAAAAAACTAGGTTAGTGCAGTTTAAAGACAAATGTTCATATATGTGTGGTAGAGGCATTACTTTCCACCACGTCATAACAAATAAAAATGACATGATAATTGTTCCCTTAATTAAAGAGGAACAATGACAAAAGAAATGGGGGAAGAGAAGAAAAGGAAGGGGTTGGCTGAGCTGACTCCAGATTTATAAGATAAGTGGACATTGCCTACATAGTTCCATGGATGCATGTTCCAATATGAACTTCAGGCTAAATGTAGTTCTCCTAGGAAATGGGATAGATTAAAAATTATGATTAGACCAGCATGATTAATGTTATAGAAGAAATGGAAGATACGACAAACAAATGAGAATGGTCTGGTAAATAAGAAGCTGATGAGATGAGAAAGAATGATCTTTTAAAATGGAAAGTACATGGGATAAGATGAAATGAACTAGCATTTTTGTGCTTATAAAATGGAGAGAGATTTCAAACTTAAAAATTGCTCTCAAAATGGTGAGAGCATTCAAACTTAACAGTTGCTCATAAAATGGTGAGAGTGTGGGATGGTGGAATGGGAATATACAAATGTACAAAAGCATGAGATAATGTTTTTGTTCTTTTATGGATCATATTCTAATATATTTTGTATTTTCAAAGTATTTCTAATGTTTTTGGTATTTTTGGGATAAAATATGCACAAGGTGAGACCATCTAGTTGAGGAGATGCATATCCTAAGAGTAGAGGTTCCAATAATATATCTATGTTGGATGCAATGACCCATGCTTGTAAATTAGTGAGAGTGAGGATCTTGAGAAAACAAGAAAGAGAAACAAATACCTTATACTAAGAAGATGTGGCTATTCACCTATCTAAAACTGCACAAAACTGTCGTGGTAGAACTGCTTTGTAGAACTGTTGTTGAAGATATTCATAATGCTCATGAGACATAATAAAGATCATAATTGGTCAAGGGAAAAAAAGTGTTCAATCTTATAACATGTCCTAGATAAAACAAAGAATATGCTTGTCAAAGAGAACAATCCAAAATGGGATGAAGAATGTGTTTAGAGTGCCAAGAGTTCAAATCCTTTACTGTCTGGATTCATGAAAAGTGGATTAGGGTAGTATAAAATGTGTTCAAGGTAAGATAAAAGGGTAAGAAAAAATTATGACAACACAAGTTGCCCCCAAGTCAGGGGTCTTATAGATAATGGTTCAAATCTGTTCATGCATAAAATCTCTTATGGTGTATGATGTTCATGGGATCTAAAATTTATTCACCATTAGGTTTAGCCAATTGATATGCTCCTGATCTATAGTTTGGTATGACAATATAAGGTCCTAACTAATTAGGCTAAAACTTGCCTTTCTTTTTGGGTTCAACATTCATGTTCTTCTAGTTCTCTTTCAAAACTAAGTCACCAATCTCAAATTCTCTAAGGAGAATGCATTTGTTGTACCTTCTTCACAATCTATTCTGATAGGCTTACAAATTTTCTAGGGCAACCAAATGCTTACCATCAAGAAGTTCTAGTTCCTGCAACCATGAGGCTCTATAGTCTTCATCATCTTCAATGTACTCTAGTGATATTCTTAATAACGAGATCTTAATCTCAATTGGGATGATAGATTCAGTGCCAAAAATAAGGGAGTATGAATTAGCTCTAGTTGGGTTGTGATGATTGGTTGTATAAGCCCAAAGGGCAGGAAAGAGTTGTAAGTGCCAATTATGGCCACCATCATTGACAATCTTTTTAAAGATGGCTAGAATGGTTTTATTTGATGACTCAGCTTATCCATTGCCTTGTGGGTTATATGGAGTGGATTTCTTGTGCTTGATCTTGAATTTTTCACAAAGAGATTTCACATCTTAGTTTATAAAGGATCCACCATTATCTGATATAATACAGGATGGGATGCCATAATGACAGATGATATGGTAATGAATTAATTTGGCTATTTGTTTCCCAATAACATAAGTGAGATGAATGGCCTTAATCCACTTGATAAAGTACTTGATTATAGTCAAAATCTGCTTATGGCCATCTAAAGATTTTGGGTTAATTTTCCCAATGAGATCAAGACCCTATATTTAGAATGGCCATGGTGTTGTAATTGGTTGCAATGGTAAAGAAGGTTCATGTATCAAGTTACCATGCTGCTAACAAGAAACACACTTCTTTACATAATTACAAGCATCTATCTCCATTTTGGGCCAATAATAGCCTATTCTGAGAAGTTTCTTTGCTATGACTACACCATTGGTATGGGCCCTACACATTCCTTCATGAACCTCCTTTAGTGCCAGCTTGGATTCTCCCAAAGATAAATAATGAAGTGTTCTATCATAGCCTTTTTGATAAAACATATTTCTAAGGAGGATATAATGTGTTAAGTAATGAAGTAAAAGTGTTTTTTGGTTATTGGAAAGGTTGGTAGGAAATTCATGGATATGGAAATAGTTATAAAAATATTAGTACCATGATATCTCAGGTGAGAGATTAAGATCAACAATGGTGCATATCCTCTTTGAATCTAATAGAATATGTTTCGGTTGAAGAAGATTTTCAATCAAGAACTAATACTCTTTAGCACTATCATGAATTTGAATCATGGAACCAATTGTTACCATGGTGTCAATAGATCTATTGTTGACTCATGGAACTTGCTCAAATTGTAGAGATTTAAAATGTGTTTTAAGGTTATCAACAATTTGCTTGTAAAGAACAAGCTTATCATCACTTGTTTGATACTAATCAATAGTCTTATTTATGATTATCTATGAATCTTCATAGACCTTTAATATTTGAATATCCCACTGTATGTCAAGATGGAGCCTTGTAACTAATGCCTCATAATTAGACATATTATTTGTACACTAAAATTGTATATGGAATTCTTTGGGGATCAAATCCCCCTGTGGTGTGATCAATAATATGCCAGCTCTAGATCCTTATGATGTGAAGGAGTCATCAAAATAGAGTGTTTAATATTTAGGTTCTAGTGATGCTTGTTCTATCATCATGATAGAATCATCTAGAAGGTCAAAGTTGAGAGGTTGAGTGGCCACAATAGGAGCTTTTGCAAGTTGATCTACAAAAACTTGTCCTTTGATTGCCTTTTGATTATGGTACTCAATATCAAACTCATTGAGGAGCATAATCCATTTAGCCATGCATCCTTGAAGAGATTCTTTAGATAAGAGGAACTTGAGAGGATCTACCTTGGTGATAATAATGGTTTTATTATTTAGCATATAATGTCATAATTTTTGAGTGGTGAACACCATAGCTAAGCATGCCTTCTCAATAGGCATATACTTATGTTCATAGGCTACCAATGTGTGGCTTAGATAATATACTATGTGTTCCTTACCATGATCATCATGCTAAGCCAAAAGTGCCCCTAGTGCATGTTATATGGCTGATATGTAAAGAATAAGTGGATTTCCTTATGTTGGAGGTCGTAAGACTGATGGATTAGCCAAGTATGTTTTAAGTTTTGAAAATGCTATCTGACAATCTTCATCCCATTGAAATGTTACCCCTTTTTTTAAGAGATGGGTAAATAAGTGGCACTTATCTACCAGTTGAGAAATGAACCTATATATAGGCTAGATCTTGCCTTGTAAACCTTGTAACTTTTTAAGATTGTTTGGTGGAGGCATTTCCATAATGGTGGTGACCTTTACAAGGTTGATTTTAATCCCTCATTGTGATACAATGAAACTTAGAAATTTTCATGATGTTACTCCAAAGACACATTTCTTAGGATTCAAGTGGACTTTATATATATGAAGCCTCTCAAATATTCTTCATAGAATGTCAAGGTGTCCAGCTCTTATTCTTGATTTTGCTAGTATATCATCAATGTAGTCCTCGAAAATGTCATGTATCATGTCATGGAAGATGATAGTCATTACATGCTAATATGTGGCTCCAACATTCTTCAAACTAAATGACATGACTTAGTAACATAATGTCCCCCATAGAGTGGTGAACATGGTCTTATTCTGATCTTTAGGGGCTATCTTGATCTGATTACAACAAAAAAATCCATCCATTAAGGATAACATCTCATACCCATCAGTTGTGTCGATAATCATGTCGATATTGGGTAGAGGAAAATCATCTTTGGGACATGCCTTGTTGATATCATAAAAATTAGTACAAATATGTATACATGGGGTCTTTTTACTTACTAGCAATATATTAGAAATCCATTTAGAGTAGTCTAGTGGTCTGATAAAATTGGCTCCTAACAACTTTTCCAACTCAGCCTTAACTAAAAGGGCGATGTGTGGATGAATATTTCTCAACTTTTTCTTTACTGGTTTAGCATCAGGGTAAACAACAAGATGATGTAAAATTAAATTTGGATCCAGGCTTGGCATGTCAGAATATTCCCATGAAAAGATGTCTATATAATCCTTAAAAATGAATATAATATGTTCACATTCTGCTTCATTAAGGGATGCTTCAAGATAACAATTTTTAGGAGCCTCATGGGTTCCCAAATTCACTTATATGATGCTCTCCATAAGGAGTGTAGATCCATCCTCTAGAATTGTAAGCAATGTATGGTCATGATATTCTTATGCTATATCTTCTTATTATTCCTCCCAAAGAATTGGATAATATGAAGAATCAGAATTTGCCTTCTTAGATAAAGGCTAATTGGCGAAAACCTCTAGAAACTCAAGAGCAAGACACTCAAATATTTGATATTGTTCTGAAGAGATGCTTTTAGTAGCTATGGAACTTGGGATAGATGGCCTTTCTACATATTAAGGGGATGAACAAACTTTCCCACCTAGGATCACCTGAAACAAGTTTTCACTCAAAGGCTTATCTTTTTCTTTACTTTTTCCCTGATCAACAAGTGCCTCAAAGAGGTTTTCACCTGAAGATATCAATATTTGTTATTTATTAAAACCAAGAATTTTTTCCTGCTCTCCAAAGTAGGTAGAATAATTCAATGAAAAATCAAAACCTTGCTTATGATCACCAATGGGGAATACATCTCGTAGACCAATGTATTCTATAATCAATTCTTCATTTTGAAACTCATCGAGGCATATGACCAAATTTTATTGATCCCAATATATGAGTTTAGGATGGCAAAGGTAAAGATATAATGTCTTACTTCAGGAAGGGAAGTACCACTAGGATGGGTTTTTGCTTCAAGATGGGAAGCTCCAATAGGTGTTATGTTCAATATGGCATTTGAATCAAACAAATCTGAATCAACAAGCTCATCAAAAAGGTTATAATGGGATGTTGTGTCACTATTAGGAGTCTCATTACTAGTCACTTTAGAAGAGTCACTACCAAGTTTTATGAAGTCATCCTCTTGTGGTTTAAATATAAGACCATGATTCCCATTGACAAATCTAGCTAATAAGGGCTCTAAAATTCCTTGCACCTAAAGGCCAAGGCCTTTCCCTGTATAGTCAAGATGATCCATTATCCTTTTAGGGATAGGATACTTTGGATTTTATAAATAATCCACAAGGCCCTCAGAATATAACCAATCTCCCTTGGTAAAATCCTCTCAATCTTTCTTTGGTGCAATTGTAGGTACAAAAACTATAGGAGGTTTTGGTTGCTTCTTCTTTTGTTGCCAAATCTGATTGGGTCTGTTAGGAGTCTCAAAATTTTTAGGCTTACCAAATGTTTTAGTAGATTTTGGTAATTTTTTAATATGGAGGATGTCCTTTAGATGATACATGGAAATTCTAGCATCTTTAATAATAACCTACTTGGCCAGAGCTACAAGAAATGGATCAATTGAAGTGGAGGCTAGATCACCAGGGTCTATATAATTAGATAGAGATGGATGAGAAATGATGGATTTGTTCTTCTTTCTAATGAATTCATAACTTGGGAAATATTTATAGTTATGAAACTCTACTTCAAAATGTTTGCATTATTGGTATGGCTACTAATCAATGGGAACAATAACCTTGATCCCATCATGGAGAAACTTAAGGCATTGGTGAAGAGTAGATGGAACTGCTTGTACTCATGGATCCAAGGATGACCAAGAATTATGTTAAGGAAGCTCAATATCCATAATATGGAATAATGTGTGATGAGAAATAGACCCAACCATGACTAGCAACCAAATTGTACTAGATGACTCCCTCTTGACATTTTTGTAAGCCTTGATTGTAATAGTCTCTGGTTGAATGTCTTTGTCCATGTAACCCAATCATCACACCAATTTAAGAGATATGATATTCAACCCTAAATTATTATATATAAGAACCTACTTGATCTTGTGATCCATAATGATTATCTCAATGTATAGTGGGTTATTATGGTTTGGGTCAAGGGTGGACATGTCCTTTTAATCAAATGTGATTTGCCAAAATGAAGGCAAATACCCAACTAAGTTTTGGAATTGATCAAAGTTTATTTCATTAGGCACAATAGACTCTTGTAAAAGTTTGTTTAAGATGGTTCTATGGACATCAGATGTCCTCAAGAGTACTAATATGGAAATTTGTATAGGGGTTTTATCTAATTGATCTGTTATACTAAAAGGCTTTTGAATTGTGGATTGAACTAGTTTGGTCATTTTTGGGATGGTATTCAGATTTGGAACTGTTGGCACAATGTTCTCATTGGGTTTGTGGAAAGAAGTGGGTGAAGGGCCTTTGATGGTAACTCACAAATGTCTAGTTGTAGCTGCACAACCTAGAGGTGACAAGGAGTCATCATAATTAGAGGAGCAAGGTAAAGGGCCTTGGATGGTGATTCATGGGTGATTAATGGTATTGCTATAATTTTGGGTCAGTGAGGAGCCTTTAGAAGAATAGTACTATTGTTCAAGATTAGTAACCCATACAAATAGAGTAACAACATGATGATGTGAACTCAACATGGTATTACTAGGGGAGAGGGTGTTAACCCTATAATAATGGGTCTCATGTTGTGAGGAACATGAGATTGGCCACATGGTGTTATAGTGATAGTGGCAATGTGGGTTGTAGAAATGCATCCCATAGTGTTATTATAGTTGTAAGGTATATTGTTATAAGCCACATTATTAGTTTGGGGATCATGATCTTGATTATTCTCATTACGATTTTGACCTTGTTGTTGGTTTTGATTCTACCTCTATCCTTGATTATGACCATTTTGATTGTTTATTGGTGGTGGTGGATCATGTCAAGGAAAGGAGTCTTTGTAGATTCCCATATCCTAATTTGTGTCTTGATTAGGGTCCAACTTAATTTCTAGCTCACCATTTTTAATAAATTTCTCAATAATATGTCGCAATTAAACACAATGATATGCACCATGACTAGCAACATGATGAAAGTTACACCATTCGTTCTCTTTATACCAGTCTGGTTTTGGTTAATCTTGAGGAAATGGCCTTGATACTGGCCATATAATTAAATTAGATACAATGAACTTTTGTAACACTATTTCAACTAATTCTCCTAACTTAATAAAGACTAAAATTATTATGAAACATCCTTCATGGAGGTTGTCTTTGAAAATTAGGTAGTGGCTTTAAGGGAGTTAATTATACATTTAGAGGAGGCATAGTCTATACCATTTTTACATGTCTTATTTTTGTCACCCCATTTCCAACCATATTCTTATTTTTGCTAAAGCCCTTAGGCTTATCCTACATAACTATTTGAGTTAGTGATTTATTTTGATTAGATGCTTGTCCTTATGCAAAGATATTAATAAGGCCCCTAGAAATAAGATCCTTCTCAATCTATACTCCTTTATCAATAATTTATTCAAATGAGTTTGCACAAGCTAACCATAGATTATGTGTAAATTTAGGATGTAAATTATACGTAAAGATATCAGCCAACTATTTTTCTAGTAAATTGTGTTGAAAGTGGCCTACCAATTCTCTCCACCTTTGTAGATATGTGGCAAAAGTTTCACCATCACGTTGTTTGGATTTATATAAGTCAACAATGGTCAATTCATGTTCTATGTTGTATGAGAAACGATTAACAAATTTTTTCAATAAGTCATTCCAATCCTCAACTAATCCCTTGGGTAGTTTAAGTAACCAATCAAGATCTTATCCTACTAAACTTCACAGAAATAGTCATAGTAGGTACTCACTACTATAAGCAACCTCTTGACACAAGACAAATAATGCTTGTATGTGTTCGCATGGATCTCCTTTCCCTTTGTATTTGTCAAATTTGGGTGCCTCAAAATGAGGTGGAAAGGGGTTTTGGAGAATAGATAAGTCAAATGGATATGGGCATATCTCATTAAATTTGTACTTTTTGACTCTATTATTTGTCTATAATCTTTGGACAATTTCCTTCATAGAATTCCATTCTTGCATGTTTAGTGTATTTGTGGATTGGATAAGATGTTTTTGGGGTGGGATGTACCCCTAGTTTTATAATTGTTGGGGTGGAATGTACCCTTAGTTTTGTTGTTTTTGGGGTGAAATATGCCCCTAGGTTTACTACTATTGGGGTGGAATGTGCCCTTAATTTTATTGTTGTTGGGGTGGAATGTGCCCCTAGTTTTGTTGTTTTTGGGGTGGAATGTGCCCCTAGTTTTGTTGTCATTGGGGTGGAATGTGCCCCTAATTTTGTGTAGATCTATAGGAAGTGTATACCTTTCGATCCATGATTTGGTTCTAATTTACTACTTGAGTTGAGAAAATAGGCTGTTGATTCTTGGATTATAAAACATTCCTTGAATTTGGATGTTTCGTATTTTGTTGATTTTGGAAATTTCTATGTTTATTTATCAATATTTGGTTTGTTTAAGGGATTTCCTCAATTTGAACTGAATGTTTGGGTTTCTGAGTTTGTAAAGTAACAAGAGGTTTTTGATGATTGAATAATGTATGTTTCATGTCAAATGGAATATCTTGTAAGGTCTCTTGTGACTTTAATTGTTCATTTAGATTACTTTGATCCACTATGGTAATGTTCTCATCCAATACTTGCTGCATACTTTCCACCATATCTTTGTGTTCTTTTGAAGCATTATTATGAATTGAAGTGGTAACTAGGGAGTTAGTTAAGTCTATGACAAGTTGATTTGCATATTGTTGACTTATTATCTTGATCTTAGCTAGAAGATCTAGATTTGTGGGTTTTGACTCTATTTGTATTTCATTTCCTTTTTTAAAATAAGAAGATATGTCTATTTGTGCAAAATCTTTCTCTTACTATCATTGTTCTCCTTATCTAACCAAGGTATGTAATTATTCTGTAGGAAAGTCATAAGGTAGTCTAACACCTAAATTTATCAATCTAAGAAGGGATTCATCTTGATCTTATTGGGGTTGATATTCATTGTAATCATCTTCAAATCCTACTATTGTAGGGATATCATAAAAAACAATGGGTTATCTTGACCATCATAAAATTTCTCATCCTCATAACTAAGGCCATAAGAGGCCCCACTATGAGTGAACCTTTGAGTCATGTCTAAAAAGAATTGTTCTATGTGTTTGACTAACTTTGGACCAATGTTTGGAAACCAATAAAAGTATGCTTTGTCTCTCTTTCAAAAAAATAACCAAGGTACCAATGAGACTATAAGGGAAGTTGGTTTGAAACCACACACAATTTAGAAGATTTGGTTCACAAAATTACTCAACCTTTAGTAAAGTTGAAATCGTATAGATCGGAAGAGAGTAAGGTAACTCAAAGACCCAAGGTGAAAACTATTAGTATAGGTTTTTATTTTTCCCTATTTATTAATTAGGGAAATTGTATTTCTTGTGCATACATGGAGTTTTCCTACATTTGTGAGATATGCTAGCTTATGTGGAGGTGTGTGTCATAGATGTGTCATAAGTGTCATAAGAATGTCATAAGTAACTCCCTTGATGGAAGTTACTTCTCTATTCTTAGCACCTTGTCACCACCTTTCATGGAGGAGTTACTGACTATTCTTGGTGTGCCTTGTCCACCTTTTATGGAGGAGTTACGTACTCTCCTATTTGTAGTCCTCACTTTGGCCATTCCATGTTAATCAGATTTTGGTTTTCTCCATTTTGTCTTGTGTAATTTCTCTTGTATTATTTTCAAATTGCTTTAGCATCTATGTGGTGTGCACTTGCTTCAACTTGTGTGATCACGTCTCCATTGCACTCACATTATCCATATTCTGGCAACAACTCCGATATGGTATCAGAGCTAATCCGGTAATCTTGTGTGTGATTATGCTTTTAGATTATTTTGAAATCAAGAGTAGTGGAGTTCTCTTTATTTTTTTATTCTAGATTTAGTCTAAAATAAAAAAAATTCTGTCAATATCATTTCTAGTATCTTTGGCCTTTGAGTGTCTCGATTAATCTGTTGTGGCTTTAGTAAGGTGGAGAATTTTTTTGTTATTTTGCAAAGAATCTGCATTTTGTTTGTTGTTCTGGTAAAAAGGGTGAAGATTTTCAGACCAAGTGCCTACCACTTCAGGGGCTACCCACTCAAAAATCCGCTATTGCCTAGTCAGTACAACATGCCACAATCTTCTGCCACGCCAACTTTATCTCCAACAAGGCGCAATAATCAATAGTCAATGTTGCAGTCCTTCAACACTCCACACCATAGTCAGTTCTAGCCAAGCCAAAAGCCGTACAGTGTCTAGGGTTGCACTCTTTTTGGGAGAAAATTCAAAACTTTGCCCTTTATTTGGGACGGCACTGTTGCATCTATTTTGCTGTCTGAAAAAATAGAAGTGCACCCTCTTTTTTGGTAAAGACATTCTGCTACTTCCTTCTAGCAAGGCACCTCAGTCAGGCTGTATGCCCAGTAGCAGGTCTGCATTTAATTTTTTTCTCTTTTCTGAGTCAAATTCTGGACTATTTGCTTTTGAACTCCCCTTCCTTACTTGGCATCCTATTTGGCACCCCTTGGACACGTGGCATCCTTCAAAACTATCTTTGCTTTTTTATTTTCAGTTTAAAATTAACTTGTAAAACAAAAATTAGTCAATTTGACTAAGTATTTAATTTTTTAGACAGTTTTGTATTTTTGGGGGTTTGAATTAAAACTTGTATCTTCGACCTATGAAGACGAAGGGTGAGGCCCAGGTTGGCAGGAGGCCAATTCCCCCTCACACAAACCTCCTTTAGATTCTTCATTCCATGACAAATCTAATGAGTGGTTAGAAGGCCACTTTCTCTCCCCACAACAAGCATTTTTTAATGTTTTAGTGATTTTTTTTGCAAAAACTCTAGTTTACGAGAAAATTGTAACTTTAATATCTTGCAAACGGTAGCTCAGTTTTGGGTGCCAATTTTTGCAAAAGTTCTTGTAATTCGATTCTCCACAGTGTAGACCTATTATTTTTTTTAAAAACACTAGTTTATAAAGTGCCAAAAATTTGGGTCTCCTGGGATGCATTTTCCGCTGAGTCCGACGTCTTGTTTGCTTTAGTCTTGCACTGATTGCTCTAAGACACATTTTCGGCTGAGTCTGACGTCTTTTGAGCATAAAATTGAATATTTGGGGGGGGCTCAATATTTTAGGGGGGTGTGATTGCTTTTCACAACTTGCTTGCATTCTCCTTTCTGCATACATTCACAACTTGCAATCAACACAACTTCAACTAAATTTAGATAAAAAATGGATTATTTTCAACTTAAACCCCTAACACCCTTCAAATATCATGAATGGAAAGTTAAAATGTCAATCATTCTTAGAAGTAAAGGGTTGTATAGGATCACCATGGGTACAGAAGTAAACCCAACACAGATGCTGAAAAGGTCAAGTGGTACAACTGTAGTGATGAAGCCTATGGATTACTGAGCTTTTTTATTTCTCCTAAACTTATCTTCCATATAGAATCCTCCCAGACTCCTAATGACATATGGGACACCTTAGAAAAGTTATTTGGGAAGCTTGATGAGATGAGATGTCATGAGCTTGAAAACGAACTCATAAGTCTAAGTCCTAACAACTTTGACACCCTAGACTTCTTCACTAAGTTTAAGGCCCTTAGATTATAATTGAAAGAATGCAAGATAGAGAAGAAAGATGATCAACTTATTCTTTCTATTCTCACAAAGTTAGGTCCAAGCTATTCAGTCTTTATCTCCACTTTCCATGCCACAAAAAGTGCCCTTGGCACTACATGGAAAATGCCTTCTTTAGATTTATTCATTGTCAACTTGACTAGGGAGCAAGATAAGCTAATTCAAATGGGCATAATGAAGTCTACTCAACCCCAAGCTTTGATAGTTAGAAATGGTAAGGACAAGACTTCAACAAAAGAGAAGAAGAAAAAAACAAGGACCAAGAGAAGAAAAAAGAAAACAATAATCCTGCCAAAAACAACATTGAGACTTCATCTTCCAATGCTAAACCTAAGAAGGAGAAGGTTAAGTGTGCCTATTGTAAAAAGACAGGGCATGATGAACACAAATGCATGAAGAAACAAATAGATCACCTAACTCATCTTCTAGAGAAGAACAACATAGGTGTTCCTGAGTCCATCAAGTAGAATTCATCTACCCAAGATTCTACCAAGGCAAAAGGCAAGGGTAAGGAGAAAGAAAAGGGCAAGGCCCTTGTAGCTACAACAGCTTCCACATCTTCATGGGTCATCGACTTAGGTTCTTCTCATCACATGGGCTCTTCACTAGTTGAGTTTTCATCTTTAGAGCCTTGTAGCATGACTTCAATTAGTTTGGGTGATGACACATCAGTTTCTGTTGCAGGGAGAGGGTTAGTTGAAATGAAAAGAGGAACATTCAATAATGTTCTAAGTGTTCTTTCTCTTTCAACCAATATCCTATCAGTGTACCTAATCACTCACATTGGTCAGGGTATGAGAGTTGAGTTTTCACCAGATTTAGTGGCTATCAGGGAGTTGCATAGTGATACTACAGTGGCAGTGGGTAGGGCAGATCACCAAGCCAAGTTATACACCTTCTCACATTCTACATCAAATTCTTCTCCTACAACATTGTTGACTCATTCAGATGGAGTTAGCAAATTATGGCATGAGCGGTTTGGCCACCTTAACTACTGCAACCTTGAGCAACTTTGCAAACATGACATGGTCATTGGCTTGCCTCGTGTCCAATTCTCAAAAGGACTTTGTGAGGGCTACTCCATTGGGAAGCATCCCAAAGCAAAATTTAACAAAGGCAAAGCTTGGAGGGCTTCACAACCTTTGAAGTTAGTCAATAGTGATGTATCAAGACCCTTTCCCAAACCATCTTTCATAAGGGCCAAGTACATCCTCACTTCATTGATGATTTCTCTAGGTACACTTGGATATATTTTCTCAAACAAAAGCTTGAAGTGTTTGAAAATTTTCTAGACTTCAAGGCTCTTATTGAGAAACAAAGTGAGAAATACATCAAGGTTCTTTAAACTGATAATGGAGGGGAGTATGTCAGCATCAGATTTGAGAAGTTTTGCACTATAAAGGGGATTGATTTGCAGTGCACAGTCACTTACAGTCCTTCACAGAATAGGGTTACAGAATGCAAGAATAGGTTCTTGAAAGAGATGGGTATCTGTATGATTCACTCCAAGTCCTTAGCACCATAGTACTAGGTCTAATCAATCATGTGCTTGCTACATTCAAAATAGGGTTCATCATAAAGCTTTGAAAGGGATAACACCCTTTGAAGCTTGGCATAAAAGGAAACCTGATGTTGAGCACCTTAGAGTTTTTGGATCCCCAGCTATGGCCTACATTCTGAAGAAGAAATGCAAAGCTATGAAACATCAGTCCAAGCCTTACATCTTTGTAGGATATCTGGATGGTATTAAGGGATATTACCTTCTAGATCCAGTCACTCATGATTGGTTCATCGAGAGAAGTGTCCATTTTTAGGAGAGTCCTAGAGACTCAACACTTGACACTTCTTCTCCCTCATTAGATCTACTTCATGATGATTCCTCATCAGATTCAGATCAGCCACATTAGGTTCTTGAGCTAGAGACATCATCTTATTCTTCAAGTTTAGATAGTGAGGATAGTGATGCAGAGTCATCCACCTCTAGTCAGTCAGAGGATGAGGAGTTAGCACCTGACTTGCCCACTTTCGGGCCACTTTGGGCCAGACAGACACTTGAGAGTGCTGGCACTTGGGCAGGAGATATTGCAAATGATAGACATACTAGGGGGATTTTCAGAGAGATCCACATGCCTTCTTTGCTTCAGTTTTTGATCCACAAACTTTTTGAGAGGCATCGGGGGTACCTGAGTGGGATAGTGTTATGGAGGAAGAGTATTCTTCCTTAATCAAAAATCACACTTGGGATTTGACATCACTTCCTAAGGGAAGAAAGATGGTTCAATGTAGGTGGATATATTTGACCAAGTTTCCAGCAAATGGGTCAGTTGATAAGTATAAGTCACGATTGGTCACCAAGGGTTTCTCACAAGTGGCAGGCATTGACTACTCAGAGACCTTTGCACCCATTGAAAAGATGACTTCTATCTGACTCACCTTGGCTATTGCTGCAGCACATGGTTGGGATGTGCATCAGATGGATGTGAAGAGTGCCTTTCTTCATGGAGACCTTGAGGAGGAGATCTACATAGAGCAATTGCTAGGATTTGTTTAGGATTTTTCTTTAGTATGTAGACTTAGGAAATCTATCTATGGCCTCAAACATGACCCTCAGGCTTGGTATGCCAAGATGGATTCCTTCCTTCTCACAGTGGGTTTCACTAGGTGCCATTCTGATCCCAATGTCTACTTACAGCAGGATGATTTGCTCTTAATTTTGGTTCTATATGTTGATGACCTTTTAATCACTGAGAGTTCTTCATCGGCTATTTCAATGGTGAAGGCATCTCTCCAGGATAGATTTGACATGACAGACTTTGGTTTGTTGCACTACTTCCTTGACATCGAGATCTCACAGTCAAATTTAGGGATTTCTCTTGCACAACCTAAGTATGCTCTTGACTTATTGGCTCAGTTTCATATGACTGATTGCAAGACATCTCTGACTCCCTTTCAATCAGGAGTCAAGCTTGAGGCTAATTGTTCTTCACCATTGGTTGATGCCACTTGGTATCAACAACTTGTTGGTAGTCTCATCTACTTGACTCACACCAGGCCCGACATTTCATATATAGTGGGACTTGTCTCCAGATTCATGTAGGAACCTCATGATCTACATTGGAAAGTAGCTAAGAGAATATTGCATTACATATAGGGTTCACATAGATATGAGATTCATTATAGATTTGGCATAGAGGTTGACTTAGTTGGATATACAGATTCAAACTGGGCTGGCGATTCATAGACTCGCAAGTCCACTTCTGGTTACAGTTTCTCTCTAGGTTTTGGTCTTATCAATTGGTCTATAAAGAAGCAGAATGCTATTGCTATATCATCCATAGAGATAGAGTATAGGGGAGTTGTTAATGCAGCTACTGAGGCTATTTGGCTTGAAGGGATTCTTTCTAAGTTTGGCATTCCTATCAGGCAGCCCACCATCATTTACTGTGACAACCAAAGTACCATTCAGATTTGCAAGAATCTGGTTCAGTGCCAGCGGACCAAGCACATAGAGATTCACATGCATTTCATTCAGGAGCTTATTCATAGTCAGGTCATTGACTTGATATTTTGCTAGTCTTTAGAGGAGGTTGCAGACATCTTCACCAAACCTTTCACTGAGAGTAAGTTCATTCATCTATGAGCTCTTTTTGGGGTGTGGTCCACATCTGTAGTGGCATCATCTTTAGGGGGGCCTTCTAGCCTCTTCTTTTCTTTTATGTCTCTCTTTTGGGGGGGGGGAGTTTTTTCCTACGGGTTTTCTGCTTTTCTCTATCTTATGGGAGATTGCATTTGTACATGGGTACTTCATCAGGCCTAGTTGCCAGGACCCATTTTATATTTTCACACTGCCCACCTAAGCTGTGCTTATGGGGGGGTATTAGTGTAGGTTTTTATTTTTCCCTATTTATTAATTAGGGAAATTGTATTTCTTGTGCATACATGGAGTTTTCCTACATTTGTGGGATAGGTTAGCTTATGTGGAGGTGTGTGTCATAGATGTGTCATAAGTAAATCCCTTGATGGGAGTTACTTCTCTAATCTTAGCACCTTGTCACCACCTTTCATGGAGGAGTTACTGACTATTCTTGGTGTGCCTTGTCCACCTTTTGTGGAGGAGTTAATTACGTACTCTCTTATTTGTAGTCCTCACTTTGGCCATTCCATGTTAATCAAATTTTGGTTTTCTCCATTTTGTCTTGTGCAATTTCTCTTATTGTATTATTTTCAAATTTATTTAGCATCTATGTGGTGTGCACTTGCTTTAACTTGTGTGATCACATCTCCATTGCACTTGCATTATCCAGATTCTAGCAATAACTCTGATAAAAACTAGTACACCAAAGCCTAGATCTTTGTGATACACCCACACTAAAAAAACTAGTTTTAACTTCGACAAGTTGACCCTAGAAGTTTAGAAGAAATCTCTCTGAATTACGAAGAAGATAAAATGAACTAAGAAACTCAAGATGTCAAGACATACATGAATCACTAAGTATAAATCTAGGACAAAATAGGCATCACAACGTTGCCACATGATTCTACTAGGATAAAATATGTTCTAGGACCCAAAGCATGAGTGACACACAAGATGACTTGAGTCCACCAAGATGATAATGTGATCTTGAGTCTTAATAAATGACCTTCAATCCAAATATAAAAGTTAACCCAAGTTTAAAAAAACTTAGTGCACAAATGGCAAACCCACTTTGATGCACCAACCCTTAAAACTAAGAAAGGTTAAATTTCGAATGTGGATTATAAATGAAGGATTTAAACAAATTGGGTAAAATATCTAGACTCAATTGGGTAGCATAACTATGCCAAAGTGGATGACATGACACAAATCTTTTAATAACAAATTTAATAAGGAAAAGATGAATTTTCCAATTGGATATCATAATGCCTCCCTTGCTCAAGAAAATTGAGGATAATATGTTTTGGTTAAGTTCATTAAGTTAACAACTAATTTTAGACACAAATCAAGACCAAGTAAGCTAATGATAAAAAACAAACATCTTAAGTCTAAAATGACAAGGTATGGTAAAGTGGGGTTTACTAAAATAGCAAGGTTTCAATCATTCTAGGAGAATTAATTACACAATGACTTTCACATCAAATGATGTAAAGACAAGCATGGAAATTGGGTGACCATGGTATTGACTAGTTGTAAAAAGGTCTAGTCCTTTCTATAACCACTACATCCTGTTGTTCACTCAGTATAGTGTGATGTCCAAATGCAGATACGTCCCATGTGTAACTCCAAAGGAGTCAAATGAAGTCAATGCTAGGAGGTGAAACCCTGGGTCAAAGCTTCCCTAAATAACTCATGGGAGGTAATTACATCCCCCTCGTAAGCCAATTTTGTATGAAAATAAAGAAAGCATAAAATAGAAAGACTTTAAGGTCATTTTCAAGATCACCCAAACTTTGGTGAGTTTTTGGAGAGTGTTTTAGGTGACATTATTTCTAAGCCTTGGACTAGGATATTTGCAATAGGAATGGTGCTTTTGATTCTAAGGATTCCCTATAGGGGAAAAATGGAAGAATATACACGCAACATTCCTTTTTTTGCCAAATAAAATCTAGTTAAACAACTATTACAAGCAAAAATTGACAAGTGTGTTCAATTTTAAACCCAAATGAAATGTTTGGTGGTGTTCTTTTCACCCCTTGGTCTTAGTTCAAAACTTTGAAAACATTCACAAAAACATCTAAATTCCTTGTTAAACACCCAAAAAAAGGTTTTTAATTGATTTTTAAGCATGCAAAGGTGATTTAAACATGTTTTATGCAAATTTTAAGATTGGTCCTGTAATAAAATTGTTAGCATGTCCTTTAGCTTTGAAGCCCTTTTGAGTTTCAAACAATAAACTTTGAAGAAGTAGGTCTTGGGTCTATGTTTTTGGAAAAAACACAGTGATTAATTTTGGTTAATACCACTGATTTTAGATATGAGTAACTAAGATTTGATCGATGTCAGTTTTGCTGACGAGTGTCAGTTAAGCAGGTAACCAATGTTGGTATTTCTGTCGATGTCAGTTACTATGTAAAAATTGTGGCAACCAAAAATGGCAAAATAAAGTTAGAAAATCAAATTTTAAGAGTTTTAAGGGTCTAAATGGATATTTTAAAGTTGTAAAGTGATCTTATTTAGGTGTGAGATGCATCTTGTCCCATCAGGCATGCCAAGATGTAGAGAGGATTACAAAGCAAGTTAGTCAAGTATTAGCCCATAAATAATGAAATATGCATAAAGAATTAACTAACTAAGCCTATCTATTCCTATAGGAATTACAAAGTATAACAAGAAAAAAATGAAAGAAAGCAACACTATATTACCTTCCCAAATAGATTCACCATACCCATGTGGCTCAAAAACATGTTATCCCTTGATCAAGCATCTTTGTCTTTGTCAATAATGCTGGTAAACTCCTCCAATGCCTCAAGAACACTCCATAAAACCTAGGATCTTGATTGTAAACCGTTAAACTAGCCTATCAATGAAGCTTTATGGAAACAATTTAGCATTATAACTTTGAAATATTCAATCTTTGAAGATATTTGAGAAAAATAACCTTGCACCAAAATAGGTTAGAAATGATGTCCATAACCTCTCTATTTATAGATTTTTGAGATTGGTCAGGATCAACCTAAATCATCCATCTTCAGATGAAGATGTGTGGTTAGGATAATCCTAATATTTAGAATAAAATCTACAATTATCTTCATCATGACCTTGGAAGAAGGGGCATTGAAGAGGCATGGGTGACCCATAATCTTGATATTTTATGCACTTATGGCTTGATGGATGCCACCCCATAGATGATGTCATTAGGTGATGCAAATAATAAGAATCAATTTTAAAGAAGAAATATTCAACAACTCTCATGGAAAATCTACTTAAGCTCTTGATTTGGATTAATTAGCCTTAAACAAGGTTAAACAACATTTGTGCAATTATTTGAAAATTGGACCTCAGTTAATCAAAATGGTAAAAAAGTCATATTACTAGGTCATAATTTGACTAGAGAGGAATTATAAGGTGGCATTGGATGCATTGGAGCTATATTACTATTTAGGATGTTGTCAACACCAAATAACAAAGGTACATGATGTGTACCAATAATTTAGAAGAAAATAGTGATCTAGAACACCAAATGGTGAAATTGTCATTTTGACTCAAAATGATCTGATTAAAGTTAGCTAGCCCATAAAATGCATTGCCTTATTTAGGGATACTTTGACCTAAATTGGCACTTTTAAGTGACAAGCTCAAATCATTTAGGACATTTTATAGATTTTGACCTAAAATATGCATTTGAGTGAAATTCAAGTAAGATTGACAATTTCAACACAAATGGTGTTAGGAATTGGATGTCTATAGTAAGAATTTAGCTAGAGATGCTAGTAGATTGGTAAAGGTTCATTGAGGAGGTTATAATAAAACCACTTGTTGAGGGGGCTCTGAAGCCGTATTATTTGTAAGTTGATTTTGACTTTTGCTATCATTAACCTTTACTTTGTATGGGATTTTAGTGTTACTCTTGTTTGTTATTTATGATACGCTTGTGAACTTGAGTTTGCCCATTGAATTTAATTTGAATTCCCTTTCATTTAGTGTATGACATAGCTCAGTGAAGGAAGATAACTTTTTGAGCAATATTGACTCATGAAAAGCTAGTAGAAGACTTTGTTTGAAGAAATCTTGTAATTCTTGATTGGCCATGGCACTAATCATTTTAGCCAAGATAGTCTTATATTGAAGAACATAATCTATGAGATGTTCATTTAAGCTTTGTTTCTATTGTGAAACTTGGGCATAAAAGACCTTGCCACCTATGTTAATGCTAAAATGAGCTAGGAACATGTCAACTAAAGGATTGAATGCATTGACAAACTGATTCAATAGACTATAGAACCATTATAGAGCATAATCCTTTATAGAGCATAATCCTTTAAAGTCCATGGAAATATATTGCTTAATAACTAGTCATTTGGCACATAGTCCAAGCATACTACATGAAAATCTCTCAAGTGTGTCTCTAGATCACCTTTTCCATCATATAAAGTGAGCTTGGGTTGAACAAAACTTAGTGTCAAGGGTTTAGAAGTAATATGACATGCCAATGGTGTATGAAGTAGATCAAAAGAATCCAAATCCTGTGCTAGTTTAGAGGCACCTTGCTCAAGATGTAGAACCTTGGATTAAAAATATTTTATCTCTTGCATAAGAGCAACCACATTGGGAGACAAGGATGTATTAGTTGTAACTGGTAGTGCCTCATAGGAAGGTTGGGATACTATAGGAGGTTGTTGAGACATAGTTACCCCCATAGTGTTATTTGCAACTAGTTGTTTTGAAAGAATAGAAGATTCAACTTGTTTAGCTTTTTTAATTTCCATGATAGATTGTAAGATAAGTGCATGATCTCAGGGTTGTTCCCTAAGTCTCTCTCAAAAACTTTGTAGAATCAAATCTTTGTTGATGATAACATCATTATCAATAATAGGTGGAAGTGGATAAAGAACTCGATGTGGTGGGTCATGAATATTGATGTGTGTATCATCATTTTTATTCTCATACTACTCATTATAAAAATTATCCTTATGGAAATTAGTGTATTCTGGATGTGTAGGATCTATATTATGAAGTTAAGTTGGTTGTTTATCCATGGTATATGGATGGGTTGAAGGAATTTAGGTGAATTTAGGAGGGTTACCACCAAGTCTTGCACTTCATCTCAAGGAAAGAGATGCAAGGAGATTAGATGGCATAAGGAAAACAACTTGAAAAGTGAAAGATAATATTAAATAAATATATTTTAAGTAATAAACTAAAATATGCATAAAAAAGGATACAAAGCTCACAAACATGTAAGGTGATACCTCAAAAATAAAGGGACCTAGTAAATTTAACTAGGGTTTGAAAGAAATGATTTTTTTAAATTACTAAGGTAAATGTAAAACTTAGATATGCAAGAAAAAAAAATACTAAAAAAATTAGCAAGGAATTTTTCCTAGGGTTTTTAGGGTTTTTATGCAGAAACGAAGTAAGTCAGGTTCATCAAATGATTTAACATTTTTGGGAATAATGGAGTTTTATTCCTATTTTAGTTAAGGATTTGGATTCATAAATCAATAAATAATATTGAAATAATTATAATCCTAATTTGTATAATTTATCTCTTTTTTTTACCTTTTTAAAAATAGAAATAAATAATGACTTGATAGAAATAGGCTAAAATGGTTGAGACAAGGTCTGAAACTAGTTGTGAAAGACTAGATAGTATCACAAATTATAATCTTTCATTCGGTGAAAGGATAGGAACACAAAATAAAAGACACTTTAGGGTTGACCACTATTGTCCATTCCTACTACTATTGTCCAAACTAGTCATAAAGACTTGAATTTTCTAGGTTCTTTATGTTGTTCTTGTGTGAGCCTACTTGTGAAATCTTGAATTTGAATGTTGATGAAGCTCACTATAGATATGATTTAATATTCAAACCCTAACCTTCCATGATGCTTGATAAACAAGACTTGAATCACTAAAAAATGGAGGTTAGTGTGTGTAAGATGCAATGAACATGTGATCCACACCCCTTGTGTGGGCACGTTGCCTACATACCAATACTATGAAGAGGGGTCAATCCATATGTAGTTCTCCCACATAGTGTGCTTTGTGTAATAGTGTGATATAGATGCAAAAATGCTAAATAAAGAGTGCTTGAGGTGGCTAGGGATTGGTATGAGGATTTGAATATGTTTTTAGTTGTGTTGGGTGATTGTATGCAGAGAATAGGAAAATTTTCCTTAGTAGTTTTCTTATATTCTTATTGGACTTGTAATAATTATCACCTCCCTTTCTAAATGATCTTTGAATGGAATAATTGGTCATGGGTTAAATGTATTCATGCTAAACTGACATAATGAAGAATAGTAATCAGGAGAAAATGACCATTTGGGCTCAAATTGCAAAAAGATAGAAGCACCAAAAATGGGACACCCTAGGGTCTGTCATTATATTTTAGGAATGGTGATCTTGTCCTATAGGTTCAAGACATGGGGGATCAATATTGGGCTAGGAAATAGAGTCTAGCTGAGTTAGAATGATCATTTGTAAGTCTATGTATGACTATAAATGAGCAAAAAGGTGCTTAGAAAGGTCATAAGAACATGAAATAAGGACCTATGAATTGGGTGTCACAAGCCACTCTCAAACTACCAATTTGGAAATTTTATGACTACATTTGTTATTTTTGTAAAAAGGATAGCACGTGTATGTTCTCCCCCATCCTCTATAGGGAAATCATGGGATCAAAAGATCCTTTCCATTATAATTTAGTGTCTATTCCAATGCATAGAAATAAAGTCACCTAAGCTCTCCCCAAAACTCATATAGTATTAGGTGATCTAAAAGCAACCCTAAAGTCTTTCTACTCATCTTTTATTTTCATGAATTTTGTCTTATGAAGTAGATGTCATTACCTCTTTCAAGTTATTTAGGGAATCATTGACTCAGGGCTTTATCTCCTAGTAGTGTCTCAACCCCTCTTCACAGGGGGGTGGTAGATAAATTGGGATCACCCTATTGGGATGGTGTTTTGAATAGTTAAACTATCTCTGTTAGTGGTAGGTTAAGCCTAAGATGTATGATTGATATGGACATCTCACTACACTAATCAAGTGATGGATGTAGTGGTTGTGAAAAGGATAAGATCTTTCTACAATAAGCTAATTGATGTGGACTCAATTGACATTTTGCTTCTCTTGTGTGTATACGTGAAAGTGTGTACATATGGGATCAATCTAGATAGTTGAAAACTTGTAGGTTTTAGTCAACCCCACTTTGCCACACCTTGATAGGATTTAGGATGATATACTTATATTTTTTTATTTTATTTCTTGGTGTGTTATAACTATAACTTGTTTATACCATGTCATGAATGATTCTGGTGTCCAACATCACTCCATTTTTTAAGGAGGCATTATGCCATCCATTTGACACTTTGATTTAAGCTTAGAAAAATTTGGTGTCAAAATGTTGTGAGTAGCACTTGTTTGAAATAGGTAACATTATGATTCCCAAATCATTTAAAATCTTGTGCTTTTAAAGTATTTGAAATATTAACCATTGTTACATCTTTTAGAAGTAATAATGCCATTACACTACCCAAAATGTTTCAAAAGACTTGTCTTGTCTTGTGTATAAATTATCATTGTTTAAACCAATCATTTGAGCATCATTGGATCTTTTTTAAAGCATTGTCATGTTGTTCAAATTTACCTAGATTATTGTCATCAAAATCTTAGTTTACCTTAGTTGATTCTTTAATTAAATTTTACAAGTTTAGATTCAAATATTGATTGATTTATATTTAGGCCTCGACACGTAGGGGTTGATACATAGATATTTCTCTTTTGGGTTACATAGCTTGGGTTAATTGATTACTCAAATTTGGAAACTTTATTATTTGTGCCTTTTTTTAATAGAATCAATCTATCTTCAAAGTGGATTTTGTTTAGTATTTTCACCAATCAGATCACATTTATGTCTAGAATCAAGTGCCTAGTCTTTGTCAAATTATTCCAAATTTGTTAGATTAATCATTATCATCATCCTTTGTTTCAAGTGTTAAGAATATAGAAAATAGAGAAATATAAATGAATTAAAGATAGAAATAAATTTTAGAAAACACAACACAATAGAGACATAGATTTAACATGGTTCACCCAATATGAGCTACATCCACACATAAATAGCCAGTCCTTTTTATTCAGTCCAAAAAATTAAGGGAAAAACCTACAATACAACAATTTCAATATTCTCTTCACTCACATATAGCGTACCATCATAATTTTAATGCCCTCATATCAAAGGAGGGTTACATATAGGGCAAAAATGTACAAACATAATTTATACTATTAGATTTACAAACTAATAGTGAATGGTCTAGATTTGCTATGAAATTATAATATTCTATAGTGCATTTTTAACCCTACCCCCTAGACCCCCATTGAGACCCTAGTAGGGGGTGTTTCCCCTCACCCCCCACACCCCCTATCAAGAACTGGGCATTAAAATAGGATTGGCTCCACCATCCAACATCAAGCCTAACTTTTGATGTCATTTGGCCAAAAGTCCTAGCAAAACTTGTTTGAGCCTAGATTTTGACTCTATGTTTGGATAAAATACTTAGAAACATTTCCCTTTCCTATTTTAGACCTATTTGGAACATATTTGGAAATTAGAGATGGGCATCTTATTTTTATGTCATTTTACTTGAGCTTATTTGTGTAAAACATTTAACATTAGACATTTGATGTTTTACTATTTTTACCAAGTCTTTACATATAATTTTTGGAGATACAACTCCACCCTTGACCAAGCTAGATCACATTTCAACGCTTTGTCTTTTTAGATATATATTTTTAGATTTTTCAAAACTCTAATCCATCTTGTTGCAAAACATTTGTCACACATTTGACCATGGCTCACTACACACATGATGGAACTATGTACATTATAAGATACAAAAATCTTAGCAGACAAGAGGAATTTGTTCAAAATCCTTGTAGAGATGAGGTTATTTAGGAGATGAATTCCTATCCACTATATAACACTCAAATAGGGGAATAGAGTCAAGATCCTTTATCTAATTATTTGCTTAGCATGCCTCCCTACACGGAGTAAGATCAAGAATAGATAGGCCAATATTTGGCTAGTGTACCTATGGTTGTAGAAAATGTACAATAATAATCTTATTATGGTATGATATCATCAAACTATGAGGTAGGGCATGATAGTTTTCAAAATCTATCAATAGGACCTTATAACATGTCTTATCAAAATAATGAGCAGGCCTCTTCTAGTAACCCTAATTCCATAATAAAAATACCATATCAAGATCCACGTATAATTGTCATGAAAAGAGGCCTGATATAGGACCACATCATTTAAATTAAAATAGAATACCAAACGTATCTAACATGTAACTTTAATCAGATGGCCATGTCAAATAAGTCTCTTATTGATTTAGCTCCTTCAATAAGAGTTTTAATGGAATTGAATGGTTAATAAAATTAAGGTTTATAACCATTTATTTAAAACACTTTAGTATAAAACATGTTCAATACCCAAACTAATAAATAAGTGTCTTCTACTTCTATGCATAGTAGTTAGCAAAACATAGTAAACAATATGCAAGTAGTGTCCAATCCAAACCAAAGTGGTGTTAGCACACAAACACATAGTCAATAAAAAATGTGCCTTTAAATAACACCATTAGTTATTTGTAGACTTAGGTAATAGGAGATTATACTTCCCAACCTCAACTAACTACTTCTAATCCTCAATAAGTTGTTTCTTCTAGCACTCAACAATAAGGATTAAGTAACTAGCCAATGCCTAGTACCATGTCAAAATAGAATGTGATGAATCCTGCTCCTCCCCAATAGGTGATGAGTAATATTTCAAAACAATAGGAACCATCCAACAAACCCATGCATTAGAGTAAAAAAATATTGCTACCTTAATAGGGGTAACTAATGTTTCATCACCTCACTAGGTAGAGGTGAACATACCTCTTTCATGATAGACTAACATGACAATCTAAAAACAAATGATGTCTAATCAACAATGTATACATATTAGTTAGAAAAAAATGCCAAATATCTAACATGCATCCATTTCCCAACTAGGATTTGTGTAACAAAGAGCTTTTAATGTTTCTCAAATACCTATTAGGTAATAGTTGCTTTTCATGCATAACATGCCACAATTTTAGATATAGGGTCTTGGTTCACAAGTTCCCCCTCAAAATTAAGTGTTGATTAGTTAGAAACATGTCTTTATTTAACCATGATAGGCATAGTATGGTCATATACCACCATCCTAACCTCAATATTCATAATAGCAGGTCTACATACCCAATCCCAACTAGAATATCACATAATCACATATGCAATTTCAAAAATCGCACCCTAACCCATACATGCATATTCCTAGTCCATTTATTAGCCAATCTAACATACCCCATCAAATACCTCCATCATACCTCATTCAAAGTAACCCACTTGTGACCAATCAACCATCTCCTTGGGCCAATATGCCCACAAGTTTCCTCGAACAAGAGCTACAATAAATGAAGGATCTAATTGCTACCATCCAAGTTGGGAAATAAGTCAAAAATTTCAAGTTGGATGATGTGTGTTCTTACCCTTTCAACATGAAGTACTTGTAGATACCATTTCCTCTAAGGAATGAGCCACCAAAGTTTGACAAATACAAGGGGAAAGGTGACCCTTAAGCACATATGATAAAATTCTTTGTTGCATGCCAAATAGTGACCTATAATGACATATATTTATTGTTTTTATTTCCAAGAAGTATATCTAGACAAGCCTTGGAATGTTTCTAAAGTTATCCAAGAATTCTGTATCTAATTTTGATGATCTTTTAGACAAATTCATGTAGCACTTCTCTTACAATCTTGAGCATGAGAGTTCATTGGTAGACTTAATGTAAGAAAAATAGAAACTAGGTGAAAGTTTTATAAATTATTTACAATGATGGAGAGCCCTTGTAAGCCATTTTACCCATAGTCTACTAGATAAATAACTATCTACTATGTTTACCAAAAGCCTATACAGTGAAATATCTTACTATCTAGAGTTGCAATGTGCACACACATTCAAATAAATCATTGACAAAGGTTTAGTGATAAAAAAATCCCTCACTAACAAAGGGATCATTAAACTAACCTCATCAAATTAGAATAATGGCCAAAACCAAAACTAGAATATTTTTCAAAATCAATAACCAATCCAAGCACAAGCATCACAAATAGCATAGGCTAATAATAATGATAGACCTAAGTAATTCAATCATAAAAACAATATTGTATGGAATAGAGTAACATAGTCATGACATATTCAATTCGTGAAATCATCATAAACTTAGCCTACACCACCTTTTCAACTTAATCTTAACCAATAACCTTTTCAATAGTCGTAGCATGCGTAGCTAACATAACAACCTAGACTATCATAGTAAATGCAACAAACATAACAAATACCCATGCCTTTATAAAACCCTCTTCCTTCAAGGAGAAACATACCTACTCATCATGATTTTAATGACCTTGGAGATCCCACTGAATCAATATTTTTCAAGCTTATAATAGCTAACTTAATTAGATGGCCCTTTCCAAAAGAGCAATTTCATGAGGGTGCTGATGCGCCAGACTAGTACAACCTGAAACAATTTTGCAATTTTCATCAAGTCAATGGCCATAATTTTTAGCATTTTGTGAAAATTAGATATTTAATTTATAATATGTTAAGATAATGGAGAGATCACATTAAATAATGGAGCTTTTAGCTACAATCAAAACCTTGGCATTTACTAGAATCCTCTTCCCCAACATAACAATCAACAATAATAATAATAATAGTAGTTAGTGCAACATAAAAAAAATAGTATAAACATCTAAGGCCAAACCAAAAGATTCAAAAAAACTAAAAATAAAACCAATAATGTCAAAATAATTTACAAAACCAAGGTCAAAATGATAACAACAACCAACAAACCCACCATATAGTTACACATGACTACAACTCAATTGTAGTCCATATTGTAGGAGGTCATATTATAACCATTTCAATTAATCTAAGATAAATTATCAATTAGAATATACCATTGATAATCATACCAAATCAACCAAACCATTTTGGTAAGCCTTCCTTGACCTGGGATTGCACACAAGCGAACCAACAAGTAACGATTCCCATGTTAGGACCTTATACTAATAACTTATTATCTTATGACCATGCACAAGTGAATCAACAATTAATAATTATCCTATATGTTCCCCCTCCACCATCATTATTTATAAATAATTGTGTTATATATAATCTCAAGTGTGTAATCATAACTCACTGGTCAAATATTACCATACTAGGCCAATAACCATTTACCACCTCACCCATCATCCAACCAGTCATTTTGATTTGGAATAAACCATTTACCATTGTCCCAAAAATATGTTTGACATTTTCAAATAATTTAAAAATACACTAGCACAAATATCCATTTTAGATTTATTTCCTAAGTTAACCATCCACAAAAACATCTTGACAGAGTTCCTTGGTCAATCCACATTTCTAAATGACATATCCCCTAACAAATTTCAAGCTTTGGTTGGACACCTAGCTCCATCCCAACAAGTAACCTTCAACCGAAGTGATATGTCATCCCTTGGCTTACTACATAATAATCAATTATACATCAAAGTTTACATAAAGAAGCACAAAGTGAAACATATCCTCATAGACAATGGATTGGATCTGAATATAGTGTCTCTAAAGCTTATCAATCTTCTTGGGTACACCTTAGCAGATCTCCAAGCAAAAATAATCACCATCAAAGCCTACAAAAATGAATAATGAGAATCATAAGGCACCATTAACTTGCCAGTTATCATTGGGCCTTTAACCCATGATACACTTTTCCATGTGTTAGATCTTTATTTATCATACAATATGATTTTGGGTAGACCTTTGTTACATGAGATTCATATGTTCCATTTGATGTTACACCAATGTATCAAGTTATCTCATTTAGGGATAAAATTTAGTATTCTAGGATATTTACATCTATATAAGCATGGAAAAAATCTAGAGGCTGAGTTCAAGAGCTATAATTACTATTTTAGCATGAATCTAATTTCCAAGTAGGACAAAGGGAAAGGCATACTTATTGATTTACTAGAGGCCAACTGCATTGAACTTGACACCCTTGATTCACTTTCCAACATGTTGTACCCTAAAATGTCCAATCACTATACCATCTCAACAAATGGCCTAGGAGAGTATTTAACACATGACATATTTCACATTGCAAAACTCCAATATAACCAAAAGTCCTTTAGAAAACTAAAACACAAGCCACTCACGCAATGGAAAAGAAAGGGAAAGGGCCATCAACATAGTCCATCACCTATCACATTCATACTAGCCTCTAGCAAAAGAAAGGACCCTCTCAAAGGTGATGAATCATAGTTATAAAATGACAAATTAGCCGATTATTACAAAAACTCAAAGTATTCCATTCCTAATAAAATTATGTAAAATCAAGACTATAAAGGAGGAGGCCTTGATCCAAATCAATAGGGAACACTTGAGCCAATTTCTATGACTAAGTATAAAGGAACCTATGGACTTGGATTTAAATCGCCTGGGGTTGACCCTATGTATCTTATTCAAGTCCCATCAGTAATGACTAGTGATAATAATGTTGATAGTGAAGTAGAGTCTAATCATAGCCAATTTTATGACTTAGCCCAAACCAACCTATTTAACCATAATGCCATTTATATCCAATCCACTACTATTATATTATCCATAACTGATAGACTAAAACCAACAAGAATCTAATGTGCCATTTGATGAGTTCTAGAATGATGAGGCCTTTTGTGATTTTCTAGGCCTTAGGGATAATGTTCCATTGGGAGATCACAAATCAATATTCTCAATTAACTTGGATCCTGAAGACTATTCAAAATGCCAAACGCTAAGGTCAAAGTTTTTCAAATCAATCTAATCTAAGAAATTAAAAGTTGTTAGGTCTTTTGGCCAAAATAAGACATTAAAGGTAGGCTCAAATAAGGAATGCACTAGGACTCTTGGCCAAATGGCATCAAAAGTTATACTTTAAAATAGATGAAAGTTTTAATCTAATGGATTTGAAACACTTGTAACAAACACTACGCATTTGATTCTTGGACATGGACTTGATCAAATAGGTATAAGATATCAAACAAAAGGTAATTTAGAGATAGTTTTTTCTCTCACAAATAATGGTATAAAACTTGGTTCTTTTGACAAATAATCTAGACAAAAAGTGAACAACGTAACTGTGCTAGATAAAGGTTCACAAAGGTAGACTCAAGATTGGTTTAGAAAAATGTGAAAAACTTTATGCAAAAAAGTTCTTTGAAATAATGGTGAAATGATTTGAGCAACGTAACCATGATAAAATACTCAATAGATATAAAAAAGTGTTTGTTTCAAAAAATATTAAGGCAAAGATGATTAATCAAAAATTTGGTAGCATAACACTACCTTTCTTGACTCAAAATGTTTTGGTGCATAAACTCAAATTACAAATTTTTAGCATAAAATGACTTGAGTCTATCAAGTGGTGATAATGATCATGAGTCTTAAACGGCCTTCAACCTAAATTGGAAATTAAACCTAAGTTCACTCAAGTTTAGCTCAAATGGCAAAACCACTTAACACATCAACTCTATGAACTTATAAAGGTGAAAATTTGAATTTATATTATAAATGAAGGACATAAACAACTTTGGCAAAGGTCAGACTCAATTGGGTAGCATAACTATGTTAAAGTAGATGATATGACCCCAAGTTTTGTTAAACTTTGAACAAGGCAAGTTGATGATTTCACGTGGTTAAAATAACACCTCTTTGTTTAAAGGAAAATGAGGATCATGTGTTTTGGTTTGATCATTTGTTATACCAAGTTTTGACTCCAAATAAGACTTTAATCTAGGACAAAACCAACTAATTAATTGCTCTTAGATCCTAAACTAACAAGGTTGCTTGGTATTGTTAGAATCCATTAATATACATCATTTGAGATGATTTTAAGTGTTCATTCAAAAGTAAATACACATTATATAGTAGGTTTTTTAGACCCCCCTTCTCTCAAATTATATTACTATGACATGGTCCTTGAGGTGCACCTTGTACCAATAATACTTCTGTGGCAAGTGGGGATTTATCTAATATCTACAAGGCTTTAAACGTTCTAGGGGAATCAATCATACAATGACTTTCACATCAAACAATGCAAAATAAAATCATGGATTTTAGGTATATATCACTTCGCTTGTTGCAAAAAAGTCTATTCCTTTTTGTAACCACTACATCTTATTGTTCACTTAGTGTAGTGTGATGTTTAAAGTGTCACTACATCTTGTGTGCAAATCCAATAGGGAGCCAAATGAAATCAGTGCTAGGAGGTGAAACCCTAGGTCAAATCTTCCCTAAAGAACTCACAGGAGGTAATGATGTCCCCCTCATAGGCCAAGTTTACATGAAATAAATAAATCATAAAATAGAAAGACTTTAGGGTTATTGTCAAGGTCACCCAATACTTTGTGAGTTTTTGGGGAGTGCTTTAGATGACATTCTTTATATGCCTTGGACTAGGTAATTTAAAAATAAGGAAAGTGATTTTGATTCCAAGAGTTCCCTAAAGGGGATAAATGGAAGAGCATACACACAACATCCTTTATTTTTTGAAAACAAAGTGTTAATTGAAACAATGAAAACAAAATTTACAAGTTTGTTCAATATTAAGCCCACATGAAAGATTTGGTGGTGTTCATTTGACCCCTTGGTCTTAAAATTGTAAAATTTGAAAACTAATTCTAAAAACTTACTTAAGCACATAAATTTTATATGTTGATGCTTAAAATTGTGCTTGTTTCAACACCAACGATGGGAAGTTTCAAGAATGTGGGACTTGCAACCTAAAACGACCTCTAGAATTTAAAGAAGCTGGTTCTTCTTTATCTCAAGTATATAATGAGGAAAGGGATAAGAATTAAGCAGAAACACAAATGCAATAAAATAAATTCTAACTATGGTGATGTGCCTAAATTTAATTTGACTCTTAATTCTAAGCACAGTGAAGCTATATTTAGGATTTAATTACATTGAAGAGAAAACTAGGCATGATCAATGTAAAAGATGAAAACAATAGAATCAAGGGCTCATAACTTAGACTATTCTTGTAATAACATAGAAAATATCAACAAAGGCACAAAATTACATCTTCTCATTAATTTTATAGTTACATAAAGACACAAAAACATGCACAATTATACAAACTTTCTAACTCAAGAAAATAAAACAAAGGCAAATGACATTACTGGTCACAGCTAAAAAAGTCTAAAACTTCTTGACAATATCTTGCAAAAAAATCTCTCTATATCTTCTCCTAATCCTAGTGATCTCTACACCCCTATTTATAGCATCAAACTAGCTCTAGGTTTCCTGCACATTCCCAATCTAATGGCCTAACTAAACTCTAACTGAACTGGAAGTGTCTAAAACAAGATATTTCTTGGATCTGAAATGTTCTATTTCCCTACAAGTTCATTGGCTGAAATAGATACACAAGATTCTTCCCACTATGAAATGGGTGAGGACACTTAGCCACTTTGCTTACTCAACTTGAAAACCTTTTTATTATTTAGGAGGCACCAAAAAATGACACTTGGCATGTTCTGCAACACTTATCAAAGACACACGACACTTTCTGCATAACCTATACTCTTTACTGTGTCTTTGCTCAGGAGTGTTCCATCTTTGACATCTATCATAGTCTGCTCCTTCAAAACTTTAACAACTTATAAAAAATGGGACCCACAACATTTCTTGCCTGAGCAACTTCAAAAAGGGAACAGGGATAGGTGGCACTTTCCATGCATCTTTAACAAGGGACATGTGGCAGTCTCCGTATCACTCTATCTATACTATAGAAACATTTGGGCCTCATTTTATATTTATACAGATAGTGACACTTAGTGGCTTTTTTTTGCCTCAAAAACAAAACTTGGGACCCACCACAGCCTTTACTTATTGATGAAACAAAAATGAGTATATTTTAGATGTTGACCCATGGCGGCTTCTGCTTTCTTTAGCTAGGGATACGTGGCATCTTCCGTTGCTTTTAGAAAAACCAATTGAAACCTTCCATAGTTTCCACTTGGTGCCTTCTATTTGACCCTAAGAAAATCTCATTGAAAGAATCTTTTGATACGTATAAGAAATGTGAGACACGGATGCCGACACTTGTCACGCTCCACTGAGTTACCATAGGATACGCGGCACGTTCTGAGCAACTTATAGAAATTACAAAATGTGCCTCAGTCGATGACACTTGGTAGCTTCCATGTGACTTTGATACTTAGACAAAAATTAGGCAAAAAAAACTCATGCTTACGCTGTGAGTCAAAAACTTCACTGTCTCAAACCAAAATGTGCAGGGACAAAACTTGGAGCATGTAACTAAAAATCAAAATACAATGTAGAGTATTTTTTACTCTACAGTTATTGGTGACCCCAAGCACTTTTGATCCTACTCAAAAAGAATCCTTAACTCCCACATGATCAAATGTGACAAAAAAAATCATAGCTTTAGTATGGCTATCTGATAACCAGACCACTCATCATCAGATAATCCCTACTTATTTTGTAATTCATGAAAGGCTAAATCAAGATTGATAATATCCTTGTGTGAAAAATTCTACAAAATCTAAATTGTAGACTTCAATTTAAATTCAAGTTGGAAAATGGGAATCAAAATAGCTTCTACTTCAGGCACTGATGAATCATCTCTTAGACCCTGAAAAACTACCTGATCATTCTGCCTGGCTAACAATAAAGGTTTAATTTCATCAATCATCAATAGAATTTTGCTATCAAGAAAAGGGGAAGGAAGACCTAATTACACCAGATCTTCAATGTGTTGTTTCATGTATTTGATTCCTTCTTTCATCACATCTAGAAGCTCTCTGCAATTCATTGTTGCAGAGTTGCAATTGAGAACTTCATTCACTCTTTTAGTAGTGACCATTTTGTCATTAATCCCTGCTACTGACAATGTTCCATCAGTTGCATCATATAGCTTTTGCATCAACGTTTGAGAGTCAAACACTCTCACAAAGACAGTAGATAGAGTGTCTTCTATTGATGTCTCCACCTTTTTGCACAATTTCTATGCATTTAGCAGAAAGATTAGAGAAGGTCTGAGATGAATAATCTCCTAAGAGATTCTTTTCCATATTGATTCATAAAGCTCCATAACTAGATTCAACACCCCTACATTCTTTGGCCTATTAGCCAACTCAAGTGTCAATTGTTCTATCCTTTGTCACTTGGCTTGAAGTTGGGCCTGTATAGCAGTGGTATTTTTTTGCTCATTCATCAGCTTCTATTGAAGTTGAGTGACCTATAGCAAGCTTTCCTCAAATTTTTCCTATAATGCTACTTTTTCCCGCCTTAAGGTTGTCACTGCATCTTTCACCTGCATTAGCCTTACTTTTAAAGAATCATTTTGGGCCTGAATAGCCTAGTGAGTCTAAAGAGAAATAGTATCTTACAACTATTTATTAAGACTCTCTATTTCAATATTCTTAGTTTTGATCTCTATGGTCAAATTGCTACAGTTTGCCTTCTCTTGGACTAGATCAGCCTCCATCTTCTATAGCTTCTTTGATATTTTCAAATAATCTTCAGCTAATGCAGAAGTGGATTCATTTTGCAGCTCGACCCTATATTGTGGTCTAAAAAGGGACATATCTATAGCCACTACATTCATTATGTAATCTTTAGGGTGCATCTGCTCATTTGGATTGACTATGTTAGGTGACAAATGGGTCACCATTAGTTACTACCAGATTGGGTCAAATTATGACCTCAGATGTGGTGTAGCTAGGGATTTATTATCTTTTATCCTCTTTTTCTCTCTTTAGGCTTCCCTTGCCTTCTTAGCAGCATCTGCTTGAGTTTGGAAGGTAGAAGGAGAGGCAATGTGCCCACCTACAAAAGGGTAACCTTGTGGAAAGCCATATGGAATAGCCAAATGTTGGCTAGGAGGAATTTGAAGAGGTACTTTCCTAGGGATAGAGGGGTAAAAATGAGGCAATGATATGGCCTGAGTATGGATAGATGGGGAAAAATGAGAAATGGACATAGCAGAGGTGGCAAGGGATATTATTTGGCCAGATGGAATCATCACCCCTATAAGAGAAGAGATAGATTGAGAAGAAGGAGAAACAATACTTACCTGAGGAGTAGCCAAAGTACTCTATGGTTGGTAATGTGAGGGTTCTTCTCTCTCCTCTAAATCAAGTTGAAACCTTAGCCTCTTATGTTTTCTTGGTGTTTCTTCTTCTAGCTGTGATTCCTTTTCTTCAATATTTACCACTGCTGCTAGTGGTGGTTGTGTAAAATTGGGAACCCCAAGAGATGTCATTGATGGAGAAGTTTTTGGTGGTGAAGATACCACACTCTTTTATTTTTCAATGATACTAGGATATTGGGGCCAAATAGTTACAGTGACTGAAGCTGAGGTTTGCCTTGGGGTCTGTGATGTTTGACTAGATTCTGCTCTGGCTTCTAGCTCTCCACCTTGTGTCTATAAATTGCTTGTATGAGGGATAGAGATAGGAGAAAGATGACATTCATCCTAGAGTTCCTCCCATTTCTCATCTGAATCCACATTTCCAAAAGAGTGAGTTGTCTGACAAATTTCTTGCCTATATTTCCAATAGGCTTCTATTTTCTCAGCATTCTAGTCTTTATTCTTTAATGCTCTTCTTAAACCAAAAGTCATTCTAATTTTAGGATCAAAATCCCTTTGCTTAACATAAAAAATTTCCCACGGCTGGTTCTCTAGAAGGGGCAAATCTGTCAATTCTACATAAAAATTAGGAATATCTTCCTTAGGATTTCTTCTATTTTCCCAAAAGGGATGGCCCTCATGTGCAATTCTAGCAACAACCTTATTATTCTTGACCCATGAAGTTATGAAACCATTTGAGTCATATCCCCATTTATCTCCAATTAGAAAGAAACCTAAGAAGGCTAACTTTCTCAGCAACACTAGCTCAGCATCTCTGACCTCTAGGGTCATGTTGTTTGTCACCCATGGAACATCATATATTTTCTTCTTTTTCTTCCCAGTACCATATTCATTATCCACCACAGACACTTGCCTGGTGACTTCTAAGAATGCTGACCTAAGGGTCAAAATCTTAGGTAGCAACACTGGTTCTCCACTAAAACCATAGACTCTAATAATAGTATGATGGGATCTAAAAATGTAATCACAAGGAATAGTGTAATTGGTCATAAGGCCTGAGACACTTGGAGTTATTCTATTTACAACTAGCACTGGGCTCAGATGACAAAAATTAGGGGCAATAAAAAGTTCCCAAAATTTGTATGGGTCACTGGTTTTGGACAAGATATGTGTCCATGCAGACACATGAATGGTCCTATGTAGACCGAAGCTTGGGCCATACATATTTAATTCATGTGTTGGGAAAAGATGCCAAAATTTTGATACAACATGAGATGAAATAGATAAGAGGAGTACCTGAAACCCCCTTTAGATTTGAATTGGGTGAGTGGTTCAACCATCGAATATGCAATCTACTCAGAGAAATCAAGCCGATACTCTTAAGTCTTGTCAATAGTTTTCAATTTGAAAAGGATGGCCATTTGTTCTTCATAGATAGTTGCATCTTCTTTCATTCTAAAAATGAAAGCCATCATGGAAAGTGCATCTTGACTAGCTTGTGTAAATTGTACTCTTGTTGCTGGTATTGTCAGCATAGTGGTATCATCATCACCTTATTGCAATTCTAATTTCAAAAACCTCAATTGAGTATTGACGTTTTCCCACATTTTCTACATTTTAGCAATGGTGGAAAACATGGCTATCTTATCATGATACAGGGCCAACATCTCTCTGATAGACTTTGGTGTAATCTACACCTTGAATGGACCCTATTGTATGGTATTTGAGGGAGCATGAAATAATTTAGTGCATACTTCAACTAAGTCAGGGTATGGAGGCACACTTGGGACAATGAATTATGCCAGCTGGGAAGTCCATATCCTCATTACAAATGTTTCATATTGTCCAAACTTGGCCCTCTGAAGACATGTTTGATGTGCTCCTTATCTTAGAGCTTTGATAGGCTTGTGAAGGATTGGGTCCATGATCCCATCTGCAAAATCTTTCACCTTTGCTAGGTCATTTGCAAAACCAACTTCGGGGACTCTAGTCTGTGGATATGTATTTAATGGTTGTGTAGGGGCCAAAACATATGATTTGCTTGTGAGAAACTTATCAAGGGATTCATAAATCCCAAACCCTTGTTGCGAATATTGTGCTCCCTCCATATCTATATCTATACTAAGAAATAGTGAATTGTGGTAACAGAAAAAGAACTTTGCAAAAGGGAAGGCACTTTCAGTAAGTAGGTTTGCTTATGAGGTAAAATTATAGGTAACAGGAATTTTCTAGTAGATGCAAGAAGGTTTGAGACATTGTTAAGCTTTAACTCTTGTTATGGGGTATATATTGACCCATCAAGTCTCAAAATGGCATTAAAACTGAGTAATCATTAGTAAATCTTACTAAATCTTCATGGGACAGCAAGTTAGACATGTCGTGAAAGTGGCTATGCAAGGTATCTTGGGGAATTTAAAGATTTGGGAGATATTTAATTTATTGAGAGTTTTGAAAATTTTGAAAAAGGCTGTAAACTATAGCCACGTGTTCAAAGAACACTTATTTAAAAGAAAGAGTGAGAAAGAAAAATGGGAAAAGAAAGCAATAAGGAAAGGGAACTATCTAACTATAATACATTAGAGACATAGCTTAACTAAAATGTTTCAGATAGATCCCATTCACAAGAGTATCTTCAGGTTCACCTTCCATTGTTTCTAGTTCAAAAGAGTTTTTCTATTTACATGCACAAATTTTATAGGGGCCAGTCCACAATGCTTCAAATTTAGTATGATGCCTTGGCTTGGTAGCTCTTGCATCCCAATTCAAAAAAATTGAGCTTACTTTAAAATGGGGATTTGAAGTCCTCTTATCTAAACAGTCTTTAATTTTTTATGCTTTATTAATGAATCATGTGCTGAATCCCTCTTTTCTTGAACTTCCAAAAGTTCAGCAAGTCTAACCTGCATGGGGCCATTTTCCTCAATTTCAATTTGGTTTTACAGTTGGAGAGCAGGAATCTCTAAGCTTAAGGGTATTACAGTAGGCTTACCATAGACCAATTCATAGGGGGACAATTTAATCACCTGCTTATACATGATTCTATCAGCCCACAGTGCTATATTAAGCACTTTATGCCACTCTTTGTGATGATCAGCCCCTATTCTCTTGATGAGTCTAATCAGATTCTTATTGGTTGATTCTACCAAACCATTACCCTAAGGGTAATAATTAGAGGAAGTTTTCAAATAGATCTCATGCTTTAATGCAAATTTAGATACTTTAGACCCTAAAAATGCTTTAACATTATCTAAAATTATGGTGCAAGGAGCCCCAAAGTGAGTAGTAATACTCCCTAGAAAATCTAGGATCACATTTTCTATTTCTTCTTTGAGTGGCACTACTTCAATCCATTTGGTGAAATAGTCTGTGGTAGTTAGAATCCATTTGTGACCCATACTAGACACTAGATTTATCATTCCCCTCATTGAGCAAAAGGTTCATCAACAATTATAGGACTAAGGGGCATTGCTACATTCCTTCTCATCCCTACATAATATTGACAAGATTGGCACTTTTTAACCAATTGATAACAGGCTACAAATAAAGTGGGCCAGAAATAACCTGCCTCACTTATTTTTATAGTTATGGTTTTTGCAAAAAAATATCCACCTGGGACTCCATGGTGCATTTCATGCAGTATTTTTTGAGCCTCATTTTTCTCTATGCATCTTAACAATTTGCCATCAGTATTTCTTTTGAAAAGAACTTATTCAATTAAAACATAATTGACCCCTTGCATCCTATAGTATCTCCTCTTGTCTTGAGGGAGTTCTCTTGGGTAAATCCCATATTTCATAAAATGAATCCTATTTGTGACCCAGGAGTTCTAATCAACCTCTTATATCCTCAATACAGTTTCCTTTTCTATTTCTGAATCTATTTCTTCAGGTATCATATTTTCAATCTATTGAGTCATGTATTAGCACAACCCTCTACCTCTGACTAACTTAGTGGGTTTAACCTCTACATCATATTCAAGGCTCTTTGTTATCCAGTTTGCTCTTTTTCAGTAATTTCACCCTCCATAATATATTCCCTGACACTTGGGTGAGCCACAAGTATTAGAATCTTACTTCTTGATACCATATGCCTAAGTTTCTTGAGGGATTTTACCATAGCATATGCTTGTTTCTCCACAAAATTGTATATGGTTTCGTACTCCCAAAGAGTCCTTGAGAAAAAGGTTATTAGGTGCTCTCCTTCCTGTCTATCATCCTTTTGTGTTAAGACAGTAACAATACTGAGCTCTCCTCCATAGACGTACATTAAAAAGGGCTTAGAAAAGTCTGAGTTTCTAAGTACTAGGGCTGTTGGGATAGCTTTCTTGACATCTTCAAAGTCTTGCCTTCCTTCTGTAGTCCACTTGAAAATCAAGTCTTTTTTCAACAAGAGTGTCACTAGTCTTACTAAGCCTGCAAAGTCAGATATGAATCAACTGATAAAATTAATCTTTCCCAAAAAAGACTGAACTACTTTCTTATTTACTAGAAGTGGTAAGTTTATTATAGCTACAACTCTCTTTGGATCTATGGAGACTCCTTTTATAGATACTATATGTCCCAATAATTTGCCTTGAGGTATGACAAAGATGCACTTCTTGGGATTTAGGGATATTCCAAATTCTTGGCATTTCTTAAAAATAGATTCTAAATGATCAAAATGATCAACAACATTCTTTGAAAAAATATTAAGATCATCAAAATAAATTAGGATGATTTTATTTATAAGTTTCCCAAATGCTACATCTATAGCTCTTTGAAAAGTGGCTCTAGCATTTGATAGGCCAAATGGCATCTTAACATATGCAAATGTTCCCCATTTGGTAGTAAAAACAGTCTTGTATTGGTATTCATCAGCCAACCAAATCTGATTGTATCTATAGAAACCATCTAACAAGGAAAATCTTTCTGATCTAGCCACAATCTATAAAATTTGTTCCATAGAGGGCAAGGGGTAGTGATCTTTCAGAGATGCTCTATTCAGGTCTCTAAAATCTACACAGAGTCTTATGTCACCATTCTTTTTCCTAACTGGTACTAGATTTGATACCTAGGTTGAGTTTTTGATTTGAAAAATTATTTTAGAATCTAAGAGTTTCTGCAACTGATCCACCATTAGAGGTTCAATCCTTAGATTCACTGGCCTCTATTTTTGTCTAGTTAGCTTAGATCCTTCAGTCAGTTCTATTGTGTGTTGAATGATATCTCTATTATATCCATGAAGGTCTTCATAGATCTAGGCTATGACTCTATCATATCTTTTTCACAAGTTGATTAGTCTTTCCTTTTCTTTTTGATTTGCATAATTTCTAATTTTTAATTTTCTCCCTTCACTCACTTCTATTTCAGAATAATCTATTTTATTTACTTAGAACCTTCTCTTCTCTAGGCCTACATCTTCTGGATCAAATAGGTTTTCTAAAGTGATCAAGCCTTTGGGAAGCTTATTAGTCTTTAATTTTATAACTTGGTCTCCATATGCCTCTTCAATTTTGGGTTGCATTTGATCAACAAACTCCCCTGATTGTTGCAAGAATGAGAGTACTTGAGAATCATTTTCAAATACTTGCCAATTCTCATCGTTGTCTGGGATAGTTGGCCTTACTATAACTTTTACTGACTCATTGTTAACTAATAGGCCAGTTGCTAGATCAAATTGTGAGCCAATCTGTACCATCCTATCAGCTTCAAAATTTTGGATTCTAGGAACTACTTCAATATTGAAAGCTTTAAAATCTTCTATTAAGTCCTAAATTCTATGTCGATAAGATCTCATCCTTACATTTTTGGCTATTGCTTTTTCTCTAATTTGCTTCACTACCAGTTCTAAATCTCCTTTTACTATCAGATTCTTTATTCCCTTTTTCTTGGCTAACAAGAACCCATGTACTAAGGATTCATACTCAGCATCATTATTAGTACAGGCAAATTGGAAACGAATAGCTCTTAAATTTTTTTCACCATTTGGAGCAGCAAGAAAAATTCCTGCTCCATCACCACTTTTACTTCTAGCCCCATCAAAATTTAAGGTCCAAATTTTTGAATCCTTTTCAAATTCTTGAGTAATTTGAGTTTCTTCCCTTAAAACATTTGGGATTTCATGATCTTCATCAAATATGACATAAGTGCCTAGACTAGTAGAGTCATAATTTCCATATGGATCATTTTGCATCATAGCTAACAAATGGTTATTCTCTTCTTCTTGATCATGTTTAGTCCATTCACCTAACTCTTCAACAAAAACCCTTTCTTCCTTATTCAACATAGCATGATCTGCCTCTAATTTTGAGGTTGGTTCATTTTTGATGTGATTTTTTGATAGTGGATCAAATAGTATTTTCATCTTTGAACCATATTTGGTTTTTAGTATGATGTGAGACCAATCAAGGGACATATATCCTCCTATCTTGGCTGTAAAGTCTCTGGATAAACATAGGCCAAATACAGAAGGTATACCTATGACTACTACATCTTGATTGAAAATTATATTTTGACAGGTATATAATTGCAATGGGAGTTGTTTAATTCTCCCTATTATTTGTATTGATTTTCCATCTAGCTGCATAACTCCTTTAGTAGTGGCTCATACTTTATCTTTAAAGCATCTACTATTTGCTTAGGCATTACTGTAGTATTAGCCCCTGAATCTATCATTGCATTATGTAATAGTTTCTTTCCAAATATCAAAGTTAAATATAATGGCTCTGGTTTGGATTTACTTACATCTATTGCATTGTTCACAAGGGCTATTATCTATTGAGGAACCAAATTCTTTAACTTTTCTTTTTTAACAGTTCTTTCTTTGGTGCCAATATGTTTAGGTACTATTTGACCTTGCAGGGCTTCTTATAATAGTGTCTTTTGTTCAGGAATAGCTAATATGTCCCATATTGACACTTGTGCTAGGGTCCTTTTCAATTGATCCACCACATTCATTGGTCCCAGAGTTTGGGTTCATGGAAAATAAGGATACCTTGATTTTTATTGAACTTCTCTAGGTATTACTTGATTCTATACTGGCTGATGCACTTCTTGTCTAACAGTTGTGTTTTGATGACCCTAAAATGGAGGATTCTCCATAACTTCATTATTTGCAACTTTAGGCTGTTCCATCATTCTTCTCTTTGATTTGGTATAGTAGTCTAATTTCACCACTAGTTTCTTGGAAGTAGAAGCTTCATTCAAGAATACTGACTCTTCACCTTCAACCCATGAGAATAAAGCATGTTCTAAGGCTATTTATTCTTCTTGTTTTAAAGACATCCCTTATATCTGAGCAATCAAGACTAAATTTTACATACCAAAAGATTGGTAGGCTTGAGTGTCACTAGTACTTGTAAATTGTCCATCCATTCTTCTTTGCTCTACTACCTTTTGTCGTAGATTACCCATGGGACAATCTCTAGGTGTATGAGCATTATTACAAGGAAAACACCAGGCATTGGTGCCATCTATATAATTATTTTTCCCTTGAACAATCTCCCTATTTGAATTAGGGGGAATAGTTTGTGAGGGTATAGAGACTGTAACTAATTGATTTGCTAGCTGAGGGTTAGTTTGTCTTTGAGGACCCTGATACTAGTTTGGCTGCGATGAAAATCTATTTCCTTGGTAGCCTTGCTATTGGGGTTTAGGGTAAGGATTCTGCTATCTTTTTATGTTGATTAACTCATTAGAAAATGTCCTTGATATGTTCTTGATATCATCCATCTCAGATGACTTTGTAGGGACAAGTTATTTAGCGAGTTGTTGAGGATATTTATACATAGACACAGGTGGGGCTATGGGATTAGGGGCCTCTTGAGGCATAGGTAAAGTAATCTCTAAAAACATGGGCATGGGAGGCCTTGGGGGCAACTTTCCAGCATTTATTAAATTATTCTTAGATCTGACTGCATAGTCATAAGCATCAGGTAGAGTCTGACATCCAAGTGACTAAATCATTATAGATATATCTAAATTTAAAGCTTTAAAGTAAAATACTATAGCCATACCTAGTAATGGTCTTGTTGTAGTAAGAATCCTTTCCCAAGTATTTTGAAATCTTGAATTGAAGTTAGTCATTGCTTCTTGTGGTGCTATTTGGATAGTAATCAATTATTGCAACAAAGAAGATTTATCACCCTTTTCTTCAAATCTTTCAAAGAAAAGATCTCCAAGCTGATCCCATGTGGATATTGTATTTGGAGTCAAGGATCAGTACCATTCTATAGACTTTCCTTTAAAAGAAGCTGCTAATAATCTTATGACCATATTCTGCTATGTGACAACATTTATGGCACAAACATCTGACACATCTTGCAGATGTTCTTCAGGTGTTTTGAAATCTTGCCCACTGAATTTGGGTAGAGATTTCAAGGCATTTGTTGGGATAGGATCCCAAGTGGTTGGTGGTATTGGGAGAATCAAAGGACTGCCAGTGTTCTAACTTGCATAATTTCTTAGGGCTATAGGTGCTCCCATGTTTGCTCTTGGTACTGGTATAAACTGATTGACCCTTCTTCTTGGACTAGTTATCAATGGTTGAAAAATAATACCTAGATTTATAGCAGATTGAGATCTTGTTATTGGTCCACAACTCTTACTCCTTGTAGCTCTCTGGTTCATACGGTTTTGAAAGAAACTTCAAGATGGTGTCCCACTGGGCATGCCAAAAATTTTTGATGCTTAAAATTATGGTTGTTTCAACACCAAGAATGGGAAGTTTCAAGAATGTGGGACTTGTAACTTGAAATGACCTCCAAATTTTAAAGAAGCTGGTTCTTCTTTATCTCAAGTATATAATGAGGAAAGGGATAAGAATTAAGTAGAAACACAAATGTAATGAAAGAAAATCTAACTATGGCAATGCACCTAAATTTAATTCGACCCTTAATTCTAAGCACATTGAAGCTATATTTAGGATTCAATTACATTGAAGAGCAAACTAGGCATGATCAATGTAAAAGATGAAAACAATAGAATCAAAGGTTCACAACTTAGACTATTCTTGCAATAACATAGAAAATATCAACAAAGGCACATAATTCTATCTTCTCATTTATTTTTTAGTTACATAAAAGGCACATAAACATGCATAGTTATACAAACTTTCTAACTCAAGAAAATAGAACAAAGGCAAATGATATTACTGGTCACAACTAAAAAAGTCTAAAACTTCTTAACAATCTCTTGCAAAAAATTCTCTCTATTTCTTCTCCTGATCCTAGTGATCTCTGCACCCCTATTTATAGCATTAGGCTAGCTCTAAGTTACCTACACATTCCTAATCCAATGGCCTAACTGAACTCTAACTAAACTGGAAGTGTTTAACACAAGATATGTCTTGGATCTAAAACGTTTTGTCTCCCTACAAGTTCATTGGCTGAAATAGATACACAAGATGCTTCCCACTGTGAAATAGGTGAGGACACTTGGCCGCTTCACTTACTCTACTTTAAAACATTCTTATTACTTAAGAGGCACCATAAAATGACACTTGGCATGTTTCGTAACACTTACCAAAGACACACGACACTTTCCACGTAACCTATACTCTTTACTATGCCTTTGCTCATGAGTGTTCTGTCTTTGACATCTATCATAGTCTACTCCTTCAAAACTTTAACAACTTATAGAAAATGGGACCCACATCACTTCTCGCCTGAGCAACTTCAAAAAATGAATAGAGACAGGTGGCACTTTCTGCACGTCTTTAACAAGGGACATGTGGTGGTCTCCACATCACTTTGTCTATACTATAGAAACATTCAGGCCTCATTTTATATTTACATGGATAGTGACACTTGGCAGCTTCCACTTGCCTCAGAAACAAAACTTGGGACCCACCACAGTCTTTACTTATCGATGAAACAAAAATGAGGATATTTCAAATGTTGACCCATGGTGGCTTCCACTTTCTTCAGCTAGGGATACATGGCATCTTCCATTGCTTTTAGAAAAACCAATTGAAACCTTCTGCAGTTGCCACTTGGCACCTTCCATTTGACCCTGAGAAAATCTTATTGAAAGAAGCTTTCGAAACATATAAGAAACATTAGACTCTGATACCGACACTTGTCACGCTCTATTGAGTTACGACGGGATATGTGGCACATTCTGAGCAACTTATAGAAATTAAAAAATGTGCCTCAATCGATGATACTTGGCAGCTTCCACACAACTTTGATACTTAGACAAAAATTAGGTGAAAAGAAACTCTCGCCCATGCTGTGAGTCAAAAACTTCACTATCTTGAACCAAAATGTACAGGGACAAAACTTGGAGCGTGCAACTGAAAATCAAAATAAAATGTAGAGTATTTTTTACTCTACATTATATTAAGCACCAAACTAATGTTCTTAGATTATTTTAAAGCATACAAAAGATGTTTTAAACATGTTTTAGTAATTTTCTAAGTTGGTCCTATAAGAAAAATGTTAGCATGTGGTTTAGCTTTGATGCATTTTTAAAGATGAAACAATTAACTTAAGAAAGTGAGCTCTTTGGTTGATACAGTGGTTCAATACCTCTACTTGATATATCAATCCCACTACTTTTAGGATAATCTTTCAACTTTAAGAGTTGTAGTATTGTAACTAATCACTAACCATTTAATCATAATATCATGACTCTAAATGATAATCCCACTACTTATAGGACAATTTCATAACTTTAAAAGTTATGGTATTGTAAACTAAAGGTATTTTGGTCAGAATACCATGACTTTGTTTGATGATCCCACTAGTAGTAGGACAATCTCACCACTTCATGAGTTGCAGTATTGTCACTTAACTACTAACAGTTAGATAATATTGTGACTCGGTTAAGCAATCTCGTGAGTTACAAAGCAATCAAATGAATTATAAAGTAGTGGTATTGTTTAAATTGAAATAAAACACAAAGTTAGTCCAAAAATGAAAATGTCTAAGTACAATACCATGAGTCTAAATGATAATACCATGAGTTGCAGGACAATCCCATGACTATGTCCAGTCAAACCTGCCACTTATAGAAAAATGTGTTTTTCTTGATTTTTTCACTCTTTTGAGTCTCCCACTCCAAGATTATACATAAAAAAAGTTAGTGAGTTGATTGAGGGAGAATTGTGATCAATTTTGTGAAGTTATTTGGTCCCATCAGGCATGTCATTATGTGAGCTAGGAATTTGACTAAGAAGAGGATATTAGTATTGTGTTAGTGATAAAATAAACAAAGAAAATTGACAAACAACACACTAAGCTAACACATTCATGCCTAGTTACTAGGGTGAGCTTAATAACAAAAATAAATGATAGACACAACTAAAAAGTAAGGAAAAACAAAAATCCTTCACCTTCCTTGGATGCTCCAAATGCTTTTGTAGTGGCTTGCTCAACTTGTGATAATGAAGTCTATTGCAATGGAGCTTACCTATCCTCCACCTCATCTTGGAACCTTTGGATTTGGTTTGTATTGGATTGAAATATATTTGTCATGGTAACACTAATTTCAATAGATTTTGGAATCATTTGTGCGTTATAACTTTGCATTATCAAGACTTAAAATTCATGTGGCAAGGCCTCCTATTTATAGATTTTTGCAAATGGGTAGAATCAACCTAAATCATCCATCTCAATATTGAGATGTGTGGCTAAGGATTAATCCAATTATTAAATTAAAATTAATAAATAGGCTCATCAATATTTGGTATAGAGCAGTAATTAAGAGGCATGGAGGGCTTTGATGAGGCATAGGAGGCATGCATCCTAATATTTATGGAATTTATGGTTTAGGGATGTCTTTCCCAAGAAATAAGGTCACCTAATGATGAAGATATTAAATATTCATTTATAAAACCAAGTATTAAAATTTTTTCCATGAAATTATTAATTAGGCTCTAACTTGGTTTAACTATCTCTTAAGCATGATTAAGCACTTTGTGCACAAATTATTCAAATTGATTAGAATGCCTTGTTATTGGTCCAAAATTTGACTAAATTAAAATTGGAAGTCAATTTCATATGTGTTAGATCCATTATACTATTTATGATGTTACCAAAAATAAATAACAAAGGCACATGTCTTGTGCAATAGATTTGATAGGAAAGAGAAATCCAGAGCACCTAGGTGTAAAATTGGCATTTTGACTTGGAATGATCTGATCAAAGTTAGTTGGCCCATAAATTACATTTCCCCATTTAATGATATTATAGCCAAAATTGGCACTTGAATATATCAATTTCAACTCATTTAATGCATTTTAGTGTTTTTAGGCCAAATTTTACACTTTAAGTAGAAATTGGTCAAAAGCCTGGTTGGAGGTCATTGGTGGCCAGGTTTAGGTGTCTACAAGAATAAATTTTTTATTCTCCTTAGATACACATTATTATAAGTTTGTATATAGTCAAACATAAGGGTTGATAGAAATGTTAAGCAGAGGGTTTGAAGGGAGTAACTATCAATTGGAGAAGGTGTCATATGTTTTCATAGTCCTTATAAACCCTTCGCAATCCTTTAAAAGTTAGTAAAACACTTGGAAAAGATTTATATACTCTCTTAGGTTGTGAAAATTATGTCAAATACTATTTCTAGGGTTTAAAGATACAATTGTTATTTCTTGGAGTTATAACCATTAGAATTTGCTCAAAATTGGTGAAAATCTTGGGTATAAATGAATCAAAGGATTTTGAAAGTTTCATTTTGAAAAATTACAAGTGAATACAATTTTAATGGAATATGTGCTAAATAGGGAATAAAAGACCTTGTTTATCTCAATTTTAGGTCATTTCTATTTAAATAAGCAAGAAAATAGTAATAAGGGTGTGGTAGAAGAAACTATTTATTTGTGCATGCATGATCTAGATGATTGTGAAGAGATCCTCTTTGTATTGGGAATACTGACTTGTAGATGATAAATAAATCATGCAAAGGGGTGGTTAGATGGATATCAAGGTGGATTGCCTAGTGTTAGCTAGATTCAAGAAGCATGAGCTTACTAGGAGGCTATCAATCTACACTCTTAAAATAGTTAAGTTGAAAGAAATGATGATAAATTACTTGCATCAAAATGACATAAAATTTTGAAAGGAAAAGCAAGAGGAAATAATGCTTGATAAATTAAAATAGACTAATTAAACAAATAATAGGTCAATACAAATGTTTAATAGGTCAGGTTGGGTTCAAAAAATAGGTGAGGTCTCTATGAACAAGCAGGAACATAAAAAGTGGAATTTGGCTAGAGGTAGGTAGATAGAAATAACTTAATATTATTTCTTACCATAGTGATCATTAGTGGTCAGGGTGACCATCAGTGGTTAAGATGACTGTTGATGGTTGGGTGACCATTAGTTGTTGAAGGTGACCATCAGTGGTCAGGGTGACTGTTGGCAATGAGGGTGATCATCGATGGTTTCTATGGGTTTTAGGTATGTTAAAAAAAGGGTCTAGTTTAGGTTGTAGAAAGGGGTCAATAAGTGTTCTTGGGATTTAGTTAAGGTTAGGGGGTCAGAGGGTAATAGGTAGAGATGTTAGAAACTAAAGAAAACAAATATTAAAACAAGTCATATACTTAGTTGGTAGATAATCGTAGAAAAATGGCACTTTTATTGAAGAATGATTTTGGTAGAGGTTTGGGTCTCTATCATGGATACTAAATTATTTAAAGGAGAACCTACAAAGAAGTTTTATATCTCTTGATGACTATTGGTTGCCTAATTGTTGGATGTTTGGATGAATGGATTGATTGATCATAGATCCTTTCCACCTCCTACTCCCCTCCTTTTATAGGCAAAATGAGATGGAGATAAAAGGTTTTATAAGAGGTTAGGCTATTGATTTCAATGCATTATAATGTGTTATCAATAGGTAAGGAGAATATATTAAATTGTGCTATATTATGTTGTACACAACTTGTGTTGTGTTTGTTTACATGGGGAAGGGACCTGAACATTAGTGGTTAGGGTGACCATCGATGGTCAAGGTGACCTTCGATGATCAAGTTTTGAAGGTTAAGTAGGGTAAAAGTGTGGGTTTGGTTAGTTAGTCAAATTGACCATGGTTAGCTTTGGTTAGGGGTCAAAGGGTTAAATTAGTCTAGAGGGGGTCTTAAGGTAGTCTATGGGTGTTTCAACATTCCAAATTATAGTGTGAAGAATTTTGGTGTCTAAATTTTGCCCCTTTTTGTTATGTAGTTTGTGTCAACAAGTTGTAAAATAAAATATATTTTTAGTTGAAGGTTCGGTTACCCTGAGCATGGGAGGATGTGTTCCCCTCAAACTGGGAGTCTATGAGGTGAAAATAAAATTGGGTGTGGGTTTGATGAGTGGTTATAGTGATTCATAAGGTTGGTGACAATGCTGGTTGGGAATTTAAAATGAAAACATGTGCATAAAATGTGACTAAGTATGATATCTAAGATCATACATAGACTAAGTTTCCATAGTTGGTAAAAATAAGGTTGGTTCTAGAAGGACTGGTGACAAGGTAACTGGGCCATAGTGTTAGGCATAACTGATTCGATTATTCCTATCAAGTCTCCTAAATAGGGTTAGTGTTTTCATGGATATCTAAGGTAAGAAGTGTTCCTAAGAAAAATACAAATGGTCTGGTGTGCAATAGGTGGTGAAAATTCAAATGTTCATCATGACAAGGTTGGTCAGTGCATTCAAAAGTACTAAGACAAGGTCATCACAAAATATGTGATAGTTAGGGCCAAAATGGCTAATGTCGAGGTAGACGCGGTTGAATGGTTAATTGGTTGGAGAGGGTATTATCCAATGGTTCATAGTTAGAGAATAAGTACTCTCTGAAGGTTGGTTCTAGTTTGGTGGAGAAGGGTAATCTCTAAAAAGGTGGTACTAAGGTGTTAGTGCCAAAAAAATTAAAAAGTGGGTTTCTTGACCATCAACATTCAGGGGTCCCAAATGCAACCATCGATGGTCACCCTGGCCATCTACAGTTAGGGGGAAACCCTAAAATTTCATAGGTTAAAAGTGAAAAATAGAAATCATTTTCACCATTTGATTTTTGACTCTATCATTCCTGTGTGTTGGCAAATTTGGAATTTTGTGCAAGGGTACTAACAAGGTGGGGTTGATTGTTGATTGGTTGATTGGAGTTTGTATTGAGCTAGCATGGGACCAAAGATGTAGGGTGAATGAGGATGTGGTCAAATGGCAGGAGCTAGGATTCCTCCTTGATAATGGTTGAGGAATGAGGTAGGGGTTGAATTAATCTAATAGGATAGGTTGATTTTTGAATTTATTAGTTGAATTTGGTTAGTTTATTTTTATTTTATGGGAGGTATTAGGGGTTTTGACCTAGTTTTAGGTTAGTTTGTGATTTATTAAAATTAGCATGTAAAGATTGAAATTAGGGGGAGTAGATAGGTTGGGGGTAGGGTAGAGGTTAAAATTAGGGTATATAGGTGTTAGATATGGGTAGTTGAGTAGTTTTTGGGTAGGGTATGGTTAGGGTTTCACCACTAGTGGTCACATACAATGACCGTTGGTGGTCATACCCAACCATCAATGGTCGTAATTAATTATCAATGGTCGAAGACTGGAGGCCAAATGGCTAGCCGACCATCGATGGTCATAGTGACCATCGGTAGTTGACTAAAGGGTCAAGGGGGTGTTGATAAAAGGCTGAAGGTAATAATTTAAGGGTAAGATGTTTTTTATTAAAGAGGAAGGGTTGTGTTTATAATAAAATATGAAGGTGATATTTGAGTTGCAAATGTTTTTAGAATTATAATGATAAGGGTAGAAAAAAGATATGTTAATATATTTTAGCTTGGGTGCAAGGTATGTTTGGAAAATATGTTAATATAGTATATATGTGAAAAATTAGGTGTCATTAGGTAGGATGACTGAGATGAAAAATAGGTGAATGTTCATGGGTAGAGTAGTTAAATAGAAAATTATGTGTGTTTTCTAATGAATTATGTAGGCATGAGATTAGATCTAGATGTGGGATTGGGTTCCTTGGATCTTTGAAGAGATCCATCAGGGGATGATTGATGATTATTGGACACATATGGAGGAGGTCAACCTTAGTATGATGATGAACTTATAACACATGCCACAAGATTTGATGATGATCATGACCCTCATCGAAAGATGGGATCCAGTTATGAACACTTTTATCATATCGATGGGTGAGATGACCATCCTACTAAAATATGTAAATAAGATCACATAACTACCAATTTGGTGGGAGATGATATATCATTTTGAGATCAAGGAGAGAAATTATCATATGGAGCTCTTATATGGTGAAGATCAAGCCTTCACTAGGTGGTATGATGGTAGCTTTAGCTACAGGCCATTATATCAAAGGGATAGAGATGATAGGTAGTTGATGATGATGGTAGTCTCATATTTTTCATTGCTAGATTTGAATAGTGGGTGGTTTCCATATCTTATACTAGTATTTTTGGTGATGTTGCTTGGTCAAACAGGTTTTGGGTGGGAATCAATTTTATTGTTATATATATACAAGGAGCTTGAGGGGTTTAGAGTGTATAGGAGATATGGCATTAACATGGAGTTTGTGCTTCATTGTTAGGCCTATGAGAATATCTAGGTTTTGAGATCAATGGGGTTACCATGGGATGGATATGCCTAGATGGACTTCAAGGTGGGATTCATGAGGTGGAGTGATTATGCACTCATAGGAACTAGAGGAGGCACAAAGGATATTAATTAGTTTAGGGAGGTATTGGATGCCTTGGTGGTTATAGATGTGATTTGGAGGTCATATGTTATATTATTGAAGTGGGTCTACTATACTCAACACAATTTATCGATACGGAGCTATAGGTGGATTTTTGGGAGGTGTTTTACTCAAATTTTCTCTTCATTTCTTAATTTATGAAAGTAGAAGTAAAAATGAAAGAAAGGGGTATGTAAGGATACCTAGTTGAAAGTGAGTGCATTGATATAGATGAAGTGGGAACTCTTTTTAGTCTAGAGAAGAAGACCTACAATAATAAAACAATAAAATAAACTTATTGATTAGACAATAAGATGGGGGGATTGCCTAGCATATGCTAGATCCAAGAAAACAATAACTTGCTAAGATGGATGTCAATCCCCTTTTTGATAAAAGGTTAGATAAAAAGAGATGATACTTGTAGTAAATAACATAAAGATAAATGTTATATAATATAAGAAAATAAAATGCTTGTTATTAAAAAGAAATGTTTAGGTCAGGTTTGGTCTGGTTGGTGATGGGAGGCATAAAATAGAGTTTGGTCAACGGGTAAAAGGTTTTTAGTTTGGTTGCAGATAGGTAACTATCAATGGTTAAAGTGACTGATGATAGTTGGGCAACTAGTCACAGCCAAGGTAACTAGTGGTGATCGGGCTAACCATTGGTGGTTGCCTATCAAATTTTAGGAGTGTCCAAAAATCAAGTGGTAGGTTGAGTATTTGAGAGGATAGAGTTTTATATATTAGTTTAGGTCTGGTAGAGGTCTGATATAGGTTTAAGGTAATAAGAATAGAATATAAATAGAATTTGGTCAAGGTATTAAAATTTAGAAAAGAAATAAAGAATGAACAACAAATGGAAAATACCTGTTATCAAGAGTAATGGAGAAAGGGTAGAAATGACCTAGAGGAATTTTGCCAGCATAATGATACTCCAACCTCTAAGAATTATTTGGGAAGCATTTCGATAAGGGTGGATACCTAAAAAGAGATTTTGGTAGCAAGTAGTTACAAATTTTTAGATCCATTCTCCTTCCTATAGCTCTCCTTTTATAAGAAGTTGCCAAATGGAGTGGAATAAGTTGCTAGGTAGGTAAGTGATAAAGATGCTAAGTTAGGCACTACAAATCTGATTTGTATAAAAAACTATAAAGTTGCTAAATTAAATGTGAAGTTAATCTTGCACTCAATCTCAAAATTACTTTGATATAGGTTGAGCAACCTAACCATCGATGGTTAGGATTAATCATCGATGGTTAGACTAATCATTGGTGTTAAGGTTAACTAGTGGTGGTCGAAGTTCTAGATGAAAAATGGTGAAAAATGGTTAAAAATAAGTATGTTAAAATGGTTAAGTTAGTATATTAAAAAGGGGACTAAGTCCACTAGGTGGTTAACTAGCTCTAAAGGTTAGATAAGGGTTCAAGGGTGTTCAACATAAAAAATGAGGTAGTTTTTGAGTGTCTACATTTTCCCCCTTTTTGTTATGTGGCTTTGGGTTGATAAGATATAAAAGAAAAATAGAGTAGGTTATTGGTCAAGGGTGATGGGTGATGGCTGAGCTGAATCTAGATGCTCTAGGAAAGAGGATGCTACTTACATAGTGTTATGGACATAATAATAAAATCTTGAAACTGACTATAGTTCTCAAATGGTTCATGGGTTGGTTATGGATAATAGGTGTGCTCTAAAGGCTAGGTAGTGATACTCAACTAGGTTGCCCCAATTTGAAGAATCACATAGTTTAATTTGGGTGAAGGTTTATAGAGAAGGGTCAACTCCAAAAGGTTTGATTTCCCTAAGTATGGGAGGAGGTATTCCCCCTCAAACTAGGATTCAATGAGGTAAGTTATAATTGGGTCAAGGTTTGATAAATGGTAGATGGCAAGTCACAAGGTGAGTGATAAAAAGGTGAAGTTGGGCATTTGAGATGTAAAAATGCACATAAAAATGCAACTAAGTATGATAGTCAAGATCATGCAAAGACTAACATTGCCATATTGGTCAAAATAAGGTTGGGTTCTAGGATATATGATAAGGTAACCGGTCCCCAATGTTGGTCATAGCTAATCAGGTTAGTCTTATCAAGTCTCCTAAATAGGGTTAGTGTTTACTTAGGTATCTAGGTTAGGAAGTGATCTCGAGAAAAACATAAATGGTCTAATTAGTTGTAGATGAGGTAGTGAAAATTCAAATGTTTAGCATGGCAAGGTTGGTTGGTATGATCCAAAAGAGCAAGGTAAGGTCATCACAAACTATGTGATAGGTTTGGTAAAAAAAGGCCAACGTTGAGGTAGACATAATCAAATGGTTGGGTAGTTTGGTGGAGAAGGGTAATCTCCAAAATTTAAGGGAGAAAGTGACTCCCAAAAAGTCAATGGAGAAGGTTAAGTTTCATAGTTTAAGGGAGAGGGTGATTCCCAAATAGGTTGGTGGATGTCCAAATGGGCTTCCCCACTTGGGCATACCACTTAGTTTGGGTTGGGTTGATAGGGTTGATAAAGTTGATAAGATAGGTAAATTTAGATTTGATAGGTTAGGTTGAGTGGATAAGGTTGGTTGATAGATGGTTGGGTAGATAGGTGTTTTAATCATGGTAGGTAAGGTTTAAGAATTTTGATTGGTAGGTAAGGGTTTGATCTGGAAAGGTTGGTGGAATAAGGTTGGTTTGATAGGTTGGGTGAAGTTGATAAGATGGATTGATTATATAGGCTAGGTAAGGTAGGTAAAGTTGGTTTGTTTTTATTAGTCGATAGGTTTGATAGGTTGGAATTAGTATATCAATAAGCTAGGGTGATGGTTATTAATTTGATAAGGTAGATAAGGTTGATAAGGTTAGTTGGGTTGACAGATTAGGTTAGTTAGGTAAAGTTGAAAAAATAGGTTAGGATTGTAGTTGGGAGTGGATAACCCAATGGTTGATGAGGTGATTGGAGAAAATTAATCTCCAAAGGTTAGGTTTGTTTTGGTTTTGGTTAGCTAGGATTACAAAGAAAGGTATCCTCCAAGGTTTAGGGAGAAGGTGACTCCCAAAGGTAAAAGGTCAAGATGCTTCATTGGTTGGTTGGTTTGATATGTTAACTTGATTGGATGGGTTGAGTGAATGTGATTGGTAGTTATGGGTTTGGATGATAGTTAAAGGTTTATCTGGATTAGGTAAATAGGTTTGGTTTTATAGGTTGTACGGGTTGATTTTGGTTTGGGTGGTTTGGTCGATTAGGTGATGTTTTGGTTTTAATGACTCAAAGGAAGAAGACATGTCTTCTCAAGTGATCATGAAATTACAAGGGGGAGGCTAAATTATCTAACTAACAATGACCATGATGGTAATATGGGTGGGTTCATGAACATAAATATCCTTATCACACTTTGCTTTGTTGTTAATATGATGGTTAAATAATGTAACTTGATCGTATGGTGTCAAGTAAGCTCAAATCCCTTGATTTGTGGAGGAAAAAAGGGGAAATAGATGATAGGTAGTGGGTGATAGGTATGGAAACCTTCTTGTGGGGAAAACCTACTCCTTCTATAGGTGACCCAGGAACCATGATAGACAAGTCCATGTCATAGGTAGGTGTAGACTGATTGATGTGGGAAGTCTATTAATGAAAACTAATTATAGTTTTCTTGGGATAGTTTTTTTTAATAGAGGGTCTTATATTGCTTGTTCTGATATGCTAGTGAATTTGATCAATGAGGGAAGCTTCAAATGATTGATTTTTACAAATTTAACTTAGCCATCCTTTGAGGGAGTGGTCTAAGTTTGGGTTTGTTCATATTTATTAGATTTCCTTCAAGGGAGTGGTCTATTTTAAGTTCAAGCACTTTTGATTGTTTCAAGAAATTATCCTTTAAAGGAGGAGTCTATATGTTAAATAGGTTGACCCAAGTGATATTGTGGTATCCCAAATGTTTATATGCTTGTTTACACATGAACCATCCATATAGGCCTAAGTTTTTTCTTTATGGAGGCAAAGCCATGGCACAAGAAGGCTAATTATGGGTGGAAGAGGTGGCTTTAAGTGAAAACAACCATGAGATTCCATTTATTTAGAGATGATAAGTATCCATGAGGATCATGCCATGGGTAAATCCATGGTATCCATGCTTAGGATTAGGAAAATTTATGATGATTAATCACATGATATTATTTTTAATTAGTTTTCCTTAAAGATAAGGAAATAAAGGCAATCGAAAACAAGGGATGGGCTTGCATTGGACACAAAATGATAAGGAACTTAGTTTAACTAAAGAATAGATGTGAAAGCAAAAGCATTTAAGAGGTTCAGGATTGATATGCCCTAAATATCATGCTTTCATGGATGGGTGATGTCAATCAAAAGAGTATATGTCCCCAGTTACCTTGCATCTCTTGGGTAGATGACGAAAAGGTATGGGTTGACAAAAAAGGTGAGGTTGGTTAGGTGAGAATTTAATGGAGGAAGATAGTTAAAAAAGAGAAATGTGTAAAAGGTAGTCAAGAATGGCTAAGGTTAAATTTATTTGGTTGGTTGGTTGATGGGTGGGGAAGGGTAATCCTCAATGGATAGGTTAGCAGAGAAGGGTAATCTCCATATAGACTGGTTGGGAGGAGAAGGTGATTATCCAATAATTTTGGTTGGGTGAAGGAGAAAGGTAATCCCTAAGAATTCAAGGTTGGTTGATAGGTTTGAGGGTTGGTTTGGGTTAAGTGGGTTTTATTTCTTAGGTAGAGTTTATAGTGTGGGTTGGGTTGATAAATGGTCAAAGCCTTATAGAGGGGAAGTTCCCTCAATTTGCTTTTTATATGGATGATCAGAAGAAGGGTAAATGATCCCAAGGTGAGGTGATGGTTAGTAAGAAGGTTTTAGGAGGGATGAGATGACTTCACCCACCTCCCAAAGGGTTATTATTTATTAATGGTTAGTGATTAGTAGGTCAAGTTCAGAGGTGGTGGTTCTAGTGGGATTTCCTCTAGTGCACCAAGGCTAGGAATAGTAAGTTGGGTTAGATTTTGATAGGTTAGGGTAGGCTTGATAAGTTTTAAGGGTAGGTTCTAGTTTGGATTATTAGGTAGGTTGGTTATGGTAGAATGGAAAGGTAGGTTGATTGAGATGGGGTAGAGATTTGTTTGACTGGTTGAGAGAGGTAAGATAAATGGTGGAGTTGGTATATTGGTTAGGTCAATTTGATTATTTGGTTTGGTAGATAAGGTAAGTTTAGGTGAATGGTTATAGGTAAGGTTAGGTTAATGGTAAGTTTGGTTAGGCTAATGGCTAGTTTGGTTAGGTTAATAGGTTCCACAGAATTGGTAAGTGGAAAAGGTAGGTTAGTTGGTTCCACATGGTTGAGTGGAAAAGGTTGGTTAGTTGATTACACATGGGTAAGTGGAAAGAATTTGTGGGTTGATTATTTGAATGTGGTTTATAAGGAAATTTGACAAGGTTATACTTGGTTGATAAGTGGTTTATTTGAGGTTTGGACAATGGTTTCCTCCACAATGAGTGAAGGAAGAGGTTTAATGATTGATTGATTGTATGATGATATTTAAGGTTAGGTTGGAGGGAACCCAAAGAATTTACTTTGAAACCTCCTTGTGATTGATGAGGTTGTGGATGAGCATCTTAAAAGATCCACATCTATCTATCCCATGTCTGTTGGTGTGATGATAGGCACAAAATTCATCTTCTATGAACCAAAATAGTTTTGGAAGATAAATATTGATAGGTTTGATGTGAGGGATATCAATGATAAAAGCCTCCAAGAATTTATCAAGGATTGGGGCATATGATTCCCCCAGTGGGGTGTACTACCTAGGAAGAGGGTGCACTAATGGATCTTGAGTTGGTGAGCTAGCTGGTGGGTTTGATGAGGTGGGTTGGTTTGGTGGGTTTTATAGTTTTGATGAGATGGGTTGGTTTGGTGGGTTTGATAGGTTTGATAAGTTAGGTAGGTTTGATAGGTGTTCGCTAGTTATTTTTGATAAGGTTGATAATATGGGTAAATTTGATGAGGTGGGTAATTTGAATAGGTTAGATTAATCAGGCAAGTTTTGTTGATAATTGGGTAAGATTGGTTGATAAGGGTTGGGTTGATAGTTATCAGTTTGATTTCATAAGTTGATTAAGGTTAATGAGTTGGGTTGGCTTGATTGGTTTAGTTGGATCAATATGTTGGTATGTTGGTTGTTTGTTAGATTAATAGGCTGATAGGTTGGTTAATAGGTTGGGTTGATAGGTTGGTTAATAAGGTGGGTTGAGGTAATTGATATGAGGACTGGGGTCGATGGCTCAAGTTTTGACAAGGTTGGGGTGATGGATGTGGTAGATGTTGATAAGTTATTGGTTGGGTAAGATAATGGTTAAAGATTTGTTGATAGGATTTTAGTGGGTTGAAGTTGAAATTTGATTGGTTATAGGTATGGGTTGATTGGCCATGGGTACCAGAAATAGATAACTCTACTTTGCTTATCCGATCCATTAACATTGTAACCAGTTTAGGTGGTAGTTGATAGTTTGGGGGTTGATTATGGTTAAATATTGATGGTTGATGGGTAGATTTGGGTTGATTATAGGTAAAGAAGGGAGCATATCTAGCTTGATATGCCAGGTAATTATCAAATGCAAGAGGTTTGGGGTCTAAGATTATAGCAAAGTTAGGATCTCTAGAAAAAGTTATAGAAGGGCTCTCCATTTGAATAAGGTAATGGAGATGAGGTTAAATGAGGTCAAAATAATGGAAGGTTGATGGTAGACGGTCGATTCCTCCTAACTCAAACAAATATTAAAAAATAAAAAAGTCTAAAAATTAATGCATACACGAAGTGCGTTAGCCCTTAGGATGAATTTTATCTCATGTTGGTTTATGCCTTAGTTAAAAATGTGTGAGGGTAGTTTGTCTTAAAAGTCAGGTACTAGATATGTAAGATAAGGATGGTTTTGGGTAATGTTTAGGCACTCAAGAAAATCTATACTAGACCAAGTACATGTCTTGGTACTAGGGGTTTTATCCCTATACTTGTTGAATCTAAAGCCAAGTCAAGATGTTTAGCCAAGATATATCATCAATCTAGGGCTTATACTTAGCCATAGAACTAAGTGGGTTCTCCCCTTGGTAATGACCTCCAAGTGGGATTTCCAGGTGGGGTAAGGTTTACCATTAGGTGGTGAAATTCCAATTGGGCCTTGTCTTAGGTATGTTATGGTGTGTTGGTTATGAAAGTGGTTTAGGTTTTGTATGTGATAATAAAGTGAAACTATGATAGATTACTTGCCTTTTAATTACTAGGTGAACTAAAACAAGCAAGCAAACTATGGATGCAAGGTTTATTTTAAGCCCAAAATAAAATTGAAATTTGTTTGGATGAAAAAACAATAGAGAGAGGAAAATATCATATAAAGATAACTAAGAAAAGAAAGGTGGTGGGTCCCACCGGGCATGCCATAATGTTTTACTCAATTTTTCTCCTCATTTTTTAATTTATGAAAGTAGAATTAAAAATGAAAGAAAGGGGTGTGTAAGGGTACATGGTTGAAGTGCACATGTTGATCTAGATGAAGTACGAACTCTTATTTAGCTAGAGAAAAATAACTATGATAATAAAGCACTAAAAGACACTTGTTGATTACACAATAAGATGGGGGGATTGCCTAACATATGATAGACCTAAGAAAGCAACAACTTGATAGGATGGTTGTCAACCCCATTTCTGATAAAAGGTTGGATAAAAAGAGATGATACTTTTAAATAACATAAATATAAATTCTATTTAATACAAAAAATAAAATTCTAGTTATTAAAAAGAAATTTTTAGGTTAGGTCTAGTTTGGGCTGGTCTAGTTTGGTTGGTGATGGGAGGTAGAAAACAAATGTTGGTCAATGGGAAAAAGGTTGTTGGTTTCCTTAAAGATAGGTAAACATCAATGGTTAAAGTGACTGATGATGGTTGGGCAACCGATGATGATTAAGGTAACCGATGGTGGTCAGGCTAACTGTTGGTAATTGCCTATCAAATTATGGGAATGTCCAAAAATTAGGTGGTAGGTTAGGTATTTAGTAGGTCATAGGTTTAGATATGAGTTCAAGTTTGATAGAGGTTTAATACAAGTTTAAGGTAATAAGAATAGAATTAAAAAAAAATTTGATCAAGGTATTAAACTTTAGAAAATAAATAAAGAACTAACAATGAATGGAGAATATCTATTATCAAGAGTAATGGAGAAAGGGTAAAAACAACCTGGAAAATTTTTTCTAGCATAAAAATATTCCAACCTTTGAGAATGATTTGTGTAGCATTTTAATAAGGGTGGATACTTACAAAGATATTTTCACAGCATATAATTATAGATTTTTGGATTTGTTCTCCTTTTTACAGCTCTCCTTTTATAAGAAGAAGTTGCCAAATGGAGTGGAATAAGTGGCTAAGTAGGTAAGGGATAAAGATGCTAAGTTAGGTGCTACAAAGCTGATTTTTATTACTAAATGGAAAGTTTATAAATTGAGTGTGAAGTTAATCTCTCACTCAATCTAAAAATTTCTTTGATACAGGCTGGGGGACCTAACCATCGATGGTTAGGCTTAACTATCAATGGTTAGACTAACCATTGGCAGTTAGGATAACTAGTGGTAGTTGAGGGTCTAGATGAAAATTGGTGAAAAATGGTTGGTTAAAAATAAGTAAGTTAAAATGGTTAATTATGTTAAAAAGGGGGCTAAGTCCACTAGGTGGTTAACTAGCTCCAAAGGTCAGATAAGGGTTTAAGGGTGTTTGACATTAAAAATAGGGTAGGTTTTTATTATCTATAGGAGGAGAGAGGGTGAGATTAATCTTATCCCTATTGATAGGATTCATAGGAATTTTGGGCTATTACAAGGGATTATGGGTCCATTCTTGAGGTACAAGTGGGAGGATGTTGAGCTTTTGCTTCAAGTGCCATAGTTAGTGGAGGTGGTTCTTGATCTTAAAGAGATACCTATTAGATAAAAGATTAGTGATGATAATTTTGTTGATGGCTATGTATCATGGTATCAAGCCATCTCTATGAAGCTATATATTTTGGATGGGATGATGGGGGTAGGCAACCCATGGATGTGGATCTAGCTAGTGCAGGTCTAAAGGTATAGGTATAAGGAGGTAGTCCTAATAGACAGGTAGGTGTGGCATTGGCCACTATGTAGGAAAATATCATAGATTTATAGGGGTAGGTGGCCACATTATAAGTCCAAGTATGACATTATAGGGTTAATTACCACTATGATAGGTGAGAGGGACTAGGACAAGACTTCACTAGGCTTGGTGATCTAGGAGAGGGATACTTAGAGATAGAGAGGAGTAGCTAAAACACTATTAGGACCACTAGGTAGTATACCTATGGCATGATACTTGGCCAAAGTTAAATATTTTCACTATTATGAGGCCATAGTTCTAACACAATGTCCATCAGACCCTTGATGTGGTGAGTACAAAGCCAACTTGGCAGGTGGTGCAGGTGTAATGACACCAGGTCAATGGGCTAATTTAGTGGGTGGATAGGTAAGTAACTTAGTTGGGTATGCACTAGATGGTATCAGTACCCTAGGAGGGGCCAATGGTAGTGGTGACTTAAGGGCATAATTTTATTATATGATATGCATAGATGCATATGATTTTTATACTAGCCTATGAGTTGATGCATTGAGATGTATATTTTTGAGTGAGAGAGATGCACATGCTTATATGTACTATTTTATGTTGATGATACATGATGTATATGACATGATGATGATATATATATTTTATTTTATGTTTCATGGTTTCGTTGTTTATAATTTTTTTATGATTATGCTTATGAGATGTAGACTCACTAACTTAGGCATGTGATGATTATGGATGATGTTTATGGTTGATGTTATATTTATACATCATGATTATTTATTTGATTCTTTATTTTATATATGTTTATGATGTTTATGATTATGGTTATGATCATGGACATATGATGTGGGTTTATGGATGTGATATTTTGATTATGGTTATGATCATGGATGTGATGTTTATGATTATGATCATAGTTTTATATATGGGTATGATGTGGTGATGTTTATGGTTTATATCTATTCTAATGTAGTATTTATGATGTTATAATGATGTTTATGATGTTTTTGAAATTTATAGTTATTTTGTTGATGATAACACATAAAGTAAGTTAGATAACAAATTGGATGTGGGAAAAGAGATGAGAAATATGAGACATACATCTAAGTGAATACATGAACCAATTATGAGAGAATAATAAAAAGGTAATAATTATTCTTCATTGGTAAGGACTAAACAAAACCAAATCTAGATTGGCCTAATGAACATAAGCCCTTTAGATGCTTTGCATTATCATGTGTTGGTTGATAAAAAGGTGTCTTGATCACATTGTGTCAAGTAAGCTTGAATTCCCTTGATTTGTAGATGGTATAAAGGGGAGATAGGTGATATGTGATGTGAAGGGGAGTGTAACCTTCCTATGGGTTGGTTTTCCCCTTCTATAGGTGACCTAATAGACATAATATATAACTCCATGTTTTAATGCAGGGTGTAGACTAATCGATGTGGGAAGTCTACTAATGCTATGTATGAAATTTGATTACAACTTTATTGGGATAACTTGTTTTGATTTTGATATAGGGTCTTTTATCATTTGATTTTGATAGGTTTGTGAAGTTTACCGATGTGGGAAGATTTAAATGATTTCTTTGATAAATTTGACTTAGCCATCCTTGAAAGGAATGGTTCAAGTTTAGATTTGTTTATTTTGATAGCTATCCTTCAAGGGAGTAGTCTATATTTTAAAGAAATTTAGATTTTGGGTAGCTATTCTTCAAAGGAGTAATCTGCATGCTAGTGATATTTTATCTAAGTGATGTATTGGTATCCCAAATTATTTTGATGCTAGGTTAAATATGGACAAGTCTAGGCTTAGAGGTTTACCTTTATGAAGGAAAAACTTAAAGCGTAAGAGGTTAATGATAAGTGAAAGGGTTGGTTTTAAGAGACAATGACAATGGGATTTCATCTGATTAGGGATGAAAAGTATCCATGAGGACCATGCCATGGGTAGAGCCATGGTAACCATATTTAAGAGTAGGCTATGGCTATGATGGTTAATCACATGGTTATATATTTTAATCAATTATCCTCAAGGGGGTGGGATGAAGGTGTGAGGGAGATGAAAATATTTTAAATCAAGAGATGAGCTTAAGTTAGATAAAAGGTGAGTTTGGTCCTTGTTTAACAAAATAAAAGACATAGATGTGAAGAATTGAGAGGCTTAGGTTATGGTTTGCCTTTAAGAGAGGATAAATGATAAGCTCTTGATCCATACTTGTGGGTTATGATGCAATGTCCAATCCCATTTAAAGAAAACTTACCTCACTTGATTTTATCCATATTGGTTACATGTTGATTTTACTTTAAGATGAGGTCTTTGATGTTGAATTCTCATTATTTTAGGTGCTTGTTATAAGTGTGCTTGATTCATTCTTAGTAGACATGAAGGTGATTAAGTGTAGCTAGGCAACATTCATCAAGTAGGTCAAGTCATGCTAGATGATCTTGATGATAATCTCTCTCAAAAATGATGTCTTGGAAGGATATGTAAAGAGAGGGAATTTGGACTTTGAGAGGCAAGACTGCCTCTACTTTGAAGACTAGAGAGAGAGGGGTAGCACCTATAGAGGTTTGAATGCTAGTGTGATAGGCCCATAAAATGAAAGAGATGTGTAAGTGTCAATACTAATCAGAGGCATTAAACACTTTGGTTAACATCTTGTTGAGGGTTTTTTTAGAGGCTTCTACCTATCCATTTGCTTGTGGATGGTAAGGCAAGGAAAAGATTAACTAGATGCCAAATGTATCACTAAGACCTTGGACTTGCTTTTTTTTGAAAAATTTATCATTATCAATGATGATATTATGGGGAAGACTGAAAGAAAATATGATATTATGATTGATGAAGTCAATAATCTCATTGGTTTTGGTCGAGATGAGAGGAATGGCCTCCACCTACTTGGTGAAATACTAGGTGGTGGTGGTGATGGAGTGGTGCCACTTTGAAAAATGAGGATTAATTTCTCTAATGAGGTCTAGTCCCCATTGGAAGAAGGGACAAAAGTCCTTGGATACTTGAAGGCCAGGGGCTGGTGCATGATGTAAATGGGCATGTTGTTGACATTTAACACACTTATTTACATAATCACGATAGTCTTGACTGAGGATAGGCCAATATTAGCGAAGGCAAAGGATACATTTAGTGATATATAAACCACTAAAGTATCGCCCATATATTCCATCATGCATTTAATTGATATCATGGGAAGTTTCATGACTGCATAGGCAATAGAGAAGGAGGCCATCAAAACCATGTTTGTAAAGGAATCCCCCAGTATGGTATAATGAGAGGTACTCTGAATAAAGTTTATTTGAGCATTCTTAGAGAGATTGTGAGGAATGATTCTAAGTTTGAGGTAGTTAAAGGTTTTCTCATACCAAATGTCTAATGAAGATTCTTCCACATTACATATGGTAGGGAGTTTAGATTGGATATAAGAGGGGGGTGATAAAATGATGAATGGTGAAAAAGATCTTGGAATTTGAAGGCTAAGATGGGATTTGGGAAGAAAGGGAGCCATTGTGTCTACAATCTTATTGGTAGATCATGGAATAGATTAGATAAGGTAATGATCAAATGATGCTAAGAGTATATATACTAGTTATTCATACTTTTGTAAAACATCAATCTTGACCACAAGTCAAGAATCACCAAAGATACTGATTATCTTAACTCCCAAAGTTAGAGAGGTTTGGAGACCTATTACTAGGGATTCATACTCAACCATATTGTTTATACACTCAAAATCAAGTTTAAAAGAAAGAGGAATAGGTTTTCCATCGAGGGGATTGAGAATAACTCTAATACCCTTACCGTACTGGCTCTTCAAGCTATCAAATAACATGGTCATTTGGTAGGTGATGTCTTCTTGAGAAAGGATCAAGATGGATTTATCTAGAAACACAAGAGGAAGTGGTTGGTTATCTAGAAAAATATTTTAAACCAATTTATTGATGATGAATTACCCCTTAATCAACTTCTATTTGAGGAAATCAAGGTCAAACACAACTAGGAGCATGAGCCACTTATCCATACACTAGTTTTGGTATGTTTGGAGTATATGTACTTGAGTTGGTCGATATTAGTGATGACATAGGTTTTGTGATTGAGGAGGTAATGATGAAGTTTGGTATCCACAAAGGCTAAGGTGAGGCAAAGCTTCTTGATATGGGTGTACCAAGTCTCATAATCAATAAGTGTTTAACTTATATAGTAGACAACTTGCTCTTTGTTTTGTTTATCATGGTGAACGGACATTGCCCCTAAGGAATGGTTAGTGGTAGAGATATAAAAATAGAAGGGTTGGTCCTCTTTATGAGGGTAAGAATGAGTGGAGAAATAAGGTATTCTTTGAGTGAATCAAAGGCTTGTTGACATTCCTTATTCCACTTAAAATATGTATCTTTCTTAAGAAGATGGTGAAAATGTTGACATTTATCTGATAATTGAGAGATAAAGTGATAGATGGATTGGAGATTACCCTGTAGGATGTGGAGTTACTTAAGGTGGGTTGGAGGTGGCATGTTGAAGATTTCTCTGACTTTGGTAGGGTCTACATTGATTCTTGAAAAAGAGATAATAAAGCCAAGAAGCTTTCCAGATAGGATCCCAAAAACACATTTCTTAGGTTTGAGTCAGACATGAAAATGGATTATGCACTCAAAGATAATTTTGATAACTTCAAGATGATTCTTGTGATGTTTATATTTCCCAAGGAGTTCATCTACATAGTCCTCTACAATTTTTTGGATGAGAACATGGAATATGTAGGTCATCACATGTTGGTAGGTTGCTCCAACGTTCTTCAAATCAAATGGCATGAACTAGTAGAAAAAGGTTCCCCAAGGGGTGATGAAAGAAGTCTTATATTGATCCTCAGGGGAAATCAAGGTCTTATTATATCTTGATAAACCCTCCATGAGGGATAACATCTCATGGCCAGTTGTAAAATCAACAAGTTGGTCGATGCTAGGCAAAGGAAAGTCATCCTTTGGATAAGCAAGGTTGAGGTCACAAAAGTCAATATAGAGGTGAAGTACCCCTATGGTTTTGGTAATGGGGATGATATTGGAAACCCATTGGGGATAGTCAATGGGTTAAATGAAATTGATAGATAAGAGGCATTGAAGCTTTTTTTTTGACTAGAAGGGTGATATGAGGCTATATCCTATAAAGCTTTTGCCTAATAGGCTTAGCATTAGGATTGATGACAATGTTGTGGAGAGATATGGAAGGATATATTCCAAGCATATCTTGATAGGACCAAGAAAACACTATTCTTCAATCATGAAGGAAGGAAGGGTAATCCTATTGTTTTGAGGAATCTAAAGATTGACCAATATTTTATAATGTAAGGATTATCCTGAGTACCCAAGTTGACATCGATAGTGGATTCCTTCAACATGGTTTAATTCTTAGGAGGAAGGGATTTGTGGATAGAAGAATCCCTCACACCAAGATAGGTGAGAATAGAATTATAATCCTAATGTTGGATGGTGTGGATGGTAAGAGAATCATTTTCTACCATTTTAGGATGAATCATAGGAAATGTTTTATTTTGGCCATCCTTTTGATAGGTCAAGGGCCTAAACTACTGATATTGAGTAAAAAAAAGTTAGGAGGAATGATTTTGAAATATTTAGACTTTGAAAGATATGGGGTTGATGAGGATGGGATATTTTCCTCAATGGTGGGTTCTTTTGGTAGTATGAACCCAAACCTAAATAGTTCACAAGGTTTATGGGTTTTGATCTAAGGTAACTCATGGGGTCTATGTTCATAATGGCCAAGGATGAATCCCTTATATTTAGACATATGAAGGTAAAATTTAGAAAATTTTGATTTGTCCAAATAGGAGAAATTAGAAGTAAAGGGTCAGATAGAAGAGGTGGTGGAGGAAACGGGAAACAGATGATCAAGTCCCCCATATATGAAATTAGTTTGGTGGTTTGGAAGTTTGAAAAGGATGATGGTTCCAATATTGGGATTGTAATCATGATAATGGTCAAGGTTTCCATACTTTTGAGGATTAGGGAAGGCATCCAGGGCTAAAATATGATATTATCCCAGTGAGAGATGTTAGAATATGGGTTTCAATGGGTCCTCTATGGGGATATAAGAAGAAGGGATATATGATCTATTTGAATCTTCATCAATGGTAGGGATGGAGTTATTGTTGTTTAGTGGTGAGTGGATGAATGATGAAGAATATCATTGGTTTCATATGTCATGTTTTAAGATGTTAAAGTATTATGGTCAACTTATATGATGATGACTAGACCTTCATGTTCAAACTTGACATATTGATGCAAGGTAGATGGGACAACTCATGGAGTAGATCTAAGGGCATCCAAGTAAGATGTTGTATTGAAACTCACCTTCTATAATTTATAAGAGATAGATAAGTGTGCGAGGTCCCAAGTGGATGTGGAGGAAAAATTTTCCCAAGGTTGTGGCTATAGTATCATTAAAGGAATGGAGGACCACTATGGTTTTCAACATGATATTCTTTGCTAGTTGGAGTTGGCCATAAGCATGGGAGGAGATAATGTTAATACTATCTCTTCCATCAATAATCACCATTTTTATGTTAGTTTGATTGATGTATGTGGTGATAAAGAGGGGATGATCAGGCTATTCAATATAAATCAAATATATTTCCAAATCCTTAAATGTGATAAGGGTGGAAAGTCAAAGGGTTTCAACAAAGGTTACAAGAAGTTGAGGGTCTTTAAGTTGGAACTCTATATATTTTAGGACCTCTATCAATGCTTGGTAGTGATGAGGTGAGGTGTTTATTAGTTTGTATAGGCTCATCTTCATCGGTGTCTGGTGAAGTTGCTTTTGAACTACTCATTGGATAGATTCAGAAGGGTTAGAGGGAGAGGCACCTGAAATGGATATTTTAGGTTTTGGTGAAGGTGAAAGTGAAGGTATTTTAGTTCATTTAAAATGTTGAGGGGTGGAAGGATATATCCATGGAATAGAAACTTTGTCCTTTCCCTTATCCTTTTGTTGGTCCCAAAATTGGATAACCATATGGATAGTGTGGATGAGGGGAGGTGTTGGGATAGAAGGTTTCTTCAGTTCCTCCTCACTCTTAGATGAGAATGTGAGAGTGGGTAAGTATTGGATAGGTTTGTTTGGTGGTTAAGCTAATAATGGGCTTAAGAGAGGTTCATCTAATAATATATCATCCTCATCCCATAAGTTATGGACAAGTGCTTGGATAGCTTTACAGTTTTCCATGTCATGCCTAGGTGTCCTATGGTATGAGTAGATTAAACTATCATCTAACCAAGATGGTTTGGGACTTGAAGGGTCAAAGGGTTTGATAGGTGGTAGGTTTAAGGAATAAGTTTGTACCAACCTTTGTAAAATGGTCAAATAATATTTGAGCAAAGGTATTGATGGTGATGGGGTTTTGGTTTTTTGGGTGGGAGCCTTCTTAGAAGTAGGTTTCATCATGGGAGTTGTGGGTGATATAATGGTTTTTATAGGTGGGTTTGGTTGGGTTTGTTTAGTGTTGGTTTGTTTTGAGGTAGAGGATTTAAAGGTGAAATATTTGGAGGTGGATGATTGGGATGATTAAGGTTTAGAGATAGGTAGGTAAGTAGAGGTAGATAGTTTGTCTAAAAATGATGGGGAGTTTAATGATTTATAAGGGGTAGGTAAAGGTAGATTGGAAGGAGGAAGTTTAGTTTGGGTAGTTTTTGAAGGGTTCACCTAATTGGTAGAAGGATGAGCTCCTAGGATAGAAGAAGGATGAGGTCTTAAGATAGAAGATAAGAGGGAAGGAGGTGGTATGGATCTAGTTTTAGGTGGGAGTTTGGGTGGTTAGACCTTATTGGTTGGTTTGGTTAAGGTTTTATTTGATGGAATAGATGGGTTTAAATCCAACTTCAAAGATGGGTGCATAAGGCTAAGAGTAGGAAGTATCCCTAGGTTATTGATAAGTTTGCTTAGAGAAGTGTAAGGTGTTTTGATAATTTTAGATGGAGATGGTTTGGATGGTTCTTCCACAATTTTGGAGGGAAAGGTATTTAATGAGGATATTGAGGTGATAATAAGTTTAGTGGTGGATGAATGTGAGGTTAAATTTTCATGCTTGTTTTGATAGGAGAGCCCAATATGATACCAAAAGGTGGCTCAATCCAAATTGGGTTGAGAAGAGAATTCAAGGATTTGGACTGGTCTAGAGAAGGGTTTGTAAATTGGTTTGGTTATTTAGGCATTATAATCAAAAATTAGGCCCATAATTTGGGGTAAGGGAGTGGTTTCTTGACCCTTGTTCTTCATGAAAGAGTTCAATATTTGGGAAGATGTTTCCTCAATGGAAGGAGTAGATAAGTTGATCTCTCCTTATGGAATGGTTTCCAAAGAGAGAGTGGGTGATTCCATAGGGGAGGAGGTGTGATGAAAATGGTTGCTTCCTTTGGTATTTCTATCAAAAGAGAGGTAGGTAAGTTGGTTATCTAAACAAGTAAAGGAGAGGAGGTGGTTACTTCCTTTGCTTGGGCATCTACAGGAATAGAGGGTGATTCCACCACTTCAACAGGTGGAGTGGAGGAAGAGGTGGTAAAGGTAATGGTTTCCTCAATGATAGGTTCACTAATAATAACATTGACCATATGGACCTCAAGAGCATGAGATGATTCTATTTTGTTGTCATCATGGTTAGTAGAAGGGGTATGGTTGGGAAAAAGTTGTCAAAAGATGTTGAGTGACTAATTAGGGTGCATTGGGATTGTCTAATGCAAGTTATCCTTTATCAATCAAGTTTTGAACAATGGTTTTGAAGGTGTTACACCTACTAATGTCATGTATAATGACATGATATAAAACACATAGATCATTCTTATTATACCAACTAGATACAGGGTAAGAAGTATCAAATTGTAGAGGAGGTTTGATGTGGGGAAGTTTTATGATGTTGGATTTGAGAAACTTATCCAAAACTAAAGCATATAACTCCCCTAGTAGAGTGTATCATTATAAGATAGCCTATTTTTCATTTCAAGTTTATTGATTGAAAGATTTATAGGAGTTGGTTTGGTTGGGTTGGTTAATAACTAGAGGTGGGGTGGTTTTATGGACAACCATGTTCACATCTACCTTTGGTTTAGTATTAGGGTAGTTAGATTTATTGGTGGTTTTAGATAGGGAAGGGTCATTAGATTTGAAGCTAGAGTTTTTATTTCTTAGCTTCAACTTCCCCTCATCGATGGGTCTAATTTCTAGTTTACATGTCATGGTGAAAGCCTCATCAAAGCTTCTAAAATTTTGAACCTATAGAGTAGGGGAAATGCATTTGGCACAAGCCCATGAGAAAATTTCAATCAACTCAAGTTGGGGTAGAGAGAAATAGAGTTTATTGATATGACCTCTCCATCATGCTATGAAATCAGTAATCGATTCATTATCAAATTGCCTAATGGAGTAGAGGTGAGTGATGGAGAAATTCTTAGATATATTGATCAAATAGTGGTCTAAAAAGGTTTGGGAAAGTTGGGAAAAAGAAAATATGGATTTATTAGTGAGGGCACTATACCAATCTAATGTTGGTCCAGATAAAGACATAGGAAAGGTGTGAAGGACGAGAGAATCATCATAGGAAATCAAGTAGCAAGAATGTCTAAATGCTCTCAAGTATTGTTGGGGGTCCTCCTTACTTTGGAATTTAGAATATTTAGGTAATTACCATTTAGGAGGGTAAGGTTGGATGGGGATGGATGGTTGAATAGGTTCATTATAGATTTGGTCATAAGATAAGAGGTTATGAGCCCCATATATAGATGACTCTAGGTTGGTCATTTTATCCCTCAACATTTTGACCAAATATGTTTGGGGTTGGGTAGTTCCATAATTATATGGTAAGTTTTGTTGAGGTTAGGTGGATACAATATATGGATAACTGGTAGAAGGTTGAGAGGATGCCAAATGTTGGTATGTGGTCATTGAGGGTTGGGTATAAGGTAGAGTTATGTATCCTTATGATTTAGGAATGTAGTGTGGGTAGGGTGTCATAGGTATTGGTTGAGTTAATGTGGGTTAGTTTGGGGTAATGATAAAATTGGTAGATTGGGGAATTGATATAGATTGGTTTAGAGGTATGGATGAGTTAGTTGGTTTAGGATGAGTGATGACTCTAGTACTAATAGGTGGAACTTTGAAAGGTATAGAAAGCACCACATTTTAAAGTGGGGTAGAAATTGGTAGGTTGGAAGTAATGAGGGTAATAGTATCAATATGGGTAGAAGGTATCCCTACGGTGGATGGGGTTTGGATAACTAAAGGTAAGGTTACCCCTATGTTAGAGGAGTTTTTGGTTAGTTTAGGGGTTGTTTGTTTATTGGTTGGGTGGTTTGATTAAGTTTTGGTGGAGGTAATAGGTGGATTATTGGTGGAAGAGATGCTTAAGTGGTCATAGGTTGGGTAGAGGTAGTGGCCACAATAAGATGGGGAGGCATACCATAAGGTGGATCTCTAGGAGGAACCAAAGTAGAGGTACGATGAGATAAGGTGTTGAGATAATGTTGGTGGGTCATGGAGTTGTTATCAAGGAAGATGGTGAAATATACATCACCTTGGGAAAATATCTGAGGCATGGTAGGGGGCAGAAGGATGGGGAAAACCATCAACATCCAAGGTATACTTCATGGAGGAATAAGAAGAGGAAGGTGGCTCTTGGTTGGTTTAATTTCTCAACTATTGTCTAGTAAAAACCATATGAGAAATAGAGAGGAATAAAGGAAAGCTCACAACTCAAACACAAATCAAAAAAGAAAAGAAAAAACAATCAGACATACATATATTGGAGTGTGTTTAAAATCCTAGGATATCTTTTATCTCACTTTTGGCTTATGCCTTAGAAAGTGTGAAGAATAAGTTGGTTTGTAGAACATGTACTAAAAAATAAGTCTATGGTTTGTTTCAAGTGTTTAAGGATCTCAAAAGGATATATTTTGGAAGTCAATATGTGGCTTAGTATTAGGTCCTATTCCCTCACTTTACACATCATAGTGATAAGGGTGTCGGGTGCCTAGCTAGTACATACCAATTTTCAGAGTTAGACTCAACCAGAGGGCTAAATTTTGGTTATCTTTTTTGTAATGACCTCTAAGTAAGATGACCAAAGGGTGAAGGTGATCCACTAGGATATTAAACCCTAGTTGGGCATTATTTCAATTATATTTATGTTTAATTTATTCAAATGGTTTGGTATAGTGTGTGATAAAGAAGTGAAACTATGATTGATTACTTTGATTTTAATTTAACTAAAAGAGCTAAAAATGAAAGTAATCCATGTATGCAATATTTATTTTATACCCAAAATAAGTTTTTATTTCTTTATATGAGCATAGAATAAGGAATAAAAGGGCACTTAGATGCTACTAGGGTCCCACCGGACGTGCTAGAATGTTTCTCTCAATTTTAGCTTATTTCTATTTAAAGAAGTAAGAAACTAGTAATAAGGGTGTGGTAGAAGAACCTATTTGTTTGTGTATGCATGATCTAGATGATTGTGATGAGATCCTCTTTATATTGGGAAGAATGTCCTATAGATAAAAAATCACTCATATAAAAGGGTTGTTAGATGGATAGCAAGGTGGATTATCTAGCATGATCTAGATCCAAGAAGCATGAGCTTACTAGGAGGCTGCCAATCCACACTCTTAAAATAATTAATTCAAAATAAATGATGATAAAGTAATAGAATAAAATGACATAAAATACTAAAATTAAATTCAAGAGGAAATAAATTCTTGATCAAGGAAAATAGACTAATTAAATAAATAATAGGTTAATACTAATGCTAAATAGGGCAGGTTGGGTTCAAAAAATAGTTGAAGTCTCTGTGAACAGGCAAGAACATAACAAGTGGAATTTGGTTGGAGGTAGATAGGTAGAAATAACTTACTATTATTTCTTACCATAGTGACTATTGGTAGTTAGGGTGACCATTGATAGCTAAGTTGACCATCGGTGGTTAGGTGACCATCTATGGTTGAAGATGACCATCAACAATCAAGGTGATCATCGATGTTGCTATGGGTTTTGGGTATATTAAAAAAAAGGTCTAGTTTAGGTTGTATAAAGGAATTAGTAAGTATTCCATGGATTTGGATAAGGTTGGGGATTAGACGGTAATAGGTATAAGGGTTTAGGTGAAATAGAGATGTTAGAAACCAAATAAACAAAGATTAAAACAAGTCATATACTTAGCTAGTTGTTTTGATAGTTGATAATTGATCTTAGAGAAATTTTGGCAAAGTAACAATACTTTTCCTAAAGAATGATTTTGACAAAGGTACAGGTCTTTATCATGGATGCTAACTTGCTAAAAGGAAAACCTACTAACAAGTTTGATAGCTCTTAATGACTACTTGTTGCCTAATTATTGGATGCTTGGATGAATGGATTGATTGATCATGGATCCATTCCACCTCTTGCTCCCCTCTTTTTATAGGCAAAGAGAGATGGAGGTAGAAGCTTCCCTAGAGGTTAGGCTACTGATTTCAATGCATCATGATGTGTTAGCAATGGGTAAGGTGAACATATTAAATTGTGTTATATTAGCTTGTACACAGATGGTGTTGTGTTTGTTTAGATAGGGAAGGGACCTAATTGTCAATGGTTAGGGTGACCTTTGGTGGTCAAGGTGACCGTCTATGATCGAGTGTCAAAGGTTAAGTAGGGTAAAAGGGTGGGTTTGGTTAGTTGGTCAAACTAACCATGGTTAGGTTTAGTTAGGGTTCAAAGGGTTAAATTGGTCGTAAGGGGGTCCTAAAGTGATCCAAGGGTGTTTTGACATTTAGAACTATAGTGTGTAGAATTTTGGTGTCTATAAACCTAATAGGCCTAGTTCGAGGCCTTAAAAGAATAATAAAGTGGTCTAAAGAATGAATGTGACCATGAAACTTTATGAATATATGGTAGACAATAAAGGGAATCTAAAACAATTTATAGTTTCAAAATGTGAATGGGTATAGAACCATAAAAGGCAAAAAACTCAAAAAAAGGGCTCATAGAGAACTCTCTTAAAGGAAGGGAAAAGTAGATGGTATAAAGGGAGTATTGAGAAGTCTTATGAATGTATTAAGGGATCCTTAGGGTTTTAATGAATATGTTTAAAACTATTTTTACTATGTATGAGTAAATGAAACCTTCCTTTGAGAACTAATTTGTCTTATGTTTGAGCACACATAAGTTACTATGAAACAAGTTACTAGGTATGAGAATGGAAAGAAAGGTGATTAGTAAAATTGTGCTAAGGTGTGAATAGTATAAAATGTATACTAGAAGGAGTTTGGAAAGATAGAGGATCAAAGTTTGAAAAGCTACTTAGAAGCTAAAGGTGCTTAATGCATAAAATCAAGCAAGATAACCAAAGTTCGAGCCAGATAGATATGGGTAGAGGTAAAAGTTAATGGACATGTTTCTTGTTTTCATGCATTGATTACCAAATTGATGATGACCTCTTCATCATGTGGTATCAAAGAAAAAAATGATCTATGGCATGTATGGAACATATTTTTTGAGTTTTTGACATTGTTGATCACATATGCATTAAGCTTTTATTGAGTATATGTTGAATTTTGTTTTGAAAAGATGTTATTGTGAGATATGCTAAAGAATAATTCAGGTATATGAAGTGAAGAGTATATAGTGATATAAAGGATAGGTAAAGACAATTGAAAGAAAGCAAGTGAGAGAGTGTAAAAATATTTAAGCCAAGAAGGATTAGAGAAAGAAGGGATAGTAAGATCTTAAGAAGGAAGTTCAAAATTGAGATCGAGAAAGAGATAAGAGTCCTAGAGAAAGGACAAGATAAGAGAGGTCTCAGGGGAGGATAAGATAGAGATTTACTCCAAGAGAGAGAGAGTCAAGTGAGATACCAAGTGAATGGTCAAGAGGACAAGATGGAAGGCTTATCAAGAATAATATGATGAAGGTCTTGATGAGTGAGGAATGCCACAAGAAGATAGTCTGATCTATGAATTTGACTTAAGAGAGGATGGTTATTATGGTGTTAGTTTCAAAATGAAAACAAAATAAAATAAACACACTAATAGCATAACATCTCTAGGCCTAGACACTAAGGAGAGCTTAGTTAACAAAATCAAATGATAAACAAAACTAAAAATAAAGGAATCAAACACACAAATTCCTTCACCTTCTTTGGATGCTTCAAATTCCTTTATAGTGGTGGCTTGCTCGACTTATGCTCATGAAGTCCTTGGCAATGGAATTTTGGCTACCTCCATCTCTCCTTGGCACCATTGGATTATGGCTTGGCTTGGCTTGGAGTCAATTTGGCATTATAACTTTGCATAATAAAATCCTTGAAGATATTTGAGTATAAAAAATTTACACTAAAATAGATTAGAAATAATGTTGTGAGGCCTCTTTTTTATAGATTTTTAGATTTGATCATAATCAACCTCAACCATCCATCTCAAGATTGAGATGTGTAGTTGAGGTTAATTCAATTTTTGGAATTAATTTTTTAATTATCCTCATCATGACATTGGAATAAGGAGAAATCAAGAGGCATGGAGGGAATCATGGAAGGCATTGATGAGGCATGGAGGGCATGAATCTTAATATTTGTGGCATTTATGGCCTAGGGATATCTTCCCAAGAAATGAGGTCACTTGATGATGCAAATATTCAATATTCATTTCTAAAAAATAGTATTCAACAAGTTTCCATGGAATTAGTAACTATGCCTTAATTTGGGTTAATTATCTCTTAAGCATGATTAAGCACTTTATGCACAAATTACTCAGATTGATCAGAATACCTTCTTATTGGTCCAAAATTTGATTGGATTAGAATTGGAATGTGCTTTCAGATGCATTAGAACCATATTACCATTTAGGATGTTTCTAAAAAAAAAAGGCACAAGTCTTGTGCAAAAGATTTTATAGGAAAGAGCAATCCAGAATACTTAGGTGCAAAATTGGTATTTTGACTTGAAATGAACTGATAAAAGTTATCTAGTCCATATATTACATTTCCCTATTTAGGGATATCTTAGCAAAATTAGCACTTGAATATGTCATTTTCACATCATTTAACACATTTTAGTGTTTTTAGGTTTGAGTGAAAATTGGCCAAAACCCTGGTTGGAGGTTATCAATGGCCAATTTTATGTGTCTACAGTTTGCCACTATTTGGGAAGATGTTTCAAACCATAGGTAAAGAAATGTCTTCTCAAATAATAAGAGATGGCCTGTATGCCAATAAATAAGATGATGATTGAATAATAAATCTCTAAAAGGTGTTTGGGAAGACTATGATGATGCCCTCTCGAGGGAGTGGCCATCACATTTGTTGATGGATGGTCCCTCAAAAAGAACTAAGAAGAAAAGTGGAATTAACCTATGGTTGAGATTAATATAAATGAGAAAATCCCTATATACATTATTTGAAAAGATCACTAATTTTTCCAAAGGTGGTTATAATCAGGAATAAAATTCAAATGGTTTTCCCATAGGTGGTTATAATCATTAAGTGGACCTGGATTAGCTAAAGATGATTATGCCCTAGTTAAGGCTAATTAGCAAGCATAACTCAAGGATATAATCTAGAATATAGATTAAAGATGAGTGGGTTTAAATTGATGAAATAGATAAATAGAAGAATAAGATTGATTAGTGTGAATGATTCAATTGTACCTATTAATGAGGAGATACTCATTCTGATTAAAAAAGACACAACTAGAATGGCCAATGGGTTAATTTGATCAAGAGTGGGATGGGAGGATCTACCAAGGTGCCAAAGAGAAAATTCTATAGCTCCATTAATTTTAGACCTTCTTAAAGCTAATTTTTGTTGTAGCATGTGATGGTAGGCTTCATCGTAGAACATCATAAAGACTATCCCAAAATATGCATAAGGACTGAATCCTAATATCCAATAAACACTTTTAAAAAATTCACCAATGATATAAACCATGATGATAATGTTGACGTATGAATATGGATAGACTCAAGAATAATATGTGTAAGGAATCACCCAATAAACAATATAGACTGAGTCAAGGTAATAGTGCGGAAAGCAAACAAACAGGCAAACAAAAAAAACAAATAAACAAACAAACAACTAGAAACAAACAAACAAATAAATAAAAAACTTGAAAACAAAAGAAAAATAAAGCATCCTAATAAAGATTGTTCCCCAGTAAGGTGAATCAAGGATAATTGACTAGACTTAGACAGGATAATTTTTGCTGGATTTGTTTAAATATTTGAATGTTTTTGGAATTTTGAGGGTATCTTAACTCATTAGAGAATGATAAGATACCTACTTATAAAATTGTGAGAGCATTTGGTTTAGGTTCTTCACAAAATAGTGAGAGTGTATGGAAAGGAGGACTGAGGTGACCTCAAAATGAATTGAAAATGACCCACATAGTCCTAAAATAACCTCAAGTCATAATAATTCCATCCACACAAAAGGTGAGAAAAAACCAACTAGGTCTCAACAAGTTCTCAAATTTATCAAATATCTAGTCAAATGAAAATAATAATCACAAGGTGATGCAGTAATGCATGGTAAACAAGTGTTTTCCCTAGTTTTCCCATAGGTGGTTATAACTAGGATACAATGGCATAGGTCAATGATACTAATTTTCCCATAGCTAGTTATAATTAGTAGCAAGATTGGTGAAACACTAATTTACCCATAGGTGGTTATAATTAGGATCACATAAATAAATTGATAAGATGAAAGATATCTTTCCAATTCAACTGTCACACTACTTTCATAGACTATCATTTAAACACAGACTTGATTGATTTTTGAAACTTCATTGAAATACCCTCACAAAAAGTGTAGGATGAACCAAATGAACCAAGATCAAAATAAGATTGGGAAGCATGACTAAAGATAGGCTTTGGTCTAGATAGGAATGGAATGATAGGAATGACACAGTCTTACTAAGGATAATTATGGTTTGATAAAATGATAACAAGGTTTCCCCCAAGTGATGGGGTGAATGTCAAGATATATACAACAATGGAAAATGAATATGTAACAATGGAAATAGTATGGCAATGTAATAGTATGGTACATTTTTTTAGCCTAGGAATGGTTTTTTATTTTGTTGCTCCTACTGATGGGTAGATTATGTCCTAATCATTAAATGATACAAACATAATACTTGATCATGTTAAGTACTAGCCCACAACTCATCTGAATAACTTCTTTGTCAAGAATGACCTATAGATTTGGTTATTGAGAATTCTTTTGTGATCTTTATTGGTCCTTTATTCTGATTTCTTCAAATATTAAGACAAGGTATCCTTGTAGCCTTTACAAATGAAAGTGTGGTCATGGATGGTAAATAAGGAAAAGTAATAGATGGTAGGTTTGTTTATGAAATGGAATGGTAGATGATAATGGAATGTGGAATGGTGGGTAAAGAAATGAAGATCAGGACTTTCAATGACATGTAATGTTGTTGATGCTAGATTCAACATAATTTTGGTTGTGGTAGGGCTGAAGACTTGTTCTCTCGATAGGACCACCAAATTTTTTTATTGTCTGATCTTGAGAGTAGCTACCATATAATTGAGCTATAGATTGAAATTTATTTTGATTTGATTTTTGATTTTTTATTCATCAAGTAGTGATGAACTTTTGTGCTCAGCTATTAGTGCCTCAAAGATGTTTTCACCAATAAATTTGTCTTGATTATCCCATAGCACCTCCGATAAGGTTTCACTAAGGAATGTTAACTTTTGACTTTGATTGTCTTATAACACTCTCAAAAATGTTTCACTAAGAGAGTGTTCTTCTACTACATGAATGTTGTCTTGGCCTCCTTTCTCTTCTTCAACCACTATGTTGCCATGGATGCAGTTTAAAAAATTGTGATTTTTTTGATCCCAATTGACACTTATGGGAGATGGAACATAAATAATATGTCTATTTTGGTTGATGGTAATAACATGTGGAATGGTAATAGAATGGGAAGAGGTTACACAATCCTCATAGAGGATACTAGGATAACTTGTATTTAAGCTGAAGTTCTCATTCTTAAAAATCATAGAAGGATCACAAATATATTCAAATTGATCTATGAGGAATATGTAACTAATTCTATAATAGACATAAACATATTCTTTGTCTAAATATAATTCTAACTCAAGGGACTCTAAATCTGATGTTGAGACTGATGTTGATTCTAATTATGATGCTAAATTTGATGTCAGTTCAAGAATAGAACCTGAATCTAATTTTGATTCTTCATCTGATGGGTATTTTGTTACAATTATGTCTTATTGAATATTTGGTTTTGGATAAGTAATGGCCTATGATGACATGATGGGCTCCAAAAAAACTAGTTTTTCAAAGTGAGACTCCTCTAGGATGGGAAAAAGGTCAAGAGACAACTCCTCAGAGACTAACTTATCAATAGGAAGCTCTTAAAAAATAGGCACATGGTCAAGGTAATGATTTGCCCAAAGGTCTTTATAATCATTAGGAAGTGACTTAGCAAATATTGGATCATTATAGTGAGACTCATCGACAACTGGTATAGGATCACTAGGCAATTTATCATAAGTTAACTTATCACAAATGGTTGATTCAATACACACATCTTAGATTAGTTGGTTCTCTTGGCCTTGGTTTATAATGAGTTAGAAAATACAAGTTCTAAACATAGCTTGGTATTTGAATGATTGGATGGGTTAAGGTTTGGATGGGATTGGTACTAGATGAGGAATGAGTTATGTTTGGATAATGGTAGGGCCTTGGGGAGCATGATTGCTTGCATGAGCTAAAGGATAAAATCTTGAAATGATAATGATAGGGTGTTATGGGGCTTGATTACTTGCACAAGCCAAAAGACTAGGTCTTGGAATGATGAAGGGGTATTGTGGAGCTTGATTTCTCGCACAAACCAAAGGATGAGGTCATGGTATAAAAATGGTATGATGTAGTGGAGCCTAATTACTTGCATGAGCCAAATAATCTAAGTATTCCTCATAAACCATATCATCCCAGTTATGAGTTGGCTCATAAGCTATTTCTTGAATATGTTCCATGTACTGATTATTGTAAAGAGGGTATGGATTTGTATCCCAAACAACATTATCTATAGTTAGATCTTCAAATTCCTCCTCATAAGCCTCTTCATACCAATCAAGGTATCAAATTGGATCATAAGTTACTTCATGACTTTGTTCCCATGAATGATTAATATGAGGTGGATAGAAATCTATCTCACAAACCATATTAGCATCATTGGGGTCTTGACAAAATCCATAAAAGTCATTTTTTATGGCCATTCTATCATAAGTTAGATTGTAAGTGACTCCACCATAAGTGTAGCAAGACATATCCATGTAAATGATGAAAGCTCTGAAAATAAAAAGACTTAGAGTTATACAAACTCTAAAAAACTATATCCAAAGGATAAATGGTTTGAGCTTGGCCTAACTTGGTCGAAGGGGTGGAGCTGTATCTCCACTATGGTCTAAAATTGGATATATATTTCCAAAATGATTTGTGCTAATACTTATCATAAAACAACCTAACATCAAATGTCTAATGTAAAATGTCATATGCACAAAAGTTCAAGTGTCTGAATAAAAAATGGCATGCCAAAGTTCTAGGTGAAAGTGTTCTAAACAAGGTCTAAACTAGGAAAGGGAAAATTTGAGTTGCTAGGTCTTTTATCCAAATTTAAAGTCAAAAGCTAGGCTCAAACAAATAGGCATGCACTATGAATTTTGGCCAAATCACATCAAAATCTAGACTTAAAACAAAGGCTGATGTCATTTGATTTAATCTAACAAGTTTGGAAACAACTTTGACATAGAATCATCACATGAAATCAAACATAAACATGATCAGTTGGTATAAGGCATAAGACAAAAGGATTTTTGAAAAAGTCTATGTTCTCCCAAATAAAGGCATGAACAATGATGAGGGTAGGTGTTAAATAGACAAACCATCAATCATTTTCAAATTTGGGTAATCGATTAACTGAAGTTATGCAACCCAAAAGAGAAAGATCTATGTATCATCCCCATGAATTAAGGCCTAAATAGAAATTAATTAATGTTTTGATCCAAACTTAACAAGGCTAATTGAAAACTCAATGTTGAAAACTAAGATTTAACCAAACAAGCTAGACAAGATTGGACAACATGACAGCACAAGACAAAAGTCCAAATGGTATACACAAAGTGGTTTGAAACAAATGGTTTTGATATAATGGTAAACAAGTCTTGAAACAAATTGATTAGCCTAACAACGTAAGCATACTCGAATGATGTGGTAAACATTATGATTCAAATACTTAAAAGGCTCAAAATGTTTTGGCATGATTTGGGTAGCATAACACTACCCTTCAAAACTCAAACGCATTGTTTTGACACGGCTTATGAACAAACAAACAAGTTTTATCCTCAAAGCATACTAAGCAAATAATGACCAAAATACACTAAGTATAATCATCTAAATCCTAGCAAGGGTATGGCATGATGGGGTTGACTAAAAATAGCAAGGTTTTGATCATTCCAAGGGAATCAATTGCATAATGACTTTCACGTCAAATGATACAAAAGACAAGCACAAAAATTAGGTGACCATGGAATTGGCTAGTTATAATAAGGTCTAGTATTTTTTACAACCACTACATCCTACTATTTTCTTAGTGTAGTGTGATGTACAAATGCAAGTACGTCACATGTGTAACTCCAAAGGAGCCAAATGAAGTTAATTTTGGGAGAAAAAACCCTAGGTCAAAGCTTCCCTAAAGAACTTGTGGGAGGTGATGAAGTCACCCTCACAAGATAAGATGCATAAATAAATAAAGCATGAAAGTAGAAATACTTTAGGGTCATTTTCAAGATCACCAAAACTTTGATGAGTTTTTAGGGAGTGCTTTAGATGACTTTCTTTCTAAGCCTTGGACTAGGCTACTGCAATAGGAATGACACTTTTGATTCCAAGGGTTCCCTATAAGGGAAAAATGGAAGAGTATACAAACAACATTCCTCTCTTTTCCAAAAACAATATAACTAAATAACTATTGAAAATAAAAATTGACAAGTGTGTTCAATTTTATATGCAAATGAAAGATTTGGTGGTGTTCATTTGACCCCTTGGTCTTAGTTGTAAACTTTGTAAATATTCACCAAAAACATCTAAATTCTTTGTTAAACACCTAAAACAAGGTTCCTAATCAAATTTTAAGCATGAAAAGGTGTTTTAAACATGTTTTGAGCCAATTTTAAATTTGGTCTTATAGAAAAATTGTTAGCATGTCCTTTATCTTTGAAGCTCTTTTGAGTTTGAAACAATAAACTTTGGAAAAGTAGCTCTCGATTCTGTGTTTATTGAAAACACAATGATTCACATTAGTTATTACCATCAACATCAGTTGATCTAGCTAACCAAGATCTAGTTGATGTCAATTCTACTGACCAACATCAATTAAGTTAGTAACTGATGTCAGTTACTATGTAAAAGCTGTGGCAACCAAAAACAACAATATAAAGTTAGAAAATCAATTTGAAATATTTTTAAAGGCTCAAATAAATATTTTAGAGTTGTAAAATGATCTCCTTCATATGTAGGATGCATCTAGTCCCACTAGGCATGCCATTATGTGATCTATTAATTTGACTTAAGAGAGGATGGTTAGTATGGTGTTAGTTTCAAAATGAAAACAAAAAAAAAATCACACTAATATCATAACATATCTAGGCCTAGACATTAGGGAGAGATTAGTTAACAAATTCAAATGACAAGCACAAATAAAAATCAAATAATCAAACAAAATAATTCCTTCACCTTCCTTGGATGCTTCAAATGCCTTTGTAGTGATGGCTTTCTCGGCTTGTGCTCATGACGTCCTTGGCAATGGAAGTTTGGATACTTCTATATCTCATTGGCACCTTTGGCTTGTGGATTGGATTGGCTTGGAATCAATTTGGAATTATAACTTTGTATAATCAAATCCTTAAATATATTTTAGCATAATAAATTTGCACCAAAATAGCTTAGAAATGATGTTTTGAGGCCTCCTTTTTATATATTTTTGGATTTGATCAGAATCAACCTCAACCATCCATCTCACGATTGAGATGTGTGGCTGAGGATTAATTAAATTTTTAGAATTAAGTTTTTAATTATCCTCATCATTACATTGTAAGAAGGGGAAATTAAGAGGCATAGAGGGTATCATGAAAGGCATTGATGAGGCATGGAGGGCATGAATCTTGATATTTGTGGTATTTATGGCCTAGGGATGTCTTCCCAAGAAATGAGGTGACTTGATGATGCATATATTCAATATTCATTTATGAAAACAAGTATTCAACAAGTTTCCATGGAATTATTAATTAGGATTTGATTTGGGTTAATTAGCTCTTAAGCATGATTAAACACTTTATGCATAGATTACTCATATTGATTAGAATGCCTTGTTATTAGTCCAAAATTTGACTAGATTGGAATTGGAAGGTGCTATTAGATGCATTGGAACCATATTCCCATTTAGGATGTTGCCAATAAAAAATAATAAAGGCACAAGTCTTATGTAGAAGATTTGATAAGAAAGAGAAATCTAGAGCACTTAAGTGCAAAATTGGCATTTTGACTCAGAATGAAATGATCAAAGTTATCTATCCCATAAATTGAATTTCCCTATTTAGGGATACCATATCCAAAATAAGCACTTGAATTTGTCGGTTTCATATCATTTAGTACATTTTAGTGTTTTTAGGCCAAATTATGTGTTTTGAGTGGAAATTAGCCAAAAGCCTTGTTGGAGGTTATCAGTGGCCAGTTTTAGGTGTCTACAGATAGAAAAGAATTATATGGAAGCAAGCAAAGATGGTTAGAGAGAGAGAAATAGATAGCTGAGATGAAGGAGGTGTTGATAAGTCTAGAGAAAAACTTAGAAGATTTGAGACCAATATTTCAAGTGTATATAAAGAGGAAAGTTAGATGGCCTATTAAGTAATTGATAAGGAAGAGAAGAAGACAAGTGATGAAGATGAAAGTAAGGCAACATAGAAGGAGAATTGAAGGGGAAAACAATCCTCACAAGATTATAACTATTTATTTATTTAATTGCTTGTATACATGTGAAGAATTGAAGCATGAGCAACATGCTAAAATAGATGAACTCGTTGAGTGGGAAGTAGAGTATGGTGACACAATATTGTGCTACCTTGAAGAAGGTGATCCATCAAAGGATGATGAAGAGAAATAGGTTTCAACAACACCATGCCTCATGATGAGTAGGAAATAGGACTATTTTAGACAAGTGAGCATTGAAAATAACAAAGATACATTAGGTATACATTTCAATGTCATTTTTGATGAGTATGTTGATATAGATGTTGTTGAGAATTAATTTTATGAGTATAAGTATAAAATATTAATCATGTTGTGAATAAAGAGAACCTATAGAGACAAAAGGAACCTAGAATGAGATTTAAGCCAATTTTTTAATACATTGTGACAAAGAAGGGGGATATAAATATTGAGTATATGAAAAGGCAAGTAGAATGAGTAAATAAGCATGGATTGAGGTAAAGGTCTATTTTCATGGACACTTGAATTCTTGGTAAAGGACAAAGAAGATCTAAGGAAGACATTGAGACTTGAAGTCAAAGAAAGATAAACTAGGAAATTAGATTTAGGAGGAAAGGTAGAGGTAAGAGTAAGAGAATGTAAGTTTCTTGTTTTCATGCATGGATGACAAAGTATTTGAATCCATATACATCAATGTGAAATTTATGTGGTTTGGATTGCACATACCTCTTGACTAGTAGCATTGAAATTGCCTTAAGCATGCAAGTACTATAGTATTTAGATGATTCAAAGGTCAACATCACCCTACACTAAAATTATTATTTTTCCCTAAATAACAAGTTATTCTTATAATTTCCTTCTTTGTATAACACATCTATCCTTAAAGCTTCATTATAAGTAATTATTTCATCTATAATTACATGATTCTACAAGACTTTTATGTGTGACTCCTCTCGAGATGATATCCAATTTTTTGGTAGCATATATGCATGCCTTATTATTTATTATCTCATTTAGTGTATCTCTTACCATATCTTCTTATTAGCTCAATCCCTTTGTCACCAAGCAACATGACTACTCATGGCCTCCAACCTCACCCTGTTTGTGCCTAGGTCTAAGTATTCCTTTAATGTTGTCATCTTGATTACCTATAGAGGACCATTTTAGCTCCTTATAAAATTTTACCCATGAATGTCACATGATATCCATGTTGCACATCTCAAAAACCCTCCTTTGTGCATACTCATGTGAAGGTATATGCTACCCAATGTGTTTAAGCACTTTTATATCACTCCTAATGTCTTATAGAGGGGTGTTAGTTTACTGGGGTACTGAGCATTCAAGGAGATAAATTTAGATTGGGAAAATTGTCTGTGTGAATTTAAATGGGAATATATCCTTCATAGTGTGCTAGGTTTCATCAAAGATTGAGGAAAATCTATTGGGGTAGACTCTTGTTTCATATCATCCAAAACCAACCCCTAGGGACTTCATTTTAGATCCTAATGAATCTAGCTAAATGATACTTAGACTGTTAATGTAGAGCCTTTTCAGCTTCTTTACTTGCCTTACATTTTGATTATCTCCTCAAATTCCCTAGTTATTCTAGTTGAAAAACACCACCGTTCACATCATTGGGTCATGTCACAACCAACTCTCTTTATCATACATATGTGCTTGCCAAATTTGACCTATCATCCCCACTTATTCAAATTTATTTCATGTATGTGATCCTCCTAAGTCATCCAAATACTATTTCATGTTGTTTGGCCTCTACCCATCTATGCATGATAGAGGGCAATAAATCTATCATGAGTATTATTATACTTAGCTCTTCCTTTTAACTAAAAATTTCCTTCCTCCTCCTCTTACTATCTATAGGTCCATGGTTTTATTATATTATCTTAAAAATAAATGGTATCTTCCATTACATATCCTCCTTGAAATCAACCAAGCCATATCCATAGGGTAATGTGATGTCTTCAAATCCTTGAGTCTATATCCTCTTATCCAACCTTTAGAGATTTAACTCTCTTGGTCTTATTTATTCCTTCCTCATATGCCTTTGGATCATTGAATCTAGTTCCTCCTATCCAACCTATAGAGATTCAACCCTATTGGTTTGATTTCATCCTTCCTCATATATATTTATATTTTTATGCTATATATCTGGTATAAATACTCTTAAGGATATATTTTTAAGTTCTCAGTGATATTTTCACTTTTACTCATAATTTGATAAGTTTTACCATGGGCCATCCTTAAATGCATATATTTAGGTGAAAAAATAGTGAACATTTGATTTGACTGATAGGCTAATAGCTATATTGCAACTTATTTATACTGGATGTATATGGTATCTTTTCCAAGTCATGATTTAGATCTTAAAATTTGATAGCTAGTAGATCTTTCACATTCTTCAATCCTTCTCATGTTTGTCCTTCCCTAGATGAGTCACTTCCATCACTATTCAAATTTGATAATACAAAATCTAGATCAAACATTATATTAGTGTCAATCATTGTGTACATCAGCTTAAACACCATCTTTCCTCTCTCTATCGATCTATCTAACTAGCCATACATTATTCCTTATAAACTGATGTGACACATGTCCTTTCCTATTTCACTCTTTGACTTGGTTAACATGTGAAATATTTACATGTGTTGTTATTTATTCTATATGATTCCCAACATCTCCTTCTAAACACATTTATTCTAAACATCTTCCTTAGACACCTTTTTCTCCTCTTTTTAGAACCATATCCTATCCCATATAAAAAATTTGCATTAGCTCCACTAGCACAGTGTTATGTTGAGATGTATCTATCTAGGTGATACTAATAAATTTATTTTTTGTGGCATGAACATGAAAATTTTTATTTATGGTGATCCCAACCTCACTAGAGGTATTTATAAGTCCAACATGGTGACTATCTATATAAATTCCTCACTCAAATTGCCCAATTGCATATTAAGATGTGAGCACATATTATTACCTAAAATGACTTCCTACCACCAATAAAAATGGACATAATAATGGATAAGGAAGCCTTATTACACTATGGTGATAAATACCTTGTTATAAGATGGAACTAGGGTATAGAAATACCCAAGTTAATGAAATATGATGACTTATAAGGTGTTAATAAGTGAAGGACCTAACTTGGTGTTGTTAAATAGATGTTAAAACATTTGAGAAATTTTGGTCAATTCATCAACCACATGGAATTTTTATGGAAGCAATAGTTAGCCAACCCTTCTTTTATGATTTTGGGCACCTATCTCACCCTAGGTGTTCATTGTGACTCATGCATCTATAGTCTCACAATCCTGATTGAAGCGATGAAATTAGGCATGAGGTCAATTGATGGGTGAAAATTTACTAGTTCAAAAGTGATAGTAATAGTTACAGCACTATCATATTCCTTAGGAGCATTATCCCTAAGAATAAATGACCAAATATATCTTCTATTGATGGTTTGATCAGAGTCTAAACTAGTTCATCTTGTATGTCAAAATCAAGGGGGAAGCTGAATCACACTGAACTAAATCCCCAATCAACTTCCTCATAGGATTTTTGTACCCATTGGGTACATTTGATCTCAGCCAACACTGATGTATGTCACATCTTATGTATATATTGAGTAAGTCTAGCATAAGGTATCACATTCTTCATGATTCTTATTGGGGAATCCTTATTTAGGGTATCTTCCTTTACTAAGTTCATGTCCTTCATGTATGAGGAACCTATTTCAAGTTTTAAAGGACTAGCTACTCAAAGTCACTAAATATTAACTAGATTAGGCCTTATAAACTCCTAAGTGGACCAAATAGAGGTGACATCCACTAATGCTATAAATATCTATATTTTCACTTACATTAGCTCTTCTATCTTTTAGATCAACTAGAGATCACTTCGCAAGGCCTAGATTATCCATACAAACTTATGTAAAAAATTTAAATATCATGTCTAGTTATAAGGGTTGTTTCATGGGCACATATCCATCTATGTTTGACTCACATATTTATTAGGTTAGGGTATATATCCAACCCTAATTTTCTTCAATGATTTATGTGCATGACATGCCTTCTTATCCATATTCCCTAGCTTACTCTATCATGTAAGCTTTTCATAAAGGTAAAGACACTTGCCAACCTTATTTCCTTTCTTTATAAATAGGTGAAAAAAAAGGCATGGGTTAGCCATGTTTTAAATGATCCAATGATCCACACTTGTAACATGATTATAGATATGACCATTGTCTTCTTCAACCCCATGCCCAAGTAGTATTTCTAGGTGCATACCTCTTGGTGGTTTACATCATTAATAATTATCCTTGATACCATCTATCATGACCTATATTTATTTTTCCATCAAAAATATTCCACTCATGAACATGTGAACACCTATGCACCCCATGTATACTTGGGCCACCATAAATATCCCTTGTTTTGAGGATTTATGTGTATGCAATAGGAAATACAACAAATTCTACAAATCAATCTTAGCTCAAAGAAGATAGATCCTACTTACACGTTCAATTAGGGATATATTAGATAATCGGGGTCATGACAAATATGGATCTAATAGATGTAATCAAAGGAATCTTACCATAATAATATCACTAGGGAGGGTTCAAAATCCTCTAGTCAAGCAAAACTATGCAATAACTTTAATTAGGTCCTATATTTTCATATTTACTATATTAATAACAAGTAAAGAAAAATGTCATATAGTTCTCACCAAAGTTTGTCACACAAAGTGGGGGTAATAAAAATAAAAATTAAACATACATAAGAGAATCCTAATTAATCTATGTATAGGTTAAACCCTAACACATAGAGAGAGAGAGAATATTATTCAAAAGGCATTACTTATGCTACTTTTATCTACCAAATAGAAGAGTAAAGTTAGAGATGCTTACCTGAAAGATGAACCCATAAAGACTCAATCTCTCCCTTGGCCAAAGGTGCTTCATGAGAGGTTGTTGTGGTTTGTAAGGATCACTAAGAAAGGCCAAAGCATCCAATACTTCTCCATAAGACTAGATTCTTCTCCAAGTAGAAACCCTAAGCTAAGACTCCTTAAGTAGAATGGTAGAAGAGCATATTATCAAGAATAAAAAATGAATAATAACTCTTGCCTACTCTTTAATAATTATTGAATAGATGTGTTTATATAGGTGGATCTAACCCTAAACCATTTCAAAAAAATTAGCCAACAAGGTTGGTCCAGTTGACTTAGTATTGTAATTGACAAAAACTTACTAGGTTACAGACTAAGTCAGCTAGGGGCCGACCTAAACCCTTAACAAGTTTTGTCAATAATAATACAAGGTTGATAAATCCAACATAGTCATGTAAACTATCAAAAATGGGTTTAGGCTAGGGAAAGGGCTAATGAAGATGGTAGATGACTAGAAAAAGATGTGAAATAGGAGGTAAAGCTTAGGGGAATGTTTTTTTAAGAGATAAGTGTGTAGATAAAAAGTGGTAAAAGGGACAACAATCATACAAATCACCAATGGTCTAACTACCCCTTTCTTGGTGCACCCCTTAGGGCATGCACTCAGATAGATTAAGACTCGATGGGTTTATTTAAAATATAAATCATCAACAATTATAAAGATTGAAAATATTATATGTATACATATGCCCCACTCAAAGCTCATCACATGTCACTCAGGTGAAATAGGGGATGGTGCTTTAAGAAAGAACATAGTAACATACAATGTTGAGGCTATACAAAATTTTTAGTATTTTAAAACAAAAATAACTAAAATTAGATTATTGAAATGAAAATAACTGAAAAGTAAATATAATGCATACTTGAATTACCTTTATCTCTTAATGGTTTTCTTCCATGTTTGTATTTTTTATCATGGAGGGCGTAAATACTACTTTCAACAAACCTAAGGATACAAAACTAAAGAGAAAAAACAAACAAATGTAGGAAATCCAAGATAACTAGTGTTATATGGATGGGACATACTTATAAATTTGGCAAGATGGGGTGACAAGTGATATGTTGACCAAATGACCAATTCAAAATTTAGAGTAAATCAGGTAATTGAAAAGATCAAAATACTAAAGACCAAAAAATTCAAACAAGTAAACCTTAAGTAAGAAAGGCAAACTCACCAAGTCAAACCAAGGATACATGTCAAAAAGATAGTAATCAAACATCAATGTGAAAGCAGTAACAATCCTTAGTTAAACAAGGATGGCAAGCAAAAATGAGAAAACAATATTAATGAGTGAGAAGTAACAATATTTACTTAATCATTAATGGAAAAAGGTGCATAAAAGGGAAGAAAACATTGATGAGTGATAAGTAACAAACCAACCTCACTTAAATAATGGAAAAATAACATGAAAATAAAAACAGACTCAAGGGTTTGAAAAAAGGGTATTACAATAATAATAAATGGTAAAATAAAATGAATCAAGTCTAGTAATGTAGAGCCATGGTGTAAAGAAAGTAATCCATAGTTTCTCAAGAATATTGTTTTGTTCTAAGGATAGATAAAACTAAAACAAATTAGTGCTAGCATGTTTGTAATATGTGAAGAAGAAATAAGTATAAAAGAGGGAAAATAGATCTAGAATCACAATTTTCCTATCAAGGGGGGAAATTAAATGGGTGGAGGGGATAATGAAGGAAAAACAAAGGTAGAGGAACTCTTTATGGAAGTCAAGACACTTAAATTAAGTTTATTAAAATAAGAGGACTATTGATATTAAAGACTCTGAAGAACTTCACTTAGCCACACAAGTCTTAGGTCAACAAATGAAGTATGTAGATCATCCCATGAAACCTATATGCATGAAAATTAAAATGTACCTACCTTCTGACAACATGTTCCCCATTCCTTAAGACCCCTTATAGAGCTATTAGTTTACTATGAAGATTGGCACTTGTGTGTGAGAAAGTAGGTATCATCATAGAGTTTGTTGAATTATCCTATTCTAATATAATGACCTACCAGACCCCAATAGACCTTGGCTATATTGTGAGGCCAATTATGGAGTTTTATCTTCAATTAGAGATAGGATATGTGCTTGTAATCACATCTTTTAGTGTGAATTTAACTTTTGAGACTTGTATGTTGCCTTTTGTATATCATTGCCTTTTGTTTAAAATGATTTGGATATTAAAAAATTTGATGGATTTTTCTATTCATCTTGTAGACACCAAAATTACATCACAAACATGTGTAACTCCTTGTGTCAAAACTCCTTTTAGCTCATTTTTCAATAATAACAAATAACCTCCCTAACCCATGTTTTTACCCCTCACACATTTAATTAATTTAAAATACTTAATCAAGTTAATTAAAAACCCCTTTTGCCACCATCTCTAGCCACCTCAAACTATGACTAATTCTCACCTAATGAGTCACCTCATCCTAACTATCCAAGACTTATTCTCATTTCCAAACTAAATTCCTAATCAACTACCTCCTTCTTAACCTCTTATTTTTACCATTTTTCAATGGGTGCCACACTTGGCATGAAGAGAAAAGAAATAGGCCAAAAATAGTAAGCTCAACCTATTCTAGGGCCACCTACATCAGTCAACCCATGGCTCATGTGGATAGAATCGTTGAGATTAGTGATATAAGATAAACTCTAATTTAAATTCCAGGTTAGACAAAATCAATAAAATTCATTCTTACTTGCATTTAAGCTCTTGACATTCAACTTTTGACATCCTAGCTTACTATCATCTTATATAAGTCAATCATGATCAATAACTAAGCTCTTGAGGACCCAAAACACCTAATTTTTCTCTTTGTTCATGACATTAGTTCAGACTACTTGATAGGGACCATCCATCTAGCACTTATCATTTAGTGACTACTACAACTAAGTACATCACTTATTCTATAGGTCTTTTTAGTATTTACTTTTCTATCACTTCAAATCTATTATTCATTACTTTACATACTCTTGAATGAACCCTCATGAGGGAGTTACAAAGCTTCCTTACTTATTTTTCCTTAACTTGACACATGAAACCTCAAACTAGATCTACCCAAACCATACTCTCTCATAACTCTCCCCAACCTCCCAGACCTGATCAAAACTATTTCTTAGACCCAGAAAAGCCTTCTACAAGCCCCTAGGAAATTATTTCCCTTACTGACATCAATAGCTATAATGGGCACCCCAGTTGCACCCAAAGCTAACCCAATAGGGGCTCTTTATGACTCTGGTAGATTTACTAGAATTGCTTTTTTGTGCTTTACACAGACTAATGCATGTAACATAAATATAGAATTGCAAGCATAGATACACATAGCTGAAATAGCCAACACATTGTATTTGTATTAATTTCAAAATGAGTAAATGAGTAAAATGCCAATCACATGGTGACTCACTAAATCCCCACTCAAAATCGTATGAACAATAATTCAAGTGGATATCCCAACATGTGTTGAAGGTGCTTCATTTGTTCTTTGACCCACGAAACTAAGAACTCTATAGGCTGGATTTTCTATGGACTCCGCATACTAGATCTACGGACTCTGTAGGCCACTTTTATGGACTTTGCAGCCAAATCTATGGACTCTACAGAAGCTTTTATAGACTCTACAGCCAAATCTACAGACTCTACAGGCTGAGATCTATGAACTCCACAGGATTGAAATCTATGGACTCTACAGGATAAAATCTATGGACTCTATAGGCTAAAAACTATGGACTCTGCAAGCTTAAATCTACAGACTCTGCAGGCTGAAATCTATGGACTCTATAGGTAGAAAACTACAGACGCTACATAAAACTATAGACTTTGCAGGCAAAAATCTATGGACTCTGTAGGCAGGAACTATGGACTCTGTAGGTAGAAACTATGGATTTTGTAGAAAACTATGGACTCTACAGGCAGAAATCTATGGACTCTATAGGTAGGAAACTATGGACTCTGTAGGCATAAACTATGGACTCTACAGAAACTATGAACTCTGTAGGTAGAAATCTATAGAATCTACAAGTAGGAAATATGGACTCTATAGGTAGAACTACAGACTCTACAAAAAAGTACAAACTCACCTGGCTATATACAGATGCTACAGTGATCTTGTTGTTATAGTGATGTGTTGTTATAGTGGTATGACTACTACAGTGATATGGCTACTACAGTGGCACAACTGCTACAGTGGCATAGCTGCTATAGTGGCATGGCTACTATAGTGGATGAGAGCACAAACTCCAAAGACCAATCCATGGATTGATGTCTAGAGTGCTAAAGATGAGAAGGAAGTTCTCAAATTCTCAAATAAGCTACAAGTGAAACAATTCTTTTCTTCTTATCCAACCTCCCCAAAGAACCCACAAGCACTCCCCTTTATCCTTTCTCCAAGGGGAAACTCAAATCACTTGAGTAATGTGGGATAAAGGATGTGCAACAGTCCCTCATAAAGTAAATGTTTAAAGTGACACTCAATGTCTTTTAGCTGGGTTAAAAGTTACCCTTTTTGCAACACTTTAAGCCCCTAAAAATACTAGCAACTAGACTCTGAATGGTGTGAGTGATAGCTTGCTAGAAAGCTCTCAACAAGGAGCATCAAATCCAATCATCAAAACTAGCCTCTATTACATCCTATTAGCTTACTACAAATAGTAAGTGTGTTGGAAACTGAGTAAGCCCATTCACTAAAATGGGGACATTATAGTCCACACCCCTTGAAATTGCTTGTCCTCAAGAAATCTCAGCCCAACTTGCTAAATAACTTGCTCACTTTCCCATGTAGCATCTTCCTCTAGTAGGTCTTTCCATCTGACCAAATACTCCTTCACTATCCTATTTCTAAGTTTCCTCTCTCTAGTGTCCAGAATAACCTCAGGTTCTAACACGAGCCTCCCTTCCTCATCCAAAGGGGGTAAATTTGTAGTAGGCACTACACCCTAACCAATGGCCCTCTTAAGCCTAGACACATGAAATACATTATGCACTCGACTGCCCTCTAGAAGCTCAAGTTCATAGGTGACTTCACCCACTCTTTAAATCGCCCTGTAGGGGCCATAAAATCTCAACTTAAGCTTCTCTGCTTTGATCTTCTTAAGTGATGATTGCCTATATGGCTGTAGCCTCAAATACACCATGTCCCCTACCTCAAAACTATGCTCTACCCTATGTTGATTAGCATACAACTTTTGCTGATTTTGAGCCTACCATATATTCTCTTAGAGCACTCTCAAGATATATTGACTATCCTTCAACAGGTCTTTAGCTTTGGGCACTCTGCTATCCCCCAAAGCCATATCCATGAAGCTTGGATCTTCATACCCATACAATGCCATAAATGGAGACATCTTAATGGTCATGTGATGCATGGTATTGTAACAATACTCCCCCAGGTGTAACCACTTAACCTAGGCTCTCTGATGTGTAGACACATAGTTCCACAAATAACCTTCCACCCATTTATTTACTATCTCTGTCTACCCATATATCTGGGGATGGTATCTCATACTAGGTGTAAGGTATATACCACATAGCCTAAACAAATCCCACCAAAAAGTGCTCATGAACTTGCTATCCCTGTCACTGACAATAAATCTCGATAACCCATGTAGCTTGAAAACCTCCCTGAAGAACACATTTGCCACCTGAGCTATTATATAAGTAGAGGGAATAGAAAAGAAGTGAGCAAACTTCATCAATCTATCTACCACCACATAAATGCAATCTCTTCCCTGCACTCGAGGTAGGCCAGTGATGAAGTCCATAGAAATGCTTTCCCACTTCTAGTTTGGAATAGGTAAGGGCTATAGTAAACCAATAGGAAACGTGTGCTCTTCCTTATTATTTTGACAAACTTCACATTCCCTAACATGCCTCTAAACATCATCCTTGAGCCCTCTCCATGAGAACCACTCTCAGATCTGCCTGTAAGTATTGAAGAACCCTAAATGCCCAGACATAGGTGCATCATGAAATGCCCTTAGTATCATCTCTCTTAAGGGTGATGATGGAATTAAATAAATTCTATCTTGAAACCTAATCAACCCATCTATCACCTCATAGCGATCATCCTATATAGTGCCTGAAACCAATCCCGATGCCTAAGCATCTCTAACATATTTTGCTATAATCTTAGCCTGCCAGTCTCCTAAAATCTCTACAAGAGCACAAATGTGAGGTCTTATAGATAAGGCATCAGTTACTACATTCTTCTTTCCTTTGACAAACTCAATGTCAAAGTCATAAGCTTGCAATTTAGTGACCCACTTCTGCTACTTGTCATTCAAGTCTCGCTGACCCATGAAATACTTTATGATGTTGTGATCCATTTTGATCACAAACTTCCCTCTAACCAAGTAAGATCATAATTTGGCCAAATCATGCATGATGGCTAACATCTCCTAATCATAAATAGAATAGCTCCTCTCCACCCCTCAGAACTTCCTACTCTCAAAATCAATGGGGTGATTCTCTTGCATCAATACTACTCCAACCCCATCACCCGATGCATCACAATGAAGCTCAAAAGGCTTCGTGAAGTTGGGTAGAGCTAGAACTAGACATGAAGACATCACCCACTTAAAATGTTCAAAACACTATTGTGCTACCTCTGTCCATACAAAAGCACCCTTCTTGGTGAGGTCTGTTAATGGTGCTATAATCTGTGAAAAGCCCTTCACAAATCTCCTATAAAAACCACATACTCCAAAAAATCCTTTGAGTTGTTTAAGGCTAGTTAGAGTGGGCCAATCAATAATTACCTTGATATTTTTTGGATCCACCCAAACTGCTTCAGCACAAATAATATGGCCGAGTTAGAGCAACTTGGTCATGCCAAACTCGCGCTTTGATTCCTTCACATATAATGACTCCTCCAAAATGACCAACACCTCTTCTAATAGCTGTATGTGCTCATCCCACATCTTACTGAATACCAAGATGTCATCAAAGAAAATCAATACAAATCTTTGGAGCTACCCTCTAAACACCTGATGCATACAACTCTGGAAGGTAGCTGAAGTGTTGGTTAGCTGAAATGGCATAACTAGAAACTCAAAGTGCCCATAGTGACACTAGAAGGCAATTTTTTCTATGTCCTCCACTCGTATCCTAATCTGATGGTATCTTGAATGTAAGTCTATCTTAGATAAATATCGTGCTCCATGTAGCTCATCAATTCATTCATCAATCCTAGGGATGGGGTACCTATTCTTAATTGTCTTCTTATTGAGAGATTTATATTCAATGCACATACACATTGTCCCATCCTTCTTCTTCACCAAAACAACCGCTGAAGCAAAGGGGCTTTTGTTGGGCCCAATATGCCCCATCTCCAATAGCTCCTTTATTGACTTATCTATTTCATCATCATGCTTTTTAGGATGGTGGTAGGGAGTGATGATGACTATTTTAGCCCCCTCCTCTAGCTCGACAACATGCTCTACACCCCTCTCAAGAGGAACCCCATGTGGAATGTTACCAAACACCTTATCATGCCTAGAAATGATCTCCTATACATCTGGGTGATAGCTTTTTACCTAATGTTCTAGAGGCATAGGCATGATCAAACATTTATCCACCCACTCAACATCATCATGTTTAAACAACCATTCCATCCTTTTCAAGGATACCACCCTGAGCCCCCATTAGGTAAACTTCAGAGCACCACCTTCCTACCCTAATGCTGAAACCTCATCTCCAACTTAGCCAAGTTGAAGGTAAACTCTACCAGAGAAGCCATTCGTGTCATTCCCAAGATGACATCATAATCACCCATGTCAACTACATATAAATCATCCTCCAACTCATAATCTCTTCCCAATCTGATGTAAAGTTTTGAAATCTTTTGAGTGCATAATAACTTGTGGCCATTGGCTAGCATGATGCTAAACCCTATGTGCTCTTCAATCTAAAGACCTCTCTTGGCCACCAGCTTTACATCAATGAAATTATGCATTTCCCCTGTGTAAATCAAGGAAACCATGCACTACCCCTGAATCATCCCTCTTACCTTAAAGGTAATGGCCTTCTAGATGCCTGTCAATTAAGCAAGAGACTTCTCATCATCCGAACTCTCCTCAGCAGTGCTATCACCCAAACTAGAATCTCAATTTGAATGCTTCCCCTTATCTTCAAAAGGTGATTCATCTACTAATAAATACTCCATGGGCTTAGCCTTCACTTTAAGTGGACATTCATGGGAAATATTTCATGGCTCCCTACAATGAAAACATAGTTTTTTCTTCCTGAGTTCGTTGAGGGTATCACTTTCCAACCCTTTAGTTTCCCCCTTAGGCCACTGAGGGTCCTTCTGAAATGTCTTCCTTTCCTTATCCTTCCTAAAATGAGATTCCTTAGAGTGGAGTTTACTCCTGTAGGAAGAAGATGCTAGGTCTCTTATTTTCTTAATAGTCTCTTGTAGTGAAGAGGGGTTGTGTCCCTTTACCCATCCTCATAAGGGATCAGAAAGCCCATCCATGAAAAGAACAACTAGTCTTCTTTTTGATATATCTATCACCAATACTAAAAGTGTTTGGAACTTAGTGATATGGGCCTCCACAAAACCCCACTATTTAAGCTAAGCTAGCTCCTTGAAATGCAATTTTGGGTCCTTAGTATCAAATCTATCAATGAGTCTCTCCATAAACTCTGCATAAGTATCTATCTGGTTATGGCCAAGCATGACCATACCGTGGTGCCACCACTCATGAGCACTTCCATCCAAGTGTAATGCAACATACTTAATTGTGTCCTCCTTAGGCATGGGATTAAGCTGGAAATATGTGTCTAATTTTTGGACCCACATTCACACTAAAGTCTTCCCTGTACCATCATAGTATGGAATGGAAAACTTCCCAACTTTTTCCTCATCTCATAATTTTGTTACCTATTCCCTCTCATGGGCATATGCTTGAGTCTAACATCCATATACTCCATGAATGACATTTCACCCTAAAAATCTTGCCCAACATTTCTCCAATCCTCCAATATTTGGTCCTGTATCTCTTGTTGTGTAGGACCAGAATTATCCTGGTCATTCTATCTCAGAGGGAATTATGGCATGAGTGGCCTTATAGAAGAACCTACTCTAGCATATGTTTGGGATCCTCTATTAATTGATGCATCTCCATTACCTCCATTATCTAGTCCACCTACTTGGTTAGCATTATTACCCTAGTTGGCATTGTTGCCTTGATCTACTCTAGTTAGGTGTTGTGTAATTGCTAGAGCCATCTGCTACAATGTGGTCTATAACTCCCTTTGCCCACTGGCAAGATCACTGAGCATCATCCTAGTGTTGGGTTATCCCCCTTCCCCATCTCAGTCACCCATGGCTGGTGTTGGAAAGGGCTCACCCTCCTCAATTTTTGAAAAAACTTGTAAGTCTGGATTTGTCCAATTTCTCCTCAAGAAGTATTGATGTGTGGGATGCATGAAACCTCATAGGATGGTAGGAATAACAGGCTCTAATACCACTATAATGGGCACCCTGATTGCACCTAAAGCTAACCCAATAGGGTCTCTTTATGACTCTGATAGATTTGTTGGAATTGCTTTTTTGTGCTTTACACAGACTAATGCATGTAACATAAATATATAACTACAAGCATAGATACACACAACTAAAATAGCCAACACATTATATTTGTATTAATTACAAAATGAGTAAATGAGTACAATGCCGATCATGTGGTGACTCACTAAATCTCATCTCAAAATCGTATGAACAATAATTCAAGTAGATATCTCAGCACATGCCAAAGGTGCTTCATTTGTTCTTCAACCCACGAAACTATGAACTCTATAGTCTAGGTTTTCTATGGACTCTGCATATTAGATCTACAAAATCTATATGCCACTTCTATGGAATCTATAGCCAAATTTATGGACTCTGTAGAAGCTTTTATGGACTCTGCATCCAAATCTATGGACTCTATAGGCTGAGATCTATGAACTCTGTAGGCTTGAAATCTACAGAATCTGCAGGCTAAAATCTATGGACTCTATAGGCTAAAAACTACAAACTCTGTAGGCTTAAATATATGGACTTTGTAGGCTAAAATCTATAGACTCTGTAGGTAGAAAACTATGGACTCTACAAAAAACTATGGACTCTATAGGTAGAAATCTACAGACTCTGCAAGTAGGAACTACGAACTCTGCAGGCGAAAACTATGGACTCTACAAAAAATTATATACTCTGTAGGTGGAAATCTATAGACTCTACAGGAAATAAACTATGGACTCTATAGGCATAAACTATGGACTTTGCAAAAACTATGGACTCTGTAGGTAGAAATCTATGAACTCTATAGGCAAGAACTACAGACTCTGTAGGTAGAACTATGGACTCTATAGAAAACTATGGACTCACTTGGCTATATACAAATGCTACAGTGATCTTGCTACTATAGTGATGTGTTGCTATAGTGGTATGGATACTACAGCAGTATGACTAATATAGTGGCACATCTGCTACAGTGGCACAGTTGCTACAGTGGCACAACTACTACAGTAGCTAAGAGCACAAACTCTAAAGACCAATCCCATGGATTGATGTCTAGAGTGCTATAGATGAGAAGGACGTTCTCAAATGCCCAAATAAGATACAAGTGAAACAATTCTTTTCTTCTTATCCAACCTCCCCAAAGAAGCCATAAGCACTCCCCTTTATCCTTTCTCCAAGGGGAAACTCAACTCACTTGAGCAATGTAGGATAAAGGATGTGCAATAGTCCCTCATAAAGTAAATGTTTAAAGTGACACTCAATGTCTTTCAGTTGGGTTAAAAGTTACCCTTTTTGTGGCACTTTAGGCCCCCAAAAATATTAGCAACTGGACTCTAAATGGTGTGAATGATAGCTTGCCAAAAATCTCTTAGCAAGGAGCATCAAATCCAATCATCAAAACTGGCCTTGATTGCATCCTATTAGCTTACTACAAATAGTAAGTGTGATGGAAACTGAGTAAGCCTGGCCACTAAAATGGGGACATTACAATAGCCTAACTGACATCGATCACCTTCACCACTGACCTTAACAGTATAACTGATATCGGTCACTCCCCTATTGATGTTGATGATTGTATATTTCCTAACCTATTCAAAACCTAACCAAACAACTTCTAAAATAAAAACAAAGTACACCACTTGCACCTTGTCATTATTTGTTATACTCAAGTTGTGAATAAAGGTAATATTATCTCTCTTTCACTCTCTCTTTACCTCTCTTTTATTTATTTATTACTCTTTTGTCTCTCAAAAGTGGACTGTCATCTCTAAGGAAGTTTCACACTTCTTAGAACAAGTGCATAGCTTGGAAGCCCACTCATTTCTCTACTAATAAACATATTGTGGTAGTGATTTATTACTTGTAGGTAGTCCTCCCCAGCCAAAGAGGAGTGATCACAACATTTAGATATGGTGTGTAAATCAATTTAGGTTTATTCTAATCACTTATACCCATCATTCTTTTTTGTTGGTCCTCAAGAGCTTAGTTCCTGATTGTGATTGACTTACGTAAGATGACAATAAGCTAAGATGTTGAAATTTGAATGTCGAGAGCTTGAATGCAAGTAAGAATGATTTTTTTTATTACTATTGACCTAAACTTTAGGTTGGAGTTTGGCTTATATTACTGACATTGACGATCCTACTGACGTCGATCATGGGTTGACCGACATTGGTGACCCTAGAATAGGTCAAGCTTACTATTTTTAGCCTATTTTCTATTGATCTTCATGCCAAGTGTGGCACCCATTACAAAATGATAAAAATAAGAGGTTAAGAAGGAGGTAGTTGATTAAGAATCTAGTTTGGAAATGAGAATAAGTCTTGGGTAGTTTGGATGAATAGACTAGGTCTTGAGGTGACTCATCGGGTGAGAATTAGTCATAGGGAAAGGTGTCCAGGTAAGGTGGAAAAAGAGGTTTTTAATTAAATTAATTAATTATTTTAAATTAATTAAATGTGTGAGGGGTAAAAGCATGGGTGAGGGAGGTTATTTGTTATTATTGAAAAATGGGCTAAAAGGGGTTTTGACATAGGGAGTTACACATGTGTGTGTGACGTAATGTTTTGCTAAATTTTAGGTTAAACATTTCCCCTACCACACTTTTTAAACCATACCTTAGATTTTTTTCCTAGGCTCTGGGAAAACTACATTGGCCTAAGGTCCTAAATTAGGATATGTAGGTAGCACTTAGTCAACACAAGGTATTCTAAGGCAAGCTCAGCCATTAGGCTAGTTGACTACTTCCACTAGGGGTCCAAACTTACCCTTTCTCCTATTTTTCTAGTTCATAGTCACCAATGTCAGCTTTAACACCAACATCAATACTTTATAGGCTTTCATGTTAGCCAACATCATCAGACACCTGTCGACCTCAGTGTTATGTCAGCTGATGTCGGTGGACTTCATCAACTAGTTCGGCCCTAGGGCCAGATGACCCAAACCCAAAATTAAAAATTTAACCTAAAAACCTACCACAAAAGCCCCCCAACTTATCCTAAAAATACACTACCCTATTTTCTACCCCTATAATAACATGTTTTACACCCTCACCTCTAAATTAGCCTAAAAACAACAAATACCAAATCAAATTTCAAAACATCTAGCAGAGACTCTTACCTCATCTCTCCATCTCCTCCTAACTAACACAACTAGCTCTTATGGTGGTGCACCTCCTACTGGGTCCCCTCCTTGCTTTTCCATCTTAGTCACTCTCACAGCTCTATTTTTATCCAATCACAAGTTGCAAATGAGTTTGGTTGGCTACCAAAACCCCTTTTATCAGGTTTGGTCAGTCATCAATGTCAGCATGCTTGACCTAATTCATTAACATTAGTGTTTATGCCTACCAACATCAACAATGTTTCCCTAATGTGCTGATGTTAGCACTATTTGTTACTGATATTGCAATAATGTTTTCCCCAAACAAGTGACCCAAAATTTTTAGACTTTTCCCATATACTGGGGTAACTGAAGATCACATATATCTCCCCAATCTAACAAATTCCATTATAGATCACTTAAATATTCACCCAAGATGACTTTTCTTGGTGATCATGAATATCTCCTCACCCATAGACCCTTTTACACCAACCTTGCATTGCTTGTCTTGACAACTTATGCTATTTTGCTATAGTTAGCTATTGTACACATGAATGCATATTAGGTGTTTTGGATGGAAACTAGGCTCATCCTATCACTTTTAACCCTTTTATGTTTTCTAGGGGCACTTCCTACCTTGAATACTTGGGACACATTGACCATTGGAGCTACAATTTTGATTATTTTGACCTATCAGCTATCACTTACAAGCTGTGCTTTGGTTATTTCTATCTGAGTCCTCCTCAGCCCTACATGTTCTTAACTTTTTTGGCTATATCTCATAGTATTATATGAATATTAAGTGATACTCAATTCTCCACCACTCACCCAATTACATTTTTATCAAAATGGTACCTAATTTTGGTTTCTCCTCCATCAATTCCCATTTTAAGGGGGGTACTTCATCTAATACTTAGAGCATCTAACTCCTATTTTTATCTTGAAAACTTGTTAGTATAAATTATAAGATAAAAAAGGGAAAATATATACACCAAAACTATTTTTCACACATGTGTAACTCCCTATGTTAAAACCCCTTTTATCCCATTTTTCAATAATAACAAATAACCTCCCTAACCCATGATTTTACCCCTCACACATTTAATTAATTTAAAATATTTAATTTAGTTAAAAACCCATTTTTCCACCTTACTTGGCCACCTCACCCTATGACTAATTCTCACCTAATGAGTCACCTCAAGACTTGGTCCCCTCATCCTAGCTACCAAAGACTTATTCTCACTTCCAAACTAAATTCCTAATTAACTACCTCCTTTTTAACCTCTTATTTTTACCATTGTGTAATGGGTGCCACACTTGGCATAAAGAGAAATATAAAATAGGCCAAAAATAGTAATCTTGACCTATTCTAGGGCTATCAATATTGATCACCACACAGCCAATGTCAGTGGGATCATCGACGTCAGTGATATAAACCAAACTCCAACCTAAAGTTTAGGTCGATAAAAATCAAGAAAATTCATTCTTACTTGCATTGAATCTCTCAACATTTAACTTTAAAAATATTGGCTTACTATCATCTTGCATAACTTAATCATGATTAAGAACTAAGCTTTTGAGGACCAACAACACCCGCTTGTTTTATATGTTTAGGCCATCAGTTTAGACTACCTAATAGGGACCATGAATCTAGAACTTATTGTTTAGTGACTACTATAGCTAAGTAAATCACTTATTCTATAGGTCTTTTAATTATTTATTTTTCTATTACTTCATATCTACTATTCATTACTTTATACACTCCTAACCAAACCTCTGTGAGGGAGTTACAAAGTTTCCTTGCTTATTTTCCCTTGACCTAACACATCAAACCTCAAACCAGATTTACCCAAACCATACTCTCTCTCTCTCTCTCTCTCTCTCTCTCTCTCTCTCTCTCTCTCTCATAACTCTCCCCAACCTCCCACCCTGATCAAAACCATTTCCCAGACCCAGAAAAGCCTTCTGTAAGCTCCTAGGTAATTATTGCCCCTACTAACCTTGACAACCTAACCGACATCAATCAACTTCACCACTGACCTTAGCATTATAACCAATATTGATCATTCCCCTACTAATGTCAGTGACTATGGATTCCCTAACCTCTCTAAAACCTACCCAAACAACTTCTAAAATACAAAAAAAATACACCACCTATACCCTGTCACTATCTAACGCACTTAGGTTGTGAATAACATTAATATTATCTCTCTTTCACTCTCTTTTTACCTCTCTTTTAGTTATTTATTACTCTTTTGTCTCTCAAAAGTGGACTATCATCTCTAAAAAATTTTCACACTTCATAGAACAAGCGCGTAGCTTGGCAGCCCACTCATTTATCTACTAATAAACATCTTGTGGTAGTGTTTTCTTACTTGAAGGTAGTCCTCCCCAGCCAAACAAGAGTGCTCACAATGTCTGGATATGACACATAAACTAATCTGGGTTCATTATAATCACTTATCCCCATCATTCTTTTTTGTTTTCCTTTAAACTTAAAATAGATGAAATTTAGAGAAACATTTATGGCACACCTAGTGGGACAAAAGTTACCATATTCTATGATTGTGTATGCTTAAAATGAATAAATTACTAGGACTATAAGACCTTTATTCTATTAGACAATTTGATGATGAGTCTATTACAAATTTTTTCACTCACTGGAGAAGCTTGATCAATCAACTCTCCTTCTCCTTATCCCAACCTAAGCTTATTGAGCTCTTCTTAAGGTCATCTATTAAGCACATCTCATCCACACTCTAGGTACAAACTTTCCACACATTTGATGAGGCCTTTACAATGGCATAAAAACTTAAGGTTTATATTATAGATGTAGGCAAAGTCAAGTTGCATAGTAAGAATCCCAATTTCAAATCAAATGAATCCTCCTCTAAAAATTCTCCTTCTAACCAAAAAGTTAAAGGCTCTACCAATGCAATGGTCATTAAATCAACATCTTCCACAACCACAAACTAATCTAATTCCTCAACTTCCCAAAATCTGACCAAGCAATTCCAACAATGATATGAACAAAGACAATACACTCCTATTAGGGAGTCATACACATCCATTTTGGAGAAACTATTTTAACAAGGTGTCATAACCCTTCCTCAAATCAAACCTCCTATATAGTTTGACCCCTCTCATCCTATCCCAACTTGGTATAAATAAGATGAGTTTTGTGATTACCATCAAGTTAAAGGCCAAAATTATAATAGTTGTACGACACTTAAGAACATTGTTTAAGACATGCTTGATAGAGGTGATCTCATCTTGGATAATCCTAATTCACCCCATAATCAAAGTATGGATGTGTTCAAACACCCTTTTCCTATCCATTTACCTAATCAAAATATTTTTTAGACCAAAACTAACTCAGGTGATCATAATATCCATATGGTTAATATGGTTTTTCTTTTACCTTTAGTTCCACCTCCCCTTCAACAGGAGACACCCATTTCATCGACTCCTTCCCCACATTTAATGGCATTTATTTTGCCTATTCTTCCTCCTTAGGTAGAAGAACCTATTTCACCCATTCCACTCTCTCATGAGGAAGATCCTCCTTTACCACTTATTTTTCCACTTAAGGAGCCTGTAATGCCAATTCCTTTTGCATCAATATTACCTATCCTCTTACTACTCAAAGACCACACCCTACCTATTCCTCAACCATATGTTGAAGGAAACATCATTCCTATATTATACCCTCTTGAGGAACCTTCTTCACCTACCTCTCCTCCACCTATAGATAGTAGTACCCCATCCAATCCAACTTTGCACTTAGAGGAGTCAGTATTATCTACTCCCATAATAGACAAAAGACCTATTGTGCCTATTCCAATTGTACCACTCTGACCTCTTCTTTTACCTATGGAGGATCATAATTTACCTATGCCTCACCTACATGTTAAAGGAGACATAGTACTTATGTTTTACCCTCTTGATAAACCTTCCTCGCCTACCTCCCCTCCACCCAAGGTAGACCATGTCTCTTCTGTCATCTCTATTGAAGAGGACCCTATTACGATTCTTTCTCATCTTTGGCTTGAAGTAGTAGAAACCAAAAATTTACCTCTTTCCCAAAACATCAAACTTCTAAAGACACAACCATAAGGCCTATGCCAACTTCATCTAAACCCTTCTCATGTTTGGTGAAAATTCTAGAATTTATTGACTCCACAAAGATAGATCATGAAGCATTTTGGGACTGGCTAAACACTCCTTATCCAACACAATGAATGTCAACCTTTACCACCAACCCTCTCACTACCCTTTACCCTAAGGCATTTGACAAGGCTATAGCTTCATTAAAATCACCTAAAGTTTAGCCATCAATGTCAAAACCCTCACCCTTGTAGGAATCTATCATATTAAAGTAAATCAGGCCCTTAGGCATATACCCCATCCCTAATTTAATTCATCCATAAGTGAAATTAGATTTAACTCCTCAATCATGAGTTGGATTTTCATGGCCTAAATTATATAAATATGCTAATCTTCCTATATCTCATCGATCCCTTCTTCAAACTTCAACCTTACCATCCATTTTGGGACCACACCCCTCTAGTTGGAATATTACCGACTCAAGCAAAAAAAAAGGTTAAGTTACCTCCACTTCTAACTTTGCCATCTGGTAGACCTCTCACATCTGACACTAATAAAGTGATAGATAAACACGTAACTCCACCATCACCAAACAAAGCATCATGTAAAATTACCTTTTCAACACCAAAATAAAAGGTGTCTACTTCTATTAGCATAATAAGTGCGAACCCACTTATAGGCTCTCAGAGATTTTTCCTACATCAATTATTGTAATCATCCATGATAAATATTCCTCCCATTAAGCCCTATAGTCCTCTTAGAATGAATCCATATTGGTTTGATGATACACAAGTGTGTTTATATTATTATTCACCTGGTCATGATACTAAAAGTTGTAAAGACCTCATAATAGTCATTTAACAAAACTTTGATGTCGACACTCTCTTCAATGATACTCACACTACCTTTCTTGTTATTCTACCGTTGGAATCTATATTTCCTCCTACTATTCCACCTAAATTCAAACCCAAATATGTGGTCATAACCCCTTTACCATCTCCTTCACCTAAATTTCAAATCAGAATAGTTAATGTGGCCACACGATCACAAAACCAAAAAGATAAAGCTAAGTAAAAAGTCATTGCTCTTTGGGATCATCCCTTCACTAAAGACACTCCTCCTAATCCTAATATTTCCATCTTAGGCATTCCTAAAACAACATCTTTGGGTGTTATTCAAAGCTCAATGGTGAAATAACTTCACCAAACTCCTATGAAACTGTCTTTGTATGAGTTAATCCAAAACTCATCCCAACACTATCAAGATTTGATTAATGTATTACAAGTGATTGAGGTAAAATCAAATGATCCCCAACCTCCTATAGCTTTGGTTGGCTCCCTTAATTTTATCTCCCTGATTTCTTTCAATGATTCAAAAATTCTACTTTCACACCCTAGAGATTAGGATTTTACCCTTTTTATTACTACGTATATTGATCAAACTCATGTCAAGAGAGTCATTATTTATAGGGGAGCTAGTATTATTATTATTTCCACCCATGCTTATAAATAACTATCCCTTATCGATAATTACATGTCTCAAACTAATGCGGTACTCTACTCCTTTAATGATATCATAGATACTATGGTGGTCACTATTATCTTACATATCTATGTAGGTCCCAAAAATATTATTGAGTTCTTCTATATTTTGGAAGGAGAATTCCAATATAACATACTACTTGGGTGACCTTGGATACATGATATGGCATGTGTACCCTCAACTTTGCACCATTGTGTCAAGTTTGAATATGATGGGCAAGTATATGTTATACCTACTAACCCACCTTTGTTTAAAACATGAAACATGACTTATAATCCCAATGATGTTCTCATTCCATTAAAAACATCATCTTCCCCTCATGATACTTCTAAATCTTCCACAAGCTCCACTCCCATGGTTATTCAGATACCAGGAACACAAATTCTTGATAAGGATCTCATTAAGGAGACCTTTCAATGTTTTTCACTTGATGAATATAATTTGTTGATGTTTGACATGTTATATACTCCAAAAGAGTATGGAAGGCTTCACATGCACCCAAATTATGATCCCCACATTGGGATGGTCATCCCTTATGGGGCCCTTAACCTTCAAACTAATTTCACATATGGGGGAATTGATCAAGCTCGCACTATCATCAATCCATCTTCTTTGCCACAACCATTTACCTATGACTTCTCTTTCCTGAGTAACCCTAGATTCACTCACACCTATCTCTATAGGTGTGCCTGGAAAGGATTTGGTTGGGTCATTATGAACAAGGTGTGCATACACCTATTTAATATCCCTCTAGCAACACCATTAAAAATGCCAAAAAGAGGCATGGAGTGGGATATGAAAAACTAACTAAGATCATTAAAACTTCTCATGTGCCAATTATCAAAGAACTAGTCTCTTCTTATTCACCTTCTTCCCCACCATCACCTACCAAATCAGAGGTATCTATACCTCCTAATTTTTTTTTCAATAAATGTCATCCATTTGGGGCCTCTCACCTATCATCAAGGTAAGGAAACAAGGTCCCTTCCTCTCATTCATCATAAAATAATTGATGAAGACTCTCCCACTATTAACACTATCCAATGTCAAGATGATGATGAAATTCTCACATATATAGGTGCAGATGATTCCTATATCTAACAATCGCTCCCATCTAAAACATAATCTATGTTAAATTAATCAACCATTGACATCAACCTACCCTCTCATGATAACCCTCACATCCTCAATATTAGCCAATCTTTGGATTCCTCTAAACAAGCTAATTATGCCACATTTCTTAATAACCATAGCAAAGCCTTTACTTGGTCTTATAATGACATACCTAGTATTGACCCATCTATCGTCACCCATAACATTGTCACCACTTGAGATGCTAAACATGTTAAGAAGAAGATTTTCAAGATGCATCCTCATATTGCTCTCTTTTTTAAAGAAGATCTCTAATGCCTCCTTTATATCAACTTTATCCAACCCATCGACTACCTGTAATGGATTTACAATATTGTTCCTATCACAAAAATGACTGGGAGAATCTTCATTTACACCAATTATCATGATTTAAACCTTGCTTATCTAAAAGATGACTTCCCATTGCCAAGTATCGACCAACTTGTTGATTTTATGGTCAACCATGAGATGCTATCACTTATGGATTGCTCTTGAGGATCAGCACAAGACAACCTTCATTGCCCCATGGGGGACTTTTTGTTATCAAGTCATGCCTTTGGCTTGAATAATGTTGGTGTAACCTACCAATGTTTTATGACCTATATTTTTCATGATCTCCTACACAAAATTATGGAAGATTACATGGATGAATTACTCGATAAGTATAAACTTCACCAAGATCACTTGACAATTCTCAAAATTATATTTTCTCATCTACTCCAATATAACATTTGACTAAACCCAAATAAATGTGTCTTTGGTGTTCTTTCTGGTAAGCTCTTAAGTCTTATCATTTATCTCCATGGTATTAAAGTCAATCCTGCTAAGGTTAGATCAATCCTAGAGATTCCTCCACCTACTAATATTAAATAACTCCACAGCCTACAAGGCAAACTTCAGTCAATCTATCAGTTCATTTCCCAGTTACCAAATTATTGCCAACCCTTTCACCATCTCCTTAAAAAAGATGTCTCCTTCCATTGGAATATAGATTGCATAGAATATTTTGATGCACTTAAAAAATATCTCCTTTCCCCATCAGTTCTTAATCCACCTAAGGAAAATCATCCTTTCTACCTATACATCTCTATAATAGACCATTCTTTAGGTGTAATGATTGCACATCAAGATGACCAACATCAAGAACAAGTAGTTTACTAGATAAGCCTCACACTTATTGACTATGAGACTCAATATACCCATACTAAAAAACTTTTTCTTGCATTGGTCTTTTCTACCTCCAAGCTTCACCATTATCTCCTAAATCATAAAACCTATGTGGTCACCCATACTGATCCCCTCAAATCATGTATTCTAAGCCATATTACAACCAATGTGTAGTTTGATGGCTCATGCTTCTTGATAAATTTGACTTAGAATTCATTCATCAAAAGTCTATTAAGGGGGAAAAATTCACTGACCAATTAGCTACTACCCCTTTACCTAACAATCAGCCTTTAAACCTTGAATTCGCTAAGGAATCCATCACAACGCTCTCCACCAATGACATCTCCTATCAAATGATGATGTTCTTTGATAGATCTAAATGTCAACATGGTGGGGGTGTGGGGGTCATTCTTATTCCTCTAGATGGTGAGCCTATGCCTTTGTCATTTAAAATAGATTTTGAATGCACTAATAATATAGCCAAATATGAGGCTTTGATTTTAGGACTTCAAATAACTCTTTTCTTGGGTATCAAATCCATAACCATTTTCAGTGATTCTCAGCTAGTGGTTAACCAGGTTAATGGTTCCTACCTATGAAAAAATGAAATTCTATAGTGGTATAAACATCATGTCGATACGCTATTGGGATAATTTGACTCATATCTCTTACAAAATATTCCTTAATCTACAAACAAGTTTGCTGACATGATGGCTTCACTTGCTTCACACATACCCTCTTCATCCTCTTCTTTGAGAATCTATGTAATAGCTAACATCATTTTTTTTAGAAATGTAATAGCTAATCCACATGACTTGTGGTAAAATTAACTCACATATTATCTTTCCTTCTCTATTACCCCCTCTGATCTTTCCAATAATGGGAAAAATGCCTTCATAAAATATGATGCTTGTTACACTATACTAGAGGGACTTCTCTACAAGTGAGATTTTGATGTTCTTATCCTTAGATGCCTCACTAGTAATGAGACTCCCTTCAACATTAAAGAAGTCCATAATGGGATTTGTGGTGGGAATTTCAATGGTCATGTAGTTACCAAGCATATCCTTTGACTTAGCTATTATTGGCCAATTCTCCATCAAGACTATGCTGATTATGATCAGTGTTGCATCAAGTGTCAACAACATGCTAACCTCCTTCACATTCCTATTCATGAATTATAAGTCACCAAATACTTTTGGCCCTTCTCCTAATGGGACTTAGATCTAATCAAGGAGATTAATCCTCATTTATCCCTATGTCATCATTCTATCATTACTGCCACTGAATACTTCACCAAGTGGGTCGAGGCCATCCACCTCATCTCCACTAAAGCTAACAATTTTTTTAAATTCATCAACCATCACATCATCTATAATTTTGGTGTCCCTCATAAAATTATAATAGATAATGGTAAATCTTTCAAAAATAAGACTATTTAAAGTCTTTGTGATACATTTGGAATAAAATTAAGCTTGTCATCACCATACTATCCACAAGAAAATGGATAGGTAGAAGATTCTAAAAAAATATTGACAAAAATTCTAATGAAGGTAATCAATGATATGAGAAAATATTGGCACACACACATTCCTTTTGCTTTATGGGCTTACCACACTAGAATTCAAACCCCTATATGTGTTACACCTTTTCCCTTGGTATATGGGATGGAGGTTGTTTTGCCTCTTGAAGTCCATATTCTTTCTCTTCACATTTCTCTATAAGACATACTTACTAATGATGACTTTCACCAAAAATGTTTGGCTCAACTTGAATTGCTTGATGAACACTGTCTCATAGACCTTAACCACCTCCAAATCTATAAAGAGCATATCAAATGCACTTATAACAAAAACCTCAAAGAGTAAGATTTCAATATAGGAGATCTCATCTTAAAATAAAATTAGAATGTGATGAACATCAAAAAAATCAAATGGGGTAAGTTTTCTCCTAATTAGGTTGGACCTTATATCATAATTCACAAGTATGGCTCAGGAACTTATCGCTAGTCTCCTCTTGAAGGAAGGATAGATCCCAAGCATTAAATGTCTTACACCTATGACCATTCTTTTGTTAAATAGGCATTGATTTACCTCGTATTTAACTTAAGCATCCCTATTACATTCATTTCCCTTCATATTCACCCTTACTCCTATACACTTAGTTAACTTATGAAGTGGTATAGTTTTTCCCTTAAAGTGGAAAAATCCTAAGCCTTTATAGTCTTGTCTATGACTAAAAGAAAAAATAAATAAAAAATGAATGGTATATGTGAAAAGTTATAAAATATCAGGTCATGCTTCTCAACATAGATTTCTCCCTTAAAGGATAACTATTTAAAATTAAAAAATGAATGCTTAGACCATTCCCTTGAAGGATGGCTAAGCCAAGATTTTTTCTCAAAGGGAAATACAAATAAAAAGGACTTCTTGCATTGATCAACTTTATATGACCTTAACCCATACATAATATCATTGTAGGCTTCCTACATTGATCAGATTACACACATGAAAAAAAAATCTTTAAGTCATGGACTTGCCTATAGTAGCTCTCGAGTCACCCACAAAAAAGGACATATCATTCCCACTTTGTAGGTTATGCTACCCAAACATTTTCCCTTACTTTACCTTTTTTCCCCCTCATACTCTTTCAAGGTACGATGAAGCTCACTTAATATATGGTAAACATGATGCTTCTCTAACAAACACAATGGTTTAAATATATAAGGCATGAAAGAGTCTCATTTTCCGGAGCCTATTTATGTTCTGATTATAGTCTTTACCGGTGCATGATTATTCTGTCTCTTTATTTTCCCATCCACATTACATGTCGATCTCTCTATTGAGATGAAAAAATAATGTCATACCAACACTATCAAAGCCTACTCAAATTATTTTATGCATACACCATCACAAATATGGAAAAAATATGAAATCAACTAACATAACCAATTTATTCATTTTAATCATACACCATCACAAAATATGGAAACACGCTAAGATGAAACTTACAAACCAACTATGTATATACTATCACATATATGGGAAAGGCTAATCTAACTCAACTAATATGATTAGCATTAACATCAAATTAACATATCATAAAATTATCATCTAAATAATCATCATCTATCACAATACATATATCTCAATATCACAATAAATGAACATCTCGTGTGTGTGTGTGTGTGTGTGTGTGTGTGTGTGTGTGTGTGTGTGTGTGTAGGATCAATATATGTCCATAACTACATCATCATAATATCATCTCTCTCTTTCAAAATATACATCTCACATCTTTGGGTCATAGGCTAATATACATGTAACATATATAATCAAAAATGGCAAACTCTAACACTTAAGGTCCTCAAGGATCTCTATGTGGTCATGAGGAAGCAATGTCATCACCATTCTCTGCCTATCTACATCTATGTGAGCTAGAAGCCATGGCACATGACATATACCTCTCCTAATCTCTGAACTCTGAATATCTCTAAATCTATAGAAACTCCATGATATCCCTCTTGTAATAGGCAATATCATCTAAGATGGTCATATATCTAGCCAAAGACATAGTCTACAGTGGTCCCATAGCACCTATTGATGATGGCCCAGCCTATACTGGTCCCTATGGTGGAGGAAGAGGAACAGTCTAACTTGCTACTCTCAGACTATCCCTCTCTGCTATCCCTATAGTCACTTGACCCTGTAAGACTTTGACCTAGCCCTGTAGTGCTGTAACCTAGCCTTGTAGTGCCCCAACCTAGCCTTGCAACATTACCACCTACTCTTGTAAGGATAATACCTATGCCTATGTTGTATCTCTAGCCTACACTATTGTATCTCATGCCTATACCACTACATTCTTATATCTCACCAACCCCTATAAATCTAGCGGTGGCCTCCTAACCTCCACTATGGGATGTAAACCTACCCACTAAGCTATATAAGCTATTATGCACCCTAGATCTCCAACACCTATCCTTATTGGTAGCTCCTCAAAATTTGGCCCATTTGTCTCTTGAGGAAATGGTATGGGAACCTCTATGTCATCCCTCCTATATCAAGGGAAGACATGTAGAATATCTTATAGTAGACAAAACTACCTCCTGACCTATGTCATGGGTACCATCTCCAACTCACCATCTCATCTCCCCTTGACCCATAATGAACTCTACTAACTAACAAGATACTTTTCCTATCCTCTAAATATCAAATATGTCAAGTAGGGTCTCCAATAAATATCCATAGGGATCAAACCCTCAATCATATGCCTATAATAGGTGATATCACACACTACACCATCTATTTGGGTCTATGCCATGCCTTCTCTTTACCATCTAAAACCAACCCTAAAGATAGCTAGGATTATGGTTGGTAACCCCAATGGTTATGTCATCATGATGTGCTCGTATGCTGAATAGTGTAGTAGATGGCTAACACACAAACTTTATTTCCATTATAGTCTCAAACCCTATAGCTCTTTGTATAACTACACTAAAAATACTAGACCCCATGCAAAAATAGTCCACTAATCAACCATTTGTGCAAGCACACATATCAATATAATAAAAAATATACTACCATTTTAATTTGGTAATGCATACACAATGATCTTGATCATCATTAGGATACTCAGTCGATATTGCTCCTCATCAACCATATACAGTGGCTTATAGGTGAAACTCGTAGAATGATAAGTCACCTCACTAACATGCTCACCATAAAAATCCAATATGTGGATATCATGTTCCTCTCTCAAGCATGTGAAGAGTTTCTCACCCTAGAGTGGCAATTGTAAAATCCTATAGACATCATCTTGAGTCACTATCAACTCTTCAATCGGTGGATGGAAGGTGTTGGTGGTATGATCCCACCTCTCAATCAATGCTATCATAAGGGACACATCCTAAACAACTCAAAAATATCATCACACTCCTCCTAACCCCATGACTGCCATGTGCTCCCACTCATCTGGAGTGACATCCTTCCTCATACATGTCAAAAACCTTGATAGATGATCCCAAAATGTTATCTCCATCCTCACCTACATCCATACACACACAACTCAAGTCACATACCTTTTAATATACTCTATCACCAGCTTTTTACCCTTCTCTTTAGGAGAAATAAATTGGTCTAAGGCCTAAACTAGGCTATGTAGGTAGCACTCAGTTGACATGGGTTATTTCAAGGTTAGCTCAGAAATATACCCACCTAACTAACTACCCTACATTTTCTCTCTACCCTCAGCTTTACTACCTCTTATCTCTCTCCACCCTAGGCCTATCTACCTATCACAACTCTAGGCTCCATAGCCTATATCCCTAACCCTTGACACTATGCCCTATCTTTTAATCCTTGGACCTCTTCACCTATCTCAACCTAGCTTTGTACCCATTTTTGCTACCACACCTTTTAAACCATGCCTTAGATCTTTTTCTTAGGCTTTTGGAGAACTACATTGGCCTAAGGTCTTAAAATAGGCTATGTAGGTAGCACTTAGTCGACACAAGATCTTCTAAGGCTAGCTCAACTAGTAGGCTAATTGACTACTTCCACTAGGGATCCAAATTGACCCTTTCTTCTATTTTTTTAGTTCTTCACAGTCACCGATGTCATCTTTAACGCTTATGTCAATACTTTGTAGGCATGTATGTCAATCAACATCAATAGACACCTGCCAACCTTGATGTTGTATTAATTAATGTCAATTGACCTTGCTGATGTTGGTGACTAGTTTAGTCCTTAGGCCAAATGACCCAAACCCAAAATTACAAATTTAACCTAAAAACCTATCACAAAACCCCCCAACTTATCCTAAAAATACCCTACCCTATTTTCTACCCCTATACTAACATTTTCTACACCCATACCTCTAAATTATCCTAAAAATAACAAATACCCAAATCAAATTTCAAAATAACTACCAGAAACTCTTACCTCATCTCTTCATCTCTTCTTGGCTGACACAGCTGGCTCTTGTGGTGGTGTGCCTCCCACTAGGTTTCCTCCTTACTCTATCTTCTCAATCACTCTCATAGCTCTATTTTCTCCAATCACAAGTTGTAAATGAGTTTGGTTAACCACCAAACCCCCTTTTGTTGAGTTTGGTTGACCACTGACATCAATACTTATGCCTATCAACATTGATAACATTGCCCTAATGTGCTGATGTTAGCACTATTTATTATTGATATTATTAATTTCACTAACATCAGCACCATTGTAATAATGTTTTCCCCAAATAAGAAACCCTAACTTTTTAGACTTTTCCCATATAATGGGGTAATTAGAGATCACATATATCTCCCCAACCATGACAAATGTCATTAGAAATCACTTAAATCTTCACTCAAGATGAAATTTCTTAGATATCATGAATATCTCCTCACTCATAGACTCTTTTACATAAACCTTATATTGCTTCTCTTGACTCTTACCTCATCTTCTCATCTCTTTTTGGCTGGCATAGCTGGCTCTTATGGTGGCATGCCTCCGACTGGGTCCCCTCCTTGCTCTACCATCTCAATCACTCTCATAGCTCTATTATTCTCCAATCACAAGTTGAAAATGAGTTTGGTTGACCACTAAACCCCCTTTTGTTGAGTTTGGTCAACTACTGATATCAACATGCTTGACCTAATTCACTGATGTTATTACTTATGGTTATCAACATCGGTAACATCTCCCTAATGTGTCGATGTTGGCACTATTTATTTTTGATATCAGTAATGTCACTAATTTTAGCACCATAGCAATAATGTTTTCCCCAAACAATCAACCTCAACTTTTTAGACTTTTCCCATACATTGGGGTAATTAGAGATCACACACACACACACACACACACACACACACACACACACACACACACACACACACACACACACACACACACACACACACACACACACACACACACACACACACACACACACACACACACACACACACACACACACACACACACATCTCCCCAACCATGACAAATGCCATTATAAATCACTTAAATCTTCACCTAAGATGACTTTGCTTAGATATCATGAATATCTCCTCACCCATAGACCTTTTACACCAACCTTACATTGATTGTCTTGACTCTTACCTCATATCTCCATCTCTTCTTGGATGACACAACTGGCTCTTATGGTGGCATGTTTCCCACTAGGTCCCCTCCTTGCTCTGCCATCTCAATCACTCACACAACTCTATTTTTCTCCAATCACAAGTTGTAAATGAGTTTGGTTGACCACCAAACTCCCTTTTGTTGAGATTGGATGACCACTAACATTAGCATGCTTGACCTAGTTCACTGATGTCAGTACTTATACCTATCAACATTGGTAATATTTCCCTAATATGCTGATGTTGGCATTATTTATTACTGATATTGGTAATGTCACCGATGTTGGCACCATTGTAATAATGTTTTCCCCAAACAAGCAACCCCAAATTTTTAGATTTTTCCCATATACTGGGGCAATTAGAGATCACATATATCTCCCCAAACATGATAAATGCCATTGGATATCACTTAAATCTTCACCCAAGATGACTTTCCTTAGAGATCATGAATATCTCCTCACTCATAGACCCTTTTACACTAACCTTACATTGCTTGTCTTGACTATTACCTCATCTCTCTATCTCTTCTTAGCTGGCACAACTGGTTCTTATGGTGGCATGCCTCCCACTGGGTCCCCTTCTTGCTCTACCATCTCAATCACTCTCACATCTCTATTTTTCTTCAATCACAAGTTAAAAATGAGTTTTGTCAACCACAAAACTCCCTTTTATTGAGTTTGGTCAACTTCTGACATTAGCATGCTTGACCTAATTCACTGACATCAATATTTATGCCTCTCAACATCAATAACATTAACCTAATGTGTTGATGTCGGCACTATTTATTATTGATATTGATAATTTCACTAACATCATCACCATTGCAATAATTTTTTCCCTAAACAAGCAACCCCAACTTTTTAGACTTTTCCCATACATTGGGGCAATTGGAGATCACATATATCTCCCCAACCATGACAAATGCCATTAAATATCACTTAAGTTTTCACCCAAGATGACTTTGATTAGAGATCATGAATATCTCCTCACCCATAAAACCTTTTAAACCAACCTTACATTATTTGTCTTGACTCTTACCTCATCTCTCCATCTCTTCTTGGCTAGCACAACTAGCTCTTGTGGTGGCATGCCTCCTACTGGGTCCCCTCCTTACTCTTCCATCTCAATCACTCTCACAACTCTATTTTTCTTTGATCACAAGTTGTAAATGAATTTGGTCAACCACCAAACCCCCTTTTATTGAGTTTGGTTGATCGTTGACATTAGCATACTTGACCTAATTCACTAATGTCATTACTTATGCCTATCAACATTGATAACATTTCCCTAATGTGTCGATGTCAGCACTATTTATTATTGATATCAGTAATGTCACTGACGTCAACACCATTGTAATAATGTTTTCCCCAAACAAGCAACCCCAACTTTTTAGATTTTTCCCATGCATTGGGGCAATTGGAGACCGGATATATTTCCCCAACCATGACAAATGCCATTGGAGATTACTTAAATCTTCACCCAAGATGACTTTTCTTAGAGATCATGAATATCTCCTCACCCATAGACCCTTTTACACCAACCTTACATTACTTATCTTGACAGCTTATGCTATTTCATTCTAGTTGTCTATTATACACATGCATGTGTATTAGGTGTTTTGAATGGAAACTAGGCTCATCATGTCACCTTCAACACTTTTTATTTCTTAGGGTCACTTCCTACCTTGGATACCTAGGACACATCGACCATTAGAGATACAACTTTGATTGTTTTAACCTATCAGCTATCACTTGCAATCTATACTTTGGTTATTTCTATCTGATTCCTCCTCAACCCCACATGTTCTTGACTTTGTTAGTTATAGCTCATAGTAGTATATGCATATGAAGTGATACTTGATTCTCCACCACTCACCCCATTACATTTTCATCAAACTAGTACTTGATTTTGGTTTTTCCTTTGTCAATGCCCATTTTGAAGGGGGTACCTCATCCAATACTTAGAGCATATAACTCTTATTTTTGTCTTAATAACTTGTTAGTATAAGTTACAAGAAAAAAAGGGACAAATGTAGACACCAAAATTATGTCACACACACATGTGTAACTCCCTATGTGAAAACCCTTTTTAGCCCATTTTTCAATAATAACAAATAACCTCCCTAACCCATACTTTTACCCCTCACATATTTAATTAATTTTAAATACATAATTAAGTTAATTAAAAACCCCTTTTACCACCTTACCTATCCACCTCACCCTATGACTAATTCTCACCTGATGAGTCATTGCAAGACCTATTCCCCTCATCTTAACTACCCAAGATTTATTCTCACTTCCAAACTAAATTCCTAATCAACTACCTCCTTATTAACATCTTATTTTTACCATTTTGTAACATGTGTGACACTTGGCATGAAGAGCAATAGAAAATAGGCCAAAAATAGTAAGCTTGACCTATTTTGGGGCCACCAACATCAGCTAGCCCATGACCGACATTGATGGGATCTCTAACATCGGTGATATAAGCCAAAATCCAACTTGAAGTTTAGGTTAGTAGAAATCAAGAAAATTTATTCTTACTTTCATTCAAGCTCTCAACATTCAACTTTTGACATCCTAGCTTACTATCATCTTGAGTAAGTCAATCATTATTAGGAACTAAGATCTTGAGGACCAATAACACCTGATTTTTCTCTCTATTCAGGCCATCAATTTAGACTACTTGATAGGGACCATCAATCTAGCACTTATTATTTATTAACTACTATAGCTAAGTACATCACTTATTTAGTAGGTATTCGAAGTATTTACTTTGCTATCACTTCATATCTATTATTCATTACTTTACATACTCCTGACCGAACCCCCATGAGGGAGTTACAAATCTTCCTTACTTGTTTCTCCTTGACCTGACACACCAAACCTTAGACTATATCTACCCAAACCATACTTTCTCTCTCATAAAACTCCCCAACCTCATAAACCTGATCAAAACCATTTCCCAGACTTGAAAAAACCTTCTCTAAGCCCCTATGCAATTATTGCCCCTACCAACCTTGATAGCCTAACCAACATCAGTCACCTTCACCACTGACCTCGATAGTATAACTGATATGGATCACTCCCCTACTGACATCAACAACTATGGATTCCCTAACCAATTAAATTCTAACCAAACAACTTCTAAAATACAAATAAATTACACCACCTATACCCTGTCACTCTCTATTGCACTTAGGTTGTGAATAATAGTAATATTATCTCTCTTTCACTCTCTCTTTACCTCTCTTTTAGTTATTTATTAATTATTTCGTCTCTCAAAAGTAGACTATCATCTCTAAGGAAGTTTCACACTTCCTGAAACAAGTGCATAGCTTGGCATCCCACTCATTTATCTACTAAAAAACATATTATGGTAGTTCTTTCTTACTTGCAAGTAGTCCTCTTCAGCCAAAGACGAGTGCTCATAACATCTAAATATGGTGTTCAAACCAATCCAAGTTCATTCTAATCACTTATCCTCATCATTATTTTCTATTTTCCTTTAGACTTGAAATAGACAAAATTTAGCGAAACACATCCTCCATTTGGATTTGGAAAATAAAACATGGGTGCTAAATATGACTTTCATTTGAATACTTAGGACTTGGTTACAAAGAGAGGGAAACTTAGAGAGCATGGTCTGTAAGAGTCTTGTAAATTTAGGTGAAATAAAAGTGTTATCTTGACTTCAACCTTGTTTTATCCAATGTGGAGTGAAAGGAAAGGAAATCAAGAGGAATGAAACATGACATAATTTGTATTACTTCAAATTACAAAAAATGTCATAAAGGGAAAAAAGAGGGATAAAATGATAGAAAAAGTGTGATTCCTTATCATAAGAATAAGGGGAATGGAGGATAACATGCTAACACAAGTTATTATATAAATCTCATCTACAAAAAAAAGAAAAATCTAAAGTTAAGAATAGAGGTCACTAACTTGTAACCATTGCAAAACATATTATAAATAAGGAGTGAAAAGATGTTGATTTTATGATGAAGTCCAAGTTCTATCCATGGTCTTACACTGAAAATAATAAAAGAAAAACCCACAAGGGTGAGAAAAAGTATTGGAAAAATAAATGGATAAGAAAAAGATGTTTTATGTGAGCAAGGTCGGGTCCTATCCATGGTATTACACTATAACTCATAAAATAAAAACCCATGAGGGTGCCAAAACGTATGTAAATAGTATGAAAATAAAGAGGATAATTATATCATGAGGAAGACCGGGTCCTATCTATAGTTTTATAATTCAACTCATGATAAAAAGGGAAACTAAAAGACCAAAAGGAAGGACTAAGGTTTGTGAGAAGAGAGAAATGTTATAGAGGGCGAGACCTATGTAAGTATCCTATAAAAAGTGTTAGATCGATATCATATAGAAATAATTAAAATAAGGGAAGGATTAGACAAAATATTTCTTGAATAATTTTTCATTAGTGGGTTCTTTGAAAATGTGACCTCCATTGGTGTGAAAGTGATAAGTACTTGGACCAAGAATATCTTTTACTAAGTAAGGACCCCACCATTTTTGGGCATAGTTACCTTCTTTATCATGAGTGTAGTTTCATTTAAGGATAATATCACCAAAATTAAATGTGTAAATTTTGACTCATTTGTTATGTTTTTTGTCAATATGGGCCTTGTATTGGCAATTGTGTTACAAAGCAGAAAGACTATGTTTATCAACGAGATTGAGAACATGAAGGTAATATTCACATAATTATTCATCAAGAATGAAACCATGAAGAGATATATGGAGAGAGGGCAGCTCAAATTTTAATGGAAGGATTGATTCATAACCATAGACTAGAGAGAATGGTGTTACCCCAATGACAGTGCATATGCTAGCGCAATAGGCCCAAAGAGCAAGATAAAGATGAAGGTACCAATCTATGTGGGTTTCACAAATTATTTTTTGGAGAATAATATTAATAATTTTTTGGTGGCCTCAGCTTGGCCATTACATTATAGATGGTAGGGTATGGAAAATTTATGATTGATTTTAAATTTATGACAAATCTATTTGACATCTTTATATTTAAAATTACCACCATTTTTTGAAATGATAGTATGAGGGACACCAAAGAGGAAAATGATTTGATTAAGGATAAATTTGGAGATGGCAGTAATAGTGATGTTAACAAGAGGCATAGCCTCAACCCATTTGGTGAAATATTATGTGGTTGTGATTATAAAGATATGTGCAACTTGAGATTGAGGTAATTTACCTAAGAGATTTAATCCCCACATGGAGAATAGCTAAGGAAATTCTATGGTTTGAAGATCAACTAGAGATGAATAATTTAAATCATCATGAAACTAGCAAGGATTACACTTTTTAGAAAATTTTGTGGCATCCTTTTCAAGATTGGGCCAAAAGTATCAAATCCATAAGCATTTATAGGTTATAACATGTCCATTATAGTGGCCACCACAAATGCCTCCATGTTCTTGTTCTAGAATAAGAGGAACCTCATCTTGCATAACAAAGCATAACAAGGTACCTTCAACATTTTGATAATATAGGATTTTTAATTGAAATACATACTTAAAATATTATTTATAAATGTGAGTATTTTCATGGGAATCTAGGTTAGGAGGATAAGTTTGGTGTTTCAAGAATTGAATGATGTCTTTATACTTAGATGTGATCAAGGAATCCAAGATGGGTGGTTAGATCATGTGTTAGCTTCATAATGAGATCAAAATGAAAGGAAACACACTAACATGCATAACACTATCTTGTTTATATCAAAGGGGGGAGTACAACTAAAATTTAAGAAAAATAACCTTTCTTACCTTCCTTGAATTCTTTAAGATATTTCTTCATTTACTTGTTCATCTTATTCTAAAGAGATCTTTGGAAAATGGAGTTATGTGGCTCTTTCTCCTCTTGGCACCATGGTTTGTCTCATGCTTGATTGATGTAGCTTCATGGCTTAATGGATTGGCATTGTGATTCATAATTTTAGCATTATAACACTATTGTCATGCAATATTTCTCTAAAAATTTGAATTATAACATTACTCTATCCAAGCTCCCTAAATGAAGAGGTCTAGGCTTGTGTTTATCAGCTTATCAACTAATCACAACCTAAGGTGAGTTATGGTGTACTTAGAGTTTGTAATGGGTTCAAACCTAACCTTAGTGAGTTAACTAACCCTAGTAGAGTCAAAAGGTGTCGAATGGTCATGATTAGTAATGAATAGGCATGGGTGGGATATTTTTAGATATTTAAAAAAAATGATAACTCACAAAAGGTAATTATGCATTCCTAAGAAATTCTTTGATTTATGAATTTCCTTTTTGATAATTCATTTAATTTCTCATGGTTAATTCATTTTAGGCATTTGATTTGTTTTTTCATGTTAATTAATTCTATTTAGGCTTGACATTTTGAAAGATTTGAATTAATTCATGTGTGCATTTGGTATATTTAATAGGTCTATAGGCCAATATTGCATGTTATGAAGCCAAATTTGAGATGTTTAGAGATTCTTAGGTTTGATTAGTAAATGTTGGTAAGAATTGGTCTGAAGTTTGGTATGAATCCATTGGTGGTCACTTTTAGATGTCTACAGTTTGCCCCTATTCGGTAAGATGTTACAAACTATAGGCATAACAATGTCTTCTCAAATAATGAGAAAAGGCCTATATGTATGAAATAAGATGATTTGAATAAAAAGGCTTGTATGCCTATAATGATTCCCCCTAAAGGGAATAGCCAACACATCTATGGATGGACAGTCCATTGAAAAAAAGCAAGAAGAAAGGTGGAATTAAACCCTAGGTGAGATTAATCCAAATGAAAAAATGCTTACATTCATTGATTTAAAAAGAGTATTGATTTTCCCAAAGGTGGTTATAATCAATAACAAAGGGTGTGACACTAATTTTCCCATAGGTAGTTATAATCAGTAGAAATGGCATATGCCCAAGTTAGGGTTGATGATTTGAAAAATAATGATTTGCCCACAAGTGGTTATAATCATTAAGATAATTGAGATGGAATAAATATGTTTGATTTTAGCCTGGTAAGGTATATTTACAAGCATAAATCAAGGATATAACATGTTACATAGATTAAATATGAATGTGTACAAACATATATGCGATGCTCTAATGAATAAAGAAGAAAAAAAACTAAGCACATGAGGATGCAAAAAAGTGATGAAAGAGATAAACAAAATAATAATATTGATCAATGGGAAAGATTTAGTTGTACCTACCAATACAGAGATGCTCATCCTTATTAGCATTGATACAACTAGAATAATCAATGGTTTGATTTGATCAAGATGGGTGTGGTAGGTTTTTCCAAGGTACCAAGGAGAAAGTTTTGTAGCTCCATTACTTTTAAAAATTCTTCCTGAGCTAATTTTTGCTATAGCATGAGACTGTATGCCTCATGATATAACACCATGAGAATGTCACCTAAATATCCATAAATACTAACACCCAATCCAATAAACAATTAAAAAAAACACACCAATGATAAAAAATAATGATGACAATGTTGATGTTTTAATATGGATGGACTCAAATAATACATAAGGAAACACCAAATTAATGCATATAGACTGAGTTAAGGTAATAGTACTAAAATTAAACAAACAGACAAGTGAAGAAACAAACACTAACATATAGAAAGCAAAAAAATAAAATAGAAAACAAACACATAGAAAGCTTGAAATCAAAATAAAAAGAAAGCATCCTAAAAATTAATTTTCCTCAATAAGGTGGATCGAGGATTAATAACTAGGCTTAGATAGGATAAATGTTTCTAGATTTTGAAATTTATGAATGTTTTTGGAATTTTCTAAGCATCTCAACTTGATTTAGAATTATGAGATACTAAAAGGTCCAACTTGCAAAATGGTGAGAGTGTTGGTTTATATTTCTTGAAAAATAGAGAGACCATATGGAAAAATGAGATTGAGTTGACCTCAACATGAATTAAACACAACCTACATAGTCCCAAATTAACCTCAAGTCATAGTAGTTCCACCAACATAAAAGGCATGGAGAAACTAACTAGGTCACAACAAGTTATCAAATCTAGCAAATGAAAATAGTGATGATAAGGTGATGCAATAATGCATGATAAAAGGTGTTGTTCCTAATTTACCCATAGGAAATTATAATTAGGAAACAATGGTATAGGTTTATGGTACTAATTTGACCATAGGCAGTTATAATCAAATAAAATTGATCAAAGGTAAAATGGTAAATGAAAGATATCTTGTGAGATTAACTACCACACTACTTTCATAGACTATCATTTAAACATGGAATTCTAAAACTATTGAAACTAGATCAAGATCCCCTCATAAAAGATGTCAAAAGAACCAAAGGAACTAATATCAAAATAGGGTTGGGTATGATAGCTAAAAAAATATTTGGTCAAATAGGAAAGGCAAGGCATTATCTAGGACAATGATGGTATGCATATTGGATAAAATGGTAAAAGGGTTTCCCTCAAGTGGTAAGGCAAGGGAATGGTTAGGTATGGAACAATGACAAGGGGAATGACAAATAATGATGGTATGGTACATGTTTTTGTCCTGGGTATGGTTTTTTATTTTTTGATTTTCGTTGATGTGGAGATGCACATCCTAATCAACAAATGATACAACTATAATAATCAATCATGTAATGGTCTTCTTTGGTTACTGATTATGTTTTCTTAAAATTTTGATGCAAGGTATCCTTGTACCCTCTACAAAATAAAGTATGGCTAGGGATGGTAGATAGGGATAAATTTTGGATTATAATTTTGATTGGGAAATATAATGGTGGATAATAATGAAATGGATGATGGGTGGCAAACAAATAAAGATCAAGATTTTCAAGAACACACAATGTTGTTGATTATAGATTCAACATAACTTTAGATGTGGTGGGGCTGAAGTTTTGAATATTCTCTCAATAAGACCACCATATTTTTGTCATTTTTGATTGAGAGCATCTACCATCTAATTAGGCTATATATTGGAAGCCATATTTATTTTATCTTTTATTCTATCTTCATCAAATAGTGAAGGAATTTTGTGAATGAAGTTGTCTTGATTGCCTATAGTGCCTTCGAGAAGGTTTCACTAAGGAAAGTTGACTTTTTACTTTGATTATCTTCTAGCACCTATGAAAATGTTTCACTAGAAGATGATGGGTTTGAAATTTGATTTCCCCCTACCACCTCTAAAAAGGTTTCACTAGGAGAATGCTCTTCTTCTCCATGAATTTGGTCTTGGCCTCCTTGTTGTTCTTTAATTGATATGTCGCCATGGATGCAGTTCAACAAGGTATGATTATTTTGGTCCCAATAGACACTTGTGGGAGATTGAGTGTCAATAAAATGGATATGTTGGTTAGTGGTAATGGCATGTGTAGTGGTAATAGAATGGGGAGAGGCTTCATAATCCTTGTAGAAGATACTAGGAAAAGTTGTGTCAATGTTGAAGTACCATCCTCAAAAATCATGGAAGGATAAAAAATGTATTGAAATTGATCAGTGAGGCATATGTAACTAATGTTATAACAACCATGAATGTATTCTATTTCTAAATATGATTCTGACTCAATGAACTTTGAATCCAATACTCAGACTGATGTAGATTCTATTTTTTGGCTAAATTTGATGTCAGTTCAAGAATAGAACTTGACTCTAATTTTGATTCTTCATCTGATGTGGATACTAATACAATGATGTCTTATAAATTTTTTGGTATTGGATAAGTAATGATTTATGATGGCATAATGGGCTCCATAGAGATTAATTTATCAAAGTGAGACACCTCAATAGTGAGAACAAGGTCAAGATATAAATCCTCAAAAACTAGCTTGTCAATGGGAGGCTCTTAAAAAATAGGCATATGATCAAGGTAATTACTTTTGAAAAGGTGATTATAATCATTAAGAAGTGACTCAACAAAGACTGTCTCATCAGAGTGAGACTCCTCGACAATAGGTATAGGATTGGAAGGTGATTCATCATAGGTTGACCTATCATAAATGGTTAGTTCAACAAAAACATTATGGATTATTTAGTTTTATTGGCCTTGATTTATGATTGGTTGTAAAATACTAGTTTTGAATACAAATTGATCCTTGAATGATTGACTTGCTTAGAGAGGTAATGATTGGCTCGATTGGGGTTGGATGATTGGTAAAGGTTTTCTATAGTGGGGAATAGATGGTAATGGTTGAATAGTGACCGATGGTTTTTTTTTTTTAACTCAAAACGGGGGTAAAAATTTATTCAGAAACAAGAAAGTCCAAGTTACAGATTGTTATCCTGATCCACCATGTGAATCAAATCCTGATACATACTATCAAAAAGCATTCCCTGAGCTGTAATATTCCACGTAGGGCCGTTCTCCGAAGCCCATTTAGCAAGCTGGTCAGCAACACTATTCCATTCCCTGGGAATATGATTGAAGGAACTATAATTGAAAGATGCACATAAATCCCTAATCTGATGAACAATAACACTTAACTTCCAGTCTATTTTACCAGTAGGCCCATTATTAACCAAATTTATCACAACTTGCAAATCAGATTCGCAAATAACTTCATAATATCCCTGTTGACAACAAAACTTCATAGCCTCCAGAATCGCCACTGCTTCCATATGGTTATTTGTGTGCCATCCTTTGTAAATAGAGAAGAGAAACACTATATTCCCTGCACAATCATGAGCAATCCCGCCCACACCAGCCTCACCTGGGTTTCCTTTTGAGGACCCGTCAGTATTTATTTTTATCCTACCAGCTTCAGGGGGAGTCCAGCAGCCTATTCTGTTGACTGGTCGCATCTTTGAGTTTCTCCCATTCAACGTCGCTCCATTCTTCCCAGCCTCCAAGCTCGGGCTAAGGGTAATTCCCAGGCATGTGCACCAACCCTTCACTTCCACGTCAAGGTCTGCGTCTCTCAAACATTTAAATTGCAACATTTCCTGCAGCGAATGGCAAATTCTTTTCCACAGCGAACTTAGTTCCAGCTGCGCACCCCGAAACACTCTCTTGTTTCATTCCAACCAGACATTCCACAATATAAATGTCGGGCCCACAGTCCAGGCATTTTGCAAGATGGAATTCCTAGCTGGAGCATGTCCTAATTTGTCCCAGAACTCACTCAGTGAGTGAACATGGCGGCAGGGGGCATCCCAAGCAGACCACCACAGGTGCCACACCTGTTTGACAAAATGACATTGAAAGAATAAGTGCGTCCCTGTTTCTTCACTATTATGACAGAGCACACAAAATGACGGTCCCTGAAATCCACGTTTGCACAAATTGTCCCAGGTGAGACATTTATTGTGAGTAAGGAGCCACATGAAAAAATTACATTTTGGCCAAGATATCGGATTCCACACCTTTTTCCCCCAAAAAACCTGACCTCTGTTGAAAATTTGATGAATCAGACTCATATACCCAGCAGAAACAGAATACTGACCATTAGCCTCTCCTCCCCAGGCTAGCATATCACTTCCTTGCAAAGAATTGCATCCTCTGAACTCGAGGATTTGAATTAATTCACTCTTCTCCTCCACCGATCCTCCAGGGGGCCAATCAGAGGAGTTTTTCCATCTGTACCCAATAGACAAACCTATGCTAACAGCTTCTTTATAATGCATTACCTTGTTCCAGCCAGCAGCATGAAAGGAGTCAGCAAGTGTTTGCAAGTGAGGATGTGAAACTAATATGGGTGGCGCACCATCCCATGAGTCTTCCCAGAAGAAGGCCTCAGTTCCACTATTGCACACCCAAAACAGGTTTTGCTTCACAAGCTGTGCTCCCGCCTTAAGGGTGCCCCAAACCATCGAACCTCTACCCTCCAGAGGAAATCTGGAAACATCCTGTGAAACAGCCCCCAGAAAGTATTTTGCTGTCAAGATGCGGGCCCATAGGGAAGAATGATTCGAGCACCACCTCCAATATAACTTGGCAGCTAAAGCTTGGCTGACCAACTCAGCCGAGCGTAGTCCAAGTCCTCCATCTTGCTTTGGGCTGCACACAGTTGCCCAATTGATAAGACTCCATTTCGTATTTTGAAGATTCCCACTCCAAAGAAACTTCCTAGAGAGGGCATCATATTCTTTTAGGAAATAAGTTGGAGAAACCTGCACCATGCTACGGTATATAGGTAACGCCTGTATGACAGATTGAAGGAGAATCACTCTACCAGCCGTAGATAACCATCGGTGAGTCCAATGACTAATTTTCTGTCTTAGCTTGTCCAACACATTTTGCCAAAAAAGCCTGGGCTGCCTCCCAACAACTATGGGAATACCCAGATAAGTCACAGGAAGTGTTTGAGTCTGAAACCTCAAAATTGCTACTATCCTTCTCTGAATAACCTCAGGCGTATTGAAAAAGAAGATTGAGGACTTATGGTCATTTATCTTTTGTCCAGAGGCCTGCAAATAATTGTCCAATGTGGTCCAGAAGGCTACCGCTTCCCTGATTCGGGCTGTCCCAGCTAAGATAGTATCATCAACGAATTGCAGATGAGTCAATGCAGATACATCTCTCCCCCATTTCCAACCATGTAGAATATTTTGAGTGACCCGCTCTTTGAATAGCCGCCCTAGTCCCTCAGCCATAATGATGAACAGATACGGTGAGAGCGGATCTCCTTGCCGAAGGCCTCTCGAGGCCTTAAAAAGCTCAGAAGGTGCTCCATTTATAAGGACTGAAAAGGAGGGCGTAGAAATGCAGCTGAGCACCCATCTAATCCAATCCTGATTAAAGCCGAATGTCGAAAGAATTTTGCTCAGAAATCTCCAGCTAACTCTGTCATAAGCTTTGGCCAAGTCAAGCTTAATGCACATAGCCCTCTCCTGCGAAATACTCATAGAATGAATGGCCTCCGAGGCAATCACCACCCCATCTAATATCTATTTACCAGCAACAAAGCCACCCTGCTCCTCCGAAATAAGACTAGGAAGGAGTCCTTTCAGCCTTTGCGCAATGAGTTTAGAAATAATTTTGTAGATCACGTTGCAAAGCGCAATAGGTCTATACATATCCAGCTTATTCGCCTACTCCTTTTTTGGAATAAGAGCAAGAAATGTAGCATTCAAGGCCCTAAGCATATCCTTGCTGACATATGATTCCTAAATCACTTCCATCAAATCCCCTTTAATGGTATCCCAAAAGTCTTGAAAGAATTCTGTCGGAAATCCATCAGGCCCGGGGGCTTTACCTCTCTTCATACTGAAAACCGCCTCCTCCACTTCAGCCATAGCAATTGGCCGCATAATCCTGTCATTCATATCCTCATTCACTAGTTTAGGAATGCACTCTAAAACAGTATTTTCTGCCTCTTCATCAGGTACTGGATTACTAGTGAAAAGATCAGTAAAATATCGAATAGCTTCTCTATTAATAGCCTGAGAAGTGGTAAGACAAGTCCCATCCTGAGTCACAAGAGACGTAATAAAATTCCTGTTACGGTGAGCTTGAACCGAGTGATGGAAAAAAGCCGTGTTCTTGTCACCCTCCTATAACCAATCTATGCGGGCTTTCTGTTTCCAATATATTTCTTCTCTCAGTTCCCATTCCACTACATCATTTACAGCTCTTGCTTCTTCCAAACGGAGGCTGTCCGAGAGTCCATCCTCCCTTATCTTTCTGGTTATTTCATCTAGCTGCTCTTGCGCCTTCTTCTTCCTACCTGTTAAATTACCAAAGCAAGTTCTATTCCAAATCTGCAGTTTTCTTTTAACATACTGGAGTTTTTTACAAAACGAATACATCGCTGTCCCAAAAGCAGGGCTACCTTGCCTCCACCATTGGTCAATACAATCATGAAGCCCAGGATCTCTAAGCCACATCAATTGAAATTTGAAGGGTGATTTTTTGGGTCCTCCAATATATCCAATGGATAGCTTAATAGGCCAATGGTCAGATCCATTCCAATCTAAGATTTCAGAGGTGATTGACATGGCACTAGACTGCCAAAAGCAAGAAACTAAAAATCTATCAAGGCGTTCTGAGATGGCAGTATTACCTGATCTTCTGTTGCACCAGGTGAAGCGCCCATTTGATGGTTTAACATCAGAGAGGCGTAGGACTTCTACATTTTGACGAAAGCATTCTGAAGAAGGCCCTAGCCGCTTCAATCCTCCTCTTTTCTCTTCCAGATTCATCACCGCATTAAAATCGCCTGCAACTATCCACGACAAAAATGGAAAGCAAGTTCAGATATAACGAATGTGGTCCCACAGTTGCAATTGCCCCTCCATGTCTACAGGTGCATACACTGTGGTTATCAAGCAGACTTCACCAGTCTCAAAAGAGGACACCACCATGGATAAGGCTGAAATGTTGGTAACCCAATGCATGGGCAGAATTTTTCTTGGGTCCCATCCCATAGCAATGCCTCCTAAACTACCCCAAGCCCCAACACATTGCCATTGTCCTGTTGGCCAAATATTTGGCGTATAGGCCAAAAGTGAATCAACCGTCAATTTCGTCTCCTGAATACATACAATATCCGGAGTATGTTTCCACACCAAGCTTCTTATAGCTTTTTGTCTAGGGGAGCTATTCAGGCCCCTTACATTCCATGATACGACTATCATTGAGTGGGTTGGGGGTAATGCTCATCCAAGGTTTTTACAACCCCAGCCTCCACAAGCAAATCACCTGTAATTTTAAGTTTGTCTTGGTCCTTCTTTCACCCACCTTTGGACGGAGCTGCCGAGGTGACCTTTTTGAATTGTTTCTGAACTAGTCCAAGTGCCAAAGCCGGCCCTTTTTCCTTTTTTCCAGCATCTCCTGCCTTAACCACATCAGCCCATCTGTCTTCCTTTTCTTTTCTTCCACAGGAAGCCTCTAACATTCCTTCTTCCTTTCTAAAAACATTATCTACAGGCGTTTGAATCATCAATTCTTGACCTTCGTGGAGGTCATCAAATTGCTTCGAGCGCTCCATATCCTCTCCCTGTTCATCCATCGGAACCCCATCTTCGAGAGCCATGCAATCAAGGGCCTCAAACCTATTAAACCCCAAGTCTACCTGCCTATCTGCATTCCCTCATTTCTGACCACGCCCTCTCGCTCGCCTCCTAACTGGTATGAAACCGTCTTGCCCTGCCTGCAAATGATCACCTACCCCCTGCATCAAGCTCGCATTTTTTAAAACTTCACCTTTACCCAACCTATCCGGCTGAAATTTCCCATTTTCTGATTGGACTTAATGCCAAGTCTCTTTCCCAGCATAAGTAGTGTTTGGCGTTGAAGAATCAAGGCCACTTCCTGAATCTTTAACAACCTGAGGACACTGACGATGTAGATGTCCGTATACATGGCAGATTCTACATCTGAAGGGAATGGCTTCATAATCAATCTGTTGGATACATGATAGGGATCCCATGCAAATCTCTATAGAGTCTGGCAGCGGGTTATTCAAATCCATATCTACGCAAATACGGGCGTAAGATATCACTTTTTTGTTTAATGACTGGTGTGCAATCGCTGCTGGTGTTCCCAGCATTGCCCCTATTTGCCTGAGTATATCTTCTCTCCAAAATTCAAGTGGCAGCCGAGGAAGACGGACCCAGACTGGGACACATGCTGGGAGCTCATCAGCTGAATTGAAGCCCACATGCCAGGGTTTAAGAAATAATCCTACACGCTCATAGAAGTATGGGCCTCCTTCAAAAATATGATTTCGATCCATCATAGAAGAAAAACTTACCAGAAAGTAGCTATTTCCTGCTAGCATGATGTCAAAATCCCCTTCAATGACCCAAGAGCGCCTGATCCATGCTTCCAAAGCCGCCACAGGGATTCTAATACCCAAAAATTTGCAGATAAGGGTATGTGAAGACAAATATTCAACTTCCTCCTGGATTGTCTCTTGGGGTATAATTAGAACAGGTCTGTCCTTGCTTCTAAGTAAGCAGCCATTAGTCTTGTTTAATTTAGTCCTTTCACTGGAGTAAAACTCTGCCTGAGCCGCCGAACTTGCCCCAGGCGTCTCTCCTTCCCTCCTAGGGCCTGTCATCAGGCCGCCACTTCCCCCTTCGCGCCCAGCCAAAACCTCCATCCGCGCTCCCCTCCGACCGATGGTTATTTAATGATAAGGCATTATGGAACTTAATTTCTTGTACAAACCAAAGGACTATGTCCTCAAATGATAAAATAAGGGCATTGTGGAGCTTGATTACTCACACAAGCCAAAAGATGAGGTCCTAAAATTGAAATGGTTGGTCATCATAGATCTTGGTTACTCACACAATCTAAAGGATGAGGTCTTGGTATAATGAAAGGGCATTGTGGAGCTTTATTTCTTATACAAGCCAAAGAATGAGGACCTAGTAAAATGAAAGGGCATTATAGATCTCGATTGTTCACACAAGCTAAAGAATAAGGTCCTGGAATCAAAATGCTACATTGTTATGGAGATTTGTTATTCACACAAGCTAAAGGATGAGGTCTCAATAAAAAAATATGGCATTATGGAGATTGATTACTTATACAAACTAAAGGACAAGGTCCTAGAATAGAAATGGTTGGGTGTTGTGGATATTTATTGCTTGCACAAGCCAAAGGATGAGGTCTTGGAATAGAAATGGTAGTCCATAGATATGGTGGAGCTTGATATCTCATGTAGTTTGAAGGAAAATTAATGGTATAGGTGTGGAAAAATACACCATGATTGGTGAAATTACAAGCATTGTACATCTACCAGCCATTAGAAGGTACCACAAAACACTTTTTTTAGATTTTTTCCCTAAATTGAGGATTGTAGGGAGGATAAGAATCCATCTCACAAACCACTTATTTATCAAAGGTAATGATTATGGTCAATTTATGAAAGTATTTGATCATAAGGAAGATCTTGATGATCTTGGATTTGTTCCCGAGATTAAGGATTGTAAGGAGGATATGGATCTATCTCACAAAGAACATTATCTTAGTAGGGGTCTTGAGCAAATTCATTCTGTGTAGCCATTCTAGCATAACTTGGATTATTTGTAATTCCACCACAAGTGTAGTAAGACATATATGCATCAATAATGAAATATCCAAAAAAAGTCTTAGAGTTATAAACACTCTAAAAAACAATGTCCAAAGCATAAAAGGTTTAAGCTTGGTCCAACTTGGTCTAGGGGAGTTGTATCTCCAAACTGGTCTATGATAAAAACTTGGTATAAAATATTCTAATGTCAAATATCTCACATATAAAAGTTCAAGTGTCTAAATAAAAATGACATATCAAATTCTAAGTCCAAAATGTTTCAAATAAGGTATAAACTATAAAAGGTATAGGTTGCTACGTCTTTTGGCCAAATGTGGCATTAAAAGCTAGGTTCAAAATAAGGCATGTGCTAAGACTTTTGGCCAAACGTGGTGTCAAAAGATAGATTTAAAATAAATATTATAATTTTAATGTAACAAACTTGGAGCACTTTGGCATAGACCCAGCATATGGAATCAAACATAAAATTGGTCAATTGGTATAAGGCACATGGAGAGAGATTATTTTCTCCCAAATAAAAGTCACAAACAATGATAACAAATAGGCTCTTTTGAACAAATAAGATAAACAAAATTTAATGACATGAAGGCACTATGCAAATATCCAAGCAATAGTTTTCAAAGTTGGGTAATGAATTAACTAAGTTACATAACCCAAAAGAGAAATTTATGTGTATTAGTCCCTTAGAGATGAGGCCTAAACAAAAATCAATCAATGTTTGAATTTGAACTTGTTAAAATTAATGAAAAAATAAACTTATAAAACTATGCATATTAAAATAAACAATAAACTAGGCACAATGGAATGGCATAATGAGACAAGATAAGGACTCAAATGGCGTACATGGAATTAGTTCTAAAAACTAGCATGTAACACAAGGCAAACAAGTATTGAAACAAATTGAGTAGCATAATGGTTTTATCACTCTATAAATATGTGACAATGGTTTTTTTTAAAGACTTAAGTCACAAAATACTTGACATGATTTGGGAAGCATAACATTACCCATTTCAATCAAGACACACACAAACAAATTCGGAAAACGTTTAAAGGCAAATGTGTGTGATAAAATGGCTAGCATAACACCTCCTCAAACAAGGGAGTGATGTATAAACAAAATAATTATGACGTGTATTTAAACAAAAAATGTTTTAGTCTTCAAACACCAATTAATAAAAAAATAAATGATAGAAATACAACTAAGTATAACATCCTAGATCGTATCAAGGTGTGGTAAGTGGGTTGACTAGAACATACAAGTTAAAACCATCTATATTGATCTCAAGTGTGTCTAATATAATAGAAGTAACACATAAATTGAGTTCATATTGATCAACTTATCATGAAAGGGTCTATTCCTTTGCATGATAATTCCATCCATTGATTGCTTAGTAAAATCTATTGGTTGACCAGACTTGACTTGGGCTTTTGTTACTAAAGGAGTGGTTAGCCGCTCAACCTCCTAGCTCTAGCAGTATGCATACCATAATTTTTATACCCCATCATGAAGTGGGGTTGAAACACTATTGTGAGATTAAGCCCTAGGTCAATGCTTTCCTAGAGAACTCATGTGAGACAATGATACCCCCTTCACAATCCAAATTGCATGAAAATAAATGACTAGTGGAAAGACTTTAGGGTTGATTTTATATCACCCAAGACCATAAAGGTTTTGGGGAGAGCCTAGGAAATGTTTTTTCACTCTTTAGACTAAGGCACAAATGTAATGAAAAAGATCTTTTGATCACTCGAGTTCTATATAAGGGATGGGGGGAGATCATACACGTGTTATTATTTTTATGAAAATAAATAATAAATAAATAGTTTGCAAGTAAGTATGAGTGAATTTTGATTTGAGACACCAAATTATAATGTGATGATGTTCATTACTTAGCCCCTTATCTTAATTATGAACTCTTGAAATAAATTACACGAAACCACTTAAGCAAAACCATCTCTATTCCTTTTAAACCCAAAACACAAATGTTCAAGTTTTAGCCTAAGTTTTTTTTTAAGCACTAAAGACAAGTGTTTAAGACATAAGCAATCATTTTAATCACCAACATTGAAATGTTTCTAATATTTAGCCATTCTAATTCATTTTAAACACCAATGGCCAAATGTGCAAGATCTAACATGTTTATTTTAAGAACCAAATTAAATTGTGAAAGACTTAGCTAATTTTTTTCGACACCCAAAATGATATGTGTATTATCCAAAACATGAAAATCTATATTCCAATCATGTCTTGGACCTACACAAATGATAGTGTGTAGTCCTTATTAGAAGCACTTTTGATTGTGATCAAATTAACTTTGTAAAAGTATCTCTTGAGTTTTTATTTTTGAAAACATAATGACCATGGTTGGTCAGAAATGATCGATGCTAGTTTCAAGGTAATCGATGTTGTTTTATTCATATAGAATTGATGTCGATCATGAAAAATCAATGACTGTTGATTAAGACCATCATCGATTACCTATGAACTTGAAGGTAAAACCACAGTAGATTAAAACATTAGGTTAGGTAATGATTAGCTAAAAACTCAAAAAAACCTATAAGGTAAGGATTAGATAGAGAGTTTAAGGATCAAATATGCTAAAAAATAACATTTATAAATACTAGAAAGAATCAAAATATAATCTTTATGAACTATACTTTGTCCTACATATCAATAAACATCAGTTACACAAAACCAAGCTCGATTGGGATAACCTGATAATGGTCACATATAACTGATGTTAGTTAGGCTTGAATAATTTCTATATCTATGTAAATTTGAGTGAACATAACAATCCAAATTATGGTAAATAAAATATAAATTATAATTTTGAAGGAATTCAAGAATTATTTTATCGGTTTTTTAGTTTCATCTTCATCTCCTTGCTACATGGGGTGTTCATGGTCCTACTAGGCATGCCATTTATGATAAAATAATACAATAAGGGTGGTTAGATCATGTGTTAGATTTAAAATGAGATCAAAATGAAATGAAACACACTAATGTGCATAACACTATCTTTCATAGATCAAAGGGGGGAGCTTAGTGAAGAAAACCAATTGACAAAGCATAACTAAAATGCAATAAAAATAACATTTCTTACCTTCCTTGAATGCTCCAAGAGATTTATTCATTTTATTTCTTGTCTTGTGCTCAAGATATCTTTGGTAAATGGATTTATGTGGTTCCTTATCCCATTGGCACCATGGTTTGGATCATGCTTGCTTGATGTAGCTTCATGTCTTGATGGATTGGATTTGTGATTCATAAATTTGGCATTATAACACTATTTATCATGAAATATTGATATAAACCCTACATTATAACATTACTTTATCCAAGTTATCCAAATGAAGAGGTGTAGACTTGTGTTTATAGGTTTAGAAACTAACCCTAATCCAAGGTGAGTTAGGGTGTAGTTAGAGCTTATAATGGGTCCAAACCTAACCTTAGTGAGTTAACTAATGATAGTGGAGTCAAAAGGTGTCAAATGGTCAAGATTAGAAATGAATAGGCATGGTTGGGATATTTATAGATATTTTTTTTAAAATGATAACCCATAAAAGGTAATTATGCATTCCTAGGATATTGTTTGATTTTTGAATTTCCTTTTTGATAATTCATTTAATTTCTCCTAGTTAATTATTTTTAGGCATTTGATTTTATTTTTCATGTTAATTAATTTTATTTATGATTTTTGACATTTAAAAAGATTTGACTTAATTTATATGTGCATTTGGTCCATTTAAGAGGTATATAGGCCAATATTGCATGTTATGAAGCCAAATTTGAGACATTTAAATATTCTTAGGTTTGATTGGAAAAGGTTGGTAATAATTAATATAAATTTTGGTATGAAGCTATTGGTAGCCACTTTTAGATGTCTATACTAGACACCTAAAATTGGCCATCAATGGATTCATACCAAACTTCAGACTGATTCTTACCAACTATTACAAACTAAGCCTAAGAATATTTGAATGTCCCAAATTTTATTTTGAATCATTCATCAAAGCTCTAAAACTTATTGAGACATCCCTAATTGGGTTATCCTATCATAATCAACAAAAACATCTCATAGATTCATCTCTAATCATCATATGACATCATAACATGTAATTTGGCCTATAAACCTATTAAATGAGGTAAATACACACATGAAGTTAAATCAAATCTTGAAAATTCTAAAAATCCTAATCAAAACCAATTAAAATTATAAATATAATTAAATTACTAGTTGAATTATCCATGAGTAATTAATAAAATTCTAAAAAAAAAATTTAGAAATCAATAATATCCTAGGTTTTCATGATTAACTTTTGCGAGTTTTCAAGCCTCTGCAAATATCTCAAAATATCTCATCCATGCCTATTCATTTCAAATAATGAGGCTTTGACACCTTTTAAATCTACTGGGTTTAATTAACTCACTTAAGTTAGGTTTGAACCCATTCCATGTTTACACTACACCTTAACTCACCTTGAGTTAGGGTTAGTTTCTAAACCTATAAATACAAGCATTTGTCTCTTCATTTGGAGAGCTTGGATAGAGTAAAGTTATAATGCTAGTTTTATAGAAAGATTCAAATCTATAATGTTATAATTATAAAATCACAAGCCAAAACTAACATCAAGCCACAAGCCATGGTGTCAAGGGGAGAAGGGGATAGCCAAGCTCCATTTTTGAAGACTCTTTAAGCACAATAAGTGTGTTTTTATTCAAGTTTTGTTACTTAGTCTAACACTTGATCTAAGTAATCACATGTACCATAGTATTTATCAAATGGTGATAACCTCAATGTGTAAAATAAGTGAATCTTATGGTTGAATATAATACAAAGATTTTCTTATTTGGATAAGAAAATTGGGATCGATAAGAACCTAGTACGGATCAAAAAAATATGTTGAAAAAGCAAGGGAATCAATAATAAAATTATAATCTTGATGGCTATAATTGATGGTGAAGGAAATGAAATATTGGGTGAGATTATTTGTAATTTTATGATAAGAAATGATATTCTCTTTTTTGCATTGGTAATCACCATTAACTTAGTGGTAAATGAGTTGGAAATCACCTAAAGCATACAAGTATTGGATATCTAAATCAAGGGAAGCTTTCATGCCTAAGATTAAAGCTTCGTACTCTACCATGTTTTTAGTGATGTTAAATGTTAAGAAAAAATCTAAAAGGATGATTTTTATAAGAGGGTTCATAAGAATACAACCTACCCCCGCTCCTTAAAGACACTTAACACCATCAAAGTGAAGGGTCTAAGTATCATCATAAATATTGACATTAATTTTGAGAATTTATTTGATAACTACTTTTGGTTTAGTAGTATCAGGGAGAATAGTGGATTTATTGAGATTAATTACTTCAATATTAGTATTAAACTTATCGAATTAATATTTTATAGACATGACTTGGTTGAGACCTTCAACATAGATAGTATTATCATCAAGAAGACTATCTTGAAAATGGTTGGTAGTAGACATGAGAGATGTGATAAGTTAATCAATGGTGATTTGTCCTTTGATAGATTTTTAAGTAATAATTTAGATATCAAATTCTATGAGAATGACCATCCACTTGACAATTATGTCTCTAGGAAGAATGGATTTTGAGAATTGATGAAGGGGATCACAATAGATGATAACATAAGTGGTTTGATAAAGCATATAATGTCAAAGTTCTTCAGTTGTAAAATATATGCTGAGGCAATATGTTTAAATTTTGTGTAATGTTTTTCATAATCAATGAGGCCTCGAATAATATAGCAGATGTCATATTCTCTTCCAATATCATCTTGTTGGGCAAGCATTTCCCCAACTAATATAGGTGTGGAAGAAGTATATAGGATCAAAGGTCGATTATTTGAAGGGGATGAAGAGTAGGTAGGTGAATCAATGATTTTTTCATATTATCAAATTATTTTTGACAAGGATCTACCCATTCTAGATAATTACCTTTCTCAAGAAGAGAATTGATGGAGTGGATATGATAATCCATTTTGGGGATGAATAGTTTGATTACCCTAAGTTCATTGAGATAAGTGTGAATGTCTAAAATGGATTATAATATGGGAATGGATATGATAACATTAATCTTGGCAGGGTCAACATTGATGCCATAGAGAGAAATTAAAAATCCTAATAATTTTCTAGATCTGACATTGAAGACAATTTATAAGGATTTAGTCGTTGTATTTAAGAAGGAGATCAAAGATGATGGCAAGATCATAAATATGGGTCTTAAAAAAATTAAGCATAAAAATGAGGTCATCCACATAGATTTTTACAATTTTTTGAATAATATCATGAAATATATGGGTCATTGCTCATTGATAAGTAGATCCACCATTTTTTAGGCCGAAGGGCATTTTAACATAGTAATAGGTACCCCATTCCCTGGTGAAAGTTGTTTTATGTTAGTCTTTGGGGGAAATGTGAATTTGGTTATATCCTAATAAACCATCCATAAGAGACAAAATTTCATAACTATTTGTGGAATTGACAATGGCATATATTAAAGGTAGAGGGAAATTATCTTTGGGACAAGCAAGACTAAGATTACCAAAATCAATGAAAACATGAATGACCATAGTGAATTTTTTTTTGAATAGGGACTATGTTAGAAACCCATTAAGAATAGTCCACTAGTTTGATAAACTTAAAATCAAAAAGTTTGATAATTTATTTATGGCATAATTTGGAAACTCGAGTGAAATTTTTTGTTATTTTTGGTGCATAGGTTTGACATTGAGATAAGTGATGATATTGTGCACCATAATTATAGGGTCAATACTAGGCATGTCCTCATAGGACCAGGTAAATATCTCATGATAATTATTGAAAAATAAGATAAAGTTATCATGTTCAGTAGGTGTGATTTTGAGAGAAACTAAAATAGGTTGAGGACAAGATGGAGTGCCATATTCAATGTGAATAGTTTCTTTGATAAGCATAGCATTGCCATCTTGGCAGTGGTATGGTGCATTAGGTAAATAGATTGGATTATCTTTAGGGTCGATGCTAGCAAAGAATTTATTTAAATAAGTGTATTTATTTTTTTAATTCCTAAGTTTGTAATGTTGCCAAGGAAGTTGAGGTTCTCAGGCATGATGTAGTTAAAGAATAGCTTCATCGCTAGTCAAAGTGGGAAGAGGACCATAATACTCAACATCTAATTCAAGATCAAGAATTTTATTACCATGGATATCATATTTAGAATGTATCTGATGAACATTTATAGATTTGGCATCTAACGTAATCTTGGAAGTATGAGGAGTATATTGATCAAATGAGGTTGGTGTGTCATTAGTTTCTTTAATAGGGAAATAATTAGATGTAGTGATGGGATCTGTACATGGTAGAGAAGATGCCATAATTCATAGAGGTTTAAAGGGTAAGATTTATTTGACCACCTAAGGAGTATCAAGAAGTGAAAGATTAGCAAGAGGTACATGAAATTTAGGGTCTAATTAAAAATCCATGGAAATGGTGTGAACATCCCAATTAAAAGCATCCATTTGAGATAAAGTTTTTTTATAATGTTGAACATTGAAGTCTCAATATGGAGCTTAGACCATGATGTAATTATAATCATAGGTTGGAGAAATGGTACATTCTCAAGATTGAGGGGGGGTTTTAGAAGGTGAAATTATGAGATTACTAAACTTAAATAGAGACATGATTATAGGATCTTAGAATAATTTGTCCACTCCATAGTCATTGCATATGAATACATATTCTAAGTAAGAAGGTTCATGAGCATTACATGGAGGGGGAAAATCAGTGATCTCATCAATGAGAGGAATACTATGATCACAAGGTAATAAAGAGGGAGGAAACCACTCTGAGATATAAGGAGGTAGATTAGTAGTGTTACAAATATGTTACAAGTCATTAGGTTGATCATCCTCTAAATCAATAAGAGTGACTAGTAGGTCTAGATTAATGTTGATGAATTTAGGTAAGGGACCATTATTAATGGAATGTGATATTAAGATTTTACATGGGGAAGGTGAATACTCTAAGAGTAAGGATCAAGTTCATGATTATACCATTTTATGTTATGTAGGAATTTAATGCATTAGCTACTAGAAGAGGTGATGGCCCTCATTTTATGAGTCCAAGGGCAATCAAGGAGTATGCCATAAGATAGATGCAAGTCAAGGACCATAAGTTTAGTTTGAATTGTCTTAGGTCTGATTGTTAGAGGAAGCCAAATACAACCAAGTGGCTTGTTCTCATTTTTATCAAATCCATGATAGGTAAGGTAGGTTTGCTTGAGATGATCCTTATTATAGCCAAGTTTTTGGATGAGCCACAAAGATGTCACATTAATACCAAACCCTTCATCAACTAAGACTTTATGAATAAGGGTAGTATCAATGGCCATTTTAATGAATAGTGGTTGATCATCAGTGAAAAAAAGGATCTCGTCATTAATCATGTCATCTTTAATAAATTCAATAGAAGGCTTGGAAGAAGGATAAATGAATTTAATGGTATGTATGTTGGTAAGTTGAGGATAAATAGAGGATAATTATTAATCTATAAAATATGGATCTTCAATTTCTTGTAATTATTACATGAGGAACTTGTGATGATAATTGGAAGTATGAACTAACTCCATAAGTGGAATCTTGAAAGGCATGGAGTTAAGTTATTTGATAAAGTTCTAATGGGATTTAGAAAAATAACTAGTGCAAGGTTTATAAGGTAAGTCATATTTTTGAAGGAATGGAAGTTGTTAGGGGTTTAAAAGAAGGATTTGGTTCCTTAGAGGATTATGAATCTAAATTAATGGTTGTAGTATCTTTAAGAAGTTATTATTCCAAAAATGGTTTCTTAGGTTTTGTGATAGGATCTTTCTGAGTTGGTTTGTGATGATAATTGACCTTATCTATGTTAACATATTGAGAATTATTATAATATTAGTCATAGTTGGAATCAATAGCCTAAACATCCTTGTTATTTATTATAAGATTAGATGTGGAAAATGTTTTTTGGTTATTAGAAGAAGAAGCTTTGGGATATTGTCATTTTTAAGAAGTAGTGTTGTACTCTTGATGATGGAGTTGGATCATGGCTTCATGATTAAAGGAATAACCAAGCATGTAAGAGATATAAAATTTAGTAAGCCCTCAAAAAAATTCATAGATATGTCCAATGTCAATATGAAACAAAAAAAATTAAATAGGATCATTCCACTTAGGAGGATTATTAGGATAAGTAAATGTTTTAGAGGGTAGCAAGAACTATTTCTTTTGCTAAATAATTAATGGTATGTGAGAATATAGGGGAGTGCCAGATTTGGAAACTCATGATTTGGTTTGAGGAGTATTTTTAGTGATGGCATTAGTATAAGTTTGAAAAGATCCTTTAAGTAATTTAGTATTAGGTTCAAATTGCTTTAGGAGGAAGTCTTGACGTTTGGATTCGTTAAGAGCTTTGTTAAGCATTTGAGGAGCAAAATTTCAAACCTTATATTGAAGTGAAAGAGTTAAAGTAGTTATAAAGAGTTTAAATAAATTTTCATTAGTCATGCTATGATTGGCCTTATGGATCAGATATTTCCATCATTTAATAAAATCATGAGTTGATTCGATGGGAGATTGCTTAGCATTGATGAAATGGCTAAGGAAATTTTTGAGGTCATTATGTTGAAAATATTTAACTAGAGGATTGACTAAATCCTCAATTTGCCAAATTGAATGTTGGGGATGTAGGTTGTATCATTCTAATACATTGTTAGTGAAGGTTTTAACTAGAATTTTAGTTATGGAAAAAGTATTAGTTTGGATCCACTCTTTATAAGGATTGTTAAATACTTTGAGAAAGGATATAGGTTATTTAGTCCATCATAATTTATAGTTGGAGATTTATTACCAATATCAATAAACACAATGAAAGGATATAAAGGTTCATTTTGGATATTTTATAGAATTTTGTTATTCATGATAGGTTTCAAAATAACATTTCCTAAGGCATCTCTAAGAGGTGGAGGAATAAAATTTGGACTGGATTGAGGATTGAGAACTAAAGGTTGATTACCCATATTGATCAAATGATGTTGTAATTTCATCATTTGAGATATGTTAAAAGTTTGCATTACATTCATTTGTTTGATGACTTGTCAAGAAGTTGAGTCATATCAATTAGTGGGTTGGTGTTTGTAGGAGAACTCCTTGAATTAGTATTAGAGGGAGGGTTATTGGAAGGTGGATTACTAGTGGGATTAATTAGGGTTGTTAAAAAGATTGAAGATGAGAATTGTATTGATAGGTAAAAAAAGGATTTGATCCACCCAATTCATCTTGAGGTATGATTTAAACCATGTTACAATCCACAAATGAAGGAAGGAAAGAGGTGATCCAAGAGTGAGGGTTATCTTAAGAGGTAAAGAAAGGGAGAAAATAATACCCCATATAGTGTCTAAATGGATTTATGTTTTACAAGAATATTATAATAGAGGACTTCATGATGTTTTGAGGAAATGAACATAATGTTAAGGAATGAAAAATAGAGAACTAAGTCACCTAGATCAGAGAACTAAGTCATCTAGATCAGAGAACAAAGGCAACAATAAGAGTACAGAGTTGACTAGGTCAACTTGGTACTACAAATTAGAAAAAACATAGTTCAATAAGGATACAGGGTTGACTAGGTTAACTTAGTCCTATAACCTAACTAGAAAAAGGGATATAGAGTCAACTAGGTCGACTTAGTATTTAATAAAGGTGTAAAGATAGTCTATAAGAGAGTGTATCAAACATAATGATAATGTGCTAAAAATAGAGAAATATTTTGCAAATGTAATTTGCAGAAAGAAATGAAATCAAACACATAAACAATTGGATCAATGAGAATGATCCAATTGGCACACAACACAAAACCTTACATCAATGCTAGGCAATGCAAGTTTTTACAATACACGTACAATGAGCAGAGAGCAAGTAGTTAACTAAAAAGTAAATGCTAACTAAATGGTCATACTGAGGGTTTTTAGATTACTATAAAGTGTTATTTTAAGTGTGATAGGAAAGTTGGCTAAAAATAGGGATCTAGAAAGCAATATATGGATGGTTTCAAGATGTTTAGGTTAAAATTGATCTATGTTGGCAATAGTACTAACTTGGTATTGGGGCCTACCCCATCACTTAGCAATCCCATAGTGATAAAGGTGTCAGGTGCTTTGCCAATATCTATCATTAACCACATGTTTATACTTGGATAAAAAACCAAGTCAGCTTCCCCCTTGATGGTGAAATCCAAGTAGGTAAGCCTTGGGAATATAAATGTTAAATGTGTTTTGAAATTTGTGTGATTTGGTAGTGTGTGCAATAAAGAGCAAAGTAGTACAACTAAACGGTCTTTTAAAAAGCCACCTAATTAGACTATGTGAGATAATCTAAGCATGAAAACAACTAAAAATGAAAGTATGAATTAATTACTAGCATATAATTGTTAATTAAAAAATTAAGAATGGTACAAACTTAATTTAGATGATACTATATGAAAAAATTACAAGATAGATTTGACAAGGTTTCCATTATTCTATATAATCAAGAGTTCTTGAGAATTAAGTTGACCAAGTCGACTTAGTTTTTTAGACATAGGAAAAACTACAAAAATAAGTCAACCACATCAACTTATTTTTCTGTAGGATTGTAGTTTTGAAGACTAAATTTTTTAAAAAAATAGAACTATAATAAATTAATTAATTGAAAGAGAGAGAAAGAGAGGAACCTTGATTGGTTGGAAGATGATTAGGATTGTAAATTTTCTATTAAAGTGACTTGAATGTTACTTTTAAGTTCTACCAACTATGTCAATTGGGTTAACCTAGTTCTATGAAAACCCTATTTGTTGAAGCCTATTAAGATGACTAAGTTGACCTAGTCAACTTAGTTTTTTATTTGAAAGCTAACTGTAAGACTAAGTTGAGGTACACAACTTAGTTTTTTGTTTTGGATGTTGATTAAGAGACTAAGTCAACCTGTTTGACATAGTCTCATATCTAGAATTAAAGAAGAGTATTATGTTGACCTATTTAATCTAGTAACCTATATTTGATGAAAACTTGCATAGAAAGTACATAGTCATTTTAATGTGAATGTGTGTTAAACTTATGTATATAAGTTAGAAATATACTGGCTTGGTAAACCTAGCATCTCAAATATAGAAAAATAATTAAATGATATAAATGCAAAGCATGAAATAAAATCTGTAAGGGTTAGATTTACATCAGGTTCCCAAAAATATATTATGAAGGTGAATCCAAAGTGAAAAAAATGCTAAGAACAAAGTGGAAAAGTGAAGAAAATCCAACCAATGGTAGGATAGTATTCACATCAAGTTCACATAATGTATGCAATGGGAAATATAGTATATTTTACAAATTAATCCTAACTTGGATAAGATATATCCTAGTTACACTTCCAATTGGTGATACATTAGATAATTGATGTCATGACTAATATAGATCTAATAAACCTAATTAGGGGATCTATTACCATAACAATATCACTACAAAGGGTTCAAAATCCTCTAATCAAGCAAAACTATGCAATAGCCCTAACTAGGTCTTATATTTTCATATTCACTATACTAATAACAAGTAAAGAAAAATCTAATCTAGTGCTCACCAAAGATTGTGGCATAAATTTAGGCTAATAAAAAACAAAAGTAAACATGCATAATAAAATCCTAATTATGATATGTATATGTAAAACCCTAACGCATGGAGAGAGGGAATATTATTCAAAATCCATTACTTATGCTACTTCTATCTACCAAAGAGAGGAGTAAAGTTAGAGATACTTAGTTGGAAGATAAACCCATCGAGACTCAATATGTCCCTTGGCCATAGGTTCTTCATAAGAGGTTTTTGTGGTTTGTAAGGATCACTAAGAAAGGCCAAAACATCTAAGAATTATCCACAAGACTAGATTTTTATCGAAGTAAAAACCCTAAGCTAAGACTCCTCAAGTAGAATGGTGGAAGACCAGATTGTAAAGAAGTGAAAATTAATAATAACTCTTGATTACTCTCTAAGAATGTCAAAATGGATGTGTTTATATAGGCATATCTATTTGTATGCATTAAAATATGCTCACCCCATTAATAACATTAATTCCCGCTAATTTAGCCCAATTTTCATATGTCGTAGATATATTAACTATTGGTCTCCTACCCATATTTAATTCTTATATCCCACACAACATTTATCCCATCCTAAAACCAATTAATACTCTCATTAAACCCATAATATACTCCATTACCTACTAACCTACCCCCTAAACCCATTAGCTAATTTAAAATTCAAAAATAATCCAACTACTCACCCACCACCCTATACTAGCCTCTCCTAAAACCCTAAACCATGTGGGGATGTTTTTAGAATTGGAGGATTATAGAAATCTTCCCCAAAATATCCTCTTTCTCTAAATTTTTTTAATTTTATAGATTTCCATAGAATTAAAAATTCTATGGAAATTTCCTAGCCCTAGATCTCAAAGGCCCAAATTTGAATTTGGACCATTCATTTTCCCTCCCTTTGCCTATAAAACTAATCCTTCCTTCCACCCTCAAGACTAATGAGAAATTTTCCATCAATCTATTAAGTAATTCTATAGCATCCATAACAACATTTTAGTGTCCATTTGAAGCCATTATCTCTATCACAAATATATTGGAAGCCATTGCCAAAGTGTCACAAGTAATCCAACACTCAAGATTTTGCATAAAATCATTTGGATTTAAATCCTAAAATGGAGGAATTAGAAGGTAAAGAGGATGGTAATAATGTTCTATGTGATCTTATTTATCTCCTTTATCCATTCTTATTGGTGCCATCAAGTTTCGGGTTATTGTTCTCTTTGATAATATTTGCTTGAACTTGAAATTTGGTGCAAATTTTGGTGACCATATTGAGAGTAACCTCCCTTGTTTAGTATAATACCATTTATATAAGTGTTCTAAGTGATTTTATGACCAATTTTATGTGGATTAAAGACTAAATTTTCAATTTTTGATGCATTCTAGGTGAGTCATGACATTGCCTTATTAGTCACGGTATTGCAGTCATGACATTGTTAATGCCAGTAGTGATATTATCAATTAAGCCAATAGAAGTTAATTTTTTTTTAAATTTTTGATAATACCATGAATTACTCAATTGTAGGGTTTCCCTATAACTAGCGATATTGTCATTGCTAGTAGCGATATTACCATATTCTATAGTAGAGCCTAGATTCTAAGACTGTTCCAGCTAACTCTTTATTTCTATAGGTGTGTTGTCTCTTGTTATTAATTTTGTGTGTAGGAAAGGAATAAAATATCATAGATATTAGCTATCCACACATTTTTTTTATAAACTTTTATGTCTACAATTCATGGGATCATCCTAGTAATAGTGGCATTGCATATCCTAATAGAGATATTATTAAACATAGTACTTAGGGATTATTTTGTCACTTTTGTCTTGACCTAATTTGGTGATATATAGATTTATGTCTTGTCCTTTTCTTGTATTGTCTATAAGTTTTGGTTATAGGGAAGAAGGACTTTGCATCCTTTGAACAAACTCATGACTAAAATAAAAGTGATATTGCCCTAGTAGTTGCAGGGTTATCATTCTCAATCATGATATTGTCCTTTCACTCCAAGATGGTAAAACACTACCCTTATCACCCTTGAATTATCATTTTCAATACTCTTAGGATCTATCAAGAAGGTGCTGAAGGTCTATAAGTTGAAAATTTGAAGAAATCTCCCTTGTTCAAATTTTTGGACATTCCTCTATATAATCATTTCACCTCCTCCATATCTAAAAAAACTACTAATAAGTGGTATTATCTACTTTTTAGGGTTCATAAAAAGCATAGGAGAAGGCAAACTATCTGAAGACCCATCTTATAGATTGGATCAACCTCATTTTGCAATACTACGACTGACTTATTCATGGTTTTGCCCTGTGAATAATGACTTTGTTATCCTTAGTCATGGCTTTGTAGTTAGGATTAGTATTAGGACCTGATAGCATTTTAATCATAAAATAATTGTATTTAATACCAAAGCCCTATAATTATAGTAATTTTCTAGAATTTTCTTTACATAGGACATATATATATATATATATATATATATATATATTTCTTAACAACTACAATATCACTACTTGAATTTTTATACTAGTTATGGATTTGTCATTTAGAGTAGAGGGATTGTTTGACAGTCATGTTTTTATAGTTAGACATAGCATTAGGTTAACTAATTGAAAACCCATCACTTGCAACTCATAGGATTGATAGTCTAGTCATGGGATTGTGCATTCTAGTCACAAGATTGCCCTATGTATTCACGGTATTTTAGGGACTCATGGGATTGTTAAAGTTTAAATTAATAACACTTTTCTTGTAGGTTCCTTGGATATTTTGGAACCCCAATCAGATATATAACCTTTATGATTGTAGGGAGGGGTTCTATTTTTCATTTTCATCTTAGATTTAATTGCATTGTTGAAAAATCTTTGATTTATTTATATTATTTTCCTTTCTAGTTTCTTGTAAATACTTATTTGTGTGTGGTTACTAATTTTTAAATAATTTTTTCTATTATACCAAACACACATAGGTAATTAGAATAGGCAATTAGTCATCTCATGTGTTCGCTTCTTTGTTGATCCCTCCCTTAGGATAACACATGATGAGAATTTAATCATCATGCATGCAACTTAGTACATAGGGGTTAGTGTCATGGATTTCACCACTATGCTCTAACCAAACTCAATTTTATAATAGAGTATAAATATTATGAGAGCTATCATTATGGCATAAGTGAAATTCCCCATAAAGAGTTTTGTGGAGTGAAGGGAGATCAAGCTCCAAGACCCAGGGTAGTTAGATAGCCTCCTGCATGGACTTGGACCCTAATGTACCATAATGTATATTGGGGACTACCATAGATATTTTTTTATACCTTAGAGTAGGTTACTTTGGTTTTAATTGGTGTTTCACTATAGGCATCAGTATCAGCACCAAAGTAGCCATCAAGTGTAAGCAAGGTTGAGAAGATTTGGTCGATTCTATAATGGGTCACCAACTTACAACCTTACCTATGTATCCATTATATGGTGTGGGAATCGGGTTACACACCCATATAGTTTAATAATTTAGGATTTTACTTTTGCATGATTTTTTATATTTTGTGATAAGACCTATATTATTTTCTAGCTGAGTCAGCCACACCCATATCTTGTGTGATAGTTTAGAGGCCTTTAGGTTGACACTGACTATTCCATCATCATCTTAATTTCTCATCATCCATTTAGATACTCATCATTTATCCATATTATTAATTAGATCATTAAAAACTTTGTCTTGTCATCATCATTTGTACATCCTTGTCACCATCTTCTCATAAGTATTGTCTTTGTATAACCTCATCTTGGTCTTATCCATCTCCCACCTTGTCTATACATATCCACAATCATTTTATAACATAATATCATCATATTTTCATCCCTTTGACCAAATTTTCTTTTATTATCTCCCCATTTGACACCACATATCTATTCTTCATATAGTACCCATTTACATAATCATTATTTGATCATATCCTCTATATTCATCCCCATATAATATCCGCCTTAGAGATCTATTTTCCATTTCTCTTAAAAATTTCATATCTTTATTTGACCACTATCTTCACATAATCCATTTTCCCAACATCTCCATATAGTACCATCTCCCTTTCATATTAGTTTGTGTACTTTGATTAATCTTTAACTACCCCACTACCCTATAGACACACCACATTCATCCTACATTCATCTTGTAATATTCATCCCATCTCCATTCATACACACATAATATTTTTCATCTTTCCAAATGCTTTTTTCATTGTGACTAATATTTATCACACCTCCACATACCCTCTACCTATATTGTATGCCCATTTCCATCCTACATACATCTTCATAGACCCATCTCCTTTATATCCATCCCATAAAACTTAATATATATCCCATTTTTCATACCTTTTCTTGTTTATCATCTTATAGAAACAATCCTATCACATATAATATTCATCTACTTTCCATAATATTACCCATCCTCTCTATTACCTATCTCTCATTTTTTTCATAAAACATTCTACCTACCTCATTTCCATCTATAAACATTCCATAACACCTAGTATTCATCCCCTTTTATAGTATTTTTCATCACTTATTATCCATTTCATAACACATCCATACCTCATTCATTATATAGTGATCATCCTATCCATAACACCTAATCCATGCATAGAGTATACATCCAATTCCCCTATTATCATCCATCCCCTCTCTTATTTATCTCTTATTTTCATCTAGTATCCATCCCATCTACACACCCTTTATTATTTATTTTGATCACTCTATTATCCATATCTTCTATACAATTTTAATTTTTCTCCCTACCTCCTTTTTTTGATATGTCCCCCTATCCATCCACATCATATTGAACTTAGTATCCATCTTCAAATTATTTTCACATTTCTATAGGTTAGATTAAAGATCCTCTCACTTCATATCCACTTGTATAAGATCAATCCCATTGTCCTATATCCACCCCTTCTTTCACCTATATTATCTTATCCTCTTATAATTACTTCATCCACATAACCACATTTTCTATATCTATTATTCAAAACCCCCTAACATGTAGAAACCCCCTAACATGTAGTAACACCCTTGCCTCACCCAAACTAGTTTGTAAATAATATTATTTTTCCTTTTCATTCAAATACTTTCATCTATTATCCTCATACCATATCACATTTCATATAGTATTCATTCCCCTTTATCCACATAAATTAACTTGTGTAAACTTCATCATATCCCCTATCCATTTTGTGTGTCTTGGTCATCACTTAGTTTTATATATCTATCATCCATCTCCATTTTAATATCCATCCTTTTTGGCCATATCATTCTCTCTCTATGTGTGTGTGTGTGTATCCCATGTAACCACCACTTGTCCATAATCTCTTTACCACCACCTTTATTTTTCATCTAGAGTAGGTTTTCTTGTCTAATTATTTTCTCATCACTTACCATATCATACATCTTCTCATCCTCATCCCATTTTATTTAAAAACTAGACTTCGTCCTAAACCCCAGGTCTTAAGTGGTCACCCATCTTTCTTGAAATATTAATTATCACCTCTTTTGACCCTGGATTATCATTATACATAGTCTTTTAAGATTAAAATCTATCACCCATCACTATCTCTATCAGGGTCTGTTATCCTCTAACACCCATCAACTTATCCATTTGTTAGTAGGCAAAAATATTTGATCCCATCACCTTTCTCTCATCCTTCCTAGATTAGTCTCTTGAAGGACTTTATATTTTGGTAATTCTTGGTCACCTATATTCTCACATCATCATCCCTTTGACCACTAAAGGTTCTGGTCTTTAGATAGAAGATAGTATTTGAAGAATCCAATCTCATGTGTCACTTTTCATCACAACCGTCATTCACAATGTTTATCCATACCTAAGATCAAATTTGAATTGGACAAGGATCCAACAAAGACAATAATCTATTAGGGCACATAATGGACCTTAATTAATAATATGATGAAAATCATAGTGATATGTGTAGAGTAAATTTATACTCTACGTTGCATTCAAATTTTTAGTCGCGCACTGCAGTTTTGGTTCCCGTATACCTTGGTCATGGTGACAGAGTTTTGGAGTAGAGCGCGGGCTTATTTCTTTTGAGTTTTCCATCTAAGTATCAAAGTGCAACAGAGGCTACCAAGTGGCAATGTCCAAGCATGGGTTATTTTTTCCCCTTTTTAATTCCTTCGCTTCATTTTGCCTAAGTGTTGAATTTGAGAGGACGCTACCAAGTGTCAGTTTCTAAAACATGGAGCTGACCAGCTGGCATCGTCTAAGACACTTTTCATAACTTTTAGGAGAGACATGGATCTTACCATGTATCTAATAGTAGCTAAGCAGAATGCACTATGTGTTAGCATCCACATCTCAGTTTGGCACCCGCATTTTAATTATATTTTTTGACAAAGGTCTTCAACAAGCTAAGTAGTAGGGAGCAATAGAAAGCATCAGGTGGCAGTCGTAGAAGGTCTTGGATTAATTTTTTAGAAGAAAGCAGAAGTCACAACATGTCAAAATCTGAGAGATAGTTGGTTCAACGCCTTGGTTCGACATTTTTTGGTTCAATACCTTGGTTAACATATAAATGGCATGTAGTGTTGAATCGTTGAACTATTGAACCATTTTGGTTCATCAGGAAGTTTAAAGGAGTTTCTCAAAGACTAAAGGGGTCAAGTCCCTTTTTGAAAGGTAGAAAAGTGTCATTCCATTTTGTTTAAGTGTCAAAGAATAATAGAGGCCACCAAGTTTCACTGTCTGAACCCCTTCCTACTTTATTCCCAAAAGTAGCGGAAGATGCCACATACCCCTAGTAAGAGAAGTGAAAGATGCCAAGTATCTTCTCAAGAATAGCAGAGGCCTCCACATGTCAACTTCCAAGAGATCATCTTCAAGCTTCATTTCCAAATAAAGATTGTGGTGGGTCCTAGGCATTTTTCAAAGGTATACAAAAACTACCAAGTGTCACCATTCATGGGATCCTAATATGTGCCCCGAATAAATCTACAGCATAGCTAAAGAGAAATGGAGAGAGCCACGTGTCCTTGATAAATTAAGTAGAAAGCACCAAGTGTCATTCTCTGATGCCTTCTAAGTAATAAGGAGAATTTTAGGAAATCAACTAGGTGTCCTCTCCCATTTCAATAGAATAGAATGTTCTGTGTATCTGCTATAGCAAAGTGAGATGGAGGGAAACTTGGTGGGAGTTATTTCTAGTAGATGGAACAGTTCACTGGGTAGATTTTTTGGAGCCTATAAGCATTAAAAGGGCCATCTATTTGTCCCCTGTAAGCAGAGGTAGAATAGATAGTTAAGCAGCTAAGCAGGTGATGGTATGAGAAATTTAGGTGCAAAAGGAGGTACTAGTCATGAATCGCCATGCCATAGTCAAGGTAGTTCCTGATAAGACCAAGATACATCCAAGACATTGAAAGCACCGTCTATTTGTCCCTTGTGAGTTAAGGGTGGAGTAGAATTGCATGGGAAAGGGATGATGGAAGGAGACATTCAAGGCTATAAAAGAGGAGGATCAGTTTGCTAAAGGGGGAGACTTTCTAGGGTTTAGATTTTCTAGAGTTGGTGACCAAGTAGTATCATTTGATTTTGACTCATTTTCTTGAGTTGTAAAGTTGATGTAACTGTGCATGTTTCTGTGTCTTTTATGTGGTTGAATGAATTAAGAAGATTGAACTCTATGCCTTGGTTGATATTATCTATGTCATTTGTAAAAGTAGTCTATACTATAGATTTTCTAGAGTTGTGATTAGGAATGTCATTTACTTTTGTCTCATTTTCTTGAGTTAAAATTTCTACATAATTGTATGTGTTTTTACGCCTCTTACGTGATTGGAATATTCTTATAAGAAGATTGAACACTATGCCTTTGTTGACATTTTTTGTATCTCAGCAAAAGAAGCCTTTGTTATGAGCCTTTGTTTCTATTATTTCAATATTTTACATTGATCATGCACTTTTCTACTCTTAAATTTAATTGAATTCTACATATAGTCTCACTGTGCTCATGTTAGGATTAGGATTACACTTAGGCACATCACCATAGTTAGGTTTCATTTCCTACATTTGTGTTTCTATCTAATTTCCTATCCCTTTTCCCCCAACACTTGATACAAAAAAGAAGAGACTAGCTTCTCTAAAATTTGGAGGTTGTTTCAAGCCGTAATATCCCATAGCTTGAAACTTCCCATTGTTGTTGATTAGAATCAAGTGAAATTTTAAACATCAACAATTTTTAGCACACTTGGTGGGACCAGTCCTGAAGTTTATTTCAAGACCATATGAATTAGAGAGCTACGAGGAGTCAGAGTTATGGACCAGTCACCAGATCACAATCAGTTGCAAATCTAGGTATTCTTTTACCACCTTTGGTAACAAGTCCAAGGAGATGAGATAACCAATTTGTACCAATACTAAATATGGGAGCCCTTGTACCCCCAAGAAATTATGCAAGATAGAACACTGGTAGTCCCTTAATCCTCCCAATACCACCAGCTATTTGAGATCCTATCCCAGTAAATGCTCTAAAAGCTCTGCCCAAATTTAGTGGGTAGGACTCAACAATGCCTATGGAGCATCTTCAAGATGTATCAAATGTCTGTGCCATACATGTTGTCACACAACAAAATGTGGCCATAAGGTTATTAACAGCTTCTTTTAAAAGGAAGGCTTTAGAATGGTATCAATCTTTGACCCCAAATACCATATCTACATGAGATTAGCTTAGAGATCTGTTCTTTAAAAGATTTGTAGAGAAGGGTGATAAATCTTCTTTGTTACAATAACTAATCACCATTCAAAGGGGACCACAGGGGGACATGACTAATTTCAACACTAGATTCTAAAAAACTTGGGACAGAATCTCTGCTACAACTAAACCACCACCTGGTATGACCATAGTGTTTTATCTCAAAGCCTTGAATTCAGATATATGTGTTATGATTCAGTCATTGGGAGGACACACTTTGCCAGGGGCTTATGACTATGCAGTCAGAGCTGAGAATCATTTAACAGATGCTAGAAAGTTACCTCCAAGGCCTCTCATGCCTATGTTCCCAAAGATTTCGTTGCCCTTACCTCAAGAAGTTCCTAAAGCTGTAAGCCCACTTGTGTCTATGTACACTTACCCTCAGTCATCTGTGAAAGAATCTACCTCTACTCAGTCATCCGAGATGGATGATATCAAGAATATCTTGAGGACATTTTCCAATGAGCTGATTAATATAAAGAGACAATAGAATACTTTCCCTAAGCCTCCTTATCAAGGATATCAAGGAAATAGATTTTCATCCCAACCAAACCAATATCAGGGTCCCCAAAAACAAACTAGCCATCAACCAACAAATCAATTAGTTACAGTTCCCACACCCTCACAGACCATCCCTCCCAACTCAAATAGGGAGATGGTTCCACGTTAGAATAATTATGTAGATGATACTAATGCTTGGTGTTTTCCTTGCAATGATGCTCATACACCCAGAGATTGTCCTAGGGGTAATCTGCAACAAAGGGTGGTAAAACATAAAAGAATGGATGGTCAGTTTGCCAGTACCAGTAACAATCAAGCCTATCAATCTCTTGGTATGCAAAATTCAGTTCTAGTGGCTTAGATGCAAGGAATGTCCTTGAAAAAAGAAGAGGAAATATCCCTAGAACATGCTTTGTTCTCATGAGTTGAAGATGAAGAAGCAATTTTCTTGAATGAAGCATCTACCTCCCAAAGGCCAGTGGTGCAATCTGATTATTACACCAGATGAAAGAGGAGAATGGTGGAGCAGCCTGAGATTGTAAATGGATAAGTCATAAATAATCCTCCATCTTAAGGGCAAAGAAACACTGATGTTAGACAAGAAGTGCCTCAGTTGGTGCAAGACCAGGGGATTTGTACCTAGATTCAGGAAAAAATAAAGTATCCTTATGTCCAAAAAACTCAATCTTTGGGACAAATCAATGGAGTCGATCAATTAAAGAAGAATCCAACACATGTATCGATATGGGATATTTTGGCTATTCCTGAATAGAAGACACTTCTACAAGAATCTCTGTAAAGCCAAGTAGTGCCCAAGGGTGCTATTACCAAGGAAGGACTTGCTGGAAAGGAAAAGCTCAAAGGCACAGTTCCTCCACAGGGAACAGCCTTGGTGAATGATGTAGCACAAGTAAGTAAATCCAAGCTAGAGCCTTTCTATTTGACTCTGATAGTTGGAAATAAACTCTTGCATAATGAATTAATAGATTCAAGATCTAGTAAAATTGTAATGCCCAAGCAAATAGCTGATGCTTTGAAAATAAAATATGAACGCCTTGCAAAAGGAGTTATGCAGTTAAATGGAAAAATAGTACAAACTATAGGGAGAATCAAACAACTCCCATTGCAATTATACACATGTCCCAACATAATCATCAACCCAGATATAGTTGTCATAGATATACCTCCTATTTTTGGCTTATGTTTATCCAGAGACTTTACAGTAAAAATAAGAGGATATATGTCTCTCGACTGGTCTCACCTCATCCTGCAAACCAGATACAGTTTGAAGATGAAAATTCTATCTGAACCACTATCAAAGGACTATATCACCAATAAAACAACAACCAAATTAGAAGCAGATCATGCCATGTTAAATAAAGAAGAAAGGATTTTTGTTGAAGAGCTAGGCGATTGGACTGAGCATCATCAAGAAGAAGAAAACAGCTAGTTGTTGGCTATGATGCATAGTGACCCGTATGGGAACTATGACTCTACTGGTTTAGGCAGATACACATTTTGATGAGGATTAGGCAATCCCAAATGTTATAAGGGAAGAGGTACCTACTGCTCAAGATTCAGAGATCTGGACTTTGAATTTTGATGGGGTCAGAAGTAAACATGGTGCTAGAGCAGGGATTTGTCTTACTGCTCCAAATGGTGATAAATTTTTAAGGGCTATCCATTTCCAATTTGCTTACACTAATAAGGATGCTGAGTATGAATCTTTAGTACATGGGCTCCTATTAGCCAATAAAAAGGGAATAAAGAACCTAAAAGTAAAAGGAGATTTAGAATTAGTAGTAAAGCAAATACAGGAAAAGGTAGCAGCCAAGAATGTGAGAATGAGATTCTACAGGCATAGGATTTGGGATTTGATAGAAGATTTTGAAGCTTTCAATATTGAGATAATCCCTAGAAGTTAAAATTTTGAAGCTGATAGGATGGCCCAGACTGGCTCATAGTTTAACCCAGCAACTGGCCTATTAGTTAACAATGAGTCAGTAAAATTTATAGTGAGGCCAACCATTCCAGACAATGATGAGAATTGGCAAGTATTTGAAAATGATGCTCAGGTAGTCTCTTTCTTACAACAATCATATGAGTTTGTTGATCAGTTAAAAACCAAAATTGAAGAGGCATATGGTAATCAGATTATATAATTGAGGACTAATAAGCTCCTTAAGGGATTGATCACCTTAGAAAACTTGTTTGACCCAGAGGATGTAAGCCTAGAAAATAAAAGGTTCTAGGTAGATAAATTAAAATATTCTAAAATAGAGGTGAGTGATGGGAAAAGACTAAAAGTTAGGAATTTTGCAACTCAAGAAGAGAAGGAAAGGCTAATCGGATTGTGCCAGAGATATGATAGAGTCATAGCTTGGAGCTATGAAGACCTTCATGGATACAATAGAGACATTATCCAGCACACAATAGAACTGACTGAAGGGTCTAAGCCCATCAGACAGAAACAAAGGCCAATAAATCCAAGGATTGAGCCTCTAATGGTAGATGAGTTGTAAAAACTTTTAGATTCCAAAATAATATTTTCAATCAAGCACTCAACATGGGTATCAAATCTAGTACCAGTTAGGAAAAAGAATGGAGATGTAAGACTATGTGTAGATTTCAAAGATCTAAATAGAGCATCTCTGAAAGACCACTATCCCTTTCCCTCCATGGAACAAATTATACAAACTATGGCTAGATCAGAGAGGTTTTCTTTACTAGATGGTTTCTCTCGATACAATTAGATTTGGTTGGCTGATGAAGATCAATACAAAACTGCTTTTACTACCAAATGGGGAACATTTGCATATGTTAAGATGCAATTTGGCTTATCAAATGTAAGAGCCACCTTTCAAAGAGATATGGATATAGCCTTTGGTGAGCTTATAAAAAGGATCATCTTGGTCTATTTAGATGACCTCACTATTTTTTCAAAAAATGCTGATGATCATTTTGATCATTTAGAATCTGTCTTCAAGAAATGTCAAGATTTTGGGATATCATTGAATCCCAAGACATGCATCTTTATTGTACCTTAGGGTAAATTGTTGGGACATGTAGTATCTAAAGAAGGAGTTTCTATAGATCTTGAGAGAATTGCAGCTATAATGAACCTACCTCTTCTAGTAAATAAAAGGTAGTTTAGTCCTTTTTAGGGAAGATCAATTTTGTTAGTAAATTTATATCTGATTTTGTAGGATTGGTGAGACCAATGACACTCTTGCTAAAGAAAGACCTAGTCTTCAAATGGACTATAGAAGGAAGGCAAGCCTTTGAGGAGATCAGGAAGGCTATCTCAGTAGCCCCAGTGCTTAAAAATCTAGATTTTTTCAAGCCATTCGTAATGTATGTCTATGGAGGAGAGTCAAGTATTGTTGTTGTCTTGACTCAAAAGAATGACAGGCTGGAGGGGGAAAACGCAATAGAATTTTTCTTGAGAACTCTCAAGGATTATGAGACTAGGTACAATTTTGTGGAAAGACAAGCCTATGCCATGGTAAAAGCACTAAAAAAATTTAGGCATCTGATATCAGGAAATAAAATTTTGATACTTATAGCTCACACAAGTGTTAGGGAATACATCATGGAGGGAGAAATTACTGAGAAAAGAGCCAATTAGATCACTAAGACCCTTGAATATGATGTAGAGTTCAGACCCACCAAGCTAATTAGAGGTAGGGGTCTATGCCAATATATAACCCAAGAGCTTGAAAAGATGTTGCTTGAGGAAGCAAATGTAGGAGAGACGGAGATGGTGCTAAAATTACAAGAGGTTGATTAGAAGTCCTGGGTCACAAGCAAGATTCATTTTATGAAAAATGGGATTTATTTGAGAGAACTCCCTTAAAATAAAAGGAGATATTATAGGATATAGTGAGTTCATTGTTTTTTAATTGAACAAGTCCTTTTTAGAAGAAATTTTGATGGAAAATTGTTAAGATGTGTAAAACAGGCTAAAGCTAAAAGAATACTACACGAAATGCATCATGGAATATCAGGGGGCATTTTTCTACAAAGACCATAGCCATAAAGATAAGTGAGGCAAAATATTTTTGGCCTACTTTGTTTGTAGATTGTTATCATCTGGTTAGAAAATGTCAATCCTACCAGTATTATATGGGGATGAGGAGGAATGCAGCCATGCCCCTTAGTCCTATAATTTTGGATGAATCTTTTGCTCAATGGGGTCTTGACTTCATTGGAATGATAAATCCAGTGTCTAGCATGGGTCACAAATGGATATTAACTACCACAGACTATTTCACTAGATGGACTGAGGTAGTCCCACTTAAGAAAGCAACAGAGAATGTGATCCTAGATTTTCTAGGGGATATCACTACTCACTTTGGGGCTCCTCGCACCATCATTTTAGATAATGTTAAAGCATTTTTGGGGTTTAAATTATCTGACTTTGCCTTGATGTTAGGGTGTGGAGCTAAAAGCTTCACCAAAGCAAACAGGGAGGTTTTCGAAGCATGACAGTCGCTGGCATTGGTAGGCCAAAACCGACGTTGATCAGGGGATAGTACAAGGGAAACTAGCATCAGCAGGAGATCGGCCAGCATCAGTCACCTCTAGTCAGGCAGGGACTGATGTCAGTCACTTGTGGTGGTTAGAACTACTGTTGATGAATAGTTAGTTAAGTAAACGCGTAGTTTGCATGATAAAGACCAATTCGAGTCTTTGAGCCGCTTGTCTAATTAGTGTATGCATGAGATCTATATAATAGACTCATGGGCTATATTGTTAAGTGAAGAACTATGTTGAACTTGTAGAACCCAAGTGTGGAGCTTGGAGAGTTATTCCCATGGTGGAATCAAGTAGGATTCCCCATGTATGTAAGATCAAGTTTGATATGCAAGGTGTTGCAAGATCATGGTGGAGATCTACATGTGATAAGTAAGATCAGGTTGGTCTACAAGGATGTGTGTATGTGAGGGTTAGAACAAGATCAGTAGGGGAGCAAGATCAAGGTGACATCAAAACATCAAGAGCAGGATCATGGTGAGATCTACTTGGAGTACCAGTTCCTACTCGGTTATACTAGATGTACAATGAGGTGAACAACAGCTTGTGTTAGCTGTATGTTATGACCTATGAGAGAAGATTACTCAGGCGGGAAGATTATTTGGAGCCCTTGAGGAGGAAGCCTCACAGAGGTGGAAGAAGATTGTGATCTCTTTATTGTAATTTCCTTTGTAATGAGTTGAATATAATTGTGTGTTACCTCTCATATTCTGTGTGTTTTCTCATTGATAGTTATTTGTTCTTCTAGCTATTTATACATGTTTAATTTGCTTATACAAAGGTAATCATGTGTGCTCTTAATTCTGACAAGTTGTGTCAGAGCTTTGGGGAACTTAGGTCCTATCAAATGGTGTTAGAGTGAGGTTGGATGTTCTCAGAGTGAGTTTGACTAACAGATGGCCAGATCTGGTTGGTGGTTTGTTGACTATAGGTTACTCATAACGGTTTCTGATTGAGTGGGAGTATAGCAATGGTAGAAGAAGGTAAGCTGAGAATGAAGAAATTCAGGCACAAGATTAACACCACAAGGAGTGTGGTGGGTTGTCTTCAAGTGGGAGCTTGAAGAGAAATACAAGCTAGGATGTAGATTAGATAAAGTATTGGTTTAGGTATAGGTGAGCTATTTATCTCCAAGTGGGAGATTATTAGGGTGTGGAGCTAAAAGCTTCACCTAAGGCAAACATGGAGGTTTTCAGAGCATGACAGTCGCTGGTGTCGACAAGCCAAAACTGACGTCAGTCAGCGGATAGTGTAAGGGAAACTGACATCAACAGGAGATCGGTCGGCGTCGATCACCTCCAGTCAGGCAAGGACTGACATCAGTCACCTGTGGCAGTCAGAACTATTATTGATGAACAGTCAGTTAAGTGAACACATAGTTTGCATGATAAAGACCAGTTCGATTCTTTGAGCTGCTTGTCTAATTAGTGTATGCATGAGATCTATATAATAGACTCATGGGTTGTATTGTTAAGTGAAGAACTATGTTGAACTTGTAGAACACAAGTGTGGAGCTTGGAGAGTTCTTCCCATGGTGGAATCAAGTAGGATTCCCCATGTATGTAAGATCGGGTTTGATATGCAGGGTGTTATAGGATCATGGTGGAGATCTACATGTGATAAGTAAGATCAGGTTGGTCTCCAAGGATGTGTGTATGTGAGGGTCAGAACAGGATCGGCAGGGAAGCAAGATCATGGTGAGATCTACTTGGAGTATCGGTTCCTACTCAGTTGTACTAGATGTACAATGAGGTAAACAACAGCTTGTGTTAGCTATATGTTGTGACCTATGAGAGAAGATTACTCAGGTGGGAAGATTACTTGGAGCCCTTGAGGAGGAAGCCTCACAGAGGTGGAAGAAGAGTGTGATCTCTTTATTGTAATTTCTTTTGTAATGAGTTGAATACAATTGTCTGTTGCCTCTCATATTCTGTGTGTTTTCTCATTGATAGTTATTTATTCTTCTAGTTATTTCTGCATGTTTAAGTTGCTTATACAAAGGTAATCATGTGTGCTCTTAATTCTGACAAGTTGTGTCAGAGCTTTGGGGAACTTAGGTCCTATCAAATGGTATCAGAGCGAGGTTGGATGTTCTTAGAGTGAGTTTGACTAACAGATGGCCAAATCTGGTTGGTGGTTTATTGACTATAGGTTACTCACAGGGGTTTTTGATTGAGTGGGAGTATAGCAATGGCAGAAGAAGGTAAGCTGAGAATGAAGAAATTCAAGCACAAGATTAACACCATAAGGAGTGTGGTGGGTTGTCTTCAAGTGGGAGCTTGAAGAGGAATACAAGCCAGGATGCAGATTAGACATAGTACTGGTTTAGGTACAGGTGAGCTATTTATCTCCAAGTGGGAGATTGTTAGGGTGTTGAGCTAAAAGCTTCACCTAAGGCAAACAGGGAGGTTTTTAGAGTATGAAAGTCACCAACGTCGGTAGGCCAAAACAACATCAGTTAGGGGATAGTGCAAGGGAAACCGACATCAGTAGGAGATCGGTCGGTGTCAGTCACCTCCAGTCAGGTAGGGATCGACGTCGGTTGCCTGTGGCAGTCAGAACTACTGTTGATGAACAGTCAATTAAGTGAACACATAGTTTGCATGATAAAGACCAATTCGAGTCTTTGACCCGCTTGTCTAATTAGTGTATGCATGAGATCTATATAATAGACTCATGGGCTATATTGTTAAGTGAAGAACTATGTTGAACTTGTAGAACCCAAGTGTGGAGCTTGGAGAGTTCTTCCCATGGTGGAATCAAGTAGGATTCCCCATGTATGTAAGATCAGGTTTGATATGTAAGGTGTTGCAGGATCATGGTGGAGATCTACATGTGATAAGTAAGATCAAGTTGGTCTGCAGGGATGTGTGTATGCGAGGGTCAGAACAGGATCAGCGGGGGAGCAAGATCAAGGTGATAGCAATACATCAGGAGCAAGATCATGGTGAGATCTACTTGGAGTACTGGTTCGTACTCGGTTGTACTGGATGTACAATGAGGTGAAAAACAACTTGTGTTAGCTATATGTTGTGACCTATGAGAGAAGATTACTCAGGTGGGAAGATTAGTTGGAGCCCTTGAGGAGGAATCCTCATAGAGGTGGAAGAAGAGTGTGATCTCTTTATTGTAATTTCCTTTGTAATGAGTTGAATACAATTGTGTGTTGCCTCTCATATTCTATGTGTTTTTTCATTGATAGTTATTTGTTCTTCTGGTTATTTACGCATGTTTAAGTTGCTTATACAAAGGTAATCATGTGTGCTCTTAATTCTGACAAGTTGTGTCAGAGCTTTGGGGAACTTAGGTCCTATCACTTGAAACATGGAATTTATCTAAAAACTTTATCTAACTATTACCCTCAAGGTAATGGTCTGGCAGAATCAACCAACAAGAGCCTGATAAGACTCATCAAAAGAGTAGGGGTTGATCATCATAAAGAGTGGCATAAAGTGCTTAATCTAGCACTATGGGTTGATAGAATCACACCTAAGCAGGTGATCAAAATGTCTCCATATGAATTGGTAAATGGAAAGTCTACTATGATTCCCCTAAGCTTGGAAATCCCTGCTCTCCAGCTGATCAAACAAATTGAAATTGAAGAAAATGGCCCCATGCAGGTCAGACTCATAGAATTTTTGGAAGTTCAGGAAAAGAGGGATATAACCCATGATTCATTAATCAAGCATCAGGGAATGGTTAAGGACTATTTTGATAAAAGAACTTTGAATCCTAATTTTGAAGTAGGCTCAATTTTTTTGAAATGGGATGTAAGGTCTGCCAAGCTGGGTAAGCATACCAAATTTGAAGCATTATGGACTGGCCCGTATAAAGTTCGCGCGTGCAAGTAGAAGAATTCATTCGAGCTAGAGTCGATGGAAGGAGATCTTGAAGATATTCTTGTAAATGGAATCTATTTGAAGCATTTCAATTAACTTAGGTCTCTAATGTATTATAATTAAATAATTTCCCTTTCTCGCATTATTTTTTTGTTGTTTTCTTGCTTTTCTTTAAATAAAGTGTTTTAAACACATGTCGACAGCTCTTTTGAAGCCGTAATTTTTGCAATTTTGATCTCGCAGAAGGTGGAGTTTTCTTTTTGAGCAGGCTCAAAAGTCCTAAGGGCAACTAATAACTGTAGAGTAAATTTTTACTCTACGTTGCATTCAAATTTTCAGTTGTGCACTATAGTTTTGGTTCTTGCATACCTTGGTCATGGTGATAGAGTTTTGGAGAAGAGCGCAGGCTTGTTTCTTTTGAGTTTTCCATCTAAGTATCGAAGTGTAGTGGAGGCTACCAAGTGGCGATGTCTGAGCATGGGTTCTTTTTTCCCCTTTTTGATTCTTTCACTTCATTTTGCCTAGGTGTTGAATTCGAGTGAAAGCCGCCAAGTGTCACTTTCTAAAACACAGAGCCAACTAGTTGGCATCATTTGAGACACTTTTCATAACTTTTAGGAGAGACACAGATCATGCCACATATCTAATAGCAGCTAAGTAGAATGCACTATGTGTCAGAATCTACGTCTCAGTTTGGCACTCTCATTTCATTCTATTTTTTGACAAAGGTCTTCAACAAGATAAGTAGCAGGGAGCAGTGGAAAGCACTAGGTGGCAGTCGAGGAAGGTCTTGGACTACCTTTTTAGAAGAAAGTGGAAATCACCACGTGTTGACATCTGAGAGATAGTTAGTTCAATGCCTGGGTTCAACATTTTTTGGTTTAATACCTCGATTAACATATAAATAGCACGCAGTGTTGAACCGTTGAACCATTGAACCATTTTGGTTCATCAGGCAGTTCAAAGGAGTGTCTCAAAGACCAAAGGGGTCAAGTCCCTTTTTGAAAGGCAGAAAAGCATCATTCCATTTTGTTTAAATGTCTAAGAATAGTGGAGGCTGCCAAGTGTCACAATCTGAACCCCTTCCTACTCTATTCCCAAAAGTAGTGGAAGATGCCACATACCCCTAGTAGGAGAAGTGGAAGATGCCATGTATCTTCTCAAGAATAGCGAAGGCCTCCACGTGTCAACTTCTGAGAGATCATCTTCAAGATTCATTGCCAAATAAAGATTGTGGCAGATCTTGAGTGTTTTTTAAAGGTCTACAGAAACTACCAAGTGTCACCATTCGTGAGAGCCTAATATGTGCCCTGAATAAATATACAACATAGCTAAAGAGAAGCAGAGAGAGCCATGTGTCCCCAATAAATCAAGGAGAAAGTGCCAAGTGTCATTCTCTAGTGCCTTCTAAGTAATAAGGAGAATTTTAGGAAATTGACTAGCTATCCTCTCCTATTTCAATAGAATAGAATGTTCTGCTTATCTATTACAACAAAGTGAGATGGAGGGAAACTCGGCAGGAGTTATTTTTGGTAGATGGAATAGTTCACAAAGTAGATTTTTTGGAGCCTACAAGCATTGAAAGGGCCATCTATTTGTCCCATGTAAGTGGAGGTAGAATAGACAGTTAAGTAGCTAAGCAGGTGATGAAATGAGAAATTTAGGCATGGAAGGAGGTACTAGTCATGAATCACCATGCCACAGTTAGGGCAGTTCTTGATAAGACTAGGATACATCCAAGACATTGAAAGTGCCGTCTATTTGTCCCTTATGAGTTAAGGGTAGAGTAGAATTTCATGGGAAAGGGATGATGGAAGGAGACATCCGAGGCTATAAAAGAGGAGGATTAGTTTTCCAAAGGGGGAGACTTTCTAGAGTTTAGATTTTCTAGAGTTGGTGACCAAGTAGTATCATTTGCTTTTGTCTCATTTTCTTGAGTTGTAAAGTTGATGTAAATGTGCATGTTTCTATGCCTTTTATGTGTCTAAATGAATTAAGAAGATTGAACTCTATGCCTTGGTTGATATTATCTATGTCATTCTCAAAAGTAGTCTATACTATAGATTTTCTAGAGTTGTGATTAGGAATGTCATTTGCTTTTGTCTCATTTTCTTGAGTCAAAATTTATACATAGCTGTTCATGTTTCTGTGCCTCTTACGTGATTGGAAAATTCTTATAAGAAGATTAAACACTATGCCTTTGTTGACATTTTTTGTATCTCAACAAAAGAAGCCTTTATTTCTATTATTTCAATCTTTTACATTGATCATGCACTTGTCTACTCTTAAATGTAATTGAATTCTACATATAGTCTCATTGTGCTCAAGTTAGGATTAGGATTACACTCAAGTGCATCGCTATAGTTAGGTTTCATTTCTTACATTTGCATTTTTTTCTAATTTCCTATCCCTTTTCCCCCAACACTTGATACAAAAAAGAAGAGACCAGCTTCTCTAAAATCTGGAGGTTGTTTCAAGCTGCAATATCCCGTAGCTTGAAACTTCCCATTGTTGTTTATTAGAATCAAACGCAATTTTAAACATCAATAATATGCACACACCAAGGGAAGATAATGAAAGATTTAATCCCCTCCAAAATGATGAATTAATAAATCTCATTGACTGCTAGCTTTATAAGAACTAAGATCATATCTTAGTCCATGTTATAGAAATAGGGGTCACCTTACCTTCCACCTTTGATTGCACCCTCTTACATAACTTAATATGCACATCAAGACCAAACTCACCCTATCAACATGATAATCATAATCCTCAAGAAGAAGGTATAGAACATGGGTTTATTGAATAGGAAAAACACCCACAACCCCTTTGTAACAACTGTAATGAATCTAATAGGAGACATGATGTCATTGAAGATCACCTAAATCATTTGACTCAACAAATTAACCTATTACTTTGAAATCAATATGCACCATCACCTACACCCAATAATACCAATAAAAACACTCATAATAATAATATCATTGACAATCCCAATAATACCATTAACATAAATAACACTCATAATACCCATAACACTCACATCCCTTAAGGAAGACAAAACTAGACCACTAACCCTCATGGGGATCCCTCTTTTGCCCAAGAATGGAAAATGATGAAAGAGACTCTCCAACAAATGGATCCTTGATCACAAGCCCACAAGTATAAATATGAAGACTTTTGCTCATCACCATTGGACATGAACATTTTACAAATTCCCTTTCCCTCATAATTCAAAGTACCTAAGTTTGCAAAGTATAGGGGAAATGGATATCTTAGAGACCACGTCCAAGAATTTTATGTGGATTATCATGAATTATCTTATGAAGATGCCTATTTATTGTGACTCTTTCTTAAGAGTCTTATCAGGCCAGCCTTGGAATGGTTCATGCACTTGTCAAAAGGTTCAATTTCTAGTTTTGGAAAATTGACAAAGTAATTTGTTTGATATTTCTCATACAATATAGAGCATGACATTTCCATCATTGACCTTTGTAATACTAAATAATGAAGTGATAAGAGACTGGTATATTTCCTACAAAGATGGTGTAGTTTGGCAAGTCAGTTAAGATGTAGCGTTCTTGAAAAAGAATTGGCTAAAATCTTTGTAGATAATTGTAATACATAACTAAAATATCAATTAAAATTATAGTGTGCCAATACCTTAAATGAAATCATAGGAAGGGGGATGAAAATATAAAAAGCCCTCATAGAAAAGGGGACCATAAAATTATATTCCTAAAATGAGCACACTTCAAATCAAGAAAATTCTTTTTTAGGAAACTCCAAGGTCTTCAACAAGAATAAATATATTATGGGTGAGGGGGTAACAGATTCTAAGACACAACATGTGTAGACAATCCAAAGGAAAGGAACAATATAACACTCTAATGTCTCTACCATCAAAGTCCCATGAGGTAAGCCTAAGCCTCACATAGGAAAAAGACCACTTACAATCTTGGGAGTATCGATAGAGATAGTGTTGGATCAATTGATTGATACCAACATGATTACTCTACCTAAGATTAGGCATGTGGAAAACCATCAACCAAAACTTGATTCATACCATGAAGATGAGTTTTAAATATATCATAAGGTAAAAGGACATGATATTGAGTAGTGTATGTAATTAAAACACTATATCCAAGACCTAACAAAAAGGGGTGATATCGAGATTGAATAAGTACCATAAAATCAATCAATAAATCAACACCTTGGCATTTATAAATATCCTTTCCTAAAGCATGATCAACAGAACTAGAGACCCCAAAGAGACTAGGGTCAAGCATCATCTTCCAATCATAATAATTATCATAATGTTCCCTACCATTACATTAATACCATCAAAATTCAAAAAATCCAAGAATCCACTCTACCTCCATCCCCCATCCTAAAAATCAATATGGCTATGACTGATTTCATTATCACCACTCAATGTAATAAGATTGTAATTCTCGTGGCACCACCTCAAGATCCTCCTACCTCATCCACTACCCATAAGGGGAATATTTTTAAGAAATCCTCAAATAGTTTAGATAAATATTATGACATCATTAAACTATTAGAAAAGAATCCCACTCAAATATCCTTGACGGAACTTCTGAAAACATCTACCTTACATAGAGAGATATTGAATCAAGTGTTAAATGATTTAAAAGTACCTAGTGACCTAGATACCAATCAATTTTAGGCACTAATGGTACATTTATACCCATCACAGTAAGTTAATTTTAGTACCTTGGATCTACCCCCTACTAACCCATATAATAATTATCCATTATACATTGAATTCATCATCTCCCATCACTGAGTTTCTCATGTCCTCATAGACGGAGGATTTATATTCAACTTGTGTAATCTAGACTTTTTAAAGAAATTGAGATACTTTGAGAAATCACTTGGGCCCACTTTAATAATGATCAAAGTTTATGATGATAATGAAATAACATCAATCATGCCTATCTATCTTCCTATTACCATGGGACATATAGTTTATCAAACGTTGGTTCATGTTGTGGATGTAAATCTACCATATAACATGTTGCTTAGAAGATCATGGATTAATGAAATATAAGTTTTACCATCCACTTTACATTAGTGCTCAAAGTTACCCCATTTAGGAATGGAGGTCACCATTCTTGGAGTCATAAACCATCTCCATAGTTGTTAGATGGATTAGTCTCCATCACCTTACCTTGGCACTAACAATACCATCCTAAGCCCAATAATGCTAAGCATATCTCTCATAATAAATTAGAATCCACATCTCCATTAGATTATGATGTCACACTACTAAATATCACATCCATAGGGTATGGAGAGTATGAGCATAAAACATTCTACATGGGAAATCTACCCTTATCTCAACATAGTTATGGGTCCCTGGCTATGAGGAAGAGTAACCTCGTTAAATATTAGTTTGGGAAAATAATTTTTTCAAGCAATATATTTTTGTCTGATGATTACTTTAAATATGGAGATGATTATTGGCTCATTCTAGATGATGAATCCCTTTGTAGACACCAAAATTATGTCATAGACATGCATAACTTCCTATGTTGAAACCCCCTTTGAGCCCCTTTTCAATAATAATTATCCTCCCTAACCCATGATTTTACCCCTCACACATTTAATTAATTTAAAATATTTAATTAAGTTAATGAAAAATCCCTTATGCCACCTTACCTAGCTGCCTCATCTTATGACTAATTCTCATCTGATGAGTCACCTCAAGACTTAGTCCCCTTATCTTAACTACCCATGACTTATTCTCACCTCAAAAATAAATTCCTAACCAACCACATCCTTCTTAAACTCCCATTTCTACCATTTTGTAAAGGATAACACACTTGGCATGATAATTTTAAAAAAATAGGTTAAAAATAGTACTTTTACTTATTCTCATGCCATCGACATTGGTCAACTGGCGATCGATATCAGTGGGATCACCAATGTTGGTTATATAAGCCAAACTCCAAACTAATGTTTAGGTTATCAAAAATCAATAAAACTCATTCTTATTGCATACATGATTTTGGCATTCAAATTTTGACATCTTGGCTTACTGTTACCTTGCATAAGTCAACCCAGATTAGAAACCAAGCTCTTGAGAACTAATAACACCCACTTGTTTTATTTATTCAAGGCATCAATTTGGTAAGCCTAATAGGGTCCATCTATTCAACACTTATCATTCAATCACCTCTATAGGTAAGTATATCACTTATTCTGTAAGTATTTAATTATGTACTTTGTAATCACTCTATATTTATTGTTCATTACTTTACACATTATTGATTGAACCCCTGTGAAGGAGCTATAAAGCTTCCCCTCTTGTTTCCCCTTATTCTAACACACCAAACCTATGACCAGATCCATCCAAACACTACTCTCTCTCTCTCACAACTCTCCCTCAACCTTCTAGACCTAACCAAAACCATTTCTTAGACCCAGAAAAGCCTTTTGCAAGCTCTTAGGCAATTATTTCCCCTACCAACCTCGACAACCAACCAATATCAGTCACACTTACCTACTAACCTTGGTAGCCTAACTCAATCACTTTTAGTACCAACCTCGACAACATAACTAACATTAACAACTATGGATTTCTAGTAACCCTTCTAAAACCTACCCAAATAACTTCTAAAATATAAATTAAATATACCACCTACACTTTGTTACTTTTTGCTGCACTTAAGTTAAAAATAATGATAACATTATCTCTCTTTTACTCTCTCTTTTCATCTCTCTTGGTTATTTATTACTCTTTTATCTCTCAAAAGTGGATTGTCATCTCTAAGTAAGTTTGACACTTCCTAGAACAAGCACGTAGCTTGGCAGCCCACTCATATATCTATTAACAAACATGTTGTGGTAGTAGTCTTTTACTTGCAGATAGTCCTCCTCAGCCAAAGAGGAGTGCTCACAATGTCTGGATATGGTGTGAAAACTAATCCAGGTTCATTCTAATCACTTATCCCTATCTTTCTCTATTTTTCTTTAGACTTGAAATAGACAAATTTTAGTGAAACATGGCATGTCTAGTGGGACCCTGGAGTTTTCCTTCGATTCATTACTTGTTTTAAACATTCATGTAGGTGAATTATGGTGAAAATTTCATTTCTTGCACTTTATCCTTCTTTTCTCCCTCAATCTAAAATTCAACATTTTATTTTATGTTTAAAGGGCAATAAACTAAAATTTCTCCTTCCTTTCCACTCTTCTTTTCTCTTTGCCTCTAATAACAATTTATCATTTTTATTACAAGTTAAAAGAATATTTTCTTTATTTATTTCTTACATGCAGATTAGGATAGTGAAGTTCATTCTCTACTCCTATTTCATCTTTGTTTTCATTTGAATCTAAACATTTTAGATTTGGGTTTAAAACTTATTGCACTTCACTATTTGCTTGTTGCATATTAGCTCACTTAGTTAATTATAAGCATTATGAATGAATTTTAGTGAACCTATATTACACAACCAGATCACACTCAAAAAAAAAAAATCTAAACTCACCTAAGACAAGGCCCATCGATATTTCATCACCTGGTGGATCACCTTACCCTACCTAGTTATCCTACTTGGATTTCACCACCAACAGAGAACCCACTCCATTCTCTGGTAGAGTATAAAATCTAGGTAGAAGGTATATTTTGGCTAAGTGGCCTAAAATGTCTTTAGTTCTATGAAGTATAGGGATAAATCTCCTAAAATAAGCCACATATGTGGTCTAATATAGATTTCCTCTTGAGCATTAAAACTAACCTAAAACTAGCTCTAGATTGCTTTCTATTACCTTTGCTAACCAAATTTTCTTCTCACTATTTAATTAAGGCATAAGCCAACATGAGTCTAAAATTAATCTATATGAGTTAATAATTAGTGGATGTATGTTCATTTTCTAATTTTTATTGCCTTTTATATTTTGTATTTGGTAAGGACACTTTCTCATTGATTCACAAAAATAACACTATTTGTAATACTCAGTTTATATAACCTATTATATCAGGTTTTTTGAGTGTTCCTTCTTAAACAGACCTCTTACATCCTCTATTTTACCTAGATCCTACCTATAGGTTTCTAAAATGTTGGATTTTACATCTCCTAGTATATCATAGTGATCAACATCAGTTAACTCCACCGACATCAGTAAGCTTTAGCTACCGACATCGGTTAATCCCACCAACATTGGCAAACTTTTACTACTGAAATCGATCAAGAAACTAACGTTAGTGACTATGTAATTTTAGATTGTTCAAAATAGCAAGTTAAAATAACCCACTTACCTACACCCAAACCTAGTTTTTCCTTATTCTATCTATTAAGACTATTCTTACTTCTTTTTGCATGGTATTGATGTGAGCTCAAGCCAAAATTCTTGTTAATTACATAAGTTGGCAACCACTTCCACCTTCCCCTCTTGTTGTTGAATCTATCATATAACATACATTAGATATAGAGCATACTGCTAACTTGACCAAATTTCCATTGTGCCTAAAGGAGATCAAGATTTTGCTAAATTTCTTGATCATAATATGGCAGCCCTTCAGCATTACCTTACCATGAGTCAAACCCATAGTTCTTCAAGCAACTCAATCTATGGTATGCCAACCTCTCTAATGGAGGAAAATTTATTTTTAGCTTTCTCCACTATTTTCACAATGGTTAATCAAACCATCACCTCGATAATTAATCCAACCATAAATAATGTTCAATGTTTAGCATCACCAACTACCCAATACCAAATAAACCTTGGCATGACTTCTCTACTTTCATAATCACAAGTAGTTCAGTCAAGTCACACCTCATTTTAGAATTTGGTGGTACGTATTCCATCTACTCTCACACTTATAATTACCTAAGTTATGAATCACCATTCTTCTATTCTAACCATGCCAATAACCTAACCTATAATAAAAAAATCCAACCAAAGAATAGTCTCTAACCCAATGGGACAAGCTCATTTTCTTTGTGCCCACTAGCCTATGACTCATTATCTATATGTTACACCAATACAACCTCAACAAGCTATGTCATATTCTCCCTCTACTTCATATTGGGTTCCCTATAACTTAAGGGGTATCTCCTAGACTAATCCCCTTCTAAACCTCATTAAGATGCTGGTGGACAAGATGTCTAATCTAGAGACATCCATTTTTTGTTCAAAAAATGTGTTATCTTATGATCAAATATGCAATGAACCCATCCATCCTTCTGTGCATATTCATCCTTATCCAAGCCAATTATAACTCCCCAAATTTACTCATTTCTAGAGTAAAAAGGACCCACAACAACATTTATGAGCATTTAAACATGCTTTTTATTTAATAAGGCACGATGATATGTTACTATGTCTCTTGTAGGTGTTGCCCTAGATTGGTATAGCTCTATAATTCATCACTCCCTTTTCTCATTTACCCAACTCACACACATATTCCTAGACCATTTCTCTATTAACATTTCTAAAAATGTTTCTATTATAGACCTTTATTCTATTAGACAATTTGATGATGAATCTATCATAGATTTTATCACTTATTAGAGAGGCTTGATCAATCAACTCTCCTTCTCATTACCCCAACCTGAGCTTATTGATCTCTTCTCAAGGGCATGTGCTAAGCATATTTCATCCACACTCTAAGTATAAACTCTCCACACATTTTATGAGGCCTTTAAAATGGCTCAAAAACTCAAGATTCAGGCTATAGACAAGGACAGAGTCAAGTTATGAAATAAGAATACCAATTCTAAATCAAATGACTCCTCTTCTTCTAAAAATTCTCTTTCTAACCAAAAATCTAAAGGCTCTACCAATGCGGTGGCCATTCAATCAGCTTCTTCCTCAACCACAAACCAACCTAATTCCTTGACTTCCTAAAAGTTGACTAAGGAATTCCAATAATGGTATGAATAAAGACAATACACTCCCATTTGGGAGTCATATCCATCCATTTTGGAAAAAATATTGACATAAGGTGCCATAACCCTTCCTTAAATCAAACTTCCTATACATTTTGACCCCTATCATCCTATTCCAACTTGGTACAAGGAGGATGATTTTTGTGGCTACCATTGAGTTAAAGGCCACAATTTTAATAACTATAAAACATTCAAGAACATAGTTCAAGACATGCTTGATAGGGATGATCTATCTTGGATAATCCTAATGCACCCACTAATCAAAATATGGAAGTGTTAAAACAACCTTTTCCTAACCATTTACCCAATAAAAATATTGTTCAGACCATGACTAACTTATGTGATCATAATATCCATACGGTTAATATGGTCTTTCGTTTACCTCTAGTTCAACCTCTCCCATAATAGGGGGCACCCATTTTATCAACTCTTCCCCTATAGTTAGTGGCATTTGTTTTTCCCATTTTTCCTCCCTAGGTAGAAGAGCCTATTTCACATCTTCCATTCTCATGTGATAAAGAGCCTCATTTACCACTTCTTTTGCCACTAGAGGAGCTAGTATTGCTAGTTCCTTTTACACCAATATTACCTATCCTTTTACCACTTAAATCTCATGCCTTACCCATTCCATAGCCACATTTTAAGGGGAACATCATTCTTATGTTATACCCTCTTGAAGAAACTTCTTCACCTACCTCTCCTCCACCGATAGAGAGTAATACCCCCTCCACTCCACCTTTTCACCTAGAAGAGTTAGTGTTATCTACTCCCACATTAGATGAGAGACCTATTATCCTACTCTAATTCCACCACTCTTACCACTTATTTTACCTATGGAGGATCATACTTTACCTATTCCTCACCCAAATGTTGAGGGATCAATTATACCTATGCTCTACCATGCCTCTTCTCCTATCTTTGTCGAAGAAGACCTTATTACAACTCTTTCTCATCTTGAGCCTAAAGTAGTAGAGACCAATAATTACCTCTTTATCAAACACCTTAGCCTTTTAAATATTTAATCTTAAGGCCTACTTCAGCTTTATTTTAAACCCTTTTCACCATTGGTGAAAAGTCTAGAATTTCTTGACTCCATAAAACTAGATCATGCGTAATTTTGGGACCAACTTAAAACTCCTTATCTAACACAATGAGTGTCAAGCTTTACCACTAACCTTCTCACTACCCTTTACCCCAAGGTCTTTGACAAAGCTAGATCTTCTTCACCAAAATCCCCAAAAATTCATCCATCTATGTCAAAACCCTCACCCTCATAGGCATATGTCACATTAAAGTAAATCAGGCCTTTAGGCATATGCCATGTCTCTAATATAATTCATCCACATGTTAAATTAGATCTAACTCTAACCACAAGTTGGATTTTTATGTCTTTAACTATAGAAAAATGTTAAGCTTCCTAGATCTTTTTGATCCTTCCCTCTTCAACCCTCACCTTTACCATTAATTTTGGGACCACACCCCTCTACTTTAGTTTGAGTATCATCGATCTAAGCAAAATAAAAGGCCGAGTTACCTCCATTACTACCTTTGCCACCTATTAGGCCTTTCACATCTGACACCATGATACGTAACACCAAGAAAGTGTCAGAAAAACACGTAAATCCACCACCACTAAACAAGGCACCATACAAAACCACCCTTGCAACTCCTAAATAAAAGAACATGTCCACTATTATAACCACAACAAGTGCAAGCCCACTTGAAGGCTCTCAGAGCTTTTTCCTACATCAATTGTTGCAATCTTCCATAATAACTCTTCCTCCCATTAAGCCTTATATTCCTCTTGAAAGGAAGCCATATTGGTTTAATGATATACAAGTGTGTCTATATCATCATTCACTTGGACATGATACTGAGAGTTGTAAAGACCTCATAGCAATCATTTGACAACACTTTGATTTTGACATGTTCTTTATTGATACTTCCCTTAACCTTCATATTATTCCACCTCTAGCATCCATAATGACTCCTACTATTCCACCTAAATTAAAACCCAAATATTTTATCATACCCCCTTTGCCACTTCTTTCACCTATATTTCAGATCAACATAGTTAATGTGGCCATGCGATCATAAAACCAAAAGGATAAAGGTAAGGAAAAAGTCATTTCTCCTTGGGTTCATCTCTTTTCCAAAGACACTCCTCCTCTAAATCCTAAGATTTCCATTTTGGGTGTCTTAAAACTAATATCTTCAGATGTTATTCAAAGCTCAATGGTGAAATAACTTCACCAAACTCTTATGAAAATGTCCTTGTATGAGTTAATAAAAAACTCACCCCAACACTATCAAGCTTTGATTAGTGCTTTACAAGTGATTGAGGTACAACCTAATGATCCCCAACCTCTTATAACTTTTGTCATCTCTCTTAATTCCATCTCCCTGATTTCCTTCAGCAATTCAAAAATTCCACTTCAATATCCTAAAGATCAAGATTCTACATTTTTATTACTGCATATATTGATAAAACTCATGTCAAGAGAGTCATTCTCTATGGGAGATATAGTATTAATATTATTTCCACCCATTCCTACAAACAACTAGCTCTTCTCGACAATTTCATGTCTTAAATTGATGCGGTACTTTGTTCCTTTAATGATACCGCAACTACTATGGTGGGCACTATTATCTTACATATCTATGTAGGTCCCTACATAATTATTGATCTCTTCTATGTTGTAGAATGATATTTATAATATAAAACATTACTTGTATGAACTTGGATACATACTATGTCATGTGTACCCTCAACTTTGCACCGTTGTATCAAGTTTGAGCATGATGGGCAAGTGCATGTTATACCCACTAACCCACCTCCATTTAAAACATGCAACATGACTCATAATCCCAATTATGTTATCATTCCATTAAAGACATAATATTCTCCACATGATACTTTTGAAGCTTCCACAAGCTCCACTACCCTGGTTACACAAATACTAGTAATACAAATTCCTAGCAAGGATCCCAGGGAAGAAAATTTTAAACATTTTTCACTCATATAATATCATTTGTTGATGCTTGACATGCTCTATACTTCATAATAATATGGAAAGCTTCATATGTACCCAAATTATAATCCCTGTATTGGGATGGTCATCCCTTATGGGGCCCCTAACCTTTGAACTAATTTCACATATGGGGGAATTGATCAGGGTCCCATTATTGGCAATCCATCCTCTTCACCACAACTATTTCCCTATGACTTCTCTTTCCTAAGCAAGCCTAGTTTCACTCACACTTATCTTTATAGGTTTTCTTAGAAAGGATTTAGTTTGGGTCATTATGAACAGGGTGTCCATATGCCTATTAAATATCCCACTAGCAAACCATTGAAATTGCCAAAAAGAGGCATGTTGTGGGTTATGACAAACCAACTAAACTCACCAAAACTTCCCATGTACCAATTTTTTAAGATCCAATCTCTCCTTATCCACCCTCTTCTACACCATCACCTATCGAATCAGAGGTATCTATACCTCTTATATTTTTTTTCAATAAATGCCATCCATTTGGGGCCTCTCACTTATCACTAGGGTAAGGAAACAAGGTCCCTTCCTCTAATTCATCTTGAAATAATTGATGAAGAATCTCCTACTATTAACAGTGTCCAATGTCAAGATGATGATGTTATTCTCACATACATGGGTGTAAATGATTCTTATGTCTAATGATCATACCCATTTGAAACATAATATATGTTAAATGGATCAACTATTGAAATCAATTTTCCCTCTCATGATAACCCCTGTGTCCTCAAGATTTTCCAATCTTTGGATTCCTCTGAGAAAGTTGATTATGCCACATTTATTAATAACCATAACAAAGCATTTAACTGGTCTTATAATGACATGCTTGGTATTGACCCCTCTATCATCACCCATAACATTGTCACAAATTGAGATGCTAAACTTGCTACGCAGAAGCTTCACAAGATGCATTCTTGTATTGCTCTCCTTGTCAAAGAAGATATCTAACACCTCCTTTATATTAAATTTATCCAACCCATCAACTACCTGCAATGGATTTCCAATATTATTCTTGTCACAAAAGTAATTAGGGGATTCTACATTTGTACTGACTACTATGACTTAAACCTTGCTTGTATAAAAAATGACTTCTTATTGCCAAGTATCAATCAACTTATTGATCTAACAACTGGACATGAGATGTTATCAATTGTAGATGGGTTCTCTAGATATAATCAAATCTTAGTTGTTCCTGAGGATCAACACAAGACAAACTTTATTACACCATGGGGGACTTTTTGTTATTGAGTCATGCCTTTTGGTCTGAAGAATGTTGGTGCCACCTACTAACTCACTATGACTTACATCTTCCATGATCCCCTATACAAAATTATGGAATATTACATGGATGAATTACTTGGAAAATCTAATCTTCACCAAGATCACTTGATGATTCTCAAAATCATATTTACTCATCTCCTCCAATATAACATTCAACTAAACCCAAAGAAATGTGTCTTTGGTGTTCTTTCAGGTAAGCTCTTAGGCTTTGTCATTTCTCTCCATGGTATTGAAGTTGACCCTACTAAGGTTAGAGCAATACTAGAGATGCCTCTACCTATTAATATCAAACAACTCTATAGCCTACAAGGCAAACTTCAATCAATCTGCTACTTCATCTCCTAGTTGTGAAATCATTACCAACCCTTTCACCATCTCCTCAAAAAATATGTCTCCTTCCATTGGAATAAAAATTTCCAAGAAGATTTTTATGCACTCAAACAATATCTCCTTTCCCCACTAGTTCTTATTCCACATAAGGAAAATCAACCTTTCTACCTTTACATCTTTACAATAGACCATTCTCTGGGTGTTATGATTACACATCAAGATGATCACCATTGAGAATAGGTGGTTTACTACATAAGTTGCACACTTATTGATTATGAGACTTGATATACCCATACTAAAAAGCTTTGTCTCACATTAGTATTTTCAACCTCCAATCTCTATCATTATCTCCTAAATCATAAAACCTATGTGGTCATCCATACTGATCCCCTCAAATACATACATTCTAAGCCATATTACAAATAACATGTATCTCAGTGGCTCATGATCCTTGCTAAATTTGACTTAGAGTTTATTCAACAAAAGTCTATCAAAGGGAAAATGATCACTGACCAGTTAGTTGCCACCCCTTTACCTAAAAACCAACCTTCAAATCTGAAATTCCCTAATGAATCCATCATAATGCTCTCCACCGATGACATCTACCATCAAATTATGATGTTATTTGATAGATCTAAATGTCAATATGGTGGGGGTGTGGGGCTCATTATTATTCCTCTAGATGCTAAGCCTATGCCTTTGTCATTTAAACTAGATTTCGAATGTACTAAAAATATGGCCAAATATGATTTTAAATGTACTAACAATATGGATAAATATTAGGATTTAATCTTAGGGCTTCAAATGGTTCTCTTCTTGGGTATCAAATCCATAACCATTTTTGATGATTCTTAGCTAGTGGTTAATCAGGTTAATGGTTCCTACCTATGCAAAAACAAAATTTTATAGTGGTATAAACATCATGTAGATACGCTATTGGGATCATTTGACTCTTATCTCTTACAAATTATTTATTGATCTATAAACAAGTTTGATGACACAATGGATTCACTTGATTTTCATATACACTGTTCATCCTCTTCCTCAAAAATTTATGTCACCATGCATCGCTTAACATTACCCTCCTATGTATCAACTAACATCCTCCTTATCAGAAATGTAACATCCAACCCACATGACTTATGGTACAAGAAACTCATAGATTATCTTTCTTTTTATATTACCCCGTTTGATCTCTCTAATAATGGGAGACGTGCCTTCATAAAATGTGTCTCTCATTACACTATGCTAGGGGTACTTCTTTACAAGTGAGGTTTTGATGGTCTCCTCCTTAGATGCCTCACTTTTACTTAGACTCCCTTTATTATTAAGTAATTCTATGATAGGATTTATGGTGGACATTTCAATGGTCACATAGTTACCAAGCATATCCTCCAACTCAATTATTATTGGCCAACACTCCATCAAGACTTTGCTAATTATGTTTGGTGTTATGTCAAATGTCAACAACACACTAACCTCCTTCACATTCCAAGTCATGTGTTACAATTTGCCATATAATTATGTCCCTTCTCCCAATAGGGCTTGGATCTAATTGAGGATATTAACCCTCATTCATCCCACCGTCATCATTCTATCATTACTACCATTAAATACTTCACCAAGTGGGCTGAGGCTATTCCTCTCATATCCACTAAGGTTGACAAAATTATTGACTTTATCAACCAACAAATCATCTATTATTTTAGTATCCCACATAAAATTATAATAGATAATGGTAAATATTTCAAAAATAAGATTGTCCAAAGTCTTTATAATACATTTAGAATCAAATTAAGCTTTTCATCACTGTACTATCCATAAGTGAATGGATAGGTAGAAGCTTCTAAAAAAACATTGACCAAAATTCTCATGAAGGTATTCAATTATACGGGCAAAGATTAGCGCACACACATTCCCTTTGCTTTATGGGCTTACCACACTAGGATTCAAACCCCTATAGGTGCTACACCTTTTTCCTTGGTATATGGGATAGAGGCTATTTTGACTCTTGAGGTTTAGATTCCTTCTCTTCACATTTATCTAAAAGACATACTAATGATGACTTTCACCAAGAATGTTTATCTCAACATGAGTTGCTTGATGAGCACCATCTTGCAGCCATCAACTACCTTTAAATCTATCAAGAGCATATCAAACACATAACAAAAACCTCAAAGAGAAAGATTTTAATATTGGATATCTCATCTTAAAATAAAATCAACATGTGATGAACATGGAGAAAAGAAAATGGGGTAAGTTTACTCCTAATTGGCTTGGACCCTAAATCATAACTCACAAGTATGGCTCAAGAACATATCACTTATCTTCTCTCAAAGGAAAGTCAAAACCTAAGCCTTTAAATGCCTTACACCTAAAAATATTATGTTGTTAACCATGTAATGCTTCACCTCATGTTTTACTTGAGCTCATCCCTTGAGCACCCCTATTATATTCATCTCCCTTACCCTTAACCCTTACTCCTACACACTTAGTTAAATTATGAAGTGTTATGGTTTTTCCCTCAAAGTGAAAAAATCCTAAGCCTATCCCTTAACATAAATAACCTATCCCTTTTAAGCATTAACCATCACAAATATGTAAAAATGCTAAGATGAAGCTAATAAATCAACTATGCATATACCATCACAAATATGGGAAATTCTAGTCTAACTCAACTAACATGCTCAACATTAACATAAAATTAAAAATAATCATCTACATCAACATCATCATATAAATCACAATAAATTCATCTCAAAACCACAATAAACATACATCTCGTGTGTGTGTGTGTGTGTGTGTGTGTGTGTGTGTGTGTGTGTGTGTGTGTGTGTGTGTGTGTGTGTGTGTGTGTTCAACATAAATGTACATCATCACAATATCATCTCTCTCTCAAAATATACATATCTCATCTTTGAGTCACAGGCTAGTGTGCATATAACATATATAATAATAACAAAATATAGCACTTAGAGTCCTCGAGGCTCTCCATGTTGTCATAAAGAATAAGTGTCATCCCCAGTCTTTGCCCATCTACGTCTACATGAGTTAGAAGTTGTGTCACATGTCACTCATCTCTCCTACTCTCTAAACTCAAAATACCTCTGAATCTATGGGAACTCCCTGATGTCCCTCTCACAATAACCATTCTCATCAAGGGCAATATTATACCTCACTAGAGATACATTCTATGGTGGTCCTATCACACCTACTGAAGGCCTAGCCTATACTGGTCCCTATGGTGGTGGATGAGGATTAGCCTAACCTACTACTCTCAAATTATCCCTCTCTACTATTAGTGCAATAATTTGGCCCTATAATAACCCAACCTAGCCCTATAATAACCCAATTTAGCCCTATAATTTCACCACCTATCCCTGTAAAACTAATACCTATCCCTAAGCTACATTTTGAGCCTGCACTACTGCATCTTGTGCCTATATTTCCACATCTTGGGCTTGTACAACTGCATCTCTCTCTCTCTCTCTCTCTCTCTCTCTCTCTCTCTCTCTCTCTCTCTCTCTCTCTCTCTCTCTCTCTCTCTCTCTCTCTCTCTCTCTCTCTCTCTCTCTCTCTCTCATCAACCCTTAAAAATATAGTGGTGGCCTCCTAACCTCAATCGCAAGATGAAAACCTATCCACCAAGAAACATATGCCACTATGCATCTTGGATTTACTACACCCGGCCCTATTGGTAGCTCCTTGAAATTTGACCCATTTGTCTCCTATGGCAAGGGTAGGGGTGCCTCTATATCATCCCTCCTATATGGAGGGAAGGTAGGAGGTACATCTTATAGTAATCCAAATTATCTCTTAACTTATGCCATGATACCATATCTAGCTCATCGACTCATCTCTTTCTAACCCATAATGAACTCTATAAGCCAACCAACTACTTTTCATATCCTCTAAATGTAGGGTATGTCATGTAATGTCTCTATAAAATATCTATAGGTATCAATCCCTTTATCATGCACCTATAATAATAAATATCACACACTATGTCATCTACTCAAGTTTGGACCATACCATCTCTCTAACATTTGAAGCCAACCTTGAAATTGGATACAATCATGGTAGGTAACCCCAATGGTCATGTCATCATGATATGCTCGTATGCCCAATAACAAAGTAAATACTCAATACACAAACTATATCATCATCATAGTCTCAACCCCCATAACTCTCTGTATAACTATGACAAAAAAGTTGGTCCCCATGTGAATACAGTCCACTACTCAACCATCTATGCTAAAACACCTATCGATGAAATAAGAAATCTCCCACCATCTACATCTAGTAGTACATACACTATAATCCCTATCATCATCAAGATGCTCAGCTAATGTTTCTCCTCATCAATAATGTATAGCATCTCATAGGCAAATTTCACTAAGTGATAGGTTACCTCACTAACATTCTCTCTAAATAATTCCACCATGTGAATATCATGTTGTTCTCTCAAACATAATAATAAATCCTCACCCTAGAGTTTTAACCATAAAATCTTATATACATCCTCTTGGGTCACTATCAACTCTCTAGTCAGTAGATGGAAGGTGTTGGTAGTGTGATCCCACCTCTCAATCAATACTATCATCAAACTCACATCTCATGTAACTCTAAAATATCATCACACTCTCCCTTAGCCTAAAATTTCCATGTGCTCTCACTCATCTAGGGTGACATCCCTCCTCATTCATGTCTGAAGTATCGGTAGGTGATACTGTAGCATCAACTCCATCCTAGCCTGCATCCATACACACATAACTTAAGTCACATACTTTCTAATATAACCTACCACCACTTTTTTCCCTTCTCTTTGGGAGAACTACATTGGTCTGAGGCCCTCCACCAGGTTATGTAGGAAACACTCAATCAATATGGGGTCTTCTAAGGTTATCTCAACCATATATCCACCTAACTATCTAGCCTACTCTCCCTTATCTACCCTAGGTTTCACTGCCTCTCTCTTCACCCTAGGCCTAACTGCCTATCACAACTCTAAGCCTCATGACTTATCTCCCTAACCTTTGACCCTATGAAATATCTTTTGAGCCTTAGGTCCCCTAACCTATTTCAACCTATCCTTTTTTACCCATTTCCCCTAACACACTTTTAACCATACCTTAGATTTTTTCCCTAGGATCTGGGAGAACTACATTGGCTTGAGGCCCTCACTTGGGCTATGTAGGTAGTACTTAATCGACACGAGGTGTTTTGAGGCTAGCTTAGATATTAAGCTAGTTAACTACTTTAATTAAGGATCCAAATTGACCTTTTCTCCTATTTTTGGGTTCTACATAGTCACTGACGTTAGTGTGGTATGTGGACATTGGTGCTTGGTGTCAATTGATGTCAATATAAACCTACCAACATCAACACCATGTTGGTCGATGTTGATAGACCCCACTGATGTTAGTGACTAGTTTGGCCCTAGGGCCAAATAACTTGTCTCCTAATATTAACTTTTAACCTAAAATCTACCCCCAAATCCCTCTAAAATTAACCTAAACCTACCCCACCCTATTTCCTACCCTGCTTAACACCTTTTTTCTACCCAAACTTTAAATTTAGCCTACAAAAAGAAAACTAACCAACTCAAATTCCACATCAAATAATAGGGGCTCTTACCTCATCTCATTATCTCCTCTAGGTTAGAATAGCTAACTCTTGTGGTGGTGTACCTCCTGCTAGGTCCCCTCCTAGATCTACCATCTTAGTCTCACTTAGAGTTCTTTTTCTTTCCAATCAAATGTTGCAAATGAGTTTTAGTGGGCTATCAAACTCTTTTTTGTTAAGTTTGGTCACCCATTGATGTCGACATACTTGACCTAATCTATCGATGTTAGTAATATTTCTCATCGATGTCGGTAACCTTGCCATATGCCATCAATGTTGACATTATTTACTACCAACATTGATGACATCATCGATGTCGACACCCTTGCCTTAGAGTTCCTACCAACACCCATAATCCTTTAGACTTTACCTAAAAATATGGGGTAATTTAGAGATCACATATATCTCCACAACCATGACAACCACCCTTGGAAATCACTTAAATCTCCACCCATGATGACTTTGCTTGGATATCATGAATATCTCCTCACTCATTGACACTTTTACACCAACCTTGCATTATTTTTCTTGACCACTTATGTTATTTTTCTATAGTTAGCTATTATACACATGCATATCTATTAGTTATTTTGGATGGTGATCAAGCTTGTCCTATCACCTGTAACCTTTTGTGTTTCTTAGGAGCACTTCTTACCTCAGATACCTAGCACGCATAGACCATTAGAGCTATAACTAATACTATTTTGACATTGTTAGCTATCAATTACAAGTTGTGCTTTGGTTATTTCAATCTGAGTCTTCTTCAACCTTACATATTCTTGATTTTGTCAACTATAGCTCGATGTATATGCACAAGTAGCGATACCACATTCTCCTCCATGCACCCAATTCACTTCTTATCAAACTGGTCCCTGATTATAATTTCTCTTTTATTGATTCTTACTTTGAGGGGGATACCTCATATATTAACGGGAGCATCTAACTCTTGTTTTTTTCTTGCAGCTTATCAGTACAAATTAAAAGATAAAAAAGGGGAAATATAGACACCAAAATGATATCACACATGTGTGTAACTCCCTGTGTTGAAACCCCCCTTGAGCCCCTTTTCAATAATAATTAGCCTCCCTAACCCATGCTTTTACCCCTCACACATTTAATTAATTTAAAATATTTAATTAAGTTAATTAAAAATCTGTTATGCCACCTTACCTGGCCACCTTATCTTAAGACCAATTCTCACTTGATGATTCACTTCAAAACTTAGTCCCCTTATCCTAACTACCCATGACTTATTCTCACCTCAAAAATAAATTCCTAACCAACCTCATCCTTTTTAACCTCCCATTTCAACTATTTTGTAATGGATAACACAGTTGGCATGAAAAAGAATAGAAAATAGGTTTTAAAATAGCACTTTTACCTATTCTCATACTATCAACATTTGTCAATTCATGGCTGATGTTGATGGGATCACTGATGTCAGTTATATAAGCCAAACTCTAAATTAATGTTCAGGGCATTAAAAATCAAGAAAACTCATTCTTATTTTCATATAGGCTTTTAACATTCAACTTTTGATATCTTGGCTTATTGTTACGTTGCATAAGTCAACCTAGATCAAGAACCAAGCTCTTGAGAACCAGCAATATTTGATTGTTTTCTCTATTCAAGGCATTAGTTCATCAAGCCTAATAGGAGCCATCTATTCATCACTTATCATTCAATCACCTCTATAGCTAAGTACATCACTTATTCTATAAGTCTTTAAGTAATTAATTTACAATCACTCTATATCTACTATTTATTACTTTACACATTCCTAACCAAACCCCTGTGAAGGGGTTACAAAGCTTCCCCACTTGTTTCCCCTTATTCCAACACACCAAACCTCTAACCAAATCCATCCAAAAACTACTCTCTCTCATAACTTTCCCCCAACCTTCTAGACCTGACCAAAACCATTTCCTAAACCCAAAAAATCCTTCTACAAGATCCTAGGCAATTATTTCCCCTACCAACCTTGACAACCTAACCGATATCGATCACACTTACTTACCAACCTTGATATCCTAAATGATATTGATCACTTTTAATACCAACCTTGACAGCCTAACCGACATTAGCAACTATGGATTTCTAGTAACCCTTCTAAAACCTACCCAAATAAATTCCAAAATACAAACTAAATATACCACCTACACTCTGTTACTTTTTACTATACTTAGGTTTAGAATAGTGGTAACATTATCTCTCTTTTACTCTCTTTTCCTCTCTCTTAGTTATTTATTACTCTTTTATCTCTCAAAAGTGGATCGTCATTTCTAAGGAAGTTTGACACTTCCTAGAACAAGCACGTAGCTTGGCATCCCTCTCATATATCTACTAACAAACATTTTGTGGTAGTGCTTTCTTACTTGTAGGTAGTCCTCCTTAGCCAAAAAAGAGTGCTCACAACATCTAGATATGGTATGCAAACCAATCTAGGTTCATTCTAATCACTTATCCCTATCCTTTTTTTTGTTTTTCTTTAGACTTGAAATAGACAAATTTTAGTGAAACACCCTTATCTCTCCCAAGCAACATTATCCTAGAGTCCAGAGAATGATGGAAAATATGTAGTATAAAGGAAAGGGATTGGGAAAATAAGAACAAGGCTAACTGGAACCTATCATCATTCAAGAACATTCAAAATATTTTGGCTTAGGGTACAAACTATATGATGATGACCTGACCAACATCATTATGGATTCTCTTTTGACCAATGAGTTGTATTTACCTGATGGAGACATTGAAATATGATCTATCTATAGTCACTTTGAGGAGATTGCTACCACCAACCTCTTCTCTAATGCCACTATTTTTCCACCATTAATGTCTCCCTTTATTGTCCATCCCTCATAGACTAGAAATTAAATTAGGAGCCCAACTTTGATACATTTCAAAATGATGGGGCCATTTTAGAATACATGGGAGATAGAGACTTCATGCCATCTAGAGATCATAAAAAGGGATTTTATATCAATATTTGTCAATTATCATATTTTAGGGAACAAAAAACATCCCATAGTTAAAGTGAGGGTGAATTCTCATAAGAAGAAAGAGAACCTTCCAAAGAACTAAATGAACTCCCATATAGCTCCTTCATGCTAGAAGATTATTTTGATAGTGATATTAAGCTACCAGGTTGCTTCACTTCTGATGTTATAAAAATTTCATTACCCTTTTATTTATAAGATAAATCACCCTTACTCATTGAAGAGGTGATAGAAGTTAATATTAGAACTAACAAACACCCAAAATAGTGAAATTGGGGGCATCTCTTATGACAAAGGAATGTGAAGTCCTTATCAAGATGTTGAAGGAATTTATTGACATATTTGCATAGAGCTACATTGGCATGCCAAGATTAGACCCCTCATTAGTGTTACACCACGTAGTTATGAATCCAAATGAAAAACATATCAAATAGAAAATATGAAAGATACATCCTAAGATGGCATTACTAGTCAAGGATGAATTACAAAAATTCTTGGAAGACATATTCATTTGCCTAATTGATTAATTAGATTGTATCTCTAATATTGTTCTCATAACAATGTCACAAGGTAGAATCTATATATGTACCAACTTTTAGGATATAAATAAGGCATGTCCTAAAGATGACTTCCTACTCCCTAATATTGACATGATCATAGATTTAATAGCTAGGTATGAAATGTTTTCCTTCATGGATGGCTTATCGAGGTATAATCAGATCAAAATAGCCCCTAAAGATCAACATAAAATAACATTTATCACTCCATGGGGAAAGTTTTGATATCAAGTCATGCCATTCAGCCTCAAGAGTGAAGGGTCAACTTATCAATGAGCTATGACTGTTATCTTTCATGATATGATGCATGATCTTGTAGAAAATTATGTTGATGATATTTTAAGGAAGTCCTATCTCAGGTCTGAGCACCATGTGGTCCTCAGAATAATATTTGAAATATTTTGATAATATAAAGTAAGACTAAATCCCAAAAGTGTGTCTTTAGAGTAACTTTAGGAAAATTGTTGGGATTTAAAGTCTCAAGAAGGGGCATTGATGTGGATCTAGCAAAATTTAGAGCAATTACATAAACTCCCCCACCTCATAATCTCAAGTAGCTTCAAAGTCTTTAGGGAAAACTTCGAGCCATATGACATTTTATCTCTCATTTGGCTTATAAATGTCACCCCTTCACTCATCTATTAAAGAAGGGGACTACCTTCCATTGGAATGAAGAATGCCCACAAGATTTTGAAAGACTAAAACAATAATCGGTAAATCCACCTATTTTATCACCACCAACTCTGAGAAAGCCTTTGCTTCTTTACATTTGAACAACACCATGTGCCATTGGTGTTCTCCTTTTACAACATAATGATAAAGGTAAAGAACAAGTTATATATTACCTTAGTCACACATTGGTATCATATGAGCTAAACTATACTCCTATTGAAAAGACATGTTTAACTTTAGTTTTTACATCATATAAACTCTAGCATTACATGCTTAATAATCATATATAACACATCATAAAATTTGATCCCTTAAAGTACCTACTATCCAAGACAACACTTATAGGTCAAACAACAAAATGGATAATGTTACTTAATGAAATTGACATTATATATATAAATGAAAAACATATAAAAGGATAGGTCATTACAAATCAACTAGTAGAGGCACCTTTAGAAGTGACTTAGTGCATTTCAACCAATTTTTTAGATGAGTCCATCTTAAATACCTCATAAGTAGATAGTTGGAAGCTATACTTTGATGATTCATTTACTACCCATGGATATGGGGCTAGCATCCTCTTGGTTACCCCTTAGGGTGATCTCATTCTAAAAGCATTCTACCTTACCTTTCCATGTACTAATAATATTTCATAATACGAAGCTTTGATAGCTAGACTTCATTTGTCTATTCAGTAGAACATCTAGTAATTAAAAGTTTTTTGGGACTCATAATTAATTATCAAATAAGTCAATGGTGAATTTCAAATAAAGGATGAAATTTTGCTTCCTTAAAAATAATTAGTGGATCAATTAAAGACTAATTTTTAGTCCATCACATTTGAACAGGTTTCACGAGGAAGTAATAAAGCAACTAATTATATGGCCATCATTAGCTCACTTATTAATCTCCTTAAAGATGTCCTATAAGGTAATTTCTTGATCGAGCACTTGATTATCCTATCCTATCAATAATTAGATTTGATTCAAATCTATATGAGAAATGATCCTAATCTACCTTGGTACCATGATATTTATAGGTACCTTCATGATAATATCCTTCCCCCTAACCTTAACCACCACCAACGTAGATTTTTTATCTATCACACTACCTAATACACAATCTTTGGTAGCACACTTTATCAACATGATTATGATGGTACCTTTTTGAGGTGTCTAACATTGGAAGAGGCATCTCAAGCAATTAAATAAGTTCATGATGGTATCTATAGAGGTCACATCAGTGGAATGGCCCTAATCAAAAATCTCCTTCAAACTGGTTATTACTGGTTGATGATCGACCATGATTCTTGCCAATATGTGCATAATGTGTATCTTGTTAGAAGCATAGAAACATCATCCATGTTCATGTACAATAGTTACAACCTATTATGAGTTTGTGTAATTTTTCCATATGGGGCCTAGATTTAATTGGCAAGATAAATCCTACATCATTAGATGGTCATAAATTCATTATCATTGCTATGGAGTATTATAATAAATGGGTTAAAGCAATGTTACTTAATTACACAATAGGCCTCCAAATTTCCAAGTTTATTCTTAATTAGATTATTTGCCATTTTGGTATACCTACTAATATAATTTTAAATAATGGAAAACCATTAAAGAATCAAGAAGTAGAGGTCCTATGTCAAAAATATCATATCATGCAACATTTCTCCTCCCCATATTATACCCAAGGCAATGGACAAGTGAAAGTAATTAATAAAAATCCCATCAAGATTTTGAAGAAGATTTTCAATCAAGCTAGAAGAAACTGGCACACCCAATTATATCCAACACTATGGTTTTATCGATCAAGTGTCCACACACTTACTAGGGTAACTCTGCATGCCTTGGACTATGGGATTAAACCAACACTGCTAGTAGAAGTGGAACTCCCCTCTCTTTAAATCTCACTTAGAGGAATCATTACTGATCATAATCTCAAACAAGAGTGGCTACATGAACTATAAATCCTTGATGAAAAGAGAAAAAAGACCTTGGATCACCTCCAAGAATATCAAAATAAATTGAAGGGCCAATACCATAAGAAGATTCAAGATAGGGAGTTTGAAATTGGTGACTTAGTATTAAAATAAAATCAAAAAAACACCAATGTAGAATGTGATAAGAAGGGGAAGTTTGAATCCAACTGGTTGGTCCCTATGTTATTATTTCCAAGTTTGGATTAGAAGTGTATAAGTTGTCAATGCTTGATGGAGAAGAACTGGATGATACTATGAACATTATACATGTCAAGTATTTTTATCACTAATCTAGGTATCATTATCCTCCATGTATGGGGAACCTCATATCAACTTAAAAAATCTATTGCCCTACCCCATTAGTAAAAAAAAATCATCCAATGGTGAAAACTAGCTTGTTGGTGCCTTGGGCAATTACCACGATGAAAACTGGTTTTTGGAATCATGGTAAAATACCTTGACCCTAATTTCAATAGTCATAATCTATCATTAGGGTTGGGATAACAATGTAGGACAACAAATTTATTCAAAGAAAGGGACATGATTTTTCAAAAACTATTTGTTAGAGGGATCTCTGGAATCACTAATTGAAACTTGGTTCATGTATATATCCCCAAGTCTCATCATATCCTCATCATTCCTATAATAACCTCCAAAATCTTCTTTGACATGTATGTCTCCTCTTAGACTCACAAGATACATCCCATCCCCATCTCCATATTGATGTTACTAATCCTCAAGTTCACACCTTCCCACATAAAATCATCATTATGGAGGGTCACGAGATTTAAAAAAATTCTCTTCTTAGATATCTAAGCATACACTATGATCATTGATTCTTGAGGGGTCATCATGACCCTAATTTTGAAACTTGGTTAGAATTTTACCATGACATGAGCTATATATCCTATATATAATTCTCACATCATCATTTGATCCTTTGTACATACACCTCATTGGTCATATCATCATTAATCTACATCATTGTCTTATAACTCATTTTGTTCATTTTGTATGATTATATGTGTGAGTGTTTCATTTTTCTATACATATTTAAATGTTTTCATTATATTAGTTTACATGTATATTTTTCATCTTGTTAGCTTTTTATGGGAACAAGGATGGCATGAGTGACTCATGAAGGTTTTATTCAGAAAGGGTCATCTCTCAAATGGAGTTCCCCCACGTATCTTTGCTACCTTGCATAAGACATGTCATGTCCTTGGCACATGGCCATAAGATGCAATATTAAAAAGGATTGCATATTTAAACACTTTGACATAATTAAAAAATCCCCCCATCCTCTCCTAATTACACCTCATAATCCTAGCCTCCATCATATTCTAATCTCATACCACCTATGCTCATCTAGGGACTAACACACTAACACCCATTCCATTATCACCCTACCTCCATGGTGAAAGATAATTTATACCACTAATAATATAGATGAAGTGAACTAAACAAGGGATTAATTTTTCTACAACATAACCACCCCATGAAGGCATAGTGTGTAACAACCATGATTCATACTCCAATCATCTCACATCACCCATATATCATCCTGTTATGCATCCATAAAACATCTTAGATCACATCACATAATAACATGCATAAGAGAAAAATAATATCCCATATATAACATCAACCATAGTAAATCATAGAATATACAAAACATCTATCTACTATCACTATGTCATTAATAAAATCCTACATCCATAATAACTATACATCATCATTACATCATCCATATGTCTCATAATGCCAAAAGATAACATCTAAAGATAATCAAATATCAAATCACATCTCATATACATGTCATTATCATATAAAACAAATAAATGCATCTCATAACCATAAACACAATAAACAACATCCATACATCACCATAAATCCTCATCATATATATAAATCAAAGTCTAGATTATAATATCCACATGGAATCCATGTCAAAAGATATGATACAACCACATGAGTCCATGGGGAAAGAATGAGTTATAATACAAAAATCCCCTATACATATATGTATACATCCAAAGTCAAGACTATGGCCCTGGTGGCCTCAATGGTCCACCACCACATCTAAAAGGCTACTAAATAGATGACTGACTGGCACGAAGGGAGCCTACATGTTGACCATCTAGAACTATTGCCTCATATAAATTCCTATAATATTGGGCCTCCTGAGTAAGCAATATAATTTCTTCCATCACCCCTATCATACTTATACCCATTATTACCTCACCATCCACATATATGGCCCTTTTTTCCATTGCTAACTATCCAATCAATGTCTAAAAATGAGACTACAGCTATGTATTCTAACCTAGAAATATGGAAACCTAGCTCTGTAGTGCTATAATCTGAGTCTATGCATGCCCAAGTTATGTATCCCAATGTATAATCTATGATCACAAGGCAATAATATGAGTATCCAAATATGTCACCTATACTTATAATATTGTAACCTATGACTATAACTACATAATTTACCTATCTATCTAAGCAATCTAGAACTACAATGCAGTAATCTACCCCTATGCCTATACTAACTAACTATCATCATGGGTAGTCAAACTTTGAAGGTGATATAAATAATCCCAAAAATATTTTCCACATAGGCTTGAATCTCTATCTATAAATATGATATTAGTGCCTCATCCTCTATTGATCTCAATGGCCGAGAAGGACTCTTACCACTACCACCACTAATCTAAATCTATAAATGGGCCACTCCCTATGTTATAGCCTATACTACTACTAAAACCCCACCATCACCATCCACATCCATGGAATCATGTCCCCCTCTTCCATCCTACACCCTTTATATTGTCACATGTCTCTTTTACCTCACTCTCCTCTGAATCCTTGCTCAGGTCTGAAGCACCCTTCTCATTGCACCCCTCCAAATCACCACATGAGGCCATGTCAAGTGAATCAAAATTTGTGGCTAGCACCATACTGCATAAGTTTATGTTACCCTTATATATGAAATAAGTGTATAAAAATCCCATTAGATTAGTGAAATCCTATTTTACTTTGATCATGCATCACCTCTATCAGCAAGCCTCCTCCAATATGGTCTTTCCCACTCACTACGTGCAAACAAATGTTTAGGGTTAGGCACATCTTAAATAAATCTAGACTAGCACTAAATCTGATTTGGTCTATATCTCTCAATAATATAGTCTCATCTCCCTATCACATAGCATGGAGTAAGCATATTTAGGGTTCACACCTCATTACCCTAGCTAAATATGATCCCCTTATAAGGCATCCATGTGATATGTTCCAGGTGTAGACTATCAAAGGCCTCCCTATAATAGTTAATCTCACCTACAGGGCCTAATTACACTCCCAAAATCATGTTCCATCAAAAAACTATAGGCTAAATAGTCTCTAACCCTACAAGTGTACCCAATGGCTGCTAGATTATGATGTGTTCCCATCTCCATATCTAAAGTACTAGAGATAGGCTGAATATCCATGCACATCTATAAGCACCTAAGTGAAAATATTTATATAAATGTGCCAGCATGATAGGTCCCCAAGAAAACACTCGATGATCATGGATCATTTGGTTACCACATCACCCAAGCCAAGATGAAACCATTTCCCACTCTTTTCTAGAAAAATAATGTTGGACATAAGAGCCATGACCACCAATGCCAATCTATCCAAAGTCCCCTCATGATAACATAACTCCAAATCAATACATCTATCTCACAACCATAACTATAAGATCCCACCCAACCATTGTAGTGTATGCATCAATGTCCATGATCACCAATAAATCCTATCTTCTTGCATGGGTAGATGGAAAATATTATAGACATCCTCCAATGTCATGGTCATCTCTCTAGAAATGAAATGGAAGGTACTCATCTCTAAGTGTCATTGCTCCACCAAAGTTGTAATCAATTCTTGATCAATGCGAATTGATAACATCATCACCACATCATGAAGACCAACTAATTTGAGCACTCAATACTCATCAAGGTCATGTGCCACATCTCATGTAGTATCTTGAGATGTCATGACCAGGATGCCAGTATGCAAAAATCCTCCTACACCAAAAAAACATTGACCTGTCATTATCCCCATCACTCAAAAACTCTATACTCACTCTTACTCCCCATAACCACACACCTAATCTATCCAAAAATCCCTTGTCTCACCCTTCATTACACCTCTCATCCTAAGTCTAAGTTCCCCATCCCCTCTCATGAACCCAACCTAAACTACCTAAGAGCCTCCTCACTCAAAACATGGTTAATTAACCTACAAATCACCCACCTAATTGCCTAAGTCCATCTAACTAACTACTTCTATCTATATAACTTTACCTATCTACGTAGCTAACCCCTAACCTTGCCCTATATTATTTACGACTTAGCCATTTTTTCTAACTTACAATCCTACTTACAACTTATGGGGTTATGATCTTGTTATTCCATAATCATGGGATTACAATCTCACCATTCCCTCCCTGTGGGATTACAATCCCACCATTCCCTATTAGTGGGATTGTAATCCCACCATTCCTTATTAACAAAAATCCCTTATCTCACCCTTCATTACACCTCTCATCCTAAGTCTAAGTCCCCCATCCCCTCTCATGAACCCAACCTAAACTACCTAAGAGCCTCCTCACTCAAAATATGGTTAATTAACCTAAAAATCACCCACCTAATTGCCTAAGTCCATCTAACTAACTACTTCTATCTATATAAATTTACCTGTCTACCTAGCTAACCCCTAATCTTGCCCTATATTATTTACCACTTAGCCATTTTTTCTAACTTACAATCCTACTTACAACTTATGGGGTTATGATCTTGATATTCCCTAATCATGGGATTACAATCCCACCATTCCTTATTAGCAAGATCACAATCCCACCATTCCCTATTAGTGGGATTGTAATCCCACCATTCCTTATTAACAAGATTATAATCCCATAACTAACCCCAACAACCCCACCATTTTCATCAACAACCCCGTAACTAAGGGTAAAAATGGTAGTTGTGGGATTTATAGAATGTAATGGATGACATCCTTTTCTATCAAAAGCCACTTTAAAATTTGCAAAAAATAACTCAAAATCACAAAAAACATAGAGAAAAAGGTTGTTTACTCACTAGAGGCCCAACCTCGACATACCTCTAGTGCTCCCAAACTCTCTCACCATGATGGGAAGCTCAAGGAATGTGATCCCATAGCTCTATTCACCAAGGACAAAGAGTGTAAAGGACCCCAAAACTAACTCTTTTGTCATATATGGACCCCCTCCCCCCATAAAATCTCCCTAATAACATCCCCTATCCACTTATCCTTTATTAATAATCCTATCTAATCTCACCATCTATTACTGACATCTAGGGGCATAGTATGCCCACCACCATTAACATTCCCATTATCCTGTGTCTAGAACTACATTAGCCTGAGGACTTTTTAGACTATGTAGGAAGCACCTAGCATAATTCTTGGTACCCAAGGATAGCTCAGCCATCATTTGTCCCTTATCAATGTCCCATTCCCAAATGTGTCACTTACCAATCATATATCATTTAAATCCCTAAATTCTACCCAAAATGGCTCTTTATTACCAATCCCAAGTCTTTATCCTTTTATCCCTTTTCAAGATTCATGTAGCATGTATCCTCACTACCAAAACCATCATCAAATCAAACCCATCACTATTTTAAAACAATTTGGTCTTATCACTTAATCACTTTCTAGGTAATTGTCACTTGTCTAGACCCATCACTTGAGCCACTTCATGATCACTATTGGGGCATCTTTTGGTCAATTAGGGCATCCCAACCCTATCTAGTTTTGACTCTCATCCTACCTCAAGTATTAATTTGAGTGACCATCTAGGTCAGTTTCCTCCCTACTTACTCCCTCGAGGGGGCATCATATCCTAATTTTAGGATTCTCTAACATTATGGTTTTTTTGAAATATCATTACTCCTTTCACTTTGATTCAATTACAATACCCTTTTAAAGAGGGGTAAAAATCATCATATCCTAATTTTAACATTTTCTAACATTATGGTTTTTTCTTTGAAATACCATTACTCCTTTCACTTCATTTTAGTTACAATACCCTTTCAAAGAGGGGTACAAATGTATGCATTAAAATATTCTCACACTACTAATCACATTAATTCTTACTAATTTAGCCTAATTTCCATATGTTATAGCTATATTAACTATTGGTATCATACTCATATTCCATTCCTATATCTCACACAACTTTTATCCCATCCTAAAATCAATTAATCCTCTCATTAAACCCATAATAGACTCCATTACCTACCAACATACCCCCTAAACCCACTAGATAATTTAAAATTCAAAAATAATCTAACTACTCACGCACCACCTTATACTAGCCTCTCCTAAAACCCTAAACCCTATGGGGAGATCTATAGAATTGGAATATTCTATAAATCTTCCCCAAACTATCCCCCTTCTCTAGAATTTTCTAATTCTAAAGATTTCCATAGATTTTTTAAATTCCATGGAAATTTCCTAGCCCTAGATCTCAAAGGCCCAAATTTGAATTTGGACCATTGATATTCCCTTCATTTTCCTATGAAACTAAGCCTTCCCTCCACCCTCAAGACTAATGATAAATTTTCCATCAAACCATTAAGCACTTCTATAGCATCCATAAAATAATTCTAGTGTCCATTTGAAGCCATTGTCTCCATCACACATACATTAGAAGCCATTGTCAAAGTGTCAAAAGCAATCCAACACTCAATATTTTATTTACATCAAATCATTTAGATTCAAATCCTATAATGGAGTCATGATAAGGTAAATAATATGGTAAGAATGTTTTATGTGCTCTGATTTATCTCCTCTATCCATTCCTATTGGTTCCATCAATTTTTGGGTTTTTGTTGACTCTTTAATAATATTTGATTAAACTTAAAATTTGGTGCACACTAACCCTAAACCCTTCTAAAATTTTTAGCTGAAAAGGTTGACCTGATCAACCTAGTATTATAATTGATAAAAACTTACTAGGTCATGGACTAGGTCGGCCCTTGGCCGACCTAGACCCTTAATAAGTTTTATCAATAAATATACAAGGTTAATGTAGCCAAAAATGTCATGTAAACTATAAAAAAGGGATTTAGGTTAGGGAAACGGATAATGAAGATGGTAAATGACTAGAGGATGCAAAATAGGAGGTAAATCTTAGGGGAATGTTTTTTTAGGAGACAAGTGTGTAGATATCAAGTGGTAAAACAAACAACAATCCTACAAAGCACTAATGGTCTACCCACCCATTTCCCAATACATCCCTTAGAGTGTGCACTCAAATAGATTGATACTTGATGGGTTTATGTAAGATATAAAGCTTTAGTAATTGATAAAGTTTGAAAATATTATATGTATACACCATGTAGTCATAAATTGTTATAATTATTACCTCATCATTTCAACCTATATTCCAAGCCTAGTCAATCTTATTAATCCATTTGATGAATTAATTTATATTTGAGGTATCTTTTAATGCCTATTGGGGCTTAGAGAAATAATTCATGTTAAATTACATTAGATTGGTAGGACCAGTCTACCAAAAACCCAATGAACATGCTCAAGTGGTTGGAGTGCATATAGGATCTTTTATACCAAGGTCTTAAAGCTTGTATCATAGGTAAGTATAGTATCCAAAGCGTCTTATTTGATGTCCTTAAATGTGATAATGTAATAAATTTCCATCTTAAAGATATAAAACTCCCTTATAAATGTGGTCTTGAAAAGGGAAAAGTCCATGATTTTTTTATGTTGGATTGGCCATCTAGTACTAGGTCAATGCTCACCCTTGCAGAGTGGTATCAAAATGATATTAATTTTTATTTGACTATATAATAATTCTATCCCTCTAAATTATCTTATACCTATGCACATTTTTTGAAGAATATTTTATTCCATAGTATTCTAAAAGGTTTAAATCTAGGACATAGTAGATCTATTGGAATGGTGTGGTCATAGTCTACATTGGGATTGAATTTCCCTATGGAACACATAGGGGTCAACATCCTCCTATTATGATAAACCTCACACTACATACTAATATATAATATATTATATTGAGCCTTATCAATCAGTACAACATGTATACTAGTTTTGGTTCTTCTAGTTCGAGTAGGGGTAATGAAACACCTATTCAAGCAGATTCCCTATTTCCACCTCTTTAGTCTCCACTCATGTGGATCTCAAAATATCTCATATAACTTTGAGGGACATATGGGCTTGTGTATTAGGATTTGATACATTAGGTACCAATCCACTAGTCTCCTAACATCGAGTCCTTCAAATCATTATAGATCTTACTCCAAATATATGGCATGTTTGTTTCTTTCCTTCAAGCATGTTCTCTCTATGAAAGAGTTAGCCTCATATACTTCCCTTCCTATAAGTGTCCTAATAGAATTTATATATGTAGAATTTTCCCTTTTTCTATGGTCCTACTTAGCTATTCTCATCCACTAATTCATTATATATATGCCTTATGAGCTCTCACCTATCTAGTGCTTCCATGCTAAATTATGATATGCTCACTATGTAGTTCATATATTTATAACTCTAACTGATAACTCCTAAATATATCATGTGCCAATATACCATATCAATGTTTACCCTTATACCATCATATCAATTAAATACAACCTTGGTCCAAAAATGGAACCAAAATGTTTTACAAGTATATCTCAACACATTTTAAACTAGCTCTCACACTAGCATATCAGACAAGGAAGAAATGACCCGTGAGCTCACCCAAGGTGTGAAGGAAAAGAGGATTTGGGTTGGGGTCATGCTAGTTGTATTTAAAAAGAAATAAGTGACTGGGAAGAGTGAGAGAGGGAGATAAACAAATAAATTTAGTAATACACACACAAATACTATTATATAATCACAAAACAAACAAATATTTAATATATTATCTTTATCAGAACTAATATCTATTGAATATAAAGGTACACATTATTGTTTACAACACACCAGGTACTCTCACTATATAATTTTAATATTACTTATAACTCTTATCTCTCCCTAATATAACATAATATAAGTTCTCTACCCTAATTATATCTTCTTTGGGTCATTATCTCTCACTCTTTGATGTCTACCATTCCTTGTCATTGCTTCACCAATTGGTTTCTCTCTAATTTGACTGAAAACTTCTTTTCTTCCTTCTTCTCCCTTCTTCAACCTCTACTCCCAATCCCATATTTTAATTACCATGTTATATACTATTATACCACCATAATTCCATGTCAATATCCATAACCATCTAATCCTCCTATCACTTTCACCCGTAATACCCTATGTGGTTTCTGGGTCCACATGGCTATTTATCCATAGGTCTTAACACTTTGTCATGTATCACATATTGGCATAATTATTACATCTGATACCTAATTTAATGGTAATTTTATTTAAGGTGCATGTCCAAGTCTTATGGTTTAGATTATGCACACCTCTTGGCTAGTGGTGTTGAAATCATCTAAAGTATGTAAGTGCTCACTTGTCTAGTACTTAAAACAATTTAGGGGTCTAAAATATTATTTATCTTGAGATATATGTTGATTATTATTTCCTATTACCTTCGCTTCCTATTAATTTACCATATTATAACTACCTCATGTAAAAGAGCCTTAACTTACACACCAATATCACAAGATTAACCACTATGAGAATACCTTTCCTTGCCTTTGTAAATTTATTACTAGTGTTGATGTTAACCCTGATCATCTTTCTAAGTTTCCTCCTACACCATATCATATCCAAGACATAAACTAAATTATCATTAATAATACTAATTAAGTCCACTTAGGAACATTGACATATCTTCGACATGTCCTCATATGGAAAGAGTTCTACCCTAAAGAGGAAAATAACTTTAGTTTATTAATTGATAGATTTAATGAATGTTTACATAGGTATATGAAGATATGTATATAATGGAACCCAACATAGTTTTAGATAAAATTGTAATACAAATTTGGATCATAATTTACTATTCATGTTTACTAGATGTTTCTAAGTTTCCTAATTATATGTAATTCATAGTTGTAAGACACTATTGTAAGACATTTCTTATTCAAAACATTAGATTTGTTATGCTTAAATGACAAATTTAGTATGTGGGTGATCTAGAAAATTTCATGGTGATGAGTCATAATGTTTCAAGCTCTTAAAACTAAGGGGGTTTATTCATAGGCATGACCACCACTATTTTTAGGGTGGTAGTTGTGTAACTACCCTAGAAGTTATGTAACTATTGGTTTTTTCTATTAGTGCTTTCAAAACTAGAATTTTTCATACACTTTTAGTTTCATCACCATACAAAAACATATGAAGTTTAATAGTTGAAAAAACATCTTCTTATTAGTGGGATCTAAGGTTGAGAGAGAATAAATACATGTCTTAGAAAGGAAGTAAACATCATCAAATATAATGAGAAGTATAAAAGCTGGATTCACATTGCTTGTCACAAGTTTGAGTATTTGTTATTGTTATTTCATTGTTCCTTAATTATAGAGAGTGGTTTAGTTGTGTGGAAGTACATAGAAGTGTATGATAAGTTTAGAACATCCTTGTGTATGATTTCTGGATAGAGTGGTAGTGAAAATTCTATCCATGAAGGATACGTTTGATAGTACCTTATATTTTCATTAATTTACATAGTGGAAGGGGAATGCAATTGCCTCACCCACTCGAGTTTTTTCCACACTAGGTTTATACAAGATAACTCTTGTGTTTGTCATATGATTTAATTTAATCATATGCTTCATGTTCATGTGAAATAGTGTGTAAATTTAATTACTAACACTTATTTATATTTACTTTTTATGAGTTTGATAAACTAGAACAACCATAAAACCATTTTTTATTAAGATGGCAGTATAAGATCAATGTTGATGGAGATTAGAATTGAATCTCCACCTAGTTTATGGATCAAATTGATAACATATAATATCTAGTTTTTATCATTTATGTGTTTATGACTAAATTAAAAGTTTATGCCCATAACTAGATCATGTAATTCTAGTGGTAAAGGTGTCTTAGTTCCCTTTAAAACACATGTTTAGAAAAGGAAGTGGAAACAAGATTATGTAAGAGCATCCAAGGTGCATCAACTATCTTGTATCATTTTGAATATGAACTCATTGAGTGCACCTAGTAATAATTAGTGGTGCATAAGTGGATAAGGAGATATTGCACACAAGATCAAGGATGCTAGCACACAAAGGAAAATAAATGAATCACATGCAAAATAATTAAGACATATATTTACCAGAAGGGATAAGGTCACTAAACATTAAAAATATTTTATCTAAGATGATATGTCATATGAGATCACAAAATTTTGAAAACAACCTATAGGTAGGAGGAACAATAAATATGTAGGACCATTAATCAAGGCATTGGCAATAAATTAAAATTTTAATCCTAATCGCTAACTACATTTAATGATGTGGTTACAACAAGGTGGGATAGGATCTTAGAGATTTTATAATAGTGGTTATAAATAATATATCATAAAAACATTCAAAATTTTGTAGAAAAATAACTTAGAAACTTTATTGGAATCTGTATGAAATGGAAAATGCAATAGATCTATAAATAAATCCTATTTCAGAGAAGATAAATCCTTCTTACACTTCTAATTGTGGATACGTTAGATATTTGGGGTCATGACCAATATGGATCAACTAGACCCAGTCAAGGGATCTCTTACCATAAAAACATCACTAGGGAGGGTTCCAAAGCCTCTAGTAAAGCAAAACTATGCAATCACCCTAACTAGGTCCTATGTTTTCATATTCACTAAATGAATAATAAGTAAAGTAGAATTCTAATATAGTGCTCACCAAAGCTTGTGGCATAAAGTGGGGGTTAGTAAACATAAAAGTAAACATGCATTAAATCATCCTAATTAATATATGTATAGGTAAAACCTTAATGCATGGAGAGATCAATATATTAAAAATCCATTACTTATGATACTTCTATTTACTAAAGTGAGGAGAAAAGTTAGATATACTTACCTTGAAGATGAACCCATCAAGACTCAATATCTCCCTTGGATAAAGGTGCTTCAAAATAATTTGTTGTGGTTTGTAAGGATAACTACATAAGGCCAAAGCATCCAAGACTTATCTATAAGACAATATTCTTCTCCAGGTAGAAACCTTAAGCTAAGACTCCTCAAGTAGAATGGTGGAAGAGTAGATTATAAAGAAGTGCAAATGAATAATTAACTTTTATTATCTCTCTAAGAATGGTAAAATGGATGTGTTTATACCTTGTGGATCTAACCCTAATCCTTTATATAAGTTTAGGCTAACAAGTTCAACCCAGTTGACTTAGTATTATTATTAACAAAAACAAATTAGGTCACTGACTAGATCAACTAAGTCTAACCTAGACCCTAATAAGTTTTATCAATTAGAGTACAAGGTTGATGGGGATAAAAGTGTAATGTAAACCATCAAAAAGTTTTTTAGGTTAGTGAAGGGCTAATGAATGTGTTTGTACAAATCCAATTCTAATACCATTATGTTGAAATTGTCAATCTTACTCAAAATTTTGTGACCACCCATAAATTAAGCCAAAATCACAGAAATGTGATAAATGGTTCGATATTTTAATATACAAGTGCCTATTTAGGCTAATGTTTCCCTCATCAAGGAAATGAATTTTATGTGATTATCAACTTTTCTCAAATCATTTCAAGTGAAAATGACAAAAATGTAATTTAACACTCCAAACCACTAAATTCTTATAATTCAAAAGCACATGACATATGCATGTGTTATTTCATGTCTATAATGTCATAAATGGGATATTTGTCCATACTTAACTAACACCTTCTTCTAATTATACTCCATTAAAATTATGACTGAGTAACTTGACATTTTGACCAGTTTGATTAAGTGAGCAACCTATTTCCAAAGAATTTCAAAAAATTAATTAATCTCACTTAAGAAAATTAATCCAAATCAAGGGCTTAAGTGGAAAATCCATAGAAGTTATTGAAGATATATTAAATGGAAATTAATTTATAAATATATGCATCATCAAGTGACATCATCTATGTGGTGACATCCATAAGTCATAAATGGAACAAATATCAAGTTTAAGCCATCTCTTGCCTCTTTAATGCCCCATTTCTCTAAATATTAATGGGGGTATTTATGGATAAAGCCTCCAAAATTGAATTGATTCATGTCTACGCATCTTGAGCTCTATATGGATAGTCATGTTTGATTCTGATCATTTTTTTAAAATTTATAAATACAAGGGTTCTCACTCATCTTTAAAACCTTCATTGGTGTAAACTTATTATGTAGAATTATCTTCATAAGCCATTTTGTGTAGTGTTATTATGTTGAATTTGAAATAGGATAGATTAAACTATTGGCATAAAATTGATCAATATCATGAGCCTAGTTAATTATTAGATTGAGAGATGATGGAGGAGAAAGCCACTCATTAATAACAAAGACTTGGAGTACCAAATCAAAGGAAAATCACATTTTTGAGATGCATTTGAAGGAGGGATGATATTGGGAATGTTGTTGGTATATTCCTTCTTTCAATAGCTCTTTTTTTATTTACAAAACCACATGAGGGATTTGGATTTATGAGCTATGTTCTTTATGCTTATTTTTAGTTTTCATTACTAATGCATTATCTAACTCACTTTGGATTCCTACTCTACATTTTGGCATGCTCGGCGGGACCACACATCCCTTACAAATAAGGAGACTAATTTAGCACTCTTATATTTTATAATACATGCTTAAAAGTCTTTAAAAATTGTTTGTCTTTATTTTTCATTTGTTTTTGTTCTTTTTTAAGACACATAGTTTACACAGTGACTAACATCAGTTTAATCTAACTAGCATCAGTCCTATCCTAACTAGCATCGGTCCTTATGAAGAGTAGAACATGGTAGGAAGGTAGATTTTTGAATTTCTCTTGAAGTTTTTAGTGGTTATTCTACATTTCTAAAACTTACATACTCTCTATCTAAGTATTTTATTATAGGATTTAGAGACTTATTTTATTTTTATGCTTGTTTTACTAACCAACTTTTTTTTCAAATCACCATCTTTTTCCTACATTTTTATATGCAACTGACATTGATTCCCTATCGATCAGTATTGGTTCTCTGTGAACTGACCAGAAATAGTCTCTTTTAATTAATATTGGTCCTTATATATACCAATGTTAGTCTTTATGTAATGAAAATAGATAAACCTAAGAGCAATTTTTCAAATCTTATTTTTCTCTTTGGTATTTGTGCTTAAAGGTAGACATAAACCCTCTAATAATTATAGGACACAAGCTAAAAAAAGGCTTGAATTTGAACATGGTTTAGTCTTAAATACTTTAATTTGGTGCTTAAAAAAATTTAGAGGTTTTACACTTAATTGTTTTTTGAAATTTTTTACAAGTTTTCAATTAAGGATGAGGGGCCAAATTTCCCAAACACTTCACTTTGAATAAAACTCTTAATAATGTTTTATTTAATGATATATCTTTTATACTTATTTATTTTTTCAAAATGATTAAGGTGCGTATGCTCTCCCCCCATCCCTTTTAGGGAACTTGGGTGACCAAAAATTTCCATTAGTTACATTTGTGCCTTGTCCAAAGGTGTGAAAATAACATAATCAAAGCTCTCCTCAAATCCATATGGTTTGGGTGATCTAAACATGACCCTAAATTATTTTCACCTTATCATTTATTTTTATGCAACTTGGCTTGTGAGCAGGAGTTTTTAGTCTCCTCATAGGCTTTTTAGGGAAGCATTGACCCAGGAATTCATCTCCCAACATTGTTTCAACCCCACTCCATGGTGGGGTATAGAAATTGAGGGTGACCCACTGGGATGTTTTCTTGAGTGGTTAAGCAAAATCTATTAGTGGTACTTAGACTGTAAGGGAAATTAGGACATCGCACTACACTGAGAAAGTGATGAATGTAGTGGTTATGAAAAAGACAAGACCTTTTCATAATAATCCTATTAACATATATCTAATTGACATGAGGCATCTCTACTATCAGCCACACTTGGGACCATATAGACATAAAAATCTAGTTTGAGAACAACTCCACTTTTCATAGATATATTTGTGATACAAGGAGAATAGCCCAAAGTTCCATGTCACTATAAAATATCTTGGGAGAAGGTGGGGTGTAAAAACCCTACATATTCATGCACTTTTATTTTTGGATTGACACTTAAAATCCTCTTGAGAGCATGTATATAGATAAAATTAAAAGGTACGATGCAACCTTGTCAATTTTAGGACTTTGGATGTTATACTTAGTTGTATTTTGTCTTTTTTATCCTTTACTTACTAGGTCTTATTGAGTCGAAAACTTGTTTAAAAACCAAAAGATGTGAACCAAACACTTTTGTTATCCACCATTTTATTTGAACAAGGAGGTGTTATGTTAACTAAATTAAAAACTCTTTTTTCCTTGTTCAAATCATCATTTGAAACATTGTGTTTATCTTTGTCTAAATAACATTGTTATGCTTTCCATTTGAGTCTAGACTATTTTACAAAAAATTCTAAGTCCATTATTAATTCAAATTTAAAATCTCACCTTTTTAAGTTCCAGGCTGTTATTCCCAAAATCCATCACTTTCTTTTATGGACAACATACAAACCAAAATTCTCTCTTTTCCTTCTCAAAAATATTCTAAGTAGTTAAGTTTTTCAAATATTCAAGCCTTTTCAACTAAGGAAGTCACAGGTTCAACAGGCGAGCTTTCTTAAAAGGAAGTTCAAAACACTGAAGGCTTTTCCTTAGTGTTTTGAGGATGGTTCAATGCCCAGGTTCAATCAAAAGACTTAATGATGAGATTTAAACAATTATAATGAACCACCTTGAACCATTGAACCCCACCTCCAAAAGGTTCAAAGGTTCAACGACTTCGGCGGACTTAAAGAAAAGAAGGCTTTGAAGAGTTAACATTGAATCATTGAACCATTGAACCTTGAACCAAAATGGTCCAAAGGTTCAACGAGTTTAATAAGTCTGAAAGACTTAAAGAAAAGAATGAATCAAAGAGAAAATATTGAACTATTAAACCATTAAACTTTGAACCAAAATGGTTTAAAAGGTTCAAAGGTTCAATGAGTTCAATACGTTTGATGGACTTAGAGAATAAAAGGCTTCAAAGAAAGAGAATGAATCGTTGAACCTTGAACTTGAAAGGTTCAAAGGTTTAATGGGTTTAATGAGTTCATAAGTTTAAGCAGAAGCTTCAAGCAAATGAAGGAAGTGGAAGATTTTAGAAAGAAGATCAAAGAAATGGTTCGACCGAAGAGGAAAAGAAAGTGAACGCGGCCCTTCACAAAACATTGAACCTTTGAACCATTGAAACTTTGAACCAAAAGAGTTCAAGGTTCAAGGTTCAAAGAGGTTCAAGGTGACCAATGACATCCACATGGACGTCAAATTTAGGGTAATAGAATATCCATTGATTTTAAAAAGACTTGAGAACAAGCTCAATGACCAACCCAGAAAGGAGTCAAAAAACCAGCAGAAAGTGAAAAAGTAGACCCGAGAGCTCATATCACCAAGGAAAGACAAAACATGGCAAGGCAAGGTGGAATGACTATAAGAAATTTAGAAATATTTGTAGGGGAGTTATTTCTAGTAGGTGGAATAGTCTACCAGGTAGATATCAGGGAACACAAATATTCAAGGATGTGGCCTATTTTTCTTCATTGAGTAAAGGTGAATGGACAACTATGTAAACATCATTAAGAATACCAAACAAACCATGCTAAGGAAGGGAAATTTTGAGATAATTCAGAATCCAGCATGGCTCTTTCATAGATATTCAATGCATTCAATTTAGTATGGGCCATTTTTATGAAAATAAGCACCCAAATTTTTCTTATGATGATATATATTATAATCTCTCATTTTGTAAAGGGGAGATCTCTCTGTTATCAAAATTGAATCTCTACCCAAATTGAAAGGCAATCTTGAGACTTTGAGCTTAGACTATTAATCATATTTTGTTAAATGAATGAGAAAGCAAGTGACCTTTCAAATTTTGTGTTGGAATAAGCTTGTGTCATCTAGGAAATTGTTCTTGTGTCTATTTCCTAAATATAGTCTTGTCCATTTAATCAAACAAGTAGAATAAGTGGAAGTAAGCTAGAAGATGTCCTAAAGCCAACTATGGGATACTTTGTGCTACCATAATTGTCTTCAGTCTGTGTTTTGTGTAAAAGATACTAGAGAGACTTGGAGCTCTCTTTATCCTTCGTAATCCTTTACTTTGTTGTAGTTTTAGGTGCAGACTTTGAGCTACATTTAATCTTATTGTGTTACTTTATCTTAATCAGTAAGAGAGACAATGAAAGACTTTGTGCTTTCATTGGTTTCTTGTGGTTTCTGTTACTACCTAAGAAGAATCTTGTTGTTTGCTAAATATCACTTCTAAAAGAAGAGAAGTGCCCTTTCAGTAATTACACCAAAATTCTCCTCTATTCTATGAACATCATCTCTAAAAAAAGAGAGATGGATGGTGTGATTTCACCCCTGTGTCTATTTTTGGCTTATATATATATGCTATAGTATATAATAGTTAATAGGGAACCTCCCCTTGCTGAGAGGAGAGATTTGTCTCAATTTGGCTATGGCCACCACATCCATTTTGCTATATAAATCTCCTTATGCTTTGGTTGATGCACCTATTTTGCCGTCAGTCAGTTGGTGACAAAATATTGATGCCAACAATTTTTGGCGACTCTGCTAGGGATCGATGACCATTTCTAGTCCTTTTCTAGTCTATTCAAATTGAAGTGTTTCATATTGCTGAGGAACAATGTGAAGTAGGAAAAAACATTGCCAACTTCATGCGAACAATTTTTGGTGACTCTTCTAGGGAAAAACACACAGTTTGAAGCCTCAAGCTTCAAATTGAAGTAGTTTTAGTTCTTTTCCATATCCATTTTACACTCTGACAGACCCACCATACACACAAAGCCAGAGAGCTCAAGGTATTATTGACCCTATATTTGAGCTTGTGTAGCAAAATAATTTTGATCTTTCCCCTCAGCAAACTCACCTTCAACAAACTAGGAGTTTTCCTCCTACAAACATTAGGCCCCAATACTAGGCAAAGCTGATCTTTTCTCTGCTAGCAGAGCTTTGTCCATACATATCCCACAGAGATTTATTATCCCTCCTTTCAAAAACCATATCATGGAAGTCCAAGGCCCCTGGGGTAATACTTTTGGTCCCCTAAATCTAACCCCACCTCTACATGAGTTACCCCATAGCTCAAGGAAAATTTTCCCCAAGTTTTATGGTGATGGGAAGGTTCATCCTGATGAACATATTGCAGCCTTTTGCATATCCTATGGTGTAATAGGCATTGAATATAAAGACATTATAGTCAGACTGTGCATGGAGACATTTTAAGGAGTAGCTACATACTAGTTTTATCACCTACAAGCACAAATAGTGGCTGACTGGAACACTCTCAAAGCCAAATTTGAGGCCAGGTTCAAACTTGCAGAAGATGCACATGCCTTGTTAGCCCAACTTACACAAATGAATAAGGAGCCTCATGAACCCATGAGAGACTTCATTTCTAAATTTGATAAGCTAAAAAATAGGATTCCCACAATTGCTCAGCTGATACCTAAGAATCTCAAATGCTTCTTCATCAATTCTCAGCTTCCTGAAGTGAGTTTTTTGTTGAGGTGGGCTGGCCACATAGACCTTGTTGTAGCTCAAATTTTAGCTACTGAGGTTGAAGATGACCTTATCTTGGTAGGAAATATAAGAAGAGATCCTAATAGAGGTAAATATTCTTCATCTTCTAAATATTCTTCTACAGGCACCACTGATCCTATGGTGGAAAAGCTAGTAAATGAATTGCTAGCTCTAAAAAAGCAAATGGCACAAGGGATGTCTGCTCCTCCTTATTGAGATATACCAAGGAGGACATTTCCCAACCATTTATATCAGGGTAATGCTACCAGAAATCAAGGGAAACCAAATTGCCTTCCTCCTCCACCAGGGAAGCTTGCCATTGAGGTAGCACCAGCTAACTCAGTAGTTAGTTATCATGAAACTAAATCTAATTTTTCTTTCCAACCTAAGTTGAACCAAGAAGATGACACTTATTTATTTGTAAAATGCCAAGAAGAAAGTGCTGGTGACTCCAACATTCATTTCTTTAATTACCAGGATGAACCCAAAAGTAAAGGTGAAGCATTTGATGGATCATACATAGTATTTACCAGGTCCTAGAACCAGTCAGCTCAACAAGTAGGAAAAATAGGGGAAGAATCTCAACCAAAAATTTTAATTGCTAAATGAGGAACTCCAATACCTCTCCAATCAAAGGACCTAGTGATCAAAAAAAGGTAAGTATCTCAAATATTCCTTCACCTTCTACTTCAATTTCATAGACCAGTCCTACACCTAGCAAAAACTAGATTGATAGACTGCCTCCCTCTGTCTCTAATTCATTTCAGTCATTTGATATAATTGACCATGCTAAGAAAACCAAAATTCAAATGTCTGAGTTTGAATTATTGCAATCTAACCTTGAGTAGTTGGATAGACTCATTGAATACGTCAAAAATAAAATCGTCCCTACAGGACAAGATTTTTTGAAAGTAACACCTATTCCCCCAAAGAACACACCTACCCAAAATAATCTTGTGATTACTCCTCCAGCTGCCCCTAGGAAGATAGAACTATTTTATGTCTCCCTACTGATAAATGGTCATCAGTTGAATAATTACATAATTGATTCTGGCACATATAACAATGTCATTCCCACCAAGGTGGCAAAATCTCTTGGTCTCACGCTGACTAAGACCTTTGGGAGATGTTTATCCATGGAAAAAAATAAGTTCCTTTACTGGGACAAATCAAAGATGCTCAATTTGAATTTATGGCCTTAGCAGATAAGAGAATCAAAATGACAATCCTGGTGGCTGATGTCCCAGCCTCCTATGACATTCTTCTTGGGAATTTTTTTTGTAAGGACATTAGTGGAGAATTAAGCATGAACTTGTCTGAGGTGAGGATTCCTATCAAGGGCATCATGAAACAGCTACTTCCTAAGAAGGAATCAAAGTACATTATCACTCAAACATCAGCCCCTGAAGCTCAAATTCTATTTGAGTCTTCAGGCATGGGTAATTATTTTTTGACTACTGAAGACCTTTCTATTTTAGTAGATGAAAATTCCATAGGTGACAACACAAAATATTTAGATAAGACATTAGAAAAATTGGTAGGGTGTAGTACACATGAAAAAGGATCTTCTCTTCTTGATGAAGAAAAATTTGAAAGAAGATCAGATTTTGATGATATTTGGATTTTGGAATTCGATGGCAGCAACTCTTCTACTGATTCTAGAGCTGGAGTTGTTTTGATATCTCCTCAAGGAGATATTTTTCCATATGCATATAAGTTGAAGTTCAACAAAATTAACAACACTATTGAGTATGAATCTCTACTACTCAACTTGGAGGCTACTCAAGATAAAGGTCTTAAAATCCTTCATGCCAAAGGAGACGCTGAGCTAGTGGTTTGTCAGATGAGGAACCTATATAAAACCAAAAATGAAAGATTGTGACATTATCACAATTTGGTGTGGGATTGCATTGAAAGCTTTGATGCTTTTAGTATTTATGCTATGCCTAGAGAATTTAATAGTCGTGTAGATGCATTAGCTATCTCTGTAACTCTCTTGGTCCTTCACCAAGATTTCAAAGAAGATAGGTACACTATTGAGTTGGTCTTTCAACCAAGTGTACCTAAAAATGATCACCATTATTAGGTGTTCAATGGTGATAGTCAAATCATTGCTTTTATAGAATAAAGAGATAGCTTTGAAAAGCTTCAATTTGAAGGTAGTGAATCTCCACCGTGGGAATCAGCTCCTAAAATAAATTCAAAAGCTGATAAAGAGTTCCTTCAGATCAAAGGGAATAAAATTCCCAAAGGATTATTTTCTCTTGAGAAACTATTTGACAAACATGATAGGTTTATCAAGGAACAAAAAATAGATCTAAAATCCTTTAAGGATTTTGATCAAATAAATTTGAGTACATAAGACAATCCAAAAATGGTCAACATTGGAAGTTGTACCCCTGATGAAAAACTCAAATTTATCACTCTGCTTCACCATTACATTGATGTTTTGGCATATTCATATGATGATCTAAAATATCTCAGACCTAAAGAAATCAAGCACAAAATTCCTCTCAAGATTGGGTCATTGCCTCACAAGCAGAAGTAAAGGTAGTACAATCCTAAGATATCTAGCACAATTTTGTTTGAAATACAAAAAATTTTGAATGCAAGGATTATTTTTCCAATCCATAATTCCACTTGGATTGCGAATATAGTCCCTGTAAGAAATAAGAATGGATAAATCTACCTGTGTGTTGATTTCAAAAATCTGAATCAGTCATCCTTAAAAGACAACTATCCCCTGCCCATCATGGATCAGCTGCTGCAAACAGTGACTAGCATTGAGATGTTATCAATGCTATATGGTTTTTTAGGATATAATCAAGTGGAAGTTGTTGAAGCAGACCAACATAAGACCACTTTCACAACACCTTGGGGCACCTTTGCATATCATAGAATGCCTTTTGGCTTGATCAATGCTGGTGCCACCTTCTAAAGAGCAATGGATCTTGCTTTCAAAAATGAAATGGGTAAGTTTATTATGGTATACCTAGATGACTTGATAGTATTTTCTAAACATCATCTTGATCATGTGCATCATCTACAATAAGTGTTGGAGTGATGTAGGCAAAATGGTATTTCTCTTAATCCCAAGAAATCAATTTTTGGGGTTATTAAAGGTAAACTTCTTGGTCATACTGTATCCCAAGAAGGCATAAAGATCGATCCAAAAAGGGTCAAATCAATTCAAGAGATTGCTCTTCCTTCCAGTTAGACTATAGTTCACTCTTTCTTTAAAAAGGTGAATTTTCCATGAAGGTTCATTCTTAAATTCATAGAGAAGACTACCCACATTATCAATATGATGAAGGGCAAAGCCACTTTCAGCTAGACTAAAGAAGGCAAATCAACATTTTGAGATATCAAGGAAGCAATCACCTATGCCCTAATTTTGGTTTGTCCCGATTACACCAAAGACTTCATGATGTACACCTATGCTTATGAACATACACTTTCAGCCATTTTGGTTCAGTAGAACAAAGAAGATGTGGAATCTCCCATATCCTTTATGAGTTGTCCTCTCAAAGCTCATGAGATAAAGTATTCAAACATGGAGAAGCATGATTATGTTGTGGTAAAGGTGGTAAAACACTTCCATTTTTACATCTTAAACTCACACACTATTTATTTGGTTCTTGATACAACACTCAAGTCCATACTAACTTAGTAGGAGTTTGGAACCAAAAGGGGCAATTGGATTGATAAAATCTAGGAGTTTGATCTTGTTATTAAACCTATAAAGCTTGTGTGGGGAAGGGGCCTCTACCAATTAATTGATGACAACATACCAAAAGAATCAAGGCAAGAAGAAATAGAAGTTGAAGACACACTAACAGTTCTCTTTGTCACCACTATGAATGAGTGGTATTCAAATATTGCTCATTTCCTTACCTATGGTGAGTGTCTTGCTCACCTGTCTCATAAAGAAAAGAGGACTGTTAAGTTGAAACCTACCAATTTTGTCCTATGGGACAATAGTCTATATAAGAGGAACCTTGATGGGGTATTCCTTTGCTACATGGATAAAGTGTAGTAGAACAAACTTTTGGAGTCCTTCCACAATTTGGCTTGTGGAGGAAATTTTTCTATGCTTGTGACTACCCATAAGATTCTACGAGCCAAGTATTATTGGCCTACTCTATTTCAAGATTCATACGCTTGGGAGCGTACATACGAGCTATGTCAATAGTTTGTTGGCAAACCCAAGATGGTTGCATTACCTCTCAAGCATGTGGTGATAGAAGAGCCATTTCAGCAATGGGGAATTGATTTCATTGGCACTGTAAATCCATCCTCGAGTTCTAGACATGATTATGTCCTTACAATCATAGACTAATTTACTCAATGGGTAGAAGCCATTCTAGTCAAGCATGCCACTTCAGAGGTGGTATGTAATTTACTTAAGGAAAATATCATTTCTAGGTTTGGGGTCCCAACTAAGATTGTAACAGACAATGCAGCTTGTTTCACTTCTCATGAGATCACCCAATTTTGATACTATTATGGTATTATTCTCTCCCACTCTTCTGACTATTATTTGTAAGGAAATGGTCAAGTAGAATCAAGCAACAAGAACTTGGTGACCATTATCAAGAAGTTGGTAGATGACAATCAAACAATTTGTCATAAAACATTGCTTGATGCTTTATGGGCAAATAGAATTACACCCAAAAGGAAAATTGGTATGTCCCCATTCCAACTTCTATATGGTCTCAATGTAGAGATACCAATCACCCTAGAATTACCAGCATTAAAATTAGCAAAGGTAGTAGAAGATTCAACTTTTGAAAGTTCCATCGATAAGAGGATTATGTGCTTGATTGAACTTAATGAGCAATAAACTATGGTGATGGACCAAATTTTTGTGCATCAAAGTCTGGTGGAGAGACTCTTTGACCAGAAAGTAAAGATTCATGATTTTTTAGATTGGAGATCAAGTCTTGTTGTGGGATAAGAGGAGTGAACCAAAAGGAATGCATGGAAAATTTGATTCCTTATGGAGAGGCCCATTTTCCATTCATCATTTAAATGGTGAAAATAGTTTCTTGCTAAAATATCAAGATGAAATGCCATTTACTCTGCCTCACAGTGGGTAGCATCTGAAGCACTTCAATCCTTGAAGTATTAGATAAGTCTAGTTGTACATATATACATTTGTATACTCTTTCTTTATTTTGTGTTTTTCATTTTTTTTGGCACCATTAGTTTTTGGTGCCTTTATTTTTGGGTAAGCATGACTTTGTAGCCCAATGGCATAGATGAAGGCACTAAGATTCTAGATTCGAATCCCTTTGATTGCTTCAGTTTTCAATCAATGGAAGTTCTCTAATTAGAGCCAGCTATTATTCCCAAAATCCATCACTTGCTTTTGTGGACAACATACAGACCAAAATTCTCTCTTTTCTTTCTCAAAAATATTTTGAGCAGTTAAGTTTTTCAAATATTCAAGCCTTTTTAGCTAAAGAAGTCATAAGTTCAATAGGTGGGCTTTCTTCAAAGGAAGTTCAAAACACTGAAGGCTTTTCCTTAGTGTTTTGAGGATGCTTCAATACCCAGGTTCAATCAAAAGACTTAACAATGGGATTTAAACAATTAGAATGTGCCACCTTGAACTATTGAACCATTAAACCCCACCTTTAAAAGGTTCAATGACTTCGGTGGACTTAAAGAAAAGAAGGCTTCAAAGAGTTAACATTGAATCATTGAACCATTGAACCTTCAACCAAAATGGTCCAAAGGTTCAAGGTTCAATGAGTTCAATAAGTCTGAAAGACTTAAAGAAAAGAAGGAATCAAAGAGTGAAGATTGAATTGTTGAACCATTAAACCTTGAACCAAAATGGTTCAAAAGGTTTAAAGGTTCAATGACTTCAATATGTTCGATGGACTTAGAGAATAAAAGGCTTTAAAGAAAGAGAATGAACCATTGAACTGTTGAACCTTGAACCCAAAAGGTTCAAAGGTTCAAAGGTTTAATGTGTTCAATGAGTTCATAAGTTCAAATGGAAGCTTTGAACAAATGAAGGAAGCAAAATATTCTAGAAAGAAGATCAAAGAAATGATTCAATCGAAGAAGAAAAGAAAGTGAACGGGGCCCTTCATAAAAAATTGAACCTTTGAACCATTGAACCTTTGAACCAAAAGAGTTCAAGGTTCAAGGCTCAAAGAGGTTTAAGGTGACCAGTGACATCCTCATGGATATCAAATTTAGGGTAATGGAATAGCTATTGATTTTCAAAAGACTTGAGAATAAGCTCAGCGACCAGCCCAAAAAGGAGTCAAAAGACTAGAAACAAGTGAGAAGGTAGCCCCAAGAGCTTAGATTACCAAGGAAAGACAAAACATGTCAAGGAAGGGGGGAATTACTATAGGAAATTTAGAAACATTTGTAGGGGATTTATTTCTAGTAGGTGGAATAGTCCACCAGGTAAACATCAGGGAACACAAACATTCAAGGAAGTGGCCTATTTTTCTTCATTGAGTAAAGGTGAATGGATAGCCATGTAAACATCATTAAAAATACCAAACAAACCATGCTGAGGAAGGGAAATTTTGAGATAATTTTGAATGCCAAAGTCAAGGCCGATGCCCTATTCTAACATGGCCCTTTCACAAATATTTAATGCATTCAATTCAGCATGGGCCATTTTTTATGAAAACAAGCACCCAAGTCTTTCTTTTGATGATATATATTGTAATCTCTCATTTTGTATAGGGGAAATATCTCTATTATTAGAAGCGAAGCTCTACCCAAATTAAAAGGCAATCCTAAGACTTTGAGCTCAGACTGTTAATAATATTTTGTTAAATGAATGAGAAAGCAAGTGACCTTTCAAACTTTGTGTTGGAATAAGCTTGTGTCATCTAGGAAATTGTTCTTATGTCTATTTCCTAAATACAGTCTTGTCCATTTAATCAAACAAGTAGAACAAGTGAAAGTAAGCTGGAAGATGTCTTGAAGCTAACTATGGAAGACTTTATGCTACCATAATTGTCTTCAATCTATGTTTTGTGTAAAGGATACTAGAGAGACTTTGAGATCTCTTTATCATTAGTTATATTTTACTCTATTGTAGATTTAGGTGCAAACTTTGAGCTATGTTTAATCCTGTTATGTTACTTTGTCCTAATCAGTAGGAAAGATAATGAAAGACTTTGTGCTTTCATTGGTTTCTTGTGGTTTCTGTTACTACCCAGGAAGAATCCTGCTATTTGCTCAATATCACTTTAAAAAGAAGAGAAGTGCCCTTTTAGTAATTACACTAGAATTCTCCTCTATTCTATGAACATCATCTCTGAAAAAAGAGAGATGGATGGTATGATTTCACCCCTATGTCTATTTTCAGCTTTATATATATATATATATATATATATATATATATATATATATATATGCTATAGTATATAATAGTTTATAGGGAACCTCCCCTTGCTGAGAGGAGAGATTTGTCTCAATCTAGCTATGGCCACCACATCCATTTTTTTGTATAAATCTCCTTATGCTGTGGTTGATGCACCTATTTTTCTATCAGTCAGCTGGTGATAAAATATTCATGCCAACATAGGCCAATATGTTAATTGGTTTTCCCATTTGCACTTGGTTTGAGTTAACTTGGGTATGATTTCCTATTTGGGTTGAAGGAAATTATATAGAATCATCATCCTTTTTTATCATTATGGACTTAGGTTATCTTATGTTTGCTTACACTCTAAGTCCTAAAACCATTCTACTTCCTATTACCATGTGGCAGAATTGTGTTGCCTACTTGGTTTTAGATTTATACTTAGGATTTATTAGGTGTTTTCACATCTTGAGCTTCTTAGTTTGCATTGTTACCCCTCCTCATTAGAAAGACTCTCTTCTAATTTATTAGTCATAACTCATCGAAGTTGTACCTAGATTTTATGATATTGATGTATCTTTTGGACTAAGTTTGGTGTGCTATGTTACAATTTAGGTTTCAAGAGTTATCATACCTTATTCCAATTTTACTATTTTAACCCACCAAAGTTGAGTAATTTTATGACCATTTTTTCTAATTGTGTAGTACCACACCACCTCCTTTTAAAAAAGTCTCTTTTTGCCTTGTCACTTGTTTAAATAAATCAAAGCACACCTTTTTAATGTTTATAAAACATTTTACAGGTCTTAGAAAATGTAGAAAGTAAACTTATATACATGACACAAATTTATATTTTTAATGGGGTCTCCTATGGCCCTAGTTGTGAGGAGGATCATTTTTATGACAAACATGAGCACTCCATCATGTTTTAGGATGTTTCCCTCTTTGGGCCTAGTATTTAAATATTAAACCAATCCATGCCATTTTTTATTCATCATCCCCATCCTTTCCCTTTGACTTGCATGAGCCACCAAGCTTTGTAACACCCAAAGGTTACCATATTAAGTTATCCTCTTTCATCTTGTGTAAGAAACCAAGCTTTGGAAAACTCAAAGGTTACCATTTTAGGTTATCATCCTTTAGCTTATGTAAGTGATCAAGCTCTACATTGCATGAAGGTTACCCTTTTAGGTTATTCTCCTTCAACTTGTGTGAGCAATCAAACTTCACAACACATGAAGGTTACCATTTTAGGCCCTCCTCCTTTGGCTTGTGATATCAACTAAGCTTTACAATTCCCAATCATTACCATTATAGGCCATTGCATGTATCTATTGAACCTATTATTGAAGAATGTTAATTAGACAAACTAGTCTTTGTTGATCCCTTCTTCGATAGTCTAATTCTTGGAGAGACTATTATTGAACCATGATCCATTATTCATTCTAAGCCAATTATTCCCCACTTTAGAAATTATGTGTTAGTCTTTGAACCATAATGTAACCAACCATTACCTCTTTAAGAGCCATTTGTTGAGGACCAAAATGTGTTCAAAGTTGATATTTTACAACCAATTATAAACAAGGTCATGATTTTATTTTTGAAACACCATTTGTGATGAGTTAACCTATGTTGAATCACCCTTTGATACTTTACCTATTGTTAAGGAGTCTCACTCTGATTAGCTAGTCATTATTGAGTCACTTCTTAATGATTATAACTACCTTTGGGAAAATCATTACCTTGACCATTACCCTATTTTTAAAGAGACACGTCCTTTTAACATGTTAGTCTCTACAGAGTGATCTCTTGATATTTTTCCACTCATTGAGGAGTTTCCCTTTGATAGGATAGTTTCTATTGAGTCACCTCTTTACCAACTTCCTCTCTTTAAGGGGATTCACCTAGATGAGCCAGTCTATGTGGAAACCTTCCTAGATGAATCAATTATTATGGAGCTCATTATGTTGTCATAGGCCATTATTTATCTAAAATTCAACATTCAATAAAGCATTATTATAGAAATGTCCACATTAGATGAAGAATCAAAATTAGAGTCAGGTTCCCTTTCTAAATCGACATCAGACTTAACATCAAAAGAAAAATCACTAGTAGTCTCAACATTAGATTTAGAGTCCCTTGACTCAGAAACAACTTTAGAATCAAACTACAGTCATGGTTAATACAACATTAGTTACAATTATCTTTTATATCAATTTGAATATCTTTGTGTTCCTTCTACATTTTTTTGAGGATGATTACTCCAACATCGACAAAGGTTCTCCTAGTATCTTCTATGAGGATTGTGGTGCCTTTCATCATTCCATTACCACCAACCAACCTAGCCATTATATTGATATTCCACCTCCCATAAATGTTTATTGGTACTGATAGAATCACACTTTATTGAAATGCATCAATGGTGACATATCAGATGCAAAATATTAGGGGGATCAAGAACACATTCATGTAAAAGAATAATAATATTCTAGTGAAACCTTTTTAGAGGTACTAGGGCATAATCAAAGTTTTAACTTAGCATATTTTAGTGAAATTTTTTTGAAGGTGATATAAGATAATTAAATTCAAATAATAACATCCCTTAGGGAAACCTACTCAAAGGTGTTAGGGGACAATAAGGATAATTTCATTGGTGAAAACCTCTTTAAAGAACCAATAGCTAAGCATAAAATTTATTCACTATTTGATGAAGACATTATCAAAGATCAAATCAATATAAATTATAATCTATAACATAATCAGATGGTAAATGCTCTCAAGATCAAATAATATAAAAATATGGTGGTCTAATAAAGAACATCTTTAGAAGTATTTGGCCCCACCACAACCAAAATTATGTTGAATCTGGAATCAAAAACATTGTGTGTGACTAAAAATCTTGATCTTCATTTATTTTCCAATCATTATACATTCCATTATCATCCACCTATTCATTACCAAATTATACCATTTATCTTATACCTCACATTAATTATTCTTATTGATAACACTTTCCTTTATAGAGGCTATGAGGATATCTTGTCTTGAAGTTTGAAGGTAACAAAATCAATTACCAAAGAGGATCACAACAACATCATTGAAGTACACATCTGTAATAGGTTCTTGACAGAGTAACTATTTAGATGAGGTGTTGGTTAGCAATTTTTCTAACTGATTATTTTGGTTATATCACATGTTGATTAGGACATGCATGTCCACATTATCAAAAATATTAGAACCATTTTTCATTTACCATTTTTCATTTTTCATTCCCTTGCCTCATCTCTTAGGGGCAATCATATATAACATTTCATTCTAGGCATCTTATACCATTATGTCCCATGTATCTCGCTATTTGAACTAGATTGACTTGAGATCCTTTAGGACTATGTAGACAATGCTAAATTTATATTGAGGTAAATTTAGTCACCTTAGCCACACTATTTTCATTTTAAAAATAACCTTAGCCAAACTCTCACCATTTTTTAAGAAATTTTTAAGTTTGAACACTCTCATCATTTTATGATCAACCTTATCCAAACTCTCTCCATTTTATGAGAAAACTAATACCACACTCTCACCATTTTGTAATCAATCATTACTTGGGGGAAACCCTTTTTCCATTAGAGCCAATTTCCATCTTATCATTTTCTTTATGATGGACCTTATACCATTTTATTATACCATGCATTTACTATTGATCAAACCTTGTTTTTAGCTATCCTACCCAACCCTTTTTGATCTTGGTTTCTTTGGTTCTTCTTACACTTTCTATAGGGATATTTTGATCCAGTTTTAGTAGTTTTATAATTATGTGTTTAAATGATAGTTTATGGACATAGTGTGATAGTTGATTTGGCAAGTTATCTTTCATTTACATTTTATCTAGTACCACTGACTATAAATGCCTACGGAAAAATCAATATTTTATTTGGTGATGCTTATTATAACCACCTTTGGGAAAATTAGTATTATGATGTTGTTTCCTAATTATAATCACCTATGGGTAAATTAGGAAAAACACCTTTTTATCATGCATTTTCGCATCACTTGGTCATTACTATTATCATTTATCTTGTCATTTACCTTTTTTTCAAACTTGTTTTTAACTAGTCATGTCTCATTGCCTTTTATATTGGTAGAAATATCATGACTTGAGATCATTTTGGGACTATGTAAGCTATGGTTGATTCACATTGAGGTCAACTCAATCCCCCTTTTCCATACGCTCTTGCCATTTTGAAAGTAATCATTTCTATGCCCTCATTATTTTATGATCCCTTTTCCTTATTTCCTCTACAACATCAATAATGTTTTCTTATCATAAATTTTATTCTATCCCATTTCTTATGATAACTACATTTGGCTTGAATTTCATTATTGGATCTTACATCCATGGAACTATGTAGGCAGTATCAACAAGTCTTGTACATATAGAGTTAGCTCGACCACTCCCTTCCCTTTCTTCTTTTCCCTTCCATTTTGTTATCTAGTTTCCCTATCACTTGGGGGAAACTTTGTGTCCTTTGTTCTTATCACCCTATCATAGAGAGTAACACCTCTATTACAGGTGTGTGAACAATTATTCTCTATTTTAAGTAACATTATGATTAAATCTTATTTGTGTGTGTTTATTTTGATATTTATTATTATTTTTTTATGCTTTTTTGTCTCTCCATTTATTTTTGTTGATTTTTTGTTGTTATTTCCTTCTTATTTATTCTAGTGTTTTGTGTGTTGGTTTGGTCTTTTGTGTTACTATTTTGTCTTTTTATTTGTTTAGTTTTTCAAGTACTTCTTGATTATACACATGGATCTTGATTATTCATATCTTGTTTTCAAAGTGTTTATTAAGTTGTTCTTGCTTTATTTTTGTAAATTCTTATTCCTACTTAAATCATGATTATTCATATCTTGATTTTAAGCTAGGTTACATTTATTTTCTATTTTTATCTTTCTTTTTGTTTATTTTTTATTTAAATTTAAATACTTGTAACTTTGGTATTGATGGTTTTTATCAATATCTTTAATTATAAGTATTCACATTTAAACTAGATCATCACAATCAAAATAAAATGTTATTATAAGTCATTTATAATTATGATGCATAATTTCATTTTGTTATAGTAATCATCAAGTGCTTTGGATTCCAAGTTTAAAAGTCAATGTAACTCTAAAGATCAAATCTCAAGGCATCGATGAACTAAACACCTGACTCAATTCAAGACATGTATCTCATGACATACATTATGAGTCTAATCGAATAATGGTTTGTAATTCTTCTATTCTTCATTCTTCATTCCATTTACTCCCAATTAAGGGTGAACTACATTAGATTAATGTCTATTTGGACTATGTAGGTAGTGCTTGGATACATGATGTATATTAGGCCAGCTCAACCAACTTTATTCTTCCATTCATTTCTTTCATCACTTTGTGCATCCTCATATGCTTGATTTATTATGGCTTATTTAGTTATTAGACCCTCATATCTATGTTTGTGCCTGCTCATATTTAATCTATGAAATAGGTTATATCCTTGAGATATGCATGCTAATTTTCCATCCTACAACACAATATTCAGATCAATCATTGATCTAATCAACCCTACGAGGAAAAAATTATTTACCAATGATCAAAATCAGCCCTACTGGTGTAAAATTACTTTATCAACTGATCAAATTCACTCTACTAGGGCACATTATTATTTCCTTTCTCTAGAGCAATGCTCTCATTTTTCTTCTAATTCCAAGATTTGTAGATTTTTCCCTCATTTTGTTACTTCTAAAGTATGTAACTTATCTCGAGATCGATCATTCCATAAGTGCATAACTTTTACCCTCTTTTAGATGTAATTAAGTGTGTTGCTTATATTTTGGGATTGTATTCTTTTCACTTTCCCCCACCTTAGGGCTCATTATATTCTAAATTATTCTAATCATTGGGAATCAACATGTGTAAGCATTAGCTCGTATGGATATAATCTCATCCATGGGTTAATTTCACTTTTTATTTCTTTCAACATTCTATCCCTCTCTTTCATCCTTATATGTCCTCTTGAAAGGGCATCATGGGTCATTTCCTTCCAACTTATTATTGACAAATATTTTATTTAAAAAGATGTTTCTTCACTGAATGTCTTACCATGCCTTCTCAAATAGGGGTAAAATGTAGACATCTAATTCCTAACACCATTGTGTTGAAATTGGCAATCTTACTCAAAATTCTGTGACCACACATAATTTGGGCCAAAATCACTTAAACACACTAAATGGTTCAATATTGTCATATACAAGTGTTGATTTAGGCTAATGTATCCCTAAATGGGGCAATGCATTTTATGTGATTATCATTTTTTCTCAAATAATTTCAAGTTAAAATGATAAAAACATAATTTAAGTCTCTAAACCACTAAATTCTTCTAATTCAAAAGCACATGAAACCTTCTTATAATTATATTTTAGTCAAATTATGACCCAATAACTTGACATTTTGACCATTTTGATTAAGTGAGAAACCTATTTCCAAAGAATTTTAGAAAATTAATTAATCTCAATCAAATAAATCCAAATCAAGGGCTTAAGTAGAAAATCCATATAATTTATTAAATATATATTAAATGGAAATTCATTTATAAATATCTACATCATCAAGTGACATCATTTTTGGGGTGGCATCCTTAAGCCATAAATGGAATAAATATCAAGTTTAGGCCATCCCATGCCTCTTTAATACACCATTTCTCTAATTATTAATGTGAATATTTATGGATTGAGCCTCCAAAATTGAATTTATTCATGGACACACATTTTGATCTCAAGATGGATGATCATGGTTTATTATGATCATTTCTCAAAATCTATAAATAGAAGGGTTATCACTAATATTTTCAAGCTTCATTGGTGTAAACTTATTGTGTAAAATTATCTTCACAAGACATTTTTTTGTAGTGTTATTATGATTAATTTTAAATAGGATAGATTCAATTATTGGCATAAAATTTATCAATTTCATGAGCCTAGTTCATTGGTGCATTGAGATATTATGGAGGAGAAAGCCACTCATCATTGACAAAGACTTAGAGCACCAAATCAGGGAAAAATCATGTTTTTGAGCCACATTTAGAGGAGGGATGATCTTAGAAAGGTTTTTTGGTATATTCCTTATTTTAATATCTCTTATTTTTCATTTTCAAAACCTTATTAGGGAGTTAGATGTGTGAGTTATGTTCTTTATTCTTATTTTGAGTTTTTATTACTAATGCATGATCTAACTCACTTTGTATTCTTATTCTATAGTGGTAAATGATTATATGAGGGTGAAAATAGGATTCAAAGCTTAGAGGAATGTTTTTGAAATCTATTTGGATTGATGACAAGTGGTAATAAGGAAGAACAATTTTATGAAGCACCAATGGTCTACCCACCCCTTTCCTAATGCACCCATTAAGACATGCACTGAGAGAGAATGAGACTTGATAGGTTATTGTAAGATATAAATCATTATTGATTGATAAATTTTAAAAATATTATGTGTATAAATATGCCCCACTTGATGCTCATCACATGTCACTCAGTTGAAATAGGGGATGGTGCTTCAAGAAAGAACATTGAAACATACAATGTTGAGGCTAGAATAAAGTTGTAGTAATTTAAAGAAAAAATAACTAAAATTTAAATGACTAAAAGGGAAATAACTAAAAATTAAAAGGAATGTATGCATACCTTCACTTACCTTTATTTATGGATGGTTATCTACTATGTTTGTAGTTTTGATCATGGAGGGTGTAGAGACTACATTTGACAAACCCAAGGATACAAAACTAAAGAGAAAAAATAAATAAACACAGGAAAGCCAAGATAATTGATGTTATATGGATGAGATGCACTTTGAAATTTGGAAATATGGGGTAAAAATTTCTATGTTAGACCAAATGACCAAGTCAAAATTTAGTGTAAATGGGGTAATCGAAAAGCCAGTTCTATAAAGATCAAAAAACTCAAATAAGTAAACCTTAAGTAAGAAATTCAAACTCACCAAGTCAAACTAAGGATACATGTCAAAAAAAATGGTAATCAATTTGAAATAAGTAAAAATCCTAACTTAAATAAAGATGGGAAAGTAAAAATGGTAAAACAACATTGATTAATGAGAAGTAACAATCTTTACTCAATGATCAATGGAAAAAGTGCATAAAAGGGAAAACAACATTGGTGAGTGAGGAGTAACAAACTAACCTACTACAAAAATGTAAAAATTACATGAAATTAGAAATAGACTAAGGTGCTAAACAATAAAAAAATGGTAAAATAAAGTAAGACACATATAGATATGTAGAGTAATGGTGTGAATAAAATGAGCCATAGTTACTTCAAACATGTTGTTTTGTTTTAAAGATAGATAAAATTGAAATAAAGTAATGTTAACATGTCTTTAAGATGTGAAGAAGAGGGGATATATAATAAGGAAAATAGATTAGAATCACACTTTCCTATCAAGGGGGAAAATGAAATGAGAAGATGGGAGAATGAAGGAAAAACCAAGGTAGAGGAACTCTTTATCGAAGTCAAGACACTCAAATCGGGATTACCAAAATGAGAGGAATTTATATATTAAGGACTAAAAATAAATTCTCTTAGATACACAAGTCTTAATTAAATAAATGAAGTATGTATATCATCCCATGAAGGCTTTATGCATGAAAATTAAAAATAGACCTACCTTCCCATGATGTGTTCACCACTCTTCAAGACCCCTTATAGAGCCATCAGTCTACTGTGAAGATTGGGTACTTGCATGATAAATTATGTATTACCATAGAGTTTTTTGAATTATCCTATCTCAATCTACTAGCCTACCACACCCCAATGGACCTCAACTCTATCATTAGGGAAACTATGAAGTTTGAGATTCAATTGAAGATAGGAGATGTTCCAGTAATCACATATTTTAATGTGATTTGACTTTTGAAATTTTTATGTTTCATTTTTTACATCATTTCATTTTATTTCAAATGATTTATATTTTAACTTTTTTGATGTATTTTCTTATTCCTCCACCATATAGATTTGGAAGACCAAATATGGGTGTTAAAGATACTTCCATTTAAAAATTGGGACTTGCTTTCTAAGAGAGAGAATTTTGAGAGCATGGTCTCTAAGAGTCTCATAAATTTAGGTAAAATAAATTTTTTATCTTTAATTCAACCTTGTTTTATCCAATGTGGAGTGAGAGGAAAGGAAATCAAGAGGAATGAAACATGAAACAATTTGAATTACTTCAAATCATAAAAAATGTGACAAAGGGTGAAAAAAGGATACAAAGATAGTAAATTTTCATTCCTTATCATAATAATAAGGGAAGTGTAGGAAAACATGCTAACACTTTATTTTTATGCAAATTTTATCGACAAAATAAGAAAAGATAAAGTTAAGAACAAAGATCAAAAACTCGTAACCATTAGGAAACACATTTGAGACAAGAAATAAAAAATGAAATATGGTGAATTAATGAGGAAGGCTAAGTCGTATCCATAGTCTTACACTACAAATCATAAAATAGAAATGTATGAGGGTGTACAAATCATGTAAAAAGTAAATGGGATATAGATGGTATTTTGTGACAAAGGCCAGACCCTATCCATGGTCTTATATTATAAATCAAAAAAGGAAAAACCCAAGGGGTGAAAAATAATTATTAGAAAGTAAAAAAATAATGAGAACAAAAGAAATCATGAGGAAGATCAGGTCCTATCCATAGTTTTACAATATAACTCATGAGAAAAGGGAAACCAAAAGACCAAAAGGAAGGACTAAGGTTTGTGAAAAGATAAGTTATTGTAGAGGGTGAGACCTGTGTAAGTATCTTACAAAAAGTGTTAGATAGATATCATATAGAAAGTATGAAAATAAGGGAATTATTTAATCAAAATAATTATTTAGTAATTGCACATTTGTGGGCTCTTTGAAAAGATGGCCTTCATTGATTTTAAGGCAATAGGTGCATGGACCAAGGATGTCTTTGGCCAAATAAGGGCCCCACCATTTTTGGGTGTATTTATCTTATTTATCATGAGTTTAGTCTAATTTAAAGACTATCACCAATATTAAAATGTGTGAACTTTAACTCATTTATTATGTTATTTGGCAATACGGGTCTTGTATTGGTGATTATGTTGCAAAGTAGAAATATGGTGTTTATCAAGGAGATCAAGAGCATGAAGGTGGTCTTAATGTAATTCTTCCTTGGGTATGATACCATAAAGATATATATAGAGAGAGTGAAGCTCAACTTTTAATGGGAGGAATGATTCAAAACCATATATTAGAGAAAATGGCACTACCCCAGTGACAATGCATATGCTAACATAATAGGCCCAAAGAGTAGGATAGAGATGAAGATTACAATCTATGTAGGTGTCATGAATTATCTTTTGGATAATTTTATTAATAATTTTGTTTGTGGCCTCTGTTTGGTCATTACATTGTAGATAGTAAAGTTTAGAAAAATTGTGATTGATTTTAAATTTAGCACAAAGTTGTTTGACATATTTATTTTTTAAGTTACCACCATTATGTAAAATCATAGTATGAAGGACACCAAAACAGAAAATGATTTGATTAAAGATGAATTTTGAGATGGTTTTACAGATAGCATTGATTAGGGGCATAACCTCAACCTATTTGGTAAAATATTTTATGGCTATGATTATAAATACATGTCTATCTTGAGATCAAGGTAATTTTCCTATGAGATCTAATCCCCACATAGAGAATGGCTAGGGAGATTCTATGGTTTGAAGCTCAATTAGAGGTGCATGAATGAGATCATCATGAAATTGGAAAGGAGTACACATTTTAGAAAATTTGATGGCATCCTTTTTAAGAGTGGGCCAAAATTATCCCATACATAAGTATTTGTGGGCTATAACATGTCTACTATAGTGTCTACAACAAATTCCCCCATGTGCTTATTTGAGAAGACGAGGAACCTCATCTTTCATAATAAAATATATAAGGTTACATTCAACATTATGATAATATAGGATGTTATATTAAAATACATAAAATATTATTTATGAATGTGAGTATTTTAGTAGGAATCAAGGTTTAGATGATAATTTTGGTGTTCAAGAAATTAAATAATATCTTTATACCATGGGCTTTGTCAAATTATGATAGCCTCAATGTGGAAGATGAGATAATATTGTGTTTAAAGAGAAGATGGGGATTATCTTAGTTGTATAAGAAAAGTGGGATCAATAATAAATTTGTATAGATTAAAAAGAGATACCAAGGAAGCAAGAGAATCAACAATGGAATTTTGGTCTTGAGGGATAGGATCGATGGTTAAATAAGCAAAATATTTGGGAAGGGTAGTTATGATTTGATGATAATAAATGAGATTCTCACTTTTTCATTGATAATCATGATTGAATTGGTGGAAATTAAGTTTTGATTCCCCTAAAGCATGCATATATGTAATATCAAGATCAATGGTTGGTCTCATGCATAGGATTAAAGTTTTGCACTCTACCATATTGTTAGTAACATTAAATGTGAGTCTAAATGCCAATGGAATAATTTTGTCAAGAGGGATAATAAGGATATATCCTTATCTATCTCCTTAAATACATTTAATGCCATAAAAATGAAGGGTCAAAGTATCTTCATGTAAATCAACATTATTTTCAATAAGTTATTTGATAACCACTTTTGGTTTAGTAGTGTCAGGGAAGATAGATGACTCCTCTAGATTACTTACTTCAAGGTTAATAGTGAAGTTATGGAACTGATATTTAAAGTGATATAGCTTGGTTGAGACCTTTAATACATATAATATCATCATTGGGAAGACTATATTGATGGCGATTGATAGTTGGTATAGGAGTTGTAGCAAGTTGATCAATAATGATTTATCCTTTGACAACGTTTTGTGTAATAATTTGGAGATTAAATTCCATCAGAAATACCATCCACTTGCCAATTCTATCTCTCAAAAGAAAGGATTTGGAGAAAAAGTAACAAATGGGATCAAAATGAATGATAATGTAAGTGGTTTGACAAAGTATATAATGTCAAAGTTTTTCAATGATAAAATATATGGCAAGGCAATCACGTTCAAATTTTGTAAAATGTTTCTCATAATCTATGAGGCCTAGACTGATATAGTAGATAGCATATTCCCTTCCAATATCATCTTGTTGGGAAAGCATTACCTCAATTGACATAGTTATGGAAGAGGTATACAAGATTAATGATCAATCATTGAAAGGTGGATGAAGACTAGGTTGGTGAAACAATGATTCTTTCATATTATCAAATGTTTTTTTGATAGGGATCCATCTATTTGAGGGCATTACCATTATTAAGAATAAAATTTACAAAATAAATATGGTAACCCATTTCAATAATGAACCATCTAATTAACCTAAGTTAACTGAGGTAATTACAAGTATCTAGAATGGATCAAAGGATGGGCATGTGGACAAAAACATTGATATTTTTAGGGTCAAAATCAATGCCACAAAGAGAGACTAAATATCCTAGCAGTTTTCCATATGTGATACCAAAAAAAAATTTGTAAGGATTTAGTCTAATTTTATATTTAATGAAGTGATTGAATATGATGACAAGATTAGAGAGATAAGTCTTGAAAATTTTGGATTTAGCAATGAGGTCATCCAAATAGGTCTCTATAATCTTGTGAATAAGATCATGAAAGATGTGGGTCATTTCCCATTGATAGGTAGCTCTAACATTTTTGAGGCTAAAAGGTATTTTAAAATAGCAATAAGTGCCCCACTCAGTGGTAAAAGTTGTCTTATGTTGGTCCTTGAGGGTAATGTGAATTTGGTTATAACCTAAGAAACCATCCATAATAGACAATATTTCATAGCTAGAAGTGGAATCGATGATGGCATCTATTGAAGGTAGAGGGAAATTATCCTCAAGATAAAAATGATTAAGATTATGGAAATCAATTTAAATGAAAATGACCATGGTGACCTTATTCCAAAAAAGGACTATATTAGAGACCCCTTCAAAATAGTCTATGAGTTTGATAAAATTAGCATCAATAAGTTTGATAATTTCTTTATGGCATAAAGTTGAAACTTCTGGTGGAAATTTCCATTTCTTTTTTTACACATGTTTGGCACCGTGGTAAGTGATAATATTGTGCACCATTAGGTCAATACTAGGCATTTCCTCATAATACCATGAAAAAGTCTCACAATATTTATCAAATAATAAGCTAAAATTATCATGTTTAGTTGGTGTAAGTTCATGAGAGACTATAATTAGTCAAGGGCAAGATGGGGTACCATATAAATTTGAGTAGTTTCTTTGATGAGCATAACATTTCCATATTATAAATGATATGGTGTATTATGTTATGAGTAAATGGGATTTAGTTTAGGTTCGATGCTAGTGATGAAGTTATTGAAATAAGGTGATTTGTTTTTGAAATTACCAAGTTTGTGATGTTGATGAGGGAGTTGAGGTTCATAGGCATGAAGAAATTCAAGAATGGATTCATCACTAGGAAAAGTGTGAAGAGGACAAAAATACTCTACATCTACTTAGAGATTGATAATTTTATTACCATGGTGATCATATTTAGAATGTATTTGACACACATTGGTAGCCTTGGCATCTAATGTAATATTAGGAGTAAGGGGAGTAGGTTATTTGGATGAGATTTTTTTATCATTAATTTCATTTATGGGGGAACAATTTAATGAAATTATTGGATTTATAAGTGATATAAAAGATGCAAGAATTTTTAGATGTTTGAAAGGTAGGATTTTCTTGACTACCCAAAGAGTACCAATAAGCAAAAAATTAATAGGAGGTACATGACCTTTTGGAGTTAATTCAAAATCAGTGGAAATGGTGTAAACATCATGGTTGAAAACATGTATTTGGGATAAATATTTCTAGTAATTCTGAACATCCAAGTCTTAGGATTGAGCATGGTCCATGATGTAGTTATCATCATAGGTTGGAGAAATGGTGCATGCTTGAGATTTAGGTAGAGTTTCATAAAGGGAGATTTATAGATTAGTAAATTTATGTGGAGACATGGTTAAAGGATATTGGATTAATTTGACCACTCCATAATAATTGCATCTTCTGGGTAAGAAGTGTCTTGAGCATTGAATGGAGGGGTAAATTAGTGATTTCATCAATGAGAGGAATAGTGAAATCAAATGGTAATAAAGAAGGAGGAAGCCACACCAATATCTAAGGAGGTAGCATAGTAGTGTTGTAAGTCATTAGGTTCATTATCATTTGAATCAACAAGAGTAAACTATAAGTCTAGATTAATGTTGATAACTTCAAGTAAGGGAACACTATTGATTATTGGAATGGTAGGAATGCACTATTGAGATTTAGGATTAGGAAATTGAATACTCCAAGGGTTTGGATTGGCCTCATGTTTATACCATTTGATTTTTTGAAATAACTTGATGCATTGGCTACCAAAAGAGGTGATGGCCCACATTCTATGAGTCCAAGGCTGGCCAAGTAGTATGTTGTAAGACAGGAAAATCAAAGGCCATAAGCTTAGTGAAAATAGTATTAGGGCCAATTTTAAGGGGATTCCAAATACAACCAAATGGATTTTGATTAGTTTTATCAAATCCATTACAAGTTATGTAGGTTTGCCTAAGATGATCCTTATTATATCCAAGTTGTTAGACGAGTCATAAAGATGTCACTTTAATACCAAACCCTTTATGAACTAAAACTTTATGAATAAGGGTAGTATTAATAGATATTTTAATGAATAGGTATGGATCATCAGCATGAAAAAGGATCTCATCATTAATCATGTCTTCTTTAATAAATTTAATGGAATATTTGGAAGGGCAAATATATTCTATTATATGCACATTAGTAGGTTGAGACTCAAAAGAGGGTAGTTCATCATCAATAGAATATGGATATTCAATTTATTAAAATTATTACATGAGGAAATTGTGATGATAAGTTGAAGTGAAAACTAACTCCATAAGGGGAATATTGCAAGGCATGGATTTGAGTTCTTTTAGAAAGTTCAAATGGAATTTGGAATAAGAACTAGTGCGAGGTTTATAAGGTAAGGTATATTTTGAAGGAATGGAAGTGGTTTGGGGTTTAGAAGAAGGATATGGTTCCTCAATATCTTCCAAATCCATATGAGTGATTGTAGACACCAAAATAGTGTCAACCCCCCCCTTGGTCCTTTTCTAACTTCAACATACCTAACCTATACTTTATTAATTTAAAATATTTATTTTAAATTAATAATCCCCCCTAGACACCTCACCTTGGATTCCTAGCTCTTAGGCCATTTATCACCCTATGACTAATCATAATTACCTAAGACCTATTTCAACTCCCCCACTAATCCTTGTGCCTATTAAACCCACCTTTGGACCGTTTAACAAAGACAACCGAACATGGTAGATGGAATAATGGGAAAAAGGCTAAAAATAGCCTTTTTTCCCATTTTCTAGCTGCCAACGTCGGTTAACAGTCGACCAATGCCAGCAGTATCGCCGATGTTGGTTGCTTAAAACTATATTCTAACCTCAACTGTAGACCTGAATGCAAATTCTCTTGCTCCCAGGATCTGAATTCTCTTGCTCCTCGACTCTTTGTAGGCATCATCATTCTATCATCACTCTCCAGGCTAAGAAACTCTATAGGATTCACTCCACATTGGATTATAATATTACACAAAGTCTCCTACATCAGCCATAACGAAAACAAGTCTTCTACACTTCTAGTTTTCCACCAAGAGCTAAGTATCATTCTAGTTTATATTTTAGTATTCTTTAGAATGGATTCGTAATCAGTCAATTTACTATTCTTGAGTACTGTTGATAGACAACCTGACTTCCTTCCCAAAAAGGCTAAAAAGCCTTCTCTCATTCCTATTCTCTTTCCACCCATGTCCTCTATCTTTTCCCCCTTTCCTAGACCATATTCACTGTCTTGCAATCCTCCACAAACCATTAAACAGACCCAGACAGACCTTCCAAACCCCTCTATCAACCACAACCCTATCCAAAACTCACCCAAGGCCATTGCCCTGACTGACATCCACCATTTCCCCTACCGATGTCGGTAGCATAACCGACATCGGCAACTTGACCAACTAACACCGATAGAAGCACCGACATCGGCAACTGTGACAGACCGATAGAAGAATACAGGTACGTATTATCTCTATTTATTTTGTTCAGTCTTTTCACCATTTCTCTTTCTAGCAACACTCTTTTGTCAAATAAGTGGACTGTCATCCCTCAAGGAAGTCTTTGCACTTATGGGATCGAGCTTTGTTTGGCAGTCCACCATATACCTATCTAACATTTTTCTTTGTTTAAGTCTTTCTTATCTACAGGTGTCATCCTCCACAACCAAAGAGGAGCTCCTTCAATCGTCTAGATACAGTGCACAAACTTCATCCAGGTACGTACAAACCCCTGACCATTTAACTTTAGTTTCTTATTTCTTCTGAATGTGAAAAGCAAAAATGAGTAGAAACATTCTGGCACACCCAGTGGGACCCTGGAGTTTTCCTTGGGTTCATTTATTTTTCTTCTAAAGGCAAACTTTCATATAGGTGCATTAGGAAAATTTCTCTTCTTGCATCTTTCTTCTTTCTTTCTCTTTCAAAAAGACACCATTCACAAAATCAAACATCTAAACATACCTGAGACAAGGCTTGACTAGGATTTCATCACCTATCGGATACCTTACCCTTCCTGGTAATCCTACTTGGACTTCACTACCAAGGGGAGAACCCACTCTATTCTCTACCAGAGTATAAACTCTAGTGGAAGTATATACTGGCTAAGCGACCCAGCTTGTCTCTGGGCTCGTGAAGTGAGGGGAGCAAGCTCCTAGCACCAGGCCATGTACGGAACCTAATATAGATTTTGAGCACCAAAACTTAACCCAAAACCAACCTTAGACTGCCTCTTTTAGGACCCGTTCTAAAAACCCAACTTCCCAAACACACTCTTCTAAGGCATAAGCCACCACAACTCTAAAATTTATTCTTAGGAGTTAACGTTTAGTGGCTACTTGCCTTCATCTATTTTTCTATCTATATCAGATTTTTTGAGCTAGTGACGTTGCATTCTGAGATCTAAAAACAACTCAGACTTTCTTCTTTCTTCCAAAAACTTTTAGTTTTCTGAGTTTTTAGAAATAAATAGTAACCAACATCGGTTTTTCCACTGACATTGGCAACTAATTTCACCAACATCAGTTATCTGACCGACATCGACAACTTTCTTCACCGACATCAATTTTTTTACCGACGTCGGTCACTGTCAAAAAAATTTCTTCTCAAACAGCAAGCTAAAAACCTGATCTTTTTGTTGTTAAAAATAAATTATGGTTTTTTGAGGCTGAAACATACAATTTTTAGAATCTAAATCTATTTGGCGTTGGATGGTTTTGACACGTAGTCAAGCTAAAACTCTTGTTGACCACGCAATTCAATAACCACTCCTACCTTCACCTTCTATATCAAGTCCCCAAATGGAGTATAATTCAAAAACTGAGCGTACTCCTATCCGACCAACCCCAACTCAACATCCAATTTTTTTCGAAAGGGATCAAGACTTTGAAAGGTTCCTTGACCTCAATGTCAAGGCTCTTTAGCACTATCTCGCGAGAAGTCAAACATGAGATCTTTCAAGCAACCCAGTTTACGGGATGCCAACTTCCTTAGTTGAAATGGCACTCATATCAATAGCCTCCATAACGCAACCCTTGGTCACCCAAGCCATTGCCTCAACTAACAACCTGACCATGACCAATATTCAAAGTGTGGCCTCTCCTTCTGTTTTTGGACCTACCTCCATTGGGGTTTTTATACCCCCTCAACCACAAACCATTCAAAAAAGTCCTACACCATTCCAGAACTTAATTGTCTCCATCCCACCTACTCTTGCACCCATAAATACAAGAGTAACCACCTATCCTTCAACAAGTGTTGCCGCCACTCAACCACCTTTGGCAGCACCTAGTCAAGGTGTGCCGTCTAGCTTTATGACATAACTACCCTTGACTTCAACATTAGTCCCTATGACTAGTTACCAATATGTTGCACCTATACAAGCACAACGAACTATGTCATGTGCTCCACCTAACACCTTCCAAATGCCTTACAACCTAGGGGGTGCCCCACCTCCAAATCCATCAACCGATCTAATCAAGATGTTGATGGACAAAGTGTCTAATCTTGAGACATATGTTTTGGGTTCAAGAAATGTTCTCTCATATGAACAAATCTGTAATGAACCTATTCATCCTTCAATCCCAATCCGACCCTATCCTAGTCAGTGGGAACTTCCTAAGTTTACCCACTTTTAGAGTAAAGAGGACCCATAGCAACATCTATGAGTGTTTAGACACACTTGTTATCTTATAGCACATGATGATGCGTTATTACTATGCACATTTCCCATGTCACTTTCTGGTGCTTCCCTTAATTGGTATAGTTCTATTACTAGTCACTCTTTATTTACCTTCACTCAGCTAGCTCAACTATTTCTTGACCACTTTTCAATCAACATCACTAAAAATGTCTCCATCACGGACCTATATTCTATCAGACAATTTGACGATGAATCAATAGCTAATTTTGTTGCTCGTTGGAAAGGCTTAATCAACCAACTCTCCTTTCCTTTACCTCAACCTGAGCTCATTGAGCTCTTTTCACAAGTGTGTGCCAAACACATCTCATCTACTTTGCGGGTCTAAACATTCCACACATTTGATGAAGATTCATCAGGGCTAGGAAGCTTGAACTCTATGCTATTAAAGAAAATAAAGTCAAACTACGTAGTAAAAATACTAATGCAAAATCAAATGACCCTTCATCCAAATCTTCTTCTTCCAATCCCAAGTCCAAGGGATCAACAAACGCTGTGGTACTTAGACCATCATCATCGACCACAACTAACCAATCTAAACCTTTCACTTCTCAAAGCATTACACAACAATTTCAACAATGATACATACAGCACCAATATACTCCAATAGGAGAATCATACGCGTATGTGTTGGATAAACTAGTCAAACAAGGAGTCCTCAAGCTCCCCCAAATTTGACCACCACCTTAATTTGATCCCTCGTGTGCCATCCCTGCATGGTATAGGGAGAATGACTTCTATAATTATCACTGTGTCAAAGGCCATGACACAGACAATTGTAAAACCTTCAAGAACATTGTCCAAGACATGATAGACAAAGGTGATCTTGTCTTGGATAACCCAAATGTGCCACCTAACCAAAACATAGACATTTTTAGACAACTTTTTCCTAACCATCCCCTTAGCCAAAACAACATTTAGACCACAGCCAAAGACCCCCAAGAGTGTAATATATGCACGAACGATATGGTTTCGCCTTTTGTCCCTAACCAACCTCTTCCACAAATCGAAGAGGTTAGTTAACCTATCCCTCCACCATAAGAAGAAGATTCTTCTTCTCCTAATAGTCCTCCATCTACCCCTCTTATATTGGAGGATGCTTTAACCATACCAATGCCACTAGCCCCACCTTCATCCTTCCTACTACTAATGGATGACCATACCTTTCCTACTCTTCAACCACAAGTAGAAGGCACGATCATCCCTATGCTCTTTCCTCTCAAAGAACCCCATTCTCTAATTCCTTCTCCACCGAGAGAACTTGTCTCTTCACCTACCTCAACCAAAGATGATCTAGTAATGTCTCTCTCTCACCTTTGGCCTGAGATTGCTGCATCTAACACATTTCCACTCTCACAACCACCTAAATCTTTTGAAAAAACAATTATAAAGCCTAACACAGCATCTTCTAAACCATTCTCTCAACTAGCTAAAAACTTAGGATTTCTCCATTTGAGGACTTAAAACATGAGGCATTATGGGAGTGACTCAAAACTCCTTATCTAACACATCCCATCTCATCTCGTACTAACGACCCTCATTCAACAAAATCTCCCAAAGTCTCCAACGAGGACCAAGCTTCTACATCCAAATCTTCAGAAGCTCAACCATCTGCATATGAACCTAAACCCTCACAAATATCCACCATACCAACACTGGTTAAATCCCTCGGTCTTCGCCCCATATCTAACCTCACTCACCCACAAGTGAAGGTAGATTTGAATCTCATCTCACACAATAGTAGTCCTCACACTAAACCAAAGAAGGCTACTAAACCACGTCGGAGAACTCCTCCTCCACCATCATCATTTCCCTCCATTTTAGGCCCACATCCTTCTACCTTAATAGGAGTGTTCCCTACTCCAACACCTAAAAAAAACAAGTTGCCTCCATTACTCCCTTTACCCACCAAAAACATACCTCCTCTAAAAAATTTGGCACCCCTCACGAAGAAAGTGTTGTCTACACAAGTGGCCACACCACCAACCCAAAAGGTGGTATAGAAATCTCCCTCAACAACTCCCAAACAAAAGTCATCAACACCTAGTGCATCAACAAGCACGGACCCCTTAGTGGGTTCATATGCTTTGATACTACACTGACTTTTGCAAACTTCTAACATCACTCTTCCACCTATTAAACTATTTCAACCTCTCACACTAAAACCGTCTTGGTTCGATGACACTAAAATCTGCCTATATCATCACTCACTTGGGCATGACACTGAAAATTATTGTGCCCTCAAGGTTATCATTTGCCAATACATGGAAAAAGACACCCTTCTTGTTGAAGATTCTTTCAACAAACCTTCAACACCATCTCATGTCTCTCAAACCTCTTCACCTTCATCAAAATCCCATCATCAGACTATGGTCCCTTTACCTATTTGGCCCCCTTTATTCAAGATTAACACCATCAATGTGGCCACTAGGTCACAAACTTTAAAGGATAAAGCAAAATAGAAAGTTTTTATTCCTTGGATCTACCCATTTGTCAAACCTACTCAACCACCCAAACCCAAGATTTCTATCTTGGGTACATCCCAACCCACTTCTTCGGAGGCAATCCATGATTCTATGGTGAAATAGCTTCACCAAAATCCCATGAAGATGAATTTATATGACCTCATTCAAAGCTCTCCACAACATCATCAAGCTTTAATCAAAGCTTTATAGGTAATGGAGGTCCAACCCGAGGACCCCCAACCACTAGCTGCCTTAATCCAATCATTACCCACCATCGCCTCTATTACCTTTAGTGATTCTAAAATTCCTACTTCCAACTTGGAAGATCAGAATGCTACTCTTTTCATCATAGCTTATGTTGATCGAACTCACATTAAGCGAGTTATGATTGATGGGGGTGCTAGCATCAATATCATTTCCACCCATGCCTATGACCAATTAGCCCTCCCAAAGAATTATATCTTTAAAATTGATGCAATTATTTGATCTTTTAATGACTCCACCGCCACTACCATTGGCACCATCATCTTACATATTTGTGTTGGCCCACAAACAATCCCATAGCTCTTCTACATCATCAAAGGGGAGTTCTAATACATGTTATTAGGATGACCTTGGATCCATGCCATGGCCTGTGTCCCTTCTACATTACACCATTGTGTCAAATTTGAACACGACAGTCAAGTCCATGTCATTCCCATAGATCCCTCCCCTTTCAAGACATGCAACACAACTTATCGACCCAATGATGTTCTCAATCCTTTCAAGACATTGACCCAAACACTGCCTCCACCCACAGAAGCTTCAACAAGTATGCAAACGATAGTTACACCTACACCACCTCCTCAAGTGACAATAAAAGACCCTATGAAAGATACCTTCCAACATCTTTCACTTGGGAAATATCATTTACTCACCTTGGACATGTTCCAGACTCCTCAAGAGTATGGACAACTTCATCACAATCCTAGCTATGACCATCATATCGGAATGGTCATCCCTTATGGTCCTCCCAATCTTTGAACAAATCTCATCTATAAAGGGCTAGATCGAGCTCCCACTGATGCGAATCCTCTTTCATCACCCCAAATATTTATGTCTGACTTCTCTTTTCTTGGCAACCCAAACTTTGCTCATACATATCTTTATAGGTGTGCATGGAAGGGCTTTAGCTTTGGGTGCTACGAACAAGGCTCCCACCAGCCCGTCGAACCACCAAATGATGAGGCCATAAAGAATACCAAGAAGTGACATGGCTTGAGATTTGAAGAACCTACCGAAACTTCTAAAAACCCTCACCCTGAACCTGTCATAGAACAATCACCTCCAAACTTGCCTATTCCCCCATTTTCACCTATGGAGTTGGTGGTTTCCATCCCTCCTAGTTTTTTTGCATAAACGCCATTCGCTTGGAACCCCTAACCTATCAACTAGGTGGGGTATCCAGGTCTCTCCCTCTCATTTATCCAAACATGATAGATGATGAATCTGCTACCATCAACACTGTCTAATGCATAGATGATGATGCCATTCTCACCTACATGGGTGCAAATGACTCTTTCATTCAACGATCACTTCCTTTGGAAACATAGGTTATGTTAAATGAATTGACCATTGAAATTAACCTTCCATCTTCTGATGTTCCTCACATTTTAAATATTGGTCAATCTTTGGATGCTTAGGAACAAATTGACTATACCAAATTCCTTTCAGATCATAACAAAGCCTTTGCTTGGACCTATGGCGATATGCCTGGCATCGACCCTAACATCGTCATCCATAACATCATCACAAACCTAGAAGCTAAGCCTGTCAAGCAAAAGCTTCACAAAATGCAACCTCACATTACACTCCTTGTCAAAGAGGAGCTTCAACATCTTCTTTACGTATCCTTCATCTAACCCATTAATTATTCGTAATGGGTGTCAAACATCATCCCTATCACCAAAACAACTAGGGAGATCTGAATCTGTACTGACTATCATGACCTTAACCTAGCTTACCCAAAGGATGATTTTCCTCTACCCAACATCGACCAACTTATTGATCTTACGGCCAGTCATGAGATGCTATCACTCATGGATGGGTTTTCAAGATATAACCAAATCTTGATTACACTAGAAGATCAACACAAAACCACCTTCATCACCCCATGGGGGACTTTTTGCTATAGGGTCATGCCTTTTGGCCTAAAAAATGTAGGTGCCACATATCAACGCACCATGACCTACGTCTTTCACGATCTAAAACTGGGATGCCTATTTAAAGGTCATAAAACTATAAATGTAGACTGCTCCCTTGAAGGACAACTACATCATTACTATAAATGTAGACTGCTCCCTCGGAGGATAGCTACATCATTGCTGTAATTGATAGACTGCTCCCTTGAAGGACAACTATTCAAAGACATTCAACCATACAAAGCAAAATATAGACCAATCCCTCGAAGGATGGCTATGCCCAAATCTTGCTCCAAACAACACTCTCTCTGAAGCTTACCACATCGATCAGCTTCACATATGACCACAAAGCAAAACAACATCCCCACGTAGACTTCTCGCATTGATCAGTCTACCAAAAAAAAATGACTGACAAACTATTAAGTCATGGACTTGCCTATAGTCATTCTTAGGGTCACCTATAAAAGGGGCAAAGTTATCCTTGCTAAAAAAGGGTTACGCTATCCTCACACCTCACATAATCAAACCTATTACCCCAACATACCCAAGGGATTTTGAGCTCACTTAACATCAAGTGATTTGAATACTTCTCTAACACAAACAATGGTCAATGACATAATGCATGAATGGGGTTTTTGTTTGCAATAACCCTATCTATGCTATCATTATGGTCCTTGTCAATGAAAGAGCACCGCACCTTTCACTTCTTACACACTTTGGTTACATATAACCAATCCAAATCCAACCAAATCATTTTCTAAATCAAACCAAACCAACCAAACCTTTTTCAGACCACTAACATTATCATAGCCTATTCACACTAGTTTCTATGGAAACCAATACACATGGAAACTATCGACCACACAAATTATGTCAAGCATAAACCATTACTTGCTGAAGCATAAACATACTCATTTCATTTCTAGCATACATTCATCACCAATATGGAAAATTGCTAGGGATGAAAAACCACATAACCCACATGTTACAGAATACACCATCACACAATATGGAAAAGTCTATAACATCATCATACCCTCATCCTTTCAAGCATGTACCCTCAGACATATGGGAAGTGCTAAACCATTAACATGACCAAACCAACCTATCGACCTATTTGACCCTTCCTCCCTTTTAGAGAGAACTACATTGGCATGAGGCCCTTGTAATAGGGGCTATGTAGGCAACACTCAGTTGACATAGGGTCCTCTGAGGTTAGCTCAGCCATCCATTTGCTCATTTGTCTTCCTAATGACGTTGGCCATTCATTTGTTCATCTACCTAATGGAAAAACCATTTCACCTTTAACCATCACTTAACCTAGTCAAACCCACATCCACAACCGACCCTCCTTCCTCCCTTTTAGGGAGAACTACATTGGCTTGAGGCCCTTCAAATAGGGGCTATGTAGGCAGCACTCAAGTTAACCTGGGGTCCTCTGAGGTTAGCTCAGCCATTCCTTTATCTGTCCATCTAATGGACCAACTATCTCTACCAACCCAAAATCATGACCAAACAAGCAGCCCTGACACTGTAGAAATCACCTTAGATTTCTAATGGGGCACATTGGAGATCACATACATCTCCTTGACCACAACACATGCCACCTAAGATCATACCATATCTCAACCCAACTCGACCAATGACCTTGGAGATCGCGACTATCTCCTCAGACCACGACCACTTTCGAGACAACTTTGCCTTGGTTGTTTTGGTTGCATGTATGCTACCTCATGAATAGTTAGCAAAATTGTTCGCACATCATATTATGACCCTAACACATATTGTCAGATCACACTCTAGTTGATCCTCAATATTTGTGACATTTTCATGTTTTCCAGGAGCACTTCCTCAGCCTAGGTTACTTGGAACATGACGACCATTGGAGCTACAACTTTGATCATTTAACCCAATCAACTATGACTAAATGCTGGGGACCAGTGATTTCAATTTTAGCACTCCTCGACCTTGACTGTGACAATTTGACCTATCTATCGCGTGAAGTGGTATACGCACAATCCCAACTATTGCAGCGTTCACACTCTAACTTCACCATACCCATCCACTGCCTATCAAATTGGCACCCGATATTAGGTTACCTTCCCTCAACTCTCACTTTGAGGGGGAATACCTCATCCCATACCTAGGGCAACTTACTCCTATTTTTGTCTTGCAGTTCATCAGAATAACCAACAAGACAAAAACAACCTTATCCCATACCTGGGGCAACTTATTCCTATTTTTGTCTTGCAGTTCGTCAGAACAACCAACAAGACAAAAAGGGGAAAATGTAGACACCAAAATAGTGTCAACCCCCCTTGGTACTTTTCTAACTTCAACATGCCTAACCTATACTTTATTAATTTAAAATACTTATTTTAAATTAATAATACCCCCTAGACACCTCACCTTGGATTCTTAGCTCTTAGGCCATTTATCACCCTATGACTAATCATAATTACCTAAGACCTATTTCAACTCTCCCACTAATCCTCACACCTATTAAACTTGCCTTTGGATCATTTAACAATGACAACCGAACTTGGTAAATGGAAGAACGGGCAAAAGGCTAAAAATAGCCTTTTTCCCATTCTCTAGCCACTGACGTCGGTTAATAGTCGATCGAGGCTGGTGATATCACCGATGTCAGTTGTTTAAAACTAAGTTCTAACCTTGACTACAGACCCAAATGCAAATTCTCTTGCTCCCAAGATCCAAAATATCTTGCTCCTTGGCTCTTTGTAGGCATCAACATTCTATCATGACTCTCCAGGCTAAGAAACTCTATAGGATTCACTCCACATTGGATTAGAAGATTACACAAAGTCTCCTACATCAGCCATAATGGAAACAAGTCTTCTACACTTCTGGTTTTCCACCAAGAGCTAATTATCATTCTGGTTTATATTTTAATATTCTTTAGAATGGATTGGTAATCAGTCAGTTTGCTATTCTTGAGCACTGGTGATAGACAACCTGACTTCCTTCCTAGAAAGGCTGAAAAGCCTTCTCTCATTCCTATTCTCTTTCCACCCCTATCCTCTATCTTTTCCCCCTTTCCTAGACCATATTCATTGTCCTGTAATCCTACACAAACCATTAAATAGACCCAGATAGACCTTCTAGACCCCTCTGTCAACCATAACCCTGTCCAAAACTCACCCAAGGCCATTGCCCTAACTGACATCCACCATTTCCCCTACCGACATTGGCAGCATAACTGACATCAGCAACTTGACCAACTAACGCTGATAAAACAACTGACATTGGTGACTATGACAAATTGACAACAGAATATAGGTACGCATTATGTCTATTTCTTTTGTTCAGTCTTTTCACCATTTCTCTTTTTAGCAACACTCTTTTGTCAAATAAGTGAACTGTCATCCCTCAAGGAAGTCTTTGCACTTTTGGGACTGAGCTTTGCTTAGCAGTCCACCATATACCTATCTAACATTTTTCTTTGTTTAAGTCTTTCTTATCTACAGGTGTCATCCTCCACAGCCAAAGAGAAGCTCCTTCAATTATCTGGATATGGTGCACAAACTTCATCTGGGTAAGTACAAACCCCTAACCATTTAACTTCAATTTCTTATTTCTTCTAAATGTGAAAAGCAAAAATGAGTAGAAACAGTGATTATAGTATATTTGAGAAGTTAATCTTCCAAAGAGGGCTTCTTAGGTTTGGTGACAAGATTTTTGTGAGCTAGTTTGTGATGATAATTAACCTTAGATGCATTAATATATTGAGATTTTTTATAATATTGGTCTTAGTCAATGTTAATGACACACAAATGTTTGGTAGTTTGTTGAGTGGTATATGTGGGAAAAGAGTTTTGGTTATTACAAGAAGAAGCTTTGGGAGCTTGCCATTTTTTAGAAGTGGTGTTGTAGTATTGACAATGGAGTTGGATCATGGCTTTGTGATTGAAGGAATCACAAAGCATATAGGAGACAAAAAAAATTGGTAATCCCTCTAAAATTTTCATGGGAATGACCAATATCTATGTGGAACCAATAAAAATTATTAGGGTTATACCATTTAGGAGGATTATTGGGATAAGTAAAGGGTTTAGAAGGTGCTAAAAATTATTTCTTTTGCTTCAAAGTTAACGGTATGTGAGAAGATGGAGGATTCTCATCCTTGACAACTCATTATTTATTTTTAGGAGTATTTCTAGTGATGACATTGGATTAAGGTTGAAAATATCCCTTAATGAATTTGGTATTAGGTTTGAATGTATTCATTAGGAAGTCTTGACATTTGGCTTGGTCAAGAGCTTCACTAAGCATTTGAGGGGAAAAAGTTTGAATCTTATATTGAAGAGAAGGATTTAAAGAAATTATAAAGATTTTAAATGGACTATAATTAGTCATGTTATGGCTGGCCTTGTGGGCCAAATATTTCCATCATTTAATAAAATCATGAGCTGATTTAGTGGGAGATTACTTCATGTTGATAAAATGGCTAAGGTAATATTCGGGAAGGTCATTATGTTAAAATTATTTAACTAGATAATTAAATAAATCATCTAGTTTCCAAAAGGAATACTGGGGAACTTGGTTGTACCATTCTAATAAATCACTAGTGAAGGATTTAATGTGAATTTTAGTGGTGGTAAAAGTATTAGTTTGGATCTACTCCTTATGAAGATTGACAAATGATTTAATAAAAGATGTAGGGTCTTTAGTTCCATAATACTTGATAGTTGGTGAGATATTATGAATATCAATGGAAATGATGAAAGGATATAATGGCTCATTTTGGATGTTTTGAATCATTTTTTATTCAAGATAGGTTGGGGAATAACATTTCCTGAGGCATCTCTAAGAGTTGGAGGAATAAAATTTTGATTAGTTTGAAGAACTATAACCATAGGTTGATTAGCCATTTTAATCAAATGATGTTATTTTTACATCATTTTTGAGGTGTTATATGTTTGCATTATGTTCATTTGTTGCATGTCTTATGAAATAAGTTGAGTCATATCAATTGGTAAGTTGGTGTTTGTAGGAGGATCCCCCAAATTGGCATTATGGGAAGGGTTTTTGGGAGGTGGATTGCCAGTGGGATTGTTGGATAGACTTGTGTCAATCACTCCCACATTATGTTGAATTTTTTGGAGAACAGAATTGCCTTTATAGGTAAAAAAAAAAATTATATCCACCTACTTCATCTTGAGGCATGATATGAACCATGTTGCAATCCATAGATAAAGGATGTGATGAAGTGCTCCAAGAGTGAGGGTTCTCTTGGGAGGTAAAGAAAGGTAAAAAATAATATCCCTTGTAGTGTCTAAATGGATTTAAATTATCCAATAAGATTATGATAGTGGATTTCATGATGCTTGGTAAAAGGAAAAGGATTTTAATTAAGAAAAAAAATTAAGGATAGAGAACTAAGTTGACTAGATAGATAAGAAATTCAACCAGACAAAGAACCAAATCATCCAAATAGAAGAACAAAGACAAAAATTAGATACAAGGTCAACTTGGTCAATAGAGTACTGTTGGACAAAGGCTGAGACAAGTAAAGAACTGATTAGGTTGAGTGTGTACTAATTAAGAGAAGGAAGAATAGATAGATAAGAGACATAGTCATGTTGGTCAATTATGTATTATTGGTACGAAGAAAGATATAGTCTAAAGAGACTGTATCAACCAAAATTATAGTGTTCTAAAATAAGGTACTTTTTTTTTAATATAAGTGAAACAATAATGAAAGTAAACACACAAAAAATTGGATCACTGTGAGTGATCTAATTGGGGCACACAACATAGATCCTTCCACCAATGCTAGATAACATAAGTTTTTGAAACATAACATGAAATTATCAAAGAGAAAGTGATCAAATAAAAATTAAGTGATAACTAAGTGGTCATCTTGAGTGTTATCAGATTATTACAAATTATTGATATAAGTGTGATAAGAGAGTTGGCTTAAAATAGGGAACTAGAAAGCAATCTATAGATGGTTTTAGGATGTTTGGATAGAAAGAGATCTATCTTGGTAATGGTATTATATTGGTATTAGGGCCTATCCCCTCAATTTACAATCCCATAGTGATAAGCGTGTTGGGTGATTTTCCAATATAAACTATTAACCACATATTTATACTTGGATAGAAAATCAAGTCAGTTTCCCCATTGTTGATGAAATCCAAGTAGGTAGGCCTTCGGAAGACAAGTGTTTAAATGTGTTTTGAATATTTTATGATTTGGTAGTGTGTGTAAAATATTAAAATAGTGTAATTGAATATTAATTTGAAAAACCACCTATTTATACTATGTGAGTTACTCTAAGCATGTAAATAGTTGAAACACAAGTATGAATTAATTACTAGGAAATCATTGTTAACTCTTTGATTAAGAATAGTACAGAGTTGGTTAAGGTAATACTATATGTAAATAGTATAGAACAAAATCAAATAGGTCACTACTATTCTATAAAAGCAATATTTTTAATAACAAAGTTGAATAGGCTAACTATGTCTCTTAGATAGAAGACAAACTACAGATCTAAGTCAACCAAGTTAACATAGTTAGTTGTAGGGTTATATTTTTAAAGGCTTCTAACTTGTGCAAAACAAAAGTGAATCAAGTACTGAAATTATGGAGAAAAGAAAGAGAGGAACCTTGGTAGGTTTGAATATGGTTAGGATTTCAAGTTTTATGTGGAAGTGCATAAATTTTTATTTTAAATTTTGTAAACTAAGTCGACTGGTTTGATCCAATTCTACAAAGCCCTATGTGTTGAAGAAGAATAAGATGATTAAATTTGACATGTTCAACCTATTTTTTTGAATTGTATGTTGGCATAGAAAATGATATGACAAATTTGACCTATTTGACCTTGAATTCTTATCTAAAATTGAAAAGGATTACTATGTGTGAATAAGGATTGTAATAGAAGGGAGGTTTAGTATTCTGTTAGTCTCATAAAAAAAATGAAATGAAGATAATAATATCTAACATCTCTAGCCTAGACACTAAGGATATCTTAGTTAATAAAACTAAATGAAAACACAATAAAAACATAAACTAAACAACTTGTTTACATTCTTTAGAGCTCCAAATGGCTTGTTGAATGGCTTACACAGTTTGTGCATCAAGAAGTCTTAGATAACGAAGCTTACTTGGCTCCTTCACTCCTTGGTACCTTGGATTTGATGTTGCTTGGATTAATATTTTGGCATGGTAACATTACTTACATGAGGCTTATGGATAAAGTCCTACATAATAACTCTACAATATCCAAACTTAGAAATGAAGGGGTATGGCCTTGTATTTATAGCTTTAGGAATTAACTCTCATGCAGGGTGAGTTAAGGTTGAGTTTAGGCTTGGAATGGGTTAAAACTAAACCTATATGAGTTAAAAATAACTATAGTTAAGTTAATAGTTTTCATGTAATTATGATTTTCAATTACTAGGCATGGATCTCAAATTAGATATTTTAGGATATTTTGGAAGAGCTTGAAAAATCATAAAGGCAATGATGAAATAATTGATATTTTGATTTTTGGAATTTCCATTTTTAAATATTCATTAATTTTAAATGGATAATTCAACTAAGCATTTAATCTTGTTTAGTTTGTTAATATAATTTGATTGGCATTTTTTCTTTTTCAATATTTGATCAAATGTCCCATTTAATATATTCATAGGCCAAACTAATAGTTACTATGTCATAAGATGATTAGAGATGAATTTATGAGAGGTTATTGTTGCATACAGCATAGTACCCCAAATAGGGATGCCTCAACATGATTCTAAGATTTGATGAATGATGTATGATCAAATTTGGGATGTTTAATCATTCTTAGGCTTAATTTACAATGGTTAGTAGGAATCAGTCTGAAGTCCGATCGAAAGCTAGTTGTAGCCAGAATTGGATGTATATATTATGCCAACCTATTTGATATAATAACCTATATCTAATGAAAACATGCATAAATATTACAAATATATTTTGATGTGATTGTGTGTTAAACCTATGCACAAAAAGTTAGAACTTTACTGATTAGTTTGATATAGTACTATAAATATAGAAAAATATAATAAGATGACAAAATGAAAGCATGAAAGAAAACATAAAAGAGTTAGATGCATGTCGGGTTTACTAGAATGTATGCAATGGGAAATGCAATAAATCTATAAAATAATGCTAGCTCAGAGAAGATAAATCCTACTTATACTTTTGATTGTGATAGATTAGATATTTGGGGTCATGACCAAGATGGATCTGATAGACCTATCCAAAGGATATCTTACCACAAAATATCACTAGGGAGGGTTCCAAAGCCTCTATTCAAACAAAACTATGCAATAACCTTAACTAGGTCCTATGTTTTCATATTCACTAAACTAATAACAATTAAATTCAAAGTCTAGTCTAGTGCTCATCAAAGCTTGTGGCACAAAGTGGGGGTTAGTAAACATAAAACTAAGCATTCATAAGAGAATCCTAACTAATCTATGTATAGGTAAAACCTTAATTCATGGAGAGAGCAATATATTCAAAATCTATTACTTATACTAATTCTATTTACTAAAGAGAGGAGCAAAGTTAGAGATACTTACCTTGAAGATGAGCTTGTCAAGACTCAATCTCTCCCTTGGATAAAGGTGCTTCACAAGAGGTTGTTTTGGTCTGTAAGGATCACTAAGAAATTCCAAAACATCCAAGACTTCTCCACAAGACAAGATTCTTCTCCAAATAGAAACCCTAAGCTAAGACTCCTCAAGTAAAATGGTAGAAGAGCAGATTATAAAGAAGAACACATGAATAATTAACTATTATTGTATATTTAATAATGACACAATGTATGTGATTATATAGGTAGATTTTACGCTGACAAGGTTGATCAAGTCAACCTAGTATCATATTCACAAAAATAAATTAGATCACAGACTAGGTCAGATAGGGGCCAACCTAGACCCTAATAATTTTTATAAATTAGAGTTCAAGGTCGATGGGGTTGATAGTGTAACATAAATCATAAAAAAGGGTTTTAGGTTATGTAAGGGATATTAAAGGTGATAAATAACTAGAGGAGGGTGAAAATAGGAGGTAAAGCTTAGGGGAATGATTGTGGGAGCTGGTTGGATTGATGACAAGTGGAAATAAGGAATAATAATCTAATGAAGTACCAATGGTCTATCCACCTTTTTCTTGGTACATGCCTTAAGGAGTAGACTTAGAGAGATTAAGACTCAATGGGCTCTTAAAAGATAGAAATAATTAGTAATTGATAAAGTTTGAAAATATTATATGTATACAAAATCTATCTATAAGAGAGTGTGAATAAATACAATACCTGATCACATGCCTTGAGGAGAGTCAAACAATAATAAGTGTTTTATGTTTCCTAGTGCACCATCTATAAAATTCATCTAAGGCTATGGTATAGTTATTTGAATCTACATGTACATTTATTATCAAAAATATATATTATATATTTTTATATAAGTAATTGAGTTCTTGAACATAAAAGTTGTAAGTAAAGAATATAGGTTCCTTAGGTTAACATATCTTTATCCTAATATTGATCCTTGGTATATTAAATCATCTAGAATCAAAGTGGGTTCAAAACCCTTTTTAGTGTGGAGAGGGTTTCCTATGTAGGATTGAAATTAAGAGACTTACAATAGTAGTGTGTGAATAAATTAGTGAATATGTCTCCAATAAGAGTCAATGTTAGAGGAGTTGTAGCCACAAGGATGGTAAGACCTAAATGATTTTCATGTCATATGAACATGCTTAGATTTTAATAAATAGGACCAATGATGAGGAATAATTTCAAAGAATGATGAGAGTGAAGATGAGCAAGGGGAACCCTAAGCTAGAAGAGAAGATAAAGCTAAGGTAAGACTTGACATTGAAGAGGTAGAAGGCACTAAAAGAGAAGGAGATGCAACAAAATGGGTTGAAAATGGTGGAAAAATTTTATTAATCACCATTTCATACATAGGAAATGACATGAAGATAAACTTTCTTTGTTACTTGATAAGTTTGAATCCAAAATAACTGGTTGACTAGATAATGACAAGGAGGAATACTTAGAGTATGACAACATAGTTGACCCAGAATGCATCAATATGGCACAATAAATTTTGAAATGACACATGCCATTATGGTTGAAGGAAGTTTAGAATGAAATACATTGAAAAGGAAAGGATTGGCATCATATGGACATTTAATTGAGAACAAAATTATTTTTATGGGATTACTAGATGGAGTCATTTGGGAAATCTAATCCTTGAAATAGAAGGAGATGTCTATCAAATATTAAATATAAGAGAAATATAAGAGAAATATCTAATTAGGGAATCATGAAGTCAAAAAAATTAGAGTCACATGATATCTTAGTAGAGTGTGGTAGGTATATAATAGGAGTTATATTTGTTTTGGATCTAAACTATTGAAAATACATACTAGTTCATGCTTAAGGTAGAAGATAGGTTTGTTATGTAGACAACAAAAAAACATGTATATTAGTATGTAGAAGCATAAGATGTTATGACCATTAATGTATGTTAAATATAGCTAGAATAATATAAAATATATTCAATATAAATCCTTAGTATTTAATTTATACCATATTATATTAAAATATTTATGGAAGGTTTATTTTGAAACTAAACGATCTAACAGGGTCAACCAACCCAAACACAAAATAATTTAATTTTTATTTTTGATAAACTAACACAAATAATAATATGAAAGGTGTGTATGTAACCCATACTATAAAACTAAGAACTAATAACTAACATAATAAAATATGAGATTGGATCAATCAACCCAACAACCCTTTGATCCAAAGGGGTATAGAAGAAGATGATTTATAGCTATGACTATGAGGTCATCAAATGTCTTTACTGCATCTATAAACTGGCACACTATATAATGTGGTACTAAGTAACTGATGTTATTTCCACCTACTACCACACATGTTATGGCATCAATGATGGACATGAGTACCCAAGTTAACATCAATGGTGGATTCATTCAACATGGTTTGGTTCTCAGGAAGAAGAGATTTATTGATAGAAGAATCCCCCAAACTGAGATAGGTGAGAATAGAATCATCATCCTAGTGTTGGATAGTGTTGTTGGTATGAGAATATTATTCTATAAATTCAAGATCGATGAGAGGAAGGGTCATAGTTCAGCCACCATTTTGATAGGTCAAGGGTCCCAAACTAATGGTATTGATAAAAAAATTAGATGGGGTGATATCAAAGTCTTCAATCTTTGGGGAAGGTTAGGTTGGTGAGGATGGGGCATCCTCTTCGATGGTGGCAATGGGTTTTGGTGAGGTGGGTTCTTCTAGTGGTATGAACTCAAGGCTAAATAACTCATGAAGTTTTTGAGTTTTGATTATGGGTAACTCATGAGGTCCCTATTCATAAAGGCTAAAACCAAACCCCTTCTAAGAACACCTATAAAGGTAAGCTTTGGCAAAGGTTGGTTTGTTGAGATAAGAGAAGTCCAAGGTAAATGGTTGGATGGATGAGATAGTGGTAGGAGAAAGAAGTGGTTGATCAAGTCTCTAATAGATGAATTTTTTTTTATTATTGGATAGCCCAAAAGGGATGATGGTTTTGATGTTGGGATCATAGGAAGGGTCATGCTTGAGGTTCCCTTACTCTTGCAGAGTAAAGAAAGCATCCAAGGCTAAAAGGAAATATTCCCCAAGGGAGAGGCAATAAAATGTGGAATTTAAAGGGTCCTCTATAAGAATTTGGGAAGAAGGGATAGATGAGATAATTTAAGCTTCATCATTATTATGGATGAGAGTGTTGTTGGTTTTGGTTAGTGGTGAGGTGGTGTTATTAGTAGTTAATGGTGACATAGATGAAGGAAGAATAAGAACATCATTAGATTGATATGTCATATTGTAAGAGGTAAAATTACTTGGGTTAGCTTTGATGGTAACAACTTGACCTTCATGTTCAAATTTGACACATCGATGTAAGGTGGAAGGGACACAACTCATGGCATAGATCCAAGGGCATCTAAGTAATACATTGTATTGGAACTCACCCTATATAACATAAAATAGTTTAAAAAGGTGTAATGTCCTAAGTGGATATGGAAGACAACTATCCCCAAGGTTGTGTCCATGGTATTATTGAAGGAGTGAAGAGTCATTATGATTTTTGACATTATGTTCTTGGGTAGCTAAAGTTTGTCATAAGCATGGGAGGAGATAATGTTGATACTAGCCCCTCCATCAATTATTACCCTTTTTATGTGGGTGTGATTGATGTACATAATGATGAAGAGGGGAGGATCAAAATCCTCATAATGAATAGGAGGTATTTCAAAATCTTGAAAGGTGATCAAATTAAAAAGTTGGAGGGTTCAAACAAAGGGTGTAAGAGGTTGAGGGTCATCTAGTTAAACCTCTATGGATTGTAGAGCCTTTATCAATGCCAAATGATGTTCAGGTGAGGTGCTAATAAATTTGTAAAGGCTCATCTTCACTAGTGTCTAGTGAAGCTATTTCAACATGATACATTGGATGGAGTCAAAAGGGTTAGAGGTAGAGGCTCCCAAAATTGATACTTTAGGTTTTGGTGGTGCCATAAGTGAAGGTGTAGGTATCTGGGTTTGGTTAGAAGGTTGAGGGATTGAATGGTATATCCATGGAATGGTTAGTTTGGCTTTTCCTTTATCCTTGTATTGGGCCCATGATTGGGTAACCATATGAATAGTGTGTATGTGGGGATTTTTTGTGTTTGATGGTTGCTTTAGTTCCTCTTCCTCACTCTTGGGTGGGAGTGAGAGAGTAGGTAAATGTTGGGTATTGTGTTAATGGTAGGATTGGTAATGGGGGTAAGTGAGGTTCATATAATAATAGATCATCCTCATCATATAGGCTATGAATGAGTATTTTGAGAGCTTTATAGTTCTTCATGTCATGTCTTAGTGCCCTATGATATGCACAAATCAAGTTATCATTGAATCAAGAGGGTTTAGTATTGGAAGGGTAGAATGTTTTGATAGGTGATAAGCTAATGGAATAAGTTTTCAATAACCTTTGTAGTATGGTTGAAAAAGATTCATTCAAAGGTGTTGGAGGTGATGGGTTTATAGTTATAGGGATGGGAGCCTTCTTAGAAGTAGTTTTTGCCTTAGAAGTTGTAGGTGGTAGAATGGTTTTAGTTGGTGGTTGGGATTGCTTAGTTATGGTTAATTTTGGGTTAAATCATTATAAAGTGGAATATTTAGATGATGAAGGTTTAGATATAGGTGGGAAAATATAGGTGGATAGGTTAGTTAAGAATGAGGGAGAACTAGATGATTTGGTAGGGGTAGGTGTAAGTAAAGAAAAAGTGGATGGCTAAATAAAGGAAGAATAGGTAATTAGGATGGTAGAAGGATGGGTTCCTAAGATAGAAGGTAAGAGGGAAGGAGGAAGTATGGATCTAGTTCAAGGTTGAGGTTTTGTAAACTTTGCCTTCTTAATTGGTTTGGCTAGGGTTTTTTTTGGTGGGTTAGATGGAGTTAAGTCCAACTTCAAAGTGGGAAGAATTATTGTATTCTTGATAGGTTTAGTAAGAGAGGCATAAGGTGATTTGGAAATGTTAAATGGAGGTCCTTGGGATGGTTCACCTATGATTTTAGAAGAAGAGGTATTTGATGGAGGGGTAATAATGGTTTAAGGGTGGATTCAAGTGAGGTTGAGTATTTAGATTTTTTTTCATATGTGAGCCCTAAATAATGCCAAAAGGTGGCTATATCAAAGTTAGGTTAAGAAGTGAATTATAGACCTTGAACTAGTCTAGAAAAAGGATTATAGATGGGTTTGGTTCCCTAGTCATTGGTTTCAAAGATTAAGCCCCTATGTGGAGAAGAGGGAATGATTCCTCCATCCTTTTTCTTGATGGGAGGTTTCAAAATTAATGGTTAGATTGATGAGGTAAATTTATCTTATTGGATGGTTTCCAAATAGGAAATAGATTGTTTTATGATGGGGGAGGTAGGTATGATATCCTCAAATGTAGAAATAGACATGGTTGCTTCCATGGTTTGGGTGTCTAAAGAAATGGAGGGTGGTTATACCACATCAATGGGTGGAGTAGAAAAAGAAGAAATGGATAAAGAAAGGGTTGTCTCCTTTGGTGTTTTCATCAAAGAGTGGTGGATAAAGCCAATCTCTCATTAGGTGAAGAGAGAGGGGTGGTTGATTCCTTTGTTTGGGTATCTGAAGGAATGGAAGGTGAGTCCACTACTTCTATAAGTGAAATGGAGGAAAATGTAGTTGTGGTAGTGGTCTCCTCAGTAATGGGATCATTAATAATAACATGGATCGTATGTGCCTCATATGAGTGAGATGATTTTGGTTTACTATCATGGTGATGGGTAGAAGTATCATGATTATAAAAAAATTTATAGAATATGTCAAGGGATTGATTAGGAGGTGCATTTGGATTATCAAATATAATTTATTTTATATCAATTAAGTTTTGGACCAGACTTTTGAAGGTATTGTATCTATTGATGTCATGTCCAATAACTCAGTGAAAGTCATAATGATCATTTTCATTTTACTAACTAGGCATGGGGTAAGAAACATCAAATTATTTAAGTGGTTTGATAGGTGGAAGTTGGATAAGGTTAGCTTTGAGTAATTTGTCCAAAATTGAAGCATAAGACTCCCCTATGGGAGTGTATTATTTTTTAGGAGCTCAATTTTGGTTTTAGTTTTATTGGTAGGTGGGTTTGGAAGAATTGGTTTGATGGGGTTGGTTGACAATTAGTGGTGGGAAAGTCTTTATGACAACTGAGTTTGTAAATGCTTTCAATTTGGATTGGTTAGTAATTTTAGTGGAGGGAGGACCATTAGATTTAAAACTGGAATTCTTGTTTCATAATTTCAATTTCCCTTCATCAATGGCTTAGTTTTCAAGTTTACATGCCATGGTGAATGCCTCATCAAAAGTTATGAAAGTTTGAACTTGAAGAGTGGGGGCAATATGTTTGGCACAACCCTAAGAGAAGAGCTCAATCAAATTAGGTTATGGTAAGCATAAAGAAAGTTGGTTGATAAGACCACTCCATATGGCTACAAAATCGGTAGTTTATTCATCATCAAATTGCCTAATAGAATATAAGTCATTAATATAACCTTTCTATATATATTTATTGAAAAGTGCTCTAAAATGATTTGGGCCAGTTGGGAGAATGAAAAGATAGAGTGATTGGTAAGGGCACTATACCAATTAAGGGATGGTCCTGATAAAGACATGGCAAAGTTACGAAGGAGAGCATCATCATACATGATCAAATAACAAGAATGACAAAATGTTCTCAAATGTTGTTGGGGTCATCCTTACCTTGGAATTTGGAAAACTTAGGTAATTTCCATTGAGGATGATAAGAATGGATAGGAATAGATGTATGGATGGGTTAATTATAGATTGGATCATAGGATAAAAGTTATGAACCCAAAAATAGATGACTCCAGGTTAGTCATTTTGTTCATTAACATTTAGACCAAATCTATTTGAGGTTGGGAAGTTACATACTAAGGTGGTAAGCTTTGTTGAGGTTGGGTGGCAGTAATGTATGGGTAAGTGATAGAGGGTGTTAAAGAAGCCACATATTAGTAAGAGGTCATAGGATTTTGGGATATTTCCCCATAAGGATTGATTAGCATAAATAGTTAGGTGGAAGGTGTTATATATCCTTATAGGTTAGACACATATGGGTAAGATGTCATGGGTGTTTTTTGGGGGGCTGATAGGGGTTGAGTTAGAGGTATGTTTAGGTGGGTGGATGGTAGAATGGACATAGATTGGGTTGGGGGTATGAAAGTGCTAGTTGGTTGTTGGTGGGTGGTAACTCTAGTGCTAATGGGTGGGAGGGTTTGAGGCATGGAAAGTACAAAACTTTGAAGTGGGGTAAAATTTGGTGGGTTGGTCAAACCAAGGGGAATGGTAGATGTCAGGGTAGAAGATACCCCATGATAGGAGTATAAGTGACAAGAGGTAAATTTGATCCAATGTTGGAGGTATTAGTTGGGGTAGTATGTGTTTGGTTACTAGTTGGGATGTTGGGTGGAGTTTGTGGAGTGGTATTAGGTGGGATATTAGAAGAAGAATAGGCTTGGGTGAGCATGGGTTGCGTTAAGGTAGCACCTTCTAGAAGATGGGAAGGCATACCATAGGGAGGATCAGTAGGAGGAACCAAAGCAAAAGGGGTACAATTAGATAAGGTGTTTAGGTAATGTTGAAGATCCATGGTGTTGTTATCAAGGAAGGAAGCAAAATCTAAATCACCCTCAACAATAATCTAAGGCCTAGTAGGGGAGAAAAATGAGGTGAACCCTTAGCATCAGAGGTATACTCCATGGAGGAGGAAGAAAAAGGTGGTTGTTGGTTGTTTTGATTCCTCAACTATTGTCTAGTAAATACCATTAGAGGAAATACGAGATAAAATTATGAAACTCACACCTTAAATAAAGAACAAGCAAAAGAAAATAACTTAAGGAAATTGAACATACTCTAAAGTGAATTTAACAACCTAGGGTTATTTTTAAATCACTTTTAGCTTATGCCTTAGAAAGTGTGAAGAAGAAATTTGGTTTGTAGATCAGGTGATAAATAGGAAATCTAAGGTTGGTTTCAAGTTATGTTTAGGTGCTCAAGAGAGAAATCTATATTCATCTTCAGTACGTGGCTTGGTGTTGGGACATACCCCCTCACTTCATACATCATAGCAATAAGGGTGTCAGGTGCTTTACCAAAATATACAAAATCTTACATTTTATACTCAAATAGAGAGTTGATTTGGTTCTTCTTTTGGTAATGACCTCCAACTAGGATTACAAGAAAAGGGTAAGGTTTACTATTAGGTGATAAAATCCTAGTAAGGCCTTGTCTCAGGTATGTTTTGATGTGTTGATTAGTTATGTGGTTTAGAAAAAGGTATGTGATAATAAAAGTGAAAACTATAATTAACTATTATTCCTCTAAGTTACTAGATGAACTAAAACATGTAAGCAATCAATGTATGCAAAATATTTATTTTAAGCCCAAAAGAAATTTTATATTTCATTCGATGAGCATAAAATAAAAGAGGAAAAAGGGATGTTGGGTCCCATTAGGTGTGAAAAAATGTTTTAGATTAATTTCCACTCATTTTTAAATTTGGAAGAAAGTAATGAAACTAGTAAAAGGGGTGTGTAGAATAATACCTAATAAAGTGTGTGTGTGTGTGATCTAGATGATAGTGAGAACTCCTCTTTGTCTTAGAATGAATAACATATAGATAATAAAGACACTATAACTTGGTGGTGGAAGGATGACGCAATTTGGCCAGAGTGATATTACTTTGGCCTTTAAAAGTGATTTTGATAGAGGTTTGGGTCTCTATTGATGCTTGTTTTTTGTTGAAGGGATGTTGGATACCTAGATGCAAGATAGCTTAGACATGGATTTTTGTATTTTTGGATCTTCATCTTCTCTTACTTCTCTCTTTTTATAGGATGAATTTACTAAATGTGCTGGAGGAAGTTACTAATTGAAAAAAGGAGAAAGTTTCTAATTATGATGCTTTAAATATGGTTAGTATCATAAAATGGAAATTGATAAATTTTTCATGCTTATCTTGTATAATTTGGAATGCTTTAAAGCTTTAAAGTAGGCTTGGAGACCTGACCATCGATGGTTAGGCTAATCATCAATGGTTAGGATGACCATCAGTGGTCGAGTTCTAGAGGAAAATAGGTTAAAAAGGGGATGAATTTCAGAGGAGTTAGGCTAGGGGGTTCAAGTTAACAAATTAATAAATGGGCTAAGTCAACTAGGTGGCCAATTATCTTTAGGGTCAGGTAGGGATCCAAGGCATTTTGACATTTAAAACTATGTAATTTTTGAGTGTTTGCACCAATGATGAACATGATTTGAGATGAAGGCCTAACAAGTATTTCCACTTGATACTAAAAATAATGGATCATATTTGTAATGTCAAGTCTAGAACCTATCCCTTCAAGTCTGTCATCTTCTTGGTTGAAACTTCTATCATGATAGTAAAGGTTGAATGCATCAAAGAATTCAAAAAAATCCCAAACATTAGGATATTATTTCAACCTTTTATTCTTAGTAGCATAAGCATTGTGGATATACTTAGCCACTAACTAATAATTTCCCTTGATAATCAAAATTTTAATTCCATATTCATAGGCAACTTGCAAGCTAAGGAAGAGTGCCTCATACTCAATAATATTTTTTGTGCACTTAAAAGATAGTTGAAAAGAAAACATGAAACATTTACCATTGGGGGCATAAAAAACAACCCCTACTCTATTTACAAGATTGTACCAAGCCCCATTAAAGCACATCTTCTAAACTACACTTTCTTTGTCAGGTTCAACATCAAGAATAGTAGGCTATTCACTAGTATCAACATTTCCATCAAAATTGCTAAGCTTAACATCCATGTATAACACTTCATTAAGAGCATGTTTTAGATATTAAATTACTTGTAACATCTTCAAATCTCTATAAATCTTGACCATCTTACCCTTTAGTGGAATGGTGGTATAAGAAAGGTCCATCTACATGCTTCCACCCATGTTGGCAACCCATTTATGTAATAACATCATCCCCCACTTCGGTGGGTAGTCTACAACTACCACATCCATATTAAAATACTTGCCATGATGAATTTCCAATTGTAAAACTAACCCCTTAACCTGTCCAACAACTAAAACCTCTCATGAGTTTATGGCATAACACTTACCAAAGGTTGATGTAATTTTAACTCTGATCTCATTTATGACACCTAGGGGCATCACAATGTAGAAATATCTGAAGTCGAACATTTAGTTGTGAACAATCATACCATTGATCAGTAGGGTTATATAAAATGGATCTTCATTCAACTAATTTTCTACCAATGCAGTTCCTAAATAGACCTTTAAGGTAGGTTTAATAACCTCTTCTAATTCTTCATCACTTTCTAAGGGTTCTTGGGGTAACTCAATTTCATTCAAAATTGACCTTTCACTGAATTATAAGTACTCATATGCTCTCTTCCTATGTTTATGTATTCTTAATAATTTAATAAGTGGCATAGTGATTTTTAGTTGGCTCAATACTTGGGCCATATCACATATGTTATACAGAGGAATAGGACTATGGGGTGGAAGGATGATAACACCTTCATTTAGAATATAGTCACTCAAGGTTTGAAGTGGAGTAGACTAGGATGGATTTGAATCTTTAGCAAATCCTTCAATAATGGATTTTATTTAAACTCATCAGCACCTTTAGGGATACTATACAACATGGGTACTCTATTCTTGGATTGAGCACCTCTAAGCTTAGTGAATTGGGAAATGGGCACTAGTTTAGAAGCTTTAGGGACTACTATAGTTTTCTTAGATTCCTTACTAGCATCCCCTACCTTTGGATTTATAGGGGTAATGTCTTGAGGATTAGCAACCTGATATTTGCTTCTCAAGTGATACTCCTCTTGGATAATTATTGAATTATTTATAAACTACCTATCCTTAATTTATGAAACCCCCTCCATCATATTTCTTGATCATTATAAAATGTAATAAATTTAAATCATGAATGGGATATTCATATGTTTGTTCCATATAAACATCACAAGTGAATTCAGGAGTTGGGATACTTACCCTCTAAACTACACTCCAAAATTGTTTAATAGTAGTAGTACTTAGCAATTTGATAGAGTTAGTCATCTCACTTTGGGGAATTTTATAATTGAACATAAGGATCTTATCATCAAATGATGCACACTCAAGTTCATCCACATTTTCATCAATTGGTCCAACAATATCACATGGGGATTTTGGAAGGAAGCACTAGTCATACCAATCAATATCAATGTTAGAATTCACAAAATTTACTTTGGCATTTAAAGTATTAGGCACCTCTCTTATATCCCATATGTTCTAGTTTTTCTCTATTCTTTCTTCATGTGCAAGCTTCTTCCCTATATCATTATCTCAATGATGGAAAATAGTCCTTCCTTGTGCTTAATTTAGATTTGGATCCCTCTCTTGATTAGCAGACATATGAGGGATCCCTTTATCAACTCTGGCCAACTTGTATGCTATTTCTTTGATAGTAGAGGCCAAATTTTTAATAGTATCCTCAAAATTGGTAGTTTTTTTGGATTGTGTCTTTTTATATTGACCAATTTTACCCTAGCCTACTTATTCATGGGATTTCCCATAGCCTTTATGTTATTTTTAATTTGGATCACCATGTTGAGCACCAACCATAGGTTAGTGGGAGCCTTGTCCCTCAATTAGTATGTAGCCTTATTATCAAAGGCATCATAATACTTTATCCAGCACATTGTATCATTGGGCATGATGCTTTTGGGTAGCCACATCATGGTCTTATTGAACCATGTATTGAAATCCTACACACACTTATTAGGATTCTTTTTGATATTTTTAATTTTAGCCAAGAGAAACCTTGGATTAATCCTAACACCATACTAAATTCTAAAAACATTTTACGTCTATTCCCATGAATCAATGCATCCAATGGGAAGGGATTTAAACCATTCATGAGCATCTTCCTCTAGTATGTGCATAAATAAATTGATGCATACATCCTCATACTCAACCTCATAATCTTCAATGCTATTTTGAAAATTCCTCAATGTCGATCACCACTCATTAAATTATTCCCTTGGAACATTGGAAGGCATTTCCTTATTTCATTTGGGACTTCATTAGGACAGCCTTCTATTTCATCAAAATTAATAAGAATGAATTTGGGAACTCTGAATGCAGGATGTTCATTCTCACCTTGGTCTCTGTGCCTCATGATTGGTTCAATGAGAGGCTCAATAACTAATGGCAAAAGGCAGTGAGGGATTGAATGAGGTATACTTTATAGTTCACACTTAGGAGGGGATTTAACTAGTTAAGAAGGGCTTGGAAAATAATCTATACTATAATCTTCAGAGTCACTAAGAGAGCTATGATAGTCTTCAATAATGAGAGGGTCACAAAATAGTTCAAGATTATTAGAATCTTGATAACCCTTATCAACTGAACTCTACCTTTAATAGGCTTTCAAACATGTCTCCATCTTCTTTGAGAAATACTTAAAGGAGAGATGAGTTTCTTTAATAGGTCTCCTCTAAAAGGTGATCTTAGTCCTTCCAACTTTGTAAAGAATAAAATACTCAAAACTAAAGGCTAATAAAAATATTCAAATTAGGCACTAATCTTCCTTGAAACCAAAAAATAAAATCAAATTCATCACTAGAATCAAACTTATAGAATATAACAATTGACGAAATGTTATGATACATGCTGAAATTAAAATTATTGAAGCTTAATGAGATAGAAATCAAAGACACTAAAACTTTCAGAATAATGTTCAGAAGGGACAAAACACATTTAAAGATGAAAACTTAACATATATTTATAATAAACTAAGTAGAAGTCAAATGCCAAGCCTTAAAAACTCCTGACATGTCCCCAATGGAGTGTTATAGTATTGATGGCCAAGATGGTCAAATTAGTGTAGTAACAATAGAGAACTTCATAACATCAAATATTTACATCTCTCTAAAAACGTCCCTATTAACACACAAATAAACAAGATTTTAATTTATTCCCTTGCATCAACACTAGAAGAGTGTTGGTTCCCAGTTGTATAACTTATACACTCAGCCTTGTATACTTGAATAAAATGGCAAATAAAGATGAAAAACCCATTAGAATGTCATTGTATCTAGGGAAGGGTTTTACATCAATATTAGACCAAACATATAAAAATCACTGAGAGGCACCTACAAAGGTTATGATCAAATCACTTCTACTTATGGCACTAGCTGAACTAAGGTGAGAGGACCTAAGGGGTAGCTTGCTCACATGGAGAGATTCTAAAATTCAACCTCCATGGAATTTTTGGCACAAGGAACATATATGACCAAGGCACAACCAAGTTTTCAAACTTCACCCATGAAGGGTTATCACATGAAATGCACAAATGTTTTAAGTCATACACAAACTACTAAAGATAGATGAAATTATGATTGCAATCTTCATTTTGAATAATTTTTAACAACAAAGGGTCTGAATGAAAGACTACAATATTGGGATATAAAGCACAAACTACAAACACATTTCAAATATGTGATATATTATGCCTTTACAAGGTAAATAACACTTATAATATGTAAGGGGTGTATTATTTATAGGTATGATAGGGTATGACAATTTAGATAATTATAAAATAGAGGGTGGTGTGTTGGTGGCTTCCAAATAGTAGGGTATCTTGCATTATTTCATCACAATACTTCCTAACAAATATGGAGGAAAAATTCCAAATGCAAGGTAATGGTAAATATAATATGATCCCTAAGAGATTAGAACATATACTAAAATTAATATTTTAAATGCCTTCCCCTATTGAATCCCTAAACCTAGGGTGACCAAACAAGTTATTTAGTAGCATATTCTAAAATAATGTAGAAAGGGATTTATAATCCAGATCAAAAACCAAAATGGAAACTAATAATGGGCATAGAACAAGATAACTAGTCAATCATATTTTCAAAATAAATTTATGCACTTCATCAACTAGAAATAATAAATAAACACAAGCATTTTCATTGACTTAAAAATAAATATTACAAACATCTATAATTCAAAAAAATTCCATGGGGACAAGCATGGTGAGATTACTCTTTTGACAAGGGAGACATAAAGATTCTCTCAAAGCTCACTAATGGTTGTACAGTTGTAACTAGCTTAGCAAGGGAAACAAAATATACACACATCAAATGATTCCATCAAAATTTATGTAGAGCTTATACTTAGATAAAATGGACACCTACAAAAATGACTAATAACAACAACCAATAGCCAACAATCTTGAAATATAATACAAGCCTTCTATTTATACATTATAATCCCTTTTCAATTTTGGGACTAGGGGTCAAAATTTACAAGATTGCATAACAACCCCTCAAATTTTCTAAGATGCTTTTAGTTAGAAAATATTCCATGCTACAGCTGATATCTTCATTCATTTACAAGTAAAATCAATGTTTTTACTTCCTCTATAAAGAATGATGAAGAATTGTAACAAATTATTGATTTCAAGGTGGGAGATGCCTTTAACATGAGTTGGAAGGAAAATAATTCATGGTATGGGTTTGAACAAACTTTGTCTTTATGTGTAACTACCTAAAGATTCCCTAGATCACCTACTTACACAACTAAAACCTTTGGATAGTTCCTCTTTCTCTTTGCATATGATGGAATAACCTGCTCTTAAAAATTATTCTCTAGGAATATTTTGGATCCATGGTTTCTCGAGAAATCTTCTTTGGAGTGGCCCACCTTGAATTTATAGACCTATAATATATTTTCCATGGAGGAGATTAGACAAGTGAAATAGATGAAGAATGCACACCTTAGGTTATATTTCATTTCTTCTCCTTTGAAAATTTCACTCTCATTTACATCATTGATCTATTATATGCATGATCGACTGTGAACCATTAATTTTCTTGGTCATTTACTGAGGGATTGACACTTGTACTCCTTGTATCCCCACAAAAATCCTTGGATTGCTTTGACTCTTTGCCTGCCATTAGATAATACTTGGGTAGGGGAATGTGCTCTGTCAGATCATGATCTAAGGGGTAGAATGTCATTGGCTACTATCTACACTCAGCCTTAAGGTTATGCCACTTAGTATCCCTATGGGCTTTTTGTGTCCCTTGAAAATAGTCTCTATTATATTGATCAATATTAAGCCATATAGTAGTAGCTCGCTATATCTTGATCCATGTTGAACTATCAATTATCTACTTACATAATTGGATCTTTAAAACATTTGTAAAATTTTAATCATGCCCCATTATCATGACACTTATCACACCTACATTGGTCCTAGGTTCCTTTGACTCTTTCAGCTTTGATCATGAACTATCAGATTATCCTACCTGAGAAAATGTGCACCATAGATTTTCCTCCATTTGAACTCAAATGGCTACTTCATGGGGCCTAAATTTGATGCTTGCACAACCATCTTAGACATTTGAATTCCAATGACTAGTTTTTGTGCTTTAAGATTGACATATACACACTTTTTAAAAGGGGTCCATGAGACCGTCATAGCTATAATTTGGGTAAATTTCCTTGAGACTTTACTTTTCAAATCTTATACTTTAGGCCTTCTTGCTTTCATCAACTCTTTAGTTTTCAAAATAATTTTCTCCATCCTTTCTATCTTTTGGTGTTCCTATTTTTAGATTTTATTCAAGACAATTATCCCTTAACAATTATTATGGAATTTTTTCTTTGGCACTTCTATTCCCAAGCCCTCTATTCTTTAGGAGAATTATTTTGAACATTTTATCTGAAATAATTTCCCCAAAGAAATTGAGCTTTGCACCTTTCTTACAAAAATTGAGTCTTCAACATTTTGTCATCATCAAGACAATTATTTCAAACATTTTATCCAAAACAATTTCCCCATAGAAATTGAACTTGGCATTTTCTCCAAATAAATTGAGTTTACACTTTTGCCAAAGAAAGGACTTTTGTCAGGGTTTTTGTGTAGGCAAAAATGCCTGAAGGGCAAGTGCCCTTCAAACTTTTTACTATGAAAAAAATATCTAAAAAAATAAGCACTTTACATTTTTTCCAAAATAAATTGGACTTTTATTTTGTACTTTTTTTGCCACGAGCAAAATGCTTGAAGGGAAAGTGCCCTTCAAACTTTTTACCATGGATAAAAAATTATGAAACAACTGGACCTTTGCACTTTTACCAAAGGGTAAGTTCCCTTCAAATATTTTGCACAAATGTTTTGGCCAAAATAAAATAAGACTCTATATTTATTTTAGGATTTATACATGGGTAAAATGTCTGAAGGGTAAGTACCCTTTAAACTTATTACCGTAGATAAAATGTCCAAAAAAATGAACCTTTAGATTTTTTGCGAGACACTTAGCCTAATGTAAATGGGGCTTGGACAAGACATTAAATTCCTTCGTAATTTTTATAGCAGACAAAATGTCTGATAGAAATAAGTATTCAAACTTTTAATCTAACACAAAAAATCTTAAAGATATATTTTCATTGGACATTGTGTTCACACAAAAAGCTCAAAAAATTCTAAGGAAGAGACACATTTTCCAAGCAAAGACCTAATTAGGATTTAGCCAATTTAAAGATGAACTTGAAATTAAAGTGAACATTTGAAAATAAAACTTAGGCTAAGATCTTAAAAAATTTAACTTGATAAGGGCCTAATTGCTTCAGTGTAATTTTGGACACTAACAGGGTAAACCTGCAAGCAACTAATCTAGCTTTAAACTTATCAATTTTACTAACGGAATTATATTTGATCTTATAAAGCAACTTACAATTGACAATATACCTTTTAGGTAGAGGAGGGATAAGATCCCAAGTTTGATTTTTAATTAAGGAATCATATTAACCTTGCATAACAATATTCCGTCTATCATCTTGAGTGGGTTCTTCAAATGATTGAGGTTCACATTCATACATAGTCATTAATGCATGATAATAATGTTAACTTTTAGTTAATTTATTAAGATTATCAATATTACAAGATTGAATTAAGGATTCTACATATTTGGGTATTTTAGGTTAAACATGAAACTTAGGGGGTTCCTCAGACTCTAAGCCATCTAAATTGGATTAACTTCTTCAAGGTCATCCATTTCATTATAAGGATAACATGAGAGTCAGGTTCAATAATAGAAGAATACTTTGGATGTTCCATAGAGGGCTCACAAAAGGATTTTTTGAGAATAAAAGCATTCATATTCTCAATGATATAATATTTAGAAGGATAATACACTCTTAAACCTTTTGTCTTACCTCCATAACCTACAAAAATATACAAATAAAAAGTGGGATCGAGCTTCTTTCTTTTAAATTTAAGAATAAAGATAAAATCAACACTACCAAAGATACTGAAATGAGCCACACTAGGTTTATTTTTAGTCCACATTTTTAAGAGGATAGAAAAATGCAAAGATCTGGAAAAGACTCTATTTAGAATATACACAAAAATATTCATGGTTTTGGCCCATAAAATTTTAGAAACATTTGTAGATTGTAACATTGTTCTAGCCATTTCTATGATCGTAAAATTTTTCCTTTCAACAATACCATTTTTTTGAGAGGAATAAGGAGTTGTTAATTATATTTAAATACCATAACTAATGAAAAAATAATCAAACTCATTACTAGCATATTCACCACCATTATCAGTTTTTAATTTCATAATAGAAAAATCAGATGCATTTTAAACATTAGCTTTAAATTCCTTGAATTTAGATAACACATCAATTATTTTTAATGAAAAAAGACTAAATCATTCTAGTGTAATAATCAATAAAAATAATATTATACAAAATACTATTAAGAGATACAATTTCAAGAGGTCCTAAAACATCACTATGAATCAATTCTAAAGGATGTGAGGAATTCACATCATGATTTTTGTGAAAAGGGTTAATATGTTACTTACCACGTAAGTAACCCTCACAAGTTTCATAATGAGAGGGGATAAAAGGAATTCCAACAACAAGATTATTCACAAAAATATCATGTAAACTTCTTAAATTAATATTTATTTATCTTTTATGCCATAATTGAGATTCATTCTTACTATGCGATAAAAAAACATGCAGAAGGAGAAAAGCTATATAAACCATTATTTTGAACACCTTCAATAATCAAAGAACTAGAATTATTTCTAATGGACCAACTATATTGAAGTAATGTTACAATAAAATTATCATTTTTATGTCGAGAACAAGATAGCAGATTATTTTTAAGCTTAGGTACATAGAAAATATCATTTATAGTAACATTTGAAAACATTACTTTTTTATGTTTAGTTGTTTTTAAAAAATAATTATCTCTTAAGTAAATTATTTCAGAGATATCTATATAATTACAAAAAATATCAGATAATCATGTCATATGGTGTGATGCACCACTATCTAAGATCTACTCATTTTCATAAGAAGCAAATAAAGCAGCATATAAAGCAATAACATTTGAATTCTAATTGTTATTATGATTAAGGTTTTAATTTTTCTAATTTTTTTATTATATTTCTTCCCTATGTTATTTTTAGAAGTTTAATTATTATTTCTATCTTTTTTTAACAATTTTTCATCTTATGACCAAATATACCACATAAATTACAATTTCTATTAAACTTAGGTTTATGATTCTTATTACCATATTTCTTATTTTTATATTTGACTTTATGAGAATTAGGGTTAGATTTATGGTTTTCAATGTTATTAGAAACATTATTTAACGTAAAAAATGCCTAAGTGGAATTATTTTTAGAATCAAAATTTTTCATAACTTGCTTTTTTTGAATCAGGAGAGTAGACAAAGTGGTAAGGTCAGGGATATCTTTCTTAGTTTGATACTTAGAATTCAAAATTGAAATATAATTTATAATTTTTTCATAAATATTTATTTAATTGATAAAATAAATTAATTGATCCTGATTCAAATTAAAATTACATCCATCTAATTGAGCTTTAATATTTTTAATTTTAGTAAGAAAATTTACAACTTTCTCATCGTCTTTCATAGGTGTAGTTAGAAATTCAAAGATTAATTTAATAATATTTGAGAGATGATTTCCCTTGTACATGAATTCAAAGAGTTTATAAGCATCACTAAGAGAATCTTGATTACCAATGTAGAGAAGGAATTCATTCTTAATACTCTGCAAGATAATGGACATAGCTTCCTGTTTTATTGAAATGCATTGGTAAGCTCAGGGGTTACATATCATCCAAAAGTGAATTTTTAAGTCTCAATAATCACATTTCACAAATTTAAAGCCATAAATTTTCCTTTAACATGAATTTTTCATATATTTTAGTTATTTTCATTAAATATTTTAGATTTATTAAAGGAAAAATGAGACGAAGTCATAATTTCCCTTTAAACAGGACAGTAAACAAATGCCTAAAAACAATTTAGTGTGAATTTTAACTTAATTTGATAGTAAAACAAATTTTAAAGTATAAACACACAATGATTGTTAAATTTAATTCTAGACAAAGTAATAAATTTGTGAAATATTGTGACAAAATAGAGTGTCATAAGTGTCGTAAAAATACACTAAAAAGAACAATTTAACAAATTAACATTTTTCAAATGAATTTTTGAATTATTTTTCAAAATAAAGTGAGTTTCATATGTAAATATACTTAATTACATAATTTAGATTCCAAAAAATGCAAAAAAATTAATTAAAGTTGTACTAGTCTAAGTGTCAAAAGAGTCACACTCAATGACCACTTAAACACTATTATTAAAAAAAGTGTAAAAATTATAATAGGAGGCTTAAAAACAAAAAGTGGATCACTCCAATACATTTAGAATGTTACAAAACCTAGAGATTGACTAATTATATAATGATGTTTATCAGAAAATTATTTACTAGATTGAAAGTTGAAGAACTAGACGATAGGCCAGGGGTTTAGCACATGAGAAAAATTAGCACATGAACAAAAAAATAGATTTAAAATTAAAGTAAATTTGAAAAAAATGTTTTGACTAGTCAAAAAAATTTATTTAGGGGGTTTTGAACTTGGAACCTCCTTAGTTGTAACATCTAGCAAAAAAATAAACCACCAACTCTTCTAGGAAGCTTTTCAAAATAATACATGCATTAATCTATATTTAGACCTATTTAAATCTGATTTTTATTTTTATTGTAAATAATAATAATAATAATAATAATAATAATAATAATAATAATAATAATAATAATAATAATTAATGCATGCATGCATGTAAAAAGGAATAGTAAATAAAAAATTACTAATTTTAACTTTTTGAATAAAAAAATAGGTTTTAAAGAAAGGTTGGGTCTACCCACTTTTGCATGGAATATATGAATTAAAACATATGTATTTTTTTCCAAAAAACTTTATTACTTACCTATGTATATTTCCAATCATGAATATGATGCTCATGTAGATGAAGAAGTGTTCTTAGAAACTTACACAAATCACCAAAAAACTTGAAAATTGTTCCAATCTTCTAGATTTTTTTCTCGTAAAGAAGAAATTTAAAAAAATGGATTTTGACGAAGAAATTAATGTTTTGAATTTTTTTAGGTTGATTATGGCATCCCTGTGACTTAGGAATATTTCAATGCTTGAAAAAAATATGCATTGTTGTAAGAGGGTCTAGAGATGTTTTGAAATTCTTCTGAAGTGTTTTGAATGAGAAACATACCTCCAAATTAATCCAAAAAAAATATTTTCCCTCCTTGCCATAGAAAGGTTTGAAATATATATATATATATATATATATATATATATATATATATATATATATATATATATATATATATATATATATATATATATATATATATATATATATGGTATTCATAATAGATAATGGCTTATTCTACCAATTATATTCCCTCAAGGTTTGATACCATGCCAAATTCATTAAAAGAATGCATTATGCATATACAAGATCTAGAATATAATTGATAAACAAAGTATATAATGAATACATCAACACATGACATAGGATTTATCATGGGAAAACTTCAAAAAGGTTAAAAAAACCCACCATTTGTATATTCATTAATATGAGAAACAAAATCACCCCAATATATAAACTTCTCTTCTCACTTCCTCTTTTCCAAAATAACCTTCACAAAACCTTGAGTCACTTGAGATATTTTTAATTCCTCAAAATGATTGAATAATAGGGCTAAACCCTATTTTATAGTAAAAATTGAAAGGAGGTGACCATTATAACTAATGGGTCCAATTATCCTGAGAACATTTAAAATATCAATAAATAATAAATAATAATAATTTATTTTTACCGATAAGTAATAAATAATTCATGTTTTACTATTTATTTACATGAGGTTGTTAATCTGTATTAATAAATAAGAAATTATTATTATTTAATTATCTAATAATGTACTAAGGGTATTATAATTACACCTCTTAGACATTAAATATTTTAACAGTGTACCATTCAGAGGGGATAGTCCTAGACATCTATGAGCAGCATGGCTAGGCCACATGATAGGTATGGTGGAGCCCAGTCATAGAGATGGAGCCATATATATATATATATATATATATGGATGTTGGTGCATGGATATATTTCTTTATTGCACATGTATTTAGCTTTTGTTGTATATGTCATGGGAAATATATGTGCATTATTTTATTTTATAGTATTATGTGATACACATGCATGGTTAAAATGAAAAGGGGAAAATGACTTGGAAAAGCATGAGTAAACAAAACAATTATACTACACACTATATCACGATGGGAAATATCTAATAACAAAATATAACTAAATATAATAAACCAAAACAAGTAAAAAAGATAACAAAATATTTTTAAACCATGAAAAGATTTGTACCAAATTAAAACAAGTAAAATCACACTATATCACATTAGGAAGTATGAAAATAATGTAATAAAATAAAAGGCATAAGAAAATTAAATGGTATAAAAATAAAATAATTAAGTCAATAAATCATGTTGGGAACTATAAAAGAGAAATAAAATTAGAAAACTGAACTTAATTTTATCACACTAATTCAAGTTGGGAAGTGTGAAAAACTTAAAAAAATAGTTTTACTCTTACATTCAATCAAAAAATAAGAAGATAAAATTGAAAGATAAATGAAGTAAGCTTAAATCATACTATATCAAGATGGGAAGTATTGTCATTAAAGACATGCACTTGTGGATGCTCCATAAAAAAATAATTTTGTTGTAGGGTGCTTAGTGTGGAGGTCTTACATGAAGCACAAAAGTCTACAGCATTAGGCACAAAAGTATTATCACTCAACTATATGTGCGAACATTAATTATCTCATCACAATGATGGGAACATCCATAAGGCATGGGACTCTTTCACTCCTTAGGATGAGCCTTTGGAGTAGGCCGCATTTCTTATATTCTAAGCGAACCTAGTTTAAGACCAGCATCTAGGCCTAAAGAGAAAAAAGATAAATCTACCGCTAGTTTAAACCTAATATTTTGAGGGAAAAGGTAATAAATGCTAAATTACAAGAGAGGTGATACACCCAAAATAGAGAAAACAATCATGCTACCATAAACACAATATAAACCTTTGATAATAAGACAATATCACATAGATTCTACCAAGGATACTCTAAATGCATAAGTGTTTCACATAGAGACACGAAAACATAGTACAACATTGAAAGGGATGACAAATGGTCCATAGACAATATTAACACAAACCTTGATGCACACAAAATATGACCTACAAGTGAGTTCTAAGTTTAATGAAGAGGTGCTAGGAATGGAAAATGATGAGAGGGGTGAATATTACCTATAGTCAAGGATCAATAAACATAGATAGGACACAGTTCAATAGAAGGAAGTGAACTTAATTCTCATTAGTATGCAATATTTAGCCAATATAAGTTCTCTCAAAGGGAAAATTTTAGTAGTTTTAGGTTGCTAAAAATATGTTGACCCTTTTATAAGTGAAGAACTAGGCTTTTAGAGTGAAGAAGCCTATTTTACAGTAAATACACCATTTGGGGTAGTGGGTGTAGCTTTAAAATATTTTGTGGCTCTATGGCATGCTTATTGAAGTTGTTTGGTGATTGGATCTAGAATTAGTGGGAGGATCATTTTTGAATACATGTGTGCATGGGGAATGGAACATTTATAGATAAGGTCAGAGGGTGACATGTATCCACATCCTAATGTATGGTAGTTGATTTCAAATTCAATCACTGCTAACAATACCTTGAGCTCTTCTCAACTACCCTTAAATACCTTATTTATACCTTACTACCACTTGACACTTGGCACTTCCTAATTATTTTTGAGTGCAGCTCTAAATGGGTGACCATATGGAGGGTTGACATCTCCTTCAAGCAAACTGATGACTTCTTTCTGCTAAATGAGCATTGTGTAACCATATGGAAGCAATGGAAGGAGGATTATACTCAACACATCTCAAGGGAATAGATGTAAGATCCTACATGCATGCATGGAAATGCATTATTTATGCATGAGGAAGACTTTAAATAAGGGAATGTATTAAGATAAAAGATTCCAAGCATGCCCTTTAGGATTCATAGTTGTTCCATGTGCTCTAATTTTACTTAACCATTTGGATCCTGGGGCTCCTACATCTAAACTTGTATCCCTCTTAGTCTTGTGCATCATATAATCTTGCACAAAGAGGCATGTTAGAAGCTTAATATAGGTGTGATTCATCACTGTATTATTGTGTAGACCTACACTTCTATCTCGTGCTTAGGTGCAGATGGGAAGAGCCTACACACCTTTTTCTTGGAGTACTTGGGATCATGTAGGTGCACTACTTCTCTATGAGCCTTACATTAACTAGGGTGACTTAGAAAGTCAACACTTCTATCAACATTTATAGGCCACTTGGGAATCTAGTAAAATTTAAGTGATCAATTGGATAAGGATTCTTTGGAAATTCTGATTCCTTTCACTTGTGAATGCACTAGTCTTGCACCTTTGGCTTTGGAATGAATTGAGACTCACCTAACAAAACAAGAACTACACCAAAGGAGCTTAGAGGAAAGATACCTAAGATAATAAATATTATGCACAAGCACTTAGAGGAATTGAAACTAATCTAAAACAAGGTATGCAATGCACATTTAAGAAAATGGAAAGCATCTACTCTACTTATTTACAAACTATACAAATATCAATGGAGATAGTGCTTGAGATGAATCTCATTAACTGGGATTGGTAGTTCCTTTCCATTTGTTTTGCTAAATTAGAAGGTGTTATATTTATTGCAATTGGTTATGTTATATGGACCACTCCATATCACATTGTACTTTGTGTGATTTCCAACTTTCACTCTATCTACATCCTATTTGAGAATCAAGTCTCCTTGGAAACTTCTATTTTGGCTCCTTTGTCAAAGACCCTCTTGGTTTGATCCTATTGGAGTTCCATGGTGTGTGTAGCTTATGATCTAGTTTCTTCAAGCTCCATTAGCTTAGCTAACCTTACTACAAGGGGATCATTCTTGAGCATCTATAATTGATATGTGATTTCCAATAAAGGCAACTTGAAGGATGCCAGTAATCTAGCTTCCCTTTCATAGACTAGCATGAAAGGTAAATTTCCTAATACTTTATTGGGTATGATTCAATTAAACCAAAGGGTGGTTCTGAGCTTAATATGCCAAGCTCATTGATTATCTTCTAAATTCTTTTTTATGATGTGAATCAGGTTCTGATTTATGGACTCAGCTAGACCATTACCTTGAGGGTAATAATTTGATGAGGTGCTCAAATAGATGTTGTTGATGGTCCATTCACTGATCCTAGTTCTAAATAAGACTAATGAATTATCAGAGATAATGTTGGATAGGACACCAAATATCATTACAATGCCTTTGTATAAATTGAGGATGGATGTCTCATTCACTTCCTTAAATGCAATCACTTTTATCTACCTTATAAAATAGTCAGTGGCTATGAGGATCCATTTGTGCCCATCGCTTGATGGTGAGTTAATCATGCCTATGAAATCCATCCCCTATTAGATGAAGGGTTAATTAGCTTGAATTGGGCATAATGGTAAGGCTACTAGCCTTTACTTGCCAATGAAGAAGGCACATTTATTACAATTTTGCACATATGCATGCACATATTTGAATAAAGTTGGCTAATAATAGTTGACTCACATGATCTTCATGGTAGTGGTCTTGGGAAAATAATATCCTCCCATAGGACTATCATGGAACTAAAGAATTATGATTACTTACTCTAGTTTCACACACCTTAGGAGGACTCCATTGAGATCCTTTCAAAAAAGTGCACCCTTTATGAGTAAATAGGGAATGGACTGTAGCCTGAAATGTTTGTTGTTAGCTTTATCAAGGATAGGAGGGTGTATGTTATGTAGAAGGAAGGATCTCATATCCTATACCCATTTAGTTAAATATTCTAGGCTTGTTCACTCTCCTTCATGTGTCACTAAGACTATGCCATCTGGTTTTTCTTCCTTAACCAATTATTCATAGAGTCCCTTTCTTAATACTAGTTTGGTGACTTGGATGTCTATGTCATACTCCATCACTTTTGTGATTCACATATCCCTTTTATCACTAATGTCCTTACTAAGTAGAAACTCTGATGCTTATGTGTGTCACCATGAGTTGGATCTTGTTATTGGAGACCATATATCTAAATTTATTGAGCACTCTCACAACTGCAATGGTGTACTTCTCTATAAATCTTTAGTGTATCTCATAATCCTTTAGTGCCTAGTTGAATAATGTAATTGGTTATTCTAGTTGATTCTTGTTTTTCTATGTAAGGATGGTTGAGATGCCTTCAGCTCTACCAAATGCATAAAGGATAAAATCCTTATTGTAATATAGGTTGATCAAGGTAGAAGCTTGTGTGATGGTGTGTTTTATGGCCTCAAAACTATCCTTGACTTTGCATGTCCAACTAAACACAATATTATTCTTTAAAATCATAGTGAGGGGTTTAGCTAGGATAGTGAAACTAGGAATGAACCTTCACATAAAGTTGATTATCCCCAGGAAGCTCTAGAGACTTTTATTGTGGCTTAGAAGAGGAAGAGATGAGATAGCCTCAGATTACTCTAGATCAATTGTGAGCCCCTATTTTGAAATAATATTCCTAATAAGAGTACCTTCATGGATCATTAAGATACATTTGTTAGGGCTCAAAGATATTCTAAACTCTTGAATTTTTTAAAACATGTTCTCTAGATGATCCAAATGATCCTCTATGTGCTTAGAAAAAATAGTTATGTCATCCAAGTAAACCAAGATGACCTTATTGATGAGATATTTTAATGCCATATCCATGGCTATCTGGAAGGTTGCACCTACATTTTTCAAACCAAACAACATGTGATGGAATTCAAAGGTACCCCATTTATTAGTAAATGTAGTTTTGTAATGGTCGCACTCATACACAAGGATTTGGTTATAGCCTGAGTAACCATTTGCCAGTGAAAATATTTTTGTGCTTGTGACTATTTGAAAGATTTTCTCCATTAGTGGGAAAGGGTAATGGTCTTTGAGAGAAGCCTTATTTAGGTCCATAAATCCCAAACAAATATGTATCTCCCCATTATTTTTTTCACTAAGACTAATTTGGTGACCCATGAGGAGTGCTTTATCAGAAGTATTATACTGGATTCAATGAGTTTGGAGAGCTCCTTACACATTAATGGTTCTAGATTTGGATTGATAGGCCTTTGCTTTTAGAACATGGGTTATGCATCATGATGGAGCTCAATTATGTGTTGTATTAAGCCTAGGTCAAAACCTCTGAGATCCTTATAACTCCATGTGAAGATGTCATCATATCTCCTACTGAGTTGAATGAAAATCTTAATTTTTGGTCAAGATCAAACCTTACCTATTATTAGTCTTCCATTCTAAAATAATTATGGGTATAGATATATATTCATTGGATGTCATATTAAACCTCTCTCATTTGAATGGTCATTATAATTGAAGATACTTTCTATGGTGATTGGCCCTTTTAGTAGTTTTTTTCCCTTAAATTGGATGACCTAGTCTTCATACTAGGTTTATAGTTATGCCTAGTTTATGGCGTAAAACTCTAACTCATCCTATATAAAATTTATGATCTTATCATCATTTTTGAACACCTACTAATTTTTTATGTTGTTAGGAACTATTGGTTTGACCATGATTTTGATGAGTTATTCGGACCTTTTCATTATATTGCATAGGATGTCTTACTATGCACCTACATTCACAATATTATTTGCATCAAAATTTTGTGATCTTAATATGGAAATGATTTTTAATGCATCAAATCCTTCTATCATATCCCACACTCTATTTTTATAGGCTTTCATCAAGCCCTTCTTAGTCATACTCTACACTTTAACTTAGTTAACCACCAACTCACTATCTCCTAGTGATTGCAGTACCTACCTAAATCCATGTCATACTTGGAAGCATTGTTCATGTACATAAACTATATTCTAAAGGCATGGAAGTATTTATCATTTTGGGGTGAGACCAACATGATACTAGTTCTTGTGCCATTCTTACTTTAGGAGTCATCAAAGAATAATTACCACATACCTTAAGGGTTCTCACACACCTTTATGAGTTTTTTTCAGTACAATATTCTCTTCCATGATGCAATATATGCCTATCCCTATTTCTATGTTATCATATGGATCACACTCAAAAATTTTGTGTGCCCATTCATCTAACAGGTCATCGAGGATCTCTTCTAGTATTGTCATGGCTTTGTGGAGAATTGAATCCTCCTCTTGGTCAAACATCATGTAATTTTTCTTAGGTGGGCTAGGAGAGTATAGTTTGACATGGATTTTAAAGATAAGCTCTACCCTTACGGTCACTTTGGTTCTGTATCTAGTTTTTATCAGCATGTGTGACCAATCTAAAGACAAATACCCACCCACATTTTCCATGAAGTCTCGAGAGAGGTAGATGGTGAAGTAGGGAGGTAAGTCAATAACTATGATATCTTGGACAATGGAGAGGATTAGGTAAGCATGTAGTGTGAGATTCAAATCTTTGATGACCCTTAAAGCTTTGACTATAATTACATTCAGTTGGATCACTTCTTTTGACATAGGGGAATACATAATTTCCATCATATCTACAATATTCTTGGGTATCAATGAATTATTTTTGCCTGAATCCATCATGAAATTATGTACCAAATATTGGTCAATGATTAGAGAGATGTAGAATGGGTGTAGATTATTAGCATTACACACTTGTCCTTCTGCTTTTGCCTAAATCCATCATGTAATTGTGTACCATATATTGGTCGATGATTAGAGAGACGTAGAATGGGTGTAGATTATTAGCATTACACACCTATCCTTCTGCTTTAGGTTGACATAGACTTATAGAGGTATTAGGTGTTGGTTGAAATTTTTGACATTCATAAAAGCCTTTTAGCACATCTTAAAGTAGATTTCATTAAGACATAATATTAAGCATGCCCCACATAGTTACATTAAGCTTTATCTTCTTTATCTACTCTACTAAGTTGAAGGGGAACTGAGAACCTTTTGATTGTGTCCTCAAGGGGATGGTATCATTTGTTTTCAGTTCACTAATTTGATGTGTCCCATTTTCTTATGTGACCTCTTCTAAGCACAAAGTTTGTATAGGCATATTAGCTTTCACACCTACACAAGTGACTTGGGGTGATAAAGGTAAAGGTGTTATGGCTGGTATGGCCTCATCTATATCTCTTCTTTTAAATCTGGTGTTGAAAGTGATTGGGGTGATTTTTCTAATAGGTACACTACCTTGATTTACATAGTTAAATTCTTATTATTTCTAATTGACAAAATCAGACTTATCTTGTGGTTGAGCTAACAACTAGATTCTTTCTTCATGTTGAGCTAAACTACTTGTTTGTTCTTGTAGGGGTAAACTTTGCATCATAATCACTTGGTATAGAATCTTGTTTGTGCACGTAGATTGATTATGTGGTTCATTTCATGGGAAACACCACTCATAATCTTGCACTAGATTATTTTGTATTAGCACAAGGGCCTTAGAGGTGTTGGTAGTATCAACCTTTTATGTATAAGGCATCCTATTATAAGTGAGTTGATTTTAGGTTTGTGCACCGCCTCAGTAGGGATGCTTATTAACTAGTATTATTGAGTGAAAGGTTGATGAGATCTAGGATATTTCACTTTCTATCTTTTAAGGGTAACTAGTTCATTCCCAAAGCTTTACAATAGCATTTTCACTTTTTGAAATTTGTTATAAGAAATGGTGGATGAAGTAGATCGGATCATTGTAGTAAAGATAGGTGATAGCATAGGTTTCACATCTACTTGATTAGGGAGAGGGTCAACAAATATGTAATGAAATTACTTAGATATTCATATAGAATGATTTTATATTTCACAGAATAAGAAAATATGAGAGATTCACAATGATAATTGATAGCAAATTAGAATACTGGATAATATAGCAAAGCCACTTCGAGGGGACAACCTCCACAATAATGAAATATTAGTAGAATACTTCACACATGATGAGTAAAGACTAACCACTACCTCTTATATATAGTCTACTTAGCCAAGGTTATTCCATAGGCTGACCTATTTAAGAATATAGAGAAATGTAACAAATAAATAAAATAGGTATGTAAACCTGAGTCGGCCACACATATACCTAGACACACCAATGGTTAAGGGCATAAAAAGCCCTTCCCCTTCAAAATAGCATTTTACTCAATGTTGTAGCAACTCTAGATGTTGCTACACAAATTTTTCATCCTCCCAAGTGGAATCTTCAAATGGTAGATTATTCCATTTGATCAGGTATTCTATAATTGCTCTAGAATGTAGTTGCTTGGTGCATCATTGAAGGATCACCTTAGGATCAAAAATAACTTTACCTTCCTCATCTAATTCTGGTAATTCTATTTTAATGGAAACTTTATGTCTAATGACTTTATTCAAGCATGATACATGAAATACTGGATGTATGCAAGTGGATGAAGGAAAATCTAACTTGTAGGCCACACTACCAATTGTTTGCAAAATCTGATAAGGCCCATATTACTTAGGGGATAGCTTGTTATCCTTTTTTTGTTACTTAAATGGCATATATTTATATGGATATAAGTGAACAAATACCCAATTTCTAATGTCAAAATGCCTCTCACTTCTATGTTGATCTACTTGTTGTTTCATGTGAATCTAGGCCATAGCTAAATTTTCATGCAAACTTACAAGGACCTCCTGTTGATGGTGAATATGTTATTCAACTTCATGAACCTTAGGATGGGCCTTCAAGGTAGAAGTGATGGATGGAGGATGGTATCCTTTTACTACCAAAAAAGGAGACATTTTGGAAAAACTATGAACAAAAGTATTATACCACCATTCATTAAGTGGTAGCCAATGAACCCATTTATCCTATTTATCATAAACAAAACAATGGAGATATCCTTCAGGACATTTGTTGACTACCTCAGTTTGTCCATCAGATTAAGGATGATAGGATGAACTATGAGCCAATTGAGTGCTTAAACATGTAAATAACTCAATCTAAAAATTACTAGTAGAAATGGTATCTCTATCACTGATAATGATCTTAGGAGTCCTATGCAATTTTTGAACTATATTAAGAAAAATAGAAGTTATTGTACTAGCAACAAATGGCTAGGATAATGAACAAAAATGAGCATACTTATTGAGATGATCTACAATAACCATGATAACATTTTGACCATCAGATATTGGTAACCCTGTAATGAAATCCATAGAAACCTCTTCACAATGCTAGCTAGGGATAGATAAAAGCTATAAAAGACCTAGAGTTTTGATGGTTTTGCCTTTGTTTTGTTGACAGATCATACATTCAGCCACATATTTCTAGACATCCCCCTTGAGAAATTCCCAAAAAATCTTTCTTGATCCTATGATAGGTTTTCAAAAATCTTGAATGACCCCCAATTGGAGTTTCATGAAGTTCTTGAAGGATTTTTGTTTGAGAAGAGAATTCTTACATAGGTACAATCTATTTTTGTACCATAATGCATTACCTTACCATGTGAATTTTTTAAATCAATCTAAACCCTAATGAATATTTTGAATCAAATCATGAGTAGTACTATCATGTTCCCATTCTGATCATGCTTCCTCTAACCAATCTACCTAAAAAATGGTTGTGGCACATAGCAATGCCTCAATTGATTCATCTTTTCTAGATAGTGCATCTACCACCACATTATCCTTGCCTTTTTTGTAGACTATTTCAAAATCATAGCCTAGTATCTTAGTTACCCATTTCTATTGTTCTTCAGATAAAACCTTTAATCTAAAAAATATTTAAGACTACCATGATCAGTTTTTACCTAAAAGTGATGACCCATCAAATAATGTCTCCATTATTTGACTGCATCTAAAATGGCCATCATTTCCTTCTCATATATGGGCTTGTGCTAATTTTTACCCTTGAGTTGATGAATTTTAAATGCCAGTGGTCTACCTTATTACATGAGTATAACACCCATACCATACCCAGATGCATCACATTCAACCACAAAAGTCTTAGAAAAATTAGGAGTGGCCAATACTAGAGTATTGCACATAGCCAATTTCAATTGTTCAAATGCCTAGGTAGCTACATCAGTCCACTGAAAGGAGTCTTTCTTTAAAAAAGAGGTAAGTGGGGCTATAGTACTACCATAAATTTTGACAAATCTATGGTAATAATCAGTAAGTCCAAAAAATCCTCAAAGTTGCTTGAGTGTCTTAGGAATTAGCTAGTCTACCATTGCTTGGATTTTTTTAGGATCTAATTTCAATCATTCATAAGATACCAAATGACCCAGATATTCAATCTCATCAGCCCTAAAAGTACATTTAGAAGGTTTAGCATATAATTGATTTTGCTCCAAAATTGAGAGTACCTATTTCACATGTTACAAATGGTCTGCCTAATTTCTACTATAAATGAGGATATCATCAAAGAATACCAAAACAAATTTCCTCAAAAATGTCTTAAAAATATTATTCGTCAAACTCTGAAAAGTATATGGTACATTTGTTAGGCCAAAATGGATAACCAAAAACTCATAATGGACCTCATGAGTCCTGAAAGTAGTTTTGGGTATGTCTTCATCATGGATCCTAATTTGATGATACCCAAAACACGGCTATAACTTGGTAAAATAAAGAGCACCATTAAATTCATCTAGAAAATAATCAATGCCAAGAATTGGAAATTTATCTTTGATAGTGTACTTGTTGAGTTCTTTGTAGTCAGGGCACATCCTCCAAGTGTCATCTTTCTTTCTCACCATGACAACTAGTGACGAATATTTTCTTTGGCTATGGTGAATGATTCTTACATCCAAAATATCTTGCACCATCTTTTTAATTTCACTTTTTTGGGCATAGGGATACCTATATGGCCTGATGTTGGGTGGTGTACTACCAAAAATAAGTGTGATGGCATGATCATGTGTGCGGTTAGGTGGAAGTCCTTTTGGCATGTCTCCAAAAATAAAATAATGAGCATCAATTATTTATTGTAGATCAAGAGGTGGAGATGGCTGAGTTGGTTGTACTTCTATAGAAAACAAGCAGGCTACAAATCCTTTATCACCCTTATGGAGAATCTTTGTCATTTGATGGGAGTTAACAAGTTGGGAAGATTTAACTTTTAATCCTCTTAGCTCAAATGTCCTTTCTTTTAAATGAAAAGGCATGAATAATTCTTGAAAATTCATCTCAATAGTACCCAAAGTGGTGAGCCACTAGACTCCCAAAATAATATCAACTCCACCCATTGAAATAGAAAATATAGGATAATCCAATAATTAGTCTCCCATGGCGAACTTAATACTATAACTATTTTCCTAAACAACTGACAGTACCACCATTTACAATCATAACCTAAAATTTTGGGGCTGGATAAATGAAATAGTTCCAATGAGTAGCCAACTTACTATGGATGAAATTGTGTGTTCTCCTAGAATCAATCAAGATAGTGACCTTTTGGTTCTTAAATAAACCTATCACCTTAAGAGTTTGGGGAGTACTAATACTTGATAGGGCATGGCATGAAATAGTAGGCTGAGAGTATTCAAATTCTTCCTCAAGAACTTTTGCATCTACATCATGTAATTTTACTTCCTCTTCATCATCATTGGCACCTTCAATGTAAAATATATTCTTCTCAGCATAATATGGTCTTTGCTCCATTTATTGTCACAACCATAACATAACCATTTGGCTCGCTTCTCCTCAATTTGTCATTGCGTTAATCTGGTGGGCTATGGAAATGATGGTGCTAGAAAGTTATGATCATGAGTAGTGAATGTTTTCCTTTTAACCATCTCTTTTTCTTCTATCATGCATGCCTTAAGGATAGCTTATAATACATATTATGGGTTAAACATTCAAACTTTTTATTAGATGCTATCTATGAGGCCACTTAAAAATAGATCTATCAAATTTTTCTCAATGATATTTTCCACCCTTAAAGAGAGATTCTGAAATTGATGAATACAATCCTTCATAGGTCTTATTTTCTGCATCTTGGCTAATTGGATGAAATAGTTATCAGAGAAATTATTATGATAATGAGATGTCAACTCCTTAATAAAAATATTCCATGTAATAGGAGCACCATTTTTTTTAGTGCATAACCGGTGATACCAAATGAATTACTCAAGTTCCATATACAAGGATGCCACCATCACCCTATGAGAACTAGGGGTTTGATGTAGCTCAAATAAACTCTCAATTTGGTTAATCCAAGTGAGAGGATCCTTACCATAAAAATTATTCATGTCCACTTTTGGCAACATCAGTTTCATACTAGTATGGAAGTTATTGAGAGGAGGATTTGAAAGCTAAAATGGAGGATTGTTAAGCTAAAAATAATATTTGAGGGAAGCCAATTACATAGTGATATGCTACAATTCACTATGAACTCCATTAATCTCTTTGTGCATCCCTAAAACATTAGCTTGGACTATAATAAAGTCATCATGCCTTACTAAGTTTTTTATGTCCTCTTAAAGCTGAGAAATCATCTAATATGAAGTTCCAAATTCCATGCCATTAATAGAAGGAGTCTTAAAAGTTTATGGTGATACTTTTCTTCCCTAAGTTGAAGGACTTGCCATAAACAAACCCTAGGAGGGTTTTAACCCCCCAAAAAAGTGTACCAATAGAATACACTGTTGCGATCATCTCATCGAGATGAATCCAATGACTGCAAGTGTGCAAGGGGGAAAAATTATAGAATTATTATTATTATTATTATTATTATTATTATTATTATTTTAATATTTTAATATTTTTAAAAAAAAAAGTGTTTCAAGCAATAATGCACTGACAAAAAAAATTAATTCTTCCTAGATTGCAAATTGTGTTTTTTTGCTTTCACTACTCCCAGAAGCCACAAATTGCTAGATCTGAAAAAAAGACTATAGGAAAAATGCCAAAATCAAAGCTCTGATACCACTTGTAATGAAATTACTTATATATTTGAATAGAATGATTTTATATTTCATAGAATAATAAAATATGAGAGATTCACAAGGATAATTGATAGCAGAATAAAATGCTGGATAATATAACAAAGCCACTTTGAGGGGGTAACCTCCACAATAATGCAATATTAGCATAATAATTCACACATGATGATTAAATACTAACCACTACCTCATATATATAGTTTACTTAGCCAAGGTTATTCCATAGGCTGACCTATCTAAGAACATAGAGAAATGTAACAAGTAAATAAAAGAGCTATGTAAGCCTGAGTCGGCCACACATATCCTTAGACACACCAATGGTTAAGGGCATAAAAAAATATAGGCATAAGGGGTCTAGGTGAAATATTTCTCACTTAGATCAAGCAATTCTATAAATGCATAGCCACTTCATAGGAATCAAGGAGGATCGCACCTCCCATGGATTGAATCATTATAGTTATATCATTATTAAGAGTCTTTATGAAATATAAGAATGCAATGTTGGGAGATGCTTTACATAAAGGTGGGATTCTATCCCAAACTCTCTAGAATCTCAAGTTAAATTAGAGCATAATTTTATATGGTGCTCACTTTATGGTTATGAGTTGTTCTATCAGGGACAAGTGGTTGCTTTGGTCTTCAAACTACTTACATAATTCTTCATCAAGTTCATCCCAATTTTGAATAAAATTTGGTCTCAAGCCTTGATACCATTGGACAGATTTACCTTTGAATGAAGAAGTGAGTATTATGACCATGACATTGCCTTCAATGATATGGTGTATTAAATAAATGTTTGTGATATCTTGAAAGTTCTCTACTAAAGAAGTTGAGTTCTCACCTATAAAATAAGATAAGATTTTGAGAGATGCAATCAAAATTCCATCATACTACATGAAAACTAATGGACTAACTTTATTGAAAGTCATAAATACTTGATTCCTTGGTATAACCATGAATGAGATAGGGAATAGGCCTCTTTTAAGTGAGGATAACCTTCTAAATGGAAGGGTAGACCATGCCCTAGGGGATGAATATCTTGTGCCACACCTTCTCACAAGGGACAAAGATGTTCTAAATCTCCTTATAGATGGAATTAAAAGCTCAGTGAAATGGAAATTAGTGCCTTTTGTAGATGATCTTGTTCTTCTAAGCATGTAGATAGTTGTTAATCTTTATAGACCAGAGATGTTTGGAATCACCAAGTACTCTTTCTAAGGGTCTGCTACACTTGTTATCCAAATATAGTACTAATTATTTAGCTTTTATTTAACCTTAGTCCCATCACATGTGATAGAAACTATTGTCCTTAGAAATGTGCACCCATGGATGCTCCATAGTATGGAGGAGTTTTGATGTAGGTAACTTATCATAGAGGTTTTACACAAAGTGCAAAAGTATATGGTACTGGGCATGGAAGTATTATCACTCAGCTATGCCTGTAAGCATCAGTTGTCTCATCATAATGATGGTAACATCCCTAAGGTGTGAGACCCTTGCGCTCCTTAGGATGAGCCTATATAGTAGGTTGTATTCATTATATTCTAAGTACACCTTATTTAATATTGGCACATAGGCTTAAATAGTATATAGGTAAATCTATCGCTAGTCTAAACCTAAGAGTTTAAGGGAAAAGGGAGGGAAAAGGTAAGAGATGTTGAAATACAAGAGAGGTGATGCACCTAGAATAGATAAAATACTCATACTACCATAAACACAATACAAACCTTCAAGAATAAATATAATCACATAGATTATATAAAGGATACTCCAAACACATAAGTGTTTTGTATAGAGGTGTGAGAATGCAATGCAATACTAAGAGGGAAAAAAATGGTCTACAAAGAATATTAACACATACCCTGATACAAATAGAATATGACCTACAAGTGAGGTTTGAGTTTAATGAAGAGGTTAGAGGAATGGAAAATGGTGAGAGGGGTGAGCATTACCCATAGTCAAGGATCAACAAATAGAGATAGCACACATATCATCAGAAGGATGAAAATAAGTGAATCTAATTCTCATTAGTATGCAAGATTTAGCCAATACAAGTGCTCTTGAAGGGAAAATTTTAGTATCATGAGGTTGCTAAAAATATGTCAACCCTTTTACAAGTGAAGAACTAAGATTTTATAGTGAACTATCTTATTTTACAATAAATGTTCCACTTGGGGTAGTGGGTGCAACTTTAAATTATTTTGTAGTGCCATGACCATGCTTATTGAAGTTTTTTGATGATTAGATATGGAATTGGTAGTAGGATCATTTTTGGATAAGGTCAGAGGGTGGCATGTATCCATATCCTAATGTTTGGTAGCCACTTATGCATTCAATCACTTTTGATAATACCTCAAGCTCCTATCTACTACCCCTAACTACCTTCTTTATACCTTCTTACCACTTGACACATGGCACTTCCTAATTAGTTTTGAGTGTAGCTCTATAGGGGTAACCATGTAGAGATCTAATGTCATCCTCAAGAAAACTAAATAATTACTTCTATTTAATGAGTGTTATGCAACCATGTGGTAGTGGTGGAAGGAAGATTTCACTCTACACATTCAAGGGAATAGATGTAGGATCCTATGTGTGGGCATGGAACTGTATTAGTTATACACAAGGAAGACTTTAAATAAGGTCACACATGAATATTAGAGATCCAAATCATGCCATTTAATATTTATAGATTCTCCCTATGCTCTACCTTTAATTCACCATTTGGATCTTAGGGGTCCTACATTTGAACTTATGCACCTCTTAGTCTAGTGCATTACATAGTCTTCCACTAGGATAAATGTTAGGAGCTTAATGAAAGTGAAATTCATCATTATATTATTACATAGACCTACTCTTCTATCTTGGGCTTGGTCATAGATGGGAAATGCCTATGCACCTTCTTCTTTGAGTACCTAGGATCATGTAGGTTCGCTACTTCTCTATGAGCCTTGTGCTTACTAGGGTGATTTAGAAAGTCAACAAGAAGAATGTTAATGATGTGTAACTCATGATTAATCTCTACTCATATCAAATTTGACACATATAATATCATTATGACTTGGGTATTGGAAATTTTTATCAAGAAGGCCTGGTCCTATACATGGTCTTACACTACAACTCACAAATGTAACACTAATGAGGTGGAAACAACTGGGAAAATATGTTAAAAAGAATTTTTGAAATGGTATTTTTTTATTTTAGTAATTTGTGAGAAAGGCCTAGTCCTATGCATGGTCTTACACTATAACTCATAAATGAAATCCCTAGGGGGGAGTAATCAATGAAAAAAATAATATATCTCAAGGGAAAATATTAAGATTATTGTAAATGAAAGAGGGAATGTAAAAATCACAATGTAGGCATCTATGATAAGACCTTAGAAAACATAAGGCATACTAAGGACATAGAAAATACATGAAGTGACTAATGACCATCAATATAGAAAGGGTACCTTGTTCATAGTAAACACAAAGTTTTATATAAAAATAAGTGAGATACTAATATCAAATCATATTGGTTATTTGAATAAGAAAATTAAAATGGACCTACCTTCTCACAATGTGTTCCCCATTCCTTAGGACTTTGTATAGAGTCATCAATCTACTATAAAGATTGGGTACTTATGGTAGAAAGTAGGTAGCAATAAAAGGTTTTTATTATCCTTTCCCAATCTACTGTCCTACCACACCCTAATGGACCTATATTTTATCATGAGACTAACTATGGATTTTGAGCTTCAATTATAAAAAGGAGGCCTACTTTGAATCATGTCTTTTAGTGTGATTTAACTTTTGAAATTTTAAATGTTTCCTTTTGTATCATTTATTTTGGTTAAAATGATTTAGATTTAAAGTTTTTATGGATTTTAAGATTTCTCCTCCATAATTACTTGGAATGACCAATCATGAGAGATAAAGTGATACACATGAATGATATTTAGACTTTTGTTAAAGGAGGCTAAGTATCCAAAGACATGACTGACTAAAACACTTAGGCTTACCCATGAACCAGTACGTTTTCTCATGTTTTAACCATATGTATGCTTAGTTTTCAAAGGGAAATAATGGGAATAAATGAAGATCCAATATGGACTGGTAAAATGAGATTATTTATTTATTGACTGATCACATGGAAAATAAGGATTACTAAGGGGAACAAAGTTTGTATAACCAAGTCATAATAATAATTATCTATGTTATGGAGATAAGGTAGAAAAAAATCATGAGAAAAGAACAAGACATTCATGGAAAGTAACTCATATATAAAAGCATGTAGTCATGAAAAAAATCCATAAGAGATCATAAGTAAATAAAATGACACCATAGACAACATATAATGCAAAATATAAATAACTATATTAGATAGATAGGTGAATCAAAATTTGACATAGAGTAAAATGATATAAAGTAGATAAATATAAACTAGGAGAAAATGTCTAATAAAAAATTAATAAGAAAGTGAATGAAAACCATGTTGTGTTCATAAATGCTGATAAATTTATCCACAAACATTTTCCATAACATCTAATATATCTTTGTGAAACTAGACTCTAACTACAATGAGGGTCTCATCTATCTTCAAAGAAAGATGATAAAATACCTCTCATCAAATATCCTTGATATAAAATATAAGCATGACTAAAGGATCATGCTCATGAGGTCCATCATGTATAGGATACTTAGAATAAAGGAATCAGAGCAAAATATGTGTGACATGAAGGAATCACTAGTTGAGAAGGGACCATAGGTGAAGGAATATCCATAGGTAGAGGGACCACAGGTGGAGGTACCACTAGTATAAAATGGACCATAGGTGGGGGGACCATGAAGGAAGAAGGGGGAGCCTTCGTACATTGGAAAACTATGGGAAGAGCGATAATATGCATAAAAATGGTCATAAGGTGATCTTGGAAATGTTGTTAGAGGATGTAGTAATGATCAATGTGATGGGTATCACATTGGTGAGATAAATTATATACCTCTCCATATTTAGGAATATATTAGGTAAAAACATGAGAGGTGGCATAGCCTTGTCTATAGGCTAAGGAAGATTAGGATATAAGGTGTCTGTCTATTGTTGAATATTGTAACAATGGGCAGATGAATGATTATTTATGTCATAAAAGCAACAAATACACTTATTAGTATATTTTGGTGGGTGTATTAATAGAGGGTGTTTAAGAAGAAGTCGGTAAAGGATGGTATAGTGTATAATCTCTAGTCTAATGACCAACACATATATTAATGTCATAGTATGGATGATCAACCCATTGGGAAGGTAGAGAAGCATGTGGCAACAAAGGAAGTAGGTCATCACCAAAGGGAGGTGGAGTTGGTGGAGAGACTAGATGAAGAACAAAATCAAAATAAGGAAGATACTCAAATAAAGGTAGAGTGGTAATAGGATCTAGACTAGGCTCAACTAAGGGAGGAGTAAGATGTACAGAGGGTTTAAGGACAATAACAATCATCTAATGGGGAATCTAACTATGAGTATCCTATTATCTAGTGAAGAGATAGGGACTAGTCATAGCATAATCCATAAACATTCTCATAATAGGATCTTTAAAAGCTAGAGGTGTGACATGTGAATGCACCATCTCTACCCTAAAAATAAGAGGAATAATGCTAAAATTGGGAACTATATAAGATGTAATTTGATAAGATAAATATAAATATTGAAACAAAGAAGAATGATAACAAAGGATCTCAGCATATCCAGCCTAAACAAGACCTCCTATGGATGGGTCATTTAAAGTATAACCATCATCATAGTTAGGTGTATGAATATTAATTGTGCAAGTAGGTATGACCTTCTCATTAGAGGAGGCATGATGAATATAGTGTCGAGTCTTAATTAAGCCTATGGGTATCAATTCACTATGTGGTATACAAGAACATAACTTTAATGACGTGGAAGCTAGGAAATTAGATGAGGAGAGAGATCAAAAGTTTTTATGATGAGATTGATCTCATCAAGCTCATCATTATTTTAATCTAAGAGTTTAGGTGGTATAATATTGATGAATTTGGGGTGATTATGGTAACCTTGTGTAGAGTTGATAGAGAAATTAAAACATTGATATTCTCAAAATAAAACACTCGACAAGGGTTCAAGGGTTAGAATTTTGAATACACCATGGCTTTGGAATTATTTAAAATTCCAAGGGTTAGTGTCACCTTAAATATTATAGATTACACCAATATGAGGGAACTTGACACATTGGTAGGCATAAGATTTAATATCCCTCATGTGATGAGTCCATGACCTACCAAGAAAGATATTATATAAAAGTGGAAAATTAAATGTCATAACTTTTAATTGAATAATGATAAGTGGGATGGTAATGAGGATCCACACACAACCTAAGGGAGGCATTTGTCTTCGGTCATAGCCTTGACATGTGTTGTATGTAGACTTAAGATTACACTTAGAGTATCAAATGGTTTTAATTATTGGTAATATGATTGTCATTGATGTCAAAAGGGACATTATAGATGTCATTGATGTCAAAAGGATTAGGTAGGATTGATGGAGATAAGAGAATGTTTCATAGTTACACTATGAAAATGTGTCATGCTTTTACAAAGACCATTTATGGATGTTTAAAGTTAAATAGATGGAATATATATTATGGGTTTTTCATGAACATTATATAAATATGATCCATAGGTTTAGAGGAGAAGGAATGAACTCATAATTTATTTATTTATCTCTCAGACATTATAGGGTTTCACATTAAAAACTAAGGGTTTAGCCATGGCATCAACAAGCAAAGTTATATTTCAATGTTGACTTGGTATAACTAGAAATTGGTAACTTAAGTCCATGTCATCATTAATAAATTGGGCCCTTGACCTAAAAATTATTGACTTTAAGTAATGATCAAAGGAATTTATATTTTCCTAAGTCTAAAACTTAATATATGTCCTAGCTTGATCAATGGCCCACATTTCATCATACATAGACAATCCAATGGATCATGATGAAGTTAAATTATCAAAAGGATCTTTGAGGGAGTGTGTAAGTGACAAGTGTCACATTTTTATATCTTGTCAGATAGAGACCTAATGAGTGTAAGATTGTTAGAATTAATGATTCATTTTATCAGAAGATTTGATGGTGAGCAAGTAATTAGACATTGGAGATCCAACAAAGCATGATGAAGTCAAAGTGTCAAAGGTCCTTCTAAGTGAATATATTAATGCCAAGTGTCATGAGAACATGAGTCTATCAGATAGAGGACTAATGAGAGTTAGCCTATCACAGATAAATACCAATCTTGTTAGAAGATCTGATGGTGTGTGAGTGATCATGCAAAAGATATCCAACAGAGCAAATGGACTCAAATGCTATAAATATATTGACATTTAACAACTAGATAGAAGTAAAGATCATGCATCTTTAAATATCCAATGACATGTGGAAGCTTGGATGATTAGATCTAACAAAGTGAGTGACTAATGTTTATTGACATAATGATGAGTTAAAAACAAATCATGTTTAAGAAGATCAATGGAGTGAAAGTGATCCAAAGATGTAAGAAGTAGTGAGATGAGATCAAAGTGTTAAAGTTTAATGACCAAGTCAAGGTAAAGTTCTTGAAATTTAAAATATCTAATAATACATGGGAGATAGGATATAGAGATCGATAGACATGTTTTAAACAGTAGAACATTAAAGTTTAGAAATGTATAAGGATCTGACAAAGTGAGAAAGCTTGGAGATGGCACAAAGAAAGAGACCAAAGGCTAGTATTTGAAGTGTTTAAATATAAATGGTAATGTGGAGAAACATTTAGGAACATGTAAGAACTAGCATATAAGTTCTATATCTTGACACAAACAATGATATTGATGGATCCAATCGATCAAATCTACATTAAAGATCCTATGCATCAAAATTAAGCCTAGCATATGTTATAGATAATAAATATACCTAAAATTACAACATGATTCATATAATCAAGATGTGGGAAACTTATAGTCCAAGTTATAATGAACTAAAGTCCAAAATTGGCATGATGTGTTATAGTCCAAGTGTGAACACACTAAAGATATGGAACTTTAGATCCATTGCTTATATATATGAAATTTAGGACACATGCAAAGGATATTGGATCCATTGTAATTGTGTCAAACAAAAAAAATATAGACACAAAGGGTAGAGAGGAAAAAAAGAGGTTGTAGAGAAAGAGATGAAGTGTGTCAAATAGATACATATCTAGACATAGAGACAAAGGTGTAGAGAGGAAGAAAGGCACACATAGATAATGTGTAGAGTTGAGAAATTACAAATTAGTACTATAACAAATAATAGATATTTGGATTAATTTATGAATCTGTTTTGTATACTAGACTTGTAGCTCCATAGATTTGATTGGTTGGTGCCATTAGATAAGCTGAGGTGGTGCTCAATTAAGGGATTGGTGTCTCTTTAGGGTTGGTGCCCTTAAACATGGTAACCAATAAGGTTAAGCTAATTTGGTGCTCAATTTGGGAGTTGGATCTTCCTTAGAGTTTGTGCTATTAAATTAGGGTATTGGTGTCTCCTTAGGATTGGTGTCCTTAAATTTAACTAGTGAGGTTTTTCTAGTGAGGCTTGTAGCCAGTGAGGCTTATAACTAGTGAGGTTTTTCCAAGTGAGATATTGACTATGAGGATGGATTAAAATAGTATATTTTAGTAGATATTCCCATCATGGTTTTTCCCTTTGGGTTTTCCACGTATAAATTTGGTGTCATGTGTATTTTTGTGTGTATGTGATCTCTACATTTATCTTCTAATCTGCATATGCTTTTTAATTTGCTTTAAAATGATTAAAGGACTAGTTTTAGTTGATCTATTGATTCACCCCCCTCTTAGTAAATAGTTGTGTTCTAACATTAATAAAGTTTAGAGAGAAAATACAAGTACCAAAACCCTCATCAATCAAGGCATGATTGACTTAGATGTCACCAATTTGGATGCATATAAAGAGGGGAGAATCATCTATATAAATAAAAATGTTATATAGAATTATAGAAGCAATAGGAAATTTGAGATAAAAAAAAGTATCAATTATTTCATCAATATGTATAGACATATCTTCACATTATTTTAAGATGTTATCTTTTGACCTAGATAAGATAGCTTTATTTCATGCTAGGCAAGGATGGGGGATGTTCATTTTGAATAAGGATTGCATAAGGTGGTTATGATGATGTAGAGAAGTTTTCATGAGTTCAAGAAATGGAGTTTTAGATGGGAGATTCATAATCTCTATGATAGGGTCCCATTTGTTAGAGGTACAATCACTAAGAGGGGGGTTGAATCAATGATGCAAGATATTTAAAACTTAAAATTTAATCCTTTCAAACTCTTAATCAATGACCACAAGCATTCATAAAGCATACAAGATGTTCATAAAAATGAATAACAAATATGAAGCAATATCATACACATAACACAAGATCTATGTGGGAAACCCTCTTGGGAAATAAAACCAACTCTCAAACCTGAAAACACATGGATGACTTATAATATGATCACAAATATGAGACCTTTTAGTGAAACACCCACTTCACAAGGAGAACCCACCCCTAAGTATGAATAATCACCGACTTGTTATATATGTTTATCACCCACACAACACCTTATGAAATCAACAACTTTAGAACTCTAATTACATTCCAATTTGAATGGATAAATAATGTATAACATCTCTCTTTCAACTCTTCATACACACTCAAACTTGCTAATACAAGAAATACATCTAAATACCCCTTATGAATCACTCTAGGCTTCTTCACTCATCCTCAATATACTCTATACTTCAATCCATCTACTAAGCACACTCTCTCTAATCTATTTCCTTCACCTCTATCTTCTGCTCTCTCTACACATGCACATTTAAGTATAGAAACCATTACCTTGGTCTATACTATTTATATATTCTTCATGAATATCACCATCTAAGTCAGCCATAACACTTGCATTAACTATTTAGACATATAACAATCTAACACAAGGATCAATACCATGCTCATAGGTTAGACACATCATTCATGGGTCACACTTAAGAAGCTATGCCTTTCAATTAGGCTGTATTAGCACTTATAGGTCTCATGGAGACATATTCACCCATTTAACACTTCATCAAACAAATTAAGAACATAAAATCACTTTAAAGTACATGGGTCCACTCTATATGATCTCTAAGACATCTTCAAGTCATTACACCTACCAAAACATTCTTCTGTTAAAGCATAATGTGCTAAAATAACATTATGTACACTATAGCACCATGAATGAACAAATAGTCAACTTTGAAGATACATATATTTTACTATATAAACATTTAGACATTTTAACCATATTATATGGATTAATATTAAATTCCTCTACAATTTTTCTTTTTAATGCATCAATAAATTCATCCTGGATCAAAATATATAGCCCAAAAATTGAGCACTATTTTTCCTTCATTAATTTGAAAATTCAAATTTCAATGGTCACTAAACAAATGTTAAACATTGGGCATGTTGACCTCATCTCATGAACCCTGGAAACTTTTGGAAAATGTGCTCCATTTATATCCTCAAATTATCCTAATCTTTATCTAAAAATTCTCACCATTGATCTTAGATCCTTGATTCCATGATCATGCCACTTGGTAGCCCCATGGGCTTTTTGTGCACGTTAATGTATTGACTCCAATGATATTCCACCACTTAGAAACCTCATGCATATTTTGAGAAATCTTTGACATATTAAATAAATACTCACCTTTGGATCACTTTTGACAAGATCATGCACACTATTAGATCATTATCCAGTTCAATGAAACTCTCACTATTAAATCTTAATTTGACTAACGATCACCATTAGATCTATCTAGAAAATTTGACCTCAGACTTTAACATAGTTAAACTTGATGGGATTTGGTTCAACATAGTCTACAAGATAAAAATTTAAGGCTTATAACTTGATCTAGAAAACACTTCAAGAGTTTAAACCTTCAGGGTACCTTTTTAGCACTATAGATAACATCTTCATGAAAACCTTTGACCACTATTGACTTTTTGAGTACCTATATTAAATGATATAATTTTATCATTCCAAAAGATCAAATGACACACTAAAACTTTATCAAGACTCTATGGATGCCTTACAACCTCTTCTTTATCCTTATTAATTTGCACGTATGTCATATATTCTCAAAACTATCATTCTGATCACTTTGTCATTAATGCACTATGAATCAAGCTATCTTTGACATAAATGACCACATAACATCAATTACCAAGATTAATAATATCCTCCTTTATTATTTATGCCAAAACATGCTTATAATTACTTCATTTAAGTAATGACTTCATTTTAATTCCTTCATTCTGATCTTTCTCACCTTTGACATTAATGATAAAGGGACCTTTTCCTCAACATGCCAACAACCATTTATTAACATCATGTATGTATTCAAATATTATTTAAAATTCTTAGGATAATTATAAAAATTCAATCATATGAATCAATTTCTCCCTCTTTGACATGCACTAATCTGAATTTGGACTTCTTTGATCCTTGAACTTGAAAAACTGCTCATAGAGCTTAGAAAGCTCTCACTGACATCAAGCTCCATCTCATTTCATCTTTTATTTGACAAAAACCAATCTAAACTTGTGATTATATGATCCTTGTACCTTTATACCTATATGACACATAATCCTTCTTTTGTTCATGCTTGAAGATTCAATACCTTTTCAAAATACATGACATCTTCACACTTCTATCATGATTAAATAATCTTCAATTATGACCCCGCCTTACATCATGTACATCTTATTCAATCCACTCAATTTAAATAAATTATCTCCCCCTTATCCAAACACATCTATCATATAATGAAATTGAAACAAACCTACCTTTGTACTAAATGGCATTTTGATCATTACCTAGAACACACACACTTGCTCCACACATGAAAAAATGTCTCATAAGAAGCATAGGTATAGACACTAATTTTTCATAGAAGGAATAAAGATCCCCAAACTCAAGAGACTCCCATATCTCCATGCTCTTACTTGACTTTCATTCCTTCTTCATCTTCATATTGACTTTGAATGAGTTCTCAACCTTATTCTTTTCTTTTATCTCAGGATCCTGTTTGGTTTCCTTGTCCATGTGGGATAATAAGGATTGTTCCTTAATACTTGAACCTGTTCTTTATTTTAACATGGGAAATAATCCACTTTGTCATTATTTTTTATTTACCTATTTAGGTCTCCATTCACTATGACTCCTCTTCATGATAAGATTGATAATCTTTGAAGTAGAATACTGGTTATTCTTGTAGAACCCTTCTATGTGACCTCTCTCATGACAATTGAAACAAATGAGGTTTCTCATATTTTACATACCTTGTGATTAATATACATGATTATTCTTTGGAGATTCATGAATTCATTCATGTAGCTAATCATTTGGTCTCCTGATGAAGATATTATAGCATTTTACAATATGACCAAACCCTTGACACTTGAAGAAAATGATGTCATTATTTCATTGTGAACTTGTTGACTATCTTGAGTGATGATGTTATTCATTCTTACCATCATCTTGCTCATAATTCCATACAATTTCATTATTTGAGGATATTTTAGAATATTTTGACCTATGACCAAATTGATTACAAGAGTAACAATAACCATTGAAATTTGCATACTCATAACATTTGGTTATTTGATCTTATTTGTCTTCATTATGACAATACCTTCATTCCTTGATTGATGATTGATATTTAAAGTCTAATTTTCCTTGTTCACATCATCCTTTATCTTGTCTTGAGTTACATGTTTTTGTTCTTCTTTGTATCCAAGACTAGTTTTATCACTTGCATGCTTTTGACTACTCATAATATTGTCAAGATCATTTAAGCTCTTTTCAAACTTCATAAATGAATTCACCTTAAAAAATGTCTTATCTAACTCAGCTTTAAGTGACTCAATTTTAGTTACATACCTTAATTACTCATCTTATTTTGATTTTAAACTTGTATATATAGTTTCCAATTGACCGTTAAGATGCTTGACAATATCTTCATTTTCCTTGGTGTCATCATTCATTCTTGCTTCAAACATACTAAATTATTCTTCATAGTCCTTTATTTTTGACATCATATCTTTGTTATTTTTATTTTAAATATTTAGATTTTCAATATAATTCATCAATTCATCCTTATTATCAAATTCATCAGTTGTATCTCTATTCATAGCTTGATTTAGTTTCATCTATAAAGACTCCATCTCTTGCTGATACATGATACACTCTTTATCCTTACTCTTTACTTATTCATTAAGAATACAGACTTGAGTTTCAAATTGTTTTATGATCTCATCATGCTCCTTGACTTCATTACTTAGCCTTCCTTCAAAAAAATTAATTTTCTCCTCATAGGATTTAGTCAAGGAATCTTGTTTTCTATTCTTTCTTTGAAGTATAATTATTTCTTCCATATTATCTAAATATTTATCTTCAAGAGTGAATTTTTCATACCCTTCTTATGAGATATCTCCACCAAATAAATCTATGCTTAAATAAAATTCACCTCCATTATCACTAAGATCTATGAGCAAAGTCTCCATGTCCTTGTTATAAAAAGAATCATCATTGTCAGATGAGTTTACTTTTTCTTATGTATATGAGTTACTATCTTCTTCATGGTAAAGGATCTTACTTCCTTTGTATGATTCCTTCTTTCCATTTTTCTTACTGAAGAACTTCTTATACTTAATAGAACCTTCAAATTTCTTTTGTTCATCCTCATGAGATTCTTTATCAACTTATTTATTTTCATACTTGTCTTTACCTAGACATCTAGCTATAAAATGACCAACTTTACTACATGAAAAACATTTGAAAGGAATTTTTAATTCATACTTACCTAATCTTAAATTCAATTTTATTAAAATCATGGCTTCAAGTTGATCTTCATTAAGATCAAAATATTCAATACTTAACTTGTTGTTCTTAGATTCATTGATCACCTTTAAGGTTGCTTCCTTCTTAAGAGGTCTGTCCTTATTAAATCTCATCTCATAAGTAGTAAGGATGCCATGTATTTCATCCATTTCCAATTGAGTGAGATCATGAATTTATCTTATAACAAAAAATTTTGAATCAATTTTGAGTGTAAGAGTCTTCAATACCTTATATACTATAGTAACTTTATCAATCACCTCTCCAAGGCCTCTGATCATGTTTACTACCTCATCAACCGTTAGAAGATAAGAATTCATAGTATCTTATTATTTCATTTTGAGACCTTAAAATTGCCTTTTGTAGGTCTATAATTTATCCAATTTTACCTTTGAGTCTCCTTCATAGATAGTCTATAATTTATCCCAAATATCCTTGGCAGACTTACAATGAATCACTTTTGTGATCTTAGTCTTAGATAGACCACAAATGATAGAATTCATAGCTTTAGAATTATTTTCACTCAAATTATTGTCAACAACACTAGTTAGAGGAGTAGTTGGTTTAGTGTAACCATCCATGATAGATTTCCAAATATCAAACCCTAAAGACATGATGTATGTCTTCATCCTTGTACTCCAAAAATCATAATTTGACCCATTAAATAATGTTTCTTGCTTTATAGATAAAACCTACTATTAACTTGCCATATTATACCTTAGATCACCTTCAAGTGGTTAATATTGTAATGAAGGTCCTACTCTAATACTAATTATTGAAGGTATAATCAATGAGAGGGGGTGAATCAGTGATGCAAGATATTTCAAACTTAAAATGTAATTCTTTGAAACTCTCAATCAATGACCAAAAGCATTCATAAAGCATACAAGATTTTCATAACAATGAATAACAAATATGAAGTAAGATCATACACATAACACAAGATCTACATAGGAAACCCTCTTAGGGAATAAAACCCACTCTCAAGACTACAAACACATGGACTAATTATCCTATAAGATGATCACAAACATGAGATATTTTAGTGAAGCACCCACTTCAAAAGGAGCACCCACCCCTATGTATGAACTAGCACCCACTTTTTTTATATGTAAAGTGCCCACACAACACCTTATGAAATCAACAACTCTATAACTCTGATTGCATTCCAATCTAAATGGAGATACAATGTAAATAAATCTCTTTCAACTCTTCATATACACTCAAACTTTATCATACAAGAAATGCATCCAAACACCCCTTATAAATCACTGTAATCTTCTTTACTCATCCTTAATTTACTATGTACTTCAGTCCATCCACTAAGAAAACTCTCTCTAATCTCTTTCCTTCACCTCTATCTTCTATTCTCTCTACACGTGCACATTCAAGTCTAGAAAACATTGCCTTGGTCTCCACTATTTATAGAGTCTTCATGAATATCACCATCTAGGTCAGCCATAACACTTGCCTTAACCATTCATACATCTAAAAAGCTAACACAAAGCTTAATACCATCCTCACAAGTCAGCTATAACATCCATGGGTCACACTTAAGTAGATACACCTTTTAATTAGGCCTTATTATCCCTTATGGGCATCCCTAATCACCCATTTAGCACTTCCTCAAATAAATTAATAACATTAGATCAATTTAAATTACATGGGTCCACTCCATATGATCTCTAAGACATCTTCAAGTCATTATAGCTAGCAAAACATTCTTTTGCTAAAGCATAATTTTCTCAAACAACATTTTATACACTGTAGCACTATGAATGAATAAATAGTCAACTTTGAAGCTCCATATATTTGATTATACAAACATTCAAAACTTCTAACAAGATTCTCTAGATGTGCCTTGAAGTCCTCTATAGTTTTTCTTCTTACTACATTAATAAATTTGTCCTAGATCAAAATATATAGCCCAAAAATTGAGAATTGGTTTTCCTTTTCTAATTTGAAAATTTAAATTTCAATGGTCACTGAGCAAACATTAAACATTAGACATGTTGACCCCATCTCATGTACCCTAAAAACTTTGAACAAACATGCTCCATTGATCTCCTTGAATTAACTTGATCTTTATCTAGCAACGGTCATCATCTGTATTAGATCATTGCTTTCATGATCATGTCACTTGATAGGCCCACGTGCCTTCTATGTATATTGACATGTTGACTCCAATGATATTCTCCCACTTGGTAACCTCATGTATCTTCTAAGAAATATTTGACATATTGACTAACTATGCATCATTGGATCACTTCTGACAAGATCATGCTCATCATTGGATCATTATCTAGTCTAATGAAATGCTTATCATTAGATCTTGATCTAATTAATGCTCACCATTTAATATGTCTAGACAATTTGACTTTAGACTTTAACGTAGTTAAACTTGATGGTCTCTAGTTCAACATAGTATGTAAGATAAAATTTGAAGGTTTATAACTTGAGCTAGAAAACACTTCAAGAGTCCAAATATTTAGGGTACCTTCTTGGAACTATAAACAACATCTTCATGAAAACCTTTGACCATTGTGAAATTTCTAAGTACCTGCATTAAATATACAAACTTTCTAGTTCATTCATATCTACATGATATGCAATGATGGTCTATCTTCTCTTAAGTGAGAAGATTCATATTTCTCATTCCAAAAGATTAAATGACACACTAAAACTTCATTAAGACATCTATGGATACTTCATAGCCTCTTATTTGTCCTTACTAATCTGTATATATGTACTATATTCTCCAAGCTATCAATCTAATCACTTTGTCATTAATGGACTATGAATAAAGATTTATTTGACATAAATGACAACCTAACATTATTCACCATGCTCAACACCATTCATCATAACCCTTGAGTGTAATTATGGAGAGAGGTGTGTAATGTTGGGGGATCACCTCAGAAGGAGGATTATAATTGTATGTAAATTTTTGTTGATAAGATGTGGGAGGTTTAATTGGGGGAAAAATTGGTTTATTATTGGGAGAAGATGGGGAAGTTAATGTAGGTTTATCTTGTAATAAATTTGAATAAGTGGTATTATAAGGTTGAATATTAGTAGTGATGGGTAATGAGGTTGGAGAAATTATAGAAATGGTAAGAGAGGTTTTATCTAATGGATGTGTTGGAATTTGTTCATCAAAAGAGATAAGTTCCTCTTACCCCAACTCTATTAGGTGAGTTAGGGAAGAATCTTGGATAACATGAAAAGTGTGAGATGATTGGTTTATGTGGGTATGATAAGAATCAATGAATTTAAATTCCCTTTGTATATTAGTCATGTTGACCATATTCTCTTTATGAGTTGGGTCTATAAGACTTTCAGTGTTATGAATGGATGGATTAGGCTTATTATTATTGTCTTGATGGTTTAGAATAGGATCTTTGTAAATGGAAAGATGAGCATTAGCCTACATCAAAGATTGATTTTTACTTTGTGTTTCATAAGCTTTGAAGGCAATGTCATAATATTGTTAAAGTTTATGAATGAGGGAATCATGATCAAAATTTAGATCAAGGAGGAAATCCATAGCTAAGTTACGTAATTGCCTCCAAGTCTCATGAGAGTGACCCAAACTAGATTGAAACCCAAAAAAATATTTGGATCATGTCATGATTTTATAGGGTGAGTGAGATCAATATCTCATGGAAGAAGCTTTAGTAGATGATTTTGGAGTTATGATAAGGATAATGGTTTATAAATATTAATGTTATTTATTAGATAAAATTTAATATGAGGGGTGTGGTTTAAAAGGGGAGCTTGTTATAGAGCAAATTCAAGAGAAATATCTTGAATATTATGAATGGTATCATAGGAATGAATGACACCATCGTTACTATCATGATAATTTTTATTTTTGATGAACATGAAGGTGCCCACATGATGTTGAGATGGTTTTAACTAATACATGAGAAAATCTTAGTGCTTGGCTTGGTCAAGAGCCTCTTTTAAATTTTGTGGAGAGAGAGTCCTAACCCAATATTACAACCGGATATAGAGTGTTGGTGAATAAATGAAATAGGTTATCATATGCCATGTTATGTTCACATTTATTAGACAAGGTCTTCCACCACTTAATGAAATCTTGTGCAGTTTCTATTTCAAGTTGTTTCTAATTAAAAAAATGAGCCAAGGTATTTTTAGGGAGGTCACTAGTTTGAATGTCTTGTATTAGAGCATTAACTAGATCTTCCATACTAGTGATGGAATGAGACTTGATTCAATTACACAAATATAAATAATATTTAGAGAGGGGTTTTTTAAAGATATTGATAGTGGCAAAATTATTTAACTTGACCCAATATTTATAAAGATTTCCAAATGTTTTTATGTGTAAGGTAGGATCAGTTGTCCCATTGTAACTAATGATAGGGATGATACCTCTTATATTGATGTTGTAAATTTGAGGCATAAGGGGTTCATTTTGAATATGTTTAATTATTTTGTTAATAAGAGGTGGTTGAGGAATAAGATTGCCATGGGAATCCTTAAGTGGGGTGGGGGGAATTTTGGTTGTGCACTCCCAATAAAACTCATTGAGGGTGAGTTTTTAGGTGAATAAGGTAATTATGCATTTGCGTCATTTGGTTGAAATTATTATCTTGGAAAACATTCATTTAGTTAAGAGTTTGTAGAAAAATTTGATGGGTTTGAGTGGTGTTTTGATTAGTGTGCGCGATATGCAAATCATTATCATTAGTATGAGTAGCTTGGGTACCACTGTGAGTAGTGGAATGCACATCACTAGTGGCTTGAGAGGCATTGGTATAAAAAGAGGAACTTGGGGCATGATTATCATGTGTTCTAAAAGATGAACTAGTAGAAGGATTAGAAAGAGAACAAACACTAGTGGCATGATTACCATTGGTAGATAATGATGCACTAGTAGAGGGATTGAGAAAAGTGGGTATTGAAAAAGCCCCATTAGATGTTGAACCTGCCATGTTAGTAGAGATACTTGGCATAGAAGTAGAATAAATCAATGAAGAAGAGGTCGTAGTATGAGAAGGGGTCAAAATAGAAGGAAGAGGTTGAGAAGCAAAGAATTTATTTCCCCTAAATCTATGTGAGAATGTGGGGGAAAGTGAATTGGGTTTTTCTTCTTGACCACTTATCATAAGGTTGTAAATATTGCAAGGGTTTTTTCCTCAATGTTGAGGAAATTTATTAGTGAAGAAAAAAAATTATAGAGTATACTCTAATTTAGTTTGATCTTATAAGGATGAAAAAGGGTTAAAAATTGAGGATCCATGACGAAGAGTATCGTAATTAATAGTATGAGTACTTACATGCAAATTATTTTTTATCTAAAGTAGGATCCACAAGTTATTTATGGGTAAACCTATTGGGATTGTTATAACTCATCATATCTATTGAGTTTGAATTTGTGTTGTCTTCAAACAGGAAGTTCATGATGAGAGAAAAGGGCTAAAAAGGATGAGGATGATGAAAAAACAAAGGAAGAAAATATGATATAGATTCGAATTAGTTGGTTGTGTTCCTCAACCCAATAGATAAATACAAATACATAGTTTTTTAGGCTAACTATGTATTGCAGATGGGAAAGCTAAACTATTTGATAAGGATACATAGTCATGCATATCAACTATGTACTACTGAATAGAGAAATGGACTAGAAGATAAGAAGACACAGTCATGTAGATTGACTATGTACAACTAAAAAGAAGGTAAAATAGTTTGTAATAGATTGTATTGACCAAGATGATAGTGTTATGAAATAGGGGAAACAGTTTTCAAGATAGTTTGAATGAAGAATGAAAGCAAATACACAAACAATTGGATTAATTTTATCGATCCAATTAGGGCACAAAACATAAACCTTGCACCAATGCTAGCCAATGAAAGTTTTGAAATACAACATACAATGGTCAAAGATCAACCAATAAACTAAAAAGTAAATGCTAACTAGTTGGTCACCCTAAGCGTTATTAGATTATTAGAAAAATTTGATTTTAATGTGATAGGAAAGTTGGCTGAAATAGGAAACTAGAAAGTAGTCTAAAGTTGGTTTCAAGGCATTTGAACTGAAAGTAATCTATATTTTCAATGTTACTAGCTTGGTATTGGGGGATACCCTCTCACTTCATAATCTTGTGGTGATAAAGGTGTTGGGAGCTTTACCAATATATACCATTAACCACATATTTATACTTGGCTATAAAACCAAGTTGGCTTCCCCCTTTGTGATGAAATCTAAGTAGGTAGGCCTTGGGAAGATATATGTTTAAATGTGTTTTAAATGTTAAGTTTTTTTGTATTGTGTACAAAAGAGTAAAATAGTATAAATAAAACAATAATTTTGAAAAACCACCTATTTAAACTATGTGAGTTACTCTAAGCATGCAAATAACTACAAAAAAAATGTGAATTAATTACTATCAAATAGATGTTAATTCCTTGATTAATAATAGTATAAGGTTAGTTTAGGTGACACTGTATGCAAATAGTATAGAACATAGTCAAATGGGTCATTATTTTTCTGTAGAAGCATGGTCTTTACGAATAGAGTCTAACAAGTTGACTATGTCTCTCAGATAAAAGATAGACTATGGACCTAGGTCGAGTAGGATTATAATTTTGAAGACTACCAACTTGTAAAACATAGAACTAAAATAAGTATTAAAATGATAGAGAGAGGAAAGAAAAGAACTGTGATGGGATTGAAGATGATTTTATATTGAAAATTTTATGCTACAGTGCTCTAGTTTTTGTTTTCAAATTTTGCAAACTAGATCAATTGGTTCGACAAAGTTCTATAAAACCCAATATGCTAAGGAAGAATAAGGAACAAGGTTGAGCTTTTTGACAGTGTTCAATGACCAATATGTTGGCAAAAAGAATTAGAAAATAGATTCAACCTATTCAAAAGTGTATGTTAATCTATAATGAATAATAATAATGTGTCGAACTATTCAATCCAATAACCTATAGTTGATGAAGACCTACATAGATATAATAGAGTCATTTTGAAGAGATTATATGTTAAACCTTGCATAAAAAGTTAGAAGTGCAGCAACTAGTTTGATATAGTATTATAAATATGGAAAAATATAATAAAATAATAAAAATTATGGTGTGAAATAAAACCTGTAAGGGTTATATTCATGTATAGTTCACTAAAATGTATGCATAGGGAAATGAAACTGAGCTATAAATCAATCCTATCTCAAAGAAGATAAATCCTACCTAAACTTTTGATTGTTGATACATTATATATTCAAGGTCATGACCAAGATGGATCCACTAGACCTATCCAAGGGATATCTTACCATAATAATATCACTAGGGAGGGTTCTAAAGCCTTTAGTTAATCAAAATTATGCAATAACCCTAATTAGATCATATGTTTTCATATTCACTAAACTAATAATAAGTAAAGTAAAGTGTAATCTAGTGCTCACCAAATATTTTGGCACAAAGTGGGGATCATAAACATCAAAATTAATAATTCATAGAATACATATACTCACATTAATGTATATAGAATCCTAACGCATGAGAGAGAAATACGAATGCATGTCTATATACTCTTACAAAGAAGTAACAAGTTAGGAATACTTACCTTTGAAGACAAACCCACTGAGCCTTAATCTCTGCTTGGCCAAGGTGCTTCGTAAGAGGTTTTTGTGGTATGTAAGGATGACAAGGATAATTTTATCTAGGCTACACAACTTATCAATGCATCCAAAAGACTTCTCCATAAGATAAGATTTATATCACCAAATAAAGTATGAAACCCTAATTTATGCTCCTCAAGTAGAATGGTGGATAATCATATATATAATATCTATCTCTTCTTATTCTCTTCTCTTAAAAATGATGAAATGGATTTGTTTATATATTTGGATCTAACCCTAGTCCTTTTCAAAAGTTTAGTTGATAGGGTCAGCCTAATCGACTCTATATCGTTATTGAAAAAAATAAATTAGGTCTTGGTCTAGGTTGGCTAGGGGATGACCTAGACCCTAAATGAGTTTTTTAAATTATATTATACGTTCAATGGGGTTGACATTGTATCATAAACCATCAAAACGGATTTTAGGCTAGAGAAGGGATAATTAAGGTATAAAATGACTAGAAGAGGGTGAAAAATAAGAGGCAAAACTTAGGGAAATATTTTTAGGAGATGGTTATGTAGATAAAAAGTGGTAGTAAAAGAAAGAAAATCCTAAAAAGTACCGATGTTTTTCCCACCCCTTTCTCAGTGTACCCCTTAAGGCATGCACTCAAAGAGATTAAGACTCGATGGGTTCTTGTAAAAGAGAAAACATCAAAAATTGATAAAGTTTGAAAATATTATTTTTATATAGATACATACAAAAGAGGTTGTCCTATCTACTTTGCATCGATGTGTAAAATTCATATATGATGGAACCTTATTGACAATGCCTTCCAATAATGAACCCTTCAAATTTTTCAAAATGATGCATTATGATATAGAGGGAATTCCTATAGTGGTACCACATATATAATGTATCCTACTTGAGAATATAAATAATTTTAAAATAGGTAAGTCAAGTACAATGGCTCATTTATCTCTAGATATAAATAAAAAACCACACACCAAGATACACATAAATACACACAAAGATCAAAAACCTTTGCCAAAAGAACCAATAATACCAAAATAAAAATAATTATAAACAATTGAGATTAATTTATTGGTAAATATTAAGTAGAAAGATGTTCATGTTTCATATTATTATGATAGTATGATGATCTAGCCCATGATATTGTAGATGATATTTATGGATTATATATCACTTTAGTCTTGTACACATGGAAAACTTAGAACTTGGTTATTACTCTCAATTCTAGACCTTTCCCTCTTCTTCAAGTATTTCATCTTTCTATCTTGTGTCCCTTGGCCTATCTCTTAGTTTGACTAGTATTATTTTGATGATCTAGGCCTTCTATCTTACATAGAATGCTTAAAATTTACTTATCCTCCACTTTGAAAGTTTTAAGCCTATGAGAAACTCAGGTGACCAAAAGTATTGTGTTTGTTGCCTTGTTTTTTAGCCTAGAATGGAAAGAATGTTTTTAATGCTCTCCCCAAGATTTGAGCAACTTGGGTGACCCAGAAACAACCTCTAAAGTTTTTCCAATTTTTAGTTATTTTTTTTCTTGTATTTGGCTTGTGGATAACAGTTCATCACCTCCTCATAAGTTCTTTAGGGGTACATTTACCTAAGGTTTCATATCCCAACATCCTACCAACCCCACTTTAAGGTGGTTTATATAATTTGGTCATGTGATATAGGGATTTCCTAGGGTTGAGCGGTTAACCTTCCAATCCTAACAAAAACTTGGGTTAGTTTGTGTTAAACATCAAACTTCACTAAACATTACATAGTTGAATTCATTGTGTAAAAGAATAGACCTATGCATAGTAAATTATCAAGTTAAAATCTAATTGACATGATGTTACCTTGTTAGCCACACTTGGGACCATTTAGTGCATTTTGAAAATTATAGATTTTAGTCAACCCCACTTGTCATGGAATATCTTACCAATTATCAATTGCTCCTCACTCTATGTTTATGCCACATACCAATGATTGAATGATAGATGGGGCTTAAAAACTCTACCAACTCTTGTTCTTTAATTTTTAGATTAACACTTAATTCCTTTAAATCATTGGTATATCATTAGAAATTTTTGTAGAATCTATACACACCTTGCCAATTTTAGGGATAATATGAGCACTTAGTGTTATTTATGTTTTTTTAATTTACATGTGTGTTTGAGAATAAAATTGTTTATTTTTCAAGTATAAATGAGTCATAACATTCAAATGTTTTCACACCATTTTTACCTAAGAGGTTTTAATCTTTCCATTTTGTTTCACACATTTTCCTTAAGAGTTTTATTCCAAAACCATTTGTGTGTTACTTGTTCAATGGGGAATTGTCATGTTATTTGTTTTGTTTCAAACATTTTCCTTAGATTTTTTTCCAAAACCATTGTCATACCATTATTTAAAGGAATGTTTTTATGCTAATTAAATTGTTCCAAGACATTTTTCATGTTTTGAAACCAAGTTCCAAAACACTCGTTCATATAATTTGTTTCAAAACGTGTAATTATGATGCTTGTTTTGATCTAGCCTATTTTCCTTATAAAATATAAGTCTTTTGTATTAAATTTGAAATTCAATATTTCAAATTATATATCCTAAACTAATCAGGTTTACATTAAATCCTCATCTTATTTGGTTTAGGAAGTTCACCTTTTTCATTTGTATAGTGTTACTTAGATTGATTTCTTATTTGTTCTAGAGACCCTTTGCCTAGATTTTATGGTTGTTTCTTGTTATGATGCATTATTTTATAATTATTTGTCCCAAGTTTGTTTCCATGTACCTTATTTAGGATTTTTTTATGCTAAGTTATGAAATGTCCTAGTTTCATTATCAAAGAGACTCTTATGAGCCCAATACTAAGTCTTTATGAGCCAATTACCGAGTGCCTGCCCAACCAATTACCATAAAATTAGATTGTTTTCTAAGCTATTTTATCAATTTTATCCAACCCTACTACCCTAAATTTAAATTTTTCTCAAGTTCTTGTTTAGATCAATCTTCATTTTTAAGTCTAGCATTTTCTTTCACATTATCGAATATAATCACCTTTCAGAAAATCATTGTTATTTGTTTGATCATAGTTCATGATTATTTTACCTCATCTAAACTATTTTGCCATTGATTATAATTTCCTTTAAGAAAATCAATACTTTTGCCATAGATTGGTTTTGATATTTTGTGATACCATTTTTCCAATGATTATAACCACATTTGGATAAATGAGTACCTTTGTTATACTAGTTTCAATTTTGTATTCTACCCTAGACCTATATCATTTATTTACCCTTTGGAATTATTCTATAGAGATTTTTTTTTTCTTTTCAAACCTTGGTTATTTGGCATTTTAGACATTTTTTTTCCAAAAAACTAGTTGTAGATCTGAACATGCCTTATTATACATGTAGTGGGACTAGACATAATCCAAATTATTATAACTATAAGACTAGTGACCCCTTCATTAAAAAACCATATGGTGATGATATAGAATATGATATGGATCCAAATCAATCTTATAATATTTCATATGAATAACAAAGGCATGACCCACTAGCATAAGATTTGGTGAATGCACCATCCTATCTAAGTGAAGAATAAGATCAAATAACATATTACCCCACTCACGTGATGTATATTATCTAACAAAGAAAAAAAATATATTCCTATTATGTAAAAACACCAACACTAACAAGTTATGATCCATATTTGTTTGATCACCATTTTTTAGAGAATAAAGATAAAATTCTAGTCAAGTAGTATAAGTAGGATCCAAATTCCCACCATACTTCCCACATGAAATTCTAATTAGTTTGATTATAACCCCTAATATTGTTCCTTGTAACAAAATTTTTGAATAGGCATCAAATGTGATCATAGGAATCCAAGAAGGGAGTTTAGTAACATGTTAGTTCAAGAAATAAAAACTTTAAGAAACACAATAACACTTACACTCCAAGCCTAGATCTTAGGGGTGAAAAAAAAGACAAATGAAAGAATAACTAAAATTCAAAAGACAATAAATCCTTTACCTTCCTTGGTTGGGAGCTCCAAATGCATTATTGAGTGGCTTGATTGGCTTGTGCTTTAAAGAGTTTTTGACAATAGAGGTTGTGTAGCTCCTTCTCTCCTTGGTAGCATGGCTTAATGGTGCTTTGGCTTACTTATGATTTTAGCATTATAAAACTAATTTCAAGTTAATTTTTGAATTATAACACTACTCTTCTCAAATCTTTGGAGTCATTTATGCATGATAACTTAGCACCAAATACATTAAAATTCAATAGGAAAGGCATTGTATTTATAGCAAATGTATCTAACCCCAAATCAAGGTGAGTCAAGGTAGAGTTAAAGATTATAATGGGTTCAAACATAACCTATATGAGTCAAATATAACCAAATTAGAGTTAATAATTATCAATTAATCATGATTTTTAATGAATAGGCATAGGTCTCCAAAATGAGATATTTTAGGATATTTCCAAAAAGTTTGACAACTCATAAAAGGTCATGATGAAAAGCTAGGATATTTGATTTTTTGAATTTTTTTTTAGATATTAATTAATTTAAAATGGATAATTCAACTAGGAATTTAATTTTCTTTATCTTGTTAATTAATTTTGATTAACCAATTAACTCTTTCAATATTTGATATTTGTTCATGTGCCCCACTTAATAGGTCCATAGGCCAAGATTGTTGTGATTTCATCGGATGATTAAGAGTGAATCCATGAGAGGTTATATAATAGGATAACCCAATTAGGGATGTATCAACAAGAATATGAGATTTGATTAATGATGCAGAAGTAAATTTAGGATGTTTAGTGATTTCTAGGCTTAATTTTCAATGGTTGGTAAGATTCAATTTAAAGTCTGATCAGAAATTAGTGGTGGCTAGTTTTAAGTGTCTATAATTTTTCCTTTTTTGGGAAGGTGTTTGAAGCTATAGGCATAGTAAATTATTCTCAAAAAATGAAAAGGTCATATACGCCTATGACTTCAATAATAATATATGAACTATAGGTGTCCCCTTGAGAGAGTGATTAGTAAAGGGGTCAACAATCGGTCCCTTGAAAGGAGGAAATGATTGGATCAAAAAAGATGAAATGAGGTGGAAAATATTGATTTTCCAATAGGCAATTATAATTAGTGGAATATGGAGATGCCTCGATGGGTAGACAAATAAGATGATTTACCCATAGGTGATTATAATCATCGACATAGGTGAGATAAAAAAGGTAATGATTTTTCCAAAGGTAGTTATAATCATTAAAAAAATCTTAGGGTAACAAGATAATGATTTTTCTAGAGGTAGTTATAATCATGAAAGGGAAAATAATGATTTGCCCACATGCAGTTATGATCATTAGTAGGAAAAATACATGCCCTAGTTAGGTAGATAGATATAATGGTTCTCACAAATGTGGTTATAAGCATTATCATAATTAAAACATGCCCTAGTTAGGTATAAGAAAGAGAATGATTTTCCAAAAGGAGGTTATAATCATCAACATTCAAATGGATGAAAACATAATGATTTCCCCAAAGGTGAATATAATCCTTGGTAAGGCAAGTGGAGTAATATACAATGATTTGCCTAGAGGTGATTATAATCATTGTACCTTGATTATGGAAAATATGATATGGAATATGATAGAAAATTAGTATAGAGGAGAAAGATGAATTTAGGAAACCTATGAGTAGGGAGATACTTGTCTGAACTAGAAAGGGTTAAAATTATTTCATGATTTAATTACTTTGAATGGGAATGATTTGGGTAGATTGTGAATTTTCAAGTGCCAAGGAGATATATCATTGTTTCATTATTGTGTAGACTCCTTGAGCTGATTTTTATTGTAACACGTGATGGTAGGAATCATAATAAAACACCATGATAACTTGGCTAAAATATGCATAAATACTAACACACGATCCCATATTCAATCAAAAATAATGCACCAATGATAAAAACCATCATGATAATGTTGATGTATGAATATGGATGGATATAATAATAATGCATAATGAATCACCCAATGAACACACATAAACTAAATCAAGACACAACAAGAAAGAAAATAGATAAGCAAACAAACAATAAAAAAAAACACAAAGAAAAGAAAGAAATAAAATAAAATGAAGAGAAACAATAAAAAAATAATGGTTAATCATAATGTTATCACAAATAGAGGATAAACAAGATGATGAACATTACCCCTAAACTATAAGATACAATGAAACAAACAAAAAAAAAATGGGGGAATAGAAGAAAAGGAAGGGGGTGGTTGAGCTATCTCCAGATGTACTAGGAAAGTTGATGTTGCCTACATAGTTCCATGGATGTAATATCCAACAAAAACTTTAGGCCAAATGTAGTTCTCCTAAGAAATGGGATAGAATAAAATTAATGATAATAAATTAGGATGATTTTGATAGAATAATATGGGAATGGTCTTGAATAATGACAAGAGCATGGGATGTGAGGCCAAGAAAAATGGGGAAACTAAATGATAAGTGGTTTCTTCTAACTTAGTGAGGGTTCTCAGAATCCTTAAGGCAAAGAAGTGGTCAATTTTTAGGATTTTATAGATCATTTAGGAATGGTTTTGAAGTTTTTGAATAATCTCAACTCGATGGAGAATAATGAAATACTAACGGTAAAACCATAACATGGTGAGAGAATTAAAATTTAACATGCTCTCAAAATGGTAAGAGCATGTCTTAGTCTATTGTTAGCTAATTTTTTCACCCTCATAAATTGGATAAGTGCAATTTTTTTTATCCATATATCCCCTCCAAAAAATTACACAAGTATTTCTCTCTTTTCAAGCTTTTGTTCAACCTTTTAAACAAACCTTCCTTGTCTCTCCCTAAACTTGAATTCTTTCAGCCTTTGAATTCTTTATGTCTTTTTTATGTCAAAATTGTGTCTCAAACAAAATGTCCAAAAGAATCCTTCCTCAAGTCTTTCCCAAAGAAATTATTCATAACATTTCTTCCTCCCCCTTTCTCTTCAAAGCGCCCTTCAAAATTTTATGAAGGGACACTTTTTCTCCAAGTTCCCTTCAAAAAAGATTCAAAGGTCACTTTTGCATCCAAGTGCCCTTCAATACTTTTTTTAAGGGTCACTTTTCTTCCAAGTGCCCTTCAAAAAAGTTTTGAAGGGTCTTTTTTGAATCCAAGTGCCCTTTGGGATTTTTTAAAGGGTCACTTCTTTCTTCCAAGTGCCCTTTGAAAAGTTTTGAAGGGTCACTTTTGCATCCAAGTACCCTTCAAAACTTTTTCAAAGGGTCACTTTTCTACCAAGTGCCCTTTATAATTTTTTGAAGGACCACTTTGCTTTCAAGTTGCCCTTCAAAAAAAATTTGAAGGGCCACTTCCCTTCAAAGTGCCCTTTGGAATTTTTTGAAGGGGCACTCTCCTTTGAAAGTGCCCTTCGAAAAAATTCCAAAGTGTCACTTCCTACCAAAATTACCCTTTGAAAAAATTATGAAGGGTCACTTTCTTCCAAAAGTTCCCTTCAAATTTTTTTGAAGGGTAACTTTTTAAGCCATGAGAAAAAGGCCCAAAAAAGACATGAGAATTCTTTTAGGGAAATTGTCTGAAGGAATTCCTTCAAATAATTTGTCCAAAATAATTCCTTCAAAAAAAATGCCCATGAAAAATTGCCAAAGAAGGACACCCAAAGGAAATAGGCAAAGAAAAGTGGTGGAATTTTTTTTGAAGGAATTCCTTAAGGAGAAATGTCTAATGGAAAGTGTCTATGTGAATAGATCTTGGAAAAAGGCTGAAAAAAATATTCCTGAAGGAATTGTGCTGATGAAGTGATGGGCTAAGGGACATCAAAATCAACATCATGGACTAGCCATTGGTGTTTAAATAATAAGAATCCCAGGTATCCAAGGGCACACATTCTCCATCTTAAGAAGCATACCAAAGTGCCATTCTAATATTGATCAACCAGGATCTATGCCATTTCATGATAACCAATCAAAGAAGAAGGACAAAGCCAAACCGAATACAACAAGATAGATTTGCAATAAGTGTCCAGCTATTTTGATGTTATGGCTCAATCAATAATATCATTTTTTGTTGAAATAAATTTGAGAGAACAAGACAGATACGTAAAAACTCATGATGACATGGATCAATAAAATGGCTTGAGTAAACATCCTTTGTGAAAATAGTTATAACTGAAGACATTGATAGGAAAAAATAGATTTCTCTCCTTGGTGCATAAGGTTTTCCCTCTCTCTTCCTTTTGGCTATATATAAATCTCCTTGGAAAGTGTAAAGGACAACCACAGAGAGTATGGTGAAGTCTTATTGGATTGATGTTATATTTTGCCTTTGAAGACTAGTACAGTCCTTTTTTTTTCAAATTTCTTAGATAATTATCTAAGTGTGCTAGAGATGTATAGTGGCAGCATGTGATGATTTTCCATCCTCCTACACCTTTATCCTTCATACCTAAAAAATATTTCTTGGTATAATTGGTCACATAGTGTGTACCCAAGTGTATTGAATTTTTTCATGTGTATTATTGTCTTGAATGTGGAAAGTTTACATCTCATCTCATTTACCTTGTGTTATCTTACACGTCTCACCTCTATGTTGAAATATTATTTTTAGAGTCTTCAAATCTTGGGAATGGTTTTTTATTTTGATATATTGTGCACTATAATCTAACATTCATGTGGAAAAATAGTTTTGGTGTATCACCACTTAGAATAAGATTTCCTTTTTTGTAGCTTCTAACTCTTTTCCTTTTAAACAAGTTGGTTTAGCATAGATTGTCTTGTAGACACATATTTAGGGAGTTATCCCTATAATCTAGAGGTTTATTTCATCCATAGGCATACCCATAGGCCTAAAAATGTTCCAACATTACCCAAATCTGGGAGAGGATTGAACATTCTCTTCTAGGGTGCAAGATTTGGAAACAACAGTTACTTGTAAAATGGTGAGAGCATGACTTATGTTTCTCTTTAAATGGTGAGACTATGGCTTAGGTTGCTTGAAAAATGGTGAGATCATGACTTACATTTCTCATAAAATGTCAAGAGCATAGAAAAGGGGTGACTGATCTGATCTCAATTTAAATCGAGCACACCCTACATAGTCCTAAGATGGGACCTCAAGTCATTATAGTTCTCTCTTATAGTGAATGAATCTAACTAGCATAGTAACCAATTTAATAAAAAGAGGAAAAATAGTTAAATGACATAGTACAACATAAGAATGTCATGGTGGTACTTTAAGGCATGATAAACAATGTTGTTCCTAATTTTCCCATAAGGAGTTATAATTAGGAAAAAATTACATAGGTTAATGATACTAATTTCCCAAAGGTTGTTATAATTAGTATCATGACAGTGAAATACTAATTTGCCTAAGGGTGGTTATAATCAAGAAAACTTAGTATAGAATAAAATTAGAAATGAAGGATGTAACTACCAAACCACTATCATACTGCCCCAATATATGGCCTCTATTTGGAAATACTGAATTAACTACTAAAAATTAATCTGAATCTTCATGTTAAAATTGGCCATAGAGACAATAAAATGAAACCAAGGCCAAAACTGAGTAGGAAGGGTGAAAATAAACTGATTGATAGGAAAGGTATGGTAGAATGGCATATGGAAGAATGATATGGTATAGTAAATAATTTCAATATTATGGTATAATATAAATGAGCTTCATAGATAATACACCAGGTCTCTTAAGTGAAACAAAGCTTTAAGTGTGTAATTTTCATCGACTCATCAAGTTCATCCCCCTCTGGTGTAGTGAGCTTGTATGCTCCAACACCATTGTTTGCAATAACGATGAAAGGACCAATCTAGTTGGGTTTGAAATTTCCATTGTGTTTCTTCTTGGCCATGGTATTTTATTGGTTTTCCTTGAAAATAAGGTCACTAAGCTTAAATTCTTTATGGATGACCCACATGTTATTATGGAGATAGAGTCAATTTTGGTATGCTTAAAGGTTATTAATTATGGCCATGCATTTCTCATCAAGTAACTCTAGTTATTGCAGTTGATCAACTCGATAATATTCATCATCTAGGACATGCTTTAGAAAGGTGAACAAAGAAGGTAACTTGACCTCAATGGGAAGAATGGCCTCAGTACCATAAATAAGTGAATATGGAATGGCCTCTATTAGAGTATGATAATTAGTATGGTATGCCTAGATGGCACATAATATTCAGAGGTAAAAATTGTAGCCAACATCATTGAAAATATTTTTAAGGATGTTTAAAATGGTTTTGTTAGATGCTTCAGCTTAACCATTACCTTGTGGGTAATATGTTGTGGAAATATGTTGAGTAATTTTGTACTTAGCACATAGTGATTTGAGATCCTTATTTTTGAATGATCTACCATTATTAGATATAATGTCAAAGGGGATAATGGTAGTTGAGATGGTTTAATATGAATTTGGAAATTTGCTTTCCAGTCATGTAAGTGAGGGGTATAGCTTTAACCCACTTAATGTCATATTCAATGGTGGTAAGGATGCATTTATGGCCATCAAATGAAGTGGGGTTTATCTTTACAATGAGATTAAGGCCCCATGTAGTGAATGGCCATGGTGTAAGCATTAGTTTTAGAGCCTTGGCTGGGGCATGATTCAAATTGGCATGCCTTTGACATTTTTTAACATATGCAATTACATATGCATCCATTATTGGCCAATAGTACTGTTGACCCAATTTTGCCCCTCAGGCAAAATCTCGGTCACCTCCTACACCTGCTTCGTAGGCCAGTCATTTTGGTTGCAAGATCCACCTTCAGGTTTTGACAGCACCGTTGCAGAGCATTGTTCATGAAAGACAACAAAAGGCAGAGTTTGTGGACGTTCAAACATCTAGGAGAGAAAGAGGAAAAAAGCTGGAATGTTTGACACTTAGGCAAAAAGAGGGCAGGAAAAAATGCAGAGGGTGGCAAAATCACCGCCCACTACAAGGGCGGGTAAAATGAGCCCACCTACAAAAAATATGCAGAGGGCGGCAAATTCGCCGCCCATAACACAAGAGGCCGTAGACATCGGCCGACGTCGGCAGAACAGCGACAGGCACAAAAGTCAAAAAAGCCCACCCTAAGGTGGTGAAATAGAAAAGCCCGCCCTAAGGCAGTGAAACGAAAAAGCCCACCCTAAGGTGGTGAAATGGGAAAGTCTGCCTATGGCGGCGAATTTGAAACCCCTACCCTAAGGTGGTGAAATGGAAAACCCTGCCCCATGGCGGGGGAGGAGAAATTGCCACCCGGAGTATAATACTACCGACGTCGGTAGCTTTCACGAACCGACGTCGACAATTAGGCCGCCGTCAGCAGCTTATTGGCCGACTTCGGCAGGGTTTCTATATAAAGTCCATGCAAAGGGCGGCAAAATCGCCGCCCACTACAAGGGCGGCAAAATTCACTTGCAGTGCAAAAGAAAAAGCCTACCCAGCCACCGAAGGAGAAGACCAGCACGCAAAACAAGGAAACAAGCATGGCCTTGGTAGACTTGTGATGTCGTCAATAGTATTTTTCATGCTTTCCAATGAAACTCCTCTTGGCTCTTCTGCTATAAATACACAGACTTAGCCATTTCTCAGGATCTTCCTGACTTTTGTAAAGAGCAATGCTCTGTATTTTCCCCACTTGAATCAATAAAAATATAGTTTTACCTCTTTCTTGGATGGATACTCTGTGTATGTTCTCTATGTTTAATCTGTGTTCAGTCATTTCCTTTTAAATGCTCTCACAGGTTTTAAAATACTAATGTATCAGCTATCTACAGAATGTCAATTTGCAGTTTACAGGTGAAGAGTTCCATTTAGGGTGCAGAAACAAAGGAGGTCACTTACAGTATGCATTCCACAGCATCTTGGTGAGTCCCTATTTCCTATATCTTTCCCTGAAACCTCTTTGTCATCCCAGCAACCTAGCCTTTTCTACCAAGTTTCAGTGTAGAGTATACTTGCAATTTTCCTGATTCTGAGAGTGGGTCTGGAAGGTCACTCCTTTATTTTGGTGTATCACCTCTCTTAGAGTAGGCTGTTTGATTTCTTGCACTTCTTTCCCTTTTCACCCCCCCAAGTATACTTATATACCTATATTTTGTGTTACCTGAAACAAACAAGATACATCAGAGGGAACTAGCCCATATCTAGAGACTCCCCTCTCCTGCTTCGCCGTCCCACAGGCGAGAGAGGGGTTTCCATGTTGTGGGGAGAGGGCAAGAATCTGCTTTCCTGCCACTGTGTGCACTTTCCAGCATCAACAGTTTTGGCACACTCGGTGGGACTCCTTTTCTCAACACAGTAGTATTTTCAGGATTGATGCTGGTCCTGCTACAGTCATTTCAAAGATTTTCAGCATCTGGCGACTCCACTGGTAAGAGCTTAGTTCTTTATTTTTAAGACCAGTCACTTAAACTCCTATACCAAAGGTTACCACAAGGTCAGCTTCAAGAGGGGTCCCCTTTGAGTTCATTGAACTACCTTTAAACTCTGCTAAAAGGCTCAGGTTTGAAAGAACTCGCCCTTATCCACTAGTAAACCCTCCTGGCCTTGTTGCAAAAAATACCAACCCAACTAAGCCACAAATACAACCTGTTCTAGCCATGGCCTTGCCTTTTGTAGCTTTTCGTGGTGAGAGCCCTTTAAACCTCCCATGCTATGATTCGATCCCAGGAACAACTCTAAAAAATGTGCCTTCTTTTGATGGAGTGGGACCTATTACAGTGGTTGAGCATATAAAAAATATTGCCAACCTTTGAAATATTCACAATGTAATAGAAGAGAATATTGCCATCAGACTGTTAGCCTTGTCTCTGAAAGGGAAAGCTCTTGACTGGTACGGTACCTTGCCTGTGAATTTTATACATTCCTGGAACGAATTGGGCACCTGTTTAACTGATCGTTTTGGGGAAAAAAGTGATGGCCTCTCTCTTGCAGAACAACTGACCACTATAAAGAGAGCTCCACATGAGTATATGCAGGACTTCAACACGCAATTTCAGAAGACTTGGGATAGAATTCCTGTCCTGGTAAGACCGACTCCCAGCTACGCTTTCTTGTACTACCTAAAAGCTTTAAATAGTGACATCGCTATGATGATCCAATCTATGGGGGGACACGTCCTGCCAGCTGTGTACGACATAGCCATTGCAGCAAAAAATTGCTTAATTCAAGCCGGGAAAATTGCCCCTAGGCCTCATATGCCACTTTTCCCAGAATCGCTACCCCCAATTCAGGTTATTGCTCCTACAATTGCTCCCCTACCTGTCATTGAGAAACCAACGGCTTTTCCATCCAATGAATTAAATGAAGTTAAGGGCCTGTTGTAGAGCATGTCAAATGAACTTGTTGCCCTTAAAAGACAGCAAGCTCAAAACCACAAGCCAAACTAGGGTTATCAGAATTATGGCCATGCTCCTAGACCCCCTTTTCCAAATTATAACCAAAGTTAAGGACAACTCACTACAACCAGGCCTTATCAAAATTATAACTCAGGCCTTTCTTCGTCATCTAAAGCCATGGTGCCTACTCAGAACAATCTAGTGCAGGAGCAGCCAGATCGTTCAACCATGGGACAAAGTCAAGAGCAAGCCGCCCACACAAACGATATGGTCAATTTTTTCTAAAATTCAAAAAATCAGGCTGTTGATTTTTCTCAATTTTTTGAGTTCCCAGCTCAGCCCAGCACGAGTAACAATCAAACTTAGCCAGATTCTACCCTGATAAATCACGAAGAAGGTGAGTTATGTGCAATTAATCATGGGGGCGCTGCAGACAATTAGGCTAATTGTGTTGCAGCCAACACCAGATTTAAAAGGAGAGCGGTTGGAGAAGCACAACCTTCCCCTCAGATAGCAAAAAATCCTCCACCACACCCTTTTCAGAGGGCCCCAATTCCTGGTCAATCATCTGTACCTCTAGCTCCACAGTCTACAGCTCCAGTCGGGATCAGTGCAAAGGAGAGCAAGAAGGGAATCAGCCCCCAAATTAATATAGTTGATCAAATGAAGAAATTGCATGTGAATATTTCTCTTTGGGATTCGTTGTCTCTTCCAGGACAAAAGGAGGTATTGAAAAAAGAATTGCATGAGCTAGATCGATGGGCCACCTTGCCAGACACTAATAATGTCTTAATGACAAATGGACAGCTTTTTGCTCTAGGTCAGGTAAAGAAAGAAGAAAAGACTCCCCCTTTTTATGTATCTTTGATCATAAGAGAATTTTGAGTACATAATTGCATAATTGATAGCAGGGCCAGCACTTCAGTAATGCCTAAATGCATTGCTGATAAGATGGGGTTAAAGTACAAAGCAATGAACAAAGGAGTCTTGCAACTCGATGGAACACCTGCAAAGACAGTCAGAGTCCTGAAAGGACTGAGTTTAACATTGCATGCCTGTCCGACATTCTCAATCCCCTAAGATATAGTGGTAGTAGACATTCCTCCATATTTTGCAATATGTTTGTCTAGGGACTTTACGTCCAAGATAGGGGGCTATCTAGCAGCAAATTGGTCATACCTAGTTTTCAGAACCAAGTACGGAACTAAAGTGAAAATCGAATCTGAGCCACTCTACAAGGACCACCTAGAGCCCTATTCGCCTAAAGCAACGAATGTCAGTTACACTATCATTGATCCAGAAGACTCTCAGACGGACAAATCTTCATCTTCTGCTCTTGAAGGAGTCACAGATCTACTCTTGGATGAGTGGGGAAGCGATAACTTCGAGCACGATCCTTACAAGTTTATTGAAGAAGTGGATCTTGGCGTCTATTGCTTGCATGAAGAAAGTGCCATCATGCCCAATATAATGAAGGAGAATGAAGAAGACCCTGGCCTGTGGCAACTATACTTCGATGGTTCCAGAAGCAAACTGGGTGCTGGTGGTGGGACAATGTTAATCTCCCCTTCCAAAGAAAGGTATTTTTCAGCTTTCCATTTCCAGTTTTCTTGTACATGTAACGTTGCAGAGTATGAGTCTTTGATTCATGGACTTTTGTGGGCAAGAAAAAGAGGGATCAAGAAATTGCAAATCTTGGGGGACAGTGAATTAATTGTGAACCAAATCAGAGGCCTAAACCTGACCAAGAACTCCTTACTGAAGTCTTACAAGCATAGATTTTGGGACTTGATGGAGGATTTCCTTACTCTTAACATTACTTCGATCCCCAGAGAATAGAATAAATAGGTTGACAGGTTGGCAGCTGTTGGTGCCCAATTTGATGTTCCAAAGGAGATAAGCAGGGGTTGTGGTTCGCGCCATTTAAAGGTGGTGGTTCGGCCTTCAATTCCAGATAATGTTACAAATTGGCAGGTCTTCGAAAGCGACCAACAAATAGCTCTTTTTCTGCAGGAAGAAGCTGAGTTTGTGGTCCGCAATCAAGCGAAATTACAACAGCAATATGGAAATCAGATTGTTCAATTAAAGAAAAATAAACTCCCTAAGGGTCTGGTCACACTTGAAAGTATTTTCAACGGAGAAGACCAACTAAGAGATGACAAAGCATGCATCACTACCAAAGAGGAGAATTATGAAAAAGTTGAAATCTTCAAGGACAAGTTGCTAGCGCTTGGTAAGGTCTGCACGTTTCAAGAAAGGCAAAATTTCATTCTGTTGTGTCAGGAGTTCGCTGACGTCTTCGCCTGGAACTATAGCGACTTGAAAGGCTTCAATCCAAGGCTCGCCCAGCACACTATTGAATTAGATGAAGGCACAAAACCAGTCACACAAAAGTAGAGGCCTGTAAATCTGATGGTCGAGCTCCTTATGAAGAAAGAATTGGTCAAGTTGATTGAGTCCAGCATTATATTTCCGATCAAACATTCCTCATGGTTGGCCAATTTGGTTCCAATTAGAAAGAAAAATGGGGAGATCAGGGTGTGCATTGGTTTCAGAGACCTTAATAAAGTCTCTTTAAAAGATCATTATCCCCTTCCAAACATGGAGCAGATCCTCCAAAAGGTAACTGGTTCTGAACGCTTCACCCTCCTGGATGGCTATTCGGGATATAATCAAATTCTGGTGCGAGACTCCGACCAATACAAAACAGCCTTCACCACTAAATGGGGAACGTTCACCTACCAGAAGATGCCTTTCGAGCTATCCAATGCTAGCGCTACTTTTTAGCGAGCCATGAACATGGCTTTCAGTGGTTTGATAAACAAGAACGTGCTGGTGTATCTCGATGATATAACAGTTTTCTCCAAAGAGGCAGGGCAGCAAATGAAGCACCTCAGACATATTTTTGAGAGGTGCAGGGAATTTGACATCTCCCTAAATCCAAAGAAATGTGTATTTGCAGTTCATGAGGGGAAACTTCTTGGCCACATTGTGTCCAAGAAAGGTTTGTCTATTGACCCAGAAAGAGTCCGCTCCATTCTGGAGATGTCCCTACCAAAACACAAAAAAGGCCTTCAGAGTTTCTTTGGCAGGATAAATTTCATTCGGAGGTTCATTTCAAACTTTTCTGAAATAGTTAAACCCTTGACCTCCTTGCTAAAGAAGGGTGAAGAATTCAAATGGACGACGCCAAGGAAGGATAGCTTTGAAGCTATCAAACAGGCTTTGACCCAGGCTCCCGCTCTAATTAGCCCCGACTTCAATAAAGACCTCAATCTCTATACTTTCAGCAATGGAGAAGTAATATCTGCCATGCTTACCCAAGCAAACAGTGATGACCTCGAGCAGCCACTCGCCTTCTTCAGCCAGAGGTTAGAGGACTTCGAAACTAGGTACACCTATGTAGAGAAGCAAGTCCTGGCAGTAGTGCGCAGCCTGAAGAAATTCAGATATATGTTGTCAAATAGCAAGATCCATCTCATGGTTCCACATCCTGGCGTCAAAGATTTCTTGACCAATCGAGACTTAAACAAAAAAGGAGCGGGATGGATCACCAAGGTAATGGAGTACGACATAGACATCAAAATCACCAAGTTGGTGAGAGGAAGGGGCCTATGTGAACAGCTAGCCGCAAATTTGAGACAAAAGGATGAAGATAGCTTGCTAATTCATGATGTAGCCACTGCAAAAGAACCAGCTGTCGTAAGAGATTGGACACTGGACATGAGGCGTTTCCTTCTTACGGTGAATGTCCATAGGGTCTCGATAGGGCCAGAAGAAGGTATTTTAAACTTCAGTCCCTTCCCTATGTTTTGATTGACGGAATATTATTTAGGAAAGATCTCTCTGGGGTTCTCCTGAGATGCATTGACTCCAGTCAGACTGACAAGGTATTGGCTGAGTTTCACGATGGGCCGGCAGGCGGCCATTTCGCCCCTAAGACCACAGCAGCAAAAATAATGAGAGCTGGCTATTTTTGGCCCACTCTCTTCAAGGATACCCATGCTTGGGTAAGAAAGTGTCAGAAGTGTGCACTCTTTGATAGAAAGCAGTGATTGGCTGCCATTCCCCTATAGCCCATTCAAATTGAACAACCATTCATGTAGTGGGGCCTAGATTTCATAGGGATGATCAATCCTCCCTCTAGCACCGGACACAAGTGGGTCCTGACTGCTATGGATTATTTCATTAGGTGGGTGGAAGCCATTGCTTTGAAAGAAGCAAATGAAAGCGCGGTCTTGGATTTCTATGAGGACTTAGTGACACATTTTGGGTCCCAGCCACTATAATCTCAGATAACGCCTTGGCTTTTCTAGGGACAAAAACTAGTGAATGGGCGCTAAGGTATGGTATATACCTCAACACCTCATCAAATTACTACCTGCAGGGGAATGGACTAGCTGAGTCCACTAACAAAAATTTGATCAGGATTATAAAGAGGACCATGGAAGAAAATCAGAGAACTTGGCATACCAAGTTGAAAATAGCTTTATGTGCCGATCGAATCACCCCGAAAAGATCAATCAGAAATTCTCCATACACGCTTGTGTATGGAAGGGAAGCAAGGCTTCCTATCTCACTCGAATTTCCAGCACTGGACCTCGCTCATCAACTGTAGCTAGAAGAAGGAAACAGCATGGAGGTCAGATTGTGTGAACTAATGGAGCTCCAGGAGGTAAGGAATCAGGCCATGGTCTCTATGATCAGTCGCCAGTATCAGGTGAAAAGACATTTCGATAAGAAGTCTTCGTCAAAGAATTTTGCCAAAGGAGACATTGTCCTAAAATGGGACGAGGATAGAGCTAAGCCCGGAAAACATGCAAAATTTGATGCCCTCTGGAGCGATCCTTACATAATTACTCAGTGCAAGCAGCATAACGCATTCTAGCTCTCCAGGTTGGACGGTGAAGAATTGCGTATCCCAGTCAACGAGATACATCTGAAGCATTGCCACTGAATTTTGGTTCGGCTGTACATAGTTTTCTCTTGTTTTTCTTCCCTATTTTCCCTAGGTGCAGTTTGCACAGTTAGTTATTTTTAGTCTTGTGTGTTTCCCTTTGCAGTGGGGGTAAATTCTATATATTTTGATTTTGGGATATTTTGAGCTGTCGTAAACCATCTTCAAAGTGACCATCTGACTCCGCACCCAATGGATATGCAAGGCAACTGGGTTCTAAGCATAGCAGGCATGCTTCCCCCGCGAGTCGCCAATTTGTTGACCCAATTTTTCCCCTTAGGCAAAATCTCGGTCACCTCCTACACCTACTTCGCAGGCCAGTCATTTTGGGTTGCAAGATCCACCTTCAAGTTTTGACAGCACCATTGCAGAGCATTGTTCATGAAAGACAACAAAAGGCAGAGTCTGTGGATGTTCAAACATCCAGGAGAGAAAGAGGAAAAAAGCTAGAATGTTCGACACTTAGGCAAAAAGAGGGCAGGAAAAAATGCAGAGGGCGGCAAAATCACCGCCCACTACAAGGGCGGGTAAAATGAGCCCACCTACAAAAAATATGCAGAGGGCGGCAAATTCACCGCCCATAACACAAGAGGCCGTGGACATCGGCCGACGTCGGCAATATTGCCATCGTCGGCACCCTACATGAGTCGACGTCGGTAGAACCACCAACATTGGCAGAACAGCGGCAGGCACAAAAGTTAGAAAAGCCCGCCCTAAGGTGGTCAAATAGAAAAGCCCGCCCTAAGGTGGCGAAACGGAAAAGCCCACCCTAAGGCGGCAAAATGGAAAAGTCTGCCTATGGCGGTGGATTTGAAACCCCCGCCCTAAGGCGGTGAAATGGAAAACCCCGCCCCATGGCGGGGGAGGAGAAATTGCCGCCCGAAGTATAATACTGCCGACGTCGGTAGCTTTCACGAACCGACGTCGGCAATTAGGCCGCTGTCGGCAGCTTATCGGCCGACGTCGGCAGGGTTTCTATATAAAGTCCATGCAAAGGGCGGCAAAATCGCCGCCCACTACAAGGGCGGCAAAATTCACTTGCAGTGCAAAAGAAAAAGCCCATCCAGCCACCGGAGGAGAAGACCAGCACGCAAAATGAGGCAACAAGCATGGCCTTGGCAGACTTGTGATGTCGTCAATAGTGTTTTTCATGCTTTCCAATGAAACTCCTCTTGGCTCTTCTGCTATAAATACACAGACTTAGCCATTTCTCAGGATCTTCCTGACTTTTGTAAAGAGCAATGCTCTGTATTTTCCCCACCTGAATCAATACAAATATAGTTTTACCTCTTTCTTGGATGGATACTCTGTGTATGTTCTCTATGTTTAATCTGTGTTCAGTCATTTCCTTTTAAATGCTCTCACAGGTTTTAAAATACTAATGTATCAGCTATCTACAGAATGTCAGTTTGCAGTTTACAGGTGAAGAGTTCCATCTAGGGTGCAGAAACAAAGGAGGTCACTTACAGTATGCATTCCACAGCATCTTGGTGAGTCCCTGTTTCCTATATCTTTCCCTGAAACCTCCCTGTCATCCCAGCAACCTGGCCTTTTCTACCAAGTTTTAGTGTAGAGTATACTTGCAATTTTCCTGATTCTGAGAGTGGGTCTGGAAGGTCACTCCTTTATTTTAGTGTATCACCTCTCTTAGAATAGGTTGTTTGCTTTCTTGCACTTCTTTCCCTTTTCACCCCCCCAAGTATACCTATATACCTATATTTTACGTTACCTGAAACAAACAAGATACATCAGAGGGAACTATCCCATATCTAGAGACTCCCCTCTCCTGCTTCGCCATCCCACAGGCGAGAGAGGGGTTTCCATGTTGTGGGGAGAGGGCAGGAATCTGCTTTCCTGCCGCTGGGTGCACTTTCTAGTGTCAACAAGTACCTAGTATGAAAGAGGTTTTTAGATAGGAAAACCCCATTTGTGTGGGCTCCACATACTCTTTCATGAACTTCCCATAATGCTAATGTTGATTCTACCATAGTTAAATAATGAAGTATAGCTTCATCAAAACTATGGTGGTAAAGGGTTGGTCTAAGTAAGGTATAATGTGCATCATGGTGGATAAAGGCCTTGGATTTATTATGGGATAGGTCTAGTGGCATAATGTGGTCATGAAGATAGGAATAAAGGTTAGAATACCATACAAAGCTGAGACCAACAATGTCATAGATCATTACAATGGTTGAAGGTTCATGAGTTGGCATTAGAATATTTTCAATGAGAAATTGGTATTCTTTTGTTGTATCTATATGTCAAATTAAAGATCAAATGGTGGGCATGGCATCAATTTTTATATTACTATCCTTTGGTATATGATTGAACTATACATCAATAATTTTCTATTTGAGAGTGCCAACCATGGCCTTGTATGTCACTAGCTTGTCATCCTTGGTTTGAAAATGGCATATACCCTGATTAATGAGTAACTGAGAATCACCATAAACCTTAAGATGTTTAATATTCCATTTTACTACCTAATGAAGTCTTGTAATAAGTCCTTCATATTTAGCCATCTTATTGGTATAAAGAAATATTATCTAGAATGATTTAGGGATAAGATCCCCCTATGGTTTAATAAATAAAAGGTTTTCCCCTAATTCATGTGCTATGAATGATCCATCAAAATATAGCTTCCAGTACTACTCCTTGAGAGATGTTTCAATGATGGTCATAATGGACTTATCTGGGAATTGAAATGTTAGTGGATTTGTATCTACAAGGGAAGTTTTAACAAGCTAATCTATAAGAACTTGTCCCTTGATGGCCTTCTAGTTGATGTATTCTATATCAAACTCACTAAGAAACATGATCCATTTGGCCATGCGGCCTTGTAAAGATGTTTTGGATAGTAGATACTTGAGTGGATATACTTTTTAAATAACCATGGTCTTGTATTTTAACATGTAATGTCATAGTTTTTGAGTTGTAAAGACCATAACTAAATAGGATTTTTCAATGGGCATTTAATTATGCTCATACATGACCAACATACAACTTAGATAGTACATGACATGCTCTTTTTCATTATCATCATGCTGATCTAGAAATGCCCCTAGGGCTTTGTTTATGGTAGATAGATATAATAAAAATGGATTTCTTGGCATAAGAGGCAACAAAATAGGTGGATTAGAAAGATAGTCCTTTGGTGTTGAAAAACTTTCTAGCATTTTTCATCCCAATGAAACATGACACCCTTCTTCAATAAGTGTGTAAATGGGTTGCATATATTAGCCAACTAATAAATGAAGTGTCTGATGGACTAGATTTTGACCTATAAACTACATAGTTGATTCAAATCAGACGGTGGTGGCATGTTTATAATGACTTGTACTTTGGTAGGATCGAATTCAATGCCTCTGTGAAACATAATGAAGCCAAGAAATTTGATTGAATTAACTCCAAAAACACATTTATTAAATTAATTCTAACCTTGTATTCATGTAGTCTCTCAAATATCCATCATAGTTATATTGGATGATCAGCCTTGGTCTTTGATTTTCTTAGTTTGTCATCAATGTAGTCTTCAACAATGTCATGCGTCATATCATGAAATATGATGATTATGGCTCTTTTATATGTGGTCCCAACATTTTTGAGACCAAATGGCATAATATGATGATAAAATGTTACCCATGGAGTGGTAAATGTTGTTTTATGTTAGTTTTATGAGGCAATCCAGATCTCATTATATCCCAAGAATATATCTATTAGTGAAATAATTTTGTGCCTAATCATGTAATCAACCATCATGCCAATGTTTAGTAGAGGATAGTTACCCTTGGGATAGGCCTTTTTATGTCTTTGAAATAAGTGCATATTCTGATTCCCTCTAGATTCTTACTAACTAACACAACATTTGAGATCCACTCTGAATAGTCAATTAGTCAAATACATCTTGCTTCTAAGAGTTTTTCCAACTCTTTCTTCACTAATACAATAATGTGAGGATGTATCTTACACAATTTTTATTTCATAGGTTTGGCATCAGGATGGACCACAAAGTGGTGTACAACTAACATGAGGTCTAAACCTAGCATGTTAGAGTAACATGTTAGAGTAGGCCTGGGCAAATATATCAAAAAATTCCCTCAAAAGGGCTATTAAGACTTTACGTTCCTCCTCAATTAGGGATGCACCTATTTTGATCCATTTCAGGTCATTTGGAATCCTAATTTTAACTTTTTTCATATCTTCCATGAGAAGAGTCAAACTATTTTTTAGAATGGTTGGCAAATATTTGAAATGGCTTGCAATGGTAGAGTGATCTATTAGTATTGATTTTTCAATTTTTTTAAGGTATGAGGAATCAGAATATCCTAATGACAAGAATGGCCATGTGATAAACACTATTAGGAACTCTTGGATGATTCAATCAAAATCTTACTATTCTTTAGAATTGTACATGGACCAATAGGCAAGTTCATCATTGGTGGTATATTGAGTTATGTTTAAGGAAGGTTGAACACCCCCATCTAATGGTGCCTAAAATAAGTTTTCACTAGAAGACTATCCTTTTTCTTTACTTTTTCCCTAGTCCAAAATTGCCTCAAAGAGGTTTTCACTTTGAGACCTCAATGTTTTATTTAATTATTTTTTACTAAGGGTGTTCACCTATTCTCTAAAATAGGTTGTAGGATCTAACTTAATTGAGAACCATTATTTGTGGTCTCCCAATGGAACATTATCTCTCAGGCCTAGAAAATTGCAAAAGGCCTCATCATTTTCAAACTCATCTATAGGCACTATGGATTCTTGTTGGTCCCACTCTATAAGTTGAGGGTGATAAAGAGGGAGGGGATTATTGTAAATGACTAGTCTAAGGGTATAAGTGGAATTAGTGTCAAATAAATTAGTATTGGCCAGGTCATTGAAATGGTTATGATCAGACTCTACTTCATTGTTGGCATCATCATCACTAGTCATTGGCATTAGAACATGAATAATCTATGTGGGGTGACCCCCAGGTGGTTTAAATCTGATACCATAGGTTCTTTTGTACTGAGTGGTAGTAATTTTCATAAGTGTGTTTTTCCATGATCCTATTATGAATAATATACTTGGAATTTTGATAAAAATTGACTAGCTTGTCATTATACAACCAAGATTCATCATCTACAAGTGGGTCTTGTTCTTGGCCATTGGTTGATGTGAAAATGATAGGGGTTAAACTATGTCATTTACCTTTTCCACTTCATTTCCATTCTATGCAAGGTGGTTTGGCTTTAGGTCTTCCATAGGACTTGGGGTTTTATTGGAGTTTGTCAATGTGGAATGTATCATAGGTCAAATATTCTCTTGGGCCATTAGCTAATATTGTATAATTATTAGACATTTTATGAGGTGGCATATGGGAAAGTGAATCAAGGGTATCTAGGTCAATGCAATTGGCCTCTAGCAAATCCACAACTATTTCTTTCCCTTTATCCTTCTTGGCAACTAGATTCAGGCCAAAATGAAAGTTATAGATTTCATACTTAGCCTTTAAATGCTTATAGTACTTATATGGATGCTAATCTTCATGGATGGTAACCTCCATACCTGAATAGGAGAACTTGATACACTAGTGCAATTTTAAAGGCATTGCATGAATCTCATGTATACAAAGTCTACCCAAAAGTAAGTTGTATGACAAAATCAAGGTCTAACACATGTCATAATGTATCATGGATCAAGAGCAAAATGATAACTAGAAAGATGATGGTGCATTATGATTCTCATTCTTCATTATCATAGGCTTTGATTGTGATTATTTTTAGCTAGAGATCAGATATTGTATACTCAAGAAACTTGATGAGCTTTAGAGGCATAATATTTAGACTTGATTCATTGTCTATGAGAACATGCTTCACTTTGTGTTATATTATGACAACTTTGACATACAATCAATTATTATTCAAAGGGACAAGGGATGACAAATCACTTTGGTCAAAGGTTAACTTTTGGCTTGGGGATAGATGTCCAACTAGAACTTGAAATTTGTTTAGAGATGTGTCATTTGGAACTTGGGATTGGGTAAGGAACTTTGTCAAGATATTTTTGTGGATTATATACATACACAACAAATCCAAAATGGAGATTTGTGTAAGAATATTATATAATTGTTTCAAAATATCAAAATGTCTTTTCTTATATAATGATAAATGGTTTATTCCTAGCTAAAATGGTGGGTTAGATGGGTAAAGTGGTAAATGCTTGTGAGCCTAATATGGTAATCTTTGACTATCAAGATATGATTAAATTTTCAAGATTAAACTAGGACCATTATTTCTAGAAAATGAGGGTATAAGGGGATAGATAGGATAAGTCTTGGTTACTGGTACACTTATGTGTGGTCATCGGTCAATGATGAGTCATCAATATAGGGTCCAAAAGCAATAATCCTTGATTGATGGTATGCATGTATGAAGTCCTCAATTAAGGAAGGATAACCAACATAGGTTAGTTGGTTGAAATTTTTTATCAATGGCCTTGTTTTATTGGTACTTAGTCTTGGATTGATGGAGATAGTGTAAATGTGACCTCCTGCAATATGGCCTACAACTTTGTTATAGTCATGTGCAGTTGTATGGTAGGTATGCTAGTTATCAGAATCATTCAGGCCTTAGTTTTGTCCATTTGGTTGAAATTGGTTATATTTCTATTGATTTTTTTGGTTTTGTCTTAACTATTGATACTATTATTGTTGTTGTTATGGCCTCTATTTTTGTTGATGTTAATTTTTGTTATATTATAGAAAGGGGTTTTGACAAATACCAAGGTTCTGATTAGATGTGGAAGCTTCATTATCTAATGTTATCTACCCATTTTATAACATATTATGAATAATATGTATTTACACACAATGATGCAAATTAGGCCCTTTAATCTAATGATATTCACAAAACTCATTTTACCTATACCAATCTAGATAGGGAATGCCCTCAAAATAGTGATTCAAAATAGGCCAACTAATTAGATTAATGATGGATAGCTTATTGAACATGGGTTTAATTGGCTATCCAAGTTCACTAAAGATGCGATGAGTAAGTATAGTTCTCTTTAGAGGAGGGGTTTGCAAAGGCAAAGGTTGATGTGATTTTTGTGCTAGGCTAGGTTATTGTACTTGTTCCTTTTGTTGAATGGGTTATTGGTCAAGAGTAATTTGCATATGCAACATGGATTAAGTAGATTATGATTTTACCTTTTGTATATGTCATGATTTAGTTACTCCATTACCAAAAAAATTCTTTTTTAATTAAATGGCTTGGATTTATCATAATTATTAGCTTGGGTTGGTTGTAATGCTTGCACTTAGACTTGGTTCTAGTTTTGGCCATTATTTTGGTTTGGACTTTGGTTCTGATTTGATGAGGTTATCATGATGATCCTTTTTTTAATCAAGGATCTTTCAATCAAAAACCTTTGCCAATTATTTCCTTAAAAGTATGTGCACATTTAAACTTCAAATGGTAAGATATCTCACTATGCAAATTCTTGATAAACACAATAGTTAATTACTTGTCTAGTAAACTATGGGTGAATCGACTGGTTAGTGCTCTCCATTGCTATAGATAACTAGAAAAGCTTTCCCCAATCTTGTATTTTTCTTGTATCAAATATAGAAATGAAATATCATGTATGAGATTGTAGGAAAAGTGTTGCACAAACATTTCTGAAAGATCATCAAAATTAGAGACTGAGTTTTTGGGCAATATTAGAAAGCATTCCAAAGCTTATCTTTCTAGACTCATTGGAAACAATAGTAGGAGTTATATGTCATTTTATGCCACTGGTTTACAAGTAACAAATAATTCTATTAAATGGGCCTTGGGGTCTCCTTTACCCTTGTACTTGTCAAGTTTTGATAGTTTATACCTTGGAGGAAATGGTATTTACAAGTACTCCATGTTGAATAGGTAGGAACACACATCATCAAAATTGAAATTCTTGGTCTATTTCCCATCATGGATGATGGCACTTACCTCCTTCATTTATTTTATCTCTTGTGAGAAGAAGCTAGAGGGAACATTGGCTTGAGGTGCAAGTTGGATAGTCAAAAGTGGATTACTTTCATTGGCATATAATGGAGGCATGGTTTGCTATGAAATGTTGGTTTGGTTAGGGAATTGATGAGGAATATTCATACATGGATTATGATGAAATTATTGTAATTACATTCATTAAGGTATGATATTATAATTAGGATTAGGTATGTAGGTCTAGTTTTGGTGAAATTATGGCTAAGATGGAAGGATATTATTGGGAGTAAAGTACTATTCCTATTGAGATTGAATAGGGATGTACTATCAACTAGTTAAACCTAGATAATTAAGGGTAACTTTTGAACTAAGGCCTTATCATTGAATTTGTGGCACATTTCAAACAAAAGGCAATTGCTTCCTAATCAGTAATTATGGAATGATAAAACCTCTTAGTTGTGTCAACCCCTTTTATGAAGTAGGTGGTAATAGAGGTTTTAGAATTTGTCACTTCCCAATAGCTATATGTTATTGATTATACATCAATTTTGATTTTAATGGTATATTGGTCTAATATTGAAGATGTATACTTATTAGTACTTGATGAGGTTGAACATTAGTTGCACTCTATGGTGGTAGCAGAATGTTCAATTTTAGCTATGTTGGTATGTTGGATTGTGCATATTATTTTGGAATGTTAGTCATCAATTGTGGTGGTGGAGTAAAATTCATCACATTATGTTGAGGCATGGTACTAGTTTTTTATTGACTACTTAATCTATGCGGTTGTGTGTTTAAAGAAGTATTTGGTTGAGGATTAGAGGTTGTTATTTATGGATGGGAGATATAATTTACTACCCCCTATGTTTTTAAACCATTCATGGTGTTGAATAAAGGCACATTTTGTTGTGGACTCATTTTTTGTGCACTTACACCATTTTGGTTTGGATTGGATGATACTTGTGTATTGTTCACTATGTTTGGCTCACTATTTTACATAGAAGCATAAGATACTTATTCGATATCTAAGGAATTGAACATGTACCCAATTGAGATTTTGTGAATTAATGGCTCTATACCTTGATTTTATTGTCTTGTCAATTTGATTAAGACCCCTATTAAAGGAGCTAGCTCAATAAGTTGAGCATTTGACATGGTCATGTTTTTCAAGTTATATGCTAAGTTTAGATAGGTTTGGTATGTTTTCTACATCTATATGAATTGTTCCTCTATGAGTCCCTCTCTTATGAAAAACATATAATGGTCCTAATATGGAATCAATAATAGAGCTTGTGGATTTTTGGAAGAGGCCTATTCATTATTTTGATTTTAAGGTACATTGTAAGGCACTCTTACTAGACTTAGCAAGTTTTTTTGGGGAAATTCTATTGTAAACTTAGCCCCTACCTCTGTGTATTTGATTAAAACTTCATCCTTGTTTTAAATCAAGTGATGATCGAATAAATAAGGTTCATAAGATGATGGAATTGTAATATAGTAAGTTATTATTAAGCTTATTCTACAATTGATGCTATACTAGCTAGGTATTGCATTGTTTGCTCTTAGTCCTACTCCAAATAAAGAGGCATGTTGACTAAATAATGAGCCAAAGGATATTGGATTTTTTACCCTTATTGAATTTTATAAGGTGGATAAGGATCTATCTCAAAAATTACATCATCACCATAGGGGTCTTGAACAAAGTCCTATTGTGTGACCACATTACCATATATTGGATTGTACATGACACCAATACGAGTATAGTGAGACATGTTTGAATCAATGGGGAATGTTTCATAACAAAGGCTGAGAGTTCTAAAAACTTTAAAAAATAATGTCTAAAAAAATAAATCGTTTGAACTTGGTCTAACTTGGTCAAAGGATGGAGTTGTATCTTTAAAATGGGTCTATGATAAAACTTGGTAAAATAGTCTAATGTCAAATTCCTAACATTAAATGTCTCACACAAAAGGTCAAGTGGATGAACTAAAATCAAAATGCTAAACTCTATGTTCAAAGTGTTCCAAATAAGTCCAATCTAAGAAAATAAAAGTTGTTAGGTCTTTTAACCAAATACAACATCAAAATTTAGGCTCAAAATAGGCATGTGATAGGACTTATGGAAAAATAAGCACAAAATCTAGAATTTAAACAAAAGGAGGTGATTTAATCTAATAAATATAAAACACTTTGTCATAGACTAGGCTTTCAACTTTAGACATGAACTTGGTCAATTAATATAAGGCATAAAACAAAAAGGCATATGAGAGATAGGTTATTTTTCCCAAATAAAGGCACAAACAATAGTTTTCAAATTAGGTAAAGAATTAGCCTAAGTTACACATCTCAAAATAGAAAGATCAGTGTCTAATCCTAAATTACACAAGGCATAAATAGAAATCAATAAATGTTTGGATTTCAACTTGCTAAGGTTAATTAAAAACTCAACTTAGGAAACTAGGTTTCCTTGATCAAAAAACAAGCTAGATAAAGGTGAAAGACATAATGACACTAGACAAAAATCCCAAAAGGCATACATAGATTGGTCTCAAAATCATAATTTAGACACAAGGCAAGCAAGTCTATGAAATTTTTTGAGAAGTGTAATGATGTTATCTTGCTATAAAGATATGATAATGGTTAGTTTCAAGACTAAAAGGCACAAATATTGAAATGTATTGGGTAGTGTAATGTTACCCTTTTGAATTAAGTGACACACACACAAATATTTGTCAAAAGACTACGGTAAAAGTATGGTGCCAAACAGATGGAATAACACCTCCTCAAAAAATGGAGTCATGTATAATATAAGACTTATTTTGACATGGAATAACAAACAAAATAGATATTTTAGAGTCAAAACCAATGTAATAAAGGATAAAATAACATAAAACACCTAAGTGTAATGTCCTAGATCTTAAAACTAGCAAGGTTGTATAGTACTATTAAATTCCATCTATATATGTGCTCTTAAAGGATTTTAAGTGTTAATCCAAAAATATAAGTACATGGATAAGTAGGGTTTTTACAACCCCCCTTATCTCAGGATATTTTACACCAACATGGAACTTTAGGCTACTCACCTTGTATCAATAGTATTTATGCAACAAGTGGGGTTGTTCTAATCTATGAATTTTCACGTGTCTATATAGTCCTAAGTGTGGTTGACACTATAGATGAATAACATCAATTGAATTCATACCAACTAACTTAATATTTAGGGGTCTATTCCTTTGTATAATTATTCCTTTCATGTACTTCTTAGTGGAATCCCTTGGTTAGCTAGACCTGACTCGGGTTTTCATTATGATCAGAGAGGCTAAATGCTTGTCCCATAGAAATCATAGTATTAATGACCTAATTTATGTACCCCAGTATGTAACAGGGTTGGTATGATGCTAGGAGATGAAACTTTAGGTCAACGTAGCCTTAGAGAACTCATGAGGAGGCTATGAACTCCTCTTCACAATCTAAATTACATAAAAATAAATGATAAGTAAAAAGACTTTAAGATCATGTTTAAATCACTCAAACCATATAGATCTAAGGAGAACCTTAATTACATTCTTTTCATACCTTTTTAAAAGACATAAATGCAAATAAAGAACACTTTTGGTCACCCAAGTTCCCTGAATGGGATGGGGGGAGAGCATACATGCATCAATCATTTTGTGAGAATAAACAGTTTTCAACAAACAAAGCATATAATGAACATTATCAAGAGCATGTAAAAAAGTGTTTAAAATTCATTTTAATGCCCCAAAATGATATGTGTTATGAATTTTTAATCCCATTGTCAATTTTTTGTTGATAACTTTCCAAAAACTTGCACAAAACAACTAAGCATAAAAATGTCTAGATTTTTTTTAGGCACTAAATGAAATGTTTCAAGATTTAAACACTAATAAATTTATACCCCTTTATAGCTTAGGTCCTAAAATTTTTATATGGTTTTTTCCTACTTTTAATAAATTTAATTTATAAACAAATCAATTCTCAAAACTTTCTCTTAGGTTTACATAGTGGAAAAATGCAGAACATAGAGCAAAACTACAAACCTACAAAACCACAATCATAAGTTCAAAAAAGAAATTTATATAAAAATAGATCATAACATGATATATCTCTATTCTATTTGAAAAATCACTAATAATAGGGTAAAATCATAACTCTAAGAATCATGATACTGTAACGTAACCTAAAATGGTTAGCCTAATTGCTAGTGGTTAGGATGTAACATCATTATTTATCAAGCAATATCGTGACTTACAAAATTGTGGTGTTATGATATTGAAACTATTAGAGTCGTGATATTATAATATCAAAATTTTCCCTATATGAAAAATAGTCAGTATAAATTCTAACCATTAGTTACAAAAATTTAAAAATAGGGGCAATAATGTGACTATGTGAGTTACGATATTATTGTAATATCATGACTCTAGAGAGAGAAACTGTAACTACAAAGGGAAAACTCACCACTTCCATAAAACCATCTCTTTTCCTTCACTTTTCACCTATTTTGGTTAGTAAGGTAAAAATTTTACATGTAAATCATTATTAGAATGGTCTTAAAGGATTTAGGAGCAACTTTGTGGGGTGTATATCCCATCAGGTATGCCATTTATGATCATATGAATCCAAGAAGGGAGGTTAGTAACATGTTAGTTTAAGTAATAAAAACTTCAAGAAATATATTAACACTTACACTTCAAGCCTAGATCTTAGGGGTGAGCTTAGTTAACAAAATACAAAAGAGAGCACAACTAAAAGGCAAAAGATAATAAATCCTTTACCTTCTTTGAGAGCTCCAAATGCATTGTTGAGTGGCTTGCTTGGCTTGTTCTTAAAAGAGTCTTTGGAAATGGAGGTTATGTAGATCCTTCTCTCCTTAGCACCATTTATTGATTTTGATTTGTCTTGATTAAGATTTTATAATTATAACACTACTCTCAAGGCAATTTTTGCATTAGAACACTACTCTTCTCAAAATTTTGGAATCATTTGTGTATGATAAATTTACACCAAAATAACTTAAAATTCAATAGGAAAGGCATTATATTTATATAAAATGGATCTAACCCCAACCCAAGGTGAGTCAAGGTGGAGTTAAGGCTTAGTATGGGTTCAAACATAACCTAGGTGAGTCAAATCAACCCCAGTAGAGTTAATAGTTATCAATTAATCATGATTTGTAATGAATAGGCATGGGTCTCTAAAATGAGATATTTTAGGATATTTCTAAAGAGCTTGACAACTTAAAAAATATCATGATGATAGGCTAGGATATTTGAATTTTTGAATCTCCTTTTTAGATATTCATTAATTTCAAATGGATAATTCAACTAGGCATTTAATTTGGTTTAGATTGATAATTAATTTTGATTAGCCATTTATATCTTTCAATATTTTATATTTGTTCATGTGTCCTAATTAATAGGTCCATAGGCCAAATTGACTTTTGTAATTCCCTAGGATGATTAAAGATGAATCCATGAAAGCTTATAGTTGCATATGGTAGGATACCCCAATTAGGGATGTCTCAACATGATTATGAGCTTTGATGAATGATGCACAGGAAAATTTGGGATGTTAAGTGATTCCTAGGCTTAATTTTCAATAGTTGGTAGGAATCGGTCTAAAGTCAGTTCAAAATCTAGAGGTGGCCAATTTTATGTGTCTACATCACCTAGTTAAAATCAAAATTTAGTCCAAATGTCTAAATCCAGTCAAAGTGCATTTGTGAAATGGAAAGTTCTTATGGACAATCAATTAGAATATGTATAACAAGCATACTAAAATTATCTTAACCTAGCTTAGAATTTTAATGCAATGGTTGTTTCAAACATGCCAATTATAGATCTATCTTCTTCAATAGGGCCACAAAAAAATTCTTCAGTCTATACAAATTAAAACATAGACCTATTTAGCCAAAGTACGTTGGTTGGAGACATGTAAAATATCCCAGTTTCTATAGAATAAATTATCCCTCAAATGAAATACCTCACTCAAAACATTACAGATAGGATGCAATTGTAATCCAATATAAACCAAGGTGGCTCTAATTTACCATTGAGAAACACAAAGTATATTCCTCCAATCAATACTTCAAGTGGTTTATAAAAAGAAGGGATATGTATGCCTATTTACAAAATAAAACAAACAACCTCCACTCTTCAACAAATTGCTTCCTCGAGTATACAACAGGGGGTAATGACCTAAAAATAACATATCAACATATCACCTCAACAAGTGTAGAACACTATGCCACCTCAATAGGGGAAAATAAATGTTTTAAAATAGGTGCCAGATAGTCAACAACAAGAAGTGCCAAAACCTCAAAAAGTGCTTAACCAATAATATGTGTTTAATCAACAACAAAATTCTAATGTACATTAACTACCAAGTACTAGGAAATAGTTGCCTTTCACCTAATAAGTATCACACATATGACATGGATCCAAATTTCAACACCAACATTAGGGTTCTAGGAAGTAACATGTTCCCTATACACAATAGGGTTTGATGAGTATATATCAAGTTCCTACCCAAACTTATAAATACCAACATATTCTACCTAGCTAAATTCCATTACCTCAGCCATAATTTTCCAACCAAGGATATGTAGCTAACCCTATCTAATTTTTTTTCCAATAGAAATTTATTTTATATAAAAAATACAATCCTAATGCACAAATACATATACCTAGTCATTTTACTAACCCAACCAACATTACACAGTATGTCATTCCCTTATACTATAGTCAAGGTAATCCACCCTTGACTGTGCAACCCCAAAAGCAACATGCCATGCCATATAACTTCCTTTCCCAAGAGTTAAAATAAATTAAGGATGCAATTCAAGCCATTTAGACTAGAAAGGAAATAAATAAATTCAAATTGGATGAAATATACTCGTATCCATTCAACATACATTATATTCAAATACCATTTCTACCATGTTATGAGCTGCCTAAAATTAACAAATATAAATGTAGAGGTAACCCCAAAGAAAATTTGAAAGAATTATTTTTTACTTTGCAATTAGTGGCATACATTTACATATATTTACTTCTACTCTTTCCAATAAGTATAGCCAAACAAGCCTTATAATGGAATTTAAAATTATCAAATAATTCCATACTTGACTTTGATGATATTTTTGAGAAGTTCATACAATGTTTTTCCTATAATATCAAACATGAGATTACAGTTGTGGAATTGGGCTAAGAAAAATATAAAATGGTGAAAGATTCACTACTTACTTATAATGATGAAGAGCACTTGAAAGGTAGTTTTCTCATAATTTGCTAGACAAGGAATTGGCCACAATGTTTTCCAAGAGCTTACATAACAATATATCTTACCATCTTGAGCTACAGTGTGCTCACACATTTGAAGAGGTTATTAATAAATGGATATAGATTTAGAAAGCCATTGATAACAAAGGGATCATCAAGCTATCTTCTTCCAACTAGAACTAGAACTAACATCAAGGCCAAGAGAACTAGAACCAAAACTAGAATCATAATAAAAACCCTATCTAAATATTGGCTTAAATGCCAACCTAGGCCAACAATAATGAAAGATAAAGAACTTATAACCATAACAAGAATGTTGTTGGCAATAGGGTCACTAAATTTCACCATGCATAATTGGTGAAAAACTAGCTATCTATTTGCCTCCACCCATTTAGCAACCACCACATCCATACATTTATCCAAGGCCTCCACAAAACCAATAGCCACAAAATCAAGCCAAATTTAAATCCCCTCCTCCAAGGAGAATATCACTAATTTATATAAATTTTTGTGACCTTATGGAGCCTATTGAGTTTGTATTTTATAAATTATTTTAGGTAAATATGATTATCTGATTGATTCTAAAATCATTTATTGAAGGAATTCCCTTTCCTGATTGGTACAAAGAACATGAATTTTGTGAGTACCATCATGTGAAGGGACATTCCATACACTGGTGTATCCAATTATGAAATCTAAATGAGAATATGATAGAAAATGGAGAGATACAAATAGATATCCATGCTTCTATGACGAATCATAACTTCAGCTTGTATCAAAATCCATTTCCTCAATAGAACAATAAAAACAACTAGAAACAGTACCAATAGTTGCAAAAATAGTAATAAATAACTCCACCACAAAATTAATAGAAATAATTATAACCAAAAAAATAATAATAAAATGGTCAGAACCAAGGGAAATCTAACCAAACCAACCAAGGAAGTCATCATGCCATTATGTATACCTACAACAATGTTGTAGGAAACATCTCAAGAAGTCATGCTACCACTATTACCATTAATCCCCATCCAACTACCAATAGACTAATACCTCACCCAATAATTCTTATCAACTAAACAATGCCTACCAACCTTCTTATGATAATAATTCTCCTTCAAACCATGTTAGCATCCAGGCTCAACACCACTTGAGAATTACCATTCTAGGTCCTTTTACCTCTCCAGCCAATTACTCAAGCCCTATACTTGATCAAGATGGATAATCAAAACTCAATTAGCCAATATTACCATCAAATGAATATATCCAAATTTAATGAATGATCCTATTCAGACATCCATGCCTATAAAAAACAAGCCAACTACCAAAACCAAAGGGAAGATCTATGATATTGTGTAGTAGCTAAAGAAAGCATCTATAAAAATATCCATCATGGATTTTTTATGTATATCTAGCATCCATAAAGACATAATAAATGAATACTTGACCCAATCCCTCATACCTGATGACATTATGCTAGATAAATTTCAATCCATGGTAGGACATTTGACCCCTAGACAATGTGTTACCTTTGACCAAAGTGGCATGTCATCCTTGGGCCCATTTCATAATAACCCATTTTACGTCAAGGTTAGTATAATAAACCATAAGGGTAAATGTGTCCTTCTACACAATGGTTTATGAATCAACATTGTTTCTCTAAAGTTAACCAATCATCTTAGATACTAAACAGTTGACCTCTAGCCAAATACTATTATTATCAAGTCATATGATAATGAGGAATGAGATTCATAAGGTATTATCATCTTGCTAGTGGTCATTGGGCCTTTGACCCATGACACTCTATTCCATTTTTGGGGTCTATAATTATCTTATGATTTGTTATTGGGCTGACCCTAGATCCATGAAATTAGGGCCATACCATCCATATTGCATTAGTGTATAAACTTCCCCATTCAAGGATGGAAGTGACTATAACAATTGATATCCAGCCTTATCAATTTTGTAAACATATTGAGTCTGAGTATTAGAGATATAACTATCATTTTGGCCTCAAATCTATGCTCAAAAATAATAGAGGAAGATCTTAAAAATCTAAATCCATTGAATCAAGACTAAAAGCTAATTACATTAACCCAGAAAACCTAACTTATACCTTATCTGCAACTCCACTACACATTGCCAATCACTTATATATACTTGACAAATGTATAAGATAATACAATACACATGGATCCTTCCACATTGCCAAGTTACCACAAAATCCAAAAGCCTATAGGAGACCCAAGGCTAAGACTATTCACATGGATTGGAAGACCAAGGGAAAATATCAACTCAACAAACCCATTGTTTTCAAACTAGCCTCTGGCCTAGAAAAGGACCCCTTAACCAAAAATGATTCATGGATTTATACTAATGATCTAGCTAACTATTACCAAAGTGAAAAGTATCTTATTCCTAATTGGACTATAGATAACCTAGCTTATGAAGGTATATGTCTAGTGATACATCAATAAGGAATCATTGAGCTAGTCTTAATGACTAAGTATAAGGGAACTCATGATATTGGATTTAAATATCTCAGGTTCCAACACCATCAACTAGCAAATATGATGTCTATAGTGATGCATGGTCTGATTATAACATCTATGATGACCTTGACAATACAAATTTGTTTAACCCCCATGATTTTTGTACTATTAACTCTATTTATCACCCTTTGCCACTTACCCTTTATCACCCATAGTTGACAGACTAAGACCAATGAGAGTTAACAATTTCATTAGATGAGTTTGAAAATGATGAGGCCATCTATGAATTTTTGGGTTTAAGAGATCACATTCCTCTTGAATATCAAAAGTAAGGATTTTTTATTCAACTATATCATGTTTCCTATTTTAGAGAGTGGGTGAACTTCCTTTTCTAAAAACAAAAATCAAACCAAATATTGAGGTCTAAAATTGAAAACCTCTTTGAGGCACTTTATAACCAAGGTAAAAGTAAATAAAAAGGTAAGTGTCTTGGTGAAAACCTATTTCAGGTGCCATTAGATGGGGATGTTAACCCCTCTTCATATGAATAATAGGAGGCCAATAATCTAAGGCCTATTTATGGATCTAAGATTAGTACTGAGGAGTGGCAAGATTTTGTGAAAATAGTTCAAGAGTGCCTCAAGATATTTGTTACAAGGACTTGACCATCATTAAGAGATTTTGATTCATCATTCTTGGGAGAATTAGATGAGCCAGTCTAGCCATAACACTTTGTAATTTCTAATGTATTTATCTCCTTGCCAACTATTTTAGAATATAGTTCTACACTTTTTGTGTAGGACACTTTTGAATTTAACATTGGGACTCCAGAGGACCCAAAATGAATTAAATTAGGTGCATCCCTCACTAAAGAGGAATGTGAAGTTCTTACGTTCCTTGAAATATTTACATGGGCCTATTTGGACATGTTAGGTTTAGACCCTACCTTGATTGTACACCATCTTGTTTTACATATTGGTGCCAAACCAATTAAGCAGAAGCTATAAAACAATGCATCCTTGTGTTATTGCGCTAGTGAAGAAAGAGTTGGAAAAACTCTTAGACACAATATGCATTCAATTGATTGACTATTTAGAATGGATTTCTAACATTGTGCTAGTGAACAAGAAGCCAAAAGGTATCCGAATATTCACTAATTTACAAGATATTAACAAATCCTACCCAAAGGATGAATTTCATCTACCAAATATTGATATGATCATTGATTCTATGATCGGATATGAAATGATTTCTCTTATGGATGGATTTTCAAGATATAACCAAATCATAATAACACTAGAAGACTAGCACATAATAGCATTTACCACTCTGTGGGGGATGGTTTGCTATTAGGTGATGTTATTTGGACTCAAAAATGTAGGATCAACTTACCAATGAGCCATGATAGTGATTTTTCATGGTATGATGCATAATATTATTGAGGACTATATTGATGACATCCTAGATAAATTAAAGACCCATGCCGACCATTCAACCATATGATGATTAATATTTGAGAGTACAAAGTTAGGTTTAACCATAATAAGTGTGTATTTGGTGTAACTTATATAAACTTATTAGGATTCTTTATCTCTAACAAGGGAATTGAAGTTGATATAACCAAAGTTTGAGCCATTTTTGTAATTCTACCACCATCTACTGTAAATTAGTTCCATAATTTTTAAGGTAATATCTAATCAATATAAAACTTCATATTGTAGTTGGATGATAAATTCCATCTATTTACACACTTGTTGAATAAGTGCATCACTTTCTCCTAGAATGAAGAGTGTCATAAATCATTTGAACATCTCAAGGAATATCTAGCCAATATACCTATTTTATTGCCACCTATGATAACAAGCCATTATTAATTTACTTGTTAGTGACTGAAAATGCCCTGGGAGAACTTTTGGCATAGTAGGATGGATAAGGTAAAGAGTGTACCATGTATTATCTAAGTTAAACATTGGTCTTGTATGAGGACAATTGTATGTTGATTGAAAAAACTTGTTTAGTTATGGTTTTTGTAACCCAAAAATTACATCATTACATATTGAACAATAAGACCATTATTATTGTCAAATTAGATATGCTCAAGTATCTACTTTTCAAAACAGCTTTATAGGGCCACATGGCAAAGTGGATCATTTTTTTAATAGAGTTTGAAATTGAATATGCCAACCAAAAGGTCATTAAGGGCTAAGTACTTGTAGATCAACTTATTGAAGTTACTATTCATGATACTTAACCTCTTATATTTGGATTTACAGATAAAGCCATTATGATTGTAGTTGAAGAAGAAACACTTCCTAAGGTATAATAATGGAAAATGTACTTTGATAGTTCATTCACAATCATGGATTATATGTCAAAATTTTATTTTTTATGACACAAGGGGTTATTATTCCTAAGTCATTTCATATTAGTTTTCCCTATGCCAATAACATGGCTGAATATGAAGCACTCATTTTATGTATTTTCCAAGCAATATATTGGAACATATAACATTTTATGGTTCATGGTGATTCATAGTTAATCATCAATCAAGTAACAAAATAGTACTAGATGAAGGATGAGAAGTTGGTATCATATAAAGACATGGTAAATACTCTCAAGAATGTTTAAAAGTGTTTTCATTGATATCAAGTTTAAGGTTGATATCATTAATGTCAAGGCCAAGTTTGATTTCATTGATGTCAAGGTGCATCTGGTGAAGATGCATGGTGAGTGGTCTATGAGACATAAACTTGTGTGTCTAATGAGATAAGGAATCCATGTGACAAGAGAGTAACATTTATATACTAAGAGATAACCTGAAGGTAACCTAAAGATTCTTTTGAGATTGATGACAAGATTCAAGTCAAGTAAATCATGTTTTGAGTACTATACCTTGAGTACAATGTGTCTTGAACAGCCTAATCATGACAAGCATAGTAATATCATTAACATGAACATGGATAAAAATTTACATATGTATGATATTTCCCAAGGATCATGACAAGGATTTTTTTAAGGTCAGTTGTCAAGATTCAAGTACTTGAGAAGCTTAGTCATGACACTTATCATAGCATGTAGGGACCCTATGAGAAGATATGAGATTGATGGCTTAGTGAGATGGATTGACAAAGTCATAATAGGATATATAAGGTTATTTTATCATGATTATGATGTTTTATATCACATAGGTGAGTTTTAGGGTAAGCCTACAATGGTTAGACCTATAAACCTAGTATGCAACTAGACCACCTATAGACCATGTTTGGCCTAATGAGGCAACATGAACTATTGACAAGACATATGAAAAATGTTTGACATTATTTTATTATGTTATATGTATTATAATAATGTATATGAGGTGGATATCACATGTAAATAGACTTGAAGGTTAGTTTTAAGGACTAATGTGACTTGTAATTCAAAGCCTAGAGAACAAAGAGAGAGGGATGGTGACCAAATTGGGTACACAATAAGTTTTCGAGGAAATAATGGGAATGTGATATTTATCATTGGTTTGTCATGTTTTTTCAAGTATTTTTACCAAGTTTCAAGTGAAAATGTGAAGGTTAAGGCAAGAAAAGGTGTTTTGAGGTCTCTCATGTGTACAAAATGAAGGGTTCTCAACCTGAGAAAAAGTTTCAAGTGTTCATTGGCATGTGTGACATTGACATTAAAAAGTGATAAATTTTTGGTAGATTATGAATGGTCTTATATATCATTTCTATGAATTATTTTTGGAAATGCGTGGCAATCCTTTATGAATAATCATTAACAACAAAAACATTGTTAACCCTCTCTAAAACCTTAATAGTGACTCGATATGAAAGATCTTATTTTAAAGTGATCATAATGGATTTTAATGGATAGTTACATTATTTTTAGTTTCATTAAAATCTCCCAATAATATTCAAGTGTGATTTATTTTTTAGGTGAGTGAGTGGAACCTATAAAAAGGGCATTATTTCTCAGAGATTTGCTATAAAAGTTAGAGTTGACCAAGTTAAAATTATAAAATGGATGAATATTTGAGATTGAGACATTTTTTTAATGTCCATAATGTTTTATAAGTATTTTATATCCATAATATGTGATAAAACAATCATATAAGTTGACCAATACCTAAAAGGCCTAATGATGCAAGCAGTGAGAAAACCAGGTAGAAGTGAGAAGTTAACTAGGGATGTGCTATCATGAATTAGGGATGAATCCAAGTTAATGGAGAAGTTTTTAAATACTTTTAAGACATGATAATGTTGGATATATAATCTTTTATGTCATTGGATATGTTGAAAATGTTGCTCATAAGTTGACTTGTCTAGTGCAGATGAGATAGTGGCGGTGCAAGTTCATGAGATTAGTCTACAAGACCAATATTAATATTTGACCATGTTATATTTATATATAATAATGGTTAAATGATATAATAACATAATCCAAATTTATCATGAGTATGTTTAAATTTTCATATAAGGGTTGAAGGTCATTTTCATGATGATTATGCATTAAGGCAAACTAGTAGTTTTAGGTAAGCATGTTACAATGACGAGTTGGATTCTATTTGTAATAAGTTGAAATATGTAATTCACATGATGTTGTTTTTTTAAATATTTAATTACATATTAATTATTTTCATAATCTTTTAAGTTATTTTAATATGTTGAAACACTGAAGCCAAAATGGCTTAATTGGCTGAGGTCTGTGAGAGAGAAGGTCAACAAATTGGTCTACAAGATCAATAGTTTACATTATAGATTATTATATGTTTGTTGGATGTTTTCATGAGAATGTTTAAATTTAATTTTTATTAATTTAAATACATTGAGTGTGTTACTTTATATGTCATAATTTTTGAAGTTTCCATGATTGTGTTTTGAGGCTAGTTGGTAGTTTTGAGTGGGATACTTGCAGAGAAGGGTTTGAGTCATTTTGCCTTGAGTTGTGAACTATGAAACATATTTTGATGACCCTAAGGTAATTTATCTTATTTGTTTTTTATTTTTTACCATGTTTTTTTATAAAAATTATGTTTTTTGCTTTAGTTATTCAAGATAGACTTTCTAGGTATGCGTAGGCCTAATATGAATAATATTAATGGTGTGATCCAATTAGTGGTTTGAGATAAAACATGTTATGAAACCTAGATTTTATTATAAGGGATTTTTTATAGTGTGTTGATGATATTTCCATACCATGTGTATAGTTTTTAAATGTTCCAAGGAAGACAAAGTATAATGTGTCCTAGAACAAACCTAATGGGATTATGTCTCTATGAAACCTAAAGATGAGATAACATCTATTAAAGATAGGTCAGACCTAAAGGGAATCAAATAAAATTTTATAAATGTATATGATATTTCCTAATATCTATTCCATGGCCAAACTAAAGGTTTAAATAGGTTTATCTGACCAAGAAGGATATGAGCAAGAGACCTATATAAATGTAAGGTAGTTTTAGGCCTATTTTGGGGTGGAGAGAACAAGCGAATGAAATAAAACATTAGTAAGTATAAGAAGGTATTTAATACCATTATAGGTGTGCATAATAACTATTATGAATTTTTGATATAGTCTTTTTAAATGAAAATCAATGTCATATGACTTGATCAAGTCAAGAAGAGATCTAGTTGAGCAAAGGAGACTATAAGGTAGTTTGAGAGGGCTAAGAGTATGAAGAGCTGAAGAAGTGGTCATCATTAATTAGTTTAAAAAACAAGGTGTGATAAATGTGATAAAATCTATCAGGTATTTGAGTTAGTTCTAAGTTATCTAGGGGGTTGGTGCCTCCTTTCAAGTGGGTGCTTGTAAAGCCTTGCTGAGTTAGTGATTGGATAGTTGGGGTTAGTGCTCCATGTGAAGTGGGTGCTTTAATAAATTTGATATTTCTATTATATGATTTTATTCCATTTGAATATATTAGTGGTTTTTCTCCCTATTTATGTTTTCCCAGATATATAGTGTGTTGGCTTATGCAATCTTGTTTCATGTTTGTATAATTGATTGTTTATGCATTCCTTAATTTATATGTTGATGATTGCTTAAGTATAATTAATGAGAAAGTTTTGAAGATTGATTCCCCACCACTTTTTAATTTTTATTCCAACATTTGGTATCATATCTTGGTCCTTTTAATTAGGTCTGAAATTCTAAAAGAGATCCTTAAAGTAAGGATGAATAGTCAAGAAGCTCAAGGTAGTTTCTCTACTAGTAAGGCTTTATTATTCAATGGATCAAATTATGCCTTTTGGAATATCAAGATGAATATATATTTGATTTCTCAAGGTCATGATATTTGGAATTCAATTTTGGATGGTTATAGTGCTCCTCTTATTCTACCAACTAATGCATAGGTAATAAGGCTAGTGAAAATAACTCTAAGGCAATGAATGCCATTATTTGTGGCCTATCAAAGGTAGACATTATCAACGTGATGTAATATATATCAGATAAAGATATATGGGATAAATTAAAAACCATCTATGAAGGAGACACTAAGGTGAATATGGATGATTTTTAGACCAACCAAAGATAGTTTGAAAGTTTGAAGATGAATTAAGATGAAACCTGTACATCCTACCTATTAAAGGTTGATGAAGTTGTCAATATCATTAGAGTATTGGGAGAAGAGGTGAAAGAATATATAGTTGTTCAAAAAGTGTTGAGATCACTAACTCTTAAGTTTGAATCTAAGGTATCTATAGTAGAAGAGATGCAATATTTAGACAAGATTGAAATGGATGGGATTCATTTCATTTTGACTACCTATGAGATGAGAATTCATGAAGGAAGACCTACCAATAAGGAAACATATTTAAAGTTGAGAATAATTAAAAAGTCAAGAAGATAAAAGATGAATAATTCTAAGATTTTGATGATGATCAATTGATAGCCATTTTTGTAAGGAAGTTTAGGTTTAGCTCATGTAATTACAAGGGTAAGTCATTCTTCAAATGTTTTAATTATGGCAAGAATGGTCACATTGCATCCAAGTGTCATAACAAGAATAAATTTGAGCATAATGAATAACATGATGAACATCATGGAGATGAAAATAAATCCTATAAGCCTACTAAAAATAAGGAGTTTAGAAAGTATGAAGGTAGGAAAGGAACAATCAAGAAAAAAAGAAGCTTCTATACTAAACAAGATAACTCCTTTGATGTAATTGACTCATGTGAATCTAATAGTGAAGATGGTAGTAATGAACCAAAACATAACAATAATGAGTCCTTATTCATGGCCATAGAATTAGACAATGAGGGTTGCTCAAATGGTGAAGGCCTTATGGTGGATATAGAATCAGATGAAGAAGAAGTTGAACTTAACCTTGAGGTAGAATTGGTAAGTCACCTAAAGGATTTGAAGATCCAAAGGACAAAGAATCACAAATTAAGATAATTAGTTAATGATTATGAGGAGTAGATTGGCTTGTTTGAGGAGAGGTTGAGTAACACTTACAAGGAGTATGATGAGATCATCAGTCAAATAGATGAACATATGGGTATAATTAATGCAAGCCTAAAGGATAAAGAGGAAGAGTACATTAGGTATGAAACTAAAGTGGAATCCTTAAAATATAATTTTAATCAAGCATCTATCAATATTAGGACCTTTGTTTAGTTTGAAAAGATCACTGAGGCTCTAGATGATATCTTGAGTAGTCAAAATTCTAAAAGTGACAATATAGTTCTTGGTTTCAAAGAAGATCAAAAGGTGGAAGCTCAAGTCAAAAATAAGGTTGTTGAAGACAAGAAGGTCAACATGAAAATACCTATCAAATATCCTAATGCTATGAGATATTATATTTCATTCAATGCTTATTGTCTTGTATGCAATCAGTTTGGTCATAGAGTAAGAGAGTGTAGAAGACCCTCCAATAATGATTATTCATGAAAATATGAAAGAAGTCACCATTCACATCAATTAAATGGTATATATAAGGTAGTTTTATATAGTTTTCATTATATAGGACACATTTAAATATTATTTCCTAACAAAGTTATAAGGGCATCAAGTCAAAACAAGAAGTTTGAAGCCCCTAGAGTACAAGAAAGAAGGAAGAAGAATGTATGGAAACCAAAGATAGCAAAGATGAGTCATGATCAGTATACAATATCAAATGGACTATTTGTTGTGGTAGATCATGTTTTAGATGTGAAATAAACTTAGGAGTGTCTATTATTAACTCATATTGACATTCAAATTATTGATGAAGAGGTCAAATGTATAATGTCAATCAAGCTTAAAAGGATCTTAAAGGATATTTAGTCTTTTGAAAGCATGAAGACCTAAGAATCTCATGAACTTGTGTTATTTTAAGTGATATATGGAGAGAGGTGACTACATTAGGCTTCATGGAGATAATATTCAATTATTAGAAGTATGATGGTTACTTGGTTGAGGGGGAGATATTTAGGTTGTTGGTTGAGCTTGATTTATGTTGAGAAGTGGACTTGTGTTTTGAGTTCATATGAAGGAGGTATGCATCAATTAAAGGGGAGACTATTATTATGATGCGTCATAATTTGTGTTGAAATAAGGTGTGATTCTAGATGGCATATTATAGAAGACCCTTTATCAATAATGTTAAATAGGGAGAAAGTTTTAGAGGGAGATTGACCAGATTGGGGGAGATGAGAGTGCTCAAATTGAAAAATGTTTTACCATCGATGATAAAGGGGGAGATTATTGATAAGTTTTGTAATTGATGTCAAGGTCAAGGATGATACCACTAATTTTAAGGTCAAGGTTTATGTTATTGATGTCAAGGTGCATATGGTGAAGATGCATGGTGAGTGATCTATGAGACATGAGCTTGTGTGCCTAATGAGACAAGGAATCCATGTAATAAGAGAGTAATGTATCTTTATCGAGAGAGAATTTTAAATTAACATAATGATTATTCTAAGGTTTATGACAAGATTAAGGTTAAGATAAGAATGTTTTGAGTACTAATCCTTGAGTACAAGGTGCCTTGAGAAGTCTAGTCATAATAAACATAGTCATATCATCAACATGTACATGATGAGCATAGAAGGAATATACACAGCTATGATATTATCTAAGTAGCATGAAAGGCATTTGAGAAAGGTGTATAAGTATAAATGAGTGTTTCAAGGTTAGTTTTCACGCTTCAAGTGATTGAGAAGCCTAATCATGATAGTTGTCATAGCATGTAGAGACCCTATGAAAAGATATGAGCCTGATGTCCTAGTGAGATGGATGCATAAAGGCATAAGAGGTTTTATAAGGTTTTTTGAGAATGATAATCAGATTTTGGATCACTCAGGTGAGTCTCAAGGTAAGACTACATGGGTTAGACCTATAGACATAGTATGTAACTAGACCACCTCTAGACCTTGCTTAGCCGAATGAGGCAATATTAGCTATTGACAAGACATATGAAGAATGTTTGACATTGTTTGAGTATCTAAGATGATTTATGAGTATGTATATGATGTTTAGAGAACATGGAAAGAGACTTAAAGTTTAGTTTCAAAGCTTAATGTGACTTGAAGGTCAAAGCCTAGAGAGCAAAGAGAGAGATGGTGACTAGATGGGGTAATAGGATTAGTTTCCAAGGCAAGAATGAACATATGATACTTATTAGTGGTGTTTCATGTTGTTTTAAGTATGCTGCCCAAGTTTTAGGTCAAAATGTGAAGGTTAAGGCAATAAAATGTGTTTTGAGGTATCTCATGTGCCTAAAATAAAGGGTTCTCAACCGAAGAAGAACTTTAAAGTGTTCATTAGCATGTTTAACCTTTTAATGAACTTGAGTAATTCATGGTAGATGGGTAAGGGTCCTATCTAATATTTATAGGCATTAGTTTTAGAAATGAGGGGCAATGCTTTATGAAAAATCATTAACACCAGAATTAGTGTTAACCCTCTCTAAAACCTTAATAGTGACCCAATATGAAAGATCTTGTTCTAAAGTGCTCATAATGGATTGGAATGCATTAATTGAAAATAGTTTGTAGTCAACTCTCCCAGACATCTCCAAGTGTGATTTGAGGAAAGGCCTTATTTCTCAAATTTTTACTATAGTAATTAGAGTTGACCAAGTCAAAGTTTAAAAATGGATGAAGATTGAAGATTAATACTTGTGTTTAATTTCCATAGTTGTTTATGATTAATTTATAGCCCTTATATGTGCTAAATCGGTCATATAAGTTGACCAATTGCTAAAAGGCCTAATGATGCAAATAGTGAGAATATTGTATACAACCTCAATTAGTCAAGAAAACAACATATTATGTCTTTTCATAGTCTTTTTACAGGATAATCTAATTGGATAATATGATATTTTATTCAAATTTAACCATGTCATTTTATCTAACTTGTCTTGGTCTTACTACATTCCCTAGATATAATTTTTACTTATCCCTGGTCATCCATATCTTTCAAGGATTAATACTTTCAAACCCAGGTATATATTTTAAGTCCAAACCCATCCCCTAGGTCCCATACCCCCTAGACAATAGTGCCCAAATAGGACTATAACATTGAAACCTAGGGTGTCTAGTTTTTGGTGCTATTGTCTAAGAACAATTTTGGTCCCAACAGTTAATTTCTTTTATAGGATGAGTCTTACCCCTTTTCTTGTGTTTATTCCTAATTTTTCCAATATTAGCCAAATTCAAATAAAGATCCTAAATTTGAAATAACAAGTGTCTTATATAAAGGACTATGCAAGCATTTTATATCTATCACTTACTATTTTGGCACATTAGACATAATAAAATCAATCAATAGTATAGCTCAGCTTCTCTGCATCACACCTAAATTTTCATGTTTGATCCAAGAAGGGCCTAATAGCAATTCATTTTTTCATAAATCATGCACGTTGATTGTGTACATTCCCTAAGGGATAACTACATCAGATCTGAGACCCTAGCTTGAGGATTAATGTAGAAAGCAATTAGAACAATAATGGTTCTTAATTATACGATCATTATTACCACAACCCAATTTTCCCCCCTTTTGATTTGATTCTATTTATTTTTTTCATGTGTGTAGACTAATATAACTAATAAATATTAAAACAGATCTACAATGAACTCCAGTGACTTTCAAGACCTAAAATTTAGTACGTAAGGTCATACTGAGCAGACAAATAGAACCCAAAAATATTTTAGCCTCAAGACAATAACACCAGGAAAGGAATATAGCACTAAACACTAGGGTGTATTGTTTCTAATGCTCCTATCCAATTAGGAAATAGAGAATAGAGTTAGAATTTAGACACTATCCCAGTCCTGCTCCTTAAATTCTAGACTCAATCTTTTATTTTAGCACAAATGTAGCTAAGTTAATTCTTATTTATCTTATATAATTATGAGATAAAATCTATAATTTTCCATGTTAGAGTAGATTTTCCCTATAATTATATACCTTTATTACTTAGTAATTAAACATCTAATCTCCTAAAACAATACAAAATTTGGTAAACTTGACTTACTTCAAACAAAAAACCTAAAACCCTAGCCACACTTAGGGTTTTCCTTCTTATCTTATGCAAAAATTTAATTATAAAAATTTAAATTTTTGTACATTTATCCTATTCAAAAACTATTTTTAGAATTTAAAATTATAACATAATTTTCATAAATTCTAAAACCCTAGTTCAAAACCCTATATTTCAAAACTACATCATCAAACAACAAGCCTTGCCTCCTTGCTAATTTTAGAAAACTATTTTGGAATTTTTTTAAATTAATTACCTTGTCAAAAATTATTTCAAAATTTTAAAATCAGTGGTTTCTTGTGTAAAAATTTTATTTTCAAAATTTTGATTTTTGTATTAATTTTTTTGCATATTCCTATTTACAAATAATTTTTAGAATTAAAAATTATTGCATAATTTTCAAAAATTATAAAACCCTAGTTTAAAACCCTAGATTTCCAAACTAGGTCCTCAAACATCAAATTTTCCTCATAATTTTTAGAAAAATAATTTGAATTTATTGCAAATTGTTTGGGTTATCAAAAGTAATTTTCAAAATTCAATGTTAGTAGTTCTTTGTGCATTTATTTTCTTCATAGTAATTTTCAAAATTCTCTTTGGTGATAAAATGGCCACAAAGGCAATTCCTCCTTCTCATCCCATATATCAATTTTTAAAATCTTCTTACAATTATGACAATGATTGGATAAATTTGCAAAACTACGTATTAGCTAAAAATATAGAAAATGATTTCATTTATAGTGAATATTATTATTATTATAATTAAGGATATGATGATGCACGTAATGATGAGGGTGAATCACAAATAGATTAATCCTTTTCTCTTAAACCCATCTCTTTTATTCCTTCTCATGAAAATAATTTTGATAAATGGGAAAGATACTTCACACCTCATTCTCCTAGACACAATGCACAAAATGCATAAATTAATCATGCACTTCCAAATGAACCTCTTATTGATGATTATTTGCTTCCCTATGAACCTAATCTCTCTCTACCTTTTGCTACTGCTATGTTCAAAATACAATAACATAAATACAATAGAATCAAACTACCAAATCATATTTCAAAACATGCATTATGTGTTCTTAACTCTACTCTCTTAAAATAGTGTTCAAATTATAACTCTTCTACACTTCCTTCTCATGTCAAAAATGAATAAAATGCATATACTCCATCCATGGATATAATAGATACACATGATATTCCAAATTCCAATGATAACTTACTACACATTAGAAAGAAATTAACTCTTTCTCTTACACCTCTCCCTAGCAATGATATAAGTGATGATGAATATGATAGTGAACATGGAAATGAATATGAGAATGAAAGTGAATATGAAAATTATACTTCAAATTCTTTTATTTTATATGAACAAAATGTAGATTGTGATAATGCATGGAATAATGATGACTATTATGCATATAGTGAATAAGAAAATGCATCTCATGCTTCTAACCCTTCTCTCACTCCTCTCAAACTTAATGCAATTCCAAATGATGTTTCTACTTCTATTAATGATTCTATGTGAAATGATGGACATGTTAATACTAATAACACATCTTATATGAAATTAGAAAGTGATTCACTAAAACATAAAGATACCAATGAATCTCCCAAGCCACCCCTCACTACAGTAGAACCCAATTCTCACTCCTCACCCAAAGATAATGGTAGCCCACATTCCTCTAGTAAGGTCTAAGTTACCATTACTCAAAAGGTTCAAGTGATAATGCCCCCTCTATATGATCCACTTGCTAAATTTAGTATTCTCATGGTTGAAATTAACAACCAAATTCAATGATTAAATTAACCACTTCAAAGATACTAATGTACCATCTTAGGAGATCATCTATTTGATACATGCAATTGGTGAAATACAATACCAAGTACATCTCCTTACCTTGGAAAACAAAGATTATAAATATTGGATAGATGATAATGATCTACATGGTAAACCTATTCTAAATACATTCATAAAAGCTACATTGCCTAAGCATTTCCAAACACCATCATTACTCACTTTGATGGAACTGGAGATCCATTTTGCACATCTTCAAGCCTTTTGAAAGGCTTTGCCACCTCATGTAAGACCTTTGATTCTAATCAAGTTATTTTAGTTGACATTAATGAGGGAAGTATAGAATTGGTTCTTTCATCTACTCCCCATCAATTCATTATATGCATATGATGACTTAGAAGAGGCATTTCTTACGAACTACATTACAAACATGGGCCCTTATGTTACATATGAGAAGCTTGCCACACTACATTAGAATTATTCATAGCTAGTTAGTGAGTATATATTAAGATTCAAGGCTCATTTATTAAGATTGACATACAAATCAATATATCTAAACATTTATCATATCTTCATCAAGGGTATTCACCAACCTCTCCTCGAGCATCTACTATATCAAACAGAGCCTTATTTCAGACATTTATGTTACACAGTTCTAGATTTGGAAAAGAAATTGAGATTAATTGAGGCAAATTTAGTTGATCAGATCACTCTAGAATTCATAGTATAATCTTTAGGTATAACTCCTACTACTCAACATCCACCATTTCCTAGACAAGATAGATTACCATAACTATAAAAGTAACCAGTCAAGAATAAAGAGCAAGTTTTTAGAACACAACCTATAGTATGCACTACAAATAAAAATAGTAAAACACCACTATAGTTTGATTTAGAGTGAGATAATCCATCTATAATATTATCATCACTACTAGATATGAGGTTAATCACATTACCTTTTATTCATCAACAAGATCCACATCTCTTACATAGATAACCACATTGGTCTTTTTGCAACTATCATCTCATATGTGGACATAGAGATAATGACTATTTTGGACTCAGAGATTGCATTACTAGGTGTGTTGATAATGGTATTATAACATTCACACAAGGGGAACAAAGATGTCCTCCATTATGGAACCCTAGATTTCATTCCTCCATGACTGAGTCATCCTAAGACATTCCTTTATAGGAATCATCAGTCACTCATTATGAGCACAATGCCAGTTTTAGGATAGAATCTCATAGGATATCTCCTATTTTAACTATTCATAAAGTTTAGAAACTAGTACAACATAAAAACCCACATATAGTAGTATAGTCCATGGAATACATAGTACAATTCTATATAAATATCCAGTAGAGTCATAGGCACCACATTAGAATATTGTTCCAAAGAGATATTCATTATATCCAAGTTTTCAAGGTCTTATCTCACATAGCAATCTGCTATGATTAAGACTAGTTGAACCCACATTATAGAGTACTGTTCTAGAGAAATATTCATTATAGCTAAGTTTGTAGGGTCCTATCTCATGTAACAACCTATTATGATTAAGATTAGATGATCTTTTAACATAGGTTTTATCTCCATCTCAACATATTTCACATTCATATACATCACAATAGAGGCCATAGGGTATTCGGTTATAGACAGAGAAGCCTTCTTCATATTAGATAGTATCAACTACAAAGCATATTCTTATATATCATGAGCAGTATGGGCACTTATTCATGTGGATGATAGGGTTCAGATAGTGAAATAGAATAGTGTGATATGGCATACATTCATTTTAGCATCAGTTCATATCTTTGTTTAGTAGTGAAATAATGGAGCTAAAGGTCTAGATAACCTTTGCATTCTTGAGCCACTATCAGGGAAGTAAAGCACACATAGTGTTATCTTACTTTCCCCTACTAACAAATAACATTCTTGATTCCAAACAACCATCCCTAACTAGAACTAGATGATCAAAGTCCAGATATTACCAAATCAAACATATCCAAATCCTACTCAAATTTATCTAAGTAGTTTACCAATTACCATAAAAAATAAATTTTTGCTTACGTATGGTTATAATTAAAAATCAATAAGTCTAGCATCCTCTTATAGTGATCTATCCTAGCAAATTGAATAGTCAACTCACTCATCCATCACTTGCCAAATGGTTGTGGATATACCTAGCTCACCCTTGATAATCTAATAGGTTGCACAACTGCTATGTGCTCATATGCCTAGTAATGTAACAAAGTGGTTGCACCCACACCACCACTGAATGCCTCTTAAGTAAATCTATATAAGTCTCTATACAAGTGGGAAACCATAGTCTTACCCCATGAAAACATAGTACCATACATCTTAATTCTATGAACCACCCTATGCATCTTATAAGTAATAGATACTCCACTACCATCCACTACAATAAATGAAGCCAACAATATAGTTAACCATTTCTACAAGAATGAAACACTTGACTGTATATTCACTGACAACAACACATCACTATCACTACCTTGGTAATGTACTCTTGTGGGCACCTTGATAAAGTATCTGGATGCATGATTAATGGCAGTTATACCCATGTCATCCTGTAATTTCACCCATTTCCCACTAATAATCAAATTCAAAATGTGGTACACATCCTCCAACATAATACTAATCTCTCTATTAGGAAGCTAGAATGTATAGGTATCTGCATTCCACCTCTCAGATATAGTAGTAATCATATACCTATCCCATTGCACTATACCAAGGTCACATGCATGACCCAATCCAACCCTTCCATAATAGCACACTCATAATTAACAATAGTAACATCATCAATGTCTCCATCACCTGACCTCTACAAAACTCCCACATTTGCACCTCACCCTATAAACACCAAAAATTAGAGTATATATCAGACAACCATGCCAAGTAAATACCCAAGCTATATAATGGTAAATAAAAAATTAGAAACTTTGACAATCATCCACAATGGAAAATAGCACTGTAAAAGGACACTAGTGCTAAAACTTGGATAGTAGCATTACATCTTAGACAATAGTGCTAACTTTAGGACAAGAGTGTTGTACTAGTCAAAGCTTCTATAGACTACTTAAAATATCTCAAAAATGACCAAAATAGGGTTCTTAATAGGTAAAAATCAAGTGATAAGCATACTTACTAGGCTAGTCTCCCCATCATTCTCAATTTGGGTTGCTAACTACTCAAAAAGGGTCATAGAAGGTGCTTGTCTCTTAGTCATTTTGAACTCCAAAGCTCCAATTATAGAGAGGATTACATAACATCATTTGTCAAACATTAGTCCAATAAATCAAAGTAAGAATGCATAAGAACAAACTAAATTAAGCTTATCTATTCATGTAGGAATTACAAAGGATAGCAAGAAATAAATGAAAGAAAGCAACATCATATTACCTTACCAAATGGATTCGCCATACTAATTTATCTCAAAATCATGTTCTCCCTTGATCAAGAGCTCTTTTCTTCAAAAACAATGGTGGCCAACTCCACCAATATCTCAAGAACTCTTCACAAAACCTAGGCTCATGATTTGGAATCACTAAACTAGCCTATAAATGAAGCTTTCAAATAAAATCAATGGTCAAATTCAAAGGATTGTGGAGACAATTCAGCATAATAACTTTGCACAAATCAAGCTTGAAAATGATGTTCATGGCTCTCTATTTATAGATTTTTAAGATTAATCAAGATCAACCTGAACCATCCATCTCAGGATTGAGATGTGTGGCTACGGATTAATCTAATTATATAATTAAAATCCATAAATATAACTCATAATTATTTTGGAAGAAGGGACATTTAAGAGGCATGGAGGGTCTTAATGAGGCATGGGAGGTCATGATTTAGATAATTTATGCATTTATGGCCTAGGGATGCCTTTCCAAGAAATGATGTCATTAGGTGATTTAATTAATAGAAATCAATTTCCAAAAAGAAATTCTCAACAACTCTCATGTAAAATCCACTTAAGCTCTTGATTTGGATTAATTAACCTTAAAAAAGGTTAATCAACATTTATGTAATTATTTGGAAATTGGTCCTCAATTAATCAAAATGGTCAGAAAGTCATATTATTGGGTTATAATTTAATTGGAGAAGAATTGGAAGGTGATGTTAGATGAATTGGATCTGCCATCCCATTTAAGATGTTGTCGACACAAAATAATAAGGGAACATGTCATGTACTAATGAATAAGAAGAAAAGAGTGATCCATACCACAAAAAGGCAAAATCATCATTTTGACTTGAAATGAATTGATCAAAGTTAGCTACTTCATAAATTATATTTCCCCATTTAGGGATAAGTTAGCCTAAATTAGAATTTTCAAATGACAAGTTTGAACCATTTAGGGTGTTTAATATATTTTAGCCTAAAATGTGCATTTGAGTGCAATTCAAGTAAGATTGGCAATTTCAACACAAATGGTGTTAGTAATTAGATGTCTACATTTTGCCCCTATTTGATAAGGTGTAGCAAGACATTCAAGTGAAACATATGTTCAAAGAAAAGAGTTGTCAATAATAAATTAGAATATACCCATGATGTCCCCTTGAGATCACATACTAGGATGAAAGATAAGGATGGAATCTCAAAAAGAGAGAGAAAGTGATAGTTTAACCCATGGAATATATCACATTCAAATGAGTTAATGCTTGCACATGTGATTACCATCAATGATCAAAATATAATTAGAGGTATAATAGGCCCTAGAGATGGGGTGAATGGGAAAGATACAATCCATAAATGTAAGGGACACATTGTAAACATACCCAATTTGAGAGTACAAGGTGCATGCTTACGACATTGATCAATCTAGAGATAAGTTACACACTAAATATTACCATCATGGGAAGTAGTGTGAAGACCTTGGAATTATAGGAAAAGAGATAATGTTATACTTTAGGAAGGGAAGCACCACTAGAATGGGATCTCTAAAGAGAAAATAATAAGAATTACCCTAGTAAAGCAAATGTCATCGTGATAAAACAATTTTGCCCTGGTAGGGCTAATTTTGATCATTGATAAAGAATAAATAATGGTTTTCCCCTATAGATCTGATTTTATTCTAATATTTTTTAGATTTTATGCCCCATCATGGGCAATTGACAAGCAAAATAGCTCAAGGATATAATCCAACAAATAGGTTAAAGCAAGTGGGCTTAAATGTACATGTGATGGTGTAATGGCTTAGAAAGCCATATAAAACCTAGCATATGAGAATACATAAAGTGATTAGAGATAAGAAAATAAGAATGAAATATATCTGAGCTAACTCCAAATATGCTACACAAGTGAAGGCTACCTACATAATTCCATGGACTCATGTTCTAACCTAAATTTTAGGCTAATGTAGTTCACCCAAATTTGGGAGAGAATGGAATGAAGAATGATGAAAACCTACCAAGAATTGATTAGACTCACAATGTATGCAAAGAGATTCATGTCTAAGCATAAAGTTGATTACTAAAATGCAAGATACCTGGATGGCTATTTTCACATCATGAACCTAGATTATGCAAAGTGTTCTTGAGAACTATTCATTGGAGTGATTTTGACATTAATACTTTGAGACTTGAGCACAAATTCCTTTCTATAGAAAAATAAGTTAGGCATCATAAGTATTAAAAATTTAGAATGATATAATATTCTAATTTCACTAAGTTGATTTAAATATGAATACCTATAACTAAGGATAATGGTAAAACAATGATCGAAACTAGAGTTATAGCTATTTACATTTAAACAAAAAAGAAAAGATAAACATAAATGAACCTAACTTGAAATCAAGATATGATCGATCAAGACTTAAGTAGGAGCAAAAATTATTAAAAAAACAAAAATAAATAAGATCTTAATGACATGAGACCAAGATATAAATAATCAAGATCCATGTGAACCATCAAGACATTCTTGAACACAAAAGAGAAAATCAAAATCAAATAGAAAAAAAAGACACCAACAATAATCAAATAAACGAAAAGGTCCAAGAAAAACTCAATAACATAGGATCGAGATATAAATAATCAAAATCCATGTGAATCATCAAGATGTTTTAAAACACAAAAGAGAAAAGCAAAAACATACAAGGAAACATAAGATGAAGATGAGACAAGAAGTAATAAAAAAAGAAAAGGAGAAGAAATCAAAGGAGAGGTGTGAAAGCATAAAAAAACACCAAGAAAAATAAATAAACACACACAAAAAAAAAACCAAGTTAGTGCAATTTAAAGACAAATGTTTATGCATGTGTGGTAGAGGCGTTACTTTCTACCACAACATAACAAAGAATAATGACACAAATTTTGTTTTCTATTTAAAGAGGAACAATGATAGAAGAAATGGGGGAAGAGAATAAAAGGAAGGGGTTGGCTGAGATGACTCAAAATGTACAATACAAGTGAACGTTGCCTACATAGTTCCATGGATGCATGTTTCAACATGAACTTCAGGCCAAATATAATTCTCCCAGGAAATGGTATAGAAGAAAAATGATGATTAGACCAACATGAATAATGTTATAGAAGAAATGGAAAATATGAAAAATAAATGAGAATGGTCTTAAAAATAACAAGCTGATAGGATGAGAAAGAATGATCTTGAAAAATGGCAAGTTCATGGGACAAGATGAACTGGTGTTTTTTGCTTACAAAATGGAAAGAGTGTGGCATGGTGGGATGGGAATGTACAAATTTATAAAATTGTGAGATAATGTTTTTGTTTTTTTGTGGATTATGTTTTGATGTTTTTAATATTTCCAATGTTTTTGGTGTTTTTAGGCTAAAATATACCTAAGGTGGGACCATCTAGTCAAGGACATGCACATACGAGAGTAGAGGTTCTAATAAAATAGATAAACTAGTTGCAATGACTCACATGGATATAAACAATGGACCAGGGAACTAACTGAGAGTTCCAATAATAGTTAAAGATGACTACAACAACCCATGCTCCCAAATCAATGAGAGTGAGAGTCCCAATAAGACAACAAAGAGAATCAAATAGGATATGGAATAATGTGTAGCATGAAATAACTCTAAAGAAGTATTTGCATTCACCTATATGTAATAGTGTAGCAAAGGTCTGGAATTGAAAAGATGTTATTTCTCATTTTGTCTATTGAAGAAGCTACAAAATACTATTCTGGCTAAACTTCTTTATAGAATCAACATTGAGAATGTTCATAATGTTCACGAGACATAATCAGGATCATAATTGGTTAAGGGATAAAAACTGTTCAAGCTTACAACATGCCCAAGACATAACAAATAATATGGTTCTCTCTTGAGAAAGGTCCAAAAAATAGGGTCCAATAGATGGAAGGTCCAAAGTGGGATTAAGAATATGGTTCTTAAATAGAATGGTCTAGGATAAGATAAAATTTGTTCAAAGTGCCAATAATTTAAATCCTTTACTATCCAAAATTGTGAAGATCAGGCCAAGGTAGTATAAAATGCATTCAAGGTATGATAAAATGATGGGATAAAATTACTTCAGCATAAGTTACCCCCAATTCAAGGGTCTTGTAGATAATGGTTCAAAGTTATTCATGCATATAACCTCTTGAAGTGTACAATGTTTATGGGATATGGAAGTTCTTCACCATTAGGTTTAGCTAGTCAATATGCCCCTGATCCATAGTTCACCATGACAATATAGGGTTCCAACCAATTAGGCTAAAACTTACCTTTATTTTTGCATTCAAAATTCATGTTATTTTGGTTCTCTTTCAAAACCAAGTCACTAATATCAAACTTTCAAGGGAAAATATGTTTTTTTTAGCTTTTTTGCAATCCATTTTGATAGGCTTGCAAGTTTTCTAAGGTAGCTAAATGCTTACCATCAAGAAGTTCTAGTTCTTGTAGGCATGAGGCTCTGTAGTCTTCATCATCTTTAATGTGATCCAATGATATTCATAATGATGGTATCTCAATATCAATTGGGATAATAGATTCAATGCCAAAAAAAGGGGATTATGGAGTGGCTCCAATTGGGGTTCAATGATTGGTTCTATAAGCCTAAAGGGCAGGAAAGAGTTGAAAGTGCCAATTACATCCAACATCATTGACAATCTTATTTAAGATGGCTACAATGGTTTTATTTGATGCCTCAGCTTGCCCATTATATTTTGGGTTATATGGAGTTAATTTCTTGTGTTTGTTCTTGAATTTTGCACAAAATGATTTCACATCTTGTTTCACAAAGGATCCACCATTATCATATAACATAAGTGGGAGGGATGGCCTCAATCCACGTGTTAAAATACTTAGTTTTAGTCAAAATGTGTTTATGTCCATCTGAAGATGTTGGGTTAAGTTTCTCAATGAGATCAAGACCCCATGTTGAGAATGGTCATGGTGTTGTGATTGGTTGTAGTGGTAAGGAAGGTGAATGTATCAATTTTCCATGATAATGATAAGGGACACACTTATTTCCATAGTTTTAAGCATCAGTCTTGATTTTGGGCCAATAATACCCTATTCTAAGGAGTTTCTTTGCTAGGACTACACTGTTGGTGTGAGCTCCACACATTCCTTCATGAACTTCCTTTAGTGTTAGATTGGATTCTCCCAAAGATAAATAATGAATAAGTGTTACATCATAGCCTTTATGATAAAGTGTGTTTCCAAAGAGAGTATAACATTTTAATTTATTAAGTAATATTTTTTTTGGTTGTTATAAAGGTCAACGAGGAAGACATGACTATGGAAATAGTTATAAAAGTCTTGGTACCATGGTAGCTCAAGTCAGGGATTAGGACTAAAAATTATGCATACCCTCTCTGAATCTATTATAATATGTACATGTTGAAGATTATTTTCAATCAATAACTGATACTCTTTAGCACTATCATCCATTTGAATCATGGAACCAATTATTGCCATTGTGTTGGCAGATTTGTTTTTGACTCTCAGAACTTGTTCAAACTATATAGATTTAAAATGTGTTTCTAGTTTATCAATAGTCTTCTTGTAAGGAACAAGCTTGTCATCTCTTGTTTTATATTGATCAATGGTCTAATTGCTTATTAACTATGAATCTTCATAGACCTTTTAAGCTTTGAATATCCCACTATATAATAAGGTGGATGCCTATAACCAAGGCCTCATACTTAGCCATATATTTGTAAAATGAAATTGTATATGGAATGCTTTGGGAATCAAATCCCCTTATGGTGTGGCAAATAATATGTTGGATATTGATATATGGGATGTGAAGGATCTATTAAAATATATCATCCACTATTTAGGTTCATGTGGTTCTTGCTCTATCATCATGATAGAATCATTTGGAAGGTCAAATTTGAGAGGTTTAGTATCTTCAATAGGAGCTTCTATAAGTTGGTCAGTAATTACTTGCCCTTTAATTTCCTTTTCATTTTGGTACTCAATATTAAAATCACTTAGGATCATAACCCATTTAGCCATGCATCCTTGAAGAGATACTTTAGATAAGAGGAACTTGAGAGGATCCACCTTGGTGATGACAATAGTTTTGTTATTTATCATATAATGTCACAATTTTTGAGTGGAAAACACCATAGATAAACATGCCTTCTCAATAGGTGTATAATTATGTTCATAAGCCACCATTGTGTGGCTTAAATAATAAACAACTTGTTACTTACCACGATCATCATGTTGGGCCAAAAGTGCCCCCAATGCATGTTTTGTGGTTGAAATATAAAGAAGTAGTGGCTTTCCCTGTGTTGGTGGTCTTAAGATTGGTGGATTGGCCAAGTATGTCTTAAGATTTACAAATGATTCCTAACAATAATCATCCCATTGAAAGTTTACCCCTTTATTCAAAATATGAGTAAATGGGTGGCACTTATCTGCCAATTAAGAAATGAACCTATGTATAGACTAGATCTTTCCTTGAAAGCTTTGTAGCTATTTAAGATTGTTTAGTGGAGGAACTTCCATAATAGTGTTGATTTTTTTAAGGTCAACTTCAATCCCTTGTTATGGTACAATGAAACCTAGTAATTTCTCTGATGTGACTCTGAAAACACATTTCGTAGGATTCAAGTGGACTTTATAGTCACAAATCCTCTCAAATATTCTTATAGAACATCAAGATGTCTACATCTTGTTCATGATTTTGCTAGTATATCATCAACATAGTCCTCTACAATGTCATGCATCATGTCATGGAAGATGATAGTCATTTCATGTTGATATGTTGCTCTAACATTATTCAAGCCAAAGGGCATGACTTGATAATAGAATATCCCGCATAGAGTGGTGAATGAAATCTTGTGTTGGTATTTAGAAGCTATCTTGATCTAATTGTAACCAAAAAATCCATACATTAAGGAAAACATCTCGTACCTAGTAGTTGATTTGATGATCATGTCAATGTTGGGCAAAATAAAATCATCTTTGGGGAATGCTTTGTTGATATCTCAAAAATTAGTACAAATATGTATATCTAGGGTGTTTTTACTTACTATAACTATGTTTTAAACCCATTAAAAGTAATTCAAGGGTATAATAAAATTGTCTCCTAACAACTTTTATATTTCAACCTTAACTAATAGGATGATGTGTGGATACATCTTTCTCAATTTCTACTTGACTAGTTTTGCATCGAGATGGACAACAAGGTGATGCACAACCAAATCAAGGTCCAATCCTAGCATGTCAGAGTATGCCAATGTAAAGATGTCTATATAATCCTGAATAATGGATATGATATTCTCACATTCTACTTCAGTAAGGGAAGCTCCAAGCTAATAATTTTGGGATCTTCATATGTCCCCAAGGTCACTTCTATCATGTTTTCCAAAAGAAGTGTGGATCCATCTTCTAGAATTGTTGGTAAGTTATGATCATGATAATCTTATTCTATGATATCTTCTTATTTTTCCTCCCAAATATCTTAATATTATGAAGAATCAGAATCTGACATCTCAAGTAAAGGCCAAGTAGCAAAAATCTCTAAAAATTTAAGAACAAGATGCTCAAACATTTGATGTTCTAAAGAAATGATTATAATGGATATGGAACTTAGGATAGATGGAACTTATGTGTCTTGAGGGTATGAATAGAATTTCCCACCTAGGAGTGCCCAAAACAAGTTTTCACTCAAAGGTTTGTCTTTTTCTTTACTTTTCCCTAATCAATGAGCACCTCAAAGAGGATTTCACCCAAAGATATTGGTTTTTATTCTTTATTATGACCAAGAAAGTTTTCCTAATATTTAAATTACATAAAAGGATATAATGAAAAATCAAATCCCTATTTGTGATCACCAATAGAAAATCCATCTCATAGGCCCATGTATTCTGTAATTAATTCTTCATTTTAAAACTCATCGATGAGTATGATTAAATTTTGTTGGTCCCAATATATTAGTTCAAGATGTAAAATGAATAAGGAATGATGAGGGTTTTATTTAGGATGGGAAGCTCCAATGGTAAATATATAATTCCCTTCTTCAGGAAGGGAAGCACCACTAGGATGAGTTCTTACTTTAGGATGGGAAGCTCCAACAAGCTTATGGTTAATATGGCATTTAAATCAAATAAATTTGAGTCGGCAAGCTAATCAAAGAGGATATAATAGGATGATGTGTCTCTACTAAGATTCTCATTATTATTCACTTTATAACAGTCACTATCAATGTTATGAGGTCACCCTCTAGTGGTTTAAATCTGAGACCATGATCCCAATTGATAACTCTAGCTAATAAGGGCTCCAAAATTCTTTATGCTCATGGGCCAAGGCCTTTCCTTGTATAGTCAAGATGATCCATTATCTAGTTAGGGATAGGATCATTTAGATTATAAAATTAATCATCAAGGCCTTTAGAATATAATAACTCTCCCTCGCTAAAAGCTTCCTGATCTTGTTTTGGGGCAATTGTAGGTACAAAAACTATAGGGTTTTTTTTGTTTCTTCTTTAGTTGCAAAATCTAGTTGGGTCTATTAGGAGTCTTGGATGGGTTAGAATTTCCAAATGATTTAAGAGATTTATGAAATTTTTCAATATGGATGGCATACTCAAGATGGTACATGGAAATACAAACGTCTTTAATAACAACCTATTTTATAAGAGCTGCAAGAAATGGATCGATCAAAGTGAAAGCTAGATCACTAGGGTTGATATAATTAGATAGAAATGGATGGGAAATGATGGATTTGTTATTATTTTCAATAAACTTAGAACCTGGGCAATACTTATAATTATGAAACTCAGCTTCAAGATGTTTGTAATGTTGATATGGTTGCTAATCAGTAGGAATAATAACCTCAATCCCATCATGGGGAAACTTAAGGCACTGGTGAAGAGTAGATGGGACTACCTATACTTCATGGATCTAGCGATGACCACAAAGTATGTTATAAATATGTCTAATATCCATCATACAAAATAATGTGTGATGAGGAATGGACCCAACGATGACTATAAACTAGATTGTACCCAAAGACTCCCTCTCAGCATTATTGTAAGCCTTGATTATAATAGTTTATGGTTGAATGTCCTTATCCATATAGCCTAATCATCATACCAACTTGAGAGATAAGATGTTTAGACTTGAACCATTATCTATAAGAACCTACTTGATTTTACGATCCACAATGATTATCTCAATGTATAGTGGGTTATTATGGTTAGGCCAAGAGTGGACATGTCTTTTTTATCAAAGATGATTTGTCAAAATGAAGACAAATGTCCAACTAGGTTCTAGAATTGATCAAGGTTAATATCATTAGGCACAGTAGATTATTTCAAAAGGTTATTCATAATAGTTCTATGGACATCATATGTATGCAAGAGTTTTAATATGGAAATCTATGTAGGGGTTTTATTTAATTGGTCTGCTAAACTATAAGGATTTTGTATTATGGATTGAGGTAGTTTAGTCTTTGTTGGCATAGTATTCAGCTTTGGAACTATTGGCAAAATGTTTTCATTAGGTTTCATGGAAGAAGTGGGTGAAGCACCCTTGATGGTAACTCATGGGCATCTATTTATGACTGCACAACCTAGAGGTGGCAAGGAGTCATTATAATTAGAAGAGGAAGGCAAAGGGCCTTAAATTATGACTCAAAAGAGTCTAGCTATATTGATATGGTTTTGAGTTGATGAGGAGCCTTTATAACTAGAATAAGGGTATTATTTTTCAAAACTAGTAACCAATGTAAATGGATTTGCAACATGATTATGTGAACTCATGCAAGATTACTAGGGGGAGAAGGTGTTGACCCCATAATGATGGGTCCCATGCTGTGAGGAACATGAGATTGTCCATGTGGTTTCACAATAATAGTGGTAATGTGGGTAGAAAAAATGTGCCCCATAGTATTATTATAGTCATACTTCATGTTGTTATAAGAAACATTATTATCATGGACATTATGATCTTGATTATGCTTATTATGAATCTAACCCTGATGTTAGTTCTGATTTTGCCTCTGTCCTTGATTTTGACCTTAGTTTTGATTATTTATTTGTGGTGGTGGATTATTTCAAGGAAAAGGGTATTTGTAGATTCCCATATCCTTATTTGTGTCCTAATTAGGGGCCAACTTAATTCCTAGTTCACCACTTTCAATAAAATCCTCAATAATGTGTCATAATTAGATTTAATGATATGCACCATGACCAACAACATGATGGAAGTTGCACCATTCCTTTTATTTATACCAATTTGGTTTTGGTTAATCTTAAGTAAATGGCCTTTATACTAGCCATATAATCAAATTAGCCATGATGATATTTTGTAACACTATTTCAACTGACTCTCCTAAGTTTCTAAAGACCCAAAATGTTTTATGAAATGTCCTTCGTGGATGTTGTCTCTGTAAAGTAGGTGGTGGATTTGGGGGAGTTATTTATATATTTGAGGGAGGTATAGCCTACATCATTTGTACATGCCTTATTTTAATTACCCCATTTCCACCCATGTTCTTATTTTTATTAAATCCCTTAGGCTTATCCTATACAACTATTTCAATTGGTGATTGGGTTTGATTAGATGTTTGACCTTGCATGAAAATCTTAACAAGACCTTTAGAAATAAGAGCCTTCTAAATCTATACTCCTTTGTCAATAATTTCTTCAAATGAATTAGCACAATCTAATAGTAAATTATGCATGACTTCAAGATGCAAGTTATGTGCAAATAAATAGACCAACTATTTGTCTAGCAAGTTATGTTGAAAGTGACCTGCTAATGCTCTCCATCTTTGCAGATATGCTACAAAACTTTCACCATCATGTTGTTTGGAGTTTCACAAGTCAAAAATGGCTAATTCATGCTCTATGTTATATGATAAATGGTCAACAACCTTTTTTGATAAGTCATTCCAATCTACAACTAATCCCTTGGGTAGTTTAAGTAGCTAATCTAAAGCCTATCCCATTAAACTTCATAGAAATAATCAAAGTAAGTACTCGCTACTATAAGAAACTTATTGACATAAGATAAATAATGCCTATATGTGCTCACATGGATCTCCCTTTCCTTTGTATTTTTCAAATTTAGGTGCTTAAAATGAGGTGGAAAGGGGTTTTGGAGAATAGATAAATCAAATAGATATGGGCATATCTCATCAAATTTTTAATTTTTAACTCTATTATTCATCTCCATTCTCTAAATAATTTCCTTCATATAATTACACTCTTGCACATTTGTTACATTTTTGGATTGGATAAGATGTTATTGGGGTGGTATATACCCCTAGTTTCTTTGTTGTTGGGGTGGAATGTGCCTCTAGTTTTGTTGTTGTTGGAGTGGAATGTGCCCCTAGTTTTATGTGGATATATAAGGAATGTATACCTTTCAATCCATGCTTTGGTTATAATTTACTCCTTGAGTCAAGAAAGTAGGTTGTTGATTCTTAGATTGTAAAACATTCCTTGAATTTGGTTGTTTAGTACCTTGTTGATTTGGGATAGTTCTATGTTTTTTTACCAATATTTGCATTGGTTGGAATGAACTAGCTAAAGTATCTTGAGGGATTTCCTAGATTCACATTGAATGTTTGGGTCTCTAATTTTATAAAGTAATAAGAGGTTCTTGATGATTATATAATGTATTCTCTGTGTCAAATGGAACATTTTGTAAGATCTCTTGTGACTTTAACTATTCATTTAGGTTATCTTGATCCACTATGGTTATGTTTTCATAAAATGTTTGTTACATAGCTCTGACCAAATTTCCCTATTATTTAGAAGCATAATTTTGAATTGAAGTGGAAAATAATGATTCAATTAAGTCTGTGATAAGTTGATCCACATATCATTGACTTATTTTCTTGATCTTGGCTAGAAGATCTAGATTTGTGGGTTTTGACTCTATTTGTATTTCTTTTCCTTTGTTAGAAGAAGAAGGTATGTCTATTTGTGAAAAATATTATTCTTTTCATCAATTTTGTCCTTCTCTTACCAAGGTATGAAATTATTCTGAGGAAAGTCTAAAGGTAGTGTAACACCTCATTCTATCAACCTAAGGACTACTTCATCTTTATATTCTTGGGGTTTATATTCATTTTAATCATCTTCTGATCCTACTATTATGAGGGTGTCATAAAAAACAATGGGTTTATCTTGACCATCATAAAATTTCTCATCCTCGTAACTAAGGCCATAAGAGGCCCCACTATGAGTGAACCTTTGAGTCATGTATTAAAATATTTACTCTCTACACTTAACTAGATTTGGATCAATGTTTTTGTAAATGTTCAAACAAAGTATGCTTTGGCTCTCTTCAAACAAATAACTAAGGTACCATAGAGACTATAAAGGAGGGTGGGTTGGAACCACACACAATTAGAATATTTGGTTCACCAATTTACTCAAATTTTGGTAAAGTTAAAATCATATAGATTGGAAGAGGGTAAGGTAACTCAAAGATCCAAGGTGAAAACTAGTACACCAAATCCTAGATCTTTGTGATATGCCTCTACCATAAAATCTAGTTCCAACTTCGATGAGTTGACTCTAGAAAATTAGAGGAAATCTCTCTGGATTATGAAGAAGACAAAATGAACTAATCAACTCAAGATTTAAAAACATGTGTGAATCACTAAGTACAAAGCTAAGGCCAAATGGGTGTCACAATGTCACCACATGGTTTTAGTAGAATAAAATATGTTTTAGGACTCAAAACATGAGTGATACGTAAGATGACTTGAGTCCACCAAGATGATAATGTGATTTTGAGTCTAATAAATGGCCCTCAATCCAAATGGAAAATTGAACCCAAGTTAGAACAAGTTTAATGTGCAAATGATGAACCCAATTTAACACATTAACCCTTAAAACTTATAAAGGTTCAATTTCAAATGTTAATTATAAATGAGGGACTTAAACAAATTGGGTAAATGATATAGACTCCATTGGGTAGTATAACTGTGCCAAAGTGGGTGAAATAGCATAAAAGCTTTTGATAATAATTTGAATAAGGAAAAGATAAATTTCTTATTAGACATAATAACACCTCCGTTACTCAATAAAATTTTGGACAATGTACTTTGGTTAAGTTCATTGAGTTAACAAGAAATTTTAAACACAAATCAAGACCAAGTAGGCTAATGACAAAAAAATCATCTTAAGTCTAATTGATAAGGTATGGGAAAGTGGGGTTAACTAAACTAGCAAGTTTTTGAATGTTTCTAAGGGAATCAATTACACAATAATTTTCACATCATGATGCAAAATAAGTCATGTAATTTGGTGTCCATATCACTTGGCTTGTTGTAAAAAGGTCTTTTCCTTTTTTCAACCACTACATCTATCACTTTCTTAGTATAGTGCAATTTCCAAAGTATAGATACATCTCATGTGCAACTCCATCACTAGAAGGTGGTTTAACTGCTCAAACCTTGGATCCTAGTGTGAGTGGTTGAAGTTTGTGTCAGGAGGTGAAACCTTGGGTCAAAGATTCCCTAAATAACTTGTAGGAGGTAATGAAGTCCCCCTTGCAAGCCATGATACAATGAAATAAAAAACATAAGAGAAAGAATTTAGGGTCACTTTCAAGATCACTCAAACTATTATAAGTTTTTTGGGAGTGCTTTAGATGGGCACTTTTGATTCCAAGGGTTCATTAAAAGGGACAAGTTGAAGAACATACACGTGGCATCCCTCTCTTAGCCAAACAAAAAGTAATTCAAACAATTATTGAATGCAAAAAATTAGAAAGATGAGTTCATTTTTTACCACCAATTTGAAAGATTGAGTGGTGTTCTTTTGACCCCTTGGTCTTAAGCTATAACTTTGAAAGTCTAACTATCAAACATTCATCTTAAGCACCTAAATGTTTTATTAAGTACTAAAATAAAGTTCCTATTTCATTTTTAAAACATTCAAAAGATGGTCTAAAATGTGTTTTATCAAACTCCCAAGCTTGATCCTACAATAAAAATGTTAGAGTATCCTTTAGCTTTGAAGCTAATTTGAAAATGGAAGTAAAAATTTGAAATTTGAGATCTCTATTACAAAATTAAAATTACCCAATCAATAGCGATGTTTCCTACAAAATCACCACTGTTAAATAGAGAAACATAAAAAAATGCAATATCATTATTTCAAATGAATTTGGTTGCTAAGATGATGATACCATTATTTTCAGGTGATACAATACCACTGTTTGCAAATAAAACCACAAAAATCACAAAATCACCATTCGGATGATGAAATTATTGTTATGAGAAATCGCTTCCCAAAATGACAAAATCGCTACCCAAAAGAGTGATATCACTACCCAAAATAATTATATCATTGTTCAAGTCTATGAAATCATTGTTTAGTGAATAGCAATTTCATTTACACAAAATCACAACTACATAACAATGATATCAATCCAGAGAGAAAAATTGAGGTTTCCAGAAACAAAAATGTGATCATCAAAAAAATGGAATTTAAAGCTAAATTTTCATTCTTTTGGGCCTGTAAATCCAAGATCCTACATGGAAAATATTAGTGAGTTGCTTGTAGAGGTTTTGTGAGAAAATTTGTGGGTTGTGGTCCCACTATGCATGCCAAAATATAGAGAGGATTACATAACATGTTTATTCAAATATTAGTCTAATAAATCAAAGGAAGAATGCATAAGAACAAACTAAATTAAGCCTATCTATTCATGTGGGAATTATAAAGGCTAGAAAGAAACAAATGAAAGAAATAAACATCATATTACCTTCCCAAATGGATTCACCATACCAATGCAGCTCAAAAACATGTTCTCCTTTGATCAAGAGCTCTTGTCTTTAACAACAATGGTGGTTATCTCCTCTAATGTTTCAATAAATCTTCACAAAACCTAGGCTCATGATTTAGAATCACTAAAATAGCATATGAATGAAGCTTGCAACTAAAATCAATGGTCAAATATAGAGGATTATGGAGACAATTAAACATAATAACTTTGCACAATTCAAGCTTGAAAATGATGTTCATGGCCTCTCTATTTATAGATTTTTGAGATTGATCAGGATCAATTTGAACTATCCATCTCAGGATTGAAATGTGTGGATAAGGATTAATCTAATTATATAATTAAAATCCATAAATATCCCTCATAATTATTTTGGAAGAAGGGGAATTTAAGATGCATGGAGGGTCTTAATAAGGCATGGGAGGCCATGATTTAGATATTTTATGTATTTATGGCCTAGGGACGTCTTTCCAAGAAATGATGTCATTAGGTGATGTAGTTAATAGAAATCAATTTCCAAAAAGAAATACTCAACAAATCTCATGGAAAATCCACTTAAGCTCTTAATTTGTATTAATTAGCCTTAAAAAAGGTTAATCAACATTTATGCAATTATTTGGAAATTGGCCCTCAATTAATCAAAAAGGTCAGAAAGTCATATTACTAGGTCATAATTTGACTAGAGAAGAATTGGAAGGTGATGTTAGATGCATTGGATCCACCATCTCATTTATGATGTTGTCAACACAAAATAATAAGGGCACATGTCGTGTACCAATGAATTAGAAAAAAAGAGTGATCTAGAGCACAAAAAGGCAAAATCATCATTTCGACTCAAAATGAATTGATCAAATTTAGTTGCTTCATAAATTTAATTTCCCTATTTAGGGATACATTATCCTAAATCAGCACTTTTAAATGACAAGTTCAAATCATTTAGGGTGTTTTATAGATTTTAAGCTAAAATGTGCATTTGAGTGCAATTTGAGTAAGATTGACAATTTCAACACAAATGGTGTTAGGAATTGGATGTCTACACCAATATCTCAAACTTATCACTACACAAATGAACCCAAAGTCAATCACAATTCTTATATCAACCAAATCTTCTATTCAACAACAAACCAATATTTTGTTCATAACTTGTGCCTTGTGGCTCTATTTAACAAACCATTTTATTCATGAAAATCATGATGATGAAACCTTCAACATCAAGTATGCCTTTATATCTTATTATATTAGGGCACACACATTTACATACCTCTCTTACACCTAGACATACAAATCAGTCCCTACCAATCCACACTTATTCAAATTTCATGCAACTTGGTCCTCACCAATCAACATTCATCCAAAACATTCAAGCAACATAGCCTATTCAAACAATCAACCTTTCACTCCATTAAATCTATTACTACATCATTTTTCTACCACAACATGAACATTTATATATCTCTACTCTACCCAAATACAAGCTTCGATCCTAATCAATACAAGATACATTTCACTCCCAATAATTCAATCTCACCAATTTAATAATAGACTCTCAATCAATTTAAACTATGCCAACCTAGTTTTCATAAATTCCACCACTTGTCATCACTTTTATTTCAACCTCCTCTATCATAGATTTCATCCCTCTCCCCAAAAGGGGGGAATCATTCCTACTATTCCTATTATAACACTTATCCAACACACCTATCCACTCACACAGATAGACACACCATGGTTCTTATACCTCTAGCAATCAAATTATCAAATTCAGCTCAGATCGGTTGAAACATATAGTGATTCAGACTACATGGGTAACTCATCATAGTTTTTACACATCTAGTATTCATATTATCAACATTAATTAGTTTAGATTAGTCAAGATTATACATTGGTTCAAACTATATGGGTCACTTAGCATCACTCAGTTCAATTTGGTCAAGATTATACAATGATTTAGATTACATTGGGTCACTCAACATCACTTAGGACATTAAGAGGGATACACTTTTGATTTATATATATATACACATATATATATATACATATATATATATATATATACATATATATATATACATATATATATATATATATATATATATACTATCTAGATACCAGAGTCAGGGTTATATACATTACTATATGTATCACACATAAAACTTCATACAACATGACATAGTTATAGACCAAATACAAAATTATAGGCATAGTGTAGAGCACATTGTTTTAATCTCCAATTATTCACATGGGACATGACAAGATAGATCATATCACATGTGGTTATATAGATTTATAGATTATCTAGATGCATCACTCACATACACAATTTAAGGGCATGGCATAGATGTTCATATCCTTCATCTTACAAGATTATACATAGTATGATGGTAGGACATATCATCTTCTTCTGACACATTTACCAACACTTTTGGTTTACACCCAGGCATTACTCAAGTTGTCACCAAGTTGGACCGTATGATTATTTGCATCAATTTGTTCATAGTATTACTCAAACTCATACCCAAGATTTTGTGTGGATAGAGGATAGGAATTAGTTTTAGACCTTTGATTACTTCATCTAGTTTAAATTATCTAGATTCAGTATAGGGGCATATGTTACAAGGATTCCTTATTTTTCGAGGCACTATTTAGATTCAATATAGGGGGCATCTACTAAAAATAATCATTCTTTTTCTATACACTATTTAGATTCAATATAGGGGGCATATATTATAGGTATTTCCTTATTTCTTTTAGAACTATTTTATTTCTTCATCCACTTCCATGGACAGGAAGATGGACCATTTTTACCACACTTATCTTCACATAGGTAAGTTCAGGTATGCATCTTATTTATTTCTTTTACTCTAGTACTTCATTTCATTACATCACTAGATTAAAAGGGGGAAAATGTATACACCCTAAATTGGTCAAGAAAACACACATATTATGTCTTTTCACAATCCTTTTATAAGAGACTTTGACTGGAGAATATGATCTTTTATTCAAATTTGGCCATGTCCCTTTATCTAACTTGTCTTGGTCTTACTAAATTCCATAGACATCATTTTTGATTATCCCTAGTCATCTATAGTTTTCTAGGCTTAACCCTTTCAGATCTAGGTACATCTTTTAGGTCCAGACCCATCCCCCTAGGTCCTATACCCGCTAGATAATAATGCCCAAATAGGACTACAACACTGAAACCCAAGGTGTCCAGCTTCCATGCTATTGTCCAAGAGCAATTTTGGTGCCAAAACTCAATTTCTTCCATAGGATGAGGATTACCCCTTTTCTTTGCTTCATTCCTAAGTTTCCAAATGTTATCTAAATGTAAATAAAGCTCCCAAATTAAAAATAAATAGTCTCCTTTATAAAGGACTACACAAGGAATTTGATATCTAGCACTTAATATTTTGGCACATTATATAGAATAAAATCAATCAATATTATAGCTTAGCTTTTCTACATCACACCTAGATTTACATGATTTATCAAGGAAGGGCCTAGATGAAATTCATTCTTACATCAATCTTGTGTGTTGATTATGAATGTTCCCTAAGGGAGAACTACATCAAATCTGAGAACCTAGCTTGAGGGTTAATGTAGGCAACAATCAAAATAGAAAGGGTTATTGATTGTGTGATAATTATTCCCATAACCAATTTATACCCCTTTTTCTTTGATTCTATTTGTTTTTTTCATATGTGCAGACTAATACAAGTATTGAAGATTGAAATAGGCCTAGAATGAGCTTCAGTGACTTCTAGGACCTGAAATTTAGTATACAGGGTCATACTAAGCAAAAAAATAGGACCTAACAATATTTTAAACTTAGGAAAACAACATCAAGAAAGGACTATAACATCAAACACCAGGGTGTCCTATTTATGGTGCTCCTATCTAATCAAGAAATAGAGAATAAAACCAAAATTTAGACACTATCCCAGTCCTGCTCCTCAAATTCTAGACTCAAAATCTTTTATTTTATCACAAATATAGCTAAGTTAATTATTCTTTATCTTGTATAATTATGAGATAAAATCTATAATTTTCCATGTTAGAGTAGATTTTCCCTATCATTATAGACCTTTATTACTTAGTAATTAAACGTCTAATCTCCTTAAACAAATACTAAGAAGAAGTGAAAAGTTGATTATGGGTGTTATATCATAGATTAGGTATGAATCCAAGTGGATGGATAAGTAGACTTTTAATACATGATCATGTTGGATAGATTTTTTTGAGGTAAGTGGATATTTTTAAAATGTTTCTTATAAGTTGACTTGTCTAGTATAGATGGGATAGTGAAGGTGAAAATTCATAAGATTGGTCTACAAGACAATATTGATATTTGAACATGTTATCTTTATATCTAATAATGGTCTAATTATCTCATAAGATCATTAAAATGTATCAGGAGTATTTGTAAATGGTCATACAAGGGTTTAAAGTCATTTTCACCATGACTATGATTTAAGGCAAGCTGGCAGTTCTAGGTAAGCATGTTACAATGATGAGTTCAAGGATATTTTACCTAAGTTTGAGTATGTACTAAACATGAAGTTTTTTTTTTAATATTTAATGACATATTAATTATTTTTATAATCTTGGAATTTATTGTAATAGGTTGAAACACAATAGCCAAAATGGCTTGTCTGGCTGAGTGAGGTATGGTCAACAAATTGGTCTACAAGATCAATAGTTGACATTATAGATTATGATATGTTTATTTAGTTTGTTATGAAAAAAATTTAGAATCTTTTTCATTTATTTTAATACCTTGATTTTTTTCTTTCAGGTGATTTTTTTTCTGAGTGGGCTACTTACAAAGAAGGATTTGAGTCCTTTTGCCTTGAGTTGTGAAGTAAAAAACATATGGTGATGACCCTAAGGTCATATATATTTTTTATAGTGATTTTTTTTGTATTATATTTTTCCTTCAATTGTTTAAGATAGACTTTTTGGGTATGTACAGGCCTAATATAAACAATACTAATGGTGTACTCCAAATAGTGGTCTGAGATAAAATATATTATCAAGCCTATATGATCTTATAAAGGATATATTTTAGTGTTTATGTTATATTTTCTTACCATGTGTATAGTTTTAAAAATTTATAAGAAAGACAAAGTGTAACATGTCCTAGAATAGACCTAATGAGATTAGGTCTCTATGAGACCTAAAGATGAGATAAGGTCTAATTGAGGTAAGTGAGACCTAAAAAGAATAAAATAACATTGTATCCATGTATATTATATGTATTAATATATATTACATGTCCAAACTAAGTGTTTCAATATGTTTTATGGACTAATAAGGATATGAACAAGAGACTTATATAAATACAAGGTAGTTTTATGCTTATTTGGGGGTGGAAATAACAAGCAAATGAAATAGAACATTGGTAAGGAGAAGATTTTATTGAATACCATAAAAAGTTTATATAAAAACTATGATAAAGTTTTTATATGGTATTTATATATGAAAATATAGGGCATATGACCTAATCAAGTCAAGAAGAAGGCTAGTTAAGTGAAGGAAGCTAAAAGGAAGTTTGAGAGGGCTAAAAGTGTAAAGAGATAAATAAATGGTCATCATAAATTATTTAATAAAAAGGTATCCTAAAGGTGATAAAATTCATTAGGTGTTTGAATTAGTGTTAATTTATCTAGGGGGTTAGTGCCTCCTTGTAAGTGGGCGCTAGTTAAAGCCTAGTTAAGTTGGTGTTTAGGTAGTTGGGGTTGGTGTTCTATGTGAAGTGGGTGATTCACTAAATTTGATGTTTGTCTTATAAGACTATATTACATTTATAGATATCAGTGGGTTTTCTTACCCTTGAGGGTTTCCCTAATATATGATGTGTTGACTTATGTAATCTTATTTCATGCTTGTATAGTTGTTTGTTTATACATTATTAAATCTATATGTTGATTGCTTAAGTAGAATTGATAATAAAGTTTTGAAGAATAATTCACCCCTCCAATCCTTTTGCTTCCAAAAAATTATAAAATTACCAACATTTAGTTTAAATATATTCCTTGAAATAATAATATAATATTTAATGACATGGCTACCATTGGCTCCATGATTTAGATCACATATAGAGCCAGGGATTATCAATTTCTTGTGGAACATCTCTTAAAACCAACACACAAATAATCATTCATAAATATGGTCTGCAATATTATTATTCCCATGTCCCCATTGTATTCTAACATATATGCTTATCTCCAAGACCAAATTATTCCACCTAACCTTTCATGTAAGAAAAAATCCTTCATATATAAAGCCTCTCATTATACCCTACTTGAACCTACCTTATATTGTAGGATCTATGATGGAACTCTTCTTCACTATTTACCTTTGGTAGAATTTATATTAGTGTTGAGGTAATTTCACTAAGGAGTGTGTGGATCCCACACCAGCGGGGTAATCCTAGCTAAATTGTTATTGTGTACTAGTTATTACTAGATGATTATGGAAATAAATGCAACTACATATGTGAATAAGTGTGTAAAGTGTCAAAAGCATGTTAATCTGATTTATGCTCCAACCAAGATGCTTAAACCATTGACAACACCATGGCCATTCCCAATGTGGGGACTCGACCTCATAGGAAAGATTAATTGTACATCCTTAGATGGTCATAACCATGCCCTTATTACTATTGAATACTTCATAAAGTGGGTAGAAGCCATTTCCCTCATGTAATGAGTAACTGTATATCCAAATTTATATTTAACCATCTCATTTTCCATTATGGTATCCCCTCTAACATTATATTTGATAATGATGGATCATTTTAAAAAAAGGTGTGAAATCACTTTATACCCAATACCATATAAAATAACATTTCTCTACTACCTACTACCTGCAAGGTAATAACCAAGCTAAGGATTCTAATAAAACCAAAACCATTGTCAATATTCTAAAGAATATTTTTAATGATGTTGGTCATAATTGGTACTTCAATATGTTTAACACCCTAGAGGAATATCATACCACATTGTATACTCCAATAAGAAATAACCCCTATTCCTTTCTTTATGGCATTGAGGATACTCTTCATGTCAAGGTTGATTTGAATTCTCTCTATATTTCACTACAGAACATCATAGATGATGAGGACTACCAAGTATCTCACTTTTATGAGCTAGACTTGCTAGATGGAAAATGTATGACCACCTTAAATAACCTTTAGGTATATCTAAAAAAAATATGATTCCAATACAATAGGTATGTTAAACATCGATAATTCAAGCGTGGTGACCTTATGTAAAAAAATGATAAGAATGTCAATGCTAAAACAAATAAGAAAGGAAAATTTCAACCTAACTAGTTAGGATCTTATGTAATTATTGCTAACTACTGTGTTGGAACATAAAAGGCTCACCACAACAAAAGGAGATGAACTTGATAAACCAATGAACATAATACACCTCAAATGTTTTTATGCTTGAGGGACTCAAATTATTATCTACAAAGATCATTTAAGTTATGCCACATTATACCTATTCTTTGTATCATACCCTATGATGAGCCCTAGAAATGGCATGCTTTATGTACCCCTTTGCCTACATATAACCTTCTATTTTGTCATGCTTTTGAATAATCCCATATATATATTTGTTATAAATAGTCATAATACATTAATAACATTATATTACTATGTGTTTGGGTAATTAGATTCTTGTCTTGTAAATTAGAGAGTAACTAGTTGTCTTTTGTTTTATGGTTTCTTTCTCTCTAATTGTGCTAAAGAGGTTTTTGTGTAATAAGGTATATAACTAAAAATAGTGGACTGTACATCCTGTATCAAAAGGAATCTATGACATAACACCGTACAACCAATTATCCATGAACATTAAAAATAGATTCCAAATAGATAACTATTCTATAAACAGATCTGGAAGAAGTTGTAAAAACTATGTATGGACAAAGTTGATGGAACCAAGGCAAGGAGATTAGACTAGACTCAAATTTACCAAACAAACTAGACTTATCATGTAGCTGAGTAGTGTATCTAGGGAATGCAATATGTTAAATAAATTTAACCACCTTTGTTATATATATAATAATGGGGTTATTGAGAATAGTCAGTCATTCAGTTAGTAGTGATAAATTAATTAAGAACAAGTCATTTTCAAGAGATCAAAAATATTGTAATTTTTGTAGTAATCTTTAATTGCTACATGTCATAATTATAAAAGTAGAATTTTATGTTAAAATAAATTATGTATTAAGAGAATGATGAAAGTTCAAACCTGCATTAAGAAGGGCCCCCTTTGGATGTCTTCATACAAAGATTTTCCTCATTATTTAGATAAGTATTTTGTTTACTATTATATTAAAAAGTTGATTTCTATATGTTTACTATTTTTTTTTATGTGATCTAATTAAGGAAGGTTCCAAAACAACAATTTGTCTATTGTTGTTTCATTTCCTAAAAGTTAGTGTCTTTTTATGCAATTTATTCCTTTATTTCAATTATTAGAAGATGATTGGTAGAAGCATCAAGTTAGGAAACCAAGTTTACACACACTATAGAGTAATCCTATCAAGCCTAAACACCCCTAAGTTTGACAATTAATGAATTAAGAGGTCTAAGTTTTCAATATATACCCTTTCTCATGAGAGATCAAGTGAAATCTATTGAAGGGTGAATCTTTTTCTCATCATTTTGGCATCATTATCTTGGAGGGTGACACACACTTACATTTTAAATTTTGATGATGCCTTTCATTAGTTTACATGTTTTCTAGTTCACTCACTTTATAAGTTTATATTTTTTTTCTTTATAGATTAAAATTTTATTCTTGAAAACTAGAGTGTTATAAAAATTCAAAAATAACCTCCACCACACTAACCTTGTGCAGGTTAGGGCAAGTAAAAATTCAAAATAAAAAGGTAGTAATTTATATGTAATAAGAATAAGATCAATAATGAAGGTTCTTAAAAAATATATAAATTGTTGTAGGAATAGTAACACCTCATACAAATGGAGGGAATGAAGTAAATATTGAGGATAAGATTGGGAACACACTATAAGAATGAAGATTATTTGATGAACTGGTAGTAAAAGTGAGAGAAAGAGTTAGTACCTCTAAAGGAGTTCAGCAAAAATAGTCCATCTCACCAACCCACACTTGATAATATATATTTTAGGCCCCTCCTATATAAACCAAATTACTTGCCAAAACAACATTTAAAACCTTATTAGCTCCTGAGAAACTTATCACACCTTTTCAACTTTTGTTGATAATGGCTAACATGGAGGATCAACAAGTTGACAATGTTGCTAATGAATCATCAAATTTTGAGTTTACTATTCGTACCCCTAAATTCAATTAACCTATGAAAAAAATCCCTCACTTATCTCTACTTAACTTTAAGGGGAATCTAAATGAATATCCAGACACATTTATGTTTAAATTTGATGTTATATGCAAAAGCTATGACTAAAATAGGGTTCCTTAAAAGCTCAAGTTGCTTCCTACAACATTTAAGGATGCATCTCTAAGATGGTTCATGGGACTTGAAATAGATGTAATCTCCACATGGGCTGAAATGAAGGACAAATTTTTGGGAAAATATCAAGATTATTACACTAGAAGGAATTTTAGAAGACTTGATATCTTCAAATTACAATAGGAGGATGAATATTTGGAGGATTATCTGGAATGATTTGTGTTTAGTCTTTAAAAATCCAAGAAGATTAAATGGATAAAGAATTCATAAAACTCATATTCCTAAAAGGAGTACGATTAGATTTCTTAGAAGTACTTGACCTCATTTGTGGAGGAGATGCATTAGTTTTGTCATTTGATGATCTCCACCTATTATGAAAAAGCTACTTGAGATCTATGTTGCACAAAACCCATAGTAGCAAGGTACTTCCAGTGGCCACTAATAAGATCTATAAAAATGAGGTAAGTAATCTACTATAATATATGAATCAGGACATTATAAGCCACATGGCCACCTAGCTAGATACATTGCATACAAGGTAAAAATAAGAAAAATTGAGCAAGCTATTACAATGTACTACCCAAAATGCAATAAGAATAAATTTGACTATAAATTACATTCCATTAAATACAAAGTAGCCAACATAACTAAGGAAATTCCTAAGACTGTAGAGTTACATGAAATATGAGTTTATTAAGATCAGATATTCTACATAGCCCAATGTAGATAATGGACACCTAGATCACAATTTCTATGTATGTCATCAAATTATTATTTTTTTGGAGGTCAATTTTCCAATACTCCTAATTTTAGCTTAGGTTATTATCTAAATATGCCTTGGTCAAAAAACTAATCATGGAAATTTCCCCAAAACTAGTCTTGGATGTTTCCCAATTAGATGCAATCTTAAAATCAATTCTAGTAGTCTCAACCAATCACTTAACCTTGGTTATACCCCTCCAATCATTTCCATTATCCATGGAGAAATAAATAGAACCTTGAATCTTAGAAATAATAATTTTAACTACCACAATAAGTTTTGATGCCAAATATTCAAGTACCTACTAGACCAATGCAACTTCATGCACAATCGATACCCAATCGCATCAATAAGTTGGTTCAAACAACACAATCCAAAAAAATATTGTAATATCCAACATGTAATTTGGACATTAATGACCTACACCTTCACTCAAGATGAATTATTCCATAACCCACCTCACCCATGATCAGATAACATATTAAACAACCTCTGGATACTCATAATAATCCACTTCCATCCACCACCTCTCTTGAGTAAAAAAAACCTAAAAAACATAAGGAACCAGATCATCCTCCATTTATTGAGAGGTTGAGTATCCAATGATCTAAGCCAAATCAAAAATTTAACCTTTTAGACAAATTGAAAAGTATATGTGTCAATATTCCACTCTTTCAAACTAGAAAAGTTATCCTAATATACACCAAAGTTATTACATAACTATACTTAAACAAATTAAGAAGGAAGAAGGATCCCAAGATAATACATGTCATTGGTCATCTTGCATATATTATGTTAGGCAATATAGCATCACCCAAATACTCTAATCCTGATAGTCTGGTAGTTAACATTCATATCCACAACCAACCCATCCCTAAAACATTAATAGATTTGGAAGTAACCATTAACATTATGACCATGGTAACCATGCATAAATTGAGACTTAAAAATCTATGTCTAATGCCTACTATCTTGAAAATCATTGATAGGTCAATCATTAAACTAAATGAAATTATAGAAGACCTCATCATTACCATAAATTCATGGTAATATCTAATAGAGTTTATCATCTTATAGTTAAAGAGAAATTTATGAGGTTACCCTATGATATTCGGATGGCCTTGGTTAGCTACTATTGATGCTTACATTAGTTGTAGGTTTAGTAAAATGCTCATTTCTAATGGTAATGACACCAAGAAATTGGTTCTCTACCCTCTAGCCCAAGATTTCCATGATAATGAATCACCTTGGGTAGATGAACTTGATGAGGTAGTCTCTCTATAGACATTATTCACCCATACCTATAGTCTACCTTTACATGAGAAAGAGGAGGATACTATCCTTTCCAATATCCTATAGAACACCTATAGGAAAGATCTTATAGCCATAGATAATTTGGAATGTATACCTTATCATTTTCAAAACAACTTTCTTGAGACTAGCCTAGCTGACAATTTAAGAGACATTAGAACATTCCACCAATTTCATCTTCATCAATGCAGTTATGCTTCTTTATTTGCTAACATTGAGATAATGATTTATTTATCTAAGAAAGTGGACATTATACTAACTGAACCCTTAAATATCAATACATCCATGACACCTTAATAATAAAACCAACTGATTGCAGTGCTTCAATAGCATAAAATAAAATTTACATGGGATTATCATGATGTGAGAGGGATTCCTCCAGACTTATGCACAAAACATATATACATCAAGGAGTAATGTAAGCCTATTCACCAACCCTAGAGATGAATGAATCATGTAGCTAAATACATTATTAAAATTAAGTTGTAGAAACTCTTGGATGTAGGATTTATCTACCCCATTTTTTATAGTCAGTGGGTATCCCCTTAGTTATTGTGCCTAAAAAATGAGTTAAATGGTGTATTTGCATAAACTATAGATAATTAAATGCATCTACTAGGACAAATCATTTTACCCGACCATTTATTGACCAAGTGCTTGATACATTAGTAGGGAAGAAGTATTTCTCCTTTCTTGATGGATTCTATGGTCATAATCAAATAAGTATAGAACTTGAGGATCAATAAAATCCCACTTTCACTTGTCCTTGGGGAACATACACTTATGCATTAATACCATTTGGCATTTGAAATGTCTTGACCAAATTTAAAAGGGATATCTTGAGCATATTTTGTAATTTTTCTTATGATTATGTGGAAATCGACATGGATGACTTCACCATATATGGGCAAACATTTGAATAAGATCTTGTTAGCATTGATTAAGTCTTATAGTGCTTCCAAGATCACCAAATATCCTTAATCCATGATAAGTGTTAAATGATAATGACTAAAGGAATTGTTCTAGGACATCACATTTCACCTATAGGTATTAATGTAGACCCATCTAAAATTAGACTCATGAAAGACTTACCTACACCAAAGAATAACAAGGGTGTAAGAAGCTTTCTAGGACATGCTAGTTATTATAGGAGGTTAATCAAAGAGTTCATCAAGATTATTTCCCCATTATTTTTATTATTGGCTAAAGATGTTGACTTTGTATGGATTGATGATTGTCAATTAGCTTTTCAAAAAATCAAGGACCTTCTCATAACAACCCCTATTTTAAGGGGGCTTGATTGAAAGAAAACTTTTCATATCCACATAGATTCCTCCAACACCACCTTATGGGTGTTCTTGGTGAAAAATATAAGTCTTTGAGATATGTTATCTATTTAATCATCAATAATCTTCAAGGGGTTAAGCTCAACTAAACTGTAATATAGAAATAATTTATTTTATTAGTGTATGTTATTAATAAATTTAGTCACTACATTACGGGCTACCAAATATTCATCCACATGGATCATGTAACAATTATGTAGTTAATGAAAAAACTTGTAACATGTAGGATAATTAGATGGTTGATTTTTTATAGGGATTTAACATTAAAATTGGGGATAGATCAGGTAAGGATAATGTAGATGCCAATTTTTTATCTTGACTAAAAAATGATGAACAAAGTCCTATTATTGATGATTTATTTCTTGATGAGTATTTGTTTGCACTAATTATATAGTCCCATTTGTTTGTATACATTGTTAAATATCTTGTTATAGGCTCATTACCCCAACACTTTTCACCAAATTAAATATGTCTAAATCAAAAAATCATACACTATTCATCGATTAAAATATATTTCTTTGTCACTGCTCCAGATTCAATTATGCATAGGTTCATTTGAGAGACTATGCATTTGAGAGGATGAGGCCTATGAAATTTTTCAAGCATGCCATGATGAGTCATGTGGGGGTCATTTTGATGCAAAGATGACTAATATGGATATAATTAATAAAATATACTAGTGGCCTTCCTTACATAAGGATGACATGGTGTATACTCATCGATGTGATCAATGTCAGTGTATGGAATAACCCACATGTTCTGATGAAATGCCATTATAGCCACAATTAGTTATTGAACCTTTTGAAAAATGGGGGGTTTATTTTTTTAGCCCCATAAATCTTAAATATAACAAAAAATAATATATACTAGTATGCACTAATTGTGTGAAAAATTGGGTTGAGGTCAAGGCCTTAACACATGCTTGAGATGAAAAAGTGGATGAGTTTTTATATGAAGAGATATTCACCTGTTATGGAGTGCCAAGAGAGCTGGTCATACATTAAGGATGATAGTTTACATAAGATATCAAAGATAAATTGGTAAAAGAGTATGAAATTAGGCATAATAAATCCACTCCTTATCACCCATAGTCAAATGGCCAAGTGAAAGTCAAAAAGAGAGCTGAAGAATATCCATACTAAGACTATCAACCTACATAGGAAAGACTGGTCCTCTCATCTTCTATAAGTAGTATGGGATTATAGGATCAACTTATAAAACAATAATTGGGTTAAATCCTTATGAACTAATTTATGGTAATAATATTATTTTTGCCATTGAATTTAAATAGAAAACATTGAAGACAACACTTGACTTGGGATTAGATATATCCCAAGCTCAATAAGACCAAATCATGTAGTTGAATACATTAGATGAACTCAAGAAAGAATCACTTCATTACTCTAAACTTTTATAGAGATAATGAATTTTTTGGCATGATAGAAATATCAAAACTAAAAGTTTCCAACCTGGTGATTAGGCACTACTCTTTGATTCTAAATACAAAGATCATAAGGGTAAGCTTCAATCCAAATGGCTTAGGCCTTATGAAATTGAGAAAGTCTTTGATAATGGTGATGTGAATATCATGAACATTGACCCTATTCAATTAAAACTACTTGTTAATAGCCATAGGCTCAAGATGTACATGAATCCCTTTTCCAAGGAGACTCTTACTCACCAAGTTATTGAGGATCAACATCTATCTCTCTCTCTCTCTCTCTCTCTCTCTCTCTCTCTTATGAAAAATATTAGCATGTTCCTACTTAATAAGGGTATTAATGTGAACCCTTATCTAACATTTTTCATGAATAATAAGTTCCTAAAACCATGTATAAGTCATTCAAAATGGCTTGGTACAAGCTGAATAAAATTATAACTCTTGGGCTACAATAATCCTAGTTGAGTCAGGACCAGAAAATGTGTTAAAAATTTAGGAATGAAAACGTTTGGGCATTGTTGATGGTTTGAAAACCAATTTATTGGATAACCCACATTTGCATAAAAAATCATAAAACATCCAAAATATCCAAAAATAAAAATTTGCATTTCCATATTTTTTCTTGTAGATTCATTCTCCAAGATCAGAAATCACTTATTTTGTTGTTACATGATGAATTCTTGTCTCTACGAGATGAACTCAAGTTACTATAGGATGCATATTTTTTTGCATGGTCAATTAGCTACTATATGATGTATTTTTACCCCTAACAATAGTTGATTGATGCTTACAAATTACTTCACATCTACCAATGACCTCCATGCAAGATTATATAAAGATGTTAATGATAAAATAAGGAGTGCACCATTCCTTACTTCCTTCATATAGTATTATCATGATTATTCATCTTTTCAAATATTCCTATAGTCACTTTGATGATTATCCTAGGTCACTTCAAAACATTTTAGCCACTCTTACATTAACAAAGGAGGTAATCATAAGCTAATAAAAAATTATTTTTGCTCATTGCATTGCATCATTTAATTATTATTTGGTTATAGTTATTTAATGCTATCATTATCTCATTCATTATTTCTTTGGGTCCATCCCAAAGCAATATTTTAACCTACTTACTGATATGACCATTTACCCCTTCAACCACCCAATTCATCTCTCATTTGTACAAATGGTCCCTTCAAACATACCACCTATATGTCACTTGTGAATAAGTGACCATATTAAGTTGGGGGGGGGGGATTTTCCACATCTATCTAGACATTTTCTTTCTAAAACCTAAGTGAATATTTCTAGGACTCCTCTTTTTGAAGTCACAACCATCACTACCATTTCAGCTCTCTGCTATAGAATGCCAACTCTACAACAAAACTTCATCATATAGCCATGAGAAGAGATTTGATCAAGCATGAACCAACCAACCTTCCTCCTTTGATAGAATAACTAGACACCATGGCCTTGTATCAAAATGTAGGATGGTTCACATACTTTGAAAAGGTAAATGCCTTCAACTAGGAAATTATAGAGGAATTAATTAGATAATTATATAATAATTTGGTAATAGTCAAAGGTATGGAGATCAAATTTAATGAGACAATAATTACTAGGGTAACTATATTACCCCAAACATGAGAATTGTGGTAATAATAATTTGATACAAATGCATAAATATAGACATTTTTTAGAGGAAATGATAAATTAGAAACCTTCCATCAAGGAATTGCTCATTTATCCTTGCCAAATAGATAGGCAAGATCAATTATCTTCATTTTCTAATATTTTACCTATGAAAGATGATATTATATACTATATGGAGTGAATTTTAAGTTCATGAACCATCTATGGCATGTGTTTTATCCTTTTAGGAAATTAATTGGTTTAATTCATAATTAAATAAAGGGTCTGAGTATAGTAAATTAGTAAATAAATATGATTTAATTAGCCTACTGATTTATGGAAATAAATAGTATTTTGCCTTTTTCTAAATATAACAATAGAAAAGAGATTATTTAGCTTAGCTTATTTTTTACTATTCTAGACTAAGATGAAGTCTAATACTGGAGGATTAGGACTAGGAAATAAGTTAGAATAGGCCTGTAAACTTCATTTTTGAGGTAGACAATAGTGTCATAAAGTGGATACACTATTATCCAACACTATATTCCTTCTCTAGTGCTAGTGTCCTGAGGGTAAGATCTTTCTAGGTTCTATTTAGAATGTTTGTGTTACTCTGTCACTAAAATTTTAGGGGTTAAAACCTCACGAAGATCAATATGTGCCTATTTCGATATTTGATCCTCTTAGGAGCTCCTGGTACTTGAACTAGAATTCAAACTTGGGAAATGAGAGGGGGTTAGTTTGTAAAATATACATTGGACACACTTCACAACCCATGTGTGGGCACACTATCTACATGCCAATACTCTGAGGAGGGATCAAGCTAATGTAGTTCTCTTATTGAAGTGCTTGGTGTAAATAATGTATCATGTATGCAACTAAATGCAAAACTAGATGTACTTTAGATGACTAGAGACTAGTTTGAATTCTTGAATGAGCTTGGAATAATCTTGAAAGGATATATGTAGAGAACAAAGAAGAGTGCTTAAGTGTAATTTATTATATGCTTGTTTCTTTCTTGTGAATGAGTGTCAACCCTTCTCAATGGATAATAAATGGCCTTTTTTAGGGAAACTAATGTTTTTGGGTTAGATGATCCTGTATTATACTAATAGGGGAAAAGATAAGGATTTGGGAAAATTTGACCATTTGAGTCTAAAGTGGATTTGGAAAATAGCACCAAAAATAGGACACCCTAGGTTTTGGTGCTAGTGTCCAACTTTGGTGATAGTGTCCTAGAAGGATAAGACTTGGGGGGATGGATATGGGTCTCAAAGGGTTGCTTGGGTCTCAAAAATCTAAGTCTAGGAAGTTGTGGATGACTGGGAATCAATGAAAACCTAACTGAGAAGAGTTGTGTGAGCAAGAGAGAGGTCTTATAGGCTATTACTATTAGCCATGCCTAGGTCATCTAATTTAACATTTTATATGAATAAATTACCCCCCACCTTTATTTTAGTGATTTAGCAAAGCAAAATACTAATATTAAGGAAAAATAAAATCATACCTGAACTTACTCATTAAGGGAAAAGCTCTTGAAGCTTGTGTGATGTTGGATGTGCATAGAGAGATCATAGTGTGAAGTATGACTATGAAAATAAAAACATATAATAGATTAGTTGTTATTATATATGCTATATCTAAAATAAGAATGTAAAAAATATAATTAAGGATAGAGAAAGGAGTGAACACACCTCACTAGGTATGTAAACCAATACCAAACCTATTATGATGTTGAGTAAGGCTAAGTAATGTTGGATGTGCTAAGTGATACTGTACCAAAATTTATATTATGAACAGAGTTGAGTACTTAATTCCTTGGAAAGTGGCTTAAGAAATAAAAGGGTGGTCCTTTGGCTCCATCATCACCTACTAAGTGAATCTAGATGATCCTATATGTGATAATTGATGTCTAGACTATGTGTCCAATCCCTCTTAATAGGTATCTCAAGAATACAAAGGCTGTCCCTTTGGCTCCATCATTTCCCTATGATGTGAATCTCATGAAGTAATACTAGTATAGAATGAATGTCATATGAGATGGCTCATAAATCTTATGAATGTATTGTAATCTGACAATGTGGCATGGATAGCCTAAATGTATACTAGAAACTAGGCCACTCTTGGCCATTTTGAAACATAAAGGTTAGTTTTGAATGAAAGCCACTACAAAAATAATGTACTAGGCTTATATGAAAGCCAAATTAGGAAATTAGGTACTTTAAAAGCTAAAATTATAGGAAAGTTTAACTTGAATGTGATGTTAACAACCTATAGATGGAGCAAGGCACACAACTGCTGAGAATGCCTAGAATAAAATGAACTCAAAAATGAGAAATAAGATCAATGTGTCATGCACATTACCCCCAATTATTGATGTCTAGAACATGGATTCTAATTTGAAAGTTATGCTAACTAATTAATCTAAACTAGAAGTGAGAATCCTCATGTCATGCATGATAATGCCCTGTATCTGAGAAAATTATGCTAAAATTGCTAAATTTGAAGGATTTAGAAGTGCAAAAACTATCCTTGAAATAAAATAATTACCTATTTCTAGAAACCTTAAGAATTTTGATGCTTGGATAAAAGTTTTAAAATGTGGACACCCTTTTTTTTAGTATTACTATCCATTTTTGGCACTACTATCTATTTTTGGTGCTACTGTCTTGTGTGAAATTTGACTGCTAATCTAAAACTATGACTATTTTTCTTTTCTAATTTCTCTAGTTTGACCTATAGATTCTATTCTAATTGTTCTAAATGCTACTATTTTGACTGTTAGGAGATTTGGTCTCTATGACAAACCCCTATTTGATGCCCCCTCTTCTGAAGGTAGGAATGATGAACCTACAATGATTACCCTCATAAGAAAAAGAGTCTTGCAAATGTGTTAATTTGTATAGATATAGCATTGGTATTTTGACGAGATTTTTTTTGGATTTAGTAATGTTTATATTTGATAGATTGTTAGATCAAAAGGGGTATGAATAGATAAATATAACAATGTATAAGAATGTTCATGATATTAAATTAGATTTTCAAAAGTTAGATGTTAGTTGTTAGTTGGAGGGATGGATAATGATGTCCATTATGGCATGCAAAAAAGCAAGTTAAATATATGATATGGATCCTAACATTGCACAAATTTGAAGACACAAATAATCATGTGAATCAAGAAGCACACAAGAGAGTGGCCAAGTGGCTAAGTAAACAAGGGACATGGGCACATATCACTCAGACTAGAAGACAAGCATGAAAGGCATGTTCAAATGGCACATACACATATAAGTGAAACAAATAATGTTGGCACAAGGGGCAAAAAAACATGGAAGATTAAAAACAAAGGACATTGGAAAATTTCCTAAGTCACACACATGAATAGAAGCTAAGGATATTGGTAAATGTCCCAAGGCACAAGAAAGAGACAAGCTAGAATTGGAAATGCAATCACACAAGTTATGCTAAGCAAGCAAAGAAAGCATATAAAAAATTGAGGATAAATAAAAACACATCTAACTAATCAAATTAAATGTGAAAGTATACAAAACATGTATAGTGCAAGACTAGGTAAATACTAATAGATACACAAGTGCTAGATACTAATGAAATGTTGATATAGAGATCTATGTAAGCTATAAAGTGATGTACATCATCATGATAACTCAAAGTGTGTAGTGTAATAATGACATAACCTAGATGGTGTAGTCATGTATAAGATGCTCCTAGTGGGTGTATATATCATTGTATGTCTCAAAATGTAGAAGTAAGAATGCCCCCTCTATTGGTAGAATAAATCAATCATGTATTTGGATATCATTACACACACTCTTAAGAGATCAAGTGAATCATCGTAATGTATAAAATTGACATATAGTAGCATAAAATATCAAATGTAATTCATAGCATGAGAGTAGTAATGTAAAACATGGAGGATGCATATATTCAAGATATTTTTGGTGTTTTTTTGATATATTTGAATGTTTTTGTATTTTGAAATATTTGAACTATTTACAAGTAATTTGGGGGAAAAAATACTAACCGATGAGTCTCGGATGAGACTCCCTATCATGATATCCTGTGTCAAATAATTGAATCATGCATGATCATGAAACATGAGTGTATGTCTGAGATTGTGAAGCTGCTATGTGTGTATGATGTAACTAGTCTAAAATATTTGAAGTGAAAACCAAATGTCGGGTCCCCCTGTAACTCTAAGAAGTGGATGCAATTTTAGGGATCTTAGGGACCCATTCTGAAAGTAGGAGACAGAGCTCTCAAAGCAGGCACTCTCTGTGTAGTTATATGAGATATCAATGTAACTACTCAAAGTGTGAATATTACAACTAGAAGCTATCTAGAATCATGTATCTATGGGGGTGTATGAACCCATTGTACTAGTGATGAGTGTCATGCCTATGGCTAGATATAAAGTGGAAGTGGAACTAAAACTAGAGAAGAAACTAAAATTGGTGACTGTAATTTGGTAGATGGATCTAAAGTGGGGAATGGTGACTCATAAGGAACTCTACTGACTATAATAACCTGATTAGAATGAATGAATGAATTTCATGAATATATGAACTATAGAGGGTACTACTTAGATTTTTTAAATCCATGGGTGACCAAGTAACATATCAAAAACTTCTACACTAGGCATTATAGTGAAATGTGTGGTCACATGTGTGGGACCAACCTATAGAGGAAGTGTAATCTCACCCAATGAACTCTGTATGTGCCCACTAAACCCATTGATAACTAAGTCTATAGGAGTGATATATTATGTTGAATATCCTAACTACTAAAATAATGTAAGGGTTCACATGTTGATGATAGAACCATTATCAACAACAATACTATGAATAGGCTAATTATGAATATGTGCCCTGATAAAAAGTGCATTATAATATGAATCATCATCTACAATCTCTTTATTTGATAATGATATATAAGGTCTAGTTGGAACTTTGGACTCATACACATTGATCATACCACTTAAAGGATGCGACTCAACTGAAGATGATTGGTATGTATTAAGTGGAGGATGTGCATGGTATGCATGGTGAACACTTGATGTGTCCCATTTTTATTATTTATAATGTTGTGGAAATAGATCTGATAAGAATTCTAAAGCTTTATATTGTGTTTTCCTTGCCTTTGGAGGATCAAATAAAGTTCCTAGATCGATTATTTTATCATCTATTAAGTCTTTTATCTTATGTCACAAATTGATGCATCTAATTGTAGTGTGGCCTGGTGCCTTGTGAAAATCACAAAATGCCTAATAATCATATCCTTGTGGAAGAGGTTTTATTGGATCCACTTCTTGAATATGAGAGAGGGATATGATGTTACATTCTAATAACTATTGTAAAACCCTAGCTAGAGAAACTGGTAGATTGGTGAATGCACGATGAGGCAATGATAATAAAACCACATGTTGAGGGGCATTTAAAGCCATATTGACTATTGGTTGATTTTGATTCTTGTTGTCATTAATTTTGACCTTGTATGGGACTTTGTTTTTACTCTTATTAGTTGTGTATATGATACTTGAATATTTGAGTTTGCCCTTTGAAATTAGCTTGACTTCTCATTCCTTTAGTGTATGCCACAATTCAGTGAAAGAAGAGAATCTTTTAAACATGATTGATTCATGAAGTGATAAAAGAAGGATCTATTTGAATATATATTATAATTATTGATTTTTCATGGGGCTATTAATCTTATCCAAGATGGTATTATATCAAAGAACATAGTCTGTGAGCTGCTCATTAGGTTTTTATTTCTATTGTGCAATCTGTGTATATGAAACCTTATCTCCAATGTTGATACTAAAATGTATTAGGAACATATTTGATAAAGGATTAAAATCTATGACTGATTGATTTGGTAGACTATAAAACTATTGTAGTGCATAATCATTTAGGCTCTAATGAAATAACTTGGTAAGTAACCAATCATTGGGTACATAATCTAAGCATGCTACATGAAATGCTCTCAAAGGTGTCTCTGGATCACCCTTGTCATCATATAGAGTAAGCTTGGATTAAACAAAACTGGGTGGCAAGGGTGTAGAATAAATGTGACATGCCAATGGTATATGTAGTAAAGTAAAAGAATATAATGCCTGTGTAGGTCTAGTAGCACCTTGCTTAAGATGTTTCACCTTGGATTGAAGAGATGTTATCTCTTACATAAGGGCTACCACATTAAGAGATATGGATGTACTAGCTATAGATGGTGGCATAGAAGAAGGTTGTGTTGCTATAGGGGGGTTGTTATGACATAGTTACCCCCGAAGTGTCATTTACAATTGGCTTCTCTATAGGACTAGAAGACTCAACCTGTTTAGCCTTTTTGATTTCCATGATGGACTACAAGATTAGTGTATGGTATTTAGGTTGTTCCCTGAGTCTATCTCTAAAACTTTATAGAATCAAATCTTTATCTAGAGCTAGTTCATTGTCAATAACTAGTGGAAGTGGATTAGTATCCCAGTGTGGTGGAGCATGACCATCAATGTTTACATTATCATAGTCATTTTAATAATTCTCATTATCAAATTTATCTTCATTAAAATTGCTGTAATCTAGATGTGTAGGATCTATAACAGGGACTTGTTCTGGTTGTTTATCAATAGTATCTAATCTATTTGAAGGGATCTAGTTGAACTCAGGAGGGTTTCCAGTAAGTATTTCATTTCATCTTGAAGGAAGAGATTCAAATAACTTAGGTGGCATAAGGAAAATAAATTGGATGATAGTAATAAAAATTAAATTGATATAATTTAAGCAAAGAACTAGAATATGCATGAAAATGATATAGAACTCCAAAACATGTAAGGTGATACCTCAACAAGAAAAAGGATCTAGTACATGTAACTAAGGATGTTTCATAAATATTTGTGAAAAATACAATGAATTTGTGAATTTGACCTTTATTTTTTGAGTTTGATATGCAACTAAAATTTCAAAAAATAATGAGAAAAGTAGTAGGAATTAATTGATAATGTATTTTATGCAACTAGGGTTTTGAATGATTTTTTTCAAAATTATTGTAGTAATTCAAAAAAAATTAGAAAATTAGTAGTTTTAATTTTGAAAAATTGAGGAAAATTTTGAAAATACTCCTAAAATTAGCAATATATTTTTCGTATCGGCTTAAAACTGGTTTTATGCAAAAAAGACTTAGGATGTGCAAACTAGGGTTTGAGTGAATTTATTGAAAATATTTCAATTAAATTGTAGTTTTTTATTTTAAAATTCAAGAAAAATTAGGAAAATATAGCAAAAAATTAGAAATAATTATCCCTAGGGTTTTTAAGGTTTTTTTGTGAAATGTTTTATCCTTTTAGGAAGTTAATTGGTTTAATTCCTAATTAACTAAAGGGTCTAAGTATAATAAATTAGTAAATAAATATGATTTGATTAACCTACTTATTTGTGGAAATAGATAGTATTTTGCCTTTTCTAAATATAGCAATAGGAAAGAGAATATTCAACTTAGCTTATTTTCAATTGTTTTGGACTAAGAAAAAGTCTGATACTAGAGGAGAAAGACTAGGAAATAGGTTACAACATGATTTTAAACTTCATTTCTAAGCTGGAGAATAGTACCGTAAAGTGGACACCCTACTATCTAGTGATATAGTCCTCCTCTAGTGCTAGTGTCCTGAGTGTAAGAGCTTTCTAGGTTTTGTTTGGAATATTCATGTTACCCTATCACTAAAATTTTAGGGTCTAAGACCTCATAGATCTTGTTGTGTGCCTATTTCAATCTTTGATCCTCTTAGAAGCTCCTAGTACTTGAACTAAAATGCAAACTTGGGAAAAGAGAGGGGGGTTAGTGTGTAAAATATACAATGTATGTATTTCACACCTTGTGTATGGGAATGTTGCCTACATACCAATACTCTAAAGAAGGATAAAACTAATTTATTTATCCCATTAAATTGCTTGGTGCAAATACTATGTGATGTGTGAAACTAGATGCAAAAATAGATTTACTTTGGATGACTAGGGACTGGCTTGAATGCTTGAATGAACTTGGAATGGTCTTGGAAGGTTGTATGCAGAGAATAGGGAAGAGTGCTTAAGTGTAATTGAATGTATGCTTGCTTATTTCCTATGAATGAGTGCCAACCCTTATAAATGGAAAATGAATGTCATTTTATAGGGAAACTAATGTTTATGGGTTGGATGAGCTTTTATTAGGCTGATAGGGGAAAAGTTAAAGATTTTAGAAAAGTTGACTATTTGACTCTAAAGTGGATTTGGACAATAGTGCTATAAATATGACACCTTGGGTTTTGGCACTAGTATCCAAATTTTGTGCTAATTTCCTAGAGGGATGAGCCCTAGGGTGATGGATCTGAGTCTAAGAGGGCTACCTGGGTCTCAAAATTATAAGTCTAGGAAGCTATAGATGATTGATAATCAATGAAAACCTAGCTGAGAAGGGTTGTGTGAGCAAGATAGACGACCTATAGGTTAGGTGTTATTATCCATGCCTAAGTCATCCAATTTTACATTTTATATGACTAAAACATGGCATTTTTATAAACATCCTCAATTTCCTACTAAATTTGCTCACAAAGATGGCTACTACATTTTTAAAAGGTAACCCTAAAGCTCTCTTCCATCATTACTTGATTCAAATAATTTTACAAGATTATTTGTAGAAATCTAGGCCCAATTTAAGTTGGCAAGATTTTCTTTAACTACCTACAATTACATAAAGTAGTAATGAGGAAGAATGTAGTAGAGAGGTAGGAGATGAGGGGTTGGAAGTATTAGTAGTAGAAGAAGAAGTAATAGGAATAGAATAAAATCTTCCTACAAACACATAAGAACCTATAGAAGAGGACCTTCCTACAACTACACAAAAATCTATAGAATAGTATATTCCTAAAACTACATAAGAACCTATAAGGGAAAATATTCCTATAGCATAACCTTCAACTACAAAGCAGACCATGAAGAGAAAAAGGAAACTAATCCTCTGATCTGATTATGAGACATTTGAAAAAATAATTCCTCTAGTAATCAAGGCCCCTAAAAAGTCTAAGTTTATAATAACTCCATGTATATCCCATTGATTAAGAGGTAAAATAAGAAGAAGGCTAGTAATCAAGGCCCCTACAATTATAGAAGTTAGTGAGGATTCGAAGGAAGAAAAAAATAATATTTTGGTAACTAGCAGTGAGCAAGCATCTTTTGCTTCCAATTTTGAACAAATAGAGTTAGATGTTGGAGAAGAGTATTCCCAAGAAGAGGATAAATAGGGCCACATGGAAATATAGTAAGAAGAACATGTCTCTATACCTTTGCAAGATGAATTTCCTACCTTGGATCAAGCTCTTTAATAAATTGAGTGGTTGAGAAAGAAGTTATAGGGTCAACCTATAACTAGTTTATATACATTGGCTATACTAGCTTCACAGTTACAACCATATGTAGATACCCATCCTGCATCTAGTACCACCTAGTATTCTACAACTTAAATTCCATAAGAATTCTCCACAACTACTCAAATAGAAAGGTATAGTCCCTAATTCTCCATATCCTCCAGCAAGGTTGGAAAATATAGACAAATCATTTGAGAAATTTAGGAACTTGAAAGAAGAGAATATGAAACTAAATAAAGAACCCAAATTTAGAGAAGAAAAGATCACCAAACTATAGAGTAAGATTGAGGACATGGCCAATATTACCTAGGCATTCCTTAATTATAGACCTCCTACTAAATTATATTTAGTTTACTTAGAATAAATGGCATAAATTCAAGTTTATGATAATTTATTGTGATTTTTCTTGTGAAATATTGGACCCATTATCTTTCTTTCAAATATATAGTGAAATTTCAACTGAAGTACAAGCTCAATTATGTGAGTTTTATATTCATAACTATGTTGTAACCTATAATAGAAAATGGAATCCCAATTTGTATGTAGGGGATGTCCTTTTAAAATCATTTTCATCATATTTGCTTAATGATCACAAAAGAGGTCAAGAACTAGCCAATTATAGAGAAAAAGAGAATGAAAATAAACTAGTCATAAGAAGTGAATTAAGAGAACCTAAGGTTATGATGAAATATTGGGATAATATCATGAAAAGGCACAATGTTTAGTCTTGGATTATGAGGAATAGTAAATCATTCCAATGTTTTAACTTAGGATTGAGAACCTCCATTGGCCCAACAAAAGAACAATCCTATTTGGAATGGTGGAAGGAACTCACTCCAAAATTGAAAAAAAAGGAACCATGTTTCCCTTACATTCTGAAGGAAAATTTTGATAGAGTACACATGTATATCATGATTGTAGATGAATTAGAAAAAAAATATTGGCCATAATGTTTCAACCTCCCTTATTCTGGTATCCTATGCTAGATTGGTAAGGAAGGATTCCATTGAATAAAGAAAAAGAAGTCAAAAGATGGCAGGAATGTGAACAAACGAGAGGTTTTTATGGACATATACCTAGTGATGTTGTCAAACCTATGCATTTCATATTCAAATGTGAATTTGAAATGAATATGTTAGTTCCTTAGGGATGAGCAACATCTTAAGTTGGGGGTGTGATGAGCCCCATAAATGACATGCTTTGTGCACCTCTATGCCTACATAAAACCTTCCATTTTATCATGATTTTGACTAATCCCCTATATATCTTTGTTATAAATAGCCATAATACATGAATATCATTATATTACTATATATCTTTCGGTAATTAGATTCTTGTCTTGTAAATTATAGTATAAATAGATATCTTATGTTTTATGGTTTCTTTCTCTCTAAATGTGCTAAAGTGGTTTTTGAGCAATAGGTATATTCTAAGAAATAGTTAAATATACATCCTAAAACAAAAGGAACTTATGAAATAACATCATACATCCAATTAACTGTAACCATTAGTATATATTCATAAATTTGGAAGAAGTTGTAACAATCATGTATGGATAAAGTTGATGGAACCAAAGAAAGGAGATTCAACTGGACTCAAACTGACCAAACAAACTAGACTTGTCCTATAATTGAGCAGTCTATCTACGGAATGTAATCTAATAAATAAATGTAACCAGCTATATTATATATTCAATAATAGAGTTATTGGGAACATTCAATCAGTCAGTCAGAGTGAGAAATTAATTAAGAATAAGTATTTTTCAAGAGAACAATATTGTAATTTCTATAACAATCTTTAATTTCTACATTTCATATTTATAAAAGCAACATTTTATGTTGAAATAAATCATGTGTTAAGATAAGGATCATAATTCAAGGATAAATTAGGAATGGCCCCCTTTGGATGTCTTGATATAAAGATCTGCCTTGTTAGGTAGATAAGTATTTTGTTTACTATTGTATTAGCAAGTTGATTTATATATGTTTATTGGTTTTATTTTAACTTGTGCGATATAATTAAGGAAGGTTCAAAAATCACAATTCATCTATTATTGTTTCATTTCCTACAAGTTTGTTTCCTTTTATGCAATTTATTATTTTACTACAATTCTTAGATGATGATTGGCATAAACATCAAATTAGGAAACCAAGTGTGCACATATTATGAGTCATATTATCAAGCTTAAATGCCCTTGATTTTGACAATTAATGAATTATAAGGTCAAAATTATCAGTATCTACCCTTGATAATGAGAGTTAAATTGAAGTCTATTAAAGGGTAAATATGTTGCTCATCACCCTATGCCATTCCCATTAGGCCCTTAACCTACTGTTACCATCTAGTTCTTTTTACCTAAATTACTTATAAATTTTGGCTTTAGTTATGATTCATTTATAATTCAATAATGTTCAATGGTTGATGACATATTTAGTTCTAGCAGTTGTTTCAAAATTAAGCTTTTGAATGGTAGTATATGAAAGTAGTAAGACAATGGTCTTGGTAATTACTTAATTTATTTGTTATGTTTTATATCATTACCTCATGCTACAATTATAACTTCCTATGGGTAAATTAGTATCATTAACCCTTGACATTGTTTCCTAATTATAAATACCTCTGGTTAAATTAAGAACAACCCCTTTACCATGCATTGTCACATCACCTTGACATCACTATGACATACCCTTACCATTTTCCTATTCTTAAACTCTTTTTTTCTTATTGAGATTCAGTTTGTGTAGGTGGAACTACAATGGCTTGATGTCCAATTAGATTATTTAGGTAACAATTGATTGATATTAAGGTCAGATCAGTCACCCTTGTACCATGCTCTCATCATTTTGTGAGTGATTTTAAACCATGCTCTCACCATTTTGTGAGTTTGGACCATGTTGTATCTCATAATTCTCTATTGAGTTGAGATACCAAAAACACAAAAATATTGAAATATTATCCATCTTTTACTATTTCAGGCATACCTACATTAGCTTGAGGTCCATTTGGACTATGTAGGAAATGCTTAGTATATTTTGAGGTCAGCTCAGTCAACCCTTATTTTAAAACTCTCATCATTTTATGAGAAATTTGATTTTAAACTCTTTCATCATTTTATGAGAAATTTGAGTTTAAATTCTTTCATCATTTTATGAGCACCTTAGCCAAAGCTCTCACCATTTTGAAAGAACCCTAAGACATGCTTTCACCATTTTATGATTAACTTAAACCAACACTCTCACCATTTTAAGAGTAACCTTAGCTAATGATTTCATTATTTTGTGAACACCCTAAGATATGCTCTTACCATTTCTAATTTGGACCATTCTGTATCTCATGATTCTCAATTGAATTGAGATGCATATAAAATTATATAAACATTTTAAATAGTTTATAAAACCCCTAAACATTTTAAAATACATAAGAAAACCCTAAAAATCATAAAATCATAAAAATTGGCTTAAAATCTCCATGCAAGATATACAGCCTTCAAAAAATTCTAGGATGGACTCTCTTATCTAGCCAACTTCATTTTTAGGCACCTTTGCCTTTTCCCTCCCATTTATAGGAGAACTACATTGGCCTAAGGTTTACATGGACTATGTAGGCAGCATTTAGATACACGAGGTATCTTAGGTTAGTTCAGATGCTATTTATTTCAGCCAACACTTCATCATTTTTTGTCATTTGGCACCATGACCTCTTCTTTACCTTAAGGATTCCAAGACTCCTAGATATTTCATAATTAATTAATTGTCCTTTATCTTTCCCATCCTTATTTTGCTCTTATGCTGTCACTATTTTGTGAGAAATTTGTGTTTAAATGTTTTTGCCATTTTATGAGTAACCATTAGCCAACACTCTCACTATTTAGTGAGCAACCTCTTTTATTATGCACTTATCATTTTACAAGACCATTCCTATTTTCTTCTACAACTCAATCATGCTTTCTTATCATCATTTTCTTCTATCTCATATCCAAGGAAAACTACATTTGGCTTGAAGTTCACATTGGACCTAGTGTCCATAGAACTACGTAGGAATCATCCACTTACCTAGTGAATATAGAATCAGCTTGACTACCCCTTCCTTTTATTATATTCCCCCATTTTATTTTTGCTGATTACCCCTTCCTTTTATTATATTACCCCATTTTATTTATTTGTGTCATTGTCTTTATAGCCTATGGAAAATGTTTTCTATCTTGTTTATGTTATTGGCTCCTATAGCCTAGGGGTAATTAAATATATTTATAGCCTTTATCATTATTTCCCTATAGTTTAGGGGTAAATTTATGCCATTTGTTCTTATGTTATTTTACTTGTGTTTTTTTACCTAGCTCAGGGTTCACCCTATCACCAAGAGTAACACCTCTATTACACATGCACAAATAATTTGTATTATTTTTTTACTAACATTATTTGTATATTTCCATTTGTTTAGTTTAGTTTGTTTTAGATTAAGGTAAAAATAGGTTTTGAAGGGACCCCGAAACCTTACACAAGGGGAAAGATAAACTTTAAAGCACAACTAGGTTAACAAAAGAACCTAATTATAGAACAGAACCAATACCAGGTTTTACATGGACTTGTAACCAACAAATATGACCATAAAAAGCAGCTATCAAACATTGAACTAAAATTTAACCAACTGGAACAGCTAGCTGAACAACCTTCCAGTCCAGTAACTAGTAAACCTGACCAGTTTACTGCCCCCGAAAAAACTAGTCAGCAAAAGGGAACTTTAGATGAATATTTTAAGTTTAGATTTTTTTTTTACATGACCGAAGATTCATATCAAGAGGAGGAGCCGAAGGCTTAGACTTCTTTCTCCTAACTGTTGTCCATCCGTCCTAAGTTTAGATGTTTAGTTTAGTTTGTTGTTTGCCTTTGTGTGTTTATAATAGCTTGTTTATTGAAATTTTATTTGCTTTGGTTTGTTTATTTTGTTTGGGTTATTTGTTTTGTTTATTTGTTTTTGTTTTTTTTTTGTTTGTTTCATTGTTTGTTTGTTTGTTTATTTTGATTTTCCTTATTTTCTTTTTTGCCTTTTTGTGTTTCTTGGTTGCCATAGGGATATTAAATTTCATTTACACTTTATTATTTATTATTCGTATCATGTACTTATGTTTTGAATGTTTATATTTAGTCCTCAACTTGGTTTATTTGTTTTATTTACACTTGGGATTTGATTTTTCATATCTTATTCATAGGTTATTTATATTTACATTTAAACTAGGTTTTACATGCTTAGGATATATATTGTCATTATGGTTGTTTATAACTATGATTCATAATATCATAATTTATAACAAAAATCAATCATATAGTGACTATCATATCAATGTAATGGTGATACTTCTCTGAGATACAAACTAGCCAAATACCCAAACACATGCTTCAATCTAATGAGTAATAAATAGAGTAAATATGATTTATAATGTGCTAATAGAGATTCATAACTCTGAATAAGTGTACATATAATTAATACAACATAAGTAGGTAGCAAAAAAGAGCAACATCTCATAAACATAGGAAAGTAGTAAATGAAAGATCATACCTAAACATATACATCCATAATGGTAAACAATGTTAAACATGAGATAAATAAGATATCAACATAAAAAAGGCATCATATATATCAACATAATATCATATACATGTACATCAGCCTCAAAGGACCCAAAAATGAATGTCAATTTATCTCAAATGTCATATACATCAAAGATGTGTGTGTGTGTGTGTGTGTGTGTGTGTGTGTGTGTGTGTGTGTGTGTGTGTGTGTGTGTGTGTGCGTGTGTGTGTGTGTGTGTGTGTGTGTGTGTGTGTGTACGTGTGTGTGTGTGCCTATGTATATGTATCTGTGTGTGTGTGTGTGTGTGTGTGTGTGTGTGTGTGTGTGTGTGTGTGTGTGTGTGTGTGTGTGTGTGTGCCTATATATATATATCATAATAGTGTCTCAAAATAAACCAATACGATGATATAACAAGTACAATGCACCAAAATGATAAGATGTTAAGATGCCTATGATTAAATTTAGCTCTATATTTACATGGGACCTATCATAAGAGGTTTACCTAATGGCCTTAGTGGTCCTTGTGGTGGTGTCATGGTTGATTAACTAATTATCTTGAAGCCCCTGCCACATGGGTCCTAGTCAAAAACCAACCTAATCTATTGACGAATATTTAATCATTCTAGACCTTAAATGAAGCAACCTACTGGTCCTTAGGAATAGTAGTCTCAAAAGCTCTCTGATAGTATGAAGCCTCATCTTTATTCTGAAGGATCTCAAGTATCATATGAAAAAACCTACCTACATATCAGTTATTCGAGCCTAATCTCACTCACATTGAGGCCTCTAAACATCAACTAATGCTTAATACTTGTAAGTCATCTACTTGTTTCTCTAATCCTATGATCTCCCCCACCCTAGTGGTGATCTCCTCCTTGATCATTCCTATATCTTAACCTACCCTACTTGGCATACCCTATGTGTCTATAATACCTATTGTGCTCAAATCTAACACCATCAAGGATAGGAAATCATCATCATCATCATTATCATCCCCATCCCCATCTCTTATATCATCTCCCCCACCATCCCCTCCATCAAATTCATCATCATCATCATCATCATCATCATCATCATCATCATCATCATCATCATCATCATCATCATCATCATCACTTTCCTCACCTACACTACTCTGAAAAGTATTCCCACTACCATTTGAATGTCTTAGCATCCATATCATTGATGTCTATAGGCCTCTACCCACTTTCCTAACTAGGAACTATAAGCATTAAAGAGCACACCTATACCCACCAATAAATACATGCTAAAGTAACCCCTGTATATGACACACCCCCTACATAAGCCCAAGTAACTCATAAAACACTAAGATAACTATTATTAGCCACACTCCTATAAATGATATGAGTGTCTTGGTTAATCTCTTATGTGATGTGAGAGAACCACCTAGTCCCTTATAACACATCCTATAGGAAACCAAACTACTAGAGTAATGATCAAGATGGTACTCCTTGATGATGTGAGACTACCTACCTGTTAGAAATCATTTAGTAGTCATATAAGGCATATACCAACCATATTTGAACCACTAGAACTGATAAATAAGGTAAGGTCTCTAGATAAGAAATTATGAGGTGAACTCATTGAACATCTAGTGTTAGAAATAAGTCTCTCCCTATATCCATGCCTACTTGCCCTAGTCTATGCCCAACCATATGCCAACAATTCCTTAGGGTCTTGCACCCATTATTTACAAACTTGTCACTTGATGGTAATATGATCATATCCATAGACCATCAGAAGTTTGGATGCCCCAATACTTCATCCTCTACAATAATCCACTATGTGGATATCTTTGTACATTTATGCCAGGATAGTTGGCCCCCATGCAAACTATGTCACCTCATCTAGAATGTTATGAAATACACATCTAAGGCCCATATGCAAATACTAAATTCTCTTGTTAATAAAAAATATGCCACTAAAAATATCCATGAAAACCATGACCTCCTTATTAATAAGTGATAAAAATGAAGGATCGCTATGATCCAAGTCATTCGATCAAATATCAGTGTGTCTCGATCAAATATATGTCTACCTTCATAAGATCTATGAGAATTCTTTGGTACCTGACAAAATAATATAGTATATGTTTTTATTATGTTAGGGGTGTAAAAAAGTGTCTCTATCCATGCATCAATAACTTGAAGATACTTCAGGTATCTTGAAGTGTGATTATTGCCTCTCTAGTAGGTAGATGGAAAGTAGATGTCTCATTATGTCAATGCTATGACAATGAACTCAATTACACTCTATCCATTAAATGATATTAATTAATTCCACATCATATATATCTAAGGCCTATAAAAACATATCCATCCCCTCCATTCATATCTGAGGGGTACGTAAGTAGTGAGAACATCACTTAAATAAGTCAACATAACCAGCCACTCATGCAATCATAGATAGATTAGCATTATCCTAGCTCTATGTTGTTACTTGAGCTTATGCCTAGCCTATTAATCCTATTTTCTCCTCTCCTATAGGTTATACCCATATCACATCCCTAACTTAGGTGTTTTTGGCTTCCAAGTGATGTCACCATTTTCCCAAACAATGAAGTCACTATTTTGGTGATTTTGTACCTTTTAAGGCAAAATCACCATTTTCATTTTCATGAAAAATGATGAAATCACATAAAAAGAGACAAAATCACTATTTCATCAGTTTATAAACATTTTAGGTGATATTTCAATTCCTAATAATGGTGACTTTATGTGAAGTTGACATTTTCCTTGGCGAAGCCATCATTTTGTTTAAAATGCAAATGGTGACTTCATTGTTTTTTGACCTAATGCTAATAATAAATGCAATAAAAATGAAATTAATGGTAAAGTTAATAGTACTCACTAATATTCCATCATAGGGTGGTCACATTTGTTCCCTCACTCGGTTAGAAATGTGATGTCGGGATCCTCCATGTGTTATTTTACTCATCTAGTCTGCACAAAAAACCATAGCTCATATATTCAAATAGATAGGGTGAAAATGAAATGTTTTTCACATTATGGGTGATTATATATTTTAAAAATTGAATTTTTACCCCCCAAATCCTATAATTAATTACGTATGTTCTAAGAGGTGTATTTTTCACATCCATGGTTTGTTTTGCATATTATTTGATTTTACATGCCTTATTTTTTGGTTGTGTGGTAACCAAACTATCTTTTTGGGCCTCTTTCAAGACCCATTTAACAACATTATTTTTCTAATTATACCCCATGTTTATTTTAATGTACAGATATATACTCACACTTAGGCTATAAACATGTTATTCTTTTCCATCTCATCATAAATCCATTTTATGGGTTTTTCACACTAGCTCCCATTACCAATTTACCCAAATGTGGTAAATTATTTTTTGATCAATAAATGATATATCTTACCTTTTGGGGGAAAACTCATTAAAAATCACATGATTCCACATGTAAATTATTATAATCACCTTTGGTTAAATTATTCTGTTGTTTGACTTGTTTAGTGATTATAACCACCCTTAGGCAAATCATTATTTTTCCCACTCCACCCACCCTATTAAGGAAAATCATTCTTTTCTAATTAATGAACTATATATCTTTCATTTCTAGGGAAAATTCATTTTAAGTCATATGATTATAAGTGTGAATGATTATAACCGCTTTCAGTCAAATCATTATTTTTTGACCAATTTATTAATTATTACTACCTTTGGGAAAATAATTATTTTTGTGTCCCAAGTTCATGATTATAACTACCTTTGGGAAAATCATTATTTTCCCACTCCACCTACTCTACCATGGCAAACACCTATGTCATTGATTATAACCACCTTTGGTCAATTTAGTATCTCATGTTATATTACTGATTATACCTGTATATGGGCAAATTAGTATCCATCCCACTATCCTACAGGGGAAAATGCCTATACCACTTATTATAATCACCTTTAGGAAAATTAATGTCATGTATTCTATTTATAATTATAATCACCTTTGGGAAAATTAGTAACTCCACATCCATTATTAATTATAACCACCTTTGGATAAATCAATAGTTATACCCTTGTTACAACTAGAATGTGTTATTTTATTCATTTTGAGGAAATTTTTGATGACTCTATTTTATTCCCCACTCCCTTGAGGGGGCATCTAGGGATAATTGACCACCCTTTAGGGCATGAACCTTTTGAATTAATGGATTTTTAATTATTTGAAAATATGTTACTATGCTCATGTCTTACAATGCCTTCTCAAAGAGGGGTAAACTGTAGACACTCATTTTTTTCCACTTTCATGTCTAAACTAGGATTTAGATCAATTTATAGAAAATGATTCAATTTAAGCCTATAAATCATTTGAATTACCCAAATTCATCCATGTAAAAGATTTAATTATTCAAAAACATAGTGAGGCTTGCTTATTTAGGGTATTACCATGTATACACTAATAACCTAGTTCAGTTTCAACCCTAGTCAAATTATGACCTAGTAATTTGACATTCTTGGCTTACTAAGATATTAATTCAAAAAAATTAAAATAATTTTAAAAATCCAAAAATCACTAAGAAATTTTAATTAAAAATCAAATATCAATTAACTTGCCTAAGTAAAAAATCCAAGTTGAATTAGTGAATTTCATTTATCAAAAAAGGATTTTTATCCAAATATGAAGTCAAGGTCAAAGGAGATAATAAAGTGATTAATTAATTCTTAATATTCCAAAAATGTGAGTCACAACCTCATAAATATCTAAAGTGAGTTGTCATGGCTCATAAATATCTAAAAATGAGTTTTGAATACTTCATGAGTGCTTTCACCCAACCTAGGGTTAACCTAACTCAACCTAGGTTATTCTAGGCTCAACTAAAGTTAGAACTAAACCTAACCTCCCTTGGGTCAGAATTAGATCTAAGACCTATAAATACAAGTTCCCTCACTCTACCCAAACAAGATTTTATGTGTAAGGTTATTCTATTGGAATGTCTTCAAGAAGCCATCAAAGTAATGTATAATTCCCATTTCATACCAGGCTTCACACCAAGACAAGCCAATCCTAGAAAATCCATAAGTGACCATTAGAGAAGTGATACCAACATGGATAATCATTGATATAAATATATAATTCCATATACTAATCATGAAAATATACTATGCCAAAAAGTGGACATCAATTTTGAGAAGGGAGGTAAAATTATTGTGTGTTTTTATCTCTGTTTGGTGGTCTTGTTTATTAATTTATGCTCCCCATAGTTCTTACGCAAGAGTGTTTAATTTCATTGTATTATTATGCATGGATTTTTACATGATTCACTAACAAGGAAATAATCAACATTTTTGTGTTCTTTGGACTTTTAAGATATAGTAAGCATCATAATTTAATTTTAACACTTTCCAAGCTGTATAAATAATGTTTTAACCACTTGGGTTATACAAACTAATGCATAAAAGGTCTTGAGCTTTACAAATCCTTAAAATCAATAATAAATGTTTTTAAAAGATTAAAATTCCATACAAAATAATATTTTGAACATACATATCAGATTTTGAATCTTACAAACTCTCTAGCATAAAGTTTGAGCCATACAATAGAAAACACATATGATTTTTTACTCTTTAAGGTTAAACAAACACAATTTTTAGATGTTGGAAAAGATTTAATCAGAAAATAGGTGATTATAATTTCATTCCATTTACATATTACTTTTTTTAGGGATGTACAACTCCATTTACAAACCATATAATTAGTTTTGAAAGCTTAAGGGCATAAAGAATATATTGCTTTTTGACTTTGTAATAAAAAAACATTCATACTGCACTTCTCTCCATTCTATTATATTAAATTTTGTTATCCTCTTTTTGAAAAATAAAAATAAATTATTATTAATCTCTAATATTATGGATTCATTCAAAAAATTTAAAGCTGCTGGAAGAGGCCAACTTGTTTGTATTCATTTAATGATTATTTATGTGTGTATTATTTAATGTGATGTAATGATGTGTTGATTGATTTGAAAAAAAATAAGAGAATTATGCATAGCATAAGTTTTTATCAAATTATATCAAAAATAACATTTTTTTCATTTGTAAATTACAATGATGTCTTACCATAGGATTCTTAATGAACATGGCATTTGTAGTCACAATTTAGAGATGTGTAATTTAGATTAAGTTGGTATATCTTGTTCAAAAATGTGTTTGTTTATGATATATATTCCATATCTTGATAATGTACTTGCATTGTGACATAATCCTACATATTGTGACTCAAAATTTAATATCATGAATAAAAATTTATAGGGTAATCCTCAAGTCTACAAGATTTATGGTATTAATTAACATGAACTCTCAAGGGAGCTTTCAATGTTTGAACTCTTTTAGAAAATAATTATGTGGTAGCATTTGGTAGCACTTACTATTATAAATTTTTATTTTTAACTAAATCTTGGTTATATATAATCATGTATTCTAACCTTACCTTGGGTTCATTGACATTGAGGTCCATTTTGACATAATGCTTGATTTACTACCTAGATATTTTAACATCTTCAAGGCATTATATATTTAAGGGGTTAAAATTTAAAGAAAGGATTGTAGAAGGATTTTAGCTACACATATTATGATCTTGGTATTAATTTTTTGTCTTTGCCTCATTTTTAGCTATCAAGAACAAAGGTGGAATAAAACTTGGTATTGTATTTTTTACTAAGTTTTATTGCTAACTGATTTGGTGATGTTTATAATTTACATGTGGTAGTGGTTTTGGTGGATTCTATCAACCACTGATTTTTTGGACACATCATACTACAATCATTAATTGATCACCTCGAAAAATAATCCACCATAAATATTTGAGTTTTCATTATTAGAGATTCATTTAATAAAGCTTTATGTGGAAGTAATACTTTGTCAGTTTGATTTTTAAAGGCAAAGAAAGGATTATTTAGTTCATAGATCTCTCATTTTGTGCACTATTCTAGGTTACGGGTATATTAAAAATTTGGTTGGTTGATTATTATTGAGAAAGGTACATTCTAATAAAAATGGTGGTAATCATTATTGTTATGCATTTTTTTTTAATTACATTAAATATATTTCACTAGCATGCACCATTACCTGTGATTGAAATTTAACAGAATAAATTGAATATAGGTGGATACTTTATTTTGGTTAATTTGAAGGAAATAATGATACTATAAATAATTAAATTTGCATGTAAGTGTTGTTGATAAAATATGAAATAAATTGGAGTTTGGGATATGATCTTGCATGAGAAATGATATATATGGTTTTATGCATAGATTCATTTATAGTTTGACATGCAATTTGTTTTTTCCATTTTTTGTGCTTATTTTTCTTTGAAAGATTAATGTAGACTATTATTATTATTATTATTATTATTATTATTATTATTATTATTATTATTATTATTATTATTATCATCATTATTTAAAATGTGATTTGGTTTTGAAATTCATGTAGTCTTAGGTATTTTCTTTGTCTCATTTGAAGCATTTCTATTAGGATATCATGTTTTTTGGTATTTTCAAAGAGCCATACATTTTGTGATTTCATTCAATGTCCACATAGATTTTTTATCATCACTTTGCATTCTTATGTAGTCAAATAAAAAAAATTGTTAGCCTTGATATTGAAGCTATCATTTGGTCTCTTTTTTTTAAACATTGTCAATGGTAGTGGATAACTTCGACTCTATGTGATAACGTAGTAGACAAAAATGTAATAGGAAAAAATGTAGTGGTAAAAATGTAGTATGACAAAAATGTCATAAGGATAAAACATAGTGAGGAAAAATGTAGTGGTATTGGTAATGTTGTAAACATGTCATGAAGAGCATAATTGGGACATTTTAGTGATTATCACATTGTTTATTTGTTGTCTAGTTCATTTTGGTGATAGTAGTTAACATTTCTTGGTGGAAAAGTAATGCACCAAATTTACAATCAAAATAACAGAGGAAAATGTGATTTCATGAGTTTAGAGCTTTAGTTGAAAGTTGTGTCATCTTCACAACATTACCAATACTACTATATTTTTTCTCACTATGTTTTGTCTTTGAGATTCATACAACATTTTTACTGATACATTATTTACCACTACATTTTTGTCTGCTACTTTTAAAGCTATCATTTCCAAACCCTCTATTAAATGAAAAATCACTATAATTATCGATCTACATTATTATTCTATTATTAATAGCTTGCATATAAATTTTAGTTTGATTTTGATGGAAATAATGAAACTTTATCCACAATAGTTTTCACATACATAATAGTTGTTGAAGATGTTTAATTTATGGCATTTGGTTGGTTTGAGATAACATGTAATATAAGACAATATAATGAAAGTTTAATCTAGTGTATAATTCACTATTGATATGTTTTCAGTGTTGATTATGATGTTTTACACTATGGATTATTGGTTATCTCTCATAATGAAGTTTTTATGGTGGACTCATTAATGGTGCTTTATTATTTTGGCATGCACAAAATATGAAGGATTGATTAAGATTCAATGAACTATTATTTATCTATGTAAGTGTTTTTATTCTCTAAGCATGATTTTTTTGACTCAAAGTTATATGCCATGAAATGATAAATGATATTTTAAGTAAATAATGATTGTTTAGACAATATGTGTTGCATTTTTATACTTGGGTATTTGAGGATATGGAAATAATGACTTTTGGAAGTTACTACCTTTTGTTCTCAATTGATTTAATTATATATGATTTTAAATAGTTGTTTATAGTATTATTTTGAATTTAGGAACTTTTATGGTGATAGTTGAGTAGTGGAATAATCATTTTTATAATCTTTGCAATCAAAGTTGTTTGATTAATTTTATAGTTGATAAATTGGTTCATGGATAAATATGAAACATTGGTTTATTTGAGATGGTTTTATGGTAATATCCATCCATGAAATAGTAGTGTCAAAGAGTTATTATTTGAGTTATTTCAAATTTAGAATCATGTCAAGATAGACTTAAAATTCATGCTATTATAAGAAGATGTGAGGGAATCAATAGTGCACAATAAATTGGTAATACCCCTTCATGGAATAGTGATCATGAGAGACATTTTTGTGGCCAAAGGGCTACCAAAACCTTTTCTAGGATTTTTCACCATGGACCTCATGTATCCATTCACTTTGATGTAAATGAACCAAAATATTAAAATATATTATAAAATATTACATATTCTTCATTTAATATGTGTGGTAACATCTTCCATAAAGGTCTGAGGTAAACCACTTGGATAATTGGTCTATTTGGAAGAGGTACTCCAAGTGAATCTTCTCAATGTATGCACACAACTCTTGAATCTTCTCTATGATGTTGGATTAGAAATATTCCAATAATTATATAATGGTGTTATTAACAAATTTTTCCCATGATAAATCATTATACTTGATAGGCATCCAAACTTCATAATTATATTTTCATATAATTTTTTTATGGTAGTATTTGTGTATAGTATTTTTTTGGAATATCTTATACACATCTTGTTAGATATTATATTCTAGTGATAATTAAACAAACATCAATTTTATTTATCATAAGTTTGATGGGACCTATAAAATGAATTGAACATTTTGAAAATAGAGCTAGCACTAAGACTAGGTAGAGAGGCATCTCATTTCAAACATTTGGTTTACCCACTTTCTGATAGATGTTGCATCTATTTTCATACTTATGTGCATCATTAAATATGGGTGGACACCATAGTATTTATAATAATATTTATTTCCATGTAAGTTATATGGAGTTAAGCCATCATGTAACCCCATCATGGGATTCTCTTAAGAAGTATGCCTTTCATGCAGTAATGCCACTCTCCAAAATACATCATCCCTTCTTTTATTGTATAATTCTCATTCAATCAACATAAATAGAGATACCTCTATCATCAATATTTTCCTCTATAATTTATTACTCATTCATGGAGTAGTCATCATGAGAGATAATTTTGTGGCCATAGGGCTGCCAAAACATTTTCTAGGCCTTTTCACCATGTACCCCATGTATCCATTCACTTTGATGTAAATGACCTAAACTTTTAAAATATATTATAAAATAATATATATTCTTCATTTAATGTGTGGTAACATACTATATAGAGGTTTGAGGTGAACCACTTAGATAATTGGTCCTTTTGGAAGAGGTACTCCAAGTGGATCTTCTTAATACATGCACATAACTCTTGAATCTTTTTCTGTGATGTTGGATTAGAAAATATTTCAATAACTATATAATGATGTTATTAAAAAATTCTTCCCATGATCACTCATTATACTTAATGGGCATCCAAACCTTATAATTATGTTTTCATATAATTTTTTTGTGGAAGTATTTGTGGTATATTATTTTTTGGGGATATCTTCTACCCATATTGTTAGATATTATGTTCTAGTGATAATTAACTAGATATCTTCTACCCATATCTTCCCCTATCATTATTATTTATAAGTAGTTAGGTCTATTGTTTGTTTTTATAGATCTCACCATAATTTTTAAATCAAATTCTTGGAATAACATAAGCTAGTGATAGATTCTTCCTGTATTATTGGTCTATTTTTTAGATACTTAAGTGGCTCATGATCCATAAGTAACATAAATGGGGTTGCCAATTAAAAATGCCTAAATTTTTTCACCATGTATACTAGAGTGAGTGCCTCCTTCTTTTTAGTGGAATAATTTCTTTCCATTCTTTCCAATTTTCTACTAGAAAATGAACTTAGATGATTGATATTTTACAGGGTTGTACTAGCACTACTCCTATTGTAATTCTAGAGGCATCAACATGTATGTGGAATGGACTTTTCCAATCATTAAATACTATAATTAATGAATCCATAATATTATTATTTAATACATCAAATGTCACCTAAAATTTTCTTGACCAATCTAATGGTTGGTTATGTTGCTTCTTCAATAATTATTTTATGTGTGCACTTATAAATGCATAATTTCTTATGCATATGTAGTGATATCCAGTATATCCAAAAATAGTTATTACTTATTTTTGTGCTTTGGGTGGTGGTATATTTATGATTATAAGAGTTTTAAGGGGATATACCATCAATTCTTATCTACATATTATGTATCTCAGTAAATCCCTAACAGGCGTAGCAAAAATACACTTCTTGAGATTTAAGGAAATGTTAAATTATCTACATATTTGAAATAGCATCCATAGTGCCTGAACATGGTATTTGGTCAACTAATATACTATCCAATCATCAATATACACCTAAATATTCATGTATGAAATATTAAAAGGCATTCACCATTATGTGGTTAAACATGACTAGTTCATTCTTTAATCCAAAGGGCATCACTATATACATAAAGGATCCTCATTCTATAGTAAATGTAGTTTTTTGTCTATCCTCTAGTGGTATCCAAAAAAATCATCAGTGAATGAATAGATTTCTCTTCCTACAACACTCTCCAATATATCTATAGTGAATGGTGTTTAGAAGGGGTCATGGAAACATGATTTATTTAATTATTTTTAGTTAATGCAGACACATATCTCACCAATTTTCTTGTTATATATTACCATGATGATTATCCATTTAATATCTTCCATATGGGTTATAATGCTACTAGCTAGCATTTATCCATTTCAATCTTGACTTTTGGCTTCACATCATGATTTAGTTTGTATAGTATTTGTTGTAGTGGTTTAATATCTCCTTCAACTAGATTTTCATAATACCCACATCTTCCTTGATTCTTTTGATCCCAATGAATATTCTTGGGAATAAATTCACAAATTCCAATAGTAACTATAGTATCTTCTCCACCTCTTCTTTTACCCAATAATTACCTAATTTTTCCATTTTTGGATTTCCTTTTGTGGAAATATTATCTTCTATAATTTTAAGAGGTTGGTATATTTTTTTTTTAATCTTTTGTGGTATTAAGGAGTTGTCTTTATCATTCTTTGATGTCTATTTTAGTGTTTTATATTTTTCTCCCTAATCCTTTTCAAGTTTTTTAATTTTTTTTAAGAATGTCAGTTGCTCAACTTGTGTTGTTTTTGTATTTCTTGTCATAGTTCTTGGTAACTCTCTCAAAAGTTTTCTAATATAATCTCTATATTCCATATAACCCATTTTTTTAACTTTTTATTTAGTCTTAAGAACTATTGTTTTGTGGTAGAATATTATGTTATGTTGTGGAGCCGATTTCCACATGACAATATATTTCAAATATTATACATTAAAATGTATTATACACTCTTAATGTATTTTTTAGGATATTGTTCAAATATTTTCATTAATGTCAAATGATTTGTAATGGATATGAATATAAATGTCAAATGGAATTATTTCCAAAAGTGAATGAAATTGTTGTCAAAAGTGAACAAAATTGTTCCTAAAAGTGAATGAAATTATTGTCAAAAGTGAATGAAATTATTAATGGAAGTAAACAAAAATGTTGATGAAAGTGAACAAAAATGTCAATGGAAGTGAATGTAAATGTTAATGGAATTATTGATGGAAATGTCAACCTTGGTCGACCTATTAGGAGGAGTTGTGACCATTCAAATAGACCTTTTCACTTAAAGATTCATGACCTTAATTTATGGATTTTTGTGGGTTATAAATAAGTACATAACGGGTGGAAAGTTTTAGATTTGAAAAGTGGAAGACATAAAAGAAGAGCAAAAATATTTGAAGGTAGATTTTTGTGAGAATAATTGAAAGGAAAAATCAGCAAGTATAAGGTAGGCATAGTAGTGAAAACACTCAAGTGTAGATCAAATTTAAATGAAATAAAGTAGTGTTCTATAATCCATTATGTTGAAAATAAATTAGAGACAGAAGAGTGATTTTTGTGAGAAGGTTGGTGCCTTCATTTTGAAGATATTGGTCTCTTGTTGAGCTGGTTCTTGGCAAAATGGGTTGGTGCTCCTATAGGTTAGTGCCTACAAAATTATTTTTGGGGTTAGTTATCTAGTAGGTTGGTGCCTATGAATTTTTATATTGATATCTATTTGTCCATGGTTTTATCTCAAAAGGGTTTCCATGTATAAATCTTGTGTCACTATTACTTTGTGTTATGTGAGTTGTGATTTGATTATATTACATATCTTAAGTGGAATAATTATTTAAATAAAAAGTGTAAAAGATATCTATTATTGATTCATCCTCTTCTAAGTAATATCATGTGCTTAAAAATTGATATCAGAGTGGGTTCCTTCAAATATAGTTTAACCACTACACGGTAGATCAGGTAAAACACACATGGCTAGTTCATAAGGCCAGGAAGGTTTTTCCACAAATAAGGCACCATTGTTTGATGACACCAATTATGCTTTCTGGAGCATAAGAATGAGGACATATCGATGACCCTTAGGTTTGACATTTGAAAATCTATTGTAAATGGATATATAGAGCCACAAATACCACCAATAAATCCCACTAAAAAGAATGCTAGTGAAAATAATGCTAAGGTAATAAACGCTATTATGTGTGGTCTTTCTAAATCTAAGTTTGTAAAATTTATGTAATGTAAATCAACACATGATATTTGGGAGAAGATTAAGACCATTTATGAAGGTGATGAAAATATTAGACAAACTAAACTTCAGACTCATAGGAGATAGTTTGAGAGCCTCAAAATGAAGGAAGAAGAGAACATTGCAAGTTATCTTCTCTAAGTTGACAAAATCATGAATGTGATATAAGGACTTGGAGAAAAGGTAGAGGAGTTTATCGTAGTCCAAAAGGTGATAAGGTATTTACCACTATGATTTCATGTGAAGGTCTCTATAGTAGAGGAAATGAGAGATCTTGATAATCTATAGATGGATGAGCTACACAAAATTATCACTAGTTATGAAATGAGGGTAGACTCAGAGAGACCATCTAAAAAGGAAGCATCCTTCAAATCATCAAGGAAGGAGAAATCTAAGGAAATAGAGCTAAAATTTAGTTCAAATAGTAAAGAATATGAAAAGGAGGATCTATTCATTCAAAATATGAAGAAAGGCTCAAGCAAATATAAAGTAAGTTACCATTCAAATGTTTTAATTGTAGTAAGATTGGTCATTTTGTAGCTAAGTGCCTAAATAAATAAAATAGTGATGATGAGGAGAGAAAACAAAAATTCAAGAAGGGATTCAAGAAAAATAAAGACAAGAAGAGATTTGATAAAAAAAGAGAAAAGATTATGCTCTAGAAGGAAATATAGCTCATCCAAGAAAAGTGGAGCTAGTGATTATGACAATGATGATGAGGAAACATTTATCATGACCATAGAATTTAATGCTTCCACAAGTAGAAACAACTTAAAGGAAGATGAATATGAAGGAAAGGTAAATCTTGAAGAAGAGTTTATCTATGCTTTAGGAGAGATAAAATATCTTAAGAAAAAGAACATGAAACAAAATCTTCTGATTCAAAAATATGAAAAAATAAGTCAAGACTTAGAAACCAGAATATCACAAGGTCTTGAGGAATCAAAGAAGATAATTGTTGATCTAAAAGTCCAATGAAGAAGCTAATAAAATTAAATAAGATCTAATAGATTAGCTAAATAATAAAGGAGAAGACTATGAAAGGTATGAATCTAAGATTGTTGCTTTAAAAAGGGATCTAGAAAAGGTGAACTCTAAAATAGCAAGTGAATTGAAATCTAAGAAAAGCACCCAAGTTGTGAATAAGATTATAGAAAGTCAAATATCACCATCTAACAAGTTAGGCATTGGGTATGAGAAGTAAAAAGAGAAAGCTAAGATCTATGTTGAAACTCTTAAGGAACTAGTGAAAAAAGAGACCAAGAAGGAATAAGGCCAGAATACAAAAACTAGCTCTATCAACAAAGAAAGCAAAGGAGAATAAAAATTCAGGAGACCACTTGTTCTAAGATATAAAAATAAAACCAATTTTGGTAATTATTTTGATGGATATTATTATTATTAATAAAATAATTTTGGTCATAATAAATTAGATTTTATAAAAAGAGCCAAGGATACTGAAGTCAGGAACAGAAACAAAGGAACCTATGGAGATTCAAATAGAAACTACAATTCATTTGCTCCCCTATCAAACTTTGATGAAGAAGTAATAGCCTATTACAATTGCAACAACTATGGACATATATCATGCTATTGTATAAGTGTTTTTCAATTTTTAAGAGAAGATTAGAAGTTCAAGGATCCAGTGATAAATAAAAGATAACCAAGAAAGACCTAGAAAAAGAAACAAGAAGAATCCATGATCATTCAAACAACATTCCATGCTAGAGATGAAGGACAACAATGGTTCATTTATAGTGGATGTTCGAGACACATTATTTTAGATAAAATCAAATTCATCTCATTAAAAAGGGTCAATGAAGGCATGGTGAAGTTTGGAGACAACACTATAGCCAAAATAATAGGAAAAGGTATGTTTAGTCGTAATAATGGAAGAACCAAAATAGAGAATGTGTTATATGTTGAAGGTTTAAAGCATAATATTCTAAGTGTTATCCAAATGTGTGATCAAGGACACACACTCAAGTTCTTTGCTGAAGGTTACAAGATCAAAAAAAGAAACATAAGAGAACTAATTATAGATCCTCATAGGACAAAAAATAATCTATACATGCTTATAGAAGTCAAAGGAGAGAAGTGTTGTCTACGTCAAGTTGAATAAAGTTGGATATGGCGTAGAATAATTGGCCATATAAATTTTTATAACCTTGTGAATATTAGCAAGAAGCAAGTTGTAAGGGATAATCCAAAGATAATAAAGCCATCAAGCACACTTTGTAAGCAATGACAACATGGCAAGCAAACCAAGACAAGATTCAAAATGAAGGAATATTCCACCAAGAATAAATTAGAGCTCATTCATATAGATTTGTGTGGACCCACTAGAATGTAAAGTATACAAGGTGATAGGTATTTTATGTTGTTAATTGATGATTACACTAGAATGACATGGGTTGTATTTTTGAAATAAAATTTTGAGGCCTTTATCAAATTCAAAGCACTTAAAGTATTAATTGAAAATGAAACTAGTTTAAGGATCAAATGTGTAAGGTTAGATAGAGGAGGTGAGTTAATGTCAAATGAATTCATTGATTATTGTGAATACCATGGGATAAAAAGATAGTACTCAGCTACAAGAACCCTACAATAGAATGGGGTAGTAAAATGAAAGAATAGGACCATCCAAGAAATGGATAGGTCAACGTTGAAAGAATCCAAGTTATTAGATAAATATTGGAGAGAAGCAGTCCACAAAATTGTATATATCCTAAATAGAGGGCAGATCAGAGTCAATAATGATAAGACCCCATATGAGTTAAGGACGGGAAGACCAACTTCTATCAAAAGTATTTGGAAGTAAGTGATTTATTAATAGGATTGAAGATGATTTAGGTAAATTTGACTTAAGAGCCAACGAATGAATTTTTCTAGGATATTCTACCAAAAGCAAGGCCTACAAATGCTACAACAAGAGAATTTAAACTATTATAAAAATGCTAGTGTTAGAGTAGATGAAACTAGAACTTAGAAGGCAAGTGATCCATTAGAGAAACTAGATATCATTGAAGGAGAATATGTTGAAGTAGAGAAGATGGATAAAGATGAATGATAAGACACCAAGGCTCCATCCTGATTCATCCAGAAAAATCATGTCGAGAGCCAGATTATTAGAAATTTAGATACTAGAGTACATAACAGAAGAAGGTTAGTAAGTAATCTTGAGTAAGTAAATTTTTCATTATTAACTAAAATTTAGCCCAAAAACTTTTTAGAAGCTATCCATGATGAAAATTGGGTGAAATCAATGGAAGAGGAGCTGGACCAGATTGAAAAGAATGAAACTTGGGAGCTAGTGCCAAGACCAATAAATTAGAATGTGATCAACACAAAATGGGGGTATAGAAATAAATTGAATGAGGATGGTCAAGTCACCCAAAATAAAGTGAGATTAGTGTGCAAGGGGTATGCTCAACTAGAATTAATTGACTTTGAAGAAACTTTTGATCTAGTAGTTAGGTTAGAAGTAATCAAAATGTTTTGTGTCTATGTGGTATTTAAAAACTCCAAAGTATATCAGATGGATGTGAAATCTACATTTCTAAATGGAAAACTAGAAGAGGAATTATATATTGAGAATCCTAAATGATTTTTCCTTTCAAATGATAATAGATATGTTTTTAGATTGAAGACAACCTTATATGGCCTGAAGCAAGCCCCTAGAGCTTGGTATACAAGACTTGATAAATATTTTCAAGATCAAGGTTTTAAAAGAGGTTTCATCGACAACTTATATATCAAAATTAAAGGTGAGCATCAGTTGATATTTGTTTTCTATGTTGATGACATAATATTTAGAGGAGATAGTGAGAAGCCAATGAAGGGATTCACTAAAGACATGCAAAAGGAGTTTGAGATGTCCATGCTTGGGGAGTTATCTTTCTTTCTTGGATTACAAATTGCTCAATCCAATGAAGGAATATTCATTTCTTAAACTAGTTATGCCAAGGAAATGTTAAAGAAGTTTATTTTTGAGGATTGTGCACTTGTTATCATACTCATTGCCATAGGAAATAAGATAAGTAAAGATGAGGAATCATCAGATGTAGATCGATCTCTTTATAGATTAATGATTGGTAGTCTTCTATATCTGATGGATTTTAGGTCAGATATCATGTAGGTGGTAGGCATTGTGGCATGATATCAATATCCCCCAAGGAAACTCATGTATAAGTTGTGAAGTGGATATTCAAATATATAAAGGTGACCTTAGACTATGGATTATGGTATTTTATAGGGAGAGATTTCACTTTAGTGGCATATACAAACTCAGATTAGGTAGGTTGCCTAGATGATAGGAAGAGTATAAGTGGAGGTACATTTTTCCTTGGTGATAGATTAGTATCTTGGCTAAGCAAGAAATAGAATTCAATTTCACTAACCACTGTAGAGGTAGAGTATATAGAAGCAGTTATGTGTTGTACTTAGGTGCTTTAGATGAAGCAAAATCTAGAAGATATCAAGGTGAAGTATGATCAATGTATCTCCTTATATTGAGACAACACTAGTACCATTAATTTTTCAAAGAATCTGGTGATGCACTCTAGAATGAAACATATTACAATCTGATACCATTTTTTGAGAGAGCAAGTTGTAGATCAACAATTAAAGTTGGAATACATTAATACAATAGAGAAGATAGCAGATATTTTCATGAAGGAACTTCTAAATGACATATTTGAGTACCTACATGAGAATTTAGGACTAATTTCTTTGCTTCTTTCCACTAAAGGGAAGCATCAGTTGAGGGGGAGATAAGTACTATCTCTTGGATAAACCTTTTGCCATTGATGTCAAAGGGGGAGAAGTATAGAAAGATGATGTCATAGAAAGGAGGAGATAAAACAAAGAAGGATTTAGATAGAAGTGATAGTGCAGCAAGGGGGAGTAGTTGCAATATGTGGTTTCCATCAAAGATAAAGGGGGAGTGTTTTTAACTATTTCTCACTTTTCACATTCAGAAAGAAATAAGAAACTAAGAATAAATGGTCAAGGATTTGTACGTACCCAGATGAAGTTGTGCACCATATCCAAATGATTGAAGGAACTCTTCTTTGGCTATGGAGGATGACACCTATAGAGAAAAAGAGACTAAAACAAGGAAAATGTTAGATAGGTATATGGTGGACTGCCAAAGCTTGGTCCCAGAAGTGTAAAGACTTCTTTGAGGGATGACAGTCCACTAGTTGATAAAAGGAATGTCATAATGGAAAGAAATTATGAAAGACTTAGAGAAAGAGAAATAGATAATTCATACTTGAATCCTGCAACTAGTCTTCCACAGTCACCAATGTCAGTGGTTCTACCGGTGTCGATTGGTCAAGTTACCGATGTCGGTTATCCTGCCAATGTCGATAGGGGAAATGGTCGATGTCAATCAGGGTAATGGCCTTGGGTGAATTTTGGTCAGGGTTGTGGTTGATAGAGGGGCCTGGAAGTTCTGTCTGGGAGTTGGAGGTCTGTGTAAGATGGTGGGGAAGTCAATAGAGTCTTAAGAAGGACAAGGGGTAGAGGATAAGTTGTCAATAGGAGTAAGGATATGGGGAAGGCCTCTCAGCCTCTCTAGGAAGAAAGTCAAGTCTGGTCTGGTCTACAGTACTTAGAAGTAGCAAATGGAGACTGATTACAAATACATTCTAAGTTACTGAAATGAAATAAAATAAGAATACTTAGGTCTTGCTTGCTGAAGAAGGTGTGTAGAAGAATTATTGTTAAATGTAGAAAACTTCCTGCAATGTTTCAATCAGGGGTGGAGTGACTGATGCAGAGTTCCTGTAGCCTGTGATGTTTGGCATGCATCTAGGAGAGAGAGAGAGAAGTCAGATTTTGGGTACAAGAGAATTCGCATTCAGATCCATGATTAGTTTTCCATTTGGCCTGCAAGTTGGTTTTAAGTAATCGATGTCAGTGATCCTGCCGACATTGGCCGATGAGTAACTGATGTTAGCGGCTAGAAGATGGGTGAAAAGGCTATTTTTAGCCTTTTGCTCGTTCCTCCATCTACCAAGTTCAGTGGCCATTGGTGAATGGTCCAAAGGGTGGATTAAATAGGTGCAAGAGGTTAGTGGGAGGGTTCAAATAGGTCATGGGTCATTAAGAAAGGTCATAGGGTGATAAATGGGGGTATCCAAGGGCAAGGTGAGGTGTCATGGGTGATGTGTTAAGGGTGGTGTTATTAATTTAAAATAGGTAATTTATTTTAAATTAATAAGTGTGTGGGTTAGGAATGTTTAGAAGTGGACCAAGGGGACCAAGGGGGAGTTGACTAAGGAGTAGACACAATTTTGGTGTCTACATTTTCCCCTTTTTGTCTTGTTGGTTGTTCTTGACGAACTGCAAGACAAAAATAGGAGTAAGTTGCCCTAGGTATGGGATGAGATCATTTTTGTCTTGTTGGTTGTTCTGATGAATTGCAAGACAAAAATAGGATTGAGTTGCCTCGGGTATGGGATGAGGTATTCCCCCGCAAAGCGGGAGTCGAGGGAAGGTACCCTAATATCGGGTGCTAATTTGACAGATAGTGGATGGATATGATGAAGTTTGAGTGTGAACGCTACAAAAGTTGAGATTACGCGTATACCACTTCACATGATAGGTAGGTTAAATTGTCACAGTCAAAGGTCGAGGAGTGCTAAAATTGAAATAACCGGTCCCCAGCATTTAGTCGTAGCTAATTGGGTTAAACAATCAAAGTTGTAGCTCCAATGGTCGTCATGTTCCAAGTATCCTGGGCTACGGAAGTGCTCTTGGAAAACACAAAAATGTCACAAATATTGGGGATTAACTTGCTCATGATCCAACAATACGTGTGAGGGTCATAATGTGGGTTGCGAACAATTTTGCTATCTATTCGTGAGGTAGCATATATGTAATCAAAATAACCAAGGCATAGTTATCTCAAAAGTGGTCATGGGTTGGGGAGATAGTCGTGATCTCCAAGGTTGTTGGTCATGATTTTGGGTTGGGTAGAGATAGTTGGTCTGTTAGATGGACAGACAAAGGAATGGCCGAGCTAACCTCAGAAGACCCCATGTTAACTGAGTGCTACCTATATAGCCCATGTTTGAAGGGCCTCAGGCTAATGTAGTTCTCCCTAAAAGGGAGGAAGAGGTTTGGTTATGGATGTGGTTTGGATGAGGTTAAGTCATGGTTAATAGGTGAAATAGTTTGTCCATCAAGTAGGCGAACAAATGAATGTGGCCGAGCTAACCTCAAAAGATGTCATGTCATCTAAGTGCTACCTAAATAGCCCCTATTTGAAGGGCCTCAGACCAATGTAGTTTAGGCTGGTTGATAGGTTGGTTTGGTTAGGTTATAAATGATGAGGGTAAGATGATGTTATAGCCTTTTCCATATTGTGTGATGGTGTATTCTGTAACATTGGTGATAGGGTTTTCCATCCCTAACAATTTTCCATATCGGTGATGGATGTATGCTAAAAATGAAATGAGTTTATTTATGCTTTAGCAAGTAATGGTTTATGCTTGGCATAAATTGTGTGGTCGATAGTTTCCATGTGTATTGGTTTCCATAGAAACTAGTGTGAATGGTCTATGTCGTGTTGGTGGTCTAAAAATGTTTTGGTTTGGTTGGGTATGGCTGAGAAAATGATTTGGTTAGATTTGGATTGGTTGTATGTGACCAAAGTGTGTAAGAAGATGTATAAGAAGTGAAAGGTGCATTGCTCTTTCATTGATAGGGACCGTAATGATAGCATAGATAGGGTTATTGCAAACAAAAACCCTGTTCATGCATTATGTCATTGACCATTGGTTGTGTTAGAGAAGTAATCGAATCACTTTGACATAAAAATGAGCTCGAAATCCCTTGAGTATGTTGGGGTAATAGGTGATGTGATATGTGAGGTGTGAGGATAGCGTAACCCTTTTTAGCAAGGATAACTTTGCCCCATTTTATAGGTGACCCTGAGAATGACTATAGGCAAGTCCATGACTTAATGGCTTGTTACTCTTTTTTTTTTGGTAGACTGATCGATGCGGGAAGTCTACGTGGGGATGTTTTATTTTGTGGTCATATGTGAAGCTGATCGATGCGGGAAGCTTCTGAGAGAGTGTTATTTGTAGCAAAATTTGGGCATAGCCATCCTTCAAGGGAGTGGTCTATATTCTACTTTTTTATGTTTAAAAGTCTTTGAATAGCTATCCTTCAAGGGAGCAGTCTATCAATTACAACAATTATGCAGCTGTCCTTCGAGGGAGAAGTCTACATTTATAGTTTTATGACCTTTTGAGGCATCCCAGTGTTATGTTTTTTTTACTAAAATTTTAGTCATGGACAAGCCTGTAGAGGTTTAAGGGTTTCCCTTTTATTAGGACAAAGCATACATACTTGACAAAAGGGTTGACTAATGTTTGTAGGGAAACATGGTTAAAAGAAATAGGAATGATGATGATGGGGGTTGCTCAAGGGACAAAATCAAGTTAAACATCAACTAAATGATTACTTGATTAATAGTATAATGGTCATAGATGCAAGGCATTAAGTGGCTTAGGTTTTGGTCAGCCTTCAAGAGAAGACAGATGACAAGTCCCTAATCCATACTTGTGTGTTATGATATAAGGTCCGAGCTAATTAGGAGCAAACTTGCCTCACTTACGTCTTTCCATATTGGTCACGTGTTAAAGATGATTAAGAAGTTAGTTGATGTGTGGTCAAGGCTGGGTTGGGATATATTTGGTCGATGCTTGGTTGGTTGATATTTGGTCGATGCTTGGTTGGTTAATGTTTGGTCGATGTTTGGTTGGTTGATATTTGGTCAATGCTTGGTTGAGGTCATGATAGTCAATATAAAGTTGAATTCCCCCAATTGCTATGGAGAATGTTTGAAACCCATTACCAATAATTAGTGGGTTGGATAAATGAGATGGAGAGAAGATGATGAAGCTCCTCTTTGTCAAGGAGTGCGACGTGAGGATGAATCCTATGAAGCTTTTGCCTAATAGGCTTAGTTTAAGAGGGTGAAATCTTGATCTTCCAGGTTGGAGTTTGGAATTTTAGAATTATTGACAGTGATGGAGGCAATGGCTGGTAATGATTGAACTAAGGCAGCTAATGGTTGAGGGTCTTTGGGTTGGACCTCCATTGTCTGTAAAGCTTTGATTAAAGATTGGTGATGTTGTGGAGAGCATTGAATGAGGTCATACAAATATGTCTTCACAAGGGTTTGGTAAATTTGTTTTATCATGGGGTCATGAAGTGGTTTCAAAGATGTTGGATGTGATGTGCCCATGATTGAAGTCTTGGGTTTTGATGGTTGAGGAGGCTTGATGAAAGGATATGTTGAAGGAATAGAAAATTTCACTTTCCCTTTAGCCTTCATGATTTGTGACTTGGTGGCCACATTGATGGTGTTGATTTCAAATAATGGGGTTGAAGGTGGTAGAGGGACCTTAGTCTTGCGTTGGGATCCCAATTTAGGTGAGGATGTTTGAGAGGTATGGGATGGTGTCGATGGCTTGGTTAAAGGGTGGTAAAGAGGATCCTTAATGAATAAAGTGTCCTTTTTCAAGTGTTGATGAATGATAGCTTTAAAAGCACAACAATGCTCAGTGTCATGTCCAGGTGTGTGATGATACACACAAAATTTAGTGTCATCAAACCAAGATGGTTTTGATCTAAGAGTTGATGGGTGTGAAGGTGAAGAGGGTTGGGAGACATGGGATGATGTCAGTAGTTTGTCAAATGGGTCCTTAATGAGAAGGGTACCCTTTTTTAGGTGTTTTCAGATGACAACCTTAAGAGCACAGCAATTCTCAGTGTCATGCCCAGGTGTGCAATGATACGCACAAATTTTAGTGTCATCGAACCAAGATGGTTTTGATTCAAGAGGCTGGTATGGCTTAATAGGTGGAAGAGTGATGCTATAATATTGTAACAATTGACGTAATAGTAAAGCATATGAACCTATTGATAGGTCTGCATGTTGTGTTGCAATAAAAGTTGACAACTTCTATTTAGAAGCTATTGAGGGAGTGTTTTATACCATCCTTTTGTTTGGTGGTGTGGCCAGATGCGTAGATGACACTTTTGTGGTAGGAGGCATTGGATGTTTTGAAGGAGGTATGTTTTTGTTAGGTGTTGGTAGTAATGGAGGTGATTTGTTTTTGTTGGGTGTCAGAGTAGGAAGCACTCTTATTAAGGTGGATGGGTGTGGGCCCAAAATAGAGGGCAATGGTGATGGTGGGAGAAGAGTTCTTCGATGTGGTTTAGTAGCCTTCTTTGGTTGAGTGTGAGGCATACTATTGCGTGGGGTAAGGTTCAAGTCTACCCTCACTAGATCTTTAACCGAAGTAGGTGAGGTGGCGAGTTCCTCTCTCAACAGAGAAGGGATTAGAGATTGTGGCTCTTCGAGAGGGTAGAGCGTAGGGATGGTGATGGCTTCAGCATGTGGTTGAGTAGCAGGGAAGGTATGATCCCCCATTGATGATGAGAAGGATGAAGGTGAGGATACAGGCATCAGAGTCACCAAAACATCCTCCAATATGGGAGAGTTCAAAGTTGACTCTCCTTCGTGTGAAAGAGGGCTGGACGGAGGAATATCCTTTATTGGTGGAGGACAAATAGGAGAAGAAGGTTATTCTACCTATGGTGGAGGAATAGTTGAAGAAGGCTCTTCTACCTATGGCAGACAAATAGGAGAAGAAGGCTCTTCTACATGTGGTGGACTAATAGGTTGACTAACCTCTTCAGACTGTGGGAGAGGTTGGTTAGGCATAAGAGGAGAGACCGTGTTGACCGTGCATATATTACGCTCTTGAGAGTCATTAGCCATGGTCTGAATGTTATTTTGGCTAGGGGATGGTTAGGAAAAGGTTGTCTAAAGATGTCTAAGTTTTGGTTTGCCAGAGCATTTGGGTTATCCAAAACAAGATCCCCCTTGTCTAACATGTCCTGGACAATGTTTTTGAAGGTTTTACAGTTGTTTATGTCATGGCCTTTGACACGGTGATAATTACAGAAGTCATTTCCCCTATACCATGTAGGGATGGCTTTTATAGGGTCAAATTGAGGTGATGGTCAAATTTGGGGGAAATTGAGGACTCCATGTTTGACTAGTTTATCCAATATGGACGCGTATGATTCTCCAATTGGAGTATATTGACGTTGTACGTATCATTGTCAGAACTGTCATGTAATGCTTTGAAATTTGGAAGGTTTGGATTGGTTAGTTGTGGTTGATGATGGTGGTCTAAGTATCACAACATTTTCTAATCCCTTAGATTTGGAATTGGAGGAAGAAGATTTGGATGAAGGGTCATTTGATTTTGCATTAATATTTTTACTACGTAATTTGACTTTATTTTCTTCAATAGCATAGATTTCAAGCTTCTTGGCCATGGTGAAAGCTTCGTTAAATGTGCAAAATGTTTGGACCCACAAGGTAGATGAAATGTGTTTGGCACACGCTTGTGAAAAGAGCTCAATGAGCTCAGGTTGAGGTAAAGAAAAGGAGAGTTGGTTGATTAAACTTCTCCATCGAGCAACGAAATTAGCTATGGATTCATCGTCAAATTGTCTAATAGAATATAGGTCCATGATGGAGACCTTTTTAGTTATGTTAATTGAAAAGTGGTCAAGAAAAAGTTGAGCTAGTTGGGTGAATGTGAAAAGAGAGTGACTGGTAATAGAACTATACCAATCGAGGGCAGCTCTAGAAAGTGACATGGGAAATGTACGTAGCAATAACGCATCATCATGTGCTATAAGATAACAAGCATGTCTAAATGCTCGTAAATGTTGCTGTGGGTCTTCCTTACTTTGGAAGCAAGTAAACTTGGGAAGTTCCCACTGACTAGGATATGGTCAGATTGGGACTGATGGATGAATAGGTTCATTACAGATTTGTTCATATGAGAGAACATTTCTTGAACCTGAAATGGATGTCTCAAGATTAGACATCTTATCCCTCAGCATCCTGATTAGATCAACTGGTGGATTGATATGTGGGGCACCCCCTAAGTTGTAAGGAGCTTGGAAGGAGTTAGGAGGGGAATATGATGTAGTTGGTTGCACTTGTATAGGCACAACATATTGGTAACTAGTCATAGGGACTGATGTTGAAGTCAAGGGTGGTTGTGTCATGAAGCTAGAGGGCACAACTTGGCTTGATGTCGCCAAAGGTGGTTGAGTGGTAGTAACACTTGTTGAAGGATAGGTGGTTACTCTTGTGTTGATGGGTGCAAGAGTAGGAGGGATGGAGATAATTATGTTTTAGAATGGGGTAGAACTTTGTTGAATGGTTTTTGGCTGAGGAGGTACCGAAACCCCAATGGAGGTAGGTCCAAAAATAGAGGGAGAGGCCACACTTTGAAGATTATTCATGGTCAGGTTGTTAACTGAGACAATGGCTTGGGTATCTATGGGTTAAGTGACAGAGGCCATTGATATGATTGCCGACTCAACTAAGGAAGTTGACATCCCATAAACTAGGTTGCTTGAAGAGTCTCACATTTGACTTCTCATGAGATAGTGTTAAAGAGCCTTGACATTAAGGTCAAGGAACCTTTCAAAGTCTTGGTCTCCTTCGGGAACAATATGGGGTTGAGTTGAGGTTGGAGTACACTCGGCGTCTGAATGATACTCCATTAAAGGACTTGATATAGAAGGCGAAGGTGGGAGTGGTTGTTGCCTTGCATGGTCAATAAGAGTTTTGGTTTGACTACGTGTCAAAACCATCCAAGGCAAAAAGGGGAGTTTAGGTTCTTAAAACTATATGTTTCAGCCTCAAAAAACTAGAATTGGTGTTTTTAATAGCAAAAAGGTCAGGTTTTTAGCTTGCTATTTTGAGAAGAAAGATTTTGATAGTGACTAACGTTGGTATAAAAACTGATGTCAGTGAAGAAATGGGCTGATGTCAGTCAGATAACCAATGTCGGTGAAGATAGTTGCCAATGTCGACAGAAAAATTGATGTCAGTGACTGTGTATTTCCAAAAACTCAAAAAACTGAAAGTTTTTGGAAGAAAGAAGAAAGTTCTGAGTTGTTCTTAGAGCTTAGAATAATGTGTCCTCACCAGCTCAAAAAACTAGATAGAGACAAAAAAATATATGAAGACAAGTAGCCTCTAAACGTTAATTCCTAAGAATAAATTTTTAGAATCGTGTTGGCTTATGCCTTAGAAGAATATGTTTGGGAAGTTGGGCTTTTAGAACGGGTACTAAATGAAGTAGTCTAAGGTTGGTTTTGGGTTATTTTTGGTGCTCAAAATCTGTATCAGGTTCTGTACGTGGCCTGGTGCTAGGAGCTTGCTCCCCTCACTTCACGAGCCCAGAGATAAGCTGGGTCACTTAGCCAGTATATACTTCCCCTAGAGATTATACTCTGCTAGAGAACAGAGTGGGTTCTCCCCTTGGTAGTGAAGTCTAAGTAGGATTACCAAGAAGGGTAAGGTATCCACTAGGTGATGAAATCCTAGTTGGACCTTGTCTCAGGTATGTTTAGATATTTTGTTTGTGAATGTGGTCAGGTTGTGTAACATAAATGCACTATGCTTTATTCATAATGCGCTTTTAATTACTAGATGAGCTAAAAATGCACTCAAGCAGGAATGAAATGTAATATATTTTTAACCCAAATGGAAATGTGTGTTCAGATGTAGACAAGTGAGAAGAGGTTAAGAGTGTGAATTTTACTACTCTAAAATGCAGGAGAAAGGCGACAAGTAGAAAAAAGAAAGAAATTCTTTTTAACTAGTGCTTATGGTGTCTTTTCAAAAGAGAAAGAAAGAAGAAGGGTGCAAGAAGAGAAATTTTCCTAATGCACCTATATGAAAGTTTGTTTTTATAAGAAATGAACCCAAAGAAAACTCTAGGGTCCCACCGGGCGTGCCAGAATGTTTCTAACTATTTTTCACTTTTCACATTCAAAAAGAAATAAGAAACTAAGAATAAATGGTCAGGGGTTTATACGTACCTAAATGAAGTTGTGCACCATATCCAACCAATTGAAGGAGCTCCTCTTTGGCTGTGGAGGATGACACCTATGGAGAGAAAGAGACTAAAACAAGGAAAATGTTAGATAGGTATATGGTGGACTGCCAAGCAAAGCTCGGTCCCAGAAGTGTAAAGACTTCCTTTAGGGATGATAGTCCACTAGTTGATAAAAATAATGTTGTAATGGAAAGAAATTATGAAAGACTTAAAGAAAGAGAAATAGATAATGTGTACCTGAATCCTGCAACCAGTCTTCCATAGTCACTGACATCGGTGGTTCTGCCGGCGTCAGTTGGTCAAGTTGTCGACGTCGGTTATGTTGCTGACGTCGGTAGGGGAAATGGTCAATGTCGGTTAGGGCAATGGCCTTGGGCAAATTCTGGTCAGGGTTGTGGTTGACAGAGGGGCCTAAAAGGTATGTTTGGGAGTTAGATGTTCGTGCAAGATGGCGGGGAAGTCAATAGAGTCTTAAGAGGGACAAGGGGTAGAAGACAGGTTGTCAACAGGAGTAAGGATATGGGAAAGGCCTCTCAGCCTCTCCAGGAAGAAAGTTAGGTCTGGTCTGGTCTACAGTACTTAGAAGTAGCGAATGGAGACTAATTACAAATACATTCTAAGTTATTAGAATGAAATAAAAGAAGAATACTTAGCTCTTACTTGCTGAAGAAGGTGTGTAAAAGACTTGTTGTTGAAATTAGAAGACTTCTTGCAATGTTTCAATTAGGGGTGGAGTGACTGATGCAGAGTTCTTGTAGCCTGTGATGTTTGGCATGCGTCTGGGAGAGAGAGAGAGAAGTTAGATTTTGAGTGCAAGATAATTTGCATTCGGGTCTGTGATTACTTTTCCATTCGGCCTGCAAGTTGGTTTTAAGGAACCGACGTCGACTATCCCGCTAGCATTGGCCAACAGGTAACCGATGTTAGCAGCTAAAAGATGGGTAAAAAGGCTATTTTTAGCCTTTTGCATGTTCTTCCATCTGCCAAGTTCAGCGGCCGTTGGCAAATGGTCTAAAGGGTGGATTAAATAGGCACAATAGGTTAGTGGGAGGGTTGAAATAGGTCATGGGTCATTAAGAAAGGTCATAGGGTGATAAATGGGGGTATCCAAGGGCAAGGTGAGGTGTCATGGGTGATGTGTCAAGGGTGGTGTTATTAATTTAAAATAGGTAATTTATTTTAAATTAATAAGTGTGTGGGTTAAGAATGTTTAGAAGTGGACCAAGGGGACCAAGGGGGAGTCGACTAAGGAGTAGACACAATTTTGGTGTCTACAGGGAGATTAGTAGAATATTGTCATTGATTTCAAAGGATTTGTAATAAATATGAATGGAAATGTCAAATGGAATTGTTACTAGAAGTGAATGGAATTATTGCTATCATTGAATGAAATTATTTATAGAAGTGAATAGAATTATTATTGAAAGTAAACGGAATTGTTGCCACAAGTGAATGAAAATGTTGACAAAAGTTAATAAAATTGTTGATAGAAATGTAAACCTTAGATAACCTATTGGGAGGAGTTGTGAGAATTTGAATGGAACTTTGCACTTGAAGAGTTATGACCTTAATTTGTGGCTTTCTATGGGTTATAAATAAGTGCATAACGAGTGAAAAATTTGTAGATTTGAAAAGTGGAAGACATAAAAGAAGAGCAGAAACATTTGAAGGCATATTTTTGTGAGAATAATTGAAAGGAAAAATTAGAAAGTATAAGGTAGAGCATACCAGCAAAAACACTCAAGTGTATATCAAATCGAAAGGAAATAAAGTAGTGTTATATCATCCATTGTGTTGACAACAAATCATATATAAAAGAGTTATTTTTGTGAGAAGTTTGGTGCTTTTTTTTTGAAGAGATTGGTCTCTTGATAAGTTGGTGCTCGATGAAAGGGGTTGGTGCTCATGTAGGTTGGTTCCTACAAAATTGTTTTGGGGTTGGTGCTCTAGTAGGTTGGTGTCTACAAATTTTTATATTGAGATATATTTCTCAGTGGTTTTATCCCAAAAGGGTTTCCATATATAAATCATGTGTCACTATTACTTTGTGTTATGTGAGTTTTGATTTGATTATATTTCATATCTTAAGTGGAATAATTGTTTAAATAAAAAGTGTAAAAGATATCTATTACTGATTCACCCCCTCTCAGTAATAACCTATGTTTAACAAATACCCCTTTTTTTGGAGTATAAACATGTGGTTTATATATACATATGTGTGGTATCATCACACGTGATTAATGTGAAACCATTATGGGTTGACTTGGACGATGATTTTGGTACCAATTATTTTTTAAAACTGCTATGTTAGTTATCTATTGAAGTAATAATATATATGTGGACATATAATAGGTAAGATATAGGAAGAACTAAGTTTGAAAAGTGAAAAAAGTGTATGAAATCATGTGTGAATTCAGGAGAGTTTATTGAGCATAGCTCTAAACAATATTTGTGCATCGTAATTGTGAAAACGTTGATCTGAGAGTGGATTTTACTCTTGTTGGATTGTAATAAGATATGAGAAAGTGTTTCTCAATGTATGTATCCCACATTAGGTGAACCACATTAAATCTTAGCTTCTTATTATGCATTTTAATTTCTATTCTTTATGTATCTCTATTCATAGATCTTGTTATTTCAATTCTATGAAATTGTTCCACATTAATTTCTATTTTATTCCTAAAAACTGGTATCAAAGCTTCAAGTTATATTTGCTAAAGTGTTGAATCATAAAAATGGTTATTAGTTTAAGTGGGAGCTATTGATGATGATAGTAGATCAAAGGTTTAAAATTTCAATGGGTAGAACTTTGGTCTATGGAAGATGTAGATGGAGGATTACCTCTAGCAAAAGTACCTCCATGCTTTGTTGGGAGGAAAATTAAAAAAAATAGTGAGTATGTTAAATGTGGATTGTGAGATGCTTGGCAAGAAATCACTTGGGGCCATCTAGTTATGCCTTGCATATTTGGTCATGTTTAATATATCACAAAAGAATACCACAAAATATCTCCTGAACACATTCAAAAAATTATATGAGAAACCCTCTACTTCTAATAGAATATTTTTAATGAAATTTTATTTAATATGAAGATGTCTAAAAATGGATTAGTTAATGTCATATAAATCAATTTAATATGTTTGTGATTATGTTAAACTCTATAAAAATTGAATTTGATGATGAATTCAAGGATCTACTTATTTTATGTTCCTTACTAGAGAGTTGGAATAACCTAGTAATGGTTGTGAGCAACTCGGTCTCTAAAAATGACAAGTTAAAGTTTGAAGATATCATAAGAATTTTTATACACTAGAATACCATATTAGATGTCAAAATTCTTTGAGATACTTTAGGGACCACCTAACCCTACTTGACCCACTAACCAACGTATCAGACCTTAGGTCTAGTTAGCTACTTAGCTAACTAAATTCAATAACTTAATAACAAACCTTAACCCACCCCTTTTAACTTACCTTGACCCTTTAAATTTAGACACTCAACCACTGATGGTTAGCTTAACCATCGATGGTTAGCCTGACCATTGATAGTTAGGTCCTCACCCTTTTAACACATCATCAGCTATGTGTAAGCTAATGAGGCACAATTAAATATGTTTACCTTATGCAGTGCTAATGAACTCCTAAGCATCAAAATTAGTAAGCCAACCTACTAGGTAACCTTATACCCTCCATCTCTATTTTCCTATAAAAGGAGGGGAGTAGGAGGTGAAATAGATCATCACAAGCATTCTTGCACATAGGTATTCAAGCTTCCATCCGCCTAGTCTTCTTCCAACAATTTAGCAATAATAATAGAGATTTTAACCTCTACAAAAATTACTCTCAAGGAAAAGTAATTTTACTCTACCAAAATATCTCCAGTCATCAACCATCATCCATTTAGTAAGAAATAGGTATATTTATACTTCAATCTTGTCATTTTATTTTTTGAATTCCAGACCCAAATAAAACCTTTTTACACCTATTTTTCAAACACCCATTTCTGACCAGACACTTAAAAAAACTCTTACTTGATCATTGATCTAATCTACAACTCTTTTTTGAATACTTCCAAAAATCCATAGACAATCGTTGATAGTTAGGAAAACCACTAACAGTCACCCCTAACTGTAGATAGTTACCCAAATGTCAATGGTCAGCTCAACTATCGATGATCAGCCCAACCACCAATGGTCACTATGACATGAAATAAAATAAAGTTATTTCTAACCACTTACCTCAAACCAAATCTAAATTTTTATGTCCCTACCTATTCACATACCCCTACCTAATATTTTGAACTTGACCTGATCTTTCTTAGCACTAGTATTGACTCACTTTTGTTATATTTAGTCATTTTCTCTATCAAGCATTCATCTACTTCTTTTATTTCATTTTAGTTACTTTATATCATTTGATTTAATTAGTTTACTTTTATCTCTTTCAACTTAGTTTTTATCAAAGAGTAGATTGATAGCCTCCTAACAAGCTCACGCTTCTTGGATCGAGCTCACGCTAGGCAGTCAACCTAACTATATTTCTAACAATCCATTTTGTTAGTAATTTATTATCTACATATTATTCCTTCCAAGATAAATAAGATCTCTCCATACTTGTATAGATTATGCATGCATCAACAACCATGTATTTATACCACACGCTTATTACTAGTTTCTTATCTTCTTCCAAAATTAAGAGATGAGCATAAATTAAGAGAAACATTTTGACACCCCTGGTGGGACCCTAGCATCATCTAGGTTCCCCTTTATTCCTTTATTATTCTCTCATACAATTAAATCTAAAGTTTCTTTTAGGATTAATATAAACCTTGCATACATTGATTGCTTTCTTGTTTTAATTCATCTAGTAACTTAAAAGCAAAGTAATTAATCATAGTTTCACTCTTATTATCACACACTTTACCGAACCACATAATTAATCAACACATCAAAACAAACTTGAGATAATGCTTGACTAGGATTTTCTCACATAGTGGTAACCTTACCATTTCTTGAAAATCTTAGTTAGATGTCATTACCAAGGGGAGAACCAACTCAGCTCTTTGGTTGAGTATATACTCTAAAATTCAGTATATCTTGGTTAAGCACCTACCACCCTTATCATTGTGGTGTGTGAAGTGAGGGGGTAGGCCCCAATATCAAGCCACATAATGATGTTCAATATAGATTCTTTTTGAGCACCTAAACATAACATAAAACCAACCTTAGATTTCCTCTTTTGTAACTGATCTATAAACCAAATTTCTTCTTCACACTTTCTAAGGCATAAGCCAAAAGTGATCTAAAAATGATCCTAAGTATTAAATGCACTTTAGTGTATATTTTTATTACCTTCAAATTCTTTTCCTTTTTCTTGATTTATGTTTAAGTTGTGAGTATTTCATCATTTCTTTTTTATTCCTCACATGGTCTTTACTAGACAACAATTGAGGAATTAAACCAACCAAGAACCACCATCTTCATCTTCCTCTTCTTCCATGGATTATACATTAGATGTTGAGATTTCTCCTCATATTTCTCTCCCTCCTACCATGCCTAAGATAGTTGTAAATGGTGATGTGGATTCTGATACCTTCCTCAATAACAACCATGTGGCCCTCTAACATTAACTCAACACCCTAGCTCACTATACCCCTATTGCTTTGGCTCCTCCTATAGATCTAACCTATGGTATACCTCCCCATATTATGGTGGGTACTATCTCTACCCAACCTATGATCACCCAAGCATCTCCTTCCAACAATATCACATTCACTACCACCACCCAAACCCAATCCAACATCCCAACCAATAACCAAAAACCCCCTACACCAACCAATACCTATAACATAGGGGAAACCTCACCTCTTATTACCCATACCTCATACATTATGGGGATATCTTCTAACCTTATTTCCACCATTCCCCTTATCACTACTAACCCACTAATTTCTACCCCTCTTCAAAATTTGGTGCTTTCCATACCTCCTACCCTTCCACCTATTAGCACAAGATTTACCACTCAATCCCAACCATCTACCAAACCATCCATACATCTAAATTAACCCATATCAATACCTCAAAAAATACCCATGACATCTTACTAATATGTTCCTAATCCAAAATGATACATAACACCTTCTACCCAACCTTTTGTGCCCATCAACCCTTATGTCGTACCATCCCAACCTTCAATGACCACATACCAATATGTGGTATCTTCTCAACCTTCTACCACATATCCATATATTGCTTCTACCCAGCCTCAACCAAACTTACCATCTAATTATGGATCTTTCCAACCTCAAATAGATTTGGTCAAAATGCTAATGGACAAAATGACCAACCTAGAGTCATATAATTAAGGGGCTCATAACCTTTTATCTTATGATCAAATCTCCAATGAACCTATCCATCCATCCATCTCTATCTGATATTATCATCCTTAATAAGAAATACCCAAGTTTTCCAAGTTCAAAATCAAGGTAGACCCCCAAAACCACTTGACATCATTTCACCATTCTTGTTATTTGATTGCATATGATGACACTCTTCTCTTTCATACCTTCCCCATGTATTTATCTGGACTAGCCTTAGATTGGTATATTTTTCTTACCAAGCACTCCATATTTTCCTTTTCTCAACTTTCACAAGTATTTTTAGATCACTTCTTAGTCAACATATCTAAAAAGGTCTCTATGACTGACCTCTACTCCATTAGGCAATTTGATGATGAACCAATTGCTGATTTCATAGCTAGACGGAGAGGTCTTATCAACCAAATTTATTTCTCCTTACCCAAACCTAAATTGATTGAAATATTATCTCAAGTTTGTGATAAATGTATTTCACCTACTCTTCAAGTTAAAAATTTCTAAACTTTTGATGAGGCTTTTACCATGGCATGAAAATTAGAAATTAGAGCCATTAATGAGGGAAAATTGAAATCATTAAACAAAAATTATATCTTTAAATCTAATGATCCTTCCTCATCCAAACCCACCAATCAAAATAACCATCCCAACACCAATCTAAAGGTCTCCACTAACTTGATTATCCTTAAAACCACTCCACCTCCAACTATCAACCAACCAAACCAAAACCAAAATCGAGTAGCCCCAAAACAATATAATTTGATAGTGGAGTCTTATGCTTCAGTTTTTGATAAATTAATCAAATAAAACATCATATAAATTCCTCCTATAAAACCTCTCCAACAATTTGATGCTTCTTACCTACACCTGGTTAGTGCAATGAGAATGATTTATGTGCTTTCCACCGCGTCATTAGACATGATGTTAGTACATGTAATAGCTTTAAGAACATTGTCCAAAACATGATTGATAAGGGAGAACTTGTATTTGATAATCCCAATGCACCTCCAAATCATTCCCTTGACATCTTTTCTAAACTTTTCCCCAATCATGCCCCTTACCAACTATGATGATAATAAACCATAATCATCTCACGCTTATGAGGTCCACATAGTTAATGTCATTATCAGTGAACCTATCATTGAGGAGACCATTACCTCATCTACTCCTTCCTCCATTCCACTCATTAAACTAGTAGACTCTCCTTATATAATTTTGGACACCCTAATAGAGGAAATAACCACCCCTCTTTCTTTGCTCAATGAGACCATGGACCTATCCACATCTCCTTTGATAGAAATACCAAAGGAGGAAACCACTACTTTAACCACCTATTCACCCACTCCACCTATTTAAGTGGTTGACTTACCCTCCATTCCTTTTAACACCCAAATAAATTAAATAACCATCTCCGTACCTTCACTTGAGGCTATCACACCTTCCTCCCCTATCCTAGAACCACCCATTATTTCTTTAGGAACCATCCCAAAAGAGGAGATCACCTTACCTACAACTTCCATGGAGGAAACATCCTCCCAAATCTTGGGACCTTCCATAAAAAACATAGGTGAAGAAACAATTCCCACACCTCCACCTAAGGGCTTAAACTTTGAAATTAATGACCAAGGAATCAAACCTATTTACAAACCTTTCACTAGGTTGGTCTAAAGTCTAGAGTTTAATTCTTAACCTAATATAGATAGAGCTACCTTTTGCCATAATCTTGGACTCCCTTACCAAAACAAACCTAAACTTTCAACCTCACTTGCATCCACCATCAAACCTATCATTACCTTAATCCCATCCTCAAACATTTCTTTATCCAAAACCATAGGAGAACCATCCAACCCACCTTCATCTAAAATTGTTAAATAACCTTATGCCTCTCTAACCAAACCCATTAAGAATCTAGGAATACTCCTTACACCTAGCCTTACTCACCCATATTTGAAGTTAGACTTAGCCTCATCTAGTCCACCAAAGAAACCCCCAACCAAACCATCTAGGAAGGTAGAACCACCTAAACTCCCACATCAAACCAGAGTTATACCACCTCCTTTCCTCTTACCATCTATGTTAGTACCCCATCCTTCTACCATCCCAAGAGCTCATCATTCTACCAAGAATATGAACCCTCCCACAACCACCTATTCCTCATCTAGTAAACCTTCTCCTTTTGCTATATATACACCTACTTCCACCAAAACATCAAACTCTCCATCATTCTTAACTAACCTATCCACCTCTACCTTCTCACCTTTCACCAAATCCTCATCATCCACCTCCAAACTAACCAAGAAATCCCAACCAAAACCACCTACCAAAACCATTCCATCACCTACAACTTTTATGATAAATCCTACTCTTAAGAATGCTCCCATTCCTAAAACCAAAAACCTAACACCCTTAATGACTTTTATCTAATCTTATTTAACCATTATATAAAGGTTGTTGTAAACCTATTCCTTAACCATACCACCCATCAAACCTTTTGACCCTTCACATCCTAAACCATCATGGTTCAATGAAAATTTGATCTATTTATACCATAAGACTCCTGGACATGATACAAATAATTACAAAGATCTCCAAACACTTGTCCATAGCTTATGGGATGAGGATGATCTATTATTAGATGAGTCTCCCTTGATCCCATTACTAACACAACCACCAACTTAACCCATCCAACATTTACCTATTCCTCCACTCTCATTTGAAAGTGAGGAAGAACCAAAACAACCATCTAACCCAACACCTCCCTTAATCCATACTATCCATATGGTTACCCAATCTAGGGACTAAAAAATGGATAAGGGAAAATACACAGTGTCCATACCATAGACATACCCTTCCACCCCTCAAATTTTTAACCGAAACCAATCACCCTCACCTTTACCTTCACCTTCACCAAAACCTAAAATATCCATTTTGTGTTCCTCTCCCTCTAACCCTTTTGAATCCATCTAGTGAGTAGTGTTAAAATAACTTCACCAGACACTGGTGAATATGAGCCTTTATAAACTAATAAAACCTCACCCCATTACCATCAAGACTTGATAGAAGCCCTGTAATCAATAGAATTTCAACTAGAAGACACTTAACCTCTTGTATCCTTTATTAGAGCCCTTCAAATTTCTACCTTCATCACCTTCCAGGATTCAAAAATAACTTCTATTCATTTTGAAGATCCTGATCCTCCCCTCTTCATCACTACATACATCAAAAGGGTGATGATTGATGGAGGAGATATCATTAATATTATCTCCTCCCATGCTTATGACCAACTCTAATTTCCTAAGAATATCATGTTAGAAACTATAGCAGTCCACTCCTTCAATGATATTATGGCTACTACCTTAAGGACAATCATCCTCCACATCCACTTGGGACCTTACACAATTTTAAAAAAAATTATGTTGTATAAGGTGAGTTCTAATACAACATCTTACTTGGATTCCCTTAGATTCAAACCATGAGTTATGTCCCATATACCTTATACCGATGTGTCAAATTTGAACATGAAGGTCAAATTGTTACCATAAGAGTTGACCCTAGTCCTTTTACATCATGCAATATGACATATCAACCCAATGACATTCTTATTTCTCCCTCATCCACCTAACCACCAACCAAGAACCAAACCATCCCTACCAATGATGAATATTTAACTAGCTCATCTATCCCTTTTTATTAGATCCACATAGAGGACCCCTTGAAACCCACGTTTCAACATCTCTCATTGGAGGAGTATTATCTTCTAGCCTTAAATTATTTCTCTAATCCTAAAGAGTATGGGAGCCTTGGCCATGATTCTAGTTATGACCCTAACATCAGAACCATCATCCCTTTCAAGTCTCCTAACCATAAAATCAACTTAATCTATGGGGGACTTGATCATTCACTTCTTGATTCCACCACTACCTCTACCATTCGACCATTTACCTCTGACTTCTCCTATATTGATAAACTAGTATTTGTCAAATTATACCATCACAAGTGTTACTAGAAGGTATTTAGCCTAGGCTACTATGAACATAGACCTCACCATTTACCTTCCATCAAAACCCAAAAACCTCATGATTTATTTAGCCATGGGTTCTTACCACCATAAGAACTAATCAATTCACCTGAACCCATCACCACAATTAATGAGGATACACCATCCTCACCATCTCCTTCAAAATTTGAGGATTTTAATATCATATCATTGAATTTTTTTATCAATACCATTATTTTAAGCCCCTTGACTTATTAAAAGTATGTCCAAACTAAAACCCTTCCTCTTATTCATCTTGAAATGGTAGAAAACAATTCCTCTACCATCTGTAGACATCCAATTCCTAACACCATTTGTGTTGAAATTATCAATCTTACTTGAATTACACTTAAATTCACATTTTAGAATAAAATCCATAAAACACCCTAAATGGTTCAAACTTATCATTTAAAAGTGCCAATTTAGGTCAAAGTATCCCTAAATAGGGTAATGCATTTTATGGGCTAGCTAACTTTGATAAATTCATTTTGAGTCAATATGATGATTTCACTTTTTTGTGCTCTAGATCACTCTTTTATTCTAATTCATTGGTACACATCACATACATTTGTTATTTTGTGTTGGCAACATCCTAAATGGGAAGACGGTTTCAATGTATCTAGCATCACCTTCCAGTTCTTCTCAAGTCAAATTATGAACCAGTAATATGATTTTTTGACCATTTTGATTAATTAAGGGCCAATTTATAAATAATTATACAAATGTTGATTAACCTTGTTTAAGGATAATTAATCCAAATCAAGAGTTTAGGTGGATTTTCCATGAGAGTTTTTGAATCTTTTTAGAAATTGATTTCTATTAACTGCATCATCAGGTGACATCATTTCTTGGGAAGATATCTCTAGGCCATAAATGCCACAAATATAAAGATTATGGGTCACCTATACCTATTTAATTCCTCCCATGCCTCTTTAATGCCCCTTATTCCAAGTTCATGATGAAGATAATTATGTATTTTAATTACATAATTCAATTAATCCATGACCACACATCTTGATCTTGAGATGGATGATCATGGTTGATTCTAGTCATTATTGAAAAGCTATAAATAAAGAGGATATAAACATCATATTTAAGCTTGAAGATTGAAAATTTATAATGTTAAATTATTTCCACAATCCTTTGAATTTGATCATTGATTTTGTTTTCAAGCTTCATTGATAGGCTAGTTTAGTGATTCCAAATCATGAGCCTAGGTTTTGTGAAGTGTTATTGAGACATTGGAGGAGTTTACCACCATTGTTGATAAATAAAAATATACTTGATCAATGGAGAACATGATTTTGAGCCACTTTTGGAGAATGGATTCACTTGGGAAGGGGTATATTTCTTACTTTTTTTATTTGTCTTTCATTGTCATTAGTAATTCCCACATGAATAGATAGGCTTAATTTAGTTTGTTCTTATGCATTCTTCCTTTAGTTTATTAGACTAATATTTGACTAATCATGTTATGTAATACTTTCTACATGTTGTCATGTCCAATGGGACTAACACATCCCATGTATTAAGGAGAGAAAGAGGCAACTTAAAATTTTCAATTTGGATGCTTAAAACTCTTCCTGCATGTTTTTCTAACTTCATTTGGTTGTATTTTATCTTCACAAGTTTACACAGGTAACTATTGATGGTCAAAGGAACCACCAACGGTTAAGTAAACCATCGATGGTAATTTTTAACCATAGATGGTCAAGTATAACCATCATCAGTCATGTATAACCATCGATGGTCACTGTCAAAACACAGACCCAAGAGTTAATAAGCTATTTTAAAATGCTTGGTTGGGGTCATTCAAACTCTATTTTTCATGATTTTTTTTTAAACCATGTGTTATCCTCCAAATTTTCATAATTTGACATTATTTTAGCTTAATGTTTCATATATTTTTAACAAAATTTTGAAAATCTCTTTGGATGTTTCTAATCTATCACATTTGCTTTTGGGGTGATGCCTTAAGGGTATACATGTAACCAACGGACTTCAAATTTGTTAAAACATGTTTTAGACCATAGTTTTCATGCTTTTAAAATGAAATAGGAACTTTGTTTTAGTACTTAATGGAACATTTAGGTTTTTAAAATAAATTTTTGATATTTAGCCTTTTAAAATTACAACTTAAGACTAAGGGGTCAAAAGAACACCACTGCATCTTTCATTTAGGATTTAAAAAAGAACACACTTGTCAATTATTATTTTCAATAGTTGTTTAATTAAAACTCATTTGCTAAAGAGAATTTTTATGTGTTTATTTTATTCGATATATCACCTTTTAAAGAACCCTTGGAATCGAAAGCATCCTCCTTATTGCAAAAATCCTAATCTAAGGCTTAGAAATAATGTCATCTAAAGCACTCCCTAAAAACTCATCAAAGTTTGGGTGACCTTGAAAATGATCCTAAAGTATTTCTTTTTATGTCTTTAATTTCATTGCATCTTGGCTTATGAGGGGAATGCCATTACCTCATGTGAGTTCTTTAGGGAAACTTTAACCTAGGTTTCATCTCCCAACATTGACTTCAAATTATTCCCACTAGGATCAAAGGTTTGAGTAGTTAAACCACCTTCTAGAGATTGGAGTTCACATGGGATGTATCTTCACTACACTAAGCAAATAACAAGATATAGTGGTTACAAAAAGGACTAGACCTTTTTATAACAAGCTAAGTGCCATGGACACCTAATTTCCATGCTTTTTTTTTGCATCATTTGATGTGAAAGTCATTGTACAATTGATTCCCCTAGAAATAATCAAAAACTAATTAGTATTAGTAAACCCCACATTATCATACCCTTTCTATAATTTGGATGATTATAGTTAGTGTATTTTGGTCATTTTTGCTTGTTAATTTTTGAGACTAAAACTTGTTTGTTTATTCATAAGCCATATCAAAATAATGTATTTGAGTTGAGGAAGGTAGCATTATGATACCCAAATCATGTCAAACCATTTTTATACTTTAAGTCTTTTGAAACATAATATAGATCACATCATTCAAGCATGCTTACACCATTAGGATGCTCAATTTGTTTCGAGACTTGTTTACCATTGTATTAAAAATTATATGTTTCAAAACTAGTTACATATGCCATTTGGATCTTTTTATGTGCCACTATGTTATTCACTCTTGTCTAGTCTATTTGGTCTAATCTTAGTATTCAATGTTGATTTTTCAATTAACCTTGTCAAGTTTGGATCCAAACATTGATTTATTTTTATTTAGGCCTCAATTCATGGGGTTGGTACATAGATCTTTTTCTTTTGGGCTGCATAACTTCAATTAAATGATTACTCAATTTTGAACCCTATTGATTATTTGTTTATTTGAGTGCCTATCCTCATCATTTTTTGTGCCTTTGTTTGGGATAATGTAACCTTTCTTCAAAAACCTTTAATGTTAGACATTTGATGCTAGATTGTTTTATGCCAAATCTTGACAAAAACTACTTTTGAGATACAACTCCCCCCCCCTTTTTTACTAAGGTTGGACCTTTTATCCTTTTGGACATCACTTTTTAAAGTTTTTATAACTCTAAGTATTTTTTTATCCATAGATTTATTCATTAAATGTGGATATGGCTAGTTACACTTATGGTGGAGTCATAGATAATTTAACTTATGAAAGAATGGTCACACAAAATGACTTTTATGACTTTATTCAAGACCCCTATGGTGACAATATGGTTTATGAGATAGATTTCTATCCACCTCACAAAAATCAATCATGGGAACATAGTCAAGATCCAACTTATGATCCAACTCAATGCTAGAATGATTGGGTTTATCAAGAAGACTTGGATGCTTTAGCTTGTGCAAGTAATCAGTCTCCACTACATGCCAAGATCACAATTTTAGGACCTCTTCCTTTGGTTTGCATAGGCAACTAAACTAAGAAGCATTTAGTTGTTACCATTTTAAGACCTCTTCCTTTGGTTAGCAGAAGTAACCAAACTAAGAAGCATCCAATCATCACCATTTTAGGACCTCTTCCTTTGGTTCACATGAGTAACCAAACTAAGAAGCATCTAGTTATTACCATTCTTGGCTCATCACTAGTTTTTGATGAACCTATTATTAAAGAACCTGCATTTGATGAACTAATTATTTTTTATCTCTTCTTCAATAGTCTAATCTTTAGAGAGTCCATTTTTAAACCACAAACCATTGATCTTACTAAACCAAATGTTTCTTGTTGTATAAATTCCATACCAATGTTTGATCCTAAAAAAGAACCATTACCTTTTCAAGATCCATCTTATGAGGATAAAAATTTATTCAAAATTGATATTTTACAAACAATTATGAGCCAAAATTAAATGTTATTATTGAAACACCCATTTATGACAAGTAAAACTGTGATAAGTTACCTATTCATATGTTACCTATTTTTAAAGAGCCTCATCTCCTTGACAAGCTAGTCTCCGCAGAGTTGTCTCTTAATCTTTTCCCACTCGTTGAGGATTCTTACTTTGACAAACATGATTTTTTTGAAATATCCCTTGAGTAGTTCCCTCTCTTTGAGGGGCTTCACTTAGACAAGCCAGTGTATGTTGAACCCTTCCAAGATGAATCATGTTTTATTGAGCCCATTATGCCATTACTTGTCAAAGATTTAGCATTCAACAGAACATTATCAAAACAAACATATCAAATGAAGAATAAATATTAGAGTCAAGTTCCATTTTTGAATCGACATTGGATTTAGCATCAAAAATAGAATCAACATCAGTTATGACATTGGATTTAGAATCCCTTGCTTTAGAATTAGATTCAGAAATAGACTATAGTATTGGTTGTTACAACATTGTTACAATTGCCTTCCAGATCAATTTAAATATATTTGTGATCCTTCTATGGTTTTTTATGATGATTACTTTAACATCGACACAATTTTTAATAGTATAGTTTACAAGGATTGTGTTTCCTTTCACCATCCCATTATTACCACCCAACATAGCCATTATATTAATATTCCACCTCCCATAAATGTCGATTGGGACTGATAAAATCATACTTTGTTGAATTGCATCCATGGTGACATATCATTTACAAAATGTTAGTGGGGTAAAGACCACATTCATTCAAAATAAGAAAAATATCCTTGTGAAACCTTTTCAGAGGTGCTAGGGGATAAGCAAAGATCAAACTCAGCATCTTTTAGTAAAACCTTCTTAGAGGTGCTATGGGATGATCAAAACAAATTTATTAGTGAAAACCTCATTGAGGCACCAAAAATTGAGCACAAAATTTATTCACTATTTATTAAAGATATTATTAAAAATCAAATCAAAATAGCTTCCAATATATAGTCTAATTAGATGGTAGCTACTCTAAAGATCAAGTAACAAAATAATCTAGTGTTCCTATTAAGAGCATCTTCAGAGGTCTTCGACCTCACCAAAACCAAAATTATGTTGAATCTAGTATCAGCAATATTACATGTGACTAAAAGTCTTAATCTTTATTTATTTCCCATCTATTATACATTCCATTATCACCCACCCATTTATTACCCACTTATATCATTTATCACTAGAAACACTCTCTTTTATAGAGGCTACAAAGTTATCTTATCTCGACATTTAAAAAAAGTAGAATCGATTTGCAAAAAAGATCATGAACACATTATTGAGATCTAGATCAACAACAAGGTCTTAACAAAATAGTTGTTTCAAAATGGAATTGGGTAGCAACTTTATAACTAATCACTTATATTGTCTCCCATATTGATTAGGATGTGCGTCTTCATGTCAGTAAAAGTAACATAACCATCTTTCACTTTTCCAATTACCTATTAAACATTATCCTTGCCTCATCTCTTGGGGTAACCCTATAGACCCTTTTTATGCATTATTATACCATTGTAATCTATGAACCATGTCATTTGAACTACATTAACTTGAGGTCCTTAAGGACTATGTAGGCAGTACTCAATTTCTATTGAGGTTAGCTCGGTCACCTTCTTTACACTCTCACAATTTTATGAGAAATTATTCTACATTTGAATGCTCTCACCATTTTGTGAGAAACCTAAGCCTATAACCTCACCATTTTACAAGCAACTAAGCCTACTCTCCCACCATTTTGTGAGTAATTTAAGCCAATCATCACTTGGGGGAGATTTTGTTACCACTATAGCCAATTTTATTCTGATCATTTCATTATACCATTTTTATTATACCATTTCTTTACTATTGACCAAGGCTTGATTTTAGTCATCTTCCCAATCCCATTTTTGATTTTATGTCCTTTGGTTCATCTTACACTTTCTATGGGGGGATTATAATTTAGTTTCAATAGTTTTTGAATGTCATGTTGAATGATAGTCTATGGAAGTAGTGTGACATTTTATCTGGCAAGTTATCTTTCTTTTATTATCTTATTTGGTATCACTAATTATAACTACCTATGGATAAATTAGTATTGTTTTGGTACCCCTAATTATAACTACCTTTGGTCAAATCAGTATTATGACATTATTTCCTAATTATAACCACCTATGGGCAAATTAGGTACAATGCCTTTTTATCATGCATTACCACATCATCTAGTCATTACTATTATCATTTGTCTTGTCATTCACCTTTATTTGTAAATTTGTTGTGACCCAGTTAGTTTTTCATCACCTTTTGCATGGGAATAATTACTATGACTTGGGATTATTTTAGGGTTATATAGGCTATGATCAATTCATGTTGAGGTCAACTCAATCCCTCTTATCATATGCTCTCACCATATTGTGAGAATTTTAAGTTGGTACGCTCTCACCATTTCATGAGCTGGACCATTTTATATCTCATAATATTCGATCAAGTTGAGATACTTGGAAAATTCCAAAAACATTCATAAAACATTCAAAAACTCAAAAATGTTTTATGTTTGTCTATTTGATTTTTGTTTTTTGTTTGGTATTTTATTTTCCTATTTGGTCTTGCCTCTTTGTTTTATTTTCCAAGTACATCTTGATGGTCCACATAGATCTTGATTATTCATATCTTGATATTATGTTATCAAGTTTTTATTGCCTTGATTTTCTAGATTATTGTTCCTACTTGAATCATGATTATTCATATCCTAATTTTAATTAAGGTTCATTTATGTTTCTTTTTATTTATCTTTGCTTTTTTGTTTAAATGTAAATATCTGTAACTCTAGTTTTGGTCATTATTTTACCATTATCTTTAGTTATAGGTATTCATATTTGAACTAACTTAGCGTAATTGGAATATTATGTCATTCTAAGTCATTCATACTTATGATACCTAATTTATTTTACTATAGCAAGCACTTTGTGCTCAAGTCTCAAAGTCTTAACGTCAATATCACTCTAATGAACAGTTCTCAAGAATACTTTGCATAATCTAGGCTCATGATATGGAATTAGGCATCTAGGTAACATGCATTTTAGCACTTGAATCTATGCTTAGACATGAATCTATTTGCATAAATTATGATTCTAATCAATTCTTGGTTATTTTTCATCATTCCTCATTCCATTCACTCCCAAACTTGGGTGAACTACATTACTCTAAAGTCCATGTTAGAACATGAGTCCATGGAACTATGTAGGAAACACTTAATTTTTATTAAGGTCAGCTTAGCTATCTTTCATTCTTATTTTCTTCTCTTTCATCACTTTGTGCATTCTCATATGCTTGGTTTTATATGGCTTTCTAAGCCATTACACTATCACATGTACATTTTGCTCACTTTAACCTATCTTTTGGGTTATATATTTGAGCTATTTTGCTTGCCAATTACCCATGCTTGGGCCCACCATCTGAACCACATCCAAATCAAATCAGCCTTACAAGGGAAAACCATTATTTATTCTTCATCAATGATCAAGATTCACCCTATTAGGGAAAAATAATCTTATCATGATCAAATCTGCTCTACTGGATTACTTATTATATTCTATTTGGAGACCCCATTCTAGTGGTGGTTCCCTTTTTGAAGTAGAACATTCTCTCTTTTCCTCTAATTCCAAGCTCTCCACATTAAATCCCATGATGGTAATATTTTAGTGTGAAACTTATCTCAAGATTGATCAATGTCATAAGCATGTAGTTTGTCCTTTCAAATTGGGTATGTTTAAAATGTGTCCCTTAGATTTATGGATTGTATCTTTCCCATTCCCCTCATTTTTGGGGCCTATTATACCTCTAATTATATTTTTATCATTGATTGTAATCACGTGTGTAAGCATTAGCTCATCTGGATGTGATGTATTCCATGGGTTAATCTCTCACTTTCTCTCTCCTTTTGAGAGTCCATCCTTCTCTTTCATTCTATTATGTTCTCTTAAGGGGGAATCATGGGTCTATTCCAATTTTTTCTTGACAACTCTTTTCTTTGAAAAGACATTGCTTCACTTGAATGTTTCACTACACCTTTTCAAATAGGGGTAAAATATACACATCCAATTCCTAACACCATTTGTGTTGAAATTGTCAATCTTACTCAAATTGTACTCAAATGCACATTTTAGGCTAAAATCCATAAAAAAACACTAAATGGTTCAAAATTGTCATTTACAAGTGCCAATTTAGGTCAAAGTATCCCTAAATGGGGCAATGCATTTTATGGTCCAGCTAACATTGATCAATTCATTTCAAGTCAAAATGATGATTTTGCCTTTTTATGCTCTAGATCAATCTTTTCTTCTAATTTGTTGGTACACATCATGTACCTTTGTTATTTTATTTTAGCAACATCTTAAATGGGAATACAATTCTAATGCATCTAACATCACCTTTCAATTCCTCTCTAGTCAAATTATGACTTAGTAATATGACTTTTTGACCATTTTGTTTAGTTGAGGACCAATTTCCATATAATTGCACAAACGTTGATTAACCTTATTTAAGGCTAATTAATCCAAATCAAGTGCTTAAGTGGATTTTCCATGAGATTTTTTGAATATTTATTTATTATAAATTTATTTCTATTAACAATATCATCATGTGACATCATTTCTTGGGAAGACATCCTTAAGCCATAAATGCCAAAAATATCAAGATTATGGGTCTCTCATGCCTCATTAATGACCATTCATGCATATTCAATGTCCCTTATTCCAAATTCATGATGAAGATAATTATGGATTTTATTTCAAATATTAAATTAAACCTCAACTACACATCTTCATCTCAAAATGGATGGTTCAGGTTGATTTTGGTCATTCTTGAAAATCTATAAATAGAGATGCCATGGACATCATTTTTAAGCTTGAATATTGAAAAGTTATAATGTTAAATTGTTTCCATAATCCTTTGTATTTGATCATTTATTTTGTTTTCAAGCTTCATTAATAGGCTAGTTTAGTGATTCCAAAATCATGAGCCTAGGTTTTATGGAGAGTTCTTGAGACATTGGAGGAGGTGGCCACCACTGTTGTTGAAGACAAGAGCTCTTGATCAAGGGAGAACATGATTTTGAGCTAATTTTGGAGAATGGATTCACTTGGGAAGGTATATATTTCTTAATTTCTTTCATTTATCTTTCATTGTCATTAGTAATTCCCACATGAATAGATAGGCTTAATTCAGTTAGTTCTTATGCATTCTTCCTTTGGTTTATTGGACTAATGTTTGACTAATCATGTTATGTAATCCTCTCTACATTTTTGGGGAATAACATTTTAACAACATCACAATCAAATTAGTTCCATAGGGGCTAACCATTATTTATTCTTTATCAATAATCAAAATTATCCCTACTAGGGCAAAACCATTTTATCATGGTCACATGTTCTCTACTAAGGAACCTCTTATTATATTCTCTTTGGAGACCCCATTATAGTAGTGCTTCCCTTTATAAAGTAGAACATTATCTCTTTTACTCTAATTCCAAGATCTCCACATTAAAGCCTATGATGGCAATATTTTAGTGTGTAACTTGTCTCAAGATTGATCAATATTGTAAGTGCACAACTTATACTCTCAAATTGGGTACATTTGAAGTGTGTCCCTTAAATTTATAGATTGTATCTTTCCCATTCCCCCTTATCTTTGGGGATTATTATACTTCTAATTATATTTTAATCATTGATGGTAATAATGTGTGCAAGCATTAACTCATCTGGATGTGATTTATTCCATGGGTTAATTTCTCAGTTTCTCTCTATTTTTGAGAGTCCATCCTTCTCTTTCATCCTAGTATGTCCTCTCAAAGGGGCATCATGGGTCTATTTCAATTTCCTCTTGAAAACTCTTATTTTAAAATATGCTGCTTTACCTGAATGTCTCATTACACCTTCTCAAATAGGGGAAAATGTAGACATCCAATTCCTAACACCATTTGTGTTGAAATTGTCAATCTTACTTGAATTGTTCTAAAATGCACATTTTATGCTAAAATCCATAAAAGCCCCTAAATGGTTCAAAATTGTCATTTAAAAGTGTCAATTTAGGTCAAAGTATCCCTAAATGGGGTAATGCAATCTATGGGCTAGCTAACTTTGATTAATTCATTTTGAGTCAAAATGATGATTTTGCCTTTTTGTGCTCTAGATCACTTTTTCCTTCTAATTTATTGGTACACATCATGTACCTTTGTTATTTTGTTTTGGCAACATCCTAAATGGGAATACAATTCCAATGCATCTAACATCACCTTCAAATTCATCTCTAGTCAAATTAAGACTCAGTAATATGACTTTTTGACCATTTTGATTAATTGAGGGCCAATTTTTAAATAATTTCACAATTGTTGATTAAACTTGTTTAAGGCTAATTAATCCAAATCAAGAGCTTAAGTGGATTTTCCATGAGATTTGTTGAATATTTATTTATTATAAATTGATTTCTATTAACTCCATCATCAAGTGACATCATTTCTTGGGAAGACATCCCTAGGCCATAAATGCCACAAATATCAAGATTATGGGTCACCCATGCCTAGTTAATGCCTCTCATGCCTCTTCAATGTCCCTTATTCCAAATTCATGATGAAGATAATTATGGATTTTATTCCAAATATTAAATTTATCCTCAACCACACATCTTCATCTCAAGATGGATGGTTTAGGTTAATTATGGTCATTCTTAAAATCTATAAATAGAGAGGCCATAAACATATTTTTTAAGCTTGAATATTGCAAAGTTATAATGTTAAATTGTTTCCATAATCCTTTGTATTTGATCATTTATTTTCTTTGCAAGCTTCATTGATAGGCTAGTTTATTGATACCAAATCATGTGCCTAGGTTTTATTGAGTGTTCTTGAGACATTGAAGGAGTTTACCACCATTGTCAATAAAGACAAGGATGCTTGATCAAGGGGAAACATGATTTTGAGCTGATTTTGGAGAATAGATTCACTTGGGAAGGTATATATTTCTTACTTTCTTTGATGTGTCTTTCATTATCATTAACAATTTCTACATGAATAGATAGGCTTAAATTGATTTACTCTTATACATTTTTCATTTGATTTATTGGACTAATGTTTGACTAATTGTGTTATGCAATCCTCTCTACACCATCAACACCATCCAAAATTATGATGATGATTCCATTCTCACCTACCTCAGTGTGGGGATTCTTCTATCCAGAAATCCCTTCCTCTTGAGAAACAAACCATGTTAAATGAATCCACTATTGATGTCACCTTGGGTACTCAAGATAACCCTCGTATTGTCAAGATTGATCAATCCTTAGATTTCATAGAGAAAAAAATTAACCTTCTTTCCTTCATGACTGTAGCATAGCATTTTCTTGGTCCTATTAGGATATGCCCTAAATTGACCCTTTCATATCCCTTCATAACATTGTCACCCATCCTAACACTAAGCCTGTTCAACAAAAGCTTCATAAGATGTATGCTCACATCACCCTTCTAGTCAAAGAAGAGATTCAACATCTCTTATCTGTCAATTTCATCCAACCCATTGATTATCCTTAATGTTTTTTTAACAGCATTCCCATTACTAAGACCATAGGGGGACTTTACCTCTGTATTGACTTTTATGATCTTATCCTTGCTTTCCCAAAAGATGACTTCCCTTTACCTAGCATCGACCAACTTGTTGATATTATAGCCAGCCATGAGATGTTATCTCTCATGGATGGTTTCTTGGGATATAGTCAAATTTTGATTTTCCCCAAGGATCAACATAAAACTTATTTCATCACCCCATGGCTAACCTTTTGCTAAAGGGTCATGACATTTGGTCTGAAGAATGGTGGAGCAACCTACTAATGTGTGATGATCTACATCTTCCATGATCTCATTTATAAAATCATAGAGGACTATGTAGATGACCTCTTTGGGAAATATAAACATCACAAGTATCCCTTATCCATTCTCACCATCATCTTTGATTACCTAATCCATTTCCATGTCTAACTCTGTAATATCCCCAACTAATAGGGACTATAGAAAGACAAAAGTTTTGAATTGATTTTCTACGTATTTTGATCTATTGCAAATCTGGGACAGCTCTCAAGTTGCTGTGTCAACAACACATTCAACGTCATCAGTCGATATACAGCTGACGTCGGTCGTTATTGGTTGGCTACTCTACTGACTTCAGTTTGCAGTCAGCTGATGTCAGTCACTCGGATGCCGATGTCAGTTCCTATGTCCCCTGTGATGTTGTTTGGCCTGTGGTAGATCGGTACAAAATTATATAGATTGGTACAGATTCTGTATAGAATTAAAATATATGCGACAGCCTGTATTCTGGATCCCTGATCTCAAGATCTCTATCTGGACAATTTATTAAATCAAAACATAATGAAATAAATACCTAAAATACTTGTGATAACTTATGTGTGAAGTTATCTCCCAAACTTGTAAACCTTTGTGATAACTTCTGTATGAAGTTATCTCTCAATTTGGCAATAGATCGGTTGATCTCTCACAACCTCTAAATCACACATAATGAAGAGTGGACATTCTTCAATGCAAATGGAATCCTAGAACCCTTGGCTCAGTCTTAACAAAAGAATTCTTAGCAATAATCAATATCAATAATCCATGAATAATTTTCCTCCCTCCAATAAGAAACCCTTATATCCTCCAAAAAGGTGTGCTTGCCCTAATTAGGGTTTCATAATTAAGAATTAGGATTTCCTAATTAAAATTAGGCCAAATAATTAATATTTGATTAAATCAATCAAATATTAATATCTCCCTCAATACATGTCAGATCCTCGAACCGTCTAAAGATGGTGAATCAGGGAGTGATTCTGCACATGACCATAACAAAATAAGGGTGTTCCACTGCATGTTAGAAGTCCCTAAATAATAAGAGCTCAGGCAAATGTGTTTGAAAGAGCTCGAATGAAAGCCAACTATAGAAATTATGCTAATTAAAGCCAAGCCAAGCTCCATCAAGACCCTCTATCCACCCTATCAGCCTACGAGGGTCGCATAATAGGCTAACCATCCACTCTGACAATGTCCACTAAGAAAGGGGACATGACAATCTGCCCCTCCTAAAATTGCTTACCCCCAAGCAATCTCGAAACAACAAACCAATCAATCCACCTGGATCCCATATGTAGTCATGATCTATACTGATGAAAATCAATGCAAGCTCCTGAAATATCCTCTGAAATATAACCAAGAGGAATCCATAATGAAACTAGTGAATGCAACTCAACCAATCTCTAAAATCACAACTGCCCTGGATGTGTCGATACTATAGTCTGTGTAACTAGCTATTACCAATTCCATCTACTAAAGATGGTGCCAATCCATCCCATAATGGATGATAAGAAAATGGAGCTGATCTACACCTATCTAAAATCAAATCTTCTATCTCTGGGTCAAAAGAAAAATGATGTGCATACCCCACTATATACTGCCAGTAGGAACCCCCAAACTTTGCTATTGGCTCACCATCATTGAACTGAGAATCAACAGATGGCTCTAATCTCTGACTCCAAGTGGCTATAAGCTGGATAAGACCCTATGCAATCTGCTCAACAAACCCCACCTCAAAATCCCTATGAGGTAGCATAGTAGAAAGGATCACTATAATCTCCCCACCCAATCTACTAATAGCACTAGTACCTCAGATGAGAACACTTTTCGTCACCTTATGCGAGTCCAGACGAACACCTACACTATTTAGCAAATACTCCATGAATGATCCAGTGCAGTAAAAATTATACGCAAAAGCATCAACATACTCCCCTACACACCACAACTAATCCCTCTATAAAGGTGGCATAACCAACTATACCACACTATCATATGTGTGAGAAGAATCAATTAGGAGACTCAACTCCACTAGTATCCCAAACTCATCAGGACCAAGTACTCCTAAATCCTCAACATGTGTGTTAGCCCCAACAACATGTTCCTCAGCAACAACTATTGGAACATACTCACCACCAAGACTACCAACACTCAGTGTAATAACATCTGAGTACACCTCCATACTCTGAATGCAAGCATCAGACTTGTCCTCATCTAACTCTGAAGAAGCTGCTGCTGAAACTATCTCATCATCATAATCCCTAGCTCTCGCATCCTCTGTAACTAAATGAGAGTCCAAATCCTCATGACATAGGCCATCCACATGTCTCTCAGAATCTTGGAGAGCTAACTAAGTATACACCAAGGAATTTTGAATATCCTCCAGCTCATGAGGAAACTGGTCAACCTCCTCTTCCTTCTTGTCTTGTGATGTGGACCTTTTAAAAATGGATGTCATACACTATATGAATTTGTCTTTGAATGTAGGGTTTGAAAGGATTTCATTCATCCTTTTCTGGGTTTCACCCAACATTTTCAAACTTTGTTTCAGCGTCTTCATATCCTTGTCCCATTGTTTTTGAGTACTTGAAGTACCCATGATTTACTAGCAAATTCAATGTCCAATCTACCCAACAGGATGGTATAATTTAGCTCTGATACCACTATAATATCCCCAACCAATAGGGACTATAGAAAGATAAAAGCTCTAAATTGCTTTTCTATGTATTCTAATCTATTGTAAATCTAGGACGGCTCTCAAGTTACTATGTCAACAACACAGTCACCATCATCGGTTGATATACGACTGACATTAGTCACTGTTGGTCAACTACTCTACCAACATCAGTCTGCAGTCAGCCGATGTCAGTCACTGGGATGTCGATGTTGGTTTTTGTGTCCCCTGTGGTGCTGTCTATCCTATGGCAGATCGATATGGAATTGTACAGATCAGTATGGATTTCATATAGAAGCAAAATATATGTGGCAGCTTGTATTCTGGATCCCTGATCTCAAGATCTCTATCTAGACAATTTATTAAATCAAAACATAATGAAATAAATACCTAAAATACCTATGATAACATTTATGTGAAGTTATCTCCCAAACCTATAAACCTCTATGATAACTTCTATATGAAGTTATCTCTCAATTTGGCAATAGATCGGCTAATCTCTCACAACCTCTAAATCACACACAATGAAGAGTGGACGTTCTTCAATGCAAATGGAACCCTGGAACCCTTGGCTCAGTCTTCACAGAAGAATTCTTAGGAACAATCAATATCAATAATCCATGAATAATTTTCCTCCCTCCAATAAGAAACCCTTATATCCTCCAAAAAGGTGTGCTTGCCCTAATTAGGGTTTCATTATTAAGAATTAGGGTTTCCTAATTAAAATTAGGCCAAATAATTAATATTTGATTAAATCAATCAAATATTAATATCTCCCTCAATACATGTCAGATCCTCAAACCATCTAAAGCTGGTGAATCAGGGAGTGATTCTGCACATGACCATACCAAAATAAGGGTGCTCCATTGCGTGTTAGAAGTCCCTAAATAATAAGAGCTCAAGCAAATGTGTTTGAAAGAGCTTGAACGAAAGCCAACTGTAGAAATTATGCTAATCAAAGCCAAGCCAAGCTCCATCAAGACCCTCTATCCACCCTATCAGCCTACGAGGGTCACATAATAGGCTAACCATCAACTCTGATGATGTCCACTAAGAAAGGGGACATGACAATCCGCCCCTCCTAAAATTGCTTGCCCCTAAGCAATCTCGAAACAACATACCAATCAATCCACCTAGATCTCATATGTAGTCATGATTTATACTAATGGAAATCAATGCAAGCTCCTGCAATATCCTCTAAAATATAACCAAGAGGAATCCATAATCAAACTAGTGAATGTAACTCAACCAATCTCTAAAATCACAACTACCTTGGATGTGTCGATATTGCAGTCTGTGTAACTGGCTACTACTAATTCCATCTACAAAAGGTGGTGCCAATCCATCCCATAATGGATGGTAATAAAATGGAGCCGATCTACACCTATGTGAAATCAAATCTTCTATCTCTGGGTCAAAATAAAAATGATGTGCATACCCCACCGTATACTGCCGGTAGGAACCCCCAAACTCTGTTATTGGCTCACCATCACTGAACTGAGAATCAACAAATGGCTCCAATCTCTGACTCCAAGTGGCTATAGGCTGGATAGGACCCTATACAATCTGCTCAACAAACCCCACCTCAAAATCCCTATGAGGTAGCATAGTAGAAAGGATCACTATAATCTCCCCACCCAATCTATGAATAAAACTAGTACCTCAGATGAGAACACTTTCCATCACCTTATGCGAGTCCAGACGAACACCTGCACTATTCAGTAAATACTCCATGAATGATTCAGTGTAGTAAAAATTATACGCAGAAGCATCAACATACTCCCCCGTACACCACAACTGATCCCTCTATAAAGGTGGCACAACCAACTGTACCACACTATCATCTATGTGAGAAGAATCAATCTGGAGACTCGACTCCACTGGTATCCCAAACTCATCAGGACCAGGTACTCCTAAATCCTCAACATGTGTGTTAGCCCCAACAACATGTTCCTCAACAACAACTACTAGAATGTACTCACCACCAAGACTACCAACACTCAGTGTACTAACATTTGAGTACACCTCCATACTCTGAATACAAGCATCAGACACATCCTCATCTAACTCTGAAGAAGCTGCTGCTGAAACTATCTCATCATCACAATCTCTAGCTCCTGCATCCTCTGCAACTAACTGAGAGTCCAAATCCTCATGACATAGGCCATCCACATGTCTCTCAAAATCTTGGAGAGCCAACTGAGTACACACTAAGGAATTTTGAGTATCCTCCAGTTCATGAGGAAACCGGTCAACCTCCTCTTCCTTCTTGTCTTGTGATGTGGACCTTTTAAAAATGGATGCCATACACCGTACGAATTTGTCTTTGAATGTAGGGTCTAAAAGGATTTCATTCATCCTCTTCTGGGTTTCACCCAACATTTTCAAACTTTGTTTCAGCTTCTTCACATCCTTGTCCCACTATTTCTGAGTACTTGAAGTAGCCATGATTTACTAGCAGATTCGATGTCCAATCTACCCAACAGGATGGCATAATTTAGCTTTGATACCACTGTAATATCCCCAACCAATAGGGACTATAGAAAGACAAAAGCTCTAAATTGCTTTTCTGTGTATTTTGATCTATTGCAAATCTGGGATGGCTCTCGGGTTGCTATGTCAACAACACAGTCGCCATCGTTGGTCAATATACGACCAGCATTGGTTGTTATTGGTTGGCTACTCTATCGATGTCGATCTGCAGTTGGTCGATGTTGGTCACTGGGATGCCGATGTCAGTTCTTGTGTCTCTTGCAGTGTTATTTGGCCTATGGTAGATCAGTATAGAATTGTATGGATTGATGCAGATTCTGTACAGAAGCAAAATATATGTGGTAGCCTGTATTCCGGATCCCTGATCTCAAGATCTCTATTTGGACAATTTATTAAATCAAAACATAATGAAATAAATACCTAAAATACCTATGATAACTTTTGTGTGAAGTTATCTCCCAAACTTGTAAACCTCTATGATAACTTCTGTATGAAGTTATCTCTTAATTTGGCAATAGATTGGTTGATCTCTCACAACCTCTGAATCACACACAATGAAGAGTGGACATTCTTCAATGCAAATGGAACCCTGAAACCCTTGGCTCAGTCTTCACAAAAGAATTCTTAGGAATAATGAATATCAATAATCCATGAATAATTTTCCTCCCTCCAATAAGAAACCCTTATATCCTCCAAAAAGGTGTGATTGCCCTAATTAGGGTTTCATAATTAAGAATTAGGGTTTCCTAATTAAAATTAGGCCAAATAATTAATATTTGATTAAATCAATCAAATATTAATATCTCCCTCAATACATGTCAGATCCTTGAACCGTCTGAAGTTGGTGAATCAAGGAGTGATTTTGCACATGACCATACCAAAATAAGGGTGCTCCACTACATGTCAGAAGTCCCTAAATAATAGGAGCTCAGGCAAATGTGTTTGAAAGAGCCTGAACGAAAGCCAACTGTAGAAATTCTGATAATCGAAGCCAAGCCAAGCTCCATCAAGACCCTCTATCCACCCTATCAGCCTACGAGGGTCACATAATAGGCTAACCATCAACTCTGATGATGTCCACTAAAAAAGGGGACATGACAGACTCAACCCCAAGAAATTCATTTTTGGGGTCCTATTTAGAAAGATTCTTGGTTTTATCATCTCTCTTCAAGGAATTGAAGTAGACCTTACCAAAGTCAAAGAAATTTTAGAGATTCCACCTCTAACCCACCTCAAAAAATTATATATCCTACAGGGGAAGCTCCAATCCATTCATCGTTTCATCTCTCAATTATCGAATAAATGTCAACCCTTTCACCATCTTCTCAAGAAAGATACCTTTTTAAAGTGGACCAAGGACTTCCAAAAAGCCTTTGATTCACTAAAATAATACCTTCTTTCTCTACCTATGCTTACCCCTCCTAAAGAGGACCAACTCTTCTACCTTTATATATCTACCACTGAAAATTCCTTAGGGGAAATGCTAGCTCACCATGATGAACAAAACAAAGAGAAAGTTGTCTATTACATAAGTCAAACACTTATAGAGTATGAGACTCGGTACACCCATTTAGATAAATTGTGCCTTGATTTAGTCTTTATGGATTCCAAAATTCATCATTACCTTCTCAATAATAAAACTTTTGTCATCACCAGCACTAACCCACTCAAGTACATGCACTCTAAACCATACTAAAACTAGTGTATGGCTAAGTGGATCATGATTTTATCTAAGTTTGACCTTGAGTTCCTATAGAAAAATTTGATTAAAGGGTAATTCATTGACAAAAAATTGGATAAAGATACTTTACTAGACAATCAACCACTTCCTCTTGCATTTCTAGACAAGTCCATCATGACTCTTTCTCAAGAGGACCCCACCTACCAAATGACCATGTTCTTTGATGGAACTAAATGCCAGCATGGTGGGGGTGATAGAGTTATTCTCATTCTTATTAATGTAAAACCTCTTCCCCTTTCTTTCAAACTTTATTTTGAGTGCACCAAAAATATAATTGAGTATGAATCCCTAGTGATGGGTATCCAAACTGATCTAGCCTTGGTAATGAAGACCATTAGTATCTTTGGTGATTCCTAACTTGTGGTCAACCTATTCAATGGATCATACTAATGTAAGAATGATGTCTTGCAAAAGTACAAACAACTAGTAGATGTACTATTCACATCATTTAATCATTACCTTATCTAGTTTGTTTCATGATCTACTAACAAGTTCATGGATACAATGGCTTCCCTTGCTTCCCAAATCCCATCTCAACATATCGATTCTAAACTCTTTGTCACCATCCACCATTTTATTACACCTTCTTATATCTATTCTTCCCTTCTTACCATTTATAGTGTGGAAGCATCTCCATCTGACATACAGTATGAGCAAACCTTCAAATACCTCAACCTTAGCATCATTCCTCCTAATATCTCTAGGAATGACCAAAGACCCTTTGTTCAGAGTACCTCTCATTATACCATAATAGGGGTAATCTTTTTCAATTGTGGCTTCAACAACCTCCTTCTTAATTATCTACATAGTCATGAAGCTTCCCATACTATCAGGGAAATACATGATAGAATTTATGGGGGCTAATTTAGTGGTTTAGCTATTTCTAAATGTATCCTTCACCTTGGCTATTATTGGCTCACCCTTAACCAATACTACTATGATTATATAAATAAGTGTGTTAAATGTCAACATCACCCTAATTTACATCATGCACCTACCCATGGCCTTCAAGTATCCAAAGACTATTGGCTCTTCTCATAATGGGGACTCAATCTCATTGGGGAATGAATCCTCATTCTTCATAATGACACTAATCTATTATCACCACCATTGATTATTTCACCAAGTGGGTAGAAGCTATTAATCTCATCTCAACCAAAGCTGATTAGATGTTAACTTCATCAACCATCATATCATCTATCATTTCAATGTTCCCCATAATATCATCATTGATAATGATAAATATTTAAACAATAATAAATTCCAAGATCTTTGTGACACATTTAACATCAAGTTAAGCTTTTCCTCTCCTTATCATCCAAAATAAAATGGATAGGTGGAAGCCTCTAACAAAACCCTTAATAAAATGTTAACCAAAGTAGTAAGTGCTTCAAGATAGGATTGACACTTCGACATCCCTTTCATATTATGGGCATATTACACAAACATTCAAACCTCTATAGGTGCTACCCCTTTATCTCTAGTCTTAAAATTAGAGGTAGTCTTTCCTCTCAAATTTCATATTCATTCTTTATGCATATCCTTTAAAGACATCATTTCTAAGAGTGACTATCATCAATAGTTTCTAGTATGACTTGAGCTATTAGATGTACATCACCTCATAGCACTTAACCATCTTCATTTATATCAAGAGTGAATCAATCACACTTATAAAAAACATCTAAAAAGATGAGAATTCAATGTTAGAGACCTCATCCTAAAGGAAAACCAACATGTAACTAATATGGAGAAAATCAAAAGAGGCAAGTTTGCTTTTAATTGACTTGGACCCTACATCATAACCCATAAGTATGGATCAAGAGCTTACTGTTTGTCCTCTCTCAAAGGCAAATGAAAACCTGAGCCTATCAATGTTTCACATCTACGTCCTATTTTTTGTTAAATAAGGATTAAACTCACCTTCTTTTCTAACTTAAGCTTGTCTTCTGATTTATGAGATTTTCACCCTCCCACCTTCCTCTTATCCTCTTGAGGAAAATCAATTAAAACATAGAACCATGTGATTAAACTATCATAGGTATATCCTAATCCTAAATATGGGTACCATGACTCTACCCATAGCATGGTTCTCATGGATACTTTTGGTATCTAACAAGATGGAATCTCATGGTCATTGTCTCTCAAAACCACCCCTTTCACATATCATTAACCTTTTTATGCTAAAGTTTTTCCCTCATAAAGGTAAACCTCTAAGCTTATATAGACATATTCATGTCTAAACCTAGCATCAAAATAATTTTAGATACCAAAATATCACTTAGAACACATGTCTCTAGCATAGCAGATTGATCCCTTGAAGGATAGTTTCCCAAAAAACTAAATTTATTAAAAGATAAATTGCTCCCTTAAAAGACAACTATTAAATATACAACCCAAACTTAGACCACTCCCTTGAAGGATGACTAAGTCAAATGGGTCAAAATAAATAATTTAAAGCTTCTTACATCAATTAGCTTCATAAACTTATCAAACAAAATTAAGAAAAGACTCTATATCAAAATTAGAATAAGCTATCCCAAGAAAGTTACAATCAGATTTCATTAGTAGACTTCCTACATCAATCATTCTACACCTAGCATATGACATAGACTTGTCTAATATGGTTCTTAGGTCACCTATAGAAGGGGAAAACTAACCCCCATAAGGTTACCTTACCTTTCAACCCATTTACCTATCACCTACCCCGCTTATACCATCTACAAATCAAGGGATTATGAGCTTACTTGACACAATGTGATCAAGACACCTTTTTATCAATTAACATATGATAATACAAATCTTTCAAAAGGCTTATGTTCCTTAAGTCAATCTAACTTTGGTTTTTGTTTTGTCCTTACCAATGAAAAGGCATCATGTTTTTTCCTTACCTTATTATCATTGGTTCATGTAGACAAATGTCTCACTATTCTCATCTCTTTTCTCATGTTTAGTTAGTTATCTAACTAACTTTATGTGCTCACATCATAACCATAATCAGACATTACATCCATAATTAAAGAAATGAAACATCATCATCAAAACATCATATCATAAACCACATCAATAACCATAATCAAACCATCTATATTCATCAAAATAATATCCATGAACACAACATAACATCATCCATAATTATCACATGCTTAAGCAACTGAGTCCACATCTCATAAGCATAAGGCATAAAACATAAAAAACATTGAAACATGTAAACCATGAACATACATCACATCTATATATCATCATGACCATCATAAACATCATCATCTATAGTAGGTCATCAAAATAAGTAGTACATGTAATAATGTATAATCTCTCTCAAAGCATGTACATCTTGTTGCATTGGCATGAAATATGGAATAAAAATCATGCATGTCTATATCTATACATCATATAATATCATGTATCATGCCCCTAGGGAACCACTACCACTAGCCCCTCCTACTCCTACATTAACATCTAGTGTTGGTCCTCCTAGGATGCCTATTTTTACACTTACTAACATGGCCCACTAACTTGGAGTCACCACAACTACCCCATCTGCTAAACTATCCATATACTCATTGCGTTGAGGCTATCAAGACACTATGATAAAATTATAGCCTCATAATACCTTAACTCCTTCACTATGGGCAAGTATCATGCCATTGGGATGGTATCTGGTGGTCATGTTGGTGTTGTCACTGCTCTTGCCCTCTGTCTCAAAGTATCTCTCTCTTGGGTCACCAAACCTAGGGAGGTCTTGGCTTGATCTCTCTTAGTAGTAATAGTTGTAACCTAACCCTATAAAGTCACAATATGGCCTTGTAATGTGGTTGCTTATCCTTGTAACTCTATAATCTATGCTTATGTTATATCTAGTGCTACTCTTGCCTATCCACCCTATACTTTTACCTATCAACCTCCACCATTTAGATCCACATCTATGGACTATCAACCCCCATCATCCCATCCATAATTGGCCACTACATAAATGACCTAGTACCATGTTGCATAGCTAATGACAACACCAACATCGTCACCCTTACTCTAACTAGTAGCTCCTCATGATATAGGACCACCTCATCTAGTTGTGGCTCAGGTAACAAAAAATCAACATCCTCCCTCATGTACCTTGAGAAATGACCTAGAATCCCCTACACTAGTCCAAATTACCTTTGAATTCTATTAAAAGGGATGAGCTCAATCTCACCATCTCTCCTCCCATAGATCCATCTCTAGCTCTAAAAATATAATGTATGATGGCTATAAAAGGCCCACCTCAAAAATCTGACATAGGGCCTCCACACCACATCACCCACAACCAAACCCTCCAATGCATCTCTAAACTAGTCAATATCTCTCACCCCTACTCGAGCTCCTATCAATACATAGTCTCCCCTCCATCACATGAAACCCACTCTAAAATCCATTTAGGAATAGCCCTCCCAAGGTAGTCCTAATGGTCTTAGGACCCTAATGTGCTCATATTCCTAATAATGGAGTACAAACCCCACACTTATCCCATATCATCTATGATCTTGGAATGCTTAGAGCTCCTTGTATATTTAAACCAACAAAACTAGTGCCCACTCTAACATTATCCTCCCAAGAACATATCTACCAACACTCCCAATAGTAGATAAGGAAACTACCCATTACTTAAATTAGGCAATGTAAAATAGGACACTACTATCATCATCATTGTCATCAAACACCTCTCATATAGATCCCTTTAGTATAATGCCCCGTAACCAAAACCACCTACATGCCACATGGTAAGGGCCTGAAACTCATCATATAGTAGCTCTATCTACTCATCCCTCTCCTCACTCTCAATATGGTAAATATGATCCCCTCAAATAGGTAGTCATGTAATCTTGTGAACATCCTCTAGTAGGATGGTCATCTCTCTTATCAGTAATAAGAAGTTATTCATGGTCAGATCCCATCTCTTGATGAGGGCCATGATCATCATCACATCTCATGGTAAACACTAATAATATCTCATAGCCCCAAGGTTGACCTCCCCCATGTGTGTCTAATCATCCTTAGTCATCCCTCCATAGACCTCTACAAATATCCTTAGAACCCAATCCCTCATCTAGATTTGATCTCACGCCTATAAAAATCAAAATTAACATGCACACTTAGTTTTCCATTGCCATTTCTCATTTCCATTCATTTTAATCATTCTACCTACATCAAACTATTTCTAAACTAACACACAACCATTACCTCTATAAAATTACCTCTAGCCTTTGTAAATGACCTTTACCTGCAACCAATTTTAACACCTAATGCTTCTATCAAATAAACATCTACCCTAACCCACAAAATTTTAATACACCCTACCTAAATCTACCAAACCAACACCTAAATCTATCCAAAAATGATCTCAACTACCCTAACCTCTCATTCCTACCTTAACATCACCTATCCTAACTTACACCTTTTAACTATCCCACACCCCCTAACAACACTTTTCCTATATCTTTATATTAAAAACCACCTTTCCTGAGCACTTGATCATCGATGGTCCTAACGATCATTGATGATCAAGTGAAGTTTCTTCCTTTGGTGGTTGACCACTAAAAATCAAGTCAGACCATCAACGGTCAGGTGCAACCATTAAAGGTTATTGTGTGTGACCACTGATGGAAAAACACCTAACCCTACCCTCCTAAATCTAACCAAAACATCAAAATTTAAAAAATAAATTATCTAACCCTACCGCTTACCCTATCATTAACCCAAATCATCCCTCAAATTTAAACTCCACTCACTAATTTTCCCAATTTTACCCAAAACATAAACTAGGGCAAAACCCCACAAAAAAACATCTCTAAATAACCACAAAATAATCAAATTTAACTAAACTAGTGACTTAATCAATTAATCTACCAATTAAAAACATCACCTACCTCATTCCTTAACCACTATCAAGGATGAAGCCTACATTTTGCCACCCTCCCACCTCATCATCCACCCTTCATCCTTAACCCTAGCTAGCTTAGCTCAACACATGCCTCACACTAATCAACAACAAACCCATCATCAATCAACTACCTTGTCAACACTATCACCCATAAATGCCAAAATGCTACAAGCATGATAGTCAGGGAGTCAACACTTCAAAAGTGAAAATGATTTTTGTTTTTTAATTTTTATCTTTGACCTTTTAGGGTTTCCCCTTAATTTTTTATGGTTAGGGTGACCATCAATGATTAACCTTGGGATCCCTAATCGTTGATGGTCAAGAGATCCCACAATTATAAAATTTTAAGGCACCCACACCTAGGTTTCAAATTTTTATAGATGACCTTTCTCCCCCAAACCAAAACCTAAATTTTTTGGAGTTTACCCTTCTCCAACCAACCACATAACCATGTTTACTTCAACATTGGCCTTTTTTTGACTTGAATAATTGAATATTTTATGACAACCTTGCTTTAGTCTTTTTTAACACATCGACCAACCTTACCATGTTGAACATTTGAATTTTTACCACCTAGTGCACAACTAGACCATTTATGTTTTTCAAGGGAGCACTTCCTACCTTGGATACGTAAAAAAACACTAACCCTATCTAGGAGACTTATAGAGTAACTTGATTAGCTATGAATAATTTTGTGAACTAGTTACCCTATCATTTATACTTCTATAACCAACCTTATTTTTAATAACATTAGCAACCTTAGTCTGTGTATGATCTTGGATATCATACTTAGTTGCATTTTTTTTGCATGTTTTAATTTCAAATGCCCAACCACCTTTGAAACCAAACTCGTGAATCACCATAAACCATTTATCAAACCCTGCCTTGATTTTGATTTCACCTCATCAATTCCTAGTTTGAGAGGGGACACCTCTTCCTATACTTGGGGTAATCAAACCTTCGACCAAGAAATCTATTTTTGTTTTGTAGATTGTTGATTCAAAGTTTCATAATAAAAAGGGGAAAAATTTAGACTCTATAAAACCCTATTATATGTCAAAATGCCTTGGGATACCTTATGGACCACCTAACCCTGCTCGATCTATTAACCAACCTATCAAACCTTGCATCTAGTTAGCTACTTAAATAACTAAACTCAATAACTTACTAACAAACCTTAACCCACCCCTTTTAAATTACCTTGACCCTTTTCATTTATACACTCAACCATTGATGGTCATCTTAATTATTGATGGTTAGCTTGACTATCAATGGTCATGCCCTCACCCTTATAACACATCACCAACTATGTGCAAGCTAATAAGGCATAATTAAATATTTTCACCTTATGTGGTGCTACCAAACTCCCAAGCATCAAAATTAGTTAGCCAACCTACTATGGAACCTTCTATCCTCCATCTCTTTTTACCTATAAAAGGAGGGGAGTGGGAGGCAAAATAAATCATCACAAGCATTCTTGCACACAAGTATTCAAGCTTCTAGCCACCTAGTATTCTTCTAGAAATTTAGCAATAATAATAGAGATCTGAACCTCTACCAAAATTGGTCTCAAGGTAAAGCATTGTTACTATTCCAAAATTTCTCTAGCCATCAACCATCAACCATTTAGTAAGTAACAGGTATATTTATACTTTCATCTTAGCATTTTGGTTTCTATCTTTATGCACCTATCTTCCAACCTCCCATTTTTGACCAAACCATTAAACAAATCATTACCTTAACATTGATCCAGTCTACAACTCTTTTTTGAATACTTCTAAAAATCCATAGATAACTACCAATAACTAGCACAACTACCAATGGTCACCAACCATCGATGATCAACTTAATCACTGATGGTCATGGTGGCATGAAATAATAGAAAGTTATTTTTAACCCCTTACCTTTAACAAAATTTTACTTTCTATGTTCCTGCCTATTCATAGACCCCTACCTAATTTTTTGAACCTAAAATGATCTCTCTTAGCACTAGTATTGACCCACTTTTTCTATTTTATTCATTTTATCTATCAAGCAATAATCTACTTCTTATATTTCATTTTAGTTACTTTCTATCATTTTATGCAAGTAATTTATTTTTATCTCTTTCAACTTAATTATTATCAAAGGGTGGATTGATAGCCTCCTAAAAAACTCACACTTCTTGGATCTAACTCATGCTAGGCAATCCACCTATCTTTCTAACAACCCTTTTTGTTAGTGATTTCTTATCTATAGGTTATTCATTCCAAGATAAAGAGGAGATATCCATACTCATCTGGATTATGCATGAATCGACAACTAGGTATTTTTACCACACCCTTATTACTAGTTTATTATCTTCTTCCAAAATTAAGAAATGAGTAAAAATTAAGAGAAATAGACTCATCCTTAGCAAGGAAATGCGATTAAAAATATTTGGGGATACTTATAATTTAGGTGATGCTTTGGTGGTGGAGAGTAGAGGGAGAGAAAATTATAGAGGAAAAGGAAAGCATGGAAATTTAAATGGTCATGGAATGCCAAAATCAAAGAGCAGGATGGCATGTTGGTACTATAAAAAGATTAGGCATGTAAAGAAGGATTGTTGGGGTATTATAAACAAGAATAACAATTTGGAAGACACCAAGGGGTGAATATGGTAAAAGGTAATTTTTTTTAGGATGTATTAATTCTCTCCATGAATAATATTATTGAGTCTTGGGTTTTAAATTTAAGGGATTATTTTCATACTACACCACATAGGCATTATTTTATTGATTATGTTCAAGGGGATTTTGTACATGTTTATCTTGGTGATGATGAGCCTTGTAGAATAGTAGGAAAAGGATGTGTTTGGGTCAAGATGAAGAATTGGAACTCTTGGATACTAAAGGATATCAATCATGTGCCCAATTTGAGATAAAACTTGGTATTTGTGGGGTAGCTAACTAGTGGAGGTTGTATGGTTACTTTTATAGAATATTCTTGGAAGGTGACCAAGGGTGATCTTGTGGTATTAAGAGGTAAGAAGGTTGGTACCTTTTATTTATCAAGTAGTAATAACTATTGTAATTTAGTTATTATAGATGCATATACAACTTTGTGACACTATAAGCTCAATCACATGAGCCAAAAGGGCATGCAAATTTTGAAGGATAGGTTTCCCGGATTCAAAGGGTTTGATTTAGATTTTTGTGAAGACTATGTGTATAGAAAACAAAAAATGTAAATTTTATCAAGGTTGGAACTATGAGGAAGGATAATAAGTTTGAGTTGGTTCATTTAAAAGTATGGGGAGTGGCTCAGGTATCTTTTATTGGTGGCTCATATTATTATGTCATTTTTAATTATGCTTCAATTAGGAAAGTTTGGGTGTATGGTATTAAGAGAAAATATGATATGTTTGATACATTTAAAAAATGGAAAGCCTTCGTTGAGAATGAAACAAGTCTCAATTTAAAATTTCTTAGGTTAGATAATGGTGGGGAGTATTGTAACAATGAATTTTTTTATTACTATTATGGGAACAAAATTCACAAACAAAGTATAGTTCTAAGAACTCCACAATAGAATGGAGTGTTAGAAAGGATGAACTTGAATATCATGGAGTGTGCTAAGAGCACAAGTTTATATGTAGAATTTCCCCTCCATTTTTGGGTTGAAGCAATAAACATGACTATATATCTGATCAATAGAGTACTTTCAACTTCCTTAGATGGAGGCATACCTAAGGAATCTTGGTCTAGTAATAAGGTTGATTATTCATTTCTTAGAGTATTTATATGTGAAACTTTTGTTCATATTGATAAAGATTATAAGACCAAGTTAGAGGCCAAATCTAAAAAATGTACCTTTATTAGTTATGACGAGGATGACTTTGGTTTCTTGATTTAGAGTCTTAAGGACAAGAAAATAATTTGGTCTAAGGATGTGGTCTTTAATTAAAAATTCAAGTATAAACAGTAGTTATAGGATCAAAGAGAGGATTCCAAAAAAGAGTACAGAATGTTGGAGGATATTATAGATGGTAAAGTGTCTAAGCAACTAGTTCAGGCACCTACTCCACAAGAATCCCAAACTCCTAAGGTGATAAGGTCTCTAGGGTAAGAAGGGAACCTTAACATTTTTATTCATTTCTTAATTATTTATTATTCACTAATAATGGAGATCTAGAGTGCTTTGAAGAAGCAATGCATGTAGATGTAAATAAGAAGTGGGAACAAGCAATAGATGAGGAACATCAATCTATCATAGAAAATCAGACTTGGGATTTGGTAAACCCACCTAAAGGTAAGAGAGATTTTTAGAACAAGTGGGTATACAGAATTAAAGAGAATGATGGAGGTAAGAAAAGGTATAAGGCCCAATTAGTGGTAAAGGGGCTTACACAAAATAAGGGAATTGATTTCGATGAGATTTTATCTCTACTAGTGAAAATGACTTCTATTAGGACTGTTCTAGGGATAGTGGCAGTAGAAGACTTGTACTTAGAGTATCTATATGGGAAGACTACATTCCTTCATGTTGATTTAGAGGAAGACTTATACATGGATCAACCATAGGGATATGAGGTCATAGAGAAGGAAAACATGATGTGTAAACTAAAGAAGAGCTTGTATGGCCTAAAATAAGCACCATGATAGTGATACAAAAAATTTGGCCATTTTATGATGGAATAGGGATACTCCAAGTGTCATTCAAACCATTTAATATATATCAAGAAGTTTGATGATGGTAGTTAAATTATCTTATGTATTTATGTGGATGACATGTTGGTTGCAGATAATAACATATAGGAAATAAAGGTACTCAAAAAAAACATAGTAATTCCTTTGTCATGAAAGATATGGGGGAAGTAAAACAAATCCTTGGTATAATATTAACTTGGGATAAGAAGGAAAAAATCTGAATTTAACTCAAGAAGAGTACATTAATAAGGTCTTAGAGACATTTAATATGTAGGATGTTAAACTGGTTGGGACTCCTTTGGTAGAACATTTCAAGTTATCAAAGGAGTAGTGTACCAAGATAGAGGAGAAGAGAATCCAAATGTCCTAGGTACCTTAATCATCAATAGTTGGAATATTGATGTATTCCATGGTGTTCACTAGGCTAGATATTGCCCATGCAGTGGGAGCAGTAATTGGGTTCATGAGTGATCTAGGTAGAGAGCATTGGAAGGAAGTGAAGTGGATCCTTCAGTACTTGAGAGGGACCATGGGGATAGATTTCAGCTATGATGGATTGGACACCACTTTATATGGTTATGTATATTATTATGTAGATGGAGATTTAGACAGTAAGAGGAACATGATAGGATATGTATTTACTATAGGTGACATAGCGGTGAGCTAGATTTCATGACTATAGAAGCTTATGGCTTTATCAACCATAGAGGCTAAGTATATTTCTATTATAGAGGTAAGAAAAGAGATGATTTTGTTATATGATTTTGTTGAATAGTTTGGGTATAAGAAATAGGAAGGGAAGATTTATAGTGATAGTCAAAGTGCTATACATATAGCAAATAAATCTGCCTTATAATCTAGGATGAAGCATATACAGTTGAGGTACCAAATCATCAAGACAGCTTTAGAGGAAGAGAAGTTGAAGCTAGATAAGATTCATACTAATCTAAATCCTATAGACATGATGGCCAAGGTGGTCATAATGGAGAAATTGAAGCTATGTTCAACTTTAGCTAGCCTTCACAAACGATAGTGAAGAGTTGAGAAGCCTACTCAAAGGAAATCAGTCTCCAAGTGGGAGATTGTTATGTTGTGAAGCCTATTTCCACATTACAATGTATTTTAAATATTATATATTAAAATTTACCATCCACTCTTAATGTATTTTTCATATCCCCCTTTTCTGGGAGTATAGATACATGGTTTATCTATACTTGTATATGTGTAGTATCATCACCCATGATTAATAGGGAACCATTATGGGTTGACTTAGCCCATAGTTTTGGTACCCATTATTTTGTAAAACCACTATGTCAATTATCTATTGATGTAATTATATATATATATATATACATACACACACACACATTAGGTAAGATATAAGAAGAACTGAGTTTGATAAGGTGAACAAAGTGTGTGAATTCAAGTGCAAATTTGAAAGAGTTTATTGAGTGTAGCTCCAAACAATATTTGTGTATTATAATTGTGAGAAGACTGATCTAAGAGTGGATTATACTCTTATTGGATTATAGTAAGATTTAAGCAAGTTTTTTTTAGTGGATTTATCCCTTGAAAATTTTGTTTTTATCTTCTATGATTTTTTTTATCTTCTACAGTGTTTGACAAACCCTATTATCTAGGTCCCAAAAGTTGAAACTTCTAGAAAAGTCCATTTTTAAGTTTGCCCATCTACATGTTCCTTTCCACATCTCGTCATGTAAATACCAATTTTTAAGGAATGCATTTAATGTCTAATGAAATAATTTTACCCACAATAATTTATTTATTTCCCCTATTTCCATCCATACTTATTCACATGTATAAATACGTTATCATGGATTGGTTTTTCTTGTATAACTTCTGATTTCTAGAAAATAAGTTTTTGATTTTACAAACCTTGTTTTTAGTAGTATAGATAAATTTTTACAAGTGTATATGGTCACTTTATGGGTATACCACCATCTTAAAAAATTAATCATGAGTGTATCATCAATTGATTTCATTCTTATCTCTTCTTAAAAAAACACTCTCATCATTTGTTGTAAGTACTCATCAACTAATCCAATGCCTATTGGTAGTTTGTTATGAGAAGCTTGTTCTATACAATGAGACCTTCTTATCTATGGTACTATATTTTCCAATGTTTTGGTGATTTTACCTTTGTATGGTATATACCCTATGAAACATACATTCCACACTATATTTTCTAGCTCACTGCATAAAGGCCTCAATTTCATCCTTTAAGGGTGTCTCTCCTTTTTCTTCTACTATCACTTCCCCCTCATCATTAGATTTTGGATCATCTTATATTTTTTTAATTTTATTAAGAATATACATGCCATTATGGTCATCAAATTCAATATCCTCATCTTTTAACCATAGTTTTTTTGACCATGCCATTGCCATTTCTACTTCTAGTAGAAAGTGGACTACCAATCCTTTTCTTTCAAATGTGATTTCCTCCTCTTTAGAATCTAAAGATCTATTATAGTCTAAAAACCATAACAATTTTAACAACACTAGATAATTGATATCATACATATCAATTACCTAGAAATATATCTTCTTCTTTATCCCCATAAAGTCAACTTCAACATTTTGTAAAATCCTAATTGGGGAGCATAGAGTACCATTAGCCATGGCAATATCATATGTCATTGCATGCAACTAAAATTTCCTTGAAAACTCCCATGTGATCTGTGGTAACACATTTATATCTAAACCAAGGTCTAAGAGTGTTTTATTTATTTATTGACCATCTATTTTGATAATCAAATGGTAGTTTTTTCTACTTTTAGTTTGTTCTAAGTACATTATTTGTATTATTCTTTTGATTTTTCCCTACTTTCTACACTCAATGTTATTTCTTTTGTTTATTTAAATATTTATAGAATTAAGTGAGTTTACTTAGTATGTATTATTTATTTATTAATATAATTATTATTTTAAGGTCTTCAATCTTGTTTTCATCAAGATAGTCAATTTAAGTTAATCCTTCTCTTTTCTTTTTGTTATTAGTTTATTGATTTATCGATAATGTGATCATGTTTACAGATATAAAGTTTATCCTCTTAAACATTTATGTCTAATTTTATACTAGATTCAATGGCTATTTATTTAACTTTCCCTATTTTCTTCCTATTTTTTGTGGTTACCATGACTCATAGTTGTGAATCATTGTTCATGATATGGAGAGCCTTTTTTCATGTCCTATCTTTTTGTTCTCTTATTGTTTCTTAGCACTATCAAATTTTTTTTGAAATTGTGATTATTTGACATAAACATACTTATTATTATATTTATTCTCTTATTCATTTCCATGGTTAACTTCATTTCACTACCCTTTCATATCCTATGCTTTTGCCTTTTTCTTAAGATGTTTAGACCCTTTCTTAGGTGGAAATTCTACAATTTTTATAGAATTATGTCATTTTGGGGCAATAAAAAGAATTTTGTGTACATTTTTCATGGTATAATCCACACTCCACTTGTGGTTCTTCATCATATTTTATAGTAATGTGCCCTACCTTATCATATTTGTAACACATTGGTGGGGGTCTTTCTTGATTATAACTCTAGTTATAATTATGATTATATCCTCTTCCACCTTGATGATTTTCCCTTTCACAATATCCTCTTATATATCCATCTTGGTTTCCTCCTATGTACCATCCTTGATTATTATTATTATAGTATTGAGGTTAGGTATTTTGAATTATTGGAAGTTCTTGATATTGCTGACCATGATATGATATACTAGCATTTTTCACTCTTAATTACCATAGTGACATTTTATATACAATTACTGCTCTTCTATGAATGGTGGCATGGACATTTTCAAGTGCATATATAGTGGGAAATTATGATTATAGTGATTATATGACTTGTAGTTAGAGTAGTGAATTATTTGATTTGAATGGCGTGTCACTTCCATCATAGGACATAAGTGTTGTGGATGTTGATCATACACTACATATTCCAAAGTAAATCCTTTCACCATATATGTATTGTTGAGCTAGTGGAGTCATCTCTATTGGTGGTTGCATCGATCTTATTTCCACTGCTCTTTTTGTTATATCACTATGTGGGTAATCTATTTTAGATTTCTATTCGGTACAAAAAATGATACACAAAATTCTTTCCCATGGTAGTGTGCTCTTATTGTGTGGTACTACATAGTCATCACCCTTCATTTGTATCTACTATTTTAGTCTTAATTATTCCAAATCCAATTATAATCTTTCAATATTGTCTTTCAATGAAGTATTTGTATCTCTTATCTAGGATTGTGCTTTGATCCTTGACACCATTTCGAAAGTTTCCATAAAAGTGTTGAATATATTCTCATCCATATTGGCTCTAAGACATGGGATTAATCTAGATATGAATCATTATATTTTTTTATTTTTCATTTAAAGTTTCTTCTAACTTCTATTCTATAATAGATTTAAAATGTTGATTTTAATCCTTGGAAGTTTCCATTTCCTTTTGGATCAGTTCTTACATCTTGCTAACCTTTTTTGTCGATATGTATGGGTAGTGAAAATCACATTTAAATAATTTTTATACATCATTACATGTAGTGGTGATGCAGATAACTTCATAAAACTTGTCTTCATGGAATGTAAACAAGAAATACATTCACCTCTACTTACCTTTACCATAATGCCTCCTAGCTCTAATTTCCTTATTTACTTACCTTCATGGTATATACTACTTTTTGATCTTTGTCCTTAAATATCCTTCTATTTTATGATTGTACTATTCACCCTTTTAACACAATCTCATTAATAACCTTTCATTACATTCTCATACCTTGCAACCTTTACTTGTTCCATGGTACCCTGTGTATACTTGCACAAAAGATAAATTAGTTGTTAAAGTATGATTTAAGGATTCAATTGCTCATGCATAGTGAAAATATTATTTAACATGCTCATTATATTCTTATTTAACACTTATTACACTCAAAAGACTTCTCAATATACTCCTTATACCAACTACATTTCCTTCTCACTAACATAATTTCTCTAGTAGCCCTTTTCTAAGATTTTTCTCTTAGCACAGACTAGTAAAATATCCTCTTGAAAAAATACCACCAGTTTGGGATACCTTATATCCATTTATTTATATATACAAATTTTCACTCCATAATTAATTCCCTAGACCACTTTTTAAGTCAATTCTTAGCCCCTATTTAGGCCTATTATGCCTCCCACTACCTTGCCTTACACTGAGTTAGTTATATCTATACAAAAACCACTTAAACCCCATAAAATGTCTTAAATAATATTGGAAAAAATATTTTCACAAATATTTTTTACTTTTAATGGTTCAATCTCTCACAATCTTCACTTTTCCATGGAAACCCTAGCATAGGGTTTGTCACAGACTTTAGGTGCTTAAGAAGGGTAAAAATTAGGTTTCAAGCTTACCAAATTGTTTAAAACATTATAAATGATGGAATAAGGTATGTGTTTACTCTATTATTATTTTTCATTTGTATTTACCTCCCCTTTGATGTTTCTATCACTTCATTCAATAAGACTTTTACTTTGACTATATGCTAAAATACAACAGTCTGTAGGCCTTACCCTAGGTTTCTCATTCAATAGTATTAAAACAACTTAAAGATAATTAAAAAACTTATGAAAACCAATATTAAATACTAAAAAAATATAAAATTGAAATTTACCAATATTTCATCACTCTTTATCACTATTGATGCTTATGCATATTTGTTTGATAAAAAACCAACATAGATTTTATAGGGTCTTTGTTTGAAACTTCTTCAACAAATCTTCATCAATACAATCAAGAAAAATATTTAATGTTTATTAGGAAATTTTTTAAATTATATTATAAACTAATCATATTTTCCAAATGCCTGTCCATAGTATCTTTTCTTGAACTCACAACTCCTCTCAGTCTTAAACATACATGGTATAAGCAATAAAGGGTATACAATCTATAACTTGAATATTCAATAAGATTTGAAACTCAATTAGAAATTATTTGTAATCATAATAAAAAATAATATGTAGAATTAAAAATACATCAAAACAACTCTTTAATCAAATACTCTACTCATACTCCAGTAACAAATTCAACATTAGTGCATAGATAAAATACAAGGACTGTCAACAATTTTACCTTCAAACAAAGAACTTGTCTATTCAAATTATTGGGGTTATATTCATTTAAAAATTTGAATCCATACCCATAATTCTCTCTTCCTTTGAATTATTTTTTACACAATACAACTATCTATTCAAAAATACTTAAAAATCCCATAACTAATTTCTAACTTCCTTTTTGTATATTGTAAACTACCTAACTACTAACATTACCACCCAAAGTTGCTAACCACATGAGTCATGTATTGATTTAGGTTCCAATAACTAATTTAATTCCTTCATAAAAAAAATAATCTTATTGAAACTCCTACATACTTTACTTAAGCTCTAAAACCTTGACAAAGATTCAAAAATTTAAATTGGAGGAATTTGGCAGGAAAATGCCAATGCAACCCAAATTCAAATTTGAAAACTTTATAACACTTAAAAATGACTCTTACCAACCTAAAATTACCAAAAAAACTTGATAATGACTCAAAACATAACAAATAGATCAATAGTTACAATGAGGTAGTGATGTTCTTGCATCAAGTGACATGTATAGAGTAAGTTTCCATATATCATTTTAGTGCATCATCTCTTAGTGTTCCAACAAAATCAAATAACTTGACTCTTTCATCAGTAATGTTATGAATCTTATAGTATGAATCTAATACAAAAAAAAAAAAATTATATCATTTATATCTTTGACAAATAGTGTCAATTTCATCCTATTATGTGTCATCTTAATGTTTGTAGGTTGGTTAGAAATCTTGCTACTAGGATTATTACCATTGTTCACTTAATTGCCTAATGTACTTACTCTTACATTACCAGTGAAATACTATTTTTTTTAATCTCTCTATTATTTTATAAAATTTATATTATTCCCTTTATCTCTTTTCGAATATGTTTGAAATTATCTTCTTCCTAATACTTCTATTTGATTACTAAAAAATTCCCTTCTTTTTTTAGTCTCTTCTTTATGCCTTTGGTATCTATTTAACTGTTATTCATTAGTAAATATACCTTTGTCTCAAATATGGATATAAATGTCTATTGTGAATCAACATGGGGGATGGTGATTGTTACAAAGGGTTCATTTCCTCTTGGGGTCTCTTAAGGTTATATTTTAGGAGAGTCGGATCACTTTAGACATCATATTCTACATCTTCTATCTATAATTAAACTTATCTAATATTTTAATTAACTAATCATTTTTATCTTAAATTATATTCTTCCTTATCTCTATTATGTATTTCTATAATATGACAACTACCACTTATCCCAACCTCGTCTTTATTCTAAGGGTTCATATCTCTTTCTTCCTCTATTTTTTCTTCTATATTATCTATAAACACTTTCCTCCTAATCACTTAATGTTAGAGTTCTTTCTATTAATAAAATTTCCTCCCTTGGTTCTAATATATAACTAACATCTTCTATGTTAATCATCATCTCCTCACCTCTTCTTCTCCTATTATATAGTCCTCATCTACTTTGGGAAAAAATACACATAATCGGTTGTTCTTTTACACTTAAAATTTAGAATAGTTTGGGTGTTTTGAATAATATAGTTAAATATATTAATCCTTCTTTCATGTCATTCATCACCTTCTATAGTGTATGATATAATAATCCTTCTATTTTCATTGTTTTACTTTCCTTATTTGCATCTTTATATGGTGTGAATACTAACTCATTCATCTATGGTGAAGGGATAGAATCAGAAAATTTCAAAATTATGATATTTTTTAGTAGAGACTAGATCAGGCTTCTCTATTATTTTACTTCTTCTCGTTATTATTTATTCTCTTTCTTTTTTATTTATTTTTTTAATTTCTAATTAAATTCTCTCATCATCCATCTAATTTATCATACCCCCATTCACCATTTTATTTTATCTATTTTTTATTTATCTATTTACTACAATATCCTTCTCTCTTAATTGACTTAGTTTTACTTGATCTGTATGCTCTATTAATGGTAAAAGTGAGTTTTGAAAGGGACTGAAACCATTACAAATAGTTACCTAAGTGACCAAAACTAACCAAAAAACCAAAACTAAATTAAAAAGAGTTAAAAAACCAAAATCAATAGAAAAATAACACTTACACATCAATTTCATAGCATTAGATCACCATCAATGATTATTTTTCCACTGATCATATGCATTATCCATTCATTGTTCATACTTTGAAATTTGATATCCAATCCACTTTTCATTTATTCCTGAGCATAAGTAGAAACTTCACCCTTAGTCTTTTTTTTGTGGAAATTATCATTACCTTGAGTACTAGTATTGTTAAACAATCTTTCCAAACCCTACATACTTTGCATTGCATTATAAAAAGTCATTTTTCTAAAACTTACCAAAGATTAAGATTTTACTTGAGTTCTCTATGATAGGACCTAGGTTACCCAAAGCTCTGACACAACTTGTCAGATTTAAGAGCACACATGATTACCATTGTATAAGCAACTTAAGATGCAAAAATAACCAGAAGTACAAGTAACTATCAATGAGAAATAACATAGAATATGAGAGGCAACGCACAATTGTATTCAACTCATTACAGAAGGAAATTACAATAAAGAGATCACACTCTTCTTCCACCTCTGTGAGGCTTCCCACTCCTCAAGGGATCCCAGTAATCTTCCCTCAAGAGTAATCTTCTCTCAATATAGGTCACAACACATAGCTAACACAAGCTGTTGTTCACCTCATTGTTCTATCAGTACAACTGAGTATGAACCAGTACTCCAAGTAGATCTCACCATGATCTTGCTCCTTGATGTATTTATGTCACCTTGGATCTTTCTCCCCCACCGATCTCCTTTTGACCCTCGCATACACACACCCCTACAGACCAACCTGATCTTACTTATCACATGTAGATCTCCACCATGATCTTGCAACACCCTACAGACCAAACCTGATCTTACATACATGAAGAATCCTACTTGATTCTATCATGGGAAGAACTCTCCTAATTCTACACTTTATAATATAGCCCATGAGTCTATTATATAGATCTCATGCATACAATGATTAGACTTGCAGCTCAAGACTTGACTCAGTCTTTAACATGCAAACAACCCGTTTAACTAACTGATTATTCGTCAACAACCAGTTCTGGAACTACAAAAGTGACTGACATTGGTCCCTATCTAATTGGAGGTGATCGACGTCGGCTGATACCTGATTGATGTCAGTTTCCTTTGCACTGATCCCTGACCGATGTCGGTTGTGGCCTACCGATGCCGGTGACTGATACTCAGCAACCTCCTCCCCTATTTGCATCTAGGTGAAGCTTTTAGCTCCACAACCTAACAATCTCCCACTTGGAGATAAACAACTGCACCTGTACCTATACCAGTACATTGCCTAATTTGCATCCTAGCTTGTATTCCTCTTCAAGCTCAATCTTGAAGACTACCCACCACACTCCTTGTGGTGTTAATCCTGTGCCTAAATTTCTTTATTCTCAGCTTACCTTCTTCTACCGTTGCTATACTCCCACTCAATCAAAAACCCCTGAGAGTAACCTGTAATCAACAACCATTAACCAGATCTAAACCACATGTTAGTAAACCTCGCTCTGAGAACCTCCAGCCTCGCTCTGATACCGTTTGATAGGACCTAGGTTCCCCAAAGCTCTAGCACAACTTGTCAGATTTAAGAGCGCACATGATTACCATTGTATAAGCAACTTAAGATGTAGAAATAACCAAAAGTACAAGTAACTATCAATGAGAAATAGCACAGAATATGAGAGGCAACACACAATTGTATTTAACTCATTACAGAAGGAAATTACAATAAAGAGATCACACTCTTCTTCCACCTCTGTGAGGCTTCCCACTCCTCAAGGGATCCCAGTAATCTTCCCTCAAGAGTAATCTTCTCTCAATACAAGTCACAACACACAGCTAACACAAGTTGTTGTTCACCTCATTATACTGCCAGTACAACCGAGTATGAATCGGTACTCCAAGTAGATCTCACCATGATCTTGCTCCTTGATGTATTGCTATCACCTTGGATCTTGCTCCCCCACCGATCTCCTTTTAACCCTTGCATACACACACCCCTGCATACCAACCTGATCTTACTTATCACATGTAGATCTCCACCATGATCTTGCAACACCCTGCAGACCAAACCTGATCTTACATACATGAAAAATCCTACTTGATTCTATCATGGGAAGAACTCTCCTAGTTCTACACTTTACAATACAGCCCATGAGTCTATTATATAGATCTCATACATACAATGATTAGACTTGCAGCTCAAGACTTGACTCAATCTTTAACATGTAAACAACCCATTCAACTAACTGACTGTTCGTCAACAACCAGTTTTGGAACCGCACAGGCAATCGACGTCGGTCCCTGTCTGACTGGAGGTGATCGACATCGGCCGATACCTTACTGATGTTAGTTTCCTTTACACTGAACCCTGACCGACATCGATTGTGGTCTGTCGATGCCGGTGACTGATACTCAGCAACCTCCTCCCCTATTTACATCCGGGTGAAGCTTTTAGCTCCACAACCTAACACTCTATTCTCATTTTCTATCCTAATCATTATTTCCCTCAAATTATCAATGTTTGAAGACATCTCAATCTCTCATTCCTTGGTACAATATAAAACTTCCTTCTTTTTTAGATTGCTCACCTCTTGTTTAAGCCTATAATGATATTTTATAAACCATTTCAATAATGCCTTATGTAGGTTGAAATCATCCCCTAAAATTTCAAATTTATCTTGATGAGTCATAATATCCTTAAATAAATAAAAATCCATCGTTACCTAAGCTTTATGAAGCATGTCTTCAGTTATCTCTTGAATATTTTTTTTCTTCTCAACAATCCTTTCACACTTGTGTATGCCCAGATCTTGATTCACCATCTAAACCATATCATCTCTATTAATCTAGGTACTATGAATCACCACCTCTATATTCTATTAAATCTACTTTCTCCTCTCAGAAGTATTGAGACTACTATTACCACAAACATTATTAACCACCTAAACTGTATCAACCCTATTCTCACCTTTCACCTTAAGATTTTGTTTAAATTGAAGATCCACATTCTGCTCTACCATATTAATCACCTTAGTGGTTTCAACTTTAAGATCAATTATTTTCTCCACCATGTGCATTATCAATATTAAAATCCCCATCAATCCCTAAATCATTACGAGGATGAGGTTTGCTCCTAATTCTTAAATTTATATTAGGAATAGACTGCTCAGAGCCATGAACAACATATTTATTCCCTTGCACTAAAACCTTAGGCCTCCCTTTTTTATTTTTCTCAATATCAAATTTTGGGGAAGGATATTATGCATTAAAAAAATTATAAATCAAGAAAATCACACCATGATGCAATGGTTCCATTTTCCTGCTTAACTAAACCTTCTTCATAGAATTCTCAAGAGAATGCAAAATTTAAAATGGAATGCTTACTGATATATGATGCCTTATATAGTTTAGACATGGTAGGTGATAGTAGTGCACAAACTTATATCTACCATCAAGTGTGATGTACCTTATAATATGTTCAATGACCTCATCAAATGGAATTTGGATATCCTCCTGCTTGAAACCTCCTTGAAAAATAGTCAAGGTTTCATTACCAACCAAGAATTATAATTTCCCCTGATCCTACCTAGTAGTTAGTTTAATATATTTATACTCTTCAATATGAAGACCCATCACTATATCAAGTAACTCCTCTATTATCTCCATTGAAATATTCTTGATCCTGACAACCTTGTTCTTCTAATTCTTGACAAATTGAGTGGAAAGATGCAAGTCGTATCCACAAATTTTTTATATAAAAGAAGTAAGACCCCCAATTTGAAAAATAATCCATACCTTATAACTTTTCCTCACTGCATCAACATTCATAGGTTCAATCCTATTCAGGTCTCCTCCCATCTTCATTATGATTTTCTCATGTTCTACAATCCCTTTATTCTTCTATGTATGTTATCCTTTACCAATTAGAAAATTGTGATTATGAAAAAACCCCCAACTTTCATTCATCATCACAAATTTTACACACTTCTTAGTTAAGCAGTAAGGATCATTCCACCTATTATAATGATTATCCTGCACATCATCCATAATCATATTAAAAACACAAAAGCATAAATACCAAGTTTTGCTAGGGAAAAACAAGCCTTTTTGAGAACCTTAGTTATATCTTGGAAGTGTCATATTTTTCATTTTTTATAATTTCATTAACATTATTGGTCATAATATCTAATAATATTGAAATCTTTAAAATCTATCCCTCTATTTGAAAAAAGATCTGCCAACATATTCCCCTCCCTGTAGGTATGTTGAAAATCTATTTTTTCAAAACTTTTGCTAATATGTAAAATTACACTAATGATATGATCAATAGACCATGCCACCTTTGATTTTTTGTTAAGACAATTAAATAATATTGAGATAATCTCCCTCAACACATAATCACCTGTATCCCAACTTAATATCAACCTACATACTCCATAAAGCTGCAAGAGCCTCAATGAAGTGATTAGTCTAAAAGCCCATACTACCTTCATAAGCCAAAATGAAATGTCCATAATGATCCCAAATTACACCCCTCCTCTTGAAAGTCTTGTATTTCCTTTTATTGATCCATCAAAACTAAGTTTTATCCATCTTGTTTGAGGGACCATCCATCTTATAGCCTTTCTTAAAGCTATTTTGAGGTCAATTATAGGACTTTTTTCAATATCAATATTCCATTATTTAGCTACAATTTTTTCAAAGTGTAGAAAAGGATCCCTTTTCTTCCATCTAATACTCTTAAAGTTTTCCTATATCATTAAAAAAAATTGATTAGAGACTCTGTAAAAAGAACTTTGAATATTTTTTAAAATCATATTGTTCTTTTCTTTCCAAATCCCCCATAATACATGCAAAAAACACATATTATAAAGCTCCCTAAGCTCTTTTTTATAGAATAGGAAAGACCAAGCTACCCAAGCCTCCATAATTTCTATAGGGAAAACCCAAGCACATTTTAATTTTTGAAGCAATAAGATCCAAACTTGAAAAATAAAAGTAGATTCCATGCATATGTGATTCATTGATTCCCAAGCAGTTTCACACAGAACACATCTATTAACCACATACAAACCTCTTTTGGATAAATTATCCAAAGTAATAACTTTATTCTGAATACTCAACCAACTTAAAATATTGATTTTTAGAATCAAATTTTTTTGCCAAATTTTCCCCAATGGTTTCCATATATTATGTAGATTTAAAAGCTTCAAGTATCTATATTTCACTTGATAGCTACCAATAGAAGAATCACTCCAAATTAACTCATCCTCCCTTTTTAAGTTGGTAATATAATTTCCTTGGAGAAGAAAATTTAGATCTGAAATAATAATAGATGTATCCTCATTAACATCCTCCAGAGATAGCAATTCCAATTTTTATAACCATTGCAAACATGTATATAATTAGATACCATATCCCCATAAACAAAAGATATGCTCGGGGAAATTTGATTCCAAGGTTTTATGGCATCTAAAGAGCAATAAAGAATCTAGGGATCCTTCCAACATCTTATGTTTTGACCATATCCTAGCTTCCATTTACATCCCCTAATCAAAGTATCTTTACTTTTGGAAAATAAATTCCAAATCACCGAACCTCTAATATTCAAAGCTTCATATAGGAAAGTTAATGGAGATCTATTATCAAGATACTTTGAAAAAAATATTTTATACCAAGATGATGGTTCTTTAAGAAATTTCCAACAAAGCTTAGAAACCAATGCTTTATTCATCAATGATAATTTTCTAATACCCAATTCCCCACAAGATTTAGGAAGACAAATTTTACCCCAAGCCACCAATGGGAATTTATGACTATCTTCCACTCCTATCCACATGAATCTTTTCTGAATTATATCATTTTTTTCATGAATAGCCTTAGGCATTTTAAAAAGAGACATAATATAAATAGGGAGACTTTGAAGCACACTCTTGATAAGTAACACTTTACTTTCTTGTGTATATATTGCCCCTTTCCAACCATAAAGCTTTCTCTAAAATATGTCCAATAAAGGATACCAAAACTCATTTTTCATCTTTCTTTAAAAAAGAGGCATACCTAAATATACAGAAGGAAGATCCCTGATATCACAATCCAGAACACTTACAATCTTTCATTGATTAACGTCAGGAGTATTAATAAAGAATAAATCACTTTTAGAATAATTAATTATTTATTTATATATAACTAAGTTTTTATTTAGAATTTTCTTTATTTTTTTGGCCTCTCTTACCAAAGCCTCTACTAATATAATCATATCATCCACAAATTGTTGATGAATATCAGAGGATTCATCAAGGTCTGAATAACGAGGATGCATGAGTCATGGTTGCATAGGACGAAGTAAGTGAATACCACAAAATGCTAAAGTAAATGAAATCAAACAAGAGACAATTGCATATACAATTTAGAGAAAAGCCAATATTTGATTAACATGAGATGGCCATAATGAAGAATACATATAGGAGAGCTCGTAAGTAACTCCACCACAAATGGTGGTCAAAGCACCCCAAGAATAGACTATAACTCCACCATGAAAGGTGGTGACAGGGTGCTAAGAATAGAGAAGTAACTCCCATACCCAGAATAGCTAGTCAAAGGAGTTACTTATGACATTCTTATGACACCTATGACACATCTATGACACACATCTCCACATAAGCTAGCCTATCCCACGAATGTAGGAAAACTCCATGTATGCACAAATATATAATTTCCCTAATTAAATAATAGGGAAAGATAAAAACCTACACTAACACCCCCCCCCCATAAGCACAACTTAGGTGGGCATTGTGGAAATATAAAATGGGTCCCAGAAACTAGGCCTAATGAGGTACCCATGTACAAAAGCAATCTCCCATAAGATAGAGAAAAGGATAAAACCCATAGGAAAAAACTCCCCCCCAAAAGAGAGACATAAATAAATGAGAAGGCTAGAAGGCCCCCCTTAAAGATGATGTTGTTGCAGACGTAGACCACACCCCAAGAAGAGCTCATAGATGAATGAACTTACTCTCGATTAAAGGTTTGGTGAAGATGTTTGCAACTTGCTCCAAAGACTGGAAAAAGATTAAGTCAATGACCTGACTATGAATAAGCTCCTGAATGAAATGCATGTGAATCTCTATGTGCTTCATCTATTGGTGTTGAACCAGATTCCTACAAATCTGAATGGTACTCTAGTTGTCATAATAAATGATAGTGGGTTGCCTGATAAGAATGCCAAACTCAAAAAGAATCCCTTGAAGCCAAATAGCCTCAGTAGCTGCATTAATAGCTCCCCTATACTCTGCCTCTGTGGATGATATAACAATAACATTCTACTTCTTGCTAGACTAACTGATAGGACTAGAACCTAGAGAGAAACTATAACCAGAAGTGGACTTGCGAGTCTATGAATCGTCAGCTCAGTCTGAATCTATATATCCAACCAAGTCAACCTCTATGCCAAATTTTTAATGAATCTCATATCTATGTGAACCCTATATGTAATGCAAGATCCTCTTAGCTACTTTCCAATGCAGCTCATGAGGTTCCTACATAAATTTGGAGACAAGTCCCACTGCATATGATATGCTAGGCCTAGTGTGAGTCAAGTAGATGAGATTGCCAACAAGTTGTTGATACCAAGTGGCATCAACCAATGGTGAAGAATAGTCAACCTCAAGCTTAACTCCTAATAGAAAGGGAGTTAGAGATGACTTGCAATTAGCCATGTGAAACTAAGCCAATAAGTCAAGAGCATACTTAGGCTATGTAAGAGAAATCCCTAAATCTGACTGTGAGATCTCGATGCCAAGGAAGTAGCACAACAAACCCAAGTTTGTCATGTCAAATATATCCTGGAGAGATTCCTTCACTGCTACAATAGCTGATAAAGAACTCTTGGTGATCAAAAGGTCATCAACATAAAGAACCAGAATCAAGAGCGAGTCATCCTACCATAAAAAGTAGACATTAGGATCAAAATGGCACCTAGTGAAACCCGCTGTGAGAAGGAAGGAATCCATCTTGGCATACCATGCTCGAGGGGCCTATTTGATGCCATATATATATTTCTTAAGTCTGAATACTAAGGAAGAATCTTGAACAAATCTTGGTGGCTACTCCATGTAGATCTCCTCCTCTAGGTCTTTGTGAAGAAAGGCACTCTTCACATCCATCTGGTCACATCCCAACCATGTGTTGCGATAATAGCTAAGGTGAGTCAGATAGAAGTCATCTTTGCAATGGGTGTAAAGGTCTTTGAGTAGTCAATGCATGCCACCTATGAGAAACCCTTGGCAACCAATCATACCTTGTACTTATCAACTGACCCATCTGCTACAAACTTGGTCTGATATATCCACCTACATCAAACCATCTTCCTTCCCTTAGGAAGTGAAGTCAAATCCCAAGTGTGATTTTTGATTAAGGAAGAATATTCTTCCTCCATAGCACTATCCCACTTAGGTACCCCCGATGCCTCTCAAAAAATCTATGGATTTGAAACTAAAGTAAAGAAGGCATGTGGATCTCTCTAAAAATCCCCCCTAGTTCATCTGTCATCTACAAGATCTCCTACCCAAGTGCCAGCACTCTCAAATGTTTGTCTAGCCCAAAGTCGCCTAAAAGTGGGTGAGTCAAGTACTAACTCCTCATCCTTTGACTGACTAGAGGTGGATGACTCTGCATCACTATCCTCGCTATCTAAACTCAAAGAAGAAGATGTCTCTGGCTCAAGAACCTATTGTGGCTGATCTGAATCTAAGGAATCATCATGAAGAAGTAGATCTGATGAGAGAGAAGAAGTGCCAAGTGTTGAGTCTCTAGGACTCTCCTAAAAGTGGACACTTCTCTCAATGAAGAAATCACGAGTGGTCAGGTCTAGAAGGTGATACACCTTAACACCATCCAAATATCCTACAAAGATGCAAGGCTTGGATTGACATTCCATAGCTTTGCGTTTCTTTTTTAGTATGCGGGCCATGGCTAGGGATCTAAAATCCCTAAGGTGCTCAACATCAGGTTTCCATTTATACCAAGATTCAAGGGGTGTTATCCCTTTTAAAGCTTTATGAAGAACCCTATTTTTAATGTAGCAAGCACAATTGATGGCTTCAGCCCAGTACTATGGTGTTAAGGATTTGGATTGAATCATACAGCTACCCATATCTTTCAAGAACCTATTTTTGCATTTTGCAACCCCATTCTGTGAAGGACTGTAAGTGACTATGCACTGCAAATCAATCCCCTCTATGGTGTAAAACTACTCAAACTTGTTGCTGACATACTCCCCTCCATTATCAGTTCGAAGAACCTTGATGGATTTATCACTTTGTTTCTCAATAAGAGCCTTGAAGTCTAGAAAATTTTCAAACACTTCAGACTTTTGTTTGAGAAAATATATCCAAGTGTACCTAGAGAAATCATTAATAAAAGTGAGGATGTACTTGGCCCTTGTGAAAGATGGTTTGGGAAAGGGTCTTGATACATCACTATGGACTAACTCCAAAGGTTTTGAAGCCCTCCAAGCTTTTCCTTTGTCAAATTTTGCTTTGGGATGCTTCCCAAGGGAGCACCCCTCACAAAGTCCTTTTGAGAATTAGACATGAGGCAAGCCAATGACCATGTCATGTTTTCAAAGTTGATCAAGGTATAGGTAGTTAAGGTGGCCAAACCACTCATGCCATAATTTTCTAACTTCATCTGAATGAGTCAACAATGCTATTGGAGAAGAATCAGGTGCAAAATGTGAGGTGTATAACCTTGCTTGGTGGTCTGCCCTACTGACTGCCACTATAGTATCACTATACAACTCCCTGATAGCCACTGAATCTGGTGAAAACTCAACTCTCATGCCATGACCAATGTGAGTGATTTGGTACACTGATAGGAGATTGGTTGAAAGAGAAGGAACACTTAGAACATTATTGAATGTTCCTCCTTTCATTTCAACTAACCCTCTCCCTACAACAAAAACTAATGTGTCATCACCCAAACTAATTGAAGTCATGCTACAAGGCTCTAAAGATGAAAACTCAACTAGGGAAGAGCCCATGTGGTGAGAAGCACCCGAGTTAATGACCCATGAAGATGTAGAAGTTGATGTAGCTACAAGGGCCTTGCCCTTTTCTTTCTCCTTACCCTTGCCTTTTGCCTTAGTAGAATCTTGGGTAGATGAATTTTGCTTGGTGGACTCAGAAACACCTATGTTGTGCTTCTCTAGAATATGAGTTAGGTGATCTATTTGTTTTTTCATTCATTTGTGTTCATCATGCCCTATCTTCTTACAATAGGCACACTTAACATTCTCCTTCTTAGGTTTAGCATTGGAGGAGGAAGACTCAGTGTTGTTTTTGGCAGGATTGTTGTTTTCTTTCTTCTTTTCCTAGTCCTTATTCTTTTTCTTCTTCTCCTTTGTTGAAGTCTTATCCCTACCATTTCCAGCTATCAAATCTTGGGGTTGAGTAGACTTCATTGTGCCCATTTGAATTAGCTTATCTTGCTCCCTAGTCAAGTCGCCAATGAATGAATCCAAAGAAGGAATTTTCCATATAGTGCCAAGGGCACTTTTTGTGGCATGGAAAGTAGAGACAAATATTGAATAGCTTGGACCTAACTTTGTGAGAATAGAAAGGATGGGTTGATCATCTTTCTTCTCTATCCTACATTCTTTTAATTGCAATCTAAGGGCCTTAAACTTAGTGAAGAAGTCCTGTAGGGTGTCAAAGTTGCTAGGACTTAGAATTAAGAGTTCATTTTCAAGCTCATGACCTCTCATCTCATCAAGCTTCCCAAATAATGTTTCTAGGGTGTCCCATATGTCTTTGGGAGATTGCTTTTATACATGGGTACCTCATTAGGCCTACTTGCTGGGACCCATTTTATATTTCCACACTGCCCACCTAAGCTGGGCTTATGGGGGGTGTTAGTGTAGGTTTTTATTTTTGGACAAGTTAGTTTTAACTAAAAAATTAAAATAAAAGATAGAATTTAATGGATTTCCAAGTATTTAAGGGCCCACATGGGATGCCAAACAAGGAGAGGGGTGCCAAAGTTTGAGGAAAGAGTAGATTTAAATTTGCTGGGCAAAAAAGATAGCAGAGACACTAAATTCAAAGTATATTATAGGTCCAAGGAAGGCTTGAATTTAATGACTTTGTCTTGAAATCATACCACAGCAAATGAATTACGTGGCAAAGGAGAAAAGGGCGTAGAGCTAGATTAAAAAGTTCCAAGGAAAGTGCGCCAAGGTAGATGTAGGATTGCGTTTTACCATCACACCTTTTTTGAAAGCTCCAAGATTGTCATTTTATCCCTAGAAAGTGACTTAGCTATGAACCCAACCATGTTCTTTCCTTCTTCCTGCACAAACTCAACCTTTATGTGCTCAAATTTCTCACTTGTTTTGGAATGCCATGGTTGTAACTCCACATTTCTACACTCAGGTTTGAGACAAACTCTTATGTAGATCTTGAACACCGTGAGAATTTCAACACCATGCTAAGAGGATCATGATCATAGGCCTACATGTATATGGAGAGACTAAACAAGCCATGGAAGGAACAATAGCACGGAGAACTAGCAATATCTTCTGGAAATTTTTTAATTTCACAAAAAAAATGCCTTAACAAAGCTCTAGATTTCAATGAAAGCAATAGAAAATTAGAGAATCAGTTATCAGGGTAGCTCTGATACCATATTAAAGGATTTGCCAAGGTCCAAATAATGAGGATGCACGAGTCATGGTTGCACAGGATGAAGCAAGTGAACACCACAAAATGCTAAAGTAAATGAAATCAAACAAGATACAATTGCATAGATAATTTGGAGAAAAGCCAATATTTGATTAACATGAGATGGCCATAATGAAGAATACATATAGGAGATCTCGTAAGTAACTCCTCCATAAATGGTGGTCAAAGTACCCCAAGAATAGACTGTAACTCCTCCATGAAAGGTGGTGACAAGGTGATAAGAATAGAGAAGTAACTCCCATACCCAGAATAGCTAGTCAAAGGAGTCACTTATGACATTCTTATGACACCTATGACACATCTATGACACACATCTCCACATAAGCTAGCCTATCCCATGAATGTAGGAAAACTCCATGTATGCACAAATATATAATTTCCCTAATTAAATAATAGGGAAAAATAAAAACCTACACTAACAATGAAGAGAAGGTAAAAATCTTGAAGTTGGTTTAAATCCATTCACACTTCCATGTTTAATAGTAGTCAATAAATTTTTTATTAATGAATCTAACCTAATTATAAATAAAAAAGAAGATAAAGGATCTACCTATCTTATGCCCCTCTCATTTCCAAAAGATCCTATTAGGAAAACATTGATAATTATAGAAAACATTTTAGTATAAATGTAACTATAAATCAATCTTCTGATATGTCTGTGAAATCCAAATTTATATAGAATTAAATCCAAAAAACCCCAATCAACCCTGTCATATGCTTTGGCCATATCAATTTTGAACGCCATACCATATTTTTTACTATTTTCCATGAAGTGAACCATCTCATGATCCATAATTATTCCATCTTGAATCTATCTTGCATCAACATAACCTCCCTGATTAGAAGAGATTATTTTATCTAGAAAGGCTTTATTCTCAAATCCAAAATTTTAGTAAAAATCTTATACACTAAGTTTCACATACTAATAGACCTAAAATCTTTGAACTATGATGCTCCTATTTTCTTTGGAATAAGAAAAATAAATGTATTATTTAATTCTCTAAGAAATTTTCTAGAAGAAAATAATTCATTCACTACTTCCCATAAATCTAGTTTAATAATGCTCTAAAAGTTTTGGAAGAAAGCCATAGGGAATCCATCAGGACCAGGCACTTTGCCTTTATTCATAGAAAAAACCATAGCCTAAATTTCTTCTTCTATTACATATCTCAATAAATTATCATTATCAGTATCATAAATAATCTTTGGAGTATATTGTAGAAAATTAGAAGTTTTTTATATATCTAGCTTAGAATTAGAAGCAAACATTTCTTTGAAATATAAAACTACCTTTTCTTTTATATTTATTAGATCAGAATGAATAATTCTATTATCCTCGACAATCTTAGTTATATGATTATGACTTCTATTATGGAAGAACTTTGTATTTATATCCCCTTCATGTAACCAAGTTACCCTTAATTTTTGTCTCTAGAAAAACTCTTCTTGATGATAATCTGATTCTAGTTTTTGCTCCTTATGAAGAAGTGTCTCAATAAGACCATGAGCTAAAATACTTTATTCAATGTTAGTAATCTCAGTCTTAATAATTTCCTTCTATATGAATATATTCCCATAAACCTCATGATTCCATATTCTAATTTTCCTTTTCATAGTCTTTAATTTATGTACCAAATTGAACATAGTTGTACCTGTTATATGCACATTCCACCATTAAAAAATTCTATTTGTTAAATCCAAGTGAGAAAACCACATATGTTCAAATTTAAAAAGAGACTTTTATTTTTTTAAACCTATCTAAAATATTAAGCATCAAAGGATTATGATCAGACCCAATCCTTGGCAAAGAAGATACATAAAAGTCTTGAATTCCAAACCAACCTAGGGTAATTAATACCCTATCTAATCTTGTATGTATTATGTTTTCACCTAATCTTTTGTTAGACCAAGTATATGGAGAACCTCTTAATTCAATATCAAACAATCCATTGACTACTATAAACTCGACCAATTCCTCCATACTTTTTGAGGGAAATTGAATTCCCTTTATTCCTCAAAATGAATTAGGGTATTGAAATCCTTGACTAACATCCATTCATAATACTTATAAGTATTTCTAAATTACCTCATCTCAAGCCATAATTTTCTCTTACCATTACGAGTATTAGGAACATATATATTAGAAAGAATTCAAGAGAAATTATGAAAGATATCAATAAATAAAATTTCCAGATGATTTATATTATGGATTAAAACTTCCCCTTGAACTTTTTTGTCATTCCAAAAATTAGTAATGCCTCTTGAATCCCCCTCTAAACCAACACTAGCCAACATAGCTCCTTTCCATATAAAATATTTTGTACTCTTTAACACATCCTTCACCATTTTAGTTTCCTGAATAGCCATAATATATGATACATTACCTTTCCTCAAATATCTAAATATTTTATGTTTACTATAATGATTCAAACCCCTAACATTCCAAGATAAAACTTTCATGATTCTTATTTATTTGATTGCCTAACAGATTTCCTAATAGGTTTAATCTTTATAATAGATTAAGAGCCATTGGTTATATCATTTTTAGTTTGATTTTTACTTGTCTCTGCAGATCAACGTCTTCCCTTTTTAATGTGTGAACCAGTATCTTCTTTCCTCTTAGAACCATCTAAAATAAAGTCCTTGTTCTTTTTATTACAATCTAATTTAACACTTGGAGAATTACATGCTACATATATTCTATTGGAAAAATCTTTATCATCCCTTTTCTCTTCATTTAAAGCTGATTCAAAAATATGTTTCTTTACTGGGCAATAATTTGAGCTAGTCATATATTCAACCTCCACTTCCTCCAAATTTTCCAAACATCAGAAAGCATTCTTATTGTTAGGAGACACAAATTGAGAATAAATCATTGAAGGTAACTTAATTTTTGATATTTATTTAACCAAGTTAGTTTTAATTTCAAGTATCTTTTCTAGAATATTTATTAAAGAAAGAGAAACTTCATGTAACCCTACCTCCAAACCTAAGTGTGGGACATTGTCCTTCTCTGTTGATTTAAGAAACTTGACTAATACAAGTAGATCCCTACCTTTGTTTGAAGTAGAATCATTCTTATAAGTAATTTAATCTTGAAATACTACCTCATTAGGAATAACATTCCTTGAAACATTTTCTAGACCAATATTATTCTTCTTAGTCCAAATATTTTGATCCTTTTTTAATATAAAAGCATTCCCTTCTTTTTATAAAGGCAGGGAAATTTATGGATACATAACACAATTTATTACATCCCTAACATTTTAACAAATAATTATCATATTCTATTTTCTAAACTAGCTCTCCACTTGAGGAATGTAAAATAACCAATTTAGGGAATTCCAAATCCATTCTAATATTAACACAACACTGAGCATGCACTATCTAAATTCTTGATTTTGTTGATGGATCAAAATCAATGAGATTTTTAAATGTATTTGCAATAATAATAAACAAATTTTCATCCCAAAATTACAATATAAGTCCTGGTAGCTATACCCATATAAGCGTCTTATGAATATCTTCCTGATTAAGATCAAAACCTAGAGACCATTTTTTTAAAAGACTACATCTACCCAAAAACCATGGTCCTCTCATCAAGATCTACACCAGGTCCTCCTCATTATTTCATTTTATAAGGAAAAATTCATTAGAAAGGGATAAAATCTCCAAAGAACCTCTTACCCTCTAATGAATCTTAAACCAAGATCTGAATCTTTCAATATTAGGATGTTATCCTAAAAAGCTACACACCAAACTGGGTTTCCACCATAATGAAGCTTTGTTTGTACGAGCATTCAAGATATAAATGTTAAATCCTTTTCATCTTTTGAAATAGGTAGATCCATCCCTAAAAATAATTCCTTATATTCTCCCACCTTCCTTTTAATCTTATCAACCCAAGATAAGGGATCTATCAAAGGATTTTGAAAAGAAGGAGAAACATTTTTATTAAACTAAAATGAATATTTAATAATATTTTTTTACTAACCATTCTTACCGAATCCCTTCACATCCAATAAATTTTTCAAAAGACAAACCCTTAATACCACCCTTAGAACTTGTGAACCACCTAGATCTACATCTCCATCACCTGACATTAACAGATCAGTTGACAACTTCAATATGGGTTTCAAAGTAGAAAAAAAGGCTTTTCTTTTCCAAAATATGACCCATATAGATCTCCTTCCATGTCCCCTGTATAAGCATAATCTATTTTTTAACCTACACCACCAAATCCCTAAACTTGTACCTCTTTCCTAAAGAACTCCATCCCAAACCCTCGATTTGCTTTTCCCCAAACATATTATTTAACCTCCCCCAACCATCTAGAGCAGATATATCAACTATTCACATCTTTTTTGGATGCCCCTTCTTTCCACACATTGTCCCTTAAGTGTCTAGCCCCAAAGGAATTTTTTACCCTCTTTCACTTATCCTCATTCAAAAAGTGTTGCCTTGCTCTTTCAATAAACTTGTCTTTCTTAGCATTAAATCTTGTCCTACCTTGTATAGCCCAAACTATGATAAATGAGACAAGTGTTGTCTCAAACCAATGACTAATTGACTATATTAATGAGGTATCAAGGATTTGGAGTGTATAAATTTTTTTAGTGGTCTATTAAATAGATATTTTTATGTGAATGTATAAACCTTCTATATATTTGTCTTGATAAAATATCTAAGGCCAAAATAGTTGTGCAAAGGTGACCTAGAATTCTTCCTCTTATGGTTTGAAGAATGTTTCTTTTACTTCTAGTAGTGTTTCACCTTTTCTCTTAACTTTTGCATAAATTTTGTTTTAGTGTTTACTCCCACTAAGATTATATTTATATTAATGTAGGCTTCCGAAAATACAAAGGATACTTCCCCTTGGACATTAGTCTAATAAATTTTATGCAACACCACCAAATGTTGACATAAAATATGAATCTATTAGCTACATATAGTTTTATGTTAAAGAAGGTAACTCTACTTAGATTAATGTACCATAAGTATTAGTATTTATATATAAATTTTTGAGATTAATGATTTAAACTATGCAATTTAAACACTCAAACATCAAACTACATAGTTAAAGTCTAGATCAATTAGAATCATAATGCAATAGATGATTAAAACATTCAAACCCACATTATAAATCCTAAATCTAAGCACTCTAAACCATGATTAAATGGATACAAAACAAGAAAAATGGATAGAGATTAAATTGACTCAATATTTTAACATGGTGGTTACTTGATCAAGGATGTTGGATTCTTGGATTGATTTGGCATGAAGATAACATGAGAATTCTAGTTTTCTAATTAGACATGGATATGGAATGAGAATTCAAATTACCTTTCATGAAGGAAGAGTCTTGTTTAAATAGATTTTGGAGGGAGTAATCTATGGATGAGATTTGAAGTTGACTTGTGGAGATCAATGGATGAAGATTATCTAATGAATTTAAAATTCCTTGGAGGATTCTAGAGGAGAGAAGGTTCTAGAGATATAAAAATATAGAATCTCTTTGGGAGGATAAATGTGATTAGGGATGGATTAGATAAGTGTTTAGGGGATTATAGAGAATGTAAGGGTGTAGGAGAGCCTAAGGATAAGCCTAGGAGGTGGGTGGGTGGGTCATGGGAATTTAAAAGTCCTAAATAATAGGTAAGTGGGATTAGATTAGGAATAATAAGGATTTAAGATAAATTAATTGATTGATGGGGATGAGTAAGGCTAGTAGATTGATGAAATATGAAGAAGGGGATATTGGGTAAATAACTAAGGGATAAATTAGTAGGATAAATTAGACTAAGCAAAATTAGTGTTGACTAATAAGAATATTAGTGACAATAATGTAGGTGAGCCAATTTAGATACATACAATATTAATTAAAATAATTAACATTCAATTTAAAAATAATTAGTGTTGATATTCACAGTAACTCATACGTAGTGTATAGAACACAATATTTTATACTCTAACTCTTCCAACACACACACACACACACACACACACACACACACACACACACACACACACACACACACACACACACACACACACATGTATGTATGTATAAATGTGTGTGTGTGTGTGTGTGTGTGTGTGTGTGTGTGTGTGTGTGTGTGTGTGTGTGTGTGTGTGTGTGTGTGTGTGTGTGTGTGTGTGTAATAGAAGAGTTAGAATAATAAGGATTTAAGATAAATTAATTAATTTATGGGGATGAGTAAGGCTAGTAGATTGATGAAATATGAAGAAGGGGATATTGGTTAAATGACTAAGGGATATATTAGTAGGATAAATTAGATTAAGCAAAATTAGTGTCAACTAATAGGAATATTATTGACAATAATGTAGGTGAGAAAATTTAGATACATATATTATTAATTAGAATACTTAACATTCAATTTAAAAATAATTAGTGTTGATATTCACAGTAACTCATACATAGTGTATAGAACACAATATTTTATACTCTAACTCTTCTATTATATATATATATATATATATATATATATATATATATATATATATATATATATATATATATATATATATACACACACACACACACACACACACACACACACACACACACACACACACACACACACACACACACACACACACACACACACACACACATATCACTTTAAGCAATTACACAAGTTACTCTGCTATCTAACCTATTATAATTCATTTTTGTATTTTGTTTCTAGCATCCTATATCTAATATATTACAATATTATAGTATAAATACCAATCTAGTACAACATAACTCAATGGTCATGTCTGTGTAAGACATGTACTTTCTCTAATCAAGTCATTCCTTGTCTCCACAAATATTTCTTTCTTACCGTAGCATCCAATTAATAGAATCCTTGTTCTATTAGTATGGAGAGTTTTATGTTATTGTTGTAAACTAATCAACTCTACGGTACCTATAGTTTGATCCTTTAGCTAATAGAGAATCCTACCAACAAATGCAGGAGTATCTAGTTATTTTTATTCATTTATAACTGATTATGTGAACGGTTATCAAGTATTAATATCTTTGATGATTTCAAATATGTATTTATATGCACATAATTTCATGTACTTTACCTAAATAATGATGAAAACATTGAATTTTGAGATAAATTGTTAATATTTTGATTATGTAGTGTGTTTTTAATTAAATATTTGTTTATAATAATTTTTATTACATTTTTTCTCAATAAAATTACTCTTTACACTCATAAGTTGATTCTTTTACAAAGTGTCACACTCATATTTTATTAGTTGTTGATCTTATTTAGTTCTTTCTCTTTTAGGTAGTTTAGATTCATTATCTTATTTATATTAGGATTTTAAATTGTCTTTTATTTTTCAATTATTTTTTATAATTTTCTTTCATTTTTTTTAGCTATTAATTATTTTTATCATTAATCTTCAGTGATAATCATTTTAAACACATTATTTGTTTTCTCTTAATTTTAGTAAGTTTTTGTGCTTATTTGTTTCGATGTCTTTCATTTATTTATTCATTACTAGTTCATTTTATCTTTTTATTTATTTTTATTTGTTTCCTTTTCTTAATCTCTTCTTCCTTAATAGATATTAGTTATTTGATCTTACTTTCTAAGTTAGTGTCTTATTTACTAGTTTTGCTTCCTTATATATTTATTATTTTGTTAGTATCTTAAGTAGTTATTTATTTATTGGTTCACATTTCTTATTTATAATTTATTCTAAGTAATTTAATTGTTTAATTAGTTGTTTTATATTTAGTTGTTAGGTTAATATTTCAAGTAGTTTGTTTGTCTTTAGTTTATTTCTTGTTCTTTCTAGTATTTTATTACTTAATTGGTTAATTATTCTTTAAATTCATTTAAATTATTTATCCTTTAGAATCATTTAAAAATCTTAGAATATTATATATTTTTAGTTTATATCTTAAATTAATATTAATTAGTATAGTGTTCTTTTAATTTTATTTATTTTATATTAGATTAGCATTTTTTTGTTATGTTATATTTGTTTGGCTTCCATTTTCATTTATGTTATAACTATTTCGCTTTTCTCTATTATTTATATTTTATTTTATTTTTTGTTTTAAGACTAAATTAATTAATACATTGTTGAATCATATAGAATAGAAATGTTTCCTTCAAGAGATTTCCTCTTTCAGAGGATTTACTCTTTTGGATAACTTAGATTATATTTATCTAATTTAAATATGATAATATATTTATTAAAATAAGTAAATTAATTTCAATAAAATATAATGATGTATTAAGATGACTTATCCCCATAATCATTTAAAAACTCATCTACACATCTTAAGACCAATATTTGTTCCTTAGATTCTCTACTATTTAACTAGTTTGATTCCATCTTGACTTCCACAATAGGTGAAAGGGTTGATTCATTGACATGTCATTTTATTATATCAATAATTTTGTTGATTCCACTAGGAAATTTTTTATAAATCATTTATTTATTTTTTCTTTCTTTTCTTTTAGTCTTAATTTCCCATGACCATCACTTGTCACTCTCTTGTCATACAACTTGAGTTTGATATTGTTGAATATCAAATTGATATTACTTATACCCTTTCTCATTTCATGTGGTATAATAAACCTTATGATCTACATCAAATTTTTGAGGTTATAGTTAAATAAGAAGATAAATAAATGTTTGAAATGAATTGGTACACCAACTTAAGTTTTAAAACTTAGTTTCATATTCAAGATCAAAATTGTCACATTTAACAAGAAAGAGAGAAAATATTGGCCATTAATCCTTTGTCTAGAACTCTTTTTCATTATAAATCATTTCTTTTCCATGATTTTATTATTATTTTTTATCCTAATAAATCTATATAACCAATTGATCTTAGTTTAACTCTTGATCTTGTTGAGTCTTCCAATGGAATAACTACCTCATGAAAGAATTAGAGATCTCATTATTAGTATGAAAAATGATAGAGACCAAGCTAAAGTTACTTAAAAAATAACTTGATTTTGATGTTGAAAATGATCAACAGGTTGTAATTCCTTAAATTCATAGAAATCCAATTATTATTGGTTCTTGTCCAAGTAAAGTTCCTTCTCTTAAAGGTATTAATATACAAAAATTCTTAGGAACCCCTGGTGAATCTTAGGAAAATAATTTATATGATTTTAAGTTAATTTGTCAAAGCCTTGAAATAAATAATGAAAAAAATTATCTTTGGGTATTTTTAAAAACTTTATAAGTTAAAGCATAATAAGATTTTATTAGTCTATCTGTTAAGGTCATTAGCACATGAAAAGATGTATAAGATAGGTTAGAACTCTCTTTTGGTAAGCCTAAATAATATCTTGAGCTAGTAAATGAACTTCTTAATATTTCCATTGATCTAGGTGAGACTTTTTACTGTTTTATTATTAGATTTACTAAGGTGCATTAGAAAAATACATATGATGTGAGAACATCTATAAAATTATATGGATTATACTTTTGTAGTACTTTGCCTTTAAAATACAAAATGGATTTAGAGGATAAAGACATTAATGAATATGATTCTATAGTAAATTTTTCATTATGAAAATAATATAAAATATATTGGATACAAATATTGAGCTTATTCTAGTTTAAATTTTGATAATACAAATTTTTTGAAATCCATACATAATATTGTTAATGATTCGGTCTTCATCAAACAACATTTAAATAAAAATACTTCAACATAAAATTAAAACTCTCAATCTTAAAAAAAAATGAATGAATAAAAGATTCATTATTTTCATGTTTGTTAAATAGACTGTGATTATAATACATGTATAACTATTCAAAAATTTAAAATATTTATGAAATGAAAAGATAGTATTGTCATTGACTTGGTTGATAACATAAACATGTGTGGTTTTTAAGAGTCTTTAGATGATATAAAAACACTAATTTTTATGTTCTTTAGATGATTCAAATAGATTATAACTCTACCCAAAATATAATTTTAATGCGGATAATAATCTATTATCTAATTCCAAACCTTATGTGTAGGATAAAGGTAAAGCGGTACATACAATTACTATTATAGATATTTATGCTATAAATTATTAAAAAAATAAACCTTTATATATTGGATTCAATAACACACAATATCCTCCTTATAATCCTAATTTTTTTACTCATAAATGTCATCCTAATGTTGGTGATTATAACATTATTAATGATATGAAAACTATTAAATTTGGTTCTTATTTACTTCAAGCTACTATTTTACCCAGTTAACTTGATAAAATCAATGATGCTATTAAGAACTAAAATCCCAAGAATGTAGTAGGATTGTAGGGATAACCTAGTAGTAATATATCTAATTATATTTTTACTTAGTGCAATGATCCTCTAGCTGATTACATTCCTCTATTCTATTTTTCTATTAAAATTACTAATAAGTTATGAATAATTGTATTCTTGATACATGAGCTTATAATAATATCTTGCCTAAGTTTATTACTGATCAAATATGCACATCTTATGAAATTGATATCAGGAAAATAATTGGTTTTGATTCTCTCAAAACTAGTACTTATGATATGTTTCCTAATATTATTATCAAAATAGCTCAAGATGAAGAATCAGGTGCATTTCAAATGTACAAGTTTTATATATTCCTAATAACTATGTTATGCTATTAGGAATATATCGATCAAAAGCAACTAGTTATTTCATTGGTAAGGATACAAATTGGGTCCTTACAGGTAATGAAATTAACTTTATGCATAAGAGGAAAAGAAATATTAATTATATATAATCCATATAAACTAATATTGATTATGTCAAAATAGGAATTGGTACTTATGAGTTGCTAACTTTGGATGAATTTTGTCAATAACAAATGAAAATTGTTTCCAACAAAACCATCTCATCCTTGTACTTTGATGAAGCTTTTTTACAACATGGGATTTGTGTTGGAATTATTTTGATTTATTTTTTTTTAAGTAAATTTTTGTAGTATGCTTGTAAATTATCATTTGAAAACACTAGTAACACAATTGAATTTGAGGCTTTGTGTTTATATCTTGACAAAGAAATTGAATTAAATATTAAACATTTTAAGGTTTTTGGATATTCTGAGCTAATTATTAGATAAGTAATAAAAATTTATAAAATAATTAAACTTATCTCCATAGATATAATCAAAAGGTTTGGTCACTTGCTAAAAGCTTTAAAGGATTTAATATCTCACATATTCTTAGAGAATTCAATACTTGTTTGGATAAGCTTGCTTTTTTGTTTATAATCCTATTTTAAGTAATATTGAACCAACTATAAATTATTCATCTTATGAGATATTTAGATCTAAAGTTCCTAATATTAATGGTAATTGAAAAGTACTTGATTGTGATAAGAATATTGATGTGTTTTTAAATGGCATTTAATTTGATCATGATGATTGCATGATAAATTAAGGTGACTATTTATAGTTAAGCACCAACAAATACCTATTTTTATGATCAATTTTGAATCTATTTTCACACCACAAGATCAAACTAGGATTTCATGAATTGAAGGCCCATTTAGGATAATTATAGATGAGACTATTCCCATTAATCTTGGCACTGAAGTAGATCTTAATTTTATGTATTTTATGTATTTAGGAATTCATTGTAATTCTAAGGAAATAATTCAATTTATTAAAAAATTTAAGGTATTTGTAGACATTTTTTATTAATAATTCAAAGACCTAAAAGATTATGATATTGATATTATTAAACATGACATACCTATTAAGATAAGTATAAAACCTATTAGGAAAAAAGTTATAATAATAAGTCCCTTTTTGGAAGAAACCATCAATAAGGAGCTTGATAAGATGTTAGATGGTGGTGTCATTTTTCTTGTAAGATTTTTATATTGAATAGAATAATTAGTACTTCTTAGGAAGAATAAAATTAATATTCATCTTTTTGTAGATTTTTGAGATTTAAATAGAGTAAGTGTTAAAGATAAATTTTGTTGGTTAGACTTATTACCTAGTTAATACCAGATTCTTAAATCTACTTAACATTAATTGTCAACCTAGGGTACATAGGTTTTTTTTAAATGTCAGCACTATATATGCATTATTGATTCATAGGTTAACTAAATTGTTAGTTATAGTAAAATAAACTTATACATATTTCATTATATAGATATACAAGGGAATTAGTATAATAGAATGAAAAAATTATTCAAAATTATGATTCACATATGCATCACACCTCATATAATCAAACTAGTAATGAAATCAATTTACACAACACACTTTATCTAAGAAGGGTCGGGATCTTCACTGTAACTCCTTAGGAAGAGGGCCCTCCTCATTCAAAACTGAGTTCCAATCCTTCTCTGAGAGACTTACAAAAGCTTATTATAGAATCAACCTTTTTCATTACTTATATCTGTAGTAATTAAATATTGCTATAGTAGATTAAAATATTCTAGAAATCGGAATGCAATTACTTTCTACAATTCCATCACCATTAATCTAGTCTAGGTTATGCCATTAAATACATAAAGTAGTTTATTAGTTCAAACCAAAAACACTAAACTAGGAAAGGTGCAAATACTTTACAACTAACCCAGTCAACCTTTAGGTGGTTAGTAACTGAAAGTTAGTGTTTTTAGGCCTCATTGGGTAAACACCAATATATGATGTTTTATTGTTTTTCTTTTTTTCTCATTTCTAATATCCTTCTCTTATTCATCCTTTGATAGTACATCTAAGTTTCACTTCATGTGAGGGGTCTGTAAAATTATTATGGAGGATCCTCTTCAATTATTTACTTTGTTTCTAAGATAGTTGGATGTGTCTTTAAAATCCAATTACTTATTATCATAATAATGGTTTGTTCTATGTAGTGGCTACAAGATCCTATAGGTGTAACCCTACAATTTTTATGAGCAACCTGTAAGTGGAAAGCCTATAGTTTGGTAGTTGTTATAGGTAACCTATAGGTGAAAGCCTATAGTTACTATGGATAACCTGTAGGTGTAAATCCTGTATCTTGGTAGTTATTATGGGTTAGAAGCCCTTTTTACTATGAGCTTCTGTATAATTGTTGTGACTAAGAAAGATTCTTGAGGTCTTATTCTACCCTTCAAATGTATGTTAAATAAGGTTACACAAGTATAATTTAATCAAGGAAAAATTAGTATTAATCCATAACACAACATGTATAAATAAATGCACATATATAATCATTCATTCATTCATTTACATAAGTCATGGATAGGTCTAGGGATTCATATAGGGAAAACATATATAAATGGGTATGGATAAGGTTATAAATATAATAATTAATGGCCTCATCACACAACCCTACTTAACCTCTTGCTTGTCCTCGAAAATCTTTCTCTATATTTTGAGTCCAAAATAATTCTTAAAATTCAAGGGCTCAATACATCCCATCCTATCAAAGGTATAAAATCCTTTAGCATCATCTATGCTTTTTCACTTTTTCTTTTCTACTTCTCTACTAGTTGGTAATTTTCTCTCCTAATCAAGAATTGAGAACTAAAACATGGGTGGATGAAACATCAATCCCAACCAACTTATCCTTCTTTTCCTAACAAGCTCAATGTACATATATACTCTGTGTAATGCCTCTTTAAGGTTCTAAGGTGAATAAGGCTCTTTTATTTTTAGGGCATCTGAAAGCTCTACCCATCTACAAAAATAGGAAACAAGAACTTGTTTTCCATTTCCCTCCATGAGGCTTATGTAGTAGTTCTAGACCTATACTTGTTTCTTTATTACCCATGCTTATGGAGTATTTATACTCATAAAAGTGATCCATTCATTTATTATAGCTTCTAAATTAGTAGATTCACCCTTAATCATTAGGGTATCCTCTTTTTTTTCTCTTGGTAATCCTCAACCTATTTTTTTCTTTTTATTTCATTTAGGATGTATGAGGTAAAAACACTCAATTGCACATCCCCTAGGTATATTTTAGATTCCAATTTGTATCATGTGGTACAACATACTGATGCACATAAAACTCACTCAATTATGCCTAAAAATTAGGGTCAACATGCCTATAGACCTCAAAGAAAGACTTAGGATCACATACCATGTAAAATTGATCACTATATATCATGCCATATTTGAATCTGAGCCACATTTCCTCTAACTATATCATATAACCTAGAGGGTGATCTACATTCTATTAACATCTCAATGGTCTCATGCATTTTAGTGATTTTCTCTTTCAAATAAGTGATCTTATTCTTAGCCATTCCTAGGCTTTCCTTTAAATCTTCCTATTGCTCCCTTGCTTCAACATATACTTTAAACCTTTGTATCAACTACTTATGATAAGTTTCATCATCACTAATTGTTTCCTTAAGAAAACTCAAAAATTTCATCAGTTTTACCTACTGGCCTATTAGTTAAGAGGTCTACATCAATCACTTCTACTGTATGTACTTTTGCAGTGGTCTCTAAAGGAGAAAACTTGTTATGGAAGGGTATTAAAGACAAATAATTATCTACTATAAGTTATTATAGGGTTACACTAATGCCATTTGTAGGTAAGGTGGATGAAGCTATTGGATGCACTTCTAAGGGAGTTATTACAAACTCATGTAATGTCCTTTCCTTGCTTGACTCTTTTTCCATAAATGGTTCTATAAATTCTACTACTACAAAAGTGTTTCTAGGCCTCTCTTACCTTTTAACTTTGCTATTTTTTTTCTCAAACCATATATCTCTTCTATGGCTTGTTCTAAAGTTTGGAAATCTTGGTCATGAGGAATTATGTCTTACTCGGTTCCTTCTTCCATGGTCATTTATTCAATTAATTCTTCTTCTTTTATAGGTTGATTTGACATTCTTAGTTATTCTTCTATATATCCTATTTGTTTGAGTAGATCCATGTCTTCCTCTGTAAATCTAGGTTACTCAAGTGACTACATTTCTTCTTCCTTTGTAGACTCTTCTTTAGTAGACCACTCTATTATCTTAAACCCATCGTAGGTCTTATGAATTATGGGTTCCTTCTTCTTCCCTACATTCTCACTAATGTTTATAGGTGAGGATGCTAGGGTTGTCTTTTTTATTTTAATTCTATGAAACCTCCTAGGAGGAGGTCTCTTTATTTTTGATGCAGATGGATTCTTCATTTCAATCATTTTTTTTTCTTTTTAGGAGGGGGAGCTATAGAAACCTACTCTTCCTATGTAACTGGTGATGGAATAACTTCTTCTCCTTTTGAAAGAGATATGGTGGAAGAATATACTTTGTATGATGAAATATTTGGAACAGTAATATAAGGAATATTCTACCCAATTTTTTTTAGTGGACTTTCATCGTTTGTGCCCTCAGGAGGTAGCACTACTTCTTTTTGTCTTCTCTTATCTGTAGCAACTACTGGTGAAACTTTAGTGTCTATGAGCTGACTAGTTGTAATAGTACCCATAGTATCCTCTTGTGTTATTTTTTGGACCTATCCCTTGAGAGATTCCCCCTCATTGGTTTCCTACTCTTGCTAAGGTTCACTAGTCCTTAGGGTTGTAAATTATTCCCAGGTAAAGTCAGATCTAGTATTTATTATTTCATGTTTAACCAACACCCAAATCAAACAATAATGAGATAAGGCTTTCTCTACACCCCTTTGGTATTATTTATACATTTTATTCAAGATATTTCATAAGTGGTTTATGACATTAATAGTCTGACCATGCCTTAAATGATTCACAAATTTGAATTGTAGATTATAGATCAAAGAGTACCTTCCTTCACATGTCAGATATTTGATGATATATGAGGCCACCTCTCTCTAGACTGAGGGTAGAATTAGTCTCTCTACACATTATTTTTTAACACTAGCCTTTCATTGTATTAATAGAATTATTATCTAGCTAGTTGGCCATTAGGTTTCTCTTCCCAGTTTTCCCCTATTCTTGGCAACCTAGTAACCTGGTTTACTAGTTCTTCTATAACTAGAAATGTGATGCCAAATAATATTATAAATTATCCTATAAAATTAATTACAAATTCTTTAGTGAAAAGTTCTAAAAAATTATATAGTTTCTCAAAATAGGTAGTCGATCCAACCCTATTGAAGATGGCCTAGTTGTTTAGGTCACCTTGCAACTGCTTGTGATCTGAGGGTTCCCTTCTCACTATTGAACCTCTGATTCTAGCTAGTTTATCTTTCTATCAAAATTTTAAAACATATATCTCTTTAAAAAATCCAATTTTAACTTCAAATTTTTGCCTATAAAAAATCAAAAATTTACACTAATCTTGCTTAGGTCTTTTTTGTTGAATGAACTATGATCTCAAAGTGGGAAACAATAAAATTGACTATTTCCCCTATCAAATGTTATTGTTATTATGGCATAATCATGGGATTTAAATATGCATATGTGGACTATCTTGGATTTCTTATGATTGATTTCCCATAGCATGCGTCCCCTCCATGGGAAGTGTCACTTGTCCCTAAGTGATGTGGTATGTGTAGGATGCAAAGAGATATGATGGGGTCATTATGAGGGTGTGAGTGGCATAGCTCATGACAATATTTGATGAATGATGTTTTAATTATTAGATTATTTTTTTTAACATAATGCATGCTATATTAAAAAATAAAGTGTTTTTTGATGACTAAAAGATACATCATACCTTTTTAATCAGTTGTTCCTAGGGTTGCAACATAGGAAATCTACATGTGAGTGTTTGTTAGAATGGAAGATTAGCTTGTTATTTATTTATGAAATTATTACCTTGGTATTCATGATTTTTATATATTGTTACCCTTAGATAATTATATTATCATAGTATCCTATCTATCAATTATGCCCTCAGTAACCTGTATGTAATCATGATGATCTATAAATGACTAGAGCAGTGGTCTTGTAGTGGTATGAGAGACTATTTCTATCCTTTCACAAGGTGGTTGCTACATATCCTTATTTTTTATCCAATTCAAATCATTTATGAACATGGAAGAGGATAGGTGATCGCATTTGATGCTCTTGATCTCCTCTGCATGATCCTATTGATGGCTTGTTTCTCTTCTATCTTACTCTTAGTGAATGATGATATTTGCTGATGGAATCTTGTTTAGTAAAATTTTTATTTGGAAATAAGTTGGTTTATCAAACTTGGGACCTATGCTCTAAAATAAATCCTATATCTTTCTTATTTACATAGTGAAATTATTTTCCATGAAGTGACCAGAAGCTGAGAATGGTTCTTTTATGACCCTAGAGCCAAAAATTCTTGCATGTACCACTTTAAATGGAGATTGGAAGTATATGTCTTTATTGTATCACTTACTTTGTTATTCATGGGTATGGTTATTCCTTATAAATTTTTGGAGTTTTTTCTCTAATCTTCCTTCACTCCTCCTTTAGCTTGTCTATTGTCTTCCATGAATTTCTTAATAGCCCATAGCCAAAACCATAGCTCATAGTTTTTAATAAATTAACTTGTAACTACTAGAGAGGTGTATATAAGGGTTAGGATGTACCTAAAACAACTAGAGGTTGAGCCTATATCCACTATAAAGTTGTACCTAGTGGTGATGAAGGTGATCATAGAAACTATAGAATAGCCCACAACAACTAGAGGAATTCCTTCATTGAAAAAGGTGCCTTTAATAATGGTGAAGGTGTCTATAGTAACTATAAAAAATGGATGTTACCTGTAGTAGTTATGAAGATGCCCTCAGTAGCTCTAGTGGTACCTACAACCCCTTTTTCTAGAGTTATTTCTTACCCATAGCAACTTCAAGTTGAACTCGTAACTACTGAAGACTAAGGCTAGAAGCAACTAGAAGGCAAGATGTGTTATAAGAAGATGAGAATTTTTTCTTAAAATGATTCCATGTTATCCATTTTTGGTTTTTACCCCTAAATAGCCAGCAAGCTAGTTTTCTATTTAGGCCCTTTTTTATATTTTAAGAAACTATCAAGTTGGGTTTTTCCCCATAAAATGCCAAAAAATGCCCAAAAGGGTTTTCATTATTGGATTTTTTTATTCTACCTACTTCCTGTAGTAGAATGTTTATTATGTTTATTCTAGGTCCTTGCCATGTTAGTTATGAGTTTAACTAGTCAAGGACTATGTAAAGATCTCAATCTTCTGATCAGAGGAGGGCTAAAATGTCCTCCTCTCCTTCTTTATCTACTTATTGGCTAGGTATATTATGGATGGTGAGACATCATGTTGATCTAGCACATCATTTAATCCATTTTATAATTGTTTGCATAGCTGCTTGGTAAGTTCCTTTTGAGTGAGTGGATTTTTGTACTATTATAGCCTATGGTCATTGATTAATAGATAGAATCTTACCAGATCAATGGTCTAGAGTTTTACTACTTAATTTTCATGAAAATTATCAATCTCAAATGGTCCAAGCCATTTGGTATAGAATTTACCCTTGTGATCCTTGTATTTTGAATGAAAAAGAGGGCTTAATCTCCTACATTGAATTGACTAGTCTTAATATGCCTATCATTCCATCCAATCCACTATTACTATATAATTTATGTTTTCTATAGTACCTACTATTTATATTTATCTAAGGTATTAACTTATAGAATTCTTTCTTTCTATGATTTAGATATATCCATCCTAAGTTCTAGTGTTTTCGTAAGGTCTTGTGCTCAAATTTAATTGGAAACACAGGTTTCTTCACATAGACCAACTCATATGGGGTGAAGCCTATAGTGGTCTTCTACATGATTCTATACACCCAAATAATTTTAAGATGTCTAGCCTCCCAATCTTTATGGAACATACTAACAGTCTTGGTCAAAATATTTTCTAACTACCTGTTGGTGACTTCCACCTATCCATTAGCCTGTAGATGATATGGAGTTAATTTATTATGTCTAATCTCATATTATTAGACCAAGGTGGTAATTGAAATAATAATAAATTGTAGTCCTTAATTAATGAATATTTATCATGGCACACCAAATATTGTGAATATTTCTTTATAAAGAAAAGCTACCACCTTTTCATCTCTGATGTGTGTAAGAGCCTTTACTGCCATCAATTTAGTGACATAATCAATATATACAAGGATTTACTCTTTATTATTTGATTTTAGATCAAAAGGTCTTAAAAAATCTAGGTCCCATTTGTCAAATGGTTCAAGCACCATTTGAGGTTGTAAAGGTATTTCATCTGAACATGTGGGTCTCCCCATACATTGACATCTGTCACAATGATTTGTATACCTCATTACATCTTGATGGATTGAGGGCCAATAATAAACTATATTCAATATTTTTAATATTATATGTTTGGTTGCAAATTGCTCTCCATAAGGTTCATCATGAAAAACTTTAAGAATATCTAAAACTTCATCTTCTTTGAGATATCTTCTAATGATGGAGTTAAACCTAGTATAGAAAAGAAATCTAGATAGCCAGGAATACCTACCACCTTTTTGAATCAAATCTTTTTTTTGTTTAGGGAGGAAGTGATTTGAAAGTAGCCCTATTACAAGGTAGTTATCAAAATCAACATACCAAGGTATGGTAAGGGTGAGGGAGAATAGGTGCTCATCTGGAAATGAGTCATCCACTATGGTGTCTTCTTGAGGGGATTGCAGTCATGATAATAATTCAAACATGACATTGTCCTTACCAGGCTTATCTATAATAGTTAGATTAAATTCTTGTAATAAGATTAGAAATATTATCACTCTACCTGTGATAGCTGGTTTGTTTATAAGGTAACTAATGGCCGCATGGTTTGTATGATCAAAGACTTGGTACTCTGTTATGTAGTAATGAAACTTGTTGATAACATAAACTAATATCAAGAACTCTTTTTTAGTGACCATGTAATTTAATTTTTCTAGTTGTAGGTTCTTGCTTATAAAATATATAACATAATTGAGTGCTTCCTATTTTTGGCCTAACATAGCTCCCAAAGCAGTATCTAAATCATCTATGTGAATATAGAAGGAAAAATTCCAATAAGGACCATGTAGAACTAGGATGGTGGTCAATAATTCCTTCCATTTTTGGAAGGCTACATCACAGGTAGAAGTGCATATGAATTAAGCATCTTTAGTCAGGGGAGTAAATAATGGTGTTGCTATTTTTCTAAAATTATTGATAAATATTCTATATTAAATAACATGTCTTATAAAACTCCTGACATCCTTTTGTTTTTGATGTACAGGCAACTTTTTATTATGCTAGTTTTTGCAAGGTCAACATTGATTCCTTCAATGGATACATGCTGGCCTAGGACAATGTCTTTCATCATTATCATGTAGCTATTATGGCTTAATGACAAATAGTTCTTATGATAGTGCTTTATTACTTTATTCAAGCTCTTCAAGCACTCATCAAATGTTTCTCCATGGACAGTGAAGTCATCCATGTAAATCTCTACACATTCATTGGATAGATCTAAAAAGATACTCAAAATAGCCCTCTAGAATGTTGTAGGAGCATTACACAACCCAAAAGGTAATATAGTGTAAGAATAAGTATCCTGAGTATAAGTGAAGGTGGTCTTATCCTGGTCCTTAGGACAAATTCTAATTTGGTTGTAACCACTAAAGTCGTCTAGAAATGCAAAATATTTGTTTCTTGCTAGTGTGTCCAACACCTGATCAATGAATGGTAGAGAAAAATTATCCTTTCTAGTTGTTTTTATTAAGTTCCCTATAATATATGAAAATGCACCACTCTCCATTTTTCTTTGGTATAATCACCAATAGTGAAACCCATTCACTATCTGAGATGGGATATATAAATCCAATGGTCAGGAATTTCTACATTTCTACTTTGACTATTTCTCTAAGAGCTAGATTCATCTTATGTTGTGGCTATCTGATTGATTGACACTCATCTTTTATATATATGTTATGTGTACATGTTTTTTGGATAATTCCTTGCATATTCTCATCATCCCATACAAAATTGTGTTTGTTTTCATCCAACATACTGACTAGGAACTTTTCCTCATTTAACTCTAACTTGCTATTAATAAGCATAATTTTTCTTGGAATAATTTGCTTTGCGAGTGCTTTCATCATTTTTAAATTATAGATGGATCTAGTCTGGCTATAAATATGAGGTAGTAGCTGATGGAATATTTATTATATAGATGTAGTAGATTTATCTTCTACCCAAAGGTTGGAAAATGGGCACTTTACACATTGCAGGTTGTTGGGATCTTTAGAATTAGTTTGGTAATTATTCTAGAGAACATTTGAGAGAATTATATCTTTGCCTTGATCAGCCAAGGTACATGCATGGTCTATGGTGAATATAAGAATCAAACGTTGGTCTACTTCATCTTCTTCAGCCCATAATGTATGCTCTGGCTCCAAGGATGGTTGTACTAGAGGATAGAGGACCAAATTATTATTGTAGTTTCCATTGAATATCAATATGTTACCTAATTTATAGCTGATAAAGGCATCTATTGTGGCAAGCCAAGGTCATCCTAAGATAAAAGGGTATCCACCCAAATTAGACTTTAGTAGTATCATAATGAAATCTACAAGATACTCCTAAGAATATATAATAATGATAACATTTTCAATGACTCCTTATCATCTAACTGTAGACCTATCGAACATTTGTAGCATTATAGATGTGGGACAAATATTATTTAGCTATAATTTTTTCATGGTTTCAATTGTCATTACATTTACTGTAGTCCCCAAGTCTATCAATGTATTTAATAACTATTGGTCATATATCTAAACTATTACTACTATGTATCCTAGATCTGAATATTTCTTTGGTAGGGTGTTTCCCAGCATAATATCTACTAGCTGGCCAATCACATGCACTATATTGGGATCCTTCTTCCTTCCAGGTTTACATAGACATGGGTATCTTATATATTTTGAATATATGGAAACATCCTTAATGGATTAGAAGAGAGAAATTTTAACATAGAGATTCTTGAATTTCCCTATGAAGTCAAATTCAGGATCAATATTATGGTGCTAAAGACTAAGACGTTCTATAAATGATGAGACTGCTTCATTAGCAACTTTATTTACTAGTTCAAAAAGTTCTTATAGTGGTGAAGGTGGGTTGGCATGATCTTTTAGATTTTTTAGAGATATATCTATTATTATGGGTGACATTGATGGTGGTATAACTCTTCTTAAACCTAGGTGAGCTTCATTGATGTTCACTATATATGTTGGGTATTGAATAGGTTCAATATTGAATGTTAGTTGCAACAACTTATTTGCAAGATTTTATATGGGTTATGTAGGGATATGATTAGGCTTGAGTATAGATTACATATTGGGCAAAAGATTATGATGTTGTTTATACTATGAAGGGAATCCTCCTAGATAGTTTCCTCAAGGTTGATTGGGTCTCCATGACTGCTGCCATTGGTTTGTGAAGGGTGGACCTTGGGGTGGATACCAAGCTTGTATCCATCATGGGGATACATTTTTTGGAGGCTACTAGGAGGTGGATGGGTGGCTTATCTGAGGTGGTTTCCATCTGGTATTAAGAGGTGGGACATTCATCCATAGACTAGTCTAATTGGGAGTAATATTTGTAAATTATGAAATAAAAAGATAGAATTTGGAAAAGGTGGATTTTGTCCCATACCTGGATAAGATGGTAATTGAACCCATGGTTTTCTTTTTGCAACATAAAAAAATTAGTTCCCATCTCATCCTATAGTGTGTATCTCTACTTTTTATGGTTCTTCAGTTGTGATGTTAGCTACTCTAGCCCAAACCTCATGACACCTACCGTCTATCTTCTTCTTCTTCTTGCAATATGAATAATAGATGGTCAAAGCTTGATCCAAGGCTACTTACATTTTCCTTGTGTGTAGGATATCTATTTTGGTGTCCAAGTGACTAATGATATCCTATTTTGTGTCTTGTAATAGGTTACTAACTTCAGATTTTGATAGGCCACTTATGGCTGCTAGTGGAAGCTTGTTATCCCTGACTTTGTTTATGGTAGATTTGGAAAAAAAAATTGCTCAGATCTTTGACATCTGTGAATGTCATTTGGGAGATATATCCCCTAATAATTAGGTCTAAGGCTTCCATAAAATATTCTCTAACTCCTTTTAGGAAGATGAGTTTTAGAGGCTATTCTCTTAGTGTACTTTGTTTGAATTTTTATACACTGAGCATGAATTGTTCAATGTAGTCTTCTAAAGACTCATCCTATTTTTTAGTCATCTTGAAGATGTCATTTATTCTATAATTTATTCCTCATCCATACTCATAGTACCTATCCAAAAACATTGTTTTATATCTTCCCAATCGCAAACTGAATTACTACCCAGTACCATGAACTATTGAAGTGTTGAGTCTTTAAAGGTAGTAGGAAAAAGTTTTAATATATGTGCATCCTATCTATAGTCATATATTATATACAGGATGTAAAATTCAAATTAAAATGTGGTCAGGTCTTTTGATAACAACCTTTGAAATTTAGCAAGGTTGAGGATGAGATATTTTTTATTTGTGTTACGCCCATTACATCTGGAATAGGAAATTCAAAAATAACTATATCTGGAGCCCTATTGTCTTCTGAAAATTCTCCTCCACTCATGTTGGATTTTCTTATGATATGGATACCAAAGGTACTCAGAATCATGTCCTCAAATTCTATATCAATCCTTTGGTTAGCATGATATTAAATGTTTATCTATTGATCCATAGTTTTTTTACTAGATGAAAAGTCTTACGACTCTCGTAAGCTTTCTTTGATTTGTTCAAGAAAGCCTTATTGGAATGTTGTTCTGGTGTTACTCTCTAGAGTGTTTGCTTTTTATAGTTCTTCCCCTTCATTTATCTTACCTAACTCATTTAATGCTTCCTCCATTTATGTTTCCTTTTTCAAAATCAATAGTACTTCCTCTACAAGTTACCTCCTTCAATTTGAAGTGTTCCCTTCTTCAAGAGCTCTCCAACTTATGGTATATCTTTCAAAAGGATTCTTAGTTGTTGCAAGTACTTGTGATTCTTTCTTGGTATCAACTTTTGGCTTGTTTGATAGGAATATCCCTTGAGAATCTCTTTCTCTCTACATAAATGTTGAGCCACTCCTTCAGTTTCCCTATCCCTTCTTACACATGGTTAGTTTTTTTTTTCATTTTGTGTTTCAGTTGTTTCAAAATGAGCATAAATAAAATGAAAAAAATGAAAAAAAAATGAAAGAATGTGGAAATCAAAACAATAGGAATTGAAATTTTATCTCTAGAAGGCAGTAAAGTTATCTAATGAAAGCAAGAAATGAAAGTAGGAAAGTTATTCTAGAAAATAAGAAATGAAAGCAGAAAAGTTAATCTAGAAAGATGAAAATGAAAGCAGTAAAATTAATCTAAGTAGGAAATGAAAGTCATAAAATTAATCTAGAAACCAATAATTGACAACCTCCCTAGCAATGGTGCTAAAATGTTGGTCAGATTTATTATCCATTTAATACTAGATTCTTAAATCTACGTAACATTAATTGTCAACCTAGGGTGTGTAGTTTTTTCAAGGATGTTAGCACTATATATACATTATTGATACATAGGATAATTTTTGGTTTTAGTACAATGAACTTATACTAATTTCACCATATAGATATTCAAGGGAATTATTGTAATAGAATACATAAATTTTTCACACTTATGAGTCACACATGCATCACACTTCATATAATCAAACTAGTAATGAAATCAATTCACAAAACATACTTTAACCTAAGAAGGGTCGGGATCTTCACTGCAACTCCTTCCAAGGGGGTCCTCCTCATTAGAACTAAGTTCTAATCCTTCTCTGAGAGATTTAAAAAATATTCTTATAAAATAAGACTTTTTACTACTTAAATCTATAGCAATTAAAGATTACTACAATAGATTACAATATTCCATAAATCATAATGCAATTATTTTCTACAATTCCATCATCATTAATCTAATATAGATTTTGCCATTAAATCATAAAGCAGTTTATTAGTTCTAAACAAAAATAATAAATTAGGAAAGGTACAAATACTTTGCAACTAACCCAGTCAACCTTTAGGTGGTTATTAACTTAAAGTTACTTGTTTTTAGGCCTGACTAGGTAAAGGAAAATATATGTGGCTTTGTTGTTTTTTTTATTTTTATCCTTTCCATTATCCTTACCTTATTCATCCTTTGGCAACACATCCAAGTTTAACTTCATGTGATGGATCCATTCATCTATTATGGAGGATCCTCTTCAATCATTTACTTTGTTTTTAGGATAGCTAGATGTATCCTTAAAATCCAAGTACTTGTTATCACTGCAATGGTTTATTCTGTGTAGTGCCTGTGAGCTCCTGTAAGTGTAAGTATACAGTCACTACAGGTAACCTATAGGTGTAAAGCCTATATTTTGGTAGTTTTATGGGTGACATGTAGGTGAAAGATTTTAGTTTTTATGAGCAACCTATAGGTGGAAATATTATAGCTTGATAGTTGCTACAAGCTAAAACCCCCTTTTACTATGGGCTTCTCTGTAAGTGTTATGACCAAGAAAGATTCATGCAGTCTTATTCTACCCTTCAAATTTCTATTAAATGAGGTTACACAAGTATAATATAATTAAATAAAAAAACATCATTAATCCATAACACAACATGTATATATTAATGTACACATATAATCATTAATTCATTCATTCATTTACATAAGTCATGGTTAGTTCTAGGGATTTATATAGGTAAAATATATATAACTGGGTATGGATGAGGCTATAAATAGAATAATTGGTGGCCTCATCAACTTTCCTTTACCAACCTCATGAGATGAAAAGTGCAATTTATGGATGAACCTTATATTCCCTTGGCCAGTCATATGTCTATAGATAATCAAGTACTTAAAAATATAAGGAAACCATAGGATCCTTTACACACATCACTTTATGTTACTCAATCGCTTCAAGGGACATTTTTAGGTTAGTTTGACTTATTACCTCCTTAGGTCCATTGAGAAATCTATTATGTCCTTTCAATTAAATATGTTAGCAGATATTATCAACCAAATATTGATATACCTAATTGTCAAAGTGGGCTAGAATTCACTAGGTAGGGAAGTTGATTGGCCTAGGAACAAGGAGAAGATTGAGACTTCAGAGGAGAGGCATGTGAATTTGGAGGATGAGATGATGGAGAAGATTATCAAAACACATAACACTACAAATAAATTGGGTATAAGATAAGGCAAGGGGATTATATTAAAATCTTTGGAGAAGAAACATTGGCCTAAAAAGGTAGATATTAATATTTTCCTCCCAAAAAATATTTCAAGAAATTATCCTTCTTGGTGTGAGGACAAAGGCAAAGATAAAGGTTTAATTAAGGTGGCTCAAAAAAAGGTGAAGTGGAGAGGGGAGGAATCATGGTTTTTCCTAAGCCTAAGAGCATCAAAGTAAAGGAATTGGAGGCTAAGGTTGTTATCCTACATGTTAAAGTATCCCAATAAGTGGATATTTATAGGGAGTTAATTAAATAAAACAAAGGAATGAGGGAGGAATTGGTTAATCTCCAAATTTATAGTGTTGGTAAGCATGAGGGTGAGGTGTGGAAAAAACCCACTAGCATGTTGAATCTGAATTTGTAGAAAGCCATTAATATTGAACATGCCAAACTTAAATATGAATAATAATAGGGAAAGATGGCTAAGGCCAAACCAAAGACTAGGAAGAACGGGAAGAAAGTCAAAATTTCCACTACAAAGAAGAAAGATAGGGAAGACAACATAGAGGGGCCAAGTAAACATACCCAAGGGAGTCTAAAGAAATTAAATACCACAAAGACATAATAATATATCAAGCTTATGGATCTATTTGACTACTCTATTTCTGATGAATCCTCTTTTTAGTAGTTTTGGGTGTTTCCCATTTTCTTAGTCGAATAACAGGTTTGGGGATTCTTACTAAATTTTGGTGGAAATTTGGCATCTTCTCAAGGAATATTTTTCCTAATCTATTTTTTGGGCTTATATTTATATCTTTGTCTCTTGTATAGGTTACAAAACCCTTTAAAAACTATTTATTTACACTAACTAATTAAAAATATTCATTTTCCAAGCATAGATCAGATTTTGTAATAGGTTTTAGGGTCTTAAATTATGTCACTTATTGATGGATTTTCTTGTTAAAATAAATTATTTTTAAATCTTTAAGATAGACATAAAACTACGTGTAGACGAACATTTGATTTTAATAAAATACGCTTTGGTTTAATGAATATAAATGCCAAATTTGAAAGAGATATGCATGTATCTTTTGATGAGTTAATTGGCATCATTTTTCAAGTCTACCTCGATGATCTTACCATGCATTCAAAAAATAAAAATATTAATCACATGCATGAATTTTTCACTATATATAAGAAATATGGTATTTATTTAGATCCCTTGATATCAATTTTTGGAACAATAGAAGGAAAATTATTATGGAATATTATTTAAAAGGATGGTATTTCAATTGATCATGAACGCATATATAAATTAAAGAGTTACCACCACTTAAAGAACAATTAGGTCTTAGGTCTTTTTTTAGTAAAATTAATTTTACTTGCAAATTCATATCTGATTTATCTAACAAATATAACCTTTAAATATTTTACCTAAGAAAAATAGACTTATGGGATTTACACTCAGATTAAGAATTTAATTAAATAAAAAATTCCATACCAAATTCTCCTATACTTGTTAAACCTAATCTAAATAAACTCTTCATTTTTTAATATAAATGAAACTAAGAAAACCACCATTGATGCCATTATTCTACATGATTCTAATCATGAGGACAAATTGATTGGATACATGAGTCAAGTCTTAAAAGATTCTAAAAACATGTACAATTTGATTGAAAAGATTATTTTATCTTTGATCTCATCCTTAAATAAATTCAGATCTCTTGATGGGGAATAAAGTTATTTCTCATTCAAACATACATGTTTTATCTTACCTTTTGAAATAACTAACCATTCAAGGTAGATTATTAAAATGGATTTTCAAAATCCAAGATATTGATCTTGAATTTGAAACCTCCAAAACTATTAAATAAAATAAAAAAATTTGGCAAATAATGTGACCTCTAGCATAAATGTTTTTATTTTTTTAATTGATGATAGTTTATATCCTAAACCTCATTATTATAGCATGAAGTTTGTTCACTTATCAAAACATTTTAGCATATGACTTTAAATGCATGAATGTCAATGTTTATTTTCAATATAAAATTAGTATCACAACCTTATTTATGCCTTCCTATTTAACCCTTTTTTGGATTAAGGGTTAGGAGGAATAAGATAATCAAGAGTGAAGTAAAGTATTCCTAAAAGTAAACCAATTAAGTAATTCAATTTATGATATTCAATTTCAATGTTGAGCGATGAAAAATGCTAAATATGGAAAGTACAATGCCAAACATTATTTTGATTATGTAATCAAGAAGAACAAATAATACTTAGATTATGTAATGATGTACAAACAAATTTGATATGTGCATGTGTGAAAATAAGTTATATGATGTTCAAGAACTATTTTTTAGATTGTAAGAATATTATTATGGTTTTTGGACACTTGCATCAAACTTTAGACACTTTCATTGATTTTATTGTCTAAATATCAATGCAAATATCCTATACAAAATATTCTATGTATCAAGATGCGACCACCTAGGTATTTCTAGGCTTTTTTCATCTTTCATATAATGTATCTGGATCTCACACATAGGCTCTATGTTAATATTAGAACTCAAAAACCTAGATCTTCACCTTAGGCTAGGTTACCTTGCTAAAAATCAGTTAGTAGGATAATAGTGTTGTGTTGACCTTAAAGATCACTCTGTCAATGAGAATTTTACATAGTCAATACTCTAAAGAAGTCTTTAGACTTATGTATTTCTCACCTATGTGCTAGTATGTGTGTGAAAAATAGTATAGATTGATATTATAAACAATATTTCAAAATTATATATCAGCTCAATCTTGTACACTTTGGAAATACATATCATATATGTACCTTTAAATTATAGACCTTCCCACTAGTGAAAGAATTATATACACTATATGTTTGTGCCTATTGCTTATTTGTTAGTCTAATTGATGATATTATGATGACTCATACCTTATACCATACCTATAATACTACAAACCTACTTATATTATGTGACTACGAGTTCTAGACCTATGCCTATTTTCCATCTTTTTGAACACTTGCATCCTAGTCAAATGCCTATGTCAATGTTAGTGTCCTATTCTAACTCAAGTGACCAATGCCCTACAGTCATTTAATTTACAAATTAAATTTATTCCTGTGGTTGACATAAGTGTTTTAATGCAAGATATTATCCAAAAGGATTGGTATATATGCATGATCAATCCTCATTCATTCATCACCTAGTAAATTCCTACCTCTCATAAGGAAAAGTACCAAAAGAATTTAATCAAGCATAAAAGTGAGTAAAATCTTCCATATTTTATCCTATTTACATATCAGTCATAATGAAAACACATCTATTGGTCTAAAGTACTGAAGGAATACTCCATGAGCCATATTTGTCAAGTTACAAGCTAGGTCACTATTATACTTTCTTAACACGCATTGCATCCTTACACAAAAATAAACATGCAGTGGAGAACTACATGATTATGAAGACCTATTAAAATTAGTGGTTATTTAGGAAATACCCACTAAAAAAGGGGTTTTTTGGGTTATCTCGATGTTGTGATCCTACTAACCTATTTTTCCAAAGTTACTATGAATATGAAGAGCTAGGATTTTGATATTTGACAAGGAACAACAACCTATGATCTAGATATGAGAACACTAGAGTGAAGGTGACACAAAACCCATAATATTACAAGTGGTTACATCGAGATATAATAGGTATTCTATATAAGAAACATCTAGATTAGGTAAAAGTGTTGATGTAATAGTCCAAGATCACTTCAATTGTTTGAGGTTACATAAGTGCTTAATCCAAAATTTTGCGGTTGATCTAGAATCTACTTATACTATTATCCTTCATGTTCCAGATTCATATTTATATTATCATAAAAAATAGATAAGTATCTTATTTTTGATATCATTACAATACCTAACATAGATTTATTTTTTATTTTTATCATATCTCATCATAATAAATTAAGTATACATTTATCTATGTTTTCAAATTAAGTGGTCTAATTTAGAGATAATCTACCATTATTTTTCCCTAGGACATATATATCCCTTTAACCCTTGATTTCCCAATCTATATTTTAGGCTTAAATATTTTGTGAACCTAAACTTTCATCCACAAAACCCTAGATATTGATCTAGGGTTTCCTAATTCTCTATTTGTAATTTAATAATATTTCACAAGTTAAAAATTAGGTTTCATCTGTACAAAACATGTGAAAAATGGATGAAATTGTAGCCCATTTTGGGCTTTGGTTTTTAATTATAATTTTGGTGTGTTACTATAGTTGCATAATCATTCCTATCATTCAATGAAATATGCACATTCATCAATATAATGAGATGGGTTTTTAACAAAGAAACATTTAATCTCTCTTCATAATTCCCTTTTTAATAATATAGAGCTAATATCTACATCTTAGCATGCATGTTCTAAACCATTTTCTCCACCTATATCTTATTTGAATGGAAGTCACTATCTTGCACCCATTATTCACCCATATATTATATTGAATTCCATGAGACATGATATAACTACTTAAAAAGATAAAAGTATTTAAACAAATCTACCATCTATTAGTATATAATAAGGGCCTCCAAAGCTAAAACTAGTGATCAAATCTAAGGGGTCGAACTTGTCAACCAATTACATAACATGCATTCTAAGATTTCAATTATCAAACTTCTAAAGAAATCCAATATATAAAAAGATATCCTATATGAGGAATTACATGATACCCAATTTCCAAATGATATTGAACCAAATTAATTTACAAATATTATCCAAGACCTTATAAATAATACAAAACTTATTACCTTTGATCTAACAAATTTAACATCCAAGGATATCACTAACAAAAATTTTCATTTTTTAATAGAAGTGACTATGCATTACAAGGTAATAAAAAGGGTGTGTTGTAAGCACAATTACTGAGAGGGGGTGTGAATCAATATACAAACTTTCTTTCAATTCCACTAATCATTCAAACTAATATAGAGATATAACAATGCATAATCAACCATTCGTATGAGAATGAAGTAGAAACATAACACATGAACAAAAGAGTTATGTGGGAAACCCTCATGGGGGATAAAACCAAGTAACACACATCTTGGAATATATTCTTATAATCAATGAATCAATATTTAGTGATGCACAAACCCCATAAGGAGCACCAACCCCTCACTAGTCAAGCGCTAACTCAACTAGGACTTTAACAAGCACTAACTTGCAAGGAGGAACCAACCCCCTAGATAAATCAAAACCAAATTAGCCACTTGGAACCTCTAATCAACTTTAGACACTTTTTTCTCACTTAAATGATGATGATCACCTTCTTTTGTTCTTCATACTCTCCAATTCCTCTCAAATGGCCTATTAGGCCTCTTCATTCAACTAGCCCTCTTCTTGACTGAAGGTCATCATATGACCTTACCCATAATTTATAAAATTACTATTATAACTTTATGACATATTAAACACACCTCTCTGATGGTCTCCAAGACCTCTACCTTGTTTCCAAACTTTTATTCCACTCATTCATCTGTTCAATGTCTCAATTAGTCAAATTAGGCCTATTAGACCTTCTTCTTATACTTTACTCTTGATTTCACACACCTTGGTCAACCACAAACCTCACCATAATTGGATCACCCTTGTAATGGATCAACAAACATGTTTCATAAGTGAAATAACCATCACATAGGTTGGTCACCACCCATAAGGACTTGTTAGTGTAGGATTTATTTTCCTCATATTTTCTTGTATTTTTCCTACTCAGATATTCCATGTCATTTGGATTTCCTAAATTTTTAGATAGTCATGCTTAGGTATGAATTCATAAAAGTTTTTATTGACCTATCATATGTCATAGCAGTTATATTATGCCTCATTCATTTTGGGGGTTACTCTATTGACTGACTATTCTTGGACTAGGGAGTTACACTCTATTTTGAGGCATCCTTGACCACCTTTCATAGAGGAGTAACATCCACTCCTATTTGTACTTATAATTCATAGAGATTATCTAATACAAATATATTTAGTTGGATCCATTAACTTTGTTATGTGCAAATTAGTCTTTATTTATTTGTAATTTAAAATTGGATGTGTTTGCCCAGATTTGGCCTTCATGAAAATCATGTCTCACATCAATGTTAATGCACTTCCATGAACCAAAATATATGTGGCATCCCAAATATGGTATTAGAGCCATGTTGGTATCACTAGTGTCTAGTTTATTACTACAATTAGTTTTGAATTTGAGATTAATTCTTTTTGTAATAAGTTTTATCTGGTTCTAGTTATTGTGGTATTGTTATTTGTTGGTTTGGTTATAGTTTTGGTTATTTGTTAAGATAAATCCATTTACGAGTTTCTAAGGAGGTTTCAACAGCTCCTTTATAGTGTTTCTCATCTTTTTGAAGGATCTCCATGGGCCTCCCAATGTCCTACAGACTAGTAGAAAAATAAGATCACATTTGCTGCTCTCTAGTGGAAGTTTGACACCCCGTAATCTTTGTTTTAAGCCTAAAATAGAGTAGAAAGGCACCTTGACCAATTACAGACCCTTGGATAGATTTTTTTTGGCCTCTACATATAGCCACAAATCTATGGGAGGCATTTTTGAAGGCTCTAACTATAAAAACGTCCCTTTAACCACGTTTTTGTACCTAGTGTCATAAAAACTATGAGTTTTTATATCTACAAGTCTCTGGTCACTACTCACAGCCTTCCTCAACCTCCCAAAAAGATCCCAGTTCATCTTCAAACCTACATTTCTCCTTTGGTGGTGTTCAAAATTAGGTTAACTACTAGCAAAAGAAGATGTTAGGGTTTGGGTGCTTCATTTTGGTGCTTCTCTTTGGTGGGCCCATTTCAAAGCCAACATAACATTTCAAATTGTCTTTTTTTATTGTTTATATTTGATTTATATTTATATTCTAAAATTAGACTTTATTATTTTATGAATTAAGTCATTTCTGAGAAATTAGCATTTAAGTCAATTTAGAGGTTTTTTAAGCCTTGTATCTCTGCTTGATGAAGATGAGGGGTGAGGCTCAAGTTGGCAAGAGGCCAACTCCCATTGATGATCAAAACATCTAGAGTCTAAAATTTGATATAATTACAACTTGTTGGAAGTCTAGCTAACCCCTTAGCATCAGGCATATTTAAATCATTTATTATAATTTTTTATTAAAAATGGGCTATTGATGGGAAATTATTTTATTAATATCTTGTAAATGGTAGCTCAAAATTGAGTGTCATCTTTTGAAAAATTGTGTATTTTCTAATTTCCCATGTAGTTAACCCAGCGATGGGGGTGGAGGGTTATCTAACTTAGTTTTAGGGGGAGTGTATTATGGTTTGTGATTCTTCTCTATAATTTTTCTTCCTTTTTAACATTTGATTTTTGTAACAATAATAGTGACACATTAATCTTAATTTTTTAATGGATCTTATCACTATTAATTTACTCACACCCTTTAACTACTAGGAATGGAAAAGTAAGATTACAATGGTTCTTAGGAGTATAGGGTTGTTTCACATAACTATAGGGGTAGAAATAGAGCCACAATGGATGCAAACAAGATATAATGGTTTAATAAATGTGATGAATCCTTTATGATTTTATGTATTCCAATTTCATCAAAACTCTTGTTTCACATAGAGTCGACTAAATCTCCAAAAGAAGTATGGAAGACCCTAGAAAACTTGTTTAGGAAAGTCGATGCCATGAGGGGTCATGAGCTTAATATTGGGATAATTAGTCTAATCCTTAAAAACTTGGACACATTAGAGGTCTTATTCACCAATCTTAATTCACTTATATTATAGTTAAAAGAGTGTGGAACTAAGAAAAAACATGAGCAGTTAGATCTTTTATGCTTGCAAAACTAGGACCTAATTACTTTGTATCTGTCTCTACCTTTTATGCTACCAAGAGAGCCATAGGAGCCAACTAGAAAATTCCATCCTTAGATGACTTCATTATATATTTGGCTAAGGAACATGATAAATTGATCTATATGGGAGCCCTTAAGTCTTAAAAACCTTCATCCTTTATTAATAGTAATAATAAAGAGAAAGCCTCTAGCAACATGGATAAGAAACAGAAGAGTAAAGATCTAGAGAAGAAGAAAGAATAGAAAACCACTACAAAAACTAGCACTAAAACATCCTTCTTCAAAAGGAAACCTAAGAGAGAGACGGTTAAGTCCTCTTATTGTAAGATGAATGGGAATAATAAACACAATTTCATGAAGAAATAGATACACCACCTTACACATCTCTTAGAGAAGAACAATATAGGTGTCTATGAGTCCATCAAACAGTCTTCATCAATCAAATAATCCTCTAAGGCAAAGGAAAAATGGAAAGATAAACCTAAGGGTAAATCTTTAGTTGTAGTGGATTCTACATCTATTTCATCTTGGGTTATAGACTCTAGTACTTCACACCATATGGGTTCATCAGAGGTTGAGTTTATTGACTTAGAGTCTTGTAGCATGTCTTCTATCACTTTGGATGATGGCACTTCAACAATAGTTATAGGGAGAAGGTCTATTGAAGTTGAAGGTGTAACATTCACAAATGTTCTAAGTGTAACTTCCCTATCATCTAATCTCTTTTCAATGTATTAGATTACCCATATAGGGTAAGGCATGAGAGTTGAGTTCACATGAGACTCCATTGAGATTAGAGAGCTACACAGTGATGCTATAGTTACATTAGAGAGGGCTAATCACCATTCTAGGCTATACACCTTCTACTATTTTTGTTTAGATGTTTCTCCTACTATATTACTTAGCCATTGAGATGGAGTTATTAGACTATGGCATGAGTGGTTTGGCCATCTTAACTACCATTATCTTGAGTAGTTGAGTCACCATGACATGGTTACCGACTTGTCTAGAGTTAAATTCTCTAAGGGACTTTGTGAGGGTTATGCCCTTGGCAAACATCTTGAAGAGAAATGTGACAAAATAAAAGCTAGGATATCTTAAGTACCTCTTGATTTTATTCATAGTGATGTCACAAGGTATTTTCCCCATCCTTATTTTACTAAGGACTTATATGTTCTCACCTTCATTGATGACTTTTATAGATACACATGGGCCTACTTTCTTAAACAAAAGTTTGAAGTGTTTGATAATTTTTGAGACTTCAAGGCTCTTGATGAGAAGCAATCTAGAAAGTGAATCAAAATCCTTCATATAGACAATAAGGGGGATTATGTCAACCATATATTTGAGTAGTTTTGTACCATAGAGGGGATTAATCTTTAGCAAATAGTGATTTACACTCCTCAGTAGAATGGTGTATCAAAATGCAAGAATTAGTTCTTGAAGGAGATGTAAAACTATATGATTCAATCTAGATTGTTGTCTCTATAGTTATATGTAGAGACCTTAAATTGTGCATGTTATATTCAAAACTAGGTTACTCATAAATATTTAGAGGGCATCACTCCTTTTGAAGCTTAGTATAATAGGAAACTAGAAGTGTAGTATTTTAGGGTCTTTAGATTACTAGCGATGGTGTGCATTCCCAAAAATAAATGAAAAGCTATAGAGGCTCAATCCAAACCTTACATCTTTGTTGGGTATCCACATGGTGTCAAGGGTTATAGGCTTATCCACCCTATGACTCATCAAATTTTCATTGGGATAAGTGTTAGGTTTCAAGAGAGCCCCACTAACTCTTTACTAGACACTTATCCATCTAGATCAATTTTACTCAATTTGGATGAGCAATTTGAGGATTCATATTATTCACAATAGGCTCTTGAGATAGAGACTTTTCTTTATCTAGTTCCAATAGTGAGTCTATAAATGAGCAGAGTGATGGGGAGTCATCCTCATCGACTTCTAGGCATGCATCGAAGGATGAGGATTTAACACTTGACTTACCCATTTTAGGCCCTCTTTGGGATAGGTAGACACTTCAAAGTATAGGCACATGGTTAGGGGATCCAGATGATGATAGACATATTTGGCAAAATTTTTAGAGTGGACCACATTCCTTCTTTGCTTTTGTGACTAATCTATAGACTTTCAAAGAAGCATTAGGCATACCTAAGTGGGATAGAGTGATGGATAAGGAATATGATTCCTTGATTATCAATCATACTTGGGATTCGACTTCATTTCTTAAGTAAAGGAAGATGGTTCAATGTCATTGGATATATTAGACCAAGTATGCTTTAGATGGGTCTATTGACAAGTATAAATCTAGATTGGTAGCCAATGGTTTTTTATAGGTAACCAGAATTGACTACTCAAAGACCTTTTCACCAGTAGCTAAGATGACTTTGATCAGACCTACACTTATAGTAGTTTCTCTACACAGTTAGAGTGTGCATCAGATTAACATGAAGAATGCATTTTTTCATAAGAAATATATTCATGGCCTCAAATAGGCCCCTCAGGCCTGGTATGACAAAATGGATTCCTTCTTTCTTACGTTAAATTTCACCTTATGCCACTCAAACCCCAATATGTACTTCTTATGATAGGATGATTCATTATTGATACTAGTTTTTTATGTTGATGACCTTTTGATCATCGGGATTTCTTCTTTGGTTATCTTAGTAGTGAAGAAAACTCAAGACATATTTTCCATGAATCACTTGGGCCTATTGCAATACTTCCTTGGCATTGAGATCATTTAGACTAATTCAAAGATTTCACTTGCATAACCCAAGTACTCTCTTGATATTTTGGCATGGTTTCACATGGTTGACTGTAAGCCATATTTAACTCCATTCCCATCTAGAGTTAATCTTGAGGCTGATTGTTCCAACATCTCTTATGCCATTGGTATTGTTTTGAGATTCATGTAAAAGCCCTATGAACAACACTAGATAGAAGCTAAGATGATCTTGTATTACATTCAAGGTTCACACAAGTATGGGATACACTACAAGTTTGGTTTAGATTTTGACTTGGTCAACTACATAGGCTTAAATTGGGTAGGCAATATTGAGTGTCATAATTCCGCTTTGGATTATAGTTTCTCATTAGGTTTGGGCCCCATTAGTTGGTCAATCAAGAAGAAAAATTCTATTGCTCTATCTTCCATAGAGATAAAGTGTAGGGGGGTTATTAATGCATATATTGAGGATATTTGGCTTCATAAGATTTTTTTAAGCTTGGTATCTAGATTAAGTGTCTATAATCATATTTTATGACAATTAGAGCACCACTCAGATCAGTAGGAATATGATCCTTCATTAGAGAATCAAACACATCAATATTCACATGTACTTCATTTAGAATTTGATTCATGAGTAGGTCATCAACTTAGTATTTTTCAAGTCCTTAGATCATGTTATTGATAACTTTACCAAACCCTTTATTGAGAGCTTAGTTCATTCATCTATGAGCTCTTATTGGGGTACGATCCACTTCGGCAACTTCATCATCTTCAGGTGGGACCTTCTAGCTTTTTCACCTCTTCATTTCTCTCTTTTGGTGGGATTTTTTCCCACTAGATTTTCTCTTCTCTATGTATGAGGGATTGTATTGTACATGGGTACCTGATCATGCTTAGTTATTAGGACCCATTATTGTATCATCTCCCATCTAAGCTATATTTATGGGGGGTGTTAGTATAGGATTTATTTTCCTCAAATTTTCTTGTATTTTTCCTACTTGAATATTCCATGTCATTTGTATTTCCTACATTTGTGGATAGTCTTGCTTAGGTGTGTAGTCATAGGAGTTTATATTGACTTATCATATGTCATAGAAATTATCTTATGCCTCATTCATTGTGGGGGTTACTCTATTGATAGGCTATTCTTAGACTAGGGAGTTACACTCTATTTTGAGTCATCTTTAACCACCTTTCATGGAGGAGTTACATCCACTCCTATTTTTACTTGTACTTCATATAGATTATCTAATCTAAATGTATTAAGTTGGAGCCATTAACCTGGTTATGTGTAAATTAGTCTTTGTTTATTCATAATTTGTAGTTTTATATGTTTTAAAAAATTTGGCCATAGTTAAAATCATGTCTCATATCAATTTTGGTGAACTTCAATGAACCAGTATATCTATGTCATCCCTGATAGGACCAAAACCACCATTAGGCCTAAAGGAGACCTAATGTAATTAGGCCTTCTTAAAGCACACATTTCACCTTAACCTCTTTGAAACATTTTGAGCCTCCATATATAGACGAAAAAATTCACACACACTTCAATTATACCCCTTATAATCTCACCTTAGAGCCCCAACACAAGTTATCTCATTTTACTCCTTGAACCATACCATTAGGCCTACTCACAATTAGGCCTTCTCACTACCATAAAGTCTACTTTGAATATCTAAAGTATACACTCAACTTTTCCACATAACCATATCAAAAAATATTATTTATATAATATCCATGACCTCATGGTCATCACCATGTCCATTATAATTCTCCATATAGGTCAAAATACCTCAAACTGACCACTTCCATATGCTCACTTAGAACAACAAACAGGCTTCAAAACCTAGTCAAAAACCTTTGAATTTTCACACATAAATAGGAATTTATCATGAATAAAAATAAATTTAAATGAAATTATGAGACATATATAAAAACTTCATATTAATTTTATTCTTCAACTCTATGTATAATGACTCATGAACATCAATCGTACTAACACATAGAAAACTACCTAAATGTTCCAAAACAAGTCATGAAAACAATAACTTAGAACACCTACAGATTGAATTTAATGATCTTAAAATGGGTTTATATGATCCTAAAACATCCTAATATAATATTTAAACAAATATATTACAAATTTATAATAGCAATACTAGTCTTATAGACCAATCTCATGTCTATATTATGAATAGACATCACTATGTTAGACAAGTCAGATTGAGAGAAACTTTTTGCCATACATACACATATCCAAAAACTTTATCCAATATGGATATGTGTTACATGTATTGAAATAAAAACCTATGTAATTGGATCTATCCCTAATCCATGGCAACATATTCCTAATCTCATTCCCAATTTTACCTATTTTTCTCAGTCTTCCTCAATAGGCCTTTTTAGTGATACGTCAACTTCCATAACCAATTTAACATATTTTAAGTCTATAACCTGATCATAAAATTATATTTACATAAAATAAAAGTCTCACACATCATCCTCCAATAATTTTCATGCTTTGACTTGGTTAACCATGCTTACTACAATAAAAATCCAAGAAACAAGGGTTTTCTTATACCTTCCACTCACTCTTCTAATATACCAATTCCACTTGGAGGTATATAGGAGAGTATAATTCATTATAAAATCATCCAATTCATTCTAAGCCAAATCTATCAATATATTCCATATCAAGTCATTGTTAGGGTTATAGAGAGGGTTTATACTGCCTTCCATTCTTAATAATCATTCATAAAGCTTAGGCCCTTAACCCAAAAACTAATTATAGTAAATTTAAGATAGGACCCTTACCCAACTACCATGAACTTATTTTATCCTCATGCAAATTTTTCACATGTTAATGAGCATAAGAAAATTGTTGTTGAGTCTATAACACCTCATTCTATGTAGATAGAAAACCTCAAAGCCAAATTTCATCCTTTCTCCTTTATATTTTTACCTCAAACTTCATCAAAAAATTTAACACAACCTCTTACACCTTTTAAAATTCTCTCATGATCTCTAGAACCATGGAAACTAAACTTGACCCCTCATTGGGCCATACTAGGTCTCTTTTCACATTAGGCCTATACTTGTAAGCCACACTTAAACCTTGAATACACATTGAAACCTATTTCAATACAATTAAAACCTCATAATTATGTCATAAAACATCATACCATACTCACACACTACCAAATTTCTTTTTACAAGTTTCAGATTGCTCACCTCAACATGCAACCAAGCCTATACCTTCACATTAGGTCTCTCAAGTACATGGATCATGAACTCAACCTTAAGAACAATAAGGAAAACTTATAATTACATCAATGACACTTTAATGACATAAATTATAACTCCATTCATACCTTATAACACATTCTTAATAATCTCCCCCTTTGTCATTGATGGAAACCACTCATTGATGGCAACCATTCATATAAGCTTCTCATTTGGATACATCTCCCCCCTACAGATAAATATCCCCCTTTGACATTAATGACAAATCAAAATCTAAAAATAAACATAATATATAGGAACAAAAGATCATATCAACAAGATTGCCTTATCTCAATGCCTACTTGAGACATCCTCTTCTTGTCAAACTGATATGAATTCCCTATTAACTTCATAACTTGTGCACTTCTTTCCTGCTCTTAGAGATAAATCAACTCCTTATTATCTCCTCATGATCAATTAACTTTCTTATTAACTTATAGGATAAGGAATCACACCCAATTTTTATTTTAGATGTTCAAAAGTAGCCTTTATAAGAATCTTAGTCAAGATATCTACAATCAGAACCTTAGTAGACATAAATTCAAACTTAATACTATGTTCACTTACCTATACTATTAAGAAATTATACTTGATAATAATGTGATTGGTCCTTGAATGCATGGCAATATTCTTTAAAACACTTATGACACTAGTAATATCATAAAAAATAGGACTAAGACCATAAAACTTTAGTTTGCAGTCTCTTAAGGTTTGTCTCATCCATAACACCTGAGTGAAACATGAATCTTCTATAATGTATGTTGGGTGAATATTTTATCATCAACTAACTGAAGGCAAAATGGGTATATCAAACATAGTATAATGAGATAAATCTCTCCTCTCTGCAAGGGGAAGCTCCCTATAAACTATAATATACTAATATAAACTAAAAATAGACTCAGGGGTGAGATCATACCATCCATCTCTCTTTTTTTAGAGATGATGTTCACAAGGCAAAGGAAAATTTCTATGTAATAACTGAAATAAATCCTCTTATTTTAGAAATGATGTCCAGTAAATAGTAGGAAAACTTTTAGGGTAGTAACTGGATCCACAAAAAACCCACAAAAGCACAAAGTCTTTCATTGCTTTTCTTACTGATTTAGGATTAATAAAACTGTAGAATGAAGTACAGCTCAAAATCTCCACCAAAAACCACAACAGAGTATAATATTATAAAGGATAAAAGTAGTACAAAGCCTTTCTAATACCATTTTCACCAAAACATAAGAAGCATAAACTAAAGGTAATTATAGCAGCACAAAGTCTTCATAATTAACTTTAGAACATCTTCCAGATAATTTCTGCACACTACTTATTTAATCAAATAGATGAGATATTATTAGGAAAAAGGACATAAGAATAATTTCCTAAATAACACGAGTTATTCCAATGCAAAGTTTGAAAAGTAACCCGCTTTCTCATTCATTCAAGCAAATATGATTTACAATCTGAGCTCAAAGTCTCAAAAGGCATCTCAATTTAGGCAGAGCTTTTTGCTTCTAATTACCAAAACATATCTATTACAAAAGAGGCTCTCTTTATTTACATAGAGAAGCCTTGAGAATTTACAAAAGAATTAAATATTTTGACCTAGTCAAAGATAGAAGTCTTTCTTGACTTTGGACTTTCCATATTGTTACATGTAATTACACATGACAAAAGTACATGTGCAAATGTCCAAAGTAGTTACAAAAGTGCATTTGAAAAAAAAATTAAATCAAAGGAAAATTGATTCAATTTGCAACTCCATCTTTCTTTACATGAGCATTCTACAGGGTGATAGCTCCTTATATCCCGATACTATCTAGAGTAACAGTATTCTTGAAAATCATTTTCACCCTAACTATGGCATCTTTCACTACTATGACTGATTTTACATGACTAGTTAACCTAGTTTTTAGATTATCTAGAGTTAACTGATTATCCAGTACATTTTCCATGGAGGCTACTAAGAATGGTTTATCTTTAAATTCCTTTCAAAACATACTTTTAAATTCCTGAACCATTTCTTCTACTGAAAGAAATTGGTTGTCTTGCGAGTCACTTTGCTCACTGAGGTCCTTTGATGATTCAACGTCGTTGATCAATTCCTTAAGCACTTAACTCCTATATATCAATGCTTCTTTAGTCTCAGTATAAGAGTCTCTATCAGTAATGATGCCAATTGATACTAGGGTGCTTATTTTCAACTTCTTCATATCCATACACATGTCAAGATACTTTTTTATGCTTTTAATATCCTAAGAAAGGATATTGATAAGGTCATCTAGTTCTACTCTCACTTTCTTCATCTTACCCATCTTCTCAGACAACTCTATGAGTAAGTAAATTCCTTATGTATGCATCTTGTCTAAGTACTCTTCAAGTAATTTTCCCTTGAGATAGGTCCTTTCTACTTTCTAAATCATGGGGTTGACAATGGAGATAACCTCTGGAGTTACTATTTCTGGAGTGAAATTTATTCTCCTTATTACCATAGTCAGTTGTTCCACCATCACTTTATAATAATCCTTCATTTCTCTTTCCCTGTTAAATTTCTGAACCAAGATGTCCATATCTAACTCCATATCGTTCTTATAACTTTAATGAGTTATCTTTTCTAACTCAATTCTAGAGATAAAGTAGTGATTTACATCAAAATTTTCAAGAGTTGCATCCTGTGGATGTTTTATTATTTCCAAAAATTTCTGCCCTTTAACCTCAATCATCTTTAAAAGGATTTTTGGCTTTTTGGGAGTCTTGACTTTGGCTGACACCATTTTATTGAAATCAAAGTAATCTGGAGAGATGGCCTATTTTTTCCTTTTGGGCATAAAAGTCAACTAAGGTGGGAGGGTAGAAGTACTTACATTAGTATCAATCTTCATAGTTGGTGTTACTAGAGTTGCACCTGTACTGGTGTTGGAAACAATGGGTGGGGTATTAGTAAGAACTGCACCTGCAGCTAAATGATCGAAGGTAGAACTATCTCTGATATCAAAAGACAGAGATGACAATTTGGGGATTGACCCTAAGGAATGAATAACATCTCAATAAGTGCCTTGAGGGTCATCAAAAATAATTTTGGAAGGAGAGGCAACTCTAGAAGAGGGAACACTGATTGGAGAAATAGGTGAAGGAGTTACAATAGGTGAGCTAGGCAGGGAAGAAGAAATTCTCATTTCTAGTTGTACACTTACTTATGGAGATAGATTTTCCTTTTCTTATTGATCCATGGGCCTATCATAAGTCTCCATTTTTTCCACTATTAGTTCTCTGATGCTTTACTTTTTAACCTCCATATTTGTTGTTCCCTCTTTTTATATAATTTATGACTTCTTTATCATGAAGATGATCCTAGGCTTATGTGGCCTATCAGAAGTAGGGATATCACTTTTATTCTTCATCTTATTTTCTACCCTTCTCCTTGTTTCCTCTTGAAATTTGGCTTATGATCCTGTGATGAACTCTTTCAAGGTGATTCCCTTATTCACTAACCAATCATTGGTGTTTGCCAATATTGGTTCGAACCTTTTCCTCAAAGAAGTTGACTCCTTCTGAGACCATTGGATTGGGGGAAGAGGGGTATTAACCATCAGTTCAACATGGTATCTATTGTTGATCAAATCTCTATCATCCACTAGATTCTCAGGGATATCAACAAGTCCCAAATACTCTACCTACTTGAGAGACAATCTACTATAGTCCATATTTCTAATGTCTTTTGCTATCCTCAAATCAACCCAAACATCTTCGATCATAGGCTCGTGAAATTGGGTATTCCTTTTGATTATATCCTTTACACCTCTGAAGTCAAATTTTTGTCTCTTTTGAAATGATTCATGGTTACGAGTTGCATTTCAGTCTCCATAACTCTAGATTTTCTAGCGGTCAATACTGAGAACCTACCAATTTCAATTAGGAACCTAAAATCAGGTTTCTTGAGTTCTATCTACTTATTATGTATGATGATTATTTGCCTACACAGCTCCATTAAGACCAATTTACCTAAAGGGAATCTTGGGAGCATATAAGGATGACCTTGGAAAAAGCCAACCCGTAAATAAAAAAAGAAGCGAACTACAAGAACATACATTTGAAGTCATTCACAACTGTCTAGGCTTCATCTGAAACTCTTTTCTATTCTATTTAGATATCAAAGAGACACAAAAATACTACAAATAAAGCATCATTTACCCTTCTAAAATGGTGGATAAAACCATTTAATGTTAAATGAGGGTAATATTGATATACCGGGGTTACTCTCTTGTCTCCTTCTAATGTTAAACCTAGGAAGGTTCTCATTGACACCATATTATACACCAGGTATGATGTCATGTAGAATTTGGAGGTAGTGGATACTTTCATCAATTGCTCATGAAGAGCATTGCTGATTTGTTCTCCCCAGAAAATAACTTGTTTGCCTCAGAGAATTATCTAAATAAAGGGGTACATCCACTCATGAAATAGTGAAGAAGAAGGTAATCCTCTTACACTACTGAGAAGGGTGATCAGGTAACTGACTTCTTCTATGAAATCAATCCTTGGAAAGCTTCATGGCCATCTTAACAAGTTTTACCTTGGAGTCTTGAGCCATCTATTATTGATTACTTTCTTCGCTCTTTCAGGATCTTTGTCCTATTCCCTTTTTGCTTCAATGAAATCAAGTTTTAATACTTTAGTAGCGGGAGTGCACATGAACACCTTATCAATGAATTCAGAGTCCAGTCTTATCACCACATTACCACTAGTGTCTAACATAGCCCTGGTATCCTTATTTTAGAACTAAGCACAGTGGAGAGTGAACTCAATGTTGTGAGAGGCTACAGGGAAAGAAGAGACTAGATGAATATTACTCTCGATTATCTTCTTCATTTCATGGTTGGGATTTCTTGATTTGGTTCTTTCCACAAACTCAGCCATATCCACGTGACCAATCTCTATATCCCTAATGTTGTTGACATTAGAAGTAACTGAGGTGATTGAAAAAACACCTTGATACTTGTAATTCATTGTCTTCAACTTTTTTGGAGAAACCTCAGTCATCTGGAAGGGCTTTTATCAAATGGATGTTGATGAAGAAGGATCCTTGAGAGAAATTGCAACAAGAATCATGATCATGTAATCAGGGGGAAAATGGGCAATCTAAGAAAACTGTATGTTGGTGATCATGACCATAGGAATGCATTTGAAAGGGCTAAGGCACAAGTAGGCCAGAAAGTCAAAGGGAAGCAGGCTCCAAAAAAAATTTCAAAATTTTTTAGAGTTGGGATTTTTGAGAGAATGTATGCAGGGCCACCTGTACATGTGAGGGAAAAAAAATTTGTGCAGGGGTGGCAAAAATTACTACCCTTACATGTGAACTTGGTGCAAGGGCAAAAAAAATTGATGCCCCAACACATGGTTGGAAAACCTCTGTAAGGGCGATGAAAATTAGCGCCCTTGCACAAATGGCAAAGGATGGTGTAATGGCAGCAATTTTCACTATTATCACACTGCTTCATCAGTATTGTGTAAAGGTAGAAAAAATCACCATACTTACACCAGTTAATGGTTTTTTGGATGTTTTTTTGGGTTTTACACTTAGAACGCCTCCTGACGGAAGAGAGAGAGGAGGAGAAAGGAAAAATAAGAAGAAAAAGAGAAATCCTAACATTAAAAGAGAGAGAGAAAAAACAAAAAACAAAACAAAAACTTGGAAATAAAAGAGAAGAATGTAAAACCCTACCTATAAAATCAAAATCCCATGCTTGAAGCCAAAAAAATCATGATCCCACTCATTCACGTAGTCAACTGGATGCAGGGAGGAAGAGCAAATAAGATGGAATGAATCAAATGAGGCTCAAATCAGCATTAAAAAGGTTGAAAACCAATGCCAATCACCTGGTTTACGTGGCCATAAATGTCACACATGAAAACTGAGATCATGTAGGGGTAGAAAAAATTGCCACCTCTACATGTAAGGTGGAAGAAAGATGCAAGAGAGGCAAAAACCACCGCTCCTACATGAAGAGTGTAAGGGTAGTGATTTTTGCCACTCTTGCATGGAAATATGTAAGGGAAGCAAAAATCACCACCTTTACATCTAAGCACTAATAAAAAGTAAGGGTGATAAAAATGCCGCTCTTTTATGTAAATTAAAAACATGTAAAGGTGGCATTTTTTGCCACCTTTGCACGTAAATGAAAAACACTAACTCCTAAAAATTTATCAAAAACTTGACATTCTGATTGCATCAAGACCACAATGAATTTCACATTTCTTGAGAAATTGTAACAAGGGAAAGTTGTGAACTTTTTAGGGAGTTAGTCAACTACACTCAAGATCAAAAGAAGCTTGTCTCGAATGATGAACTTAAAGTGAAATAGATAAGTTTCATAGGGGTTATCCAAAAAATGAGCATAGATAATTTTTAGAATAATAGCTGGTTCCTATTAGGGAACTTCCATCGAGGGAACTTCCATCGATCAAACCTTGAAATAATCAAAGGAAGTAGAAACTAGTCTCTAAGTGCCTTCATCCATGCCATTGGGCTACAGAGTCAAGCTAAGAAAGAAAAAGACACAAAAAACTAGACCAAAATAAATAATGTAAGACTATACAAATGTACAAATGAACTCATCTAATACTTCAAGGATTGAAGTGTTTCAAATGTTTCCCACTATGAGGCAGTGAGAATGGTGTTTCATCTTGATATCCTAGCAAGAATCTATTTTCACCATAGACCTGATGAATGGTAAATGGACCTCTCCACAAAGAATCAAATTTGTCATGCATTCCTTTCAGTTCTCTCCTCTTTTCCCATAACAAGACTTGATCTCTAATTTGAAAATCATGAATCCTTGCTCTTTTGTCAAAGATTTTCTTTACCTAATTTTTATGTGCAATAATCCAGTCTAATACCATGGTTTGTTGCTCATTTAGTTTAATTAGGCACATGATCCTTTTGTCAATAGAATTTTTTAAAGTTTGATCTTCAATTACCTTTGCCAACTTCAGTGTTGGTAGTTCCAAGGTGATTGGTATTTTCACATTCAAAACATACAGGATTTGAAATGGTGACATACCTATTGCCATCTTGGGTGTAATCTTGTCTACCCACAAAACATCAAACAATGTTTTATGCCAAGTACTCTGATTATCATATACCAGTTTCCTGATAATAATAACCAGATTTTTGTTACTTGATTCTGCTTGACAATTTTCTTATGGATAATAGTCAAAGGAGTGGAAAAGAATAATTTCATAATTATAGAAAAACTTAGTAACCTCATGAGAAGAGAAACAAGCAGCATTATCTATAACAATCTTAGCTGGGACCCCCAAATCAGGAGATGATATTTTCTTTAAGGAAATTGCATACCACTTATGAAGTAGCATGCTTAGTTGGAATGGCTTCCACCCATTTGGTAAAATAGTCTATCATGGTGAGAACATAATCATGTCCAACACTTGAAGATGGGTTCATGGTGCCAATGAAATCAATACCTCATTGTTGAAATGGTTCTTCAATCACTACTAGCTTGAGGGGTAATGTGGCCAATTTAGGTTTTCCAACAAACTGTTGACAAAACTCACACCTCTGTACCCAAGTGTACTCATCTTGAAATAGTGTAGGCCAGTAGTATCTAGCTCATAAAATCTTGTGAGCCGTCACTGGTGTAGAAAAATGTCCTCCACAAGCCAAATTATGGAGGGACTCCAAAAGTTTACTTTTTGTGCCTTATCGATGCAACGAAGAAACACCCCATCAAGGCTCTTTTTATACAAACCATTATCCCATAACACGTAGCTAGCAGCCTTCAACTTAACATTCTATTTTTATTTATAAGATAAATGGGAAGGATACTCACCATAGGTAAGAAAATGAGTGATATTGGAATACCACTCATTAGTAGTAGTGATGAAGAGATTTGTAGGCACGTCTTTGACCTTGATTCCTTCATGTCTTGTTTCCTTTGGTATGTTATCAGCAATCAGTTGGCAGAGACCTTTTCCCTACATGAACTTGGTAGGTTTGATATCAAGATCAAACTCCTAAATCTTAGCAATCCAATTGCTCCTTTTAGTTCCAAACTCTTGCTGAGTTAGAATGGACTTCATTATTGTATCAGGCACCAGAATAATAGTATGTGAGTTCAGGATATAGAATCTGAAATGCTTTACTGCCTTAACCATAGCATAAGCATGCTTCTCCATGTTTGAATATTTCAACTCATGAGCTTTGAGAGGATAACTCATAAATTATATGGGAGATTCCACACCTTCTTTGTTTTGTTGGACCAGAATATCTAAAAGTGTATGTTCAGAAGTGTAGTTGTATACTACGAAGTCTTTGGTATAATCTAGGCAAACCAGGATTGGGGCATGGGTGATTGCTTTCTTGATATCTTCAAATGCTGACTTGCCTTTTGTAGTCCAATGGAAAGTGGCTTTACCCTTCATCATGTCTAAAATTTAGTGAGTCCTCTCTGTGAATTTTGGAATGAATCTTCATAAAAAATTCACCTTTCCAAAGAAAGAATGAACTGTAATCTTACTAGTAAGAAGAGTAAGATTTTAGATAGATTTGAATCTTTTTGAGTCAATTTTTATGCCTTCTTAGGATATAGTGTGACTGAGAAGTTTACCTTATATAACCCCAAAAATTGACTTTGTGGGATTAAGAGAAATACCATTTTGCCAACAGCGTTCCAACACTTGTTGTAAATGATGTACATGATCAAGACGATGTTTAAAAAAAATGGCCAAGTCATCAAGATATATTACAATAAAGTTCCCTATTACATCTCTGAAGGAAAGATCCATTACTCTCTAGAAGGTGGTGCTAGCATTGATCATAAAGCTCCTCAAAGCTATCCATCTTTTCCAAAAAAGCAATGATTTGATTGTCATCGTTAAACACCTACCAATGATAAGCATTATCTAGTACACTTGGTTAAAATACCAGCTCAATAGTGTACTTGTCCTCTTTGAAATCCTTATGGGGAACCATGAGGGTTGCAGAGACAGCCAATGAATCTGCATGATCATTGAATTCTCTCAGCACAACATAAATATTGAAAGCATCAAAACTTTCAATACAATCCCATACAAGATTGTGATAATGTCATAATATTTCATTTTTGGTTTGGTACAGGTTCCTTACCTAACAAACCACCAGTTCAGCATCTCCCCAAGCATGAAGAATATTAATACCTTTAGCATGAGTAACTTTCAATCCAAGTAACAAAGATTCATACTCAGTGGTGTTGTTGGTATTATTGAACTGAAACTTATACGAATAAGGAAAAATTTCTCCTTGAGGGGATATCAAGATAATTCTGGCTTCAGAACAGATAGAAGAGTAGCTACCATCAAATTCTTGAATCCAGACATCATTAGAATTTGGTCTTTTCAAATATTTATCTTTGTTACTAAGGGAAGATCCTTTGTTATCTAAACTTTTCTCTAACAATTCTTCTGATTTCCTATCTAAATTTTTTGAATTGTCACTTAAATAAATTTTATCTGATGAGCTAAAAACATCTTCAATGGTCAGAAAATAGTCACCCATTCCTGATGATTCAAATAAAATTTGAGCTTCAAGGTCTGATGTTTGGGTGACAATAAATTTTGACTCTTTCTTCGAAAGTAATTTTTTCATGATGCCTTTAATAGGTATCCTTGCTTCATACAGATCCATATTCAGCTCTCCACCTACATCTTTGCAAAAAAATTGTCTTAGCAAGATACCATAGGAAGCTAGAACATCAGCCACCAAGACTGTCATTTTGATCCTTTTATCTGGAAAAGCTGTGAATGCAAACTAGGCATCTTTGATTTGACCTAGGAGTGGTACTTGTTTGTTTTCCATGGAGAAGCATCTCTTAAAAGTCTTAGTTAAGGTGAGACCAAGAAAGTATGCTACCTTGGTGGGCATAACACTGTCAGAGGCTCTGAGTCTATTATACAGTTGCTTAATTTGTGACCATTTATCAAAAGGGAAACATAGAAAGGTTCTATTTTCCCAAGGGCAATAGGAGGAATAACAACAAGATTATTCTGAGTGGATTTGTTCTTTGAGGAATCAGGAGTCATCTTTGGAAAATCTTATCCTATAGGGATGGTTTTGTTTTTTATGTATTCAACTAACCTATCAAACTATTCAAGATTGGCTCACAAGTACTCAACTTCGGTCATTTGAATCTTAGTCTTTCTATCATGATAAATTATATCAAATAATTGGAATGAACTAGAAATAGAGGAAGGAAGTACATCATCCTGATCTTTATTTAGTGTGGCACTGGTCTGAAGAATAGAAGTAGAAGGTACAGGATGGTATGAGGTACTTACTTTCTTATTGGTCACTAGGGCCTTTGATTATAAAGGCAATGAAGTCTCCCATTTATCAATTGAGACTACTGGCTGAAGTTCTCCTACCTTTCCTTTATCAGATTATTGAGTTGACTAATTTTGGGACTTAGTAAAGACAACATATGATCCATCAAATACTTCTTTTTTCTTAGATTCATCTTGGTATTGTAGAAAACCAATATTAGAGTCACCAGCTAATTCTTCTTCTCTTTTTGCAAAGAGATTAGCATCATCTTCCTGGTCCAACTCAGGTTGGAAAGAGAGATCATATTCAATTTCATGATAACTGACTATTGAGTTGATTGGTGTTGCTTCAATGGTGAGATTACCCTGTGTAGAAGGAAGATGGTTGGATTGTCCTTGGTTTTTACTAGTGCTACCTTGATATGAATGATTGGTAAATGTCCTTCTTGGCATCTATTGATAAGGAGGAGTAGACATACCTTGCAACATTTGCCTTTTCAAAGCTAGAAATTCATTTGGCAACTTTTGCACCATAGGATCTATGGTGCTCATGGAAGAACTTTCAACATATGAGGAAAATTTATTCTTATTTAAATATTTCTTAATCTTACCTACCAGGATAAGATCATCTTCAACCTTAGTAGCCAAATTTTGGGCTACAAAAATATCTATAGGACCAGCTTGCCTCAACAGAAAACTTACTTTAGAAAGTTGAGAGTTGATGAAAAAGCACTTAAGATTCTCTGGTGTTGGTTGAGTAATTATAGAAATTTTGTTCCTTAGCTTATTGAATTTAGAAATGAAGTCTCACATAGGCTCATGGGGTTCTTTATTCATTTGCGTAAGATGAGCCAACAAGGCATGTGCATCTTCAGTGGGTTTGAACCTAGTCTTAAACTTGGATTTGAGAGTGTTCCAATCAGTTATAGTTTGAGCTTGAAGGTGATAAAACCAATCTATAGCTATTCCTTACAAATTTTCTACAAAAAGTCTCACCACTATATCTTCATATTCCATGCCTATCACACCACATGCTATGTAAAAAGTAGTAATATGCTCATCAAGATGGACTTTCCCATCACCATAGAATTTGGACAAATTCTTTCTCAAACTACGAGGCAGTTCATGTAAAGGTGGGGTTAGATTGAGAGGACTAAAATAGTTACCCCAAGGATCTTAGGCTTCCATGATATGATGATTAAAGGGAGAGATAACAAATCTTTGTGGGGTAAGTATGGATAAAACTCTACTAGCACTAAGACTAGAAGCTTCGTCTAGTATTAGAGATCTAAAGTTGGTAGGAGGAAAACACCCAGTATGTTGAAGGTGAGATGGCGGAGGAGAAATATCAAAATTATTTCATCATACCAACTCGAATACAGGATCAAAAATACCTTGAGCTCTCTAGCTTTACATGTACAATGGATCTACCAGAGTGTAAAATGGAAAAAGGACTGGAAATGATTCAATTTGAAGCTTGAGGATTTAAAGTGCATGTTCGTGTTCCCAGTAGAGTTGCCAAAAGATATTGGGTGAATATTTTGTCATCAACTGAAGGCAAAATGGGTATATCAACCACAGTATAATGAGATAAATCTCTCCTCTCAGCAAGGGGAGGCTCCCTATAAACTTTAATATACTAATATAAACTAAAAATAGACTCAGTGGTGAGATCATACCATCCATCTCTCTTTTTTCATAGATGATGTTCACAAGGCAAAGGAAAATTCCTGTGTAATAACTAAAAACAATCCTCTTCTTTCAAAAATGATGTCCAGTAAATAGTAGGAAAACTTCCCAGGTAGTAACTGGATCCACAAGAAACCCACGAAAGCATAAAGTCTTTCATTATTTCTCTTACTAATTTAGGACAAATAAAATTGTAAAATGAAGTGCATCTCAAAATCTTCACCGAAAACAACAACAGAGTATAAGATCATAAAGGATAAAAGTAATACAAAGCCTTTCTAATACCCTTTTCACCAAAACATAAGAAACACAAACCAAAGGTAATTATAGCAGTATAAAGTCTTCATAATTAACTTTAGAACATCTTCCAAGTAATTTCCACATACTCTGCTTATTTAATCAAATAAATGAGATATTATTAGGCAAAAGGACAGAAGAACAATTTCTTAAATAACATGAGTTATTCCAATGCAAAGTTTGAAAAGTAACCCGCTTTCTCATTCATTCAAGAAAATATGATTTAAAATCTAAGCTCAAAGTCTCAAAAAACATCTCAATTTAGGCAAAGATTTTTACTTCTAATTACCAAAAGATATCTATTACAAAAGAGGCTCTCTTTATTTATATAGAGAATCCTTGAGAATTTAGAAAAGACTTAAATATTCTGACCTAGTCAAAGATAGAAGTCTTTGTTGACTTTGGAATTTCCATATTTTTACATGTAATTACACATGACAAAAGTACGTGTACAAATGTCTAAAGTGGTTACAAAAGTACATTTGAAAAAAGGAAATTAAATTAAAGGAAAATTGATTCAATTTGCAGCTCCATCTTTCTTTACATGAGCATTGTACATGGTGATAGATGCTTGTATCCTGATACTATCTTGAGTAACAGTATTCTTGAAAATCATTTTCACCCTGCTTATGGCATCTTTCACTGTTGTAACCAATTTTACATGACTAGTTAACCTGGTTTTTAGATTACCTAGAGTTAACTAATTATCCAGTATATTGTCCACGGAGGCTACCAAGAATGGTTTATCTTCAAATTCCTTTCAAAATATATTTTTAAATTCTTGAACCATTTCTTCTGCTAAAAGGAATTGGTTGTGTTGTGATGTAAGCTTGCAAGGCAGCTCCTCTAACTTGTGAAAAAGACTGATGTCACTTTGCTCACTGAGGTCCTTTGATGATTCAAAGTCACTGGTCAATTCCTTAAGCACCCAACTCCTATTTATCAATGCTTATTTAGTCTCAGTATAAGAGTCTCTATTAGTAATGACACCAATTGATACTAGGGTGATTATTTTCAACTTCTTCATATCCATCCACTTGTCAAGATACTTTTTAATGCTTTCAATATCCTGAGAAATGATATTGATAAGGTCATCTAGTTCTGCTCTCACTTTCTTCATCTTACCCATCTTCTCAAATAACTTTGTGAGAAAGGAAATTCCTTGTGTATGCATCTTTTCTAAGTACTCTTCAAGTACTTTTCCCTTGCGATAGGTCATTTCTACTTTCTAAATCATAGGGTCATCAATGGAGATAGCCTCTAGAGTTATTATTTCTGGAGTGAAAGTTATTCTCATTATTACCACAGTCAGTTGTTCCACCATTGCTTTATAATGGTCTTTCATTTCTCTTTCTCTATCAAACTTTTGAACCAAGATGTCCATAGCTAACTGCATATCGCTCTTAGCACTTTCATGAGTTATCTTTCCTAACTCAATTCAAGAGATATAGTAGTCATTTACATCAGAATTTTCAAGAGTTATATCATGTGGAGGTTTTGCTATTTCCAAAAATTTGTGCCCTTTATCCTCAATCATCTTTGAAAGGATTTTTGGCTTTTTGGGAGTGTTGACTTTAGCTGACACCATTTTATTGAAATTAAAGTCATCTAGAGAGATGATCAATGTTTTCCTTTTGGGTGTATAAGTCAATAACCAAGGTAAGAGGGTAGAAGTACTTACATTAGTATCAATATCCATAGTTGGCATTACTGGAGTTGCACCTATACTAGTGGTGGAAACAATGGGTTGGGTATCAGTAAGAACTGTACCTACTGCTGAATGATCAAAGGTAAAACTATCTATGATATCAAAAAATGGAGATGACAAACTAGGGATTGACCCTAAAGAATGAAGAACATCTCTAGAATCACCTTGAGGGTCATCAAAAATAGTTTTGGAAGGAGAGATAGCTTTAGAAGAGGGAACACTGATTGGAGAAATAGGTGGAGTTACAACAAGTGAGCTAGGTGAGGATGAATAAATTCCCATTTTTGGCTATACACTTTCTTATGAAGATAGAGTTTCCTTTTCTTGTTGATCCATGGGCCTACAATCAGTCTCCATTTGCTCTATTTTTAGTTCTCCAATGCTTTACTTTTAACCCTCCATATCTATTGTCCCCTCTTTTTCTACAACTTGTGACTTTTTGTCATAAAGATGATCCTAGGCTTATGTGGCCTATCAAAAGTAGGGATATCACTTTTATTTTTCATCTTATTTTCTACCCTTCTCCTTGTTTCCTCTTGAAATTCAGATTTTGATCCTATGATGAACTCTTTCAAGGTGATTCTCTTATTCGCTAACCAATCATTGGTGCTTGCAAATATTGGTTTGAACCTTTTCCTCAAAGAAGTCAACTCCTTCTAAGACCATTGGATTGGGGGAAGAGGGGTATTAGTGATCTATTCAGCATTGTATCTATTTTTGATCAAATCCCCATCATCCATTAGATTTTTAGGGATATCAATGAGTCCCAAATACTCTATCTTCTTGAGAGAAAATCTACTATAGTCCATCTTTATGATGTCTTCTGTTGTCCACATATCAACCCAAACATCTTTGATCATAGGCTTGTGAAATTAGGTCTTCCTTTTGATTATATCCTTTACACCTCTGTAGTCAAAGTTTTGTCTCCTTTTTAAATAATTCATGGTTACGAGTTGCATTTTAGTCTCCATAACTCTAGCTTTTCTAATGATCAATACTGAAAACCTGTCAATTTCAATCAAGAACTTGAAATTGGGTTTCTTAAGTTCTATCATTTTATTGTGTACGATGATTATTTACTTACATATCTCCATCAAGACTAATTTATCTAAAGGGAATTTTGGTAGCATATAAGGATGACCTTGGAAAAAGCCAACCCATAGATAAGAAAAAGAAGGGAACTATAAGAACATATATCCGAAGTCATTCACAATTGTCTAGGCTTCATCTGACACTCTTTTTTATTCTAATTAGGGATCAAAGAGACACAAAAATACTATGAAGAAAGATTCATTTACCCTTATAAAATGGTGTATATAACCCTTTAATGTCAACTAAGGGTAATATGGATATACTGGGGTTACTCTCCTATCTCCTTATGATGTTAAACCTGGAAAGGTTCTCATTGACACCACGATATACACTAGGTATGACATCATGTAGAATTTGGAGGTAGTGGATACTTTCATCAATTGCTCATGCAGAGCATTAGTTATTTTTTCTCCCCAAAAAATAACTTGTGTGCCTTGGAGAATTATCTTAATAAAGGGGTACATCTACTCGTGAAACAGTGAGGAAGAAGGTAAACCTCTTACCCTATTATGAAGGGTGATCAAGTCACTGACTTCTTCTATGAAATCACTCCTTGGAAAGCTTCTTGGCCATCTTGACAAGCTCACCCTTGGAGTCTTGAGCCATCTATTATTGATTACTTTCTTCGCTCTTTCAATATATTTGTCATATTCCCTTTGTGCTTCAATGAAATCAAGTTTTAATACTTCAGTAGTGGGAGGCACATGAACACATTATCAATGAATTCAGAGTCCAGTCTGATCACCACATTACCACTAGCATCTAACATATCCCTAGTATCCTTATTGTAAAACTGATTGCACTGGAGAATGAACTCAGTGTTGTGAGTGGCTACAGGGAAAGAAGAGACTAGATGAAAATTGCTCTCGATTATCTTCTTCATTTCATGGTTGGGATTGCTTGATTTGGTTCTTTCCATGAAATTAGCCATATCCACATGACCAATCTCTAAATATATAATTTCATCAACATTATAAGTAATTGAGGTGATTGGAAAAACACCTCGATACTTATACTTCATCATCTTCAACTTTTTTGGAGAAACCTCAGTCATTTGGAAGGGCTTTTATAAAAAGGATGTTGATGAAGAAGGATCCTTGAGAGAAACTACAACAAGAATCATGATCATGCAATCAAGGGGAAAATGGGCAGTCTAGGAAAATTGCATGTTGGTGATCATGACCATAGAATGCACTTGAAATGGCTAAGGTGTGAGCAGGCTAAAAAGTCAAAGGGAAGTGGGCTCAAAAAAAAAATTCAAAATTTCCCAGAGTTGAGATTTTTGAGAGAATGTATGCAAGGCCAAAAAAAATTACCACCCTTTCGTGTGAGGGAAATTTTTTTTTGAAAACATGGTGAAAATTTCCACCCTTACACCAGTTAATGGTTGCTTGGATGTTTTTTTGGGTTTTATGCTTAAAACACCTCCTTAGAGAAGAGAGGGAGGAGGAGAAAGGAAAAAGAAAAAGAAAAAGAGAAATCCTAACATTGAAGGAGAGAGATAAAACATAAAATAAAATAAAAACCTAGAAACAAAAGATAAGAATGCAAAACCCTACCTATAAAATCAAAATCCCACACTTGAAGCTGGAAAAATCATGATCCCACTCATTCGCATGGTCAACTGGATGTAGTGAAGAAGAGCAGACAAGATGGAATGAATCAAATGAGACTTAAATCAGCATTAAAAAGGTTGAAAATTGATGCCAACCACCCATCATGCATAACCATAAATGTCGTGTGTGAAAAAGGAGATCATGCAGGGGTAGCAAAAATTGTCGCCTCTGCATGTAAGGTGGAAGAAAGATGCAAGAGCAACAAAAATTGCTGCTCCTGCATGAGGAGTGCAAGGGCAGTGATTTTAACCGCTCTTGCATGGAAATATGTAAGGGAAGTGAAAATCACCACCTTTTCATCTAAGCACCAATAAAAATCAAGGGTGGCAAAAAATGTCGCTCTTGTATGTAAATGAAAAACAACATGTAAGGGCAGCATTTTTTGCCACCTTGGCATGTAAATGAAAAACACTAACTCCTAAAAATTTCTCAAAAACTTGACATTTTGATTGCATCAAGACCACAAAGAATTTAAAATTTCCTTAGAAATCGTAACAAGGAAAAGCCATGAACTTTTCAGGGAGTTATTTGATTATGCTTAAGATCAAAAGAAGCTTGTCTCAAAAGATGAACTTAGAGTGAAATAGACAAGTTTCACAGGGGTTGTCCCAAAAATGAGAGTAGTTGAATTTGGGAAAAATAATGTACTCAACCTTAAAATTAGATAAATCCACTAATGGTTTATTATTTATTATCCATGAGATTAGGCACTCATATAAGAATAAGGCTCCTCTACTAGTGCTGTTTCTGTGATCTTGACTCCTAGCCTAATTTGCATTTGCATAGGTTACTAGATCAAACTTCTTGCTCCTTGAGTACCATAATCCATACTCCATAGTTCCCTTTAGATACCTAATTATCCTATTGACTTATTGTAGATTAATTTCCTTAGGATCTACTTTAAATCTTCCCAAATACTTTATATTTGCATGATCTCAAGTCTAAAGGCAATAATATATAACAAACTTCCAATCATTGATCTATATTTTATCTAATTAGCTCTTGAAGATTCATCCTCCTTATTTATATTACATATTATAACCATAGGTTTACTTAAAACCTTTAAATATACCATTTCAAACATCTTTAACATATATTTTATATACTTGACTTGTGAAATGAACATACACTTTTCAGATTGACTTATTTGAAGTCCAAGAAAGAAGGATAGTTCTCTAAGCATAAAAATTTTAAATTTTGACTTTATCACCTTTGCAAATGCCTTGGTCATGTTTTCACTATTTACACCAAATATTCTATCATCCATGTAGACCACCACTATCAACTAATGGTCATGTTTAGTCTTGATATACAAGTTACTATCTACAACTCCTCTCTTGAAAACTTGGTCCAGAAAATAATTGTCTAGTTTAGCATACCAAGCTCTAGGGGCTTATTTTAAACCATATAGATCCTTATTTAAATTTTACATATTTAATATTATCATTCAATAATAATCCCTTATGTTTCTCAATGTACACTTCTTCCTCAAAGTTCCCAATTAGAAAAGCTAACTTGACATCTATCTGATATATCTTGAAGCCTTTGAAACCTGGATAGGTAATAAACATCATAATAGACTCGAACCTTAATACTAGAGAAAATGTTTCCTCAAATTCAACTCATTATACTTGATCATTTCCATTTCATACTAGTCTAGCATTTCTTCTATTGACTTCTCCATTCTCGTTCAACTTGTTTTCGAACACCCATTTTGTATCGATGATATTTTTATTTTTAGGCCTAGGTATTAACTCCCAAATCTCATTATTATCAATTTTATTTAACTCATCATTAATATAATCTATCCAAAACCTATCTTCACTTACATTTACATATATTTTAGGTTCAAATTTAGGCAATAAGATAGTATTCTCTTGATTAACATTACTCACCATTTTTTTCTTATTTGTGTACCTGCATTCTTTTTCTAATGATCTAAGATTCAAGATGATCCTTTTGAATCAGCCTAGAAGGACCTTTTGAGTCCTTTCTCTCCTTAATTTCTTCTTCATCCTCATCTATCTCTATTTATCCTTCACCATTATTTGATTGATAATATGATTTTTGTGTCTCATCAATCTTTACATTTATGATTTTGACTATATTTTGCAACCTCTTATTGTAGCATATGTAGGTAGTACTAACTGATGAATATCTAAATAAAATACCTTCATCATACCTTGAGTCAAAATTTTCTAATTATTCCTCATATCTATTTATATAACACTTACTTTAAAACACCTTAAAATGTTTAACACTAGCATGTCTGCCATTCCACAATTCTTATGGAGTCTTATCACCATTGATCCTAATATATCCTCTATTAAAAGTATAAACTATAGTACATATATATTATCTATAGTATCCATCAGATAAATTTGACTCATTCAACATGGTCCTTACCATTTATTGAACTATTCTATTATTTCTTTCAACTACCCCATTCTGTTGAGGTGTTCTAGAAGCTAAGAATTGTCTTCTTATTCCATTTACCTCAAAAAACTCATCAAACTCATTTAACCAAAAATATTCTCATTTTTCAGACCTAAAGCATTTGATCTTCACATTCATCTCATTTTCAACCAAATCCTTGAAATTTTTGAGCTTACTTATAGTTTTTAACTTCTCTTTCAAGAATGATACCCAAGTCATTATTGTGAAGTCATCTATAAACAGCATGAAGTTGTTATCACCTTAAATGATTTAAATCCTTGTAGGACCACATAGATCAGTATTAATTAGTTATAAAGGTTATTAATAGAGTATTATTTAGAATTGAATATTTTCCTAGTTTGCTTACCATGTTGACATTTTTTGCAAAGAACATCTACAGGTTTGGAAATTTTTGGCATGTTCTTCACGCATCCCTTGGATGTGATCTTGACCATATTATCAAAGTTAAAATGACCTAACATCATATGCCATAACTAAATTTCATCTACCTTACTCATAAATCACTTCTATATTGTGATATCATTCAATACATATAGATTTTTCTTAGTTCTCTTAGCTTTGATAATCAACCTACCTAATTTTGCTCTTCTTATCTCACATACTTTATCATGAAAAGTTAGGATATGTCATTGGGTACACATTTGAATTATTCTCAACAAGTTGTGTTTCAATCTATCTACATACAATACATTTTCTAATTTGGTCTTCCCATTATCCAAGCTCAAGGTACCTTTGCCAACTATATTAGTAGATGTGTTATCTCCAAACCTTATTGATCCTATGGTATTCTTATTCAAATTAATGAATTTTTTCTTATCTCATGTCATGTGACTTGAACAATCAAATTCTATGTACCACTTCAAATCTTCATTATAAGCATGAAATACATTTTGAGCTATTATTAATTCTTCTTCTCTATATTCTTACTTCTCCTTCATCTTACCCATAGGGTCTACTTTCTTGATCCATTCTTTAGTATCATGAATATATATTTTCTTAACTTGATCAGTTTTCCTCGTAGGTCTTATCTTATAATATTTTTCAATGTGTCCTCTTTAGTTGAAGTTATAACATAGGATTCTACTTCTCCATTTACATTCAATAGCTCTATGTCCAAATTAACCACAAGAGAAAAATAACCATTGAAATAATCCACATACTTTGACTGTCTAAAATATATTTTTTATAATAATTTGATGATACACCACTACCTTTGATATAATTTGATTGAAAAAAACCCTTCTTGGCTTATTGATGATTAACTTCAAACATGACCACTTCTACATACGTCTTTATTCTACCATCATTATCACTCTTTAATAGATTATTGAATTTTGGAAACTAACTCCCCTTGGAATCAATTTAGTCTTTTTTAAAATAAAGACATTTATTATCATGAGAGGATGTTTGTCTATCCAAAAAATTGTTAATCTTTCCACTACTTTCCTCAAAATTCTGATATGTCTTCATCTTGATTGCATCTTTCTCTACTTGTGCCTCTAAAGACTTTACTTTCATTCTAATCTAGGTGAATTATTCCATATTATTATTCTATTTTAAACAAAATTTATAATTTATTTCAATTACTATGGATAAACATTCATTTTAATAATAACCAACACTTTCATTATCGCAATCCGTATATATGCTCCAAAGATCTCCCTTAGATTATTAGGCCTACATAAAGAACCTTTTTATGCAACCAATTTCGGGAATAAAAAAACTAAGAGGGGGGTTGAATAATTTTACAAACTTGATTTAAATTCTACTTATCATTCATTAATCATTCAAACTAATATATAGATATAACAATGCATAATCAACCATTCATATGAGCATGAAGCAGAAACTTAACACATGAACACTAGAGATATTTGTAAAACACTCATGGGGGATAAAAAAAAATAACACACATATTTTAATACAATATTATAATAAGTTAATAAATATTTATTGAGTTTCCAACCCTATAAGGAGCACCAACCCCTCACTAGTCAAACACCAACTCAACTAGGCCTTTAACAAGCACTAATTTGTAAGGAAGCACCAACCTCCTAGGTAACTCAGTACCAAATAAGCCACATGGAAAATTTTATCACCTTTTGACACATTATTATCACTAAAATAATTATTAACACCTTCTTTTTCTCTTCACACTCTATAATTCCTCTCAAAAAGCCTATCAGGCCTCTTCACTCAACTATCTCTCGTCTTGACTAAACTAGGTCATATGACCTTAATCATCATATATATAATCAATATTATAAATTCATGACATATTAAAAACACATATTTTATGTTCTATAATACATATAATTTTTTTCCAAAATTTTATTCGATTTGTTCATCTCCTCAATGTCTCAACTAGTCAAATTAGGCCTATTAGACCTTTTTCTTATATTTGACTCTTGATTTCACACACCTTGGTAAAAAAAACATAAAAATAATTTTATAACCTTTATAATAGATTATAAAACATGTTTCACAAGTGATAAAACCATTACATAGGTCGGTCACCACCCATAAGGACCAAAACCACCATTAGGCCTAAAGGAGACCTAATGTAATTAAGCTTTCTCAAAGTGCATGTTTCACCTTAACCTCCTTGGAACATATTGAGCCTCCATATATAGATTGAAAAATTAAAACATGATTAAATCATACATATGATAATATCACCTTATGTCCTTGATACCATTTATCTCATTTCACTCCTTGAACCACACCATTAGGCCTACTCATAATTAGGCCTTCTCACCGCCAAAAAGTCTGCTTTAAAAATATGAAGTATACACTCAAATTTTCCACATAATAATATTAAATTATCATATTTATATAACCTAAATTACCTTAGGATCATCATCATGTCCATTATACTACAACATACATGTAAAAAGACCTCAAATTGACTACTTCCATATGCTCACTCAAAACATCAAATGGGCTTCAAAACCTAGTCAAGAACCTTTGATTTTTCACACCTTCATAGGAATTTATCATGAATAAAAATATATTAAAATGAACCTATGATATATATATAAACACTTAATATGGATTATATTCTTCAAATCTATGTATAATGACTCAGGAACATCAAACTTACTAACACATAGAAAAATGCTTGAATGCTTCAAAACACAGTCATGAAAATAATTACTAAAACCCCTGTATATTCACTCTCATGATATTAAAATGGGTTTATATGATACTAAAACATCCTTATAAAATATTTAAACAAATATATTATAATTTATAATAGTAATATTAGTCTTACAGACCAATCTCATGTCTTTATTGTACACAAACCTCACTATGTTAGACAAGTCAGACTGAGATCAACTTTATACCATACATACACATCTCCAAAACTTATATCCAATATGTATATGTGATACATGTATTTAATAATAACCCTATTTAATTTTATCCATCTTTAATCCATATAAACACATTCCTAATCTCATTCCCACTTCTGCCTCTTTTTCTCATTGTCTTCCTCACTAGGCCTTTTAGCAATAGGTCAAATTCCATGACCAGTTTATCATATTTGAAGTCACTAACCTAATAATAGAATTACATTGACACAAATTAAAATTATCACACATCATCCTCCAATAATTTTCATGCTTTGACCTGGTCAACCCTTCTTGTTAAATTAAAAATCTAAGAAACAAGGGTTTTCCTATAGCTTCCACTCACTCTTCTGATAGACCAATGCCACTTAGAGGTACCTAGGATATTTCTATACATGATCCAATAATCAAAATAGTTTATAAAACTCATTATTATCCATTTCTATCAGTATCTTCCATATCAGGTAATTTTTAGGGTTTTAGAGAGGGTTTAGACTACTTTCCACTCTTAATAATCATTCATAAAGCTTAGGCCCTCAACCTAGAAACTAATGATAAGAACATTAAACTAGGAACCTTCCCCAACTACCATGAACTACTTGGATCCTCATGAAAATATTTCACATGTTAACGAGCATAATAAAATCCTTCTTAGGTTGTAATACCTCATTTTATGCACACATAAGACCTCAAATCCAAATTTCATGATTTCTATTTTAGACTTTAATCTTATACTTGGTAAAAACACTTGAAATAACCTATTACACCTCTAAAAATTCTATAATTATCTCTATCACCTTAGAAACTAAATTTTACCCCTGATTAGGCCATACTAGGTCTCTTTGTACATTAGGCCTATACCTATAAACCATATTTAGACCTTGAATACACATTAAAACCTCTTGTAATAAAATTTACATCTCATAATTATGTCATACAACCTCATACTATGCTAACACACTATCAAACTTATTTTTACAAGCCTCAGACTTCTCACCTCAACATGTAACCAAGCTTATACCTTTGCATTAGGTATCTCAAGTACATGGCTCATGAAATCAACCTCAAGAGCACAAAAGAAAACTTAGAAGGACATCAATGACACTTTCATGACATCAAAGACAAATCCATATATACCTTAAAATACATTCTCAACAAGGTGTTCCTTAATAATGGCTTGGTCCTAAACATTTGTAGTAAAAATTTCCTAACCATTATGGTTGTTATCACTAATCTTATTAAAAAATTAGTTCTCCATATCAAGTTATTTGATAATTGATAACACCCTTTGATTGGAAAAATCACATTGGATGTGAAATTGGGACCAAAAATAGTCCCAACCACTTTTCAGGTAATGTTTCAATATTTACATTATAATCTAATCTTGGTTAGACCATGGATATATACAATGGTGGTTATCCCATCCACTTTGCATCGATGTGTAAAATTCATATATGATGGGTCCTTATTTATAATGCTTACCAATAATTATCCCTTCAAATTTTTCAAAATGATGCATTTTTATATAGAGGACATTCCTATAGTGGTACCACCTACATAATGTATCCTACTTGAGAATATACACAATTTCAAAATAGGTGAGTCAAGTATAATGACTCATTTATCTCTAGATGCAAATAAAAAACAACACACCAAGATGCACATAGATACACATCAAGAGAAATAAAAAATCACCAAAGGAACTAGTGATACCAAAATTAAAATAAATTCAAATAGTTGATATTCATTTATTTATAAATAATAAGTATCAAGATGGCCATGTTTCATATTATTATGATAGTGACTATGATCTAGCCCATAATATTGTAGGTTCTATTTATGGATTGTATAACACCTCAATTTTTTACTCTTGGCAAACTCATAACATGGTTATTCCCCTCAGTTATAGACCTTTCCCTCTTTTAAAAGTCTTGCATCTTCTCTATCTTGTGCCCCTTAGCCTATCTCTTAGTTTGACTAGTCTTATGTTGATTACCTAAGCCTTATATCTTACACAAAATGCTTAAAATGTACTTATCTTCCACATCTACAAGTCCTGAGCCTGTACATATTTTTCTACTCCTTCAACACTAACATTTGGGACATACACTTGTATTGATGTTAGTGTCTTAACCTAATGCAATTGTCCATTACCCTAAAGTTATCTCATTTTAAAATGAAACATATCTTAATGGTTAACCTAAGTTCTTTAATGTGAGTTATTACTCCAAAGGGATTGATATAAATACAAGATCAACTCTCATGCATTCCTCACCTAGAAATACCTGAAAACTTCTTCCCTACTCAGTAGGAAACATACAAAAGGCATTAAATCAAATACTCGAGTAAAGATTCCCTATTTTTTCTTATTTCTATATTAGTCATAGGGACAACATATACATAGTTTTAAAGTATAGAACAAGAAGCCCAAGAGATATATTTTCCAAGTTATAGGTTAGGCCATTGTTATACTTTGTTATCACATATTTCATGATCCACACATAATCCAAGACATAGGGGAAAACTACATTAGTTTGAGTCCTTTTTCGGAGTATTGGATATGTAGGTAGTGCTCATTAATAGAGAAGTTTTTGGGGTCATCTCAACACCATGTTCCCTCTAACCCATTTTCCCCAAGGTCACTATGACTATGAAGAACTAGGGTTTTACAATTTCATGAGGAATGATATTCCATGACGTAGATCTAAATGCATCAAAATGAATGTGAATACAAACTCAAAAGAATCCAAGTGGTTACATATTTTTTTAGTGTGTATTCCATATAGGACACCTATGTTTAACCTATACATTAGCATCAACATAACCATCCTAGGATGACATTAGTATTCATATCTCTAATAGTCAATTTTTTAGAATTAGGTGATTATTTTAGAATCATCTTCCAGTCTAATTTCTACTTGTTCCATATCTAGCACTATGTTAGCATCATAATAAACTAAGTACATTACTTATTTTTAATTTACATACATATCTTAGTTTTACTTTCTATATCCAGCCTATTCTCAATTTTATAAATTTAGTATATGTTATATCTGAGTTTAGCACCCAATTAGCCTACTATAGATTTGATTATCACCCTTGTGAATTTTAATTTTTATATACTCCTTTTAAAGGTAGTCTAAGGCTAAAACTAATTCCTTAGACCAAATACCATTTGAGGGTTAAACATTTGGTGAACCCATACTCTATTATTAAGCATAAAACCCTAGTTTTCATGTAGGGTTTTATCCTTCTTAAAAATAATTCCATTTTACATTTATGCATTTTATTTTTAGATCTGATTTCCATCCTACTTATATGGGCATAGCTTATGAATTCTTAGTTACATTATTTATTAGGCCCTAGTGGTTATGAACTTCATAGTTATATTAAATATTACAATCCTTATGGCATCATTAATAAAACTCCATGCATGGAAGCTTCATTATGATTATTAATTTAATCTACCTGATGATCAATGTGTTGTCCCCAAAAACAACTTTCTCATTTTTGGGACAACATATGAACTATTTTGGTCCTGCATGACAAAAATTATCTCTCCCCTTTTCAAATTTTTTTCTAAGATTTCTAATTCCTCATTTTTCAAGATTTTTTAGTAAAGGGATTAGAAGGTTTAATAGGTTCAAAGGCTTTTACAGGTGAGTCCAATCAAAAGAACCAATTTTCAACACTTAGTCATTTTTCAAGTCGGTTCAACGCCTTGGTTCGATCAGAAATGTCCATTGGCAAGCATCTAAGTAAGGATTAAATAATTAAACCATTGAACCTTGAACCATTTTGGTTCAACGGGTTTAATGGGTTCAAAGGTTTAACGCCATCAGCAAGAGCTAAGTGCATTTGTCAAAGGTTCAAAGTTCAACAATTTCAAGGTTCCATGGCTCCAAGCACTTAGTGAGTTTCAAAGGCTTGAACCGTTTAACCTTGAACCATTTTGGTTCATTGATTCAATGGGCTCAACATCCAAGCAGTTCAATGCACTTGGTTCAAAGATATCAAAGAGACTCAGCTAAATCAAAAGAATGAACCGACCGAACCGTTGAACCTTGAACTACTTTGACGGGTTCAACGAGTTCATGGGTTCAAAGGTTCAAAGGTAGCCTCAGTCAAGGAAAGGAGTGTGCAAAAGAAAAGGATGAGCAAAAAGTGCCAAGTGTTGATGGTGGAAGGTTTCAATATGATGCAGTGGAAGATGCCATGTGTCCCTAGTAAGGATCGGTAGAAGCTGACAAGTGTCGTCATCTGCGTATACCAAAAATGAGTCCTGACTATTTCTATATGAGCTCCTATGAATTAGGAAAATGCTTCCATGTGTCCTCACATATTTTGGTAGAATAAGCCACATTTCACTTGTTTGAAGTGGTGAAACATTCCATGTGTAAGACAAAGCACTCTTAAATGCAGGGACACAGAGCCAAGGAAAGGTTTCCTTCAGACAAATTGTCTGAAGGAATTCCTTTGGACATTTTGTCTAAAGGAAATAAAGGGACAATAGTCCTCTGAAGAAATTAGAGCTTGAAGGCCACTTAGAGGATCCCGAAGGGTAGGTACCCTTGTAGGGGGACACCTGACACTTTGAAATGGACCCTGTTCAAGACCCTGAAGGGCAAGTTCCCTTTGGGAAGGGTCAAACCTCAAAGTGCAATGGAAACTACCAAGTGTCACAAGCTAAGACATAGTCTCTACCAATTTTTAAGTAGTATAACTCACCACGTATCCTATCCCAATGCAGTGGAAGATGCCAAGTGTCTGCATCTGCCCTTCTAGCCTCTAACAAGTTTCAAAGCTTATTTTGGTAAGCTTATTTCAAAGCCATGGATGCCGCCACGTGTCTTCACCTACACCATAGTAAAAAGTAGCCATAGCAAGTGAGAAAGACACAAAGAAGTTGCTAAGGAGAATAATAGGCCTGTGAACGTCAAATTTAGGGCAATTGACTAGCCGTTAACCTTCAAAAGATGAAAGACCCATGGATGTCAAATTTGTAGCAATAAAGTGTCTAATTAATCTTTGCAGGCTTAGAAGGCAGAACCAAATGTGTTTGAAGACCTTAAGGCCAAGGATAAAAGGAAGAAGAGACAAAGAGGGAAACTCAGTAGGAGTTATTTCTAGTAGGTGGAATAGTCCACTAGGTAGGTATTTGGGGCCTACCAGCATTGAAAGCATAGCCTGTTTGTCCCCTTTGGCGTAAAGGCCACATGGACAACTGTGTAGGTAGTAAATGATGGAAAGAGTAATTCAAGCTTGGGAGAAGACAATGGAGATAAATCAACATGCCACAGTTAAGGAATCCACCCTACTCCAGCATGACTCTCTCTAACAAAACCAAAAATGCATCCAAGGCATTAATATGTAGCATGGGTCACTCCATGGGACTAACTGCCAAGCCCCCCTTGGCCTTTATATAATGTCATCTCTTATATCATTTTGAGGGGGACCTTTTTTATGATAGAAGCAAAACTCTACCCAAATTGAAAGGCATATACTGAGACTTTGAGCTCAAATTATTGTTCATATTATTTTATCTGAATGAGAAAGCAAGTTTGCAGATTTTGTGTTGTCATATCTTGTATCATTTTAAAAGATTGTTCTTATGTCTATCTTCTGAATGTATTCTTGTTTATTTAATCTAACAAGTAGAATTAGTGGAAGTGATAAGAAAGGTGTCTTGAAGTCAGCTACTTTCAGACTTTATGCTGTCGTAGTTGTCTTTAGTGTGTGTTTATTTTTTGTTTCTATGTAAAGGACCTTGGGATGACTTTGTGCCCCCATTGTTCTTCGTATCTCACTTTTGGACAGTCAAGGTGTAGACTTTGTGCTACATCTTAGATTTCTAGTTACTCTATACTTTGTTATTAGTTACTTATCACTACCAGAAAGATTCTTGTTGTTTGCAAGAATAAGAACTTTTGAAAGAAGACAAGTGCCTTCTATCATTTCACCAGGATTTCTACTATCCAAGAAGGGATCTAGCTCTTGGTTGAATGTTACTTCTGAAAGAAGAGAAGTACCTTCACCAATCACCCAAGATTTCTTCTTTGATCTATGAGCATCATCTCTGAAAGAAGAGAGATGGATGGTTTCTCCTACCCCCATGTGTTATTTTCAGCTTATATTTATAGTATATAGCGCCTTTATATTTATAGGGAACCTCCCCTTGATGAGAGGAGAGATTATTCCCATTTTGATGTGGTAAACCTAAACATTTGGCTAACCAATCTTCTTATTGTGGTTGATCAGACCTATTTTGTTTATCCATACGTTGATTGACAAAATATTCACCCAATAGTTTTTTGGCGACTCTGCTAGAGAAGGACAAGTAGTTTAAAGCCTCATGCTTCAAATTGAAGAAAGACTAGTCCTTTTCCATTTTTATTTCACAATCAAGCAATTCCACATTATACCAAAAGCTAGGAATCTCAAGGTGTTGTTGACCCTACTTTTGAGTTGGTACAACAAAGTAATTTTGAGTTATTTCCTCCACAAGCTCACCTTCAACGAACTAGGAGTCTTCCTCCTAGCCCTACCAGGTCACCAACACAAGGTAGAGCTTCTCTTTCTACTACTAGCATAGCTTTGCCTATCCATTCTCAACCCAGATTTGTGATCCCACTTTTATATAATCAAATCATGGCTCAAGGCCCCTGGGGTAACTCATTTGGCCCAATCAATCAGCTCAACAAGCTAATAAAGAAGATGGAGGGGCAACATCAACCAACAATTTCAATTTCTAAGCATGGTACCACTCTGCCCTTCCAGCTAAAGGACCTGGTGACTACTAGAAAGGTAAGTACCCCAAACTTTTCTGCACCTTCAACTTCAAATTCACAGTCTAGTTCTCCCCTTCCCAAAACTCAAAAGGATGAACTCCCGTCCTCTGTACCTAGTTCATTTCCAACATTTGATATCATTGACCATGTAAAGAAAACCAAAAATCAAAAGTCTAAATTTGAATTTTTGCAATCCCATGAGCAATTAGACAAATTGGTTCAATGTGTTAAAAACCAAAATTTCCCTGTTGAACAAGTAATTCCCAAAGTGACACATGATCCCCCCAAGAATGCACCCACTAATAACAATCTTGTCATTGCCCCTTCTGTTGCTCCTAGTAGGACTAAACCTTTCTATGTCTCATTGCTAATAAATGGACATCAACTAAACAATTGCATCATTGATTCTCGAGCTTCAAACAATGTCATGCCTACTAAAGTGGTTGAATCCCTTAACCTCACACTGACTAAGACTTTTGGTAGATGCTTCTCCATGGAGAACAAGTAAGTACCTCTACTATGACAAATTAAAGATGCCCAATTTGCATTTGCAGCATTCCCAGACAAAAGAATCAAGATGACTATCTTAGTAGCTGACATCCCAGCATCATATGGCGTCCTTCTTGGGTGAAATTTCTGTAAGGATGTTGGTGGTGAATTGAGTATGGACTTATCCAAGGCAAGGATTCTAGTCAAAGGTGTTATGAACAGGCTGCTCCCTAAGAAAAAAGTGAAATATGTGGTGACCCAGACCTCGGCACCTAAAGCTCAAATTTTATTTGAGTCTTTAGGCATGGGTAACTACTTTCTATCCATAGATGAATTTTATGAGGTATTTGATGAAGCTCCTACAAGTGACAACCTAGAAATGAATTCAGCTAAAATAGTAGAAGAATTGGTAGAGCGCAATGTAAGTGTGGAGGAATCTGTTTCCAAACAAGTTTTCACTTTTCACATTCAAAAGGAAATGAGAAACTAAGATAAGATGGTCTAGGGTTAGATGTTACCTGGATGAGGTCTACGCACCATTATCCAGAAATTGTAGGGACTCCTCTTTGGCTGTGGAGGATGACACCTGCAGAAGAAAGAGACTTAAACAAAGAGATTGTTAGATGGATGTAAGGTGGACTGCCAAGCGATATGCTTGGTCCCAGAAGTGCAAAGACTTTCTTAAGGGATGTCAGTCCACTTTTGATAAAAAGAATGTCTAATAAAGGAAAGAAATGGTGAAAGACTAAACAAAAGAAATAAAGATAAAGCTTACCTATATTCTGCTATCGGTCTGCCACAGTCACCAACGTCAATTAGTCTGTCGGCATCAGTTGGTCAAGGTCACCAACATCGATCAGTCTGCCAATGTCGATAGGGGCGGTGGGCCTGGTGGCTGGTGTCGATCAGGGCAATAGTCTTGGATAGGGTCTAGACAAGTTTATGGTCTGCAGAGTGGTCTGAGAGTCTCTTTGGATGGTTTGAGAGTCTTTTTGAAGGTTTGTATAGGGCTGTAGGGCAGAGAGTATGGTCTGAAAAAGGGGGCAGGTAGAAGACAGAGGCAACAAGGAGATAAGGGTGAGAGAAGGCTCCCAAAGAATAGGTTGGGTTGTGGTTTGGTTGACAGTTTGGTTGATGATGTTAAGAAGAAACAGTAACTAGAAAACTAATTACTAACATAGTCTAAATAATTGAAATGAAAACACAGAAGAAATGCTTACCTGTGGCTTGCTGAAGAAAGAGTGTAGCAAAATGGTTGTTGATGCAGAAGACTTCCTACAAAGTGAGCTCCTGTAGCCTATGGTGTTTGCTATGTGCCTGAGAGAGGAAGGGATTCCAAGAGAGAGGTCTGATTGAAAGATTGGCAGATTGTTTAGGGGATTCACAGATTGGAAAGAGATTGAAGATTGGATTATTGAAGATTGAAAGATCCAAGATTGAAGAAGATTGAAAGATCCTGCATTTGGGACGAGAACGCAGTTTTGAAGGAAACAGATGCCGGTAAAACTATCGATGCCGACCGACTACTGACCAATGTCGGTGACTGGAAAGTGAGTAAAAAGGCTAAAAATAGCCTTTTGTCTATTTTCCCAATTGCCATGTCAGCGGGTCGGGGGAAGAAACGATCAAAGGTGGCTTAAATGAGTGCGAGAGGCTAATGGGAGAATGAAATGGGGGTCTAGGCATTTAAGACTTGGCGTGGGGTAGTGGAGGGAATCCAAAGAGGGGCATCCAAGGGTGGTGAGGTGTCATGGGTGAGAGAAAGAATTATTAATTTAAAATAAGATAATTATTTTAAATTAATAAGACACAGGTTAGGCATAGTTAGAAGTGGAACGGGATGAAAGGGGACCAAGGGGGAAAGAAGGGGAGGACGACCAAGGAGTAGACATGATTTCGGTGTCTACATTTGCCCCTTTTTGTCTTATTGGTTGTTTTTGATGAACTGCAAGACAAAAATAGGAGTTGGTTGCCCTAGGTGTGGGATAAGGTTGATTTTGTCCTGTTGGTTGTTCGAATGAACTACAAGACAAAAATAGGAGGTTGGTTACACCAGATGTGGGATCAGGTATTCCCCCTCAAAGTGGGAGTTGAGGGAAGGGAACCTGAAGTCAGGTGCTGATTTGACAGAGAGTGGATGAAAATGGTGAAGTTAGAGTGAGAACACTGTAATAGTCATGATTGCATGTATACCACTTCACGAGATGGTCAGGTCAAATTATCGTAGGTCAAGGGTCAAGGAGTGCCAAAATTGAAGTAACTGTGCCCCAGCATTTAGTCATAGCTGATCAGGTTATTCAATCTAAGCTATAGCTCTAATGGTCATCGTGTTCCAGGTATCTTGGGCTCAAGAAGTGCTCTTGGAAACACGAAAAAGTCACAAGTAGTGGGGATCAACTTGCTCATGATCCTATACTTGTGAGGGTTGAAATATGGGTTGCAGACAATTTTTCTAACCATTCCTGAGGTAGCATACATGCAAAAACAACCAAGGCAATGTTGTCTTGGAAGTGGTCGGAGGAGCTAGTCACGATCTCTAAGGTCATTAGTCGAGGCAGGTCAAGATAGATAGCTGGTCGAATGAATGGACGGATGAAAGAATGTGGCTGAGCTAACCTCAGAAGATGTTGTGTGATCTGAGTGTTGCCTACATAGCCCTTGTATGAAGGGCCACAGGCCAATGTAGTTCTCCCTAAAAGGGAGGAAGAGGGTCGAAGTTATGGATTGTTTTGGTCAAGGTCAAGTCATGGTCAAAAGGAGGATAGTTTGTCCATCAGGTAGATGAACAAACAGATGTGGTCAAGCTATCCCCAGAAGATGTCCTGTCATCTAAGTGTTGCCTACATAGCCCCTGTTGTTAGGGCCTTAGACCAAAGTAGTTCAAAATAGTTGACAAGTTGGTCAATAGGTTGGTATGGTCATGTGTTGAAATGATGAGGATAAGATGATGTTACAGCCTTTTCCATATTGTGTGATGGTGTATCCTGCAACATTGGTTGAGGGGTCTTTCATCCCTAGCAATTTTCCATATTAGGTGATGGATATACGCTAAAAATGAAATGAGTCTATTTATGCTTTAGCAAGTAATGGTTTATGCTTGACATAAATTGTGTAGTCGATAGTTTCCATGTGTATTGGTGTCCATAGAAACTAGTGTGAATGGTCTATGATAATGTATGATGTCATAATGTCATGTTGTTGGTCTGAAAATGTTGGGTTGGCTTGGTTTGGTTGGAAAATGATGTGGTTGAATATGACCAAAGCGTAGGGGAACTGAAAGGCATCTTTTCTCTTTCATTGACAAGGACCAGAATAATGGAATAGATAGGGATAGTTAGAACCAAAAGCCCCGTTCATGCATTACGTCGTTGACCACTGGTTGTGTTAGAGAGGTAATCAAATCACTTTGACATTAAAATGAGCTCAAAATCCCTTGAGTAGGTGATGTGATATGGGAGGATAGGGTAACCCTTTTTAGTGGAGATAACCTTGCCCCTTTTTATAGGAGACCCGGAGACGACTATAAGCAAAGTCCATGACTTTTTTTCTTTTTTTGAGCAGACTGATCAATGCGGGAAGTCTACATAGAGATGCCATTGTGCTTTGTGGTCATTTGTGAAGCTAATCGATGCGAGAAGCTTCTAAAAGAGTGTTATTTATAGCAAGATTTAGTCATAGCCATCCTTTGAGGGAGTGGTCTATATTTTTGCTTTATATATTTTTGAGGTCTTTGAATAGCTGTCCTTCAAGGGAGCAGTCTATTAGCTACAACAATGATAGTATAGTTGTCCTTCGAGGGAGCAGTCTGTCTTTAGAGTTTGTGACCTTTTGATATTTTGACATCAATTTATTTTTACAAAATTTTGAGTCATGGACAAGACTATAGAAGTGTAAGGGCTCCCTGTTATTAGGACTAAGCATCCATACTTTATAAAAGGGGTATATAGGATTTGTTTAGGGGAATAGGGTTGAAAGGAATGAGGATTAAGAGGATGGGGATGCTCAAGGGACGATCTCAAGTTAAATGTCAAGTGGATGAGTACTTGACTAACAGTAGAATGGTCAAAGATGCAAGGCATTAAGGGGCTCAGGTTTTGATAAGTCCTTGACCCATGCTTGTGCGTGATGATGTAAGGTCCAAGCCAATTAAGAGCAAATTTGCCTCATTTGCTTCTTTCCAAATTGGTCACGTGTTGGTTGATGTTGGACATGAAGTTGGTTGATATGTTGGTTGATGAAGTTGGTTGATATGTTGTCAGATTGTTTAGCTGGTTGATGTTTGGTCAAGGTTTGGTCGAGACTTGGTCGAGGTTGGTTGAATGTTTGGTCAAGGTTTGGTCAATGGTTGGCTGAATGTTTGGTCGAGGTTTGGTTGAATGTTTGGTTGAGGTTTGGTCAATGGTTGGTTGAATGTTTGGTCGAGGTTTGGTTGAATGTTTGGTTGAGGTTTGGTTGAATGTTTGGGCAAGGTTTTGGTTGATGGTCAGTTGAATGTTTGGTTGAGGTTTGGTTGATGATCGGTTGATGTTTGGTTGATGTGTGATTGATGTCTCGTTGATATTTGGTTGAGGTTTGGTCAATGGTCGGTTGAATGTTTGATCAATGGTCAGTCGAGGCTTGGTTGAGGTCGGTTGAGACTTGGTCGATGTTTGGTCGAGGTCATGGTTGAGGTCATGATTCAAAGGTTTGGTTGATGTTTGGTCAAGGTTTAGTTCATATCTAGTCGATGTCTGGTCGAGGTCATGATTAAAAGGCTAGTTAATGTGTTGTTTGGTTGAGGTTGATAGTCAGGATAGAGTCGAGTTCCCCCAGTTACTAGGGAGAATGTTTGATAGATTTAGTGTGAGAGGGTGAGATCCTGATCTACCAAATTGGAGGCAAGAATCTTAAAATCATGGATAGTGACAGAGGCAATGGTTGGTAATGTTTTGATTAAAGTGGTTAGAGGTTGTGGGTCATCAGGTTGGACCTCCATTGATTGTAAGGCTTGGATCAAAGTTTGATGATGCTATGGGGAGTTTTGTATGAGATCATACAAAGATATCTTCACAAGGGTCATGTGGTGAGGTTATTTCACCACGGAGTCAGGGATTGTCTTCAAAGATGCTGGTCGAGGTGTGCCCAAAATAGTAATCTTGGGTCTTGGTTGTGGTGAAGGCTTGGTAGATGGATATATCCAAGGGATAGAAACATGTCTTTTCCCTTTATCCTTTTGGGTCAGTGGGCTACTGGTCAAGTTGACAGTGTTGATTTTGAATAATCGAATTAAAGGCGGTGGAGGGACCATTGTCTGGCAATGGGATCCCAATTTAGGTGATGATGTTTGTGAGGCATGGGATGATGTCGGTGGTTTGTTGAAAAGGTCAAGAGGGTTCCTAATGAAAGGGGTGTCCCTTTTTAGGTGTTAATGAGTGACAGCCTTAAGAGCACAACAACGCTCGGTGTCATGTCTAGGTTTGCGGTGATAGTGACAAAATTTAGTGTTGTCGAACCAAGATGGTCTTGATCCGAGAGTTGATGAGTGGGGCAATGAGGAGGTTTGAGAGGCAAGGGACGATGTTGAAGGTTTGTTGATAATATGGTCAAGAAGAAGGGTGTCTTTCTCCAAATATTGGTGAATGACAACCTTAAGGGCACAACAACGTTTGATATCATGCCCAAGCGTGCGATGATACGCACAAATTTGAGTGTCATCGAACCAGGGTGGTTTTGGTCCGAAAGGTTGATATGGCTTAATAGGTGGAAGGGTTATGCTAGAAGACTGCAACAATTGTCACAGTATCAAAGCATATGAACCTGTTAATGGGTCTGCACATTTTGTTGCAGTAGGGGTTGATGACTTTTGTTATGGAATTGTAGGAGACATTGGTCGTACCATGTTTTTATTTGGCAGTGTAGCCACACATGTAGATGGTAATTTTATGATGAGGGGCGTTGGATGTTTTGGAGGAAATATATGTTTGATGGGTTGAGAGAGTAATGGAGGCGACTTGCCTCTATGAGGTATTAGAGTAGGAAGCACTCTTATTAAGGTAGATGGATGTGGGCCCAAAATAGAGGGCAATGATGAAGGTAGGAGAAGAATTCTCCGATGTGGTTTAGTAGCCTTCTTTAGTTTGGTTTGAGGGCCAATATTGTGCGAGGCAAGGTTAGAGTCTACCCTCACTTGTGGGTGAGTGAGGTTTGATGTAGGCCGAATGTCGAGAGATTTAGTCTCTTTGGGCATGACGGACACTTGTGTGGGTTTGGGCTCAGATGTGGACAGAGATGAGTGAGATGTAGTAATCTCAGGCAAAAGATAAGAAAAAACTGTGACTAGGTCTTTCTCGATCGAAGTGGGTGAAGATACAGGGTCTTCTCTTGGTGGAGAAGGAATCAGAGAATGTGGCTCCTCAAGAGGATAGAGGGCAGGGATGATCATGCCTTCTACTTGTGGTTGAGGAGTAGGCAAGGTAAGGTCCTCAGATGAAGGTGGGGCTAGCGGTGTTGGTATGGTCAAAGCATCCTCCAATATGAGAGAGGTCAATGGAGAACTAATAGGAGAAGAAAGTTCTTCATCTTATGGAGGAGAAATAGGGTCTTCCACCTATGAAGGAGGTTGGTCAGGGACAAGAGGAGAGACTATGTTGACCGTGCATATATTATGATTTTGGGGGTCATCGGCCATGGTCTAGACATTGTTTTGATTAGGAGGATGGTTAGGAAAGGGTTGTTTGAAGATGTCCATGTTTTGATTGGGTGGGGCATTCAGGTTGTCCAAGACAAGATCCCCCTTATCTATCATGTTTTTGACAATGTTCTTGAAAGTTCGGCAGTTGTTGATGTCATGGCCTTGGACACGGTGAAAGTGACAGAAGTCATTCTCCCTATAACATGTAGGGAGGGCTTTTGAGGAGTCGAATTGAGGTGGTCAGATTGGAGGGAGATTGAGGACCCTCTGCTTGATGAGTTTTTCCAACACAGAAGCGTATGATTCTCCAATTGAATTGTAGTTATGTTGTATGTACCATTGTTGGAATTGTTTTGTGATGCTTTGAGATGTTGAAGGTTGAGGTTGGTTAGTTATTATTGAAGATGGTGATCTAACGACCATAGTGTTGGCCACTCCTTTGGACTTGGAATTGATAGAAGAAGAAGGTTTGGAAGAAGAAGGGTCATCAGCTCTTGCATTGGTATTACGCAATTTGACCTTGTCTTCTTCGATTGCACAGAGTTCAAGTTTTCAGGCCATGGTGAAATCTTCATCAAAAGTGCAGAATTTTTAAACCCGCAAGGTGGATGAGATGTGCTTGACACATGTTCTAGAAAAGAGCTCAATGAGCTCAGGTTGAGGTAAAGGGAAGGAGAGTTGGTTGATTAGGCCTATCTAATGGGCAACAAAATCAGCTATGGATTCATCGTCAAACTACCTGATAGAGTAGAGGTCTGTAATTGAAACCTTTTTGGTGATATTGATAGAAAAATGGTTAATAAATAATTGGGTGAGTTGAGTGAATGAAAAGAGAGAGTGACTGGTAATAGAGTTGTACCAATCAAGGGCAGGGCCAGAAAGCGACATGGGGAACGTGCATAGCAGTAATGCATCATCATGGGCTATGAGATAATAAGCATGTCTGAATGCTTGTAGATGTTGTTGAGGGTCTTCCTTACTCTGGAAGTGAGTAAACTTAGGAAGCTCCCACTAACTGGGATACGATTAGATTGGGATGGAGGGATGGATGGGTTCGTTGCAAATTTGGTCATATGAAAGGACATTACTTGAACCAGAAATGGAAGCCTCAAGACTAGACATTTTGTCCATCAGCATCTTGATGAGATTGGCTGACGGGTTGGCAGATGGGGTGCCCCTTAGGTTGTAAGGCACTTGGAAGGTGCTAGAAGAGGCATATGACGTAGTTGATTGCACTTGTTTAGGCATAACATATTGATAACTAGTCATTGGGATAGATGTGGAAGCCAGGGGTGGTTGTGCCATGGAGTTAGAGGGCACAAATTGAATAGGGGCTGCCAAAGGTGGTTCAGGGGTGGAAGCACTGGTTGAAGGGTAGGTAGTTACTCTTGTGTTGATGGATGTAAGAGTAGGCAGGATGGAGACAACTAGATTTTGGAAAGGGGTAGAGGTTTGTTGAATAGTCTATGGTTGATGGGGGGCCGAAACCTTGATGGAAGTGGGCCCAGAGATAGAAGGAAAAGCCACACTTTGAAGATAAGACATGGTCAGGTTGATGGTCGAAGTAAAGGCTAGAGTGGTCATGGGTTGGGTAGTAGACGATGTTGATATCATTGCCGCTTTAGTTAAGGAGGTTGGCATCTCATAGACTGGGTTGCTTAAAGAGTCTCACATTTGGCTTCTCACGAGATAATGTTGAAGGGCCTTGACATTGAGGTCAAGGAACCTTTTGAAGTCTTGGTCCCCTTCGAGGACAATAGATGGTTGAGTCGGGGTTGGTTGGATAGGAGTTCGTTTGGTTTTTGAATGATACTCCATTAGAGGACTAGTCATGGAGGGTGAAGGCGGAAGCGGTTATTGCTTCACGTGGTCAATAAAATTCTTGGTTTGACTGTGTGTTAAAACCATTCAAGGCAAGAGCTCAGGTTTCAAAAACTATGTTTTTTTAGTTTTAGAAACTCAAAATGTGGTTTTGGCAGAAAAGGGTTGGGTTTTAAGGCCGTTGTTTGATAAGAGGAATTTGAACAGTGACCAACGTCAGTTGAAAAATTGATGACGGTGAAATAGATTGCCGATGTCAGTCAGGTAACTGATGCCGGTGAAGAAAGGTTGCCAACGTCGGTGGTAAAACTGATGTCGGTGACTGTGTTTTCCAAAAACTTAGAGATTTGAAAGTTTTTGGAAAAAAAGAAGAAAACGTCCTCACTAGCTCAAAAAATCAAATAAAGACAAAAAAAAAGATGGAGACAGGCAGACCCTAAGCATTAAATCCTAAGAATAAACTTTTAGAATCATGTTGGCTTATGCCTTAGAGTGTGTTTGGGAAGTTGGCTATTAGAACGAGTCCTAAAAGAAGCAGTCTAAAGATGGTTTTAGGTTAGTTTCGGTGCTCAAGAGACTATGTTAGGTTATGTACGTGGCCTGGTGCTAAGGAGCAAGCTCCCCTCACTTCACGTGCCCAGTGATAAGCTGGTCTCACTTAGCTAGTATATACTTTCCCTAGAGATTATCCTCTGAGAGTGGGCTTTCCCCTTGGTGGTGAAGTCCAAGTGGGATTGCCGGGATGGGTAAGGTATCCACTAGGTGATGAAATCCTAGTCGGACCTTGTCTCAGGTGAGTTTAGATGTTTGTTTTGTGCAAGTGGTTTGGATGTGTAACATAAGTGGCCTACGCTTTATTCATGATGCGGTTTTAATTACTAGATGTGTAGACTAAATATGCATTCAAGAAGAAATGAAATGCAATGTATTTTAAGCCCAAATTGAAATGTGAGTTCATATGCAGACAAGTGAGAAGAGGTTGAAGAGTATGACTTTGACTAGTCTAAGATGCAGAAAAGAAAGAAAAAGAAGGATTCTTTTTAATCTCGCTAATGGTGTCTTTCGGAAGAGATAGAAAAAGAGAGATGCAAGGAGAGACCTAATGCACCTATATGAATAGTTTGTTTAGAAGAAAAAAGTATGAACACAAGAAGGACTTCTAGGGTCCCACTGGGCGTGCCAAAATGTTTCCAAACAAGTTTTGGCTTTTCACATTCAAAAGGAAATGAGAAACTAAGATAAGATGGTCTAGGGTTAGATGTTACTCGAATGAGGTCTGCGCACTATTATCCAGATGTTGTAGGGACTCCTCTTTGGCTGTGGAGGATGACACCTACAGAAGAAAGAGACTTAAACAAAGAGATTGTTAGATGGATGTAAGGTGGACTGCCAAGTGATATGCTTGGTCCCAAAAGTGCAAAGACTTCCTTAAGGGATGTCAGTCCACTTTTGATAAAAAGAATGTCTGATAAAGGAAAGAAATGGTGAAAGACTAAACAAAAGAAATAAAGATAAAGCTTACCTATATTCTGCTATCAATCTGGCACAATCACCGATGTCGATTAGTCTGTCGGTGTCAGTTGGTCAAGGTCACTGACGTCGGTTAGTCTACCAATGTTGGTAGGGGTGGTGGGCCTGGTGGCCGGCGTCAGTTGGGGCAATAGTCTTGGATAGGGTCTAGACGAGTGTATGGTCTGCAGAGTGGTCTGAGAGTTTGTTTGGATGGTCTGAGAGTCTTTTTGAAGGTCTGTACAGGGCTACAGGGCAGAGAGTATGGTCTAAAAAGGGGGCAGGTAGAAGATAGAGGCAACAGGGAGATAAGGGTGAGAGAAGGCTCCCAGAGAATAGGTTGGTTTGTGGTCTGGTTGACAATCTGGTTGATGATGTTAAGAAGAAATAGTAACTAGAAAACTAATTACTAACATAGTCTAAATAATTGAAATGAAAACACAAAAGAAATGCTTACCTGTGGCTTGCTGAAGAAAGAGTGTAGCAAAATGGTTGTTGATGCAGAAGACTTCCTGCAAAGTGAGCTCCTGTAACCTGTGGTGTTTGCTGTGTGCCTGAGAGAGGAAGGGAGTCCAAGAGAGAAGTCTAATTGAAAGATTGGCAGATTGTTTAGGGGATTCGTAGATTGGAAAGAGATTGAAGATCATATTATTAAAGATTGAAAGATCCAAGATTGAAGAAGATTGAAAGATCCTACATTTGGGACGAGAACGTAGTTTTGAAGGAAATCGATGCCAGCAAAACTACCAACACCGGCTGACTACTGACAGATGTCGGTGGCTGGAAGGTGAGTAGAAAGGCTAAAAATAGCCTTTTGTCTATTTTCTCAATTGCCGGGTTAGCGGGTCGGGGGAAGAAATGGTCGAAGGTGGCTTAAATGAGTGCGAGAGGCTAATGGGAGTCTAGGCTTTTAAGACTTGGCATGGGGTAGTGGAGGGAATCCAAGGAGGGGCATCCAAGGGTGGTGAGGTGTCATGGGTGAGAGAAAGAATTATTAATTTAAAATAAGATAATTATTTTAAATTAATAAGACATAGGTTAGGCATGGTTAGAAGTGGAACAGGACGAAAGGGGACCAAGGGGGAGAGAAGGGGAGGACGACCAAGGCGTAGACATGATTTCGGTGTCTACAAAATCTCTTCCTCTAAATGAAAAAGAATCCAAAGGAAAATCAGAATCTAATGAGGTATGGATTCTTGAATTTGATGGCAGCTGCTCCTCCACTAGTTCAGGAGCTGGGGTTGTGTTAATATCTCTTTAAAGATATATTTTTCCTTCATCCTACAAGTTGTAGTTTAGCAACACTAATAACACAGTTGAATATTAGTCACTGTTGCTTGGATTGAGGGCTGCTCAAGATAAAGGCATCAAGCTCCTTCATGCCAAAGGAGATGTTGAACTAGTGGTTTGTCAAGTGAGAAACCTGTATCAAACCAAGAATGAAAGATTACGTCATTACCACAATCTAGTCAGGGACCAAATTGAAAGCTTTGATGCTTTCAGCATCTCTGCCATTCTTAGAGAATTCAATGCCCAGGTAGATGCACTAGCTATTTCAGCTACTCTCTTGGTCCCCCACCCAGATTTCAAAGGAAATAGGTATACCATTGAGCTGGTCTTTCGACCAATTGTGCTTGATAATTCCAGTCATTGGCAAGTGTTCAACAATGACAACCAAATCATTTCCTTCCTAGAGTAAAAGGATAGCTTTGAATGACTACATTTTAAAGGCAGTGAACTTCTAAATCCTGAACTGACCCCTAAATCAAGTTCAAGCATTAATGAAGAGTTCTTGCAACTTAAAGGGAATAAGATTCCTAGAGGCCTAGTTTCCCTTGAAAAACTATTTGACAAACATGGAAATTTTTTCAAATAGCAGCAAATGGATTCAAACTCCTCTCAGGAGTTTGATCAAATAAATCTGGGAACCAAGGAAGATCCCAAGATGGTGAACATTGGGAAATGCTATACTCTTGAGGAGAGGTTCAAGTTCACCACTTTTCTCAATCAATATAGGGACGTCTTAGCTTACTCCTATGATGACCTAAAGTCACTCCAGCCTGATGAAATTTGACACGACATCCCTCTCAAGGTTGATTCGGCACCTTACAGGTAAAAGTCCAAGTAGTATAATCCAAAAATATCAAGTACCATTTTATCTAAGATACAAAAAATGCTAAATGCCAAGATAATCTTTCCAATCCATCATTCCACATGGATGGTCAATATAGTGCCGGTACAGAAGAAGAATGGTGAAATCTACCTTTGTGTGGATTTTTAAAATTTGAATCAGGCATCCTTCAAAGATAATTATCCTTTGCCAATTATGGATCAAGTGCTCCAAACAACAACAGGCTTGAAGATGTTATCCATGTTAGATGACTTCTTAGGATATAATCAAGTTGAAGTTGGTGAAGCAGACCAGTATAAGACTGCTTTCACCACACCTTGGGGAACGTTTGCATATAAAAGGATGCCTTTTGGCTTGATAAATGCCAGTGCCACCTTCTAAAGAGCAATAGATCTTGCCTTCAAGGATGAGATGGGTAAAATCATCATATTTTATCTTGATGACTTGACTATCTTTTCTAAGCATCACCCAGATCATGTGAGCCATTTACAACAAGTGCTAGAGCGTTGCTACCAAAATGGCATTTCCTTAAACCCCAATAAGTCAATCTTTGGAATAACAGAGGGGAAACTTCTCAGACACATTTTGTCAAAAAGGGGCATAAAGATTGACTCAGACAGAGTCAATTCTATCCAAGAGCTTACCCTGCCCACAAGTAAGAGTGATGTTCACTCCTTCATAAAGGTGAATTTCTTACGGAGGTTCATCCTTGAGTTTGCTAAGAAGACTAGGCACATTGTAGACATGATGAAGGGAAAAGCCACCTTCAACTAGATTGAAGAAGGTAAGTTGGCATTTGAGGATATCAAGACTGCCATTGCCCATGCCCCAATTTTGGTTTGTCTAGACTATGACAAAAAGTTCACCATTTACAGTTATGCTTCAGAACACATGCTTTCAGCAATTCTAGTTTAGTAGAATAAAGAAGGTATGGAATCCCCAATTTCCTTCATGAGCTATCCACTCAAAGCTTATGAGCTAAAGTACTCGGACATGGAGAATCATGCTTATGCAGTGGTGAAGGTAGTGAAGCACTTCTACATCTTGAATTCACACACTACTACCATGGTTCCTGACACCACGGTCAAATCCATACTGACTCAACAAGAGTTTGGGATGAAAAGAGGCAATTGAGTTACAAAGATCTAGGAGTTTGATCTAGTCATCAAACTAATAAAGCTAGTGTGTGGGAAGGGGCTATGCCAACTAATTTTTGATAACAAGCTGAGAAGAACAGAGCATGAAGAATCAGAGGTGGATGACACACCAATAGTCCTCTTTATCTCCACCACGAATGAGTGGTATTCAGGTATTGCTCATTTCCTTACTTATGGTGAGTGTCCTACTCACCTATCTTATAAAGAAAGGAGAACCATCAAGCTAAAAGCTGCAAATTTTGTCCTCTGGGACAATGGCCTATACAAGAGGAGCCTTGATGGAGTGTTCCTTCACTATGTGGACAAGGAGTAGCAAAGCCAAATTATAAAGTCCTTCCATAATTTAGCCTATGGAGGACATTTTTCTGCTCCTATGACTGCCTATAAGATCTTGTGGGCCAGGTATTATTGGCCAACTCTCTTTCAAGATGCATACAAGTGGGTTAAGGAGTGTGAACTATGCCATCAATTTGTCAGAAGACCCAAGTTAGCTGCCTTGCCTCTCAAGCTAATGGTCATAGAGGAGCCATTCTAGCAATGGGGAATTGACTTTATCAGAGCTGTAAACCCATCTTCAAGTGTTGTACATGATTATGTCCTTATAGCAACAAACTACTTCACCAAATGGGTGGAAGCTATTCCAACCCAACATGCTACTTCAGAAGTAGTATGCAATTTCCTCAAGGAGAACATCTCCAAGTTTGTGGTCCTAACCAAGATTTTCACTAACAATGCAGCTTGTTTCACTTCCCAAGAGATTACTCAATTCTATTTCTACTATGGAGTTACACTCTCCCACTCTTTTGATTAGTTTCCACAAGGGAATGGACAAGTTGAATCAAGCAATAAGAACCTGGTGACTATCATCAAGAAGCTGGTGGATGATAACCAAAGGACATGGCATAAAGCATTGGTTGATGCTCTATGAGTAGATAGAATTACACCTAAGAGATCAATTGGTATGTCTCCTTTCCAACTTCTTTATGGTATCAATGCTAAGATACCAATCACCTTAGAATTGCCAGCATTGAAATTAGCTAAGGCAATTGAAGATCAAATGTATGAAAGTGCCCTTGATAAGAGGATCATGTGCTTGATTGAGCTCGATGAGTAGAGAACTATAGTGGTGGAATGAATTTATACCCATCAAGTTTTAGTGAAGAAGCTCTTCGACCAGAAAGTAAAGAACCATGATTTCTAGATTGGAGATCAAGTCCTGCTATGGGACAAGAGAAGAGAACTAAAAGGGATGCATGGAAAGTTTGATTCCCTATGGAGGGGCCCTTTTACTATTCATTAGATCAATGGTGAAAATAGTTTCTTGTTGAAGTATCAAGATGGCACTCTCTTTTCTATGCTTCACAATGGGTAGCATCTGAAGCACTTCAACTATTGAAGTATCAAATGAGTTCCCCTGTACATATGTATATTTGTATAGTCTTTTGTTTCTATTTTTTGTGCTTTTCATTTTTGTTTTTGGAGCCTTTCTTTTTGGGTAGCATGAGTCCATATCCCAATGGCATACTTCAAGGCACTGGAGATTCTAGTTTTTACTCCCCTTAGCTGTTCTAGGTTTTCATCTAACGAAAGTTTCCCAATTGGAGCCAGTTGTTGTCCCCAAAAATAACTTTCTCATTTTTGGAACAACATATGAACTATTTTGGTCCTGTGTGACCAAAATTGTCTCTCCCCTTTTCAAAATTTGTTCTAATCTTTCTAATTCCTCATTTTTCAAGATTTTTAGTAAAGGGATTATCAGGTTCAATAGGTTCAAAGGCTTTTGCAAGTGAGTCCAATCAAAAGAACCAGTTTCCAACACTTAGTCATTTTTCAGGATTGGTTCAACACCTTGGTTCAATCAAAAATATCCATTGGCAAGCATCTAAGCAAGGATTGAACCATTAAACCATTGAACCTTGAACCATTTTGGTTCAACAAGTTCAATGGGTTTTAAAGTTCAATGCCATCAGCAAGAGCTAAGCGCATTTGTCAAAGGTTCAAAGTTCAACAGTTTCAAGGTTCTACGGCTCTAAGCACTTAGCAAGTTTCAAAGGATTGAACCATTGAACCATTTAACCTTGAACCATTTTGGTTCATCGGTTCAATGAGTTCAACATCTAATTGATTCAATGCACTTGGTTCAAATATATCAAAGAGACTCAGCTAAATCAAAAGAATGAACTGACCGAACCGTTGAACCTTGAACCGCTTTGACAGGTTTAACGAGTTCACAGGTTCAAAGGTTCAAAGGTAGCCTCAGTCAAGGAAAGGAGTGCACAAAAGAAAAGGATGAGTGGAAAGTGTCAAGTGTTGATGGTGGAAGATTTCAATATGATGCAGTAGAAGATGCCACATGTCCTTGGTAAAGATCAGTGAAAGCTGATAAGTGTCATCATTCGTGTCTACCAGAAATGAGTCTCGATTATTTCTATATGAGCTCCTATGAATTAGGTGGATGCTTCCACGTGTTTGCACCTATTCCAATGTAATAATCCATGTGTCACTTGTTCAAAGTGGTGGAATGTGCCACGTGTCAAAGATGGAGCACTCTCAAATACAGGGACACATTGCCAAAGAAAGGTTTCCTTCAGACAAATTATCTGAAGGAATTCCTTCAGACATTTTGTCTAAAGGAAATAAGGGGATGATAGTCCTCTGAAGAAATTAGAACCTAAAGGCCACCTAGAGGATCTTGAAGGGTAGGTACCCTTGTGGGGGGACACTCGACACTCAAAAATGAACCCTGTTCAAGACCCTAAAGGGCAAGTTCCCTTTGGGAAGGGTTAAGCCTCAAAGTACAGTGGAAGCTACCAAGTGTCACAAGCTGAGACATAGTCTCTACCAATTTCAAAGCATTGGAACTCGCCATGTGTCCCATCCCAGTGTATCAGAAGCTGCCAAGTGTCTGCATCCATGCTTCCACCCTCTAACAAGTTTCAAAGCTTATTCTAGTAAGCTTATTTCAAAGCCGTGGATGCTGCCATGTGTCCTCACCTACACCATAGTGGAAAGTAGCCATAGCAAGTGAGAAAGACACAAATAAGTTGATATGGAGAATAATAGGCTAGTGAATGTCAAATTTAGTGTGACTGACTAGCCATTAACCTTTAAAAGATAAAAGACCTATGGACATCAAATTTGTAGCAATAAAGTGTCTGATTAATCTTTGCAAGCTTAGAAGGCAAATCTAAATGTGTTCTAAGACCTTAAGGCCAGGGCCAAAAGGAAGAAGATACAAAGAGGGAAACTCAGTAGGAGTTATTTTGAGTAGGTGGAATAGTCCACTAGGTAGGTAATTGGGGCCTGCCAGCATTGAAAGAACAGCCTGTTTGTCCCCTTTGGCATAAAGGCCACATGGATAGTTGCGTGGGTAGTAAATTATGGAATGAGTAATTCAGGATTGGGAGAAGACAATGGAGATGAATCAACATGCCACAATTAAGGCAGTCACCCTGCTCCAGCATGAGTCTCCCTGATAGAACTAAAAATACATTCAAGGCATTAATGCGCAGCATGGGTCACTCCATGGGACTAAGTGCCAAGCCCCCCTTGGCCTCTATATAATTTCATCTCTTGTATCATTTTGAGGGGGGATTTTTTGATGATAGAAGAAAAACTCTACCCAAATTGAAAGGCAAATACTGAGACTTTGAGCTCAGATTGTTGTTCATATTATTTTATCTGAATGAGAAAGCAAGTTATTTACAGACTTTATGCTGTCATATCTTGTATCATTTAAGAAGATTTTTATTATTTCTATCTTTTGAATGAATTCTTGTTTATGTAATCTAACAAGTAGAATTAGTGGAAGTGATAAGGAAGGTGTCCTGAAGTCAACTACTTTCAGACTTTATGTTGTCGTAGTTGTCTTCAATGTGTGTTTATTTCCTGTTTCTATGTAAAGGACCTTGGGATGACTTTGTGCCCCCATTATTCTTTGTATCTCACTTTTGGGAAGTCAAGGTGGAGACTTTGTGCTACATCTTAGATTGTTGGTTACTCTGTACTCTATTATTAGTTACTTGTCACTACCAGAATGATTCATGTTGTTTGCAAGAACAATCACTTTTGAAAGAAGAGAAGTGCCTTCTATCATTTCACCAAGATTTCTACTATCCAGGAAGGGATCTGGCTCTTGGCTAAATGTTACTTCTGAAAGAAGAGAAGTACCTTCACCAATCACCTAGGATTTCTCCTTTGATCTATGAGCATCATCTCTGAAAGAAGAGAGAAGGATGGTTTATCCTACCCCCATGTGTTATTTTCAGCTTATATTTATAGTATATAGTGCCTTTATATTTATAGGGAACCTCCCCTTGATGAGAGGAGAGATTAGTCCCCTTTTGATGTGGTAAACCTACACATTTGGTTGACCAATCTTCTTGATGTGGTTGATTAGACCTATTTTGTTTATCTGTATGTTGATTGACAAAATATTCACCCAACACAATGTATTACATATGAAGATCTTATAGAACTTTAGAAATGGCATAAAAAATATTAAAAAACCAATGATGCAAATGAAAATGTAAATGAAAAAGTTAGTGATTATTATGTTTATACTTTTAGGTATGACTAGGATGACATCCCTCTTGACTATGATGTTAATCTTCTTTTTCTATTTTACAACGATGAAGATTTAACATATATACAAAATGGTATAATTCATAATGTTGAAAGTCAAAAAAATTCATGCATACCTTCTTTAGTTATTTCAAAAAGTGAGTGTGATTCATCCCCATCCAATGATGCAAATGATGAAGCAGTTCAATAGTCCTCCTCTATATTTCAAGATGAAAATTTTAATGAAATCAAGTGTGTGCCTTCTTATCCAACTAATAATAATGTGGAAAATTGTATTCCATCTTGAGATGATTCTAATGAAAATAGTAAAATTTGTTCTTCTCCTCTAGTTTGTGATGATAAAAAGTACATGTCTTTTGTCTCCTATTGTCTTGTATGAGAATAGAAATGAGAGTGCATATGAAAATCATAATGAAGTGTTACAAAACATGCATTATTTAAGGACTCAAATAAACACCCAAGTATATTTCATGTATCATTTGAAAAGATCAAGTCATGTAAGACAAAGGAAATAAAAATAATATAAGTCAAATATTGTCATTTTGACTTAGGAACTTTAAGAATGGGGATTTTAGGTTTTGGAGCTCTACATTGATGAGCCTCTATATTTTTTGTCACACTATTGATTACCATGGATCTAGATAGAATTTCACTTTAGTTTGCATTAATTTTTTATTTTGATCAATGATTCACCCTTTAGGCTATATGGGGTGCCCTATTTGAAATGAACCTCACCTTTTTCTCTGCATCCACAAATGCAAAGAAAGTTGGATCAAGTGAAAGTAACCATGGAGTTAAAGAAAGCAAGTAAATTCATTCCAAAATTCTTTCATGAGGTAGTGTTATTTATGCTAACTCTATATTACCTAATTTTGTTTTATATATACCTAAATTTGATAAAGCCTATCATTTTTTTGAAAACTTTACCTTGATTACTTATTTTATGGGTCGAGTCCCCCCTGAGAATCTTTTGAAACAATGCATTCACAATCACTGGTAAGGCCATGGAATGAAACTAGAAAGATTTAAGAATATTACCAAGTGATTTTTTTTTGTTTTGTTTCTCCATGCCTAAACATTGTAAATCCATTTTCAACCATTGTCCTTTATTTATTGGTAACACTTTAGTTCTTTTTTCTCATTGGACTCAGGACTTTCAAATTTTAGAATAAGAAAAGGTGAAAATCCCCATTTAGGTTGAGTTTCCTAGATTACCTTTCCCATTATGGGGTTTTATTGATCAACTCATAAAATATAATAAGGGCTTCATATGCCATGAGCAGAACAAGTTCTTTATGGATCATCCCCAAAAGAGGGTTTGTGTACAAGTGGATTTATCCTAGGATTTGAAAGACTCTATTGACGTATAAATTGGGACTAATCAATTTTATCAATATGTGTTATATATAAATCTCCTAAATAATTAATTTTAGTGTCAATCCTCATACCACATGATCTAAGAATGTCCTTTGATGGTACATGCACCTCCTATTTCTTTGGAAAAGGGTAGACCTAAGGCCAAACCTCATAATGGAAAAGATGATGATTAGACCATAGTCATAAATAAAATAATAATAACTCATCAAAATGTAGTGGTATGCCACATAATTCTTCATATAGACATATTATGAAAAATCATGCCTTGACATTTGTTGGCAAATCTATTTTGCCTAATAAAGATTCACCTCTAATTTTGTGTACACCACAAATAGTGGCTTCTCTAGTTTAGGTGCAACCTTTAGATCCATTATCAAAACCCTCTCCTAGGGTGAACCTCTCAGAAGAAGAATGGATTTTGGTCACCTTGGACCATGAGTCAATTTTCTAGCATTCTTGATGTCCCTCTCCTTCTCCTAAAGAGGAATATATGGCTCTCAAGAGACAACCATTTAAAATAATTGATTATATGAGAAAAAATCTGATGTATAATTAATTTGATGTGCTTAAATATCTCACAAAGAAGAATTATATGCACCTCGATGGTTCCCAATGATGGTTTACTTTTGGAATGTTTAGGTCCTTACTGATCCTCCACATAATTCTATGTTTATGAAAAATTATGAGATTTTTAGTAGTATGAAAATTCTCTACTTACAATAAGTCAAGATTTTTTACTTTCTACTATAGAATACAACATGAATAATTTATACTGGGGCTTTTTATTATGCTAGTCAGCATGAAATTGGGTATGGTGGGGTTGTCACTTTATTGGCTCCAGATCTTTCTCAAAACATTATTTCCTGGGGTTCAGACCCCACCCATTGGGTGGTTTGAACCCTTTTTTATTTTGATAATCACATCATTAGGCTTGATAAGTTGTATGCCTCTAATGATGTTATGGAATGGGCCTCACTTTTGAGATGGTTAGACAAATCACTTCCTAATGCATAATGGGTCCTTTATGCTGACTCTAACATGGTAGAATCTATTGAGGACAAGGAATGGCACCTTCCCATTCATTGGTGTGTTTGTGAATGGGAGGATTGGTTATATGTGTAATAAAATTGGTGTGTTTGATCCCAATAATCATTGGAAGAAAACTCAGATACCCTCAGTTTACTTAGTTCAATTTATGATGGGGAGAAGATAGTGTGTTTCAATGGCTAGACAAATCTTTGATAACTAAACAAGACCTCTTTTTTTATACCAATGCATGACTCGATAGTGTCAATCATCTTGACACTTTTTTATCAGATCACCACCCTATCTATTTTAATAATGATTAGTCTACACCACAAGTGAAGCCTATAATGACTCTATTTTATCTCAATACTACTCATCTTAAATATGAAAGAATAGTGGGGCATATAATCAAAATCTAGAACCTAGTTCCCTAGCCAGATGGGGACACTGGTTAGATTTATTATTAGTAAGATTCTCAAGATTTCACTACCACCTTTCTCTATATTTATGCTAAAAAAACTACCTCTTTCTAATATCATCTGCATAAAGATACAAACCATGAATACCTTTATTTTTTATAGGAGCTAGAATTATCTCCTTTTAATTTTCAAATTCAAATTTAAGTAACCCATTAGTATCATAAGCTTCAAGTGAAGGAGACCCACAAGGCTAGAGGAGCTCATATGAGAGCTTTTATGCATTGGTTGAAAATAGGAGACAAAGTCTCTACGGATTTCTTTGCCCTTATCCACTCTAGAAGAGTTGATAATAGAATTAAAGTTGTCAAGGAAGGAAACACTCAAATTACCAAACCTCCTAAAATTCTATAATATTTTCTTCATCATTATCATGGATTCATTTTAGCCCAAGCCACCTCTCCAAAACAAGAAGCAACTCTCAATCAATGTCTTTAGGTTGTAGCTTGTAAAGTTTCCAATTCCTAAAGGATTACTTATGATATTCCCTTATCTCTAAGTGATGTCCATGATGTAGTTAAGTAGATTTCAATCAAAAAATCCTCAAGGATTGACAGTTTTTCCTATGAATTCTATCAAGTTCTTCGGGATATTGTAGATCCTGATCTTCATAAGGTGTATTCTAAAGATGTTTTAACTAATTATTTAGGACCTCTTATAAACTTGGGTAATATTATGTTTATTCCCAAAGCTAGTGACCTTAAAATTATTACTAATTGGAGAGATATTACTCTTCTCAATGTCTCCTATAATATTTTTTCTAAGGATTTATCCCTTAGGTTAAAATGTATTCTTCCTTTAATTATAAAAAGTGAGTAAACTAGATTTATTCAACATAGATTCATTCTAGATAATGTCATTATTGTTTGGGAAGGTATGGAATAGGCTTTAGTATCCAATCAAAAATCCCTATTTGTTAAAATTTATTTTGAAAAATCTTATAAATGTATTGAGTGACTCTTTATTCTATCCATGTTACATGCCCTTAGCTTTGGCCCCAAATTTGTTGACACAGTCATTATGATCTTCTAGGATGCGGGGGCATATATCACCATGAATAATAATAAATCTTATCAATTTGAAATTCATCCTTATATTCAACAAGGATTTCCTTTAGATCCTTCATTATATGTGCTATAAGTATAGGGATTTAGCTACTTGTTAGCTAATTACACTTCCATGGGTTTGGTAAAAGGCATTTCCCTTCCTTAGTATCATTGATAGTTGTTGAAGGGACATTTTGTAGATGGTTCTTTTATCACTCTTCAAGAGGAATAAGATTCAATCAATAATGCTATGGAATGACTTCATATTTTTTTATATATTCAATCTCATCTATTCATTTGAGAAAGATTCAATGTTATCACAAATATTTGGCTCCCAAACCTCCTTGATTGGAGGGATATCAATGATAGTGGCTTCTTCCTAGGGTTCAGTTCAAATTATTTGGCATCCCTTTTAATTTTTGAGCGTCTCATTCTGATTTATGGTCTTATATGGTGCAAAAGGTCGAGAAAAAAATTCTTTTTGGATCATAAAACCTTTGTCTTTAGCTAGAAAATTTTAAATTTTCTCCAAGTTTTTAGTAGCTAAGCATGTTTATTACTCTTCTTATTAGGCCCATTTTAATTATACTTATATTAAACTATAAAAACTCCTAAGATAATTTCTATGGTCTAATTATGAAGGTCAAAAGGGTTTTCACAGAGTTGCTTCGAACATATGTTTTTAACCTAAGAAAGCAGGTGGTCAAGGCATTTTGGACATTAAAATTCAAGGCCTAACTCTTGGTGTTAAATGGATCATTAAGGGTATTATTGGTGATGAATACTAGAATATTGTTCTTTGCCATTATATTTTTTAGGTATTTACCTATGGCATCAAGGCTTGACAAGGCCTAGGAATTCATTCCATTCTTATCACCCTAGTGCCAGTTAAAATTAAGGGTACTTTTGTTATGTAAAGTTGATGGAAAGCATGGTATAAGCTTAAAACCCATCTCACTTAGATAGGCAAGGGTTTCAAGAATGGACTCTCTATTAATTCCCATTCTCTTTTGTGGTCACCTTGCTTAAATTTTCATAATGTTCCCTTTGTCTTAGTCCCTTAGGTAAAAGTGTTAAGACTATTCAGGAAAGGTGTGAAAATTATAGGTGACCTATTCTGCAAGGTGAATCGATCTTGGCTTACTTGGTAGTAAATTAAAAACAAATTTCACTTACGTAATTTAGAGGTAGAGGATATAAAATAAATTCAAGGATCCATACCTGATGAGTATTTTCACAATATAAGGGTTAACTCCCTTGTTCCTTAGTGGAAGGATTGCCATTGGCTTATGGCCACTCCTTTCACTTAATACTATCTTTGGTTAGTTTATACCTTTTTACCCCCTCAAAAAATTATAAATTAAATGTTAAACCTCAAATGGGATATCTGTTCCACTCATGGGGTTTAGGTTAAACATTTTATCACTGTGTGGTCTACTACCATTGAACCCAAAAAAACTCATTTTCTCTAGTGCATTCTCTATCAAAGCTTGTTTATGGGTGATTGACTCAAACATCTAGGGGTTTTTAATCCCATCTACCTATCTTGTTGACAACTTGAGACATTTAAGCACCTTTTTTTATTTTTCTCTCACACACAATCTACATGGCACTAGATGCATTCCCTCTTTCATCCTTTCTAACTCAAGTTCTTTATTTGGAAAATGGCTCTCTTGGGGGACTCAAATCAGCTTCTTATAAAATACAATAGATTTTGGTAGATATTTCATGTTGATATTATATTTAAAATATGGAAAACTATAAAGTATGCTTATTTTAATCATAAAGAGTTGGAACATAATTTTTTAATACTAACAAAATTACTATTCTACCTAATGTTAATCTTTAGATTAAAAGCTAGAATGATAATGTTAGCCTAGAACTTAATCATCTCTGGCACTTTCTTGACCACTAGGGAAATTCCCCATGCATAGTTAGCTGAGAAATTTTTGAGACACCACGCTATCCTTCATCTCCATAAGGATGAGGACATGTTGCATGTTGGCATTATTCTTGAACCAGACATAGGAGTCATTCTCTTCATCGATCACCACCTCAATGGTCTTCTCCATTATGTGGTGGTCTGATTGTCTCTTCTAGAACTAGAGGTGATGGTAGGGTATGGGTCCATCCTCCCATAAATCATAATGGTGAGAACAAGGTTTGGGGTCCTCCCCCCAAGATAAATTTATATGATTAGATCTGGCAATCTCTCTTGAAATAAATAAAGATGATGTATTATAATCTCAACAAATTTATGACTATGAGCCCTTACCTATGGATGATAAACCTCTTTCTCTAGGAGGATGGGGTAGTAAGCCTTATGACCCACTATCTCCACCATCTCCCCTAGTTTCCATGTTTGTTATGGTTGCTTAGTTGTCCTCTTTATTTTTATGTGATATTTTTTATTTGTGCTTAGCTATTCTCAACTATCATGTGATGTTTTTTTGAGTGGTCATTTATTGACCACCTATTGGACTTTTCCTGAGGTTTTTTCCCTTAGTGTGACTTTGCTCATGGGGTGTGACTTTTCCACCCATTTTTTATGTGATTAGCATTGTACTATACTCTTATTTTATTGATATAGATAATCTCTTTAATAATATAAAATAAAATAAAAATTAGCATTTCATCTTCTCTCCCTCCTTTTAAAAGTAAATTGGAAAGTGAAACTTGTATTCTTCCCTCTCATGATGCTACAATTAAAATAGAAATTGCTTATTTTCTTCCCTCCTTTACATTTTATGATATAAAAGAGTAAATGTTTACAAGTTATGTTTTTTCCCCTATTCCTAGAGAATGTCATAAGATTATAAATATCATATCACCTTTTAATGCCAATAGTACCAACCTTCATTCTATCCAACATGATATACGCACCTATTTAACCATGGATACCCATTTACAATATATTGTACAATTATGTGATGATCCTCCTATTGATAGTGGAAAATATTCAAGTTTTTTTATGTTCCATGTGCATGGTAATTTACATATGATATCAAAATATTCAACCTCTTCTTGTGATATGTTATCTATTATTACTACCATGATAGATTCACAATAACAATTCAACACTCTTAAGTTGAAAATATCTTCTCATGAGGCTATTTTTTAAGAGAATATATTAGTAGAGCAACCTATTTATAAGGATGTATTTGATCATCATTACCATTATAAGTTTACTATTCCTAAGTTATCCTCTATTGATTGTCAAGGGGATCCTTCTATTTATTTACAATATAATATGCACTCTTTTGAACATTGGGCCCAAAATGGAAGCTTGATCTTAAAGGATTTCATCATAGATTACCCCAAAGGGCTCTTGATTGGTTTTATAGTATTCAAAATAGTTCCTTACAAAATTTTAAAAAACTTGGAGATGTATTTATATCACATTTTCATCATTATACATTACCTAAGTTACCACTAGAACATTTTGAAGCATTGGCACAAATATAAAATGAGTCTATACAAGACTATGTTATTTGATATAAGCATGTTTTATATTCCTTAAGTTATACACTCTCATATTTGGAAGTACAATTTATATTTAGTATAATTCTTCTTTCTCCACTCAGAGAAAGAGCATTGCATAAGCTCTTTGCTTCATTCAAGACCTTATATTGGGATGTGCATAAATATGCATGTGCTCTAATGTATACTCAAACCAAGTTACCTATCTCTTCATCAGAAAAAATGCATGATAAGAACCATGTTTATAAGGAAAATAAATAGTTACAAAAGATAATGGACCAATCAAAACACATTTTACAAAACCAACAATGTATGTCAAAAAAATGATAAAGGTGTTGAACAAAGGAAATGAACATGCTTACAGAGTACCTCCTATGGTTAGACCATATACCTCTACAAAATGGTAACCTCTTTAGTTTATCTATAAATGTGATAGAACATGACATATTGTTCACATTATTGGATAAATTAATGCTAAAAATCCCTCCTATTTCACATTATCCACCAAACTAATTTGAAAAGGAAAAAGGATAACACTTTTATACTTACCATGGTATTAGCAAACATCAAGATAATGAGTGTTTTAATATTGAGCAAAAGATCCCACAATTATCTTATTGATGAATTATTCAACATATTTATCCTAGAGGCTCATCTAATAGGTTCGAGCCATACCATACTACTTCTTGTGAATAACACATGGTCCATCGACCTTTGTAGAAGATGACCACTAGTATAATTACTTATCTTTATGCACCATCTAATAAGATTGATCTTTATCACACTAATCCCACCATGGAACCCTTGGTCAATCAAGTCCTTCATAAATATACATGTGAAGAAGATGAACATACACACCTAATATGGGAATCTAAATAGACACATATAAATTCCTAGGATATTTTTACAAATACTTCAAAACTAGTGAAAAAAATAAAACCAATATTTTCATTACCACATGATCATTATAGTCAATCTTTCTTATTTCCATCCATATTTCATTGCATATGGTGATTATTTCATAACCACTAAATTATATGTTTCATTTAATTGAAATATTTTATACTACGCACCATATTTAGACAAACATAATGCATAAGCATGTTTCTACTATTGTTATTTCAAAAAAACCATAGAACACACAAATATGGGTCCCATGAACCCATATTAGCCCTATTGTCCCTTCACGACCATACAGTATTATTATCCATACACATAGCATCACATATACTACATTGAAATATGTTGCACCTACACTGGTCCTTGGAAGTACCACATATTCCTTATACCATGTTCAAAGTGGCAAGATTAATATGACCATACTTTGGATAAGATCATAAAAAGATATTTCCTCTTCATATATTCAAAAATACCAAAAAAAAAAAACATTCAAAATTCCAAAATTATTTTCAGCATTTACATGTCCTATTAGTTCATTGGCATATATGTTGGTTCCATGTTGGTAAATGGCATATCAATTATATAGACACACACACACACACACACACACACACACACACACACACACACACACACACACACACACACGTGTGTGTGTGTGTGTGTGTGTGTGTGTGTGTGTGTGTGTGTGTGTGTATGTGTGTGTGTGTGTGTGTGTGTGCGCGTGCGTTTCATACATATTTTTAGTGTGATACAGATACTTTTAGATTTTGGCCTTTCCAATTACTCATGTCACTAGGACATTAAGGTAATATACCTTATTTGTGGATGATAAATCTAGGTTATATAATTATGATTGCTTTACCTTATCTTGTTTGAAGCTCATATATGTACTTACACATAACTTTATCTGTGATTATATCTCTCATAGGGTACTTGATATGTTATGCACTTAGAATTTTTTGCTAACACATTTTATCCATGGGTTACTATGATATGTTTATGATGGTTTTTATGCTTTCATTTATGCATTTCATTGAGTGTCTTGCCTTGTTATTGTCTTACTTGTTTGAGCATTTTAATATGCTCTTTTGTTAATGGCCTCCATGCCTATGTATGTTTTATTTATCATTTCAATATCTCATTATCTGTTGTATGGACATTTTATTATGTCATCCTTTCTTTTATGGACATTTGACTAAGTCATGTCCCTTTAATTATGTTGAAATTGAACATGCCCCTTGTTTACAGTCTCCATAAACCATTGCCTTTTGACTTGATTTTGAGTGTTCTTGTGTGTGTTCTTAATTTTATTTTAAAGCGTATACTATTACTACCTATAAATTGACATGATATTTATCATTCATCTTAGACATTTATGTGATTTCATTATTCTATGTGCTTCAATGATAAATTTACTTAGACATGATCCTTTTATATGATATATGGTCACATTCATAGATTATACAGATATTTTATCCTTTTGAGGTAAGGTAGCTAAGATTTTATATTATTCCCTTACCTCAAAGGGGGGCATGTCATATAGGCATGTTCTTCATATTTGGCACAATTTTTAGATTCATTGGGGAAAATATTTAGAATCATGTTCTCCACACTTATTCAGTATTTGGAACTTATATTAGTTTTCAAATTTAGTGGGGTCATGTCATATAGGAATGGATTCCACACATTCACACTTTATATATATAGTGGGGGCATGCTTTGGAAGCATATTCTCCACACTTCTTCAAACTTAGCATAGTTTTTAGATATAGTGGGGACATGTTTTGGAAGTATGTTCTCCACACTTATTCATTAATAAACATCTCCATATTATAGTGTGGGTATGTTTTAGAAACATGTTTTTCACGTTGGTACTTATATTAGTTTTTATATTTATTCATATATAGTGGGCATGTTTTGGAAGCATGTTATCCACACTTATACAGTTTTTGACTTGGCCAAATCACACATTTATATGATACAAATTCATATTTGTGGCATAATTCTATACATTGATACCATTATTACACACAATTTATGCATGAAACACATTTATGATACATATGATATGAAATTTGAGCCTAATATTGAAAAATTCAAATCATTTTCAAATTCTAAAACTCTATTATTGACTATTACCACATCATGGACATTTACGTATTGATACCTTGGTCAAAATTTTATAGAGTTTATTTATCCAATCTAATATAATAGTTGGTTAAATTTTTAGTATGGTTGAGGTGATTAAATCGCTCAATATTAAAAAAAATTCATGTTAGACTTGATTGTATCATTGAACCTCACTAGGTTATAAGTATCATTCAGTTGCATGGTTGAGATAATCTTAACTACCAGGTGGAAACTCATATTTACTCCAATTTTAAGGGCACGGGCCTTATAATATCTCTCTCTCTCTCTCTCTATATATATATATATATATATATATATATATATATATATTTGTCCTAATATTAGTTTTAAATATTTATAATGATACATATTTTTAAATCAAATTTGTCAATAAGCAAGGTGGTTACATCAACACACATGTGTACTCCTAAACCTTTTTCTTTAACTTTCAATAAATTTCAAGTTATTTGAATTTTATATTATATGCACTAATTATATACTATAACATGCTCTTAGTTGTAGTTCAATACTAAAAAATAACTTAAGTTGGGCACACTTAAAGACAATGTGTGTTATATACACCCTAGTACACATTCCTTTCATTTAAACCAGTAATTTTATTATTAGATTAAATAGGGGGAAATGTAGATGATATTTATGGACTATATAACATCTCAGTCTTGTACACTTGGCAAACTTAGACCTTGGCTATTTGTCTCAATTTTAGACCTTTCCCTCTTATATAAGTCTTGTATTTATCTTATTTTATGCCCCTTGTCCCATTTCTTAGTCCAACTAGGTTTACGTTAATGACTCAGACCTTCTATGTTTCCCAGAATGCTTAAAATATACTTATCTTCCACTTTTAAAAATATTGATCATGCACCTATTTTCCTAATCCCTACACACTAATGTTTGGGATAGACACTTACATCAACATTAGTGTCATGACCCCTCACAAGTGTCTAGTGCCCTAATGTCATCTAAGTTTAAAATAAAACATATCTTAATGGTTATCCTAAGTGATTTAATGTGAGTTATTTTTCCAAATAAATTGATATAAAAATAATATCAACCCTCATTCATTTCTCACTTAGCAATACATATAAAATTCTTTCTTACTCACTAGGAAACTTACAAAATGCATTCAATTAATTACTTATGTGAGAAAAGCTTCCCTATTTTCTATTATTTCAAATAATTCATAGGGATAAAACTTACATAGGTCTGAAGTAATAAATGAGTATCCCAATGTCTATTTTTGTCAAGTTACAAGCTAGGTCATTGTTTTACTTGATTATCATATATTACAGGATCTACACATAAACCAACACATAGGGGAAAGCCAAATTAGTCTGAGGCCCTCTTTAGAGTATTAGCTATGTAGGAAATATTCATTGATATAGGGGTATTTAGGGTTAGCTTGACATTGTGTGCCTACAAATGTATTTTCCCCAAGGTCACTAAGAAGGTGAATAAATAGGGTTTTGTACTTTCATGAGGAATAATAGTCCATCACCTAGATCTATATGGATTAGAGTGAAGGTGAAGACAAGCACATAATCATCCAAGTGGTCACATACTTTTTAGTAGGTATTTTATACATGACACCTACATTTAACCCACATAATAGCATTAATGTAATCATCCTAAGATGACACAAGTGTTCACAGCTCTAGATGTCAAATTTATAGAATTAGGTGATTATTCTAGAGTCATCATCTAGTCTAATTTTTGTATGTTCTAATCCAACACTATGTTAGCATCAAAACAAACTAACTACTTTAATTATTTGTCATTTTCATATGTATCTTATTTTTACTTTATCTATTTATACTATTCTTGGTTTTATAAATTTAGCATATGTTATATCTAAGTTTAACACCCAATTGGCCTATTGTAGATTTGATTATCACCCTTTTGCATTGTAATTTCTATATACCCCTTTAAAGGTATTCTAAGGATGACACTAAGTCCATAAACTAAATACCATTTTTGGGTTAAACATATATGATATATGAGACATTAAAAAAACTTAATTTTGATCCACTTGAGCATGTTTTGCATAACCTATTCACACATATAGCTCCTAGTACATCTAAGCTAAACTCACCTATAGAGTTTACATAACCAAATAAAGAAAAGAGAAAATAAAAATATTAGATGATCATGTAAATGCTTGTTATTTTATACATCTCTCTTATCTTCACACATTAAGTCAACCTTACAAGGGAAAAATATAGATACATTATGTAAATAATGTGTAGGTCTTTCATAAGACTCCATAATAGATTATATAGTTAACAACAAACCAAGATAATATGGATACAATAACTTCAATGTTATTTGAACATAGCATGATATCTTTACCTTCTAATAGGCATAGATCAGGTAGTATATGTTTTCCTCAAAAAGTATTACTATAATATAACTACCATCAGATCATTGGCCATCATACAAATCAATGTCAGGCTTTAAAAACCAAATTAATAAATGTAAGAGTGAGGGTCACATGCAATTTATTATTGACAAGCATGAAATACATAATACTTTAAAAGGTATATAAGAAACCCATCCTTAAATTTCACCAAGGCATGAAGATCTAACTATTCCTACTAATATTGATAGGGTCTATTTTCAACATCTCCTACTTGATAGGAAAAATTAATATTCAATTTGTATCATGACATGTATTCAATAGTTGGGACATAATACAATTGATTTATCATACTTTTTATAATGACATAATCTCATGGGTACATCCACTACAAATAGCATGTAGACCATAGGTGGTCCTCACAATCATATGGATGTTATATCAGGACCCACATTTGACATTAAATTTTGGACAACATTAGTTCTCTAATTAGAGTGTAACACTAAATAATAAAAATGTGTATCACCTTTATTGTTATGTATAGAGATATGTTCTTAAATCATGAATTATATGGCCACCATCCCCACTAAAAACTTTTGACAAACCATTACATAGAAACATCGAGGAGGTGACTATGTGTCACTATAAATAAAGGATGAAAAATGCCTTAAGCTCTCCTACACCTTTTGATGATGAGGACTTATTAAATCAAGTCTCTTAAATATTTTTAAAAAACCAAAAAACTTTAAGAATACAAAAATATTTGGAGCATTTACATATTCTATTAGCTCTTTGGCATATACAATATTGGTTCCATGTTGATAGATAGCATATCATTTATTCCTATATAAGCATATATTTTACACATCTTTTGAGTGTCATTTATGCATACAAAGATACATGACCGATGCACTTTCAAATATTGGGTCCTCCCTCTACTCATGTCATGTGGACATTTAGGGCATTTTCTTCTATAATCATGATAAATCCAAGTTCTATTATTTTATTGTTACTTTACATTATCATGTTTGAGCTTATGTACTAGTACACATTCATTTATCAACCCTTACATATCTCACAATATACTTTATATGATATGTACTTATCATTTTTTCCTAAAACATATTACCCATGGGCTAGTTCTTTATTGTCTATATTTTCCTTTTTACACTTCTTAGAGTGTGTTCATTGATTACTATTGTCATGTATTGATTACTTGTTCAAGAATTTGAATATGATCCATTGATTATACCCCACCATGCTTATGTTTACCTATTATGACATTTGTATATCTCATGGTTTGTTACATGTTTACATTTGAATATGCCATTCTTTAATTTTTGGGCATTTGACTAAGTCATGTCCATTCAATTATGTAACATTTGAACATACACCTTGTTTTATGTCTCCTTGGACCATTGTCTTTTGATTTTCTTTTAAATTCTCTTATGTGTGTGCTTGATTGATTGTTGATCTTGTATCATTACTATCTAGACTTTTCCATGATTCAAATCATGCATCTTAAGACTTGATGTGATCACATTTTTTACGCTTCAATGATATATCTACCTCGACATATTCATTCAATATGCTACATGGTTCATACACATATTGTAAAGTTATCTTATCTTTTTGAGGTAAGGTGATTAGTAGTTTATTCTTTCCCTCACCTCAAAAGGGGGGAATATTAGTAGGGGCATGCCATAGGGGTTTAGCTTCCATAATTTTCATAGTTCACCATATTTACATATATAATTAGGGCATGTTTTATAAACATATTTTCCACATGTACAACATTTTTAATTTCTGATATACATTGGGGGCATGTTATGGAAACATGTTCTTCACACTTATAGAGTTTATAAATTGGCCAAAAATCATAGTTATATGATTTAGATACATAGTTGTGATATAATTCTATACATTAGTACTATTATTATACCCAAGTTTCAACATGAGATATATGAGGTGCATATGTTATGTAAAAGGAACTTAAATTGTAAAATCAAAATTAGATTTAGATTTCAAAATGATTTTATGTGCTGTCATTGCCTGTCAAGTTTGAATTTTATGAACTATATTGAGCCAATCTACTACAATAGTAGGTTCATTTTTTGGTATGGTTTAAATGATTAAATAACTCAATCATTAAACTATTATAGGTTTCACTAGATTAAATCATGGAATATCAACATATTTATGGTTTTAGTTGATTTGATTCACTCACATTCACTAGGTTATAAGTATGATTTGGTTACATGGTTGAGCTAATATCAACTACTAGGTGGAAACTCACCTTTAGCTCTAAGGTTGGGGGCAATTTTTGTCCTTAAATATTTATATATTTATGCACTTTACAGATTTATATTTTTATTAATCTCAATTTCAATGATTCCTAATGATACACCTTTTCCAAATCAATTTTCCAAAAGGCAAGGTAGTTGCATTGATACACTTGTGTACTCCTAAACCTTATTATCTTTACTTTAAATAATTTTAAATTATTTAAATTTTATATTATATGTACTAATTATATAATGTAACATGTTCTTGGTTGTAGGTTAGTCACCATAAAATTACTCAAATCAGACTCATGTGAAGACAAGGTGTGTTATATGCAACCAGGTACACGTTTCTTTTCCTTTAAACTAGTAATTTCATTACTATATTAAAGTAGGGAAATGTAGACACTATTTATAAATTATATAGCTGCTCAATCTTGTACCTTGGAAAATACATATCAGTGATGTACCTTCAATTTATATACATTATCGCTACCTAAAGGCTTTCATACACTATATTTTTCCTATTGCTTATCTCTTAGTCTGACTAGTGTTATTCTAATGAGTAAGACCTTATATCATATCTAGAATGATACAAACCTATTTATCTCATGTCTATACAAGTTTTGAATATGTTCCTATTTTATATCTTTTTTGATACTTAAATCCCACTTAGACATCTACATCGATGTTAGTTTCATGTTCTAACATAAGTGTCCAATGCCTTGCAGTCATCGAATTTACAAATGAAATATTTACTTATAGTTGACCTATGTGGTTCAATGTGATATATTCTCCAAAAGTATTGGTATATCTACATAATCAATCCTAATTAATTTCTCTACTAATAACTTCATACCTCTCATAAGGCAAAGTCCTAAAAGCATTTAATCAAGCATTCAAGTTTGAAAAAACTTCCCTATTTTCTATTATTTTCATATAATTCATAGGGACAACACATCTATAGGCCTAAAGTACTGAAGGATCACTTCATGAACCATATTTTCTAATTTCAAATTTAGGTCTTTATTTTACTCACATGTCACACATTACATCCTTATGCTCACACAAGCCAACATGTAGGGGAGAACTACATGATTTTGAGGCCCTCTTTGAAGTAATGGCTATGTAGGCAATACCCATTGACATAGGGGTCTTTGGGGTTAACTCAACACCATGAGCCCACTAACCCATTTTTATCAAGGTAACTATAAATATGAAGATCTATGGTTTGATCATTTGAGTAACATTGAAATTCTATATGTGTGATCCAAAGATATCAGTTAAAAGGTGATAAAAAAAACCCAAAGAAACCCAAGGGAAAATTTTGAAAAGATTCTATATTTTGGTTTGGACACCTATTGTAAAATTAATATACATGATTAGATGTAGGTGTCCAAATTGTCTAGTAGTGTCCAAGGGTAAAAGGTAGTCAAGATGTAGAGTGATCAGAATCCACACATTCATTTGTGTCCTAAGATGATTTTAGCATGTTATCATATCTTAGATCTAAACTTTGAGCAAGATAAAATATTTTTATCTCTTAGTTGTACTATATTTGATTGTAGTTATTTCATATGATAAATTAGGTAAATTTATATTATTGTAAATTTGAATATAGTCTTAATCATTTTAAATAGTTTTTATTGCATGTGTGTTCTTCTTGTAAGATACAAAAATCATAAAAAATACATATGTGAGTGCATACAATGATTTAGCTTTTAACTTGACACATATGGCTCACAGGGTGTATTTTGAGTGATTCATACTTGTAGTATGATTTTTCCTATGATTGATATGTAAATAGGGTTTGATAGGACAAAATTGATTAGTTGTGCACTTTGAAATTCAGTAATGTGTCTAAGCTTGAGAGGTTATTTTTTGATGATATAAATGAATTGGATTTGAATTATATTTATACTAATTATTTTTAAATTATCCTCATATAAGGGTCAATTAAATTCTTAGGCTGACCCATACACATCTATATATTTGTAAATTTGAGTGTTTTTAGGTAAAGGACACTTGCATTGGAGTAGGGACAATATTGTCAATGCCATTATCCTGACCTGAAAATAACTATCTAGGATGGATGAAAGTTGTAAAGATTTTGTAACTAAGCATGAATAATATATATCAATTTTTGTGCATTATATCGTAATAGGTGATTTATATAATTAGAGTAATCAATGTTAGACTAATAAATAGGTAATTAAACCTAATGAAGTGGTGAATGGGAGCCTTTCAACTATAAGTAAAGTCAAAATGAAGAATAAAGCAATGAGATATATTTTTCAAGTGTAAAATTTTAGTTTAACATATAAATTCATATTTAAGCATTTGGTAATGCATAAGGATTAAATTACTAGGATAAAGGAAAGAAATCATACCATGGTTTATAAAACACACTTTGTCTTTGCTTGAGATCAATTGAATTTGTTGTATGTGAATGACATGACACCAAGAGAATGATATATGTGTAATTAGTGTATATAATCTAAAAAATGAATAATTTTAAAATACTTAAAATAAAGAGATCAAGGAAGGATTAAATCTAGGTGTCATATAACCATGTTTCCCTTTGGTAGTTTTTATTGTTATAGATGCTTCCTAACTGAAGCATTTGAGATTCATTCAAAATTTAACCTTAGAGATGTGAAGATGGGAATTAGAAGGTGATAATTCCCCCAATATATTATAAGGATGATTTTTGCAAATTTCATTTAATAGCATATAATCTCAAACACACAACTCAAGTGTATCTATATCTCATATAATCAATCTAGCCAATCTAGCCAATCTCACTTGAGTCAAATGGTATAACTATATCAACCCATGCTAATAGAAGTTTTTCCAAGTCCATCAAGGGTATAAAATCTCAATCACACTACTAAAAAAGAACCAACTACTATAGGAGATAAAATCTCAAATGGTGCATCTTTGTAAGGTCAGTGCATAAATGTGTGTATAATATAAAAATGTATCTATACTTTGATGCATGTGAACCTCAAATATGTCTCAATATGAAGTATCCATCAAAATTTAACCTTTAATTTGTAATATGTGTATAATATTTATCATAAATTTGAAAATATCTATCCCAAATATGTGCCTAATGCATATGATTTTATGTTAAATGTATATCTAAATCATGTAAATTATGTAAATTAGATCAAATTATTTTCATTCTATCAATTGTATGTATGTGTATCCATGTCTTATATGACATGTACCAACTAATATGTTCCACCTCTTTAAGGTGAGGAGATTTTAAAAGTGATAATCACCTTATCTCAAAAGGAACAGATAACTATGTTATATCTATGTGAATAATGTAGTAAATAAGCATATAGTAGAGTCATGTTGAAGTAGATATATAAATTAAGATCACAATATGCATACATAACAAGCCCTAAGACACATGATATAAATCATGGTAATGTTTATAAGATAAAAATCTCATTATAAAATCAAGCACACATGCAATATCACTAAAATGTCACACAAATAGGGGTATAAGGAGACAAAAAATAAAGTGTATGATCAAATTTCACACACTCAAGTGGAAGACATGTGCCAATTTCTACACACCAAATAAAAAAGTTCTCAAGGAAATAAAGCTAAAAAATAAAAGAGCATGTTCACATGTTCCACAAGCAAGAGAAATAATCAAATAATTAAACTCAAGTTAGATAAAGTGAATACATGAAGTAATGAGACATAATCATCTAACATAAATATGTCAAGTCCATAACTATGTCTTCGTAAAATATCATGTAGACTAACACATCAAATACATTGTGTAATATAGAAACATAAGTATAGTCATGAATAAGATATATAATCTTAGTAATATAATGGTAAATGACTATAAAACAATAGAACATATGTCAATTGTGATCATATATAAGTAAGGTGCCCCCAACATTTTGTATCACACTAGAAGAGGAAAGTTCTAACATCTACATGATTAGTATATCATGGGTCTAATGTATGATTATATCACACTCAAATACAATTGAAAAATATGTGTGTATAGAAATTATATGATATATACTAACATAAAGGAAACAAAATATTGAAAATCCATAAAACATGTGAAATCCTAAATATTTTTGGTATTTTTGAATTTTTTGAATTTTTTATATTTTATTGAATAATTGATTTTTTTAAATGATTATTTTAGAATGTTTGGAAAGATATTGATAGAAAATTATCCCATCTAAGGGAAGCTCATAGGTTACTCTATATGTTTAATGTGGAGTCATACATTGGTTATGCTACCAAGGATCATGTATATGTGCCAAATTTGAATGTGTAGAATATGGAATACTTTGTGTATGTATCATAGGATTATATAGTTGTGAAGTATTAGTATAAGGTGTAAAGGTTATTAAAACCCACTATTTTGTGCTCTATAATTTATTCAATGTAATTGTGGGTCTTGTTACTCATTTTTAAACATGGTGCTCTAATGTACGTAAATGACTAGGCCATGAAGGTGTGAATGAGGATCTTGAAGAGTTCATTGTAGATCTATGATGTAAAGGTATATAAAGTATGGGCCACCTAGGAAATATTTTTTATTATTTGTTACACTTTTGTGCATGATTAACCTTAGTAGGTTATATAATCAACTATTGTGGACCAAAATCTTCCTATTATAAAGGGTGTTCACATGAAAACCCAAAAAATGTAATTACCCTATTTTCATGATTATACTTAAGAAAACCATTCAATATGGAAGTTATTGCATGGATATTATGTATCTAAGGATCTAATAATAACATATCAAAGAACTTGTCAGATACCCCCAAAGGTAAAGAGATTAACACCAGTACCCTAGAGGAGTGTAACACTAAAAGTGATAAAACCAAATCTATGATAAGAAAGAAAAATAACTTAGCATGATGCTAGAGGCCTAAAATGAGAGGAATGAATAGCAAAATGAAGAACCTGACAGAAGGTAATAGGAAAGAAAATCAATTAGAGTAAATTTAGCTAAGTTTTATATTTTGTTAGTTATTTATATTTCTATTTTGCTAATATTTTTTTAAAGGACTATGTTTTCCAAGCCATGTGGATCTTGTTCTTTTTTGCTTCATCTACTATATTGTATTGAACTATGGCTTTTATGTCCCTGTAAAACCTGAGTTTAACCTATCGAATAAAAACCATATCAAAGACCCTCATATATCTTATAACTAAAAAGGTATTGGTCTCATATGTTAAACCAACTTGTAGAGGTAAATCAATATCACCAAAAACTTGTATCTTCTCATCAAATTATTTTTATCATTTTAGTTAAAGGGAATACATAATCATGTGTGTTTCCCAAATGTGTGAGTAATTTCATGGTAAATACATTATCATTATCACTATTGTCAATAATAACACTATGTATAGGTTCATGATCATTATATGCCCGAATAACTAAATATTGAATATCCAAGTCATCATCCACAATCTCACTATCATCAAATGAAATTTAAGGTCTCAAAACCAAAAGAGGTATATCACATATATAATTAATAATAATCCCATATAATTAGTTCCCATAATGTGATGGATAAGGATGTGCATGATATGCCATTTGCACTTCCATAGTTGTCTTAAAATGATCTTGTAATGGATTTTTGAATATCTTATGTTTGTGATTGTATACACCCTAAATTGGTCAAGCAACCACACATATCATGTCATTTCATAGTCTTTTTCACATGAGACTCCAACTAGAGAATACAAGCCTTTTTTTTAATAGCCATGTCTTTGTTTTTATTATCTTAGTCTTGTTTCTCACTTTGATAACCTTTTATTCATCTCATTCAATTGATATATATCTCCAAAGACCCCCAAACTTGGCTTGTGTCAGTCCCAGCTTATTTTTTTGAGTCTCAAACAATAGAATTTTGGTGGATTACATCACTCACCACTCTTGTCCTACTTTATGTTGTTGTCTAATGGTCATTTTTTCTTGCTTAATGGGTCTCAAACCCTTCTTATCCCCTCCCTTAAGTTTTATTTAGATTTTTGATGTCAACTAGCATGAATAAAGATCCCAAATTCAAAATAAAGAGTATAGTATATAAAATACTTCACAAGGTATTTTATATCTAGAACTTGATACTTTAGCACACTAAATAATTAAAATTAGTCAATAGTATAGCTTAAAATTCTGCATCACATAATGATTTTCATGCTTGATCAAGGAAGGGCTTAGGTAAAAGTTCATTCTTGCATCTACTATGTGTGTTGATTATGCATGTTACTTCAGGGACAACTACATTTGATCTGAGACCTTAGCTTGAGAGTTAATGTAGATATTGATTAGGATAGCATAGGTTTTGGATCATGTGATCATATTTCCCTTAACCCATTTTTTTCCATTTGATTTTGATGTGTTTGTTATTTTGTGTGTGTAGATAGACCTAGGGTTTTGGAATAAAATAGGTCATATATTAGCATAGATAGGTGATCGTGAAGAAACAAGGACACCTATAGGACCTTGAAATCATACTACATTGGAACATGGAACCAAAAATCTAAATAGATAACAACATCAAAATTGGACAACAGTATTGAAAATCAAAGTGTCCACTTTTTGGCACTCCTATCCTTTCACTAAAAAAAATTTGGATCTAGGTTTGTGACACTTTCCAAATCTTGCATAACCATTTTCAACCTTTTTATCATCCATCCCAATCTATTTTCTAGCTAAGTTACATTTCTTCCTATTTATTGTTATTTTTAGAAAGGTGAAAAAGACAAATAGTTGCACAAATTAGGACTATAATTATTGCCATATTATCTACTAATTTATTAATCCAGATCCTTAACTAAAATATGAATAACACTCCATTGTTCCTAAATAAGTTAAATCATTTGGTAAACCCGACTTACTTTGAACAAATCTCAAACCCTATGTACCCTAGGGTTTTTCTTCACATTCTTGTGCAAAAATTCAATTTCAAAATTCTGATTTTTTGTATAAATTTTTGTACGTTTGTTTTATTCAATTTTAATTTTAGAATTAAAGTTATTTCAATAAATTTTAAAATTCTAAAACTCTAACCCAAAACCCTAGATTTCCAAACTAGGTCCTCAAACCCCAAGCCTCCTCCCTTACAATTTTAGATAAATTTTTTGGAATTTTTGCAATTTGTTTGAAGTGTCAAAAATATTTTCAAAATCTCTATGTTAGTAGTCATTCTTGCATTTATTTTCTTAATACTAATTTTACATACCCTCTTTGGTGAAATCAATAAAAAGGCCACTAAGGCACTTCTTTACTCTCATCTTATAGATAAATTTATAAATTTTTCTCATAATTATGACAATGAATGGAAAAATTTGCAAAATTACACATTAGCCAAAAATGAGGGAAATGATTTCATTACAATTAATTAAAGTACTATTTTTGTAATGAGAAATATGGTGATGCATATTAAAGTTATAGTGAAGAAAAATTAGATGCATTTTCTTATCTCAAACCTATCTCTTTTCTTCCCTATTCCAAAGAAAATAATTTTGATAAATGGGAAAGTTACTTTTTACCTCATTCTCCTATGCACAATACATCAAATGTATAAATTATTCATGACATTATAATTAAACCTCTCATTGGTTATAATTTTATTGCATTTGAACCTACTTTCTCCCTCTCTTTTGCTACTTGTATGTTCAAATTACAATAATATAAACAAAATAGAATCAATTTCTAATGCATAATTCAAATGATCAATATCATGTTCTTAACTCTACTTTGTCATCTCAAACAATGACAAAACAATGTTTAAATGATAACTCTCTTACTCTTACTTCTCATATTGCAAATGAAAATAATGCATGCACTCCATTCAAGGATAACATAGATGCACATAGTATTCTAATTTCACTTGAAAATTTATTACATATTAGAAAATAATTAACATCTTCTCTTAACCCTCTCCCTAGTGATAATGTAAGTGATAATGAGTATGATAATGAACATGCAAATGAATATGACAATGAGAGTGAATATGAAAGTGATACTTCTACTTCTCATCTTTCAAATGAACAAAATTCTGATGGTGATAATGTATGGAATAATGATGACTATTATGCATATAGTGAAAAATAAAATGCATCTCATGATTTTAACTCTTCTCTCACTCATCTCAAACATAATTCATTACAAAATGTTGCTTCTACTTATATTCATGATTCAATTTTAAATGATGCACATATCAATGATAATATCACATCTTCTATTCAATTAGAATGTGATTCATTAAATACTAAAGATACTAATGAATCTCCCAAGAAACCCCTACTATAGTAGCACCTATTTCTCACTCTTCACCTAAAGAGAATGGTAGCCCACATCCCTCTAATAAGGTCCAAATTACCATTCCTCCAAAGGTTCAAGTGAGCACACCCCCTCTCTATGATCCAATTGATAATGTAACATTCCTATGGCTAAAATATATGATAAAATTCAACATTTAAATGAACCACTTCAAGATTCTAATATACCATCCCAAGAGAATATTTATTTTATGCATGTAGTTGGTGAATTAAAATACCAAGTACATCTCCTTAATTTGGAAAATAAGGCTTATAAGTCTTGTATGAATGCTAAAGACTTGCATGGTAACCCTCTTCTAAAAACATTAGTTGAATATTCATTACCTAAGCATTTCTAGATACCATCATTGACTCAATTTGATGGAACTGGAAATCCATTTGTACACCTTAAATCCTTTTAGAAGGCTTTATCATCCCATGTAAGTCATTTGATTCTACTTAAGTTATTCCAGTAGACATTAGTGGGTAATACACAAAATTGGTTCTTTCATCTACTCCCTGTGGGTTCTTTGCACACATATGATGACTTAGAGGAGTAATTTGTCAGATATTACATAGAAAACATGGGACCTCATTTTACATATGAGAAACTTGCCACATTATATCAAAATTCTTCAAAGTTATTTAGTGATTATATCTTACGATTCAAGACTCACATGTTACGATTGATCTATAAACCAATAGATTTAGAAATTCATCATATCTATATTAAGGGGATTAATCGACCCATCCTAAATCATATATTATATCAAAAAAAGTCCTCTTTTAGGAACTTATGTTATACAGTTTTAGCCTTGGAGAAGAAATTGGGATTGATTGAGTCAAATTCAGATGATAGACTTAATCTAGATTTCATAGCATTACCTCCATCTATAGCTCCTAGAACATAGAATCCACCATTTCCAAAAAAATATAGGATGCCATAGCTATAAAATCAACTAGTTAAGAATAGAGAGCTAGTTTTTAAAGCGCCACCTATAGTATGCACTATAGATAATAGCAATAGGGCACCACTACATTTTGATTTAGAATAAGATAGCCCATATGTCATATTATTAGAATTACTAGATAGGAGGTTAATCACATTACCTTATACTCATCATTGATATCTACATCTCTTACACATGCATCCATATTGACCCTTTTGTAACTATCATCATATTTATGGACACAAAGATAATGATTGTTATGGACGTAGGGACTGTATTAATAGATGTGTTGATAATGGCATAATAGCATTCACATTGAGGGAACTAAGATCTCCTCCATCATGGATCCATATACCTCATTCCTCCATGGCTAAATCATCCCAAGTATTCCTTCATAGGAATCATTAATTACTAATCATGAGTGTAATGTCATTTCTAGGATAGAGCATCATAGGAGATCTCTTATCCTACCTACTCAAAGGGTTTGGAGACTAATACAATGAGAGTAGCATATATATAGTAGTGTATTCCATGGAGTACATAATTTAGTTCCATATACATATACAACATAGTCACATTCATCATAACAGAGTTTTCAAGGTCATATCTCACATAGCAACCCGTTATGATTAAGATTAGATGAACCCACAACATAGAGTATTACTACAAATAGATATTCACTATAGACAAGTTTTTAAGGACCTATATCATGTAGAAAAATAATACGATTAATATTAGATGAGCCCACCTCATAAGTTATAGTTCCATCTCAATCTATTACTCAGTCATATGCATCATAGTAGAGTTCATAGGGTGTTATTTCACATAGTAATCCACTATGATTGTGGATAGATGAGCCTCCTTCACAACACATAGTTTTAGTTATGAATCCATTGAGATTATATCTTAAAAATTATCTACATATAGATACAGTTAGTGCACCATAGAAAACATCATATATAGGGTATGTTCCTACATAGCATGAGTATTATGGCCACTTGTTCAGTTGGCCATCAGGGTTTAGATACTGATATAGTAGCCATGGGATTTATATGCATAGAGTGATATCTTACATCTTATTTTATTGACAATTAACATTCCTAGATCCAAATAACCATTCCTATCCAAACTTAATTATTCAAATCTCGATCTTACCAATATCTTATTTTACCACACTTAAACTAATTCACTTTATCAAAACAATTTACCAATTACAAGCCAAAAAAGTTTTCTTACTCACATATGATTCAAAATCAAAACTATCATCACACTTGAACCTATCAATAAAAATCAAATCACATCTCAAATATCATTTTACCAAACATATACAACCTTAACATCAATCCCAAATCAAATATTTCTCATCAACCATTTAGAATAAATATACCAATATGCTCCAAATTCCATAACATAATATGCATGAGTCAAAATCAAAAAAGTATATATATATATATATATATAATGAGTTTTCAATATAGATACGTTGGTATCAAATACAATCAATCATAAATGGGCATCAGGCCCTAATTCTCAATTTCACTCTCTCCACTAGTGCTAGTCCCATAATCTACCCTAGCAATTGATAGCATACCTCTTACAATAGCTCTCTTATTCCAATAGTCAACCATGATCCTCATGAAAGTCCACATATCATCCCTGTAGATATATACTCATCCATGATCCTCCTACAAGTAGATCCAAAATTAGATGGGGGTATCCTATGCCTATCAAGTTTAGCTCTTAGCTCATATCTCTCTCTTGTTTCCCTAACATATGTAGCTATCTCTATATCAACCCTATAAAATATATGGGTGTGGATACTATCCATGACCATTGCTCACTCTATCAATCTCTCCTCCACTGCATCATCAACTACATGCCATGTGAGCTCTTAGAGTGCTAACTTGATTATTGTCTCCTAGTAATTATCATCTCCACCTCCTACCCCACCCTATGTTCCATCCTGAGCACCTCCCACTTCACTTACACACAAAGTATGACACTGTGTTATTTATATACATTAAAATCAAACTAAAATCACAAATTTATACACATTTCAAATGTAAACATTACTTACCTCCCATCATATGAATTAGCTCAAGATCCTCATACTCTAGAGCATCCCCTATATTAATAGGGTACAACAAAGCCCATCAATGCCTAGGCCACCGCATGGTATAGACATCTATACATCCAATGTCATCCACATATAGAATATCTATGACTGTATCCCTTACATCTAAAGGTAATGATGTGATCTTAGACTTAGTAGGCCTCGCATAAGCTCCTACCCTTGTAAATGCTTATGCATTCCTCACCCACACACATGTTGTTGTGGGAACATCTTGTAGAACCCCAAACTATCTAGTAATGTGTTCATATTAAAAGTGCTCATATAATCCACCCCAATGGTCATGTATCCAATAGTTGACCCTCATGTATCGCAATGGTACTCCATCCTCTACCCACCTAGGAAATCCTTTGTAAGGCTTTCATATAATGTCATCAGCCAATAATCTATGTTAAACCCACTTCTAATGGTCCATCCCATGGAATCAGATAGCGACTATGCTCATCCATCATTCCTTGAATGGCTATGGAGGCACCCACTTTATCCTTGATAATATAACCAACCATATTAGTGTTATGTGCTCATAAGCCCAATAATGCAACAAGGTCACCATGTTTACCCCACCATTGAATGACTTTTATGTAAACCTATAGAGGTCCATATATAGGTGGGCTAACATAGACCTCCCCCATGAGAATATAATGCCATATACTTCCACACTACACATAATCCTATGTATCCTATATGTAATAGATACTTCACTCCCATCCATAATAATAAAAGATGCCAAAAAAATAGCCAACCACTTATACAAGTATGGAAAATTAGACTATACAATGGTTGACAATAGCACATCACTATCACAACCTCTCTAATGTGTACCTGAGGTCACACTAGCAAAGTACAAAGATGCATGATTTATCACATCAGCACCTATGTCATCTTGTACCATCACTCACCACCTATTAACTAGTAAATGTAATATATAATACACATCCTCCAAAGTCACAATCATCTCCCTTATATGAAGCTAGAAATTATATTTATCTACATTCTACCTCTTGCATAAGGTATTAATAAAATGTTGATCCCATTGTATTGTACCTAGGTTATACACATGACCCAATCCTGCCTTATCCATAACCACTATCTCAACAATAGATAATGGTAAAATCCTTAATGTCTCCATCACCCGACCCCTTTAGAACTCTCTCATCTACACCCCACCTTGCATCACCAGAAGTAGCACCTCTATTAATCAAAAATAGTAAATTAAAAGCCAAGCTAGCACAATAGTAAGCATCAAAGTAGCATCATATAAAAATTATGCCTCTTGGACAAAAACACTATAATAAGGACAATAGTGCTAGACAAGAGTACCCCAAAAACATAAGAGCACTGAAGCCCTGGATAAGAGCACTGGACTAAAAAATAGAACCAAAAATAGAAAAATGATTCCTAAGCTAATTTTAAGCCCTCAAAAACACCATAATAGGCCTAAAAGCTGAAAAAACTAAGCATTTAATCTCTTTACTAGGGTCACATCACCACCAACCTGAACTTAGGTTACTAACTACTCAAACTAGGTCACGGTAGGTGCTCATCTCCTTAGTATTTTTCTCACTCCAGAGCTCAAGATCTCAACCTAGTCAATGCACAAATGAATAAAGTATCAATCTAATTTCCTATGTTAACCAACTTTTTCATTCAAAAAAAATACCATTTTAATCATAACTCAAACCCCATAACTCCATTTTTCAAACCAATTCCTTCCATGGAATCATGACAATGATATCTTTGACATCACTCAAGCTTCACTCTCTTATTACCTTATCTACCTACTACAACATAAATATTTTCATATTTATCTTATACCCAAACATGTGCCTTGGTTGTTACCAATCAAAACATGTTCCACACTTAATAACATAATCTAATTTATTAAACAACCTTTCAATATATTCACAAGATACCAACCTTGTTTATATTATTATGCCACTAGTCATCACTTTTGGTTTGACCTCCTCTATCACAGATTTTGTCCCTCTCCCCAAAAGGGGGAATTATTCATACTATTCCTATTTCTTCACTGACCCAGCATACCCATCCACTCTCATAAGTGGATACACCATGGTTCTTACACATTCAACATGTAGATTATCAAATTCATCTTAGATTGGTTAAGATATATAATGACTCAGATTATGTGGGTCACTCAACATTACTAAAGACATTCAAAGGAATATATATTTTGTTTATATATACATAGTCTATTCAGATACAGTGGTTTAGATTATATGGATTCATATAAATTTTGATATAGATATAAACTTAGACACCATATTTAGGGACATGTACATGCTACACGTCTCACACATACAACTTCATACAATATGACACAATTATAAAATTACATAGTAGACTATAGGCATAGTGTAGAGCATAATGTTTTGGTCTCCAAATTTTCACATGAGGCATGGAAATATATATCATATCATATGTCGTTATACAGATTACCAAATTGTACATATGCATCACTCATATACCAAATTTAAGGGCATGGCATAGATGTTCATGTTCTTCATCACTTAGGATTATACAAATGGAATGGTAAAACATATCATTCTATTTTTACACATTTACCAAATTTTTAGATTACACCTAGTTGTACCTAGGTTGTCACCAGGTTGGACTACATGGATGTCTATAGTAGTTGGTCCATTGTATTACTCGGATCTATACTATATGAGTTTATGCAAGATAGAGGATGGACATTGGTTTTGGGCCTCTAAGAACTTCTCAATTATAGTTTAGATATTTAGAGTGGGGGAATGACATATTTTACTCTTCATAGCATATAGATTTTATACATACATCAAGATTACATGAGTTTATATGGTCTAGAGGATAAACATTGGTTTTCAGGCCTTTGAGCATTCATTATCTTCAATTAGATTAAACATAGGGCATAAGTATTGCCCTCCTTATCCATGATACATGGATTCTAAATTTAGATTCAATATAGGGGAAATTCACTCCATGGATTCCTTCTCTCTCTAGGCATTATTCATCTCTCTATCCACTTCTCTAGCAAGGAAGTGAGTTGGACCCTTGCAACGCATTTACCTCCATGTAGGTAGGTTCAAGTATGCATTTTCTTCTTCTTTATATTACTCTAATATTTAATTTCATTGCATCACTAGAATAAAAAGGGAGTAAATTTATACACCCTAAATTGGTAAAGAAACCACACATATCATGTCTTTTCATAATCCTTTTCACATGAGACTTAGACTAGAAAATATGAGTCTTATTCACACTAACCATGCATTTATTTTGTTTATCTTTGTATTATTTCTCACTTTTATCACCTTTATATCATCTCATTCAACTGATTTATACCCCCAAAGATCCCCAAACTTGTCTTGTGTTAGTCCCAACCTTTTTTTCTAAGTCCTAGACAACAAAATTTTGGTGGACTATAGTGCCATGAGATATTGTCTAACAGTCATTTTTCCTTACTTAATGGGTTCCAAACCCTTCTTATCTACTCCCTTTTGTTTTATTTAGATTTTTGATATTGGATAGCATGAATAAATCTCCTAAATTAAAAATAGAGTCTCTTATATAAAGGACTTCACAAGGAATTTTATATCTATCACTTACTACTTTGGCACACTAAATAATTAAATCAATCAATAGTATAACTCATAATTCTACATCACACATAGATTTGCATGCCTAATAAAGGAGGGGCCTAGGTGAAAATTAAATTTTACCTCTATCATGCACATTGATTATGTACATTCCCTAAGGGAAAACTACATTTTATTTGAGACCCTAGCTTGAGGGTTATTATAGGTAGTGATCAAGATAGTAGGGAATCTAGATCCTACGATCATACTTCCCTTAACCTAGTTTTTCCATTTTATTTTTGATGTGTTTATTTTTTTATGTGTGTAGGTAGACCTACGGTTTTAGAATAAAATAGTTCATATAGAAGCATAGACAGGCGATCATGAAGAAACAAAGATACCTACAAGAGCCTAAAATTAGATAACACTGAAATCCAAAACTAGAAATCTAAAAAAACAATAGCATCAAAATTGGACAACATCAGACACCAAAGTGTCCACTTTTTGGCACTCTTGTCCTTTTCTTTAAAAACATCTATATTTAGGTTTATGACACCTTCCTAGTCCTACATAGCCATTTTAAATCTTTGTATCAGCCATCTCAATCTATTTTCCAGCTAAGTTACATTTCTTCCTATTTATTTCTATTTTTAGAAAGGTGAAAAAGATAAATAGTTACACAAATCAGGACTATAATTATTTTTATATTATGTACTAATTTATTAATCTATACCCTTAATTAAAATAATAATAACACTCTATTATTCCCAAATAAGCTAAATCAGTGATGATCATTTGGTTGTAATCCTAAATCTATGGGATGATCCTCAAAGGTAAGTTGATCACTATCAATAAGGTATTATGTATTTTATATTTGTATAATGTCTTGCACATTAGTGATATTCATAATAAGCATTAGAATCATATCTTTTTGGTATAGGTTAATTTGTATCAACCACCATAGGAGGAGGGAGATATATGAGGTGACACTCTACTAGCTTCAAAATTAATGAATTTGGAGAGATAGGTAATTATGTAAATTATCTATTAGGTGCATTGGATAAGATAAGGCTATTAGTTTATTGAGGCACCATATTAATTATGGTAGTTGTGTCCTTTTTACCCTTAATGGGTTTTACCTTATAACTTGGTGTTATATGAAACTTGTTAGTGGATGTAGTTTTTGTGTTCACTACATACTTAATATTATTTAATGTAATAAGTTTCATTTATTTATATTAAATAATATGGCATAATTCAAAAAAATAATTTAATTTATTGGAAATAATAGACTCATGTAGGGGAGCAATAAAATTTTATTGAATATGTCTTGAAGCTCTTTATCTACCATTGTATTTTTAATTTTGGCCAACATTGTCTTATATCTCAATACATATTCATCAATTGGTTCATTGGTTCCTTATTTGATCTTGGCCATTAGTACATATGACATATTTTTAATATTTTTTATTAAATAATGTGCTAAAAATTGATCAAATAGGGGTTTTAATTATCTTATTGATTGTATTGGTATATCATATATCCATCTCAAATCATATTCATTTAAGCTTATTAAAAATAATTTGGTCAAAAGTTTTTCATTAGAATAATAATCAAGGGATGCCACATAAAATGATCAAAGATGTTTCTCAAGAGTAACCTTGACATCATAAAGTGTGAACTTGGAAGCAATAAAACAAGTTGGCAAAGTGTAAAAATATATCTCAAGTGTAATAGGGTTATGAAATACATCTTTTAAATCAATGTCACGAGGGTGATTTCATATATTATTTCTCAATTTTATTAACCTTAGCTTCCAAAATTTTTATAATTATATAAAATATTTCACACTTTGACCACTAACGTTTGAATTTTGAGATATAACCAAACGGGATGCAAACTCTTGTGTTAAAATAGGAATTGAAACTAGTAATATGGTTGAAGTAGAAATGGTTCACATGGAATATGTATTAATAGGTGTATTGGTTTTGAGTAATAGTAGTTTAAACACATAACTCATGCACCCACTAGATGTAGTATGTAATGTTGAGCTCAAGGGTAGAGAGACATGAATATGGGGATGCCCCATAGCTCTAATAGCATGATCAATAAATGCACATGTTTGTTCATTGATGCCTTTAGTTTTTTTAGTGTCTAATATAGTATAGAGGATCTTATGAATATCTTCAAGATTTTTAGGAATACGCTCTTGAAATAATCAAATATATTTATCTTATTCTTTGTCTACTTGTTCATTTTCATTATCCTCATGATCAGGTATATCTTCTATAAGTAATTTTCTAGTATGTGGCTCATCATCAATATTTTGATTCTCATTATTAGGATAATTATACATGGTATTAGCTTGAAATATTTTATGTGGCCCAAGGGGTATCTCAACATATTTAATATGAAGACCACCTAATATAGGACTAGTCCTAGGTTACATGTAAATAAAGATAAAATCTAAATAAAAATAAAAAAATACCTCAAGAGGCTGAAAACCCTAGAGCAAGGTAGGATTTGAATAGAAATATAGTGATCATATTCAAAAAATGTTTAATACTTTTTGGGATTGAGTGCTATGATGAATAATATATTCAAGATTGAAGTAAATTATTCCTAAAAGTAGCTAAGTAATTTAGTTTATGATATTCAATTTCAGTGTTGAATTGTGAAAAAATATAAATATGGATAGTAAAATACCAAACACTAATTTCATTGTGTAATAATGAACAATAAACAATAATTATCTTATGTAATGATGCACATAGATATTTGAGATGTACATGTGTGAAAACATGTTGTTTGATGTTTAAGAACCAGTCATCAAATTCTAAAAATATTATTTCTAGTTATATGGATACTTGCATAGATGCTAGTATAAATATTGATGTAACTATCCTATATGGAATGTTTTATGTATTGATATGATACCTTATGGGTATTTGTGGGTTTTATATCACCTTTCATCTGATATATCTGGATCTCATGCATAGGCTCTGTATTATTGTTTATAGATCAAGTCCTAGTTCTCTACCTTAGGTTAGGTTACCTTTACAAAAATGGATTAGTGGGCTCACAGATTTGAGATGACCTAAAATAACCCTCTATTAATGATCACTACCTACATATTCAATACAAAAAACATGGCATTAGACTTATGTGTCTCTCCCTTATATGTTGGTATGTGTGTGAATCATAATGTAGAATGTTATATGCGAGTGTATGTAATGATATAGCTTGTAACTTATCAAATATGGCACTAGAATATATTTTGAGTGATTCAAACCTATAATATCACTACTCATATGATTAATATGTGAATAAGGATTTATAGGGATAAATAGATTAGTTGGGGCTTTAAAATTTAGTAGTATGTCTAAGCTTGAGAGCTAATTATATAATGATCCAAATAAATTAGACTTGACTTGCATTTATACTATTTATTTTGTAACTATCCTCATTTAAGGGTTACTAAAATTATTAGGTCAACCCATACCCATTCAAATATTTGAAAATTTGAGTATTTTTAGGGAAATGACACTTGCATTATAGTAGGGATAGTAACATCAACACTAATTTCCTACCCTAAACACAATTTTCTAGGATGAAGGAAATTTCTTAAGGTTTTAGAATTGAGTGTGAAGGATGTGTGTGTGTGTGTGTGTGTGTGTGTGTGTTTAGGTTTTATCATCATAAGTGATCTAGGTAATTAGATTAATCAAGGTTGGATTAAGAAATAAATAATTAGGATTAACGTTGTGGTGAATGTGAGCCTTTTGGCTACAAGGAAGATCGAATTGAAGGATAGATCCCTGAAATAGATTTATCAAGTGTATAAGGCTATTTCAACATATAAGTATATATTTAAGCATCTACACTTCCAAAACCAAGCTTGTCTTGATTCCTTGGATAAATGTCAAAGAAGATATTTAAGATTATAGGATTTAATAGTTTATTTTATTTTTTATTTTTATTCTATAGGAATAGAGAGGGAGTGCTTCTTCTTTATTTGAATCTGTTAGTGTAGTGATTTTTCTCATTGGGTTTTGCCTACATGGCCTTATGGCCATTTTATGTCAATTAGCTTCTTTACATTAGTTATAAAAGGGTCACAAAGGCTAATTTCATTTTAGTGTAATTATCTAATTATAAAAATTAGAGGCTTCCTCATGTTATCCTAATTTTCCATTTATGTACCCCTCTTTTCCATTTGGAAGGTTAGACAAGTTAATATGATTTTATTCAAGCAGGTTATATTTTTCAATATTATTGTGTGAAGATAAGCTTCTTACTTCTTTGAAATTTATCTATGATTTAATTTCTCCATACATAGATTTGATCAATCTTCTAAGCAAGGATCTAAGATTTTGGCCAATCTGACATGGTATCAAAGCAATTTTTGCCAATATTACAGTAATCTTTGAAGTGAAATCTTTATCTATTCTATAAGAAAGGGTGAACTAGGAATTTGAATCAAGAGAGGATGGTTATTATGGTGTTAGTTTCAAAATGAAAACAAAATGAAAGAAACACACTAACTGGCATAACATCTCTAGGACTAGACACTAGGGAGAGATTAGTTAACAAACATGAATAAAACACAATTAAAATGTAAAATAAAACCTATTTTACCTTCCTTGGATGCTCCAAAATTCTTATTGTAGTGGCTTTCTTAGATTGTGCTCATGAATTCCTTGGTAATGGAAACTTGGCTGCCTCCATCTCTCCTTAGCACCTTTGGCTTATGGTTTGGCTTGGAATCAATTTGGCATGATAACACTAGTTACATGAAGGTTTGTAATCAATTATACAATATAACTTTGCATAATCATGTCTTTTTGAAGATATTTAAGAATAATAACTTTGCACCAAAATATCTTAGAAATGATGTTCATGGCCTCTCTATTTATAGATTTTTGAGAATGTCTAGAATCAACTTGAACCGCCTAGCCTAAGATTGAGATGTATGGTTAAAGATTAATTCAATTTTTGGAAATAAGTTTATAATTATCCTCATCATGACATTGGAAGAATGGGAAATTAAGAGGCATGGAGGTCATCATGGAAGGAATTGATGAGACATGGAGGGTATGAATCTTGATATTTGTGCCATTTATGGCCTAGGGATGTCTTCCCAAGAAATGAGGTCACTTGATGATATAAATATTCCATATTCATTTCCAAAACAAATTATTCAATAAGCTTCCATGGAATTATTGATTAGGACCTAATTTGGATTAATTATCTCTCAGCATGATTAAGCACTTTATGCACAAATTACTCAAATTGATCAGAATGCCTTGTTATTGGTCTAAAATTTGACTACATTAGAATTAGAAGTCAATGTCAGATGCATTGGATCTATATTCCCATTTATGATGTTACCAATAGAAAATAACAAAGTCATGTGTCTTATGCAATATATTTGATAGGAAAGAGCAATTTAGAGCACCTAGGTGCAAAATTAGCATTTTGACTCAGAATGATATGATCAACATTAGTTGGCCCATAAATTGCATTGCCCCATTTAGGTATACCCTGGCTAAAATTGACACTTGAATATGTTAGTTTCACATCATTTAATGTATTTTAATGTTTTTAAGATAAATTATACATTTTGGGTAGAAATTGGCAAAAAGTTTGATTGGAGGTTATTGGTGGCTAGATTTAGGTGTCTACAGTTTGCCCCTATTTGGGAAGGCATTGTAAACTATAAACATAGTAATTTCTTCTTAAAAAATGAAAAGGTCTTGTATGCCTATAACTGCAATGATGATAAATTATGTGTATAATGCCCCCTTGAGGGAATAGTTGGCACAAGTAGATCGACAAATTATCCCTTGAAAAGAAAAAAGTGAAATGAGGGGACCAAAGAAAGGAAAGATGATGGGGTGAAAACACAATGATATTAAAAAAATTAGTCAAAATCATTGATAATATAAGTGGGATGGTGTACAATGATTTTCTCAAAGGTAGTTATAAGCATTTTACCCTGATAGTGGTAATGCGGTATGATAACATAATGATTTTCCCAAAGGTGGTTATAATCATTGAGAAGATGGAGCTACCCCTGTTAGGATAGACAAAAAAGATAATAACATGCCACTGTATAGGTGGAAAATATAAAGTAGTGACAACATAATAATTTTCCCAAAGGTAGTTATAATCATTAAGAAATGAAGGTGGGATGATGTGTAATGATTTTTCCATAGACTTTTATAATCATTGGACAACGATTATGGTAAACGAGATAAACTTGGTTGAGGATGATGATAACTTAACATAGAGGGTAATAATGAATTGAAACAACCTACTAGTAGAGAGATGCTTGTTTAAACTAATAAAAGTTGAAATTCTTTTGTGTTTAATTACTATATTTGGGATATGTGTAGGATGGGATCAGGATGTCGGTGTCAAAGAGATGTTTCCATTACTGAATAGACTTCTTGAAGATTAGGTTTATTGTAGCATGTGTCGGTAGGCATCATGGTATAACATCATGAAGATTTGTCTAAAATATGCATAAGGACTGACTCTCATAATCCAATACTCAATATAAAATAATGCACCAATGATAAAAACCATGATGACAATGTAAACATATGAAAATAGATGGCTTCGAGTATAAGTGTGGGCAAGGAATCACCTAATGAACACACATAAACTGAATCAAAGAAACAGTACTAAAATCAAACAAATAGGTAGACAAATAAAGAAATAAGTAGAAACAAACAAACAATGCAATGTAATAGAAACATATGAACATTGCCCCTAGAAAATAGGTTACAACTAAAGAAATAAAAAAATGGGGGAATAGAAGAAAAGGAAGGGGGTGGCCAAGCTATCTCCATATGCACTAGGCAAGTGGATGCTACCTACATAGTTCCATGGGTGTAATATCCAATAAAAAACTTTAGGCCAAATGTAGTTCTCTCAAGGAATAGGAAGAATGTGATAATTGATGAAAACAAAAATAATGGATGCAAGATAAGAAGAGGAATGGTCTTAAAAAATGGCAAGTGTGTGAGAGAAAAAGGCCAAAAAGGATGGGGAAACTAAATGACAAGTTATTTTCTTGTAACTTAGTAAGGGTTCTTATAACCCTTAAGGCAAAGAAGTGGTCAATGTTTTTATTCATTTCTAATGATTTTTCAAATGTTTTTGGAATTATATTGGAGTGTCTCAACTTAATCAAGAATGATGAGACATTAAATGGTTCAATCTCACAAAATGGTGAGAGCATTTAAACTAAGGTTGCTCCTAAAATGGCAAGAACATGGCTTAGGTTAGTCATAAAATGGTGAGAGCGTGGTTTAGGTTGATTGAGTTGACCTCAACAAGTATCGAGTACTACCTACATAGTTCCAAAGTAGGACCTCAAGTCATTGTAGTTCTACCTTTACAATGGAGGAATTTGACTAGTATAGTAGTCAATTCAAACAAAATAAGCACAATTGGTAAAAATGCAAAGTATGACATAAGAAGTGGCAAGTTTATACACCAAGAATAATTTTACACCTAGTTTGACCACATGATGTTATAACCAGGACACAACAACATAGATCAATGGTACTAATTTTCCCAAAGGTGGTTATAATTAGTAATAAGAGTGGTGGTATGAAAATAATAACAAATGAAGGATGTTATTACCAAAACTTCTATCACACTACTCCAAAATATGATCTCTGTCTAAATTAATTGAACCAATTGATGAAATTGATTAGATTCCTTGATGTTGAAAACGCATAATAAATGGTAACAACCAAGGTCAAACAAGCTAGGCTTTAGAACACATTGGGTCAATAGGTCAGAAATGTAAAGTGGATATAAATAAGAGGATGGATAATAGTTATATTTTAAAAATAAGAATAGTGATAAAATGGCATAACTAAAATGGTCCTTATAGATAATACACCTTAACGATCAAGCATAGTACTGCTAGAGATGAATAATATTCATCAACTCAGGAAGTTCATCTCTATCTGGTGTGGCCAGCCTGTATGCTCTTGATCCATAATCTATAGTAATGATGAAACGCCCAATCCAATTTGGTTTGAATTATCAATTATGCTTCTTCTTAGCCATGGTATTCTTTTGGTTTTCTTTTAGAAAAAGATCACCAAGTTCAAATGTTTTATATTTAACACACTGATTATAGTGGCCTTTGAGTTAGTTATGATATTCTTTAAGATTCTTGAGTGCAACTATGTGTTTCTCATCAAGTAGGTCTAGGTCTTACAGATGAGCTACTCAATATTCATGATCATCTAAGAGATGCTTGAAAGAGATGTGCAGTGAAGGCAATTCAACCTCAATGGGAAATATGGCTTCCATACCATAAACAAGTGAGTATGGAGTGGCTCTTATGGGGGTATGATGATTGGTATGGTATGCCCAAAGGGATAGGAATATATATAGGTGGCAGTTGTGACCATTATCATTGACAATATTTTTGAGAATGTTAATAATTATTTTATTCGATGCTTCATCTTGGCCATTACATTAAGGGTAATATGTTGTAGAAAAATGTTATGTGATATTATATTTAGTACAGAGTTGGTCTACATCTTTGTTCTTGAATGATCCTCCATTATCAGATATAATGTCAGATGGGATACCATAGCATCAAATGAGATGGTTGAAGATGAATTTGGAAATTTTCTTTACAATCATGTAAGTGAGGGGTATAGCTTCAACCCACTTAGTGAAATACTCAGTGGTGATAAGGATATGTTTATGGCTACTATATGAAGTGGGGTTGATCTTCCCAATGAGGTCAAGTCCCCATGTAGAAAATGGCCCTGGTGTCATTATCAATTTTAGAGTTTTGGCTGGGGCATGAATTAGATTAGTGTGTTATTGATATTTATCACACTTCTTTATTTATGCAGTGGCATTTGCATCCATCATGGGCCAATAATAACTAGTACGTAAGAGCTTTTTAGATAGGACTACCCTACTAGAATGAGTTCCATATATGATCAAAGAATTTTACTCAAGAGAGGATGGTTAGTATGGTGTTAGTTTCAAAATTAAAATAAGATGAAAGAAACACACTAACTATCATAACATCTCTAGGCCTAGACACTAGGGAGAGCTTAGTTAACAAACATGAATAAAATATGCAAATAAAATGCAAAATAAACTCTCTTTTACCTTCCTTGGATGATCCAAAATGATTTTTATAGTGGCTTTCAAGGATTGTGCTCATGAAGTCTTCATCAAAGGAAGCTTGTCTATCTCTTCTTCTCCTTGGCACCTTATGGCTTTGGCTTGGCATGGCTTGGAATTAATTTGGCATGGTAACACTAATTGCAATGGCTTCTTGAATATATTTATGCATTATAAATTTAAATTATCATGTCTTTTTGAAGATATTTGAGAATAATAACTTTTCACTTTTATAAATGATGTTCATAGCCTCTCTATTTATAGATTTTTGAGAATGTCTAGAATCAACCTAAACCATCCATCCTAAGATTGACATGTGTGGTTGAAGATTAATTAAATTTTTGGAATAAAGTTTATAATTATTCTCATCATGACATTCAAAGAAGGTAAATTAAGAGATATGGAGGGCATTATGGAAGGCATTGATGAGGCATAGAGGGCATGAATCCTAATATTTGTGGCATTTATGGCCTAGGGATGTCTTCCCAAGAAAAGAGGTCACTTGATGATGCAAATATTATTTATTCATTTCTAAAACAAATTATTCAACAAGTTTCCATGGAATTATTTATTAGGCCTTAATTTAGATTAATTATTTATAAGCATGATTAAGCACTTTATGCATAAATTACTCAAATTGATCAAAAAGCCTTATTATTGGTCCAAAATTTGACTAGATTGGAATTGGAAGTTAATTTCAAATGCATTGGATCTATATCCCCACTTAGAATTTTACCAATATAAAATAACAAAGGTACGTGTCTTGTGCAAGATAATTGATAGGAAAGCATTTCAGAGCACCTAAGTGTAAAATTGGCATTTTGACTTGGAATGATATGATCAAAGTTAGTTGGCCCATAAATTAAAATGCCCTATTTAGGGATACCCTAGCCAAAATCAGAACTTGAATATATCAGTTACACATTATTTAATGCATTTTAGTGTTTTTAAGCTAAATTATGCATTTTGGGTGGAAATTGGCCAAAATCTTTATTGGAGGTTATTGATGGCCAGATTTAGGTGTTGATAGTTTGCCCCTATTTAGGAAGGCATTACAAGATATAAGCATAGTAACATCTTCTCAAATAATGAAAAGGTCATGTATGCCTATAACTACAATGATGATAAAATATCTGTATGATGCCCCCTCGAGGGAATGGTTGGCACAAGTAGGTCGACAAATAGTCCTTTGAAAAGAAAAAAGTAAAATGAGGGGACCAAAGAAATGAAAGATGATGGGGTGAAAACATAATTATATTGAAAAAGTAGTCAAAATAATTGAGAATGCAAGTGGGATGGTGTACAATGGTTTGCCTAAAGGTGGCTATAAGCATTATACCCCAATAGTGGCAATGTGGTATGATAACACAATGATTTTTCCAAAGGCAGTTATAATCATTAAGAAGATGAGGCTTCCCCTATTAGGATAGACAAACAATATAATAGCATGCCCCTAAATGGGAAAAAAACATAACTTTGTGACAACACATAGATTTTCTCAAAGATGGTTATAATCATTGAGAAATGAATGTGGGACAATGTGCAATGATTTACCCATAGGTTATTATAATCACTGGACCCTGATTATGGAAAACATGATAAACTTGGTAGAGGATGATGATAACTTAACACAAAGGTTAATGATGAATTGGAATAACCTACTAGTAGGGAGATACTCATCTAAACTAATAAAGGTTGAAATTATGTCATGTTTAATTGCTTTGTTTGGGATACGATTAGGATGGGATCATGATGTCAATGCCAAAGAGATGTTGCCATTGCTAAATAGACTTCTTGAATCTTAGGTTTATTATAGCATGTGTCGATAGGCATCATGTTATAACATCATGAGGACTTGATCAAAATATTCATAAGGATTGACTCCCATAATCCAATACTTAATAGAAAACAATGCACCAATGATAGAAACCATGATGACAATGTAAACATATGAATATGGATGGATTTGAGGATAAGTGTGGACAAGGAATCACCCAATGAACACACATAAATTGAATCAAAGCAATAGTGTTGAAATCAAATAAATAGGCACACCAACAAAACAACAAAGAAACACTCAAAAGAAACCATACGAACAATGCCCCTAGAAAATAGGTGATAACTTTAACAAATGAACAAAATGGGGGAAATAGATGAAAAGGAATGGGTTGTCTGAGATATCTCCATATACACTAGGAAAGTAGATGCTCCTTACATAGTTCCATGGATGTAATATCTAATTAAAAAACATCAAGACAAATGTAGTTCACCTAGGGAATGGGAAGAATATGATAACTAAGGGAAAAAAATAGAATAGATGTGATTGAAGAAGAGGAATGGTCATGTAAAATGGCAAGTGCATGAGAGATAAAGGCCAAAAAGGATGGGGAAACTAAATGACAAGTGATTTTCTTGTAACTTAGTAAGGGTTCCCAAAAGCCATAAGGCAAAGAAGTGGTCAATGGTTTTGTTCTTTTCTAATGATTTTACAAATATTTTTGGAATTTTGGAAGTATCTAAACTTGATCAAGAATGTTGAGACACCAAATGTTTCAAGCTCACAAAATGGTGAGAGCATTCAAACTTAGGTTGCTCACAAAATGGTGAGAATGTGACTTAGGTTGCTTGTAAAATGGTGAGAGTGTTCAAACTTAGGTTGCTCACAAAATGGTGAGAGTGTTCGAACATAGGTTGCTCATAAAATGGTGAGAGAATGGGTAAAAGGGTGACTTAGCTAACCTCAACAAGTATCAAGCATTGCCTGCATAGTCCCAGAGTAGGACCTCAAGTCACTATAGTTTTTCCCTTACAGTGGAGGAATTTGACTAGTGTAGTAGTCAATTCAAACAAAATAGGCACAGTTGGTAAAAAGGCAAAGTATGACATAAGAAGTGGCAAGTTGGTACATCAAGGCTTAATGTTTCTCCTAGTATTCCCATAGGTGGTTATAACTAGGACACCATAGTTTCAAGTTGGTATATCAAGGCTTAATGTTGGACATTACCTTGAGGGTAATATGTTGTAGAAAAATGTTGTGTGATATTATATTCGGTACAGAGCTGGTCTACATCCTTCTTCTTAAATGATCCTCCATTATCAGATATAATGTCAGAGAGGATACCATAACATCAAATGAGATGGTTTAAGATAAATTTGAAAATTTGCTTTCTAGTCACGTAAGAGAGGGGTACAACTTCAACCCACTTAGTGAAATACTCAGTGGTGGTAAAGATATGTTTATGGCTACTAGATGAAGTGGGGTTGATATTCCCAATGAGGTCAAGTCTCCATGTAGAAAATGGCCATGGTGTCAAAATTAGTTTCATAGTTTTAGTTGAGGTATGAATCAAATTAGCATTCCATTGACATTTGTCACACTTCTTTACATATGTAATGGCATCTGTGTCTATTATGGGCCAATAATAACTAGTATGTAAGAGATTTCTAGATAGGACTACCTGCTAGAATGATCTCCACATACTCCTTCATGAAATTCTCTCAACTCTAGTGTATACTCTACTGAAGTTAAATAATGAATCAAAGTTTTATCAAAACTGTGAAGGTAAAAGGTAGATCCAAGTAGAGTATAACAAGTGGAATGATTAATGAAGGCTTTAGTTTATTTTTGAGATAGGTTAGGTGATAGAACTTGGTCATCAAGGTAGTTGTAAAGGTTAGAGTACCAAATAGAATTAGGACCAATAATATCATGAATCATTGCAATGGTTGAAGGTTCATGAGCTGGTGCTGACAAATTCTCAATGAGGAATTAATAGTCTCTAGCTTTATCTATTTGTCAAATTAGAGAGCCAATAGTAGCCAAGGCATCTACAATTCTATTACTAGCCCTTAGTATGTACTCAAACTGAATGTTGGAAATTTTTTGCTTAAGAGTGTCGACCATGGATTTATATGGAACTAATTTGTCATCTTTAGTTTAAAAATGATTCATGACCTAATTAATTATTAACTTAAAATCACCATAAACTTGGACATGAGATATATTCTAATGCAATGCTTGTCAAAGTCCTGAAACAAGTGCTTCATACTTGGCCATGTTGTTTGTACAAGGAAAGTTGATTCTGAAAGATCTAGGAATTAGATCCCCTTGTGGTGTAATAAAAAATAAGCCTACCCCCAATCCATGTGTATTAAATGAACCATCAAAATATATCTTCCAAGGCTAGTCCTCAAGGGGTGTGTCAATGACAGTCATTATAGATTCATAATGAAATTGAAACATGAGTGGCTATGTGTATGTGAGAGGTGCTTCAGCAAGTTGATCTACAAGAACTTATCCCTTGATTTCCTTTTGACTAATATACTCTATGTTAAAATCACTAAGAAGCATGATCCATTTATCCATTCTACCTTTCAAATATGTTTTAGATAGTAGATACTTGAGCAGATCTACTTTTGAAATGACCATGGTCTTATTATTCAACATATAATGGTACAATTTTTGAGCTATAAAGACCATAACCAAACAAGATTTTTCAATATATGCATAGTTATGTTCATATGTAACCAAGGCATGGCTTACATAGTATACGGCATGCTCTTTTCCATTGTCATCATGTTGGGACAAGAGTGCCCTGAGAGCATGGTTGGTAGTTGATAGGTATAACAAAAATGGCTTTCCTAGCATAGGAGGTAATAAAATAGGTAGATTAATAAGATAGTCTTTGATTTGTTGAAAATTTATTTGGTAGTGATCATCCCAGTGAAATACAACTCCCTTCTTTATAAAGTGTGTAAATGGATGGCACTTGTCTACTAATTGAGAGATGAAGCATCAAATTGATTGGATCTTACCCTGCAAACTATGAAGTTGCTTTAAATTGGTTGGTGGTGGTATATTGATTATAGCATGGAATTTATCCAGATCAAATTCAATACCTCTATGAGACATGATGAAGCCAAGTAATTTACTTGAGGTTATGTCAAACATACATTTATTTAGATTGAGTCTAACTTTATACTCCCATAATCTTTCAAATATCTTACGTAGCATTGTTGGATGGTTGGCCTTGGTTTTGGATTTTTCTAATATGTCATCGACATAGTCTTCAATAATATCTTGCATCATATCATGAAATATGATAGTCATGGCCCTTTGATATGTAGCTCTATAATTCTTAAGGATGAATGGCATTACCTGATAATAAAATTGTCCCCATGGAGTGGTGAACATTGTTTTATGTTGGTCATGTGGTGTTATTTTGATCTGGTTATATCCTAAAAAGCCATCCATTAGTGAAAGCATTTTATAACCTACCATGGAGTCAAAGATCATGTCAATATTAGGAAATGTAAAATCATCTTTAGGATAAGCTTTGTTGATGTCTCAAAAATTAGTATAGATTTTGATCCCTTCAGGCTTTTTACTACTAGGTACGACATTAGATATCCATTCTGAGTAGTCAATGGATCAGATACATCTTACATCTAAGAGTTTTTCCAACTCTTTCTTTACTAATATAGTAATATGAGGATTCATCTTACGTATGTTTTTTTTTACCAATTTGGTATTAGGATTAACCGCAAGGTGGTGTAGAACCAAGATGGGGTCTAAACTAGGCATGTCAGAATAGGCCCATGCAAAGATATTCTACAAATTCTCTTAATAGTGCTATTCTTCCTTAGTGAGGGATGCACCTAATTTTATCCATTTCAGGTTTGATGGAGTCTTGATGTTTACCTCTATTATATGTTCAACTAGAAGGGTCAAACCATCTTCTAGGATAATAGGCAATGACTTGAACTATTGGATTATGTCAAGATCTTCTATTAAGACTTTCTCTTCAACTTCTCAGAGGCATGATGAATTTGAGTCTCCTAATGGGAGATCTAGCCATGTGACAAAAATAGTCAAAAATTCTTGAAGAATTTGATCAAATACTTGTTGTTATGCAAAATTAAACTTAGATCCACAGACAAGTTCATCGTTGGTGATCTCTTAGTCTAAATTTGAATAAGAATGAACATCCCCATATAATGGCACCTAAAATAGGTGTTCACCACTAGACTCACCTTTATCTTTACTTTTTCCCTAGTTACAAATACCTCAAAGAGGTTTTCACTTTGGGACCTCAATATTTTACTTATATGTTTTTGGCTAAGGGTATTCAGCCGCTCTCCAAAATAGGCTACAGGATCTAATGTAATTAAGAATCCTAGCTTGTGATCTCCAAATAGAATGTTGTCTCTAAGTCCTAATAAGTCACATAATGCTTCATTATTATAGAACTCATCAATCAGTAGACTGGATTCTTTTTTGTCCCATTCTATTAGTTGGGGATAATATGAATGGCTAAGGTAAGGGTACAAATGGCATTGTTATCAAATAGGCTGGTTTTAGCTAGGTCATCAAAGGTGAGTCTATGATCAGACTCTACTTTAATGTTGACATCATCATTACAAGTCACTAGTGATGGCGTTTAAATAAGATATATGGGGTCACCCCTAGATGATTTAAATCCAAGTCCATAAGGTCTTTCAAACCTAGTCATGGAAATTGGCTCGATGGTTTCTTGTTGATTCAGTCTAAGGCCTCTTCCTTCATAATTTTGATGTTTCATGATCCTATTGGGAATAGGATATTTTTCATTTTCATAACAATCAATTTGGTTTTCATTGTATAACCATGATTCATCCCCTTCAAGAGGGTCAGGTTCTAGGCTAGATGCTAGTACAAATGTGATAGGTCCCTTATCTTTATTATTTTGTTTCCAATGCATATGTGGAGTGACTTTAGGTCACTTAAAGGTTTTTAGATTTTAAGGAAGATTGGAAATATGAAATTTTTCATGGGTCACATACTCTCCAAGTCCATTATCTAAAATGGTGAAATGATTAGAAGCTTTAGGAGGTGGCATGTGGGAAAAGGAATCCAAGATATTAGGATCTATGCAATTATTTGGTGAAGGATCAATAAGTATAGCCTTTCATTTATCCTACTTAGAATTTAGATTCATGTCATACTAATAATTATAGATTTGAAATTCAGCCTCAAGATGTTTGGAGGGTTCATATGGGTGTAAATCTCTTAGAATATTCACTTCCATCCTTGAGTGGGAAAACTTGATACATTAGTGTAGCATTGACAGGACTGCATGAATCTCATGTAACCAAGGCCTGCCTAGAAGCATATTTTATGATAACTAAATATCAAGTACATGGAAGTGTGTCATGTGTCAAAAGCTTAATGATAATTGGCAAACTAATGGTGCCTTGTGATTCTCTTTCTTGATTATCATAGGCTTTGATGGTTATTATTTTTAGCTAGAGATATACCATTGTGTATCCAAGAAGATTTATGAGCTTTAGAGACACTATGTTGAGGCCTGATCCATTGTCTATAAGGACACATTTCACTTTATGCCATTTTATATAAAATTCTATTTACAATGGGTTATTATGGAACAAACCAAGGGAAGACATATTGCTTTGGTTGAATGTGACTTGTTGGGTTGGAGCTAAGTGTCCAACTAAAGCTTCAAATTTATCAGGGGATATATCACTATAAATATTGGATTGGGTTAAAAACCCATTCAATATGTTCTTATGGATTGATGATGTTCACAATAAATCTAAAATAGAAATTTTTGCTGGTGTCTTCTATAATTGTTCCACAATATCAAACTTCTTATCTTTGTCAGTATTGAATGGTTTATTTTGAGGTTGAATGGTTGATTGGATAATAGGTAAATTGGTGGATGGTTATGGGCCTAGGATAGTAATCTTTGACCTTCGATTTGTGATTACACAATCAAGATTAAATACTAGACCATTATTGCTAATAAATTTTGGGAATGGTATGGGATTAGAAAAGACAAGTCTCAGTTACCGATGCACTCGTATGTGGTCACGTGGTAAGGATTTGTTATTGATATAAGGTCCAAAAGGGGAAGTCCTAGTTCGCTAGTTTACCTATATGCACTCCTTGTTCAAAGAAGGATTATCCATATAATTTGACTAAATGTTGTTGTTTAGTAATGATCTAGGCTGAGTAGTGCTTGGTCTAGGATTAATGGAGATGGTATTAACACTACTCCTGACAATATGACCTACAACCCTGTTGTATTCATGCACAACTACATTATAGGTTTGTTGGTTGTTATCATTATAACCTTGGTTTTATCCATTATTCTATTGTTGTGGGTTATACTATTAATTTTAATGATTCTGTTAGTTTAGCCTTTGATTTTGATATTGTTGATTTTACTATTGCACTGGCTATTATTGTTGTTGTTGTTTTTATTGTTGATTTTTATATTATTGATTATTATGTTAGGGAAAGGGGTTTTGATAAATCACAAGAGTGTTATTGGAAGTGGAAGCACCATTATCCAATTTTATCTCCCTATTCTCCAACATATTCTCATTTAAATTCTTGATTTGGACACATCTTCATAGATTATGCCCATTGACCCGATTATAGTTACCAAATTCATTTTCATGGTACCAATCAGGATAAGGAATGCTTTGCAAACAATGTTTTGGTATAAGCCAACTAATTAGATTAGTGGTAGCAAGCTTGTGAAATATAGACTCAATAGGTTCTTTAAGGTCACTAAAGACACACTCTGGAAGCAAAGCTCTCTTAGGAGGAGGGGTTTGCAATGTTAAAGGTTATTGTATTTGATGTGTAGGTCTTGGTTGTTGAGGTTGCGACATTGGTTGGAGAGATTATTGGGTAGGAGTAAGCTAAAAAGGTGGTACAAATGATATTTGCATGATTTAGATAGGATAGGATTTGGTTACTCTATTTCCCACAACATTTCTATTACGGTTGAATTTCTTTAGGCTGCACTTGAATGGGATCTTAATGTTGGTCATTTCCCTGATTGGTACCTTGATTTTGATTAGTTAAATGAATCTTGATGACTCCTTTATTGATGACCTCTCACTCATGCAATAAGCCTTTGTCAATGATTTCCTTGAAAGTATGTGCACACATTGTAGCTCCAGATGATATGCTATCTCACTATACAATTTTTTGGTAAATACAATGGCTAATTATTTATCTAGTAAATTATGGGTAAAATAGCTTGTAAGGTCTCTCCATCACTATAGATAACTTGTAAAACTCTCACCATCTTTTCACTTTGCTTATGTTAAGTCCACTAATGAAATCTCATGCTCAAGATTATAGGAAAAGTGTTGCATAAACTTATTAGAAAAATCATCAAAATCCATTACTAAATTTTCAAGAAACATTAAAAACCACTCCAAGGCATATCTAGCCAAGATCCTTAAAAACAATATCAAAATGTATATGTCACTGGTTGATATGAGACAAAGAATTTAGTTAAGTGGGCCATAGGGTCACCTTTCCCTTTATATTTTTCAAATTTTGGTGGTTTGTATCCTGGAGGAAATGGTATCTATAAATACTCCATGTTTAATGAATAGGAACAAATGCCATCTAATTTAAACTTTTTAGTCTGTTTCATAGCTTGAATGGCAGTAATTGCATCCTTCATCTATTGCAATTCTTGGGATAGGAAACTAGAAGGAACATTGGTTTGAGGGAGAATATTGGTTTGGGTAGATGGTTTAGAGGTCACAAGTGAGACACTTTGACCAAGGTATGATGGAGATACCTATTAGGGTACATTGTTTGGTTGGGGAATGGACTAGGAAAATGATATGTGGAGTAGGATGTACTTGAAATTATACATTTAGTTATGCAATATTCTAGTTTGGGTTGGTGATAAAGGTTTGACTTAGAGGATTTTGTGGTTGGGATAGAGGGATATAACTATATTGTGTCTACTATGGTTGAAAAGGGACATACTACCGACTAATCAAACCTTGTTGTTGAGTTATAACTTGTAGACCAAGACCCTATCTCTAAATTTGTGGCACATTTTGAACCAACAGCTGTCTAGTAGGCATTTGAGAAACATGGGAGCCTCCTTGTTTCATGAATCCCTATGGGGAAGTGAAAATAAGTTGCAGATTTAGCATCTATTATTGACCAATAGTTGCACATTGTTGACTAGTCATTTTTTGCTTTTAGATTGGCATATTAGTCTATGATTAAAGAGGTATGTTCATTTTTACCTAGTGAGGTAGAATATTAGTTTCCATTGATTGAGGTGGCAATGTATTTATCCTCTATTGTGTTGGTACACTAGATTGTACATGTTATTGTAGAATAATACTCATTACTTGTTGAGGAGTAGGATTTATCACATTGTTTTATTAAGGCATGACATTGGTTGTTGTTTGACTACCTAATCATATAGGTTGTACACTTGAGGAAGTAGCTAGTTGATTTTGAGATGTAGAAACTCCTAATCCATAATATCATGATCCACTCATAGAATTAACCACAGGCACATGTTGTTGGCTAGTTATTTGTGTGTTAGTACCACTTTGATTGAGATTAGATGTTGTTTGCACATTGTCCACTGTATTTGGCTCACTATTCTATGTAGAGGTTGAAGACACTTCTTCAATAATAGGTATATACATCAAGTTATCTATCAAAGCAGTTTGCATGAATGGGTCAAAACTCATATTCTCTTGTCTAGTTAACTCTATCAACGCTCATATTGAAGGAACTAATTCAATAATATTTTTGATTTTGATTTTCATTTGATTAAAATTACATGCTAGATTCAAGTAGGTTTGATATGTTATGTGCATTTGGTTAAAGTGGTCTTCCATGATGTTTTTACCTTGATTAGATATATTAGGGTCTTGATATGTTGTTTGGATTAGAGCCATAATATTGCTAGAAGGCCCCTATTGATCATAAACGATATTGTGGGGAACTCTTACTAGGCTTGGTAAATTCCCATGGGGGAATTCTTCTAAAAACTTAGCCCCTACCTCTATGGCTCTAACCAAAATCTCAGCTTTGTTGTCTAATAAATATCGCTCAAACAAAAATGGATCATACGTGGAATTCATATTAGTAGAATATGATTGTTGAAAAACTATATTGTCCACTATGGGTATTGTAGCTAGGTATTATGTGGTTTTTTCTTGGTCTTGTTCTAAATAAGGTGGTGTGTTAACCAAATAGTTAACCAAGGGATCTTAGTTTTGTGCCCCTAAGAGGGGTAAGAATCCACCTCATAAGTAATATTATCCATGTAGGGGTCTTACACCATTTCTTCTTGTGAAACTAAATTACTAATCCCTAGATTATAAATGAGTCCACTACGAGTGTAAGAATACATGTTAGGATCCATAGTCAATGCTTTGTGATAAAAGGTCAAAGAGTTTTTCAAACTCTAAAAAGACAATGTCTAAAATAGATGATGTTCCAACTTGGTCTAGATTCATCAAAAAGATCAAAATGTTTAGGCAAAAAATTGTGAGGAAATAAGCTAGCATGAAGTATCTAATGTTTCACTATTCACACAAAGATAAGCAAGTAAATAGATCAAAAATCAAAATGCCAAACTCTAAGGTCAAATTATTTCAAATCAATCTAATCTAGGAATTTAAAATTTTCTAGGTCTTTTGGCCAAATGTGGCATCAAAAGCTAGGCTCAAACAAGGCTTGTGCTAGGACTCTTGGCCAAACAACGTCAAAATCTAGACTTTGAAAATAGATGAAAGTTTTAATCTAATGGATTTGAAACACTTCTAACAAACACTAGGCATTTGATTCTTGGTCATGAACTTGATTAACTAGGTATAAGGTATGAAACAAAAGGCACTTTAGAGATAGTTTATTTTCTCATAAAAAATGGTATAAAACTTGGTTCTTTTAACAAATAAGCTACATAAAAGTGAATATTATAACTATGCTTTAGACAAAGGATCACAAAAATACACTCAGATTAGTTTGAAAATGTGGGAACAAATTTGAATTATATGTAATAGGGTCTATGAAACAATATTTGAAATATTTTTTGTAGCATAACAATGCTACAGTACCCAAAAAGTGTGACAAAAAAGTTTGTTTCAAAAACTCTTTGTGGTAAAGACAATTTCTCACAATTTTGATAGCGTAAAACTACTTTTATTGACTCAAAATTTTGTGGTGCATAAACTCAAAGTGTAAGTTTTTATCATAAAATGGCTTAATTCTATCAAGTGATGACAATGATTCTGAGTCTTAAATGGATTTCAACCCAAATTGTAAATTAAACCTAAGTTCCCTCAAGTTTAGTGTGAATGGTGAACCCACTTAACACATCAACCCTATGAAATTATAAAGGTGCAATTACAAATTTAGATTATAAGTGAAGGACTTAAAATAACTTTGGTAAAGGTCTAAACTTAATTGGGTAGCATAACTATGCCAAAGTGGATGATATGACTCCCAAGCTTTTGATGAACTTTGAATAAGGAAAATTGATGTTTTCACTTGGGTAGCATAATGCCTCTTTGTTTAAATGAAAATTAGGACCGTGTGTTTGGTTTGAATTATTTGTTTACACCAAGTTTTGACTTCAAAAAAGACTTTAATATAGGATAATACCAACTAATTAATCTCTCTTAGATCCTAAACTAACAAGGTTACTTGGTATTATTAGAATATGTCAATATACATCATTTGAGAGGATTTTAAGTGTTCATCCAAAAGTAAATGCATATTATATAGTAGGGTTTTTACACCCCCCCTTCTCTAAAATGATAGTACTATGACATGGACCTTGAGGTGCACCTTGCACCAATAATATTTCCATGGTAAGTGGGGATTTGTCTAAGATCTAACAAGTTTCTGAATGTTCTATGGGAATAAATTGCATAATGACTTTCATCCCAAACAATGCAAAATAAAAGCATGGATTTTGGGTTTGTATCACTTGTCTTGTTACAAAAAGGTCTAGTCTTTTTTGCAACCACTACATCCTATTGTTTTCTTAGTGTAAGTGCCACTACATCCCATGTACAACTCTAATTAGGATCCAAATGAATTCAATGCCATAAGGTGAAACCCTAGGTCAAAGCCTCCCTAAAGAACTCTTGGGAGGTGATGAAGTCCCCCTCATATGCTAAATTTGCATAAAAATAAAGAAAGCATGAAAATATAAAGACTTTAGGGTCATTTTCAAGGTCACCCAAACTTTTACAAGTTTTTGGGGAGTGCTTTAGATGACTTTCTTTCTAAGCCTTGGACTAGGCTACTTGCAATAGGAATGGCACTTTTGATTCCAAGGGTTCCCTAAAGGGGATAAATGGAAGAGTATACACGTAGCACCCCTCATTTTTCCAAACAAATATTTAACTTAAATAATTAAGTACAAAAAATTGGAAAGGTGAGTTCATTTTTAAGCCCAAATATAAAATGAGGTGGTGTTCATTTGACCCTTTGGTCTCAGTTGTAACTTTGAAAACTAATGCTAAAAACTCACTTAAACAGCTAAATATTACTTTAAGCACCCAAAATAATGTTTATAATTCATTTTAGGCATGTAAAAGGTTATCTAAACATTTTTTTAGCAAATGTCAAGCTTGTTCTCGTAACAAAAATGTTAGCATGTCCTTTAGCCTTAAATCTCTTTTGGGTTTGAAATAATGAACTTCAAAAAAAGAGCTCTTAGGTTTGTGTTTTAAGAAAAACACAGTGACCAAAGTTGGTTATATAACCGATGATGGTTACATTTGCTAACCAATGATGGTTATCTAACCAACATCAGTTATACCATTGTAACTGATGATAGCTATCCAATCAATGTCAGATCTACTAACTAATGTCAGTTATTATGTAAACCTATGGCAAACAAAAATGGCAAAACAAAGTTATAAAATCAATTTGTAAGAGTTTTAATGATCCCAATGAAAATTTTAAAGCTACAAAATTATCTTCTTCATGTGTGGGATACGTCTTGTCCCATCGAGTGTGCCATAATGTGAACTAGGAATTTGACTCAAGAGAGGATGGTTAGTATGGTGTTAGTTTCAAAATGAAAAAAAATGAAAGAAACACACTAACTAACATAACATCTCTAGGTCTAGACACTAGGAAGAGCTTGGTTAACAAACATAAATAAAACACACAACTAAAATGTAAAATAAAACCTCTTTTACCTTCTTTGGATGCTCAAAAATGCTTATTGTAGTGTCTTGTTCATCTTGTGCTCATGAAGTCCTTGGCAATGGAAGCTTGGCTACCTCCATCTCTCCTTGGCACCTTTGGCTTGTGGCTTGGCTTGCCCTGGAATTAATTTGGCATGATAACACTAGTTGCATGAAGCTTTGTAATCAATTCTACATTATAACTTTACATAATCATGTCTTTTTGAAGATATTTGAGAATAATAACTTTGCACCAAAATAGCTTAGAAATGATGTTCATGGCCTCTCTATTTATATATTTTTTAGAATTTCTAGAATCAACCTAAACCATCCATATTGAGATTGAGATGTGTGGTTGAGGATTAATTAAATTTTTGAAATTAAGTTTATAATTATCCTCATCCTGAAATTGGAAGAAGGGGCAATTAAGAGGCATGGAGGGCATCATAGAAGGCATTGATGAGGCATGGAGGGCATGAATCCTAATATGTATGGCATTTATGGCATAGGGATATCTTCTGAATAAATGAGGTCACTTGATGATGTAGATATTCCATATTCATTTCCAAAATAAATTATTCAACAATTTTCAATGGAATTCTTGATTAGGCCCTAATTTGGACTAATTATCTCTAATCATGATTCAACACTTTATGCACAAATTACTCAAATTAATCAGAATGCCTTATTATTGGTCCAAAATTTGACTAGATTGGAATTAAAAGTCAATGTCAGATGCATTGGATCTATATTCCCATTTATGATGTTACTAATAAAAAACTAACAAAGCCATGTGTCTTATGCAATAGATTTGATAGGAATGAACAATTCAGAGCATCTTAAGTGCAAAATTAGCATTTTAATTCAAAATGCTCTGATCAAAGTTAGTTGGCCCATAAATTGCATTGCTCCATTTAGGGATACCCTGGCCAAAATCGGCACTTGAATATGTCATTTTCACATCATTTAATACATTTTAGTGTTTTTAGGCCAAATTGTGCATTTTGGGTGGAAATTGGCTAAAACCCTAATTGGAGGTTATTGGTGGCTAGATTTAGGTGTCTACATAAAGAAGGGTTTGGTGGGATTCCTTGGAGAATTCATGAAAAAAATTCTACTAGAGATTTAGATCTCAAAAATGACTATGTCATTAGTTTTAAAAGGTGATAAAACCTTTGGATCAACTGTAAACATGACCTGGTTTTGAACAATCAATTTTTCCTTTCTTATTGGCATCACAAGGCCCTATTTTCATTTTTTTTCAAAAAGTTGTACTTCTTATGTTGTTGTGAAAAAATGCCTTCTAGGTTTTCTTTCTTAGGTCAAAATCTCAAATAAGTCTCTTTCAAAATTTCCATCACTGAAGTATTTTAGACATTTTTGGCTTGTCTTTAGTTATGTGCCATCATACCTCTACATTACTCAAATTTTCAAGTGTTCATTACTTTGGATTTGTAGTTGATCTACCTCATATTTCATGCATTGAAGAGTCTGCTGACCAATCTAGAATTTCAAAGGACTGTTACTTAGCCAGTAGACCAAATCAGACTTTCAATGATGAGTAACTTCACTTTTCTAAGTTGAGTTGTTTGATAAGTCTATTTAATTGCTTGTAGAATAAATTAGACTTGTAGAGTTTTATTACTTAAAAATTCATGAATTTAAGTAATTAGGGTGCGAAAACCTAGATTACACTGCTATAGACACCCTCAAACTTATAGGGGGTCATTACTTACAACTTCACCTACCTTAAGTAAAGTAGGTCCAAAACTCTGGTGTACACTACAAATACCAACTCATACTTTTAGGGGTCTATTGCTTACTCATTTTTTTGAAGGGTGATTACTTATATAAGTCAAGCATCATAGGTCTGAAACTCTGGTGTACATTATGAAATACCAACTCAGAGTTACGGGGGTCTATTGCTTACTTAGGTTTTTAAACGTTGATTACTTATGAAAGTCAAGTAGTCTATAAAGTTTGACTACTCTTTCAAGACTGACCTGGACTTTTGAAGGGTCATGACTACTCAGAGTTGCGGGTTATCACTACTAGAAAAAAAATTCCAATATTGGAAAGGGTCCAGGAATGTGTAGAAGTAAGAACTTGTAAGTGTCATAACTTTCAATTCATAGATCTATTTTGGGTGATATTTTTTTTAAAGTGCATATTTTTTCAAGTTTTTCGCATTGGTGATATTTTTTAAATCCATTTATAACATCCATTTTATTCATGGTTTAATGGCTTAAAATTCATTTTAATCCTTTTTGTACCTTTCTTGGATGCATTATCGACTGTGCTTGATGTCCTTCTTGTACTCTTTAACACTAATTACTCATAGACACATTATCAATCATGCTTGATGTGAAATATTAAGTGTGTGTTGAATTATAATTTAAAAGGGGGTCTTATTGATAGTTCAAGGGGGTACTTATATTATGTGTAATCTATTCTTTGCTTTCATCTCAATTTTGTAAATTGTCTCAATCTAATCCACACTAATGGATCTAAACTCAATTTAACCACTCACACCATTTAACTATCTTGGCTAGAATTCTAAAATATAGCTCACCTTGAGAGGTAACAGATTCTATCAAGTCACTATGGGTGAGGAAACTAAGCCATCTATAGATGAAAAAAGGTTAAGTGTTACAAAAAATGTGATGAGGCCTATGGGTTCTTATGCTTGTTAATGTCTATCGACCTCTTGTTTCATGTTGAATTTGTAAAATTTCCCAATAATGTCTAGACCATCCTAGACAAGCTTTTTGGAGTGCAAGACATCATGAGAGGTCATGAACTAGAGAATGAGCTCATCAAATTGAGCCCAGGTGACTACAACACCCTAAAATACTACTTTACAAAGTTTAAATCACTAAGAATATATTTTAAACAATTTGGCATTGAGAAAATATATTACCATTTGATTCTATCCATGCTTGCAAAACTAGGTCATGATTATTTAATTTTTGTCTTTACATTTCATGCTACCAAACATGTCCTTGGATCTACTTGGAAAATGCCATCATTCAATGAGTTTTTTACCGATCTAACTTGGGAGCAAGATAAGTTGGTTCAAATGGGTGCACTAAAGTTTTAAAAATCACATGCCTTGATTATCAATCAGGACAATAAGAAGCCTTCTAGCAGTAGCAAATAGGAGAAGAAACAGTATAAACCAAATTATTTTATTATTTTTAGGAAATTAGATGTTTAATTCATAAATAATAAATGGGCCTGAGTAGATAAAAATCAATAAAAAATGTACAATAATTAGACTACTAATTTGAGAAACTTGATTATAATTAGGGATTTTCTAAAAATAGTAGTGAAAGAGAGAAAATTAAACTTATCTTATTCTATACTATTATGACTGAGACAGGGTCTAGAAATGTGTGTGTAGGTTTGGGAGACTATCAAAAATAGGAATTTGGAGTTTATTTCTTGATTGGATAGAAGCACCAAAAGTGGGACACCCTAGGTTTCAGCATTGTAGTCATATCTTGACATTATTGTCTTGGTGATCTAAGCTTTTTAGGTTTTGTGCACTAGGTTTATGTGACCTTGCTTGTGAAATATCAAAGATTAAAATTCTATGGAGCTTGTTGTGTACTTAATTTAGTCTTCAATACCTTATGTCCTCTTTGTTCTTTAACTTGAATGTAAAATTTGGAGAAAGGAGAGGAAGGGTTAGTGTGTAAAAGATACATTGAATGCACTTCACACCCCATGTGTGATCATGTTACCTACGTACCAGTACTCTAAGGAGGGATCAATCTATATGTAGTTATCCCATTGAAGTGCATGGTGTAATAGTGTGATAAAAATGCAAGTAAATGTGAAACTGGGTATACTTGGAATGACTAAAGACTAGTGTAAAGGTTTGAATAAGCTCAAAATTCTATTTTATGGTTGTATGCAGAGAATAAGGAAAATTGCTTGAGTGGTCTTTCTTGTATTCTTGCTTCTCTCTTATAAATGAGTGTCAAACTTTCTAAATGGAATTTGAATGGCCTTTTATAGGGGATTTAATAATAATGGGTTAAATGAATTCACATTAGGCTGACATTAATTAGGAAAAGGATTCAAAATAATATGACTATTAGAAGCCAAAATGTACTTGGACAATAATGCCAGAAACAAGACACCATGGGTTTCAGTATTGTATTCCAAGTTTGGCTATTAATGTCCATGGCTAATGGGACCTAGGGGGATGGATTAATCATGTAAAGAGTAATCTTGGTCTACAAGGGTTTAGTTTGGGAGGCTATGAATGATTGGGAATCAGTGGAAACATGCCTATGAGGATCATGAGAGTAAACAAGATGAACCTATGGATTAGGTGTCATTATCCACACTTAAGTTACCAAATTTTGTATTTTAATTAGCCCCATTTTATTCTAATGATGTAGTAAAGTGAAATACTAAGATAAAGGAAAAATAGAAAGCATACCTGAAGTTACCTTTAAAGGTGAAGCTCATGAAGCTATCTGATGTTGGATGTGTGTAGAGAGAGCACAGTGTGAAGTGTAAATCTATAATGATAAACATAGATTAGATTAATCCTTCCTAGATACATTATATATAAAATAAGAATGTACAAAATATAAGTAAGAGAGAGAGGAAGAGAAAGGAATGAATACACCTCACTCGGTACGTGAACCAATATAAAACTTATTGTGATGCTAAATTGTGTTGGGTGTGTGATTTACCGAAGGTAATATCATGAATGAAGTTGAGTGCTCCATTCCCTAAAAGTACTCAAGAATGTAAATGTAAGCATTTTTGCTATATTTTCACCAACTACGTTAAGCTCATGAATCATGTGTGTGTCAATAAATGTTTGGATTGTGTGTCCAATCCCTCTGAATAGGTGGCTCAAGAATACAAATGCTAGCTAGTCCTTTGGATCCATTGTTGCCCCATGAATTGAAGCTATGAAGTGATATCGATATGGAATAGATGTCATATGAAATTGCTATTGAATCCCATGGATTTACTATGATCTGATAATGTTGACATGGATAGTTGAATGTATGTTGGAAAATAGGCCAACCTTGGCCATTTTGAAATATGGAGATTAGGCTTGTATGAAATCCACTCTAAAACTAGTGTAATAGGCTTATGTGGAAGCCAACTCAGGAACTTAGTTACTCAAGAAGTTAAGCTTGTATGTAAGCCAAATTTTAAAAAGGATACCAACCACTTATAGATGTAGTAAAACACGTAACTACTAAGAAATTCTTAGGAAATAAACTAAACTCAAAAATAGCAGAGGATCAATGTGCCATGCACATTACCCCTAATCACTAGTGTCTAGAATATAGATTCTTATCTAGAAGTTATATCAACTACCTAATCTAAAAATAGAAGTGAGAGCCATCATACCGCACATGATGCCCCCTATATCTGGATTCTTTGAGCAAAAATTATACTAAAACATGTTGAATCTAGACTGTATTGAGCTGACAAACCTATGACTGAACTCACTTTTCTATTTGTTTTTATAAAAACTAATTTTTATACTATCGATATAGGAGCACCAAAAATAGGACACCCTATTATTTAGTGCTATAGTCTAATGTTGGTGCTTTTGTATAGGGCCAAATCTGATAACTATTCTAGATTCTCTATTATCTACCTAGTCTATCTACTTAGTCTGGTGTCTGGATTCTATTTTGAGTGTTCTAAAAATTGCTTTTTAGACCATTAGGATATTTAATCTATGTGTTAAAACCCTTTTCCATTTCCGCCTCTTCTAAGGGTAGGAATGAATATGTTTTAATGATTACCCTCAAAAGAAAGAGCCCTATAAGTGTGTTATGTTGCATAGATATATGATATAGCAATGATAATTAACAATATATATCAAGATATATCAAGGTTTGTATTGAGAGATTGTTATATCAATAGGGGTATGCCTAGATAGATATAAAAATGTAATAACATGTTCAATGTACTGAACTAGAATTGAAAGTGTTAGTTGTTAGGTTTTAGCAAGGATGGATGGAGTATGATATGGAATCAAGGAAATGCATGATATGGATCATGGCATTACAAATAGGAAAAGTAATCTGGTAACAAGAATAAAAATCAAGAATCATACAAGAGTGGCCAAGGGGCCAAGCAATTACGGGACATGGGCACATATCACTCAAACTAGAAATCAAGCATACAATACATGTTCAAATGCCACATACACATATAATTGAAACAAACAAAGTTGGCACAAGGGCCATAGGCACATAGAAGAGTAAAAAAAAAGGACATTAGAAAATATTTTGAGGCACACACATGAATAGAAGCAAAAGACATTGGAAATTTTCCTAAAACACATATAAGGAATGGAACAAGAATTGAGAAAATGAAAACACATCAAGCTATGCTAAGTAAAAAAGGAAATCATGTATATACTAGAAGTGAAATCACATCTAACTAATCAAATCAAGAAGTGAAGGTATGCTAGACATGTTAGTAAAAAACTAGGTATATGCTAAGAAAATACATGTTAGTACAAAACTAGGTATATGCTAAGAAATACATAAATGCAAGATACTAGTGAGTGTCGATATTGTAATATATGTAAGCTTAGTAAGTAATGTATGTCAACATGATAACTAGAGTGTGTGGTGTAGGAATGTCATAACCTAGACAATGTAGTCATATAGAAGATACCCCCAGTAGGTATGTATATCAATGTATGTCTCGAATGTGGAAGTAGGATTCCCCCTCAATGGGTAGAGTGAAGTAATCAAGTAACTGGATGTCACTACACACACTCAAAGAAGATCAAGTGAAGCATGGTAATGTAGATAAATTGACAAACAATAACATAGAATAATAAATGTAAGTATATCATAGTAGTAGCAATGTAAAGCATGGATGATGCATACAATCAAAATATTTTTAGAATTTTGAATTATTTGCATATTTTTGGATTTTTGAAATGTTATATTGTTTTTTATTTTGAAAATTTTGAACTATATATAGTCAATGACAAGAATAATATGTAAAAAAAATGCTGAGAAAATATGTACAATCAATCATAAGAAGACTATGTATAAGAAATTGAAAAGGAACTATGTATAATGAAGCAAAAGGAAGCTATGTACAAGTAATACTATGAAAAAATGATACTAACTAATGACTCTTGTGAGAGGCTCCCTATCATGTTATCATGTACCAAATAAAATAATCATGAATGATAATGAAACATGATGGAATGGTTGAGGATATGACTTTGAATATTTGAATGTATTGTTTGTATCTTAGAAATCATAGTAACCTATATTATTCCACTCATTGTTATCATCTTGACTTTGAACCAATGGACTACTAGAGTTGAATTTTGTTGTATCTAGATCTTTTTATTTGATAAATTGTATATTTGAATGATTTGCCTTAGGATGTTCAATAAATCCCAAACCTTGGTGGCAAACATTATCAACTACTAGAATAGGAGTAGTGATGCCTTGAGCATGTTTTCCCAACCCTTGACCTTGAAAATCAAACTAGTGTAGATATTTTTGACCAAACCCATAATACTTTGAAATTTGAACCTCATTTTAGAGAGGTAAATTTGCATATTTTTCATGCTTTACTTATGATTGTGTTACTATTTGTTGCTCTGATTTTGATTTTTGATCCTTTTGTTGTATTGATTTATGCTTTGGGAACCACATTTGTATTGTTTTTGAATTTGACCCTTTGTGAAAGTGTTCTTATGTCATTGTGGATTTCTTGATTGATTTACCTTATATAGGGTCCTAATTATCAATTACTTTTTGTATATATTTTTGCAATGCCAAACATGAATTTGTGTGATGGCCATACATTCCATGATATGCACAATAATATTTGGATCTTCTCACTGGATTTAGAGGAGGTAGTTTGATCAACTTAGATTTAACCATTTTCCTTAGTACCTCACTTGGACTCTTATTTTATATTTAAATTCTTTTTGAATCACTAGTTGTAGAGTTACTTTATTGTGATTTATTATTTTGATATGTAACATTTCTTGCAACCAATTGACTAGGTGAAGGCGCATATATATGATTGACACTAGGGTGTCTTTGAGGTTTTTTTATTATAATTTGATTTTCCAATGATGTGATATTTTCATGTAATAGATGATTCTACATTTACAAATCTGAAATTCACTTACTCATACGGTGATTTTATCCCTTAGAGTCTCACAAGTACAAACCTTAAATGCTTTTGATTGAACATGTAAGCACATATGTTGAAGAGTATTTAAAGAAGATATAGGTTGAATATATGAATTAGGAACAATAGTATTGGATTCCTCACCTTTTTTAGGGGTGATATCATGGAATTGGTTAAATATTAGGCATCACCTTCTTAAGGGAGAGGAGGAGAAGGGAACTTTTTCCTAGGCATAAGATATGGAATTGAAACTTGACAAGTGGATGTTAGCTTATGCAATAGATCCTCTAGGTAAAAACCATGTATGTGAGAAAAAAATCATATAATTGGATTTATAAGTTATATAAAAATATGTTTATAAAGAACATTCCATAGAAGAGATAGCAAGCAAGGGATAGAGAGCATGAAATTGTGCAATAATGCATAGAAAACTTTAACTTGAATCATGACATTTCTAATGTGTTTAGTATGATAAACTTGAAAAAAATTCATCACAAGAGAGAGAAAGTATGTAATATAAATCATGACATTGTGCATGATTACATTTATAACTTTGATATGTGATATGACATTTCTAAAGTGTTTAGCATGATAAACTTGAATAAATTTCCATATGAGAGATAGAAAGCAAAGGGTTGAGAGCATGGATATGTGAAAGAATACATAAAGATATTTGACATGAAATATGACATTTATAATATGTTTAGCATGATAATCTTGAAAATTATTCCATATGAAAGATGGAAAGTAAAGGATAGAGAGTATGACTTTTTGCATAAAGGCATAGAAACTTTTGACATGCAACATAACATTTTGAATGTGTTTATCAAAATAGAGTTGGTAATTATTCTGTATGAGCAAAAGAGAATATGAAAAAATAATTTTGAAATTTTGTGCATTTTTTGCAATTAATTTTTAATATCATCCCATATAATGAAACATCAGCATGAAATACAAAGGATGAAGCTTTGTACTAACATTGGATAGACTTCATCATTCATGTACATGATAGGGCCCATTATGGTTTCCTTGATATTTGAAAGAAATTAAGAAAAATGTGTACATAAGTGAGAATAATTTTTGAAATTTTATTATGGATGTAATTTGATACCTCAAGAAGCAAATAGGTGCTAGTATATGCAACTAGGGTTTTAACAGTGATAGTTTTGCAAAATACTATGAATTTTTTAAATTGAAATTGAATTTTTGAGTTAAGTATGCAAGTAAAAATTTAAAAATTTATTGGAAAGTGTTTGATTAATGGGACCTAGTATATGCAACTAGGGTTTTTATAAATATAAATTTTTGAAAATTACTATGAATTTTTAAAATTTGAAGTGATTTTCTGATTTTAATATGCAACTAAAAATTTAGAAAATGATTGAAAAATTACTAGAGCATTATTGGGAGCTAGTTGATGCAAATAGGGTTTGAAATAAAATTATTTTTAAAATTACTATTGAATTTGAGAATTTGAATCAAATTTATAATTTATATGTGCAAGCAAAAAATCAAGAAATTATTAAATTAATGTTGGAAAATTACTAGGAGCTAGTGTGTGCAACTAGGGTTTGAAATAAATTTATTGTAATATTTACTACAAATTTTGAAAATTTGAGAGGAATTTTTTATTTTAATATATATTAAAAAAATTCAAAAATTAATGGGAAAAATCAACTAAGAAATTACCCTAGGGTTTCTAGGGTTTTTATGCAAAATTCAAGGCAAGTCAGGTTCACCAAAATGTTTTATTATTTTTGGGAAATTATATGTTTAATTATTAAATAATAAATGGATCTGATTAGATAAAAATCAATAAATAATGTACAACAATTAGACTACTAATTTTTGAAATTTGACTATAATTAAGGCTTTTCTAAAAACTGCAGTGAGAGATAAAATCAAACTTATCTTATGCTTTACTGTTCTAACTGATACAGGGTCTAGAAATGTATGTGCAAGTTTGGGAGACTATCACAAACTAGAATTTGGAGTTAACTTATTGGTTGTATAGGATCACCAAAAGTGGGACACCCTAGGTCCTGGTCATGTAGTCTTATCTCGACATTGTTATCCTAATGATCTAAGCTTTCAAGGTTTTGTGCATCAGGTCTCTGTGACCCTACCTGTGAAATATCAAATCCTAAAAGTCCATAAAGTTTGTTGTGTACTTTATTTAGTCTTAAATAAATTAGGTTCTATTTGTACTTGAAATTGAACGTAAAATTTGGAGAAAATAGAGGGGGGTTAGTGTGTAAAGGATACGCTAGATTCACTCCACATCCCATGTGTGAACATGTTGCCTACATACCAATAGTCCAAGGAGGGATCAAGCTATATGTAGTTCTCCCATTAAAGTGCTTGGTATAATAGTGTGATGAAAATGTAAGTAAATATGAAACTAAGTGTACTTGGAATGACTAAACACTGGTGTAAAGGTTTGAATAAGCTTGAAATGCTATTGGGTGGTTGTATGTAGAGAATAGGGAAAAGTGCCTGAGTGGTCTTGCTTCTCTCTTGTAAATGAGTGCTAACACTTCTAAATGGACTTTTAATGGAATTTTATAGGGGATTTAATGATCATGTTTTAAATGAATTTGTGTTAGGCTGACATGAATTAGGATAAGGATTTGGAAGAATATGATCGTTAGAAGCCAAAATGCACTTGGATAACAATGCTAGAAATAGGACACCTTGGGTTTTAGTGTTTTATTCCATGTTTGGGCACTATTATCCATGGCTAATAGTACTTGGGGGATGGATTATGTAAAGATCAATTTGGGTCTACAAGGGTTTAGTTTGGGAGGCTATAGATGATTGGGAATAAGTAAAAACATGCCTATAAGGGTCATGAGAGTAAGCAAGATGGACCTATGGATTGGGTGTCACTAGCCACACTCAAGTTACCAAATTTTGCATTTTATATGACTACGTAGATCATGAGCACAATAAGAATTAGCAATCTAATACCAAGCCTAAGGCATCATCAAATGAGTCCTCTTTAAGTGATAAACCTAAGAAGGAGAAACTTAAATGCAAATTTTGTAAGAAACTTATGCATGATGAATCTCAATGCATGAAAAAGAATATTGACACCTTGACTAAGATGATTTAGAAGAATAACATCAATTTTCTTGAATCCACAACTTAGAATACAACCACATAAGATTCTACAAAGGCTAAAGACAACAAAAAGGGTAAAAAAAGGGCAAGGGACTTGTTATAGTAGCTTCTCAGCTTTCGACTTGGGTTATTAACTCAAGTGTTTCTTATCACATAGCCTCCTTAGAGGATCTATTTTCATAAATAGAGCCATGTTTTGTGCCTTCAATTCTCATGGGTGATGACACTTTGATAGAATTTAGTTGTAAAGGATTAGTTGAAGTGAGTGATATGACCTTCAATTATATTCTATGTGTTCCTTCACTATCCAACAATCTTCTATCAATGTACCAAATCACTCACATAGGTAAAGGGAAGCAAATTGAGTTCACACCTAATTTAGTGGTTATCAAGGAGCTACATAGTGAAATTGTAGTGGATTATGATAAATCTAATCATTAGTCTAGGTTGTATACCTTCTCACAATTTACCCTAGATCATCCCTCAATTGCACCACTTACTCATGCAGATGGAGTAAGAAAACTATGGCATGAATAGTTTATCCATTTAAAATACCATTACATAGAACAAATCAGTCATCAGGACATGGTTTTAGGGTTGTTTAAAGTCAAATTCTCATATGGCTTATGTAATGGCTACATTTTTTGCAAGCATCTAGAAGATAAATATGACAAGGGTAAAGCAAGGAGAGCCAAATAGAAGCTATAAATTATTTGAAGTGACATAGTAGGTCCATTTCTAAAACCTTTATTCAATAAGACCAAATACATGATCACATTCAACAATGACTTTTAGAGGTAAACCTAGTTGTTTTTTCTCAAAAATAAGTATAAGGTCTTTGATCACTTTAAGGACTTCAAGGAACTTATGGAGAAGCAATCAGATTATTCTATCAAAATCTTAAGGACTGACAATGGTGGGGAGTATGTCAACAATAGGTAGCAATTTTGCACAACAGACGGTATTCAAATGTAATACATAGTTCCATAGCCCTCAATAGAATGGTGTGGCCTAATGTAAGAACCATTCCTTGAATGAAATGGCTAACTTCATGCTTCAATCAAAGTCTCTTTCTCCTCATTTTTGGATCAAAGTAATCAACTATGTATACTACATTCAGAACCATATTCCACACAAAGGATTAAAAGGAATAACTCTATTTGAAGAATGGGAGGATCACAAACCCATAGTGGATCACTTTTGAGTATTTGGATCACCAGTAATGGCCCATGTTTACAAGAATAAATGTAAGGCAATGGACCCTTAGATCTAATCTTGTATCTTTTTGGGGTATGTAGAGGATACTAAGAGATACAGGATCCTATAACCTAAAACTCATGAGTTATTTATAGAAAGGAGTGTCAAGTTTCATAAGGGCCCACTTGAACTCACTAATGACACTTTAGACTCTTTAAAAGTCTCATTGGACATTGATTCCACCTTAGATAGTGACTTAGATCCACCTCAAAATCCTCCTAATGATCAGGGTGACTCTTCTTCTTCAAGTTCAAGTGATGGGAGAAGTGATGAGGATTATCCTCCTCTATTTCACACTTTAGATGATGATGACTCACCTCCTGATTCTCTAATTTCATATAATTTTAGTCCCACTTGGGCCAAATAGACACTTATAAGTTCTAATAAATGGGTTGGAAATCTATCAGATATAAGGTGGACATGTTCACAATTTTTGGGGACTTCACATGCCAACCTAGCCATTGCCTCAGATCTAAAAACCTTTCATGAGGCATCTAGCATTCTAGAATGGGATTCTAGTATGCAAGAAGATTATAGTTCCCTAATCAAGAACAAAGCATGGGACTTTGTCCCTCTTCCTAAAGGAAGAAAATTGGTATATTACAAATGGTTTTATTAGAATAAGTATCGTGAAGATGGGTCTGTTGATAAGTAAAAATATCATTTGGTTGCAAAGCGTTTTTCTCATGTGCCTATCATAGACTACACTAAGATATTTGCTCTTGTAGCCAAGATGACATTTTTGACTCACTCTAGCCATTACAACCACACATCAATGGGATGTTCACCAAATGGATGTCAAGAGTGTTTTTCTACATGGTGACATCAAAGAAGAGATCTACATCAATCAACCACAAGTATTTTTGAAAAATTCCTCCTTGGTCTACAAACTCAAGAAATCTATCTATAGACTCAAATAGGCTTCTCAGGCATGGTATGCCAAGATGGACTCCTTTCTCCTCGTAGTCAGGTTCACTAAATGCCACTCAGATCAGAATGTATACATCTTATGGTAGGATGAGTCTTTGTTGATCCTATTTCTCTATATGGATGACTTGTTGATTATAAGGAGCTCATGATCATCCATCTCAATAGTGAAAATTACACTTTCAGATAGATTTTTAATGATAAACATGGGATTGTTGTATTACTTTCTTGAGATTTAAATCATTTAGTCAAATTCTAGGATAGCTTTATCACAATCTAAGTATTCTCATGATTTGATTATGAGGTTTAACATGGTTGATTTTAAGCCAATTCCTACTCCCTTCTTGTCTGGTATGAAACTTGAGGCTGATTTTCTTACACCATTGGTTGATGCAACTCTATATCATCAACTCGTGGGTAGTCTTATCTATCTCACACACACTAGAACTAAAATATCCTATGTATTTGGCATGGTATCTTGATTTATTTAGGATCTACACGAATTACATTAGAAAGCAACTAAGTATATTTTGCACTACATTCAGGGTTTGCACAACTATGGGATACACTACATAGTAGGAATAGAGGTTGATTTAATCAGATACATAGATTCAGATTGAGCTAGAGATATTAAAATTCAAAATTCCACTTCAAACTTCAATTTCTCTTATGGTTTGGGTCCAATAAGTTGGTCAATCAAGAACCAACATGCAATTTCTTTATCATTTATAAAGGTAGAATATAGAGGGGCTATCAATGCCACCACTAAGGTAATCTAGCTTTAGGGGATTCTCACTGAGTTTGGTATCTAGTTTCATAATCCAATAATCATCTATTATGATAACCAAATCACTATCCAGATTTTCAAAAAATTGGTTCTCCATCAAAGGACCAAACACATAGATATTCACATGCACTTCATCAAGGAGCTTATCAATGAGAAAGTCATTGATCTTTGGTACTGTCCAACTTCAGAGTAGATTTTAGATATTCGAACCAAGCCCTTCATAGAGAGTAAATTTGTTTATCTATAAGCTCTCATTGAGGTTAGGGTTTCTCCACCTTATTATTCCTCCTCTGGAGTTTATTCACTATGTACATGGGTACCTCATCAAGCTTTCAATATTGGGACCCAATTCTCATCTCATCTAAGCTACACTTGAGGGGGGTGTTAGTGTAGTGCTTTTTCCCATTGGGTTTTCCCTTATGGCCTTATGGCCATTCTATGTCAATTAAGCTTCCTTAGGTTAGTTATAAAAGGGTCACATAGGTTATTTTAATTTTAATGTAATTATCTAATTATTAAAATTAGAGACTTCCTCATTTTTCACTAATTTTCCCTATATGTAACCCACTTTTCCATTTTGGAAGGTTAGACAGGTTAATGTGATTTTATGCAAGCATGTCATATTTTGAAATATTGTTATGTGAAGATGAGATTCTTTTTTATTTGTAATTTATCTATGATTTCATTGCTCCATACATAGATTTTCTCAATCTTCTATGCAAGGATCCAAGATCGTGGCCAATCCGATAGACTCGTGATCAAACCCAAAACATTCTTAAGATTTGTCATCAAGGTAATTATAGTGGTCACATTGTGGTAAAAACTACTACATACATGATTTTATGTGTAGGTTATTACTGGAAAATGATGTTTCAATATGCTTAAAAATTAGTAAGATCATGTATTCCTTGTCAATTTTTCACTAGTTGAGATAGACTTCTAACTTTTCTTTTAAACCCTATCATACCCAAAAATCCTTTCACCAAATGGGTCATTGATTTTTTTTCTTTACATTCATCTTCCATCTTTAGGTGTCGTAGATAAATTTTAATGGCTATAGATTAATTTACAAAATGGATTAAAGATTCAAAATTAAAGAGTTATGTTACTTTTTATGTAATTTCATTTTCCAAATGTTAAAAGTTTTCTAGGTTTGGCATTCCTTATGAGAAAATAACTCATAACTATCCTTAGTTTTTTTCTAATGATTACTTATAATTGCTAGGATGTTATTCAAATAGTTCTAGTCATTCTTAAACATTTTACCCATAAGGAAATGACCAAGTAAAATCTATTAAGAAGAATTTGATTTTTATTATGAAAACATTAGTTTGTGAAAATAAGATATACTGGCATGTTAATATTTTTAAAATGTTATAGGTTGATATACAATAGTGAAAGCTTCCACAAGTTATTTTCCATGTATGCTAGCCTTTGATTTTGCATCCAATTTTTAAATTGAAATCCAAATTACTTTAGGTAGGACTACCCTTAAACACCTCACTAAAGATACAAATATTATAAAATAGATATTAAATGATCTTTTAGCTTTAGAAGAAACTATAAGCATCTAAATTTACTCTTCTTTGCTAGCTTGCTAATTTTGACACTAACATCATTAACCCTATATAATTTTGTCTAAATAAACCTTATTAATCCTCCTAGTTATTTTTCAAACACCCCTTTCTTCATATATTAACCTTATTCCTACCCCATAAACTAGTTAATCCACCCAAGTCCCCATTATCTACTGACTAATTCCACTTGTCTAATATTTAGGAATTTAAAATTCCTATAACCCACCTGTAGACACCTAAAAAGTGTCTAACCCTTGGTCACTTTCTCCCTTAGTCCATTCCTAACCCATTCCTAACAATTACTAATTTAAAATAATTAACTTATTTTGAATTAACCCCCCTCCTTGGACACATCACCCATGACACCTCGCCTGGGACACCTCGCCTTGGACTAATTCTCATCCTATGACTCACCCAAGACCTATTCCTACTTCTCTCTAACCGCCTAACAAACTCTCGTGCGTATTTAGCCCAAACCTTGACATTCTCCAACGGATAGTGCACTTGGCAAATGAAAAATGGGCTTAGTGGCTCTTTTTGCCCGTTCTAACCCCACCGACGTCGGTCAAGTGTCGGCTGATGCCGACGGAATCGCCGATGTTGGTTATACTTAACCAATTTTTTAGACTCTTTCCGGATCAGAATAAAAAATCAGCTAATTTGCAGAAGCAACTGACGAATCCTTCAGTCTTCAACCATCCATCAATCTGTGAAATCTCTTCCTTAGGTGCAGCAACAGCTTCAGGTTCTCTATCAGCAATAGGTTCTCCACACAGGCTACATCAACAGCAGGTACGGGAATCATTAGTAGTACACCTTTTACAAGGCACAAGTAAGTATATTGTCTGTGTTTTTATTCTCTTTTTAGTTATCTGCTTTCAAACAATATCTCCCTAGACCAGACTGTTAACCAAGCCAGACCCAAATCTCGACTTACCCATCTTCCCTGTTTCCTCCATCCTCTATCAGACCATACATTCTACCCATTTAACCAGACTCTCAGACTCAAACCCTAGACCATTCAACCAAGCCCAAAAACTTTGTCTCAAGACTGGTAACAAACCTAGACCCTTCCTTGGCCTTGTCCATAGACCAAAACCCTGACCGGATTTTGTCCACAGACCACAGACCTGCCTGGACCTCGTCCAAGCTATTTGCCCCGACCGACGCCGGTCACTACCCCAACCGACGTCGGCATATTAATCGACGTCAGCACCTTAACCAATCGACGGTGGTAGGATTACCGACGCCGGTGACTATGATCAATCTGACAGCTTCTTTCAAGTAAGTCTTTGTTTCTCCTTTACATTTCCATCTTTTATCACTTTCAGTTCTTCATTATTCTATTATTTATCAGACATTTCCTTCTATTGATTAGTGGGTTTATATCCCTTAAGGAAGTTTTCATACTTTTGGGATCAAGCTTTCACTTGACAACCCACCATTTGTCTATTTAACACCTTTTGTCCAAGCTTCTTTTCTTTGCAGGTGTCATTCCTCCATAGCCAAAGAGGAGTACTCACAACATCTAGATTATGGTGCGCAAACTTTATCCAGGTACACATCAAGCCTTGACCATTATTTCTTAAGTTTCTTAATTCTCTCCTTTGAAATTGAAAACAAAATTTGAATAGAAACATTCTGGCACACCCGGTGGGACCCCTTTAGGGCCTTCCTTGGGTTCCCTTTCTTCTTTGTTCATTTAGTTGCATTAGGCTTCTTAACCTTCACCTCTTTCTTCTTTTCTAAAAAAATCATAAGCAGGAAATAAAAAGAACTTTTTCTTTCTTTTTCTTGCATTTCTAGTCTAGTAAGAAAATCATTTTTCTTCAACCTTTTCTCCAACTTGTCTTCATTCCAATTTAATATTTCGATTTGGGATTTTAAAACTTACTGCATTTCATTTCTTGCTTTCTTGCATCTTTCTAGTCCACACTTAGTAATTAGTAAAACGCATATTGAATAAACCATAGATCACTTGATGTTACACTACCAGACCATGTGCACTCAATTAAACATAAAACTCACTTGAGACAAGGCCCGACTGGGATTTCATCACCCAGCAAATACCTTACCCAACCTGGCAATCCTACTTGGATTTCACCACCAAGGGGAAAGCCAACTCTGTTCTCTGGCAGAGTCTAAACTATAGTGAAAGTATATTTTGGCTAAGTGAAACCAGCTAACCACTGGAATCGTGAAGTAAGGGGAGCTTGCTCCTTAGCACCAGGCCTGTATGGAAGCTAATACAGACTTTTGAGTGCCTTAACATACCTGAAACCATCTTTAGCTTACCTATTCTAGGACCCTTCTTACAGCCAACTTCCTCAAACATCATATTAAGGCATAAGCCACACGATCTTAATAAAATTGTTTCTAGGGATTTAACGCTAGGCTTTGTCTGTCATCATCATATTTTCTATTTTTTATCTGTCTTTTTTGAGCTGGTAAGGACGTCTTCTTCATTTCCAAAAAAACTTTTTTTTTGAGTTTCTGGAAAACACAGTAACCGACATCGGTCCTGTAACCGACGTCGGCAACCTTTATGAACCGGCATCGGTCATCTGACCGACATCGGCAGCCTTCTTCACTGACATCAGTTTTTATACCGACATCAGTCTCTATCTATTTTCTTTTTTCCAAAAACAGCAAGCTTAAAATCCAACTTTCTGTCTGTTTAAACATCCATTCTGGTTTTTTGAGACAGAAAGAACACAGTTTTCTGAAACCTGACCCTTTCTTGCCTTGAATGGTTTTGACACGCAGTCAAACCAAGGCCCTTCTTGACCACGCTAGCCAACAACCGCTTCCACCTTCACCATCTACAACCAGTCCTATAATGGAGTTCAACTCGGAGACTAAAAGAACTCCTACTCGCCCAACCCTGCCTCAAACTCCTATCGTCCCAAAAGGGGACCAAGATTTCGCACGATTCTTGGACCTTAACATCAAAGCCGTACAACACTATCTCGTGAATAGCCAAATGCGTGACTCCCTAGGCAACCCAATCTATGGGATGCCGACTTCTTTAGTTGGCACAAGAATTCCATCAACAGCCCCTACCATTCAGCCATTAGACAACACCTCTACCAATAACCTAACCGTGTCTTACCTTCAGAACGTAACCTCTCCATCTAAACCTACCTCCATGGGGGTTCTGATACTCCCTCAACCTCAAGTCGCTCAACCAAACCCCACACCTTTTCGAAACCTACTAGTCTCTATCCCCCCTACTCTTGCACCTATAAACACAAGAGTAACTGTTTACCCGTCAACAAGCGTAGCCACTCCTCAACCATCCTTGATGGCCCCTATCCAACTTGTGCCAACCAACCCCAATACACAAGTGCCCTTGGCCCCAACTTTTTCTCCCATAACCAGTTATCCATATGTTGCATCTATGCAACCATCCATGTCATACGCCCCTCCCAATATATTTCAAGCACCTTATAATCTAGGGGGCGCTCCACCCACCAATCCATTAGTAGATATCATCAAAATGCTAATGGATAAGATGTCTAGCTTAGAGACCTCCATTTTTGGTTCACGCAATGCTCTCTCATACGAGCAAATTTGCAATGAGCCTATTAATCCTTCTGTTCCAATTAGACCATACACCAACCAGTGGGAGCTTCCCAAATTTTCTCGCTTTCAAAGTAAGGAAGACCCATAGCAACATTTATGGGCATTTAGACATGCCTATTACCTTATCGCCCATGATGACGCATTGCTCTTGCACACATTTCCTATGTCTCTTTTTGGCACTGTGCTTGATTGGTACAGCTCGATTGCCAGCCATTCCCTCTTCACCTTTACACAGCTACCCCAGCTTTTTCTTGACCACTTCTCCATAAACATCACCAAGAAGGTCTCAATCACAGACCTCTACACTATCCACCAATTCGAGGATGAATCAGTAGCTGATTTCGTTGCTCACTGGAGAGGTCTCATCAATCAACTCTCCTTTTCTTTACCTCAAACTGAACTTATTGAACTATTCTCCCGAGCTTGCGCCAAACACATTTCTTCCACTTTAAGGGTTTAGACCTTCCGTACTTTCGATGAAGCTTTCACGATGGATCGTAAAATTGAATTACGTGCCATCGAGGAGAATAAAGTCAAGTTGCGGAGCAAGAACCCCAACTCTAAGACTAATGACTCTTCTTCTTCTAAACCTTCATCGTCAGATCCTAAGTCTAAAGCTTCAGCTAACGTTGTGGTCATTAGACCTTCATCCTCTTCATCCAATCAACCTGAACCATCCACATCTCAGAGCGCCACCCATCAATTCCAGTAGAGATACGTTCAAAGACAATATACTCCTCTTGGAGAATCTTACGCATCTATACTAGAAAAACTTGTTAAACATGGGATTATCAACCTCCCCCAGATTCGACCACTGCCACAATTTGATCCCTCATGCGCCATCCCTGCGTGGTATAGGGAAAATGACTTCTACAATTTCCACCGTGTCAAAGGTCATGACACGGGAAACTGTAAAACTTTTAAAAACATAATCCAAGACATGCTTGAAAAGGGAGAGCTCATTCTAGATAATCCCAATGCACCTCCAAACCAGGGCATTGACATATTCAAGAAACCATTCCCTAATCATCCACCAACCCAAAATAATGTCCAAACTTTGATTGACAACACACACGAACATGATATTCGAACGGTCAATACGATCTCACCCTTCATCCCCAACCAACCTCAAGAGGTTAACCCATCTACCAGTCCATCACGTGTGGACGAACCTCTTTCTCCAGTTAGTTCTCCATCAATTTCTCTCATCTTGGAGGATGCCTCAACCTTACTGGAACCACCAGTCTCACCATCTTCCTTTCTTCTGCCTATGGAGGACCTAACCTTAACCATTCCTCGTTCGCAAGTGGAGGGCACCATAATCCCTGCCATTTACCTGCTTGAGGAGTCACACTCTCCAGTTCCTTCTCCACCAAGAGAAGAACTTGACTCTCCATCGTCTTCGATCAACGACAATCCAGCTATAACTCCCACACACCTTGGGTCCGAGACTACTACCACACCTAACACATCTTCTCAAGAATCCAAACCTTATCCAACATCCTCTCAACCATTTTCCCGACTAGTGGAGAAATTAGAAATTCTCCCTTCAAGGAAAGTGGAACATCGGGGATTGTGGGAACATCTTAAAGTTCTTCAACATTCTCGTGCCCTTTCATCTCATGCTGCCAATCCCCCCAAGGCAAAATCATCCAAGACTCCAAACAAAGACCAAATCCCTGTTTCTAAACCTGCATCTACCCAATCTAAACCAATCAAGTTACTTGGTATTCACCCTCTCTCTACCCTCACTCACCCACAAGTGAAGGTGGACTTGGACCAAACCTCGACCAAAGGTAGTCTTCCAACCAAGTTGAAGAAGACTGCCAAACCACAGAAGCAAAACCCTCCTCCACCCTCAACATTACCCTCCATCTTAGGTCCTCATCCTTCTACCCTACTCGGTGTGCTTCCTACTCTGACTCTTAACCAAAACAAATTACCTCTATTACTTCCTTCACCAACCACAAGTCAACCCCCTCTCAAAAATTTGACACCTCTCACAATGAAAGTGTCATCTTCACCTGTCATCACACCACCAACCCAAAAGGTGGTACGAAAACCTTCTTCAGCATCCCCCAAGTAGAAGTCACCAGCGCATCATGCATCAACAAGCACAGACCCCTTAGAAGGTTCATACGCTTTGATATTACACCAACTTTTATAGACTTCTAGCATTACCCTTCCTTCCATCAAGCCATTCCAACCTCTCGGGTCAAAACCTTCTTGGTTCGATGATACAAAGATTTGTTTATACCATCGCACTCCAGGACACGATACCGAGACCTGTTGTGCCCTCAAGACAGTCGTTCACCACTATATGGAGAAAGACACTCTTCTCCTTGAGGACACTCTTGACCAACCCTCGACACCTTCCCATCTAACCTCATCAACCATATCAACATCTCACCAACAGACCATAACCCCTTCTTCACCTACTATATTTGAAATCAATGCTATCCATATCACCACTAGGTCACAGAAGGACAAGGTGAAAGAAAAAGCCGCTATTCCTTGGACCTATCCTTTTGTTCAGGCACCTCAACCACCGAAACCCAAGATTTCCATCTTAGGTGCATCCCAACCCACTTCTTCAGAGGCAATCACAGAATCTATGATAAAACAACTTCATCAAATGCCTGTGAAGATGACCCTATATGACCTTATTCAAAGTTCCCCCCAGCATCGCCAGGCTCTAATCAAAGCCCTACAGGCAGCAAAAGTCCAACTTGAAGACCCTCAACCATTAGCTGCCTTAGTCCATTCTTTATCCCCCATTGCCTCCATCACTTTCAGTAATTCTGAGATTCCTACCTCTATCGTGGAAGATCGGGATGCTGCCCTTTTCATCACAGCCTACGTTGATCGAACCCATATTAAATGAGTTATGATCAACGGAGGCACTAGCATTAATATCATTTCCTCCCACGCCTTTGACCAATTGGCCCTTCCCAAGAATTGCGTATCGAAAACTGACGCAATCCTTAGATCTTTTAATGACACCACCGCTAACACTATTGGCACTGTTGTCCTTCATATCTATGTTGGTCCACACACAATTCTGGAGCTCTTCTACATCATTGAGGGAGAATTCCAATACAACATGCTCTTAGGGCGACCCTGGATCCGTGCCATGGCCTGTGTCCCTTCAACACTTCACCATTGTGTCAAATTTGAACATGACAAATAAGTCCATGTTATTCCCACCAACCCATCCCCTTTTAAGACTTGTAACACGACCTATAGCCCAAATGACATTCTTATCCCGCTCAAGGCATCAACCCAAACATCATCTCCACCCGTAGAAGCATCAACTCGTATGCAAATAGCGGTTGCCACCACATCATCTTCTCAATTACCAACCAAGGACCCCATGGACGACATCTTCCAAAGACTTTCACTGAGGGAATATCACCTCCTTACTCTAGACATGTTCCAAACTCCTCAAGAGTATGGACAACTTCATCAAAACCCAAACTATGACTGTCGGATCAGAATGGTCATTCCTTATGGTCCTCCTAGCCTTCGAACCAATCTTGTCTATGGGGGGTTGGATCAAGCTCCTACTGAATTAAATCCTTCCTCCTCACCTCAAATATTCACATCCAATTTCTCCTTTCTTAGCAACCCCACCTTTGCACATACCTACCTTTATAGGTGTGCATGGAAGGGTTTTGGCTTTGGACGTTATGAACAAGGCTCTCATCAGCCTATCAAAACACCCAATGATGATAATGCCAAGAAATGGTATGGACTGGGTTTCCAAGAACCCACTGAGGCTTCCATAAACCTTTCCCCCGAACCAACCATCGACCAATTTCTTCTAGACTCGCCTATTCTTCCATCCTCACCTACAGAGTCGGTGGTTTCCATCCCTCCTAGTTTTTTTTTGCATAAACACCATCCACTTGGAACCCCTAACCTATCAGCTCAATGGGGTTCCCAAGTCTCTCCCTCTCGTTTATCCCAGCATGATAGATGATGAATCAGCAACCATCAACACAGTCCACTGCATAGACGACAATGCAATTCTTACTTATATGGGTGCTGATGATTCTTTTATTCAGCGCTCCCTCCCTTCTGAAACACAGGTTATGTTAAATGAATCAACCATTGACATTAACCTTTCATCTTTTGATGTTCCTCAAGTCTTAAAGATTGGTCAATCTTTAGACACTCAGGAGTAGCTCGACTATACCTCATTTCTCTTAGAAAATCGCAAAGCATTTGCCTGGACTTACACCGACATGCCTGGCATCGACCCTAACATTGCTACTCATAACATTGTCACAAACTTAGAGGTTAAACCTATGAGGCAAAAGCTTTGCAAAATGCATCCATCTGTTGCACTTCTTGTCAAAGAAGAGCTTCAACACCTTCTTTCATTCTCCTTCATCCAACCCATCGATTATCCGCAGTGGGTCTCTAACATCGTTCCTATCACCAAGGCGACTGGGGGGATCCAGATCTGCACAGACTATCATGACCTTAACTTAGCTTGTCCCAAAGATGACTTTCCTCTTCCAAACATTGACCAACTTGTTGATCTTACGGCTGGCCATGAGATGTTATCACTCATGGACGGATTTTCAGGATATAACCAAATCTTGATTGCACTGGAAGATCAGCACAAAACCACCTTCATTACACCATGGGGAACTTTTTGCTATCGAGTCATGCCTTTTGGTCTGAAAAATGCAGGTGCCACATATCAGCGTGCCATGACTTACATCTTTCACTATCTCCTCCATAAAATCATGGAGGACTATGTCGATGACCTGCTTGGCAAGTCTAAACTTCGTCGTGATCATTTGACTATCCTCAAAATCATCTTCTCTCACCTTCTTCATTATCAAGTCCATCTTAACCCCAAGAAATGTGTCTTTGGGGTCCTCTCAGGAAAGCTCCTGGGATTCATTATCTCTTTTTATGGCATCGAGATAGATCCTGCCAAAATCTGCGCTATCCTCGAAATGCCACCTCCAACTAATCTCAAGCAACTTCGCAGTCTACAAGGAAAGCTCCAATCCATCCGCTGCTTCATTTCGCAGCTTTCTGACCGTTGCCAGCCCTTTCATCACCTCCTCAAGAAGGACATCTCCTTTAAATGGGATAAGGATTGCCAAGAGGCTTTTGAAGCCCTCAAACGCTATTTGGTCTCTCCACCAGTCCTTATTCCACCAAAAGACGACCAACCCTTCTATCTCTACATCTCAGCAACCAATCATTCGTTAGGTGCCATGATCGCGCATCGAGACGAGCAACACCATGAGCAAGCAGTCTATTACATAAGCCGAACACTTGTCGACTATGAAACTTGGTATACTCATATCGAGAAACTCTGTTTGGCATTAGTCTTTGCTACTACCAAACTCTGTCATTATCTTCTCAATCACAAAACCTTTGTCATCATCCACACTGATCCCCTCAAATACATGCATTCCAAACCATATCAAAACCAGGGAATGGCTCGTTGGCTCATGCTTCTTGCTGAATTTGACTTAGAATTTGTCCAGCAAAAATCTATCAAAGGGCAAACAATCACTGACCAACTAGCGGATGCCCCTCTTCTTGACAATCAACCTTCTCAGTGCGAGTTTCCTGATGAATCTATCACCACTCTCTCGACTGATGACACATTCTACCAAATGATGATGTTCTTCGATGGCTCTAAATGTCAACTCGGTGGGGGTGCGGGGGTCATCCTCATTCCATATGAAGGTGAACCCATGCCCCTATCTTTTAAACTCGACTTTGAATGTACCAATAATATGGCTGAATACGAAGCCTTAATTTTGGGACTTCAAACTGCCCTTTCTTTAAACATCAAAACCATCAACATCTTTGGTGACTCACAACTTATCGTCAATCAAATCAATGGTTCATATCTTTGTAAAAATGAAATTTTACAAAGGTACAAGCACCGTGTTGACACTCTTCTAGCATCTTTCGACCATCACTTATTGCAGACTATTCCTCGATCGACGAATAAGTTTGTTGACACCATGGCTTCCCTTGCCTCGCATATTCCTTCTTCATCATCATCCTCATCAAAAATTTATGTCATGGTACATTGTGTGCCATTGCCTTCATACATTTCCACTAACATCAATCTCGTCCATGCCATCGACTCTAGTTCACAAGATGTATGGTATAAACAACTTGAGGACTACTTGGCTCATTCTCTCATTCCTCCCAACCTCTCTAGCAATGCACGGCGGGCTTTCATCAAGCGCACCGCTCGCTATACCATGCTAGGGGGCCTTCTCTATAAAAGAGGCTTTGACGGCCTTCTTCTTCATTGTTTAAACTCCACTGAAGCTTCTCATGCTGTTAAACAAGCCCATGATGGGATTTATGGAGGACACTTTAGTGGTAACTCAGTTGCCAAGCACATCCTTCGCCTAGGTTATTATTGGCCCACTCTTCATCAAGACTGTAGCGATTATGTTTGGCATTGCATCAAGTGTCAGTAGCATGCTAACTTGCTTCATCTCCCTAGTCACACCTTACAAGTTGCTCAAGATTTCTGGCCTTTTTCACAATGGGGCTTAGATCTCATCAGCGAGATTAACCCTCATTCATCTCTTCGTCATCAGTCCATCATCACTACCACTGAGTATTTCACTAAATGGGTGGAAGCTATTCCTCTTGTCTCCACAAAAGCTGACAAGATTGTCGACTTCATCAATACCCACATCATCTGTCATTTTGGTGTAACTCACAAAATCATCACCGACAATGGCAAGTCCTTTAAAAACAAGACCGTCCAAAAACTCTGCGACTCTTTTGGCATCAAACTCAGCTTTTCTTCGCCTTACTACCCACAAGTGAATGGGCAAGCTGAGGCTTCTAACAAAATCCTAACTAAAATTCTCATGAAGGTGGTCAATGACACTGGAAGGGATTGGCACATTCATATTCCCTTCGCTTTGTGGGCCTACCGCACTAGCATCTGAACCTCTACAGGTGCTACTCCTTTTTCTCTAGTGTACGGATCAGAGGCTATCCTACCTCTTGAAGTACAAATCCCATCTCTTCACATTTCACTCCATGACATTCTTTCTAATGATGACTTTCATCAAGATCGATTAGCTCAACTTGAGTTACTCGATGAGCGTCGTCTCGCTGCCCTCAATCATCTACATGTTTATCAAAATCGCATCAAACGCGCTTATAATAAAACTCTGAGAGAACAGGATTTAAATATTGGAGACCTCATCCTCAAAGAAAACCAACATGTGACCAATATGGAATGGAGTAAATGAGGTAAATTCGCTCCTAATTGGCTCGAACCTTATATCATAATGCACAAGTATGGATCAGGGACTTATCATCTATCTTCTCTTGAAGGCCGACCAGAACTTGAACCTCTTAATGCTTTGCATTTACGACCATTCTATTGTTAGTCAAGTACTCATCCACTTGACATTTAACTTGAGCTCGTCCCTTGAGCAATCCTTGTCCTTTAAATCCTCAATTCATTTCACTCCTTTTTCCTTAACAAAATCCTCTACAACCCTTTTATGATGTACGGATGCTTCATCCTAATAAAAGGGAGCCCTTGATCTTCTATAAGTCTTGTCCATGACTCAACCTTCTGTCAAAACTAAATCAAGATGTCAAAATATCCAAGGTCACAAAACCAAATTACAATGCAGACTGCTCCCTTAAAGGACAGCTGCACTATCATTGTTGTAGCTAATAGACTGCTCCCTCGAAGGACAGCTGTTCAAAATCCCTTAAATCTATAAAGCAAGTATAGACCACTCCCTCGAAGGATGGCTATGACTAAATCTTGCTACAACAGCACTTTCTTCAAAGCTTCCCGCATCAATCAGCTTCGCAAAATGACCACCAAATAAATGACATCTTTATGTGGACTTCCCGCATTGATCAATCTACTCCAAAAAAAAAAGGGGGGTCATGGACTTGACTTATTGTTGTCTCAGGGTCTCCTATAAAAAGGGGCAAAGTTCTCCATACTCTAAAAATGGGTTACCCTTTTCCTCCTATCATATCACCTACTCAAGGGACTTCGAGCTTACTTTAATGTCAAAAGTGATTCGATTACCGCTCTAACATAACTATGGTCAATGACACAACGCATAAATGGGGCTCTTGGTTCTAACGACCCCTGTCTATTTTGTCTTTCTGGTCCTTGTCAATGAAAGAGCAACGCGCCTTTCACTTATCTTTCGCATTTTGGTCACACTTAACCAAAACATTTTCAGACCAACAACAGAACATTATGTCATCATCTTAAGTCCATTTCACATAGTTTCTATGGACACCAATACACATGGAAACTATCGACCACACAATTTATGTCAAGCATAAACCAATACTTGCTGAAGCATAAATAGACCTCAATTCATTCTTAGCAAACATCCATCACGAATATGGGTAGTTGCTAGGGATGAAAAACCCTAACCAATGTTACAGCTTACACCATTTGGAAAACGTTGTAGCATCATCTCCTCTTTGTCATTTCAAGTATGTTCTCTCGAACATATGAATGTGCTAGACCATTCTCATGACTTGACCAATAATCAACCACTTCAATCTTTTTCCTCCCCTCTTGGGAGAACTACATCGGCCTGAGGCCCTAACAACAGGGGCTATGCAGGTAGCACTCAGTTGGCATGGGGTCTTCTGGGGTTAGCTTAGCCATTTTCTTCTTCACTTTCTTCCATCTCCTTCTCTCATCACCGGTCAATCACAGCATAGTCAATTTACATATTCACATAATCATTAGTATACTCTCATTTTCATAAGTCATTAGTCATCAATTTCATCCATCATAACTCATTAAACATTTGCATCATATAATCCACAAGTTAAACATTCAATATCACATCTATCATCATCTAATCTAAAGTCATCATCATATAATCTATCATCCACAATCAACCAACATCATCATATAACCATTTCATAAACATTATCATCATCACATTCATTTTCATCAAGCATCATCATCATATAATCATTAAACATAACATAATCATTTACATCATTCTCATCATTAGCATCATCATAACATAATCATCATAATCATCGTAAATATCATATCAAAACATGCATCATGAAACACATGAAAAATGCTGCAAACATTAAACATCTACAACATCTCCATAACACATCAATAGCTAAAATCTCATCATATATATATCAAAAAAAAAAGTTTTATACAAAAGACACAATCTGTGTCTGTCTCTCTCTCTCATCATACATCTCTTGTCTTCGGCTCGTAAGACGGTATACACATCAAAAATAATACATCTCTAAGGCTGCCCTCAAGGTTGTGGCTGTGGTGGTGGTGGCGGTGGCCGAGAAGAGGCCGTATCCTCTCCTCCCTCTGATCTCTATCATCTGTGAGACCCAGAAGCCATCACTCATGACATAAATCTCTGTCGACTCTGCTCTGCCTGCATCTCTGAGTATCACTGTATCTGAGGGAACCCCCTGATGGCCCTCTCATAATATGCAATCTTGTCCAGTGCATCATTATATCTCACTAAAGATACAGTCTGTGGTGGACCCATCTGCCCTACTGCTATGCCCTATCCTGATCTATGTGGCTGTGGCTGGCCTAGGTGCACTGATGTCGATGGTTCTGCCCCCTGTGAAAATGCTAGCTGCTGAGATGGCTGCTGCCATGGGCCCTACCCTCCAAAGTTCTAACCTGCCACTACTTGTGCCTGGGCTACAGCCAATTGTCCCTGTAATAGAGTGACCTATGCTGTCAGTGCTGCCACCCGACCTATCATCTCTGTCAGCTGCCCTATAACCCCTGCCAGCTCTCCCTGCAAAATTGAGACCTAGGCCTGAGCCACGTCTCTCTCCTACCGTGCAGTGTCCCTCTCCTCGCAAGTTGTATCCCGCTCCCTCGTAATAGCTTAAAGATCTGGCTGGGGACCCACCTGTATGCCTCTATACTGCCCTGCCCACCATGCCATGTAGGCCTCTGTACATCTTGGGTTGGCTATCCTGGGTCCTACTGACAACTCCTCAAAATCAGGGTCCTCTGTCTCCTCTAGCAGTGGGAGCAGTGCCTCAATGTCATCCTGCCTATACTGTGGGAAGGTGGGAGGTACATCTTATAGCAGCCCGTACTAGTGCCGCACTCTCTCAGTTAGAATCCTCTCGAGCTCGCCGGCTCGTCTGCCTCTGACCCATCGCCTGCTCTGAACACCAACCAGCTGCTCTCCCTAGTCTCTGAACACTGGATAAACCAAGTATGGTCTCCAGATGATGTCTACAAGAATCAGGGCCTCCATTACCCCTCTGTAGTGGTCAATGTCCCTGACCACTCCATCCACCCGTGTCTACACCATAACCTCATGCCATCATCTGAATCTAACTCTAAAACTGGCCTGGATCGCCATTGGGAGGCCGAGAGGTCGGGTAACCACTATATGCTCATAAGTCCAGCAATGTAGCAGGTGGCCCACACACAGGCTGTACCATCATTGCCAACTGATACCCCACAACTCTCTATACACTTGGGCCAAAAACACTAGTGCCCAGGTGAACACTATCCGCTACTCTATCATTTCAAGCAAAACTCTAGTCATAGCAACCGAGAACCTACCGCCCTCTACATCCGGCAACGCATACACTGTAATGCCGATCATCATCAGAATGGCCAATCGATGTGCATCCTCATTTGCCTCGTACAATGGCTCATATGCAAAACTCGCTAAGTGGTAGCTCATCTACACGACGTGCTCTCCAAACAACGTAACCATATGAATGTCGTGCGCCTCTCTTGAGCACGCATATAGGTCTGCTCCGTGCACCGACAGCCATAAAATCTGGTACATATCCTCGACCGTCACTGTCATCTTACCAGTAGGCAGGTGGAAGGTGTTGGTGGCATGGTCCCACCACTCGATCAATGCTACCATCACTTTGCAGTAGTGTCTCAGCCCGCCTAGCCTGACTGCGCTCATCTGCGCCCACTCCTCGACTGACACACCTCTGCATATCCACGTCAACAAGGTTGGGAGGCGATCTCGTAGCATCAGAGTCTGCCTCACTTGCATCCATCCATAGACAATTTCATGTTAAAATTGTTCTTACTCTTCTTATTTCACAACTATTCTAACTATTTATGCCTAACCCGACACCTGGGAAGCCCTTGACGTAGCTTCAACCTTTCGACTTGATCTTTTTTTCCACCCTTTCTGACCAAGCAGCCACTGACATCAGTTAGCATGCCAGTGAGAGCACTCACCTAACTGACGTCGATCACTTAGTGACCGACGTCGGTAGGCTAGCGACTGACACCGGTTGCTGGTCGGTCGATGATGGCAAAATCATCTATGTCGGTGACTGGTTCAGCCCTAAGGCTGAACGGGGCGAGCCCTAATTTTTAGGGCTTCCCCATTTTAACCCCCTACACCCCCCAAAACCCTCCTAAATGACTCCTAAGCTATCCTAGACAACCTATCAACCTTCCTAGCTACCCTCCCCCTCGATTTATGTCTAAAAACAACAAAATTTCAAAAATAAATTCAAAACAAAAAATGGTCCAAATAAGGTTCAGGGCCCTCCTACCTCATCCCGGTGATGCCGGCGTGGTGGCACGATGGGTGCCGCTGGTGGTGGACCTCCCACGGGTCCTCTACTCCCCTCCACCATGTCCATTGTGTCTCTCTACCCTTACACTTCACCTGACCCACATGCGTCCCTATAGCATCCAATCAACTCCTCTTCACCAATGTTCTTCTGCCACCTCGCACCACTCCTCGGTCAGCTTTGGGTCACTTTCACTCAACAAATTCCAGAGCTCTTTTTCTCTCTCAATCAAATAGCAAATGACTTTTGGTGGGCCGCCAATCTAGTTTTATTAGATTTGGTAGGCCGCCGACATCGGCATCGGCATGCCCTAATCCGCCGACGTCGGCCGAATTTTGCCGATGTCGGTCTCTTTTGGACAACGACATTGGTCCAAAAGACCAATGTCATATAACCGATGTCAGTGGCCTTTAAAACTTCATCCCTTCTCAAAATGACCAAAATCATGCCCTAATCAGTGAATCCTCTAGACCATGTCATTTTGGCCCCTTGGGGCACACTTGGATCAATTTTGCATCCATCCATCGACCACCAGACATGGGAGATCATGCCCATCTCCTAACACCGTGACTCCTTCCAAAGCGATTTTGCCTTGGTTGTTTTTGCCTATATGCTACCTCATGATTGGTTAGCAAAATTGTGCACACACTTTTTGACCTTCACAAGTATAGGATCACAAGCCAGTTGATCCGTGCTACTTGTGACTTTTTCATATTTTTAGGAACACTTCCTAAGCCTGGGATACCTGGAACGCGATGACCATTGGAGCTTCAGCTTAGATTGAATAACCCAATCAGCAGATGACTAAATGCTGGGGATCAGTTATTTCAATTTTGGCACTCCTTGATCTTTGACCTGCGACAATTTGACCTGACCATCCTCGTGAAGTGGCGTACGCACAATCACAACTTTTGCAGCGTTCTCACTCTATCTTTCCCCTTTTCTCATCCACTCTCTGTCAAATCAGCACCTGATTCCAAGTTCCCTTCTCTCGACTCCTACTTTGAGGGGGGATACCTCATCCATAATCGGGACAACCAACCCTCACCTATTTTTGTCTACGAAATCAACCTTATCCCATACCTGGGGCAACCGACTCCTGTTTTTGTCTTGCAGTTCATTTAGAGCAACCAACAAGACAAAAAGGGGCAAATGTAGACACCTAAAAAGTGTCTAACCCTTGGTCACTTTCTCCCTTAGTCCATTCCTAACCCATTCCTAACAATTACTAATTTAAAATAATTAACTTATTTTGAATTAACCCCCCTCCTTAGACACATCACCCATGACACCTAGCCTGGGACACCTCGCCTTGGACTAATTCTCATCCTATGACTCACCAAAGACCTATTCCTACTTCTCTCTAACCGCCTAACAAACTCTCGTGCGTATTTAGCCCAAACCTCGACATTCTCCAACAGATAGTGCACTTGGAAAATGAAAAATGGGCTTAGTGGCTATTTTTGCCCATTCTAACCCTGCTGATGTCGATCAAGTGTCAGTCGACGCTGGCAAAATCGCCGATGTCAATTATACTTAACCAATTTTTTAGACTCTTTCTGGATCAAAATTAAAAAATTAGCTAATTTGCAGAAGCAACTGACGAATCCTTCAGTCTTCAACCATCCATCAATCTGTGAAATCTCTTCCTCAGGTGCAGCAACAGCTTCAGGTTCTCTATCAGCAACAGGTTCTCCACACAGGCTACATCAATAGCAGGTACAGGAATCATCAGTAGCACACCTTTTACAAGGCACAGGTAAGTATATTGTCTATGTTTTTATTCTCTTTCCAGTTATCTGCTTTCAAACAATATCTCCCTAGACCAGACTGTTAACCAAGCTAGACCCGAATCTTGACTTACCCATCTTCCCTATTTCCTCCATCCTCTATCAGACCATACATTCTACCCATTTAACCAGACTCTCAGACTCAGACCCCAAACCATTCAACCAAGCCCAAAAACTTTGTCTCAAGACTGGTAACAAACCTAGACCCTTCCTTGGCCTTGTCTATAGACCAAAAACCCTGACCAGATTCTATCCACAGACCACAGACCTACCTGGACCTCGTCCAAGCTATTTGCCCTGATTGATGCCGGTCACTACCCCAACCGACGTCGGCATATTAACCGACGTCAGCACCTTGACCAACTGATGGTGGTAGGATTACCGACGCTGGCGACTGTGATCAATCTGATAGCTTCTTTCAAGTAAGTCTTTGTTTCTCCTTTACATTTCCATCTTTTATCACTTTCAGTTCTTCATTATTCTATTATTTATCAGACATTTCCTTCTATTGATTAGTGGGTTTATATCCCTTAAGGAAGTTTTCATACTTCTGGGATCAAAATTTCACTTGACAACCCACCATTTGTCTATTTAACACCTTCTTTTGTCCAAGCTTCTTTTCTTTGTAGGTGTCATTCCTCCACAACCAAAGAGGAGTACTCATAGCGTCTGGATTATGGTGCGCATACTTTATCCAGGTACACATCAAGCCTTGACCATTCTTTTTTAAGTTTCTTAATTCTCTCCTTTGAAATTGAAAACAAAATTTGAATAGAAACACCACCTACCTACTTACTTTTAGGCTTTCTTACAAGCCTACCCCCTACTCCTCACCTAATCCTTCTTTTAATCTAGTCGAATCTTCCCCTAATCATCTTTAGATTCCCTAATGGAATCTAGAACTCTCCACCACCCTTCTCTCTAGAAAATTATAAGGAATTTTAAATTCCTTAGAATTCATTCCTTCCTTTCTAGAGTTTTATTCTGTAAAGGCCTCCAATGAATTTTTTATTCATTGGTAAATCTCCCTTCATTGCCTATTTAAATCTATGCTTCCCTCCATTCCAAATAATGAGTTGAATGTGCATAAAATCCATTAATCCATCTGATAATTTACTCAAGTTCATAATATTCTAATAATCCATTATTCATCAGTCAGTTGATAAAACCAATATCATGTTATCATAAAATCTGAGGCTATCCATAGCAATCCAACATCAATAGTCATTAATATTTAGCCTTTTAGTCTTGAGTCTTATTTGTAGCATTTAACTTTATATTTATAATGTTGGTTTTAATATCTATTTGTGTGCATTGTGATCTATTATATTTAAATTTATGAATTAGATTTTATATTTGGGTGATTTTGATATAATTTGCATATCGTAATCAATTTTTCAAATTTACCATATCATAAAAACAAAAGAAAAAAACTTTAAAAAAACTAGAAATATATAAGGAGAAGCTTAATCAATTATTTGACAAGAAGGTTTCCAAAAAGGTTTTTAATGTTGGAAATTTAGTGTCACATTGGGATAAAGCTCATGAATAATCTAGGAAGCATCATAAATTCAATTCAATTTGGCTTGGTCCTTAAAAAATAGATGTTGTCCTTGGAAAGAATGAATTTCATTTGTGTGATCTTAATGGAAATTGGCTATGTTATTTAGTTAATGGTAATCAATTGAAAATTTTATTCAATTAAGATACCATTTTTTATTTGATCATTTTATTTGTTTGATTTGTTTTCCTACTTTTCTCTCTTTTGGTTTTATTTTCTTGTTATTCCTTCTTTGTTTTATTGTGAGTTTGGTTACCTAGTTGGAATCTGTTAGACGTTCATCATTATAAAGGAGAAGACAAAAATTTATACCATATTAATGTAAGTATTTATTTACCAAATATTTGAATAATTTACTATTATTATGATTAATCATTATAAAAAACAAGTACTAAATATTATAGTGTTATAAACATTACTTGCTTTCAAATTTATAGTCTAATCTAATTCATTGATTTCCATCCATCCTGGACTTCTATGTTTTAATATTTACTATTATTCATGTCATGTAATATGAATATATTTTCCATTAATTTTAAACTATTTGAATGGGATTCCACTTAGCTACTTAGAAAATGATTTTCCTAGATCACACTCCTAAATCTTTAAAATATGTATTCTTATTAAAATCCAATTATAAAAGTTAAACTGGATATTAAGGTTGCCAATGTTATATCAAATTTTAGCACTGCATTGTTAAAATAAAAAATTGAAATTATTCTTAATCTTGCATATGATTGTATGAGTCATAAATTTTAAAATTGTTAGCAATGGCCAAATTGTTTGTAGTCATTTAACTTTTATTTTTGCGCATATGATTTAATGTGGTGTAATGTCATGTTGATTGATTTCAAGATTTGTAACATTTTTAAGATAATTATACATAGCATAATTTTTAATAAAATTATCATAAAAATAACATTATTTCTACATTCAAAAATTATAATGATGACCTATCACAAGATTCTAAATAAACATGGAATACATAGTCAAAAGTTAGAGATGTTTTATTTTGATTAAGTTGGAATATCTTTTTCACATATGTGTTATTTAATGATATAGCTTCTATATCTTGATAATGTACTTGCATTGTGACCTAATCTTGCATATTATGACTCAAATTCTAATAGCATGAATATAACTTCATAGGGTAATCCTTAGGTTTACAAGTTTTATGGTGGTCGTTAATGTGAATTTTCAAGGGAGATTTGAATGGTTTGAACTTTTTTAGAAAATTATAATGTGGTAGCATTTGGTAACACTTAATCTTATAATTTTTTTGTTGTTGCCTAGATTTTGTTTATATATTAACATATATGTTAATGTTACCATGGGTACATTGACATTGAGGGTAATTTTGGCATAATATTTAATTTAGTACTTAGATATTTGCATATCTTCAGGGTAATCTATATGTAAAGGGGTTAAAATTTAATTCAAGGATTGTAGAGGTATTTGGTTCTATACATTATGATGTTGGTATTAGTATTTTGTCCTTGCCTTATTTTGAGTTGTTGGTGAAAATGTGGTGAAAAACTTGGTATTGTGTTTGTCATATTGTTAAGTTTCATTGTTAACTGATTGATGGTATTTAAAATTTATATTTGGTGATGGTTTTAGTGGATTTCATTGTCCACTAATTTTGTGGAAACATTTCCTTCTTAACTACATTAATGGATCACCTTGGAAGTTACTCCACCATAAATATTTTAGTTTTCATTATTCGAGACTAATTCAATCAAACTCACTATGGAAAGAACACTCAATCAATTTGGTTTTCGAGGGTGAATTAGAGAGATTTTAGTTCACAGTTATCTCATTTGATGCACTCATCTTGGTGATAGGTATATTAACAATATGGTTGGTTGATTTTTGTTGAGAAAGTGCATTTTACTAAAGATGGTGTAATCATTTTGGTTTTACATACTTTATTTTTTATGCATGAAATATATTTACCTAATATGCACCATTACATATGATTAAAAGTCAGCAGAATAGATTGAATACAAGTGTATATTTATTTTTGGTTTATTTGAAGTATATATTGATATTGAAGATAGTTCAATTTGCATGCATGTATTGTTGATAAACTATGAAATAAATTGGAGTTTGGGTTGTGAGCTCACATGAGAAATGAAATATATATTTTTTTCATAAATTCATTAATATTTTGGCATTTTCTTTTTTTCCATCTTTTATGCTTGTTTTCCTTTGAAAGATTCATACAAAATTTTATTACTATCATTTTTTAAAGTATGAGATCATTTTTGAAAATCATGTATTCTTAGGTATTTTCTTGGTCTCATTTGAATCCATTCATAGTGGGATTTTGTTTGTATTAGCATAGAGCCATACATTTTGTGATTACATTTAATGTCCATGTATGGTTGTTGTTATCATATTGAATTCTTTCTTAGTTAAATAAACTACTTTTTTAGCCTTTATATTTGAGTTATAATTTAGTCTCTATTTACCTAAAGTTTCATGTATGCATGCATAAGTTCTTGAAGATATTGCATTTGGTTTATTTCATGAAGTAGGTTCAAAATTTGTGCCTATAACATTCTTTTAAAACACTTGTATAAGTGATTTACATAGCAATACTCAAATGTGGAATATTGAAAAAAATTAAATATCTAATTTTCAAACCCTTTATTGCATGAAAATTCACTTTAAATCTTTAAATATAATATTATTCTATTACAAATAGATTGCATATAAATTTTAGTTTGATGCTGAAGGAAATATTTGAAACTTGACACATGGTACTTTATCTACAATAGGTTGTGTATACACACAATATTTTTAAAGTTTATTAGTTATTGATTCTTTTATTCTTGTAAGTACCCATTGAATCTTAATATATTTAAGTCCACACCTTAAATGGTGCATTGGGAAAGGGGTTGGTAGACCTTTGGTGCTTCAAAAGATTTTGGCCCATATACCTCAACCTAAAACCATTACAATTTATTCTTATATATTTCCCAAAGCATTGAAACCACACTTATACACTTACCTAAGTAGTTCACTACCCAAAATAGTTACTACCTGAGCAAAAACTCAATTTCACCATTTTTCATACTATGTTAACCAGGTCGACCCATTATAGGTTTAGCACACATTATGAAAATTTGTTGGCCTAAGTTAACATAGTTCAAGACCTAAGGACTATATTTATTTCATAACAATGTCAACTGGGTTGATTACATTGGATAAATTCTTGGGAGGGTTTATGGTCAATTCATGGCTATATATCCCCTTTCATTTCATTTATAATATAGGATCATTCAATTTTGCATCATTATTGCTCGTAAATCTACTTATACAATCATGAAGAGGTTTTATTGTTTAGGTTTTTGCCTTGGAAAAGTAGCACTTGTATTATGGAGGTATTGGATGCATTGGATAATTATTATAGCCTAGAGATTATTTTTATTTGTGATCCTTGAAAACCCACAATAACCTCTTACAAATCAGCATTGGCCAAGGGAGAGATTAAGTCATGACAGGATCAAAACAAGGTAAGTATATTCATATCCCTTCATATTTTGATAAGTAGATGTTGTAGAACTAATAGATTGAATTATATCTCTCTTTAGATCATTTCTATGTTATATTAGATATATTTGAATTTGCATGCTTGTTATCTTCCCCATTTGTGCCACAAGTCTTGGTGAGCACTAGATTAGCTTGAATATGCATTTACTAGATTACCTTGCATAATTATTTAATAAATTATCTTGCTTAATATTGTTTACAATCATAAGTCCTAGTTAGGATTATCACAAAATGGCATTTGACTAGAGGCCTTGGAATCCTCTCCTTTGCCATTATGTGATAAGGGATCCCCTATTGTAGGTTTAGTGGATCCATTATTGGTCATGAATCTGATATAAATGTATTGCCAAATGGACTTATTAGTTGATTACCTTATCCAAGCTTAAATATTATTAATCAGGTTAAGTTATAGATCTATCTAGTTTCACTTACATACATTTCAGTGATCCCAACATGAAATATAACCCTTAAATATTTTTAATTTTTTTGTATAGACAACTGTATCAACCTTGTCTACCTAGTTTAACATTATATGCATAGGTTTTCATACTTTATTGACCTTGTCAACTTGGCTTGGCTCTATGTGCAGGTTTTTATAGCTTCATCAATTTATTTGACCTAGTTAGTGTATCTTTTTGTAGGTTTTACAATTGAGGTGAGCCTATCGATTTTATCTAGCTTTCTATGCATGTAATTTCTAGTATCAGACAACTAGATCAATCTAATCGATATAGTTTCTTTTCTCACTTTTAAACATTTAACAAAATTGATCTACTTGATTCTTTAATTTTTTGTATTTTTCATTTAATTAACTACATCAATCTAATCAACATAGTTTTATTTATTCTATCATTTACCAATTTATTTATACTAAGTTAATTGGCTTGATTATGTCTAAATATTTTGTATTTTCCCTCTATGAGTTCAAATTTCCATCTAGACAACACAGTTCAAACATCAACTTGACATCTTTAGAAAAACTATTGTTTCAACCTGGTTGACTATGTATAATTTATTAAGTTCACTCTAACTAAATCAGTAATTTAATTTTATGAAATTTTAAGTAAATTCATTTTCCTACTATTTTTTAAAATTTAAATTGTAGTATTATTTTTACTAGTTTTTCCAGTTCTATAAAATTGTACCTTTATAGTCAACTAAGTCAACCATCTTGACTTAGTTTTATATCTTCCTTTTACCTATAAAAATAATTCAACTCACTCAACTATGTTCATTTTAGATTGTCTTTTAATAGACTAAATCGATCAACTTAACTCTATTTTATTTTGTTTATACAACTAAGTCAACCAGGTAGACCTTGTTCTATTTATATTCTTACTAGCTCAAGAAAATAGAATTATCCTAAATTGATAGTAATTAAACTCAATTTAATTTTTAGTTGGATTCCTATTTATTTAATTTATAAAATTACAAATTAGCTTTCAAAACATTGATTTTTGCTCTTATTTCTCACTTTGTTTGGTTTTCCCTGGAAACTATGTATTGGGAGTTTTCAAACTACTTAGCTACTATCATAAAAGGATACTCAATACTTTGTGTATAGTCCTTGTCTATCATTTATAGATATCTTTCCATGAGGGTATTTCCTTAATACTCATGGATATGTTATAGATCTAAACACAATATTTATTTTTTGCCTCCCTCATGATATTTTGGAAATGCCTAGGATTCCCTTTTTTAGAACCTTAAGAATCCATCCATCCATTTGTTTGTGTGGTGCATTGGTTAGTGGTTAAAATTGATTAGATACTTCTATTTTACCCTTGAAATAAGGTTTAGTGGGATAAAATAATGGTACTTCCTCATTATTAAGTGCTCTAAAATATTGGGCCAACATTATCTAATGGACAAGCAACAATCTTTGGAAGCCTACACTTTTAATCAAAACCTTTATTATAACTTTATGATCATATTATTGAACAATTGAGTAACTTCTAAATTTCATTATTGATGTTTATTCTTTTATATTCTATTTTGTATTACAAACTTGCATTAGTTAACATTAATATAAGGTTTGTGTTGTGTGCTACAACTAGATCGACCAAATTAACCTAATTTTTTATGTGTTTAGTTCACTTTTATATAAATAAAACTAAATCATCTATATTCAAACCTTTTTAATTTTTTTTAGATTATAAAACTAAATTGATCAGTATAACCTAGTTTATTACAAATTATCATGTTTTCCTTCCTATGGACCTAGTCAACCTAATCAACCCAGACATTTGTATACTATTCTATTTTCCTTCCTATAGAACTAACTCGACCTGATCCACCCAATCTTTTACAAACTATTCTATTTTCCTTCCTATAGAACTAAGTCAATCAGCTTAACCTAGTATACTACAAATTTTCTTATTTTTTAGTAAGTTTTTAATTTCATCATGTAGCATATGTTTGAAAATGCTACAAATCAAAATCAACCTAACGTGATGAGTTTCACTAATCCTAATAAATTTTATAAGACACATTTTGTAGTGACTAACATAGATCAAAATAATATCCATGTTACCATTAGAAATACCAACAATAAGAATCCTCCCTATTCCACAGTGCCTAACCCTTTATTAATTTAAATATTATAAGATGAAATTGACCTTGAATATAGGATGAAATCATCCTCTTCATCAATAAAAATTCCAAACATGGAGGTAAAGATCCTATAGTCATCTATTACCTCATTATGGGACCTTATATTAGAGAACCCCATTCACCTTCACCTATATTTTTCATAGGATTTATGGCAAGTCATTTTATGAATTATACCACACCTTTACTCTCTCTCATGTCTCCCTCTAATAATGTGACATCATCTTCCATTTATTCTTTCAACTCCATGCCAAGTATTTATAAAAATATGGTAGGTGTAATTTTTAGTGGGTCTACTCAAAATACCCACACTAATACCAAATTCCATATAACTCATAATAAATCTACTACTACTAGTCCTTCTAATGCCACTAATTCATCTCATGCTAATAATGTAGCTCAAAATATTAATACCTCACTTAATAATAATGCATCCAATGTTATTTCTTCTTGTCAAAATAACATTCAAAATAATCATTTACTTTACATAATCAAATGGTTACCTTTCAAAATAATAATGCCAACCAAATGATGCAAATGCAAAACCAACTATTGCATCTCCAAAACTAACCTCAACATAATCAATGGGAAGTGAAAAATCTCAATGCCTCCCACTAGAAATGCACAAGGTAATCTTATACCACAACCCACACTTATTAATAAAATTATTAAACACTTACAAAATAAACCTCTTGTTCCTCAAATTCCAAACATTGACATAGTGGGTATAATCCCCACTATCATTTATAATATATTCATATATTTATTATGAACCTGTGATATCTCATCTCTTTACTTTCTTAGTTTAGTAGTTGTTATGGATGCATCTCCTTTTTAAATCATCCTATGAGCATTTTGATTTATCCCACATTCATGGGAATTAGTAATTGCTTAGATTAGAATTCATTTATAAGTAAGTGTTGAGGCCAATGAAGGCATCCACAAATTTATTGTATTGAGCTTTCTCAAAGGAGTTTGCCCACTTGAAGTCGTATATAATCAATATAATCATTTCAGTGCTTCAGATAATTATATAAATATGTTATTTCATGCATTTTTATCAATTTGTTGCAGAAGGATCCTCTCATCTGGTATCAGAGTGCTTTCCAGGGCCAATTTTTTTCTAAAAAATCTTCACTCTATTCTTCTACATAATTCCTTTAAATAATATTCTAGAAATAACTCTATTCTATTACATAATTTAATTTCATATTTTCATGTAACACAATAATCTATTTTAGATCAGAGTAAAAACTCGACCACATAACAGTGGGAAGTGTTTGGGTGAAAGCCCTAAAATTCATTTTGAGGAGCACCCTAGGAATCCCAAAGTAGTTGGCCCATTGAGAGGACCTGCTAGTGAAACAGGTAATGGCCCCTTCTTGATTGATTATTTTCCATCCATGAGGAAAACCAAGAGCTGTCACATAGAGATAAATCTATGGATAGAAAATTTTTATAGAGTGGTACTCGCTTAAATGGCATTGGTGGCTAGAGTTATATATTTAAACCCTTAGGTAGCCATTAAAACTTGGGGCGCATTTCTAATAGTTTTAAAACATTTCCAATAGACTATCAAAAAAATCCATTAGCAGAGTATATACAGACTATCAAAGGACTTGTAGTCAGATAATTGATAGGAATCAAAAATAGAGAAATCTCCATTCTATCAATTTTAGAAAACTATCTGTAGATTCTTAGAAGACTTACAGATAGCAAATAGAAATCAAAAATCATTTTTCATCATATATCTCTATATATAGCCCCATTGATCCTCAAATTTTATCTAGACACATGAAATTCCATTCCCCACATTTTCTTCCTTGAGGTCCCATATCCCAATTCCACTTCAAATTCTCATACATCTCAATTTAACCATTTTTTGGGGTTTTGTCATAACTTATGTTACTATTTGCCTCAAATTTCCACAGTGTTCATCTCCCCATTCGGCTATTTTGTCCCTCTTTGATAAATTTTCTAGTTTTATCATTTTCACTCCTAAAATTGCCCTCGCCTTCATCAATCCTTCTCCCACTATGAAAAAAAATAGTAAAATTACCTTTACCCCTTTTTCTTTCACCCAAATTTAACACTTCCCTTACTAAATGTGTCTTAACTCTAGTTTTCCTACCCATTTCAAAAAACAAATTGTTATTCGGGTCATGGTAGTAACCTGAATAGGTGTAAAAAACATGGAGGATGAGATTACCGCCCTCAAGACCCACATCAAATATCTTGATGAAAAAATTATTGGCCTTGGTCTTCAACATACCACCATGAACAAAAAATGACATCTAGAGTCTTCTTCAAACATTGGGTTTTCTTCTTTTAAAAATTATCATGGGTCGAAGCTTAATTTTCCTCGATTCAATGGTGCAGATCCAACTAGATGAATCTATCCTTTATAATAGATCCATATATCCATATTTGCATTTGGAGATTGTTAAAAATCTATATAAAGATTGGGTCAAGGTTAACACATTTACTTCCACCAAACTCTTAGATAAAAAAATTTTAGGTGATGTTTTAAATTGGTATAACTATGAACATAAGATTGAAATAGGGGAGATTAGTATTGTGTTAGTGAATAAACCAAATCAATCAAAAACACACTAAACTAAAACCCTAAGCCTATTTCAAAGGAAGAGCTTAGTTAACAAAACAAAAATGGAAAACACAACTAAAACATGAAATAAAGACCTTTCTTCACCTTCTTTAGATGCTCCAAAATGCTTACTATAGTGGCTTACTCAGTTTGTGCTTATGAAGTCTACATCAATAGAGTGTGGCTACCTCCATCTCTCCTTGGCACCATGTTTGGCTCTGGCTTGGCTTAATATTTGGGAATTATAACACTAAGATGTAATGATTTTGAATACATTTGATCATTATAAGTTTAGCATAAAAGAGCTTAGAATTCAATAGGCAAGGCCTCCTATTTATAGATTTTCAAAAATGATTAGAATCAACCTAAATTATCCATCTCAAGATGCAGATGTGTGGCTAAGGATTAATTTAATTATGTAATTAAAATTCATAAATAGGCTCACGATATTTGGGATAGAGGGGCATTGAATAGGCATGGATGGTCTTAATAAGGCATGAGAAGTGTTAACCTTGATATTTTATGCATTTATGGCCTCGGGATATCTTACAAAGAAATGATGTCACCTGATGATGTAGATATTTAATATTCATTTCCAAAAAGAAAGTATTCAACAAGTTCCATGGAATTATTAATTAGGATCATGATTTGGTTTAATTATCTCTTAAACATGATTAAGCACTTTGATGCAAACCTTGGCTCTTTATGCACAAATTAATCAAATTGGTCAGAATGTCTTGTTATTGGCCCAAAATTTAACTAGATTGGAATTAGAAGTTGATGTTAGATGTATTGGATCCATTATCCCATTTAGGATGTTGTCAACACAAAATAACAAAGGCACATGTCTCATGCAAGATATTTGATAGAAAAGAGCAATCCAGAGCACCCAGGTACAAAATTGCATTTTGAATCAAAATGATCTGATCAAAGTTAGTTAGCCCATAAATTACATTGTCTCATTTAGTAATACTTTGGCCAAAATTGGTATTTGAATATGTCAGTTTCAAAACTTTTAATGTGTTTTAATAATTTTAGATCAAATTATGCACTTTGATAAGAATTGGTCAAAAGCTTAGTTGGAAATTATTAATGGCCAATTTTAGGTGTCTATAGTTTACCCCTATTTGGGAAGGCATTACAAGATATAAACATAGTAATATATTTTTAAATAATGAATAGGTCCTGTATGCTTACAACTTTAATGGAAATTGATGACCTATATGATGCCCCCTCAAAGGAATGGTTGGCATAAGGAAAGGTTGGAAAACAGTCCCTTAAAAAGAAAGAATCAAAATGATGGGACCAAAGAAAGGAAAATGATGGGGTAAGAAAATAATTAGTTTGAAAAAGTAGACAAAATCATTGAGAATACAAGTGGTATGAAGTACAATGGTTTGTCCAAATGTGGTTATAAGTATTATACCCTAATAGTGGTAACATGGTATAAAATCATAATGATTTTTTCAAAGGAAGTTATAATCATTAAGAAGATGGAGCTTCCCCAATTAGGACAAAAAAACAAGATACCAACATGCCCCTGTATAAAAATTAAAGGGGTGACAACACAATGATTTGACTAAAGGCAGTTATAATCATTAAGAAATGCAAATGTGATGGTGTGTAATGATTTTCCCATAGGTGGTTATATTCATTAGACACCAATTATGGAAAACATGACTAATTTGGTTGATGATGATGATAATCTAATATATAGGATAAATATGAATTGGGACATCCTGCTAGTAGAGAGATGCTCATCCAAATTAAACAAAGATTTAAATTTTTTCATTGTTTAATTACTCTATGTAGGATATGATTGGGATTGAATTAGGATGTCAGTGCCAAAGATATGTCGATGTCAACATTTCTCAATAGACTTCCTAAATCTGAAGTTTGTTATAGCATGTGTCATTAGGCATCATGGTATAACATCATGAGCACTTGGCCAAAATATGCATAAAAACTGACTCCCAAAATCCAATACTCAATGTAAAATAATGTAACCATGATAAAAACCATGATGATAATGTAAACATGTGAATATGGATGGATTCAATTGTAAGTGTGGGTAAGGAATCACCTAATGAATGCACATATATTGAATCTAGGCAACATTACAAAAAGCAAACAAACAGGCACATAAACAAAACAACAAAGAAACAAACAAAATAACTTAAGCTATATGAACATTGCCCCTAGAAAATAGGCAACAACTTAGAAAACTAACATAATGTGGGAATATAAGAAAAGGAAGGGGGTGGTTGAGTTGTCTCCATATGAACTAGGCAAGTGGATGTTACCTACATAGTTTCATGGATGTAATATCCAACAAAAACTTTAGGCCAAATGTAGTTCTCCCTAGAAATGGGAAGAAAATGATAATAGATGAAAAAATAGAATGGATGTGATAGAAGAATAGGAATGGTCTTGAAAAATGAAAAGTGTGTGAGATAAAAGTCCATAAAGGATGGGGAAACTAAGTGACAAGTTATTGGCTTGTAACTTAGTAAGGGTTCCCAGAATCTTTAAGACAAAAAAGTGGTCAATTTGTTGGTTTTTTATAATGGTTTCACAAATGTTTTTGGAATTTTTATAGTATATTAACTCAATCAAGAATGAAAATATACTAAAAATAGTTCAAGCTCACAAAATGGCAAGAGCATGGCTTAGTTTTCTCACAAAATAGCAAGAGCATGGCTTTGATTGCTCATAAAATAGTGAGAGTATGGCTTAGGTTGCTCATAAAATAGAGAGAGCATGGCTTAGGTTTCTCAAAAAATGGTGAGAGTATGGTTGGAAAACATGATTGAGATGACCTCAATAAGTATCGAGTGTTTCCTACATAGTCCAAGAGTATGACCTCAAGTCACTGTAGTTATTCCCTACAGTGGAGGAATTTGACTAGTGTAGTAGTTAATTCAAACAAAATAGGCACAATTGGGATAAAGGCATAGTATGGCCTAGGAAATGGTGAGTTGGTATGTCAAGGCTCAATAAACAAATGTTTCCCTTAGTTTTCCATAGGTAGTTATAACTAGGATATAATGACATAAATCAATGGTACTAATTTTCCCATAGGTGATTATAATTAGTAACAAGACTAGTGATAATAAAGGAACAAAAAATGAAGGATGCAACCACTAAAAATTATATCATACTGCTCTAAAATACTATCTCTATTTGAACTGCTTGAAACAACTGCTAAAACTAATCAAATTCATTGGTGATAGAAATGTGTAACTAATGATAAAACTAAGGTCAAATAGGCTAGGTAGATAGGATTTAAAACATGATTGGTTGATAGAATGGAATGGTAAAATAGATAAGTAATAGGCTAAGAAGAATGATAAGAATGATTTTTATACAAAGAATAATAGTGATAAAGTGGTAGAACTAAAATGGTCCTTATAGACAATACACTATACTACCGCTTGAGGTGAATAATATTCATCAACTCAGGAAGTTCATCTTTATCTAGTGGGGTGAGCCTATATGCTCCTGATCTATAATCTATAATAATGATGAAATTCCCTATCCTATTTGGTTTGAATTTACCTTTATGCTTCTTCTCGACCATGGTATTATATTGGTTTTCTTTGAGAAAAATATCACCAAGTTTAAATTTTTGATACTTGACACACTGATTATAGTAGCTTTTGAGTCAATTCTGATATGCCTAAAGATTATTAAGCATAGCTATGAATTTTTCATCAAGTAGGTCTAGTTATTTTAAGTGAGTAATTTGATAGTTGTGATCATCTAGGGCATGCTTGAAAGATATGCATAGTGAAGGTAACTCAACCTTAATAGGAAGTATGGATTTTGTACCATAAATAAGTGAGTATGGAGTGGCTCCTATGGGGGTACGGTAATTGGTATGGTATGCCCAAAGGCTAGGAAATATCTAAAAGTTATAATCATGACTGCCATCATTGATAATCTTTTTAAGAATGCTGATAATGGTTTTGTTTGATGCTTCAGCTTGACCATTACCTTGATGGTAAAATGCCATAGAGAAATGTTGTGTGATGTTGTGTTCAACACATATCTTATCAACATCCTTATTATTGACACATCCTCCTTTATCAAATATAATGTCAGAGGGGATACTATAGTGGTAAATGAGATGGTTGAAGATGAACTTGTAAATCTATTTTCTAGTCACATAAGTGAGGGGTACAGAATCGACCCACTTAGTGAAATATTCAATGGTGGTAAGGATATGTTTATTGTCATCTAAAGATGTAGGATTGATTTTCCCAATGAGGTCAAGGCATCATCTAGCAAATGGCCAAGGTATCAACATTGGTTTCAGAATCTTGGGTAGGGCATGAATCATATTGGCATGTCATTGACATTTATCACACTTCTTTACATATGCAGCTGCATCTACATCTATTGTGGGCCAATAATAACTAGTACACAAGATATTTTTAGATAAGATTACCCTAATAGAGTGGGATCCACATACTCCTTTGTGTACTTCCCATAATTCTAGTGTAGATTCTATTAAAGTTAAAAAATGAAGCAGAGTTCCATTAAAATTATGATGGTAGAGGGTTGATCCAAGTAGAGTATAATGAGTGGAGTGACAGTTTGATTTGTTTTTGGGATAGGTCAAGTGGCATAAATTGGTCATGAAGATAATTATAAAGTTTATAATACTAGATAGAATTAGGACTAATAATATCACAAATCATTACAATGGTTGAAGGTTCATGTGATGGTACGAACAAATTCTCAATGAGGAACTAATACTCTCTAGCTTTTTCCATTTGTCAAATTAGAGAGGTGATATTAGCCATGGGATATATAGTTATATTACTAGCCCTTAGTATATGCTCAAATTGGATATCTGTAATTTTTTGTTTTAGAGTGTCGACCATAGCTTTGTAAGGAACTAGCTTGTCATCTTTAGTTTGAAAATGGACTATGACCTGATTGATGATTAACTAAGAATAAATATATACCTTGAGATGAGATATGCTCTATTATAATATCTATTAGATCCCTATAACAAGTGATTAATATTCAACCGTGTTATTTGTACAAGGAAAATTGATTTTGAAAGACTTAGGAATTAGATCCCCTTATGGTGTAATAAATAAGAGGCATGCTCCTGATCCATATACAGTAAATGATCCATCAAAATATAGATTCCAATGTTTATCTTTAAGAAATATGTAAAATATTTTCATTATGGATTCATTAATAAATTGGAATGTGAGTGGCTCTATGTCTGTAAGGGGTGCTTTAACAAGCTAATCTATAAGGATCTATCCCTTGATTACCTTCTGATTGACATACTCTATGTCAAACTCACTAAGAAGCACGATCCACTTAGAAATTATTCATTTTAAATATGTTTTAGATACTAGATACTTGAGTGGATGTACTTTTGAAATGACCATGGTCTTATTGTTCAATATGTAGTGTCATAATTTCTAAATTTTGAATACCATGGCTAGATAGGCTTTTTCAGTAGGCATATAGTTATGTTCATATGTGACCAATGTAAAAATTAAGAAGCATATTGCATGCTATTTTCCATTGTCATCATGTTGAGATAAAATTTCCCCCAAGGCACTATATATAGTTGATAAGTACAATAAAAATGTTTTCCTGGCATATAAAAATGTTTTCCTGGCATAGGAGTAACAAAATGAGCAGATTTTCTAGGATCCTTTAGCTGTTGAAATTTTTTTTGGTAGTGATTATCCTAGTGGAATGTAACTCACTTATTTATCATATATGTAAATGGATAAAACTTATCTACTAATTAAGATATGAAGTGTCAGATTCATTAGATCTTGCCCTGTAAATTGCAAAGCTGCTTCAAATTGGTTGGTGATGGCATCTTTGTTATAGCTTAGAATTTAGCCAAATGCCTCTACAAGACATGATGAAGTTAATTAATTTACTAGATGTTACTCCAAAAACACATATCTTTAGATTCATTCAAAATTTATACTCATACAGTCTTTCAAATATTCTATGTAGCACTATTGTATGGTCGACCCTGGTTTTTGATTTGCCTAGTATGTCATCGACATAGCCTTAAAAAATATCATGCATCATATCATGAAATATGATGGTCATAGATCTTTGATATGTAGATATATAATTATTAAGAACAAATGACATTACCTAATAATGTAATTTTCCCCATGGTGTGGTGAATGTTGTATTGTGTTGATCTTCTGGTGGTATTCTAATATGGTTATATCATGAAAAGCCATCCATGAGTGAAAGCATATGATAACCCACCATGGATTTTATGATCATGTCAATATTAGGAAATAAAAATTCATCCTTAGGTAAATATTTGTTTATGTCTCTAAAATAAATATAAATTCTAATTCTTTTAGGCTTTTTGCTAATAGGTTCAATATTAGATATTCATTTTGAGTAGTCAATGGATTGAATACATCATGCTTCTAAGATATTTTCCAACTCTTTATTTACTAATAAAATAATGTAAGGATACATCTTGTGTAACTTTTACTTAACTATTTTGGCATCAAGATTTACCACAAGGTGATGTAAAATCAAGTTAGGGTCCAAACCTGGCATGTTAAAATAAGCCCATGCAAAGATATCTACAAATTCTCTCAATAGAGTTGTAAAGACTTCACATTATTCTTTAGTGAGGGACAAGCCTAATTTTATCCATTTTGGGTTTGATGGAGTCCTAATGTTTACTTATATTAAATATTTGACTAGAAGGATTGAGCCATCTTCTAGGATAGTAGGCAAAGACTTAAACTGTTGGACTATATCAGGGTTTTTTGTTAGGAATTACTCTTCAACTTCTCCTAGGCATGATGAATCTGAGTCCCCTAATGGGAGATCAGGACATATGACAAAAACTTGACCTTGATATGTTTGTAATGTTCATATGGTTGTAAATATCTTAGAATATATACTTCCATCCTTGAGTGGGAGAACTTTATACATTGGTACAACATTAATGGGACTACATGAATCTCATGTAACCAAGGCCTACGTAGAAGCATATTATATGACAACTTAAGATCAAGCATATGGAAAACTATATCATGGGTCAAAGGCCAAATGATAACTGGAAAGCTAATGGTTCCTTGTGATTCTCTCTCTTTATTATCATAGGCTTTGATAGTTATCATTATTATTTGGAGATATACCATTATGTACCCAAGAAGCTTGACGAGATTTAGAGACACTATGTTGAGGCCTGATCCATTATCCATAAGGACAAGTTTCATTTCATGCCACTTTATATAAAATTCTATGTATAATAGATTATTATGGAGTAGGCCAAGGGAATACATATCACTTTGGTTGAATGTGACTTACTAGGTGAGAGCTAGGTATCCAACCAAATCTTGAAATTTATCAGCGGATATGTCACTAAAAATAGTGGATTGGGTTAATAACTCATTCAAAATGCTTTTTTGGATTATCGACATTCACAACAAATATAAAATAGAGATCTTGGCTAGTGTCTTCTACAATTGTTTCACAATATCAAACTTCTATTCTGAGTCATTGGTGAATGGTTTGTTCTTAGGTTAAATGGTTGGTTAGATAATGGGTGAAGTGATAGATGGTTATGGGCTTGGGATGGTAATCCTTGATCTCTGAGTTGTGATTTCATAATCAGGATTAAATACAAGACCATGATTACTAATAAATGGTGGGAATGGTGTGGGACCAAATAGGACAAGTCTCAATTACCATTGCACTTGTATGTGGTCATGAGGTAAGGATGAGTTATTGGTATAAGGTCCAAAAGTGGAAATGTTAGATTATGTTTTACTCATGTTTTCTAGTTTATTTCTATCTATTTTTTCTTGTAGTGGGTTATTATTCTATCCCATATTTTTAAAAATAGATAGGTTTATATTTTGCCTTGCCTATATAAGCAAGTGCTTTGTATTAGCTTTTCATCATTCTCATATTCTAAATATAGTAACTATTATGATGTTATTTATTGTGAACACTTCTGATCTTGGCCAAATGGAATGTTTTTACCTCTCCTAAGATGGTATCAAAGCCTTGAAGAAGTTATAGACATCCTTTAGCTTAAAATTTAGAGAGAAAATCTTGGAGCTCCTTTTTAGACATTTCTAAGTTTTTTCATTATTTTTGGGGCAGTGAAAGGGAATGAATTTTTTTGGTTCTACTATCTATTTCATTGCATATGTCTTAAGCTAAGAGATAAAGAATAATAGTTTGGTTTTCTCATACTTGGATTTGAAGCATTTTTTATGTAATTTTATGCTAAACTTCCTTGGATTTTTTTCTTGATTATTTTCAAAGCATTGAAAGATCATTTTTTTGTCTCAAGTGGTGTTTGGAAGAGATCTAAGGAAAGATATGTTGAACTAATTTCAAGGAGGATTTGGTTAGGATGTCCTTTGGAGTTTTTTGGCATTCTTATTTTTCCAAGCTTGGTGCCTTGAGCCAAGGTGTTGAAATATTCCTTGTTTTTCTTTCTATTCTCTGTTAATTCACTCAGATCTACCTATAAAGATAGGCATTGAGTTACAAGATCAAGTTTTTTTTTCTCTATGGCATCTTATTTTTTAGCCAAGCATTAGAATATAGAGAGAGGTCTTTGCTTTAGAAAGAGAGCTATTTTTTATCTAATGTTAGAGATAACACTTTGTATTTGAGGCATTGAATTATCTTAGATCTATTTCATGTGCATTAAGATATGATCTATTGTTTTTGGTGTCACCTTCTAGCCTTTGCATTTTTTCTAGTAGTCTTATCTTGCAATCTGTGTTGAAATCCTAGATCTATGTTTCTTTGGCATTTTGTATGATCTCTATTGTCTAGTAGATATCAAAGGAGAGATAGGATTTTTTTGTTCTTGGCTGGGCATTTTTTTGTTCTTGGTTGGGCATTTTTTGTCATTGGTTAGGTGTTTTCTCTCATTGACAAGGTATTGGAGCATGTATTCCACTCTTTTCATACCTACACTGTTTTCAATAGTCGATGTGGTGAGAAGAAGGTCAAATCTAACCATCTATTAGGTGCATGGAAGTCTTCCTTTGTTGCTACATTGGAAAGGTTCAGATCTGAACTTGGCTTAGAAAAGATAGAGAAGTGGTTATTCTCATTGTAATCTATCATTTCTATTACTAGATAGTTTCTTATTTATGTGAGAAATGCACTAGCATAATGGCTATGGTAATGGACTCTTGGAGAAATCTCGGGTGAGATTTTTCATAACTTTGACATGGTATTAGATCTTTCATAACTAGAACATTAAGTGCCATATTTTGGGGGGGTCTCTTCACATTGGTTGCGCTGCCTTTGATTACATTTTATGGTGAAACATTTTTTTATGTTTTTAATCATTTGTAGAGGGATTATTATTTATTTTGTGAGTACCTTATCTTTTTCATTTTTTAAATATTCGAGGGTTAGGTCCAATCTAATAGAATGGCAGACCCCCTCATAGGCAACACATAATTCCTTCTTGCTCCTTTGGATTGCCATCATTTTTTGCACTCATGGAGGTATCTTTAGCTAAGTTTGACATCCTATTATTGAGTGTACATAGTTTCTATTATGGGAATTTTTTATATAGGCCTTGCATTGTACTTCACACACGCATCTTGGATGCATTTTTTATTGAGATAAAGTCCTTTTACATGTGTTTTGCACATTGTTATTTTTGGTTGTTGATTCTCTTCTATGTGTTTGCATACATTATGGCAATTTTTTCCATTTGTTGTACTCTTCTATCAGCCCACAACATGCATTAGTACATTGACACACTTGTAGTTGTGTCTTGTATCCTCGAGGCCCCTTTCTTAGCACCTCACCTTCTTTTATGGAGACACCTTTTTTGCTCCCTTATTTTTGGAGTACATCTCTCTTAATGGCTTATTTGACAAGCCAACAGTCTCCTCATTTAGAGATATTCTGGTAAAGCCCAATGTCTTCCTTATCTCTATTTGGTATTTCTTATGTATGGATTATTATACTTTCACTGATTTATAAAGTGCCATGAGAGGTTTATTAGCTCAATTTTTTCCACCTTCATATGTTTATGTGTTTTATTTTGGGTACCTTTTCACTTCATCAGTTACTTTTTTTTCCATCACCACCATGAGCCATCATCTTTGAGAGACTTATCTATATTTTTGACACCTATTTTTGATAGTTGATAGTCTCCTTTAGTTTGAATATATCTATTCTGGTGTATCCCAATGTCATCTTTTCTTATTCGATAGTTTGATAGTCTCATTCAAAGTGACATGGATCTATTTTGGTGTAAATAGTGTCATCTTGTTTGGTGTTTGAGTAGTGGATTTATACCACTCATGAAAACCCTTGTTTTCACTCCATCAATTCAATAGTATGGGGGGGTGTGTGATGTACATTTTACTTCTTGGTGTTGAGCATTCTTTGCACACACAGTACTTTTTTGTAATTTCATCATCATTGACAGTCTTCTTGATTGAAGTTATTCTAGTAAAGCCCAGTTTTAGTTATTTTATGATCGAGTAGTAAATTCAAACCACTCATACAAATCAACTTCTTCTATGACTTGTGAGTACTTGGAGTGTGAACTTATTTAGCATATTCTTTGGAGGTCTTTTCTTGCTCTCTCTTCTTCTTCTCTCTTTTGGGGGGAGTTTTTCCTACAAGTTTTCTCTATTTTCTCCATTTTATGAGAGTTATTTATATTTTGCACTTTTCAATATTTTTTGGATTACTCCTTTATACATGGGTATCTTATTCAGGCATTTTGTTTGCCATAACCCATATGAGGATTGTTAATTGACACCATGACTTTCTTGATGATTCTTATAGTGACATTAGTGTGGTAGCCCCGCCACTTTTTATGCTCACTTTACCATCATGTCAGAGGGTGTTTAGGTGATGCTTCCTTGGGTTCATAATTCTACCTAGTACTTTGGATTGTAGTTTTTGTATCTAGTTATCCTTGTATTCAACACCATTCCTACTTTTACTTTGTAGTTATAGCGACTTGACATCCATGTATTTTGGTATGATGGATTGGCATCCATAGGGACACATGACTTCACACTACATACTTTATTGTTTCCCCCTAGCTTTACTTGGGGGGGCAGGGGGAGGGGGGGTGTTAGAGTATGTTTTACTCATATTTCCTAGTGTTTTTCTAGTTATTTTGTCTTGTAGTGGGTTATTGTTCTATCCCACATTTGTTAGAATATTTAGGTTTGTATTTTGGCTTGCCTATATAAGAAAGTGTTTTGTATTAGCTTTTCATCATTCTCATATTCTAAATATAGTAGATATTATGATGTTATTTATCGTGAAAACTTTTGATCTTGGCCACATGGAAAGTTTTTACCATTCCTAATAGAAAATCCCAATTTGTTGGTTCACCTACGTGCAGTCCTAGGTCAAAGAAGGATTATCCATGTAATTTGGTTGAGTGGCATTGTTTAGCAATGGTCTAGATTGATTGGTTCTTGATTTAAGATTAATGGAGATGGTATTAACACTACTCCCTATAATATGACCTACAACCCTATTGTAGTCATGTATAACTACATGGTAGGTTTGTTGGTTGTTACCATTCTAACCTTGGCTTTGTCCATTATTCTAACATTATTGGTCCTATTATTGAGTTTGATGCTATTGATTTTGTTGTTGTACTAGCTATTATTGTTTTTGTCATTATTATTGTTGGTTATGCTATGGAAAAAGGTTTTGATATATGCCAAGAGTCTAATTAGAGTTCGAAGCACCACCATCTAATATGATCTCCCCATTGTCCAACATGTTTTCAATTAAATGCTTTATTTTCACACATCTTCATAGATTGTGCCCATTGAATTAATGACACTCATAAACTTCATTTTCATGGTACCAATCAAGATAAGGGATGCCTTGAGGATAATGCTTTGGTATAGGCCAACTAATCAAATTAGCGATGACAAGTTTGTGAAATACAAACTCAATAGGCTCTCTAAGGTCACTAAAAACATGATGCATAGGCATAGTTCTCCTTGAAGGAGGGTTTTGCAATGGCAAAGGTCATGGAATTTACTATGTAGATCTTGGTTGTTGTGATTTCAATATTAGTTGAAGAGGTTTTTGGGTAAGAGTAAGATAAAAAGGTGGTGCAAGTTGAGCTAATAGTGTTTTCACTATTTGGACATGATGTGACTTAGTTACTCCATTTTCCACAAAATTCCTATTATGGTTGAATTGTTTTGGTCTATCTTGGTTATTGGCCAGTGTTGATTGTGATGTTTGCACTTAGATTAGATGTTGGTCTTGGCTACTTCCCTACTTGGTACCTTTGTTTTGATTAGTTGAATTAATCTTGATGACTCCTTTATTAATGAGCACCAACTAGATCAAAAAACCTTTGTCAATGATTTATTTAAAGGTATGTGAACAATATAATTTCAGATGATAAGCTATCTCAATATGCAAGATTTTAATGAATACAGTTGTTAATTATTTATCTAGTAAACTATGATTGAATCAAATTGCAAGTGCTCTCCATCACTGTAGATAGCTTGTAAAACTCTCATTAGATTTTTTTTAGCTTGCATTAAATCAACCAATGAAATATCATGCTCAAGATTATAGGAAACCTATTTCACAAACTTATCTGAAAGATCATCAAAAGTAGATACTAAATTCTTAGGCAAATTCAAGAACCACTCCAAGGCTTGTCCAGCTAAGCTCCTTGGAAATAAAAACAAAATCTATATATCACTATATGCCAATGGATAGCATGTGATAAATAACTTGGTTAAATGGGCTTTAGGGTCACCTTTCCCCTTATATTTATCAAATTTTGGTAGATCATATCCCAGAGGAAATGGAATCTATAAGTACTCCATATTAAAAGGATAGGAACACACATTGTCCAACTTAAACTTTTTAATATATTTCCTTACTTGGATGGTGTTGATTACATCCTTCATTTATTATAACTCTTACTCTAAGAAACTTGTGGGAATATTGGTCTAGGTAGATGGTTGGGTGGTCATAATTAAAACACTTTGACCAGGGTATGATGAGGGTATTTGATATACGTTATATTAGTTTGGAATAAAACCAAAAATATGCATACGTAGATTAGGATGTACTTATTGAAATTGCACATGTGGTTGTGTGATATTCTAGTTTGGGTTGGTGATGAAGGTTTGACTTTAAGGATTTTGAGGTTGGGATGGAGGGATATAATGATATTTTGCCTATTGTGCTTGAATAGGGACCTATTTTTGATTACTCAAACCTTGTTTTTGAGTGGTAACTTGTGAGCCAAGACCTTATCTTTGAACTTGTGGTATACTCTACACAAAAGGCAATTATTATCTAGTATGTATTTGAGAGACATTAGAACCCCCTTGTTTCATGAATCTTGATTGCAAAGTGGACACATGTTGGAGATTTGGCATCTATCCCTGACCAACATGAATATGTTGTTGATTAAACATCATTTGGTTTTGAATTATCATGTTGGTATGTGAATAAGAAGGTACTTTTACTACTACCTAATGAGGTGGACCATTAGTTACCACTTCTTAAGGTGGAAATATGTTTGGACTCTACTACATTGGTATATTCATTTGTGCTTATTATTGTGGAATGTTACTTACCACCTATTGAGGAACAATAAGATTCATCAGATTTTTTTATTAAGGAACAACATTGGTTTGTAGTTGACTACTTGAACTTGTTGGTTGTACACTTGATGAAGCAACTAGTTGAGGTTGGGGTGCAAAATCTCTCACTCATAACTTTGCAGAGCTACTCATGTTATTAACTAAAGGCATATGTTTTTTACTAGTTTTTTATGTATAAGTACCACTTTAATTTGGATTGGGCATTGCTTTCACATTGTCTAATGTGTTTTGCTCATTATTCTACATAGAAACAGAAGACCCTTTTTTGATAAATGGCATATGCAACAAGTTTTATACTAAAGTGTTTTACATGAATGGGTTTAAACTCTAATTTTATTGACCAATTAACTCTATCAAAACTCTTATTGAAGGAACTAAGTCAATAAGAGGTTTATTCACAATGGTCATCTGATTGAAATTACATACTAGATTCAGGTAGGTCTAATATGCTATCTGCATTTTGTTAAAGTGGTCTTCCATGAGGTTCCTCCTTTTATTAGGCATATTAGGGTCCTGATACATCATTTGGACTAGAGTTAAATGACTAATAGAAGAGACTTTTTGACTATATAATATGTTTTGAGGCATTCTTACTAGGCTTGGTAAACTTTCATGAGGGAAGTCCACCAGAAACTTAGCCCCTACTTTTATGGCTCTAACCAAAATCTTATATTTTTTATCCAAAAAATTATGCTCAAACAAAAATGGATCATACATGGAAGGCATATTAATAGAGTATGATTTTTGAGGAACTAGTTCTTCAACTATGGGTATCATACAAGGTATTGTGTGGTTTGTTCTTGGTCCTATTCTGAATATGGTGGCATATTAACCAAATATTTATCTAATAGATCTTAGTTTTGTGCCCCTATTTGAGTATTATAAGAGGGATAATGATCCATATCATAAGAAATATTATCTACTTAGGGGTCTTGCACCATTTCTTCTTGTGCAACCACATTACTTATCCCTGGATTGTACATAATTCCATTATGAGTGTAGTAATACATGTTGGGATCCATAGTAAATGTTTTTGTGATACAAAAGGAATTGAGTTATACAAACTCTAAAAAGACAATACCTAAAAATATGATGTTCAAACTTGGTCTAGATTCATCTAAAGGATGGAAAGGATTATGCAATGATTTGTGATCAAATAAAATAATGTTAAGTATCTAACGTTACACATCTTATACAAAAAGATTAAGAAAATAAATGAAAAATCAAAATGTCAAACTCTAAGGTCAAAATGTTTCAAATTAGTCTAATCTAAGAAATAAAACATTTCTAGGTCTTTTGTCCAAATGTGCATCAAAAGCTAGGCTCAAACAAGGCATGTGCTAGGACTCTTGGCCAAATAGTGTCAAAAGCTAGACATTAAAATAGATGATATTTTAATATAATGGATTTGAAACACTTCTAACAAAAACTAGGCATTTGACTCTTGGACATGAAATAAATAAAATAGATATAAGGTATGAAATAAAAGGCACTTTAGGGATTTTTTTTCTTTAAAATAATGGTATAAAATTTGGACATTTTGACAGATAGGCTAGACAAATGTGAATGGCATAACTATGCTTGACAAAGATTCACAAAGGTATACTCAAATTAGCTTGAAAAATGTGCACAAACTTGAAATCTATGCAAAATAGTCTATGAAATAATGTTTTGAAATGTTTTAGGTAGAGTAACAATGCCAAACTACTCAAAAGACATGACCAAATGTTTGTTTCAAAAAATCTCTAAGGCAAAGATGGGTTTTTACAAACTCAGTAGTGTAACACTACTTTTCTCAACTCAAATGACATAAATACCTTAGGAGTTTTGACAATATCTCTAAGGTAAAAGATTATGTATTCAAATGATCTTAATGGAAATAGGATGGTAACACAAAAAAAATTGGTGAATAGACTCAAAGCGCAAGTGTTTAGCACAAAATGACTTAAGTCTATCAAGTGGTAATAATGATTATGAGTCTTAAATGGCCTTCAACCCAAATTGAAAATTAAACCTAGTTTCTCTCAAGTTTAGTGCAAATGGAAAACCCACTTAACACATCAACCCTATGAACTTATGAAAGTGAAATTTTAAATTTAAGTTATAAATGAATGACTTAAACAATGTTTGGTAGAAGTATAGACTCAATTGGGTAGCATAACTACACCAAAGTGGATGATATGGCTCCAAGTTTTGATGAACTTTGAACAAGGAAAATTGATGATTCACATGGGCATAATAACACCTCTTTTTTCAAAGGATAATCAGGACTATGTGTTTTGTTTTTTTTCATTTGTTCACACTAAGTTTTGACTCTAAATAAGACTTTAATCTAGGACAAAACCAACTAATTAATCACCCTTAGATCCTAAACTAACAAGGGTTGTTTGGTATAATTAGAATCCATCAAAATACATCATTTAAGAGGATTTTAATGTTCATTCAAAAAGTAAAAGGCACATTACATAGTAGGGTTTTTACACCCCCCTTCTCTCAAATGATAGTACTGTAACATGGACCTTCAGGTGCACCTTACACCAACAACACTTCAATGGAAAATGGTGATTTGTCTAAGATATACAAGTTTTTGAACGTTTCTAGAGGGATCAATTATACAATGACTTTCACATCACAATGCAAAATAAAAACACATAATTGGGTATCAATGGTACTTGGCTTGTTACAAAAAGGTCTTGCCTTTTTAGAAATCACTACATCTTTCACTTGCTCAGTGTAGTGTGATGTCTAAAGTAAAAATACATCTCGTGTGTAACTCCAACACTAAAAGGTGGTTTAATTACTCAAACCTCCAATCTTAGTGGGAGTGGTTGAAGTCAATGCTAAGAGATGAAACCTTGGGTGAAGGCTTCCCTAAAGAACTTGTAGGAGGTAATGAAGTCCCCCTCACAACCCAATTTTTCATAAAAAATAAATGACTAATATAAATGCTTTAAGTTTTTTTTTAAGGTCACCCAAACTATTATGAGTTTTTAGGGAGTGCTTTAAATGACATTTTTTCTATGCCTTGGACTAGGCTCTTTGCAATAAGGATGGTGATTGTCATTCTAAATTTTCCCTAAAGGGGATGGATGGAAGAGAATACAGACAATATCCCTCTTTTTCCCAATCAAAAAATAATTTAATCAATTATTGATTACAAAACTTGGATAAATGAGTTTAATTTTAAACACCAATGAAAATTTAGGTGGTATTATTTTGACCCCTTGGTCTTAAATTGTAACTTTGAAAGCATAATTATCAAATAATTTACTTAAGCATATAAATTTTTCATTAAGACCCAAAATAAGGTTCCTAATTAATTTTAAACATTCAAAAGATGTTTAAAGAACATGCTTTAACAAACTTCAAGCTGGCCCTATAATTAAAAAGTTAGTATGTCCTTTAGCTTTGTAGCTATTTTAAGTTTGGAATAATAAAATTTGAAAAATGAAGTCTCAAGTTGACACAGTGCAATCTTGTGACTCCATATATAAATCCCATGACTCACAGGGAAATATTGCAACTATAGAAGTTACGATATTGTCGGTAAACTACCAATGGTTTATCGACAATCTCATGACTCGACTAGTCATTCTCGTGACTCTAAATGCAATACCACCACTATAAAAGTTACATTATTATCAATAACCACTAACATTTTTCAATAATCCCATTGCTTGGTTAGGTAATACCATGATTTGGGTTGACAATCCCATGATGGTCTAGTTACGGTATTGCAATATCACAACTAGCTAGTAACAAGATTGTAATATCACTACTTGTGAGTAGCGCTATTATTATAGTCTGTATAAATAATCAAAGTTAGTGTAAAAATTCAATTTAAATGCAATACCATGAATTTTAATGACAATCCTATGACTGTGTCAAGACAAATCTATGACTTCCAAAAAAACATGGTTTTACTTAAATTTTTTCACTTTTCTCGGCCTCCCACTCTAAGATTCTACATGACAAAGATTAGTAGTTTACTTTTAGGAGCCTTATGAATAAATTTGTGAGGATAGGGTCCCACCAGGTGTGCCATTTGTGAACATATGATTACAATAGGTGGAGATTAGTATTATGTTAGTGAATAAACCAAATCAATTAAAAACACACTAAACTAACACCCTAAGCCTAACTCAAAGGAGGAGCTTAGTTAACAAAACAAAAATGGAAAACACAAATAAAACATGAAATAAATACCTTCTTTCACCTTCCTTGGATGTTCCAAAATGCTTGTTTTAGTAGTTTACTTGGTTTGTGCACATGAAGTCTACATCAATGGAGTGTGGCTACCTCCATCTCTCCTTGGTACCATGTTTAGCTTTGTCTTGGCTTGGATTGGATCAACATTTGGGAATTATAACACTAAGATGTAATTATTTTGAATGAATTTGGGTATTATTAGTTTGGCATAAAAGAGTTTAGAATTTAATATGCAAGGCTTCCTATTTATAGATTGTCAAAAATGGTTAGAATCAACCTAAACCATCCATCTCAAGATGGAGATGTGTGGCTAAGGATTAATTCCATTATGTAATTAAAATTCATAAATAGTATCATCAATATTTGGGATAGAGGGTCATTTAATAGGCATGGAGGGTCTTAATGAGGCATGGGAGGGGTTAACCTTGATAGTTTATGTATTTATGGCCTAGGGATGTCTTCCCAAAAAATGATGTCACCTGATGAAGTAGATATTAAATATTCATTTGTAAAAATTAATTATTCAACAAGTTCCATGTAATTATTAATTAGGCACATTATTAGGTTTAATTATCTCTTAAGCATGATTAAGTACTTTGATGCAAACCTTGGCTCTTTATGCACAAATTAATAAAATTAGTCAAAATGTCTTGTTATTGGCCCAAAATTTGACTGGATTAGAATTAGAATTTGATGTTAGATGTATTAGATCCATTATCCCATTTATGATGTTTTAAATACAAAATAACAAAGGCACGTGTCTTGTGCAAGAGATTTGATAGAAAAGATCAATCTAGAGCACCCAGGTGTAAAATTGGCATTTTGACTCGAAATGATCTGATCAAAGTTTGTTGGCCCATAAATTTAATTATCCCATTTAGTAATACTTTGGCCAAAATCAACACTTGAATATGTCATTTTCAAATCTTTTAATGTGTGTTAGTGTTTTTAGACCAAATTATGCATTTTGGTAAGAATTGGTCAAAATCTTGGTTGGAGGTTATCGGTGGCCATTTTTAGGTGTCTACAATAACCAACTTAAAAATAATTCCATCACTATCTTAGAGGACTTAGTCAATGCATTAGTCCAAGAATTCCAAATTAGTGATCTTTTGGAAATAACTTAGCTCACTTTATCAACTGTAAATAATTATAATTTGAAATGGCATGAGTATTCAATAAATAATGAAAAGCATTATCTAACAAAGTTGAGCATAATATATTAGATACAAAGATCTTCCACTTATTCACTAATGGTATTCATCCTAAATTATAGTATCATGTTAATAACCTTTCTCCAAAATCCTTGGAAGATGCCCTAAACCAAGCTAAATGCCAAGATTTCCTTATACAACAATTTGAGCCTTCACACACTTCAATAGGAACTTGAAAGCTTATGAAAGCCAATAATTAACATGAAATTAATGATGGTGTTATAGATACTTATGACTCCATACACATTATCTAAGACATTTCTCTAAACAAAGTCATGGAGCATAATACTTCAATGCCAAATAATAATAATTCTTGTCCTAGTTCCACATTTTCTCAAGGTCATAATATGGATGTACACAAACATCTTTCCATAGCAGAAATTTTAAAGTGTCTTCCATCACCTTCCCCAAGAGATCTTGATCTTACATGCCTTATCAAACATTGATATGATCCCCACAATTTTTTTTGGTTTCATGAAAGTTGGGCCATTCTCATGAAACTTGTCACTAATTATGAAATTTTTATATGGATTATATCCTTGGACTAAACTTTGATCACAAATTGATCATATATGAACATCAACAAGCCTATGAAATAGTAGATAAGGCTCATGAAAATAAAACTAAAAATGAATCTTTAAATCAGGCCAACGCTAACTTATCTATTTCTAAGGATCCCCTTCATCACCATCAATTTAACACTAATCAACTCCTACTACCAATAATGTTGAAATTACTATTGATCCTAACATCAATGATGAGAATGTTGTCAACATGAATAACATGAGGAAATTAGTTTATTATATTGATCAACATCTAGCCTCCAACCATAACAATTTTCCAAACCATACTATCCAAGACTCTTACCCATCCCATCTTATGGAATTGGGGCATGTGGAACCAACAAATACATAAGTATCAACTACAACAATTCAAATCGATAATACCTCTCATACCATTGATATAAGATATACTCCCCCTACAACTAAGATACCTCAAGTGGATACCCCACAAAATTTAAATGGTATTACTTTCACTCAAGAACAAGAAATTACCAAAGATACAACCACATCACTTAAGATAACACAAGAACCTAAAACTATTTAACCCATATTTACTAAACCTAAAATAAACATACAATATAAACATAAATTTCAATGCAATTATAACCCACATTCAAAGGATTTATTTTAACATTATTCACCTTTATCTAATAATACTCTAATGGGTTATTATGAATGGAATCCCATAGCATAACTTTCCTATCTCCCATCTCAAATTCCGTTTTTAGAAGTTATGAGAACTTATTATCATCATCATAATCAATTGATGCAATTATTATTTGAAATGAACATCCATCATCCTCCACCCACGGAGCAAGAAGCTACCTTATCAGGATCTGAAGATAACATCATTTAATAGTGTGAATAAATGTATATCCATATTGATGAAATAGTGGAAACTGATCTTTCACTCAAATCTCCTATCTCTTCCATGATTCCTAATGAGATACTGCTTAATGAATATGACCCACCATTATTCATTAGTGTACAAATAAGAGATATTCAAGTTGAGTATGTTTTAATAGATGAAGGATCATGCACTTGTGTTTCTTCCCTTAATTTTATTAAAAAATTTGGATACTCTGGATGCAATCTTAAATACATGCAAAGTACATGTTAAGGAGATGACTAAAGATAAATGCCTATGTTAGGTCATTTTTGGCTTCCTATCATGGTTCCCCTAGTCATAGTACATATGAAAGTCATGATATTTAAATTTACAATATCTTAAAGTATCTTACATGGTTGACCTTGGACACATTACATGAGAGTATTCACCTCATCAACATGCCAATGTGTTAAATTTCAATGTAACAGTGCTATATAAAAGATTCAAGGAGACACAAATACTTGGAATTTTGAATAATTCTAATAAAGAGGTGTTTTTAAAATACCCACCCTTTAAACCCTTACCTAGCATCCCATTTCATGAATCATAGTGTTTTAATTATCCCATCAATTCTAAAAGAGGTTATAATTGTCATGTTAAATTAATAGGAAATATACCACCTAACCTTTTAGATTTCATTGACAATGAACTAGATGAGATAAGTTTAAAAATCAAAGCTTTTGATCTCTCTCCTAACATAATTGATCAATTACCTCTTTTTTTATGACCATGATCTCATCAAAAACCATGTGACAAAATTATGGTTACCTTAGAAAAAATTAAAAATTCCATTCACCATGCCTCTTTGATTGATAAAATCATTGATGCATGTACTATTGACCTTTATACTCCTGATTATGATGATGAATATTATTTAAACAATCCCTTTTTATATGGATTATCTCAAGGTAAAAATGTAGAGATACTTAGAAATTATTCTTATTTATAACATTCTCTTAGTTCTACTCTTCTAGTTCATTATTTTGTTATAGTACCTAATATTAGTTCTTCATCTAATGTTCACAAGTCTAAGATTGATCTCACACACATTACTCCTCTAATCACTACTTAAACATTACTATTCCATGACAATACCTTACCATTTTGATAGAATCCATTACCTTTCCAGCTTACTTCCTCTAGAGATGTCAACTACATTACTCTAACCCACTAAAAGTTCATCCTTAGATGTAGTCCAATATAGTGTTGATTCTATTCCAAGTTTTCTTATTGGTGATGGCATACTAGCTTTTTCTAATTTTTATCTTATACTATCACATTATGTAGATAAGCCTTATTATGATATCCATAGAGTTTTCGATCATTAGGATAAGGATTATAGTGTACACCAAAAAAAGTAGGCCTCTTATTTTACTACCACAAATAGACAACCTTCACCATCTATTACTAGATGTGTTTGTTATTATCATGGTACACATAACCATTCATATACTCATTACCAACATCATAGGTAATACATTGATACACTTCATCCAACCATTTTATAAATAAAATTCTACCACCTCCCAAGGTAATTCCAGAGTATATTCCCTACTATGGGGAAGTTTTTTATCTTTGACATCAATGTAAGACACACCATACTAATAGATGTTGAGTGCTTTAGGAACATTTTTGGGGTTTTCCATGGCCTACACCTTCACCAACTCAACCTCATGAACCAAGTCACTCATATAAAAAAAACCTTCTTTGCAACCTATACCTTTACATATATATTTAGATACCATTCACATTTTGACACCTATTTTTCACTCCCACATAGGAGGTACCTTAGGAGCATCATTTTGATTATAGTTACCTACCTTATCTATAGAGATGATAGGAAGTATTTTTCTATGAAGATTGATGAGACTTTGATTAATGTTAGAATTTAATTACACAAGGATGTGTAATATGTTATGGATGATATTTGTGATACAATTTATCAATATTTGTGAACATATCATGGTGTTGTATCAAATTATTATATTATTTGTATTTGATTTATCAGTATATATGGATATTACATTTTTATTATTTATTATGTCTCCTGGGTTATTTTCTTTTCTATTTCACATCTTTTGACTTAAAATAATATCTCATGCATTAATCGTATTCTTGTGGTTTAATTTCTCTTGCATTGTTTATTTTTTCTTAAAATTTATTTTTCTTATGCCTTTTATGTTATTTAAAAATGAGATAGTTATTATTGTGACATGGTTCTTAAACCCACATTCTTTGATTATCCTATATTTACCATATGATTATTTAACAAGAATACTTCTCATTGTATCACTATATACATATATCTCTTTTGATATCCATCTATCACCCTTTATTCTATTTTCATATTAACCATGCATATGGTTAAAACTTGAGATCAAATGTTGGTTTTTAGCCAAGCCTAATCATTTAACAAAACATGTCAATATTTATAGATATATTTTCTCCTATAACCAAAACCTAAAGTTCGTTTGTGTTTGTCACTTCTATCATTCATTATTGGTAATTACAAATCCCTATGGAGGAGGAATCAAAAAATCCATAACAATATTAGAATCTAAATCATTTAAATAAAAGGCAATGATCAAAAGGCAAAAATGAGCATTCAAAACTCAAAATCACACTAAAATAAGTGAATCATTTCTAAGCACATTATATTTCTAATCAAATCTAAAACTCTACATTTTGACTCATAATATATCTTAGGTCCATTGGGGTATGGTAGGCTAGTATATTTGGATAGCAGATTTCAAGATTATATATAGTTCTACCTGATTTCTCACACAAGTACCCAATCTTCACAATAGACCAATAAAACTATAAAGGGTCCTGAATAATTGAGAACATGATGTGGAAAGGTAGTTCTATTTTAATTTTATTATATAATTAACCTTCATGAGATAATCTTAGTACTATGTTTATTTTCCCATAAATTTTTGTACTTATTATGAACAAATAATTTTTGCATTTGGCATCCACTAAACTCTTAGTGTGTCCCTATTTACTCAGTATGTATCATCATTACTAAGGTTTTATTCCAAACAATTATGTCATGTTTTTTCCACTCCTTACTTCATTAAAAAAATCCCACTATTCATCCTTGATGAATATGATTTATTAACTGATCATACCCTAGGGTTTTCTTTTGTGAGTTACAATGTAAGATGTTGGATTAGACCAGTCCTTTCCCACAAAAATATCCTTATTTCTTAAAAATATTACCAATGTTATCATATAACTCATTGGTTTTTATTTTGTGATTGGTAGTGTAGGACCTTGAATAGTACTAGGCCCTCCTCGTAATACACTCCTAACACACATAAACTAGCATTAGACATAAAAATAACTGTCAATCTTGATAGTTTCATCTAAACTATATTTACATTTTCTATTACATGATTAAATATTTGATTTGGTGTGTCTTATATTCTGATTTATAGATCATGTGCATACTTATCATCATGATTTAATATGTTTCATGTTTTCTTAAAACTTCAATATATTCACATTTTCACACCTTTTCCAAATATTTTATTGATTATGTTTTACATTGAGATTTATTTTACACATTTCCAATCATGATTTAATGTGTACTACATTTTCTTATTATTTTATTTAATATATCCTTTTACACATTTACATTGTAATTTCTATCATTATTTTTAACCATGCATTTGTTCACAAATTAATGTAAAAAAAATCCAACATTTATCACAGAATTTATCATAGCATATAACATAAATTAAAACACGTGTTAGAACGAAAATATGCATCCATAAACATCCATTACCAACATAAAACAATAAAAAGGAAACTATATATATCCATAGATCAAATGTATGATAGAATGAAACATGATACACGTATAATGCTATAAATAGATTTATGGTTATGCTCCATTATATCTATTTGGTGGATGAGCCACACTACCCGTAGATGCCTATAATTATCCCCTTTGAATATTCCACTATAATGACTCTATTTAGGAATGTAGAACCTCTAGTTTCCCCTATAGATTGACCACCTAGGTATGTACCTATGTTAGTTAACACACTATAGCCATGTGAGCAACACACTCCTTAGCTACAGTCTATCGGGCCTATAGTTCTCCCTCTCCCACTCAAATTGGAATCTATGTGGTATCAGTTCATGTCTTTAGATCTCATGCTACCTTAATAACCAATTAAAATCGACTTGCATACTCTAGAGTAGATGGTATAATAGGATCAACCATAATTATTATATCATGATGCAATAATACAACATCCAAAAATCATGATATGTAAATCATACTATCACACCCCATCTAAAATAATCCTAAGTAGTATCTATAAAACAAAAACCAAATGTGCCTTAGATATTGCATATATAAAATCTCCAAAAAATATCTAAATAGATATAAAATTATACATCTAGTCATCTATTCTACTACTCAAAATAAAAATAAGCACTTACCAATAATAATATCTCCCATAATAGTCTCTACATCTACACAACCTCCAATTACCTCCACTAGAGCACATATTTGAGGTGTTATGAAACTAAGATCAAGAACTCAAGCATGTCATGGTCTCCTTAAATCTATCACTCTATCAACCTACTTTGTGCTACATGTGTTGTGGGATATCCCTACTTTTTTACTTCCTCATATGTCTCCACTACCACCTATCAATGTCTTTGTCACTATGGTGCTCATAGAAAAAATTATAAAACCTTTTATGGATCGATTATCCTTATCATTAGCTTAAACCATCTCTACATCTATAGCTACTACCTCCTTAGAAACATCTCTCACCATTCTTGGCTATCATCACTAACTAGTCCAAGTTCTTGATCACCATGGCCAAATCATAAGTACATTAACAAGTACTCATATGCCCCCACTACCTCTTGGATATATAACATGACATACCCAATACTCAAACACTATTATCAAAGCAGTTGGATGTGGTAATCCTAACTGTTTGGGTAGGTGAGCAAGAGAATGTGGCTCTACCCACCATGTATAGTGTCCAATAATATGAACATAAGTTAATACAAGAGGAATTATAGGCCAAATTAGTCAATTACCAATAATATATGCATAGGTTTTCCATAAAATGTCACCATAAGTAACAGTCTGTAGTGTTTGAGTATGGGGTACAACACATATCACATGGTCTTATTAACATCTAAGAATATGAGGTACACTATCATGGATAACATGGGGCAACCCATCTGGTTAATACATATAAGACATCTCATAGATCCAAATACACATCAAAATAATGGGGCCCATAGTCTTCTTCCCATGAGATAAAATGACATACATGTCATGGACTAACTACACCCAAATCATTGACACTAGGTCATATAAAGTACCTTACTCTAAAATCAATTGACACAAGGTGACTGCATATAATGGCACATTCCCATCTAACTTATGGTAAAACACATGTGATGTCAGAAAGCCTATAAATACCTTCCAAATATACATAATGGCAGATATATAAACATAAAAAAATCACACATGCAATCTCTCAAAATATCTCTTAGGGCTAGTTACCCATAATATTAGGGCTCATCTATCTATATCTATCTCAGGAGTATCACAGATAACAAGAGTCCCAATAATAAGAAGTCCAAGCAATACATAGACATCCTCTAAATTGATATAAATCTCTATAATATCCCAATTTACCTCCCATCAAAAAGTGTTGGTTAGTCACTTTCATTCTCCTAAGAACATTGAGATTAAGTCAACACTAAGATGGATCCTACACATTTGCATGATACAACTAAAACCCAATGGTGTCAAGTGTGTGTGATCATTTATTATCAATATATATAATAAATTAGGTATATATTCAATGCATATCAGGTGTTAAAGTCTTCATCATCTATGTAAAATACTAAACAAAAAATCATGTATTATTCATTGATCTATGTTAGTCAATAAAATACACTCTAAAATTAATTGCAAATACTTTTAATTTAAAAATTAACTACTTCATCAACCTATTTTTGAAAACTTTATACCACTTTATACTATGTCAGCCACATAGTTCACTTTATTAAACAAAAATACAAAATATTATACTAATTTATCCATGCAATAAACTATGCCATCCACTATTTCAACATTAAAAATAAGTTGGCCCACTACTACGCAGTCGGCTAGATCACACAACTAAGTTAGCCCACACTATGTAGTCAGCCATGTCATTATACTAGGTTAACCACATCATATGAATTCAAACATTCCTTAAAAGTATGTTGGTCATTTTATTACATTACTACATTGATTAATATGCATGTTGTCGGCCACTTAATATTTAAAAAACTAGATCAGCCTTCCTATACATAGTCAACCACTTAGGATTAAACTACATAAGACACCTACTATACAGTTGGTCACCATTTTATACCCTCACATTTTTAATTGATTTGACATGTCTAACTCAATTCAATTTTTTCTATGACTTTTTACCTATTTATCATTAATGCCTTTGATATAAATGACTAATTTTAGTACTTAGCCATTAACTATCCTACTATTTACTCTACCCTAAAAATTCTTGGGGGAAATTCCATTATACAGATTTACCCCACTAGCTAGGTTTTTCAAAATTTCCATATTTTAGAATAACATTTAATAAAATTTTGAAATTTAAGGCATCACTTACCTGAGCCATGCTAATAGCTACTAGTATGCATCCCCCAGCTTGCACTTGTCATCTTTCGGCCATAGTGTCTCTCATCACTCTTTTGGGTCTCTTAGAGTTCTATTTTTATCATAATAGCAAAATTACAAATGAATAATTTAAAAATCATATGTATATTTGAATTTTAAAATTCTTTAACCATCAATTATTTTCTAATAAATTCTAATTTTTACTCATAAATATGTTTTTAATAACTCTTTGTCCAAACCAAAAGATATTATGGAATCATGATATTGTAGAGAATTTTTATACATATAACACATATTTATGTAAACAATTGATTTATTTTATATTTTTTAGATGTACCTGTTATAGACTAAAATTGCACCCCAGGTGAGCAAGAACATTTTTCAGGACTCCTTACTCAAATTCTAGTCCAACATTGGAATGACCCTATGCTATGGGTATTGTAGACACCAAAATCGTGTCTACCCCTTGGTCATTTCTCCCCCCTTGGTCCCCTTCATCCACTTAACCACTCCTCACCCATATTTTATTAATTTGAAATAAATATCCTATTTTAAATTAATAAAATCCCTTTTCCCTCTCTCCCTTGCCACCTCACCACCCTAGGATACCCTCCTTGGATTCCCTTCATTCCCCATATGGCCATATTTAACACCTAGACTCCCATTCCAACTTCTCCCCTCGTCCACTTAATCTCCTTCGACCGTTTCTCCCTCGGACTAGCTGACCCGGCGGTTGGAAAATGAATGAAAGGCTATTTTTAGCCTTTCTCCGGCCTTTTAGCCACTGACGTCGGTCAACTGTCGACCGACATCGGCGATATTGCCGGCACCGGCACCTTTCATAACGGGTTTTCTCATCCGTTATCCATCTCTTCTCTTGGCTCTCTTCATCTCCTCTCACATAACCCAACTCTAGTATCTTGCACTTTGATCATCAATCCGTTCTTGGACCCTACCACTCAGCCAATCTTCAAACCAAGCCTCTCATTCTTTCCCTCAGGTGCAACAATAGGTATTCTGGCTTCAGCAACTCCACCAGCGATGGGACTTTCATCACCAGCAACACCAACAATAGGTACACCAGTCTGTAACGCTTTCTTTAGCACACCACAGGTAATTTTTCTTCTATGTTTTCATTTGTTTTTTCTAGTCATTTGTTTCTAAACTAGATTCAGCACTCCTATCCCCTAGACCAAACTCTGACCAAACTAGACCAGTCCCGAACCCTGTCTCTCTGCTATCCCTGTCTTCTGTTTGATCCCTCTGTCAGAAGGACCATATACTCTACCCATTCAACCAGACTTTTAGACCCAGACCCTAGACCATTCACCTGAACCCAAAACTTTGTCTCAGACCAATCAAACAGACCACAGACTCGTCCACAGACCCGTCCATAGACCAAGAAACTCGACCAAACCCATCTACAGACTACTGCCCCGACCGACGTCGGTCATTACCACAACCAACATCGGCAAACTAACTGGCGTCGGTAGGCCCAGACAACCGACGCCGGCAACACCCCCGACCTCAACGACTGTGATCAGTCCGATAGCATCATTCAGGTAAGATTTTACTTCCGTTTCTTTTCAGTTTATTATCATTTCAGTCTTTTTTAACATTCTGTCTTTTATCAGAATTTATCTTCATCAAAATAGTGGGTTGACCTCCCTTAAGGAAGTTTTCATACTTCTGGGAACAAGCTTTTGCTTGGCAACCCACCATCTATCCATCTAACGCCTTCTTTTGTCCAAGCTTCCTTTCTTTACAGGTGTCATTCCTCCACAGCCAAAGAGGAGTACTCACAGCATCTGGATTATGGTGCACAGACTATATCTAGGTACATACAAGCCTTGACCATTCTTTCTTTAGTTTCTTAATTTTTTGAATCGTAAAAGCAAAATTTGAATAGAAACATTCTGGCACGCCCGGTGGGACCCCTTTAGGGCCTTCCTTGGGTTCCCTTTCCTTCTTTGTTCATTTAGGTGCATTAGGCTTCTTCCTCTTCATCTCATTCTTCTTTTCTAAAAAAAAAAAGACATCATAAGCAGGAAATAAAAAGAACTTTTTCTTACTTTTTCTTGCATTTCTAGACTAGCAAAAAGATCATTTTCTTCAACCCTTTGTCCAACTTGTCTTCATTCCAATTTAACATTTCAATTTGGGACTTTAAAACTTATTGCATTCCATTTCTTGTGCTTGCATCTTCTAGTCCACACTTAGTAATTAGTAAAACGCATATTGAATAAATCATAGATCACTTGATGTTACACTACCAGACCACGTGCACTCAATAAAACATCAAAATCACTTGAGACAAGGCCCGACTGGGATTTCATCACCCAGCAGACAACCTTACCCAACCCGGCAATCCTACTTGGATTTCACCACCAAGGGGAAAGCCAACTTCATTCTCTGGCAGAGTCTAAACTATAGTGAAAGTATATTTTGGCTAAGCGAAACCAGCTAACCACTGGAATCATGAAGTGAGGGGAGCTTGCTCCTTAGCACCAGGCCTGTACGGAAGCTAATACAAATTTTTGAGTGCCTTAACATACCTGAAACCATCTTTAGATTGCCTATTCTAGGACCCTTCTTACAGCCAACTTCCTCAAACATCATATTAAGGCATAAGCCACACGATCTTAATAAAATTGTTTCTAGGGACTTAACGCTAGGCTATATCTATCATCATCATATTTTATATTTTTATCTGTCTTTTTTGAGCTGGTAAGGACGTCTTCTCCATTTCCAAAAACTTTTTTTCTAAGTTTCTGGAAAACACAGAAACTGACATCGGTCCTGTAACCGATGTCGACAACTTTTCTATACCGGCATCGGTCATCTAACCGACGTTGACAGTCTCCTTCACCGACATCGGTTTTTATACCGACGTCGGTCTCTATCTATTTTCTTTTTTCCAAAAATAGCAAGCATAAAATCCAACTTTCTGACTGTCTAAACATCAATTCTAGTTTTTTGAGACTAACAGAGCATAGTTTTCTGAAACCTGATCCTTTCTTGCCTTGAATGGTTTTGACACACAGTCAAACCAAGGCCCTTCTTGACCACGCTAGTCAACAACTGCTTCCACCTTCACCATCTATAACTAGTCTTATAATGGAGTTCAACTCGGAGACTGAAAGAACTCCTACTCACCCAACCCCGCCTCAAACTCCTATCATCCCAAAAGGGGACCAAGACTTTGCATGATTCTTGGACCTTAACGTCAAAGCTTTACAACACTATCTTGTGAATAGCCAAATGTGAGACTCCCTAGGCAACCCAATCTATGGGATGCCAACTTCCTTAGTTGACACAAGAACCACATCAATCGCACCTACAATTCAGCCACTAGACAACACCTCCACCAATAACCCAACCGTGTCTTACCTCCAAAACGTAACCTCTCCATCTAAACCTACCTCCATGGGGGTTCCGATACTCCCTCAACCTCAAGTCACTCAACCAAACCTCACACCTTTCCAAAACCTTCTAATCTCTATTCCCCCTACTCTTGCACCTATAAACACAAGAGTAACCGTTTACCCATCAACAAGCGTAGCCACGCCTCAACCATCCTTGACGTCTTCTATCCAACTTGTGCCAACCAACCCCATAACACAAGTGCCCTTGGCTCCAACTTTTGCTCCCATAACCAGCTATCCATATGTTGCGTCTATGCAACCATCCACGTCATACGCCCCTCCCAATATCTTTCAAGCGCCTTATAATCTAGGGGGCGCTCCACCCACCAATCCATCAGCAGATATCATCAAAATACTGATGGATAAAATGTCTAGCTTAGAGACTTCCATTTCCAGCTCACGCAATGCTCTCTCATACGAGCAAATTTGCAATGAGCCTATTAATCCTTCCATTCCAATTAGACCATACCCCAACCAGTGGGAGCTTCCCAAAATTTCTTGCTTTCAAAGCAAGGAAGACCCACAGCAACACTTACGGGCATTCAGACATGCCTGGTATCTTATTGCCCACGATGATGCGTTACTTTAACGCACATTTCCTATGTCACTTTCTAGCCCTGCCCTTGACTGGTATAGCTCTCTTGCCAGACATTCTATCTTTTCATTCATTTAACTCGCCCAATTATTTCTCAACCATTTTTCTATCAACATCACCACACAAGTCTCAATCACAGACCTTTACTCCATCAGGCAATTTGACGATGAATCAATAGTCGATTTTGTTGCCCGTTGGAGAGGCTTGATTAACCAGCTCTCCTTCCCCTTGCCTCAACCCGAGCTCATTGAGCTCTTTTCTCGAGCATGTGCCAGGCACATCTCTTCTACCTTGTAGATTCAGACATTCCACACTTTCGACGAAGCTTTCACCATGGCTCAAAAGCTTGAATTCTGCGCCATAGAAGAGGATAAGGTCAAATTGCGTAATACCAACGCAAAAACCAATGACCATTCTTCTTCTAGACCTTCTTCTTCTACCAACTCCAAACCCAAAGGAGTGGCCAACATTGTGGTCATTAGATCACCATCTTCGATGACAACTAATTACTCTCAACCTTCTACATCTCCAAGCATCACCAAACAATTCCAACAACGGTACATCCAGCGTTCATACACTCCACTTAGAGAACCATACGCTTCTGTTTTGGAAAAACTACTCACACAGGGGGTCCTCAATCTCCCTCCAATCCGACCACCTCAATTCGACCCTTCAAAAGCCCTCCCTACATGGTATAGGGAGGCCGACTTCTGTCACTTTCATCGCATCCACGGCCATGACATCGACAATTACCGAACCTTCAAGAACATCATCCAAGACATGATCAACAAGGGGGATCTTATTTTAGATAACCCAAACGCCCTGCCAAATCAAAACATCGACATCTTCAAACAACCATTTCCAAACCATCCACCTACTCAAAACAACATCCAAACCACGACTAATGACTCTCATGACCATAATATTCACACAATCAACACTATTTTGCCTCTTGTCCTTGACCAACCTCGTCCCTCACAGGATGAAGAACTTTCTTCTCCTATTAATCCTCCATCTACCTTTCTCATATTAGAGGATACCTCGACCATGCCTACGCCTTTAGCCTTACCTTCATTCGAAGACCTTACCTTGCCTACTCCTCAAGCACAAGCAGAAGGCAGGATCATCCCTGCCTCCTGCCCTCTTGAGGAGCCGCACTCTCCTATTTCTTCTCCACCAAGAGAAGACCCAGTATCTCCACCCATTTTGACCGAAGATGACCCAGTCATGATTTCCTCTTGCCTTTTGCCTGAGATTGTTACATCTCAATCACCTCCGTCCACATCTAAGCCCAAACTTGCACAAGCGCCCACCTTACCGAAAGTGATTGAACCTCTTAGTGTTCATCCCACATCTAACCTCGCCTCTCACAATAATTGCCCTCAAACCATATCAAAGAAGACCACTAGACCACACTGGAGGACTCTTCCCCCACCTTCTTCATTACCTTCAATCTTGGGCCTGCATCCATCCACTTTAATAGGGGTTCTTCCTACTCCCATACTTCATAGAGGCAAGTCACCTCCATTACTCCCTCAATCCCTCAGACATATATCTCTTCCAATCCATCGACCTATGCCTCTTACACTTCACAAACCAAAGTCATCAATCCCCACTGCGACAAAACATCCAGACTCGTTAGCAAGTTCTTATGCTTTGTTGTTACGGCAATTATTGCAGTCCTCTCGTATCTATCTCCTGCCTCTTAAGCCATATCACTCTCTCAGACCAAAACTGCCCTGGTTCGATGACACTTTCATTTGTGCATATCATCGCACGCTTGGACACGACACTGAGCATTGTTGTGCCCTCAAGGTTGTCATTCGCCAATGTCTAGGGAATGACACCCTTCTTCTTGGCCACGTTATCCACAAACCTTCCTCACTGCCCCACTCATCAACTCTCAGATCAAGACCCTCTTGGTTTGACAACTCTAAATTTTGTCATTATCATCACACTCCGGGACATGACACTGAGTGTTGTTGTGCTCTCAAAGCTGTCATTCATCAACAACGGAGAAAGGATTCCCTTCTAATCAAGAACCCTCTTGACCACCCCTTTAACAAATCATCGACACCAATCCATGCTTCTCCAACCTCGTCACCTAAATCAGGATCTCCACACCCGATTATGGTCCCTTTTCTGCCTTTAACCCCCTTATTTGAAATCAACACTGTCAATTTAGCCACCAAGCCTCAACCGACCTTGACCAATTTATCCAACATTATCCCTAAGCGACTGGGGGAATCCAACCTTATCTTGACCTCGACCAAACATTCAACCAAGCCTTCGACCATGACATCGACCATGACCTCAACTAAACCTCGACCACACATAGTCCAATCATCAACCAACCTTTTTAATCATGACCCTGACCAGCATCAACCAAAACTCGACCAAACTTCAATTATCAAACATCGACCAACCAAACACCTATCACTTCTTCAAACCGTCATTAATCATTGTGACCAATTTGGAACGAAGCAAATGGGGCAGGTTTGCTCCTAATTGACTCAGACCTTAACACCATCATGGGTCAGGACTTGGTCAGAACCTGAGCCCCTTTTATGTCTTGTCTCTTTGACCAGTCTACTGTTAGTCCAATAATTATTCATTTAATGTTTAACTTAAGCTCGATCCCTTGAGCACTCCCTGTTACCATCATTCTTATTCCCTTCAACCCTCAATCCTAACCCTTTTGGAAAGCATGAACGCTTCATCCTAATAAAAGGGAAACCCTCTAAATCTCTATAGTCAAGTCCATGACCTAAAGTCCAGTCAGTAAAATCAATCAAATATATATAAAAAAATGGGATGCATATTCCAACGCCATAAAACTATAAATGTAGACTGCTCCCTCGAAGGACAGCTGCATCATCATTGCTATATTTACTAGACTGCTCCCTCGAAGGATAGCTAGGCCAACATCATATCAAATATATCAAAATCAGAATATAGACCACTCCCTCGAAGGATGGCTATGCATAAATTTTACTACATACACAGCATTATCTCTGAAGCTTCTCGCATCGATCAGCTTCACGACATGACCACAAAGCAAGACAATATCCCATCGCAAGCTTCCTGCATCGATCAGTCTGCCTTCAAAAAAAAACTGACTGACAAAACTTTAGTCATGGACTTGTCTATAGTCGTTCTCTAAGTCACCTATACAAGGGGCAAAGTTGTTCCTGCCAAAAAGGGTTCCCCCTTCCATCTCATATCAATCTTATCACCTACTCAAGGGATTTCGAGCTCACTTAACATCACGTGATTTGATTACCGCTCTAACACAACCACTGGTCAATGACGCAATGCATGAATGGGTCTTTTGTTTCTAAACAACCCCTATCCATGCTTTCATTCTAGTCCTTGTTAATGAAAGAGCAATTCACCTTTCACTTTTGACACATCTTGGTCACGCCTCTAACCAAATCCAAACCAAACCAATCAAACATTTTCAAACCATTGACATGACCTAGCCTAATCATTATGGTTTCCATACACAACAATACACATGGAAACTATCAACCAGACACAATTTATGTCAAGCATAAACCATTACTTGCTGAAGCATAAATAGACCTCAATTCATTTTTATCATACATCCATCACGAATATGGAAAATTGCTAGGAATGAAGAACCCCGACTAATGTTATAGAATACACCATTTGGAAAAGGCTGTAGCATCATCTTCTCCTTATCATCTCAAGCATGTACCCTTAGACCTATGGGAAATGCTATATCACTCTAATGACCAAAATCATGCCCCAATCAACTAGCCCTTCCCATCTGACTCCTCATAGGGCCCATTTGAGATCACTTATATCTCAACCTGACCAGTGACCATGGAGATCACGTATATCTCTTTAGACCCTGACCACTTTTGAGACAACTCTATCTTGGTTTTGTTTGCACGCATGCTACCTCACGAATAGATAGCAAAATTGTTTGTAGACCTTATTTTTGGACCCTCACAAGTATAGGATCGCAAGCCGGTTGATCCGCACTACTTGTGACTTTTTTCGTGTTTTTGAGAGCACTTCCTAAGCCTGGGATACCTGAAACACGACGACCATTTAGAGCTACAGCCTAGATTGAATAACTTAAACAGCTACGACTAATGTTGGGTCCTGGTTCTTTTAATTTTGGCACTCCTTGACCTTTGACCTGCGACTATTTGACCTACCTATCCCATGAAGTGGTATGCATGCAATCACGACTTTTGCAGCGTTCACCCTCACTCTCCTTCTCATCCACCTTTTGTCAAATCGGCACCTGAGATCAGGTCCCCTTCCCTCGACTCCTACTTTGAGGGGGAATACCTCATCCATAACTCGAGGCAATCCACATCATCCCACACTTGGGGCAACCAACTCTTATTTTTGTCTTGCAGTTCGTCTAGAACAACCAACAAGACAAAAAGGGGCAAATGTAGACATCAAAATTGTGTCTACCCCTTGGTCATTTCTCCCCCCTTGGTCCCCTTCGTCCACTTAACCACTCCTCACCCATATTTTATTAATTTGAAATAAATATCCTATTTTAAATTAATAAAATCCCTTTTCCCTCTCTCCCTTGCCACCTCACCACCCTAGGATACCCTCCTTGGATTCCCTTCATTCCCCACATGACCATATTTAACACCTAGACTCCCATTCCAACTTCTCCCCTCGTCCATTTAATCCCCTTCGACCGTTTCTCCCTCAGACTAGCTAACTCGGCGGTTGGAAAATGGATGAAAGGCTATTTTTAGCCTTTCTCTGCCCTTTTAGCCACCGACGTCGGTCAACTATCGACCGACATCGGCGATATTGCCGGTGACGGCACCTTTTATAACGAGTTTTCTCATCCATTATCCGTCTCTTCTCTTGGCTCTCTTCGTCTCCTCTCGCATAACCTGACTCTGGTATCTTGCACTTTGATCATCAATCTGTTCTTGGACCCTACCACTCGACCAATCTTCAAACCAAGCCTCTCATTCTTTCCCTCAAGTGCAACAACAGGTATTTTAGCTTCAGCAACTCCACCAGTGATGGGACTTTCATCACCAGCAACACCAACAATAGGTACACCAGTCTGCAATGCTTTCTTCAGCACACCACATGTAAGTTTTCTTCTGTGTTTTCATTTGTTTTTTCTAGTCATTTGTTTCTAAACTAGATTCAGCGCTCCTATCCCCCAAACCAAACTCTGACCAAACTAGACCAGTCTCAGACCCTATCTTCTATTTGATCCCTCTGTCGGAAGGACCATATACTCTGCCCATTCAACCAGACTTTTAGACCCAGACCCTAGACCATTCACCTGAACCCAAAACTTTGTCTCAGACCAATCAAACAGACCACAGACTCATCCACAGACCCATCCACAGACCAAGAAACTCGACCAGACCCGTCTACAGACTACTACCCCGACCGACGTTGGTCATTACCACAACCGACGTCGGCAGACTAATCGATGTCGGCAGGCCCAGACAACCAATGCCGACAACACCCCCGACCTCGGCAACTGTGATCAGTCTGACAGCATCATTCAGGTAAGCTTTTGCTTCCATTTCTTTTCAATTTATTATCATTTCAGTCTTTTTTAACATTCTATCTTTTATCGGACTTTATCTTTATCAAAATAGTGGGTTAACCTCCCTTAAGGAAGTTTTCATACTTCTGGGAATAGGCTTTTGCTTGGCAACCCACCATCTATCCATCTAACGCCTTCTTTTGTCCAAGCTTCCTTTCTTTATAGGTGTCATTCCTCCACAGCCAAAGAGGAGTACTCACAGCGTCTGGATTATGGAGCATAGACTATATCCAGGTACATACAAGCCTTGACCATTCTTTCTTTAGTTTCTTAATTTCTTGAATCGTAAAAGTAAAATTTGAATAGAAACAGGTATCCTATAATGTGGTCAGACCTCTAGGATTTTTAATGAGGCTAGCTCCTCTGATGTATAATATTAGCTCGTTCCCACTATTAAAACCTAATAATGACCAAGGAAGAGGGAGAGAGAGAGAGAGAGAGAGAGAGAGAGAGAGAGAGAGATAGAGAGAGAGAGAGAGAGAGAGAGAGAGAGAGAGAGAGAGAGAGAAATATAAAATGGAAACCTAAGCTAACAATGGTGATGTACCTAATTTATGGTTAATCCATCCTACTTTACTCTGAGAATACTAATGAATCAAACACAAAACCATATCAAAGATCCCAAATATATATCATATATCATTATTTCATGAAGAGGTTCACCAAATGACTGAATTTAAGGAAAATTAAGGAGAGGTCTAAAGTAAGACACTAACTAGTCACAATATCCACATATGGACTTCAACTGAGAGATGCAAAACACTAAACATGACCTACATAACCAGATGAACTAGTAATTAGGTGATATAATAATTTGATGAGGGAGAAGCTTCTACCACATACACAAATCTGGCATGTAGACACTATAACAAAAAAATGAAATCTAAAAGACATTCTTGTATTCATATCAAGATTTTACTATTTTTCAAAAGGTTTTGAGGTCTCTAACTCCCAAATTTGATTCTAAGGTATTTGCTATTGAATAAATTCAAGATTTAGACAAGTTAGAGATGGATAGAATTCATGGCACCCTAACAACCTATGAGATGAGGATAAATGAAGGAAGACCTACAAATAAGGAGGTTACATTCAAGGAAGAAAAGAAGCCAAAAGAGAAGAATAAACAAGGTAATAAATTTAAAGATAATGCTGAAATCTAATATTAATGATGATGATTTAATAGCTATGTTTGCAACAAAATTGATAGATATGTAAATCACAATGAAGTTCATGATGATTATAAAAGGTCCTACAATTTTGATAAAAACAAAAAAAGATTTATAAGGTATGATGGTAAGTAGAAGTTCTTCAAAAACAATTCTACACCAAGGAAGATTGTAGCTCATATGAGTGAGAGAAGTGATTCTGAGAGTGATCAATTTATCTTCATGGTTGAATAATCAAGCTATAAAAACCAAGAAGAGTCTATATGGATTGGAAGTGTTGTTGGTGATTCAAATGAAGAAGGAGATGAGGTGGATTTTGAAACTGAATTAATGAATACACTAGAAGAAATGAAGATGTTAAATAAAAAATAGGGTGATGAGGTATCTTATCAAATATTATGAGAATAAAATCAAAAAATTTTAAGCTATATTGAGTAACAACTCCAAGTAACAAGAGGAAATAGTCAAATAGGTGGAGATTCAACTTGAAATTGTGATTGCAAGTCTAGATGCAAAATAATATGAATGTGCAAGGTATGTAGTTGTATTGAATTCCTTGAAAAATGAATTGAAACAAGCATAAAATAATTTTAAGTCATTTGTGTGGTTTGAAAAGAGTACAAATTACTTAGACAACATTCTAAGTAGTCAAAAGACTATTAATGACAAAATAGTCATTGGTTTTAATGGAGACCAAAAGAAGAATAATAATGTGATCAAAAAGGTCAATGATCAACCAAAGTATGAGGGTGCTAACAAAATTAAGGATAATACTATCGGGAAGCATAATACCATAAGGTATGCTAATCCTTCCAACAGCTATTGTTATTCATGTAACTAGTCTGGTCATAGAGCAAGGCATTGTAGAAGGCCCTCCAAGAATGAATATGCATAGAACTGTGAAGAAATTCATCAGTCAAGAGGTACGGATCATAGTGTGTTTTCATCAAGAGGAATAATATGTTTTAATTGTCATAAGTATTGTCATATTGCAAAATATTATAATCATGATTTCTCAAGACAAAATAAGATGGTCGAAGCTCCTAGAGTACGAGAAAGAAGACAAGATAGTAAGTGGAAACCCAAGGTAGCTAAGGTTCATGATTATTTTTCAAGTTCAAGTAGAATATTTTCCATGGTAGATCATAGTCAAGATGCAAAGAAGTGCCAATAATTTTATCTATCAGCTCAGATTATTCACAAAGGAGTCAAGACCAATATATCAATCCAAAATGTTGTTCAAATAATGATTGAGGAGGTCAAGCCAAAATAACTAATCAAGTCTAATAGGATCATTAAGTAAGTTTAGTCTAGTAAGGACATGGAGATCTAGGAATCTCCTGAGTATATGTTGATCTAGTTTACTAAGAGAAGAAATGACACCATTAGGCTTCATGAAGGCACTCAACTAGTAATAAAAAATTATAAAGGATGCTTGGTCATAGATGGAGTTTTATGGACTTGGTAAATTTCAAAATCAAGGTTTAGAAAAGATTCTATTCTAGGTTTGATCAAAAAATATAGGTCACAAATAGTTTGCATGATGACTTGATCAAACCAAGTCATAGTTTTGAAAATGTCTTAAATTCTCATGGAGATAAGGACAACCAATCATGTTCCAAGTGTAGGTATGTAAGTCTGATCTATGTTAATCTCATTTGAAAATAAAATGTGTATATTAATATATCCAAGGATTAGATAAATTTACAACAACATGATCCTTTGTCATTAATGTTAAAGGTGAAGAAAGTTCCTATTTGGAAGAAATACTAAGTCTCAAAGAAGATTCAACTTGAGGTCATGAGAATGATCTACTATATTAGGATGTTTTCCATTAATGAAAAAGGGGGATATTTTTGAGGTATGATTCCTTTTTTTGCTTTTGAAGTATTATTGTTGTCATTGATGTCAAAGTCAAGATAGATGTTTGTTTTGTCAAGGTCAGAGTTAAAGGCCATACATGGTAAGATGATATGTGTTAAATAAGTATCATGATAAGAAAATATGAAAGCAACCTCTTATCTCTCTGATGAGAGAGAATTTAAATTAAACATATTAATTCCTTTGAGGTTGTTATCATGTCAAATTCAAGATCATGGTATAAGGTAATCTATTATTGTGTATTAGGTATCTTGAGAAGCCTAGTCTAGTTCTAAGAAAATATGTTTGAATAAAAACATATTAAATCTTAATTAATTGTGATAGTACATGCATGATAAATTATAAAAAATCTTTTTAAAAATGGGTAAAATTCATATAAACCTTTAGAAGGGTTTCAAGGTCAAGTCTTGAGGTTTGGGCCCCACTTGAGAGACCTAGTGAGAAGATTTAGGCCTAGTAACATGTTGAGGTGATTAGTATGAGACTTATATGATCAATTTTGATAGTGTATGAGTATTATATGAGGTCATATGACATTTTAATGAGGTTTTTTTAATATTTAAATAAGTTTCAAGGCATGATCGTGATCTAAGCATAGCTAGTTATATAAGGCCTAGTGTACAAAGTAAACTATAATGTCCTAATGAGGGGTCACGATCATATCCAAAGGTGATATATCTCTTGATAAAATTTATATATGTGTGATAGTTTTTTTTAAGCTTTTTAACAAAGTTTTATATTATTAATTTAATAATAAATCATGAAAATTGGTGCTAAAGTCCTTTGTGTACATAGAAAGGGGTGTTGCAGACCCGAGAAGAAATTTCTTGTGTTAGTTGGCACATGAAACCTTTGAATACAATATTAAGAAATTAATGGAAGTTTGGTAAGGTACCTATATTTATTTTCTTGTAATTTTTTTTTAAATTTGAGGGGCATTCCTTTATGAACTATTTCTAAGAAGGGAAACTAGTTAAACCCCTCCTAAAACCCTCATAATGACCTGATAAAAAAGATCTTGTTAGTTATGGATCAAAAAGGTTTTTTTTTTTACCTATTTTGATGTTTTTAACATGTAAATTACTCTTCCAGGTTTCTCCAATTATTTTTGGTTTGTCTTGATAGTGAGTAAAACCTACATGAAACCCCTTATTTCTAGGAATTTTGATGTAATATTCAGGGTTAACTAGGTCAAAGCATGAAAATAGATGGAGGATGATGTTTAAGACTCATATTTTATTCCCATGAAATTTTTTAAGTAGGTTTTAGACCTAAAATAGGCTAAAATAGTCATGGAATATGACCTATCACTAAATAGGTCTAATGAGCAAGACAATGAGAAAACTAGGTGAGAATGAGAATGAGAATGAGATTAGGGATTGGTTACATAAGAAGAGGGATGGATAAAAATTAAGGGGGTGACTATTAAATACCTATTCCTCCTATCCCCTTGGTTTATAAGTGTTGATTATGCTTATACTCAATAAAAAAGTTGTCATCAAACTAGTCTGTCTAACGTAGTGAAAATTATGTAGAGTGAAGTTGTGAGATTGGTCTATAAGACCAATATTGATATATAACCATATAATATTTTTTTTTTAATATTATATGAGTATTATTAATTTTCATGTAAAATAACTTTAAGATCGCAAAAATTTTCACACAGGTGCTCTAAGGCTTAGTTTCCATGACTGTGTATTTGATGCTACAGGTAGTTTTATGTGTGTGAGTGAAAATTATGTTACTGAGTTATTTTGCACTGAGTTGAAATATACAATGTTCATAAAGGTCTTATATAGTTATAATAGTTTAATTTTCATGTATTTTTATTCATTATAATTCCCTAATCAAGTATGGGAAGTCAAATGTTCTTGATTCTATGTTGACAGTGTTGGGTGGTTTTAAGTAAGCCTATTGCAAGAGTATTCTTGAGGCATTTTGGTCTATGTGGTGAAAATTATAGCACATGGGGATTTTTTTGATTTAATTAATATATTATTCATTTTTTTCATAATTTCTTATATTATAAAATTGATTTTATGCATCATATTTTCAAGACAAACTTTATTTCAATAAGAAGGCCTAATTGTAAGTAGACCCTAATTAGGTGGTTAAAGGAGTGAAAAGAGCCAAATGATGTTGGGTACATAAGGTGAGATTATAATGGGTATATAAAATTTAAATTTGAAGTTTTTAATCCATATTTTAAGGATAAAATTGTTCCAAGGAGATCTAAGTGAAATGTGTGCTTAGAGAAGTCCTAATTGCATTAGGTCTCTATTGGGCCTTATGGTGGTTTTGGCCCTTAAGGGTAATGACCGAACTATGTAATGATTGTTTCACTTTTTAATCATGTGTATTTATATATTTAAATTATTATCTAATTTTTTTTTGGTCTTTTTCTGACCAAGATGAGTAAGAGTAAGAGTCAAGTATAAAGACAAGACCTAAGAAGCCTATTTTGGGTAGTTAGAGAATTGGGCAAGTAAGTGAAGGATACATAGTTTTGAATTTTAGGTAAACGGATTTAATATCATCATAAATTTATGATTAATATTATATGAATATATAACTATGTGTCTATATATGTTGATCAAGGTCATTTTACCTAATCTTACCAAAGAAAGGGATACTTGAGTGAGAAGGTTTGGCAGGCTATTTGAAAAAGATAAAAGAGTAATAAGAGAAAAAAAAGGAGGTCATATTAAGTTGAGTGATAAAAAAATGTCAAATATTTATCATATATACAATTTTATTATTTGTTTCTTGGTTACCTATGGGCTTGGATCCTCCTTGAAGGTTGAAGCTTGATAAAGGACTAGTTGAGTTGGTGTTTGACTAGTGAGGTTTGATGCTCTGTGTGGGGTTGGTGCCTCATAGAAAGTTTTATATATTTCTTATAAGATAGTACTCAAATTTTTATTTCAATGGTTTTTATTCCCCTATAGGATTTACCACATATATTTCATGTTCTTTTATTGTTTGCTTTCATAGATGCTTATGTATGCATTGATGTATGTATGTGAGTAATTGAATGCTTCATGGATGTTAAGTGAAAGTGAAGGATTATTTTGAGATACATGATTTACCCCACACCCTCATAGTACATATACTTCAAAAATTTGGTATCATATTAGGTCCTTTAAAGTAAGTCTTACAACCTAAAGGATATTCTAAGCAAGCAAACATGGCTAGTCAAGCATAAGGTGGTTTCTCTACAAGAAAAGCTAATTAGTTTAATGGATAAAATTACACTTTTTGGAGTGTAAAAATTATGAAATATATTATTTACAAAGGTCATGATGTTTTTAAATTAGTCTTAGATAGACATACTGCACCCCTATTCCTCCTACAAATGTATGAGGCAAGAAGGCTAGTGACAATAATTGAAAAGCAATGAATTGTACTATGTGTGGCCAATCAAAGGAAGAAATTGTGAAAGTAATGAATTGTATGTATACCAAATATATGTGGGATAATTTTAATACTATTCATGAGGGAGACTGTAAGGTCAAATTTTCTAAATTATAGACCCATAGAAGATAATCTAAAAGTATTAAATGAATGAATATGAAACCATTACAACCTAATTTCTAAGGTTGATGAAGTGATCAACATCATTAGAGGTCTAGGTGAAGATTTCAAAGAGTCTATTGTTGTTCAAAATATATTTAGGTATCTATCTCCCAAATTTGATTTTAAGCTATCTATTATTGAATAAATGCAACATCTAGTTAAACTAGAGATGGATGGACTTCATGGTAGCCTAACATCTTATGAGATGAGTAAAAATGAAGGAAGATCTACAAATAAATAAGTTACATTCAAGGTATAAAATAAGCTAAAATAGAATAAGAGACAAGGTAAGAAACTTAAATATAATTATGAATCTGATAATGAGTTGATAACTATGTTTAAAAGAAAATTGAAGATGAGCTTAGGTAGATATAAGGGTAAGTTTCCTTTTAAATGTTTTAATTATGGAGAGATTGGACACTTTTTTAATAGGTGCCCTCATAATCATAAAGCTAAGGATGGTATCAAGCATGATGAAGTTGATAATGATGATAAAATATCATATAGGTATGATAAGATAAAAATGATTTAGAAGGTATGATGATAAGAAGAAGTTCTTAAAATATAAAAGAAGTTTCTATATGAACGAATATTGCACCTTATCTGATGAGAGTGAGAGAATTGATTCTGAGAGTGACCATTAATTTAATGGCCATGATGTCAATTAATTTATCTTCATGATTAAAGAATCAAGCTACTCAAATCAATAAGATTCTATATGGATTGGAGGTATTGTTGGTGATTCAGATGAAGAAGGAGATGAGGTGGATTTTGAGGTTGAATTGATGAATACTCTAGAGGAACTAAAGATGTTAAGGAAAAATAATAGGGTGATGAGGTCTCTTATCAACTATCATGAGGAGAAAATCAAAATTTTTGAAGCTAGGCTAAGCAACAACTCCAAAGAATAAGAATAAATAGTCAAACAAGTGGAGAGTCAACTTGAAATTGTCACTGTAGGCGTAGAGTCCAAAGAATATGAATGTGCAAGGTATGTAGATGAAGTTAATTCCTTGAGAAATGAATTGAAATAAACATAAAATAGGGTCAATTTGTATTTGTAGTTTATCCTTGTCAATATGATGTATGTTGCTTTCATTTGAGGTTTGAAAAGAGTACAAATTACCTAGAAAATATTTTAAGTAGTCAAAAGACTACTCATGACAAAACATACCTTGGTTTCAATGGAGACCAAAAGAAAAATAGAAATGTGATCAAAAAGGTCAATGATCAACCAGAGTATGAGAATGCTAATAGAATGAAGGCTAATAATATCAAGCAACATAATACCATAAGGTATGATAATCCTTTCAATGGCTATTGTAATTCATGTAACCAATTTGGTCATAGATTAAGGCATTATAGAAGGCCATCTGAGAATGAATATGTATGGAACTAAGAGGAAAGTCATCAATCAAGAGGAATAATATGTTTCAATTGTCATAAGGTTGGTCATATTATAAAATACTATACGCATGAGTTCTCAAGACAAAATAATCAAGTTGAGGCTCCTAAATTATAAGAAAGAAAACAAGATAGTAACTAGAAATCCAAAGTAGCTAAGGTTGATGATCAGTCTACAAGTTTAATTGGACTACTTTCTATGGTGGAGTATAGTCCTGAAATTGTTAATAAATGAGTCAAGACCAATAGATCAAGCTATAATGTTGTTTAAACAAAGATTAAATAGGTCAAACCAAAAGTAAAAATCAAGTATAAGAGGATCATGAAGGAATTTTAGTATAGAAAGGACATGGAGATCTAGGAATTTCTTGAGCATATGTTGCTCTAGTTTACTAAGAGCATATGTGATTCCATTAGGATTCATGAAGGCACTCAGATAGTAAGAAAGAATCATGAAGGATTTTCAATCATAGTGGGAGTTTTATGGACTTTGGTAACTTTCAAATTCAAGGTTCAAACAAGATTATATTATAGGTGTGATCACAAAAGATAGGTCAGAAAGAGTTTGCATGATGACTTGATAAAACCAAGTCATATTTTTGAAAATATCTTAAATTATAATGGAGATAAGGGGAACCATTCATGCTCCAAGTGTAGGTATGTAAGTTTGATCTATGTTAATCTCATTTTAAAAGAAAATGTGTATTGGTTAAGGTCCAAGGATTAGATAAATTTCTAATAACATGATCCTTTGTCATTAATGTCAAAGGGGGAGAAATTCCCTATTTGGAAGAAAGACAAAGTATCAAAGAAGATTTAGCTTGAGGTAATGAGAATGATCTGATATATTAGGATGTTTGCCATCAATGACAAAGGGTGATATTTTTGAGGTATAATTCTTATTGTTTTTTTTTTAATTGTTTTTTTGTCATTGATGTCAAAGTAAAGATAGATGTTAGTTTTGTCAAGGTCAGAGTTGAGGTCATGCATGGTAAGATGATATGTGTTAAATAATTCTCATGAGAAGAGAAAATTTGAAGGAAACCTCTTTTATCTCTAATGAGAGATAAGTTTAAGGAAACTTGGTAATTCCTTTGAGTTTGTTGTCATTTAAAAGTTATGATCATGGTACAAAGTAAGCTACTATTGTGTACTAGGTATCTTGAGAAGCCTAGTCTAGTTTTAAGAGAAGATGTTTGCATTAAAAAATATTAAATATTGATGAATTATGATAGTACATTTATGATAAAGTATAAAAATATATGTAGACATTTAATATAGGAATATAAACCTTCAAATGAGTTTCAAGGTCAAGTCTTGAGGTTTAGGCATCACTTGAGAGACCTAGTGAGAATACATAGGCCTGGTAGCCTATTGAGGTGATCAGTATGAGACTTTTGTGATGAATATTGATAGTGTATGATTATTATATGAGTTTATATGAAATTTTAATTATGTGGTATGATTATTTTAATAAATTTCAATTCATGATCATGATCTAAGCATAACTGGCATTATAAGGATTAGTGTACAAAGTGACCTATAATGGCCTAATGAGGGGTCAAGATCATATCAAAAGGTGTCAAATATATTAAGAGAATTTAAAGAGGTGTGAGATGTTATGTTAAGTGTGTTGCATACTCGAGAAGAAATTTATTGTGCTCATTGGCATGTGCAACCTTTGAATGAGATATTAATAACTTCATGGAAGTTGTGGAAGGTACATAAATTTATTTTCTTGGAATTTTTTTTATTTGAGGGGAAATCCTTTATGAATGATTGCTAATAAGGGAAACTAGTCAAAACCCTCCTAATACCCTCATAATGATCTGATAGGAAAGATCTTGTTGGTTATGGCTCAGAATGGTTTTTTTGACCTAGTTTAATTGTTTTAACATGTAAATGACTCTTACAAGTTTATCCATGTGGTTTTTTTTCTCTTGATAGTGAGTAAAACCTATAGGAAACCCCTTATTTCTAGTAATTTTGATGTAACAATCATATTTGACCAAGTCAAAGCATATAAATGGATGGAGGATGATGTGTAATACTTTTAGTTTATTCCCATGAAATTTTATTAGTAGTTTTTAGACCTAAAATTTTCTAAACTGGTCATGGAAGATGACTTATCACTAAATAAGCCTAATGAGCAAGATAATGAGAAAACTAGGCGAGAATGAAAATAGATTAGGGATTGGTTGAAGACGAATAGGGATAGATCTAAATGCATGGGTTCATTATTAAAGACCTATTTATCATATCCCCTTGGTTTATTATTTTTGATGATGTTTATACTCAAGAAAAAATTTATCATCAAACTGGTTTGTCTCACATAATAAATTCTATGTAGAGTGAAGTTCTGAGATTAGTCTATAAGACCAATATTAATATATAACCATGCAATATATTTTCAAATATGATATAAGGATGTTTAAGGTTTTATTGTCACCAAATATTTCACCCTATAGTAGGATGTTCAATCCTTCTCTATATTTGGGCAACATCGGAATACTTCTAGGTATGTGGGTTTACCTATAGTAGAAGTAGATCTCTAGAATTAAGTGATAGCTCCCTGAATATACCTTGAAATGCTTATCACCTAATTAGATAGTTGTTTGTGTGAAAATAGATATAAGTTTTCATGAAATTAAACTATCTTAAGGGGGTGATACACCATAAGGATTTATACAATACCATCATACTTCTATCACAATGAAATAAGACCTACAAACTAGCTTCCAAGTCATATGGGGTTCTAACATAAGTGTTTTAACATAGAGGTGATATTCATGAGATAACACAATCTAAGTGAATTAAAGGTAATATTTCACACTCTAATAATAATTATACACTTGAAAGGATATTAAAACACTAGTTACACTCTATCTGACCTATTAGAATAATAACTATTGTATAAACATGAGAGGATAAGTAGAAGCAAGGATAGGAGATTATCACTTAACATCACCATACATCACTTTGCACACTTATAAAAATGTTCATGAACTCAAAAATAGAGTTTAATTTATTATTAAAATTTATATTACAATGTCAATTTATCAAGGCTTCACCATGCATGGTGTGGTATTAGTCTACATGAGCCAAAATGGCTACTACTTATAGAATTATAGAGAGAGGAGAAGATAATGAATTCCAAAAGTCACTAAAAAATGTGTCAAGCTAAGAAACTAAGTTACATATGTAATATAATGAAGTATGAGATATACAATGTAAGGTCCCATATGATAATTTTCCCTCAAAAACATGAAACTCTTGAAATGTGGTGTAGGACTCTTCATTTGCATGCCTATAAATTGCCTTCACCATTTGGCTTCCTTGGAATGATCCATAATATACTAGGGATATATGATATTATTGGAATGAGATGTGAGGGTTATAAACATGCTCCAACATGCATTGTATGTGTCCCTAATCATCAATATTCTATTGGAGATGAGTTATCACTACCTGCAGTCCAAATAACTCCTCTTTCACTCACCCTTCACACTTGGCACCAAAGAGATATTTAGTTTTCAAAAATATTTCATAAAATATAGTGCTTGAAAATTTTTAAGGACCAATAATTCCCTTATATTCATTTTTTATACCTTAAAATGCCTCTTACTTGAAATTTTCACCTTCTCACTTGCTTGTTCACTATGCCAGTTCAAACTAGCTGAGATGAAGGTATTATCAGAGATAGTTATGCGTTTATTTAAATAATTAAATAGACACGAGAGGTTATAAAAAGTCATAATATTTATCCAAAGTTTTATCTAATCATTTTAAACCCTTGCATACCTTAAAAACACAAAAAAAATTCAATAAAACCTCCTTAGCACCATGTTCATATAAGTAGGGTAGAACTCAATTTGATGGTGAGGAGCCCTGGAGAGTCCTATACAACTTCCAATCATCTCCCAAGCCATTCCAGAAATTTTATGCTTTATTTAGATGATATCATAGTGGCATGACATGATCATTATAATCTATGGAGTTACCCCAAACATGATTATCATCATCCAAGTTTTTCCCAAACCTTTCATTGTATACTCTCTCTTGACAAATCTAGATTGCAAGTCATATGGTTGTGATTGTGTTTCTCCTACTTGTAGGTGGTATTTGCATGTTTATAGATTTTATAATTTCTAAAAGGTATTATTAAATTCATTAATATCATCACATAGTCATTTGGGTCACTTTACACCATGCACTTGTTAGGCCAATCACCAAGAACACTATATTCCAACTCTTTATTAACTACATTCAATTGGAATTGACCACTCTTAAGGAAATAGAGGTCTTGTAGGTTACTTTTTCTCCTTAAAAATGGTGTCACATAACTTTATATCCTTTTTTAAGTCTTTATAAGATTTTATGCACTCTTCAAGTGCTTATTTGCATACTTTCACCAAGTTCACCTATGACCCTGAAAGTTAGCACCTATAATCAGTTGTAGGTAAGTGTTTTTAAGGCAAGGCACTTGTGGTGGTGGTTAGGATGAAGACATTATATTTCAACCTATTTAAAGATCCTTAGACCATTAATATGTGCCTTACCTTCATAATATCACTTGTCATACATGGATATATGCCTCTATATTTCAACTTAGGGTGTGAGCCACCTAAGAGGTTCAAAATTGTAGACAACACTAAAGAAATGTAATGAACAAATGCATGACATAGAGGCCTTCTAACATGAAACCCTATTGGCCAAATTACGTAATTTATTTTTAAATTTTTACCCATACATGAATGATATAATATACATTCATTTGGATTCATCAATACACCTTGAAACACTATTATATGGTATCACCAAAAGTGCTTAGGACTCTATTTTGGGGTTTTTAGGGAAACTTGACCCTGAACTCAAATTCATTCACTTAGGGAGACCTTTAAATTATACATGTATACCTATGACTTAAAACATGGTTCTTAAGGTATCTCCAACTTCTAAAAACTTCATGAGAGTTTCAAAGTATGTCAAATCTAACACCTTCAAGCTTCTGTGAGAGCCACCTGTAGGTGTTCATTTCAGTATGCAGGTCGTGAGTATGGATATGGGATATATGTATGGAGTGTGACATTATGGTTTATATTAAACCTTATAATCTTATCCAAATAAATAATTTAAACCATAAGTAACTTTAAACCAATAAATTTCTCTATTCCAACATGATTTATTCTCTCCATGGCTCCTGTAGGTGTCCACTCATGGTGTATGACTATGTGTGCAATTCACATTGACTATCTTAGTCTTTCTTGTGTCACTTGGAGAGAATTAGTTTGATTTATCGTGTTGTAATAATATATCCAACACCTCTTATAATATTCATCATACTTCCATGGACATTATAAGGACCTTCATACACCATCACTACAGTTGGAAGCTTGTTGGGAGTTGATTGTGTGTTGCATATGATTGTGTTATTGATCAATACATGATCGTGAGAGGCCTAGATTAGAAATAATGTGATTTTTATGAAATTAATAACATGAATCATATCATATCACACTCATAGAAAACCATTGTGAGAATTATGACCTCTAAACTTGGTGAAATATATCTGTAACTTAAGAATGGTATCATCAACCTACAATCTAAACTTGTTTAAATCATGAAATGAACTATAATAATTAAAACCAATATGTAAAAATTAAAGGATGTTTTCCACATTCTTTATAATAAATTTTACAAACTATATTATATGAACTAGCTCATATAGAAGCAAAACCTACAAGGTGTGGGGATTAGCATGCAAAACCAGACAGTCAACTTCTTAGGAATGGTTCATAAAATATAGGAAACCATTATTCCAAATCCAAAAATGAAAATAAATCAGACCAATTTTAATATCTTCCACCAAGATAATTTAACCTATAAGTCTTCATATTGTTCGTACCATCAAAAGACATGTTGACCATTTTTGTATGCATATAGGAGTGATGGAGAAGAGAAATGGTTTTTAGCCATTTTTCAGCATTCCAAAGCTGGTAAAGCATGGAAATTGAGTTATGGAATATTAAAGGCCACTTAATTATCTATCCCACATGTCACTCTTCCCCATAGGCTATACAACCTTTAAAACTCCCTCTTTTTCACTTATTTTCTTGATTTTTAGTTAACACCTACACGTTTTTAGTTAGAAACTAAAATATTTGACAAGGACTAACATGAGGGATGTTAAGAAATAATTTGTAAAAATTTGAGACCTTTTAAAACCATACCAATTTCATTTATGACCCATATATGACCCGTAAGTGACATAAAATGATATGAAGACTAAAACGAACTATGCCTAAGGCTAGAAGCACATAAATCACATCAAATGAACCATGACACACCCCATGACATTATAATAGACCCCTATATCAATTTTTGGACTATATGTGGTTGAATAATTTTAACATTTGTTCAAAATGGTCAATAATTCATGTCAACTAATTGGACTATCATAAAAGTTTTCGCATAAGTGCTCTAAGGCTAAGTTTCCATGACTGTGTGTTTTATGCTGCAAGTACTTTTTTATGTGAGTGAAAATGATGTTCCTAGTTTGTTTTTAATTGATTTTAAGGATCCAATGTTCATAAAAATTTTATAAATTTATCATAGGATCATTTTAATGTATTTTTATTCATGATAAGTCCCTAATCAAGTATGTGAAGTCAAATGTTCTTGATTATATGTTGATAGTGTTTGGTAATTTTGAGTAAGCCTGTTATAGGAGTATTATTGAAGCATTTTGGTATGTGCGGTGAATATTATATCACATATGGATGTTTTTTATGTCATTAATATCTAATTAATGTATTTTTTTATTAGGTTGTATGATAAAATTGATTGTATGCATCAGATTTGTAAGACAAAATTTCTAGCAATAAGAAGGCCTAATTGCGACTAGACCTAATTGGGTGGTTCAAGGAGTGAAAAGATATAAATGGTATTAGGTAAATAATTTGATCCTATAATGTGTCTATTAAAGTTACATTTGAAGTGTTTCATCCATTTTTGAAGGCTCAAAGTGTTCCAAGGAGGTCTAAGTGAAATATGTTCTTAGAGAAGGCCTAATTGCAATAGATCTCTATTAGGCCTTATGGTGGTTTTGACCCTTAAGGGTAATGAATGAATTATGTAATTATTTTTTAAATTGTAAAACATGTGTATTGATCTATTTAAACTAATATCTAGGTGTGGTCAGTTCCTTGCCCAACCAAGATGAGTAAGAACAAGAATCAAGTATAAAGACAAGGCCTAATAAGCCAATTTTGACTAGTTAGAGAATTGGGCAAGTAAGAGAAGGATATATAGTTTTGAATAATAAGTTAAGGATTTAATATCATTATAAATGTTTGTTTAATATGTAATGAATTTCTAGCTATATGTCCATATATTTTTATTAAGGTCATTTGACCTAATCTTGACAAAGAAAGGGCTAGTTGAGCAAGAAGGCTTGAGAGGATGTTTGAAAGAGATAAAAAGTAAGAAGAGAAAAAGGAGGTAATATTAAATTGAGTGATAAAAATGTGTCCAAGGGTGATCATATATACAAGGTATTTTATTTATTTCTTGGTTACCTATGGGGTTGGAGCCTCATTTCAAGTTGAAGCTTGTTAAAGGACTAGTTTAGTTGGTGCTTGAATAGTGAGGGTTTGGTGCTCCTTGTGGGGTTCGTGCCTCACTAAAAGTTTGATAAATTTCTTATAATATAGTATTCCAAGTGGTTTTTTATTTTTATTCCCTAGAGGTTTTCCCATAAATATCTCATATTCTTATATTGTTTGTTTTAATAGATGCTTGTGTATGCATTGATTGATGTATGTAAGTGAATGATTCATGAATGTTAAGTGAAATTAAAAGACTATTTTGAGATAATTAATTCACCCCCAACTTCTCAAGTAGTTTTACTTCTAACAAGGTATTTTCAAATTATGCAGGTAGCACTTGGCCATGTTTTAGTTCCCAAGGATAGATTGACCACTATCACCTATTTCCTCATCATCCACCATCATATCTATCTTGTATTTCTTCATCTTCAAGTCATGCATCAGTCAAATCCTTGAGTTATATTATCAATCAATCAGTCTATTAATCAAACACCATATCTAAAAGCATCTCTTTAATAATTTTCATTAATCATCCACACCTATCAATTGGGCCCGATAAGTCATAACATTTGTATTTTCTTCCATCTGTCATCCACTATCACTAATTAATCACATTATCATCTATCTCTCCTTTCATGTGTCCTTTCTAGGGGAACCATTTCTATTAATCACATTGTGGCTCATTGATTTGAATTTCAATCTAATTCTTATCATTTTAGTCTTTTGGTCACTCGATACTATCATATCTTAGATCCCATATTTTTCATCATATTGATCAAATTTATCTTAGAGATACACCCATCATTAATATTATTGCATCATTAGCCTATATCTCTCCCTTGCATGCATCTTTGATTGGGATACATCAAAATAGTTCAGCCTTTTAATCCTATCATCATCATGTTATAGTTAATTCCCCCTTGGGATATGTTAATAATTATGATAAAGTCATCTCTACTCCATGTGCATGTGTCTTTGCCAGGGGCATCATCAATCTATATATTATTTCTTAAATTCAAATCATTTTCTTCATCATCTCTCTCAACATCTAGCATCCCACCTATCATTTCATCTTTTGAGTGGCCATCCATCTCATTCTTCCCTTCATGTCCCTTTGATGGGTCATCACATCCTCTAACACCATCTACTAAAATTCTTATATAAAATGGTTTTTCTTTGAAATAACATTACTCCTTCCACTTTGATCCACTTTAAATGCCCTTTTAGAAAAGGGAAAAATGTATGCACCAAAATTTTCTCATTTCATTTAACGTCACTAATATTACTGTTAGTCAACACTAATCCTGTCAATATAATTTATTCCCACTAATTTATCCCCTTTTATCTAATATCCCCTTTATTATTATTCATTTAATAACCTTATTCTATCCCACTTCTTCATTAATTCCCCTAACCATCTCTTATCTTATCTTAATCCCTACATATCTAGTATTTGGGAATTTAAATTCCCATGGCCCACCTAATTTCTTATTCCTAGGCTCTCCTACAACCCTAGTCCCTAATCACCTACCTAATCCATATCTAATCTCCTACCTAATCCTAATTAACCTCTAAATTATTCTAGAATCCTCCAATTCTATAATCCTCTTTAGTCTCACCCTTCCTATCTAAAAGCCTCTAAATCTAGAGGACTCCCAGGAATTTTAAATTTATTTTAATTTTCCCTCCTTTTTGTGTTTAAATATACCCATCTGTCCATGGAAAACTAACTACAATATAACTTGAATTCTCATGCCATATCCATGTCAATATATCCAATATAATAATCCATAACATCTCCATGCAAATCTAATCTTTGAATCCATCATCAAAATTCCATGATCATGCCAACATAATGTCAAAATTCTAAGTCTAAGGTAATCTCAATTCAATCTTATTATTTTTGTATCCCTTTAATCGTGGTTTAGAGAAATTGACTTTAGGATTAGAATGATTTTGAATTATGTGTTCATCCATTTACATTTGATCCTAATGGCTCTATATCTTACCTAGGTAGTTAGACATTTTGGGTTTTAAATTGCAGGATTTAATCCATTGTGATCGAATTTCCTACTACACTATAATTTTTTTAAATGAAACCTAGTAAATTATAGAAATGTAAAACAATGGTTTAAATAAAATAATCCATAGTCACTCAAGCATATTGTCTTGTTCTAGAAATAGATAAAACCAAAATAAATAAATGTTAGCATGTTTTAAGATGTGAGGAATAAGGAATATAGAAGTGGGGAAATAGATTTAGAATGAAGCTTGCCTATCAAGGGGGGAATGAAATGGGTAGTGGTGGAAATGTAGGTAGAATCAAATTAGATAAACCCTTTATCAAATTCAAGACACCTAAATCAAGTTTGTCAAAAATAGATGAATTTTGGCTTTAAGGACTCTGAAAAAAAATTCTTAACCACACAAATCTTGGGTTATCTAATGAAGTATGAATATCATTCCATGAAGGATATATGCATGAAAATTAAAAAGGACCTACCTTCCCAAAATGTGTTCCCTATTCCTCAGGACCATTTACAAATCCATTTATCTACTTCAAAGATTAGGTACTTACATGAAAACTTAAGTGACACTTTAGATAATTTTGAATTCACGTAACCAATCTACTAGCCTACTACACCCCATTGGACCTAGGCTATATTATGAGGCCAACTATGGAGTTTGATCTTTGATTATGAATAAGAGATGTGCTATGAATCACATATTTTATTGTTTTTTTTTTTTTTTTTAAATTTCCTTTTGATCATTGATTTTTATAAATGTTTTAGATTTTAAATTTTTGATGGATTTTTCTATTCCTCCTCCATACAGATTCAGAGAACTGGACATAGGTAATAAAAATGATTATCATCAGAAAAATTTAAACTTGGTAGTTAATAAAAATGACTTAGAGAGCATATTTTATTAGAGTATTGTTTATTCATGTTAAATATAAGTGTTATCTTGACCTTGACCTTGTTTTGTCTAAATTGGAATGAAAGTAAGGGAGATAAAAGGAAATGAACATGAAATTATTTGAATTACCTCAAATCATGGAAAATGTAACAATAAGAAAGACGTACAATGATAGATAATCATGATTCTATATCATATTATTGTATGTAAGTGTAGGGAAACATGTTAACATAGTCAATTGTGTAAGTTTTATCCAAAAAATAAATAAAAATCGAGGTTGAGAATATGAAATCATAAAATTTTAACCATTCATTTAAATTATAAAAAGAACACTTTGTACACATATGATATTTTCAAACTTTATCAATTACTAATGTTTTATCTCTTGCAATAACCCATCGAGTCTCAATATCTCTGAGTTCATGCATTATAGGGTGCATCAAGAAAGGGGTGGGCAGATCATTAGTGCTATGTATGATTTTTTTCCCCTATACTACCACTTGATATCCACACAACCTTCTCCTATGTAATTACCTAACCCTTTCTTCCTCTCTTTCACACTCCTCCAAGCATTTCATTACCTTCATTAGCACCTACCTAATACTAAAACCCTTTTTGAAAGTTTGCATTACACTTTTGACCTAGGCCAACCTATATTCAAATTTTTAAAAACATGTTATGGGTCTAGGTCAGCCCTGGCTGACCTAGGATGGGAGCTAACTTATTTTTATCAATTAAGGATATAGATTTTATTGGGCCAACCATGTTGATTAAACTCTGAGAAAGGTTTAGGGTTAGATTAAATTATATATATGCATCTATTTATGTCATTTATGAAGAAGAGAAGAAGAAGAATATTTATTATGCATCTACTTATCCACCATTCTACCTTAGGATCTTAGCTTAGGGTTTCAATAATTTCTTTGGAGATATGAATCTTATCTTGTAAATAATTATTTTGGATACATAGATAAGTTATGTAGCCTAGAGCTGAACTATCCTTGTTATCCTTACAAACCACAACAACCTCTTATGAAAAATCATGTCTAAGGGAGAGATTGAGACTCGATGGGTTCATCTTCAAAGGTAGGTATTCCTAACTTTCTTTTTCCTTTGTAAAATTAGATAGACTTGAATTTTTACTTATCTCCCATGGGTTAAAATTTCCTATACATTGACATGAGTATAGATCTTTTATACATGTTTACTTTTTATGTTTATTATTTCCACTTTGTGCCAAAAGATTTGGTGAGCACTATAATAGATTTTACTTTAATTTTCATATACTTAGTGAATATGAAAACATGGGACCTTACTAGGATTATTGCATAGTGATTCTTGACTAGAGGCTTTGAAACCCTCTCTAGTGATGTTATTATGGTAAGATATCCCTTGGTTAGGTCTAGTAGATCCATCTTGGTCATGACTCTGAATATATAATGTATTAACAATTAGACGTGTAAGTAGGATTTATCTTCTTTGAGTTAGGATTGATTAATAGATAAATTTCATTTTCCTTTATATACATTTTGGTGAACTTGACATGAATCAAACCCTTGTAGGTTTTATTCCATGCTTTCATTTTGTCATCATATTATATATTTTTATTTTTGAAGTATTGTATCAAACCTGTCGGTATAGTTTTAATAGTCTATGTCTAGATTTAACAAAATCACTCCAAAATGAATTTGTTTTGGCTTTGTAGATCTTATCCAAATAAAGGTGATTAAATCAATTATCTCAACACAGTCTTCTTATTTAATCATAAGATTGCATACATAGTCAAACCAGTCAACTATGTTCATAGTTCTCTATTTTTGACATATATGTCTGCAATCATAGTGGATCCATTAGACACTATGCATAACTATTTTTTAGCACACAAGTTTTGAAATTTCCATCAAGCTAGTCGACTCTATTAGTAATATGTTTGAATCAATGCTTGAGTATAATAACATAAAAAAATTTTATATAAACATCTTCAATTTCACCAAGGTTCATTCTTACCTTCTCTTTCATTTCAGTTTTCTTCTTTTAGTACTATTTTTTACAATTTTTTAGTCTTAAAAATTTTAGGCCTATAACCAATTGGGTTGACTAATAAGACATAATTCTATAGCCTGTTTTCTATCTCAAAGACATAGTTGACCTATTCAACTTTGTTCTTCTAGATCTTACTTTCATAGAATAGTAGCAACCTAGTCAACTATGTTCTACATTGTTTGCATACAATATCACCTGGGTTGATTATTTACTCTTCACAATCAATAATTTTACCTCTTTTTGTTAGTAATTAATTCACCTTTCATCTCAATTACTTGCATGCTTAGAGTAATAAACATAGATAAATTAGGTAGTTTTTTAATTTATAGATTTAGTCAAACTTTTTTTCTCTTTTTTAGACACTTCCAAATAACTTTACACATAAAAACATTAAACATTTATCTTCACAAGGACTAACTACATAGATTTCATCACCAATGGGGAAGTTAACTTGGTTTTCTAGACAAGTATAAACATGTAGATGATGCTATATATTGGCAAAGCACCTGACACCATTATCAATGTGGGATTGTGAAGTGAGGGGGTAGGCACCAATACCAATCCATTACCATCACCCATACAAATCCCTTTCAGCTAAAACTTCCTAAAACCATCCTTAGATTGCTTTTTAGTTCATTCTTATATTCAACTTCTAATCACATTAATTTCAATATTTATTATAAATTACCAATTAGAAATGATGAATTAGTTATCATTTAATTTCAAGTTGTTTCTTTCTCTTTGATCATTATATTTTGTATTGCAAAGCTTGCATTATCCAATGTTGGTGCAAGGTTTGTGTTGTGTGTTCCAATTGAATTAATCATATTGATCCTATTGCTTATGTGCATAATTTAATTCGTTTAGATTTTATCTTGAAAAATATTTATCTATTTTCATAAAATAATCATCCTTATCAACATAGTCTCTTACATAGTATTTAGACTATCTTCATGTAGTACATAATCGACTTATCTAACTATGTATCTTTATCTTTGTTGTAGAAAAGTAGGTGTCTTAAGTCATCGACCTTGTCAAGTTATTATCTAGTTGTCCAAGTCATATCTAGACTTTTTACAACATGGAACAAGCCTTGACTAATCTTGTAGCACTCAACATTTGTCACTTGAATGCATTGGCATCACTTCACATAAGGTGTAAGCCTTATGTGCTCACAAGAAGTATAGCGAAGAAAGGATCGAGACCCGTGTTAGGATAGTTGTGCCATGGTGAAACTCTATCTTATAAGGATTTCAGTTAGTGTAATTATAATGGTACATTCATGCATGAAATCCTTTGGTTTCCTTAACTTAATGCCAATTAGGCACTTGGAGGGGTTCAATGGAGTACTTGGATGAAGGACTTAGGCTCAGGATCATGCTTTAGCATAAGTACTAATGTAAGGTGCAGGGTCATTCCTATACTTGAAACATTTCTATATGGGGAGCTGATGCCATCATAAACTATAGAAGCACCAAGAATGTGTTAGGATGAAGACTTATGGTAATTTAACATACATAATATAAAGCTAAGCTTTAAATCTATTGAAACATTGTACAAAACATTCTCATTCTAAACCTATGGTTATAACCATGTAAATGAAATTAATATTCATTAGACATAACACCATACATCATTTTTAGGGCTCAAACACATAGTATATATATCAATGGAAACTAAGAAAATGCTCATCTTAAATCTGTTAGAGGCTTAGAGGCTCACAGGCAAGCTTGGGCACTACAATGGGGAGCATCAAAGGCATCCTGAACTAAATTCTAATGTCTAATGGTAAATATAGCATTTAGAACCAATCCTATAGGGATTCATTATTCCAATCTCCCCCTCCTTGTTAATTGGGTTAACTCAACTTTTATAACACTTGGGAACATCTTAGTTCCTAAATGAAAGGAGCATGCAAGTGTTGAGTTGGCATTAGATGCAATCATTATGATGGCTTCACAACCCTATTTTTATCATGCCATAATTATCCCATGTGTCTACTTCTCGATGATGATTCATTTAGAAGGAATTTGGTTAGCCACCTACCAGTTGGTGCCACAAGATGATAAAACAACAATCATACCAAGTGATTGCCTTGTGCCCAAGTGTATGATATGTTGGCATAGATACTATACTTACATAGATTTGGTGCCCAATATTAACTCATAAAAATTTGTTATTCTACCCTCAAACTAGTCTCAAAACTTTTGGCATGCAAAACTCAAGCATGTGCTCATTTAGTTCCATTTTAAAGTCCTCAAAGCCCTAGATTGCAAGATTGATTTCTTTTGTGGCACCATCTATCTCTATAGATGCATCACTGAGGGCAAACATGTTAGTTTTTTCTAACTCTTTCCTAAAGGACTCTATCCTTTCCTTTCCTTTTGTTACACCTCTATCTAGGATCACTCTTTGTTTGTGGACCTTTATTTGAAAGTCACAAAAGAGTTCTTCTAGGTCTTAATCTTGGGTATCGATTTGGGTGCTCAAGGTATTGACCTGTGCCATGATCTATGCACGTTAGGTCCTAATAATAGTGTATGCCCATGCCATCAGTGAATCCGTATTCCCTTTTGCCTTATTTAGGTGCACATATATGATTGAAGCTTGGGTGGAAAAGTTGAACAATATTATTTCAACTTCTTCTATGCCCTCTTTAAGCTTCATGAAGAGGTCTTCCATCTTTTTGTGTTTTGCATCAATCTCTTACTTTAAGGTGGTACAAGGGTCCTCCTCTTCTAGTGATAACTCCACCTTTAATCTTAGGAGCATTTTCTCTACTATTTCACACACCTTATCAACCTCCAAAAAACTTAGTGTTGATTTCACCTAGAAAGGATGGCTTATCTTCTTCCACACACTCATCTAGTTGTTACAACTTGAATTTCATGGCCTTGATCTCTTCCACTACCTCTACCATGATCTTATTCCAACTTGAGGCTATGACATTGTTAATGATCTTATTCCATGCTACCTTAAAGGCCATTCAAATGATGGCATTAGTTGACCTTACTAGATTCATTATGTAGGGGTCAATAATAAAGGAGTCATGCCCTTCCTCTAGTTGATCTATGCTTAGGATTGCTTTTTTTGGTACCTCAAAATGGGGCTAGTCCATATAACTAACAAAGGCAAAGGATAGTTTCTAGTTTATCATTTTTATGGTAGTTTTAGAAGGCATGTATTCCATCAAATAATAATCATCATTAGTAAAACCCTTTTGTGTCTTCTCTCACAGGCTCAACTTTCCACCCTCTTCTTCAGTTATGGCAAGCTCTCTCTATTTTTCCTCTTCATCACTAGTGCTTTCTCCAATGTCCTCCTCTGAGATCTCTTCTTTCTCTAGTAGGGGTTATTCCTTAGAATTGTCCCCTTTATCCACTTATTATTTTTTATTAGCACCAGCTTCACCCTCTTGTATTTTCTAGATTTATTATATGCTCTTAGTTTTCTCTGGTTCACTATGCATTCTATCTACAATTTATCTTCAGGATTGTAACCTAAACTAATTGGTGTCTTGCTACTTTATAACCTAATTTAATATACCATCTTAATTGTAGGTTTTTAATGGCATGGTGGTGCTTAGAATTCTTAGGATTCACCAAAACCCAAAAAATCCATGAAAATAAGCTGTCATACATGTAATTAATATGGATCTATGTGCCTCCACCATCACCTCAATTAATTATCCTAATGGTATTTTGGTGAAGTGACGTGCAGTTAAAATGATCAATCACTTCCCACCTTACTCTACGTGGATGTCATATTATCTCGATGATGGTTTTCCTACACTTTTATTTACTTAGTTTTACCATCACCTTCCTAATGGTAACCTATGTGTAGAGCCTCGCATGCACATAATTCAACCTCCATAGTCCCATTTCTTCTTCCTATTTCACTTCTAATCCATGTTCACTTTCCTATCTTGATTGATTTCTATGTGCTTTCATCTCTTACCTTGGCCTATCTTGAATATGTTTCTCCTATGATTTTGTTTACTTGGTGTGACCTTTACCTTCTTTATGGAAACTTAGGCACAATACTTCAAATGTGCACAATTCAACCTCCATTATCCCATTTCCTCTTTCTATTGTATTTTTATTCCATGTACACTTTATTATCTTTATCAATTTCTCTATGATTTCACCTCTTCCCTTGCCCTATCTTACCCCATAAAAATCCCTTGCATTGGTCCTCCAGTGCTTCACTCTCCAGGTGTCTTGTACTCTTATCATCTTATGGACTTTTCTTTCATTATATGCACATGAGTATTTTGTGCATCTTTCTCCATCACTTAGTATTTATATTTTTTGAGTCTGATGGGTTTCATGCACCTAAACTTAAGTGCCTAATTTTACATTCTATGGAAGTAACCTTGCTTGATTCACTTCACTAGTAGTAGACATGAAAGCACTAGAACAATCCTTCTACGTGCCTTAAGGAATTTCAATTTATGAATCTTACGCACAAAGATTTGGTACACCTTATGTCTAAGTCTAGAAATTTTCGCATGCTCATAACTTGAGTATCTATATTTAAGCACTTATAAAGCATTGGTACTCAACTCACCTAGCTGAAATTATGTATGAAGGCACCAGAAGAATTTTATTAGTGGGCCTAAAAGTGTCACTTATTTGTTCATCATTTAGAATAATAAAATTCATCAATGATTGTTTGGCTTGTAACAAACCTTATTTTGGTTTCACAATAAAACTAACTCATGACCAGGGAGTCAGTGCCTGATGGCATAACTATCATATTACTACCTATAGGAATTTAATCAATTTCTATTGATATGCCCTAGGAGCATCTCACCTGATAATGTGTGCAGCTTGTAAGCACCAATCTCTAATAAATTTTGGATGAGATACGGACCCATCTACCTTATCTACATCTTGTTTGGGTGCTTAAGGTACTTAGAGTCATAGAGAAAGACTAATGCTCCTTTAATTAGTATTTTTGCTTGATATGCTTGTAATTTATAATTTGATAGCTTTCCTTCTCTATTTATTAGCTCTACCTTACTTGAGCATGCACCTCATCTAAGTGCTCCAAGTCCTCTTTACTTCTCCTAAATCTAGTACAAATGGCTACTTTCACATTTTGTTAGGTTGGTAAGTTATAATTTTACACTACCTACCAATGAGCAATAGTGATTCTCAATATATACACTAGTGCACCCATTCTATCTATTTCTTTGGGGATGCATGATTCAAGATCATAGACATATTTTTTCACTAGGTTGCTCCTCTGAAATTTTGGGAGCACCATATGTTTACCTTTTCTTAGGTAGAGTACCTTCTTTTCATTCTTATCATCATAAGGGAAATATTATTTTACAGTGTGATCAATCTAGACCTAGCCATTCCTCATAAGTTTTAGCACATTTTCACACACCAAATAGCACCTATGACTAGTGTCCTCATAAGCTTCTTCAACCCATTGGTTGCAAGCAACATCGGTGGTGTCCAAGGCTGACTATCTATCTTCCCAAGAGAGAATTCCTTGATTAGTGGGGTTGAGATTCTAAATGTCTTACACCATGATGTTATATATATGGTTGATCTCATCCTCAATATCAACACCTTTTACATAATGGGTTCCTTAGTCATTTGAGAGGGGAATAACTACCCTTTCCTTATCATTTTTAAAGGTCATGTATCACTTTTTGAAGTAAATATTAGCATTATTTATATAGCACCATAGCCTTCTTAGAAGTTTTGGATATTTATCTTATTCAAATAACTCAATCACCTCAAATTTATCATGGAATTTAGTGCCCATAATATCTACAATGGTGCCCTTCAAAATTTTGATCGATTACACTTGGTTCTTATTGGCCATAAAGAGTACATAAGGGAAAGGCTCTAGGGCTAGTGTACCCATTTTATCCCATGAATTTATGTTAGGATATTGACCTCAATGCCTATGTTTATAATGATCTCATAGACAGACCATCCATCAATGGTAGCATTCATCAAGAGTTATTGGTCATATTTCACATTATGGGTATGCCTAACTTCTCATGCCCTTTCCATACACGACATGACAACTTCAATTGACTATTTTCCTATATGTTCTAAAAGTAATTTTTTTAATAGGGTCAATATCCCCTCCATTTTTAGGAGTCATAATATCTCCATTATTTTTTGTACTTTAGTCTCATGACCATCCTACTACTTCTTAGAGGTGGTTGCTTGGGCCTCTAGGTCTTGTACCTATTAGAGCTCCCATTGTAAGTTTTGGATAACACTCATAGCCTATTATAATACATATTTTTGCTGCACAAGTTTTGGATAAGGCACAAATTTAGGTTCAAGATGCATAAGATGCCCAGTACAACTTAACTCCCCATATTCTAGGCATAATTCTGGTACTAGCATAACTAGCAATTAAGTGGTGAGTCCACTCTGAGTAGTTATCTATGCTTTTATTGGCTTTGTAAAGACTAGTTGTGCCTTTAGGGTCCATCTTTCTAGTTTAGGCTTGTTCCTGATCATCCCTATGCCTTTGTCTATGTTGGGCCTACCTTGGTTCAATTGTTTTTACAATTCAAGGCATTCCTTGACCTTATGTGTTCCTCAATAATACCCACACATTAGATGCATAGGGGAGTCGTATTAATAGTGCTTGATCAACCACACTTGTAATGTGATCATGGTAGGAACATTCTTCCACTACATCTACTATGTCACACTTGAGCACCTATTTACATCCCATAGCCCACATTTTATTGGCTATTGCCATCATTTCTTTGGTTTCTTTGCCCTCATATTTCTATCATTACTTATCATGTGCCTATCTCCATGTTCTCATGCATATCATTAATTACATAATAATTAGTCATGGTATGAGTATAGGCATTGCATAATTGACAATAGGTGTTTGTGCTAACCTAAATGGCACATTTCAATAAAGGGATTTTATGTACATCATGCACCTCATATCACAACTCATAATTGAAAAGTAATGTGTGCACATTCCTTCAAGGGAATTTGTTTCTATTATGGCCTTCTATCTCATAGTCAGCATACCATAACCCTCTTTGAGCATCTTGTGATGAACTAGTGGTCAGCTTATGTAGTTGGGAGGCCATAGATGTAATATTCACCTCTATGAATGGGCTAATCCCTATGTTAACACTCCTGACTACCTCAAATCTTATAATGGCTTCAAGTGATTCTTGAGAGTCTATAAATGTTTTCATGGACAACAACCTTCTAAATAGTATGATTAATCCCCAACAAAACATAGTACATGTTGGGAGGGGTGAATATCATAAAGGAGCTTAAAATAAAGGGTTTTTAATCTAAAATTGTAAAGGTGCATACTCTCTGATAATACTTGGTTAATCTCTTTGAGTATGATGATGCTCTATTTTTCAAACTCAGGTATGTCAAACTCTTTTAATAATGCTTCCTCCAAGGTATCATAATCAACCATAGCCTGGTTAGGATCAAACTTCCTATAACAAATATGGGCACGATCAACTAGAGTTGTCACAAACTAGGTTGCTTTATGATCATATTGGGTTATACCCCAAGAATGCCATTGTATTTCACACTTGAAAACATTCTCTATGGCATTCTCTATGCATTGGTACTTGAGCATATGCATGACCATATCATAATAAATCTAGAAAGGGGGAGTAGCTAGTATCTAAGGCACTTATCCCTTAGTACTTATCCTGGTGGTGGTCTTCCAACACCTCTAGCCACTATGTTAGGTTTTGGTCCTATTATTACCTCTGGCACCATAGAAGATGATGGCACTATATTATCAAATAGTGGCATGGGGCCACTTTTTCTAGGCTATTACCTAGGTTGTGTAGTTGACATTAGCTAGACTAGTATGTTTGTGCTCATGTTTTATCTTATCCAACTATTGATCCAAGGTCTAGAGGTATCATTACTTACCTCCTCATAAGGAACAACTTATTCAATCACAAAATTATGGTCCAAGTTTATAAAATGGTCAAATTCTAGGTTGATAACAGGGTTAGTTATCAATCTTCTATTTTTTTATAAGGGATCCAGTGCATGACCTTGCATCATAAGTCTAAAGGGGGTAGGTATACCTGACACATCTCTAATGGTAATTTTCTATAGGGAACCCAAACATTCTTTACCTATCAACTTTGGAGATTATTCCATGGCTTCAAGGTTTCCCTCCTCTAGGTGTTACTTCCATTTAGGAGATCCTTCCCCATGCCCTTCCCACTTACTATGGTTCCTCTTGGCACTTTCATGTTCTATATCTTCCATTACCCTATGCCTCCTTTTGTTATAAGCCTATCTCCTAAGCTCTTAGGTGTTCAATTGATCATCCCCTTATATTACAATTTACCTACACATCCCCTTCTTCCTCGTTGTGCTCTTCATATGTGAGAGGAATTTATCATTCCATTAGTATGGTTTCATAGTCATAATCCACCATCAACTTCTTAATTTTGGTGCCAAAGTTTCTTACGAATGTGCCTCTAGTTTCATGCAAGAATTGATATTCTCCTTCTTTAGGGTAGGAGTATGTCGATACTATGAATTCAATCATGTAGTTGTTCAGTGCCTATTTCTACCATTTGTCTACAACTCTAGTCTAAGTGGCTTCTAAGTTCTCAAGACTTTCTAGGAGCTCTTTCATCCACTCAAGGCACTATCTATAGCTTCAAATTTTATGTGTCACATAATTAGCTAGCCATCGGTACACCTACTCCAATAGTTTTCAAAAGAACACCTCATATAGAACATCATACAAATGGGTCTAGACCCACTTACTTGGTTTCTATCCTCTATGAGTTAAATGCCCCAGCACAAAGTTATCTTCTACTTATTCTAGCTAGTGTTTGATGTTCTTGAGGAAGAGTTAGATCATAATTATGATACACCATTATAGAAAAAAAATTCAACACAAGTCCCAGTAATAGAACTAAAATTTTATATAAAATTAGGTGTCTTAAGTCATCAGCTTTGATAGGCACTTATCTAGTTGTCCAAGTTAGATCTAGACTTGTTACAACATGGCACAAGCCTTGACTAATCCTATAGTGCTCAACATTTATCACTTGAGTGCACTATAATCACTTCACATAAGGTACAAGCCTTATGTTCTCACCCAAATCATAGTAGAGAAAGGACCAAGGCCCATGTTGGGCTAGTTTTGCCATGGCATAACTCTATCTTCCATGGATTTTGGTTTGTGTAATGATAATGGTACATTCATGGGTAAAAGCCTTTGAATTCCTTAACTTAATAAAAGTCAAGCACTTAGGGGGTTAAATAGAACACTTATATGAAGGACTTAGTCTTATGATCATACTTTAGCATAAGTATCAATGTCAGGCACATGTTCATTCTTATACTTGGAGCATTTTTATATGGGGATTTGATGCCATCATACACTATAGAAGCTCCATGAATCGGCTAGGTTGAAGGCTTAAAATAACTCAACATACATAATATAAATCTAAGAATTCAATTTATTGAAACATTTCACAAACCATTCTCATTCTAAACCAATAGTTACAACCATGTAAACTAGAGTAACATTCATTAGATGTAACACCGTCCATCACTAACAGGGTTTAAACACATAGTGTATATATATATATATGGAAACTAAGAAAATGTTCATCTTAAATATGTTAAAGGCCCTGAGGGTCACATGAGATCTTGGGAATTATAATGGGGAGAATCAAAGGCATCCCAAACTAAACTCTAAGTTATAATGGCAAACATAGAATCTAGAACCAATCCTACAGGGATTCATTACCCTAATCTACCCCTCCTTGCTAACTAGTTTAACTCAACTTTTATAGCACTTGGGAACATCTTAGTGCCTAGGTGAAAGGAACACGCCAAGTTTTGAGATTGCACTTGGTGAAAACATTCTAATAGTTCCACTACCCTAATTCTATTTTGGCATTATTATCCCATATTCCTTCTTCTCAATGATGATTGAGTCATAAGGGAGTTGGTTAGCCGCTCGTCGGCTGGCACCAAAAGATGATAAAATAATCATCATACCAAGTATTACCTTGCACCCAAGTGTCTATTATGTTGGGGCAGATCCTATACTTAGATGGATTTGGGTCCCAAAAATCTTCTTATTCAATCCCCTATCTAAGAAATACACATTCGACCTATCCATCTATGTCTTCTTATTTCTTGTCTTTTTCCTTGTTTATCAGTATATAGTCAACCTAGTTGATTTTGTATCTTATTTCTTAATATTTATTTCCATCAATTCTTTAGCCTCTTTTTCTCATCATTAATTTCTTATTTGATGATAATGTAGATTTTAATCCAAGAAACATGATGAGTCTTACCCATCCTAATAGGTTTCCCAAGAAATAACTTATGGCTTCCACTTTAGATGAAAGTAATGTTCATGTTACCACTTGCACTACCAACTATGGGACTCCTCCTCATTCATCCTTAGTCCATAGTCTATTATTCACCTACAAATATGAGTGTTAATTATATTAAACACCTAAAATTATCTTCTTCATTAACACATTTCCTTAACATAGGAAAGGACCCTTCAACCATCTATAATCTATGATAGGTTCTCAAGTAGAATAACCTCTCTCACCTTCCTCTACCTTTTCTCACAGATTTTGAGGAGACACTTTCTTTGCTTCTCAACCCTTTCCTTCTATTTTATCTCTTTCCCATATCATGAATTCTTCTTCTATTACCTCTTTAACCATTATGCCAAGTATCTCCAATAACATGGTAGTTTCAACCTGTAGTGGGCCTTTTCCAAATTTCCTCCTCCTTAATCATGCCACTAGTACATCCTTTGCTAGCAATGTTAATCATTCTATTAGTGCTTCCTTTTATTCAAATTTCAACCATGAAATTAGTTCATCTTTTAATAAAAATGCTAATCATGCTACTAGTGATTCCTTTTCTACCAATGCTTCTCATGCCACTAGTGCAGTGCATGCCACTACTCATAGTGAAACCCAAGCCACTATTACTAATAAAAATGCTTTGTATGCTACACACACTAGTCAAAATACCACCCAAACTCATCAAATTTTACTAAAAAAACTCAAACAAATGAATACTTTTAAAACTAATAACATAAATCAAATGATGCAAATGCAAAACCATCTCATTCACCTTCAAAATTAACCCCTACAAGTTTTATGGGGAGCATAAAATCTTAATGTCACCCCCTCCCCCACCCCACCTAGGGATTCCCATGGTAACCTTATTCCTCAACCACCCCTCATTAATAAAATGATCAAACATTTATAAAATTAAACATCTAGTACCTCAAATTGCCAACATCAACATAGGAGGTATCACACCTAACATCATTTATAATGGGTTTACTGATCCTAAATTACATTTAAAAACATTTGGTAATCTCTATAAAGATTCAATCAAACTTAATAATTTTTATACTACCAATCTATTAGCTAAAACACTCTCAAGAGATGCTTTAGGTTCATACAATTAACTAAAACCCATAATATCAATAGCTTGGAAGATTTGGTTAACTCCCATGTACAAGAGTTGTAAACTAGGGATCTCCTTGAGAATACTTTAGCTCACTTCATAAATTATAAACAAGTTGAAACCAAAATGGCACAAGTTTTTAATCAAACATTTGAATAACTTGTCTAATAAATATAATCATAATATGGCATATGATAACCTTTTTCATCTATTCACTGATGCTCTCTATCCCAATTTGCAATATCAAGTTAGGAATCTCTCTCTAAAAACTTTAGAAGAATCCCTCGACTAATCTAAGTGATAATATTTTCTCATGCACTAGTTTGAACCATCTAAACCCACTACGGTTACTCACATGCTCATTAAAAAAAACCATGATGCTACCAACTATGGTGTCACTAATACTTATGACACTATTCATAACATCAAATCCATCACTCCCAATAACACAATGCTACCTCCCAATAACACTCATAATCCTACATTTTCTCAAACAAAAAAAATTAACTTCCACAAACCATAATCCTTAGTCGACATTCATATTCATCTTCCATGGCCTCTACCACAAGACCTTGACCCCACTCATCCAATGACAACATGGTATGATTCAAACAAATTTTGTTGGTTTCATGTAAGTTGGAGCCACTCTCATGAGACTTATAGACAATTACAAAACTTAGATATGGATTTTCTTCATGGCCCAAATTTTGATCATGAATCACTCATTTGCAAGCACAAACAATCATATTACTTGCCTTTAAATCTCACAAGACACAAAGAAAATCAAGCTAATGCTCATCTCGCTATATATAAAGATCCATGTTTTAATCATCAAGATAGAGATGGCAAGCCTAGTCCTTCCACAAATAATGTTGAAATCTTTATAGACCTCACTACCAATGAATAAAATGTGGTAAATATGACTAATATGTGAAGGGTAGCTTCTTTTATCAATTCTAATCCAACACACATGCACCAAATGTATCAAATATTTTGCATCATTTAAGACACTTCCCCCTCTCATATCATAGAGTTGGGTCAAGAGTACCTTATAACCTTCCAAGAATCAACTTCAACATCTCAACTGGATAATACCTCTCACACTATCTCTACTCTTCCCCAACATATACACACATAAAAAACATTCCCCAACCTTACAATAGTATTTCTTCAACCCAATCACAAGAAATACCTAAATTAACTATCCCACCATCCAAGTACAATCAGCTTATTTATACTCAAACTAAACCAACTACATCTTACCAACACAAATTTGACTGCACTTCCATCCCTCCTTCTCAGGAGATCTTACAACATTATGTGCCTCTATCTAGAAATACCCCCATGGATTATGATGAATGGGATCCCATTGCATAAATTTATCATCTCCCATCTCAAATACCTTTTCTTGAACTAATGTGAACTTCCCCCATAATCACAGTCCTCTAATGCAATCACTATTTTAAATGAACATCACTCATCCTCCTCTATCAAGATGTGAAGTTACCTTGTCTAGGTCCAAAGCTAGTATATTTTAATAATGTGAAGAGATGTCCATACATGATGAAATAATGGACACTTACCTTTCCCTTAATTTTTATATCACTCCATGATTCCAAGTGAGATTATGCTTCATGTAGATGATCCTCCCATATTCATTCACATCTAAATCAGTGATATCCAAGTCAAGCATGTTTTTATTTATGAGAGTTCAAGTACTTACATTTCCTCCCTTAATTTCATTAAAACTCTTAGATATTCTAAGTGAAATACAAAGTCCATACATAACACATGTCAAGTCTATTGTTAAAAGGTGAATTCCTCTTTTAGGTTGTGTGTGGATTCATATTACCATCCCTCCTATCACTGTCTACATGAAATTTATATTTTTTAACTTTCCTCTCTCTTATATATCATGTTTGGTAGACTTTGGACTCATCACATAAGGTATGTTACTTCATTCACATGTCAATGAATCAAATTCCCCAATAATAGTACTATTTATAAGTTTCAAGGAGACACAAACCCTTAAAATTTTAAATAATTCCAAGAACATGGTGTCTTTAAAATTCCTACCCTTGAACCTTTTCCTAATATCCCATTTATGGATTCTCAACATTTCAAATTTTCAATTCTACCTAGGTTATAATGATCACCCTAAAATCATTGGGAACATACCACCTAACCTCCTTGATTCTAGTGATGATGAGCTGAATGAGATAAACCTCAAGATTAAAAATTTTGATCTATTCCATCATATCATTGCCTAGCTTCTACCAACCCTATAGTCTCACTCATGTTAACCTACTATCAATGGCATACCTATGGTCTTAACTAAGACTATACATTCTATTCATTAGATTACCTGATTATGATGATGATTACACATTAGATGGCCCATTTATGGGAGGACTTGTCTAGGATAGAGATTTTAAGATTATTCAATATTTTACTACTTTATTTCAATGTTTTTATTTGTCTTATCACATTACTTAATTCATAGTACCTAATCCTAATATTTTTCCTATTTTTCATAGGGTAGAGATAGAGTGATCACATGGTATACCTTTAGTTTTAGTAGAGCCTCTTAGAAGCCTATTCATGGATCATGCCATGATAGCCCTTATCATTTTGATTGATATAAATAGCCTTCTAGTTTACTTCCCCCATAAATGGCAGCAAGTATTATGAAGCCTTCTGCACATCCTGCTTCACCTTCAACTAAACCTAGCCCAATCCCTACTCCCATTTAATCTTCATCTGAGCCTCACCCTATTTATGATCCTAATTTACCTTTAGATGAGCCAGATCTAGTTTTTTATTCTTCTCCCACCTTTTGGTGATGTCCTTCTTCCTTTACCACATCTTGATCTAATGCCCACCTAATGGTCTAATCAACCCTACTATGATATTCACAAATTTATTTGTCATTAGACCAGAGACTACCAGTTATATCAGCCTTCCCCAGCTTTCTCTTCTACCTCTTATGTTAGTATACCTCCAAAGTCTACTAATAAGCATATTTATTGATTATATGGAATATATAATCATTCTTCCAAACATTGTTGAAAGCTTCAGCAATATATTAACACATTGCATCCTACCCTTTCTCAGCCCAAATAAAAAATCTATACCTTCTCCCAAGTTATTACCTGAGTATATCCCTAAATATGGGGAGGTATATTGTCTTTGACACCAATGCAGTACCCATCATGCCAATCAATGTCTTATTATCTAGTAACACCTTCATGATCACTTTTTAATGATTCCTACACCTATTATTCCTCCTTTCACAAGTCTCCTGTGTAAGAAGGATCCTCCCTCTTCACCCATGGTACCTCCTCCCCCACCTATGGTTTATTCCCCACCTATGGTTCCTTAACCACCTATGGCTCCTTCTCCACTAATGGTGCCTCCTTCTTGTCCCACAGATACCATTCTTACTCAGGCACCTATTCTTCTCCTTGAGTATTCCATGAATAAGAGCTCTCATGGGAATAACCCTTTAACTATACCCACATTTTTTGTTGAGGATATTTAGAGAGTTCTTTGCCTACTTTTCCATGAGGATTGATGAGACTCTAGCTGTTGTTAGGATCCAATTTCATAGAGATATTTTAGATGTCATGGATAATATTTATAAACAAATTTATCAGTATTTGTGAACACAAAATGGTGTTATTTCACTTTATTATTCACTATGAGTTTGGATTGGATTTTTGATTCACTTTTATATATCTTAAATCATTTGAATTTGTGTTAAATTTGGTTTCACCTCTCTATTTCACATGGATCCTTCTATTATGATTTATGTATTGTATATGGTTTCATTTAATTTCATCCTTTCTTATGGATTCTTTTTTTTTATTTTCATGATTTCACACTTATGTTTATGAGTTCCTTTCTTTCATGGATTTCTATTTGATTATTTGTTATCTTATCTCAACAATTCAAATAATTATTATTGTGACTTGATTATACAAACCCTGATCTTTCTTCACCACATGATTAGTTAGCAAATAATATGTCTCATTGTACGTATATTCTACTGATATAATTTGGATCTCCATTTTATTTCCTTATATTCCTTTGACATACTAAGCACACATATGGTTAAAACTTGAGATTACATATTGGCTCATAGGTAATCCTAAGTTTTTATTCAATCATATATTTAGATGATTAGCTTCCTTTAACCAAATTCTAAAAGCTCATTCATGTATATCACTTCAATCTCTCATGTTGGTAATCCTAAATCCATATGGAGGAGGAATCATAAAAGCCACAAAAATTAAAATCCCAATCATTTAAATAAAATGTAATAATACAAAAGGCAACATACAAATTTAAGAGTCAAATCATATTAAAAGATGTGATTCATAGCATAAATCATTTTTATAATCAAATCTAAAAGTCCATTTTTGGCCTCGTAGTGGAGTTGAGGTCCAATTGGGTGTGGTAGGCTAGTAGATTAAGAAAGGAGAATAAAAAATATATTTTAGTGCTATCTGATTTCTCACACAAGTACCTGGTCTTTGTAATATAAATATAGCTCTATAAGAGGTCCTAAGGAATGGGGAACATGTTGTGTGAAGGTAGGTCCATTTTACTTTTCTTATTCATATATCCAACATGAGTCAATCTTAGTATCTCACCTATTTGCATATACATATTTTTGCTTACTGTGAGAAGGTACCCTTTGTATTTTGATGGTCACTAGATTCTTAGTGTCTCTCCTTTGTACCTAGTGTGCCTCATGTTATCTAAGGTCTTCTCATAGATGCCTATGTCATGATTTTTACATTCCCTATTTCATTATAATATTCCTAATTTTCCCCTTGAGAACTATTTTTTTGTTAACTAATCATTCCCCCTAGGGTTTCCCTTTGTGAGTTGTAGTGTAATACCATGGATAGGATCAAGCCCTCCTCACAAATTACCACATTACAAGCATCTCTTAAAAACTTTCCCATAGTTATTTCCACCTCATTATTGTTTCATTTTTAAGTTTTAATGTAAGACCATGGATAAGACCAAGCCCTCCTCATAAAATATTCTAATACCCAGTTCCTACTATAACCAAGTCATAATGAAATTACATACATCAAATTTGAGATAAGTAGTATATGATTATGAGTTACACGTCATTGACATACTTTCCATCCTAATTTAGTAAGTTTTAGGCCTAATTCATAACACTTTCACTTTTATCTTCTTATTTTCTAATTGTGTGTATGATTAAAAACATTTTATTAAAATTTTCATACTTCCCAGCTTGTACTAGTGTGATTAATTTAATCCTCTTACATTTTGTCTTTATTTTTATACTTCCTAGCTTGATTTAGTATGATTGATTGACTTAGTTGATTTATTTTTATACCATTTCTAAAAAATAGGAACCCTTGTGCATATTTTAAACCTTAACACTGAAAGCTTGATGTTTTTTACACATTATTAGAATTTGAAGATCATCCACACCTAATAAAATTGGCCAATTTGTTCATGGTTTCACTTTAACCTTGCCTAATGTTATTAATAGTTAACACTTATGTCTTAAGTTGTAGGTTTCATGGAGCTCTTATTAATGGATCATGCTAATATTTTCATAGTTTTATCCTCATTCAGGTTTTTACTAACCATTAGTATGTGAGAACTCATAGTTGGATTTATGTTCTGAATCCCTCCTTCAGAAAACCCTAGCTTAGACCCTTGGTTCTAATTTAGATTTAGTAGGATAAATTTGGTAGGAACATTTTTATACTTACTTTAGACTTAAGCCTAATTTTTATATCAAGGTTTGGTCATGGTTTTTAACATGACCAAACTTTAACGTAAAAAATCATGCTTGGTCCCTTTATATTTGCCCCCTTTTTGTTCTCTTTATTTTAAAAGAGACTAATGTTTATGTTTCTAGGGTCCTTTATGTTCCTAACTTGGTCCCATTTTTCACGTCGCATGGTCCTATTTATTACATACTTAGCCTAAAGTCTTAGTCCTAATGTCCCATTCATGTTTATTAATATGAACAAGACCTTAGTCTTAAAACTTTATCTTAAGTTCCTATATCGACCTGAGCGCTAACTTAAGCATCTTGCCTCTTTAAAAAATTGATATCTCTTACTTTATTATAGAGGATAATTGGATGGAGTGAAAGAGACCTGACTAATCTAAAACCTTGATTCATCAGACCAATATCACATGATCACCAGGATCATGATCAATGATCCATACTTAAATGGGACCCAAGATAGAATGACACATGATCATCCTCAAAATTAAATGGGTTCCCTTTTATTAAACATATACTTGGCCTAAGTTTTACCCTAAGGTCTCATTGTATTTTTTTAATACAACAAAACCTTAGGATAAAATTTACAAAAAGAGGCAATCATTTGCATGTATCTAGATCAATATCAACGGTCCATGATTACTCACCTAGAAAAGATCTGATAGAGTGAATGCAAAATTGAAATGCCAAAGGCCTAATAAATCCCCATGAAGATGATAAATGTCACCATCTCGAGAACCCAAATCTCTATTGATGCTTTATAGACCCTTCCCAAGGTCAAATAGAGTCAAAAGATCAGGAGTCATCATGTGGCACTCCCACGTTTGAGCATAATGTTAAAAGGGATCCGTGCATTAAAACTTAGACTCAACCTAAGTTTTACCCTAAGGCTTATTATATTTTCTTAATGTAATGAAACCTTAGTTTATGACTATAATATTTGAAGGGACACATTTTATTATGCTTTGAATACTTAGGCCTTTATCTTACTCTAACTTTCATACATGACCCCGAGCTAACTCGATCCTCTTCATGATTGTAGGGACTAATGACATGCATATGCTCGGATCTTGATCAATGGTCTATGTTTGGTCAGGACTAGATGATCTAATAGAGCATGTTAAATCTAAGATCTATGTACCTAATGAACTTCATGAACTTAAATTTAATTTTCTCATGAACATTGTTCGATGCCTGTAAGGTCATCATTAACATTTACGAGGTTGTCAAATTTAAGCTCATCGATCATCTTTCTTAGACGTAAGAATATGCATTAAAACATTGATAAAGCTTAGTAATTGTATTGTAAACCAATGAGACCCCTTTTGGAAAATATAAAATACCCTTAAGGATATTTGAACTTCAATGATAAAATGATCTTGTGATCTAAATATTTACATACATAGACTTAATCTAAGTATTTATCATAAGGTTCCAATTGCATTTATTTAAATATGATAAACCTTAGGCTACAAACATTTTTTTCTAACAAGAAGTCCCTATACCATAAGACTTAGCTTAAAATCTTTTAACTTAAAAGTTTCATCATGTTTATTAACATGATAAAACCTAAAGTTAAAACCTTGCATTAGATCCTTCTATTATTTGGGGCCCCTTTGTATGTGTTCTAAGACTTAACTTAAAATATTTTAACCTAAAGTTTATGTTGTGTTTATTAACATAAAATAAACTTTAGTATAAATTATTTATCCTAATTTCCTTATTATATCCCAATGCAAGAACAACGGCTAGTTCCTTTAAAGCATTTATGAAAAATATCACAAAAGCTACCAGATGGATGCCACATAGGTCCCACACAAGCACAAAATGATAAAATTGAAGATTTTATGAGAATGAAAATGCAAAGGTGCAAAGGAATGGGTCTAAATCAAATCCAAGGCATGAACTCAACTAAGTCCAAGTAACCATCACCATTAAAGCTATAAAAAAAGCCCTAGCCTAAAAAAAAAGCCCTAATTTGAACTCTAATCAATCATAGTTGATCTAGAAAGAGTCTAATTGTTATCTAAGTGAGAAAAAGCTGACCCAAAGGCTAATTGCATATCACTAGTGAGAAATATACAAGTCTCATAGTCACGAAAATTCCAAGGTAGCAACAAAGGGATGACACAAAATTATACTTAGCTTTAGACAATGAGGGAAGAGTCTTCAAGGATATTGTCTTTGATGTTACAACATTAAACATCAAAAATTGAAATTGGTTTGATATTTTTAGGACCATTAAAAAAATATAGACCTTCACAAGGGAAGAGCAAAATAATACCATAATCAACCAGAGATACAATGACCTAGTCTCCATCCAAATGACAAGTCTCCACTATCCTACTATAAAACTTGAGATATTTTAATGTATCGATGTTATTTCCACCATTTTTAGAGATTGTAAAATTGATCAAGATTAGATAGTTCATGAACATAGTTTAAAAAGGATAGCATATATTTTTTCTCTTACATTTGAAATCTACTAGAAGTTACGTAAACCCCTGGTGGATTTTCCTATCATTAGAGAATGGATTAGTAAAATGAACACCATCCTTGCCTCATGGTTGTTTTATAAAACCCATGTGATCTAATTCCCCATTGAAAAGATCCCAATTGTCTACTTTAGGGAAGAAATTAGAATAATCATGACCTTTCCGAATAGATTATCTAGAGCCCATTCCACCACACATGTTAATAAAAGTGGGTTACTTTATGTATACTTCATGGTAGAAAAGGGACTCACTCCCCCAATGGGTGAGATGATCAACATTTGTTTGAAACAACAATTCTCAGCCATGAAGAAGAAAACCAATAACCACTTATTTATGATGTTTTATCTTATAGATTCCCTATTGGCCACCACCAAAATCATTAATATAAATAATTGGTCACTTGAAGGGAGACAAAATGTTTCCCATCACTATTCCAAATTGCACATATTGAAGTATTGACGCAATATACAATTCATTTGTAATTGTGTATATCCAACTTTGGTAGAAGCTATTATAGATATACCCATGGGTAGGGTTAGCGCTCTGGTCAAGAAGTATGTGGAGTTAATTGGATAAATTTGGTTGTATATATATTAAACAATGATTAGAATATAATGGACCTTAACTTAGCCCCTCAAACTACCAGTCCATGTGCCTACCAAATTGGTAGAACAGGAGATTACATACCAACTTTTCCATGGTATAGATAGTGTATGTAAGATCAAAAAGAAGGGACTACTTCACCATTCTCCTTTAGCCATCACCAATATTATAGTATATAATTGGGAGCATGTAGATTTCATCTCCAAACATAAAGACTCCTTTAATTTACAGTTAAATGAATTGAGGTAGTGGGACCCTTTTGATAGGTTCACCAAACATTTGAAGGCCAAAATGATAAACAAGGCCTATGAACATCATCTTGGTGTCCATGACACATTATACATCAGGGCCTCTAATTTCATAGAAGTCTTAGATAGACTAAAGAAACATAATATCAAGCTTGAGCTTAGGTTGGCTAGAGATGAGAAATTACCTAGTGAGATATGGTAAATGGGGCCCATGCAATACCACTTGTTACCCAAACACTCTTTTGGGCCCCCTTGCGAACAACCACTACAACAACCTCAAGAACAAGTTACATAAGGACCTAAGAAAGAGAAATTGGAAGAAAGTACTGGTGAAGGGGAATCATCTTTTGCCCATCCTAAAAGGCCAGAGTCCCCAATTGAGTTTGTTGACATGATTATACTAAATCTTATGGAGATAGTGGAGGATGTACTCAAATTAATTATTGAGGCATATAGATCATATGAATAAGAAAAACAAGCTAAGTAACCTTAGGCCCAAGCTAAGGAATTAGAATAGCAATAGGGAAAGGAGATATTTTGTACCTAGTTATAGTTGCACTCCTAAAAAAGAGGAAGGTTAAGTTAGCATTGGTCTCAATTGGAAAGAAGAAGCCAAAGTTAACCTTCACTCATCCTTTGAGTGAAGTTAACTTATTCAATGATGAAAATCTCATTCATGGGCCAATCATCCCTAAGTGGTTGATTTATGTAAAAATGCAAAATATTCCAACCTTACACCATTCATGGGCCATGAACAAAATAGTCAACATCACAACACATGATGAACTCAAGCCATGGAGAGTGGCTCTAATGAAAGAAGAATAGGAAAGAAGGATGACTACATCAAGGGGATCAAGTGGAATTCAAGTAGACACTCCTAAAACCTTAGGTAGTACACAAATGGATATTTTAGAACCTCTAAAAATCATAGAGTCATCTATCAGTGTGAAATTCAACCTAGAGATTGCAATCCTAGAGAGAGTGACAACAAAGAAATCCATGCTTGGGAATGAAGAGTTCACCTTCCAGAGATTTGAACCTTTTATGGTCTTAACTCACATAGGAGGTCATATGCCTATTGAAAACCCAATCCATGAAGAAGATATAGTTGGATTAGTTGATTCTCATTCAGCTCAACTAAAGGATGGCATCAAAATCTTGAATGAAAAGATAGAGAACCTGTAGAAGGAAAAATAAAATCTTGAGAAGTAGATTATCTTATCAGCCCCTAAAGAAATGATAAAGATGTTTGATGCATATTTATATGATATGTTTAATTCCTTGAAGGCAATAAAGACAAGGAAAAGCCCATTATCTCAACAAGATGTAGTAGCCAAGGGTTTGATATCCCAATGGAAAAATTCAAAAGATAAATTGAAGGAGCTAATCAGCATACTAGTTAGGGGTCAGATTCTTAGTTTTAGGATAATAAGTCAAGCCTCTTTGAATACAATTATGGGAATAATTATTGAAAATATCCAAGATCTGGGTACATGGTTAAGGAACTTAGAGCGGATCCCAAAGGATGATGAAGAGCTGATAGGTAGAATTGAATAACCCCTTAGAACCATGATCACTAAGCCTTCCATACTCATCTTCTTAGGCATCATTAAAAATGATGAGTATAGGCATAGGGTCACCTTGGTTATGCAAGAAGTAAGAAGAAAGAGTCAAGGCCAATCTGGGGGTGAAAATAGCAAGGTCATGAGTATGATCCTAACTATAGAAGAGAAGATTGTTGAGGTGAGGAGCATCAAGGAAGCAATAATTAAAGTTCACAAAGATTTTTATGATTTGGTTGACTAGGAAGATGGGTACTTCTTATAGCATGCTGTCAATCTAAATCTAGTTGATAAATGATATCAAAAGGCCATGAAGATTCTTCAAGAACAAAAGGGGAGTTATTTAGCATAGGGCCCACTGAATGACGATTAATATTATACTTTTCTATAAACTTTTTAATATTCAAAAAATGCAATATTCTTTTGTAAAGGCATGTGTAAAATTGTTAACACCATTTCCTATAGGTCAGTCCACTTTGAAAAAGGGAATGTGTTCTAGAACTTTGTAACAAGGATAGCTATCCTTACTCTTATACATTTATAATCTCATGACTGACCGATATACAACTCTAGTCTCCTATAAAAGGTAGTATTACCATTTTATAGGGGGGAGTTTTTAGAGATAAAACTATTTTGTATACTCTGAGTAATTAATGCAAGTAAGGAATACTAAGAAGTTTGTCCAAATTTGTTTGTGTCAATTATTACATGGCTTCTCTCTTAACTATTTATTTGGATGTCTATATTTGAATGGTTTTCATTGATTCTTGATGTACATATATGAATGTAGTGTTGTTAACTTATGATTATGCTAGGTTAATTGAACTATCTTAGCTTCATTTCATTTCCCTTGATTATCTTGTAAATGTGCTACTATAATCTTATTGTGAAGTAAATCTTTTAATTGAATCTAGTTACTTATTTGCATTGTTCCATCCTTCCCTTAGACATTTGCCTGGTACATGGTAAGATCCATGTTATAGTTATTTCATGTCATGTATTGGTTTGAATGTATCTCTTGATGAAATCTAAGCTTTGTCATAATGTCTGGATTGAAAATTAGAATACCTTCTTTTTTCCTTGCCCTTCCTTTTGCTTCTTTTTTTAACCAAATTAGTTTAGTTTAAATTCCATTGTAAATATTCATTTAGATTAATCTTTATTTTATAACTTGATCACAAATTTACTGATAATAGTATAAATATCTTGCATTTCACTTAGATTGGCTATGATGGCTCCCAACCACCAATCAATATAAATATTATGGAATAGTTTATTTCTCTGCCACTATTTCACCATAAGTAACTAGATTACTATAATCCGATACTCATGATTTGAATTCCTTGAATTCTAAAATGAAAAGTGTTCTTTAGACACTATGAGCACCTATGATACATCTAGAGGCATGAATAGGATGAGCTCTACTAGCACTAGAAGGAGGGCCATCTTTGTGAATTTATAGGATCTTTGATAATTTTGGTGTGTTTTAATCAAATATTGGTGTCATCTTTACATAATTTCATAGTTATTTGCTCAAAATGTAAATATCATTGATCCTCATGGTCTTTAACCCAAGTTTATGCTTCCTTTAGATAAAGATCAAAAGTCTTTAACGATAGTTGTGTAATTCTAGTAAAGATAGCTTAAGATCTAAGAATCCAAATTATTTTAGGTTAGAATAACTTGTTTTGATAAAATATTGGTAGATATTTTACGAATATAAGTTTATTTAATCTTAGAATTATAAATATTTATCATAGTTTGGTAATTGGACATGTCTTTGAGCTAACTTAGTTAAAAATTGATGTCTTTTGTTGTTCTTTACATGAATATTTGCAAAATTTTATTAATGTACAAGTTTGATCCTTTTTATTTGTAAATTTTGATTTGACACATCGTATTTCAAATAGGATCCAAAGTCTTCAATCTAGAATTAACAAGAATTCAAACAAGGTCACATTTAGAGATAAGATAACCTTGACTTGAATTAGAAGTCCATACGAGGGCCAGCTGAGACAAAGGTAGGCATAGATGTTTGAAGTCTTTATAAAATTCACCACTCTAAGGTACTCCTACATTAGACCTTCATCAAGGTATGGATTTGGTTAGGAAGATCTTCTATTAATATTCAAGGTGTGGTTCATGACCTTCCTTGTAATTTATAAAAATATTTGACAACTTTTAGTCCTAATGGTATTGTAATATCAAAAGAACATGCTAAATCCTTCAAAGCTACATTAAGATTGATAAATTTGAATCATGAAGATGTAGCATGAATGTTGTTTCCTTTCACATTTAAGGATTCTACATATGAATAGTTCATTAACCTACCTGCCAATTGCATTACACCTGGGACAAATTCAATAAAATTTTCATTGACCAATTTGGTAAAATCATCAACCCTTGTGTCTTGTACCAACATTTTACCACCCTCAAAATGGAAGCTAATTAGCCTATATAAGATATTTTAATGCTAGGATCTAGAAGATGTACAACAAGACCATTAACCCTTATAAACCTACTCAAATGTTAGCCTTATAAATCTATAAAGATGTTCTTGATCCCATGACTTTAGTATTTATAAAGAGGGTTGTAGGTCCTATGAACACACTAGATTTAGCCTAGGCTGAGGCTATGACCATTAATGACCAAATACAACCTTAAGTTCAAATATCTTACTCTATTTCCAATGTCAATTCGTATATTCCTACCTTGAATGTCTTTCCTAATAATAACTAGAATGTGCCTACCCTCAACTAGCTCCCAAATATGAACCAATTGCCTCTAAGCCATGTTACTCGTAACCAAAATTTGGGGTTATTAAATCACCCTAGTACTAAAGGATTTAATACAAATGATCAAAGGACCTTAATACCAGCCACTGGTACCAATAACAACTAGGTTCATAATTTAGAAACCCCCAAGCATGAAAATGAGTCCATTCTAAAAATGGTCCAAAAAATAAGCACTGAGTTCCTTCAGTTAAAAAAACAAGTTGGTAATATTAGAGAGAATTATGGTAGAAACTTCTCATTCTAAAGGTTCAATAGGCCTAATAATAGGTTTGATAATGATAGTTTCCACAACAATAAGAATAGTGAACCATCTTCTAAAAATAAGAATGTGGATATTAATCTCATTTATGTTTTTTTTCTTGATTATTATAGAGTTCATTAGACTACTAAGCATATGGTGAGATTGATTGAATTGAATTTTGTAAAGCTTTTGAAGCATTTCAAGAAGAGTTGGATACTTTTGAGGTTATACCTAAAAAAGACAATGGTGGAGGTACTTTAGGATCTTCCAAATCATTTGACTAGGCCCTTATGGTGGAAACATTTGATTTCCCATTCTAATATTACATTGAACTTGATGATGTTCCTAAAGAAATCCAAATGTTTTAGCAGTTCTCGAGAAAGACATATCCCTTAAGGAATTAGGAGTAGAAGCAACCCTTGACTACTTTAAATCATCTAAAAAACTTTGGTACTCCTTTAGATACCACTTCAAACAATAATCTATATCCTTCAAAGGGAAGTAATTCTAAGCCTAGTACTGATACTTCTAATTCTTTCAATAGAACTAGTTATAATATTATAGAGGATATGAAAAAAATAAAATCTAATATTACTTTGTATGAACTGACATAGATCATAGAGAAAAGAGAACTATTATTGGATTCCTTGTATAAGAAACTTGGAAAGCCACCCAAAGTTGATAATGTCAATGTAGTCGTGCACAAAGCTAAGGCAGAACCCCACCCTTCTTGTTTATAGTTAGAATGTTTGGAAAAAACTTGCATAATTGTCAATTAGATTTTGGTACATCTACAAATATCATGATTGGAGGTATTTTTAGGTAACTTGGTTTGACCTCCATTAAATCTAATAGGGAATTCACCCAATTATATAAGTCTAAGGTCAAGGTGATTAGGGAATTGTTAAATTTTCACATGCAACTGGCCTTTGAGCCAAGAGTACAATAATTCATAGACATCCAAGTGTTGGATATCCCTGATGCATATGGACTACTTTTAATTAGATAATGGATAAAGTCTCTAAATGGATATATGTCCATAGACTATTCACACCTATGTCTACCTTGGAAGGGAAGTCCTAACCAGATCAGTGTCAAAAGGGAGCGAAGAATGAAACACATGATCACTGAATATAATGTGTTGAATGAAAGGGTTAAACATATTTGATTTTGATTTAGGAGTTTTCACCCTAGAAACTACCAAGGTAAGTGATCCTAAAGCTTTGCATGTTGTCTTTAGGTTATGGAAGTTGTATTTTGATGGTAATAGATGCAAATCTAGGTCTGGGGTAGGTATTTTTTTAACTGACCCTATTGGTAAGAAATATAATGCCTCTTATAGACTCTAGTTTCCATGCACCAATAACCTCATGGAATATGAGGCTCTCATCTTAGGTAAACAATTTGCCATAAAAAACAAAATCAATGAATTACTAGTTTACTGTGATTCAGAACTTATAGTCAATCAGGTGAGAAGCAAGTATCAGTGCAAACTATCATAACTTAAGAAGTGCAAATTTAGATTTTGGGAGCTTATAGAATATTTTAATTCCTTAAATATTGTTTCTTTCCCTAGGGATGAAAATAAAGATAGTTATGAGCTAGCCTCTACTATAGCTAATCTCATGCCTGACCAAGATTCACCAAACTTTAGCATTGAGTTGATACCTTACCCTTCTATTCTGGATAATGTAAACCATCTACAGGTCTTTAGTTATGACCAATAGATCCTAAAATTCATGACTAGTTTAGAATCATTTTAGGCTCAAGTCTCAAATGAGGCTGATAAAAATGCATTTGGAGAAGCTAAATTTGATGTAAAATTCATTCAACTAAATGACAAAAAAAATTCCAAGGGCATGATTGCCTTAGAAAGATTATTTGATCAAGATAAATTAGCTAAGACCTCTAAGGTTCCCAAAGTGAGCAATAAAGATTACAATGTGGATGACCTTGAACCTAAAGATCAACCTTAGCTAGTTAATATTGGAAAATCTCTTAAAAGTGTTGAAAATAAGAGATCTAAGGAGATGTTGACAAAGTATAAATATGTCATAGCCTAGTCTTATGATGACTTGAAGATTTTTGACCCAAGAGTCATCACCCATACTATACCTCTCATGGATACTTGCAAACCTTTCAGGTAGAAACAAAGGCCTGTGAATCTAGTCTTAGAACTTATGATCTTCAAATAAGTCAAGAAGTTGTTAGATACTAGAAGTGTATTTTCCATTAGTCACTCTACTTGGGATGCCAATTTAGTGCTAGTTATGAAGAATAATGGTGAAATTATACTATGTATTGATTTTAGATATCTGAATAGAGTATCTAAAAAGGATAATTATCCTCTTCCTTCTTTTGAGAAAGTAATACAAAGTGTTTCTGGTTTAGCCATGATGTCTTTTCTTGATGGTTTTTTAGGTTACAATCAGGGGTTGGTAGACCAGGAAGATAGAATGAAGACAACATTCAAAACTAAGTGGGGCATCTTTGCATACAAAAGAATGCCTTTTGAATTGATAAATGTAGGATCCACTTTCCAAAGGGCCATGGACCATGCCTTTTAAGGCCTGATTGATAAGTGTATTATAATTTACATGGATGATCTAACTATTTTCTCTAAGAATAGGGAGGACCATTTCATGCATTTACAACATGTATTTAAAAGGTGCAGAAGGTATGGAATTTCCCTTAACCCTAAGAAAAGAATTTTTTGTGTCACTGAGGGTAAATTATTAGGCCATCTTATTACCTAATATGGAATATCCATTGATCCTAAAAGAGTGGAAGTTATATCAAAGATAGAGTCTCCCAATAGTAGAAAAGAATTGAAATCATTTTTTGGTAAAGTAAAATTTGTGAGAAAATTCATTTCTGGCTTTGTATAAATTTTCAAACCATTGAATGATATGTTGAAAAAAGATGCTAAAGTCTCATGGAATGAGGAATCCAAAAAGGCCTTTGGAGATATCAAAGAGGCAATCAGCCAAGCTCTAGTCTTGATAAGTCTAGACTTTTCAAAGGATTTTTATCTCTACTATTTTTCCTCTGACCACACTAGTTTTGTTTTTTAACTCAAAAAATAGAAGGATGTGACCATCCAATTACTTTTACAAGCACTAATTTGAAAAATGTTAGGTTAAATTATCCTTTGATTGATAAATAAGCCATTACATTAGTTAAAGTGGTCATGAAATTTAGGCACTACATTCTTAAGAATAAAGTGCATGCCATTATACTAGACCTAGACATTAAGCTAATGTTAATCCAATGTGAACTTGGAGATCAAAGAGGTAAGAAGATGTTTGTTCTTCAAGAATATGACATACAGATGAAAACTGCAAAATTGGTAAGATGTCAAGGTCTAATTCAAATGATTACCAATATCAGCCCTAAGATAAGTATCATGTAAGTTGATCAACATAATTTTAAACCTAATGATTTGTATGACTCCATTGTCCACTTATTGATTAATGGAACTTGTCCTACAAGATTAACTAGTGAGCAGAAAAGAGCTCTAAGGCTCAAGGCAGCCCACTACCTAATCAAGAATAGAGTCTTATACCAAAATAAATTTAAATTAATATACCTAAGATGCATATCTAAGGAATAAGGTACCAAGATAATGAGAATTTTCCATGAGAAGTTGGGAATCGAGCATCAATTTAGGAGGACAACATATCATAAGATCCTCAAGGATAGCTATTATTGGCCCACCATCTTTAAAGATGCACATAAACATGTGAGGGAATGTCATTGATGCTAGATATTTAGCATAAAGGGTCCAAAGGTATCAATGCCTTTATAACCTATCATAATTAACAAACCTTTTACCTAGTGGGGACTAGACTTTGTAGGGGTAATCAACCCCGTCTCATCAGAAGGTCACAAGCATGTTTTGATAGATACCAACTATTACACTAGGTGGATTGAAGCAGTAGCCACCAAATAATGTATAATAAAAGAAGTGATCAAGCTTTTAGAAGAAAACATATACACCAAATTTGGGACTCCAATCTCTTTGGTATGTAATAATGGGTCAGCATTTGTATCCATAGAGATGATAGAATTGGCATATGACAACAACATTATTCTCAAGTTTTAATCTAACCATTATCCTCAAGGTAATGGACTATCTGGGTCAATGAATAAAAACTTGATGAAATACATTAAGAAGTCTACTACAGACATACCTAGAACATGGCATAAGCTTCTCAAGTATGCCCTTTGGGAAGATAGAATAAGAGTCGATAAGGCTCTTAAAGCATCTCCCTTCTTACTATTATATGGCAAAGAGCTCATATTACCCATTACACTCAAGCTACCAACTTACAAGTTTATGCAAGAGTATATGGAAGAAGACCAATAATTTGTAAACTCAAGGTTTTTGGACATTATTTAGATGGAAGATACATGAGCAAAAGCTTTTGCTAACTTTAGCAGTCACTAGACTAAAGTAAAGAGGTGGTTTGACAAGAGATTAAAGATTAAGGTGTTCAGACAAGGAGACTTAGTTCTTTGGGATAAAACATTTAAGCCTAAGGGAAAACATGGCAAGTTCACACCTCTATAGATTAGCCCTTATCAGATTGTAGATACACTTGGAGGTAACACCTTCAAACTAAAAGACCTACAAGGATTAGAATTCACATTACCCACCAACAGGAAGTATCTCAAGCACTAATTCTCTACTTCTTCTCTTGGGATCTTCAGAGAGTAAATCTGTAAGATGGTTAGAGTTAATGTACGTAGTCTAGTTAGTTTTCTTTAGCTCTTTCCTCCATGTACCTTATTTGTACATAGTTATATATATATATATATATATTTATATATATATATATATATATATATATATATATTTTTTTTTTTTTTTTTTTTCCTTCCCTTTTCATTCCTACTTTGTTGTTTTCTATTGTGTGTTTGTTTTTTGTTTCTTTGTTCTTTGCATCTAATAAGTCCTTTTGAACAACCCTTAAATCAAATTTCACTTAGTTTGCTTGAAAATCCAAAATTTTAGGAATGCGGGTATGAACCTCACGCATATGTTGCCCATGGATTTGAGATATGAGCTTGATGTTATAATTTGAAGAAACTAGTAAGGACTAATGGATAGGTTGGCCATTCCATAAGACCTTAAACATTGTTTTGATCTAAACTTGGTTTTAAGAATAAGTGTGCATGTAGGATGAAAGCTTAATGTATTAAGGCACAGTCATGCTTATACTTAATAAACATCCTTACTTGGGATAAAGGTTGTAACCATAGGTGATTATCTGAAGATCAAACAGTTGAAAAAATACTTGAACCTAATTCCCTTGGTTCCCAACCTTGTTGAAAAGCCTAAAAGACCTAAAAATACAAAAAATGAGAACTTATTACAAAAACAAAATCTTTCTAAGCAAAGGTGATTCTGGTAATCCCCATTAGGGTTATGGACACCTGAATGGTAGTGAAACAAGGTTTTTAGTGGATCCAAAGGCATATACTTTGGGGTTGTTGATGCCTAGCTGATAGTAGAGCAATGCCTAAGCCTTCCCTAGACTAGAATCATGGTTCTTAATGAATATCTAAACATGCTTCAAGTCAATGTTAATGATTAAAGGCATAAAACCTAGAAGTTATCCCATGAATCCCATGGCAAATAGTAAGTTGAATCAATCACACACATGGCTTGGCTATGTCTTCATATTTGATCTTAATTTTGCATGTACAAGGTTTGTTTGAACTAATCTTGATAATGGCATTGATCAAGTAGAATACGTGACCTAGTTATTTTTTTGAACTAGAGTCTCTAAGTTTTAACATATTGTTATGTTTCCCTCAGAAGTCACCATTTGTTGAGGTCAACATACCCCCATTTCTAAAAAATAGGGACTCTTGTGCATATTTTGAACCTTAACACTGAAATATTGATATGTTTTGCACATTATTAAAATTTGAAGATCATCCACACCTAATAAAATTGGCCCATTTATTCATGGTTGTTCTTTAACCTTGCCTAATGTTACTAATAGTTTGCCTGCATGTCTTAAGTTTCAGGTTTCATGGAGCTCTTATTAATGGATCATGTTGGGATTTTCATAGTTTTATCCTCATTCAAGATTTTACTAGCCATTGATCTATGAGAACTCATAGTTGGATTCATTTTCTAAAGCCCTCCTTGAGAAAACCCTAGCTTAGACCCTTGATTTGAATTCAAATTTGGTGGGAGTAAATTTGGTGGGAACATTGTTAAACTTACTTTAGAATTAAGCCTAAATTTAATATTAAGGCTAGGTCATGTTTTTTAACATGACCAAACCGTAGCCTATAAAATTATTCTTGGTCCCTTTATATTTCCTCCCTTTTTGTTCTCTTTATTTTAACAAGGTCTAACATTTATGTTTGCAAGGTCCATTATGTTCCTAACTTGGTCCCATTATTTACCTTACATGGTCCTCTTTGTTACATACTTAAATTATTAGTCCTAAGGCCCCATTTATGTTTATTAACATGAAAAAGACCTTGGTCTTAAAAATTTATCCTAATTTCCTATATCAATTAGAGCCCTAACTTAAACATCTTACCTCTTTACAAAATTGATGGCTCTCACTTTATCATGGAGGATGATCTGATGTAGAAAAGGAGACTTGATGAATCTAAAACCTTGATCCATCAAACCAATCCTACATGATCACCAAGATCATGATCAATGATCCACACTTAAGCAGGACCAAAGATTGAATGGTGTGTGATCATCCTCAAGATTAAATGGGTCCACTTTTATTAAACATGAACTAATCCTAATTTTTACCCTAAGGTATCAATGTATATTTTTTAATACAATAAAATATTAGGATAAAAATTATTAAAATATCTAATCATGTGAAAGTATCTAAAAAAATATCAATGATCTATGAGTGTTCACCCAGAAAAATCCTGACAGAGTGAACGTGGTGTTGAAATGTCAAAAGCCTAAGAAATCCCCATGAGGATGACAAGTGTCACAATCTTAGGAACCTAGATCTTTATCGATGCTCAATAAACCCTTCCCAGGGTCAATCAGAGTTAAAAGCTTAGGAGTCACCATGTGGCACTCCCACATTTGATCTTAATGCTAAAAGGGCCCTGTGCATTAAAACTTAGGCTCAACCTAAGTTTTTATCCTAAGGTTTATTTTATTTTCTTCATGTAATTAAACCTTAGATTATGACTATAATTTTCAAAGGGACCCATTTTATTATGATTTGAAGACTTAGGCCTTTAATTTGGTCTAATTTTCATACATGCCCCTAAGCTAACTTGATCTTCTTCATGATTGCAAGGACCAATGGCATACATATGCTCAAATCTTTATCATTGGTCTACATTTGGTCAAGACTATATGATTTAATAGAGTGTGTTAAAGCCAAGATCTATGGATCTAATAAAATTTATGAACTTTAATTCGATGTTCTCACAAACAGCATTTGCTGCCCATGAGTCTGTCAAATTATACTTATCGATCATCTTGTTTAGACATAAGAATATGCTTTAAAATGTTTCTAAACCTTATTACTTATGTTGAAAACCAATGATACCCCCTTTGTAAAATATAAAAGGTGTTTAAGGGTCTTTTACATTCAATGATAAAATGATCTTATGATTTAAATATTCATAGGCATAGACTTATTCTAAGTCTCTATCATAAGGTTCTAATTCCATTTATTTAAATATAATAAACCTTAGGCTACAGACTTATTTTTTTTTCTAACAATAGGTCCATGTACCATAAGACTTAGTTTAAAATATTTTAACCTAAAAGTTTTATCATGTTTATTAACATGATAAAACCTAAAGTTCAAACTTGCATTAGATCCTTCTATTATTCAGGCCCCCTTTATATGCATTCTAAAACTTAGCTTAAAATATTTTAACCTAAAGTTTATGTCATGTTTATTAACACAAAATAAAATTTAGTCTAAGTTCCTTCCTATATCCTAATACAAGGACAATGGCTAGTTCCTTTAAAGCATTTATGAAAAATATCATGAAAGCTGCCAGATGGATGCCACATAGGTGCCACACAAGCACAAAATGACAAAATTGAAGATTTTGTGAGCACAAAAAGGAAAAGGTATAAAGGTAGGGGTATAAATAAAATCCAAGTCATGAACTCACCTAAGTATAAGTAACCATTTCCATTAAAGTTGCAAAAAATCCTAGCCTCCACAAAAGGTCATAATTTAAACTCTAATCAATCACAGTCAAGCCAAGAAGAGTCTAATTATTATCTAAGTGAAAATAAGTTGACCCAAAGGCTATTTATAAAAACTAGTGAGAAATTTACGAGTCTCACATACATGGAAAATTGATGGTAGTAACAAAGGGATGAAATAGAATTCTACTTAGCTTCAGACAATAAAGGAAGAGTCTTCAAGGATATTGATTTTAATGTTGTGATATTAAACACTGTAAATAGAAACTAGTCCAAGCTTTTCTAGACCATTGAATAAATGCATACCATAATGAGGGAAGATCTAAAGAATGTCACAATCAATAGGAGATATAATGACCTAGTCTCCATCCAAATGACTAGTCTCTACTATGTTTCTATAAAACCTGAGGTATTGCACTGTATCAATGTTATTACCCCCATTTTTAGAGATTATAAAATTGATCAGGATTGGATAATTCATGAACATAGTTTTAAAAGGATACCATATATTTCACCTCTTACATTATAAATCTACTACAAGATACATAATCCCCAGGTGGGATTTTCTACAATTAGAGAATAGACAAGTAAAAATAACTTGAACACCATCCTAACCCCATGGCTTCTTTCCAAAACCCATGTGATCTAAGACTCCATAATAAATATCCCAATTGACTAATTTAGGTAATTAATCATATTAATCATGACCTTGTTAAATACATTATCTAGAGCCCCTTCTACTACACATTTTAATAAAATCTAGGTACCTTATGTATACTTCATGGTAGTCCCCTAATGGGTGAGATGATCAACATTTGTTTGAAACAACAATTTTCAGCCATGATGAATAAAACTAGAAACCACTTCTTTATGATGTCCTATATTTTATATGCCCTATTGACCACCACCAAAATCCCTAAGATAAATAATTGGTCACCTAAAGGGAGAAAATATTTCCTGTCATGATTCCAAATTGCATATATTCAATTATAGACATAATATACAATTCATTTATGATTGTATATATCCATCTTTGGTAGAAGATTTTATAGGCATCCCCATGGCTAGGGTCAACCCTATAGTCAATAATTAAGTAGAGTTAATTTGATACATTTGGTTGTATCTATATTTCATAGTGATTATAATAGAAGAGACCTTAATTTAACCCCTCAAACTACTGATCCATGTACCTACAAAATTGGTAGAATAAGAGATTGCATAATAACTTCTCCATGGTATAGATAGTGTATGCAAGATCAAAAGGAAGGGACTCCTTCAGCCTTTTCCTTTAGCATTCAATAGGAATGTATTATAGAATTGGGAGCATGTAGATGTCATCTATAAACACAAAGACTCCAAATTATAGTTGGATGAATTGAGGTAGTGGGACCCTTATGATAAGGTCACCAAACATTTGAAGGCCAAAATAATAAATAAGGCCTATGAACAATATCTTGGTATCTATGACACATTTTACATCAGGGCCTCCAATTTCATAGAAGTATTAGCCAGACTAAAGAAACATAATATCAAGCTTGAGCCTAGGTTGGCTAGAGATGATAAAGCACCTAGTGAAATATGGAAAATGGGGCCCATGCAATACCACTTGCTACTCAAACCCTCTTATAGGCGCCCTTATAAAAACCACTCAAAAACCTCAATCACAAGTTACATAAGGACCTAAGAATGAGAAATTGGGAGAAAGGCCTGGTGAAGGGGAATCATCTTCTACCCAACCTAAAAGGCTAGAGTCCCTAATTGAGTTCCTTGGCATGATTGCACTAAGCCCTAGGGAGATAGTGGAGGATGCACTCAAATTACTTGTTGAGGCATATGGATTAGATGAAGAAGAAGAACAAGTTGAGGAACCTTACACCTAATCTGAGGAAGGAGAACATGGAAAGGTAAAGGAGATAGGTTTTTACCTAGTTCTAGTTGCACCCCTAAAAAAGAAGAAGGTTGAGTTGGCATTAGTCTGAGTTATAAAAAAGAAGCCAAATTTAACCTTCAATCATCCTTTTATTGAAGTTAACTTATTTAGTGATGAAAATCCCATTCATGGGCTAATCATCCTTGAATGGTTCATTTATGAAAAAATGCCAAAGATTCCAGCATTACACCAAACATGGGTCAAGTCCAAAATAGTCAATATGACTACTCATGATGAGCTCAAGCCATGGATAGTGGCTCTAATGAAAGAAGAGGAAAGAAGGATGACTACCTCTATGAGATCAAGTGTCATTTAATTAGACACTCTTGGAACCTCAAGTAACACACAGATGGAGATTATAGAACCCCCAAAAATCATAAAGTCATCGGTCAGTGTATAATTCAAGTAAGAGACTACATGCCTAGAGAGAGTGATAACAAAGAAAGCCATGGTTGGGAATGAAAAGTTCACTTTCTAGAGATTTGAACCTTTTATGAGCTTAATTGCAATAGGAGGTCAGATAATTGGTAAAAACCTAATCCATGAAGAAGATATAGTTGGCTTATCAGATGCTCATTTAGCTCAGCTAAAGGTAGGCATCAAAGGCCTAAATCAGAAGATAGAGAACCTGCAGAAGGAAAAAGAAAATCTTGAGAAGTAGGCTATCTTGTTAGTCCCTGAAGAAATGATAAAGATGTTTGAGGAATATTTCTATTATATGTTTAATTCCTTGAAGGAAACTAAGACAAGGCAGAGTCTATTAGCTCAACAAGATGTAGTAGCTAAGGGTTTGATAGCCCAATGGCAGAATTCAAAAGACAAATCAAAGGAGTTAATCAACATACTACTTAAGGGCTAGATTCCTAGTTTGAGGACCATAAGTCTAGCCTATTTGAATATAATTATGGGAATAAATGTTGACAAGATCCAAGGTATAGATACATGGTTAAGGAACTTGGAGAGGCTCCTAAGAGATAATGAAGAGTTGATAGGTATAATTGAATCACTCCTTGGAACCATGATCATTAAGCATATCACACATAGCTTCTTGGGCATCATTATAGATGATGAGTCTAGGCATAGGGTTGTAGACACCTAAATTTGGCCACCAATAACCTCCAATCAATATTTTGACTAATTTACACCTAAAGCATACAATTTGGCCTAAAAACACTAAAACACATTAAAAGATGTGAAATTGACATATTCAAGTGTTGCTTTTGGCTGGAGTATCATTAAATGGGGTTGTGTAATTTATGGGCTAGCTAACTTTGATCAATTTATTTCAAGTCAAAAAACCTAATTTTACATATAGGTACTCTAGATTGCTCTTTCCTATCAAATCTATTTCATGAGACATGTGCCTTTGTTATTTGGTGTCGGTAACATCCTAAATAGGATAATGGAACTAACACATCTGACATCACCTTTTAATTCAAATCTAGTTGAATTTTAGACCAATAATAAGACTTTCTGATCAATTTGATTAATTTGTGCACAAAGTGATTAAACATGCTTAAATTAATCCAAATCAAGGCCTATTTAATAATTCCATGGAAACCTGTTGAATAATTTGTTTTGGAAATGAATATTGAATATCTACATCATCAGGTGACCTCATTTCTTGGGAAGACATCCCTAGGCCATAAATGCCATAAATATTAGGATTCATACCTCCCATGCCTCATCAAAGCCCTCCATGCCTATTAATTGCTCCTCTATCCCAAATGTTGATGAGCCTATTTATCAATTTTAATTTTGAAATTAGATTACTCCTTAGCCACACATCTCAATCTTGAGATGGACAGTTCAAGTTGATTCTAATCAATCTCAAAAATATATAAATAGGAGGCCTTACCACATCATTTCAAAGCTTAATTTGTACAAAGTTATAATGTAAGATTGGTTCTAAAAGCTTCATACAAATTACTGTTACCATGCCAAATTGATACCAAGCGAAGCCAAGCCACAAGCCAAAGGTGCCAAAGAGAGATGGAGGTAGCCAAGCTTCCATTGCCAAGGACTTCATGGGTACAAAGTTGAGAAAGCCACTACTACAAAGGCATTTGGAGAAATCGAGGAAGGTGAAGGAAATATTTTTATTTTTCCTTAATATTTTGTTGTGTTTATCATTTGTTTTTATTACTAAGCTCTTCCTAGAGTCTAAGCCTAGATATGTTATGCTAGTTAGTGTGTTTCTTTCATTTTGTTTTCATTTTATCACTAACACGATACTAACCATCCTCTCTTGAGTCAAATTCTTAGTTCACATAATGGCATGCTTGGTCAAACCAAATGCATCCCACACATGAAGAAGATCATTTTGAAACTTTAAAATATTCACTTGGATCATTAAAACTCTTGCAATTTGATTTTCTAACTTTATTTTTCCATTTTTCTTTGTCATAAGTTTACATAGTAACCATCGTCAGTTAGTAAAACTATCATTGGTTGGCATAGCTATCATCGATCACTATTGGTATAATCATTGTCAATAAAATAACCATGATCGGTTAGTAAGTGTAACCATCATCGGTTATAGAACTAATGTCAGTCACTATGTTTTTTTTTAAAACACAAACCTAAGAGCTAATAGGCTATTTTAAAATGCTTGGTTTGGGGTCATACAGAATCCATTTTGGATGGTTTTTTTAAAACCATGTGTTTTCTCATAAATTTTCAGAATTTGACATTAGTTTAGCTTAAAGTTTCATATAATTTTCACAAAATTTTGAAAATATATTTAAAATGTTTCTAATCTAACATATTTTCTTTTAGGGTGATGCTTTAAGGGTATATAGGTAAGTAGTGCACTTGGAACTTGTTAAAACATGTTATTAAGACATATTTGGCATGATTTTAAAATGAATTAGGAATCTTTTTTTTGGTGATTAATGAAACATTTAGGTGCTTAAGTGAATGTTTTCCTAATTTAGGCTTTGAAAGTTCACAATCTTAAGACCAAGTGGTCAAAAAACCACCACCCAATCTTTCAAATTTAGTGCTTAAAAATGAACTCATATTTCTAAAAAAAATGGTATTCAATAGTTACTTGATCTAATTTTTTTTAGTAAAGAGAGGGGTGTTACATGTAAGCTCCTCCATTTGTCCCCTTTAGGGAACCCTTGGAATCAAAAGCACCATACTTACTACAAGCGAGCCTAGTCCAAGGCTTAGAAATAATGTCATCTAAAGCACTCCCCAAAAACTCATTAAAGTTTGGGTGACCTTGAAAATAACCCTAAAGTCTTTTTATTTTATGCTTTCTTTATTTTATGAAAACATGGCTTGCGATGGGGACTTCATCACCTCCCATAAAATTTTTAGGGAAGCTTTGACCTAGGGTTTCACCTCCTAGCATTGACTTTATTTGGCTCCTAATTAGAGTTGCACACAGGATGTAGTGGCACTTTGGATATCACACTACACTGAGCGAATAGTAGGATATAGTGGTTGCAAAATGGACTAGACCTTTTTGCAACAAGCCAAGTGATACGGACCCAAAATCTATGATTTTTTTGCATTTTTTAATGTGAAAGTCATTGTGCAATTGATTCACCTAGAACGTTCAAAAACTTGTATATCTTAGACAAATCCCCACTTTCTACGGAAGTATTGTTAGTGCAAGGTGCATCTCAAGGTCCATGTCGTAGTATTATCATTTGAGAAAAGGGATGTGTAAAAACCCTACTATATAATATGCATTTACTTTTTGATGAACACTTTAAATCCTCTCAAATGATGTATATTCATGTATTCCAACAATACCAAGCAATCTTGCAAGTTTAGGATCTAAGAGTGACTAATTAGTTGGTTTTGTCCTAGTCTTATGTGGAGTCAAAATTTAGTGTGAACAAAAGATACAAACCAAACACATGGTCCTCATTTTCATTTTAAAAAAGAGGCATTATGCAGCCTACATGAAATAATCAATTTGCCTTGTTCAACGTCCATCAAAACTTAGGAGTCATATCATCCACTTTAGTGCAGTTTTGCTACCCAATTAAATCTAGACCTTTGCCAAAGTTGTTTAAGTCCCTCATTTATAATCTAAATTCAAAATTTCACCTTTATAAGTTCATAGGGTTGATGTTTTAAGTGGATTCACCATTTGCACTAAACTTGAGGGAGCTTAGGTTCAATTTCCAATTTGGGTTGAAAGCCATTTAAGACTCATGATCATTATCACCACTTGATAGACTTAAGCCATTTTGTGATAACACTTACACTTTGAGTCTATGCATCACAACATTTTGAGTCAAGAAAGATAGTGTTATGCATTCAAAATTATGGGAAACTATCCTTACATTAGAGAGTTTTTGAAACAAACATTTTGTCACATCTTTTGGGTAGTCTAGCATTATTACGCTGCCCAAAATATTTTAGATATTGTTTCATAGACCCTCTTGTATAGATTTCAAATGTGTTCCCATATTTTTAGACCAATCCAAGTGTACCTTTTATGAACCTTTGTCTAGCATAGTTACGTCATTCACTTTTTATCTAGCTTAATTTTCAAAAGAACCAAGTTTTATACCATTATTTATGAACAAATTAAACTATCTCTAAAGTGCCTTTTGTTTCATACCTTATACTTAGTTGGTCAAGTTTATATCCAAAACTAGAATGCCTAGTATTTGTTAAAAGTGTTTTAAATTTGTTAGATTAAAAATCCTCTTTATTTTAAAGTCTATATTTTGACATCGTTTGGCCAAGAGTCCTAGTACATGCCTTGTTTGAACCTAACTTTGTGCCATATTTGGCTAAAAGACCTAACAACTTGTAATTTTATAGATTAGACTAATTTGAAACACTTTAACCTTAGAGTTTGGCATTCTGATTTTTGGTCTATTTACTTACTTATCTTTGTATGAATAGTGAGACATTAGATACTTAATGCTAGCTTTTTCCCTCACAAATCTTTGCATAAACCTTTTTGATCCCTTTGATGAATCTAGACCAATTTTGAACATCATATGTTTAAGACATTGTCTTTTTAGAGTTTGAATAACTCTTTGACTTTTTATCATAAAGCAGTGACTATGGATCCCAACATGTATTCCTACACTGGTAGTGGAGTCATGTACAATCTAGGGATTAGTAATGTGGTTGTGTAAGAAAAAATAGTGCAAAACCCCTATGTAGATAATATTCCTTATGAGATAGATTCTTATCCCTGTTATAATACTCAATTAGGGGCACAAAGCCAAAATCCATCAGATAATTATCTGGTTAATACACCACATTATTTAAAATAAGACCAAGAACAAACCACACAATACCTATCTATAATACCCATAGTTGATGAACCAGTTATTCAATAGTCGTATTCTAATAATACAGCTTCAATGTATGATATATTTTTATTTGAGCATCATTTATTGGAGAATAAAGATGAGTTTTAGGTTAGAGCCATAGAGGTAGGGGCCGAGTTTCCAACAGAATTCCCTCATGAGAATTTACCAAGCCTAGTAAGAACTCCCCACAATATCATTAATGATCAACAAGATTCTTCTAGAAATCCTTTAGATCTAGTCCAAACAACATATCAGGACCCTAATATGCCTAACATAGGCAAAAACATAATGGAAGACCAATTTAATCAAATGCATATATCATATCAAACCTACCTAAATTTAGCATGCAATTTTAATTAGATGAACATGGTGAGCAAACCTCTTGTTGACTTAATTCCTTCAATAAGAGTTTTGATAGAGTCAAATGGTCAAGAGAATCAGAGTTCAGACCCATTCATACAAAACACTTTGGTATACAACTTGTTGCATATGCCCATTATTGAAGAAGTGTCTTCTACTTCTACGTAGAATAGTAAGCCAAATATAGTGGAAAATGTGAAAATAATGTTCAATCCCAATCAAAGTGGTACTAATACACAAAAAACTAGTCAACAACATGTGCCCATAGTTAATACCATGAGTGGATCATCGTACCAATGAATAGGAGCCTCTGTACCCCAACCTTCACCACCTATTTCCCAACCTCAATCAACTACTTCCTCAAGTGTGCAACCTACATGATTAGGTAGTCAACTAGCAACTAATGTCACACCTAAACAATAAAATGTAATAAATCCTACTCCTCAACAAGTAATGAGTAGTATTTCATAACATCAAACACAATCTAGTGTACCAATTTAGCTAAGGCTAAATTTATTGCCACCTCAACAAGGGGTAACTAATGTTCTACCTCACCAAGTAATGACAAACATAACTCTTCAATCTCATACTAGTATACCAATCCAAAACCAAACAATGACTAGTCAACAATGTATAAATATTGGTCATCAATAGATACTGAATCTTTAACTTGTTTTCACTTCCCCATAGGGATTCATGTAACAATGAGGCTCCCATGTTTCTCAAGTACCTACTAGACAGCCATTGGTTCAAAATGTGCCACAAGTTTAGAGACAGGGTCTTGGTCCACAAGTTCCCACTCATCAGCAAGGTTCAATTAGCTGATAGCATGTCCCTTTTCAACCATAACAGGCATATTATAGTTGTATCCCTCCATCCCAACCACAAAATCCTCTAATTCAAACCTTCACAGCCAACCTAAACCAAAATATCACACAACTAAATGTATAATTTCAAGTACATCCTAATCTACGTATGCATATTCCTAGTCCATTTCCTAACCAAACCAATAAACACTAAGAGATATGTCCATCATACCCTGGTCAAAGTGTCCTACTTTTGACCTCCCAACCATATACCCAAACCAATATTTTCCCTCAAACCAATGTTCCTTCCAGTTTCCTATCCCAAGAATTATAGTAGATAAAGGATGCAATTGTTGCCATTCAAGCTGGGAAATAGACTAAAAAGTTTAAGTTAGATGATGTGTATTCTTATCCATTCAACATGGATTACTTACAAATACCATTTCCTTCAAGATATGAACCACCAAAATTCAACAAATGCATAGGGAAAGGTGACCCTATGGCTCATTTAATAGAGTTATTTACCACATGTCAACCAGTGGCATATAGCGATATATACCATTTGTTGTTGTTTCCAAGGAGCTACACTAGACAAGCCTTGGAGTGGTTCTTAAAGATGCCTAAGAATTTATTAATAGATTTTGATGATCTTTTTGATGAATTTGTGCAACACTTCTCCTATAATCTTGAACATGATATTTCATTGGTTGACTTAACACAAGTAAAGAAAAAATTTGGTGAGAGTTTTGTAAGTTATCTATAGTGATGGAGAGCTCTTGCAAGCTAATTCACCCACAGTTTACTAGATAAATAATTAGCCATTGTGTTTACTAAAAATTTACATAATGAGATAGATTAACATTTAGAACTATAATGTGCACATAATTAAGGCTTGTTGATTGAGCGAGCTCTTATTAATAAATGGATCATCAAGCTTACATCAACTAATCAAAATCAAGGTATCAATCAAGGAAGTAGCCAAAACCAACATCCAATTCAATAGCAAGCATCACAACTGACATAGGCCAATAATCAAGATAGACCAAAGTAATTAAACTACAATAGGAATGTTGTAAGTAATGGAATAACTGAGTCATTTCATGTCTAAACAATGCAAACATCATATGTACCACTTTTTTAGCTTACTCTTACCCAAAAAACTCTCTAACTAATGCCACAAGCATAAAAACCAAGACTCGTGCAACAAATACAACAACCTCTACCATTGTAAACCCTTCCTCCAAGGAGAACTATTCCTATGCATCATGTCTTTAGTGACCTAAGAGAGCCTATTGAATCTATATTTTTAAAAATTGTTGTTTCTAATCTGATTAGTTGGCCTATACCAAAGCATTATCCTTAAGGTATTCCTTATCTTGATTGGTACCATGAACATGAATTTTATGAATATCATTAGGTTAATGGGCACAATCTACAAAGATGTGTATAAATCAAGCATTTAAGCAAGAATATGTTGGAGAATGGGTAGATAACATTGGATAATGGTGTTTCAACTTATAATAAAACTCTTGGGATTTATAAAAACCCCTTTCCTTGACATAACAATCAATAATAGTAGAACAATCAGCAGCAACAACAACAACACCAGCTAGTGCAACAATAAAATCAATAGTATCAAAATCAAACGTTGAACCAACAAAATCAACAAAAATCAACAATAGAACCCACAACATCATAACAATGGACAAAACTAAGATCAAAATGTTAATAACTAACAAACCTACCATGTAGTTACAAATGACTACAATAGGATTATAGGTCATATTATAAGGGGTAGTGTTAATACCATCTCCATTAATCCTAGACCAAGCATTAATCAATCTAGACCATTTCTAAATAATAACACTTAACCACATTACATGGACAATCCTTATTTGACTTGGGATAGCACATAGGCAACCCAAAAAATTGGGACTTCCACTTTTGGACCTTACATTAATAACTCATCCTTGCCATGTGACCACATACAAGTGCATCAGTAATCAAGACTTGTCTTATCTAGTCCCACACCATTCCCAACATTTATTATAATTAATGGTCTAGTATCTAATCTTGATTGTGAAATCACAACTCAAGGGTTGAAGATTACTATGTTATGCCCACAACCATCTACCATTTGCCTATTATCCAACAAATCATTCAACATTAGAGTAAACCATTCACTATCGACCAAGATAAAAGGTTTAATATTATGGAACAATTACAGAAGACACCAACAAAATATAATTTTCTATTTTAGATTTGTTGTGAACATCAACAAACCACAAGAACATTTTGAATGATTTTTTGACCCAATCCACTATTTGTTAGGTTGTGGAGCTAAAACCTTCACCAGGATGCAAACAGGAGAAGTTACGGAGCTTGCAGAGGTTACAGAGAGTTGCAGAATGAGTTGCAGGGCAACCAATGTCAGTCTAATCAACTGACGTTGGTCAGATAGCAATGAAGGAGCAACCGACATCAGTTACCTATCGGCTGACATCAGTCAGGGAGGTGCTGACGTTGGCAGCTTGTACGTGAACATGCAGTTTGCATGTTGATTCTGGAGAGTCTATTTTTGGACTATTAGTTTGCATGTTAAAGGCTAGTCATAGTCTTGAGTTACATGTCTAATTATTGTAATTAAGATAGTCTAATTATTGTAAGCATGAGATCTATATATGGACTCATGGGTTGTATTGTAAAATTGTAGCTAGATAGTAAGAGAGCAAATAAGCTCCTTCTGAGTGAAGAGAGCAATGGTGTGTTCCTCCTAGTGCCACAGTACCAAGGTGGGTATTGGTTTGGAGAATCAGAAGGGTTCTTCATATTTGTATGATCTTAGTCAGTAGGTGAGCATGGCTTCTTTTAGAGATCTACAATGGTGAGTAAGGTTTAGTGATTTGCAGGTAGCAGCAGAGAGCAGGAGATCTACTTGGAGTACAATTGTGTACTTGACATATTGGCAGCGTGTTACTGACTGGTTGGAGAGGTGAACATCAATTCTGTATTGGAGTTGATTATTGGGATTGAGAGAGAGAGGGAATAAGGTCTTTTGAGGTGTGGTGAGCCTTTGAGGTGGAAGAAGAAGTGGCATCTTCTTTATTGTATATTCTTCTGAGTGATTATTAATACAATTGTGTATTGTCTCTCATATTCCTGTGTTGTTTCATATTTCTAGTTACTTATTGATTCTAGTTAAATTTCATGTTTAGTTGCTAATACAAGAAGTAATCATATGTGCTCTATTGGTGGATCAAGATCCTGACACTATTTTTAGTGACATATCCCTCGATAAATTTCAAGCTTTGGTTGGACACGTAGCTCCAGCCCAACAAGTCACATTCAACCAAAGTGATATCTCTTCCCTTGGCCTACTCCATAATAATCAATTATAACTAGAAGTTTATATAAAGTGGCATAAAGTGAAGTAAATCCTTATATATAATGGATCAAGCCTCAATAGGTCACTCACAGGGGTTTCAGATTGAGTGGGAGTATAGCAATGGCAGAAGAAAGTAAACTATGAATGGAGAAACTGAATAGCACGAATGGTCTGATTGATGGAAAGAAAGAGCAGGGAAAAGGAGATTGTTGGTCAGTAGAGGATCAGCATGTAGAAGCAGATGTTGCAAGGGTCGTTGCACAAGTTGCTTTGGATAAAGTAGAATCTTTGTTTACAGATTCTTTTGCCTCTTTCCATGCAGCCCGAAATAGAGCATCTTTTCAAGGGTATGTCTTTAGAGAATTTGGAGAGATTTATTTAGGGGTTGGAGAGCCTTGTCAGATTATTGATGAAGGGGAAGTGAAGCTAAAATTGCAGGTGGATAACACACAAATGGTGAAGGAAGTCATGCAGGTACTGGTCTTGGAGATGAGTCTAATTTCTTCAAGAAATTTGGGTGATGGGAGATGCACTGTGACTCTCACAGCTGATACACTTGAATTAGATGGTGGTAAGAAAGTAGGTATCCTTTATCTATCTACTTATATTACTGATTCACCTTTTGTTATAGAGATGTGGCTTCGTAGGCTTGGTCACATATGTAGGAGGGGAATGCATGTTCTTAAGTGGAAGACAGATGTTTTTGACAAGCTAAAGAACTAGAAAGCCTTGGTGTTCATGGAGGAGATGATGGATAGAGATCAGGTGAGGGAACTGAATTATTTTGAGCAGAGCTGTGTTTATTTGAATAGGATTTTGATCCATGGAGAGCTCACGGGTAAAAAGTTATCACTCACAGGTGAACATAGGTATCGGTGTCAATCATATAGTAACTGACATCGGCAATAGGAAGACCAACATTGGCCATAAAGGAACTGACGTTAGTAGAAGGGATACCAGCGTCGGCCAGGGAAATGACGTTGATAGTCAGGGTCAATGCAGGGAACTGACATCGATCGGTTGCAGACTAGGAGATGGCCGAGATCAGTCACTAGAATGGATATTGGGTGGATAGCAAGTTGTCAATAGGTCTCAAACACTCATATCGAGGTTAGAAAGGTAAGTGAACCTCATATTCATCATTAACCTTCTTTATATTGCTTATTGATGGTCAAAAACTAGGAAGACGTGAAGAGGTAATGTAGGTAGAATCCAGATACAGTGGGAGCTTGGCATGGATGAGGAGTGTGAGTCCTTGGAGAAGAACCAAACATGTATTTGTTGGTAGAGTTGTCGGCTGGAAGTAAGCACTGAGAGACGGAATGGATTCCCAAGTTAAATAAGAGAGTGGATGGATACGTGAGACAAAAGGCCAAGGTATATGGTCTTGAGGTAGCTACAGGATAGTGGTACAGGTTTGACAGGGGGATGACTAAGCATGGCTTTAGTTAATGTCAGTGTAACTATTGTGTTTTTCTTTACCAAGTGGATAATGATTGCAACATTATTTTGTTACTGTATGTGGGTGATTTGCTAGCAGGTTTGTACATACAGGGTTTTGTTGAGCTAAAGGTAAGCTTAGTTTAGAGGTATGTCATGGAGAATTTGGAGCAGCAAAATTCTTTGGCATAAGAGACATGGAGATTTTGTCTCCAGTGGGAGTTGGTGTGAAGACAGTGTTGGCGGGGTTCATGATGCAGGATGCAGAATCAAAAAGCACACCAAGGGTTGGACAGTTTAAGCTTAACTTAGAACAGAGTTCAAAATCACATGAGGTCTAGTGTAGACCTAAGTTTTCCCAAGCAGTGGGAGTTGTCAGAAAGTATGGAGCCAATTCAGGGAAGGAGTACTAGAGGGTAGTTTAGTGGGACTAGCAGTAGGTTAACATGTTATGCAGGGTCAAGGTCTTCACTATATAGAGTTGTATGTTCAGATATGGCAGGCTACTTGGATGACAGGTATAGCATCATAGGTTGTGTGGTGGTTGGTCTTAAGGGTTGATCTTGAAGAGGAATACAAGCCAGAGAATAATTTAGATGGTGTATAGGTATAGGTATAGGTGCAGCTGTTTATCTCCAAGTGAGAGATTGTTAGGTTATGGAGCTAAAAGCTTCACCAAGATGTAAAAAAGAGAAGTTACGGAGCTTGTAGAGGTTGTGGAGAGTTGCAGAATGAGTTGCAAGGCAACCGACATCAGTCTGATCAACCAATGTCAATCAGATTGTAGTGAAGGAGCAATCGACGTCGGTTACCTATCAGCTGAAATCGGTCAGGGAGGTGTCAACGTCGGTAGCCTGTATGTGAACATGTAGTTTGCATGTTGATTTTAGAGAGTTTATTTTTGGACTGTTAGTTTGCATGTTAAAGGCTAGTCATAGTCTTGAGTTACGTGTCTAATTATTGTAATTAAGATAGTCTAATTATTATAAGCATGAGATCTATATATGGACTCATGGGTTGTATTGTAAAATTATAGCTAGAGAGTAAGAGAGCAAATAAGCTCCTTCTGAGTGAAGAGAGCAATGGTGTGTTCCTCCTAGCGCCAAAATACCAAGTTGGGTATTGGTTTGGAGAATCATAAGGGTTCTTCATATTTGTATGATCTTAGTCAGTAGGTGAGCATGGCTTCTTTTGGATATCTACAATGGTGAGTAAGGTCTAGTGATTTGCAGGTAGCAGTAGAGAGTAGGAGATCTACTTGGAGTACGATTGTGTACTTGATGTACTGGTAGTGTGTTACTGACTGGTTGGAGAGGTGAACATCAAATCTATATTGGAGTTGATTTTTGGGACCGAGAGAGAGAGGGAAGAAGGTCTTGAGGTGTGGTGAGCCTTTGAGGTGGAAGAAGAAGTGGCATCTTCTTTATTGTATATTCTTCTGAGTGATTATTAATACAATTGTGTATTGTCTCTCATATTCCTGTGTTGTTTCATATTTCTAGTTACTTATTGATTCTGGTTAAATTCTGTGTTTAGTTGCTAATACAAGAAGTAATCATATGTGCTCTATTGGTGGAGCAAGATCCTGACACTATTTCTAGTGACATATCTCTCGATAAATTTCAAGCTTTGGTTGGACACGTAGCTCCAGCCCAACAAGTCACATTCAACCAAAGTGATATGTCTTCCCTTGGCCCACTCCATAATAATCCATTATAACTAGAAGTTTATATAAAGTGGCATAAAGTGAAGTAAATCCTTATATACAATGGATCAAGCCTCAACATAGTGTCTATAAAGCTCATCAAGCTTCTTGAGTACACAATGGTAGATCTCTAACTAGAAATGGCAACTATCAAAGCCTATGATGATCAGGAAAGAGAATCATAAGGCACCATTAGCTTACCAGTTATCATTGGGCCTTTGACCCATGATACACTTTTCCATGTGATTGATATTGGGTTGTCTTATAATATACTTCTAGATAGGCCTTGGTTATATGAGATTCATGCAGTCTCATAAATTTTGCACTAATGTATCAAGTTCTCCCACTCAGGGATGGAAGTGAATATTCTAGGAGATTTACACCCATATGAACACTACAAACATCTTGAGGTCGAGTTTCAAAGCTAAAATTACCAATATGGCATGAAACCACCATAGGATAATTGCATAGATCTTAATACCTTGGATTCTCTTTCCCACATGCCAACTCCTGAAGCTTCCTATCATTTCACCATCTTAGATAATGGACTAGGTGAGTATATGACTCATGATACCTTTCATATTTCCAATCTTCTTTAGAATCTTAAGACCTTTGGGTAACCTAAAGTCACCCCACACATGCATTGGCAATGAAAGAACAAAGTTAAAAGACTTATCATGTTTGTACCAACATCAGGCCAAGAACTAGACCCTCTAGAAGGGGATTAATCATGGTTGTACAATGATAACTAGGCTGATTTTTATAAAAGATAAAAGTATCATATTCCCATTACGATCATGGAAAGTAAATACTATGAAGGAAGAGGTCTTGGATAGAATCAACAAGGAATGTTGGAACCAATTTCCATGACTAAGTATCAAAGACCCCATGGACTTGGATTTAAACTACCTAGGGATGAACCCACATATCTTATTCAAACTCCATCACCAATGACTAGTGAGGATGATACCGATAGTGAAGCAGAGTTTGATCATAGCCTCACCTTTTATGACCTAGTTAAAACCAACCTATTTGATAATAATGTCATTTATACCCTTACCCTGGTCATTCATCAAAAACCCATTACCATTATATTATCCCTAATTGATATATTGGGACCAACAAAAATTCAATCTATCAATTGATGAGTTCCAAAATGATGAGGCATTTTGTGAATTCTTAGGCCTTAGAGATAACATTCCATTGGTAGATCACAAGTCGAGATTCTCAATTACATTAGATCTTGAAGCTTATTTTGGAGAGTGGGTGAACACCCTTAGCCAATAACAAATAAGTAAAATATTGAGGTCACCAAGTAAAAACCTCTTTGAGGCACTTTTTGACCAGGGAAAAATTAAAGATAAAGGCTAGTCTAGTGGTGAAAACTTGTTTCAGGCACCATTAGATAGGGGTGTTCATTTTTCTTCAAATTTAGACCAAGAGACCACCAACATTGAACTTGCCTGTGGATCTAATTTTAGTTTTATGAAACAATAAGTATTTGTATAAATTCTTCAAGAATTTTTTATTGTTTTTGTCACATGGCTAGATCTCCCATTGGGGGACTCAAATTCATCATGCCTAGGAGATGTTGAAGACCAAATCCTAACAGAGGATCCTAATATAGTCCAATAGTTCAAGTCTTTGCCTAATATCTTAGAAGATGGTTTGACCCTTGTAGTCAAAGATATAATATATGTAAAGATCAAGATTCCATCAGACCCAAAATGGATAAAATTAGGCACATCACTCACTAAAGAGGAATGTTAAGTCTTTACATCTCTATTGAGATAACTTATAGATATCTTTGCATGGGTTTATTCTGACATGCCAGGTTTGGACTTTGCCTTGGTTCTACACCACCTTATGGTCAATCCTGATGCCAAACTAGTGAAATAGAAGCTGCATAAGATGCATCCTCATATTGTTGTATTGGTAAAGAAATATTTGGAAAAAAATTTTAGAATCAGGATGTATTCGTTCCATTGACTACTCAAAATGGATATCTAATGATGTATTTATTAGCAAAAATCTTGAAGGAATCAAAATCTGTACTAATTTTTGAGACAAATAAATCTTATCATAAGGATGACTTTCTATTTCCTAATACTGACATGATCATCAAATCCATGGTAGGTTATGAAATGCTTTCACTCATATATGGCTTTTTAGGATACAACCAGATCAGAATAGCACCAAAAGACCAACATAGAATAGTGTTCACCACTCCATGGGGAACATTTTGTTATCAAGAAATTCCATTTGGTCTTAATAATGCTAGAGCTACACATCAAAGGGTCATGACTTTCATATTCCATGATATGATGCATGATATTATTGAAAACTATGTCGATGACATATTAGGAAAATCCAAAACTAGGGCCAACCATCTAGTAGTGCTACGTAAGATATTTAAAAGATTTTTGGAGTATAAAATCAAACTCAATCCAAAGAAATGTGTGTTTGAAGTAATTTCAAGAAATTTACTTAGCTTCATTATGTCTTGTAATGGCATTGAAATCAATCTAGCCAAAGTCCATGCTATAATCGAGATGCCACCACCAACCAATTTGAAGCAACTCCATAGTTTGCAAGGTAAGATCTAGTCAATTTGATGATTCATCTCTTAGTTAGCAGACAAGTGTCATTCATTTACACATCTTCTAAATAAGGGAGTTAAATTTCACTGGGATGACCACTACCAAATAGCTTTTCAACAACTCAAAGACTATCTAGTTAATCCACCTATTTTGTTACCTCCTATGCCAGGAAGGTTGTTCTTATTGCATCTATTAGCTACTAACAATGCCTTGGGGGAACTTTTGGCTAAACATGATAACAATGGAAAAGATCATGTGGTATACTACTTATGTCATACCTTAGTCACATATGAACACAACTATGCACCTATTTAAAAAGCTTGTCTGTCTATGGTCTTTATAACTCAAAAACTATGCCATTACATGTTGAACAATAAGACCCAGGTCATTTCAAAAATAGATACACTCAAGTATTTGCTATCTAAAATATATTTAAAAGGTAGAATGGCCAAATGGATCATTTTTCTTAGTGAGTTTGACATAAAGTATGTCAATCAAAAGGCAATCAAGGGATAAGTTCTTACAGATCAACTTGTTGAAGCACCTCTTGCAAACACATAACCACTCACATTTCAACTTCTTTATGAATCCATAATGTCCATCATTGTGACACCTCTTGAGGAGTAGCCTTGGAAGCTATATTTTGATGGTTCATTTTTTGCGCATTGATCAGGGGAAAGCCTATTATTTATTACACGACAAGGGGATCTAATCCCTAAGTCATTCAAAATTAGTTTTCCTTGTACGAATAACATGGCTGAATACAAATCACTTGTCTCAGGGCTTGATCAATTGGTACAATGGAATGTATCTAATCTCAATTTTTATGGTGATTCTTAGTTAATCATCAATCAGGTCACAAACCATTTTCAGACCAAAGATGACAAGTTGGTTCTATATAAAGCCATGATTAACACTCTTAAGCAATAAATTGCCAACATTCAGTTTAAGCACATACCAAAGGATAGTAATAGAAATATATATGCCATGGCTACTATTGTCTCTCTAATTCAAAAAGTAAATAAAGCTAGAGAGTATTAGTTCCTTGTTGAGAATTTGTTTGCACTACCTTATGAATCTTCAACCATTGCAATGATTTGTGATATTTTTGGTTTTAATTATATCTAGTACTCAGACCTTTAAAACTACCTTCATGACCAGGTTTTAACACCTAACCTATCTCAAAAACAATCCAACACCTTTATTCATCATTACACTCATTATACTCTACTTGGATCTACCCTTAAACACAGTTTTCATGGAACTCTACTTTCTTGTTTAACTTCAATAGAGTCTACACTAGCATTAAGAGAAGTTCACAAAGGAGTATGTGGAGCTCATTTTAGTGGGGTAGTCCTATCCAAAAATCTCTTGTGTACTATTTATTATTAGCCCACAATGGATGTAGATGTAGATGCATATGTAAAAAAGTGTGACAAATGTCAACGACATGATAATTTGATTCATGCATTAGCACAAACTCAAAAACAAATGTTGACACCATAGCTATTTACTATATGGGGACTTGAACTCATTGGAAATATCAACCACACTTCATTTGATGACCATAAACATATCCTTACCACCACTGAGTATTTCACCAAGTGGGTTGAAGCTATACCACTCATGTGATTAGAAAGCAAATTTCCAAATTCATATTCAACCATCTCATTTGCTGATATGGTATCCCCTCTAAAATTATATCTAATAATGGAGGATCATTCAAGAACAACGATGTAGAATAGCTATGTACCAAATATAACATCACACAACATTTCTTTATAGCATACTACCCTCAAGGTAATGGCTAGGCTGAAGCATCAAATAAAACCATTGTTAATATTCTCAAAAAGATTATCATTACTACCAATCATGATTGGCATCTATAGATATTCCATACCCTTTGTGCATACCATACTAATCATTGTACCACCATATGAGCCACTCCATACTCACTTGTTTATGGTACTAAATCCATCTTTCCCATTGAGGTTGAATTACCTTCACTGTGAATCTATTTCAAGCATGTCATGGATGATCGTGACTATGGAGTAGCTCACCTGCAAGAGCTAGACCTACTTGATGAGAAATTCAAAATTATTCTCAACAATATTTGGGTATATCAAAATTGACTCAAAGGCCACTACAATTGGCATGTCAAGTATAGAACATTTGAACTTGGTGATCTTGTTCTTAAAAAAAACCAAATGAATACCATGACTAAGAAGAAGCATAAAGGTAAATTCAAACCAAACTAGATAGGGACTTGCATCATTAATACAGATCAAGGACCAGGAGTATACAAGCTTGCCACACCAAATTGTTATGAACTTCTTGAGCCAATGAATATTTTCACCTTAAGTGGTACTATGCTTGAGTGCTAAGGTGTATTATTTGTAAAGACTATTTCATTTATGTCATTTTATCATTATTATTCTTTATAAAAATATTATTCTTATCCATCATCTTATCCTTATCCATTTTACCATTCTATTCCATTAACCAAATGTGTTCTAAAGCCTATCCCATTTGACCTTGGTTTTTACCATTCGTTACACATTTTCAGCATTGAGGTTTCTGATCAATTTCATCAATTTTTTTAAGTACTTTAGATAGAGATCATATTTTAGAGTAGCATGCTAGAAGTTTTGACAGTTGCATCTTTCATTTTTTATTCCATTTTTTATCACCGATCTTGCTACTAATTATAAATGCCTTTGGAAAAATTAGTACCATTGATCTATGCCATTATGTCCTAGTTATAACCACCTATGGAAAAACTAGGGGAAATATTTGTTTATTGAGCCTTGATGTATAAACTTGCCACTTCCTATTGCATATTATGATTTTTTACTAACTATGCTTGTTTTGTTTGAATTGATTGCTACACTAGTCAAATTCCTTCACTGTAAAGGTATAACTATAGTGACTTGAGGTCCTACTCTGGGACTATGTAGGCAATGCTCAATGCTTATTGAGGTCAGCTCAATCAACTTAAGCCACAATCTCTCTATTTTGTGAGAAACCTAAGTTTGAATGCTCTTACCATTTTGTGAGCAAACTAAGCCACATTCTCACCATTTTTTGAGCAACCTAAGTTTGAACTCTCTCACCATTTTGTGAGCAACCTAAGTTTTAATGATTTCACCATTTTGTGAGCAACCTTAGTTTAAACACTCTCAAAATTTTATGAGATTGAACCTTTTAGTGTCTCATAATTCTTAATTGAGTTGAGATACTCCAAAACAATTCCAAAAACATTTTAAAAATCATTAGAAAATAACAAAAACATTGACCACTTCTCTGCCTTAAGGATTCTAGGAACTTTTACTAAGTTACAAGAAAATCACTTATCATTTAGTTTCCCCATTATTTTTGGCCTTTTCCTCTCTCGCACTTGCCATTTTATAATACCATTCCTAAATTTTTTTTTGGATATTACATCCATGGAACTATGTAGGCAACATCCACTTGCCTAGTGCATATGGAGACAGCTCGACCACCCCCTTCCTTTTCTTCTATTCCCTTGTTTTGTTTTTTTCCTAAGTTGTCACCTATTTTATAGGGGCAATGTTCATATGGTTTCTATTGTGTGTTTATTTATTTGTTTCTTTATTTTTATTTTGTGTGCCTATTTATTTACTTTCAGCATTGTTGCCTTGATTCAGTTTATGTCTGTTCCTTAGATGATTTCTTGTCCACACTTACACTTAAATCTATCCATATTCATGTATTTACATTGTCATCATGGTTTTTATCATTGATGTATTGTTTTATATTGAGTATTGGATTATTAGAGTCAATCATTATGTATATTTTGGCCAAGTCCTCATGATTTTATACAATGATGCCTACTGACACGTGATACAACAAACCTCAACTTCAAAAAGTATATTTATCAATGGTGGTATCTCTTTGCCATCAACATCCTGATTCCATCCAAATCATATCCCAAATAGAGTAATTAAACATGAAAGAATTTAAACCTTCATTAGTTTAGATGAGCATCTCCCTACTACTAGGTTGTTCCAATTCATCATTACCCTCTGTGTTAAGATATCATCATCCTGAACCAAGTTTATCATGTTTGCCATAATCGAGGTCTAATGATTATAACCACCTATGGGCAAATCATTACACACTGTCCCACCTACATTTTGTTAGGCATGAAATATACTGAGAGGGGGGTGAATTAGTATATTATATATCTTTTTACTTAATCTAATTTTTTTTTCTTTAACTACTTAATCACACATTCAAGATATGCAATAAAACTAAATAATAATTTGCACCACATGAGAGAGAGAGAGAGAGAGACCAAAATTTTATGTGGAAACCCAAAGTGGGAAAAACCACAGAGAAAAATCTCAAGTATATGAATGAGAACCAACTTAAAATAAAAATTTTGCAAGCACCAACTTGCAAGAGCACCAACCCCTTTGTCGAGCACCAACATAGCAACTATTTGTGAGCACCAACCCCTTGTAAAGATTTTTGAGCACCAACCCCTCTTGTGTATAAAACACAACTATATCTCAATATTGCTTACTCAATAAATGATATAACTCTACAATAGCTCCTGCTTTTCTCTCTTTAAAAATAAATATGAACCATGCACTCTCTTGCATATTAAAAATGGTTTCTCAATCCTTTATTTATAGATTTCTAAATCACCTTTGGCATTCACCTTTTGTGACCCTTAAATCCTCATAGAAAAAGATGCCAAACTTACATAACCCTTCATATCCTTACATTTGAAAAGTCATATGGTGACCCTTCATAAGCAAAAGCCTCCTTTCCTCTTTTGTTTTTATCTTGTTGACTTTTTCTATTCTTTAACTTGTCCCTTCATAGAAAAATGAACCATTCCTCTTTTGTCTTCACATGGTGACTATTGGAATTCCTTAAGATGACTCTTCATGAGAAAATGCATCGCATTCCTCTTTCGTCTTTTACCCCATGACTCTTTGACTTTTCCATGGGCCCTCTTTTGACTTATATGCAACCAAAAATGTTTTCATTAATATTAAATAAATATTAACACACATTATCTAAGATATGAATATTAAAAACCCCATTAAATGTAATGGGGCCTTTATCATCAATAATTATAGACCTTTGACGTCAATGATAATATTTCCAACAATCTCCCCCTTTTTCATTGATGGTAACCTCAAATTTAAACTACCACATCCTTAAACCTGCACATACTACCATCTAAGAAATATACAGTAAGTCCCCCTTACTATAGCAACCTATACCTATTCCCTATACATATTTTTACACCTGTACTTGTTATTCTCCCCCTTTGATATCAATGGCAAAGGGCCTACTTAGAGCTAACACTTGGCTCCCCCTCAACTGATGTTTAACCTCAATGGTAAAAAGTAAAAGAAATTACTCCCAACTTCTCTCGTAGATACTTAAATGTGTCTTTTGGTAGTGCCTTTGTAAAAATACCTACAATCTACTCTGTAGTACTGATATACTCCATCTTAACCTATTAATCTACAACCTTCTCTCTCAATAAGTGATATCTAATGGGAATATGTTTTGATCTTGAATGCATCACTAGATTCTTCAAAATATTAATAGCACTTATGTTATCACAAAAAATATAAATAGGTTCATCATACATTAACTTGATATCTTCTAAATTTTTCTTCATCCAAAGCACTTGAGCACAACATAATATTGCTGTAATATATTTTGCTTTAGCTGTAGAAAGTGATACTAAATTATGCTTCTTGCTTGGCCATGATATTAAACTATCAACAAGGAAGAAAGCTCCTCCACTTGTACTCTTTTTGTCATCCAAGCACCCTACCCAATCTAAATCTGTATAAGTAACCAAAGTGAAATCTCTACCTATGGGATATTATAATATATAATCCAATGTCCCCTTTATATATCTAAATATTATCTTCACCAATTAAATATGACTACATTTTAGAGATGATTGATATATTTCAACCATACCTACTACATGCATGATGTCTGGCCTCAATGATGTCAAATATAAAAGACTACCAATCATAGATTTATATAAAGATTGATCTATAATAGGTAAATCTTTATCCTTGCTCACCTTATTTCCTATACACATTAGTGTGCCAACTGGTGCACAATCCTAAAAACCAGATTTCTTCAACATTTCCTTGGCATATTTACTTTGAGATGTGAAAAATCCTTTTTTTGACTGAAATATTTAAAATCCTAAGAAAAATGACAATTTTCTAAGCATAGACATCTCAAATTCTTTTTCAATATTATCAAAAAATTCTTTTGTCATCTATTCAATATTTTCTTCAAAAATGATATCATCAACATATACCATAACAATCAATTTATGCTCACCTTCTATTTTTGTGTAGAGATTACTTTCAATAAATCCTCTCTTGAAACCTTGATCCTGTAGGTACTTATCAAGTCTTTCATACCAAGATCTAGGAGCTTGTTTCAATTCATACAATGTTTTCTTCAATATACATACATGGCTACTAATATTTGAGAGAATAAATCTCTAAGGATGCTCAATGTAGACCTCTTCTTCTAGATTCCCATTTAGGAAGGCAGATTTGACATCCATATGAAACACTTTGAAATTTTTAAATACTGCATATGCAAGAAACATTCTAATAGCCTCTAACCTTGCCACTGGTGCATATGTTTCTTAAAAATATATTCCTTCAATCTAAGCATATTATTTACACACTAATCTTACTTTATTTCTGGTCACTTCTCTATTTTCATTCAACTTATTTCTATAAACCCATTTTGTTCCTATCACATTTTTATTTTTTGGTCTAGGCACTAATTCCCAAGTATCATGATTTTCTATCTTATTTAATTCTTCATCCATAGCCTTAACCCAATGCTTATCATGTCTAACTTTTTAAAAAGTTCTAGGCCAAATTTTGGATAACAAAGAGAAATTAACTTGCTCATATTCACTTACCATCATACTTCTTGTGCGAATTCCTTTATTTGTCCCTAATGATGTCACTTTCATTATGATTTCTCTAAACATATTTGGATGGAGCTTTGGTTTCCTTTTTCTCCATCTTCTCATCTTCATCTAATTTTTCAAAATATTCCTCTTCAATGATTTCAAGAATGTCTTTTGGATCACTGATTCTTTGTGTTCCATCTTCTTCTATCCTGACACTTGCACTTCTAATAATTGTCTTGGTTATTTTGTTATAATATTTATAAGCTTTACTTTTGTAAAAATAACTAATAAATATACCTTCATCTACTATGGATTCAAACTTACCAGGTTTTTCATCGGTTCTCTTTATGAAGCATCTGCTACTGAAAACTCTGAAATAATCAACTATTGGTGGTTTGTCTTTCCATAGCTCATAAGGAGTCTTGTCACTATTGACTCTTAATAATGCTCTACTCTAAATATGTATTTTTGTAGCAACTACCTCTCTCCAATATTTATCTACTATCTTGGATAATTTAGCATTGTCCTTACCATCTCCTAAACTATTCTATTTTTTCACTCAACTACTCCATTTTGTTGTGGAGTTTTGGCTACTGAATAATGTCTCATTATTACATAATCTTCACAAAACTCAATAAATTGATCTGACATAAATTCTCTTCCTTGATCTGATCTTAAACACTTGATCTTCAAAATGGTTTCATTCTCAACTAATGCTTTGATATGTCTAAAAGCTTCTAATTTTTCTCTAAAAACATAACCCAAGTCATATGTGAAAAATTATCAATAAGAAACATGAAATATTTCTCACCTTGATTATTTTAAATTCTCATAGGTCCACATAGATCAGTGTGAACAAGTTATAACATCTAATTGGTTGAGTACTCTTTTATTTCGAACCACCTTGTGGCTTGTTTCCAATGTTGACAAGGTTCACAAAGCATGTCAGATGGCTTTGCAATCTTTGGAAGTATTTAAATAGATTACTTATTATTTATGTTTAAATGATTATCAAAATTTATGTGCCCCATTCTCTTGTGCCATATCCAACTTTCTTCAATCTAACTCAAACAACATATTTGACCTTTGATGTCTGATAGCATATACAAATTATTGCATGTTCTTTGAGCATCTATAACTAACACATCTGAATATTTTCTTCTAATTTCACAACCTTATGCATAAAAATTTAGTGTGTGCCCCTAATCACACATTTGACTTACACTCAAAATATTATGCTTAAGACCTTCTACATACAAAAAAATTTCAGTTTTAGGTCTACCACTATCTAAACTTAGAGTACCTTTTCCAATAATTTTAGTAGTAGTATTGTCTTCGAATTTCACTATGGCACCATTGATATTCTTCAAGGTTATGAACCTGATCTTGTCTCCTATCATGTGCCTCAAACATCCACTATCAATGAACCATGGATTATCTTCATTTATTACATGCAAAGCTATCTGTACCAACATAGATTTTTTAGGTTGTTTATTCTACCATGAACCTATCTAAACTTTCTTTTTGATGAATGGAGCCTTGAAACTCTAGTCCTTCTTGACTTAATCAAACACACTTTTATAGTATCAGGCTATGTGTCTAAATTAATTTGCAATTGTACCATATTATGGCCTCTTCATTAAATCTTGATAGAAGAGCAAAAGAATTGTGGCTTCTGCTTGACTTTGCATGACTTTCCTTCTCCTTATTTTTTAAATTGTTAGCCCTTTTTCAACATTCTATTTTATTATGACCATATCCATTACAATAAAAATAGTAACTATAAAAATAGGACATGTTTGTGTATCTCTGACCTAGTTGCCTTTTGTAGCTCTGTTTCCTCTATCCTTCTTTGTTTGAGATGTCCTTTGTATTCTTAACTTCTTCCCTTTTTATTTCTTATTTTGTAAGAGCTTCATAATAGCTCTTTCTTTTTTCTTATCTATGAAAGTAGTGACCTCCTCTTTCTCTTTTTAAAATCCAATACTATCTTATCTGACATTGATCTTTTATTTTTTAATATCTTATTCAACATATTAGTGTTATTTTCAAATTTTGAATCATTGGTTGCTCTATTATTTATTTCTTTATTTGTTTTCTCAAGATCTGCTTTTAAAGAAGCAATTTCAATAACATACCTTTCACATTATTTACTTAATATTTTTAACTGTGTCGTTAGATCTTCTTCATTCTTCTTGGATTTTTCAAAGTGTGTTTGTAGATCTTCAATTATTTCCTTTGACTCCTTTTCATTTTTCTAGATCTAGAGCTTTAATTTTCAATTCTTCTTTTAAAGATCTTTTAACTCTTCTAAGGCACAAATAAGTTCTCCTTCTAGATTCACTTCAGCTTCATCATATTCTTCTTCTTGATCATATGTACTTTTGCTTATGAAAGCATCTTCATGTATGGCCATGAATATAATATTTTCTTCTTCTGAATCACTAACTCCAGTATCTTCAGTTGAGCTAGGATCTTTAGAATACAAACTCTTCTTCTCAATTCTTGTCTTGAATTTACCTTTGAAATTTTTCTTGTATGTAGACTTTCCTTCTTCATTGTCATCATTACCCTTATTTGGGAATTTAGCTACAAAATTTCCAATATTTTCATAATTAAAACATTTAAAAGGTAATTTTCCTTGATATTTACTTGTGCCCTTTTTTGGCTTCCGAATGAATAGAGCTCCATTGTCATCTTCATCATTGGTAGAACTATCACTTGATTCTTGAATTTTAGCCTTCTCTTTCTTTGATGTCTTTAAAGTAGCTTCTCTCTTTGAGGGTTTATTTTGTTCAGTCTACATCATTCTGTAAGAATGCCATGAAACTCATCCGTGTTTAACTTGGCTAAATTCTTCATCTCTTTAATTGCCAAAACTTTTGCATCATATCTCAATGGTAGAGATCTCAAGAAATTTTGAACCACGGTTGATTCTTCTAAATTTTTTGCAAGACCTTGAATCTGATTAACTATTTGATCAACCCATAAAATATAAATTTCTATATTTTCTTCCTCTTCCATCTTCAAACTCTCAAACTATCTTCTAAAAGTCTGAAACTTAACTTGTTGAACCTTTCTATCACCTTTGTAAATATTCTCAAGTTTTACCCAAGTTTCATGAGCAAACTTACATTGCATAACTTTAACAAACTTTGATACACATAAACCACATAAAATAGCATTTAAAGCTTTAGCATTATTTTCACTTGCCTTCTTTTCTATTAGAGTAGTTACAAGTGTCTGTGGCTCTTCATATTCCTCCACCACTACTTGCCATATGTCAAATCCAAGGGCCATCAAATAAGTCTTCATCCTTATGCTTCAAAAAACATAATTCATCCCATCAAAAAAAGGTGCCTTATTTGTAGAAAATCCTTCATGTGATCTAGCCATAATGTTTTCTCAATCTACCTTCAAGCTGTAAAACTTTTTCAAAAGGAACCTACTCTGATACCAATTGTTAAGCATGAAATACACCGAGAGGGGGGATGAATCAGTATATTATATATCTTTTTACTTAATCTAATTTATTTTCTTTAACTACTTAATCACACATTCAAGATATGCATTAAAACTAAAACAATAATTTGCACCACACAAGAGAGAGAGAGAGAGAGAGAGAGAGAGAGAGACACTAGATTTTTATGTTAAAACTCAAAGTGGGAAAAATCATGAAGAACAATATCAAGTATATGAATAATCACCAACACAAAATACAAAGTTTGCAAGCACCAACTTGCAGAAGCACTAACCCCTTTGCTGAGCACCAACCCACAAGAGCACTAACATCTTGTAAAGATTTGTGAGCACTAACCCACAGAAGCACCAACCCCTCTTGTGTATAAAACATAACTATCTCTCAATTTTTTTTACTCAATAAATGATAGAACTCTATAACATCTCTTATTTTTCTCTCATTGAAAACAAATACAAACCATACACTCTCTTGGATATTAAAAATGGCTTCTCAAGCCTTTATTTATATATTTTTAAATGACCTTTGGCATTCACCCTTTGTGACCCTTCAATCCTCATGGAAAATAGCACCAAACTTGCATGACCCTTCATATCCTTACATTTAAAAATTCATATGGTGACCCTTCATAAGAAAAATCATCCTTTCCTATTTTGTCTTTATCTTGGTGACTTTTCATATTCCTTAAAGTGTCTCTTCATATAAAAATGTGCCATACCTCTTTTGTCTTCACATGGTGACTCTTGGAATTCCTCAAGATGACTCTTCATGAGAAAATGCATCACATTCCTCTTTCATCTTTTACCTTGTGACTCTTTAACTTCTCCATGGGCCCTCTTTTGACTTATATGCAACCAAAAATATAATTATTAATATTAAATAAATATTAACACACATTAGCCAAGATATGAATATTAAAAATACCATTAAATGTAATGGGGCCTTTATCACCAATAATGTTAGACCTATGACATCAATGACAATATTTTCAACACATTTATCAATGATTATTACCACTTTTGGTTAAATCATTGTGTTTCCACCATTTTAATTTTCTTTACCCATATAGAGGCACATTATTATCTTATTTGTCTATCCTAACTAGGGTAGTTCCATCCTCTCAATGATTATAACCGTCTTTGGGCAAATCATTATGTTATCATACCATGTTGCCACTATTGAGGTACAATGCTTATAACCACCTTTGGGAAAACCATTATACACCATCCCACTTGCATTCTCAGTGATTTTGACTAATTTTTCAATATCATTATATTTTCACCCCATCATCTTTCTTTTCTTTGGTCCCCTCATTTTACTTCTTATTGAGGGACCATTTACCGACCTACTTATGCCAACCATTCCCTTGAGGGGGCATCATATAGTTATTTTATCATCATTGTATTTGTAGGCATACATGACCTTTTCATTTCTTGAAAAGATGTTAATATACTTATAGCTTGCAATGCATTCCCAAAAAAGGGCAAACTATAGACACCTAAATTTGGCCACTAATAACCTCTAATCAGGGTTTTGTCCAATTTCCACCAAAATCACACAATTTAGCCTAAAAACACTAAAATTTTTAAAAGATGTGAAATTAACATATTCAAGTACTGATTTTAGGTAGAGTATCATTAAATGGGGTAGTGTAATTTACGGACTAGCTAACTTTGATCGGTTTATTTTGATTCAAAATGCCAATTTTATACCTAGGTGATCTGGATTGCTCTTTCCTATCAAATCTATTGCACGAGACACGTGCCTTTGTTATTTGGTGTTGGTAACATCTTAAATGGGATAATGGATCTAACACATCTAACATCACCTTTCAATTCAAATCCAGTCAAAATTTGGACTAATAATAAGACATTCTGATCAATTTGAGTAATTTGTGCACAAAGTGCTTGAACATGCTTAAGAGCTAATTAATCCAAATCAAGGCCTAATTAATAATTCCATGGAAACTTGTTGAATAATTTATTTTAGAAATAAATATAGAATATCTACATCATCATCTAACCTTATTTCTTTATAAGACATCCCTAGGCCATAAATGCTACAAATATCAAGATTCGTGTCTCTCATACCTCAATAAAGCCCTCTATGCCTCTTAATTGCTCCGATATCCCAAATATTGATGAGCCTATTTAACAATTTTAATTAAAAAATTAGATTAATCGTTAGCCACACATCTCAATCCTAAGATGGATGGTTCAGATTGATTCTGATCAACCTCAAAAATCTATAAATAAGAGGCCTTACCACATCATTTATAAGATTAATTTGTGCAAAGTTATAATGCAAGATTGGTTCTAAAAGATTCATGCAAAATAGTGTTACCATGCCAAATTATTTCCAATCCAAGACAAGCCACAAGCCAAAGGTGCCAAGGAGAGATGGAGGTAGCCAAGCTTCAATTTCCAAGGACTTCATAAGCACAAAGCTAAGCAAGCCACTACTACAAAGGCATTTGGAGCATCCAAGGAAGGTGAAGGAATTCTTGTTGTTTTTTCTTACTTTTTAGTTGTGTTTATCATTTGTTTTTTTTACTAAGATCTCCCTAGTGTCTAGGACTAGAGATGTTATGCTAGTTAGTGTGTTTCTTTTATTTATTTATTTTATTTTGTCACTAATACTATACTAACCAACCTCTCTTGAGTCAAATTCTTAGTTCACAAGGGTCAACTTGGTTATGCAAGAAGTAAGATTCAAGGCCAGTCTCAGGTTGAAAATAGCAGGGTCATGATTATGATCCTAACTAAAGAAGAGAGGATTACTGAGGTGAGGAGCATCAAGGAAGAAATTATTAAAGTCTATAGAGTTTTTGATTATTTGGATGACTAGGAAGGTGTGTACCTCTTAGAGCCAGCTGTCAATCTAAAGCTAGTCAATGAATAACATCAAAAGGCCATCAATATTCTTTAGGAACAATAGGGGAGTTCTTCAACACAAGGCACACTGAATAACTAGTAATATTCTACTTTGTTATAAACTTTGTAATATTTAAATAATGGAATATTATTTTGTAAATGCATGTGCAAAATTATTAACACCTTTTCCTATAGGTCAATCCACTTTAGAACTTTGTAAAAAGGATAGTTGTCCTTACTCTTGTACATTTGTAATCTCATGACTGACTAGTGTACTACCTTAGTCTCCTATTAAAGGTAGTATTATCATTTTTTAAGGGGGGAGTTTTTAGAGATAAAACTATTTTTTATACTCTGACCAATTAATGCAAGTAAGGAATATTGAGAATTTTGTCCAAATTTGTTTGTGTCAATTTTTACGTGGCTTCTCTTTCAACTATCTATTTGGATGTCCAGATTTGAATGGTTTTCATTGATTATTGATGTGCATATATGAATGCAAAGTTGTTAACTTGTGCTTATTCCAAGTTAATTGAAATATCTTAGGTTCATTGCATTTCCCTTTCTTCAATTGTAGATGTGTTAATGTAATTTACTTGTGAAGTAAATCTTTAAATTAAATATAGTTTCTTATTTGCATTGTTCCATCCTTCCCTTAGACATTTTCATGGTACATGGTAGGATCTATGCTATGGCTATTTCATGTCATGTATTGGTTTGAATGTATGTCTTGATGAAATCTAAGCTTTGTCATAATGTCCAGACTTAAAATTAGAATACCTTCTTTCTGCTCTACCCTTCCTTTTTCTTCTTTTTGAGCCAAATCACTCTAGTTTAAATTCCATTTTAAATATTCATTTCAATTAATCTTTAGTTTATAACTTGATCAAAAATTCAATGATAATAGCATAGATATCTTATATTTCACTTAAATTGGCCATGGTGTCTCCCATTCACCAATCAATATAAATATTATGGAATAGTTTATTGCTCTTCTACTATTTCACCATAGGTAACCAGATTACCATAATCTATTACTCATGCTTTGAATTCCCTAAATTATAAAATGAAAAGTGTTCTTTAGACACTAAGAGCACTTGTGATACATCCAGAGGCATCAACAAATTCCTAGTGTGATATAGTGTGACTTTTATTTATTTTAATTTGGTGTAAATTTATTACATGGTTTGAAAATATTGGTTACCCTTTTTTACCATCTTTTGGTTTATTATATTTAATTATCTCTTATTTTTACACATTTCCCATCATGATATAGTGTGTATTACATTTGTTTTGATTACTTATACTTTTTCAAATCATTTTTGCATTTTTATTTTTAACCATGTATGTATCTCACATAATACTAGAAAAGAAAACATATATCACATATTTCCCATAGCATATAAAACAAAAGCTAAATACATGTGCTAGAAATGAAATATATCCATACATCTACATCTAAATCCAAGTATAACTCATGAGATTAATAAAAATTCCAGTATATATATAATCATGTATTCTATACAATGTAAGGTATAAAATACACTAGCTACAATTTTAAGACTATTCTCTATCATATCTATCATATGGCCTAGCCATTCTACCCATCGATGCATGTGATTATCCCTTCTAAATAGTGCATTATAAAGAGGTAGCTTAGGATCTAAATCTAGCAACTTGTCCTTGTAAATTAGCCACCTAGGCCTACACCTATCCTAATTAGATGGTGTCACCATATGTGTAGCTCTTTCCTATGCCAAGTCCTAATAGACTTGTGTTTCTCCTTCTCCAACCCTATCGATGGTTATAACCCATCACCACATGCCTAAAACTATCCCACAACCTTTCCCACTAGTATAAACTAACCCACCTAGGCTAGGGTACATGGAACCTCAAGATCATTTAGAGTTTTTAGGTCATATGTTGTCATCAACCCATTCAAAATGTCATGGTGTGCAGCCATAACTAGAGCTCCCCATTTGATCTCCTCTATCACAACATCTAAAAACCACCACAAAATAGACATCATATCTCTCTCTCTCACACACACACACATAGAGATCATCTATTTATTATTATCATAATATAGCTAGTGTTTTATATCAAAAACTTAAATCAAACTTAAAATAATTTCTCACCAGTGTTAGTGTCACTGATTACTATCTCCCCGATTTGCTTAGTTTTTGAGCACCTCCTTTGTCATCCACCTCCACACCAATTAAAATTTAGGAGTTACCACCTGAGCCCATCATGATCCTATCCTTAATGGTGCCTTTATGTACTAACTATATCTTGGAACAAGTGTTGGATCCCTTTATGTAATAACTAGCACCTAAATTTCCTCACACTGATGGTGCCTCCATCTCTAATAAACACATATTTTTCATTATTACCTATGTTTTGGTGCTTATGATGCTCCTACATCCACATCCATGGAATCTCTTCCTACTGGCTTTGTTTCCTCCTACTATCATGCTCAGCCAGCCCATGGTTTATCATGTTAAGGCTTAATCACTCGTATCTCCATAGGTACCCCTCTACTTCATCTCCCTTTTAGCTCTCTATAATGCCATGCCTAATAATCAAGCACTACTAGATAATTCATTATATGGGGGAATCTCAGTTATCTTGATATGCAAACCACAATATATGGCTCTACCCATGAATTATAGTGGCCCATGATACATACATGTGCCAACCCTGTCGTAATGATATACCAACTACGCCATATGGTAGCTATGTGATTATAGGGATACCACATGATCCACCATCGTCTGATAGTATGCAAGTTCAATACATGGGTCATGACCCACACTACATGGTCATGTCTCCATTAAAAGACCCAAGGCAACCTATCATCGACCACATGGGGTAACCTATCCATCTGATACATGGGAAACCTCTCATATATCCATGTACTAAGTAGAATCATTAGTCCCATCATATTATGCCATCTAAAAAGCATCCCATATATATCATGCATGATTTGAACCCATATCATAGACCCAAAATCATAGAGTGCTCCTTGATCTAATATAGACTTGTAGAAGGCTATCACATATAGTGGTACCTTTCTATCCAACTTATGACACAACACTCATGGTGTCACAGGTCTTATCATTGCTTTTCAAATGTCTATAATGACCACAATATAAACATTAATTAAGATTACCCTAAACCTAAGGTGAATCCTATCTAAGTAGGTATCCCACTAGGCTAACACTCATCTCTCATCCTTAGACTCGAGTGTATCAGTGATCACTAGTTTTTTGCCTACCAAAAGTCCAAATAATGTATGGAAATCCTCAAAAGTAATCACCACCTCAATGGTGTCCCCATGCACCTCTCATCAGAAAGTGTTGGTCAACCATTCATTTATTCCTAGAAACATGATAATGAGGTCAAAACTCAAAGGGATCTGTCTCATCTCCATGATGCCAACAAAACCTAAGGTGACTAATCAAAATCTATGCATGTTAGTCAAATGATCTAACAGATTTGGTAGTCATGATGCATCTACCAAGTGTCAATATCTCTATTATCTCTACAAAATATCAAAAAAATGGATGTATCAGATCTCCATGTCATAAATAACTAAAATACATTCTCAAATTTTTACAAATCAAGTTGGTTTGATTTAGTTTCTTATGTTTTCATATTTTTCTATACAATCAGCCCATTTGATACCAAATTATCCCTATTCCATTCCTTTTAAACACCATTAACCCATTTGATATTAAATTAACCTTTTTATTTCAAACTATATCAGCCTATTTGATACTAAATCAACACTTCACCCAACCTAGCATATTACATTGGCACTTTGGTACGTATTTGGCCCCCTTTACCAAATTGTATCATCCATTTACTACCAACTTCATCATCTAAAAGGTACAGAGTCTACCATTTTCCCATTTTAAACTACATTAGCCTACTACTATGCAGTCAGCCACCTTCAGCAATACTATGTCAGCCCACTGCTATGCAATCTACCCCTATTTTATTCTTGCCTTGTGAACTGAGTCACCCAAGTCAACTTTATTATTTACCTATGGTGACTTTTTGACCATTTACCATAAATTCATTAAGAATTTATTAGTTTGATATTTTCCTACCCAGTACCACATTATGTCCCTAATCTACCTTAAAAAATTCTTAAGGTTAGTTTCGGTGTCTAAAATATTCCTACTAATCAATTTTATATATTTAGATCAATTTCAAATAAACTGACTCAACAAATTTGAAATTCATGTTTTATTACTTATGCTACATTCACCAAGACTGTCAGGTGTCCTCCCCATCTCAATTTTTATATCATCACCATGGTTGCTCTCTAGTCTTTAATTGGGTCTCTTAGAGCTCTATTTTCTAAGAATATTAAAAATAACAAATGAATTATTCTTCACCCTATTTATATTTACTATTCAAAATTATTTACCTATTAAATATTTACAAGCAGATTTTATTTTTCAATCATATTTTTGTTTCTACTAGCTCTTTTTTCTAATTTTAGGATATTATGGAATCTTAACACTGAAGAGAATCTTTTCACATATTACATATATTTTTTGTAAAAAAAATGATTTTTTCCTCTTTTCGCTAATTGATTCACCTAATGTTCCCTATATTGGATACCTTCTAATTTATTTCATTTAATTTCTTATCTATAGAGCTAAGGTAAGTAAAGGTATGTGTTTTTCAATTACATCCTTTCATTTATCTTATTTTAATTTATTTAGTTTTAACATTGTGTGTTTCTATGTTATTTTATCAAAGCACCATCCTTTATTGCACCTACATTACACATGATGAGCTTAGAGTGGGGCATATGTATACACATAATATTTTCAAACTTTATCAATTATTGATGCTTTCTTTATTATAGGAACCTAGCAAGTGTTAATCTCTCTGAGTGCATGCCTTAAAGGGTGCACTTAGAAATGGGTTGGTAAACCATTGGTACTTTGTAGGATTATTTTCCCCTATACTATCACTTGTTATCTACATAACCTTATCTTATGTACTTACATAAGCCTTACCTCCTCTCTTACACACTCCAAGAATTTCACCATCTTCCTTAACACCTACCTAAGCCTAAAACCCTTTTAGATAGTATATATTACTCTATCAACCTAGGTTGACCCTATATTCAAATTGTTAAAAACACATTACAAGTCTAGGTTAGCCTTGGATGACCTTGATCAAGACCTATTTATTTTTATCAATTAATGATAGTGAGTCAATTATGGTAAACCTATTAGATAGTCTTTTGGAAAGGTTTAGGGCTAGATTCAACTATATATACACATCTATTTCTATCATTTATGAAGAAAAGAATAAGAATATATATTTCACATTTGTTTGTCCGCCATTCTACTTGAGGAGCATAGTTTAGGGTTTTAATAATTTCTTTATAGATACAAATATTTTCTTGTGGGTAAGTCTTTTGGATACATATATAAGTTGTGTTGCCTAGAGCTAACTTGTCTTTGTTATCCTTACATACCATAACTCTTGTGAATCACCTTGGCCAAGGGAGAGGGAGAGATTGAGACTTGGTGGGTTCATCGTCAAAGGTAAGTGTTCCTAACTTTGTTCCTCTTTGTAAGAGTATATAGATTTACCTTTTTAATTCTCTCCCATGTATTAGGATTTACTATACATTGAAATGAGTATATATCTTCTATGAATGTTTATTTTTTACGTTTATTACCCCCACTTTGTACCCCAAGCTTTGGTGAACACTAGATTAAATTTTACATTACTTTACATGTACTTAGTGAATACAAAAACATAGGATCTAGTTAGGGTTATTGCAGAGTGTTTCTTAAATAGAGGATTTAGAACCATATCTAGTGATGTTATTATGGTAAGAGATCCCTTGGTTAGGTCTAGCATATCCATATTGGTCATGACCCCAAATATATAATGTATCAACAATCAAAAGTGCAAGTAAGATTTATCTTCTTTGAGCTAGGATTGATTAATAGATTAGTTGCATTTACCTTTGTACACACACTCATTTTATAAAAATTATATATATATATATATATATATATAATGAGTAAAGCATGTTCCTATCCATGGTATTACATTGAAACTCATAAAACATAGACCTAAGTAGGCACAAAATATGAAAATGGTATTTGTGAGGAATGCCTATCATATCCATGGTCTTATATTGCAACTCACAAAAGAAAGAAGAAAATGAAAATATAATTTTATAAAATAATAAACTTATGATCAAAGATAAAAATTTAAAAATGGATGTATAAAATATAATATATTCATGAGTAATATTGAATCATATCTAGGGTATTGCAATGGAACTAATAAATTCAATGAAAGTAATAAATAGAAACCAAAAGAACAAAAAATGGGAGTAAGGTTTGTGAATATAATAGACTACTGAAAATGAGAGATAATTGGAGAAGTCTTGTAATAAATGTTTGTATTTATAGTATATATAAATATTAAAATAAAGGAGATATTTAAGTAAAATATTTCTTTAAAAATTGTTCATTGGTGGGTCCTTTGAAAACATGTCCTTCATTAATTTGTAGACAATAAGTACGAGGACCGAAAATGTCTTTTACTAAGTAAGGGCTGCACCATTTTTGCGTATATTTTCCTTCTTTTTCATTTGTATAATCTAGTTTGAGGACTAAACTCACCAACATTAAATGTTTGTACTTTGACCTTTTTATTATGTTGTTTAGCAATGTGATCCTTGTATTGGTAGTTGTGTTATAAAGCGACTATATGGTGTTCATCATGAAAATATAAAGCATGAAGATGAGCTTCACATAATTATTCATAAATAATTATACCATGAATAGATATACATAATTATGGGAGTTTAACTTATAATGATAATATTATCCCATAAATTGTTTGGCAATGACTAAAGAATATGAATTTTCAACCTATGATATTCATGAATTAAATTATGATCATATTACTTTAGGACATTTACCAATATCAATGACTAAATATTTAACAATTCACACAATTTCAATTTCAACTTATTAATTATAAGTTATTACATCTAAATAAACTATGGACAAATATTTTGATTTGATCACTTCTACCAATTAATTTAGATCGAGTCTAATAAAAAAGATTGAGAAATAAGATACTCTTTTAATGAAAAAAGAATGAATAATCTTAATTTACATTTCATTAAGAATGCCACATGTATGATTGATTGGAAGCTATTATTGACGGATAGATTTATGGATCAATGGTCATATTGAATGAAATATTCAAATTACAAATATTATAATATCCAATATAGAAAATAGAAAAATGAGATCACTTTTTTTAGTGGATGGGATGGAATAATATTAGATCTTGTCATGTACATAATGAATCAACCTGAATAAATATATGATATTCTTTTGGATCTTCTAATACTAAGTCTCATATTAGGAGGTCTAGAAGTAGTATTACTTACTAATATAATTTACTATTCCCTTTCATTGGGGCTAGTTCTTATTTGTATATCCCTATTCTATATTCTATTTAACATGGATTTTTTAGATATTACACAAATCCTGATCTACATAGGATTTGTGAATATTTTAATAATATTCATCGTGATGTTGATAAATAACCCAAAATATCCCAATTTGGTCCCCCTAGACCATTGTAGATAGATTCACTTAAATCATTTCTACAAGTCTTTTTTGTTCATTAATTAATATTATCCTAAACATATCATGGTTTGGAATATCTCTTACTCAAAAATTAGATCAAATTTTGAAACGAGATCTAACAATCAATACTCAACATATTGGGCTTCATTTATCCACTGATTTTTTCTTCCATTCAAACTTATTTCTATAATTATTCTAGTTTATATAATAGGAATTATTCCTATAGATCATTGATAATAAATAGTTTGAAAACTTTCAAATGAAATATCTCACCATATACAAGTGAGAGTGGTCTTACCCCAGTGGTAGTACGTATGCTAGTATGGTAATCCCAAAGTGTGGGATATAGATGAAGCTGCCAATCAATAGGAGTTTCTTAGATAGTTTTTTGTAATATTTTATTTAGAATTTTGTTAGTATCCTCTCCTTGGACATTACATTGAGGATGGTAAGGTGTGGAAAATTTATGAGAAATTTTTAATTTGGCACATAATTGTTCATGTCTTTATTCTTGAAATTGCCACCATTATTAGATATGATAGTATGCAGAACTCAAAAATGACAAATGATTTGGTTAAAAATAAATTATTAAATATTATTTATTATGACATTAACAAGAGGCATGGCTTCTACCCATTTAGTAAAATGTTTAGTAGCAGTAATAATAAATACATGTCCATCTTATGATTGTTAGGACTTGTTCTAAGTCTTAACTTTAGTTTAGGATGTTAGGTAATATTAAATTGTATAAATACACCCCCTTTAATAATCATAGTCATTTTACTTAGTTTAGTTATTGTTTTGAGTTAATAATAAAACTAACTTTCAGGTTGCATTCCCATAAAGAGTTGGTTAATTAGGTATTTGGTTTTTATTGGTCATAGTTGGAAATTACATATTCATGTTTTTGTGAGTAAAAGGGCTAAATGCATACTGGCACCCTTTCTATGTACTTGTTTTTTTATTATTAATAAAATTCTTGTATACCCACCTTAGTGGGCATAAGATTTACCCTGAAGTGATTTAAGTGCTATCAGTGGTATCAGAACATGGTAAATAAAGTGGGGTGATATAGGTTAAAATAAGAGGTTAAATAATTCATGTAATTGGACAAGGAAGGATAATGTCAAAATAATTTTTCAAATTTAAGGTATGCCCTTTTATTAAACTTTGGTGTGAAGATTTGAAAAATTGTTCAAATACTAAAAATTTTCAAATATACTTTTCAAAGCCTATGATAGGAGGAATTAAATATATTTATAATTTATTTGGTATGGTTATATGCCTATAAAATCTTGATTCTACATTTTTAAAGCTTCTTAAATCCTATAGAAGATGCTTTTTTGAATCCAAAGCTTAAAATTCTGCCCAAACAGATAAATCCAAGATTTTTCCAAGCTTGAAACCCCTTGTAACATCCTTGGAAAATATAGTATAGCCTTCATAAGTATTTGTATAAAATTTGAGTTGAATTTACTGGTCATTGTTATTATTTAGAGCTTCTATCAGTCAAAAACCTAATTTAAAACAATCTTAGAAGCATCTAAATCCATTTTATAAGCTTGTGTGGCCTCTATGAGCACTGGTATAGCCTCCATGACATACCAAGTATTGTATCCATCATTTATATTGTAAAAAAATCCATTCTAGCCACCTAAAACTACTCAAAACCTTCATTATACAGATCTATATAAATTTGTATGCCCTGATAAGGAAGAAAAAGTTTTGTAAAAAAAATTGAAGGATAATGGCATCTAAGTTATAGGAATGGCATTGGAATACCAGGGAAAAATAAAAAATTCATTTTCCAAAGTTTTGATAAAGTTTGATAAAATTTTAGGGTTTGGGGGTCCCACAAAAGATAAAGCTTTTTTACCTTTTTCCAAGTTTTCCACGAATGAATTAATTTTACTTAGGAAAGTTTTTTTTCCATACATAAAAAAACCATGCCTAAATATAAATTTCTTTTTTTTTGTCTTTTAAAGGCTCATAGAGCAATTGGAAAGGATAATTCTGTAAAAATCCTTGGAAGTTGGAGGTCTAGTGTTCAAATCTCTCTTTTGGTCAAATTTTCTATTTGGTCATTTGCTTTTTGGATGAATATTCCATTTTTTTGGAATATTTTTCATGTTTTCAATTTTTTAAAGGGCATAAATCATGTAAAAAAGTGAAATTTAGTAGGATAAAAGCAATAGTTGTGTGTTTCTTTGGTGAAATAAAGGTGTAAATTTATTTTTTTTGGTGAGGTTAAGTGCAAAACCCATCAAAAATCTCTCTTTTTCTCTACATGTAGGTTAAGTGAAAAACCTCTTAGAAGCATTCTTTTATGTCAAGTTTTATTGTAAGTGTGTTAATATTTCATTTTTTGCATTTACTTTCATTTTAAAATTCTGAAATTCAAAATTTGCTTTCAAATAGTGACCATTTAACGATTTCTAATTATACTAATTGGCAATGTTTAATGGAAACTTCATTAGTTTATAATGAGTAATGAGATTTTGTGAAGAGTGAAGACCATGTGTTGCCTAAAAAATAATCTAAACTTTATATTTTTAATATACATGATTCTAAAGCCTTAACATTAATCAAGTGTTGTTACTTTAGACATACTTACATTCATATTGAAAACTCTCCTCATAGTTGCACTGCATAGAAGACTTTATCTAATTTGTATGATAAAAATCCCAATCATAAGAAGATAGATATACACATGCATTTGTTTACTTTTTCATTAAAGGAAGATGGGGATATAAGAGATTACATGTCTAAGTTGAAGAATATTTCTACTGATTATACCAAGTTTGGGTTTGGGAAACATAATGATGATCTCATTAGCAATGCTGCATTAAAAGGACTACTTATGTCCTATAAAATTTTTGTATAAATGTTACATGTCTATGATAAGATCACAGGCATAAATTTTGACAAAATTTTTTAGTTTTTTATATAGCATGACCTCTCTCTACCCAACAAATCCAAAAAATAGAGGAATCCCATGTTACAAATTCCAAGCCTAGTTATTCTTCTTATGGTCAACAAAACTATAGAGGGAAAATTTATAGAGGGGGTAGAGGTTATAGAGGAGGTAGTTTTCAAAATAGAGGTAGAGGATATAGTCAAAATAGATATTATAATCAATATTATATCCATTCAATTTAAATGAGATGAATGATAAATGACATGGTCATAAATTTTATATAGGTGGAGGTTGAGGTAGATCAGACATTCAATGTCATAGTTGTGGTAAATTTGATCACATTGTTTCTCGGTGTAGAATTCCTTTTGACAAAATTTAGAGGCCATAAAAAGTGACTAAGTCTAACTCTGTTCAATATGTTGACCATGATTATGATGATTCAGGCAATGTTGTTCATGAATCTGTATTCACTAATTTAGGTAACATTACTTATATAGAATATGAGGCTACAGATGAGTTCACAAATGTGTAGGATTTAGATATAGGTAAAACCAAAAACATGACATTTTGGAGAGACTTGTTTTGGACTTTTAAATAAGCATATCTCACTCTAGTATCCTTGGTAGATAAGTCTATGCATTTTTCATAGGGATTTGGGTATATTATAATTCTACTTCCTAATGATTTTATCAAATACTTAGAGAATGTTTGGTATGTTCTCACATTGCAAAAACATCTTATTTCCTTGGTAACTATTCGTAATAAGGGTTATTAAATTATGCTTGAAAATGGGTTCATTTATACTAACTTAGTAATATATGGATACAATACCATGTATACATGTTATGATGATGGAAATTTAGTTCATTTGCATTGAAAAGTGATTCCTTCCATGGTGGAACTTGTGGTAATTGTTGATATAGGTATAGGAATAATGTCTATGTATCATTTGTGGCATATCCACTATGGACATTTGAATATTCACTCCTTAGTGGACTTAAAGAGATTTGGTATGGTGAATGGTTTATCCACTTTTTTAAAGATGGTAGTCTTTGTGAATCATGTGTTTTAGGTTAAAAAAAAGGGAAAAGTTTTCTAAGATTTCTTTTTGGTGAGCTAACAGATGTTTGTAGTTAGTTAATAGTGATTTTTTTGACATGAAGAAGCTATCCATTGGAGGGTTCATATATTTTGTGTTGTTTATTGATGATTTTTATAGGATGACATGGGTGTTTTCTATGAAAAAAATCAAAGGTTATCACTAAGTTTGTTGAATGGTTACACTTAGTTGAAAAAAAATAGGTTCACACTTAGCCACTCTTCATTCATATAATGGTGGAGAGTATACTTCAAATGAATTTTTAGATTATTGTCAGGAACATGGAATTCATCAACAATATAGTAATGTTTATAATCCACAACATAATGGAATCTCTTAATGAATTAATAGCACTTTAGAGGGCACAACTCGAGCTATGTTGCACTATAAATAGCTCGATGATAAGTTTTGGGCCGAAGCCATTGGTATTCTAATGTATTTGATAAATAGGTCCTTACAGCTACACTTTTGGGTACAAATCCATATGAGTCTTGGTATGGGTTTAAACCAAAAGTTAAACACTTGAAAAAAAATTGATGTCTTTATTTTGCTTTAGTTCTTACTAAACACATAACTAAGTTTGAACCACATAGTATAAAATGCATCTTTCTTGGGTATTCAAAAAATAAAAAGGGGTGTTATTTTCTTGAATAAGATAAAGGAAAATTCATGGTGAGTAGGGATGTGATATTTGATGAATTTGGTAATGTGAACACTACAGAGATTGACACTTTGTTAGGTTAGAGAGGAAGATTCAAAAATGAGCTAATTGATTGAATAATGAGGTTAACTCTCATATGTTGTGGTATGATACTAGTATCACTTCCCTTTCTTCTACTTAATCAAGTATTAAGTCTTCCTTCCAATGATACACATGAAGATAATTCTAGTGTTTTTGATCTTAACAATTTAAACAAGTATCCAAAATGGTATCAAAGTAATTATTTTAACTTGAAAGCAAATGAATTTGTTCTAACAAGTCCTATGAGTTCTCTTAAATAGTTGAATTATGTAATGGTTTTTACTACTTTTTCCACTGAGCTATCCACTTTTGTGGAGGATTCTAATAAATAGGTTTGGTAAAATGCAATGTAAAATGGTAATGATGCCATTCTTAACAATAATACTTGGGTTTTTATTGATCCTCCTCCACATGTTCAACCCATTAGATCTAAATGGGTTTATAGGGTCAAGTATAAATCAAATGGATCTATTAATAAACATAAGGTAAGACTTGTTGTAAAAGTTTATGTGAAACAAGAATGCATTAACTATGAATAAATATTTGCACCAACTTCCAAATGGTACACTATTCATATGGTACTTTCTTTAGTATCAAAAATGGTTAAAATTTTCATTATATGGATGTCAAAAGTGTTTTTTTGAATGGTGATTTATAGGAAGAAGTGTATATGAAACAACCCCAAGGTTTTGAGAAAGTGGGTACAAAACACAAAGTGTGTAAATTAATCAAAGATATCTATGGTCTCAAATAGACACCTAAGGCTTGGTATGAAAAAATGGATTCTTACTTGCAAAAACTTGGATTTACATGTAGTGAATCTGATGATACTCTCTATATTGAGTGTAGGGAAATCAATTGGTAATTTGTGTTCTCTATCTCAATGACTTATTTATCAATGATGAAAATCATAACAAGTATATGAAGAAGGAACTAAAATATGGGTTTGAGATGATATATCTTGGACTTATTCACTATTACCTTGGCATATAGATTACTTAGAAAGATCAAAATGTTTTCATTTCATTAAAAAAGTATATTTTTAAGTTAGTAAATAGGTCTGGTGTGAATGATTGCAAACCTACCCTCATTCCCATAAAAAATAACTTGAAATTATCTCAGGATGATGGTATTTCCCTTTTTTATGGAACCAAATACCAATATATGGTGGGAGGTTTGATATACTTGATGACTACTAGGCTTGATATATCATTTATAGTTGGAATTTTATCTAGGTTTATGCATGAGCCTAGAGTAATTCATTGGCATGTAGTAAAAATAATAATTTTTTACCTTCATGGAATAAAAATATATGGCCTTGAGTACCACCACAATAATAAATTCAAACTTCTTGGGTATTTTGATGCAAATTTTGGTAGATGTGTGGATAATAGAGTGTACACAATAAGGTACACTATGCATATGGGTTCAGATGCCATTATGTGGTGTTGTAAAAAGTAGGATATAGTGGAAAATTCATCATTAGAATCAAAATACATTATAGCATGGGATGCTTCCAAAGAAATAATTTATTTATGGTGCATTCTTGAAGATCTATAGATTTCTCAGATTGCTTCTACACAGTTATACATTGATAATCAAAATGCAATTAAGATGTCTAAAAATCTAGTATTTTATGCCAAAATAAAACATATGGATGTCAAATATCATTATCTATGAATTTTTTTTTTTAATAAATCACATGATCTAATATATTTCCAAATTGTTGATCAAATAGCTGATATCTTCACAAAACCCCTTGACAAAATAAAATTTGAAAAATTTAGAAAAATGCTTGGCATGTGTCCAAAGAAATGAATTTAGCTCATCGGGGAGTTTGTTAACAATTTATCCAAATTATTAACTTTATTTTATGATGTTTGGTAATAATAAATTGTAAAGGGGCATGCATCTTTATTTATAAATACACCCCCTTTAATAATCATAGTCATTTTACTTAGTTTTCTTATAATTTTGATTTAATAAAAAAACTAACTTTCAGGTTGCATTCCCATAAATATTTCGTTAATTAGGTAGTTGGTTTTTATCGGTCAAAGGTGAAAAATATATATTCATGTTTATGTGAGTAAAAGGTTTAACGACATATTGGCACCCTTTCTATGTACTTATTTTTTATTTTTAATAAAATGCTTCTGGACCTGCCTCAATGGGCACAAGATTTACCCTAAATTGATTTTGATTCATTAAATTTATTTGAGTGATATCAATGATCGAGGTAATTTACTAATGAGGTCTAATCCCCACATAGATAATGGCCAAGTAGACTCTAGTGTTTGGAGCTTATCTAGTGGTGAGTGTATTAGCTCATTAAAGAGTTGGCAATGATTACATTTTTATGAAATTTAATAGCATAATTTTCTAAATTAGGCCAAAATTAACCCAAACACAAAAATTTATAGGTTTTAACATGTCTTCTATACTGACCACCATAAATTCCACCATGTTCTTATTCAAGGAGTGTAGGAACCTCTTCTTGCATTATACACCAGAGTAGGGTTCCTTCTATATTACAGTAGTAGAGGGTATTGGAATGAAACACATACTTGAAATATTGTTTATGTATTCAAGTATTTTCATGGGAATCCATGTCTAGAGGGTAAGTTTGATGTTCAAGAAATTGAATTATATTTTTATACTATGAGCTTTGTTAAATACTGATAGCTTCAATGTGACAGATTAGAGAATAAGGTGACTTTTTTATTTGGATAAGAAATTAGGAATCATAAAGTACTTGATGAGGGTTAAATAATTATGTTAATAAGGCAAGATAATTAGATATTGTATTTTGATATCTTGTTATTGATTTGATGGTAAAACAAACAAATCCTTGGTAAGTGTAGTGGCCATTTGATGATATGCAATTAAATTTTCACTTTTGCATTGATAATCACCATCAACCTAGTGACATATAAGTCATGAATCAACCAAATCATGAAAATATGGGATATCTAAGTCAATTTCATCTTTCATTCCTAATATTAGAGCTTCATATTCAGCCATGTTGTTTATGACATCAAAATCTAATCAAAATTATGAAGGTATGATCTTATCATGTCAATTTGTTAGAATACATCTGGCCCTAGATCCTTGGAGGCATTTTTCACCATCGAAGTGAAGTGTCTAGGTATCATCATGTAAATCAATGATAGCTTCAGGTAGTTATTCGCTAACTAGTTTAGGTTTAGTAATAGTAAGAGTGATAGCAATATCTTCTTGATTATTTGCTTCTAAATCAGAATTGAAATTATGATAATAATATTTGAGGGAGATAGCTTGGTTAAGACATTCAATATAAATAATTTATTCATCAGGGAGATTATCTTATAGGTGATTTGTGGTTGGTAAAGATGCTATCACAATTTGGTATGTGATGACTTGTTCTTTGATAGTTTTTTGTGTAATATTTCCCTCAATAAGACCATCCATTTTCCCATTCTATCCTAGGTAAAAGTGCTTTAGAGAAAAAATGACAAAGCAGATCATAATGAATAATGAAATAAGTGGTCTAATAGAGCATATAATAATGAATTTTTTGGTTGTGAAATATATATAAAGATAATCACATTCTACTTTGGTATAACATTTTTCATAATCAATGTGTCCTTGAAAGATGTAATATATAGCATACTCTCTACCATTATCATCTTGTTGGGAAAGAATTGCCCCAAAAATATGGGGATATAGAACATATATAAAATTAAGGCATGATTGTTTTAAGGTGGTCAAACAGTAGGAGGATGGAGAAAATATTCCTTCATACTATCAAATGATTTTCTGCATGAATCTATCCATTCTAGAGGATTGTATTTTTTAGGAAGTGAATTAATATAATATATATGGTAAGCCATTTTTGGGACAAACCATTGAATTTCCCCAATTTTTTAAAGTTAAGTGCATACGTCAAGAATGGATCAAGGAATAGGCATGTTGATGATGGCATTTATTTTGGCTGGATCAACATCAATGCCTCAAAGAGAAACTAAGAACCTAGAATTTTACCAAATATAACTCCAAATACACATTTTATGGGTTAAGTCTAACTTTATATTTAATTAGTTAATCAAAAATTATAACTATATCGATGAGGTGCATTGTATAACTTTTAGATTTGGCAATGAGATCATCTACATATGTTTCCATGATCTTGTGTATAAGATCATGGAAAATGTGGGTTATTACACATTGAAAGGTTTCTATGGCATTTTTAAGATTGAATGGCATTTTGGCATAGCAATATGTGCCCCACTTTGTAGTAAATGTTATTTTATGTTGGTCTTTAGGAGTTATCTAAGTTTCGTTATAGCCTAAGAAATTATCCATACTTGATAATATTTCATACTCAATGGTGGAATCGACTATAGAATTTATTGAGGGTAAGGTAAAGTTGTCTTTTGGACATGCTAGGTTAAGATTATGAAAATTAATTCATATATGAATAACCATTGTGACTTTTTTATGAATGGGAATGATGTTTGAAACCCATTCTGAGTAGTCAATAAGTTTTATGATTTGGCATCTAAAACTTTAATGATTTCCTTGTGACATTAGTTAAAATTTTTAGGTGAAAAATTACATTGTTTTTCTCTAACAAGTTTAGCATCTGTGTAAGTGATGATATTATGCATGACAATGCTAGGTTCAATACCTATCATATCTTCATATGACCAAGAAAATGATTCTTTATACTTATCAAATAACAAACTAGAGTTATCATTCTCTTATACAGTGAGTTATTTAGATACAGTAATAGATTGAGGACATGTTGGTGTATCATATTCTATTTTTTTAGTTTGTTCAACCAGCATAGTATTTTCATTCTATAAATGATATGGATCAAGAAGGAGAGAAGAAATAGGATATTTTATAGGATCCACAATATAAATGAAATTATTAAAACAAGGAGATTTTTTCATAAATTTTCTAAGTTTATGATGTTATCGTGGAAGCTAAGGTTCTTGAGCATGGAGTAGTTCATGTATATCTTTATCACTAGGAAGCATGAGTAATGGTCCATAGTATTCAAAATCTACTTTAAGATCAATTATTTGGTTACTATTATGATCATATTTAGAATGTATTTGTCATACATTTATGGCTTTAACATCTAAGGTAATTTCATGTGTAGGTTCAATCTAAAGGCTATTAGGTTGAGTGGTGTTAATCAGATTCGTAATGGATGTGTTAGTTTGTATCATATATGAACATTAAATTATATTAAGGTGGATATCCTTCAAGTTATGAATGAAAAAAAAAGTTGTCAAATGTTTTAATGTGTATAAAGTGTATAAGGTTCAAGAGTTGAGAGTTATTCAAGTACCCATGGGGTATCTAATAGTGAAGGATTAAGGGGAGATACATAACCTTCAGGTTATAATCTATCAAGGATTCAATAAATTATATGGATACAATTTTTGATGCCTCCATCTTTTATGGTACCTATGCCAACTACTTATCTCTATGGGAAGCTATAGAAAGCATTGACCCATTCACCTATGAAGAAGATGCATCTTCAGAAGAATGGAAGATAGCAAATTAGATGTTCCCTTCAAGTGCCAATCACTCCAATATGTTGTTTCCAAACTTGAGTTCATGCCATGCATTGACCTGCTATATGATTTATTTCACTATGTCAATAATAGCATCGTCATCACCTATATATCAAGAAAATAATTCTAAAGGTATTTACACTTACCAATCTCAGATGCCACATTCAATTTTCACAGTTTATCCCTTTGAAGGAAGAGAAACAATGTAGAACAAATACTGAGTAAATGGCTTCTCCCTAGAGAGACATTTTCACTCAAAGACAATAATCCTATGCCCATAACCAAATTCTAGATAGGAATCTACATTAGTATGACTGTAGACACCAAAATTACATCACACACATGTGTGTAACTCCCTATGTCAAGACCCCCCTTAAGCCCATTTCAATAATAACAATTAATCTCCTTAACCCATACTTTTACCCATCACACATTTAATTAATTTAAAATACTTAATTAAGTTAATTAAAATTTCATATTGCCACCTTACCTGGCCACCTTGCCCTATGACTAATTCTCCCCTGATGAGTCACCTCAAGACCTAGTTCCCTCATCCTAACTACCCAAGACTTATTCCCACTTCCAAACTAAATTCCTAATCAACTACTTCCTTCCTAACCTCTTATTTTTACCATTTTATAAAGGGTGTCACACTTGGCATGAACAATAACAAAAGATAGGACAAAAATAGTAAGGTTACCTATTATAGGGCCACCAATGTCAGTCAATCCACAGTCGACATCGATGGGATCACCGACGTCAGAAATATAATCCAAGCTCCAACCTATAGTTTAGGTCATCATAAATTAATAAAATCAATTCTTACTCTCATTTAGGCTCTCAGCATTATATTTTTTAACATCCAAGCTTAAAATCACCCTGTAGAAGTCAATCACAATTAGAAATTGAGCTCTTGAGGACCAATAGCACCCACTTGTTCTCTCTATTTAGGCCTTTAGGTTCAAAATCCCTATTAGGGACCATCAACCTGGCACTTATCATTTAGCGACCACCAAAGCTATGTACATCACTTATACTATAGGTCATTTAAACATTTATTTTGATATTCTTCTTTATATCTACTATGCATTACTTTAAACACTTCTGACCATGCCCCGTGAAGGAGGTAAAAACCTTCCTCACTTATTTCCCCTTAACGTGACAATACCAAACCTACCCAAACCATAATCTTTCTCACTATCCTCTTCAAAACCTACCCAGACAACTTCTAAAACACCAATAGAGTACCTTGCCTGCACCCTATCACTCTCTATTGCGTATAAGTAGTATTATCTCTTTTTTACTCTCTCTTTAAGTCTCTTTAAATTATTTATTATTCTTTTATCTGTCAAAAGTGGACTGTCATCTCTAGGCAAGTTTCACACTTCCTAGAACAAGTGCGTAGCTTGGTAGCCCACTCATTTATCCGCTAACAAACATCTTGTGGTAGTGTTTTCTTACTTATAGGTAGTCCTCCCCAACCAAATAGGACTTCTCATAATGTCTAGATATAGTGTGAAAACCAAATCTGGGTTCATTCTAATCAATTATCCCCATCTTTCTTTTTATTTTCCTTTAGACTTAAAATAGACAAAATTTAGTGAAACATTTTTGGCATGCTCGGTGGGACCCTGGAGATTTCCTTGGGTTCATTTCTTGTTTTAAACATTCATATAGGTGAATTATAGTGAAAATTTCATTTCTTGCACTTCCTTCTTCTCTTTTCTCTTAAAAATGAAAATTCAATATCTTATTCTCTATTTAAAAGGCATTAAATTAAAATTTTCTTTCTTTTCTCCTTGCCTCTAAAAGCAATTTGTTAATTTATTTCATAAAAAAAATGAGAATCCTTTATTTACTTCCTCTTGCATGCACATTAGGATAGTGAAATTCATACTCTATTCTTTTTCCTCTCTATTTTCATTTAAATCTAAACATTTCAAATTTGGGTTTAAAACTTATTGCATTTCATAGTTTGCTTGTTGAATATTAACTCACCTAGTTAATTAAAATCATTTTAAATAAATCGTAGTACACCTATGTTACACAATCAAATCAAATTCACATAAACAAGCATCTAAACTCACATGAGAAAAGGTCCATCATGATTTCATCACCTGGTGGATCACCTTACCCTACCCAGCTATCCTACTTGGATTTCACCACCAAGGAGAGAACCCACTCCATTCTCTGGCAGAGTATAATCTCTAAATAGAAGGTATATTTTGGCTAAGTGGCCTGGCTCGGCTCCAGGTTTGTGAAGTGCAGAGAGCAAGCTCCTATAACAAGCTATATACCTGGTCTAACACATATTTCCTCTTGAGCACCAAAACTAGCTTAAAACTAGATCTAGATTTATTTTTAGTACCTTTGATAGCCAAATTATCTTCTCACTATTTGATTAAAGCATAATCCAACACAAGACAAAAAATTAATCTCTAGGACTTAATAGTTGCTAGCTGGATGTTCTTTTTTTACTTTTCAATTACCTTCTATATTTTTGAGTTGGTAAGGATGCTTTCTTATTGATTCACAAAATTAATACTATTTCTAAAACATAGTTTGTATAACCTATTATCTCAAGTTTTTTGAGTGTTTTCCCTTCTTACATAGACCTTCCACATCCACTATTTTACCTAGTTTCAACCTCTAATTTCTTAAAACATTAGATTTTTTATCTCCTAGGATTTCATAGTGACTGACATCAGTTAACCCTACTAGTATTAGTAGATTTTACATACCGACATTGGATATTCCACCAACATCGGCAAACTTTTCCTACTGATATCGGTTACTCCCCTACCAACATTGGTGACTGTGTAATTTCATCTGCTCAAAATATTAAGCTAAAATAACCCATTTACCCTCACTCAAACCTAGTTTTTCTTTATTATATTTCAAATACAAGACAGTAAGACTATTTAAACATTCTCTTACATGGTATTGACATAAGCTCAAGCTAAAATTATTGTCGATTATGCAAGCTAGCAACCACTTCCAACTTCCCCTCTCACTTCTAATTCTGTCATGGAGCATAATTTAGATACAAAGCATTATCCTAACCCTAACCAAATTCCCAATGTGCCTGAGGGAGATAAATATTTTGCTAAATTTCTTGATCAGAATATGGTATCCCTTTAGCATTACCTTGTTATGAGCCAAACCCATAATTCTTCAAGTGACCCAATCTATGTTATGCCAACCTCTTTAATGGAGACCACCTCAGTTTAAGTTGCCTCCACTATTTTCCCCGTGGTTACCCAAACCACCACTTTGATGAGAAACCCAACTATAAACAATGTTCAAAATATAGCATCTCCAACTGCCTAATCCCACATAAACCTTGATGTAACTTCTCTACTTTCACAATCATAACCAGTTCAACAAAGTCACACCCCATTCTAGAATTTAGTGGAACCTATTCCATCTACCCTTGCACCTATAATTTCTCAAGTTACAACTCACCCTTGATCTAGTCTAACCATGCCAATAATCCAACCTGTAGTAACAACCAACCAACCAAGGCATAGTCTCCAACCCAATGGGACAAGTCCCTTTTCTTTCCACACCTCAACATATGACTCATTATCCTTATGTTTCCCTGACACAACATCAACAAGCTATGTCATATGCTCCATCTACTTCCTATCAGCTTCCCTATAACTTAGGAGGTATTCTCCAAACTAATCCCCCTCCAGACCTCATTAAGATGCTAATGGACAAGATGTCTAATCTAGAGACATTCATTTCTAGTTCAAAGAATATATTATCTTATGATCAGATATGCAATGAACTAATCCATCCTGATGTGCGTATTCACCATTATCCAAGCCAATGGGAACTCCCTAAATTTACTCATTTCTAGAGTAAAGAGGACCCATAATAGCACTTGCAAGCATTTAGACATGTTTTTTATTTAATAAGACATGATGATGTGTTATTACTTCACACATTCCCTATGTCTCTTTCAAGTGTTACCTTGGATTGGTATATCTCTATACCTTAGCACTCCCTTTTCTCATTTACACAACTTGCACAAATATTCCTAGACCATTTCCCTATTAAAATTTCTAAAAATGTTTCTATAACAGACCTTTATTCTATCAGATAATTTGATGACAAGTCTATTGTAAATTTTGTCACTCATTGGAGAAGTTTGATCAATAAAATATCCTTCTCCTTACCCCAAACTGAGCTTATTCATCTCTTCTCAATGGTATGTGCTAAGCAAATCTCATCCACACTCCAAGTACAAACTTTCTACACATTTGATGAAGCTTTTACAATGGTACGGAAACATGAGGTTCATGATATAGATGAAGGCAAAGTCAAGTTGCATGGTAAGAATCCCAATACCAAGTCAAATGACTCCTCCTCCTCTAAAACTTCTTCCTCTAACCAAAAGTCTAAAGTCTCCACCAATGCAGTGGTTGTTAAGTCAGCATCTCCCACAACCACAAATCAATGCAATTCCTTGACTTCTCAAAATCTAACCAAGAAATTCCAATAACTATATGAATAAAGACAATACACTCCCATTGGGGAATCATATACATCTATCTTGGAAAAACTATTTAAACAAGGTGTCATAACCCTTCCACAAATTAAACCTCCTATATATTTTGACCCTTCTCATCCTATCCTAACCTGGTACGAAGAAGATGAGTTTTGTGGTTACCATAGAGTTAAAGGCCATGACTCTAATAATTGCAAGACACTCAATAACATTATTCAAGATATGCTTGATATAAGTGATCTCATCTTGGTAAATCCTAACACACCTCCTAATCAAAGTATGGATGTGTTCAAACACCCTTTTCCTAACCATTCACCAAATCAAAATATTGTCCAGTTTATAACTAACTCAGGTGATCATAATATCCATATAGTTAATATGGTCTTTCATTTATCTTTAGTTCAACCTACCCCTCAACAAGAGACATTTATTTCATCGACTCCTCCCCCACATTCATTGGCATCTATTTTGCCCATTCTTCCTCTTCAAGTAGAAGAGCCTATTTCACCCATTCCACTCCCTCAAGAGGAAGAGCCTCCTTTACCACTCCTTTTTCTACCTAAAGAGCCTCTAATGCCAATTTTCTTTGCACCAAAATTACCTATACTCTTATCACTTGAAGACCACACCATACCTATTCCTCAACCACATGTTGAAGGGAACATCATTCCTACATTATACCCACTTGAGGAACCTTCTTCACCTACTTCTCCTCCACCTATAGAGAGTGTTACCCCACCCACTTAATCTTTGCACCTAGAAGAGTCCATATCATCTACTCCCATAATAGATGAGAGACTTATTGTGTCTACTCTAATTACACCACTCTTACCCCTTATTTTACCTATGGAGGATCATACTTTACCCATGCCTAGCCCACATGTTGAGGGAGCCATAATACCTATGCTTTACCCTCTTGCGGAACCTACTTTTCCTACCGCCCCTCCACCCATGGTAGACCAAGTCTCTTCTCCCGTCTCTATTGAAGAAGACCCCATTGTGGTTCTTTCTCATCTTTGGCCCGAAGTAGTAGAGACCAACAATTTCCCTATTTCCAAAACATTGTAGCATTCTAAAAACATAGCTGTAAGGCCTATGTCAACTTTGTCAAAACCCTTCTCAGGTTTAGTGAAAAGTCTAGAATTTCTTGACTCCATAAAGCTTAACCATGCAATATTTTAGGACTGGCTTAAAACTCCATATCCAACACAATGAATGTTAACCTTTACCACCAACCCCCTTACTACCCTTTACCCCAAGGTCTTTGAAAAAGCTATAAATTCTTCACCAAAATCACCTAAAGTTTAGCTATCTATGTTAGAACCTTCATCCTCATAAGATTCTATAACATTAAATCAAATCAGGCCCTTGAGTGTATGCCCCATTTCTAATTTAATTCATCCACAAGTGAAATTAGATTGAACTCCTCAACCACAAGTTGGATTTTCTCACACTAAAATATAGAATAATGTTAAGCCTCATAGATCTCATTGATCCCTTCTTCAACCCTCAACTTTACCATCCATTTTGGAGCCACACCCTTCTAGTTTAGTTGGGATATCAACTAACCAAGCCAAACAAAAGGTTAAGCTACCTCTACTCCTACCTTTGCCATCTAGTAAGCCTCTCACATCTGCCACTAAGAAATTGATATCAAAACATGTAACTCTACCCTCATTAAACAAGGCACCACATAGAATTACCTTTTTAACACCAAAACAAAAGGTGCCCACTCCTGTTAGCACAACCAACATGAGCCCACTTGTAGGCTTTCAAAGTTTTTTTCTTATGTCAGTTATTGCAATCTTTGGTAATAACTCTTCCTCCCATTAAGTCTTCTATTCTTATTTGAATGAAGCCATCTTGGTTTGATGATACACAAGTGTGTTTATATCATCATTTACCTAGACACAATACAAAGAATTTTAAAGCCCTCACAATGATAATTTAGCAAAACTTCAATGTTGACACTCTATTTGATGATATTACCATTAATTTTCCTATTATTCTACCTTTAGTATCTATAACTCCTCCTACTATTCCACCTAAATTCAAACCTAAGGATGTCATCGTAACCCCTTTACCACCTCCTTCATTAACTTTTCAAATCAACATAGTTAATGTGGCCACACGGTCATAAAACCAAAAAGATAAAGATAAGGAAAATGTCACTACTCCTTGGACCCATCCCCTCACCAAAGACACTCCCCCTACTAATCATAATATTTCCATCTTGGGTGTTCCTAAAACAACATCTTCAGATGTTATTCAAAGCTCAATGGTGAAATAAATTCACCAAACTCTTATGAAAATGTCTTTGTATGAGTTAATCCAAAACTAATCCCTACATTATCAAGCTTTGATTAGTTATTTGTAATAGATTAAGGTACAATCAAATGATCCATAACCTCTTATACCTTTGGTCAACTCCCTTAATTTCATCTCCCTGATTTCTTTCAGTGACTTAGAAATTCCACTTCAACACCCAAAAGATCAATATTTTGCCCTTTTTATTACCACCTATATTCATCAAACTCATATCAAGAGAGTTATGATTTATGGGGAAGATATTATTAATATTATTTCCACCCATGCCTTCAAATAGATATCCCTTCCTGATAATTTCATGTCTCAAACTAATGTGGTACTCCATTCCTTTAATGATATTATAGCTACTATGGTGGGCACTATTGTTTTACAAATTCATGTAGGTCCAGCACAATTCTTGAGATTTTATATGTCGTGAAAGGAGAGTTCCAATATAACATACTACTTGGATGACCTTGGATACATGTCATGGCATGTGTACCCTCAACTTTACATTGTTGTGTCAACTTTGAAAATGATGGACAAGTACATGTTATACCTACTGACCCACCTCTATTTAAAACATGCAACATGACATATAGTCCCAATGACGTTCTCATCCCATTGAAAACATCATCTTCCTTGCATGATGCTTTTAAATCTTCCACAAGATCCATTATCACAGTTACATAGATATTAATAACACAAATTCCTAACAAATATCCCATGGAAGAGACATTTCAATGTTTGTCACTCGATAAATATCATTTATTGATGCTCGACATGTTTTATACTCCATAATAGTATAGAAGGCTTCGCATGCACCAAAATTATGATCCTCATGTTAGGATGGTCATCCCTTATGGACCCCCTAACCCTTAAACCAATTTCACATATGGGGGAATTGATCAAGCTCCTATTATCAGCAATCCATCTTCTTCACCACAACCATTTACCTATGACTTCTCTTTCCTGAGTAACCCTAGATTCGCTCACACCCATCTCTATATATGTGCCTAGAAAGGATTTGGTTTGGGTTATTATGAACAAAGTGTCCATCCACCTATTGACTATCCTACTAGAAACACCATTGAAAATGCCACAAAGAGGCATGGGGTGGGATATGATGAACTAAATAAACTCATTAAAACCTCCCATAAACTAATTGTCGAAGAACCAGTCTCTCCTTCTCCACCTTCTTCTCCACCATTACCTACCAAATCAGAGGTATCTATACCTCCTAAATTTTTTTTCAATAAATGTCATCCATTTGGGCCCTCTCACCTATCCTCAGGGTAAGGAAACAAGGTCCCTTCCTCTCATTCATCCTAAAATAATTGATGAAGACTCTCCCACTATTAACATTGTCTAATGTAAAGATGATGCCATTCTCACTTACATGGATGTACATGATTCCTATATCCAATGATCACTCCAATCTAAAATACAAGCTATGTTAAATGAATCAACCATTGACATCAACCCTCCTTCTCATGATAACCCTCGCGTCCTCAAGATTGGCCAATCTTTAGATTCCTCTGAACATGTTGATTATGCCATGTTTCTTAATGACCATAGAAAAACATTCACTTGGTCTTACAATGACATGCCTGGTATTGACCCCTCTATTGTCACACATAACATTGTCACTAATCAAGATGTTAAACCTATTAAAATAGAAGCTTCTCAAGATGCATCCTCATATTGCTCTCCTTGTCAAAGAAGAGCTCCAATGCCTCATTTTTGCTAACTTTATCCAACCCATCGACTACCCAAAATAGATTTCCAATATTGTTTTTATCACAAAAGCAACTAAGGGAATCTATATTTACACTGACTATCATGATTTAAATCTCGCATGTCCAAAGATGATTTCCCATTGCCTAGTATTGACCAACTTGTTGATCTAACAACCAGCCATGAGATGCTATCACTTATGGATAAATTCTCTAGATATAATCAAATCCTAGTCTCTCCTGAGGATAAACACAAGACAACCTTTATTACCCCATGGGGGACTTTCTATTATCAAGTTATGCCTTTTGGCCTAAAAAATTTTGGTGTAACTTACCAACATGCCATGACCTACATTTTTAATGATCTCTTACACAAAATTATGGAAGATTACATGGATGACTTACTTAGCAAGTCTAAACTTCATCAAGAACACTTGATAATTATCAAAACCATATTCACTCATCTCCTCCAATATAACATTTGACTAAACCAAAGAAATGTGTCTTTGGTGTTCTTTCTTGTAAACTCTTAGGTTTTATCATTTCTCTCTATGGTATCGAGGTTGATCCTACCAAGGTTAAATCAATCCTAGAAATACCTCTACCTACTAATATCAAACAACTCTATAGCCTACAAGGAAAACTCCAGTCAATTTATCACTTCATTTCCCAGTTGTTAGACTGCTATCAACCCTTTCACCATCTCCTCAAAAAGGACGTCCCCTTCCAATGGAATATAGATTGTTAGGAGGCTTTTGACACACTTAAACAATACCTCCTTTCCCCATCAGTTCTTATTCCACCAAAGGAAAAGCATCCTTTCTACCTATACATCTCTGTAATAGACCATTCTCTAGGTGTTATGATTACACATCAAGATGACCAACATTGAGAGCAGGTGGTTTATTACATAAGCCACACACTTATTGGTTATGAGACTCGATATACCCATATTAAAAAAAAAATTCTTGCATTTGTCTTTTCCACCTATAACCTTCACCATTATCTCCTAGATCACAAAACCTATGTGGTCACCCATACTAATCCACTCAAATACATGTATTCCAAACCATATTAGAACCAATGTGTATCTTGGTGGCTCATGCTTCTTACTGAATTTGACTTAGAGTTCATTCAATAAAAATCTATTAAAGGGCAAACACTCACTAACAATATGGTTGAATATGAGGCTTTGATTCTAGGACTTCAAAAATATCTCTTCTTAAGTATCAAATCCATAACCATTTTTAGTGATTCTTAGCTAGTGGTTAACCAAGTTAATGGTTCCTACCTATGAAAAAATGAAACTTTTTGGTGGTATAAACATCATGTAGATACACTCTTAGGATCATTCAACTCTTATCTCTTGTAAACTATTCCTTGATTTACAAATAAGTTTATTGACATGATGGCTTCACTTTATTCACATATACCATCTTCATCCTCCTCTTCAAGAATCTATGTCACTGTGCATCACTTAACATTACCCTTTTATGTCTTAGTTAACATCCTCTTTGTCATAAATGTAATAATCAACCCACAATACTTATCATACAAACATCATGGATTATCTTTCTTTCTCTATTACCCCTCTTAATCTTTCTAATAATGGGAAATGGGACTTCATAAAACGTGTTGCTCATTACACTATACTAGGGGGACTTCTCTACAAGCAAAGTTTTGATGGTCTTCTCCTTAGATGCCTAGCTAGTACCAAGACTCCCTTTGCTATTAATTAAGTCCATGATGGGATGTGTGGTGGTAATTTAAATGGTCACATAGTTGCTAAATGTATCCTTCAACTTAGCTATTATTAGCCCACACTTCATCAAGACTGTGTTGATTATGTTCCATGTTGTATCAAGTTTCAACAACATAGTAACCTCCTTTATGTTCCTAGTCATGCATTGCAAGTCACTAAATATTTTTGGCCCTTCTCCCAATGGGTCTCAGATCTAATCATAGATATTAATCCTCATTCATCACTCCATCATCATTCTATCATTACTGCCACTAAATACTTCACCAAGTGGGTCAAGGCCATCCCTCTCATCTCTGCTAAATTTAAAAAATTGTTGACTTCATTAACCATCACATTATCTATCATTTTGTTGTACCTCATAAGATTATAACAGATAATGGCAAGTATTTCAAAAACAAGAATATTCAAGGTCTTTGTGATGCATTTGGAATCAAATTAAGCTTCTCATCACCATACTATGTCCAAGCTAATGGACAAGTAGAAGATTTTAACAAAACATTGACCAAAATTCTCATGAAGGTAGTCAACGATATGGGAAAGGATTGGCACACACACATTACATTTGCTTTATGGGCTTACCACACTAGCATTCAAACCCCTACGGGTGCTACACCTTTTTCATTGGTATATGGGATGGAGGATGTTTTGCCTCTTGAGGTCCATATTCCTTCTCTTTGCATTTATCTACATGACATACTTACTAACGATGAATTTCACCAAAAACATTTGGCCTAACTTGAATTATTTGATGAGCATCATCTCATATCCCTCAACCACCTCCAAATATATCAAGAGTGTATCAAACATGCTTATAATAAAAACCTCAAAGAGTGAGATTTCAATATAGGAGATCTTGTCTTAAAATAAAATCAACATGTGACGAACATGGAGAAAAGTAAATGGGGTAAGTTTACTCCTAACTAGCTTGGACCTTATATCATAACTCATAAGCATGGTTTAGGAACTTATCACGTATCTTCTCTTGAAGGAAGGCCAGAAGTTGAGCCTTTAAATGCCTTACACCTATGACCATTCTTTTGTTAATTAAGCATCATGTTACTTCATGTTTAACTTGAGATCGTCTTTTAAGCATCCCTATTACATTCATTTCCCTTCCTTTTCACCCTTACTCCTATACACTTAAAAAAATTACACAATGGTATGGTTTTATCCTCATAGTGGAAAACTCCTAAGCCTCTATAGTCTTGTCCATGACTAGAAAAAAAAGGCTTTAAGTCATGGACTTGCCTATATTAGCTCTCGGGTCACCCACAAAAAGGACATATCATCTTTGCTTGGTAGGTTATGCTACCTAAACATTTTTCCTTTATTTACCCCTTTTTTCCCCTCATACTATTTCAAGGGACTATGAATCTCACTTAACATAAAGTAAACATGATGCTTCTCTAATAAACACAATGGTTTAAAGATATAAGGCATGAAAGAGGCTCATTTTCCTGAGCCTATTTATGTTCTAAATTGTGGTCTTTGCCAATACACAAGCATTTTGCCTCTTTATTTTCCCATCCACATCACATGTTGATGTCTCTATTTGAGATGAAGAAACAACGTCATACCAACACTAACAAAGCCTACTCAATTTATTTTATGCATACATAATCACAAATATTTAAAAATACTAAAATAAACTAACATAATTAATCTATTCATTTTAAGCATACACCATCACAAATATGGAAAAATGCTAAGATGAAACTAACCAACCAACTATGCATATACCATCACATAAATGGGAAAGACTAGTCTAACTCAAATAAAATGATCAACATTAACATCCAAATTAACATAGCATATCATAATCATCATCCATATCATCATCATAATCACAAGAAATGCATCTCAAATAAAAACATCACAATAAATGAACATCTCATATATGTAATATGTCATCAAAGTACATGTTCATCATCTACATCATCATAACATCATAAATCTCTCTCAAAATGTACATCTCACATCTTCACCTCATAGGCTGGTATATGTTAGGTTATGGAGCTAAAAGCTTCACTAATGCAAACAGGGGAGGAGGTTGCTGAGTGTTATAGTCACCGATGTCGATTAGGCTGACCGACATCGGCCAGTGGTTGATAGGAAGCAAATGACATCAGTCAGGAGTTGGCTGATGTCGGTCACCTCCAGGCAGATAGGGGCCGACGTTGGTTTCCTGTGCAGTTTTGGAACTATTGGTTGCACGAATAGTTAGTTAACGAACTAGTTGTTTGCATGTAGAAGGCCAATTATAGACTTGAAGCTGCAGATCTAATTATTGTAATTAGATGTCTAATTTTTGTTTGCATGAGATCTATTTAAGAGACTCATGGGCTATATTGTAATTTGTACTAGAGAGTAAGAGAGAAAATATTAGCTCCTTCAGAGTGAAGGGTGCAAGGTGTGTTCCTCCTAGTGCCACAATGCCAAGTACAGGTGCTAGTTTGGAGAATCAAGTAGGATTCTTCATGTATGCATGATCTTGGTCAGTAGGTGTGTAAGGCCACATTTTGAGATCTGCTTGGTAAGTAAGATCATTAATCTGTAGGTGTATGTGTGTGCGAGGTCTAGGTTTGTAGGTGTGCAGAACTAGGTTGATCTGCAGGTGGTAGTAGGATCAAGGTGACAGCAACACAACAGGGAGCAAGATCAGGTGGGATCTACTTGGAGTATGGTGTGTACTCAGTTGGAGAGCAAAGAGGAAGGTAAGGTAGTTCCTTCCAAAGTAAGATCATTTGAGTTGTAGGTTGTTGCAGTTCATGGGAGATCTACTTAGAGTACGTTTGTGTACTCAGACTCGAGTATGTGTGTATACTCGGTGGTACTGGCAGTAGTGATACTGACTAGTTGGAGGTGAACACCAACTCTATGTTTGAGTTGTGTGTTGGGACCGTAATTAAGAGAGTGAGCTCTTGAAGGTGAATTACTGAACACTTGGTGTGGGAAGCCTGTAAGGTGGGAAGAGTGTGGTATCTCTTCATTTGTAATTATTTTATGGAAGAGTATTAATACAATTAGGTATTGTCTCTCATATTCTGTGTTATTTTTGAATTCTAGTTACTTGTGCATTCTAGTTAATTTCCACATATTAAGTTACTTGTACATGGTAATCAATGGTGCTTTCAAGTCCCAACAGTTGGTATCAGAGCAAGGTTGTTAGCTCATAGCTTGATACCACTAACAGTGGTATCAGAGCTAAGGTTGCAAGGAGTAGGTTTGTGTTTGGTTATGGTCACTCTCAGGGGTTTTTGATTGAGTGGGAGTATAGCAATGGCAGAAGAAAGTAAGCTAAGAATGGAGGAATTAAAAAGCACGAATGGTCAATTACGGTGTTATGGAAAGAAAGAGTAGGTAAAGAAATATTATTGGTTGGTAGAATATTAACATGAAGGAACTGAAGAAGCAAATGTTTCAGGTGTTGTTGCACAGGATGCTCTAGGATGTTCCTTGGATAAAGTAGAATCTTGGTTTATAGATTCTGTTGCCTCTTTCCATGCAGCCCCAAATAGAGGGGTTGGTGTTCCTTGTCAAAGTATTGGCAAAGGGGAAGTGAAGCTGAAATTGTAGGTGGCCAACACATGGGTGTTGGTGAAGGTCATGCAAGTCCCAGTCTTGAAGATGTGGCTAATTGCTTCAAGAAAGTTGGGTGATGAGAGATGCACAAGAACTCTCACAGTGGATGCACTTGAATTAGTGTGTGGTAACAAAGTAGGTATTCTTTATCTACTTGTTTGTATTACTAATTCTTCTTATATTGCAAAGGTGTGGCTTTGTAGGCTTGGTCACATGAGCAAGAAGGAGATGCATGTTCTTAAAAGGAAGTCAGATGTGTTTGACAGACTTAAGAACTAGAAAGCCTTGGTGTTTATGGAGGAGATGACAGACAAAGATCAGTGGATGGGATTGAGTAACTCTGAGCAGGGTAGTTTGGACAGGGTTTTGATCCATGGAGAGCTCGTGGGTAAAAAGTCATCACTCACATGTGAACACAGTTACCGATGTCAGTCAGGGGGAATCGGTGTTAAATAGACAGGTGTCGATGTCGATCATGTGCAGACCAGAGCTAGTGGTGTTGGGCAGGGTGGTTACTGGTGTTAGTCAGGGAACTAATGTTGGTGACTAGGTAAGACTGATGTCGGTCAGAAAATTGGCATCAATAGAAAGGATAGTCACATGGGAATCGACATCGGTCGGATGTAGATTGTGTGGTGATCGAGGTCGATCACTGGAACAAATTTTGGGTGGACAGCAAGCTATCAAGGAGTCTCAAATGCCCATGGGGAGGACCAAAAGGGTAAGTAAGCCTCAAATTCATTGTTCCTCTTCTTTATACTCGTTTCTCACTGTAGAGGAGGAAGGATCTAGGAAATAGTGGGAGCATGGCATGATTAGGATGCAGAACCAAATGGGAGATTTGGTAGGGTTGCCAGCTGGAAGAAAGCACTGAAAGATGAATGGATACCTTAGTTAAAGAATAGAGAGAATGGACATGTGAGACAAAAGGCCAAGTCATATGGCCTTGAGGAAGCTGCAAGACAGTGGTATAGGTTTGACAGGTGGATGACAAAGCATGGCTTTAGTCAGTGTCATTGTAACCATTGTGTTTGTCTTACCAGGTGGATGATGGTTGCTACATTATCCTATTACTATATGTGGAGGATGAGCTTGTTACAAGTTCATACATACAAGGTTTTGCTAAGCTAAGGGTAAGGTTAGTTTAGTGGCATGTCATGAGGAATTTGGAGCAGCAAAATTCTTTGGCATGAGAGACATGGAAGATCACAGGTTGATTTTGTCTCCAGTGGGAGCTGATGTGAATCAGGTGTTGGTGAGGTTCAATACGCAGGATGTAGAATCAGAGCACACCAAGGGCTAGATAGTTCAGTGTCTGAAATCACATGAGGTCTGGTATAGACCTGAGTTTGCCCAAGCAGTGGGTGCTGTTAGAAAGTTTGGAGCCAATCCGAGAAAGAAACACTAGAGGGCAATTCAATGGATTCTCAAGTATCTGAGAGGGACCAGCAGTAGGTCGACATGCTATGCAGGGTTAAGTTATTTTTTGCATGGGTTTGTAGATGCAGATGTCGCAGGTTACTTGGATGATAGGAGGTGCACCACAGGTTGTGTGGTGGGTGGTCTTCAAGATTGATCTTGAAGAGAGATACAAGCCAGGAAATAGATCATAATCACAAGAAATGCATCTCAAATAAAAACATTACAGTAAATGAACATCTCATATATGTAATATGTCATCAAAGTACATGTTCATCATCTACATCATCATAACATCATAAATCTATCTCAAAGTGTACATCTCACATCTTCAACTCATAGGCTAGTATACATATAACATATATAATCAAAACTAGCAAACTTTGATACTTAGGTCCTCAAGGGTCTCCATGTGTTCATGAAAAAGTAGTGTCATCACCACTCTCTACCCATATATGTTTACATGAACTAGAAGCTATATCATGTGACATCGACCTCTCCTACTCTCTAAACTTTGAATATCTTTGTATATGTAGGAACTCTCTAATCACCCTCTCACATTAAGAAATCTCATCTAGGACAATCGAATATCTCACCACAGATACAATCTATGAATGACCCATAGCACCTGATGATGGCCTAGCCTATCCTGGTCCTTATAGTGGTGGAAGAGGAGGAGTAGCTTGGCTTGTTGCTCTCAGACTATCTCTCTCTACTATCACTATAGTCACCTGACCTTGTAAAAAAATCACATGGCCCTGTAGTGTTATAACCTGACCCTGTAGAGCCCCAATCTAACCCTGCAATATCACCACCTTCCCTTATAAGGCTAAAACCTATGCCTAGGCTAGCTCTCAAGCTTTTACTATTGCATCTCAGGCCAACACTATTATATCTTGATCTTGTAGTACTACATCCCTCTCTCTAACTAACCCCTATAAATTTGGTGGTGGCCTCTTGACATCCATCATTAGATGTAACCCTACCCACTAAGTTGTATAGGCCATTGTACACCCTAAGTCCCCAACACCTAGCCCTACTAGTAGCTCCTCAAAATTTGGCCCATCTATCTCATGGAGCAATGGTAGGGGTACCTCTATGTCATCCCACCTATATCAAGGGAAGGCAGGAAAAATATCCTATAGCATCCCAAACTACCTCCTGACCTATGTTATAGGTACCATCTCCAACTCACTAGCCCATCTCCCCTAACCCATAGTGCACTTTGTAATCCAACAAGCTACTCTACCTACCCTCTAAAAATTGGGTATCTTAGATATAGTCTCTATAAAATATCTATAGGGATCAATCCCTTGATCATGTGCCTATAGTGGGTAATGTCTCACACCATGCCATCCACTCAATTATGTACCATCCCCTCTCTCCACCATCTAAAACCAAACTGGAATCCAACTAAGATAGTGCTAGGTAACCTCAGTGGTCATGTCACCATGATGTGCTCATATGCCCAATAGTGCAGTAGATGATCGACACAGAAATTGTATCATCATCATAACCTTAAACCCCATAGCTCTCTATATAATTATACTAAAAATACTAGACCCCAAAAAAAATGGTATGCTATTCAACCATCTATGTAAGCACACCTATCAAAGCAATCAAAAATCTCCCTCCATCCACATCTGGTAATGCATACACTATGATCTTGATCATCATAAAGATGCTTAGATGATTGTACTCCTCATCATCTATATAAAATGGCTCATATGCAAAACTCATAGAGTGGAAAGTAACCTCACTAACATGCTCTCAATACAAAGTGACCATGTTTATATCATGTTACTCTCTTGAGCATGTAAAGAGCTCCTCAACCTAGAGTGGTAACCATAAAATCCTTTACACATCCTCCTACATCACTATCAACTCTTTGGTTGATATATAGAAGGTGTTGGTGGTATGATTTTTGGGGATCAACCAACAATATTGATTACACTTATGAAAGCAATAAACGTGGAATTAAATCAGAATGATAAGTAACTAGAATGATAAATAGCAAAGAACAAGAGATACAAGAAACCACCCTGAAAACTTGTATTAAACTCTTTATAGAAGGAATACAATTGAAGAAACTTCTTTTCTTCCACACCTCTCTCAGATGTACAGATCTCTCTCTAGATCTCTTTCCCTCAAGAGCTCTCTCTCTCTCAAGTACAGTCAACTCCAACAACCTAGATTGATTCACATATACAATTCTGTACTGTTCTCCAACATTCTACAATACACTACAATAAGCTAAGAAGATTTATCCTCATTATATAGAATTATGAAACATGAGTATGCATTCACAACCAATAGTTATGCCTCTTAAACAAGGGCTCTAAAACAGTCTTACTAATAATAGAGACGCAGACTTAAGACTATGACTTAATCCTAACATGCAAATACTTAGTTCTGTCCACTGAAATAGGTTTCTTTATGCACAGGTAACCGACGCCAGTTCTTGCCTATTTGCCTATGACTGACGTTGGACGATTCTTGCTGATGCCAGCATCTCCTGAACTACTCCTGACCGACGTCAATCACTTTTGACCGAGACCGATGACTGTGTGACTCCTACAACATTGCAAAATGCTCCTTTGGTGAAGCTTTTATGCTCCACACCTTAACAATGATCCCACCTCTCAATCAAAGCTATCATCAGAGACACATCCCATGTGACTCGATAGTACCATCATACTCTTAAACCCATGGCTGCTATATGCTCTGACTCATTTGGAGTGACATCCCTCCTCATGCATGTCAATAGCCTCGATAAATAATCTCTTAGTGTAAGCTCCATCCTTGCATGCATCCATACACATAAACAACTCAGGTCACATACCTTTTAATATAATCTAGCAACATTTTTTTCCCTTCTCATTGGGAAAACTACATTAGTTCGAGGCCCTAAATTAGGCTATGTAGGTAGCATTCAGATAACATGGGGTCTTCTAAGGTTAGCTTGGCCATATACCCACATCACTAACTACCCTAAGCTTTACTACCTCTTTTTATCTACCCTAGGCTTAACTACCTCTGTCTCTCTACCCTAGGCCTACCTACCTATCCCAACTCTAGGCTTCATAGCCTATATTCTTAACTCTTGACACTATGACCTATCTTTTAAGCCCTAGACCTCTCAACCTATCTTAACTTACCCTTTTCCCTAAACACACATTTTTAGATCCTTTTCCTAGGTTCTGGGAGAACTACATTGGCCTGAGGCCCTAAACCAGGCTATGTAGGTAGCGCTTAAATGAAACAGGATCTTCTGAGGCTAGCTCAATCATTAGGCTAGTTGACTACTTCCGCTAGAGATCCAAAAATCACCCTTTATTCTATTTTACTACTTTTTAGTAGTCACCAACATTGGCATTAATGTTGACATTGACACATTATCAGGATATGTAATGGCTGATGTTGATAGGAAACTACTAACCTCGGTGTTGTGTCAGTTGACCTCATTGATGTCGATGACTAGTTCGGCCCCAAGGCCGAACAACCAAAATATAAATTTACCCATTTCCCCTAAAAACCTACCCAAAACACTGCCTAATTTATCTTACAACTACCTTAACCTATTTTTTACCCCTCCAATAACATTTTCTACACCCCCACCTCTCATTTAACCTAAAAATTACATATACCAAATCAAACTAGTGTAGGCTCTTACCTCATATCTCTATCTCCTTTTAGATAGCACCACTAGCTCTTATGGTTGTGCACCTCCCAATGGGTCCCCTCCTTGAGTTGTCATCTCAAATCACTCTCAAGCTCTATTTCTTCTCACCAATCACCAAATTGTAAATGAGTTTGGTCAGCCATCGATGTCGGCATTTTTGACCTAGCTTATTGATGCCAGTGCTTACACCTACCAACATCGGTAATGTTTCCCTAGGTTTATCAATGTTGGCACTTTCTATTACCGATATTGGCAAATGTAACTGACATTGGCACCATTATAATACTATTTTCCCCAACACAAAATACCCCAACTTTTCAAACCTTACCCATAGACTAGGGCAACTAAAGATCACATATATCTCCCCCAACCATGATAAAATGACATTAAAGATCACTTAAATCTTCACCCATGTTGAATTTATTTTGAGATCATGAATATTTCCTCACTCATTAACCCTTTTACACCAACGTTGCATTGCTTGTCGTCACCACTTATACCATTTTGCTATAGTTGGCTATTGTGAACATGCAGGTATATTAAGTATTTTAGATTGAAACCAAGACCATCCTATCACCTTCAATCCTTTTTTTTCCAGGGGCACTTCTTACCTCAGATACCTAGGACACGTTAACCATTAGAGTTACAACTTTGATTGTTTTTACCTATTAGCTATCACTTACAAGCTACACTTTGGTTACTTCTATCCAAGTCCTCCTTAACCTTGCTTATTTTTTACTTTGATGACTATATCTCATTGTGTTATATGCATATGGAGCGATGCTCAATTATCCACCATTCACACAATTACCTTTTTATCAAATTGGTCCCTGATTTTGGTTTTTCCTCCATCGATTCCCATTTTGAGGGGGGATATCTCATCCAATACTTAGAGCATCTAACTCATGTTTTTGTCTTACAACATGTTAGTACAAATTACAAGACAAAAAGGGGAAAATTTTGACACCAAAATTACATCACACACATGTGTTTAACTCCCTATATCGAAACCCCCCTTAAGACCATTTTAATAATAATAATTAATCTCCCTAACCCATACTTTTAGTCATCACACATTTAATTAATTTAAAATACTTAATTAAGTTAATTAAAAAATCTTATTGCCACATTACTTGGCCACCACACCCCATTACTAATTCTCCCTTGATGAGTCACCTCAAGACTCGGTCCCCTCATCCTAACTACCCAAGACTTATTCCCACTTCCAAACTAAATTCCTAATCAATTACTTCCTTCCTAACCTCTTATTTTTACCATTTTATATTGGGTGTCACACTTTTCATGAACAACAATAGAAATTAGGCCAAAAGTAGTAAGGTTTACCTATTCTAGGGCTGCCAACATCGATCAACCCATGGCCAATATCAGTGGGATTATCAACATCAGCAATACAAGCCAAACTCCAACCTATAGTTCAAGTCAGTAGAAATTAAAAAAATCAATTCTTACTCTCATTTAGGCTCTTGACATTCTATTTTTTGACATCCAATCTTAAAATCATCCTATATAAGTCAATCACAATCAGCAACTGAGGTCTTAAGGACCAATAGCACCCACTTGTTCTCTCTATTTAGGCATTCAAGTTTGGACTCCTTGTTAGGGATCATCAACCTGGTACTTATCATTTAGTGACCACCAAATCTAAGTACACCACTTATAATATAGGTTGTTTAAACATTTATTATGCTATTCTTATTTATATATACTCTACATTGCTTTACACACTTCTAACTATGCCCCATGAGGGAGGTATAAATCTTCCTCACTTATTTCCCCTTAACCTGACAATACCAAACCTACCCAAGACATAATCTCTCTCTCATAACTCTCCCAACCTCCCTGACCTAATCTAAACCATTTTTCAAGCTCAAAAAAACCTTAATAAGCACTTAGATAATTATTTCCCCTATCAACCTTGGCAACCTAACTGACGTTGGTCAGCTCACTACTAACCTTGATAATGTAACCGATATCGGTCATCCCCTACCAATGTCAATGACTGTGGATTCACTAGCCTCTTCAAAACCTACCTAGACAACTTCTAAAACACTAATAGAGTACCTCACCTACACCCTATCACTCTCTGCTATGTACAAGTTGTTAATAATGGTAATCTTATCTCTTTTTCACTCTCTCTTTACCTCTCTTTTAGTTATTTATTATACTTTTGTCTCTCAAAAGTGGACTATCATCTCTAGGGAAGTTTCATACTTTCTAAAATAAGCACATAACTTAGAAGCCCACTCACTTATCTACTAACAAACATCTTATGGTAGTGTTTTCTTAATTGTAGGTAGTCTTCCCCATCCAAAGAGGAGTGCTCACAATGTCTGGATATGGCGTGCAAACCAAATTCAGGTTCATTCTAGTCACTTATCCCCATCCTTCTTTCTATTTTCCTTTAGACTTAAAATAGACAAAATTTAGTGAAATAATGACACTATTAAACCATCTATATAGTCACCTGAACATCCACATCCTTCACTTGGAATAGGTACCATTGCTCATTCCGTTGCTCACCTCAAAACGTACCCTTTTCATTGGGTAAGATTATCAGCACCTACCTGCATGAACTAATACTATATAAAGATAAGAGGACCTAACATGGAAAAATTTTCATGATGTCTTACCTTATATATGTGGTCATGGGTACCATATATAGACATAATGGGTCTCTTTGGGATCCAAATCTTAAATATATCAAAAATATAATATGTGATGTTTATTCATATATATGCATATACAAGGAACATATTGAGAATTAAAAAATATTTGTATCCCCAAGTTTGGAGGGAAATTCATGAGGGACCTCTACCTAGAATATATAATAATATCACCAACACACTCATGTCTTTTGGTGACTTTTGGCTATATTTGTATTATACTATGAGAATGATCATTGGGCATAGGGTTGATTCTCTATGCCTCCCAAAATATGTCCCTAACAAGGTGGATAAACAATAAATTCCCTATAATTTATGGAAGGGGATTGATTAAGACTTAAGAAAAAATAAGAACACCTTTCATGGCTCCCATATCATAAATAGGAGGATGTGTTACACCTTTCGTAGACACTTCAAAGAGGTTGACAGTGCTAGGAAAGCCTATGTCTTAGCTACCTTGCCCCATAGGGATTAGGACCCCCATGATAGAGTGTAATAACATGTTCACAACCTAGGTATTCACTACAAGCATTAGCCCTATGACCATGACTTCTTATTTTTCAATGTAAAATATGATGCCAAGGTTAAGGAAAGGAATAAGACTTCTTGAATAAGTGAGGACTTTCTCAATGTAATTCAAGTAGATCCTTCCCTCACACTTGAGAAATAAAAATGCATAATCCCAACACTAGGGGGATGGACTTATTCAAATATTTAGAACAACAAACCTTTCTAGCAACTACAGGATCAAATTCAATATGCCTAAAATCCACCCATTATAACAATGGTTATAGAGAAAGAGCAGGGTGAAAGTAAAGCTTTATTTACTATAACACAAATGGAAGAAGAAAATCCTCAAGTTTAAGTGTTCATAGTTAAAGTGAGGAAAATAAAGTAGGAACATATAGAAGAAATAGTTCATACAAAGGATGTCTCTATTGGGAAAGAAGAGGAGCTTTTTCTTTGAGAATCCTCTGATGAAGAAGACCTCATACCCACTGTGGAAACTTTGGCAACCATAACATCTAGTGTGACAATCCTTTTTCCTTTACAAGTTCTTGATCCTTTGACTGAGAAGATAACTATATGCTATAAGATAAAATTCAAGGTAGGAAGGCCTTAGGTGCAGTCCAAAAAGGGACTAAGTCAGTAGGCATAACCTTCATTTAAAGGCAAGCCAAGGGATGAAGTGGATGAATAAGAACTGCAATAAGCTAAGGTTTTGACCTTACAAGGAATGAAAGGAAAGGCACCCCTTCAGGGTGACCAATCAGGTAAAGGTGTTCTACCTACTACTCCGTTAGGCCATTCTCTTATTATTACATTACCATTTATAACTTATTTTCTTGTTGTGTCCCTACATCATTTTGGACCTATTTCCAAAATCATTGTTATATTTACTCCTTTAGTTTCCACCTCTATTTCTATTATTACCAGTCATCCAAACACCTAATTATTAGCATCCTCTACTCAATTAATATCACCTATGCCTTCCTTAAGAATAATAAAAACCACATCAATGGTGGCCACTAATAAAACTCCAAAGAAGACATTAGTCTACATTTTCCACCTAATACCACATTTAGGGAATGTAGATTAGTTAAAAAAATCTAGCCTACCATGCCCAGCCAACTCCTAAGACTATGCCTATAAAATATGACTAAATAGAGACACACCTAGTAGACCCATCATAGTTGACGATTCCAAACTAGGCTAAGAAACTAGTAGCATTAGCTTATAAGAGGTCAGACCTGAAGATAACTAAATTACTCATTGTGAGTTCATTGTTTGATAAGTCTACTGGCTTTGTGCAAAGGGTGATGAAAAGAAAGATAGAGGGCAATGTTGGGCGAAGCTTAAATTTAGAAGAAAGAGAAGAAATCTATTCTCTTTCTAAGAGGTAAAATAGGAAGACATGTCACTCCCCTTTTAATGAAGACTTTAAGTCCTATATGAAGCCTACATTGATAACAATTCATGAGGGTACTAAACAAAAAATGAAAGAGATGGATCAAGAACTAGAGAACCTCAAATAACAACAATAAGTAATCCATGCTCCCTCTGAGATTGAACAAGACATTCAAAATGTAGTCTTGAGGCTGTATGAAATATTAGACACTATTGGTTCTTTAAGGGCATAATTGGCCTCTCAATCTACTCTAATAATCAAATTATTTAAGGCTCTAAAGGAAGATTAGAACAAGTTGAATTTTTTGGTTTTGTATACCCCAAATAAGGATTTCATCCATCTAAACTTGATATCACCCCTAGAGGCAAAAAACACATTGAATTTAGTGGTCATCAAGACCTAAGAAGCATGATAATGGATAAAATTTATTGACGCTTTGATCTCAAAGATAATTGAATTGGAGAAGCAGGAAATACAAATTTTTAATGAACTGGAGTTGACACATGCATGAGATGGCATTAGAAAGTTTGTGGCAGGTCTATTTTTGATCAAATGCTATAGTAATCCTCAACTAACTTAAATTAGAGTGTGCAAGGGTTAACTTTTGAAGACATTGAGTCTACGTTAAGTTTTGCAAATAAGAAGGTTATCAAAGTAGAGATCTTTCAAGTAATATTTAGAGATATAAAAGTTGAGCATGTAATGGATAAAAACATGAGTAAAGAGGATGAATAGACCATCACTTATTCATATGAGTATAATAATGGTGTAGCATGTTGTGGGATACAAACACTATCAAGAACTAGAGGCTAAGAATAAGTTTATCTTCACTACAACTAGTAATGTATCAAATGCACTAGCTTCAACTTCCAGTTTATCTCAAGCTACCACTTTAGTGCCTCCCAAGACAATAAGTAGTGCAATGTAATCAACAAACAAGCCTTAGTTAAAGGATATTTTTGTATACAATTTTTCATGTAATATTAATTATAACTAACTGTAGTTGGCTATGCTTCATTACATTTATGTTATAATTAACTGAATTGTTTCTTTAAGCATGCACACATTGCATGAATATTGTAATTTATAAGTAGTAACATGAAATATTGCAAATTATAATTGAACTTTGGTTTTGTTTATCTAAAAATTTAATATGAAACTTTGATACACATGGAGGATGAGTTGATCCCTTCCCCAAGTCTTTACATACATGTAAAACCCTCTCTCAAAGGGTTGGAGTTTTGATCAATATAGGAAGAAATCAATCCATTGATTGTCATGCAAGTGTGTTGGTTATCTCTTCTCCCTTTCTTGTGTTATTAAGATTTTAACTTTCTTTGTCTATATCAATTCAATAATTTTGAAGTGAGAAAAATCTACCGATGATATTGGTTGTTATCATTTATAAGTATTAATTATATATGTGTAATAACTATTAAGAGTTAGTGAATTTCATTGATTTTAAGTAATTAGTTTAGACCATGTTGGCATTCTAAGGTGTGCAGGAGTATTTCCTTTTGGTATAGTCTTATAGGTGTGTGTTGTGGATACTCTAGATATATTCTTGGTGTGATTTGTAATCTCTCAACTAAGGGTGTGTAATAGCAACTCTAAATAGAGAACCTTCAACTAAAACCACTAATTTTTTTACATCTACTTACCCAGACTACTTGTTCATGAGTGTGAAATAGTTAAAAATGGTAAAAATTGGTTTTGGAGATACTCATCCACCAAAGAAATAGCCTTAGAAGCTACCATTTGAGAACATAGGACCTTCTTCTCTGCCTTACTTTTCCCTCCTTTTTGAATTTCTTTTAAGATCTACCCATTTTAGACACCTAAATTTCATTTAGTTATGAAATGCACTTAAATCATTTAATCATTCTTCTTAAATTAATAATTAACATTTATTATTAAAATCAGATAATTGATTAATTCAAACATTTCAAAAAATGTCAATTATGCACCTTTTAATCTTTATTTTAATCATTTCAATCTGAATTTCCCACCTATTCAAACCTCTCCCACCTTTTTATCCCTCATCCCATCCAAAGCCATGAAAATTTCCACCTCTTATGACTCCTCCTCTGATTTGTCAAGCCAATTGACTAAGTCAGCTAACCAACCCCTCTTTTTTCTCCAATAGGTTGAAACAGTCTTCATCCTCATGAATGAGGACTCATTATCAACCATTGATAATTTAAAACATTGAAAAATTCCAAGTGATCCTCCACTGTTGGATCCTTTTTTTAGGCTTCTATAAATAAGCTTGTAAATCCTCATTTTCAACCATCACAATAAAATCCCTTTTGAAGTCACAATCATACTCACAATCGTAATCATATCTTTTGCAAGTAGGAAATCTTGCATCTAAAGCGAATCAAAGAAAATCAAAGTCATCCTTTTGCACCAAAACACTACCCATTATTTATTTTCATTGGAGGAGTGAGCACCACATTCTTGATAAGAGCAAATCAGACTCAAATCGTAATGAAAGATTCTTGTATCTCAACTATGAAGTTTTGATTGTGGTTTTTTGCATTTGTTTCCCTAGCTTAGAATAGTTCATTTTCTTTGCATATAATTAGTTCATAAACCCGTCATAGATTAATTTTACACCCATCCAACCCAATTAGTATAAACTTATTTTAAATTTCACTCATCTGTTGATATATGTAGTTAAATGACCTACATGTTCATCCTGCTATTCCACCAACTTCTTGTTTTAACCATATACATGCAACTCGTTCCCTAGAGTGAAAAATCATTTCCATAGAAATCCTAAAATTTTAAAGGCTACCTCATTCAAGTTAGATGGTGTGTATAAAACTCACATCAACAATCTTTATTTTAATAGTTTTGTCTTTATCACCCTTTTTAATAAGTTTAAATAGAGAAACTTTTTGTGTTTTTATAGAGTATGGCTTATTTTAGAAGATGAACTCTAATTATATGATAAATAGTCTATAATTTAATAATGATTATCTATCATATAGTTCTCCAATTCATAATTAATTGATTGGTATGGTTTGTAGCTTTTACTACTTTATTATTATCTTTTTTTTAAATTAAGTTGATAATTTTTAGTCTCTAGATTATGTGTTGATAACACATGTATTAATGCCTTTATAAGGATATGTTTTCAACCAAAATATAAATGTTGAGAGATTATCATATTCAATCATTCAATAAATATCATCAATTAGAATTAAGTTTTAAAAATTACTAACTTCATTTTTTTTAGAAACCTAAGACAAGTTTTAAAATTACTAAATGATGTTTTTTGCAGGTCACTCTTTAAGATTAGAAATCAAAAACTACTAACATCATCTTCTCTCCAAGTTCATTTGTCAAATCACATAAAGAGTCAAAAATACTAATGTTATTATTTTTGTAGGTCACGGGTCAAAAATAAAAACTATTAAAGCCATTTTCTCTGTAGGACTATTTTTTATAGAATATAAGCTAAAACTCTTGACAGATCAACCCTCAAAGATTAAATTTATAAAATTTCAAAACTATTAATGGTGTGTTTGATATGGTGATCGGTCAAAATTTAAACTAATCAAACTACTAATAATTCATTTTTCAATTTGTTCAATCCCAGACTTAACTAAAACATTATTTTTTATCATTTATTTGTTTTTCTTGTCAACACAATAAATTAATTGGGTTAAAGAAATTTTAATTTCCTGAGTGTCTGCCAAGGGCTATATTGGTTTATGCTCTCATCCTTGCATCCTTATGGTAATTCTAAGAGGGCCAAAAACCACTAATAAACTCTTCCCATTTTTATTTTTAGGGTGCAATACGACCCTATAAGTGATATCCATTCACTTTCCATTAGTCTATAGAGATCGGTGATGTGGATTTCATCACCACACTCTATGTTATGACAGAGTATAAATATCAAGACATCTATCATTAGGTATTAAAGAAGAATTACACATAAAGGGTTCCATGAAATGAGGAGCATATTTGCTCCAATATGTAAAGTAGTTAGACAACATCCTACATGGATTTGGGCCCCACCATACCTAATGTATATTAGGGACTCCATTAGTTCCTATATAAACCTATAATATGGCCTTCAGTCATAACAAATGACTTACTATCAGAGTCAGTATCAACTCCCATAGTGACCATTATGTGTAAAGGAAGTAGACAAGGTTTGGGAAATTATATAATAGGTTACTAGCCTACAGTGTCACCCATAAATTCATTATATGGTATAGTTTTTGGCTTACACTCCTACGTCAGTCACTAAATTTAGGTTTATGTCTTATGTGTGTCATGTTTGAGTGTTGTCAAAACTAGTATTATTTGTGAACCAAAACACCTAAAACCACTTGAAAACTAAAAACACTAGTTTTAACCTTAGAAAAACCTAATGTTTATCCAATTCCTTATATTTCCACAAACTAAGTACTATCCTACATTCATCATTATGCATCTAGTTTCCCACCTAAATCTGACACATAAAACCATCACTTAGATACCATACTCCTTTGGTTATATCACCAAAACATGCCCTCAAAACATTTACACTACTTCATCATATCCACATCATCACCTCGATCAAGTCAATTAAGTTACTAGAGCTAGTCCCTTTCTATTGCATAATATCCACTCTATTATCACCTCTAACCATCTAGTCACCATTTATATTTCCATATTTCTAGCACCTATCACCTTGTTAGTTTTCAAATTCAGCATTCATCTTCTTATGAACCTATCACCCTACTAGATTTGAGATTATCACCCATTTTCATCTTGTCATCTCGATAACTCAAAATTTGGAAATCATCAATTGTCCATCACTCTAACAGTTTAAACCCAACATCTATTTACATCTTGCTAGTTTACACCTTACTAATAGTCCCTATTCTAAAACCCTTGTTGTCATCTCAAACTAGCTCGTCACTACCTATATTATCGTATTAATAGCACCTACTACTCTATATATTTTTAAACTCAGCATTCATCTTCTTATCATCTCAATATTTTGTAGGATTTAAGATTAGCATCCATCATTATCTTTCTAGCTCACTAACTCAAAATTTGGTAATCATCAATTCCCCATCACTCTGCCAGTTTGGATCCAATAATCATTGATATTTGTTAGTATATGTCATAATCATAGTCTAAATACTTGACACATGTATCCTAAATAAAGATATACTTATTTATCCACAACTTTTCAAACTAGCTCTAATTTCTTAAGCAACCTTGCTCAAATGTTTCCTATCACATCCATTTGGCAGCTTCTAAGCTAATCACTTTCATTCAATCGACCTCTATTAATTTAGTAAACATATAATTTTTACCTACCATCATAATCTAAATGGCATCCAATACTCATTCTTGATCCATTAAAATAAGAAAGTATCTAGGCCAACAAATGACCTATTAGAAACCTTGGGTGAGTAATGTATTAATAATGAAGAAAACCAAAGTGATATCACACCCTGGGGGGTAATGAATATAACTTGAATAACTTTTTGGATAATGATAAAGAAAATATTAAAAAATATATCAATAACCATAAAAAATAACTACTCATAGACCTTTTTGAAATTGGAACCACATTACCACCAAATTTTAATGTGGACCTTTTGAAGAATCTTATCCAACCTCAACCCAGTATATCTCCCAATCCTCTTCCCATTACACTAGAAGAAGAGGAATACCAAGAATGGGTCGATGTTGAATAAGAAGATGAAGAACTATACCCTCTACCTACTATCAATACCAATAAGGTTGAAGCTATAGACACTCCTTTTTTCCACTTTTATGTCTAAATGGACACTAAAGTGACTTATTATAAATAAGCCAAGTTAAGCCTAGAAATCACTTAAATGATTTTATTCATCAACACACATCACATGCATCTTATAATCTACATTAGTATATCCTTAATTATGGAAATTAATTATACACAATCATCATCTTCTTCTAATTCATCTCTGATCACAACCTAGCAAATTAACCTTTTTGACCATGTGTGAGGAATAACTTGTTAAAATTCAGAAATGGTAATTAACTTGAGTAGGATTGCTTAATCGGTTAAAACCAATTAAATGCATAGGTGAAAATCCCATGGATAATTAATTGTTAATTTCTATTTTTATAAATCATAAATCTAGATTAATGACATTACACAAATATCTAAAATCATGTCACCCTCATGACATCATCTTTTGTGAGTTGTCAATCACTCATAAAATATCAAGCAAATATCTAGAATTGTGAGCCATGCCTATTAATTAAAAATATTGATGGATTTTTCCCATCACAAACCTAACCATGGTTAAACTAAACCTAACCACACTTGAATTAGGGTTAGTTTTGAAGTCTATAAATACAAGGATTCACCCATTATTCAATAAAGCTTTTTTTTGTGTAAGGTTTTATGCTAAAATACCTTCAAGAAGCTATTTTGGTGTAATTTTATGATACAAAAATACCTTTAAAGACCATCTTTGTAGTGTTATATTGCTCATTTATTGAGAGAGCCAAGCCAAGCTCAACATTATTGTTAGTGGTAAAAGGTAAATGTAAAACTAGTTGTATATATGAGAATGTCCTATGGTAATTCTAGTTGTATTCTATTTGTGGGTTATTAGGAGTTGTTACAGGAATCTCTATGTTGGTTATAACTCCACTGAAAGCAATATGGAGACTATTCTTAGTGTGGTAAATCTAGAAGTTGTAACCATAAGAATTAATGCCTATAAGTATTTTTAAAGAATGTAATAGAAGGTTGGATGTTGATGTTGATGTTTACATGTATGTGAGTAATAAAATTATGATTGTTATTCTCATAAATCTTTCACACAAAGTATTAACAAAACTAGAATTTGATCTATGAAGTATACCTTGTTCTAAACCCTAGTATTAAATCTTTTATTATAAATTCTAAGTATTTATATGATTTTATGGTATAATCACAGAGTTTTCTATGTTTTTATGAATCTTTCCTTCATTATATTGCTCTGATGCATAACTTTATATATCTATAAGTAGTTTACATCATACGTTGAACCATTAAATAAATGTAATTCTTTGTGATAAACCTTGCCTCTATATGTAAAGTATTGATTAAACCATCCTATAAGATTTTGATGCAAATTCACATACTCTATCCCTATAATTATCATATTCAAGTGAAACCACGGAACCTCAGCTAACAATGGTGCAGTGATCATGGATATTTTATTATGGTTATTGACCTAAAGAGAGGTGGAAAGTTGGTTGAACTAGAAAACCACTAAATTTGTAGAGAAAGAAGGTTGAAGAATTGGGTGTACTCTAAGGGAGATTATACAATAAAACCTCTATGGTGAAATTTATGAGATCTTATGGTCTGAATTAGTGAGCTTGCTATCTGATTGGTTGGCTCAAATTGAATATCACAATTTTTTACCACAAACAGGTGATGTCATTATGTGGACTAAGGGAAAGATAGAATAGTTACAAAATTTGGAGATAAATTGGACTCATGTAATCGATCATTGGATAGATTACACTATTAAAGGATATATCACTCTCTTTTTAGTTCAAGGATATTTATCCTTTCAAATAGTGATTAAACTATTTCTCAGATGAATCAAAGGAAAATGCCTGCAGTGACTCTCGACATTGATCAAAATGTTAGTTATAGAAAAGCCCATGGTTCCAACTCTCGCTAATATGGAGTAGTCACTTTGAATATATAAGGGTGTGTATGAAATAGGGGAAAATGAATCAAAGATGAAAAGATAAAGTTTGAACCTAAGTCTAGCATGGAGAATCTAGAGGAAAAGGATTAGAAAAAGATTCTAGAGTTAGAAAGAGAGTTATGACAATATAAAAAAAGGAATAAATAGAGTAAATTTCAAGAAAGTGTGAATAAAAGGAGGAAGAGTATTATTGATGATTTGGATCAGAGGAGACAACAAGGAGAAGGTTAAAGTGAAAATAAATAAAGTGAGGAACCAAAGAAAAGTAGAGATAGAGCACAAGGAAGTGATGAGGATTTAGTATGGATGAAAGAAAAAGGTAGAAGTATATAAGTAGAGAAGATGGGTAAAAGTTCATAGTTTCTAGAAAGGCCATCCTAGAAAGAAAATTAAGGATTACCTTATAGTCACAGACATAATACAAGTTAAAATTTTGAGAGATACGTATTTGGAGGTAAGGATGATTTCCCAAGGAATCACACATCCCCTGAGTCATATTTTTTCAAAATTATAGTAATTCACCTATAATTTTAGATGACAACACTTGGCGATAAAATGTAGAATAATTATATATATAAACCTTAGAAGCATAAAAGGTTACATATCATAAAGTTGTGTAGAGTTTCTCAGACCAATAAAAGAACATAATAGGATTTCTTGCTATAGAGATATATCCCCAAATCCTTACATAGGCTAAATATTTCATTACACAACTTCAAATCTTAGAAGAATAAGAATAAAATGATGGAGATATATCTACAACTACCACATCCACAAAACTAAAGGAGACATCATAACCTCTACCAGATCAGGAGCCATCTCAAATTTCATAGAAGTCTCTAAAACTACAACCCTCCTTGATGTCAGTCATGACACAATAAACTATGATACCTAAGGAAAGCCCCGTTATGGAAGCTCAATTGGGTGGTTTTATACACCTGACTCCCTATGATGGATTTACAGACCCTGAATAGTACTTACTTGTAACATGAAATGGTAGGCAAAAGTAATCACCGATCATAATATAAATAAGTTTTAATTTATTAGTGCTTTGGGTAGATGCATACTAGAATTCATATTTAGTAAAAATACAACCATGTTAGGAACTGGATCATTATAGAGTTTATGGTTAAGAAAATTTAAATCCAAATAATTTAGGATTTGAAGGATATCTGACAAGGACCATGGGAGACCATTAATAATTATGATTAAATATTATCTAATGTAAATAACAAATTAGAATTATTTTGGAGAATAAAGATAAACTATTTTGGTTTGTATAGGGTTTATGACCAAGGATCAGATTTTTCATGGCCAAAACTTAGTTTGGAGATAAAGCAGATGATAGAGCTATTGTGATTTAGGTGGATTAGATTAAAGAGTAAGGGGATGTATTTGCACCATCATCAAAGGTATAAAGTACCTTACAAACTATTTTGATCATATTGGTCTAGTTTCATGGAAGGGTTGAGAGACCCAAGTTAGATATATGGTGCATAGAGTGTGAATAATAAGGAAATAATAGAAATGAATGCCCTAGGGTTAATATGGAGTTATGCTTGATATGCAGAGTGGTGGGGCATACAACCTCATAGTGTCAACTTTTACAACAATACTTTGAAACTCCATTGAACATGTATTATAAATTATGTAAGTTAGTTACACATGATGACAAGGATTGTCAGGCACTTCAAGAATTAGAGGACATCACTAATAATGTATTCATGGTTATTGTGTAGAAAACCATAGATAAATCATAGGCTAATCCTAACTGGGGGAGAATTTACCAGGGTAAAATCCCTTAGTGACACCTTGGGTCCCTGAAGTATAGAAATAACCTCAGACACTGGTGGGTCCCCTACCTTCTACACAAAACTAGAATATCACCTCACAGAACTTACCAAAAGTGACTATGAACTACACATATCAAGATCTATGGAATCCTATGATTCCTCAAGCATTTAATTTAGGATGGGCCCTAAACCCACAATAACCACAAGTGGTCAATTTTAATGAATATCCATAATAATAAGGATGAAATGTGTCACAAAAAATTGGAAATTTTGGACAATAATAGCACCAACATAGATGGGGATTTTAGGGGGAAAAAGGAGGATATAGATGAGGATATTGAGGTAATGTACAAAGAGTTTGAGTAAATAATGGGCCTAGGCCACCCATTCATTATTATCTCTGTGAAGAACTAAACCATGTGCAGATAAATTATCTTACAAATCGTTAGAGGCAACCTTACTATGCATATTAAAGGGTGATAGAGCAGCATAATACAAAATATTATCCAGTCTTAGAAAGATAATAGAGAGAGAGAGACCTGTTATAAATGTTAACATGATTTATGCACAACTGAGGGAGGATGCCACATTATAGATAGTAACTAGACAATAGCGTGCAGAATAAGGGTTACCTCCATTGTAAATGCCTAAAGAATTTGGTATTAAAAAGGCATGACTAGACTGATATCCCAAACCTACTACTAAAAAAGGCTTGATGTAAGAATCTACACAATTTTTGAACACAATCTAGCAGCAAGATATGAATAAAGGGGAAGATATATCTTTTGATGCATAAATATGGGCAAATAGTACATATACTAAGATATGATGGAGTTTCCACTATGATAAGGGATTTAATGTAACTCCTTAGTATATTATGTAATGAAGATATCTCCTATAACATCATGAACTTACTCCATAATTTATTGGAATATGCATATAAAGTCTAGTAGTGAATAGATAAGTTGGTATGGTTTGTAAAGACAAAGAAACATTGGGAAACTGATGTGATGATGGGCATAGAGCTAGCTAGGTATGAAATACCCAATGTTATATTCAAATTTTAAATTACTATAAATATGATCCACATATCCACTTAGGAAACCTTGGGAATACCTACAGAGCTATAGTCATATGATGCTCAATGTTGCAGACTATATAAGAATTGAACTATTGGTTGCCTGGAGGATGTAGAAATCAAAGTCGTGAAACTCAACCTACAAGGTGACTTTTAATTGATCTATATGAATAAAAATGAAACTCACTACCCTATGTTGATAGGTAAAATGTGGGCCTATGATGGGTGTATGACTATGAATATAGTCATGAATTAGTTATATATTCATCAAGATGATAATATCATTGGCATTCCTCTAAACAAGACTGAGTCTAGACCTTACATCATTCCAAAAGAGATAGACTCACCTTATGTTAGTGTTAATTCCAACTATATGAAGATCATAGTATAAGAAAAGTAGAAGGCTCTATGAGCAATAGAGTACAATTTCCTCTACAAAAACACTATTCATAGACTTAGATTCTTAATGTAGAATGACTCTTGGGAAAAATGGGATTCAATACCCTAGAGATCCTTTAGAAGGTTGAGTAAGATGTGCAATAAATGATGGTAAGATCTCTAACATGATATGATATATATTTTATATATCAAATGGGTTATACTGAGTAGGACTACATAGAACAAAATTCATAGGGTGTTATAACAAAATTCATAGGGTTTTCTCTCATGGGATATAACTTAAATCATTGAAGACTCAAACACCCATGTACTCAACTGGGCTAAAGGAGATCATGAGCTATGACTTTTGTGAATGGTCTTTGTAACTAAGTGCCAAATGCTCCAATATTTTTCTATGGAGGATATTGGAAAATTCATCACATGATTTTAATAACATGTACTAGATGAGAATCAGAGGGTTAGCACTTTTGACTATGTGATGAAGGGGATTGATGCGAACTAGTAAGCCATCTATAGGGATACAAAGTTAACATGGGAAGAAGCATGTAGGCTACTAGTATATTTATTTTAGTTGTTAGAGATTATCAAAAGAGACTGGCATATCTATTGAGAGGGTGAATGCCCAAAATTACATGCATACAAGTGTATTGAGGTATGGATGTCTGAGGATATCACTCCTAACTACTGGCCACATAGTTTCAACTTGACCCTATGTATTTTTCCTATAGTATGATACATCCATCAGAGGCAAAGAAGAGAAACAAAGAATTGGGCACAAATCCAAGCCAATTTCATCAAAACATTCATCTTTGAGAGTGAAAATCCTTAGGTACAAATCACTTTACAAAATATGAAAACCTTTTTATGCCATGGAATAGTTAAAGATTTGCCATTGTTATGGAAACCTGGTTCGTGTGAAGCCATAGTGAAAAACCCAACACACATTCTACAGATTCAGTAAATTGGCCAAGGTGAGGGCCAACCATGGATTTAGCGCTACCATAAGATACAAGAGGAGGAGGATCAATCCTTTAGGATGGAAAACAAGGACTACATAGATATAGGGGATGTTTTTGAACTAGAGAGAGTTGGAGCTTCTATTAGAACTAGTAACTGAGGAAATAAAGGAGGAAAAGCTATGACATATACAATTTTGAGAATGTGAAGGAGAATGGATACTCTATGACTTCATTCTTGAAGAATAATACATGATATTTCAAGAACTATAAAAGGAACACATAGTGAATATTGGCATAGAATATCGACCCAAAATGGTACATGTCATAGACTATTATATGTAAGATGATATCTTAGGGGTTTTACAGATACTCCAAGACTATTAAGATGTATTTCTTACCACTTTGGTAAAATTCAAAGGTGTTTATCCTTCTTTGGAAGAGATGCACATAGCATTAAAGGAGTGCACATGACCAATCAAGAAGAGATTATATAGGCCAAACCCAAAAATGAAGATGAAGGTGAAAGCTGAAATAGAATGCATGTTAGAAGTGGGCATTATCTTCCTGGTTAATAAAGGTGATTGGGTTAGCCCTATGGTCATATAGATGAAGAATATTGGGGAGATACACATCTATGGATACTATCGTATAGTTAATAATTCTTATGTCAATGACCCATGTCTTATTCCCTTCATAGATGAAGTTTTAGAGGTTATCTCAACACATGAAGTGTTCTCATTCATAGATGGATTCAGTGGTTACCATAAAATACCCATCATAGAAGAGAATAAGATCAAAACCAAATTCATAATAGAATGGGGTTTATTCAATTATAAGGTCATGATATTTGGACTCAAAAACACACCTATAGTTTTCTCTAGAGCTGTGTTGACTATGTTCAAGGATTTCATCCTTGACTTCTTAGAAGTTTACTTAAATAAATGGGTACTATTCTCTTTGTTCAAGGAATATTTATCATAACTTAGGTTAATGTTAGAGAGATGTAGATCATTGTGTATAGTGCTAAATTTGAAGAAATATCTATTTTTCACACCTTTTGGTGTATTATTAGGTCATGTCGTGTGTAGTGAGGCATCATATTTCTATGTTATTTCTACCATATAGGCCTATAGGTAATCAACTAACTACCTCTTTTTGTTTCATTCTATCTAACCACATGTACTACGTAATGACCTAGACATAAGCATGTGATTTTTTTAAGTTAAACATATATACCATAAATAGATTACACCATGAGAATATAACTAGAGATAATATATATACTCAAGTTTGATAACACTAACTACATATTACATCATAAATCATTGATCTCTAACATCATAAGTATATGTCATAATGTGAATATAAAAAGTAATCACATTAACTCAGCGATAACCGATACAAGTCTACAGCCACCATTAACAATATAAAATAATAAGTAATTACAACTCCTCATGACAATATTCAATGATAAGTACACTATACATATAATATACATGGTTCCCTTAAAGAATAGTTCCCAAACTCAAGTATCTATGGCAATCTCAAGTGTCATCTCAATAAGTAGTATTGTTATGGGGAGGGAGAGCATCATCCAAACATTTTTCCACATCAACCACAGACAAATGATCCCCCACACTATTCCCATTAGGAAATGGCCCTCCCATCATGAATGAGTAAATAGTGATGACATACAAATCCATAGAGACAAGTAAGTAAAAATGTCCTATATGATTTCTAAACTAAACATGCAGTGTATCATAGAAAATCATTCTATTGCAAGATATTATGAAAACATGTAAATCAAGCTTATGAAATGATAATGTCTCACTAAATATTCTTTGGCCCAAATTTTTATGAATCATAAATAATAATGATAAACTAAGTATGAGATTATACCATCAAGGTATACCCTATGTTTAAACTACATACTAGCATTCAAAAAATATGCATCGTGATGTATCTTTATATGCTAAATATAAACAATAGTCATACATATTAACACTCTCATAATATGTACCGCACACAAGTATTTAATACTAAACACATATTTATCTAATAGTCAATCAATCATTTTTAGAGGAATAAAATTTTATAAAACCCATTAATAACATTCTTTTAAACATCTCATTCCCTTTTATAGGGGACTATCTCCATGTGAGTATAGCCTCAGTCCCATGGACCTTATGAATTATTTCAATAGTATACTTAATTATAAGTATAAACTCAATATATGAGTATTTGGAAACACTCTAATTAATCTTATAAGATACACAATAGTTAATTAATTTGATAGTTATAGGATACACTCAAGCCATGATAATGAACTAGTCAAAAACAACACAAAAGACATATACCCCATTGTATTTAATATACATAATCTATCTATGCATACGCCCTTTTATGTATTAATACACCCATATTACATATATACACAAGTTTTTTAATAGTATATAATACACTATCCTTATCATGAGTTACACTTTAGGTTGTACTTGAAATAATTGGTCTTACAAACCTTGCAAAACAAACCTATCACATAGAATATAATATTATACACAAGTTACATATATATGGTTTAGTTACGATGTGCTTATTGAGAGAATGGGTGAATCATACCTATTGGTGAATATTTGTACAATGGGGTATGTAATTTTGGGTAAAAACTATGTCAAAAAATTTATGAATAATAAAACATATCAAATGCATGCATTCAAACCCCTAAAAAGTATAGCAAATGCTAGTTTGGATTATCTTATGTTGGGTTTATCTATAATTTTACTATTTTGGGAATAATTGGGGTTTTATTCATAATTTATTTAAAGGGTTTGGATTGATAAATCAGTAAATAAGCTACTAGTTTGTGAAAGTTATTTTTAATTAGAAATTTTCTAAAAATAGTAATAAGAGGGAAAAAATAATACTCAGCTTAAACTTTGTTGATCCAATCGAGATAAGGTATGATATTCACTGTGAAAGCCTAAGACACTATCATAAATTGGATTCTAGATTTCATTTTCTAATTAGATAGAAGCATCGAAAGTAAATAGGAATGGTAGTGGCACTATAGTCCTTATTTGGTGTTGATGTCTTGAGGATCTGAGCTTTCTAGATTTTATTTGGTAAGTTTGTGCGACATTGTCTCTAAATTTGTGAAGCCGCACTATCAATAGTGCTCCCTGTAGATCTAATTTTTTTCATTTCAATGCCTTTAATTTACTTTAATAAAACTTTGGCAAATAAAGAAAAAGGGGTTAGTGTGTGTAAGATACACTAGACGTGCTTCACACCCCATGTGTGGGCACACTACCTACATGCCAATACTTCGAAGAGGGATCAAGCCATATGTAGTTCTCCCTTTGAAACTGCTTGGTATAATTTTGATATAAGAATGCAAGGAATGCTAGATTTAATATGGTTGAGGATGGCTAGGGACTGATGCAGAGATTTAGATATGCTTAGGATTATATTGGATGGTTGTATGCAGAGAATAGGAAGATTGCTTGAGTGGTTTCACTTATATTTTTTCTTGTTTGATAATATTTTCCAACCCCTTACCAATGATCTTTGAATGAGCTTTTATAGGGATCTATTGGTCATAGATTGAATTTTCTCATGTTAGTACCATAAGGATAAGGATGGGAAACTAGAAGTAATTGACTGTTGGGACCGAAAATAAGCTCAAACAATAGCACCAAAAGTAGACCTGAGTGGCATTGGTGTTATTATCCCAATGTAGCACTATTATCCTAGGAAGATGAGACTTGGGGGGATAGATTGGTCATAAAAGGAGGGTCTTAGCTCAACTATGGTCAAGTTTGGAAGGCTACAAAGGATTGGGAATCAGTGAAAATAAGCCTATCAGGGTCATGAGAGTAAGCAAGAGGGACTTACGAGTTGGGTGTCATTATCCATGCTCAAGTTACCAATTTTTGCATTTTATATGACTTCATTTTCCCTGCTTTATTCTAGTGATATAGAAAATAAAACTACTAAGATAAAGGAAAAATAGAAAGCATACCTGAACTTACATACAAGGGTGAAACTCATGAAGCTATGTGATGTTGGGTGTGCATAGAGAAAGCACATTGTGAAGTGTAAAATCTACAAGTGAAAACAAAAGTAGATTAGTTCTTACTAGATATGCTATATCTAAAATAAGAATGTAAAAAGCTAGGTAAGAGAGAGAGGAAGAGAAAGGAATGAATACACCTGATTAGGTGTGTGAATCAATTAAAAAAAAATTGTGTTACTGATTGATGTTGGATTATGTTGAGTAATACTGGAAGGTGTTATACCAAGAGTAATATCATGAATAGAGCTGAGTGCTCAATTTCTTAAGAGTGTCTAAACAATGCAAAGGCTAGACCTTTGACTCCATCATCACCCACCAAGTGAAGCTAGGTGGTCATGCATGTTTTCATCAATGTTTGGACTATGTGTCCAATCCCACTGAATAGGTGGCTCAACAATACAAAGGCTAGCTAATCCTTTGGCTCCATCATTGTCCTACGAAGTGAAGCTATAAAATGATACCAATATTGAATTTGTGTCATATGAGATGGATTTTGAAGCCCATCAATATATTGTGATCTAATAATGTTGGCATGAATAGCCAAATGTATGCTAAAAACTAGGCCACTTTTGGCCATTCTAAAACTGGTACACTAGGCTTATATGAAAGCCACTCGAGAACTTAGGAACTTGAGAAATCAAGAAATCAAAAGTTAGGCTTGTATAAAAGCTAAACCAAAATGATGATAACCATCTACAGATGGAGTAAGGCATGAAACTATTGAAAATTCTTGGGTAATACTTGTTACCTTTTGAGTAGCCCTTATTCAATTTTTCATGAATTTTCCTTAGGCAAGAGTCAACTTATCATTTTTCCCATTATTGGTCATACCTTTGTTTATTAAGTCAGCTCTTTATTTATTTTTTTAAGTTCACCCACCTATCATCTTTTGTGTGTGAAATTTCTAAAGAATTGAACCTTTGAACTTGAACCATTCTCAGAGTTCAATTGTTCAATAGGTTCAATGATTCAATATTTCTCAAAGCGAACTGTTTGTCCCATTGTGTATTTCAATTATGACTTTGAACCTTTTGGTTGAACTTGAACCCTTTTTTGAGGTTTAAGAGTTCAAAGATTTAAGAATTCAATACTTGATGTTTTGTAAGGATTCATTTTCACTCAGTTCCCTTGTATAAATTAATGTATCATTGAACCTACCACTTGAACCTCATAGCAGAGTTCAATAGTTCAACGATTCACTATTTCAAAGTTCAAAGTTTATTGAAAGGTCATGTGACTATTGGTCAGTCTGTGTAGTTCATCTTGTATCTTTAAACCTTGAATTTGAACCAGATTTCCAAAAGTTTAATGGTTCAATGGTTCAGTGACTATACTCTCATCTCACCTTGAGGCTTTCTCTAAGTCAAAATTAGTGGGAGATTTAGAGGAGAATATATCTGAAACTCATTATAAAGTAGAAAGTTTTAAATTTTCATGAGGTTATAGATAATCATTACTCATCAAAATCATGCATAAAAAATACTTGCTATTAATGTATATGTCAGAGTTCATGTCTTATCAAGCATTTTTAGCACGTATTATTTTGGTTTAATTATTCGACCTAGTTAATGTCTGTATCAAGAGATAATAAGTCAAATTTAGCAAACAAGCATATTAGGTGATGCAAACAAGAATAGTATAGGTGGTATAAGACTTTTATTGCTCAAATTTGTTGTGATTTTAGATACTTTTAAGGTGAGTTTTATTCTTACTATAAGCTATTTCCATTACTTGGTTGGAAAGAAGAATCCTTTTGAGTTTATGGCATTGTTTAAGAAGTTCAAAACATTTTTTTTTCATTATATCCTCCAACTTGTAGCCATGAAATCTGCATGTCTTGGTTATGAGCATGGTCCTAGTCTCATCTGTTCTCTTCCTAAAATTGGGGATACCTCTCTAGTTTAATATGACTTAGAAGATTTTAAGGAAAGGGCTAGAAATCCTATGTCAAATCTTATGATGTTGAAGATAGTATAAAGTGGCTTGGTCAAAGCTACGGCCTTTTCCATGGTTATACAATGCCCTAAATTAGTTTTTAAATGTATGAATATATATGAACCTCAAAATAGGTGCATCAAAATTGTAGATGGTAATGTTTTACTTCATATCAATAGATAAACCCTAATGTCTATGATGAGAATTCCACCCAAGGAACCATATTCTAACCTCAATATTACTTCTTCTTATGGTTATTTTTCATTAAATAAATTAATTTACAAGAGCGTGATCGTAAGGAATTGGTTATTGAAATTTCAAAAAGGAGGTTCAAGACTGCCCAGACCATTAACAAGAAATCGCATGATTCCATAAGTAAAAGATATTGTAGTGTTACTACACAAGCTAAAGGTCAATGCTCAAGAATATTATTAGGAAGACTGGATGTACTTTTTCATACAGGTGATCCTCTAAGGAGAGCAATATTTAGATTGGGAAAAAATTATAGCTAAATGTTTGCATCTAGGTATAAGTAATTATTTAGGGAATAAAGATTTTTATGTCTTCATACCTCTTCTATTGTTTGGCATCTACAAGACAATGGGTAGGGCTACCTCATGCACCCTTTGTTGAAGACAGCAAAATTTATGACTATTACTCACAATTACAAATACATAATTTCTATGAGAATTACAGGAGAGTTAATGATGTTTTTACCAGGAGAATGACTTATGAATTAGCAAACAACATCAATAAAAGGTTATCTGATGAAGATATCTAGCTGATCAACATTTATGGTAGTTTTTTTAATCAGTTTTTGAAGTTCACTTATATCAGAGTTGGGGGTTTTGATGGTGAACCTTTGAGGTTACCCAGGTATGTTTTTGACCATTTTATGTTGATAGAATTCTGCAGACAACTAGCACATGTGGATAAAAAATTCCTAATGAAAAAGAAATTTAGTATATCTTTTCTTATCAAACTTAGATGTTATTCATGTCAGTCAGTATTTGATGCTTTCAATTTATAATTGGATCTTAAAAAGTTTAATTTTCAATACTTCATGGCTAGATCCCAATTTGATAGTAAAGGTTTTACCAAGGATAACTTAGATCTTGGAATCAACAACAAAAGAAAAATAGTACCATTTTCTTTGCCATTGGAGGACATGATGAGTAAGTGTTTAGGAAAAAATCCTAAATCTAAGAAACTAACAAACAACATCCAGGGTAGACATTGACCCTAAAATAGGGAACTAAAGTGCAGAAATAGCTCGACCAAGAACTAATGAGGAAGTTCAAGATCCTATAATTTAGGATTTTACAATTGAAAAGATAGCTCTTAGGACTGAATCACATGCCACAAATGTGCATCACCTTGAAGCATCCACCAAAAGGATAGTCAATAGAACTTGGCAAGATGAGAAAGATAAAAGGGAGTAGAAATAAACCGTACGGTCAATGGCAGAGTACATCGATGCCACTCATAATCCAGATCCATAACCTACTGCCCAACTGCCCTTATCTTTTGATCCAAAATCACTTTTCAATCAAAAGATGATGGACCAAATACACAGAAACAAAATTATTTCTAGGGTATTTGATGATTAGTTGGATGGCATCATCCAGAAAGATATGGAATACATTCATAAATTGAAGAATCTATATGATCTAACCATAATTACTATTGAAGACTTAAATACACAAAATGCTCTATGGATAAAAGATGAAGGCAAATGGATGAGTGTGATGAACTAAATTGATGAGGTATAAAAGTATGGGATAGCAAAGTTTTTGTCAGAAAAGAATTTGACAAGTTTGGATGAAGATGTACTGTATGTAAGTAAGAAAAACATTAATTGAAGGAATTCAGTATCCTAACAAGGGTGAATTGAACTCACAAAAATGATCAAATAAATAACTAAATTCACTCAATCATTACATCATGATCTATAGTGTATTAATGTAAAATAAATAAAGGATGATGTAAAAATATAAAAGGACATCAATACTATGATTTAATCTTTCAGGGAAAAGATCAACATCATTAAAGAAAGTGACAACTTATTAAATAAAAATTTATCTCATATTTCAAAGGTAAAGTCACTTCTTTGTAACTACATTGACACACTCCCAAAGCACACACAGACTATGGAGAAAATTTGGAGGGAAGAAAACATCTGGAAGGCAAGATTAAAGCACATCAATATTCTTAATCTCTCAAAAATCTAGGAGTTTATTACAGTATTTTAGGAGTGGAAAGCTCAACGTGCCTACCCAAATGAACATAACAAATCTAGAGATTCTAATCTATCACTTCAGCCATGATCTTACTTACATAGTTTCTTTTATTCAGTTATTCAATTGGTTTTCTGTTTAAAACTTGATCTTTAAATAAATTTGTAAAAACTAAATCCCGTATGGGTTAGAATTACTTTAACTCTAGTTTAGTTTGAAAGATTGGTTAATTAGGGAAACTATATATATATATATATATATATATATATATATATATATATATTTAGTTGTTAAAAATGGATATAGAGAATAGTGAAGAAAAAGGAGATAAGAAATTTCAGAATTGAACTACTATTGTTTATAATATATATGATGTTTGTCTGAAACATTTTTCATCTATGAATGAAAAGGAGAATCAATTACTGCATACTTAGATCTATGCATTTGATTATTTGAAATTGGGTTTTATGTATGAAATCTTAGTTCATATAGTAATTACTCTTTCATTAGACAATTCATTGTATGTGTTTTATCATTTATTGGTTTCGAAATATATATATATATATATATGATTGTTATTAAAGATAGAATCTATGTATTATATTACCCACTGTTATTATAGAAAAGGATATCACATTCATAGCATGATTATGTATGGATGTTATTTAGCTTTTAAGCACAAAAGTGTATCATGATGATTAGAATAATTTGAATTCATTGAAAATCTTAAAGGGAGTTGTACCTTAATACAGAGGGGAACTATTCTTGATAGTTCACCCATTTTTTATTTGACTTATTTTTTCTCAAAATAAGAATGGTATTGAGTCAAAATAAAACATTTTTAGATATGGACAAATCTGTTAGCCAACAGTTTTTGGCAACTCTGTTGGGGATTGAAATTGAAATCTTTACTGAAAGATTAGTGGCTTTAATATGAGGAAACAATGGTGCTTCCACATGAAAATATAATTCCTATTTTACAACCTAATCTTGGTTTTCAAGATGAGCAAGAAGATATAATTGGTCAGTTAAATACTCTTACTTGGCATACTCATCAAAATATTGATGATTATAGGATGGCAAGTAGAGTATTAGATAAAGAAGAAGAATTGGCTGATAATATGAGATTCTTGTTACTCAGGCAAAGGAGGCAAGTAGAAAATGCAGCAAGGAATAAAACCACCTGAATTTCAAAGAGATTAAGAATAGCATAGAAGTTAATATATATAATATCATAAGCTGGATTCTAGAAGATACACAAGGTCTTTGAGAAGAGAGGGAATTGAGGATTCTACTTTTCAAACATTACAAAGACTAAATTTTCCTTATATTCCTACCCACATTAGAAAATCTATGAGCAGACCTTATATACCTCCTAAACCCTCTACATCCTCTATCTATCAAGCATTAACTCTTTCTGGTACTATCTTTCCTTCTACCATAATTTCTCTTCCAATGCCTAACCTTGGGGAGCAGCCATAGGACCTCTAAATTTAGGGGCCAACCTGAATCATTTACCTAAAAATGCAAGGAAAAATTTACCCAAATTTAATGGAGATGGAAGATAATCACCAAAGGAGCATGTGAGTGCTTTTGTAGCAGCATGTGGTGTGTTATGCATGCAACATCAATATTTAGCCACAAGGCTTTTCATGTAAACTCTAACTGATATTGTAACATAATGGTTTTACCATCTAACTAATTCCTCAATCACAAACTAGAATTATATGAAAACTATGTTTGAAAATAGGTTTAAAAGCATAAAATATGAACATTCCCTTCTTGCTCAATTAACTCAACTCAAGAAGGAGATACATGAACCCATGAGGGAATTTATAGCCAAATTCAATAGAATTGTGCACAAGATTCATACTGCTAAAAGGTTGACTACTGATAATCAAAAAAAATTATTAATTCTATGCATCCTGATATAATTTTTTATCTCAGAATAGGTGCAATTGTCAATTTAGCAATCGCACAATCATTGGTAGTTGGGTTAGAGGATGATCTTATTATGGCTAGAAAATGGAAGAAAGAAGTCCAAGTACCTAATCTCAACCCTTATCCTCTACAGATCATGTGGTTCAAAGACTATTCAATGATATGATTGCTCTAAAAAGATAATTACCTAAGACTAGTACTTCATTCCAGCAACCATATCAAAATATTAGCAGGAGAAATTTTAATCAACAGGCAATGCTGGCAAGACATTACCACTTACATCAGCACAACCAAGGTTGATTATTGAAGCTCCTCTTGGAAGAGGTAACATGTGTGCCTTTCATTTAACTATTCATCATGATGGAAATTCTTGTCTAGAGATGCTTAGATATGCTCAAATGACTACTACTCAAGATGTGTTAAGGGAGATTACTAAAGAAGAAAGGAACTTTGAGGAACCTGGTGACTCTAAAATATATTTCATAGAATGTGAATCAGATTCAGAATGAGGAGGTGAAATATTGGTTACTCTTGAAGACCCTTCATGTGTTGTGCTTACCAGAAGTCAAAAGAATCTAAGATTTCCTAATACTCAAGAAGTGCCCATTAAAGGTAAGGAACCTCTTATTAGAACCTCTAATACTAATGTGAAGACCCAGGAAAATAAATTGTTATATGGAAATGATCGTGAGACTTCTTTTGATATTTTAGACTTCAAATATCCCCTGCTAAATACCTCAGGTTGAAACCCAAAGAACTTGATAAATATGTCAAAAATGGCCCTACACAAGTTGAACTTGAGAGTCAATTAAATGTTAATATTGAGTCTCCCATTGCCCAATTATTTACTTCTCCACTTGAATCACCTACGCATACTCCTAGAATGACCCTTAATTCATCTTATGATACTCTTTATATGGCTGATATGAAGCCCAACCTATTTTATGTTTCTTTGTTCATAAATGGTCATAAACTCAACAATTGTATCATAGACTCAGGTGCTTCTAATAATATAATGCCTTCTTTTGTATCTAAAACCTTAAGCTTATCCCTTACAAAAACATTTGGTAAATGTTACTCTATGGATGGCAAACAAATTTCTTTGCTTAGACAAATTAAAGATGCACAAGTTTCTCTTATAGCCTATCCTGATAAAAAGGTAAAGTTGATATCTTGGTAGTGGATATCCCTACTAGTTATGGGATGTTGTTGAGTAGGAATTTTTGCAAAGATTTGGGTGGGTAGATTAAATTGGATTGGTTAAAAGCTAAAATTCTAGTGAGAAAGCAGAAAGTTAAGCTAGAACTTGAACCTAAATGCAACTTTACTGTATACCCTTCTGATGATCCTAAGTCTCAGATTTGATTTGAAGAATGTGAATTTGATATCTATTTTCTCTCCTCTGAAGACCTAAAGGAAGAATCTATCCCAAAGTTTGTTCATTCAGATGATCTATGGACCATGTAATTTGATGGCAGTTGTGCTACCATTGGTTCAGGAGCATGGGTTGTGTTGATCTCACCTAAAGGTGAAACTTTTTCTTGCTCTTTCAAGATAGAATTTAAAAACACTAATAACACTATAGAATATGAGGCTTTATTGCTTTGGTTAAATGAAGCTAAAGGAAAGCGTGTAAAGATGCTCAAGATAAGAGGAGATGTTGAATTAATTGTCAAATAAATGAGAGGCATTTTTTTAGTTAAAAATGATAGATTGAGACATTACAGAAATAGAGTTTGGGATGAGATAGAATATTTTGATGCCTTTTCTATTGAAGCAATTCCCAGAGACCAAAACAAGCAGGTAGACTCTCTAGTAGTATCAACTTCTCTTCTTCTCCCACACCTCAATTTCATAAGGGATTCATATAAAATATAACTAGTCTATCATCCTAATGTCTCAGATAATGTTGAAAATTGGCAAGTTTTTGAAAGTAATAAATAGATCAAAAAGTTCTTGGAGAATGTTGAGATGTTCTTGAGGACTTATTTTGAAGGTTCTGAAATAGAATGTAAATAATTTAGTCTTGATCTAGGGATCAATTCAAAAGATGATGTAATTTAATTAAAAGGAAACAAAATCCCTAAAGGATTAGTCTCTCTAGAACATTTGTTCACTAGACAAAATGAATATACTAAAAGCAAACTTACCTAAAATCCTAACAAAGTGGAGGATTATGATAAAATCAACATTGGGAGTGAGACTGATCCCAAATGGATCTCCATTGGTAGGTGTTGTTCATTGGAGGAGAAAAGAAAATTAATATATTGATTAGGTATAAGTATGTCTTTGCTTGGTGCTATGATAATCTTAAATAGTTTAGACATGGGAAGTTTTAGCATCATATTCCTTTGAAAGAAAATGCAACTCCATTCAGGTAGAAGCTAAGAAATTATAACCCAAAAGTTGTTGAGGCTATCTTTAAGGAGATTGACAAGATGTTGAAGGCTAGGATTATTTATTCAATTCATCACTCCACCTAGGTGGTAAACATTGTTCCAGTATGCAAAAATAATGGAGAAATAAGAATTTTTGTTTGACTTCAGGAATTTGAACCAAGCCAGTTTAAAAGATAATTATCCCTTGCCTATGATGGATCACATCTTGAAAACTATTGTTGGGTCAGAAATGATGTCTATGCTACATGGGCTCTCAAGTTATAACTAGATAAGTGTGGCTCTAACTGACCAACATAAAACTACTTTCACTACACCTCAAGGAACTTTTGCTTATAACCATATGCCCTTTAGTTTGATTAATTTTGGTGCAAATTTTCAATGGGTGATTAATTTATCTTGATGATTTGACTATTTTCACTAAAAAAAGGGAGGATCATCTGAAGGATCTGGAGACTATTTTACAAAGGTGCCAGAGTCATGGGATATCTCTTAACCCTAAGAAATCAATTTTGTATGTTACAAAAGGAAAGTTATTGGGACACCTAGTTTCAAAGGATGGAATCAAGATTGACCCATAAAGAGTTAGAGCAATACAACAACTAAGTCTTCCTTCTAATAGGACTAGAGTTAAGTCTTTTTTTGGCCAAATTAATTTTCTTAAAAGGTTCATTCCTAATTTTATTGAGATTAAAAAACATATTGTGGGAATGATGAGTGAAATTCAAGCATTTGCATGGAATGAAGATGCTAAGAAAGCATTTGAAGATATTAAAGAGGTCGTTGCACAAACACCTACTTTGGTAAATCTTGATTTCCAAAAAGATTTTGTTATTTACTATTATGCTTTAGAACATACCATGTCTGGTATCTTGTTACAAAAAAATGAATTAATGTAGAAACCCCAATAGCCTTTATGAGTATTCCTATCAAGAAGCATGAGCTTAAATATTCTTTGGCTAAGAAACAAGCTTTCATTGTAGTAAAGGTTGTTAAATGATTTAGATATTATATACTTCATTCTCATTTAGTTGTATTTATTCCTAGTTTGGCTATGAAAAACACTCTAACTCAACAAGATATTGGGATGAACAATAGAGCAACATGGGTTGCTAAAATTTAAGAATATGACTTGGAGATTAGGCCAACCAAATTAGTTAGAGGTCAAGGTTTGTGTAGATTGATAGCCAAAAGTAAGGAAGAAGAAGAAGAAAAAAAATCTATTGTCCTATTGGTGAGCTTACAAGATCCATGGTTCCTAAACATGGCACATTATCTTACTTATGGAGACTATCTCAGTCACTAATCCTCGAAGGAGAAAAGAAATTTGAGGTTAAAATCATCAAAATATGTCATTTGGTGTGATGTCCTATACAAAAAGGGACTAGATGGAACCTTTCTGAGGTGTGTAAATAAGGAATAACAATATAAACTTTTAGAAGTTTTTCATAATGAAACATGTTGTGGAAATTTCTCTTCTTCATCCACAGTATTCAAAATCCTTAAAAATTGTTATTATTGGCTAGGTATGTTCAAAGATGCATATAAATGGGTGGCTAACTGTGAAAAATGCAAAAAAAATTTAGGAAGATCACAACTTGCAACATTTCCTCTTAGACCTATCATTATTGAAGAACCTTTAAAACAATGGATATTAGACTTCATTAGGCCTCTTTCACCTCCTTCAAGTGGTGGTCATACATACATTTTAACAACAACAGACTATTTTACAAAACGGGTTGAAGCAGCCCCTCTGAAGAGAACCACTTCATAAGTGGTATGTAATTTTCTCAAAGAAAATATACTGGTATATTTTGGTGTCCTAAGAATATTTTGGTAGATAATGCTACCAATTTTTCTTCAATGGAACTTATTTCATTCTGCTATGAACATAGTATCTCTCTTTCTCACTCATCAAATTATTACCCTCAAGGGAATAGATAAGCAAAGTCCAGTAATAAAAAATTTATAGCCATCATGAAAAAATTGGTGAGTGATAACCCCAAAGATTGGCATAGGAAACTATACAAAGCACTTTGGGCTGACAGGGTAACCCCAAAAAGAGCAATAGGAATGGTGCTTTTTGAGTTGGTTTATGGGATAGGAGCACAGTTATCATTACCTCTAGAATTATCTGTAGCTAAATTACAAAATGTTATTGAAGATCAATACTTTCAAGATTATTTAGAGAAAAGATTTATGTACTTAACTAAGATTGAGGAGGAGAGGAATAAACTATTTGATTAGATTATTGCTCATCAAACCAGGGTTAAAAAGTTTTTTTATCAAAAAACTAGACCTAAAAAGTTCATGGAAGGAGATGAAGTATTGCTATGGGATAGAAGGAGATAACCTAAAGGAGCACATGACAAATTTGATTCAATTTGAAAAGGGCCTTTCAAATTCATCAAGTACTTGGTCCTAATTATTTTAAATTGGAATATATGTATGGAGTTGTTTTACCCCTATCCTATAATGGATAAGATCTTAAGTTGTATCAACTGTGAAATAGGTGTCCCTTGTTTTGTACATAGCCTTTCCTTTATTGTCACGTGTTGTGTTTTCCTTTCCTGATTTTGGATTGTCTTACTTCTTTTCTTCTATCTTTGTGTCTCAGTTTATGCGTAACCAGATTTTATGAGTTCTCTATATTTTTCCATAAAATGCAGTCCCCAATCAGAGCCAATGTTACCTTTTGAGTCACCCTTATTCAATTTTTCATGAATTTTCCTTAGGTAAGAGTCAACTTATCATTTTTCCCCTTATTGGTCATACTTTTGTTTATTAAGTCAGCTCTTTATTTAAAACACAATTTCACCTGCCTATCATCTTTTGTGTGTGAAATTTCTAAAAAATTGAACCTTTAAACTTGAACCATTCTCAGAGTTCAAGAGTTCAATGGTTCAATAGGTTCAATGATTCAATGTTTCTCAAAGTGAACTGTTTGTCCCTTTGTATATTTCAATTATGACTTTGAACCTTCCAATTGAAACTAAACCCTTTTTTGAGGTTCAAGAGTTCAATGGTACAAGAATTCAATACTCGATATTTTTTAAGGACTCATATTCACTCAATTCCCTTGTATAAATTAATGTATCATTGAACCTAATGCTTGAACCTCATAGCAGAGTTTAATAGTTTAATGGTTCACTATTTTCAAAGTTCAAAGTTTCTTGAAAGGTCGTGTGACTATTCGTCAATCTGTGTAGTTCATCTCATATCTTTGAACCTCAAAGTTGAACCACATTTCCAAAATTTCAATGGTTCGATGGTTTAATGGTTCAATGACTATAATCTCATCTCACCCTGAGGCTTTCTCTAAGTCAAAATTAGTGGGAGATTTAGAGGAGAATATATCTAAAACTCATTATAAAGTGGAAATTTTTAAATTTTTACGAGGTTATAGATAATCATTACTCATCAAAATCATGCATAAAAAATGCTTTCCATTAATGCATATATCAGAGTTCATGTCTTATCAAGCATTTTTAGCATGTATTATTTTAGTTTAATTAATCAACCTGGTTAATGTCTGTATCAATAGAGAACAAGTCAAATTTATCAAACAAACATATTGGATGAATCAAAGGAGAATAGCACAGATGGTATAATATTTTTGTTGCTCAAATTCAAAGTGATTCCAGATACATTTGAGGTGAGTTTTACTCTTTTTACTCTTACTATAATTTATTTCCATTACTCGGTTGGAAAGAAGAATCCTTTTGAGATTATGGCATTGTTTAAGAAGTTAAAAACTTTTTTTTTTCATTATATCCTCCAACCTGTAGCCATGAAATCTGCACGTCTTAGTTATGAGCATGGTCTTGGTCTCATCTGTCCTCTTCCTAAAATTGGGGACCCCTCTCTGATTCAATATGACTTAGAATATTTTAAAGAAAGGGCTAGAAATCTTGTGTCAAATCCTATGATGTAGAAGATAGTAGAAAGTGGCTTAGATGAAGCTACGGCCTTTCCCATGGATGTGTAATGCCTCAAATTAGTTATAGAATGCATGAATAGATATGAACCTCAAAATAGGTGCATTAGAACTATAGATGGTAATGTTTTACTTCATATCAATGGACAAACCCTAATGTCTGTGATGAGAATTCTGCCCAAGGAACCATATTCTGACCATTAAAAAGAAATCACATTATTTTAGAAGTGAAAGATATTGTAGTGTTACTACACAGGCTAAAGGGCAATGTTCATGCATATTATTGGGAAGACTGGATGTAATTTTTCATACAGGTGATCCTCCAAGGAGAGCAATATTTAGATTGGGCAGAAATTGTCACTGAATGTTTACATATGGGTCTAAGTAATTTTTTGGGGAATAAAGCTTTTTATATGTCTTCGTGCCTCTTCTATTTCCTAGCATCTACAAGACAATGGGTAGGGCTACCTCATGCACCCTTATTTGAAGATAGCAAAATTTATGACTATTACTCATAATTACAAATGCATAATTGCTATGAGAATTATAAGAGGGTTAATGATGTTTTTACTAGGAGAATGACTTATGAATTAACAAACAACACCAATAAGAGGTTGTCTGATGAAGCTATGTAGCTGATCAACATTTATAGTAGTTTCTTTATTCATTTTTCCAAATTCACTTATATCAGAGTTGGGGGTTTTGATGGTGAACCTTTGAGGTTACCCAAGTATGTTTTTGATCATTTGGTGTTGATAGAAGTCTGCAGACAACTAGCACATATGGATAAAAAAATCCCAATGAAAAATAAATTTGGTATATCTTTTCCTATCAAACTTGGATGTTATTCATACCAGTCAGTATTTGATGCTTTGAATTTAGAATTGGATATTAAAAAATTCAATTTTTAGTACTTCATGGCTAGATCCCAATTTGACAGCAAAGGTTTTGCCAAGGATAACTTGGATCTTAGAATAGGGTTTCCACATATTCCTCAATTAGAAGATTATTAGGAGAATTGTTCAGATGAATTTGAGGTCAGAAGAAGACTGTGGTCAAATTTCTCCCTAGGACAAATAATTACCCTTAATTTAAATATGGACATTTCTAAAAATTTTGATAATGAAGAATAGGTGACTAATCTGCAATTTGAATAGATAAAACAATCACCTATTCCAAAAATTGACTGGGATAAAAATGAAGAAGATAGGATTATTGTTAAGACCATCTTAGTCATAAGAAGAACCAAGAAATGGTTGAGGGAACAAAAACTAGAGGGATCTCAAAATAAAGTTTCCCAAAAATGTACATCAATAGTTGAGTCACCATCTCCAATAAGCTCCTCTAACCAGCTTATTGTTATCTATGATGTAGGTACTTCCAAGTCAAAAATTGGAAGGGATCCTATCATCAAAGAATCTAAGAAGGCCCTTAAAACTACTCTACCTCCTTGTGCCACCAGATCAAGGACTAAAATCAAGAGAAAGAGTCATATTTTTTTAAAAATTATTGTGGATTTAAATTTTGAAGAGGATTCAGGAGAAGCAATAGGTGATAAATAATATGATTCACCAATGGCAAAGGAGGTTAGTGTAAATCAACAGATAAATATTACTTCTAATTCTTCCAACTTGATGATTATTTCAAATGTGCCTTCTGATCAATCAAACCCTGGTAAAAAAGTCTCAGCCTCTGCACCCAAGTGGCTAGAAAGCTTAATCAGCAACAAATGGAAAATAGTACCATTTTCTTTTCCATTGGAGGACATGGTAAGTGTTTAGGAAAAACTCCTAAATCTAAGAAACTAAAAACAACATCTAGGGTGGACATCGGCCCTAACACAAGGAACTAGAGTGCATAAATAGCCTGGCCAATAACTAATGAGGAAGTTTAAGATCCTATAGTTTAGTATTTTACAATTGAAAATATATATCTTGGGACTTCATCATGTGCCATAGATGTGCTTCACCTTGAAGCATCCACCTAAAGGATAGTCATTATAACTTGAAAAGATGAAAAAGATAAAAAGGAGTTAAAACAGACCTTACAGTTAATGATAGAGTACATTGCTGCCATTCATAATCTATATCCACAACCTATTGCCCAACTACCCCTATCTTTTGATCTAAAATATCTTATCAATCAAAATATATTGGACCAAATACATAGAAATAAAATGTTTGCCAAGGTATTTGATAATTGGTTGGATGGCATCATCCAGAAAGGAATGAAATACATTCATTAATTAAAGAATGTATATGATCTAACCATAATTAATATTGAAGACTTGAATTCATAAAATGCTCTGTGGATAAAATATGAAGGCAAATGGATAAGTGTGATGAACCAAATTGATGAGGTACAAAAGTATGGGATAGCAAAGTTTTTTGTCAAAAAAGAATTTGACAAGTCTGGATGAAGATGTACTGTATGTAAGTAAGAAAAACATCGAATGGAGGAATTTAGTATCCCAACAAGGGTGAATTAAACTCACAAAAATTATCAAAGAAATAATTTAATTCACTTAATCATTATAATATTACCTACAGTATATTGATGTAAAATACATAAAGGATGATGGAAAACCAGAAAAGGACATCAATACTGTGATTTAATTATTCAAGAAAAATATTAGAATCATTAAATAAAGTGACAAATTATTAACTAAAAATTTCTCTCAAATTTCAAAGGTAGAGTCACTTCTTTGTCACTGCATCGACACACTCCTGGAGCATGCAAAAAAGATGGGGAGAGGGAAGAAAACATTTGGAAGGAAAGAGTAAAACACATCAATATTCCCAATCTCTTGAAAATCCAAGAGTTTATTATAGTATTTCAAGAGTGGAAAGCTCAACGTGCCTACCCAACCAAACACAACAAATCTAGAGATTCTAATCCATCACTTTAGCCATGATCTTACACAGTTTCTTTTATTCAGTTATTCAATTGGTTTTCTATTTAAAACTTGATCTTTAAATGAATTTGTAAAAATTAAATCCCATATGGGTCAGAGTTACTTTAACTCTGGTTTAGATTGAAATATTGGTTAATTAGGGAAACTATATATATATACACACAAATATATATATACACATATATGTGTGTGTGTATATATATATATACATATATGTATATGTATATGTACACACACACACACATATGTATATATATATATATGTATATATATACATATATATACATATATACATATATATATACACATATATACATATATATATATATACATATACATATACATATATATATACACATATACATATATATATACACATATACATATATATATATATATACATATATATATATATATATATACATATATATATATATATACATATACATATATATATATATATATATATATATATACATACACATATATATATATATATAGTTGTTAAAAATAGATATAGAGAATAGTGAATAAAAAGGAGATAAGAAATTTCAGAATTGAACTACTATTGTTTACAATATATAAGATGTTTGTTTGAAACATTTTTCATCTATGATTGAAAAGGAGAATCAATTATTGTATACTTATATCTATGCATTTGAGTATTTGAAATTGGGTTTTCTATGTGAAATCTTCTTTCATATAGTAATTACTCTTTCATTAGACAATTCATTGTATGTGTTTTATCATTTATTGGTTCAGAAATATATATATATGTTTATCTATTTGCTTATTATTAAAGATAGAATCTATGTATTCTATTACCCACTTTCGTTATAGAAAAGGATATTGCATTCATATCATCATTATGTATGGATTTTAGTTAGCCTTTAAGCTCTTTCTGGTTAAAAGTGTATCATGATGATTAGAATAATTTGAATTCATTGAAAATCTTAAAGGGAGTTGTACCTTAATTCAAAGGGGAACTATTCTTGATAGTTCACTCATTTTTTTTTAACTTATTTGTTCTTGAAAGAAGAATGGTATTGAGTCAAAATAAAACATTTTTAGATAAGGACAAACCTGTTAGCCAACAATGTTAAACTCAAAAAGAAAGAAAATAAATGTGCCATGCAGATTGCCCTCGATCACTGGTGTTTGAAACATGGATTCTGATCTATAATTTATACCAACTACCCTATCTAAAATTGGAAGTGAGATCCATCATGCCATGCATTATGCCCCCTATATCTAGATTCTCTAAGAAAAACTATACTAAAACTACTGATTCTAATATGAACTATAGCTGAAAAAATTCTAACTGAACTTACCTTTCTATCTATTTTTGTAAAATTTGGTTTTCCTATTATTTGGATAGGAGCATTGGAAATGGATAGTAATGCTACTAGCAATGTAGTCTAATCCCAGTGTTATTGTCTTGGGCTAAATCTAGTGACTGTTATGGATTCCTCACTATCTACTTGGTCTATTCTAGTTGGTTTCATGTTTAGTTATTGTTTTGGGTGTTCTAAATGTTATTATTTTGACTGTTAAGAGATCTAATCTCTGAGACAAAACCCTATTTATTATCTCCATTTCTAAGGGTAGGAATGAATACCCTACAATGACTACCCTCAGAAAAAATATCTTTGAAAGTGTGTTATTCTACAAAGATACATGATATAGCATTGATAATTGACAAGTTAACTCAATATATAGCATGGTTTGTATTGAGAGACTGTTAGATCAATAGAGGTATGCCTAGATAGATATAACAATGTAAGAACATATGCAATGTATTGAACTAGAATGTAAAGTTTGGTTAGTTTTTAGTTAGAAGGATGGAGTATGATGTCCATCATGACTCCAAGAAAGTAAGATAAATGCATGATGTGTATCATGACATTACAAACAAAAAGAAACAAATAATAAAGAAGCACTCAAATCAAGAAGCAATAAGCATACAAAAGTTGCCAAGGGGCTAAGAAAACAAGGGACATGGGAACATGTCATTCAAATTGGAAAGCAAGCATATAATGCATGTTCAAATGCCACATACATATATAATTGAAACAAGCAAGGTTGACATGAAATCCACAATCACATGGAAGAGTATAGACAAAAGACATTGTAAAATGTCTTAAGGCACACCCATGAATAAAAGCAAAGGACATTGGTAAATGTCCTAAGGCACATATAAGAGACAAATGAGAACTAAGAAATGCAATCACATCAAGCTAATACTAAGTAAGAAAGGAAAGCATGTAAGAAATTGGAATTACAAATGCATCTAACTAATAAAAGAAAGAAGTGAATGTATGCAAGATATGTATATTACAAGACTAGGTATATGCTGAGAAATACTCAAGTGTTATTTACTAGTGAGTGTCGATAGAGTAATCTATGTAATCAAGTAATGTACATCAACATGATAACTAAAATTTATAGTGTATGGATGGTATAACTTGGATGGTGTAGCTATGTAGAAGATGCCCCCAATGGGTATGTGTATCAATGTGTGTCTTGATGTAGAAGTAGTATTCCCCGTCAATGGGTAGAGTGAAACAATCAAAGATCTAGATGTCACTGCACACAATCAAAGAAGATCAAGTGAACTATGGTAATGTAGATAAATTGACAAATAATAGCATAGAATATAAAATGTAAGTATATCATGATAGTATAAATGTGAAGCATGGATAATGCATACAATCAAATTATTTTTTGTGTTTTTATAGTATTTGAATTTTTTTGTGTTTTCAAATGTTAAATTATTTTTGAGTTTTTGAAATATTTGAACTATGTACAATCAACCATGAGAAATTATGTACAAGTAAGTTGGGAAAGGATGATACTAATTGATGAGTCTCATGGGAGAATCCCTATCTTGGTGTCCTATATCAAGGAGAGGAATCATGCATGATCATGAAGCATGATGGAAATACTGAGACTATGGATTTAAAATCTATATATGTTATAAATTCTCTAAAATATCTACAGTATAAATTGAGTGTAGGGTCCCCCTATGACTCTGAGAAGTGGATGAAACTATAGGGCTCTAAGGGACCCATCTGGTACTAGGAGAAACTCTCTAAACATGTGCTTTATGAGTATATGCATGAGATCTCAATGATACTACCCTAGGTGTGAACACTATAGTTGGAAGTTACCCAGAATCTTAAAACTATGGAGGTGTATGTACTCTCTATGATGGTGATGGATACATCAATTATGGTTGAATCAAAACTAAAGGAGGAACTATAACTGGTAGAGAAACTAGAACTAGAAGATAAACTAAAATTGGTGATTATATTGTAGAAGATGGATCTGAAGTGAGGATTGGTAACTTATATGGAACTCCATCAATTGTAATAACTTGATTAGCATGAATGAATTTCATGCATCTATGAACTATAGAAGGTACTTCTCAAATTATTTAAATCCATGGTCAACCAAGTAACATATCAAAAACTCTTGCATTGGGTACTATAGTGAATGATGTGGCCATGTATGTCGGGCCAACTTATAAAATAAGTATGATCTCACCCAATGAACTCTATATATGCCCATTGAATTTGCTTATAACTCTGTTCATTGAGGTAATATCCTGATTTGAATATCCCAAATGCTACAATAATGTCATAGTGCATATGTTTACACTGGATCCATTATCTATGAGAACACTATGAATAAGATGATTATGAATGTGAGCTCTAATAAAGAGTGAATGATAATTCATATCATCATCAATGATATCCTACTCTAAGAAAGAGATGAAAGGTCCAACTAGAACTCTATAATTGTATACACCAATCATGTTGCTCAAAAGATGTAACTCAACTGATGATGCCATGTATGTATCTAGTGGGGGATGTGCATGATATGCATGATGAACCCCTGATGTATCCCCAATATCTTTTTTGGAATGCTATGGAAAAGGATATAAAAAGATTTTCTATGTTTTATCCTATGTTTTCTTTGTCTGAGGAGGCTCAACTAAAGTTCCAAAATCCATATGATTGCCATCTATTAAATCATGTATCTTATGTCTCAAACTAATGCATCTACTTATTGTATGGCCTAGTGCCCTATGAAACTCAAAAAATGCATGTTGATCATATCCCCATGGAAGAGGCTTTGTTGGGTCAACTTCTTGAATAGGAGGGATAGATATGTTACAATCCAATAGCTACTATAAAAATATATCTAGAGAAACTGGTAGATTGGTGAAGGTTCACCAATGAGGTGTTAATAAAACCACTCACTAAGGGGGTTCTAAATCCACATTAACTGTAGGTTGATTCTGACTCTTTTTATCATTGACCTTTACTTTGTATGGGAATTTGTTGTTACTCCTATTTGTCATGTCTAAGATACTTGTGTACTTGAGTTTACCCATTGAAATTAACTTGACTTCTCTTTCCTTTAGTGTGTGACATAATTCAGCGAAAGAAGAGAATATTTTGAACATAATTGATTCATGCAAAGCTGGTAGAATAATTTTTTTGAAGAGATCCTATAACTCTTGATCGACCATGGGGCTAGTCATCTTAGCCAAGGTAGTCTTTATATCAAAGAACATAATATGTGAGATGCTCATTTAAACTTTGTTTTTGTTGTATAACTTGGGCATATGAAACCTTATCACCAATGTTGATTCTGAAGTGAGCTAGGAACATGTCATATAAAAGATTAAATGCATTAACTGACTGATTTGGTAGACTATAGAACCATTGTAAAGCATAATCTTTTAGTCTTTGTGGAAATAACTTGGTAAGTAGCTAGTCATTGGGTACATAATCCAAGCATGCTACATGAAAATCTCTCACATGTGTCTCTAGATCATCCTTACCATCATATAGAGTAATCTTGGGTTGAAAAAAACCTTCTAGAAAGGGTGTAAAATCTATGTGATGGGCCAATGGTATATGCAGAAGAGCAAAAGAATCTAAACCCTGTGTAGGTCTAATGCCACCTTTCTCAAGATGTAATACCTTAGTTTGAAGAGATCTTATCTCTTGCACAAGGGCTACCACATCAGGAGATAGGGATGTACTAGTTATAGCTGGTGGCATAGAGGTAGGTTAGGCTGTTATAGGGGGTTGTTGAGACATAGTTTCCCCTATAGTGTCATTTACAACTAGTTTCTCTAAAAGAATGGAAGATTAAACTTACATAGACTTTTTAATTTCCATGATAGATTACAACATAAGAGTATGATCTCAGGGTTGATCCTAGAGTCTTTCTCAAAAAATTTGTACGATTAAATCTTTGTTGAGGACAACTTCATTGTCAACAATTGGTAGAAGTGGATCATTAGTCCAATGTAGTGGAGCATGAGCATCGGTGTGTACATCATTGTTATTTTCATATTACTCATTATCAGAGTTATCTTTATTTAAATTAGTGTAGTCTATATATGTATAATCTATAACAAAAACTTGAGTTTGTTTTTTATCTATGGTATATGGATGAGTTATAGGAATCTGGGTGAATTCAGGAGGATTTCCACTAAGTCTTGCACTTCATTTTGAAGGAAGAGATGCAAAGAACTTAGGTGGCATAAGGAAACAACTTGGATGATAGTATAAAAGATTAAACGGATATAATCTAATCAAGGATCTAGAATATGCATAAAAAGGATATGAATTTCACAAACATGTATGGTGATATCTCAAGAAGCAATGGGATTTATTATGGGAAAATAGGGTTTGAAAGAGGACAATTTTGACAAATTACTATGAAAATTTAAAATTAAAAGTGAATTTTTGAGTAAAATATGCAACTAAAAAATTAGGGATTTATTAGAATATTAATGATTTAATAGGACCTAGTAGATGCAACTAGGGTTTTGAAAAATAAATATTTTTGAAAATTAACTATTGAATTTTGAAATTTGAATGGATTTTTTATTTAAATATGCTAGTAAAAATTTAGAAAATGATTAAAAATTTATTGGAAAATTACTGGGACCTAGTATAGGCAATTAGGGTTTGAAAGAAATTTATTTTAAAATTTACTTCTAAATTTTTAATTTTAACATGAATTTCTTATTTAAATATTTAAGTAAAAAATCAAAAATTTACTTGAAAAATAACTAGGAATTTACCCTAGGGTTACTAGGGTTTTTGTGCACAAATGAAGTAGGTCGAGTTCACCAAATGATCTAACTAGTCTGGGAATAATTAGGGTTTTATTCTTAATTTAGTTAAAGGGTCTAGATTTATAAATTAGTAAATAAGCTATTGATTTGTGAAATTTATTTGTAATTAAAAAAAAATTAAAAATAGTAATAAGAAGGAGAAAATAAGACTTAGCTCAAACTGTACTAATATGATTGAGACAAGGTCTGATATTCACTGTGCAGGCTTGAAACACTATCACAAATAGGATTTTAGCTTTCATTTTTTGATTAGATAGAAGCATCAAAAGTAGACAAGAGTGGAACTAACACTATAGTCCTTCTCTAACACTATTATCCTAAAGATCTAAGCTTTTTGGGTTTTGTTTAGTAGGTCTATGTGACACTGTCTCTGAATTTGTGAAGCCTCACTGTCAGTAGTGCTCCCTGTAGATCTGATTTTTTTTGTTTTTATGCCTTTAATGTACTTGAATAAAACTTTGGTAAATAGGAAAAAAATAGGTTAGTGTGTGTAATATGTATTGGGCATGCTTCACACCCCGTGTATGGCCATGCTACCTACATACCAATACTTTCAAGGGGGATCAAGCTTTATGTATTTCTCCCTTTAAAAGTGTTTGGTGTAATTTTGATGTGAGAATGTAAGGAATGTTAGACTAGATGTGCTTGAGGATGGATAAGAACTAATGTAGAGATTTATATGTGCTTAGGACTATACTAGATGGTTTTATGTAGAGAATAGAGAAGATTATCTAAGTGGTTTCACTTATATTCTTGATTGCTTGATAATATTTTCCAACCCTTTCCAAATGATCTTTGAATGGGTTTTTATGGAGATCTATTGGTCATGGATTGAATTTTCTTGCATTAGGCCGACAAGGATAAGGATTGGAAATTAGAAGGAATTGACCATTAGATCTAGAAATGAGCTTGGACAAAAGCACCAAAAGAAGACAAGAGTTGTATTGGTGTTATTGTCCTAGTGTGGTACGATTGTCCTAGGTAGATGAGACCTAGGGGCATTAATTGGTCATAAAAAGAGGGTCCTGGCTTAGCTAGGGTCAAATCTAGAAGTTTAAGAATGACTAAAAATTAGTGAAAACAAGCCTATGAGGGTCATGAGAGTAAGTAAGAGGGAATTATGGGTTGGGTGTCAATATCCATGCTCAAGTTACCAATTTTTGCATTTTATATGACTACAATTTGATATATCTATGCATTGATTTAGGTATGCAACATAAGTACATAATGTAAATGGTTAGGGCTTGTATTTAGGAGTATGATTTTATCTAGTTACTAGGTACCTGTGGGACCAAAATTATAATCATATTAAATAGTCATCTCGAAAATAGAATGAGATGTTCAAATGAATGTATAACAGGTTTAAATTCTTTGTTTTTCTACAAATAATTTATTAGATGCTAGTTATATATTGAGTACTTATATGCAGTATATGATTATGTGAGTGTTTGGTTATACCTAGCACATAATGGTGCATTGTGATGCAGGCTTATAGTTATGTTACTCTGAATGCTAGTATGTAATTTAATTAGGGTATACCCAGGTCATATAACCCCATACTTTCTTGATTATTTTTATGTATGTATTCCTTTGATTCTTAAAATCATAAGTTGGTGATGCGTTTTTGTGCAATTTTAAACTATGATAGTATGGAATATCATAGAGTATTATAGTATAAATATATGTTATACTCAGATGGTATATAATGTAATTATGATGTCTAGACTTACATCTATGTTTGATTGGTTTAATATGGGTATGTTGGTTATTACTATGAATAGCATGTTTGGTAATAGTTGGGAAGACTTTGTGTATGCATGCATACAATATTTAGAGTGTACTGTATGCTAAGATGGAATATTTTGTGTTTCATGGAAACTGTGACTTACTTGGTTATGCCTAGTTTCTTGAATATAAGTTTGTGTTTCTATGTAGTTATGACCACTTTATTATGATTGATTGTGGAAAACTAGTAGTTGTGTATTAGAATACTAGACTATGGTAATATGGGTTATCTTAGGGTGTATTATGTTTGAAAACAAGTTATGGTAGTTGAAATCTACAATTAATATGTATTTTACCTGGGTGGTATAAATTTTAATCATTATTTCTAGTATGGGATAGAAAATAATGTAAAATTCATTCATACATTTGAGGAAATAAATGTATGTTTTGGTTAATCTTATGTTTAGCATGTTGTATATTGTGTTTGCTAGTAGGATGTAAATTAAATGAATCTTGTGGTTGAATTATATTTGAATAATCTATATTGCTAATATGGAGTAAGGAGTGAGATGGACTTCACTGGCTTACTAGTGTCATCATGACAGATGAAAGAAGTCTGATCAAGTGGTGTGTATGAATTTAATTAATCTAGATAATTATTATTTATTATTTGTAAAACTTTGGGCCAAAGTATGTTTAGTGAGACATTATCATTTCATGAGTGCGATTCAAATGTTTGTGTGATAACTTGTAATAGAATGGATTTCTATGATACACTACATGTTTAGTTTAGAATTATACATCACATAGATACTTGTTTATCTATTTGGATTCTTGCATTGTCACTATCTACTCATCTGAGAAGGGAGGGCCATTTATTGATGGGATTATTATGAGGGATAGTTGGTTTATGTTTGGTGTGTAAAATCTCTCAAATGATGTTCTCCCTCCCCACAATAGTAATACTTATCAAGACGACACTTAAGATTACCACAAATACTTGAGTTTAGGAATATACTCTACGGAAGCCATGTATCTATATGTATATTGTATTCTAATTATCATTGAATTTTGTCATGAAGAGCTTTAATTACTTATTATTATACCTTGATAGCAATGGCTATAGACTTATTTCATTTGTAACTGAGTTAATGTGGATACTTTTTATATTCTCATTTGTGACGTGTATTCTCATGATATTAGAGATCAGTGATATGTGATGTATTATACATGTTGATATTATTACACCTTGAATATTTTTTATGGTCTCTGTATATTTTTGTGGTATAATATATTTTGGTATATATGTATTAATTTAAAAAAAATAATGTGTTTCTATGTCTAACCACATATTGCATGTGTTAACGTATTTCATCTCTACTATCCATATAATATGTATTCTATTGGAGGCATATGATGCTATTAGGATAGGCTTGTTTTTCATAAAACTATTTTTCTATAAAATATGTTTTTCTATGATATAGGACAGCAGGTATTCTATGTCTATGTCATATGATAGGTATACCTGCTATCCTATATGTATTTGTTATCATATTTCTATGTCTAGTATGTAGATGTTATTTATATTTATGTGTTATTTTTGTGCTATCATATTTATGTGTTATTTCATGGTGTAATCTATTTATGTTATATTCCCATATATGTAGTGTGTAGTGGTGTAGTAGATTGTATTTGTCTATGCATCGAGACTCTGGTCAAAACAAAAATTGTTTTATGCATAAGATAGCATCTTGGTAAAAATAGCTTATCAATGATACATGTGGTGTATATAAAATACTCATTGTAGCAAACCATATATATTATTTATAGTGATCAAATTATTTGATTATTTAATGAATATATATTAAAGCAAGTTAAATTTCTATTCATCAACCTTATAAATGGTATGTAAGTTATATAAAATCCTTTATTTTATATAGCGATTTTGGTAAGTTTTAATAGAAAAATAAACTATTAAATATCTATAAGAATAATGATTTTATAATAAATATAAGTAATATATAATGTCATGTGAATAGCACTTTATATTTAGTGAACTGACATTGTAATGGATCAAGTTGGATAATTGTATACCCAACAGACTAAATATACACATAGTAAAATTAAAATACAGTTTAAGAGATTGGCCACATATACATTATAGCCAAGAGTAAATCATTGTTTATATATATTTTCCATCTATGAATATATAATGAAAGCTTCATTTAAGTTGTTGATAGTCTATTCAAAACAAGTTGGGTTCATTGTTTTCCAAGTAAGGAGGATGAGTTGATGCAAACTCAAAAACATTTTCTGCTCCATTTATTGGGTCATTGTAATTTAATATTTCAGCTATGAGTATTTGGCCATAGTGGTATAAATATTTAGCGTCATTAATTATTTCTATCCGTAGCATATGTTACATAAGGCATAACATATTAGATTTAATTGGATTTACACATGTTAGATTTAAACTAGATTTAATTGGCTTTGCCATAAGGCATCGCCCAATAATCTTTTCTCAGGCAAATAAACTCTCTTGAGGTATCAGTGTATAATGGGTAGTTCTAGAACACTGATATTTATGTTTAATTTATTTTTTAAAAAAAGTAAATCACTAGAATATCTTATCAGACATTATGTACTCATAGGAGAATTAAATACACAGTTGAATATGGGATGTCATCGCTTTAGCTATCAGGGAAATTCTCAATTTGAATTTAATTTAATGGGTGTTGTGATATGTTTGTTAAGCATTATTTTGATATCAAACAAGGTCAATAGTGGTATCATCATATTAAATATGATGGGGAGTATTATCCGCTAAGAGTATAAATATTGTTACCGCATCATATTCTATGTCTTACCTCTTTAAAAAAGGGTATTTTTGAAGCCCTGGTGTCTTTAGAGGATTGAAAATAAGAAATTTTAAGTACAAAATTTAGTGTAAATAATAAAAAAAATAAGACTTATGGATAAAATATTAGAAATTCAACTATATATGTTAATGTGTCAAATTATATAATAGCCAAACCCATATAAAGTAATAAAGAGGATAGTTCTTGTTATGTGGGCCTAAGTTTGTGAACTTACTTCTTAGTATTCATAGAGTTATTTAATAGCTCCAAAATTGAGTAAGGACGAATACGATATTTTAAAACATAAATCATAAGAAATAAAATAGAGACCATAAGAAATACTCAAGGTGTGATAATAACAACAAGCATAATACATCACATATTACTAATCTATATTATCATGAGAGTACACATCATAATACGAATATATAAAGTAATCACATTAACTCAACTACAAATAAAACAAGTCTATAACTACAATTGTCAAAGCACAGTAATAAGTAATTACAACTCTTCATGACATCATTCCATAATAAGTATAATACAGTACAATGTACATATAAGATAGATGTCTCCCCTAGAGCATAGTTCCCAAACTCAAGCGTTTATGGCAATCTCAAGTGTCATCTTGATAATTAGTACTACTATGGGGAGGGAGAGCATCATCCAAACAATTTTACATGCCAACCAAAGACAAATGATCCCCCCATACTAATCCCATCATAAAATGGCCCTCCCTTCATGGATGAGTAGATAGTGATGATGCGGGAATCTAGAGAGACAAATCAGTACCTATGTGTTGTATGATTTCTAAAACTAAATATGTAGTGTATCATAAAAAATTGTTTTATTGTAAGATATCGCACAAACATGTAAATCATACTCATGAAATTATAATGTCTCACTTAACATACCTTGGCTCAAATTTTTACAATAATAAAAAGTAATGATCTATAGTTCAATCAAATTTATATACACCACTTGATCGGGCTACCTTCATATGTTATTATGATACTATTAAGCTAATGAAGTCTATCTCACTCTTTACTCTGTATCAATAATAAAGATTGGTCAAATATAACTCAACCACAATATTCATTTAGTTTACACCTTACTAGTAACCACATCATAAAACATGCTAAACATAGGAGTAACTAGAGCATACATTTATTTTGTCAAATGTATGAATGAATTTTAGATTATTTTTTATTCCATACTACAAATAATTACTATAGTTTATACCACCTAGATAAATACACTTTTAACTACATATTTTCACTACCACACTTAGTTTCCAAATATACTACACCCTATGATAATCCATATTACCATAGTCTAGTATTCTAAGACATAACTACCAGTTTTCCCCAATCAATCATAATAAAGTAGTCATAACTACATGGAAACACAAACTTATATTCAAGCAATTAGACAAAACAATAAAGTCACATAATATTCCATATTAGCATATATTACACTCTCAAATATTATATGCATGCATACACAAAGTCTTACCAACTATTACAAAACACATTATTCACAGTAATAACCAGCATACATATAATAAATTAGTCAAACATCAATATAAGTTTAGATATAATAATTATAGTATGTACCATCTAGATGAAATCATACATTTATACTATAATATTCTATGATATCCCATACTATCATAGTTTTAAATTACATAAATACACATAACCAAACATATGATTTCAATCATCCAACAATCCATAAAGATAACAACAAGCAAGCAAATACGAGATTATACCACTCAGGTATACCCTAAGATTAACCTACATGCTAGCATTCTAAAGCAACATAAAATATAAGCTCACATCACTATGTACCATTAGATTCTAGATATAACCAAACACTCTCATAATCATATACTACTCACAAATACTCAATATATAAAACTTAGAGTAATTTAAATTAGCATTTTCTATACATTTTAGGGGTTTAAATGCATGCATTCGTTAACTTAATTATATGTATTTCTTTAACATGCTTCATAATACACTGGTGGAATTATAACTAAGAATACACCCTATACAAAAGTACACGCTATAGGTATTGACATTCTTTAAGATTATACAACCGTTGTAAAATCGTATAAAATAACTATGTTTTAAAATCTTGCATTTGTCCTTGCTCAATTTTGGAGATATTATATAACTCTACGAATACTAAGAATTAAGTTCACAAATTTAGGCCCACATAACATGAACTATCTAATTTATTACTTTATACAGGTTTGGCTACTGAATAATTTGACCTATTAACATAAATAGCCAAATTTCTAATCTTTTATTTAAAAGTCTTCATTGTTTAGTATTTACACTAAATGTTGTACCTAAAATACCTTATTATCAATCCTCTAAAAACACTAGGGCTTTAATAATCACATTTTTTAAGAGGTAAGACATATAATATTATAGATATTAGGAAATCGCACGTAATGATTCTAGATGTTGAAACACCCCTAGACCACTTTGAGACCCCCTAGGGACCTTCCGATAACCCTTTGACCAAAACCTTAGATAGATTAGCTGACTAACTAACCAACTAACTAAATATTTTTTACCAAACTTTACCTTTAATCTTTGATTGCTGATGGTCACCCTAACCATTGATGGTTAGGCCTGACCACTAACAATCAGGTTTCCACCACCTAGAAATTAAACACCCACTTCAACTACAACTTGATTTTTATAATTAGCTCATCTAAACCACTTATAGATCAATGCATGTCAAAGATAAATTTAAATAGCAAGTTAAACCTCTTCTTAAACCTACACTTCCACTCTCCTTCCTATAAAAAGAGAGGAGGAGGATGTGAGAGGGATCTAGAATCAATCAATCATCTGCATCCATAGCCAAAATCAAAGCCTCTTAGATCAATACTTCCTTTTATAGGTGTTCTTCCAGTGAACTAGTAAGTGTGATAGAGATCCAAAATGCTATCGCTCATCAGCCAATAGTCAAGTATCGTTACTTTGTTAAAATTATTTCAAGTTTCACCAATAGATCCTTCAACCCTCCCTTAGATCAATAACTAGCAAGATAAGTATCTATTTTCACTAATTAGTTATATTTTTACTATTTTATGACCAGCCTAGCACAAATACACTTTCCATATTCTCATTATATAACCTCACTAATCAGTTTTTCTTATCCAAACCAAAACCATAGTAATCATCAATAGTCACCCTAACAACTGACGGTCTATCCATAACCATCGATGGTTATCCTGATTGTCGATGATCACTTCATCCATTGATAGACACTGTGTGATAGCTAAATAGCAACTTGTTTTCACCCACTAGACCTCAACTAAATCCTAATCTTAGAACCTCTACGTAATCATAGAACATTGTGCCATTTATTGAACCATATCTAACTCATCTAGAATTAATATTAATCTATTTATTGTTATAATTAGTTAAATTCACCTATTCATTTATTGAGAATTTATTATATTTAATTTTAGTCTCTTCTATGATATATGTAAGTAATTTATCTTTATCTTTTAGAGCTTGATCATTTAAAATTATGGATTGACAGCCTCCAAGGAAGCTCACACTTCATGGATTTAGCTTGCTAGGCAATCCACCCTACTATATAAGTAATCAACCATTTTTTTAGTGTTTTCTTATCTATAGGTCATTCCTCTCAAGCCAAAGAGGATTATCTACAACTGTCTAGATCAACATGCACACACCATATCAATTTTTTTTACCATACCCTTCTTGATTTTTTTTCTCCTTATTCCAAAGAATATAAGTGAATTTTCTCTAAAACATTTTGGCACACCTCATGGGACCCATGAGTCTATTATTGGGTTCATAGTTGCATCTAGGTGCTTCTTCTTGATGTTTTCTACTCATATAATTAAATTAAAATTTTATTTTGGGATTAAAATTGATTACATACATTATTTGATTGCTTATTTTAGCTCACATAGCTTAATTAATCATAGCTTCACTTTTATCACACACTAAAGACCAAACCACTTACATCTAATCAAGAATCAAACATTGATATAAGACTCGATTAGGATTTCACTACCTAACGGTCACCTTTTCTAGCCATCCTACTTGGATTTCATCACTAAGGGGAGAACCAACTCAACTCTCTAGTTGAGTATAATCTCTAAACATTGGTATATCTTGGCTAAGCCCCTGACACCCTTATCATTATATTGTGTGAAGTGAGAGGTAATCCCCAATATCAAGTCATGTATTGATTTCCAAATAGATCCATTTGAGAACCTAAACACAACCTGAAACCAACCATAGACTTTTTTTTAGTACCTGCTCTACAATCTAATTCCAATCACATAATTCATAAAGCTTAAGGCATAATCCACAAGAGAGATTAAAAAGAACCTTAAGATTAAATGTGATTTAGTGTGTGTTTTGTTTCCTTAACTTTTTATGGTTTTCTCTTTGTTTGAGTTTTGATCTTTCTTGTATCTTCCTCCTTTTTTATCTGCATGGTTTTGACTCGACAACAACTAAGAAACCAAGCAAACCAAAACCCACCTCTAGATCATCCATCTTCCTCTTCTCCCTCCTTGATAGAGTACATCTTAGATGTATAGATCTCTCCTTATCCTTTTGGAATTCCTACCATCCTTTAGAATATTACCCAAGGCGATGCATAGTTTACCACTTTTCTAGATAATAAGCCTATAGCCCTTCAACATTACCTTAACACCATATCTCACTGTACCCCAACTTTGGTTCCACCTACTGACCCACCCTATGGCATGCCATCCCACCTTATGGGTGACACTTATATTACCACCATCTCAACTCAACCTTTAGTTACCCAGGCATCATCCTCTATCGATAACCCTACAAATACCACCATCCAAAACAAGCCCATATAGCTAAGCGACACCCAAGCACCTTCTTCCCCAACTAATAACCCTCCTAGTATAGGGGTGACCTAACCTATAGGAACCAATACTTCCCTTACCATAGGAGTACCCTCTACTAGTGTCAAAACCATTCCCCTTATTACCAACCTATCTACCTCCACTCTATTTTCAATATTGGTGGTTCTCATACCTTCTACCCTTCCACCCATCAGCACCAAAGTTACCACCCACCCTTTACCTACTAACCTAACTATACCTCCTACCTGACCTACGTTAATATCTCAACACATTCCCATCGTACCAAGGTTGATCTACATCCCTAACCCATAAGGGTATGTACCTCTACCTCCCACCCAACTGCCTATTTCCACATATTCATATATTACATCATCCTAACTACCCATATCCACATACTAACATGTTTCAGCCTCTCAACTCCCAACCAACTATACATATGTCACACCTATCCACACCCAACAGAACCTATCTTAAAACTATGGAGGGCACAACCCCAAATTGACCTCATCAAAATGTTAATGGATAAAATGACTACTTTGGAGTCATCCATTTTTGGGGCTCATAATATTTTATCATATGACCAATTTTTTAATAAATCAATTCACCCATCCATCCCCATTTGAACAAACCCTCCTTAATGGGAACTTCTAAAGTTTTCAAAGTTTTAGAATAAGGAGGATCCTTGATAGCACCTAATAGCATTTAGGCATTCATGTTATATGATTGCCTATAATGATGCTCTCCTTCTTTATACCTTTCCCATGTCCCTATCAGGTCTGGCACTAGACTAGTACAGTGTTATTACAAAGCACTCTCTCTTTTATTTTTCCCAACTAGCCCATATTTTCTTAGATCACTTTTCCATAAACATCTCTAAGAAGGTCTACATCACTGATCTCTACTCTATTTGACAATTTGATGATGAATCCATTGTTGACTTCGTAGCTCATTGGAGAAGCCTGATAAACCAATTCTCCTTATCTCTACTCCAACTCGAGATGACTGAACTCTTTTCCTAGGATTATGCCAAACACATCTCCTCTACTTTATAGGTTCAAATCTTCAAGACCTTTGATGAAGCTTTCACCATTACATGAAAACTTGAAAATAGGGCCTTTGATGAGGGGAAGTTGAAATTGAGAAACAAGAATTCCACCTTCAAATCAAATGAGGCTTCCTCCTCTAAACTAAATAATCAAACTAACACTAATTCAAAGAATGAGAGAATTGAGAATAAGGTTGTCCTTAAGACACCCCTACACCTATGGTCAACCAATCTAACTTCTCCAATCAAAATACCAAGAACCCAAACTGCAACACCCAAAAATAATTTAATCTGCTTCGAGAGTCATATGCTTTGATCTTGGAGAAATTATTAAAGGCCAATATCATATATCTCCCCTTAATCAAACCTTCATAGTTATTCAATTCCTCTCATCTTGTACCTGGTTGGTATAGGGAGAATGAATTATGCACCTTCCACTGAGTCATTGGACATGATGTTAGTAGGTGAAATACCTTCAAGAACATTGTCTAAAATCTCATTAACAAGGGTAAAATTGTGTTGGATAACCCAAATTCACCCTCAAATCAATAATTTGACATATTTAGACTACCATTTCCTAACCCTTCTCCTTCTTCCAACAATGAAAACAAATTAGAATACTCTCATAATCATGAGGCCCATACTATCAATATTGTTCTTGGTGAACTCATTACTAAGGAAACCATTGACCAAATTTCCTCTTACCCTAATCCACTTATTGAGGTAGTGGAGTCACCTACCTCTCCTTTGATATGCACATAAGAGGAGGAAACCGTTTCCACTTTATCATTTTCCTCAATCATACAACAATCCATTCTTCCTTTAGTGATCACTCCTAAGGAAGAAATAACTATGTCAACACTTCCCATCAAGGAATTGCCTTCCTAGAAATTGGAACCTTTTGATCAGGAATAAGATGAGGTAATTGTTGTCCCCAAAAAATGCCACTCATTTTTGGGACAACCTATGAACTATTTTGGCCCTGTACAAACCAAAATTGTCTCTTTCCTTTTCGAAATTTGTCCTAAGCATTCCAATTCCTAATTTTTCAAGCTTCTCAGTTCCTATGGACTTCACAAGAGGAAATCTACATACTCAACATGCTTAAAATTAAGGGGTTCAAAGGGATCAACGGCTTTAACAGGTAAATTCCTTCAAAATAGCAAGTTTTCAACACTTATACATTTCCACGCTTGGTTCAATCATTCAGTTCAATCAAATGGTTCAAAGAAGCACGTGAAAGAAAAAGATGAGCAAAAGTTGCCAAGTGTCATCTACTGAGACACATTATGATTTACTTCTCAAAGGAGAAGAACATGCCATGTGTCCCTTGTAGAGTTCTATGAAAGGTGACAAGTGGTAGCTATGGAAGGTTTCAATATCTCTTTCTCAAAGTAGTGGAATGTGCCACGTGTCATTTGAAAAGCTCAGCGGAGGCTGCCAAGTGTCAATGACCGCTATATCTTCCTTTGGATTCATTATCAAGTGAGAACTATGGTGGGCCCCAGATGAGTTTCTAAAAGAGTAAGCAGAGTGATCCAAGTGTCATAGTCCATGTGATTGCTAAAATAGAGTGGCAGTAGCCACGTGTCACTATTAAAACTTGGTAGAAGCTGCCAAGTGTCAACATCCATAGTTATTGAGTAAGGACTGTGGTGGACCCTAGGTAAGTCACAGGGACAAGAAGAATGTGCCAAGTGTCATCATCTACATGAATCCAAACGAGTCTTGAATATTTTTGTAGTGTTTCTAAAGCTCAGTAGAAGCTGCCACGTGTCATCTCCTGTAGGACTCTCAAAGGTTTCTAAAAGCTCCTATAAGTTAGGCAGATGATGCCAAGTGTCCTCACCTATTCTGGCAAAAGATGCCATATGTCACTTGTTAAAATCAAAAGAATGTGCCACGTGTCAAAGATGGATCACTCTCAATTAAAACACATAGAGCCAAGGAAAGATTTCCTTCGGACAAATTGTCTGAAGGAATTCCATCAGACATTTTTTTTGAAGAAAATAATGGAACAATAGCCCGTTAAAGAATGAAAGCCCAGAGGCCACCCAAAGGGTAGATACCCTTGTGGGAGCCTCTCATTAAAGGAAAATAGGCCTTTCTTAAGACCCCAAAAGGATTCTTCCCCTTTGGGAAGGACAAAATGAGAATGCTAAAGGAATTGCCAAGGAGATTGACGGGCCTACAAACATCAAATTTGTGGCAATGAAATAGTCATTGATCCTTACAGACTTAAAGGCAGACCCAAATGCAATCAAAGGCCTAAATACCAAAGCCAAAAGGGAAGACCCATTGATGATAGAGCCAAAAGAGCAAGCAAAGGGGGAAAAGACAGCATGAGGGCCCAAATCATAGTAGGAAGAGACAAAGAGGGAAATATCTGTAGTAGTTATTTTAGTAGTTGGAATAGTGTGCAAAAATGGATATTTTAACTCTTAAACATTGAAGACACCACCTGTTTGTCCCCCTTGGAAAAAAGGCAAAGTAGTCAGTTGCGTAGATAAGGAGAAGACATTTGAGATGAATCAACATGCCACAGTTAAGTCAGCTACCCTATTCCAGCATGGCCCTCCCTGATAGAACCAAAAATATATTTAAGGCATTAATGCACAGCATGGGCTACTCCATGGGACAAAGTGTCAAGCCTTTCTTGGCATCTCTATAATGTAATCTCTTGGTTTGTTTGAAGGGAGATCTTCTAGTTACCACAATCAAAACTCTGCCCAAATTGAAAGGCGAATACTAAGACTTTGAGCTCATATTATTGTTCATATAATTTTATCTGAATGAGAAAGTAAGTTATTTGCAGACTTTGTGTTGTTATAGCTTGTATCACTTTAGGAGATTGTTCTTATGTCTATCTTCTGAATGTGTTCTTTTTTATTTAATTTGGCAAGTAGAACTAGTGAAAGTAATCAGGAAGGTGTCCTAAAGCCAACTGTGGAAAGACTTTGTGCCCCCACAATTGCCTTTAGTGTGTTTTCTTTTTGCTTCTGTGTAAAGGATATTGGGATGACTTTGTGCCCTCATTATCTTTCATATTTTGTTCTTGTGTAAAGGATCTTGGGATAACTTTTTTCCCTCATTATCCTTCATATTTCACTCTTGGGTAGCCAAGGTGGAGACTTTGAGCTACATCTCAGTATGTTGGTTACTATGTCCCTATTATCGGTTACTTGGCACTACCTAAAAGAACTCCTATTGTTCCCTACAAGAACACTTCTGAAAGAAGAGAAGTGCCTTCAGTCTTTTCACCAAGATTTTCTCCTTTGTTTTTGAACATCATCTCTGAAAGAAGAGAGATGGATGGTGTATCCTACCCCTGAGTGTTATTTTCTGCATATATATATAGTATATAGCCCCACATAGTTATGAGGGAACCTCCCCTTAATGAGAGGAGAGATTTGTCCCCTTTTTATGTGGTAAACCTACACATCTAGATGACTAATCTCCCTATGTTATGGTTGATAAGACCTATTTTGCTCAATCAGATCGCTGGTTGACAAAATATTCACTCAACAATTTTTGGTGACTCCACTAGGGATGAACATGCAGTCTGAAGCCTCAAGTTTTAGATTGAATCAGTTCCTACCCTTATCCATTATAGACTCTGGTGAATCTATTTTGTGTCTTACCCATTATCATTATAGCCTTACCATCTTCTTCCATCTCTATTATATTATCTAGTCTGCAAAATTAGAGCCACTGGGATAGAATGTGTAGTTTGAAGCCTCAAGCATCAAGCTGAAGCAAGGCCAATTCTTTCCCATTTTTATTCTACATTCTGGCAACTCCACGCTATACAAGAAGCTAGAGAGACCAAGGTAGAGCTAATTTTTTTGTTGTTAGTAAAGCTTTGCCTATCCATACGCTGCCTAGATTTGTTATCCTCTTTTTCGTAATCCCATCATGGAAGTTCAAGGCCCCTATGGTAACTCATTCGGTCCACTAAATCTTACTCCACCTCTACATGAACTTTCATGTAGCTCAAGAAAGAACTTCCCCAAATTCCTTGGTGATGGGAGAGTTCAGCCTGATGAACACAATGCAGCCTTCAGCATAGCTTGTGGCATAATAGGGGTGGAATTTGAAGACGTGGCAGTCAGGCTCTTCATGGAAACACTACAAGGTGCTATTGTAGACTGGTTCTACCATCTACAAGCTAGATCATTAACTAACTGGGACACACTTAAAGCTAAGTTCGAAGCAAGGTTCAAGCCCACAGAAGATGCACATGCCTTGCTGGCCCATCTCACACAAATGAATAAGGATCCCCATGAACCTATGAGGGACTTCATTGCCAAGTTTGACAAGCTGAGGAATAGGATTCCCATGATTGCCCAGCTAACACCTGAGAATCTCAAGTGTTTCTTCATCAACTCATAGTTGTCTGAAGTGAGTTTTTTGCTAAGACGGGCTAGAGACATAGACCTTTTTGCTGCTCAGGACTTGGCTACTGAGGTATAAGATGACCTTATCTTGTCAATAAAGATAAGGAGAGACCCAAATAGAGATAAATCTTCTTCATCTTTTGAGAATTCATTTACAGCCACCACTGATCAAATGATGCAAAATTTGGCAAATGAACTGCTAGCCTTGAAAAGGAAAATGGCCCAAGGTATGTCTGCTCCTCCTAATCAGGATATGCTAAGGAGGACATTTCAGAATCAACCATATCAAGGTAATGCTACCAAGAATCAAGGGAAACTAAATTGTCTTCCTCCACCACAGAGGAACCTTTCCCTTGAAGCACCTCCAACCAACTCAGTAGTTTGACCTCTGGAAACTAAACATGATTTCTCTTTCCAACTTGAGTTTGATCAAGAAAATGACGTTGATATCTTCATAGAGTGTTAAGCATGGGATATACTGAGAGGGGGGGTGAATCAGTATATCATATATCTTATAAAACTTTCCTTTAACCAAATTTCACTTAATCAAACATTCAAGATATGCAATAAAACTCAAACAATAAACACCACACAAGATAGAGAGAGACACCAGATATAACATGGAAACCCAATGTGGGAAAAACCATGGAGAACAATCTCAAGTATATTCATGAGAAACAACCCACAGGAGCACCATACCCCTTTGATGAGTACCAACCCAACTACAATTCATGAGCACCAACCCATAAGAGCTTCAAACCCCTTTGTTGAGCACCAACCCAGCAACTATTCATGAGCACCAACCCAGAGGAGCACCAACCCCTTTTCTGAGCACCAACCTAGCAATAATTCATGAACACCAACCCATAGGAGCACCAACCCCTTTATGTATACCACACACCTATCTCTCAATGTTACTATCTCAACAAATGATAGTTTAATACATCTCTTTCCTCTCTCTCACCTTTGCTCTTCTAAGCTAGATATAACAAATACTATTCATCTCCCACAATTGCTCTTCTAAGCTAGATATTACAATATCAAATCAACCTCTCTCAACCATATTTACAAATGGCTTCTCAAGCCTTTATTTATAGCTTTCCAAATGACCTTTGGCCTTCCCCCTTTGTGACCCTTCAATCCTCATGAAAAATGGTGCCAATCTTGGATGACCTTTCATATTCAATCTTGGATGACCCTATTTTCTGCACCTATACCTATACCTATTATTCTCCCCCTTTGACATCAATGCCAAAGGGCATACCTGGAGCTAACACTTAGCTCCTCCTCACTTGATGCTAAACATCAATGGCAAGAAGTAATAGAAATTACTCCCAACTCCTCTCGCTGATCTTTGAATGTATCTTTTGATCATGCCTTTGAGAAGATACCTGACAAATCATACACATTGTTCCCTATCCTTTGAGCATCTACAATCAACTCATTTGAATCTTTTCTTCTAATCTCACAACCTTCTTTATGAAACCTTAATGTATATCCTTGATCACATATTTGACTAACACTCAATAGATTATGCTTAAGACCTTTTACATATAAAACATTCCTAGTCTTAGTTCTACCATAATCCAAACTCAAAGTACCTTTTCCGGCTATCCTGGTAGTGGTTTTATCTTCAAATATCACTGTACCACCATTGATCTTCTTTAGAGATTTGAATTTACTTTTATCTCCTATCATATGCCTCGAACATCTGCTATCAATTAACCATGGCTGATCTTTACCTCTTACAAGCAGGGTTGTCTGAACTATCATAGAATCTTCATGTTGTTTCTTCTGCCATGAACATGTTTGAACCTTCTCCCTAATGAATGGAGCTTCGAGACTCTGATCCTTCTTCTTGATGAATAGATCTTTAAAGCTCTAATCCTTCTTGACTAACTCAAACATGCTTCTACAATACCAAGTTATGTGTCCGAAGTTGTTGCACTTGTAGCATACTATGGTCTCTTCATCAAAGCTTGATAGAGGAGCAAAAGAGTTGTGGCTTCTACTTGACTCTACTTGACTTTCCTTCTTCTTATTTATAAAATTGTTATCTCTTTTTCTACATTCTAATTTCTTGTGACCATATCCAATACAATAAAAATAATAGCCATAAAAATAAGACTTGTCTGTATATCTCTGACCTGATTTCCTTTTGTAGCTTTGTTCCTTCCAGCCTTCTCTGTTTGGAATGTCCTCTGTATTCTTCACTTCTCCCCTTTTTGTTTCCTCTTGTGTAAGAGCTTCATCATACCTCTTTTTCTTTTCAAATCTTATCCCTGTCTTATCTGAATATGCTTTTTGACTTTTCAATAACTTAGTCAGCATGTTATTGCTATCTTCAAATTTTGAATCACTGACTGCTTTCTTAAAATCTTCTTTTAAAGAGGCAATTTAAATAACATACCTTTGACAATCTTTTCTTGCTATTTCCAACTGTGTTGTGAGATCTTCTTCATTCTTCTTAGCTTTTTCAAAGTGTGCTTGTAGATCTTCAATCATTTCCTTTGACTCTTGTTCATTTTTCTCGATCTGGTGCTTTAATCTTCGATTCTTCTTTTGAATAGCTTCTAACTCTTCTAAGGCACAAATGAGCTCTCCTTCCATATTCACTTCAGCGTCCTCCTCTTCTTCTTCTAAATCATCTTCATGTATGGCCATGAATAGAATCTCTTCTTCTTCTGAATCGCTGACTCCACTATCTTCGCCTGAGCTAGGATCTTTAGAATACAGGCTCTTCTTCTCGAATCCCTTCTTAGATTTGCCTTTGAAATTCTTTTTGTATGTAGGATTTTCTTCTTCATCATCATTAACCTTATCTAGCCATATAGTTAAAAAATGTCCAATCTTTCCACAATTAAAACATTTAAAAGGTAATTTTCCTTGATATTTACCTCTTTCTCTTTTCGGCTTGAGAATGAAAAGTCCTTCATTGTCATCTTCATCATCACTGGAACTATCACTTGATTCTTGAATCTTAGCTTTCTCTTTCTTTGATGTCTTGAAAGCTGCTTCTCTCTTTGAGGGTTTATCTTGTTCTGTCTGCATCTCATATGCCATGAGAATACCATGAAGCTCATCCATCTTTAGCTTGCCTAAATTCTTCATCTCCTCAATTGCTGAAACCTTTGCATCATATCTCATTGGTAGAGATCTCAAAACCTTTTGCACCACCATTGACTCATCCAACATTTCTCCAAGACCTATAATCTGATTTATGATTTGATCAACTCACAAAAGATAACTTGCTATATCTTCTTCTTCTTCCATCTTCAAACTTTCAAACTGCCTTCTAAAATTCTACAGCTTAGATTGTTGAACATTTCCATCACCTTTGTATATATTCTCAAGTTTTACCCAAGTTTCATGAGTAGATTTACATTGCATAACTTTAACAAATTTAGATTCACATAAACCACATAAAATAGCATTTAAAGCTTTAGCATTGCATTCACTTTCCTTCTTTTCTGTTGGAGTAATTGTAGATGTTTGTGGCTCTTCATATTCCTCCTCCACTGCTTTACATATGTTGAATCCAAGGGCCATCAAATAAACCTTCATTATCATGCTCTAAAAAGCATAATTTGTTCCATCAAACAAAGGTGCCCTATTTTTAGAAAATCCTTCCTGTGACCCAGCCATCGTGCTTTCCCGATCTACCTTCAAGCTGTAAAACTTTTCAAAAAGGAACCTGCTCTGATACCAATTGTTAATGATGGGATATACTGAGAGGGGTGGTGAATCAGTATATCATATATCTTATAAAACTTTCCTTTAACCAAATTTCACTTAATCAAACATTCAAGATATGCAATAAAACTTAAAGAATAAACACCACACAAGATAGAGACAGAGACCAGATATAACGTGGAAACCCAATGTGGAAAAAACCACAAAGAACAATCTCAAGTATATGAATGAGCACAAACCCAAATAATAATCACAAGACAAATTTGCAAGAGCACCATACCCCTTTGCTGAGCACTAACCCAGCTATTATTCTTGTGCACCAACCCACAGGAGCACCACACCCCTTTGTCGAGCACTAACCCACAAGAGCACCAACCCCTTTGCCGAGCACCAACCTAGCAAAAACTCATGAGCACCAACCCATAAGACCACCAACCCCTTTGTGTATACCACACACCTATCTCTCAATGTTGCTATCTCAACAAATGATAGATCAATACAACATCTCTTTCCTCTCTCTCACTTTTGCTCTTCTAAGCTAGATATAACAAATACAAAACATATTCATCTCTCACAATTGCTCTTCTAAGCTAGATATTACAATATCAAATCAACCTCTATCTTCCATGTTTACAAATGGCATCTCAAGCCTTTATTTATAGCTTTCCAAATGACTTTTGGCCTTCTCCTTTTGTGAACCTTCAATCCTCATGGAAAATGGTGCCAATCGTAGATGACCCTTCATATTCAAGCCTTTGAAAAGTCATGTGGTGACCCTTCATGACCAAAAACGTCCTTCCATCCTTTGTCCTCATCTTAGTGACTTTTCATATTCCTTAAGGTGTCCCTTCATAAGAAATTGTGCCCTTACTCTTTTGTCTTCACTTGATGACTCTTAGAATTCCCCAAGATGACTTTTCATGGGAAAATGTGTCCCATCCTTCTTTCATCTTTACCCCATGGCTCTTTGACTTCTCCATGGGCCCTTATTTTGTCTCATATGCAACCAAAAATATATTCATTAATATTAAATAAATATTAAATCATATTAGAAAAGATATATTTATTATAAACAACATTAAATATAATGGGGCCTTTATCACCAATAATGTTAGACCTTTGACATCAATGACAATATTTCTAACACAGAGGGTCAAGAAGAGTCAGCTAGAAACTCCCACATTGGTTTTTTGAATTACCAAGATGAACCCAAAAGTAAAGGTGAAGCAGTCGAGGGATCATATGTTGTGTTCACCTGGTCCAAGAACTAGTCAGCCCATCAAGTTGATAAAGAAAAGACAAAGGAGTGACCTCAACCATCAATTTCAATTGCTAAACGTGGGACCACTCTGCCTTTTTAGCCAAAGGACCTGGTGATTACTAAGAAGGTAAGTACATCAAACATCCCTACACCTTCTACTTTAAATTCACAAATCAGTCCTTCCCCCCTAAAAACCAAAAGGATGAACTCTCATCCTCTCTTCATAGTCCATTTAAGTCATTTGACATAATTGACCATGTCAAGAAAACCAAAATTCAAATGACTAAATTTGAATTCCTACAAGCCAACCCTGAGCAGTTGGACAGGTTGGTAGAGTGTGTGAAGAATACAGTTGTCCCTACAGGACAAGAGATTAGAAAGGTAACTCATGATCCCCCAAGGAACATGTCCATCCTAGTCACTCAGACATCAGCACCTAAAGCTCAGATTCTATTTGAGTCTTCAAGTAGGAGTAATTATTTTTTGTCCATAGAGGATGTTCATGTTTCTGTAGATGAAAGTCTTGTAGATGGTAATCCAAAAATTGATTCAAAAAAGACATTAGAAAAATTGGTAGGGCACATTACAGATAAAAAAGCATATTCCACTTCTAATAAAGAGAAATCTTACAGAAGATTAGTTTTTGATGATGTTTGGATCCTGGAATCCAATGGCAGCAATTATTTTACCAATGCTAGAGTTGGGATTGTGTTTATATCTCCTCAAGGAGATATTTTTCCTTCATGCAAGTTGTAGTTTAGCAACATCAACAACACAGATGAATGTGAATCTTTATTGCTCAGATTGAAGGCTACTCAAGACCAAGATGTCAAACTCCTTCACACCAAAGGAGATGTTGAGTTGATGGTTTGTCAAAGTTTGATGCTGACAAACAAAACATGTGCTAGACTAAACCAACAAAATAGAAAGCTATGGTAGTGGACCATACTGTTGTACTCTAAAGTCAGCAAAAGGAACTCTTTGCCAAGAGAGCAAGGAGTTACAGTTTTTAGACTGAAGACCACGCCTTGCCATGGGGCAAGAGGAGAGAACCAAAAGGAGTGCATAGAAAATGTGATTCCTAGTGGAGAGTTCCATTCGCCCATCACCAATTATGGGGGAAAAATGGTTTCCTACTAGTTTATTAGGATGGAACACCATTTTCATCATCTCACAATGGGTAATGTCTAAATCACTTCAATTCTTAAAGTATCAGATAAGTTCACCTGTACATATGTATATTTGTATAGCCTTTGAAACTGTTGTGTGTTTTTCATTTTCATTTTTTGGAACCTTTCTTTTTGGGTAGCATGACTCCATAGCCCAATGGGATACTTCAAAGGCACTAGAGATTCTGGTTTCTACTCTCTTCAGCTATTTCAAGTTTTCAACTGAAGCAAGTTCCTCAATTGGAGCCAGCTATTGTCCCCAAAAAATGCCACTAATTTTTAGGACAACCTATGGACTATTTTGGCCCTTCACAGACCAAAATTGTCTCTTCCCTTTTCAAAATTTGTCCTAAGCATTCAAATTCCTCATTTTTCAAACTTCTCAGTTCCTACAGACTTCACAGGAGGAAATCTATAGACTCAATGTGCTTAAAATTAATGGGTTCAAAGGGTTTGATGGCTTTAACAAGTAAATTCATTCAAAAGAGCAAGTTTCTAGCACTTATACATTTCTAGGCTTGGTTCAATCGATTGGTTCAATCAAACGATTCAAAGGAGTGTGCAAAAGAAAAAGATGAGCAAAAGCTGCCAAGTGTCATCTGTCGAGACAGATTATGATTTACTTCTCAAAGGAGTGGAATGTGCCACATGTCCCTTATAGAGTTCCACAGAATGCAACAAGTGGTAGCTATAGAAGGTTTCAATATCTCTTTCTCAAAGTAATGAAATGTGCCACGTGTCATATGTAAAGCTTGGTAGAGGCTACCAAGTGTCAATGATCATTGTATCTTCCTTTGGTTTCATTATCGAGTGTGAACTGTGGTGGGCCCCAGATGAGTTGATAAAAGAGTAAGCAGAGTGCTCCAAGTGTCATAGTCTATGTGATTGATAAAATAGAGTAACAGTAGCCACGTGTCCCTGTTAAAACTCAGTGGAAGCTGCCAAGTGTCAACATCTACAGTTATTGAGTAAGGACTATGGTAGACCCTAGGTAAGTCACAAGAACAAGAAAAATGTGCCAAGTGTCATCATTTGTGTGAATCCAAATGAGTCTTGAATGTTTTTGTAGTGTGTCTAGATCTCAATGGAAGTTGTCATGTGTCATCTCCCATAGGACTCTCAAAGGTTTCTAAAAGCTCCTATAAGTTAGGCAGATGCTACCAAGTGTCATCTCTTGTTCTAGTAGAATATGCCATGTGTCACTTGTTAAAAGCAGTGGAATGTGCCACGTTTCAAAGAAAGAGCACTCCCAATACAAAGATGCAGAGCCAAATGAAAGATTTCCTTTGGAGAAATTATCTGAAGGAATTCCTTCAGACATTTTGTTTGAAGGAAATAATGGAACAATAGCCCATCAAAGAATGAAATCTCAGAGGCCACCTGAAGGATCCCAAAGGGTAGATACCCTTGTGAGAGGCTCTCATCGAAGGAAAATAGGCCCTTCTCAAGACCCTAAAAGGATTCTGCCCCTTCAGGAAGGACAAACTGAGAATGCCAAAGGAATTGCTGAGGAGATTGACAGGCCCACAAACATCAAATTCGTGGCAATGAAATAGTCATTGATCCTTACAGACTTAAAGGCAGACCCAAATGCATTCAAAGGCCTAAAGGCCAAAGCCAAAAGGGAAGACCCATTGATGACAGAGCTGAAAGAGCTAGCAAAGGGGGAAAAGATAGCTTGAGGGCCCAAATCACAGTAGGAAGAGATAAAGAGGGAAATATCTACAATAGTTATTTTAGGAGTTGGAACAGTGTACAAAAATAGATATTTTAACTCTTAAACATTGAAGACACCACCTGTTTGTCCCCCTTGGAGAAAAGATAAAGTAGGTAGTTGCATAGACAAGGACAAGACATTTGAGATGAATCAACATGCCACAGTTAAGGCAGTTGCCCTATTCCAGCATGGCCCTCCCTGATAGAGCCAAAAATATATTTAAGGCATTAATACACAGCATGGGCCGCTCCATGGGACAAAGTGCCAAGCCTTTCTTGGCATCTATATAATGTAATCTCTTGGTTTGTTTGAAGGGAGATCTTATGGTTACCAAAATCAAAACTCTGCCCAAATTGAAAGGAAAATACTGAGACTTTGAGCTCAGATTGTTGTTCATATCATTTTATCTGAATGAGAAAGCAAGTTGTTTGTAGACTTTGTATTGTTATAGCTTGTATCATTTTAGGATATTGTTCTTATGTCTGTCTTCTAAATGTGTTCTTGTTTATTTAATTTGGCAAGTAGAACTAGTGAAAGTAATCAGAAAGGTGTCCTAAAGCCAACTGTGGAAAGACTTTTTGCCCCCACAATTGCCTTTAGTGTGTTTTATTTTTGCTCTTATGTAAAGGATATTAAGATGACTTTATGCCCTCATTATCCTTCATATTATGTTCCTATGTAAAGGATCTTGGGATGACTTTGTGCCCTCATTATCCTTCGTATTTCACTCTTGGGAATTCAAGGTGGAGACTTTGTGCTACATCTCAGTCTGTTGGTTACTACGTCCTTGTTACCAGTTACTTGGCACTACCTGAAAGAACTCTTATTGTTCCCTGCAAGAACACTTTTGAAAGAAGAGAAGTGCCTTCAGTGTTTTCACTAGGATTTTCTCCTTTGTTTGTGAACATCATCTCTAAAAGAAGAGATATGGATGGTGTATCCTACCCTTGAGTGTTACTTTTTTAATATATATATAGTATATATCCCCACATAGTTATAAGGGAACCTCCCCTTGATGAGAGGAGAGATTTGTCCCCTTTTGATGTGGTAAACCAACACATCTGGATGACCAATCTCCCTATGTTGTGGTTGATAAGACCTATTTTGCTCAATCAGATAGCTGGTTGAAAAAATATTCACCCAATAGTAACCATCCCTTCCCCTCAACTCTTGGGCCTATCCTTTGCATCCACTACCAAGGGATTCATACCTATCTATAAACCCTTCTCTAGACTGGTTAAAAATTTAGATTTCATATCTGATCCTAACTTGGATTAGGCTAGCTTTTGTCAATAAATTGGGATCTTGTATAAAACTAAGTAGAAGCCTTCCTTATCATATGAACTTACCCTTTCCACTATCAAATCCACTATCACCATAACCCAACCATCAAACACCTCTACCCATCAAACTATACCATCACCATCAGAACCAAACTCACTCAAGGTCACCAAATCCCCTTCTACCATTATAACCAGACCCAACAAGAACCTTGGAATATCTCTTACACATAACATTACTCATCCATAAATAAATTTGGATTTAAGCCCATTAAACCTAATAAACAAACTCTAATCCAAGCCAACAAAGAAGTTAAGAACACCTAGGATCCCAAAAACTAGAACTCTGCCTCTCCTCTTCATTTTTCCCTCTATTTTGAGACCTCATCCATCTACCTTAATTAGGAAACCAACCATCGTAATAAAAATCCAACCACCACTCTCAGTTACACCATCACTCTTACTTTCATCCACACCTATTTTCATAAGGCCACCCATGAACATACCTCCTATCTCCCAACCAGATATAAATAAACCACTTATCTCTCAAATGTCTACCACAAAATATTCTAACCCCAAATTATCAACCACTTGACCAAAACCAAAACCATCTACCAAGAATGTTTGTTTACCCAAAACTTCTACCACCAAGTCCACTCCTAAAAGGGCTTCCACCCTAATTACCAAAACCAAGACCCTTATACATTTTCCACCATTTCCCAAGTTCTATTCAACCATCCTTCAAAGGTTATTGTAGGCATCTTTCTTAACCTTACCCCCTATCAAACCATTTGACCCACATAGTCCTAAACCATCTTGGTAGAATTATAAATGGATATGTTCATACCATAAAACACTTGGGCATGGCATAGATAACCAAAAATATCTTCAGGTGATATCCCATCAACTATATAATGAGGATGACTTATTATTAAATGAGCCCCTATGATCCCAACACTGATCCAAGAATCAACAACCATCAACCAACACCTACCTACTCCTCGACTCTCACCTTATAGTGAAGAGGAACCAATGCAATCACCTAACTTGACACCTCCCCTAATCCATACCATCCATGTGGTCACATGATCACAAGCCCAACCAAAGGATAATGGAAATATGAAGATGTCCATTCCATATACATATCCCTCTTCCGCCACCCAAACACCTAGCTAACACCAAGCACCTTTACCTTCTAGAAAACCCAAAGTATCCATCTTAGGACCCTCATACTCCAATCCATCTGAATCAATCCAAAAATTAGTTCTATAATATCTTCACCAAACATTGATAAAGATGAGTTTGTATGAACTAATCAATACCTCACCCCATCATCACCAAATAATAATAGAAGTGTTATAATATATAGAGGTTAGGCTAGAATACCCATAACCTTTATCATCTTTTTTCAGAGCTCTACATTTTTCTAACCTTATTACCTTTAAGGATTCAGAAATACCTTCTATCCATCCAAATGATCTAGACCTTCCTCAATTCATTACTACCTATATCAACTAGACCTACATCAAGAGGGTTATGAGTGATGGAGGATCTAGTATCAACATCATCTCCCCCCATGCCTACAACCAACTCAAACTACCTAAGAACATTATGTCAGAGACATCAGTGGTGCTCTGATCATTCAATGATACCATGGCCATAACTTTAGGAACTATTTTCCTTCACATTCACCTAGGACCCTACACACTTCCTAAACTCTTCTATGTAGTGGAAGGATATTTCTAGTACATCTTGCTAAGATGACCTCAGATTCATTCCAGGGGTTATGTGTTATCCACACTATATTTTTTAATCAAATTTGAGCACAAAGGTCAAGTTGTTACCATATAATCTGACTTGAGTCCCTTCACATCATGTAACATGATGTATCAACCTAAAAACATTCATATCCCTCCATCCAACATGCCTTCACTGATAAGAGATGAAACCCCATCTTCTTCTACCACCAAGCATCCACTAGCTCATCCATTCCTCCCACCCAAATGCCCACAGTAGACCCTTTGGATTCAACCTTCCAACATCTTTCATTGGGGGAGTATCATCTTCTGACCTTAGATGTTTTCCCTACCCCCAAAATATATGCTAAACTTGAAGACCAACCTAGTTATGACCCTAATATCAAAACCATTATTCCTTTCAGACCCTCAACTTATTGAAACAATTTCATATATGGGGGACTTGATAAACCCCTTAACACTTCTACCACCTCTTTTTCACCTCGACCATTCACCTCTAGCTTATCCTATTTAGAGAAACCAAACTTTATTCAGACATACCTTTATAGCTATGATTATGAAATATTTGGTCTAGGTCAGTATGAACATAGGCTATACTATTTGCTTCTAATAAAAACCCAAAAACCTCATGAAAATCATGGCCTTAGTTTCACACCACCTAAACAAAAAACCAACCCACCTCCCATTACCATCATTAACAAGGAAACCCCATCCACTCCACCATCAATAGTTGAAGATTCCAACATCATCCTCCCTAAATTTTTTTCATCAACATGATCAGCCTTGGTCCCTTGACTTATCAAAATTATGGGGTGACCATAACCATTCCTCTACCCATCCTGAGATAATAGGAAAAGACTCTCCTATTATTAACACCATTCAGTGTCAGCATGATGATTCTATTCTTGCCTATCTTAGTGCACCATATTCCTCTATCCAAAAATCTCTTCCTCTTGACAGTTTAACCATCTTGGATAAATCCACTAGGGATATCAACTTAGGCATTCCAAATAACACACATATTGTCAAAATTAGCCAATCATTGAATTCTGAAGAACTTCAATACTTCCCCTCCTTCCTATAAGATTGTAGCATAGCATTTTCTTGGTCTTATAGTGGCATGCCAATAATTTACCCCTCCATTTCTACCCACAACATAGTCACAAACCATGATGCCAAGACCCTTAGGTAAAAACTTTGGTGAATGCACCCTCACATAGCCCTTCTTATCAAAAGATATCTTCAATGTCTCATATCTGTCAATTTCATTCAGCCCAATGACTATCCCTTATAGGTCTCAAACATCATACATGTCATGAAACATAAATGGGGACTTCATATTTGTGTGGAATTTCATGATCTTAACCTCATTTTCCCAAAAGATGACTTTCCTCTACCAAGTATTGACCAGCTAGTTGATCTTACAGCTAGCCATGAGATGTTATCTTTGATGGACAAATTCTTGAGTTATATTCAAATCCTAATTACCCCAGAGGATCAACACTAAACTATCTTTACCACCCCATGGGGGACCTTTTGCTATAAGGTCATTCCTTTTGCACTAAATAATATGGGTACAACCTACCAATGCACTGTGACCTACATATTCCATGACCTTATTCGCCAAATCGTATAAAACTATGTTGATGACCTTCCTAGGAAATCCAAATGTCTTAAAGACCATTTGGGCATCCTTAATATTATCTTTGAATAACTCATCCATTACCATGTCTACCTTAACCCCAAGAAGTACATTTTTTGGTTCTTATCAGGAAAGTTCCTTGGCTTCATCATATCACTTTGTGGAATCAAATTCAATCCATCCAAAATCAAATCAATCCTTAACATGCCTCCTCTTACCCACCTCAAGAAACTCCATAGCTTTCTGGGGAAGCTCCAATCTATTCATCACTTTATCTCCTAGATCTCAAATTGATGCCAACCCTTCCATCACCTTCTAAAGAAGGATTTATCTTTTAAGTTGAATAACAACTATCAAAAGGCCTTTAATTCACTTAAACAATACCTTTTGTCTCCACCTATCTTTGTTTCTCCTAAGAAAGATCAATATTATTACCTTTATATCTCTACCATTGACCACTCCATAGGGGCAATGTTTGCTCATCAAGTTGAATAGCATAAAGATCAATCCATCTACTACATTATCCATATGCTTGTAGAGTATGAGACTCGGTACACCCATACATAGAAACTTATCCTAGATTTGGTCTTCATGGCCATTAAACATCACCACTACCTCCTCAACCACAAGACCTATGTCATAACCAATATCGATCCACTCAAGTATATGCACTCCAATCTATACCAAAACCAATGTATAGCCAAGTGGCTCATGCTTTTAACTAAGTTTAACCTTGAGTTCCTTTAGTATAACTTAATTAAAGGGAAATTCATTACCAACCAATTAGCTAATGCATTATTAGCAGATAATCAACCTCCTCCTCTTGAGTTTCCAAATGATTCTATTGTAACCCTATCTCAGGTAGACTTCACCTATCAATTGACCATATTCTTGGATAAATCAAAGTGCCAATGTGGTGGGGGAGCCAGAATCATCCTTATCCCCCCTCATGGTGAATCTCTTATTTTATCCTTCAAGCTACATTTTGAATGTACGAACAATATGGTTCAGTATGAAGCCTTAGTGATAGGCCTCCAGACTGCATTAGCCTTGGGATTAAAAATGATCAACATCTTTGGTGACTCTCAACTCATGGTCAATAAAATCAATGGCTCTTGTCAATTCAAGAATGATGTTTTTTAATAGTAAAAATAATCATTTGAACACGACCATATCAAAATGACCCCATGATCTATGAATAAGTTTAATGATACGATGACTTCCCTCACCTCTCAAATCCCATATGTACCCTCTAACTTTAAGTTATCTATTATTTTACATAGACTTACCCAACCTTCTTATGTCAAACTAGACTCTCTTACCATCTTTAATGTAGAGGATACCCAACCTAACTTTTGGTATCAGCAAACATTTGACTATCTTAACCTTATAATCATTCCTTCTAGTCTTTCTAGGAATACTCAAAGAACATTCATCCATAGTACCTCAATTACACCATGCCACAAGGAATTCTTTATAAATACATCTTTGATGGTCTCCTTTTTCACTGCCTACATAGTCATGAGGCCCCTCATGCTATCATAGAAATGCATGATGAAATCTATGGGGGACACTTTAGTGGCCTTACCATTTCTAAATGCATCCTTCATATTGTCTATTACTAACCTACCCTTAACCAAGGCTATTGTGATTATGTGAAAAAGTGTGTTAAGTGTCAACAACATGCAATTTACATAACACACCTAACCATAGTCTTCACATATCCATAGACTTTTAGCCCTTCTCACAATGGGTTCTAGACCTTATTGGTGAAATTAACACCCATTCTTCATAATGACATCATTTGATCATCACTACAATTGAGTACTTTACAAAATGGGTAGAGGTTATTCCTCTTGTCTCTATCAAATATGAAAATATTATCAACTTTATCAATCATCGCATCATCTATCATTTCATTATTCCTCACAAAATTATCATCAACAATGGTAAATCTTTAAAAAAAACAATTCCAAGGTCTTTGTGATGTATTCAGCATCAAGTTAAGTTTCTATTCACCCTATCATCCTCAAACTAATGGATAGGCCAAAGCCTCTAACAAAAATCTCAATAACGTGCTAACTAAAATGGTTAATACATCTAGTCAAGATTGGCATTTACACATCCCCTTCACCTTATGGTCATATCATACTAGAATTCAAACTCCTACGAGTGCTAACCTTTTTTCTCTAGTTTTTGGAGTAGAGGATATCTTGCCTCTTAAAGTCAAATTCCCTCTCTTTGCATATCCCTGTGAGATCTCATCTCTGAGAGCGATTATCATCAAGAATGTTTAGCCCAACTTGAGCTACTTTATGAGCATCATTTATCTACACTTACTCATCTTCATGTCTATCAATAATTCATCAAATGCACTTATAAAAAACACCTTATAGTGCGATAATTCAATATCAGAGACCTCATCCTAAAGGAAAATCAACATGTCACCAATATGGAGAAAAGAAAGCGAGGTAAGTTTGCTTTCAATTGTCTTGGATCTTCTATCATAACACACAAGTATGGATCAGGAACTTACCAGTTATCCTCTTTTGAAGGCAACCTAGAACCTGACCCTTTCAATGCTTTCCATATGCATCCTTTCTTTTGTTAAAACAAGATCAAACTCACCTCTTATCCAAACTTAAGCTCATCCCTTGTTTCCAAACCATATTCATCTCCTTATTTTAGGAACAACTGATTAAAACTAAATTATGTGATTATCCATCACAACCATAGCCTAATATTGAACCATGGGTACCACAGCTCTACCCATGACATGGTTCTCATGGCACTTTTTACCCCTTTCCTAGGATGGGTTCCTATGGTCATTGTCACTTGAACATATTTTACACCTAATCAACCTTATTGGGGTTTTAGTTTTTCTTTTTAAAAAGGTTTCCCTTTGAGCCTATATAATCAAGTACATGACATCAAAATAAAAATAAAAAAAACTCATATGGGTCACTCTCTAGCATCTATAGACTGATCCCTCAAAGGATAGCTACCCAAACATATCAAAATTGCTCAATATAAGGTAGACTGATCCATTGAAGGATAGTTATAAAAATCCTTAAATAAAGAAAACAAAACTTAGACCACTCCCTTAAATGATGGTTGAGCAAAGCATTTATCAAATCATAGCAATTTATTGGAAGCTTCCCATATTGATGAGCTTCCCCAACCCTCCAAAATAATAACAATAAAGTAATAAACCCATTATCAGACATCATAATTAGAAAAATAATTTTGATAGACATAATTAGTTTTCATAAGTAGACTTCCTAAATCGATCAGTCTACACCTTATATGACATGGACTTGTGTATACTAACTCTTTGGTAACCCATAGAAAAGGCAAGCTATACTCCTAAAAAGGTTCCATTTGCATCTCCCTCCCCTTTACATACTCTATAAAACAAGGGATTTTGAGCTTACATGGCATTATATGATCAAGACAACTTTTTAACCAAATAACGCATGCTAATGTGAAGCATTATAAGGGCTTATGTTCCTTAAGTTGATCTAACTTTAGTTTATTTTTAGTCCTGGCCAAAGAATAAGCATCGTGTCTTATTTTTCTCTCATATTGGTTGATATATTAGCTTAAACATATGTCTTTGGTCTTTTCTTCTCTTTCTCACATCTGGGTTTTGTTATTTAGCTTACCTTATGTAGTTTCACCTAATCTAAAAAAAATGAATATAATCATGACCACACCATACAATATCATCATCACATCATAAAAAAATAGACATCATTAGCATAATCACCACATCCATAAACAATTCAATTATCACCATCGCAAAGTTATAGTTATATAAACCATATCTACCACATGTCTAAATATAAATTAGGAAGCATATACTCATTAAAATTAAGCATGAACATAATCATCACTATCATCCTAGTCATCCATAAACCATAAAAATAATCACATCATAGTCTTTTCCACCTAAGCATAACTAGTAGACATAACCATGATCATATCAATATCCAAAACATCATCATCTCAACACATGAAATTAAATGATCACATCCATAAAACAAAATGCCATAATCATAACCTCATATCCATCATCCTAATCATCAAACAACATCACATTAACATTACATAATCATATCAGGATCATCATAATCATCCATAACCATCACATCAGTAACATCAATCCTTATCAAATATCCTCATGAACATAAATTAAAGAAACATATCATCACATGCCTAGCTAGGTGGGTCCACATCAACATATCATAATCATAATCATAAAAATATAACATCATTAATGATAAACATGAACATCACAACCATGAACCATAAACCATAAATAAAGGATCACATTTATATCTCATACATAATCATCATAATGTGTATACAAAATATCCATATCTCTCAAAAATATACATCTCATTACTTCGGCTCACAATTTGATATCAACATCATATAATACATCAAAATATAAGTTATCATCATAAATCTAAGATCTTGGGGCACCATTTCCTCTAGAGCCTATCCCCTTATACCTACCTATCCACCTGTAGACATGGCCCACTGATCTAGTGTCACTATATCTATACCTCTTGCCATCCTAGCTCTATACCTACCCCATCCAAGATTTTTTAGACAATGCCTAAACACCAAGGCCTTATAGTATTGCAACTCCTCCATAGTCGTTATGTATCTTTGCATAGAGATCATTCTTGTTGGTCCTATAGCTATCTATATTCCACCTCCTACATGTTAGATTGAGTCTCTCTCCTACATCACAAGGGCTAACTAAGCCCTTACCTGATCTCTCTCACCTATAATAGTGACCAATTGACCCTACACTGCTACCAATGATGCATGTACCATTGTCAAGGATGCCTATACTATGGTTAAATCCACTCGTGCTTGCTCCCTCTTTATAATCATTACTTGTACATTCGGGGTAACCCCCAGCATCTGAACCTATTGCCCATCCCCTCTAACATCCACATATGTATCCTTCTAACCTCCATCCTCAAGACTAGTATCAACTAAGGCATAGAGTGCATAGTACTATGTAGGATACCCATATATGACACCTACATCATTTATCTCTATCCTCATAGCCAACTCCTCATGGTTAATGAAATCATGCATTAGTTATAGAGTGGGTAATGAGAACTTTGCATCCTCCCTCCTATACCTTGAGAATAGCCCAAGCATATCTTGCATGAGGCTGAACTACCTTTGTACCTTATCAAATAGTACGAGATCTATCTCACCCTCTCATTTATCATATATCCATACATATCTTTTCAAGGATATAGTATGTCTCTTAAATTTTCCCACCCTAGGAACCTAACATATGGTCCCCAAGTCACATCTCTAATGACTAAGGTAACTAATCAACCTTTGAACCAGTCAATGTCATGTGATCCTCCTCATAGTCCTAAGAGAGCATAATCACTCCACTGCATGTATCCAACTCAAAAACCCATCTAAGCATAAGCCTCCCATAATATCCCCATTGGTCTCAACAACTAGATGTGCTCATAGGCCCAATAATAGATGATGAAGCTGACACTAATCCCATATCTCTAATGTGCATGAAATCCCCATAACTTTTAGTAAATCTAAACTAACAACACAAGTGCCCACATGAACACTATATGACCCAAAAACATCTCCACTAACACCCCTAACAAAAAATAAAGAAACCTCACACTGCTAGAATTAGGCAATGCATAGCATGTCACCACTATCATCATCATGATGAAAAGCCTCCTTACATCCCTATCCCTATGGTAAATTGGAGTTTTATGAAAACCTCCAAAGTACCACCTCACAAAATCCATGTCAGCTTCGTATAAGAGATCCATAAACTCATCATACTCATCCCTCTCAATATGGAATATTGTCTCCCTTCATATGGGTATCTACATGATCTTATAGATTTCCTTAGGTAGGATAGTCATCTCCCCTATAGGTAGTAAAAAGGTATTAGTGGTACGATCCCATCTCTTGATGAGTGCCACTAGCATCACTGAATATCGAGGTACATGTTGGTAATGCATCATACCACTAAGGCCTACATCCTCCATGTGCACCCACTCATCAACAATCATACCATGATGAATCTCATCAAAAATTTGGGACACTCTATCCCTCATCTAAATCCTCTCTCATGCCTATAAGGTTTGATAGCAAACATACTTAGTTCTCTGTACTATTTTAGCCTATGAACTCAACCTCTTACACCTACCTCTTATGTTAATATCTTCAACTCCTAACATTTGCCTATTATAACCTATACCTATAGATTATCCACATATCAAAACCCTTAACCTATCTTATCTACACCTTAAACAATAACCTTCAACATCCAAATTACCTACCAAACATTGACCATAACTATTCTTAACCATTACCTATGTGACCCCAAATCATTATGATTTTATTCTTAACCTTCATCTACTTAACTTATCCTTAATTATCAATACCTATAAAGTTTCCACCATAACTATTAATCAAACATTCAACCCACTACCCCTCAAACTTTAGCCTCAACAACTAAACCTTAACATTCAAACTATCACCCTTAACCTTGCACTATTACCTATCAAACATAAAACACTACCCTAAACCTCAATTTTATCTCAACATTCAAATATTACATTACCTAAACCCTAACTCCTTAAAATTTAAACATTCAACAAATTTTTAATAACTTCTTCAACTCTTCTCAACTGTTGATGGTCAGGGTGACCACCGATGATTAGGTAATCAACTATCGACGATCACTATATAGTGACCTATGATGGTCACTTATCGACCACCAATAGTCACTGTAAAGTGACCATTGGTGATTAAAACTAAACCCTGCCCTCCTAAATGACCACCATAACTCACCCAAACTGACCTACTCTTTAATATACCCTCCCTTACCTACCTTAACCCTCATAATATAAACCCAAACTACCATTTCACCTTTAAAAAAAATCATTCAAAAACTAAACCTAGGTTAACCACACCTAAAAATCCAACAAACATAAACAAAATTTGCTTCTAAACTATCAATTATAAATACACCACCTACCTCATTATTGGACCATCATCAAAGAGGAACCCTGGGGCACATAGCCACCTATCCCCATGCTCTCCCTCATCTACCTTGCATCCTAATCAAGCAAAATCTCTAGTCAACCTTAGGTCAAATCAATACCTCACTCACCTGATCAATTTCACTATCACCCTCAATCATCACTATTTTTCTCACAAAAATCTAAATGCTAGTTATTAAAATTCAATGCACTCAAATGAATAAATATGACCCCCAATGGTTCTTTTGTCTATACCCTTTTAGCATTGGCATTTGACTACTAATATTTAAGGTGACTACTAATGGTCGACCCTGAGGGTTAACCCTGACCATCAATGGTCATCATATTGGAGTTTTCTTTTCCTCCCCAATTTTTAAACATAGGAAATTGCCTTCTCCAACATACACAATTATAACCCACATCAAAACATCACACTTGGCCATTTTGTCCCAAACATAGTACATGTTTTGCAATGACCTTGTCTTGGTCCTTTTGATCATACCAACTAAATTTCCAAGTTTAAAATTTTAAACTTGTGCTACCTTATGCACACCTAACCAGTTTGTGTCTTTAGGGGAGCACTTCCTACCTCAGATACCCAAGAAAACACTAACTTTGTCTAAGAGACCTAAGTTTATGAGTGTATCCCAACCATCACATACAATCATGTGTTCCACTTGTCACTTGTCCTTCTAGAACTGACCTTATTTTTTACCAACCATGGTAACGTAGTCAATCCATGATCTTGGCTATCACACTTAATCACACTTTCTACATGTGTTTTCACTTTAGTACCCAACCTATTACCCACAAACTCCACATAAACTTAACCACTTATCAAACCCACACCTAATTCTATTTTACCTCATCAATTCCTGATTTGAGGGGGAATACCTCCTCTCATACTTATGGTAACCAAACCTTCAACCTGAAATCCATTTTTATTTTGTATCTTGTTGACACAAACTGCATAACAAAAATGGGTAAAATGTAGACACTAGGAAACAACACGCAATGTTTCTAAATGTCAAAACACCCTAGACCACCTTGGGACCCCCTAGGGACCTTCCCACAACCCTTCAACCAAAAACCTAAGATAGGTTAGCTAACTAGATAACCAACTAACTAAAGCTTTTTTACCAAATTTTACCTTTAATCTTCAACCACTAATAGTCACCTTAATCATTGATGGTTAGGTCTGACCATAGATGATTAATATTTCAATGCCTAGACATTAAACACCCATTTCAACTACAACTTGTTTTTTTATAATTAGCTCACTTGATCCACTCATAGATCAATGCATGTCGAAGCTAAATTTAAATTACAAGTTAAACCTCTTCTTGAACCTACACTTTCACCTCTCATTCCTTCCTATAAAAAGAGAGGAGGAGAAGGTGAGAGGGATCTAAAATTGATCAATTGTCCACATCTAGAGCTAGAATTAGAACCTCTTACATCAATACTTCCTTTTTCAGGTGTTTTTCTAGCAAACTAGCAAGTGTGATAGACATCTGAAGTGCTGCACTCATCAGCCAATAGCCAAGTATCATTACTCTACCAAAATTGTTTGAAGTTCTACCAACAGACCTTTGACCCTCCCTAAAATCAATAATTAGTAAGGTAAGTATCTATTTTCACTAATTAGTTTATTTTTTACTATTTCATGACCAACCTAGCCCAAATACACTTTCTAAAATCTATTTATGTAACCTCACCAATTAGCTTTTCTTATCCAAACCAAAATCATAGTAACAATTGATGGTCACCCTGACCCTTGATAGTCTATCCATAACTGTCAATGGTTATATTTACCATTGACAGTCATGCCAACTACTAACTGTCACTATGTGATAGATAAATAGTAACCTATTTTCACCCACTAGACCTTAACCAAATCCTAATCTTAGACCCTCTACTTGATCACAAAACCTCATCCTATTTTTTGAACCATACCTAATTCATTTGGCATTAATATCAATCTATTTATTACTATAATTAGTAAAATTCACCTTTTCATTTATTGATCATTTCTTGTATTTCATTTTAATATCTCTTATGATATATGCAAGTAATGTATCCTTATCTTTCAAAGCTTGATTGTTTAAAAGTGTGGATTGACAATGTAGAGTAAATTTTTAATTTACGTTGCAATCAAATTTTTAGTTGAGCATTGTAGTTTTGGTTTGCGTGCACCTTGGTCGTAGCAGCAAAGTTAGAGTAGGGCACGGGTTCATTCTCCGTCAAGTGTCAAAAAGTAGCAGAGGCTACCAAGTGGCACCATTCAAGCACGGGTCTTTCTTTGTCTTCTAATTATTTGTTTTGATTTTGCATTAAGTGTTGAGTTCATGCAGAAGCCACCATGTGTCACCTTCCAAAACACAAAGCTGACCAGCTAGCATCCTCCGAGGCCCCTTTTGTAACTTTCCAGAGAACAACAGATCAGGCCATGTACCTAGTAGTAGTTAAGTAAAATACACCACATTCCAGCATCTACATCTCATAGAGGAACCCATGTTTCATTCTACTTTTTGATAAAAACTTTCAACGAGTTAAGTAGTAGAGAGAGCGGAAAGTGCTAGGTGGCAGTTGTGGAGGCCCTGAACTACCTTTTTGAAGAAGCAACAGAGGTCACCACATGTCGGCATCTAGGAGATGTGGGTCTAATACTTTCATCTAATGCATAAGGGCATCATTTCATTTTGCTTAAGTGATGAAGTGCAGTGGAGGCTGCCAGGTGTCACTCTCTGAGACCATTTCTGCTCCATCCCAAGAAAAAAAGTGGAAGGTACCACATACCCCCAAAAGGAGAAGTGGAAGATGCCACGTATCTTCCTAGAATATGCAGAGGCTACCATGTGCCAATTTTTGAGAGACCATCTTTGAGTTTATTTGCTAAATAAAGATTGTGGTGGGCCCCGAGTGTTACTTAAAAAGTCTACAGAAATTGCCAAGTGTCACCATCTACAAAAGTCTAATATACATCCCAAATGATACTACAGCACAGCCAAAGAAAAATAGAGGGAGCCGTGTGTCTTAGATGAATCTGGTAGAAAGTGCCAGGTGTCATTTTTTAGTGCCTCCTAAGTATATGAGGATTTTCAAAAATTGACTAAGTGTCCTCTCCTGTTTCAAAGCATTCTGTGTATTTGTTGCTGTAAATAGAAATGGAGGGAAAATCAGCTAAAGTTAAATCGAGTAGATGGAATAGTCATCGGGTAGATTTTTGGAGCCCCCAAAGCATTTAGGGGCCATCTATTTGTTCCCTATATGATGGAGGCATAATAGATAGTTGAGCAGACAAATAGGTGATGGAACGAAGAATTTCAAGCACAAAGAGAGGTACTAGACGGGGATCACCATATCACAGTCAGGGCAGTTCTTGATAAGACTAGGATGCATCTAAGCCATTGAATGCACCATCTATTTTGTCTCCTATGAGTGAAGGATAGAGTGGAATTGGGTGAGAAAGGAAGTATTCAAGGAGACATCCAAGGCTATATTAGAAGGATGATAAAATCTAGAAAAGAGGGGGGGAATTTCCATAGTTTTAGACTTTCAAAGTTTTGACCAATAATATCATTTGCTTTTGTTTCATTTTCTTGAGTTGAAAGGTTTATATGACTGTGTGTGTTTTTGCATCTTTTGTATGACTGGAAGATTCAATAAGAAGATTGAACACTATGCCCTTGTTGATGTTATATATGTCATTTGCAAAGTAGTCTATGCTGTAGATTTTCTAGTGTTGTGATTGGAAATGTTATTTGCTTTTGTCTCATTTTCTAGAGTCTAAAGTTATACATAATTGTGTGCGACTTATGCACCTCTTATATGATTGGATAATTCTATTAAGAAGATTGAACATTATGCCTTTGTTGACAATTCTTGTATCTCAATAAAAGACTCCCCTATTGTGAGCCTTTATTTCTATTATTCCAAACTTTTACATTGATCATGCACTTGTTTGCTCTTAAATGTAATTGAATCATATAATAGTATCACTGTTCTCAGGTTAATATTAGGATTACACTCAGGTGCATCGCTATAGTTAGGTTTCAATTCCTGCATTTTGTGTTTCTGTTTAGTCTCCTATCCCTTTTCCCCAACACCTATAAATAAAAGAGACCAGCTTCTTTAAAACCTAGAGGTTGTTTCAAGCTACATCATCCAACAACTTGAAACTTCCCATTGTTGATTGATTAAGATCAAGCACAATTTTAAGTCATCAACAGTTTCTGGCATGCCTAGTGGGACTAGTCTTGAAGTTTCTTTCAAGACTGCATGAACCAGAGAGCTACGAGGAGTCAGAGCTGTGGACCAGTCACCAGATCACAATCTGCTACAAATCTAGGCATTCTTTTACCACCTCTTGTAGTTAGCCCCAAAAGAAGAGTTAACCAATTTGTACTGGCACCAAATATGGGAGCCAATGTTCCCTTAATAAATTATGCAAGTTGGAACACTGGTATCCCCTTAATCCTCCCAACACCACCGACTGTTTGGGACCCTATTCTAGTAAATGTTCTAAAGGCCTTACCCAAATTCAGTGGGCAAGACTCAAAAACACCCATGAAACATCTTCAATATGTATCAGATGTCTATGCCATACATGGTGTCATAGAGCAAAATGTGGCCCTAAGGTTGTTAGCAGCCTCATTCAAAGGGAAGGCTTTAGAATGGTATCGGTCCTTGACCCCAAATACCATATCTACGTGGGACCAGCTCAGAGATCAGTTATTTAAAAGATTTGTAGAAAAAGGTGACAAGTCTTCTTTATTACAGTAGTTGATCACCATTCAAAGGGGACCACAAGAGGACATGACTGACTTCAACTCCAGATTCCAGAAAACCTGGGACAGAATCCCCATTGCAGCTAAACCACCCCCTAGTATGGCCATTATATTCTATCTCAAAGCTTTAAATTTAGATATATCTATTATGATTCAGTCACTGGGAGGGCACACTTTGCCAGCAGCTTATGACCTTGTGGTCAGAGCTAAAAATCATTTAATTGATGCCGAAAAGTTACCTCCAAGGCCTCCCATGCCTATGTTCCCAAAAATCTCCTTGCCTTTACCTCAAGAGGTTCCTAAAGCTATAAACCCCCCTGTGTCTATGTATACTTACCCTTCATCATCTGTGAAGCAATCAATCCCTGCTCAGTCATCTGAGATGGATGATATCAAAAGTATGCTAAGGACATTCTCCAATGAGCTGATTAATATGAAGAGGTAGCAGAACACTTTCCCTAAGCCTCCTTATCAAGGCTATCAAGGGAATAGGTTTTCATCTCAACCAAACCAGTATTAAGGCCCTCCAAGGCAAACCAGCAATCAACCAGCAAATCAGTTAGTTGCCATTCCCACACCCTCACAGACCATTCCTCCCAACTCAAACAGGGAGATGGTTCTAGGTCAAAATAATTATGTGGATGATATTAATGCTTGGTTTTTCCCTTGCAATGATGCTCACACCCCCAGAGATTGTCCTAGAGGCAATCTATAAAAAAGAGTGGCTGAGCAGAGAAGAATGGATGGCCAGTTTGCTAGTACCAGTAGCAATCAAGCCTACCAATCTCATAGCATGCAAAATTCAGTATTAGTGGCCCATGCAAGGAATTTCCTTGCAACAAGAGGAAGAAATAGCCCTGAAACATGCTTTGTTCTCATGGGTTGAGGATGAAGAAGTAGTTTTCTTGAATGAAGCATCTACCTCCCAAAGGCTAGTAGTACAATCTGATTATTTTACCAGATAAAAGAGCAGGATGGTGAAGTAGCCTGAGATTGCAAGCAGTCAGATCAAGAATAATCCTCCATCTCAAGGTCAAAGGAATGTTGCTATTAGACAAGAAGTGCTTCAGCTAGTACAAGATCAGGGGATCCCTATCTAAATTTAGGAAAAAATGAGGTATCCCTATTTCCAAAAAAACCAGTCTTTGGGACCAATCAACATAGTGGACCAACTAAAGAAGACTCCAGTGCAAGTATCTATATGGGATATCTTGGCCATTCCTAAACAAAAGATGCTACTACAGGAGGCTCTACAAGGGCAAGCAGTACCTAAAGATGTTGTTACCAAGGAAGGATATACTAAAAAGGAGAAGCTCAAAGATACGGTTCCTCCAAAGACAATAGTTTTCATAAACAATGCAGCACAAGTAAGTAAATCCAAGCCAGAGCCTTTCTATTTGCCTCTGATAGTTGGAAAAAAACTTCTGCATAATGCATTGATAGATTTAGGAGCTAGTATGATTGTGATGCCCAAGCAAATAGCTGACACTTTGAAAATAAATTATGAACCCCTTGCAAAAGGAGTTATGCAGCTAGATGGCAAAATAATGCAGACCATAGGGAGAATCAAACAACTCCCTTTGCAATTGTACACATGTCCCAACATTATTGTTAAAAAAGATATAGTAGTCATAGATATACCTCCCATCTTTTATTTATGTTTATCCAGAGACTAGAGACTTTACAGCAAAAATAGGAGGATATATGTCTCTTGACTGGTCTCACCTCATTCTAAGAACCAGATACGGTTCAAAGATAAAAAAATTATCCGAACCACTGTCCAAAGACCACATCACCAATTAACCAACAACAAGATTAGAAGCAGATCATGCCATGTTGAATAAAGAAAAAATAAATTTTGTCGAAGAACTAGGAGACTGGACTAAGAATGATCAAGAAGAAGAAAATAGCCAGTTGTTGGCTATGATGCATAGCGACCCATATGGGAACTATGACTCTACTGGTTTGGACATGTATGTCATTTTTGATAAGGATCAAGTGATTCCAAATGTTATAAGAGAAGAGGCACCTACTGCTCAATATTCAAAGCTCTGTACTTTGAATTTTGATGGGGCTAGAAGTAAACATGGTGTTGGAGTAGGGATTTGTCTTACTACTCCAAACGGTGATAAAATTTTAAGGGCTATCCAATTCTAATTTGCTTGCACTAATAATGATGTAGAATATAAATCTCTAGTACATGGGCTCTTGTTAACCAAGAAAAAGGGAATAAAGAACCTAAAAGTAAAAGGGGATTCAGAATTAGTAGTAAAGAAAATTAGGGAAAAGGCAGCAGCCAAAAATGTGAGAATGAGGCCTTACCGGCATAAGATTTGGGATTTGATAGAAGATTTTGAAGCTTTTAACATAGAGGTAATCCCTAGAAATCAAAACTCTGAGGCTGATAGGATGGCTCAAATTGGCTCACAGTTTAACCCAGTAACTGGCCTATTGATCAACAATGAGTCTATAAAAGTTATAGTGAGGCCTACCATCCCAGACAATGATGAAAACTGGCAAGTATTTGAAAATGATGCTCAGGTAGTCTCTTTATTACAACACTCATACGAGTTTGTGGATCAGTTGCAAACCAAAATTGAAAATGCATATGGTGATCACATTATTCAATTAAGGACTAATAAACTCCCTAAGGGATTGATCACCTTAGAAAATTTGTTTGGCCCAGAGGATGTAAGCCTAGAAAATAAAAGGTTCCAGGTAGATAAAGTAGACTATTCTGAGGTAGAGGTGAGTGATGAGAAAAGACTAAAGGTCAGAAATTTTGCAACTTGGGAAGACAAGGAAAAATTAATCGAATTGTGCCAAAAGTATGACAGAGTCATAGCTTAGAGCTATGAAGACCTTCATGGATATAACAGAGATATTATCCAGCACACCATAGAGTTAACTAAAGGGTCTAATCCCATTAGACAAAAATAAAGACCAGTAAATCTAAGGATAGAGCCTCTAATGGTCGATGAGTTGTAGAAACTTTTGGACTCCAAAATAATGTTTCCAATCAAACACTCAACCTACGTTTCCAATCTAGTCCCAGTTAGGAAAAAGAATGGGGATGTAAGGCTATGTGTAGATTTCAGGGATCTAAATAGAGCATCTCCGAAAGACCACTATCCCTTTCCCTCCATGGAACAAATTTTGTAAACTATGGCTGGATCAGAGAGGTTTTATTTACTTGATGGTTTCTTTGGGTATAATCAGATTTAGCTAGCCAAGGAAGACCAGTATAAAACTGCTTTCACTACCAAATGGGAGACATTTTCCTATGCAAAGATGCCATGCAACTTATCAAATGCAAGAGCCACATTTCAATGAGCTATGGATATAACCTTTGGTGAACTTATAAATAAGGTCATCCTAGTCTATTTGGATGACCTCACTATTTTTTCAAAAAATGCTGATGATTATTTTGATCATTTGGAGTCTGTCTTCAAGAAATGTCAAGATTTTGGGATATCTTTGAATCCCAAGAAATGTATTTTTGTTGTACCTCAAGTTAAACTGTTGGGGCACATATTATCTAAGGAAGGGGTTTCTATAGATCTCGAGAGGGTCATAGCTATAATAGACCTACCTCTCCCAGCAAATAAAAGGGCAGTCTAGTCCTTTTTAGGGAAGATCAATTTTGTCAGTAAATTCATATCTGATTTTCCTGGCTTGGTTAGACCAATGACACTCTTACTAAAAAAGGACCTGGCCTTTAGGTGTTCTACAAAAGGAAGGTAAGCTTTTGAGGGGGTCAAGAAGGCTATCTCAATAGCCCCAGTGCTCAAGAATCCATATTTTTCCAAGTCCTTCGTAATGTATGTCTATGGAGTAGAGTCAGGTATTGTTGCTATCTTGACTCAAAAGAATGATGGGCTAGAAGGGGAGCACCCAATAGCCTTTTTCTCAAGGACCCTCAAGGATTATGAGACTAGGTACAATTTTGTGAAAAGACAAGCCTATGCCATGGTAAAAGCCCTCAAGAAATTTAGACATCTGATCTCAGGGAACAAAATTTTGATACTTGTGGCTCACCCAAGTGTCAGGGAATACATCATGGAGGGGGAGATTACTGAGAAAAGAGCCAATTGGATCACTAACATCTTTGAGTATGATGTGGAGGTCAGACCCACCAAGCTGGCTAGAGGTAAGGGGTTGTGCCAATATATAACCCAAGAGCTCGAAAAGATGTTACCTGAGGAAGCAGAGTCAGAAGGAGAGCCAGAGACGGTGCTTAAATTACAAGAGGTTGATCAGGAATCCTGGGTCACCAACAGGACTTAATTCATGAAAAATGGGATTTATCTAAGAGAACTCCCTTGAAATAAGAGAAGGTATTATAGGATATATGGAGTTCATTTTGTTTTAATCGAACAAGTCCTTTTCAAAAGAAATTCTGATGGGAAATTATTAAGATGTGTGGAACAGGCTGAAGCCAAGAGGATACTACATGAAATGCATCATGGAATGTTAGGGGGACATTTTTCTGCAAAGACCATAGCCATAAATATAAGTGACATAGGATATTTCTAGCCTACTTTATTTTTAGATTGTTATCAACTGGTTAGAAAATGTCAATCCTGCCAGTATCATATGGGGATGAGGAGGAATGCAGCCATGCCACTAAGTCCTATAGTTATGTATGAACCTTTTTCTCAATGGGGTCTTGACTTCATTGGGATGATAAATCTAGTGTCCATCATGGGTCATAAATGGATATTAACTGCCACGGACTATTTCACTAGATGACTGAGGCAGTCCCACTTAAAGAAGCAACAGAAAATGTGATCCTAGATTTTCTATGAGGTATCACTACTCACTTTGGGGCTCCTCATACCATCATATCAGATAATGCTAAAGCATTCTTGGGGTCTAAAGTATCTGACTTTGCCTTGAGACATGGAATATATCTGAAAACTTCATCTAATTATTACCCTCAAGGTAATGGCCTGGCAGAATCAACCAACAAGAACCTGATAAGACTCATCAAAAGAGTAGGGGCTGATCATCACAAGGAGTGGCATAAAGTGCTTAATCTAGCACTATGGGTTGATAAAATCATGCCCAAGTAGGTGATCAAAATGTCTCCATATGAATTGGTATATGGAAAGTTTGTCGTGATTCCCTTAAGCTTGGAAATCCCTGCTCTCCAGCTAATCAAACAAATTGAGATTGAAGAGAATAGCCCCATGCATGTCAGACTCATAGAACTTTTGGAAGTTTAGGAAAAGAGGGACATAGCCCATGATTCATTGATTAAGGACCAGGGGATGGTTAAGAATTATTTTGATAAAAGGACTTCAAATCCTAATTTTGAAGTGGGCTCAATTGTCCTTAAATGGGATGCAAGGGCCACTAAGCCAAGTCAGCATACCAAATTTGAAGCACTATGGATTGGTCCATATAGAATTCACACGTGTAAGCAAAAGAATTCTTTCGAGCTAGAGTCGATGGAAGGAGAACCTAAAGAGATTCTTATAAATAGAATCTATTTGAAACATTTCAATTGACTGGGGTCTCTCATGTATTATAGTTAAATAGTTTCCCTTCCTCACATCATTTTTCCATTGTTTTTCTACTTTGCTTTTGAATAAGTGTTTTAAACATTTGTCAACGGCTCTTATAAAGCTATAATTTTCACAATTTTTGAAAAAAGTGGAAGGTGGAGTTTCTTTTTGACCAAGCTCAAAAGTCCTGAGGGTCACCAGTAACTGTAGAGTAAATGTTTACTCTACATTGCATTCAAATTTTTAGTTGAGCACTACAATTTTGGTTCTCGTGCACCTTGGTTATAGTAGTAGAGTTGGAGCAGGGTGCAGGTTCATTCTCTGTCAAGTATCGAAATGTAGTGGAGTCTACCAAGTGGCATCGTTCGAGCACGGGCCTTTATTTCTCTTCTAATTCTTTGTTTCAATTTTGTGTTAAGTGTTGAGTTCACGTGAAAGCTGCCGCATGTCACCTTCTAAAACACAAAGCTGGCCAGCTAGTGTCCTCTGAGGCCCCTTTTGTAACTTTCTAGAGAACTGTGGATTGGGCCACATACCTAGTAGTAGTTAAGCAGAATGCACCACATGCTAGCATCTGCATCTCATAGAGGCACCCACGTTTCATTCTACTTTTTGACAAAAACTTTCAATGAGTTAAGTAGCAGAGAGTGAAAAGTTCCAAGTGGTAGTTGCGAAGGCCCTGAACTACCTTTTTGAAGAAGCAATAGAGGTCACCATGTGTCGACATTCGAGAGACGTGGGTCTAATGCTTTCATCCAATGCATAAGGACATCATTTCATTTTGTTTAAGTGTTGAAGTGTAACAGAGGCTGTCAGGTGTCACTCTTTGAGTCCCTTTCTGCTCCATCCCAAGAAAAAAAGTGGAAGGTGCCACATACCCCCAAAAAGCAAAGTAGAAGATGCCACATATCTTCCTAGAAGCAGCGGAGGCTGTCATGTGCCAATTTTTGAGAGACCATCTTTGAGTTTCATTGTTGAATAAAGATTGTGGTGGGCCCCAGGTGTTACTTCAAAAGTCTGTAGAAACTACCAAGTGTCACCATCTGCAAAAGTATAATATACATCCCAAATGACACTATAGCATAGCCAAAGAAAAGTGGAGGGAGCCGTGTGTCTTAGATGAATCCAGCGGAAAGTGCTAGGTGTCATTTTTTGGTGCCTCCTAAGTATATGAGGATTTTTAGGAATTGACTAAGTGTCCTCTCTCATTTCAAAGCATTCTATGTATCTGTTGCTGTAAAGTGAAATGGAGGGAAAATCAGTTGAAGTTAATTTGAGTAGATGGAACAGTCGTCAGGTAGATTTTTGGAGCCCCCAAAGCATTAAGGGGCCATCTATTTGTTCCCTATATGACGAAGGTAGAATAGACAGTTGAACGGCCAAACAGGTGATGGAACGAAGAATTTCAGGTGCAAAGAGAGGTAATAAACGAGGATCACCATGCCGTAGTCAGGGAAGTTCTTGATAAGACTAGGATGCATCTAAGGCATTGAATGTGCCATCTGTTTTGTCCCCTACGAGTGAAGGATGGAGTGGAATTGCGTGAGAAAGGAAGTATTCAAAGGAGACATCCAAGGCTATATAAGAAGGATGATAAAATCTATAAAAGAGTGGGGGAATTTCCATAGTTTTAGACTTTCAGAGTTTTAACCAATAATATCATTTGCTTTTGTTTCATTTTCCTGAGTTGAAAGGTTTATATGAATGTGTGTGTTTCTACATCTTTTGTATGACTGTACAATTCAATAAGAAGATTGAACACTATGCCCTTGTTGATGTTATCTGTGTCATTTGCAAAGTAGTCTATGTTATAGATTTTCTAGTGTTGTGATTGGAAATGTTATTTGCTTTTGTCTCATTTTTTGGAGTCTAAAGTTCTACATAACTATGTGTGACTTCTTCACCTCTTATATGATTAGAGGATTCTATTAAGAAGATTGAACACTATGCCTTTTTTGACAATTCCTGTATCTCAGCAAAAGACTCCCCTGTTGTGAGCCTCTATTTCTGTTATTCCAATCTTTTACATTGATCATGCACTTGTCTGCTCTTAAATTTAATTGAATCATATAATAGTCTCAATATTCTTAGGTTAGGATTAGGATTACACTCAGGCGCATCACCATAGTTAGGTTTCAATTCCTGCATTTTGCATTTCTGTTTAGTCTCCTATCCCTTTTCCCCAACACCTATAAATAGAAGAGACCAACTTATTTAAAACCTGGAGGTTGTTTCAAGCCGCATCGTCCCACAACTTGAAACTTCCCATTGTTGATTGATTAAGATCAAGTGCACTTTTAAGTCATCAACAGACAACCTCTAAGGAAGTTCACACTTTGTGGATATAGCTTGCTAGGAAATCTACCTACTATCTAACTAATCAACCATTTTTTTAGTGATTTTTTATCTGTAGGTTAATCCTCCCAAGCCAAAGAGGAGTATCTACAATTATCTATATCAACATGCACACAAAATTAAAATTTTTCTACCATACCCATCTCAAGTTTCTTTTCTCCTTCTTCCAAATAATATAAGCAAAATTTATCTAAAACAAATATGGCATGGTAACAATATTTATATGCTTAATGAATAATACTCCTCATCATATCTAATATGATGATGCCACTATTAACTTTGTCTGCTATCAAATTAATGATTAACTAACATATCATAGTGCCCATTAAATTAAATTCAAATGTAAAATTTCCCTAATAGCTATAGCGATGACATCCCACATTCAATTTTATATTTAATTCTTCTATTTGTACATAATGTTTAATAAGATATTCTAATGATTTACATTTTTTTGAATAAAATTTAAATATTGGTATTCTAGAACCACCCACTATACACTAGCACCTCAAAAGAGTTTATTTGGATGAGAAAATAATATTAGGTGATGCCTTATGGCAAAGACAATTAAATCTAATCTAAATCTAACATGTGCAAATCTAATATGTTATGCCTTATATAACATGTTTTATAGAAATAAATAGTTAATGATAATAAATCTTTATACCACTATGCCCAAATACTCATAGCTAAAATATTAAATCATAGTGACCCAATGAATGGAGTAGAAAGTGATTTTGATTTTGCATCGACTCATCTTCCTTACCTAGGTTGGAAAATAATGAATCTAATTTCTTTTGGATATACTATCAACAAATTAAATGGTATTTTCATTGTATATCCATAGATATAAAATATATATAAATAGCAGTTTACTCCTACCTATAACATATTTGCACATACGATAACTTATAGAAAAAAAGACTCATAGTTACAACATTATTGGCTTACTAGTGTCATAAAAATATATATCAAGGGATGGACATCACTTACCAAACTGCCTTCATCTATACTATATCATATTAAAAACAATCCTATCCTATTCTTTATATTTCACATAATACCTGCACTAGACATAAAAGATATAAATTTCATAGGAAAACAATCCTAGACATAGAAGATATTAGACATATAAACATATATGAAGATAACAAGCCTATAGGATTGTTTTATTTCTATGGTTAGACATAGAAATATGTAAAAAAAAATTAATTAAACACATATGCCAAAAATATATTACACCATGAAAAATCTATAGAGACCATAGGAAATATTCAAGGTGTGATAATAGCAATAAGCATAATACATCACATATTACTGATCTCTAATATAATGAGAGTACATGTCATAATGCAAATATAGAAAGTAATTACATTAACTCAACTAAAATTGAACAAGCCTACATCGACTGCTATCAATATACAACAAGAAGTAATTACAACTCTTCATGGAAATATTCAATAATAATTACAAAATAATATAATGTGCATATAGATAGATGGCTCCCCTAGAGCATAGTTCTCAAACTCAAGTATCTATGGTAATATCAAGTGTCATATTGATAAGTAGTACTATTGTGGAGAGGGAAAGCATCATTCGATCACTTTTCCATATTAACTATAGACCAACAATCCCCTATACTAATCTCATTAGGAAATGGTCCCCCTTTCATGTATGAGTAGATAGTGATGACGTGGGCATCTAGAGAGACAAAAAATTACCTGTGTGCTGTATGATTTCTAACTAAACTAAACATGTAGTGTATCATAGAAAACTCGATCTATTACAAGATATCACACATACATGTAAACCATACTCATGAAATGATAATGTCACACTAAACATACTTTGGCCCAAAGTTTTACAAATAATAAATAATAACGATCTAAATCAATCAAACTCATACACACTATTTGATCAGACTGCCTTCATCTGTCATTATGACACTAGTAAGTTGGTGAAGTTCATCTCACTCCTTATTATGTATTAGTAATGTATATTGGTAAAATATAATTCAATCACAAGATTCATTTAATTTACATCCTAATATAAAACACATCATATAACATACTAAACATAGGAGTAACCAAAGCATACTTTTTTTTGTTAAACATATGAATGAACCTTACATTAATTCTATCCCATACTAGAAATAATGACTAGAGCTTATACCACCTAGGTAAAATACACATTTAACTATATATTTTCACCACCACAATTAGTTTCCAAACATATTATACCTAATGATAACCCATATTACCATAGTCTAGTATTCTAAGACATATCTACTAGTTTTCTCCAATTAGTCATATACACTAGTCTTAAATACATGGAAACATTACTTCTATTTAAGAAATTAGACATAACAGATAAAATTGCATTTCCTATAGAATGTAATAATACTACATCTTAGCATATACTACACTCCTAAATATTGTCTGCATGCAAACACAAATTCTTTAAAACTATTAAAAAACATGCTATTCACATTAATAACTAACATGCAAATAGTAAATCAGTCAAATGTAGATGTAAGTCTAGAATTAATAAATATGGTATGTACCATTTGGGTATAACATACATTTACACTTTATTAATATATGATATCCCATACCATCATAGTTCATAACTACATAAAACACATAACCAACTTATGATTTCAAGAATCAAATGTTCCATTTACATAATAACCATCAAGTAAATATAGGATTATACCTCTTGGGTATACTCTATAACATAGGAGTAACGAAAGCATACTTTTTTTGTTAAACATATGAATGAACCTTACATTAATTCTATCCCATACTAGAAATAATGACTAGAGCTTATACCACCTAGGTAAAATACACATTTAACTATAGATTTTCACCACCACAATTAGTTTCCAAACATATTATACCTAATGATAACCCATATTACCATAGTCTAGTATTCTAAGACATATCTACTAGTTTTCTCCAATTAGTCATATACACTAGTCTTAAATACATGGAAACATTACTTCTATTTAATAAATTAGACATAACAGATAAAGTCACATTTCCTATAGAATGCAATAATACTACATCTTAGCATATACTACACTCCTAAATATTGTATGCATGCATACACAAATTCTTTAAAACTATTAAAAAACATGTTATTCACAATAATAACTAACATGCAAATAGTAAATCAATCAAATGTAGATGTAAGTCTAGACTTAACAAATACAGTATGTACCATTTGGGTATAACATACATTTATAATTTATTAATATATGATATTCCATACCATCATAGTTCATAACTACATAAAACACATAACCAACTTATGATTTCAAGAATTAAATGTCCCATTTACATAATAACCATCAAGTAAATATAGGATTATACCTCTTGGGTATACTCTATAACATAGGAGTAACCAAAGCATACTTTTTTTTGTTAAACATATGAATGAACATTACATTAATTCTATCCCATACTAGAAATAATGACTAGAGCTTATACCACCTAGGTAAAATACACATTTAACTATAGATTTTCACCACCACAATTAGTTTCCAAACATATTATACCTAATGATAACCCCTATTACCATAGTCTAGTATTCTAAGACATATCTACTAGTTTTCTCCAATCAGTCATATACACTAGTCTTAAATACATGGAAACATTACTTCTATTTAGGAAATTAGACATAATAGATAAAGTCGCATTTCCTATATAATGCAATAATACTACATCTTACCATATACTACACTCCTAAATATTGTATGCATGCATACACAAATTCTTTAAAACTATTAAAAAACATGCTATTCACAGTAATAACTAACATGCAAATAGTAAATCAGTCAATTGTAGATGTAAGTCTAGACTTAACAAATATAGTATGTAACATTTGGGTATAACATACATTTACACTTTATTAATATATGATATCCCATACCATCATAGTTCATAACTACATAAAACACATAACCAACTTATGATTTCAAGAATCAAATGTTCCATTTACATAATAACCATCAAGTAAATATAGGATTATACCTCTTGGGTATACTCTATATTTAAACTACATATTAGCACTCAAGAAATATAACTAATTATCACACATCACGATGCACCATTACGTACTAAATACATCCAAGCATTTATACATATTAACACTCCCATAATACATACTGCTCACAAGTATTCAAATCTAAATTTCATATAACTAACAGTCAATCAAACATTTACAGAGAAATAGAGAACTCATAAACCCATTCTAGCATTCATTTAAACATCTCATTTTGTTTTCTAAAAGATTATTTTAATATGGTTATAGTTTCAGTCCCTTGGTCATTTTAAGATTCATTTAATCATCCATTAACCACAAGTTTAGGCATATGACCCTATACACCTATATATATAATATTATATATGAACACCCAAGTTCATGTAGAGATATATTTTTTATATGTATACCCTTTTACATATTAACTAAATTCATATTGTGATCCCTATAAAAGTACTTACCAATATACAAATATGGTGTATATAGTTCAGTGGTCATAGGAAGTATGAACAATGGCTTAATCATTATAACTTTCCTATCTCAAAAATATATTGATGATCTTTTAAGATATTAATATTTCTTGAGTATCAATATATAGGTTATCATAGATCAAATGACTATTTATATCATAAACCAATCACCAATTGTTTATTATAGTTAAATACTCACATTATTTCTTACAATTAGATTACACATATCATCCTATGTTTTGAGTAACAAGTTCAAATCCATTGACTTTTTTATAAACTATTTTATTTCTAAGTACACTACCAGATTTATAAAAGAATTTAATATTATGACCCAAAACATCAAATTATCTTAGGATAATATAATCATATCCTAAACATCAATATTAACCCACATAATACTTCATGATAACCATATTAGGCATATGGTATTCCTTAGTATAATTGACAATCACCAGCCAAAATCAGGTTTAGGGAATACATGCATATTGGGTTAGTCATAGGTTGTGTGGCATAATTATTTAATATTTCATAATTCAACAGAATAATATACACATTCATATTAATACACTAGCTTAGTAATTATATCTGGATCAGCTCATAGTGTAACTAACTTGGTCTGTTATATATTTGATCACACTTGGACTATAGCTATTATTCCAACCATTATATACATATGTCCAAAATATAGAAAGAAACACTATATTATACAATGAACCTAAAGTTTATTATTTAGTGCATATATAGAGTAAAAATTATAGTGTTAGTTAAACTACATCAAATTATTATATATTCTTTTTACATAATCAAGTCATCTGAGTATCAATTAATCTAGAATTCATAAGTCACTTGAATAGTGCAAGGTATAGATATAATGGTGCATATATTTTAGGGTATACCTACTAAAATATAACATACCTAGGTCTACTAATATTAGACACACTTACGGTATTATTATATTAGTAATTTGTAAGATCTAGCTTTATATATATATATATATATATATATATATATATATATATATATATATATATATATATATTTCATATAGTATAACTACATCAGATTATTTTTGTATTTTCTGAATGAAAAGGCCCAAGATCCCCTTTATTAACAAGGCAATGATTCACTCTATAAGAGGAATATGATGCTATTAGTGGATCATTTATAATATTTTCCTAAAATAACTACAACACCCTCACTGCTACACTAGGCTGATTGATTAACGTCCATTGCAATCCTAAAGAGACACTAAAACTAGACACCACCATATTTTCAATTTTCCATGATCATATTTTGGAATTTAAAACATTACTTACCTAGAAGATTAAAAATTCATTGTGTTCATCTCCCTAATTGACTTGCCTCACTCCCCAAACACCACTTATGTGTTATCTTCTTCTTTTTCTTTTTCCAATTTTTCTCTCTCTCTTTGTTACTATCATGCCTACTACTCTTATAGTTCTATTATATTAAATAGACATAGTTATTTTTAACATATTTTCCCTTTTTCTTTACTTTAAGGATTCTTTTTTTATCAATCCCTCTTTTAATATTTTTTTCCCCTTTTCTATGATATGAGTTTTTTTTAATTATTGTTTTGATTTATTCACTTTCTAAATATATATAATTTTCAATTTTATTTTATTTAACTTTTTTTTTCTTTTAATTCCATTTCATAATTACTAGATTACATTTATTAATAATAAATATACATATATTTTATAATTAAACTAACATGTCAAATGGTTTGATAACAACTAAATCAATAAATATTAATTTAGTCCAATTAAGAAAAACATGTTTCTAATAGTATTAAATGAATATACACGCAAAAATAATTTCAAATAACCAACTAAACTATGCTAGAAATTATGTTTAAAATGATTATCTAATGCAATTAACACCCAAAACATACTATGGTAACCATTCCATGATACATCTAACATGAATCACTTATGTGGTGTGTGTAGGTTTTTGCTAGTTCTTTGTCGAGCTATGATGTCTCCATCTACATCACTCTCTTTGATGATGATCTCCCTCTGTCATGCTCTGATAGATGAGTTATCCTACATCCACCTCACAACATTTAAGTAATCAGATTATATCACATGATAAACATAAAATATAACTGAATCAACACATCAATATGCCCAAAATGTACTCACATACATAATCTAACTCACAAAAAAGCAATTATGTACCATCATGTATCTAAGAAATATTATATTATCCCATAATAGCATATATCTCAAGTTTAGTTTAAAATAACCAAATTTGAATTTGTTGGCTATAGATATCCATGGATAATCTAGCAAGTTTATCTAGCAAGGAATCAGGATATAATAAAAAGAATTATGGTAGACCAAGCTAAGATCACAATCATTGAGAGTATGCCACAACCTAAGACTTTAATAGAAGTGCAATATTTTTTGGGACACACCAATACTACCAAAAACTCATCAAGGGATATGTTACTATATCATCCCCTTTAGATAAGTTATTGTGAAAAGGAGTCTAGTTTATAAAGATAGAGGACTCTTAGGTAGCATTTGTTGATTTAAAGCAGAGACTAGTGATTGCTTTGATCCTTGTTGTCCTGGATTAGAGTAAACCTTTTCATTTGCATGTGTATGTTTCAAGACCTGAAGTTGGATTAGTACACGCACAACTATGAGAAGGAAGATTTGATCATCCAATCCTTTTTGTAAGTAGAAAGTTATCGACCATAGAGAATAATTATATGACAACTAAGCCAGAAACCTTAGCAATATGGTTCCATTACAAAATTTTAGGCACTACTTGTTGGTCACACCATTCAAATTATTTACTAATCATCAAGCTCTATGATACCTAGTGAACAAACCACTATTGGACAAATAAATATCATGTTGGTTGATGTTTTTTTAGGAATTTGAATTCTAGATTAATGTCAAACTAGGTTAGGAGAATGTCAATCCAAACCATCTGTGGAACCTGAGGAACTCTAAGATGAGTCACCAAATACACACCTATTCATTTTGATTTTAATTCTATAGAAACTATAAGAGATCATCTAATTTTTATAATAGGGGACATTCCTAGAACATTGTACTGATAGAGATAAGAAATAGTTGATCACTAGAGATCTTTGATATAGTATTGTTAATGGATTTTTGTATTACTTAGATAAATATGAAGTGATACATAAAGTGGCACCACAGCATAAGTGTGTGTAGATCATGGATGAAGCGCATTAGGGAGTCGTAGGAGGTCACTTCTAATGAGATGAAATTGTGAGGAAAATTTTATGAAGTGGTATTTGGTGGCCCTATCTATTTTAGAATACATGGAGAGTCTCAAAATAGTATAGTATGATGTATGTTAAAGGATGGGGAAGCCACACCAACATGATGAGATACTTTTGTAGCCCATATTATCAAATCAACCCATTGAATATTGGGGCATTGACTTCATAGGGCCAATCAATCCCCCAAGAAAATGCAGTAAGGCAAGGTACATAATCACTACAATAGATTACTTTACTAAATGGGTAAAATATGATACAACTCCAAGTAACAATGTAAAGGACACAGCCAAGTTATTATACAAGAACATCATCACCAACTTTGGTTACCTGCTTAAATTGGTAAGCAATATAGGAACTCATTTTATAAATAGTACCATGAAGACCCTCATGGATGAGTTCACGATATCACATCATAAAAACACCACTTATCATCCATAGGAAAATGGCCAAGCTAAAGCTGCAAACAAGGTGATTGGTAAGATTCTCATTAAAATTTACAATGTGAATAAAAATTATTAGGAGGATAGACTTATAGTAGTCTTGTGGGCTTATTGCACATATGATAAACATGTAAAAGGGTTTACACTATTCTAGTTGATCTATGGGCTAGAAGTTGTGATGCCTATGGAATATTTACTTCATAATCTATGAATCACCAATATGCTATGAATGGGTGATCAGGAGTCAACGACTAACAAGTTTCTAGACTTGAATTGCAAGGATGAAGTGAGACATAGAGTAATATGGGCCCAGGAGATAAACAAGCATAGCCATAAGGCATGGCATGTTAAAAATATGTGAATAAAGGAATTCTAGGTAAACCAACTTATTCTTATATATGATAGTAGGTTCAGAGCTTTCCCTAAAAAGATTAATATTTGATAGAAGGGTACCTACATTATCCATGAACTTTTACATCCTGTAGTAATGGTCCTGCAAGAGTTTTAGGGATATGTCTTGCCTAGGTGGGTAAATGGCTATAGGTGTATGACATGAGTAAAATCGATCTTGTAGGACATGTCTTACGCAAGAGGGTAAATGGTTGTAGGTATATGACATGAGTAAAAGCATCAACCAATACTAAAATTGAATTTCATGTCAACAAAATGAATATCACGTCATCATGAATAGATTTACTTTATTTAAAGCTCATGTGTGAAGGATTGAGTGACAACACAGTTAATTAAGATAGAAAACCATCCAAGGTGGTAGAAGAAGATATAAATTTGGTACTCGAGTAGCTTAATTCTTACTCACTAATAATTATACTAAAGTACTATAAAATTTCAAGGCAATTACTACTTTTTGATGATTCTATACTTTGCACCTCTCAGGAAATTATTTTAGAATCATAGAAAAAGATGCACAATGGTTGGATTTAATCGATCCTAACTCATCAAGAGATTTATAGAAACATAAAAATAGGACATGGGAATTAGCATATCATTAAAACAAACATTATTTATAGACCCAGATGGTTATGAGTTTGTTTGTAATATATAGGTATGAATGTTTATCCTAGACACAGTTGAAGGGGTGTAACTAGTAGTGTTAGACTAGCCACATAGGCTCAATAACACATATGTGGAATGATTGATTTTATTTCCTAATTTTTGGTAAATCAATGATGTCATGGAAGTATTTTTGGGTTGATATAATTAGGGAAAGATTTATCTTTCCCAAGATAAAACCATCCACATCAATACTGTTATGATGGCCACGGTGACAAGACTGCTTACGAGGGGGAGATTGATTTCTCACTACAAATCCTAAATGCCACCAATATTTTCAAATATTTGACAAAATTACTCTCATAAATCAAGATAAATTCCACTAGAGGGAATTGAAGATGTGTTGGAATACATTCTATTTGAATGCATTTCTTATAGATTTTGGTAGACAACTAAGGATGCCAAGCAAGTTACAAAAGGGGTCATCGATACTACCCATCAAATGATCCATCATAGCAAGGAATTAAAATAGACTAAATTAGTCAATGAACTTAATTATAACATATATAAATTCTTAGTTAATCCAAAGCAAACTTTCTAGTACTAATTTTTGGTACTATTTTAGTTTTTACATAATGGAAGTCACTTGAGGGAAAAGTTCATCCTAACATCAACTACTAGTTGTATGTGCAGTTATACAATATCACTTGCACCCAAGAGAGCACCTACTTTAGGCATAAATCTAAGTTTACCACTTTGTGGGATGAGTTGGTGTATGTCATCGCAACCAACCCATGCATGCCACCTAATGTCATGTAGTGTTTAGGTCAGTATGTAGTCATCATAAAGCTATCAAAGGGCATTTCCATAAAAATTCATGAATTTTCCAAGGTATAGGGTCCACCCCTCCCTTATTTTATCAACATATATATGGCACATACTAAGGTGGCCAAATATAAATCAATCATGGTGACGAGATCAACTCTATTATAGATAGTGCCACCATCTATTCTAACTCCTATGTCTATAAGTTTGTAACCTTCAATAGCCTCTACCCCAATCCAAGATTTAGGGAAGTGTAAGGTGCTTGAGGGTAAACTATTTCCATCTCCTCCAAGGTAGAATAATCATAACCATATCACTTGGTTGGACAACCCAAGTGTACCCAAAACTATTGGGCTCTACTACTTGACACACATGGGCATAGATGAATAGTAGGTATACAGGTTAATGATGGCCGCTATGACTAGAGACTTATATGATAAGGAGGAATAAAAAGATTATTTTTAATAAAAAGTAGTGTACATCATCCAAGTGAAAAATAAAGTGCCATAAAATCTCTAGATTGAGTTACCCCCTTCCTTGCTTCTTTAATCATCGATATAATGGCTAAAGAAGCCAAATTATAGTGAATTTGACAAATGTTTAAGGTAGGAGGATCCACTATAATTATGTTATAGTCAGGAGTCATTGAAGCTAGCCCCCTAACATAACTATTTTAGTGTAAGAAAACTCCATGTAGCCCTATATAATTTGGGGTCAAAACCTCATTTATTCCTATGCATGTCATTAGAAAGCCTGTGATGGAAGATTAGTAAGTGCAATAAGTCTACACACCAAAACCCACAAGATGCCTAGTTTGTAAGGGGTAGGTTTCTTAGGTGGAGGTGCAAAAGACTATCCCTAACTCCTCACCATCCCACTCCATCAATGTTAAGAGTGGCATATAGGAAGTATCCCTTGATGCTCAGGTTGTATAAGAACAACAATCCATATGATAAGAAGTATAGAGAGTAGTTGATTATCATGTACACCAATAATAAAAGTGTAAGGTTGAGGCTGAGGCTAAACAAAAGGAAGAGGTAAAGGAATAGGAATGAGAGGAAGCCCAATTCTAAGCCAAAGAAGTAAAGGTTGGTAAGTAAGCTGATAATGTTGAAGCACTCTAACAACAAGAAGATGAAGAAAAGAGGAAAACACATCAATAATCCACAACTACAAAAGAAGCTACACAATAATAGCATGAAGCAAAACAAAAGTGTAAGGATGTTGAATTGGAAGCAGAGCACAAACAAAAATAAGTCATTAAGGATAAGAATAAGAATAACTATCTTATACAAGAGCAAGCCCAGACATGGGCTGAAGACTAATAATGATAGTGGAAGGCATAAGCAAAAGAGTCTATTAAAAAGGTATAAGAAGATACATAGAAGAAAGTGTAGGAAGAGACTACCAAGAAGGCAAAAGAAGATATTACCAAGTATTCACAAGAGGAAGCTGGGAAGAAGAGTGTTGAGGAAGCCCAAGCAGCAACTATGAAGGCACAATCTGCATAAACTCTATCTAGTTCTAGTATAGCATAGCATGAGTCAATCCCAAAATAGGTGTGAAATGTTCTAATTAGCTCATAGGATGGCAGTGCTTCCTTGAGCCTATCTAACATTTGGCTATGGTATGTGCCAAAAACTTATACATGGGACACTATTATTTATTTTCCCATACATCCATTAAGGATGGTACCTGTAAATACATTAATCACACATCTTACCCTAACTTTTACCACAATAGAAGCATCCTTGGATGTTTCCCAATTACCATTGTCCAAGAAAATTGAATATGCCACTACAATCTAAGATTTTATTTAATATAAGGAATTCATATTAGATCAAAAAATTAAGGAGCTGAAGGATACAAATTTTATAGTCATGAAGTAACTATGCATTACAAGTAAGACTATTGAGGGTGCATGTCTTGATTTTTACACACAGTTGATTATAGATCCCTTGTTCCCTAATAAAGACCATCTTGCTATTATTTTGAATAATCTCACCATTTATTAGTAGACTTCAATGAAGTGAGTGTTATTAGATAATCCATCAAATCCAAGACTGGGGTCTTCTATGAGTTTTATTCAAGTATCAAACCACTATTAATAATACTCAAACTCAGGTTATGCACATTAAACTTTAGTTGTTTGACTAGAAGAAGCAGTTAAATATGGTTTGTACCACTACACAGTCTAAGTTTATCATAAATTATTTCACACACACTACTATCATAGTACCACATGCAACTCCTACTACCATGGATGCTACACTATAAAACTCACTTAGTGTGAGGGATGCTATCATGTTGAATATACAAACTTGGTAAAACCAGATGTTGTACAACTCCTTCATTGATGTGCAAGCACAATGACATGTAGATAAGTTGTTTTAGCTCCATGGTGAAATCACCAAAAAATTCAACATGATGAAGTTTGCTTTTCTTAGAATGGTTGGTATAAATATTCACCAACTAATGACTAATCAAGCTCCCCTACATGGTCTTCTATGTAGTGCTCAATAAGTCCTCCTCAAATAGAAGTCTTACAAGGATGAATTGGTCCTCATAAATACCACCATTTCACCATTGGTAGATGAACCCAAGATCACTCCACCCAACCATCTATGATAGATCATCCACTAATGGAAGATTCTACCACTTACTTCTTGATGCTTGTGCAGGTTCCATAATTTTGAAATTTTGGTCAATTTTATTTTGTAAATAAAAGTTTATCTACTCCTACACAAAGCTAGTATATTGAAAACTCACAAGGGCCATAGACTGGCATGATACTTAATTGAAAACCCAAAAGGGTGGCTAAGTAATGTGTAAAGGGTGAAAACCAGTTTACCATCACCTTGAGTGAATTTTGTGAATCCTATACACTTCTATATTATGTCACATTTATTAGTTTCTAGACAAACTTATCTCTACAACATTGTCTCAAGATGAGACAACCTTTTAAAGTCTGGGAAAGTGTTAGTGGTAAAAGTTAAATTTAAAACCAATTGTATGTATGAGAACATCCTATGTTAATTCTAGATATATTCTATTTGTAGGTTATTAGGAGTTGTTATGGGAATCTCTACATTGGTCAGGACTCCATCGAATGTGATATAGAGACCTATTCACATCATGGTAAATCCAGAAGTTACAACCATAGGAATTAATGCCTATAAGTATTTGTAAAGAATGTAATATGAGGTTGGATGTTAATGTTGATGTTGATGTTGGTGTTGATGTTGGTGTTGATGTTGGTGTTGATGTTGGTGTTGATGTTGATGTTGATGTTGATGTTGATGTTGATGTTGATGTTGATGTTGATGTTGATGTTGATGTTGATGTTGATGTTGATGTTGATGTTGATGTTGATGTTGATGTTGATGTTGATGTTGATGTTGATGTGAGTAATAGAATTGTGATTTTTATTCTCAAAAAAAATTTGCACAAAGTATTGATGGAATTGGAACTTGATATATGAACCTTCCCTTATTGTAATCCATAGTACTAAATCATTGATTATAAATTCTACGTATTTGTATTTTTTTATGGTATAATCATAGATTTTTCTATGTTCTTATGAATGTTTCCTTCATTATACTACTTTGATGCATAATTTTATATACATGTAAGTAGTTTACATCATAATTTGAACCATTAAATAAGTGTAATTCTCTATGATAAATCTTACCTCTACATGTAAAGTCTTGATTAAACCATCCTATAAGATTTTGATGAAACTTTACACACTCTATCTCATAATTAGCATGTTCTGGTGAAACATAGGAACATCTGCTAACAATTTCCAAGGTGATAAGGAGAGATGATGCAAAGAGAACCATTACCAAATATTCTTTGATCACATAACTGATTACATCTATCCATGGCCAACATATAACTCTTGCTCTCAAGGTAAATAATGGTTGTTTTACCTTCTATTGATAGTTACTTGGATTATTCTCTTGCTCTTTAAGTGTCTAGGCTAGAGGTGTTAGTTTTATTCATGTATTTTTTTTTGGGTTTGATCATACTAACATAAATGGAGTATCTTGAGAGGCTTTTGGAGCCAAGAAAATATCATTTTAGAGCTCAATTTCTTTATTTTTTGCTATCTTTTCCATGTTTAGCTTATGAGTATGGATTTGATAATTCATGACTGAGAAACTAGGAATTCATTGAGGTAAACCAAGAAATCATCAACCAAATCTATGAAATTCTCCTAAAAAATTATAAAATCACTATAGTTTTGACTCAGCTCTATGTAACTGTGAAAATCGTCTCGTAAATAGCAAAATCATTAAGCAAAATTGTGAATTCTCCCTATAAGAAAATGCTTTTTTCCTTTATTTTGGTGAACCATGAAATTATTTTACGTTTATTAATTCATTTATTTTTATAATGAAATCATCATTTCTAGTAGTGAAATCAAATTTTTGAGTAGTGAAATCATATTTTTGAGTTGCAAAATTATGATACTAAACTATGAAAATGTTTTCTAATCATGAAATCACTAGAAAACTATGAATCATTCCTTTGTGTTATGTATTTTCTTTAATGTTTTTATATAATTTCAAAATCATTCGCTTGAGTTATGAAATCATTTGCCGGAATTGAAATCATTTTGGAACCAAAAAATTGCCCACTGTAAGGTTTTGGCATTCAGGGTTTTCTATGTTTTTTGGTGCCTGAATAATTTTGTAGTCCATAGTTTACTGCATAACTATGAAATCATTTTAGAGAGCTAAATTGTTTGTTTTGTTTGAGCTAAATTAAAAAATTTCACCTTAGCTTAAATCACAAATTAATCCACTAACTTGTTTGCAAGGAATTAAGCCAAGAAAGAATAAGTTTGCATACTTTTTAATCAATTTTTTCATTTTACAAAGTCAAATTTTAAAACAAAGATTAAAAATCCTTCACATTTGGTTAAGGTGTTTTAAAATTTACTTAACAATTTGTCTTTTTTCATTTTCAATCTCTTACAAGAGTGAACATGGCCAAGGGGCCAAAAATTTCAAACACATTTCAATTTGGTTTTAGTAAAATGAACTTACATTTTTAGTTAGAGCTCCTAAGAGCTTCTTCAATTCTTATTTGTTCTTTAACTAGTTCAAATTATTTAGATTAGGTTCTTTGATTTTGGCAAACACAAAATTTAACATGTATGCTCTCCCCTATCCCCTTTAGCGAACTCAGGTAACCAAAAGTGCTTAGTTTATTTCCCTTGTTTAAAAATTTTATCTAAAAGAAAGTCATGTATGCTCTTCCTAAGCTCTGAGTGATTTGGGTGATTCAAAAGTGACCTATAAAGTCTTTCCATTTTTTTATTTATTTATTCTTATGCACTTGTCTTATGGGTAGGAATTCATCTCCTTGCCATGATTTATTTAGGGGTGCATTGACATGGGGTTTCATCTCCCAACATCATACCAACTAAACTCCATGGCAACATATACAAATTGGGCAAACCATTGGATGGGATAGTGGTGAGCGATTACCCTGAACATCCAAATGGGTACTCAAGCCATGTAGCAGTAAGATATTAGACTCTACTAAGTAGTACATGGATAGAGTCACTATGTAAAGGAATAGACATTTACATATTAAGCTAGGTGGTTTGGATTCAATTGATGTGATTGTGCCCTTATGTTATCCATATTTGGGACCATCTAATATGCATGAAACTTATGGTTTTTAGTCAAAACCCCACTTGCCATGGAATTTTATGTCAAATGTTGAGTGATCCTCACTCTAAGTTCATGCCACATACCAATGCTTGAGAGATAGAGGGGGGAGTAAAAACTCTACCTACACCTGTACTTTATTTTTTTGGATTAACACTTAATTTCTCATAAGCATTGGTATATTGGTGGAAACTTTGGTTGAAGGTATGCATAACCATGTCAGTTATAGGGAATATGATGAGCCATTTATGGTACTTTTATTTTTCTTTGATATACATGCATATTTTACAATATAAATTGTTTACTTATATTATCACATCAAAAACAAGTCCAAAACTATCACATGCTTTTTCACCACTTTAGTCCAATAGGTGTTATTTTATTTATTTGATACCACACTTTTGCTTTAAACTTTTCATTCTAAAACATTTGTATGTGTGTGTGTCACTTGTTTAAATGGGGCATCATTATGCTACCTATTTCATACCAAGTATTTGCCTTAGATTTTTAAAACAACAACCAATGTCATACCTTTTAATCAAAGTAGCATTATTATGCTACTCATATTATTTCAAAACCATTACCTTATTTCAAAATGAGTTTGAAACCATGTTTTCCTTTGGTTTATAATTGGTGTTGTTATGTCATCCATTTGGGTCTAATATGTTATCCATTTGAATAATCTAAGTCTTTTTAAACCAAGTTCAAAATTTATCTTGTAAAGTTCATATTCTAATTGATCATTCTATACCTATGTCTTTTTTGGCTTGGGTGTTTACCTTTTACCTTTGAATTGTGCAACTTGGACTAATTTCTTGTTTGTTTTGGAGACTCATTTTTGTCTAAATCTAGGAAGTGGTCTCTTTTCATGTACCTTGAGTTTATTTTTTGCCTCAAACTAAGGTCAAAACTCTCTTTTTAAATATAACCTTAAGTGCAGTTAATTTACATTAGAGCCTTGCATATAACTTGGGCTTGAATGCTTTACTCGTCATCCTTATTTTTCTTACTTGAGATTGACTTTTTCAATTAGTTTTAGGCATGTGCTTAGAGTAAATGTCTTATACCAAGGTCAATTTTGTTTTTGAATCTATGTGCCTAGATTGGGTCCAAGTGTTTCAAATTGTTTTAGAGTTAGATTAATTACCTTTTAGTTTTTATAATTAACCAATTGTGTTTTCAAGTCTATATTTGTGCCTTATTTCTAAATACCTAGCATCTACCTTCCAATTTTCAAACTTGGATTGTTTTAAAATTCTAGCTTTGTGCCTTATTTCTAAAGACTTAGCATTTGCCTTAGTTTTTAGATTTGGTTCATGCCTATTGAGTCTAGAATTTTTCCTTATTTCTAAATACCTAGCACCATTTTCATTTTAAACCTATATTAGATTTGTTTGAAACACTTTTCCAAAACCAAGATTTAAATTTGCCCTTCATTGAACCATTCATGTACAAGACCTTAGACCTTGGAGATATTTGAGGCAAAGTTTATCATTGATGATTTTAGAGAAGAGATCTATTCTAGGCCAAGTTTAAACCATTTAAATTAATATACCAAGTACTTATTCCAAGTCCCATTGTGTTTCAAACTAAAACCTATTTATAGACCAATGCCAATTTCAAACCTGGACCTAGACCCTAACCATTTTCATAAACCAAGATCACCCTCTTTGGGATAATTATCAAACCCATCCATGTTGATTATCATATATTTATACTACCTTTATTTTTTCCAATTAAATTACCAATTTCACCCTTTCAATGATAACGGAACCTGATCTAATACATATGTTATTAATCTTCCTTTAGCCTAGGTGAACCACTAAACTCCACGCCACCTAAGGATTACCATTCCAAACCCTCATCCTTTGGCCTGTGTTAACAACCAAACTTCACAGTACCCATTCATTACCATTTTAGGCACTCATTTTTTGACTTGTATAAGCCACCAAGTTTCATAGCACGCAAGGACTACCATTTCAAGCCCTCATCCTTTAGCCTGTATTAGCAGTCAAGATTCACAACACCCATTCATTACCATTCTAGGACCTCTACTTTAGCTTGAATTAGCAACCAAGATTTAAAATTCCCATTCATTACCATTCTAGGCCCTTCAAAATATGGTAGCTCTTTATCCCAATAAGGTTGCATAATTATGACTAGGCAGGTCACAGTTACCATCCCAGACCCATAGCCAGTCTTTATTGATCCCATCTTAGATGTGCCTATTTTAAAATAACTCATTATTAAACCACAAGTCATTCTTTATCCAATTCCATCCTCCCCCCAATTTATAAAATACAATCTGGTCTTCTAACCATAGTAAAACTAATCATTACCTTTCTAAGATCCATCATCCAAAGACCAACATGTGTCCAGATCTAATATTTTATAGCCAAGTGGAAGCTAAGGCCAAGATAATAAACTACTCTCTGATGTTTTTATTCAAACACCTATTTGTTACAAGTTAACCTATGTTGAATCACCCTTTGACCCTTTGTATTTGGTTAAGGAGTCTCACTTTGACAAACTAGTCTTTGTTGAGTCACCCCTTAAATATTATAATTATCTTTGGGAAAATCATAATTTAGAAAAATACCCTATTTTTAAGGAGCCTCACTTTAACAATCTAGTCTCTATGGAGTTGCATGTTGACCATTTTCCTTTTTTTGAGAAGCCTTACTTTAAAAATCCAGTCTATGTGGATTCCTTCTTAGTTGAGCCTATTTCTAAAGATCCCATTGTTCAACCCCAGACCATTAATTTTCCAATACAAAAAAATAAACATAACATCTTTGCCATAATGCTAGATGAAGAATCAGAATGGAAGTTAGGTTATATTCTTAAATTGATGTCAGATTTAGCAATAAAAGTAGAATTAATGTCAATCTTAACATCGGACTCGGCATCTCTTGAGTTAGAATTAACTTTGGAATTAGAATACATTTATGGTTGTTATGACATTGGTTACACATGCCTTGAAGATTAATTTAAATACATTTGTGATCCTTCCATGATTCTTGAGGATGATTACTTCAACTTTGACACAAGTTCTCTTAGTATCTTCTATGAAAATTATGTTGCCTCTTCCAATTCTATTATGTTTAAGAGTTGTAAATGATATCATGGTGATATCATGGAGGTGTCTAGGTGATTGGATGAAGTGCCTTGATAGTTTAAGAGATAAATGACAAAGTGTGCAATATGCTTATCCTAGTATGCTTGAAGTATGCTTGGTTGATCTTCAGAGTTTATCTATTTATAGATGATTAGGGACGAATCTAAAGTATTTAAAATGTGCAAGAGGTTATATCAAATGTAAAGGATGATTAGAGAGCTTGTGTGTATAAATTGAATTCATTTGGTTGTCTATAGTTTTCATCTAGACATTTTGGGTCTAGTGGTAAAAAAAATGAGTAGGTAGTTTGATGACATCATAGTATCCACATATGGATGAGTCAGGGGGATTTGGTCTTATGGTTGTGATAACATTAATCCCAAGTTTCTATGGTGTAAATTTTAATTCATGCAATGAAGCATGAAAAATAAATGTAAGTGCAAAGTCGGGCTCCCAGGCAGTTTGACAGTGTTTTCTTATAGCCAAATTTGCTTATGGCAAGAAAAGCAAGTAGTAATTTTGATGTTGTCATATTTCACACTTATAGTAGTTTTAGGAAAAGTTGATCATATAGGTTTGTTTATTTTTGTGCCTAGTTAATATGTACTAAATTTTAGGTTATGAAATGAAGCATGATAAAATATGTGCAAGTGCAAAGTTGGGCTCCTAGGTAGTTTGATAGTGATTTCCCATACTTAGCCAAATTTGCTTGTGGCCCGAAAAGTTGAGTAAGATTTTGATGAAGTCATATTTCACACGTGTGATAGTTTTTATATAATTTTATCATATGGGTTTGTTTAGTTTTGTACCTATTTGATATGCACTAAATTTTAGGTCATGTAATGAAGCGCATCAAAAGATATGCATGTGCAATGTTGGCCTTTTAAGCAGTTCTAGGCATAGTTGACTCTATGGCAGAAAAATCTGAGTAAGTAGATTAATGACATTATATATTGTATGTGTGAAGGTTTCAAGAGATACTTAATACATGGTTGGATTCCTCTTTCAAATGATAACATATGGTCCAAATTTTAGAACATGCATTTGATCGAATCAAAAGATATGAAGGTGCAAATTTGACCTTACTTATATATTACATAGGTTCCCATACTTAGTCAAATTTGCACAAGGTAAAGTTTGAGTAAACTCTTGAAGAGATCAACAGAGCACATTTTCTCCAAGATGTCAAGAATTAGTGAGATGAGGGCAAGTGTTCAAAGTTTAACATTGAGTAGAGGTAAAGATCAGGCTTCTTCTAAGATCTAATGGTGAGTGGATGTTTGTACATATATAGATCAATGGTGTGTATTGAGAAAGATGATTTAAAGGTGTCCATTGTTTAACATAGATAAAGACCAAGTTACATATAGGATATCTATGGAGTAAATTAAGTTAAATAGTCAATATGAAGATCCAATGATGAGTAATGAAAGGTAAAGGTCGAGCTACATTAAGGAAGATAGATGATTCATGTTTAATCTAAACAATGAGGAAACCAGATGAGGACAAAGTGTTTGATGTTTAACTGTGATCATTGGCATTTAAATATTTGAATTTATAAAGGGATAAATTAGTACTCAATATCTTTTGCATTAATTTTGATACAGAATGAATTTAAAGATGATGTAAAAATAAAAATTGTAGAAGACTCCATGGCACATCCAAAGAACCTAGTTTTAAGGTCTGATTGTGTGTACATTCAAATTTATGAAGGTTCAAAGTTGATTTTGTGATTGTGTATGCTCTAAAAATAACCTAATAAAGGTAATTAAGCTTGTGTTGATGTTATTTCAATGTTTCATGGTGACTTAGCTATTGGAGAGTGTTTTAGACTCCATGAGGATCATTTGTATGGATTTTGGAGGTGTGATCAATCTATCTTAAGTATGACCAATGCTTAAAAAGTTGATTGTGTGTTCATTCATAGTGTTCCTATATACAATCTCATTGTTTAAGTTGATTAAGGATATGCAAAGGTGAGTAAATATGACTGTGATCATTTAAGGATATTGAAGGGATCATGTGAAGTGGACCTATGAATTTTAAAGTGTTCCTATATTCTTATTTTGCTTGATGAATTACTAAATGGGTGAATAAGTCTCCATGAGACCTATAATAGCTACAAGTGCCTAATTGAAAGGTGTAATTAATTAAGGGTGACCCATAGATGTTATGGTTAACCTATGAAGATTATTTTGAGTTGTGTCTTGATGTGAGAGAAGCCTTAAGGGTTAATGCAAGTTTAATGGCTAACCAAGAAGTTGTTTATCATGAAGTCTCTATATATAATGAAATCAAGAAGATGATTTCTAGGCTAGTATGAGAGTAGTGGGCATTAAAGTGAAGAATAGAGGAGAGATAATGTGCCCAGTGGATTGGTTGATGAGAAGAGAAGATTAAGGACTGTGTGTATGACCTGTAAGTTATATTTTTGATATCAGAATAGTGCTCTTACAGGTTGAGGATGAGAAAAGAGATCTACGTTGATCTAAAAAGGATATTTTTAGATATGTTGATACATGTAATAAGTATGGTCTTTATTATACATGTAATAAGTATGGTTATAGATCTAAGGACTATAGAAGGAATTTAGTCAAGAATGAGTTTTCATGGCACCTTGGAAGAAGAAATAATTTATCTTGGAGAAATCGTATCTCATATCAGTCAAGAGGTATGTTGAACGATGTTGTTTGTTATAGCTACAATAAATTAAGACATATTGGCAAATTTTGCAAGAATAGTTTGAAGATGAACTCAAGTTTTGACAAGAAGAAATATGATCCTAAAATTCACTCAATGGTATTGAGATCAAAGTCTATGAAGGATAATCATGATCAAGTTAGACTACTTGCTACAGTAAGGAATCAGATATGAAGAAGATACAAAATCTATCCTTTGTTCAAATAGAAAAGGAAGATCACAATCATCATCAAGCAATAGGTATGAATGATATTGTTTATTTCAAATGTCATAAAGTTGGTCACATTGCTAGACACTACAAGAATAGGATGAATGAGTTCTCAAATCAAAACAAGGTTTATAGAGCTCCTAGTGTGCAAGGAAAAGGTCACACATGGGTTTGGATACCTAAGTCTATCAAGAGGGATCAATTTGAAACCAAGGATGGTTTATTTTCCATGATAGATAAAAAGGAAAATCAAGAGTTTATGTTGTCAAAATTTATTGCCAAATCTGAAGCAAAGAATGAAATTAAGCATCTATTCAAAATCAATCAAATGATGAGGCAGGACTGTAAGTTAGAGAAAGGTATGGAGATATGGGATTCTCCTGAGTTTTGGGACTTTTAGTTTTTCTAAGTCAAAGGGGTGCTTCTATCTAGGCTTAAAGGAGACACTTGTTAGTTAGAGGAAGCTTGGTGGTTGTCAGATATTATTTGATGAGAAGGTATGAAAATAAGGTGAGTTTTAAATATCTATCTACATATCAATTTGTGGGAGATGCCAAATGAGCCTATAAGTTGAAGGCCTCTCTTCTAGGCCTATTTCCTAGATCCTGATAAGCCTATCAAAGGCTTGTTGAATAATTGTATATGTCATGGAAGTTCATAGTGTTCTAAATATGAGGTGTCTCTATATAAGTATTGATTGTGATTGGACAATATTTGAAGACTTATTGAAGATGTCATGATCCAGGTGAAGCATGGAGTTAAGGGGAACATATGTGAGATGTTCCTATCATGATAGAAGAGTGAAGATGTTTGATATGTTTTTGAATTTAATAATATTGATATGATGACTTGATCAAACCAATTCATATTTTTTTGCAAGGTACTAAATCTTCATATATGAGCAAAGAGATCTTGTGAGTTATATAGGAAGATATGTCCAAGGATCAAGAAGGCTTAAGAGTAAAGGAACTTGTTGTAGGTTCTTATATTTTAGTCATATGGTGTTATTTAAGAGTTAGATCAGGTATGTCCAGGTGGAAGATATGATGTGGAGAGGTGGTTTTATGTCTTGATGATCATGCTTGAGCCTTTTGGAGGTTTTTGTGTGTTATCAAGTTTATCTTTCTTGTTCCTGGTCAAAAGCCATGGTATAGGAAGTCTAGGTTCTTAAAGGTGTGAAGGATCATATATTGGTCCAGAATTGTGTGTTGGTTATATCCAAGTGTGCAATAAAAATTTTAGAAGTATGCATTGATCAAAAAGTATTGGGTTGACCTTGTTTGTTTTAAGATTTTAGGGTTTTGGGCTCTACTACAAAAGTGGTTTTCCTTATGATTTGAGATATAAGGCTTATTAATATGTTTCATGGGCCAAATGGGTTGTAAAATAAAGCTTCATAAACATCTGAAATTTTGTGGATTTCAAGTTATTCATGTTTTTGTCAAGATGGAGGCCTAATTGGCTAGTAGGTTTTTAAAGGAAGAATGTTGAAAAGACTGATCTTGGTGATGAAAATTTGTGTGATTGAGGATACATATGAGATTGATCTATATATGAATTTTTAGGTCTATAATATGTATCTACTAATATTTTTTGGCTATGCAAGTTCTAGGTAGGGCTAAAGGAGTCTAGACAGGTCTAGTGAGAAGAAGAGTGTTTTTTGTTTAGTTTATCCAAAATATCAAGGCATGATTATTTCAATGTGAGTTATTAGGTTTTTTTAGTTCATGTTTATTATTATTTTAGTGTCATAAATTTTTTTTGGTGGTCCTTGAGGTGGTTTAAAAAGAGAAGGCTAGTAAGCTTATGTGGTGGTTTTTCATGGTGTGTGGAGATATGAAGATGATCAAGAGGTGAAATGGCTTAGATATCTTAGGAGGAGTCCCTCTCAAATGTTTCCTAGTTATTTCCATCATATTTAAATGTTTTGTGTGTTCTATCTTCATTGGTTGCAGTGCTTGGCTGAAGAGAGTGTTGGCATGTAGCAAGAGGAAGTTGACAAGGCAAAGAAAAGGTAGGCTCAAGGTGAGGGGGAGTTAGTATCATATTTATAAGGTGGTATTATATTTTTTATGGTATTTTTATGTCCTCAAGATCATTTTTTCCCCAATTTTTCATTTATCAAAGGGTTAAAAAATTCCTATTATGAGAGTGATTGAAGAGAGAGAAGGAAGGTGAGTTGTATATTACTATATGATGGTTTTTGACATCAATAACAAAGGAGGATATTATTGGAGAGTATTAAATGATGTCATTGTTATTTCATAGAGGTGTCCAATTAAGTGTATGAAGTGCCTTGATATTCTAAGTGACAATGACAAAGTGTGCAATATGCTTATCCTAGTATGCTTGAAGTAGGCTTGGTTGATCTTCAAATTTTATCTATTCAGAGATGACTAGGGATGATTCTAAAGTATTGATCATGTGTAATAGGGTATATTAGAGGTAAAATATTACTATAGATATTTTTTTCATAATTGGAATTCATCTTTTAGTCCATAGTTTTCATCTAGACATTTTGGGTCTAGTGGGTAAAAATATGAGTAGGCAATTTGATGACATCATAATTACCACATGTAGATAATTCATGGGGAGTTGGTTATATGGTTGTGATAAAATTATTAGCATGTTTCTAAGGACTAAATTTAAATTCATGTGATGAAACACAACAAAATATATGTAAGTGAAAAGTTAGGCTCCTAGGCAGTTTAATAGTGGTTTCCCATAGCCAAATTTGCTAGTGGCAAGAAAAGCTGAGTAGGCATTTTGATCTAGTCATATTTTGCACATGTTGTATTTTCAAGAGAATTTAATCATATGGGTTTTCTCATTTTTATTCCTAGTTACTATGCACTAAATTTTATTTCATGTGATGAAGTACAACAAAATATATGCAAGTACAAAGTTGGGCTCCCAAGCAGTTTGACAGTGTTTTCCCATACTTAGCCAAAGTTGCTTGTGGCAAGAAATGCTGAGTAAGAATTTAAATGTAGTCATATTTTACATGTGTTGTAGTTTTAAGAGAATTTTATCCTATGTTTTTGTTTATTTTTATGCCTAGTTTATATGCACTAAATTTTAGGTCATGCGATGAAGCGCCTCAAAAGATATGTATGTGCAAAGTTGGCCTTTTAGGTAGATCTAGGCATATTTGGCTCTATGGCTGAAAAATATGAGTAAGAAGATTAATTGATTTATATCTTGCATGCACAAAAGTTTTAGGACATACTTAATACATGGTTTGATTCCTCTTTGAAAGGAGAATACATGGTCTAAATTTTAGAACATGTATTTGAGTGAAGCAAAAGATAAGAAGGTGTAAAGTTGACCTTATTGATAGATTACAAAGGTTCTCATACTTAGTCAAATTTTCACAAGGTAAAGTTTGATCAAATCTCAAAGAGATCGATGGAATTCATTTGCTCCAATATTTTAGGAAGTATCAAGATGAGGATAAGTGTTCAAAGTTTAACATTAAGCAGAGGTAAATATCAAGGTTCTTCTAAGATCTAACAGTGAGTGGATGTTCAAACATATATATATATATATATATATATATATATATATATATATATATATATATATCAATGGTGCTTATTAATTGAGATGATTTCAAGGTGTCCAATGTTTAAAAAAGATACAGACCAAGCTACATACAAGATATTGATGGAGCACATTAATTCAAATAGTCAATATGAATATCCACCAATGAGAGATGAAAGGTAAATGTTGAGTTACTTTAAGGAAGATCAACAATGCATGTTTAATCTGAACAACCAAGACATGAGTTAAAATGGTCAATGTTTAATTGTGATCATTGGCATCTAAATATTCAAATTTTCAAAGAGGAAAAATAATACTCAGTATTTTGTCCATAACTTTTGATACAAAACTAATTTGAAGGTGATGTAGAAAGCAAAATTGTAGAGGACTCGACACATCCAAAGAACCTAGTTTTAAGGATTGAGTGTGTGTACAGTCAAATTTATGAAGGTTCAAATTTGATTGTGTGTTTGTGTATACTCTAAAAGTAACCTGAGAAGGGTAAATGAGATTATTTTGATGTTGTTTTGATGTTTTATGATGACTTAGATATTGGAGAGTGTTTTAGACTCTATGAGGATAATCTATATGGATTTTGGAGGTGTGATCAATCCATATTGAGTATGAACAATTCTTAATAACTTGACTATGTGTTCATTCATGATGTTCCTATGTACAAATTCATTATTTGAGTTGATTGAGGATATGCATAGGTGAGTATAGATGATTGTGATCATTTGAGGATGTCAAAGGGGTCATGTGAAGTAGACTTATGCATTTAAAAGTGGTCCTATGTTCTTGTTTTTATTGATTAAGTTTTAAATGGATGAATAAGTCTCCATGAGACCTATAAGAGTTATAAAGGCCTAATTGAATGGTGTAGCTACTTACAGGTGACCCATAGATGCTATGGCCAACCTATGAAGATTTTTTTTATTTGTGTCCTAATGTGAGAGAAACTTTAAAGGTTAAGACAAGTTTAATGGTTGATCAAGAAGATATTTATCATGAAAACTCTATATATAGTGAAATCAAGAAGATGATTTCTAGGCTAGTGTGAGAGTAGTGGGCATTGAAACAAAGAAGAGATGAGAGATAATGTGCCTTTTGGATGGGTTGATGAATAGAGTAGATTAAGGACTATTTGTATGACTTGTAGGTCATATTTTTGATTTCATAATAGTTCTGTTATAAGTTGAGGATGAGTTAAGAGATATATATTGATCCAAAAAGGATATTTTTGGATGCTTTGTAGATGACCAAAAGATAGATGATATTTGTGTGAGCTTGGTGGTTGATCTAAGAGGTAGATCAAAGTGTGGTCTATGTAGATGACCCATGGTCATGTTGTTGTTATTATGATAGAGTTATTGTAGGTTTGGTATTTGTATATGAGCTAAGGAGTGGAATGATCCAAAAGGTGGTTTGGATGTATTTTAAGTGTGTGAAAAAGGCTATGTTATCATAGGTTCATCATCAGGTGTTGAATAAATCAATTATAAGGTCAAAGTTTTCATCTCATAGAGGTCTAAAGGACTTGATCTTCTTTAGGGGTAGATTCTCCTTGTGAAATAGGTGTTTCACTAAATGCCTTAGGTTAGAAGGACTTGACCAAGGTTTTTGTTTAGAAAGACTTGACCAAAAGGTGGTCAAAATGAGTTGATTATCTTAGGGGTAGATTCTCTTTATGAAATTGATGTTTCACTAAATCTTGGTTAGAAGGACTTGATCAATCTCTTGTTTGTAATCTCTTATAGGACAAGTAGTCCATGTGGTGTGGGATTAAGAGTGGGTTTTATTCCCCATGGGGTTTCCCACATAGATGATGTGTTGATATGTTGTATACTTGTATTCATGCTTTGGATGAATGTGCTTTCATGTTTATATTACTAGATCAAGTTGATGTATGATGGAATGGTTTTTAAATTTTAAGTGCATTATTGTATACTAATTCACCCCCCCCACTTCTCAGTAGTTACTTACAACACATTACCATTCCATATACCATTAACACCACCTAACTTATCCATTATATTGACATTCCTCCTCCCAAAAATGTCGATAGGGATTGACAAAATCACACCTTGTTGAACTACATCCGTGGTGACATTTTAGTTGTAGAATATTAGGGGACCAAGAACACATTCATGAAGAAGAAGAAGAATTTCCTAGTGAAACCTTTTTGGAGGCCCTAGGGAGAAATCAAAGTCCAAACTTATCATCTTCTATTGAAACCTTATTTGAGGTACTAGAAGACAATCAAAGTCAAAAGTCAATGTTCCTTATTAAAACCTTTTCAAAGGTTTTATGGGATAATCAAGACAACTTCATTGGTCAAAAACCTCATTGAGGTGCCAATAGCTAGACACAATAGTTCTTCAATGCTTGATGAAGACATTATTAAAGATAACATTAGTATAACTTCCAATATATAGCATAATTATATGTTAACATCTCTTAGGCCTAAATAAAAAAATAATTTGGTGGACCTATCAAGAGCATATTCAGAAGTCTTTGGCCCCACCATAAGCAAAATTATGTCGAATCTAGAATCAATAACATTGTGTGTACCTAAAAATCTTGATCTTTATCTATTTCCCAACCATTATACATTCCGTTATGATCTATCTCATCATTTCCAAATCAGATGTTTTATCCATTATTTATCCATATTTACCATCCTTAGCCACACTTTCCTTTAAAGAGGCCATGAATACATCTTGTCTCAAAGTTTGTAGGAAATAGAATCAGTGAAAAATAAAGATCACAATAGCATTATTAGAATCCAAATCAGTAGTAGGTTCATGATAGAGAAGCTATTCATAAGGGGTGTGGGCTAGCAATTTACATAATTCACTATTTTAGTTGTATCATATGTTGATCGGGACATACATCTCCACATCAATAGGTGCAATAAAATCATTTCCCTTTACGTTGCCTTTTTCCATTTGCCATTCGCCTTGTCATTATTTCATACCTTTACATTCACCTTTCCTTTCCATTTGCCTTACTTTACCATTTGCCTTATTTTTATTTCATACCTTTATATTTACCTTACCTTGTCATGTGCCTTGAATTTCCCTTTACCTCACCTTTACATTGTTACATACCTTTTTACGTGCCTTGCATTTCCATTTTCCATTCAACTTACCATCATTTCATAATTTTTCATATATTCAAACTATAGTGACTTGAGGTATCATTCGGGACTCTATAGGTAGTGCTAAATATTTTTTGGGGATAGTTCAGTCACCCTTTTTCCCATGCTCTTACTATTTTCTAAGAAATTTTAGTAAATCCCTCATCATTTTTAGAACAACCTAAGACATCTCTCATTTTTTTGTGAGCACCCCTTTTCTAATGCTCTTATTATTTTGCAAGAAATTACAACCAATGCTCTTATTATTTTATGATTCATTTTTATGTGTATTGTGCATTTGAAATGATGCATTGTTATACCCTTAATTTATCCCACACTCTCACAATTTTGCGATTAGTATCTTTTCAATATATAGTGAGTTAAGATACCTTTAAAATTCTAAAAACATTTAGAACGTGTCAAAAATCCTAAAAATTATAACTTTGGCTTATAATCTCCTAGAGAGATATAAAGCCTCAAAATCCAAAACAATTGTCATGTCTAAACCTAGTCAATAATCCTAGACCCACCCTACTAGGTAAAATTCATTGTTGGTTCCAATACATTCCACTACCATTGGAGGTATGACCTTCCCTTTGCATGTATCTTTACTTAGGGGCACCATCCAATTCGCACTTTTTAGGCCAAGCTGGTAGCTTTTGCCCTATTGGGGAAACACCAAAATGTGTAGGTTATATTGGGATATATTATCCCATGTCATTCCTTTGCATGAATATTTTCTTGGGGGAACTATTTATTTATCATTCTATTGAGCCTTCACACATAGGTATTGATTTGGTTGATGACATGATGCTTTCTATTACTTTTATTTATTATTTGTTTAGTTGTTTGTTTGTTTGTTTACATGTTTATTTGATTTCATTATTTTACCTTGACTCAGTCTATATATTTTCATTGGGTTATTCCTTGAAAATTATTCTTGAGTCTATCCATATTCATAATTCAACATTGTCATCATGGTTTTTATCATTGGTACATTGTTTTCAATTATTTATTACATCGAGAGTCAGTCCTTATGCACATTATGGTTAGGTCATCATGGTTTTTATATCATGGTGTATATCATCATGTGCTACAACAAAAATATTTTAATGCAGCTTAAAATCAATGATGTCATAGAAATTTCTCCTTGTTCACCTTAGAAAATACTCTCGTACACCTTGATCAAATCAACCCATTAACCATTCTAGTTATATCAATGATAATAAGGACAAGCATCTTTGCATTGGCAGGTACAACTGAATCATTCATATTGATCAATTCTTATTCTTCTATTTTCTATTCTTCATTCCATTTTCTTTCACTTTTGGGTGAACTACATTGGCCTAAGGTCTATTTAGACTATGTAGGCAGCACTTAGATATATGATGTGTCTCAGGTCAGCTCGGCCACCCCACATTTTTTCTTCCAATCATATCTTTCATCACTATGCTCATCCTCATGTGTATGGTTATTTTTGGCTTATTTATTCATTGAACCATCGTATCTAAATTTGTGCCCACTAATCTTTAATTTTTGTGAGAAGTTATAGCCTTGAGTTATGCTTTCTAATATGCCCTACTCAAGCATACTCATTATTAAATTTAGATCATCAAAATGATTATAACCACCTTTGGGGAAATAGTTATTTCAATTCATCAACCCTATTGGGGCCCATACCTATGCCACTAATTATAATCACCTTTGGGCAAATCAATGTCTCAACCTCTATTATTGATTATAATCACCTTTGGGAAAATTCATACTTTTAATCAATGCATGCATGCATTATCTCAATCAGATTAATTTCATCCATGGGTCAATTTCATTATTCTTCTTGTTTCTTTTTGAGGGATCATCCATCAATTTTATGTGTCAGCCACTTCCTTGAGGGGGAATCATATGCTTCCAAACTTTGTTTGGTACATCATTTCATCATTACATTGATTTTTCTTCTTAGCAAAGGCATTAACAACTTTTTCATTTTTTGAAAAAATATTACTGTGCATGTGTCTCACAACACCTTCTCAAACAAGGGTAAATAATAGCCACTCCTTTTTTGCCACTTTCATGTCTAAATAGACACTAAAATAACTTCTTGTAAATATGTCAAGTTAAGCCTAGAAATCACTAAAATGCTCTGATTCATTAACACACATCACATGCATCTTTTATTCTGCATCAATATATCCCTAATTAGGGAAATTAACTTTATGCAATAATCATCTTCATTTAATTCATAATTGATCAATTTACGACCTAAAAAATTAACCTTTTCGACTATGTGTGAGGGGATAACTTGCCAATATTTAAAAATGAAAATTAACTTGAGTTGGATTGCTTAATTGGTTAAACCTAATTAAACATAGAGGTGAAAATCCCATGGCTAATTAATTGTTAAATTTATATTTTTATAAATTTATAAATATAGATTGATGATGACATCATGACATCACACAAATATCTGAAATGATGTCACTCTCATGACATCATCTTTTGTGAGTTATCAATCACTCGCAAAATATCAAAAAAATATCTAAATTTGTGATCCATCCCTATTGATTGAAAATATTAATGGCTTTGTCCCCTTCCAAACCTAGCCATGGTTAAATTAAACCTAACCACACTTGAGTTAGGGTTAGTTTAAAAGGTTATAAATACAAGGCTTCACCCATTATTCAATAGAAAAAAATTTGTAAGGTTATTATGCTATAATAACTTCAAGAAGATCTTTTTGTGTAATGTTATAATGGAAAAATACCTTTAAATACCATCTTTATAGTGTTATAATGCTCATTTGTTTAGAGATCAAAGCCAATCCAAGCCAATGCAAAGCCCAACATTGCCAAGGTGACAAGGAGAGATGATGTAAGGAGAACCATTGCCAAAGATTAATTGATCACATCCCTTTATGTCCAACATAAAACTCTTACTCTCAAAGAAGGTATATAATGGTTATTTTATCTCCTATTGATAGTTACTTGTATTATTATCTTTCTCTTTGAGTGTCTAGGCTAGAGGTGTTAGTTTTATTAGTGTGATTTTGTTTGGTTTTGATCATACTAACATAATACTAATATCCCCTCTTGGATTCTTATTGATCACATAATGGATCATCATAGTCTTCCAATCATAGAAGTTTTTTGGAAAGGATGTCCCATTACTATGGGATCCACATACTCCATGAACTTTCCTTGATACTAATGTGTCTTCTACTGAATTCAAAAAATGAAGTAAAGTTCCACCAAATATTTTGTGATAAAGGGTTTGGCCAAGTAGGTTATATTGAGAGGCTTGGTGTGTAAAATCATTTTGTTGTTTTTGTGAAAGGTCTGGTGGGAGGATTTAGTCATGAAGGTAGTTATATAAGTCTAAATACTAAATAGAACTGAGACAAATAATATTACAAATCATTTCAATGGTCAAATTTTCATGAGGATGTGGTAGAAGATGTTTAATGAGGAACTAATTGTATTTTTCCTTGTCTATGTTTTGGATCAAAGAACTAATGGTAGCCATGCATCTATTATCATGTTATTGGCCTGAGGTATGTATTTAAACTAAATGTGGGTAATCTAATGCTTGAGGATGTCCACCATGGCCTTGTATGGTACCAACTTATCATATTTGGTCTGAAAATAGTTTATAATATGATTGATGATTAGCTAAGAATCACCATGAACCAAAAAATGTTGAATCTTCCATTATACCACTTGATGAAGCCCTATGATTAGTGATTTATATTCATCCATGTTATTGGTACAATTAAAGTTGATACAAAATGATTTTGGAATAAGATCCCTTATGGTGTAATAAATAATAAGCCTACCCCTGATCTATAAGATGTTAATGACCCATCAAAATATAGCTTCTTATATTGCTCTTCAAGAGGTGTTACGATGATAGTCATGATGGACTCATCTGGGAATGTAGAAGTGAGTGGTTCAATATCTAAAAGGGGAGATCTAGTAAGTTGATCTATAAGTACTTATCCCTTTATGGCCTTTTGATTAATATACTCAAACTCAAACTCACTTAGAATCATGGTCCATTTATCCATGTGGCCCTGTAAAGCTATCTTTGATAGTAAATACTTGAGCAAATCTATTTTGGAAATGACTATGGTCTTGTTGTTAAGCATGTAATAATGCAACTTCTGGGCTGCAAATACCATATCTAAATAAGTTTTTTTTATTAGCATATAGTTATGTTCATGTGCTACCAATGTATGACCTAGATAGTACATGGCATGTTCTTTCCCATTTCCATCATGTTGAGCTAAAATTATTGCCAAGGCCTTGTTAGTGGTAAATAGGTATAGTATAAATGGCCTCCCTGGTATTGGTTATAATAGAATAGGTGGGTTGGCTAAGTATTCCTTTAGGTGTTCAAAAGCTTTCCAACATTCTTCATCCTAAATAAATGTAATACTTTTATTTAAGAAGAAGAATGAAATTAACCCATGGGTGAGATTAATCCAATTGAGATATTGCTTACACGCATTGATTTAAAAGTAATGACTTTCCCAAAGGTAGTTATAATCAGTAATGGAGGTTGAGACATTGATTTTCCCAAAGGTAGTTATAATTAGTGGCACAAACATGCATCCTAGTAGCAAAGAAAATTCCACTTTAGAGACTTAAGTCAAAAATAATTATAATCCATCCATGCTATACCACCTCAAAAAACTAACCCAATAATTTAATTCATTATCATCCTATTTTAATGATGAACCTATGAAACCTAACCCAACTAAAAGGCTCATTAAAACTATCTCATCATCCACTTGTCCTAATCACAACAAGTCAAAACCTAATCCCTCTATCTCTAATCTATTGATGGATCCATATTTTATCCTCAAATGGCAAATTATGAGGGAAACTCTTCATGTCCTATACACCTGAACTCACACTAATAAATATCAGTATGATTAGTTATTCTCTTATCCCATAGATATGAGCTTCCTTAAAGTGCCTTTTCTAACACACTTTAAACCTTTTAAGTTTGAAAAATATAAATGAAAAGGTGACCCAAGCAATCATGTCAAATAATTATTCATGGCATGTCATGAGATATCATATAGTGACACAAACATGTTGATATTATTCCCTCAAAGTCTTGGATGCCTTACTTTAGAATGGTTTATGTAGTTACCAAAGGGATCTGTAACATCATTTGGGTACCTGACTAAGAAATTTGTGAAAAAAATTCTTATAATGTGGAGCATGAAACAATTTTGTTAGATTTGTATGACACTAAACCAATAAATTTGGAAAGTCTAATATCATTCATACAATGATGGCATGGCCTTGCAAGTCACTTCCCTTACTCATTTTCTGAGAGGGAATTAACTAGGATTTCTATTAATAATCTTAATTGTGAATTGGGCCACCAACTAAAACTTCATTGTATCCTAACTTTTGATGATATTATGGAGAAAGGAATTCATATTTAAAAGGACCTTTCTAAAAAAGGGATAATTAAAATTTATTCCCATAATGATTACCATCAAATTAATACCCCTTCAGAAAGGCCTAAGTTCTTCAACAGTAATAAAAATATTATTAGGGATGGCGTTACTAACCCTAAATGAGTGAAAATGGTTTAAGGCTCTACCTCATTACCAATATCACAAAACACATCTAATGTTACTATACCAAGGAACTCCTAAAGCTACCATTAGGAAACAACACTACATAAAATTGGGTGAACAAATAGAGGATATTTTAAGAAAATTAATAGTTTCAAAGATTATTACCCTACCAGAGATTAAGCCCCTTGAAAAAAATAAACCTCATCTTGATTGGTTTAATGAGAATGAATTTTTTCATTACCATCAAATATAGGGGCATGATACTAAGTGATGCATGCAACTAAGGAATCCGACTCAATATTTGATTCAAAAAAGGGAAATAGAGATAGAAGACACATAAAAATCTTCCAAAAATTAACAATTAGGAATTTATCAATACCCTTTTCCAAATTATGATCAAAATCATAAGGTTTTACTATGGGACCAAGGCCAAAATTTTTCCAATCATGTTACTTACCATCATGTCCCTTACCCTATATTAACTATGTAGCCACCATTAAAATTAGGGCAAAACTATCAAAAGAACACGAAGAATAATAACATCTTGTCCTCAAAATTAAAGGAACATCCTTCAATTCTACCATCACCACTCAACATGTAAAAATCACTATCTTATGGGAACCTCCCATAGCCTCACCTAAAAAGACTCCTCTTAAGATAAATGTTCCCCAAAAAACCTCTAACATTCATGAAGGAAGCTTTGATATTATCCAACAACTTGAGAAGACCCTTGCCCCAATTTCTATTATGGACCTTATCAATACCTCAAAAATCCATCATGACATCCTTAATAAAATCCTTCATGATTCTAAGGTACCTACTGACATTGATGTTGGTCAGTTCCAAGCATTGGTAGGCCACCTATCACAAACCCAACAAATCACTTTTCACCCCCATGACCTTCCACCCATTGTCCCTAATCAAAGTTATCCCCTATACATAAAAGTATCCATTACCAATCACCAAGTTCCTTGGATACTTGTATATAGAGGATCAGAAGTCAATTTATGCAATATAAATTTGATAAAAACTTTATGATACTCAAAATCATCCCTTGGGTAAAATTTGATCATCGTCAAAGCATACAATGATAATGAGTGACAGTCGGTACACATGATCTATCTTCTAATCACCGTGGGACCCATTGTTCACAAAACCTTAATCCATGTCTTTGTCTTTCATCTTCCATAGAATATTCTTCTAGGGTGGCCATAGATTCATGATATGCAAGAATTTCCATCCAATCTCTATCAGTGCCTAAAATTTTCTCATTTTGAGATGGAAATAACAATCCATGGGGATCCATAATCTTTTCATAATTTTCAATTAGAAGGTGAGGAATATAATATGTATTGTCCCACCACTAAATCTAAACCATATAATATCATGTCAAATAAATATATCCATCCTAATAAGTTATGATCCACTCTATTGAATCCCCCCAAATCTACCCACATAAAATTATTTCAAAAGGTTGTGGGGAATATGAATACCAGACTTTAAATGTTGTTAATCTACACCTATCACCTTGAATCTGTGTATCCTACCACATAGGAGGTACAAATAATTGCCTACACATATGTGTCCACATAATTTGAGAGAGAAGAACTATTATCATATGAACAAAAAGAAAGCTTAAATGATTCTTGATTATCTATATATGGATTTATTTCATGTTTCCAAAATACAACATACCCCATAGCTAATCAAATTCTCAATAATATGGATTACAAAGGAATGGGATTATGCTGACATGAATAATGAATTTTAAAACCCATTCTAACATTAACACCTAAGGGATTTCTAGGCCTAGGTTAAAAACCACCTAGTGAAGATTCTTATGATGTCACCTTGGATACCTCTTTGATGTTTGAAGAGCCTCTGATTTATATAGACATCAAAACAAGCTTGATGTATAGTCCTTATGAATATCTTGTTGCCACAAACCTTTTCACCAAAAACTCTATTTCCACCATTAACTTGAAGCTCCATTGCCCTTCCCTCATTGACTAGGATCGATGTCCTACACCCATACTTGATATTTTTCAAAAGGATGAGGCCATAATTTAATATATGATAGTTCAAGATCACATGTCATTATGAGATCATAAGAAAGGGTTCAAGATCAAGTTGAAGGATTATACCTTTTTTGGGGGGTACATCCAAATTTTACACCATGTTGAATAGACAAAACTCTACAAAGCTTATTTTTTGAACCAGAACAAAATTTTGAAGACTTTCTTGGTCCTGAAGAGCAAGATTCATACCAAGATTTATTTTAATAACATCAAGTTACTCTCTAATAAATTGTATTCTCCACCTACATATCCTATATATACATCCCCTTCCTTAGTAGAAGAGGTCATTGAAGTCAATATTGGAGCTGAGGAGGATGCCAAGATTATTAAATTGGGGAAAGTATTATGATAGAAGTAAAGAGGTTATCATTGCTCTTCTTAAGTAATTTCTTGATATTGTTGCCTAGTGCTATGCTAACATGCTCAATCTTGACCCAAATTTGGTAAGTAATCACCTTATTTTTAATCCTAATGTTAAACCTATGAAGTATAAACCTATTAAAATGGACCCCAAGGTGGCTTTATTAGTTAAATAACTCCATAATTTTTTAGAATCAGGATTCATTCACCCAATTTATTACTCAGGTTGGATTTGTAATATTGTTCCTATTGGAAATCCAAATGGAGGATTTTTCATCTACATAAAATTTTAGGTATTAATAATGCCTATCCAAAAGATGACTTTCCCCCTCAAAACATAAAGATGATCATGGATTCCATACTAGGATATGAAATGCTTTCCCTCATGGATGGATTCTCCGGTTACAACCAAATAAAAATTATAGCAAAAGATTAGCACAAGACTACCTTCACTACTCTATTAGGTGCCTTATGTTATCAATTCATGCCCTTTAGATTGAAAAATGTAGGTGCTACTTACCAAAGAGCCATGGCTGTCATTTTACACAATATGATGCATGACATATTCGAAGACTATTTTGATGATATTTTGGGAAAATATAAAACAATAGTTAAAAATCAGGTAGTTATGCACAAAATATTTGAAAGGCTAAGAGACTATAAATTCAGATTAAATCCTAAAAAGTATGTGTTTGAAGTAACATCTAGGAAATTTTTTGGGTTCATTGTTTCTCATCATGGCATTGAAGTTAACCTAGAAAAGGTAAAATAAATTACTAGGATTCCTTCACCCAAAAATATTAAGAAACTACATAGCCTCTAAGGAAAATTTCAAGATATACATAGATTTATTTCCTAGTTAGTAGATAAGTGTGACCCTTTTACTTATCTTCTAAAAATGGAACCCAATTCAATTAGAGTCTAGAATGTCAGAAGAAATTTTATGGTCTTAAATAATATTCTTTGAAACCTCCTATGTTTACACTTCTAGTACCAAGAAATCCTTTGCTCATGTACATATAAATTGTCCCACATGCTTTAGGATCTCTCTTGGAACAACATATTGAAAATGGTAAATAAATAACCATATATTATCTTAGCATGACCCTTGTCTCTTATGAACTTAATTGCACACTCATCAAAAAATCCCTGCCTAGTAGTTGTCTTTGATTCTTAGAAACTTAGGCACTATATGATCAATAATAAAGTTAATTTCATTTCCCTAATTGACCCACTCAAATAATTTCTATCTAAATAAGATCTTACCAAATGAATGGCCAAGTGGATTATGCTCTTGAGTGAATTTTATATTGAATATGTGAACCAGAAGGCTATTAAAGGACAAGTATTGGCCGATCAATTAGGTGAAGCTCCTTTGTCTGACTCATCACCATTAATAAAAACATTTAATAATGATTATATTAATATCACTAAGGAATATCCATCTTGGAAGTTGTATTTTGATGGATCCTTTACCACTCATGGATCTAGAGTCGGCATCCTCCTCATCACCCCTCAAGGAGATCTTCTTCCTAAAGCTTTTAGAATTACTTTTTTATGTATAAATAATATTTTTGAATATGAATAATTAATCTCATATCTCCAATTAGCTACTAAATGGAATATCTAGGCACTTAAAATATTTGGGGATTCATAACTCAAAATCAGACAAGTCAATAATGCATTCCAAACAAAGGGTGATAAATTTATTCCCTACAAGTAGATGGTAAATAATTTTAAAATTAAATTCCAAGAAATATATTTTGAGTAAATTCCCAAGGGAAGTAATAATGGAAAAATGTAGTGATTACTATTGTAAATAACTTTGGACTCATGTTAAAGCCATTTCTTGGTAGAATAATTAGTATCATCGACACATCAAATTCCCATATCTGAGGAGGTATGTGACATTATAGATCCAAATCTTCCTTGGTATCAAGATATATACACTTATCTCCATGATAACATCCTTCCACCCAATATTAATCACCACCATCATAAGGCCTTCATCCATAGAGCTTCTCACTACACTATCTTTGGCACCATGGTCTATCAATAGATCTATGATGGAAATTTGTTAACATGTCTGAACTTTGAAGAGGCTCTTTCAGCACTCATAGAGGTACATGATGGAATTTATGGTGGCTATGTTAGTGGAATGGTCCTATCAAGGAAGTTCCTCTAGATTGGGTATTATTGGCCCCCTCTGGACCATGATGCTTGTCAATATGTACAAAAATGTATCGCATGTCAAAAACATGGATATCTCATCCATGCTCCCTCTCAATAACTATATCCCATAGTTAGTAAATTGCCCTTTTCTACTTGGTGAATTGAACTCATTGGTAAGATTAATCCCTCATCCTTTGATGGTCATAAATTTATTATTACTACCACTGATTACTTCACCAAGTGGGTAGAAGCCATACAAATCACTTACGTTACTGGCAAACAAATTTGTATATTCATTTTTAATCATATAATTTATCACTATGTAGTTCTTGCCTTAATTATATATGATAATGGTACATCCTTCAAAAACTAAGATGTTAAATCCTTATGCCATAAATACCATATCCATCACAAAAAGTCAACACTATACTACCCATAAGGTAACAGTCATGATGAGGTAACTAATAACTTAATATTATAAATTAAATCATTAATAATTCTAATCATAATCAGAATATTCAACTTAATCTCACCCTATGGTCCTATTATACTAGTGTTCATACCCCTACAGGCACCACACCATACCCCCTTATCTTTGGTATAGAGGCTATTTTGCTAGTTGAGATCAAACTTCCCTCACTCTAGATATCACTCAAAGGCATTATTACCAACGACTCTTATAGGGATATGAGCCTATACTAACTAGAGTTATTGGAGAAAATTCAATGGGCCTTAGATCATATGAGATCATATCATAATAGATTATGCAACGAATATAATAAGAAAGTCTGAGTTTGTGAGTTTGAGTTCAGTGACTTGGTCTTTAAATAAAATAAGAAGAATACTAATGAAAAATGGGAGAAGCATATAAATTTCCCAGACTATTGGGGACCTTATGTCATTGTGTCCAAGTTTGGGTCTAGATCATACAAGTTAACTACTGAAGATGGTCAAATGTTGGATGAACTGATGAATATCATACATCTAAAGTGGTTTTATGTCTATGGATCTCCCATCCCATGTTAATTTTTTATATAGTTTTAAATGAGAAAGAGAGAGAGATAAAATCCATCCAATTGTGAAAACCAAAGTTTCTAGTGTTTTGGATAAGCATAGTGATGAAAACTAGGTTTGCAACATCACTTGTGAGCAATATACTTCTAAAAATAATCTTGGGCACTTAGGGAACCCTTTTCACCAATCCAAAAACTCATAACCCATTATTTTTTTTGGCTTTGGTTTCTACACAGTGTGTCACACATAAGGAAGTGAAATCTATAAGAATTGTCATCATGCATTTGAGAAGAAATTCAATACAAGTCTAACCAGGGGAAGGAGAAGAAAAATTATGAAGAGTTATCTCATGGTTTCCATTCCAACCTCCTCTTTTTTTATAACCTCTACATAGCACATTTTTGGTTTTAGTCATCCCTCTTGATTAATCTTGAAGTGGATGTTCCTAGGGCTAACTTTGATTAATCCCATTCTATGCCCTAACCATCACATGCTTTGCATCCACCCTCTACTCCCTTCATCCACTCACTTGTCATTATTCACCAAGTCCCTTTTGTGTCTCTATCAATGTTTTGATCAAAGAAGTTATTAAAAACTCATGAATGATGAAATCAAGGGTTGTTCACCCACTTTTCAAACCATCATGTTTAATTATTTGAATGTTATTTATCTTTTGTTTTGCCTCTTTATGGGATGTGTCTATGGTGTGTTTTTTTGTGTGAATTGGTTGTGTTTTCGATATTAAATACTTTTTAATCTTTTTATATATATGCATCATACCATTTTATTTTATTTTTCTATATTCAAAATCACATCATCATGTTACTTCGGTTAAGTTTATGCCAATTGTGCCTCATGTAATATGTCCTTTTTTATATGGATTTTATGTCCATGCACTTTGGAACAAATTATACCTTGATTATAGCATATATAGGTACAACTTGCCTCTTTTTACTTTAATATGGATTTCACAACCTAAATGACTCAAGACATTATCATTCCGCTTTATCCACTAATTTCACTACCAACAACATATTAACCAAGCCTTATCTCCCTACCCCAATCCCTCAAGTAGGAAGATCGCACCTAGCCATATCATGAAACCAAAAAACTTTACAACATTATCATCCATAACTTCATTATTCATGAATAAAAAAGCCACATGTGATCATAAGAATCCAAGTGAGGTTATTATAATGTTAGTTCAAGAGATAAAACTCAATAAAAACACCCTAACACTAACACTTACAATCCTAGATCTTAGGGGTGAGCTTAGTTAACAAAACCAAATGAAAATCACAACTAAAATTTAAAACACAACAAATCCCTTACCTTCCTTGACAGATCCAAATGCATTGTTGAGTGGTTTGTTTAGTTTGTGCTCAAAGATTCTTTGATAATGGAGTTTGTATAGCTCTGTCTCTCCTTGGCACCATTGGCTTTGATGTGGATTATGATTTCTTGGCTTAATATTTTGACATTATAACACTATTAATATGAATCATGCAACAAAACTTGCATTATAACTCTATAATATCTAAGATTAAAAATAAAGAGGCAAGGGTTTGTATTTATAGGCTTAGGAACTAACCCTAACCCAAGGTGAGTTAAGGTGTAGTTTAAACATGAAATGAGTTCAAACCTAACCTAGGTGAGTCAAGACTAGTCCCAATAGAGTTAATAAGTGCCAATTACTCATGATTTTCAATGAATAGGCATGGGTCTCCAAAATAAGATATTTTGGAATATTTCCAAAGGGATTGATAACTCATAAAAGGTAATCATGAAAGTCTAAGATATTTCATATTTTTGAATTTGTTTTTTAATTAATTCATTAATTGTACATAGATAATTAAACTAGGCATTTAATTTGGTTTAGATTATTAATTAATTTTGAGTAGCCATTTAGCTCTTTCAAGATTTGATATTTATTCATGTGCCCCACTTAATAGGTCCATAGGCCAAATTTATTGTTGTGATGTTACAGGATGATTAGGTATGATTCTATGAGAGTTTATTGTTGCATATGGTGTAATACCCCAATTAGGAATGCTTCGACATGATTTTGAGCTTTGATGAATGATGTGCAAGAAAATTTGGGATGTTCAATGATTCTTAGGCTTAATGTACAATGGTTTGTAGAAATCAATTTGAAGTCCATTCAAAATCCATTTGTGTCCAATTTTAGGTGTCTATAGTTTTCCCCTATTTGGGAAGATGTTGCAAGTTATAGGCATAGTAATGTACTCTTAAATAATGAAAAAGGCATGTATGCCTGAAAAAATATTATGATTGAAGAAGAAGCTCCAAATAATGTTTGGGAAGCCTATAATGATGCCCCCTCGAGGGAGTGGCCATCACATACATTTTATGGATGGTCCCTAAAAAAAAGCAAGAAAAAAAATGAAATTAACCCATGGGTGAGATTAATATATAAGAGAAAATGTTTTCATGCATTGATTTAAAAAGTACTACTTTTCTTAAAGGTGGTTATAGTTAGTAACAAAGGTTGAGACACTAATTTCCTCAAAGGTAGTTATAATCAATTATAATGCTATATGCCCTAGTTAGTGTTGATGAGTCAAAATAATTATTTTCCCATAGGAAGTTTTAATCATTAAGATGACCTGGATTGAAAAATGATATTTGATTATGCCCTAGTAGGGTAGACTGGAAAGCATAACTCAAGGATTTAACCTATCATATAGATTAAAGATGAATGGGCACAAACGTAGATATGATTTTCTAATGACTAAAGAAGTCATAAACAACCAGGCACACGAGGATGTGCAAAGAGATCAAAGAGATGATTAAAAGATAAAATGGTTTATCAGTGTCAGAGATTTGGTTATATGCACGTCCTTATTAGCATTAATACAACTAGAATTGTCAAGGTGTTTATTTGATCGAGGGTGGGAGATTTTTCCAAGGTTACCAAGGAGAAATTTTTATGGCTCCATTGATTGTAAGACTTCCTGATCTGATTTTTTTGTAGCATGTGATGGTATGAATCATGATATAAAATACCTTAAAAACTTAGCCAAAATCTTCATAAAGACTTACTCTTGATCTAATAAATAATTTAAAATAATGAACCAATGATAAAAAACCATGATGATAATATTGACATACAAATATGGATAGACTCAATAATAATACACAAGAAATCACCCAATGAATGCATATAGATTGAGTCAAGGCAAAATATTGAAATCAAACAAATAGGCAAGCAAACAAACAAATAACTAAGCAAACAAACACACAAAATGTGAAAGTAAAATAAAAATAAATCATCCTAACAATGGATTTACCCTAGTAGGGAGGATTAAGGATGACTAACTAGGCTTAGACAAGACAAATGTTTTTTGGATTTTAAATTTTTTGAATGTTTTTGGAAGTTTTGAGGTATCTTAACTCATTAGAGATTAACAATATACCACTCAAAATACAAAGAGAGCATTGGGTTAGGTTACTCACAAAATGGTGAGACCATATGGAAAAGGGGGATGAAGCTGAACTCAACATGAATCAAGCATGGTCTACATAGTACTATTGTGACCTCAAGTCATAGTATTTATATCAACACAAAAGGTAGTGAGACTCAACCCTATAACAATAAGTTATAAAATTAAGGCAAATGAGAATAGTAATTTTAAGGTGATGTGATAATGCATGATAACGGTGTTGTTTCTAATTTGCCCATAGGTGGTTATAATTATGAAATAACAGCATAGGTTTTTGCTACTTATTTTCCCATAAGAAATTATAATTATCAACACATGTTGAAATATTGATTTACCCATAAGTGGTTATAATCAATAGCACTAGTCAAACTTGAATGAAACATAGCTTTCCATATCAACTGTCACAATACTTTTATAAACTATCATTTAAACATGGAATTTATAAACTACTAAAATTGGGTCAAAATACCCTCACAAAAGGTGTGGGAAGAACCAAAGGAACCAAGATCAAAAATGGGTTGGGTAAGATGGTTAAAAATAGATTTTGGTTAAATAGGGATGGCATGGTAAAATAGCATACGGTATGGCATTGTTTAGGATGATGATGGTATGATAATTGGATAGATTTGTAAGAAGGTTTCCCCCAAGTGAAGAGGTGAGGTAAATAGGATGGTATGAAACAATGGAAAGAGGAGTGTCAAATGAAAATGGCAAGGGAAATGGCAAATGGTAATGGAAAGGTAAATGTTTTTGGCCAAGATATAGATATGGTTTTATGATTCTAGCTGAGGGAAAAGGTAAATGTTTTTGGCCAAGGATGAATGTTTCTATTGTTCTTGTTGATGTAGAGATGCACATCTTGATCATCAAATAATACAAAAATAATAATCAATCATGTAAATTATTATCCCTCACCTCATCTGAATAGTTACTCTATAAAGAACTGGTTGTAGATTTAGATGCAAATGTTATTTTTGTGATCTTCACTGGTCATAAATTCTATTTACTTTAAATGTCAAGACAATAAGTCTTTACAACCTCTACAAAGGAAAGTATGAATAGGGATGGTAAATATGGATACATATTGGATGATAGGTCTAATTTGTCAATGTAAATATAGATGATAATCAAATGTATAATGGTTGGGCAATAAATAAAGATTAGGATTTTTAGGCACACAAAATTTTATTGATTCTAGATTTAACATAAATTTACATATGGTAGGGTTGAATACTTTTGAATATGCTCTTGATAGGACCACTAGATTTTTTTTTGTTTAGGCCTAAGAGTAGCTACCATCTGATTATGTTATAGATTGGAATCTATTTTGATTTTTTCTTTAATATTATCTTCATCAAGTAGTGAATAATTGTTGTGCTTAGTTATTAGCACCTAGATGAGGTATTCATCAATGAATTTGTCTTGATTTTCCCATAGTGCCTCTCATAAGGTTTCACTAAGGAATCTTGGCTTTTAACTTTGATTATCTTCAAGCACCTCTAAAAATATTTCACTAGAAGATGCTAAGTTTGAACTTTGAGTGTCTCAAAGTGCCTTAAAAAAGGTTTCACTAGGAGAGTGTTCTTTTTTTACATAAATATAGTCTTGTCCCCCTAATATTTTACAACTGATATGTCACCATGGATGTAGTTCAATAAGGTATAATCCTATCAGTCTTAATTGACACTTGTGATAGGTGGAATGTCAATATAATGGCTAGGTTGGTTGGTGGTAATGGTATGTGGAATGGTAATGAAATGGAAAGAGGTTGCATCATCCTCGTAGAATATACTAGGAGAACTTATGTCAAAGTTTAAGTAGTCATCCTCAAAAATTGTGTGAGGATCACAAATATAGTCAAATTAATCTATGAGGCATGCATAACCAATGTTGTAACAACCATGAATGTATTATGATTTTGAATCTAAGTCTAACTCAAAAGACTATGAATATAATGTTGAGACTGACATTATTTTTACTTTTGATGTTAAATCTACTATCGATCTAAGGATAAAACCTAAATTCTATGTTGCTTCTTCATCTAATGTGGATGTTGCTATAATGATGTCTTGTTGAATGTTTGGTATTAGATAGTTAATGGCCTATGAAGTCATAATGGGCTCTACAGAGACTGGTCTGTCAAAGTGAGACTCCTCAATGATAGAAAAAAGGTCAAAACACAAATACTTAGAGACTAGATTGTCAAGGGGAGGTTATTGAAAAATAGACATATGGTCAAGGTAATGATTTTCCCAAAGGTGGTTATAATCATAAAGAAATGACTCAACAAATACTAGCTTGTTGGAATGAGACTCCTCAACAATAGGTATAGTACCAAATGGTGATTCATCATAGGTTGACTTGTCACAAATGATTGGTTCAACAAAAACATTATGTCTTGGTTATTTCTCTTGGCCTTGGTTTATAATCAATTGTAAAATGTTAGTTTTGAACATATCTTAGTCTTTGAATGATAGGATCAGTTGGAAAGGTACGAATTGGATCAGTTTTGGTTTAATGATTGGTATGGGTTTTCTAAAGTGGGGAATGGTTGGCAATGGATGAATAATGACTAGTATTTGGATAATTATAGGGCATCATAGAGCTTGGTTACTTGTATAAGACAAAGAACAAAGGCCTAGTATAGAAATGGTGGGGCATTGTGGATCTTGGTTACCCACACAAGCCAAAGGATGACATCCTAAAACGGTAATGGTAGGGTGTTGAAAATATTGGTTTCTCTCACAAGTCAAAGGATGAGGTCCTATTATGGAAATGGTAGGGCATTACAAAGCTTGGTTACTTACACAAGCCAAAGGATGAGGTCCTAAAATGGAAATTATAGGGCATTATGAAGCTTGGTTGCTTGCACAAGCTAAAGGATGAGTCTAGTATATAAATGGTAGGGTTTTGTGGAGATTAATTTCTCACACAAGATAAAGGATGAGGTCCTAGAATAGAAATGATAGGGCATTATGGAGCTTGGTTTCTCACACAAGTTAAAGGACAAGGTCCTAAAATGGTAATCCTTAGACGTTGTGGAGCTTGGTTACTTGCACAATCTTAAGGAGGGTTAACAGTATAGGTGGAGGAGTAGATGCCATGATCAATAAGATGGAAAACATTATATATCAACTAGATAGAAGAAGGGATCATTAAACATTGTGCTTTAGGATCTTGGATTTATTCCCTAGATTAATGATTTCAAGAAGGATATAGATCTGTCTCATAAACTACTTTTTCACAATAGGGTTCTCACACAAATTCAATTTTTGTGACCATTCTACATAACTTATATTGTATATGACTCCACCATAAATTTAGTGGGACATATCAACATCAATGATAAATGTTCCACAAAAAGGCATGGAGTTATACAAACTCTAAAAAACAATGTCCAAAGGATAAATGGTTCAAACTTGATCTAACTTGGTTAAAGGTATGGAGTTGTATTTCCAAAGTAGTTTATGCTAAAACTTGGTATAAAATAGTCTAATATAAAATGTCTCACACAAAAGATCAGGTGGCCAAATAAAAACTATCATTCCAAACTCTAGGTTCAAAGTGTTCCAAACAAGTCTAATCTAAGAAACAAAAGTTGCTAGATATTTTGTAAAAATGTGGCATCAAAAGCTAAGCTTAAAATTGGCATGTGCTAGGACTTTTGGCAAAACAAGCACAAAATATAGACTTTAAAAACAAGGTATGATATTTAATCCAACAGATCTAAAACACTTTGGCTTAGACTAGGCATACAAAATTGACATGAAAAAAAGGCATATGAAAGATTGGTTATTTCTCCCAAATCTAGGCACAAACAATAGTTTTCAAATTGGGTAGTGATTTAACATAAGTTACACAACTCTAAACAGATGGATCAATGTCTAGGCCCAAATTACATAAGGCATAAATAGAAATTAATCAATGTTTAGATTTGAACTTGTCAAGGTTAATTGAAAACTCAACTAAGGAAACTAGGCTTCTTTGATCAAACGACAAGCTAGAAAAATGTGAATGGAATAACGGCACTAGACAAAGACCCAAAAGGTACATGTGGCTTTGGTTTCAAAAAAAATGACATTTGACACAAGGCAAACTAGTCTATGAAATGATTCAAGCATTTTAATGACATTATCATGATCTAAAGGTATGGTTGATGGTTTGTTTCAAGACTCCAAGGCACAAAAACTTGAAATGAATTGGGCAGAGCATAATGTTCCCCTTTCTAATCAAGTGACATAGAATAATTTTGATAAAAATTTTAAGGCAAAGGTATGATGTCAAATGAATGGTGTAATGCCTCCTCAAAAAATTTAGTGATGTGGACACAAAACTCATTTTGGCATGGAATAACAAACAAAATAGATAGTTTAGACTTAAAAACCATGCAATAAAGGATAAAATGACATAAACATCTAAATGTAACATCCTATATCCTATAACTAATAAGGTTGCATTGCATTATTAAATTCCATCTATATACGTGTTCTTGAGAGGATTTTAAGTGTTAATCCAAAAATAAAAGTGCTTAAATAAGTAAGGTTTTTACACCCCCTTCTCTTAAGAGATTGTACGGAAACATGGAACTTTTGGCTACTTTCCCTACATCAATAGTATTTCTACAACAAGTGGGGTTATTCTAAAATTTAGGTTTCACACATCTAGATGGTCCCAAGTGTGGTTAACACTAGAGATGTAATCACATCAATTGAGTTCATATCGGCTAATTTACTATGCAAGGGTATATTTATTTTCATAGTGATTCCATCCATATACTTATTAGTGGAATCCCTTGATTATCTAGACCTAACTCAAGTTTTCATTATGATCAGAGAGACTATCTGCTTAGCCCCCTAGAAATCATAGTATATGAACCCTAATTTATATACCCCAATCTGTAGTGGGGTTGGTATGATGCTATGGGATGTAACCCTAGGTAAACTCACCCCTAAATAAATCATGAGGAGGCTATGAACTCTTACTCACAAGCCAAATTGCATAAAATAAATGACCAAGTGAAAAGACTTTAAAGGTTGTGTTTATATCACCCAAACCATATTGGTTTTAGGGAGAGCCTCAATAATGTTATTTTCATATCTTGTTCAAGGCAAAAATTACAAATAAGAAGTGCTTTTGGTCACCTGAATTCCCTAAAAGGGATGGGGGGAGAACATACACTCATTCTTCATTTTGTGAAATACAGACAAGTATAAAAGATATAGCATAAAATAAACACCTTTTAAAAACTTGTAATATAAGTGAGTGTTAATTTTATGCACCAAAGTGAAGTATTTGTGAAAAAAAAATTGGCCCCTTGTCCTTAGTTGTAAACTTGTAAAACTTTCACAAAATAACTAAACATAAACACCTAGATTCCTTTTAAGCACTAAAATGAAATGTTCAAGATTTAGCACTTGTATATTTATGTCCTTCTCCTACTTTGGTCCTACACATTTTAGATGGTTTTTGCCTACCTTGAATCACTTTAATGAATCAGAAAATAAGATTTGGAAACAAACTCTCAGTTTTCTCTATTTTTTTTACACAAATATCAGCATCGATTCATGTAGGGATTGATGTCGATCTATATAAATCAGCATCAGTAGATAAGGATCAACATCGATTCCTTATTGTCTACAAAACCAAATAAAAATAGAATACATTTTCTTATAAAAGGATGGTTAGCAAGATAAAAATAAATCCCATAAATAATACCTAATCCTACAATAAAATGGTCAACAAAAATATATCTAGGCCCTTAGAAACAAAACAATATCTAGAAATCTCAAGAGAAACTTGAAAAACATGTTTTATCCATGCCTTATTCTACACATAAGAATCGGCATCGATCCTAAGTAGATTGGAGATGATTCTAGAATGATCAGCATCGATCTTTGTGTAAAATTGAGTGTTAAAAAAATAGACTATGGGAAAAAAAGTAAAACTTGAATTTTGAAGATTCCTAAGATTTTTTTAGCAAAACTAAAATCTTCAAATTATTTTTATTGAATATATGGGATGATCCATAAGGTCCCATCCGGCATGCCATTTGTGATCAAAGGAATCCAAGAAGGGAGGTTAGTATAGTGTTAGTTCAAGCAATAAAACTCAATAAAAGCACACTAACACTAACACTTACAAGCCTAGATCTTAAGGGTGATCTTAGTTAACAAAACAAAATTAAAATCATAATTAAAATGTAAAACACATTAAATCCCTTACCTTATTTTAGAGCTCTAAATACATTATTGAATGGCTTACTTGGTTTATGCCCAAAGAGTCTTTGATAATGGAGTTTGTGTAGCTCCTTCTCTACTTAGCACCATTAGCTTTGATGTGTCTTATGCTTACTTGGCTCAATATTTTGACATTATAACACTATTGATATGAATCATGAAACAAAACCTACATTATAACTCTATAATATCCAAGCTTAGAAATGAAGAGGCAAGGGATTGTATTTATAGGCTTAAGAACTAACCACAACCCAAGGTGAGTTAAGGTGTAGTTTAAACATGGAATGAGTTCAAACCTAACCTAGGTGAGTCAAGACTAACCCCAGTAGAGTTAATAGGTGTTGATTACTCATGATTTTTAATGAATAGGCATGGGTCTCCAAAATGAGATATTTGGGGATTTTTCCAAAGGGCTTGACAACTTGTAGACACCTAAATAGTGTCTAACCCTTGGTCAACTTCCCCCTTGGTCCATTCCTAACCCATCCCTAAAAATTACTAATTTAAAATAATAAACTTATTTTGAATTAACCCCCCTCCTTGGACACATCACCCATGACACCTCACCTAGGACACCTCATCTTGGACTAATTCCCATCCTATGACTCACCCAAGACCAATTCTTACTTCTCTCTAACTGCCTAACAAACTCTCGTGCGTATTTAGCCCAACCCATGACATTCTCCAACAGATAGTGCACTTGGCGGATGAAAAATGGGCTTGGTGGCTCTTTTTGCCCGTTCTAACCCCGCCGACGTTGGTCAAGTGTTGGCCGACGCCAGCGGAATCGCTGACGTCGGTTATACTTAACCAATTTTTCAGACTCTTTCATGATCCCAATCAGAAATTGGCTAATCTCTAGAAGTGACTCACGAATCCTTCAATCTTCAGTCTTCGACCATCCGTCAATCTACAAAATCTCTCAGTCAAACCTCTCACTCTCCCCCTCAGGTGCAGCAATATCTTCAAGGCTCTCCATCAGCAATAGGTTCTCCACACAGGCTACATCAATAGTAGGTACGGGAATCATCAGTAGCACACCTTCCACAAGGCACAAGTAAGTATACTGTCTGTGTTTTTATTCTCTTTTCAGTTATTGCTTTCAAACAATATCTCTCAAGACCAGACTGTTAACCAAGCCAGACCCAAATCTTGACTTATCCACTTCCCTGTTTCCTCTGTCCTCTATCGAACCATATACTCTACCCATTCAACCAGACTCTCAGACCCAGACCCCAGACCATTCAACCAAGCCCAAAACTTTGTCTCAAGACTGTTAACAAACTTAGACCCTTCATTGGCCTTGTCCACAGACCAAAACCCTGACCAGACTTTGTCCACAGACCATAGACCTGCCCAGACCCCATCCAAGCTAACTGCCCCGACCGACGTCGGTCACTACCCCAACCGACATCGGCATATTAACTGACGTCGACACCTTTACCAACCGACGCCGGTAGGATTACCGATGCTGGCGATTGTGATCAGTTCGACAGCTTCTTTCAAGTAAGCCTTTGCTTCCCTTTTTCATTTCAATCTTTTATCACTTTAGTCTTTTATATTCTGCTATTTATCAGACATACTTCTTTTTTTTTTGATTAGTGGGTTTATATCCCTTAAGGAAGTCTTCATACTTCTGGGATCAAGCTTTCGCTTGGCAACCCACCATCTGTCCATTTAACGCCTTCTTTTGTCCAAGTTTCTTTCTTTGCAGGTGTCATTCCTCCACAACCAAAGAGGAGTACTTACAGCATCTGGATTATGGTGCACAGACTATATCCAGGTACACATCAAGCCTTGACCATTCTTTCTTTAGTTTCTTAATTTTCTCTCCTTTGAATCTAAAAGCAAAATTTGAATAGAAACATTCTGGCACGCCCGGTGGGACCCCTTTAAGGCCTTCCTTGGGTTCCCTTTCTTCTTTGTTCATTTAGGTGCATTAGGCTTCTTCCTCTTCACCTCTTTCTTCTTTTCTAAAAAAAACATCATAAGCAGGAAATAAAAAGAACTTTTTCTTTCTTTTTCTTGCATTTCTAGACTAGTCAAAAAAATCATTTTCTTCAACCCTTTCTCCAACTTGTTTTCATTCCAAAACATTTCGATTTGGGGCTTTAAAATATACTGCATTCCATTTCTTGCTTTCTTGCATTTCCTTAGTCCACACTTAGTAATTAGTAAAACGCATATTGAATAAATCGTAGATCACTTGATGTTACACAACCAAACCACGTGCACTCAATTGAACATCAAACTCACTTGAGACAAGGCTCGACTGGGATTTCATCACCCAGCGGATACCTTACCCATCCCGGCAATCCTACTTGGATTTCACCACCAAGGGGAAAGCCAACTCTGTTCTCTGACAGAGTCTAAACTATAGGGAAAGTATATTTTGGCTAAGTGAAACCAGCTAACCACTAGAATCATGAAGTGAGGGGAGCTTGCTCCTTAGCACCAGGCCTATACGGAACCTAATACATACTTTTGAGCACCTTAACATACCTGAAACCATCTTTAGACTACCTATTCTAGGACACTTCTTACAACCAACTTCCTCAAACATCACATTAAGGCATAAGCCACACGATCTTAATAAAATTGTTTCTAGGGATTTAACACTAGGATCTGTCTGTCATCATCATATTTTCTATTTTTATCTTTTATTTGAGCTGGTAAGGACGTCTTCTTAATTTCCAAAAACTTTTTTTCTGAGTTTTTGGAAAACACAGTAACCGACATCGGTCCTATAACCGACGTCGGCAACTTTTCTGTATCAGCATCGGTCATCTGACCGACATCGGCAGTATCCTTAACTGACATCGGTTTTTATACCGACGTCGGCCTCTGTCTATTTTATTTTTTCCAAAAATAGCAAGCTTAAAATCTAACTTTATGGCTGTCTAAATATTCATTCTGGTTTTCTGAGACTGACAGAACACAGTTTTCTAAAACTTGACCCTTTCTTGCCTTGAATGGTTTTGACACGCAGTCAAACCAAGGCCCTTCTTGACCACGCTAGTCAACAACCGCTTCCACCTTCACCATCTATAACCAGTCCTATAATGGAGTTCAACTCGGAGACTCAAAGACCTCCTACTCGCCCAACCCCACCTCAAACTCCTATCGTCCCAGAAGGGGACCAAGATTTTGCATGATTCTTGGACCTTAATGTCAAAGCCTTACAACACTATCTCACGAATAGCCAAATGCGAGACTCCCTAGGCAACCCAATCTATGGGATGTCGACTTCCTTAGTTGACACAAGAATCACATCAACAGCCCCTACAATTCAGCCACTAGACAACACCTCCACCAATAACCCAACCGTGTCTTACTTCCAAAATGTAACCTCTCCATCTAAACCTACCTCCATGGGGGTTCCGGTACTCCCTCAACCTCAAGTCACTCAACCAAACCCCACACCTTTCCAAAACCTACTAGTCTCTATTCCCCCTACTCTTGCACCTATTAACACAAGAGTAAGCATTTACCCGTCAACAAGCGTAGCCACTCCTCAACCATCCTTGACGGCCTCTATCCAACTTGTGCCAACCAACCCCATAACACAAGTGCCCTTGGCCCCAACTTTTGCTCCCATAACCAGATACCCATATGTGGTGTCTACGCAACCAACCACATTATATGCCCCTCCCAATATCTTTCAAGCACCTTATAATCTAGGGGGCGCTGCACCCACTAATTCGTCAGTAGATATCATCAAAATGCTGATGGATAAGATGTCTAGCTTAGAGACCTCCATTTCTGGCTCACGTAATGCTCTCTCATACAAGCAAATTTGCAATGAGCCTATTCATCTTTTCGTTCCAATTAGACCATACCCCAACTAGTGGGAGCTTCCCAAATTTTCTCGCTTTCAAAGCAAGGAAGACCCATAGCAACACTTACAAGCATTCAGACATGCCTGTTACCTTATTGCCCATGATGATGCATTGCTCTTGCACACATTTCTTATGTCCCTTTTTGGCGCTACGCTTGACTGGTATAGCTCTATTGCCAACCATTCCCTCTTCACATTTACACAGCTGGCCCAGCTCTTTCTTGATCACTTCTCCATTAACATCACCAAGAAGGTCTCGATCACAGACCTTTACACTATTCATCAATTCGAGGATGAATCAGTAGCTGACTTTATTGCTCGCTGGAGAGGTATCATCAATCAACTCTCCTTTTCCTTACCTCAAACTGAACTTATTGAACTATTCTCCCAAGCTTGTGCCAAACATATTTCTTCCACTTTAAGGGTTCAGACCTTTCGTACCTTCGACGAAGCCTTCACGATGGCACGTAAACTTGAATTACGTGCCATCGAGGAGAATAAAGTCAAGTTACAGAGCAAGAACCCCAACTCTAAAACTAATGACTCTTCTTCTTCTAAACCTTCATCATCAAATCCTAAGTCTAAAGCTTCAGCTAATGCTGTGGTCGTTAGACCTTCGTCCTCTTCATCCAATCAACCTGAACCATCCACATCTCAGAGCGCCACCCATCAATTCCAGCAGAGATACATATAAAGACAGTATACTCCTCTTGGAGAATCTTACGCGTCTATACTAGAAAAACTTGTTAAACAGGGGATTCTCAACCTTCCCCAGATTCGACCACCACCACAATTTGATCCCTCACGCGCCATCCCTGCGTGGTATAGGGAAAATGACTTCTGCAATTTCCATCGTGTCAAAGGTTATGACACAAGAAACTGTAAAACCTTTAAAAACATAATCCAAGACATGCTTGAAAAGGGAGAGCTCATTCTAGATAATCCCAATGTACCTCCAAATCAGGGCATCGATATTTTCAAGCAACCATTCTCCAATCATCCACCAACCCAAAATAATGTCCAGACCTTGATTGACAGCACACACGAACACGACATTCGAACGGTCAATACGGTCTCGCCCTTCATCCCCAACCAACCTCAAGAGGTTAGTCCATCTACCAGTCCATCACGTGTGGACGAACCTTTTTCCCTGGTTAGTTCTCCACCAACCTCTCTCATCTTGGAGGACGCCTCAACCTTACCGGCACCACCGGTCTCACCATCCTCCTTTCTTCTACCTATGGAGGACCTGACTTTACCTACTCCTTGACCGCAAGTGGAGGGCACCATAATCCCTGCCCTTTACCCACTTGAGGAGTCACACTCTCCCGTTCCTTCTCCACCAAGAGAAGAACCTGACTCTCCATCTTCCTCAACCAATGACAATCTAGTTATAACTCCCACACACCTTGAGTCCAAAACTACTGCCACACCTAACACATCTTCTCAAGAATCCAAACCTCATTCAACATCCTCTCAACCATTTTCCCGACTAGTGGAGAAATTAGAACTTCTCCCTTCAAGGAAAGTGGAGCATCGGGGATTGTGAGAACATCTTAAAGTTCTTCAACATTCCCGTGCCCTCTTGTCTCATGCTGCCAATCCCCCCAAGGCAGAATCACCCAAGACTCCAAACAAAGACCAAACCCCCGCTTCTAAATCTGCATCTACCCAATCTAAACCAATCAAGTCACTTGGCATTCGCCCTCTCTCTACCCTCACTCACCCGCAAGTGAAGGTGGACTTGGACCAAACCTCGACCAAAAGTAGACTTCCAACCAAGTCGAAGAAGACTACTAGACCACAGAAGTGAACCCCTCCTCCACCGTCAACTTTGCCCTCCATCTTAGGTCCTCATCTTTCTACCCTAATTGGCGTGCTTCCTACTCCGACCCTTAACCAAAAAAAATTACCTCCATTACTTCCTCTGCCAACCACAAGTCAACCCCCTCTCAAAAATTTGGCACCTCTCACAAAGAAAGTGCCGTCTTCACCTGTCACCGCACCATCAAACCAAAAGGTGGTACGGAAACCTTCTTCAGCATCCCCCAAGCAAAAGTCACCAGCGAGTCATGCATCAACAAGCACAGACCCCTTAGTAGGATCTTATGCTTTGATATTATGCCAACTTTTGCAGACTTCTAGCATTACCCTTCCTTCCATCAAGCCATTCCAACCCCTCGGGTCAAAACCTTCTTGGTTTGATGATACAAAGATTTGTTTATACCATCGTATGCCAGGACACGATACCGAGACTTGCTGTGCCCTCAAGGCAGTCATTCGTCGCTATATAGAGAAAGACACTCTTCTCCTTGAGGACACTCTTGACCAACCCTTGACACCTTCCCAGCCAACCATATCAACATCTCACCAACAGGCCATGACCCCTTCTTCACCTCCTATCTTTGAAATCAATGCTATCCATATAACCACTAGGTCACAAAAGGACAAGGTGAAAGAAAAAGCTGCTATTCCTTGGACCTATCCTTTTGTCCAGGCACCTCAACCACCAAAACCCAAGATTTCCATCTTAGGTGCGTTCCAACCCCTTTCTTCAGAGGCAATCACAGAATCTATGATAAAACAACTTCACCAAATGCCTGTGAAGATGACCCTATATGACCTTATCCAAAGCTCCACCCAGCATCGCCAGGCTCTAATCAAAGCCCTACAGGTAGCTGAGGTCCAACCTGAAGAGCCTCAACCACTTACTACCTTAGTCCATTCTTTATCCCCCGTCGCCTCCATCACTTTCAGTAATTCTGAGATTCCAACCTCTACCTTGGAAGATCAGGACGCCGCCCTTTTCATCATAGCCTACGTTGATCGAACCCATATTAAACGAGTTATGATCGACAAGGGCGCCAGCATTAATATCATTTCCACCCATGCCTTTGATCAATTGGCTCTTCCCAAGAATTGCGTATCAAAAACTAATGCAATCCTTAGATCCTTTAATGACACCACCGCTAACACTATTGGCACTGTTGTCCTCCATATCCGCATTGGTCCACGCACAATCCTAGAGCTCTTCTACATCATTGAGGGAGAATTCCAATATAACATGCTATTAGGGCGACCCTGGATCTGCGTTATGGCTTGCATCCCTTCAACACTTCACCGTTGTGTCAAATTTGAACATGACAAACAAGTCCATGTCATTCCTATCGACCCATCCCCTTTTAAGACTTGTAACATGACCTATCACCCCAACGACGTTCTTATCCCGCTCAAGGCATCAACTCAAACATCGTCTCCATCCGCAGAAGCGTCAACTAGTACACAAACAGCTGTTGCCACCACATCATCTTCTCAATTAACAACCAAGGACCCCATGGACGATATCTTCCAAAGACTTTCACTGGGGGAATATCGCCTACTTACTCTAGACATGTTCCAGACTCCTCTAGAGTATGGACAGCTTCATCAAAACCCAAGCTCTGACTATCAGATCGGAATGGTCATTCCTTATGGTCCTCCTAGCCTTCGAACCAATCTCGTCTATGGGGGGCTGGATCAAGCTCCTACTGAATCAAATCCTTCCTCCTTGCCTCAAATATTCACATCCAATTTCTCCTTTCTTAGCAACCCCACCTTTGCACATACCTACCTTTATAGGTGTGCATGGAAGGGTTTTGGCTTTGGACGTTACGAACAAGGCTCCCATCAGCCTATCGAAACACCCAATGATGATAATGCCAAGAAACGGTATGGACTGGGTTTCCAAGAACCCACTGAGGCTTCCACAAACCTTTGCCCTGAACCAACCATCAACCAATTTCTTCTAGACTCGCCTATTCTTCCATCCTCACCTACGGAGTCGGTGGTTTCCATCCCTCCTAGTTTTTTTTTGCATAAACACCATCCGCTTGGAACCCCTAATCTATCAGCTCAACGGGGTTCCCAAGTCTCTCCCTCTCATTTATCTTAGCATGATAGATGATGAATCGGCAACCATCAACACAGTCCACTACATAGACGACGATGCCATTCTTACCTATATGGGTGCTGATGATTCTTTCATTCAGCGCTCCCTCCCTTCTGAAACACAGGTTATGTTAAATGAATCAACCATTGACATTAACCTTTCATCTTCTGATGTTCCTTAAGTCTTAAAGATTGGTCAATCTTTAGACACTCAAGAGTAGGCCGACTATACCACATTTCTCTCAGACAATCGTAAAGCCTTTGCCTGGAACTACGCCGACATGCCTGGCATCGACCCTAACATTGCCACTCATAACATTGTCACAAAGCCAGAGGCTAAGCCTGTTAGGTAGAAGCTTCGCAAAATGCATCCTTGTGTTGCACTTCTTGTCAAAGAAGAGCTTCAATGCCTTCTTTTTGTCTCCTTCATCCAACCCATCGATTATCCATAGTGGGTCTCCAACATCGTTCCTGTCACCAAGGCAACTGGGGGGATCCAAATCTGCACAGACTATCGTGACCTTAACCTAGCTTGTCCCAAAGATGACTTTCCTCTTCCAAACATTGACCAACTTGTTGATCTTACGATAGGCCATGAGATGTTATCACTCATGGATGGATTTTTAGGATATAACCAAATCTTGATTGCACCAAAAGATCAGCACAAAACTACCTTCATTACACCATGGGGAACTTTCTGCTATCGAGTCATGCCTTTTGGTCTAAAAAATGCAGGCGCCACATATCAGCATGCCATGACTTACATCTTTCACGATCTCCTCCATAAAATCATGGAGGACTATGTTGATGACCTGCTTGGCAAGTCTAAGTTGCGTCGTGACCATTTGACTATCCTCAAAATCATCTTCTCTCACCTTCTTCAGTACCAGGTCCATCTTAACCCTAAGAAATGTGTCTTTGGGGTCCTCTCAAGAAAGCTCCTGGGATTCATTGTCTCTTTTGGTGGCATCGAGATAGATCCTACCAAAATTTGTGTTATCCTCGAAATGCCACCTCCAACTAATCTCAAGCAACTTCACAGTCTACAAGGAAAGATCCAATCCATCCACCGCTTCATTTCGCAGCTTTTTGACCGTTGCCAACCCTTTCATCACCTCCTCAAGAAGGACGTCTCCTTTAAATGGGATAAAGATTGCCAAGAGGCTTTTAAATCCCTCAAATGCTATTTGGTCTCTCCACCAGTCTTTATTCCACTAAAAGATGACCAACCCTTCTACCTCTACATCTCAGCAACCAATCATTCGTTAGGTGCCATGATCGCGCATCGAGCAAACAACACCGTGAGCAAGTAGTCTATTACATAAGCCGAACACTGGTTGACTATGAAACTCGATATACTCATACCGAGAAACTTTGTTTGGCATTAGTCTTTGCCACTACCAAACTCCATCACTATCTTCTCAATCACAAAACCTTTGTCGTCACCCACACTGATCCCCTCAAATACATGCATTCTAAACCATATCAAAACCAGCGTATGGCTCGTTGGCTCATGCTTCTTACTGAATTTGACTTAGAATTTATCCAGTAAAAATCTATAAAAGGGCAAACAATTGCTGACCAACTAGCGGATGCCCCTCTTCCAGACAATCAACCTTCTCAGTGTGAATTTCCCGATGAATCTATCGCCACTCTCTCGACTGATGACACATTCTACCAAATGACAATGTTCTTCGACGGCTCTAAATGTCAACTCGGTGGGGGTGTGGAGGTCATCCTCATTCCCTATGAAGGTGAACCGATGCCCCTGTCTTTCAAACTTGACTTTGAATGTACCAATAATATGGCCGAATATGAAGCCTTAATTTTGGGACTTCAAACTGCCCTTTCTTTAAACATCAAATCCATCAACATCTTTGGTGACTCACAACTTGTTGTCAATCAAATCAATGGTTCATATCTTTGTAAAAATGAAATTTTACAAAGGTACAAGCACCGTGTTGACACTCTTCTAGCATCTTTTGACCATCATTTATTGCAGACTGTTCCTCGATCGACGAATAAGTTTGCTGACACCAATGTTTCTCTCCCACCTCGTACCGCTCCTCGGTCAGCTCTAGGTCACTTTCACTCAATCAACTCTAAACACCTTTTTTCTCTCTCAATCAAATTAGCAAATGACTTTTGGTGGGCCGCCAATCTGGTTTTGTCAGATTTGGTAGGCCACCGACGTCGGCATCGACGTGCCCTAATCCGCTGACGTCAGCCGATCTCTACTGACGTCGGCCTTTTTTGGATACCGACGTTAGTTTCCCTTACCGACATCGGCATCCTTCCAACCCCTTTTATTCTTGGCCATGATCAATATCATGCCCCCAATCAGTCAGTCCTCTAGACCACATCATTTTGGCCCCCTGGGGCACACTTGGATCACTTTTGCATCCATCCGTCGACCACCAGACATTGGAGATCATGCCCATCTCCTAAAATTGTGATTACGTACAACGTGATTTTGCCTTGGTTGTTTTTGCATGTATGCTACCTCATGATTGGTTAGCAAAATTGTGCGCACACTTTTTTTGACCTTCACAAGTATAGGATCGTAAGCCAGTTGATCCGCACTACTTGTGACTTTTTCGTGTTTTCAGGAGCACTTCCTAAGCCTGGGATACCTAGAACATGATGACCATTGGAGCTTCAGCTTAGATTGAATAACCTGATCAGCTATGACTAAATGCTGGGGACCAATTATTTCAATTTTGGCACTCCTTGACCCTCGACCTGCGACAATTTGACCTGACCATTCTTGTGAAGTGGTGTACGCACAATCACAACTTTTGCAGTGTTCTCCCTCTATCTTCACCCTTTTCATCCACTCTCTGTCAAATCAGCACCCGATTCCAAGTTCCCTTCTCTCGACTCTTGCTTTGAGGGGGGACACCTCATCTATAATCGGGGCAACCAACCCTCGCCTATTTTTGTCTTGCAGTTCACTTGAACAACCAACAAGATGAAATCAACCTTATCCCATACCTGGGTCAACTGACTCCTATTTTTGTCTTGCAGTTCGTTTAGAGCAACCAACAAGACAAAAAGGGGCAAATGTAGACACCTAAATAGTGTCTAACCCTTGGTCACCTTTCCCCTTGGTCCATTCCTAACCCATCCCTAAAAATTACTAATTTAAAATAATAAACTTATTTTGAATTAACCCCCCTCCTTAGACACATCACCCATGACACCTCACCTAGGACACCTCATCTTGGACTAATTCCCATCCTATGACTCACCCAAGACCAATTCTTACTTCTCTCTAATCGCCTAACAAACTCTCGTGCGTATTTAGCCCAACCCATGACATTCTCCAACGGATAGTGCACTTGGCAGATGAAAAATAGGCTTGGTGGCTCTTTTTGCCCGTTTAAACCCCGTCGATGTCGGTCAAGTGTCGGCCGATGCCAGCGAAATCGCTGACGTCGGTTATACTTAACCAATTTTTTAGACTCTTTGATGATCCCAATCAAAAATTGGCTAATCTCTGGAAGCGACTCACGAATCCTTTAATCTTTAGTCTTCAACCATCCGTCAATCTGCAAAATCTCTTAGTCAAACCTCTCACTCTCTCCCTCAAGTGTAGCAACAGCTTCAAGGCTCTCCATTAGCAACAGGATCTCGACACAGGCTACATCAACAGCAGGTACGGGAATCATCAGTAGCACACCTTCCACAAGGCACAGGTACGTATACTGTCTGTGTTTTTATTCTCTTTTCAGTTATTGCTTTCAAACAATATCTCCCTAGACCAGACTGTTAACCAAGCCAGACCTGAATCTTGACTTATCCACTTCCCTATTTCCTGCATCCTCTATCGGACCATACACTCTGCCCATTCAACCAGACTCTCAGACCCAGACCCCAGACCATTCAACCAAGCCCAAAACTTTGTCTCAAGACTGTTAACAAACCTAGAACCTTCCTTGGCCTTGTCCACAGACCAAAACCCTGACCAGACTCTGTCCATAGACCATAGACCTGCCCAGACCCCGTCCAAGCTAACTGCCCCGACCGACGCCGGTCACTACCCCAACTGACGTCGGCATATTAACCAACGTTGGTACCTTTACCAACCGATGCTAGTACGATTACCGACACCGGTGACTATGATCAGTTTGACAACTTCTTTCAAGTAAGCCTTTGCTTCCCTTTTTCATTTCAATCTTTTATCACTTTAGTCTTTTATATTCTGCTATTTATCAGACATACTTCTTTTTTTTTCTGATTAGTGGGTTTATATCCCTTAAAGAAGTCTTCATACTTTTGGGATCAAGCTTTCGCTTGGCAACCCACCATCTGTCCATTTAACACCTTCTTTTGTCCAAGTTTCTTTCTTTGCAGGTGTCATTCCTCCACAGCCAAAGAGGAGTACTTACAGCATCTGGATTACGGTGCGCAGACTATATCCAGGTACACATCAAGCCTTGACCATTCCTTCTTTAGTTTCTTAATTTTCTCTCCTTTGAATCTAAAAGCAAAATTTTAATAGAAACACAACTCACAAAAGGCGATCATGAAAGGCTAGGATATTTTATATTTTAAATTTCTTTTTTAGTAATTTATTAATTACACATGGATAATTCAACTAGGCATTTAATTTAGTTTAGATTATTAATTAATTCTGATTATCCATTTAGCTCTTTCAAGATTTGATATTTGTTCATGTGCCCCACTTTATAGGTCCATAAGCCAAATTGACTATTGTGATGCCACAAGATGATTAGGGATGAATCCATGAGAGGTTATATGATGGAATACCCCAATTAGGGATGTCTCAAAAAGATTTTGAGTTTTGACAAATGAGGCACAAATAAATCTGGTATGTTTAGTGATTCATAGGCTTAATTTGTAATGTTTGGTAGGAATCAATATGAAGTCTGATCGAAGGCCAATTGTGGCCAGTTTTAGGTGTCTACACCACAAACCATAACATTATCCAAACAACATATGAAAATACTATAACAATAATAATATAATTATTTGGTTTTTATACAAGAAACTAGTACACAGTCAATTCGAGCCCCTACATCCTTAGTTCATGGCTTGGGAGGTACCTCGATTGATCCTAATGTACCCACAAACTAGCTAACCTACCTATTTTCTATAGAAACAACATCTACCAACTAACTTAAAAGACAATATTAGCTTGAATGGCCAACCTATACATAATAAAAACACATATTAGATGGTGTTCATTCCCAAACCACCTCCCTAGTTTTACCAATTACATCATCTTGTTTCCCTCATGTAAGTTCTTCCAACTCTCGACATCCCTACAGGTCTTCCCTATGAAACAAAGGTATTCCTCCAAGGCCTATATGGACTTGGACACATCTTCTTACTCAGTACCTTATTTATCAAAATTGATGCATACTACATTATGAATGGGGCCTTAGTTCCTTCAATTATTATTATCATAATATCACCTCTAAAAGGTCTATCACTTGATGCAAATTATGGAAAACCTACATGTTCACTTCATAGATCTACTCAAGTGGTGGTATTGTCCTATCCTATGACATTCTTCAAGTGTCGATCCATATACACTTCACCAATTATACTGAAGGCTATAGAAAACTTCATTACATAATATCCTTGCTTTCCTGAGAATTATATAACATCCACACCTCATAATTTGTGATAGTGTTGGATTGGACCTACTAGCAAGACAAGCCCAAAAGAGGTCATTGACCCCTCACCATAGTGTCACCACTCACCAAGTGCCATCAAATCATATTTTGGCCGCCCTCAACATACTTATCCCCATAAATCATGACCCCACATACACTCAATAATTAATTTATCAACAATTAAATATCACATCATATTACATCACATCATCACTTCATAATCATTACATGACATAATAATACCCATCCCATTTTTCCCCTTTAATATCATTAAAATCATATCCATTACTACATCATACAATATCATCTCCACTAATCATAACCATGATCTCAAATAATCACATAACCATCCATTGCCTATAACATATTTATGCAAACTTGAGAAGAACCTCCTACAGCAGATTACCTCCTACAATAGATTTAATCAAAATATGCAAAAATAAAATAACTCTTACAAATAACAAAAACACAAAAAGCTTATATTGATTGCAAGCCACTTCGAGGGGGCAACCTGCTTTGAGCAAGCTCAATACAATAAATTTGTGGATCCCTTCATTGGGCCTCAACACTTACTTATATACTAACTCTATTCTAACAACTACTACTTCCCTTGTATGTGGGATAATTCAAATATGCTCTAAGGGATGACTTACAATGCATATGCATCTATAGCAATTACTACACTAATACTGCAAAAAGAAGGGTAAGGCATAGGTTCCTAACATCCCCTCCCCCTTAGAAAAAGATTTGCCCTTAAAGCTTCAGATGTGGGAATTGTTGTTAAATTTGGAAGATTGGTTCCCATGTTGCATCTTCTGGTTGCATGCCATGCCATTGGATTAAGACCTCTGTGATGGAATAGGATCAAAGTTGGTAGGTGCACCTGTCCAAGATTGATTCTAGCTCGAGGAAGATGGAGCCTTCATTATCAAGTGCTGGTAAAACTATCTACACTCAAATGTTGGATCCAAGAACTTGCTTCAAATAGGAGACATAAAAGATGGGATGAACTTGGGAGGAAGGTGGAAGCTCTAACTTGTAAGAAACTGACCCAATCTTCTAGAGAACCTTATATGGCCCATAAAACTTTAGAGCAAGCTTTTGGCACCCTTTTAGTTTCACTGATGATTGCTTGTATGGCTGCAAATGAAGAAAGACCATATCACTAGGTTGAAAGGTACACTCAGAGCCCTGCTGATCAGTCTATTGCTTCATTCAGTTCTGTGCCATGTGGATATTGTCTTGCAAGGTGCAGAGAATTTGATCCTAGTTTTGGAGAGTAGTGTTAGCTACCTAAACTAGTGAGCTACCAGGAGTATATGGAATAAGTGGTGGTGGTGCTTGACCATAAATTGCTTTATAGGGAGTCATTTTGGTGGAAGTGTGGTATGAGGTATTGTACCACCATTCAGCTAGGGGAAGCCACTTGGCCCATTGATGTTGTTGTTCTGAAGCAAAGTAATGAAGGAAGGTCTCCAAACATTTGTTGACTATTTCTATTTGGCCATCTATTTGTGGGTGGCACCCAGAGCTCATTCTCAACTGTGTGCCTGTGCGATGAAATAGTTTTGTCCAAAAATGGCTGGTGACAGTGGCATCATGATCTGAGACAATTGAAGAAGGAATGCCATGAAGATGGAAGATCTAATCTAAGAAAACTTATGTGACTGTGGAGGCTGTGTATGGGTGGCTAAGTGCACAAAAATGATTATATTTGGATAGGCGGTCAACTACAACTAGGATCATTGTCTTTCCCCCAGATTTAGGGAGGCCCTTAATGAAATCCATGGAAATATCTATCCAGATCCTAGTAGGAATGGGAAAAGGCTCGAGAAAACTAGGATTCAATGTGGTTTCACCTTTGTTTCATTGGCAGCTATCACATTCGGCCACCATCTATTTAATTTTGGCTTTCATGCCTTTCCAAAAGAAGTGTCAACATGCCCGCTCATCGATTTTGAGAAATCCTGAGTGCCCTGCTAAGGAGGAAGCATGGATTCCATAGAAGATGGCCTAATGTAGGTCTATACTTTGAGAAAGCACTAGATGACCCTTGTATTGTATAGAAGCACCATCCCATGAATAATGTGGTACTGCAAAGGGGTTGCCAATTGATGAATGAGGTGGCATAAGGAGGGATCATTTGCATACCCTTGTTGGACAGATTCCAACCAGTTCAAAATGGGCATGGAGATGGCAGAGAGGGAAGGCTGGTCTTTGAAGGTTCTTAAGAGAGCATTAGCCACAACATTGTTTTTTCCCTTCTTATAGGTGATCTCATAATCATAACCCATGAGTTTGCTGACCCACTTCTACTAAGCTGGGGATGAGACCCACTGTTCCAAGAAATATTTCAAATTCTGATGATCATTTTTGATGAAAAAATGATTTCTCAGTAAATAGGGTCTTTATTTTTGTATTGCATGTAAAATTGCCATCATTTCCTTTTCATATGTAGACAAAGCTAAATTGCAGCCAGAAAGGGCTTTGCTAGTGAAGGCAATTAGTCAGCCCTCTTCGAGAAGAACAACACCCAAGCCGATGCCACTGGCATCACTTTCGATGGTGAAAGTTTTGGTAAAGTCTGGAAGTGCCAAAAATGGTGTGCTACACATAGCCTGTTTGAGTTTGATGAATGCCTGATCAGTTGTTGCATTGAGCTTGCTCAAAGGAGGTTGCCCCCTCAAAGTGGCTTGCGCTAAATATAATCTTTGTGTGTTTCTATTATTCATAAGATTTATTTTATTTTTTCATATGTCGATTAAATATGTTGTAGGAGGTAATCTATTGTAGGAAGTTCTTCTCATCTAGTATCAGAGTGCTTTCTTGGCTTTGTGGGTAGATTTGGAGCAATTTTTTTTTCGAAGCAGGGCTTTCTAGGAGCTGCGCCATTTTTGGTAAGAATTTTTTTCATTGCAGGTTCTGTCATTTCAGATTGGGTAAATACCCATCCACTTAACTATGGGAAGTGTTTGGGTATAAGCCCTAAAACTCATTGTGAGGAGTACCACAAGAACCCCAAAGTAGCTGGCCCATTGAGAGGACCTGCCAGCAAAAAGGGCAATGGCCCCATCCCGATTGACTAGTTCCCACCTATGAGGTAAACCAAAAGTTGTCATTAAGGGGTAAACCCATGGCCAAAAATTTCTAGAGAGTGGTACTCGATCAGACAGCTTTAGTGACCAAAGAGAATTTTAAAAAATCCTTTAGGCAGCCAAACAAACTTGGGGTCCATATCCAAGTTATTAAGTTGGAGGAGAAACCATAGTGACAAATGAGATGGTTAAATATGAATTAGGAAATTTTATTTTCAGTCACGTAAGTGAGGGGTATAACTTCAACCCACTTATTGAAATATTATGTGGCAGTAAGGATATGTTTATGACCATCAAATAAGGTGGGTTTTATCTTCCCAATGAGATTGAGGTCCCATGTATCAAATGGCCATGGTATCAACATTGGTTTCAAAGTCTTGGCTAGGGCATAAATCAGACTGGCATACCATTGACATTTATTGCATTTTTTCACATATACAGTTGTACTTACAACCATAATTGGTTAATAGTACCTCGTATGTGATATTCTTTTGGATAACATAGCCCCACTAGTGTGGGATCCACATACCCTTTTATGAACTTCCCATAATGCTAATGTAGATGCTATTAAAGTTAAATAATAAAGCAAAGTTATATCAAAATTATGGTGGTATAGGGTTGGTCTGAGTAAGGTATAACATTGGGAATGGTGTCAAAAGGCCTTAGACTATTTGAGGGATAAGTCTAGTGGCATTATTTATTCATAGAGGTAGGTGTATAGGTCTAAATACCAAGTATAGTTGGGACCAACAATATCACATATCATGATGATATTTGAAGGTCATGAGTTGGCACTAGTAGATTTTCAAAAATAAATTGGTATTATTTGGTCATATATGTTTGTTGAATGAGTGACCTAATAGTATCCATCGAATCTATTATTTTGTTACAGGCCCTTAGTATATGTTTAAACTATATATCATCAATCTACTACTTTAGAGTATCGTCCATGGCCTTGTACGAATCCAACTTGTCATTATTCATCTGAAAATGGTCTATAACATGATTGATGATTAACTAAGAATCACCATAAACCTTTAGATGATGTATTTTCCATTGTACTTCTTATTGAATCCCTATGATGATTGATTCATATTTGTCCATGTTAATGGTACAAGGAAATCTAATTCTGAATGACTTTAGGATTAGATCCCTCTATGGTGTTATAAACAAAAGACCTTCCTTCAATCTATGTGTTGTGAATGAACCATCAAAATACAACTTCCAATGTTTCTCCTCAAGAGGTGTTTCAATGATGGTCATGATGTATTTATTTGGGCATTATAATTTGAGTGGTTCTGTATCTATAAGGGGTGCTTCAACAAGCTAATCTAAAAGAAATTACCCCTTGATGGCTTTCTGGTTGACATAATCTATCTCAAACTCACTGATAAACATGACTCATTTGGCCATTCAACCTTGTAAAGTTATCTTAGATAGTAGATACTTAAATGGATCTACTTTTGAAATGACCATGGTCTTATTATTCAATGTATAATGTCATAGTTTTTGAGTTATAAACACCATAGATAAATAGGCTTCTTCAATGGGTGTATAATTGTGTTCATATGTGACTAGTGTATAGATTAGATTGTACACAATAGGCTCTTTTCCATTATCATCATGTTGAGATATAATTACCCCTAGGGCTTTGTCAATAGCTAATAGATATAGAAGGAATGGTTTTCTTGGCATAGGAGGTAATAAAACTTGTAGATTTGATAGATAGTCTTTTAGATTTTGAAAATCTTTCTAAAAATCATCATCCCAAATAAATATGATGCCCTTTTTCAAAATATGGGTAAAAGGATGAACCTTATTGGCTAATTGATATTTTAAGTGTCTAATAGACTAGACCTATCCCTACAAAACAATGGAAGTTCTTCAAATTGGTCAGTGGTGACATCTATGTGATGGCTCATACTTTGGTTAGATCGACTTCAATGCCTTGATGAGACATAATAAAGCCAAGAAATTTTCCTAAAGTAAATCCAAACACACATTTCTTAGGATTAAGCCTAACTTTATATTCATGTAGTCACTCAAATATCCTCCTTAGTGTTGCTAGATGATTGGCCCTGGTATTTGATTTGCATAGTATGTCATTGACATAGTCTTCAATAATGTCATACATCGTATCATGAAATATGACTATCATGGCTCTTTGGTAGGTTTTCCCTACATTCTTAAGACCAAATGGTGTAACCTAATAATATAATGTTCCCCTTGGAGTGGTGAACATTATTTTGTGTTGGTGTTCTAGTGTAATTTGGATCTAATTGTAACTTGAGAATATGTCCATCAGAGAAATCATCTTATAAAATATTGTGGAATTGATTATCATGTCAATGTTTGGCAAAGAAAAGTCATCCTTAGGGTAGGATTTGTTTATGTTGTTAAGCACGAAATATACTGAGAGGGGGGGTGAATCACTATATCATATATCTTATTAAAACTTTCCCTTTATCAAATTCCACTTAATCAAGCATTCAAGATATGCAATAAAACTCAAACAATAAACATCACACAAGATAGAGAGAGACACTAGATATAACGTGGAAACCCAATGTGGGAAAAACCACGAAGAACAATCTCAAGTATATTCATGAGAAACAACCCATAGGAGCACCATACCCCTTTGCCGAGTACCAACACAGCTACAATTAATGAGCACCAACCCACAGGAGCTTCAAACCCCTTTGCCGAGCACCAACCCAGCAACTATTCATGAGCACCAACCCACAAGATCACCAACCCCTTTGTAGAGCACCAACCCAGCAACAATTCGTGAGCACCAACCCACAGGAGCACCAACCCCTTTGTGTATACCACACACCTATCTCTCAATGTTGCTATCTCAACAAATGATAGTTCAATACAACATCTCTTTCCTCTCTCTCACCTTTGCTCTTCTAAGCTAGATATAACAAATACTATTCATCTCTCATGATTGTTCTTCTAAGCTAGATATTACAATATCAAATCAACCTCTCTCAACCATATTTACAAATGGCTTCTCAAGCCTTTATTTATAGCTTTCCAAATGACCTTTGGCCTTCCCCCTTTGTGACCCTTCAATCCTCATGAAAAATGGTGCCAATCTTGGATGACCCTTCATATTCAAGCCTTTGAAAAGTCATGTGGTGACCCTTCATGACCAAAAACATCCTTCCCACTTTTGTCCTTATCTTTGGTGACTTTTCGTATTCCTCAAAGTGTCCCTTCATGAGAAATTGTGCCCTTACTCTTTTGTATTCACTTGGTGACTCTTGGTATTCCCCAAGATGACTCTTCATGCAAAAATGTGTCCCATCCCTCTTTTGTCTTTACCCCATGGCTCTTTGACTTCTCCATGGGCCCTTCTTTTGTCTCATATGCAACCAAAAATATATTCGTTAATATTAAATAAATATTAACTCATATTAGCCAAGATATATTTATTACAAACAACATTAAATGCAATGGGGCCTTTATCACCAATAATACTAGACCTTTGACATCAATGACAATATTTCCAACAATTTCCCCCTTTGTCATTGATGGCAACCTCAATCCTAAAACTGCCACATTGTGTCACCTGCACATACTGTCATCTGAAAACATACAGTAACTCCCCCTTATTGTAGCAACCTGTACATGTTCCCTGTACTTGTTATTCTCCCCCTTTGACATTAATGGCAAAGGGCCTACCTAGAGCTAACACTTAGCTCCCCCTCAAATAATGCTGAACATCAATGGTGGGAAGTAATAGAAATTACTCCCAACTCCTCTCACTGATCTTTGAATGTATCCTTTAATCATGCCTTTGAGAAGATATCTGGCAATACATACACATTGTTCCCTGTCCTTTGAGCATCTGTAATCAACTCATTTGAATCTTTTCTTCTAATCTCATAACCTTCTTTATGAAACTTTAATGTATATCCTTGATCACATATTTGACTAACACTTAACAGATTATGCTTAAGACCTTTTACATATAAAACATTCCTAGTCTTAGTTCTACCATAATCCAAACTCAAAGTACCTTTTTCGGCTATCCTGGTAGTGGTTTTATCTTTGATTCTCATTGTACCACCATTGATCTTCTTTAGAGATATGAATTTACTTTTATCTCCTGTCATATGTCTTGAACATCTGCTATCAATTAACCATGGTTGATCTTTACCTTTTGCATGTAGAGTTGTCTGAACCATCATAGAATTTTCATGTTGTTTCTTCTGCCATGTACATGTCTGAACCTTCTCCCTGATGAATGGAGATTTGAGATTCTGATCCTTCTTCTTCATGAATGGATATTTGAAGCTCTAATCCTTCTTAACTGACTCGAACACGCTTCTATAATACCAAGCTATGTGTTCGAAGTTGTTGCACTTGTAGCATACTATGGTCTCTTCATCAAAGCTTGATAGAGGAGCAAAAGAGTTGTGGCTTCTGCTTGACTCTACTTGACTTTCCTTCTCCTTATTTCTAAAATTGTTAGCTCTTTTTCTACATTCTAATTTCTTGTGACCATATCCATTACCATAAAAACAATAGCCATAAAAATAAGACATGTCTATATATCTCTGACCTGATTTCCTTTTGTAGCTTTGTTCCTTCCAACCTTCTTTGTTTGGAATGTCCTCTGTATTCTTCACTTCTCCCATTTTTGTTTCCTCTTGTGTAAGAGCTTCAGCATAGCTATTTTTCTTTTCAAAACTGATCCCTATCTTATCTGAATATGCTTTTTGACTTTCCAATAACTTATTCAGCATGTTATTGCTATCCTCAAATTTTGAATCACTGACTACTTTATCACTGACTGCTTTCTTAAAATCTTCTTTTAAAGAGGCAATTTCAATAACATACCTTTGACATTCTTTTCTTGCTATTTTCAACTATGTTGTGAGGTCTTCTTCATTCTTCTTAGCTTCTTCAAAGTGTTCTTGTAGATCTTCAATCATTTCCTTTGACTCTTGTTCATTTTTCTCGATCTGGCGCTTTAATCTTTGATTCTTCTTCTGAATAGCTTCTAACTCTTCTAAGGCACAAATGAGCTCTCCTCCCATATTCACTTCAGATTCCTCCTCTTCTTCTTCTTGATCACCTTCATGTATGGCCATGAATGAATCTCTTCTTCTTCTAAATCACTGACTCCACTATCTTCGCCTGAACTAGGATCCTTAGAATACAGGCTTTTCTTTTCAAAACCCTTCTTAGATTTGCCTTTGAAATTCTTCTTGTATGTAGTCTTTTCTTCATCATCATCGTTAACCTTATCTGGGCATCTAACTAAAAAATTTCCAATCTTTCCACAATTAAAACATTTAAAGGGTAATTTTCCTTGATATTTACATGTTCCTCTTTTCGGCTTGTGATTGAAAAGTGTTCCATTGTCATCTTCATCATCACTAGAACTATCACTTGATTCTTGAATCTTAGCTTTCTCCTTATTTGATGTCTTGAAATCCACTTCTCTCTTTGAGGGTTTATCTTGTTTTGTCTGCATCTCATATGCCGTGAGAATATCATGAAGCTCATCCATCTTTAGCTTGGCTAAATTCTTCATCTCCTCGATTGCCGAAACCTTTGCATCATATCTCATTAGTAGAGATCTCAAAACCTTTTGCACCATCATTGACTCATCCAACATTTCTCCAAGACCTTGAATCTGATTTACAACTTGATCAACTCACAAAAGATAACTCGCTATATCTTCTTCTTCCATCTTCAAACTTTCAAACTACCTTCTGAAAGTCTGCAGCTTAGCTTGTTGAACCTTTCCATCACCTTTGTAAATATTCTCAAGTTTTACCCAAGTTTCATGAGAAAATTTACATTGCATAACTTTAACAAATTCATATTCACATAAACCATATAAAATAGCATTTAAAGGTTTAGCATTACATTCACTTTCCTTCTTTTCTGTTGGAGTAATTCTAAATGTCTGTGGCTCTTCATATTCTTCCACCACTACTTTCCATATGTCTAATCTAAGGGCCATCAAATAAAACTTCATTCTCATGCTCCAAAAAGCATAATTTGTTGCATCAAACAAAGGTGCCTTATTTGTAGAAAATTCTTCCTATGACCCAGCCATCGTGCTTTCTTGATCTACCTTCAAGCTATAAAACTTTTTAAAAAGGAACCTGCTTTGATACTAATTGTTAAGCATGGAATACACTGAGAGGGGGGTGAATCAATATATCATATATCTTATTAAAACTTTCCCTTTATCAAATTCCACTTAATCAAACATTCAAGATATACAATAAAACTCAAACAATAAACATCACACAAGACACAGAGAGACACCAGATATAACATGGAAACCCAATGTGGAAAAAACCACAGAGAACAATCTCAAGTATATTCATGAGAAACAACCCACAAGAGCACCATACTCCTTTGTTGAGTACCAACCCAACTATAATTCATGAGCACCAACCCACAGGGGCTTCAAACCCCTTTGCCAAGCACCAACCCAGCAACTATTCGTGAGTACCAACCCACAGGAGCACTAACCCCTTTGCCGAGCACCAACCCAGCAATAATTCATGAGCACCAACCCACAGGAGCACCAACCCCTTTGTGTATACCACACACCTATCTCTCAATGTTGTTATCTGAACAAATAATAGTTCAATACAACATCTTTTTCCTCTCTCTCACCTTCACTCTTCTAAGCTAGATATAACAAATACTATTCATCTCTCACAATTGCTCTTCTAAGCTAGATATTATAATATCAAATCAACCTCTCTCAACCATATTTACAAATGGCTTCTCAAGCCTTTATTTATAGCTTTCCAAATGACCTTTGGCCTTCCCCCTTTGTGACCCTTCAATCCTCATGGAAAATGGCGCCAATCTTGGATGACCCTTCATATTCAAGCCTTTGAAAAATCGTGGTGACCCTTCATGACCAAATATGTTCTTCCCACTTTTGTCCTTATCTTTGGTGACTTTTTGTATTCCTCAAAGTGTCCCTTCATGAGAAATTGTGCCCTTACTCTTTTGTCTTCACTTGGTGACTCTTGGTATTCCCCAAGATGACTCTTCATGAGAAAATGCGTCCCATCCTTCTTTTTTCTTTTCCTGTTGGCTCTTCGGCTTCTCCATGGGCCCTTCTTTTGTCTCATATGCAACCAAAAATATATTTGTTAATATTAAATAAATATTAACTCATATTAGCCAAGATATATTTATTACAAATAACATTAAATGCAATGGGGCCTTTATCACCAATAATACTAGACCTTTGACATTAATGACAATATTTCCAACATATGTCTCTAAAATCAGTGTAGATCTTTATTCCTTCTAGTTTTTTACTGACCAATACAACATAGGAAATCTATTCAGAATAGTCAATTTGCCTAATATCTCTTGTTTACAAAACCTTTTCCAACTCTTTCTTGACTAATACAATAATGCAAGGATGCATTTTGTATAATTTTTGTGTTTGGCATCAGGATGTACCACAAGGTGGTGAATAACCAAGGCAAGGTCCAAACCAGGCGTGTCAGAATAGGCCCAAATAAATATAACTACAAATTCCATCAATAAAAATGTAAGGAATTCACTCTCCTCCTCAATGAGGGATGCACCTAATTTGATCCATTTCAAGTCATCTAGAGTCATGATGTTTTCCTCTATTGTATCTTCCACTAGAAGGGTCAAACCATCTTAAAGAATAGTGGGCAAATATTTGGACTATCCTGCAATAGTAGAGTCCTTTATTAGGACTGGCTCTTCAAGTTCTCCCAGGCATGATGAATTAGAATCACCCAAGGATAGGGATGGTCATGTAACAAATATTGTTGGAAACTCTTGGATTATGTGATCAAAAGCCTATTTTCTTCAAGATTGAACTTGAACCCATAGGCAAGTTCATTGTTGGTAGTCTCCTGGATGATTTGATCAAAATCTTGATGTTCTTCAAGACTAAACTCAGACCCATATATGATTTCATCATCGGTGGTTGCTTAGTCTATATTTGAATAAAGTTGAACACCCTCATCTAATGGTACCTGAAATAGGTTTTCACCACTAGAATGGCCCTTATCTTTACTCTTTCCCTGGTCTAAAAGTGCCTCAAAGAGGTTTTCACTTTGGGAACTCAATTTTTTATTTTTTTATTTTTAGCTAAGGGTGTTCACCTACTCTCCAAAATAGGTTTTAGGATACAACTTGATTGAGAACCCTTTTTTCTAGTCTCCAAGTGGAAAATTATCCCTAAGGTCTAGAAAATTGTAGAAGGCTTCATCATTTTGGAACTCATCAACCAGCATGTTGGATTCTTATTAGCCCCAGTCTATCAGTTGGGGATAGTATAATGGTAGTGAATTATGATGAATGACTAGTCGAAGGGTACAAATGGAATTATTGTCAAACAAATTAGTATGGGCTAGGTCATTGTTAGAATCATCATCACTAGTCATTGGTGATGGAACTCAAATAAGAAAGGTGGGGTCACCCCCAATTGGTTTAAATCTAAGTCCATAGGTTCTTTTGTACCTAGTCATATAAATTAGTTCAAGTGTTCCCTGTTGATTTAGATCAAGGCCTCACCCTTCATAGTCTTGGTTCTCCATGATTTGATTTAGAATGGGATATTTGGAATTCTTGTAATAATCAACCAATTTGTCATTATATAACCATGATTAATCACCTTTAAGTGGGTCTTTTTATTGGTCAGAGGTTAGTATGAAAGTGACAAGTGTTTAACTATGCAGATGGCCCTTGCCCTTTTTTTCCATTACATGCATAGTTTGGCTTTTGGTCCTCCAAAGGACTTGGGGATCTATGGAAGCTTTGTAATGTGAAAGGTGTCGTGGGTCAAGTATTCTCTTGGGCCATTATCTGAGATGGTGTAATGATTAGACATTTCATGAGGTGGCATGTCAGAATGTGAAACAAGGGTATTAGGGTCAATGCAATTGGCCTCTTGTGAATCAACAAGTATTGATTTACCCTTGTCCTTCTTGGTAATTGGATTCATACTAAAATGGTAGTTATATCTTTTGAACTTGGCCTCTAAATGCTTACAATGCTCATATGATGCAAGTCTCCTAGAATAGTACGCTCCATTATTGAATGGGATAACTTGATACATTAGTGTAATTTTGATGGGATTGCATGAATATTTTGTATATAAGGTCTACCCAAAAGCATGTTATATGACAAATTGAGATCTAACACATGGCATAGTATATCATGGGTTAAGGGCCTAATGATAAATTGGTAATCTAATGATGCCTTGTGAATCTCATTCCTCATTATTGTAGGATTTGATGGTGATTATGTATGCTTGGAGATATGTTATCATATACCCAGGAAGCTTGATGAGCTTTAGAGACACAATATTTAGACCTGATCCATTGTCTATGAGGACATGTTTCGCTTTTTTCCACATTATGTAAACCTCAATATATTAAGGATTGTTATGAAGTGGGCCAAGGGATGACATATCACTTTGAAATAAGGTTAATTGTTGGCTTGGAGCTAGGTGTTCAACCAAATCCTGAAATTTGTCAGGGGATAAGTCATTTAGAACTTTGGATTGATCAAGGAATTATGCCAAGATGTTTTTTCTAGATGGTGGATGTACACAACAAATCTAAAAGGGAGATTTATGTTGGCATCTTTTACAATTGTTCCATAATGTAAAATGTCTTTTATTGGACAGCATGGAATGGCTTGTTCTTAGCCAAAATGGTTGGTCAAATAATGGGTGAAGTGGTAGATGGTCGTGGGCCTAGTATGGTAATCCTTGACTGTCGAGTTGTGATTACAAAATTAGGATTAGGTACAGGACCAATGTTGCTAATAAACTATGGTGGAGGGGAACTAGATAGGATAAGTGTCAATTTTTGGTGTACTTGTACATGGTCTTAGGCTAATGATGAGTTATCGATATAAGGTCCAAACATGGGAATCCTTACTTGTTGGTTTGTTTGTATGCAGTCCCAGGTGAAGTAAGGATTACTGACATAGGTTGGTTGATTAGGTATGATTAGAAATGGTCTTGTCTATTTGGTACTTGGTCTTGGATTAATTAAAAGGGTGTTAACATGACCTCCTATAATATGGCCTAAAACCATGTTATAGTCATGTGTAATTGCATGGTAGGTCTATTAGTTGTTGGCCTTGTTCTGGCCTTGGTTATGTCTATTGTTTTGACATTATTGGTTTTGCTATTGATTTTATTGGTTTTGTTATTAGTTCTATTCATTTAACCTTGGTTTTTTATATTATGATTGTTGATGTTGCATTGGTTGTTTTTGTTATTATTGTTGTTTGTTATGTTGGGAAAAAGGATTCTGATAAATTTCAAGGTTTTGATTGGAAGTGGAAGCTCCACAATCCAATGTCATCTCTCCATTTTCCAACATATTCTCAATCACATGTTTAATTTACACATAATGATGCAAACTATGGCCATTAACCTGATGATACTCATAGTATTCATTTGGCCTATACCAGTCTAGATAGGTAGCATCCTTAGGATAGCACTTTGGAATAGGCTAGTTAATCAAATTAGTTGTGGTAAGCTTATGAAACACAGATTCAAGGAGATCTCTAAGGTTACTAAGGACACGATGAGTAAGAACAATTCTCCTTGGAGGAAGGTTTTACAAAGGCATAGGTTGTTGCATTTATTGTGTTGGTCTAGGTTGTTGTGTTTATTGCATATGATGAAGAGTTTTTTAATTAGGAGTTATGTGCATATGTAGCATAGGATGTGTAAATAGTGTCTTTCCCATTTGGACATATCATGATTTTTTTACTCTATTTCCTAAAATATTCTTATTGTGATTAAATTTCTTGGTTTTGTCATAGCTATTGGCCTGGGTTTGATGTGACGCTTGTGCTTGGATGGGGTGTTGACTTTGGCTATTATTCTAGTTTTGGTTTGAGCTCTAATTTGACAAGGCTATTTTAATGATCCCTTTGTTCATAAGGGATTTTCAATCAACAAACATTTATCAATGATATCTTTAAATGTGTGTGCACACTGCAACTCCAAATTGTAAGATATCTCATTGTGTAGATTTTTGGTAAATACAGTGGCTAGTTACTTATCAAGTAGACTATGGTTAAATTAGCTTGTAATGATCCCTTTGTTAATAAGGGATATTTCAATCAACAAACCTTTATCAATGATCTCTTTAAATGTGTGTGCATACTGCAACTCCAAATTGTAAGATATCTCACTGTGTAGATTTTTGGTAAACATAGTGCCTAGTTGTTTGTCTGGTAGACTATGGATCTCCATCATTATAGATAACTTCTGAAGATTTCACTGGCCTTTTATTTTGCTTATGTTAAATCTACTAATGAAATCCCATGCTCTAGATTGTAATAGAAGTCTTGTATGAACTTGTTTGAAAGGTCATCAAAATTAGATACTAATTTATTGGGTAATTTTAGGAACGATTCCAACTCTTGTCCTGCTAGGATTCTTAGAAACAACAATAAAAGGTATATGTCTTTATAGGCCATTGGTTAGCATGTAATAAATAATTCCATCAAATGGGCCTTAGGGTCACTTTTTCCATTGTATTTATCAAACTTGTGTGGCTCATACCTAGGAAGAAATGGTATTTGTAAGTACTCCATGTTGAAAGGGTAAGAACACACATCATCTAAATTAAAAAATTTGGTTTTTTTCCCACTTGAATGAGGGAAATTGCATCCTTCATTTATTATAACTCTTGTGCAAGGAAACTAGTGGGATTATTGGCATGTTGAGCTAGAAGTTATGTAGTCATAAGTGGATTACTTTGATCGAGGTATGATAGAGGCATTTATTGAGAAATGTTGGATTGGTTAGGGAATGGACCAAGAATATGCATATGTGTATTAGGGTAGATTTGTTGAAATGGCACATGTGGTTGTGAAATATTCTAGTTAGGATTGGGTATGTAAACCTGATGTTGGGAATATTTCAATTAGGATGAAGGTATATAGCCAAATTGCACCTACTGAGGTTGAATAGGGGCATGTTATCGACTAGTCATATCTTGTTGATTGAGGAGAACTTGTGAAACAAGACCCTATCATTGAACTTGTGGCACATTTTGCATGAAAGGAAATTATTTCCTAATAGGTATTTGAGGATCATTGGAACCTCTTGGTTACATGAATCCCTATTGGGACATGGATGCATGTAGGAAATTTGCCATCTATTACTGACCAATTTTTTACATTATTGGTTAGACATCATGTGGTTTTGGATCAATATGTTGGTTTGTGATTGAATAGGTATGTTCACTACTACTTGGCAAAGTAAAACATTGGTTTCCCCCTATTGAGGTGGCAATATGTTTTACCTATGTTGTGTGGGTACATTAGACAGTGCATATTATTGTGGAATATTACTCATCACTTATTGGTGTTATGTATCTAAGGATATGATATATTAATGTTTATGGGTTGATGGAGATGTTGACATGTGGCACACATCCCCCTTAGTTAGTTATATGGATCCAATTTATTAGGATAATGGAGTAACTTGTAAAATTAGTGTATTAGGTAATGGTCAGCTTACATTGGGATTAAGAAGTTACCCATCCATTGTTAGTTACATATAGGTCTATATAAAGGAGATGATTATCATTGTAAGGAATCAGGTAAGCATTGATTCTTCTATTATAAGAGGATATTGGAGGTTGTCCCCTCAAAGATACATTGTGGAGTTATTCCTTCCTAAAGGAGTATTGTATGGTGTTACACTACTTTGAAGGTATTTTATTTCTACATATATTGATTATTTGGACATCTTGGTCCACCCATATCTATTGTGTTGAGTTGATCTACATTATATTCTACATTATTTTTAGATATTATAAGTGTGGATCATAACAAGTGGTATCAGAGCTTCGATTTGGGCAATTTGTGTGGAGCAAAACCCTAATTTTTTAGAATCATCTATATCTTTCAATCTATTGTGAATTTTTTCATAATTTTTTTACTAGATATGATGAATATTTCATGGAAGTATCAATAAAAAAATCAATCCTTTTTAATGATTTTAGAGGGATTTATTCATATTTTATGGTTGTTACTCATTTCATCATATTTTCTAAAATATAAGGAATTTTTTGGTGAAATTTTTACTGATACTGTATTATAATACAGTAAATCTACCAAAAAAATCAAATTTTTTTGATATGTTTGGAGTTAGTTATTGCACTTTTATGATTTTTAATATATTCACTCTATAGACCAAAATTTATTTAATTTTTTCAAAAAAAAATTACAAAAGTTCCACTACCATAAGACAAATCTACAGTAAAAATTTGGGATTATTTTGATGAGTTTTAAATGAGTTATTGATATTTTAGGGTTTTGTGAACCCTAGTTTTTTTTCTTGTGAGTCATGAAGCTGCAAGTATTTTCAAAGGAAGATGATATTGATTCTAGAGAATGGTGGATCTTTTTTAAGGAGAATAATACTCAAATAATTTTATGGTAAACACAATTGTCTCTTTATTTTTTTAGCCCTGCATAAAATTGGTTTAATCAGTTGAGCTTCGCACAAAAGTATTCTTCATGGGAAAAAATAGAATAAGTCTTCCTAGATCAATGGGATATAAAAGAAAAAGAGGACGAAGAAGAGGAAGAAAATAATGATGGTAATGAAAAAGAGAATGATAATGTTGAAGAAGAAAAATTTGTGGAAGAAAATAATGACAATGAGGAAGAATATGCAAGGACAGAAGAAGAATAATAATTGAATGATAAGAGTTCAAATAATTTGGCTCCAAAGAAATCTGAGTAATTTTTTCAATTTCATGGATGCATTCAAAAGAATAAGGTTGTTGTGTCCATAAACACTACCAAAAAATATAACTTCATCAACATGAATGTGTCCAAGCATCTACATGTTCAAGCAAAGAATATCAAGAATAAGTAGATGGTAAGAATATTCGAGTGTTTGAAGATTTGAAACTTATTATGGAAAAATATGTTTTACATTCAAATTTTTATGTTTTGGATATGGATGATGTGGATATGGTTCTTGGATATCCATGGTTGGAGACTTTGGGAACAATCAATATTAATGTTCAAAAGAAGTTCATGAAGTTTTGGTATAGGAAAAAGAAGGTCACTTTACTGAATATCATAGTGGGAAAGACACCAATAATAATCAAGGTAGATCATGAGGATGAGATTGAAAGAGGTGATGAAGAGCATGTGAAAGATTCATATGAAGACATAGATGAAAAAATAATACAATCAAATCAAAATACTTCATCTACTCAAGAGACAAAGGAACCACCAAAGCAAAAGGTGGAATAGGTAGAAGAAAAGGTTGATAAGGTCAAAGTATTAGAAAAATTTAAGGTATATAGACACCCACATCATCATGAGAGGAAATAATCATAGATCCATGTGAGGGAGTGTCATAATAACAATCACTTTATATATATAATAAATTAGAGTTCAAATAACTATGGCTATGCATTGAAGCCAAAGAGTACCTACTATGGTCATGGATGGAATTAGAGTAGTGTATAAAAATATGGTACATGGAATCACAAGAGGAATAATTATGCATGGATACCAAAGTAGTACAATTATGATCATGAATAGAATCAGAGGAGCACAATGAAATTTTTGAATAAGTTTGGAGAGATATCACCTACAAGGATCACATATGGATGGCTATATGATTGAGATTGGAGACAAGTGTGCAATAATTTGAAGCACACTCATTATTTGGTTTCTTCCTATGTTTCGGAGATGAAACATGTCAAGGAGGGAAGTAATGTTATGTATCTAGGGACATGATATATTAATGTATATGGGTTGATGGAGATGTCTACATGTGTCACACACCCCCTTCGTTAGTTATATGGGTCTAATATATTAAGATAATAGAGTAACTTGTGGAATTAGTGTATTGGGTAATGGTCGGCCTACATTGAGATTAAGAGGTTACCCATCCATTGTTAGTTAGATAGAGGTCTATATAAAGGAGATGATTATCATTGTAAGGAATCAAGTAAGCATTAAGTCTTTTATTGTAAGAGGATATTGGAGGTTGTGATCTCAAAGAGACATTGTAGAGTTATTCCTTCCTAAAAGAGTATTGTATGGTGTCGCCCTACCTTAAGGGTGATTATTCTATTTCTGCATATACTTATTATTTGGACATCTTGGTCCACCAATATCTATTGTGATGAATTGATATACATTATATTCTACATTATTTTTGGATATTATAAGTGTGGATCATACTAGTTGGGGTGGAGTAAGATTTGTCACATTTTGTTGTGGCATAGCATTGGTCATTGGATGAATACTTAATCCTTGATGTTGGGTGCTTGAAGTAACGGGTTAAGGATTAGAGGTAGTTGGTTGAGGTTGGGATGTAAAAACTCCTACCCCTTAAGTTTGTGGACCACTAATGATGTTATTTAAAGGCACATTTTGTTTTTGACTATGTGTTTATGCAATAACACTACTTTGGTTTAAATTGGACATTACTTACATATTATCCACTATGTTCAGCTCACTTTTCTATGTATAATTAGAAGACACTTCCTTGATAATTTGGGTATTGAACATGATTTTTACTAAAGTAATTTACATAAATTGGTCTATACCTTGATTCTCTTGGCTTGTTAATTCCATTAAAACTCCTATTGAAGGAGCTATCTCTATAAGAGGAGCATTTGGCATGGTCATATTATTAAAGTTACATGTTAGGTTTTTATATTTTTTGTATTATGTTCGAATATGAAAGAAATGGTCCTCCATGAGGCCTTTTTATATGACAAGCATTTGAAAATCTTGATATAACATCAATACAAAGGCATTAGGGTTACTAGAAGAGGCATGTTCATTGTTTTGATTGTAAGATATGTTGTAAGGCTCTCTTACTAGACTTTTCAAGTTATCATGTCCTACCTCTATGGCTCTGTTACGATCATAGGCTAATGGAATTGTAACATAATAAGGTTATTATTGAAGATTTTCCATAACTAAAAGTATGCTATCTAAACATTAGGCCATCTATTCTTGGTCTTACTCTGTGTGTGGAGGCATGCTAACCAAATAATTGGCCAAAGAATCTTGAATATGTTCCCTTATTTGAGTGTTATATGGTGGATAATAATCCATCTCCTAAACAACAACATTTCTATAAGGGTCTTGAACAAAGTCTTCTTATGGGATAAGATTTCCATATCTTGGATTATACATGAATCCACTAAATGTATAGTGAGACATGGTCAAATCAAATGGGAAATATTTTGTGACAAGAGTGGGTTTACAGTTATACAAACTCTAAAAAGATATGTCTGGAAAGATAAAAGATTCAAACTAGATCTAACATGGCCTAAGGAATGGAGTTGTATCTCTAAAAAGGTCTATGCAAAGATTATGTAAAAATAATATAATGTCAAGTGTCTAATGTTAAATGTCTTTACATATACAAGGTCAATTAAGATTAACTAAAAACAAGATGCCAAACTCTAAGTCGAAAGATGTTCCAAATAGGTCTAAACTAGGAAATATAAAAAAATTTGGGTCTTTTGGCCAAATACGGCATCAAAATATAGGCTCAAAATAAGGCATATGCTAGGACTTTATCCAAACTCAATGTCAAATGTTATACTTAAAACAAAGGGATGGTTTTAATCTAACAAACTTGTAACACTTTGGCATAAACCAGGCACTTGATTCTAGACATAAACATCATCAAATTGGTATAAGGCACTAAATAAAATGCACTTGGAGATGGATTGATTATCACAAATGAAGGCACAAACAATATAGTTTTTGAATTTTGAGTCAAGAATTAACCTAAGTTATGCAACCCAAAAGAGAAAGATCTGTGTATCTGCCCTTGCAAAACAAGGCCTAAACAAAAATTCATCAATGTTTGGATCTAAACTTGTAAAATTAATTGAAGTCTCAACTTAATAAACATTATTATTTAATGACTAAATCTATGCAAATTTGAATATCATGACTGCACTAAACAAATATATAACAAGGCACTTGTGATTGGTTTAAATAATGACAATTTGGACACAAGATAAGACAAGTCTATTGAAACAATTTGAGCAGTGTAACAATGTTATTGCTCTTAAAATATGTAATAATGTTTTGTTTAAAAGAATTATAAGGTTCAAAACTTAAATTGATTTGGGAAGTATAACATTATATGTCTCAATCAAGTGACACACATAATGTTTTTGACACAAAAAGTCTTCTAAGTTAAAGAAAGGTGTTTAACAAATGTCATAGTGGCTGCTCAAACAATGAAGTAGTGTAGACAAACAAACTCATTTATGATTTGGTATAACAAATAAAGTTTTAGACACAAAACACCCAAACAATAAAATAATAAATGACAAAATACAATTAAGTTTATCATCCTAGATCTTATCAAGATGTGGCAAGTAGGATTGACTAAAACTTATAAGTTACGACCATCTAGATTGATCCCAAGTGTGGCTAACACAAGAGAATAATCATGTCAATTGAGTTAATATTGATCAGCTTATCATATAAGGATCTATTCCTTTACATGATGATTCCATCTGTGGACTGCTTAGTGGAATCCCATGGTTGACCAGACCTGACTTGGGCCTTCACTATGAAAAGAGAGGTTATCCATTCAACCCCCTAGCTATCACAATAGGCATACCCTAATTTATATACCCTATCATGGAATGGGGTTGAAACACTATCGAGAGATGAATCCCTAGGTCAATGCTTCCCTAGATAACTCATGAGAGGTAATGACATCCCCTTCACAAGCCAAATTGCATGAAAAAAATGACTAGTGACAAGACTTTAGGATTGCTTTTAGATCACCCAAGACCATACGAGTTTTGGGGAAATCCTAGGAAAATTTATTTCCATGACTTGAACTAAGGTACAAATGCAATGCAAAGGCACTTTTGATCACCCAAATTCCCTATAGTGGATGGGGGAGAGCATACACACATTATTATTTTTATGAAAACAAATAATCAATAAATAGTTTGCAAGCAATTACAATTGAAGTTTGATTTTAAGCACCGAATTGAAATGTGACAATGTTCTTTACTTGGCCCCTTGGATTAAGTGCGAAATTTTTGAAAGAATATTTTCACAAAAACAACTTAATCAAAAACTATCTATGTTCATTTTAACCCAAAAATTCAAATATTCAAGATTTAACCTAAGTTCATTTTTAAACACCAAAAAAAAGTGTTCAAGACTTAGCATTCATTTTAAGCACCAAAAATGAAGTGTTTCTTAGACTTAGTCATTCTAACACCAAATACCAAATGTTCAAGATCTAACATGTTCATATTAACACCAAAATGAAGTGTGAATGACTTAACTAGATTCCTTTTAAAATCCCAAAATTAAATGTTCTTTAACCAAAACTTGCAAACTTGTGTTCAAATCACGTCCTGGACCTATAATTGTTAGATAATATCCTTTTGCTTAGAAGCACTTTTAATTGTGAATAAATGAACTTTGTAAGATTAGCTCTCAAGTTTTCATTTTGAAAAACATAATGACCATGGTCAGTTAAAATTGACCGATGGCAGTTCAAGGCAACCGATGTCCATTAGTCTCAGAGAGAGCTGATAATGGTAGTAAATAACCAATATTGGTCGACTAAGACTAATGTCGGTCACCTATAAACTTGAAGGCAAAACCATAAAAGATGAAAATGTTACGTTATTCCAAAATATGGTAAAAACTTCTTAAAAACCTATAATATAATGATTAGGCAAAAAGTTTAGATGTTATTGAAAACAAGAAATCATGAAAAAGAATGTTAAAATGATTCAAAAAGCAATATTGGTAAACTATTCTTTGCTTTGCATACCGATCGATGATGGTTACATAAAACTAAGCTCTATTATGCTGAATTGATGATGGTTATAAAAAAATTATGGTGGTTAAGCATGATCGATATCAGTCTCTGTGTAGATCCAAGTTAGTTCAAAAATTAGAAATATGAAAAAACAAAGCTAAAATTATAAATTTGATGATATTTAAGCATTATTTTGTCAATTTCAGAGTTGCATCTTCATCTCCTTGGTATGTGGGGTGATCATGGTCCCACCGTGCATGTCATTTGTGATGCTATGAATTTGACGATGGAGGGGAGGTTAAATCAAAAGTTAGTTTCACAATGAAATCAATAAAAACACACTAACAAAGCATAACACCTCCATGCCTAGATCATAGGGGGAGCTCAATGAAGAAAACCAATTGACAAAGCATAATTAAAATATAATAAAAACAACCTTTCTTACCTTCTTTGAATGATCCAAAATATTTCTTTGTTGGCTTACTCAGCGTGTGCTCAAGAAGTCTGTGGCAATGAAACTTGGCTATCTCCTTCTCTCCTTAGCACATTGGTTGGCTTATGTTTGCTTGATGTAGTTTTACGGATTGATGGCTTGGCTTGTGATTCACAATTTTAGCATTATAACTCTATATATTTCAATCTTGTCATAAAACCATCATTATAACATTACTAGGTCAAAGCTCTCCTAAATGAGAGGAAAATGCTTGTATTTATAGGTTTAGAAACTAACACCAACCCAAGGTGAGTTAGAGGGTAGTTAGAGCTTGGAATGGGTTCAAACCTAACTTTTATGAGTTAATTAACCCCAGTAGATTTAAAAGGTGTCAAATGGTCATGATTAACAATGAATAGGCATGGGTGGAATATTTTAGGATATTTCACAACTCACAAAAAGGTTATTATGAATTCCTAGGATATTCTTTAATTCTTGAATTTCCTTTTTGATAATTCATTTAATTATTCATGGATTAATTCAATTTAGGCATTTAATTTGATTTTTCATTTTAATTAATTTTTTTAGGCTTTTTGACATTTTGAAGATTTTAATTAATTTTGTTGTGTGCATTTGGTCCCATTTTATAGTTTTATAAACCAAATGACATTTTATGAAGCTAAATTTGAGACATTTAGTGATTCTTAGGTTGGATTTGCAAAGGTTGGAAAGAATCAGTCTAAAGTTTGGTATGAAGCCATTGGTGGCCAATTTTAGGTGTCTAAAAGTATTTCCCTCCTTTAGTCTAGACTTTTTTTGCTAAACTTATCAAGAAGTCCATTAATTAGGCTTTTTCGGTTACTAAGTTTTAAGTAAACTCACATATGTTTGGATCCAATATTGGCTTTGATAGGTGCAAAATTGCTTAACATATACATGATGTGGTGACCTATATAGTTTTTTTCCTATTTGGAATATGCACTTTGTGTTTTTTTTAATAATACATTAAATTTATAAATAGGATATTTGTCTTTTAGGCTCTGTATTTTCTAATATCAAGTTAAAAACTAATAATAAATCTAAAATAAAATATTTTGCTAGTCATCTAAACATATTTAATTTATTTTTATTAGAGATAAAAATTTAAAGTCCACCTTATCATGAAAAATTCACATTAGCAGATATGCTAAGCTCAAAAACTAATAAAAGGCAAGTTGGTTTAATTATATTATCATTCATTATTGTTTTACCTTATTAATTGTGAGCTCACATCTCGCAAAACATGGTATTAATAAACAAAGTTTTACAACTCATAGCCATGAAATTGATAGATATTATCATTTTTTACTTATGTTCTATTTAATTAATTTTGCACGTAGTTTTAGTAAAAGAGTGCATTTTTTGCAAAGAGAAGGGCCATTTTTGGCAAAAAATAAAAAATTATAATCCATTCCAAACATCCTGTAAGCCTTAAATTGCTTTTAGCATCAAGGGCTCTGCACCTCGACCCTGTCCTATATTTTGATAGGGAATGCACCTCAGGATCTACCCCTAAACCCCTCAAGGGGTGCTTCCCCATGACCCTATTAGGGGATGCCACCCCTAAACCCCCACATCCTGACCCCTTATTAAAAAAATTATAGTGCAAAACCCATGATTTTTTTAGTGTTTTTATTGAGGCTTATTAGATTAACATTTGGTTTGGATTTTTATAGGGGCAAATTCACTGGCAATTTTATCTTGTTTAAGACTACTAATCACTTGTCTTACATGTCGCATTTTTTTTTATGTTTAACATCTTGTCTTGAAAGTTGCCCCTCAAGATTTCCAATTTGAACATACTAATCACTTGCTTTATAGGTGACCTATCAAATATTTTAGCATTTTGAAAACCATCTTGTATATATTTTATATATATCACACTTAATTATCAGTTAATAAAAATTTTGTTTGCTTGTCTATACCCAAGGGCTACACTGGTGTATTCTCTCTTCCCTATGTCTTTATGGTGAATCTCGAAGGATAAAAAACCACTAACAAACCCTCCCATTTTTATTTGTTAGGATACAACATGATGTGGAAGTGACACCCATGCACTTGTCATAGTCCTAGGGGGATTGTGATTGTGGATTTCACCACCACACACAAATCCACACTTCATGTTCTGGTGGAGTCTAAATAAGGAGAGTTGTCATTAGGATAAGTGATATAGAATTTAATAAAGGTGAGGAGTTAATTTTTTGACCCAAACATTAGACAACACCATACACAAACTTGGGCCCCATGTACCTAGTGTATATCGAGGATGCCCCTAGTGAGCCCATATAGTCTAGAATAGGACGTTCAACTATAACATGTGACTTGCTTCCAGAGTTAATATCAACTCCCAAGTGATCATTAAGTGTAAACAAGATTGAGAGAGTTTGAGATATTTTTTAATAGTTTAACAACCTAAAACCTCACCTATGAAGCTATTAGACAGTATAGTCACCAAGTTACACTCCCAAATTAGTTTACTTGCAATAGTTTTGTGGTTTATTTGATTTGGTGAGTGTTTTTTTGGACCGATGTTTTTTTTGAGCTAATTCATCCTTTTACCCAAGCCTATACACACCTATTTAAGCCTACTTAATATATAATCATCTTGCATATCCTTATCTCATCATCATATCATCTTCTACATCTTCTTATGCATATTTGCTTGGGACATGCATGTAAATCTTTTAAGCTTGTCTCATCTTACATCTTGTCTTATCTCTCCTCACCCCCCTCTCATCTTAGTCACATCCTAACTAGTCTCATCCATCTAGCACTAGTCATACACCTACTTCATCATTATTCTTAGCCTAATTTAAATCTTGTCTTAGTCCTATCATAAGCTTCTATATCCAAGATTGGTCTTGAATAATCATACATGTCCCTAGTCTTCCTTACATTACATCTTATCATAAAAACCTAATCCCTCATCCTAATCATATTTTATCATATTTTTTCCTAGATAAACCATATTGGTTTCTTCATATATCCTCATTTTGTATAATCTTGATCATATTATATAACCATTCTTGTCTTATTCATCTTATACATTATGATCTCATTCATCCTTCATCTTAAATATCTTTTTCAATCATGCATATCTTGTACATTCCTACCCCATCATTATCCCCCACCATCATCTTGTCATCTCATATTTTCTATTCATTCTCCCATCACTTAAATACCTTAATCAAGTCTTATCTAACCTCATATTATTCACTTAGCCTTAGAAATAATCATCTTTAGTATCATCTTTAAGACTAAATCCACCTTATCTATAACCAATCTTGGTCACATCCTTGTCCTTTTTATCACCATATCCTTGCATCACCTTCTCTTATCTTACTTATCCTTAGAGTCTCAGTCCAAACCATATCACCCATCACAAAACCCACATTGCCTTAGCTGACACCTTATCACTTGTCTTGACCTTGTCTAGCTTAATCAACTTGTCCATCACTATATCCCTTGCAACCTAGCTTAGTAATAGTCCAATTTGTCCTAGACCTTATCATATCCCCATCCCATCTGATTCTAGTCATCTTTTAACCTAAGCATACCATAGTTATACCTTAGTCTTAACCTTGTCCATATAATCCTTAGGGTCCTAGTCCAAACCCGTTGCTCACCTTATCTTAATCACACCATTCATCTTAACCTTTTCTAGCCTAATCACCTTGTCCATCACCATATTCCTTGCTTATACAACCTAGTTCTAATCATAGTCCAACCCATATTTACCTTGTCATCCCCTTGATAATACTATTCATCATATCAAGTCTATAGTCATATGCTAATCTTCATTTATGTTGGAAAACAACTACTTCCACATTAAGGTCCTAATTTTAAGCTTGTTTGTGTCTAATCAAGTTTGACTCATACACAAAATCTAATTATATCAATCCACATGTCTTATAAATCAAGTCATCACAAGTTAATTTAAATCATATTAGCCTTGATTTAATATTAATACAATCATTCCTAGTCAAAATCATGTCTTTTGTGCTAGTCTAGCCCCATATCAATCCTTATTGCTTTTGGTAGCTCACCTAGTCAAATCAAGCCTTAATCATCAAAGTCTAGTTCACATCCTAATTTTCTCTAATTAATCTTGTCTTACCTCATTGAACATCACATCGCACCCAACATCTAGTCAAACTTCTGATCAGACTAAAGCAAGCCTTTGTCCAAATCATTTTTCACACATTCCATCTTCATCCCTCAATCTTTACATTCAATCCCCTGTACCTACCAATTGGGGCCAAAAAACCACATTATCATAATTTATCCTATCTTAATCCATGGCATCCAAAAAATATTTTATCTATACCCTAATTGATAAATGCCTCATGACCAATAAGGATGTACTCCTTTTTTTCCTCCTTGAGATGAACACTCCACATCCTACAAACTTCACCTTCATCCACCCAACATTACCTCCATTCCACACCCATTCCCATAAATCAAATCTTAATCTTCATACTACCTAATCCCATTCAAAGTCTCCATCCACTAGTCATATCCAATCATCTACCCCTTCCTTTATTACTAAAGGGAATCCAATCCTAGCCACCTTATCTACTACTAGTCTACCCTAAAATAATAACCATCTAATCTAAAGACTAATGCTTCATCACCCAAGTAAATAAGTGAAAAAATTCCCTATAATCCTCTTATTATATCCTTAAAATCCCTCTTCCAGTAACTTTTTTCCACTGACATGATACTTTATCCACCTGTACCACATCTTGATCCTACCAAGCCTAAGCCTTCTTGGTATAAGCTAACCACTACTGCATAAATCACCAAACCTGGGGGCATACCATTAATCAATGTTGCACCTTCAAAAACTATGTGTAAGACCTCATCAACTATGGTGACCTCAAAATAAAGGATAAATTAGATGAATCTACACCTGAGGGAATGAGAAGAGGTATGTCAAGATTCTATTCCTGATCATGATCAAGCCCTTCCCTTTCTAAACCAAGGTCAAGACACAAATTCCATATTATATGATCCTATATTTTATAAATACTTTATTGATGATGAGTCCATTTCTCATAAACCTAGTCCTCTTTATCTCATGAGTCCTTCTATGGGTTTATCTTTGTCAAATTTATTGTATCCCCAACATCACATCAAAAACCCCATTTGGAGAGGTCACTTTTAGACAAAGAATCTTATATTAGCAGCATTACCTTATCAACATCACCTGTACCCTCATTAGAGTTATCATTAGATTTAACAAAATTCTTATTTGCATTATCTACATATCCTACACCAGTATCTAAATCAGAAACTATGTGCAAAACATCATCCCTCATAGATATTGCAGCCCATGATGCTTAACTATTTATATATACCTCCAATCTAGATGTCAACCAATACTTTTTTGGTCCCAACTAGGATTATGAACTCATAACATATTTCTTACAAACTTCATCAGTCTATGAATTTGAACTTGCTTCAGATGCATGTCATATAAATAGTCTTGATAATCCTTTTATTGATCTTGAGGAAATTTTATTTGATGTCAAAACCAAGTTTCCTAAGAACCCCTATGAGGGCCATGATACCTCATCACCACTCATTTATCTCATCCTACCATCTCCCCCAACTTCATCCATCATAAATCCTTTTCTTCTTGTCAATGATCATTTATTCACTACCATCCACAGGGATGAATAGAAACATACATCATTGAATGCTTCCCCAAGTAACGTAACATGCATAAAAAAAACAAAGGTCAAAGATCATATTCAAAAATTCATACATGATGATCAAATCACATTTCACCCTACAAGTCACAATCAAGAAAAGTCAAATCATCAACCTAATCAAAAATTGTCTTCCCCTAGTGAAACCCTCTTTAAGTAATTAGGGGACCATCAAATTCAAAATAATCATCATCTATCAATTCAAAGATAAATTTCCTCTAGTGATTCCCAATGCTAGGCACCATGGGGTAGTCGAGATATAATCAAGTCTAAAAATCAAAATAATGTCAAAGGCAGTATCAAGATGGTCGATAATCCTTCAAATAATTGTATTAAAGATAACTATCAAGTCAAAGTGTTTTATATCTCTTAAAGTCTTTTGTCATATATCACCAATCAAATATAAAACACCCAACATGTCCAAAGTGTGTGTGATTGCCAATCTCACTTCCCAATCATCCATCACTCCTTCCTATCATGATCTTATCATCCAATCAAGTCATATACTTCACCATCAAATATAAACCCTAAATCCATCCATTCCACACCTCAAAAACCCTAGAAACATTATATCTTGTAGGGATGATTAAGACACATGGTCTAGATGTCTAGAGGGTTCTAAATCAAGATTTAACAAAGGTCAAAAAGACATCAATACATTTAGAAATATTGATGACATGTTACTAATAATGTGATTCTATAGAATAGGTGTTGGCTAAAGATTAAGAAAGCATCTATGTCCTGCATCTTGCCTACCTCTAATAAATTGAGATGCCATTAAAAAAGTCAAAGATATCAAAAAAATAAAAAATAATAAAAATAATAATCATTTTTCCAATGGTGAAAATCAGTCTTCTAGTGCCTTGGGCAAGTACCATGATGAAAACTAGTTTTTGGCATCATGGTAAAATAATTTGTTTTTTGTATCATATCTCACCACTTGGGGGAAAAATCCACTTCATCACTATAGTCATATACCATGTTCCTTGACAACCCCATCTATGTCATGGTCTAAACATCTTTATTTGTTCCTTATCCCTATCTGGTCTATCATTCTTTCTCATCTTAAACTTAATAAGAATGTGGAAAATGTCTATAAATATTATTAGATCATCTTGGCATATCCTCCTAGTAATACTTAGGTGACGAGATATCTAGATCCTTCATGATGTGGTCATTGGTGGTCCCTATCCTATTCTTCCTTGGTCTTCATCCCCTTTTCAACATCACCCTCATCCTTTTTTCATCCCATCCAACATTCCATACATCCTTATCCTAGTTGTTAGGCTTGGTATTTCCTTTTATAGTAACCCCATTTGTATAGTGTACATACATATTCTAAAAAGACCTAAAAATTATCCACTAATAAAAGCCTTTGTTGACCTTTAGTCTTCTCACTCTCTATCATCACCTTGATCACATGGGTTACCTAAGGTCCACTCAACCATCATCCTACCAACATCATATCTCCCATCCTTCATCAATCAACCTCATATTCTATTCAATCTAGGTAATCAGTCACATCTTTGAGCTATAATAACACTCATCTATCCTTCATTCAAGACCCATAGTCTTTTTGAGCATGTTTCCTTACTCGAGATATGTCAAAATATTTTAAATCTCCTTATCACTCTTGTGTTATGGTCAGTTCCTATTAGGGTCAAGTCAACAACTTTTACATCATCATCTCTTACTGGCATACATCTTTGTCAAGAGCATCATAAATATCAATCAGGTCATAGTCCATCCACATAAAAACTCATCTACCACTATTATTCACATCCCACCCATCTATTGCAAACATTCCTCATCAATCCTCTTGTTCATCCCATCATTTTTCCCATTTTGTGAGAACTACATTGGCTTGAGGTACCTTTAGACTATGTAGGTAATGCTTAGTCACCCATGGTGTCCAAGGACAACTCAGTTGCACTACCCACTTCTTCTCCTTCATCTCCTCATCAATCAATATCTACTTAATATATGCTTTGAGCTACACTTATCATCTTATTTTGGGCCCATAACTCTCCTTGGCATGCATCCTTGGGATACGTCAATTGCTTGGGGCCTCATTTATCTTATCTTCATCTTATCTTAGGTTGTAGTTCTCCCTTGCATGTGTCCTTACTTGGGATACATTAAAATTTGGTAGCCAAATCACCTTAATTACGTTTTAAATCTCTCATGCATGCATCCTTGATTGGGTTACATCTAAATTTTGAATCTAATTCACCTCAATTAGGTTACAACTCTCCCTTGCATGCATCCCTGCTTGGGATACATCGAAAGCTTGTAGCCAATTCCCCTTAATTAGGTTTGTAGATCTCCCTAGCATGTGTCCTTGCCTAAGATATGTCAAAATTTTATCTTATCATCATCTCATTAGGGTTAACTCCATTTTATTACATATCAATAACCATGACACCATCAGATTCATTCCTTATGCATAGGTCTTTACCAGGGGTATTATCAATTTATAGCTCATTATTCTTGTTAATTTCATCCCACATCCCCTAACTATTCCCACATTTTGACCCTCATTTATCCTTTGGAGTAGATATCCATGTCATCCCTTCCCACATGTCCCCTCAAGGGAGCATCAAGAGTTCACTAATTTCACTAACATCCATGACTCTATTTCTTTTTTAAAATACCATTACTTATTCCAATCATAATGTCCTTTCAAAGGGGGAAAATGCATGAATCTAATTCTACTCACCTAATTAACTCTCTTAGTTTTATCTAATATTTTATTCATCTTGCATAATTAGTCCATTTAATTTATTCCCATTCCTAAATATCCCCTATGTTCCCTTTTCACATACTCACCTCACCCCCAACACCTTCTAAATTAATTAATTCCTTAAATCCCATAATAACCATTCACCAAATGTTCCTATTTTTCAAATGTCAAAATCCTAAATATTCCCTCCATTTTATAATCACATGCAATCCAAAGAAATTTTAGATAATTCTAATCTTTATAACTTCCTCCATTCTAGAGCCATCCTCCATTTGAAATTTGAGAGGGAATTCTTCCCTTCATTTCCCCCCAATGCCTCTATAAATGTAAGGTGGCCTAAGCATTTGGGCCAAGAATATATCTATATCATCAAGATCATCTCCTAAGTAGCCATTACAATTATATTCTTGAGCACATTTGTAATCCCATATCCAATTTCAAAAATCCACTTTGATAGTTTGGTATTTAAGGGATATTATGGAGTCTTGGAAGGGAGATTAAGAGCAAGATGATGGTAAGATATTCCCATTATACATTGATTTCTTTCCTTCTCCTTTCCTTTTTATGATTTTTGTATTTTTATATATTTTAATATCTCTTTGAATGTTAAATTTGAGTGTCCAAATTCTTGATCATACGCCAACTATACAACATAGATCCACTAGCCAGTTATAAAACCAAGAGGGCAAGCCCTTTATTCATTTTCATAGAATCACTAAAAATGCTATAGATACTTGTTAAACATTATAGAATAAATTTAAAAAATATAAGGCTAAAAGCATTATTGATATTATACATCCCACACCATAGCCTACAAGGGCTCCCCAATAGGGTCACATACATAGAAAATACAGGCATTCTAGAAGTAATCATTTTACTATTCAGGTTTTTTTTTAAATGCATATAGACAGCATGTGGGAATAGATGAGGACACAAAGCCAAATATATGTACACTTGTATTCCTTCAGCATATATTACATGATCAGGATGAATTATAGAACTTTGTATATTACCAAGATTCCATACGCCACATCACAGTACCAATTGCATGTGGTCCCAAAGTGGTGGATACACTACTCTTTATTATAAACACAAAAAATTAGATAAAATCTACATTTTTTCAAAGATGGTTACACAAAATCAAAGCTACAGTGGACTAGTCACAATAATGTCTCACATTCAAATTTGAGTATAACACAACCCATATTCTCCATAATGGTATTGATGAAAATTGTATATTAAAAAATGAGACAAAGAGTTTACATCTGGTCTATCCCAAAATTTCACATGAGGCCTCTTACACATTAGATAAACATGACATACGAATGCATAAGATTCAGAATAATTCTAAATATAAGGCTACATTTATAAATCATGAATGGTATGATAACCACAATGATGATGATCTATGGGAGTTTAGCAAGATTCAGTATCCAAAATTCAAATATCTTCTACCAAATCCACCTTTTAATTACCCACATTCCTTGGGTGTGTTGTTTGATTTCTATATCATCATATTCTCCACATATGTCAAAAAAATAAAATATTTTATTAAACAAAATCAAAACTAGGACATATGCATGTTTATGTTTAGTTTATTTATAGTACTTAATTTGTGCATAGTTATTCAGTATCATATATGATTCACAAGTGTAAATGAGTGAGTGTAGAGCATACAAGTTACCATTCTAAAACACATTTTTAGGATATTTCATTATCTCAAACCCAGAAACTATATCTAGATAATAACCCCCTACTCAAAAAGTAGTGCACCCTATTATTGTCTCAGTGATCATAGGTTATAATTTCTCATATCCATACCACACATAAGCCTTCTACAACTTGTATATACATCAATGATCTCATTAGGGTCATCTTATACACAGGTTCATCCTTTTTTGGATATCCCTTATTATTCACAACTTAGTTATTTACATGGCATAACTTATTTCAATATTAATCACTTACTAACACATTGATATCTTACTAACTACCTAAGTTACTAAATATATTAGTGCTATGAATTATTCATGTGGATCAATCACATGTATTAATGCATGTTTTTCATTTTTACTTTAATGATTCATGTCTTATGTGTATTCTCTATTTGGCTTGTGGACATTTGAAAATGTCCTTATGTGTGGCTCTAAGCCTTCATTATATGTTTCTATGTGTGAAAGTGACATTTGAGCATGTCCCTTGTATGTGGCCCCTTGTCCTTTAATTGTGTGGTTTATTTATTTTGCATGTACTCTTTATTTATATGCATCATGGTCATGACACTTATTTGTAATTTTTGCTCATTTTTTAATGTTATGATGGGAATCATGCATCCTCCCATCCCTTTTGATGCCATGAAGGATATCATGCATCCCTCCCAGGTTTCTCTATTTTAGATTTGCATACTCAGTTTAGATCACTTATCTATGCTATTCATTGCTAACATCTATCTTGATAATGTCACTATGTATGTTTGTTCCTACATGCATCTCACATTATTATTTTGCTCAATTTAATAAATAATGATGCCATGATCCTCTATGTTATCATTTCAAATTTACATTTTTTACATAGCATATATTGCAAAAAAATATATTTTGAGTTAAGTTATTATGCATGTTCAACAACTCACCTCAAAAGAGGGGGCATACATAGTGGCTTGTCTTAGAGATGAAGCCCATATCAGTAGTACATAGATATAATTCTACAAACCTCACATAGTGGATCATAAAACATACTCAAAAAGTAAAAAGATATTAGTTTAGGATAATAACACCCTATTTGGATAGTAGAGAACCCAATTGTTGTCTTATTTCCCCACTATTATCCAAATACCTAGAAAATAATCAATCTTAGAAGTTCTCATAATCTCAAGCAGTACATGGTAGTATGTAATAGGTACACACTTTTAGGTTATATAAAATACTCATGTTTTATCTCAATTTGGGGGCATCATGTTTTTTGTGTGTTTCAAGTTAAAATGTAGGTTGTTACTCAAAATATCCATAATTATTACTTGGTCTCATAATTCATATACACTAGATATCATATTGGGTGCATAGCATGGCAAATGACCTCTTTCTTGCTTATTTTTGCACCAGTTTCATAGATGGAATGGTAATGCATGTCATTCTCCATGATGTATACACTAGAGCTAGATTATACTAACTTCTTTTGCCAGTTTTGCACAAGTTTTACACCATTTTTTACACCAAAATTGAACCTTATTCCATCTACAACATGTTGACACAGTGGATCGCACCCTTGACAGGAGGATGATCTCCTATCTTCCATGCATCACAATGCAAACTCCTCTCTTGCCTGTCAGTCTGGAAAAACTTAGAGGAGAGTCTCTAGATAAAGGCTAGCTCCCTTTGATGCATCTGAGTTATTCCAGTATGTTTTTAATACATATATATATATATATATATATATATATAATGGGGGGTTGAAAAGAGAGAAGGATTACTGAAAAATAGAACCTAACCTAAGAGGGTGATGCACCAAACAAGTTTGATCTACTCATACTCACACTCTGAACCATAAGAACACATACATGCACTTTATTTGATCAAAGGGCCAGATTAAAGGGAGCTTAATAGTGAGGCTTTAATGGAAACACACAGAAAATGAACTTACCATAGGCACTATAGGAAAAGCACACTATCTAGTAACCTTCTTCTGCCTCTACACTCTAGATACAACTCTTCTTGTTACCTACAGAAATGGTGCCTTGTCTATACCAGGCATGTTGGTATCAAGCTTGTGAGAGCATCAAGAAAGAAATGACTAAACATAAGTTTAACACTCAGACACACTCAAAGATATATCTAACCAGGATAGAGGTAAAAAATGTGTATTTTATTGATTCCAGGTGAAAATTGGTAGGGCTTCACCTTACAACATGAGAGATCCCTTTCTCAAAATGAGAATTTTTCAATATATAGAGGAAGAAAGAGGCCTTTTGGCACCCTTTTACAAATGGCCCATGTGCATTTTGAGCATTGGGAAGAGGAAGCTACTTGATAGATAATGTTGTGTCAGCTCCTATTTTGATTTTAGGCATTTAAGATATATTAAATGCCATATGTGAAATTATGGGCTGCACCATTTGTATACAAACAAGACCGCTCCTTTAAGTCATTCACGTTATTTGTCTACTCATCAATGCAAAGTGAAGAAAAATGGGTTACATTGTTCACTGTTTGTGCCCCTCAATGACCACTTGGTAGATATTGTGTCAACCACTAGAGTAACTCCTTGAGTTGACACCTTCCTTTGCCACTATGACTATTTTGTTTGTTTCTGCACTTGGCTCTTTTGCCTCTTCCTGGCTTTGTCTTTTTTGGTTCCTTCATCCTTCGGGGGCTATCTTTTGTTAATTCTTCATCTCTTTTGACTCCCTCCTTGATGATTTCTTCCTTCTGGCTTTAATCCTTTGAATTCCTTTAGGTTCACACCTTTTATTTAAAGATGAACGGTTATTTCATTGCCGTAAAGTTGACGTTTGTGTGCCCATCACCATTTGGTCGATTCCTTCGGCCTTTTCTTTGATCCCTTTGAAAGTGTTCCCTACCCTTCACAAGGGAACTTGTCCTTTGGGCTTTGGGAGACTCCCTTTAACATTCTTATTGGACTGACCGATTGAACCAAAAATTGGTTCAATGGTTCAATACTGTGTTTTGCTCATTCATTTGACCACTTAAACTAATCGCTTGAACCAACCGCTTGAACCAATAATGGTTCAATAGTTCAACGGTTCAATATTTCCAAGTTTGAAGCAATTAAACCAATCGCTTGAACCAACAATGGTTCAACAGTTTAACGATTCAATAGTTCAATATTTCCAAGTTCAAAGTGATTGAACCAAGTGCTTGAACCAATCGCTTAAACCAATTGCTTGAACCAATCGCTTGAACCAACAATGGTTCAATGGTTCAATATTTCCAAGTTCAAAGCAATTGAACCAAGCACTTAAACTAATCGCTTGAACCAACCACTTGAACTAATCGCTTGAACCAACCGCTTGAACCAGCAATGGTTCAATAGTTCAATGGTTCAATATTTCCAAGTTCAAAGTGATTGAACCAAATGACAGTTTAAAGTTCCAAGTTCAAAGTTCATGTTGTTGAACTAGTTCATTCTCTTGTTGAAAGACTTGTGCAAACCAGAAATTAAACTGGCTCAGAACAACAGGGGAAGGAGACCAATTTTTCCCTGCAGGGCCAAAATGGTCAACACAACAATTGGTTACCCTTTTTTACTGAAATAATCTATTAGAATTTAAGGATTCCAAGCTACTTCACCACTTTAGGTATGCAATGATTGAGTTAAACACACCTTTATTTCTTAAGTACACTTTCTTGTCGATGAGGATTGGGTCATGCATAGTCCAATCTAATATTTTCAACACAAATAAAACCTCCACGGATCTTATCCTCTATTATCACTAATTTTACACATGTTTTTTCACCAAGAAAACACAATGGTTTACATATAAAATCAAGTTTATTCATTCCTTGTTATTATATCTTAATTTTGTTGTCTTTACTTATAAATATTCTTCTTAAGCATTGATTTTATGTATTTTTCATTACAGGTTCATGTGAAACATAGTTCAATGTTGTGGCTTACATTCAAGGCTACACTTCATATCTAAGTTTAGGTACACACTTTTCCTTATGCTCTAGTAATTTCACTTTTTTGTATTACTAGAATAAAAGGGGGGAAAATGTAGATAAATAAGTTAATATTTAATCTAAAATAATACACTTATGACCACTCTTTTGACACACTTAGCTCATGCATTATACTATGGCCTTTTGACCATTTTCCTTCACTTTATGCATGATGGCCCATTCCTCTAAGCAACCTAAATAACTTCATAATGTCCCTAATTTATGACAACCAGTCCATGCTCACACTCAGGTTGTCCCTAGTACATAGAGCAACTATTTGTGTCCCTTAGATAATAGTACTCCCTAATATTGTCCACATTTTCTAACAGTACCCTCCTACTAAATAATGACTAGTTTCTAAAATTTAAAAGTTTGTAAAGGGTTGGCCCACAACTTTAGAAATCCCTATTTGAAGGAATTCTAAAAATACCACTATAAAGCCACATTTCAAACCATTTTGCACATAAGAGACTTTCACACTAAAAATCACCAGAATTATAATTACACATTAAGATCAAATTCCCTATTTCTCATAGCTCTAATTACATACAGCCCTAGTAGCCCTGAGATAAATTCTAAAAACACCTCCAAAGTCACAAGTTATAGTTGAAGCACTTAATCACACCAGTATTCCACTAGAATTTAGAATTTTGCACTAGTATTTCACACACACCATTGTAGCATGGGATAGCTACATGGATTTTGATCCCTCTTTGATTTAGCATAGGGGTGTTAAGGTTAATCACAACTTCAATTACCTAACCCCATTTTATTTTATGATTACATTCATCTTCCTATGTCATTGAACTAGGGTTTCAAGTGAAGAAAGAGTCACATAGTTATATATGCATCAAATCAAAAGCTTTTGCATAGTTTATAGAACACATGGGTGAAGGTAAACATAACCTCAAATTTAATAGCTCTGATACATTCAAATAAGTCCATCCTATTTGGACAATAGCATCCCCCACTACTATTTAGTTTCATCGATAGTGTCCTAGAACCCTGCCAACTGTTGTTCTAAGTCTACACTCAACTAACATAGTCTCCTTGAAATCTCAGATCTATAAATAGTCTACATCTCAATATTTTAGCTAAGTTTATATTTCTCCTTTGTATTTTCCATATTTAATATGGTTACATATTTATCAAGTTCCAAATTAGTTTGTATCATTTATTACATATTTATAGCATTCTAATTTTACACAATAGTTTGTCATATCTAATTAAATACTTCCTTGGTTTGCCAAATTTTGATAAACCATATATTAACTTAATTATAGCACAATATCCATGCACACATCAACATGACTTTATTTTAAGACAACATACGCAAATTGTGTTTACCTCAAACAAATCATTGTCTTGTGGAGTTGTATTAACAATTCCTCCTCCTTCTCCTATGTTTTTTCTACTTCCACTACTATCTCAATGAATTAATGACTCTCCCTATACATATAATGTAAAAAATGGTTTTTAAATATTTACAAAATATAAAAAAATAAAATGAATATTAAGTCACTTTTCAAAATTTCATAGGGAATTATCATTACATACAAACTCGTGTGATGTAATTATACTTGTTGATCTATAATTTTTTATGGGAGACGAACCCATATAAGTTGAATAAGAGAATTGTAAAAACATTGAAGAAGGGATATGTACAGATGATGTATGATAAGTGCGTGAGGATTAAATATTATCTATTAATTAGAATAAATAAAATATAAATAATCTAGAGCTTATAGTAGAATGATTTATAGCCTACTGTCTAGACTAAATATATCGATGGATTATAAATTAATTTATATGCACCATGTTTAAAAATGTATTTATTTACAACTAAATTAATAGATTAAAAAATTGATGATTGAAATTGAGTAACAAAACTTATACTACCCTCCACCAAAGTCAATATGTTTCACCTTTTTCTCTTCGAAATGACTTTAAAAATTCTTGTTCTCCACAAAAATCACTTCATTTCCACCACTCCACTTGAAAATGAAAACATATGTTGAAATGATTTTGAGATGTATATAGAAAAAACCCCAACTTCAAATGGGAAAAAAATGGTGATGCCACTACTACATGAAGTGCAATTAGTGCCACAAAGTGGGTCAATTTTTTGATGTTATGAGGAAAAAAATGCTTTAATCATTTAAAATTATGACTCAAATCTAGCATAAACATAGTGAAAATTTATGACGTAAAAGTGACATAAATTTTGTCTCTTTTATGTCAAAAATTCCCATTAAGTTGTTGGCACTCAAACCCAAATCAAAATTATGTCATATTTCAAATCCAATGTTCAATTCGAGGTTTCAAACTCAAGTGGTCAAAGTGAATAAACACACTAGAGGAGAAAATTTATTTTCATTTCAAATTTAAATTTTTTATTGTGTTGAGTGCAGTGGAGACAATTAGAATGACATAAAATATTTGCAATAGAGAACATAGTAGATTTTAGATTGCTCATGAAGATTATGCATTTCTTTTTTAGGTAAATATTTTCTCTCAACATAGTATTATTCCTTTTCCATTCAATTACATCACTAACAGTTCTTATAAATGTACCTAGGGCATTGGGAAAGAGCATATAGATGATATGATTGTCATATTTTATATAATATTATTGGATATAGTCATTTAAGTTATAATATGTCTTTATAGAAATATATCTTCTTATGACTCTAAGAATTTCTAACTATGTCATTAATAGGAAGGTGACATTCCTATGGCTCAACGATTAATGACCATGGGTGTTGGTGCATCCATTTTGTTTCTAGAAAGTAGTTATTTTTTAATGTAGACTATGATCATATGAATATATTTATTGGGTTAAACCTCATTGTTATTCGCATTCATATAGTTAGGTTTGGATCTATGTGAACCTCCAGCCTAAGACTTTATTTTCTAGTTTAATACCTAACAATAAGTAGCTTCATATTATAAGAGAAATAGTGTTTCAATGATCCATGTGTGAGTGTTTCTAGATGTAATAATGTGAGTTCTTTTGGATCAATGATTCGGGTCACACTCTATCAACCATCATCAAGATGAGAATGAGAACTTCATCTTATTTTCAATAAGGATGACTTGTATAAATTTATTTTTGCATGATTGCTTGCAATTTAATTAGATGGAGGGACATTGAAGTTCAAGTATGGTTGCACTTGATCCTTCACCATATCTCTTACGTCTCTTCCATTTTCCATAACCATGCAATGCTAATTTCATCCATTGCCAAATCTCAATCTCAAACTCACAACATTATGCAAGATTTTTCATCTTATTATAACCTTATGAAAAGGTGGTAAACTTGGAGGAAGTAATGTTGGTGAGGTTTTAAAGGATATGAATGAGTTGTGTTCAATGACTTTTCTCATGAATTTTGTTTATATTCAATTTTTAAATAAATTTTAAAATGATGTAAATATCACATAAAACTCATGCAAAAAATATTATTATTTATTTAGTTTTATTTTTTTTGTTAGATAAAGGGTTATAAGATCCCTTGCCCATTTTATTAATCGAAAAAAATAGATTACAATTCCTGTAACAATAGGGAATCTAAAGATAACCACCAGATATAAAAAAAGATACCCCACCAGAATAACAGATAAACAAAACAACAAAAATACCACCAAAACCCCACTACCAGTGCCAAAACTACCAAACTAACACCTATGAACTACTGACCAACCCCAACAATGACCACCTTAACACCACCATCCTGACCATGTCCTCAGCATCATTCATCACCATAGCCTCCATTCCTAAATAACTAATTGTTGTATTATTTTTTTTCCACCTCTAGACCCTTCACCCAAGGAAATTTCCATCTACATTTCTCCCTAACACCTTGGTTTATAATTAACTTCCCTCTAAGTCTTTGGGTCACTTACATGCATGCAAGTCTAGCTTGCATATGAGTCGATACTACTCTAAACCTACTAACTGGCCCCTCATCCTTGCAATTTGGAGCCAATGATGGCATTGGATTTGTCTTACCATAGAGATATGAGAGAATTTTCATCATTGATAATAGACTTGGAGAAAATTGCCCCTAGAAGGCCACCACCATAGATGCCAGAGGAGATTGTAATGCACCAATGTCTAATAATGACACCTTAAATCTAGAAGGACCTAGGTTTTGCATAAATTTTGTAGCTCCTCAATGTGAGTGAGGAGATTATCATAATATTCATCCAAATCATGAAAATCTTTGAAAGGGGTCAATCCAAAAAAGGCCAAACCTAGAAATACCCTTAGACCTTGCACTTTTAGCTAGTGGCTTCTAAACCCACCCTAAATCCTACCTGAATCAATCTTCATAAGACCTCCACCATTAGAATTTTATCCTTAGATGATATAAGGAAATACCCCATAAAATTTGAAGAAACTATGGAATTTACCTTCACTTAGTTTGAAGTTTCCAAAAATATAAAGCCCACTACCTCCTTAATTGCCTATAATATATTGCTAGTCTACATAATGACGATGTGTTTTATCTTGGCATCATAGATGTAGCCCTCAAAGGCTATCTCAATATTTACCATGAAGGCATGTAATGGAGGATCACTTAAATCCATTTGAAGCATTTGGTCTATGTTAATAAACTAACTCCCACCTTTCTGCAAAGGTTGAAACACTTGTGAATGGGTCCCTCCTGAGCTCAAATAACCACACCAATAACATGGCATAATGAATTCCTTGAAATTAATTTAGAAAGGGACATCTCCCATAATGACACCTCCCATAAGTCATTATAAACTGTTAAGCCATATAATCACACACTTGCCATTAAAGGGCTGCCATAACATCCCAATCCTCCCAATGATTTCCTAATTAAAACTAGAGTTTGATCAATGCCTTTGTTAGTTAATTCATATGCCACTTGGTTGGCCTTGTGAAACCAATGAATATCCTCCCATTTCAAGAATGCAGTAAGATATTCCCATTCCCTACATAAGATATTTTATAAATTCCATGATCTCACTTTCCCTTTTCATAATGCCTAAATAATTACCATAGAGTCCCCTTGTATAATAATTTAATCAATCCCACACTAACAGGAAAGATCAAGCCCTAGAACCAAATATTGAGCCTCTTCTTCATTGATTAAACCATCCACGAGTTTATTATATGTTTCTATAATGAGTGAGCCATCACAATCCCTAATAAAGCAACCAGCTCCCAACATGCTAGGATTCCCTCTATGAACCCCATTAAAGTTAATTTTGAATCTACGTACAGGAGGTGGATTCTAATCAATATTCCCAACCCACTTAATAGATTCTTTCAATATGTCTAATCCATTAATGGAGGGGGGCCTTTAACCACTTCCAAGAAGAAATAATTTATGAATCCCAAGAAAGAGCTCACCTCTAAAACGCTTGGCATATGAAGAGCCTATGATCAAGGAATCCAAGAAGGGTGGTTAGATCATGTGTTAGAACAAGTAAGAAAAATTGAATAAAAACACACTAACATGCATAACACTTACTTCCCTAAATGCTCCAAGTGATGTGTTTGTTTGGCTTGCTCAACTTATGTTGTAGAAGTCTTTGGCAAATGGAGTTGTGTGGCTCCTTCTCTCCTTGGCACCATTGTTTGTCTCATGCTTGATTGATGTATCTTAATGGCTTGGCTTGTGATTTTAGCATTATAACACTATTTTCATGTAATCTTGTTCTAAAACTAGCATTATAACTTTACTATGCTCAAGCTCTCTTAAGAAAGAAGTCTAGACTTATATTTATAGGTTTAGAAACTAAACCCAACCCAAGGTGAGTTAGAGTGTAGTTAGAGATTAGAATGGGTTCAAACCTAACCTTAGTGAATTAATTAATCCTAGTAGAGTTAAAAGGTGTCAAATGGTCATGATTAGCAATGAATAGGCATGTTGAGATATTTTAGGATATTTGACAACTCAAAAAAAAGTAATTATAAATTCCTAGGATATTATTTGATTTTTGAATTTATTTTTTAGTAGTTCATTAATTACTCATGGATAATTCAATTTAGGCTTTTGGTTAGGTTTGGCATTTTAATTAATTCTATTTAGGCATGTTTGCAAGATTTGAATTAATTATATGTGTGAATTTGCCCTATTTAATTGGTTTATAGGCCAAATTACATATTATGAAGCCAAATTTGAGATGTTTAGTGATTCTTAGGGTTAATTTACAAAGGTTGGTAAGAATCAGTCTAAAGTCTAGTATGAAGCCATTGGTGGTTAATTTTAGGTGTTTACAGTTTACCCTTGTTTGGGAAGATGTTGCAAGTTGTAAGCATAGTAATGTCTTCTCAAATATTAAAAAAGGTCTTGTATGCTTACGACTTCAATGGTAATGGATGAACTATAGGTGATTCATCAAGGGATTCGTTAGTAAAGGGGTCAGCAAATGTTCCCTCAAAAAAATGAAATGAGTGGACTAAATAGATGAAAATGATGGGGTGAAAGGGACTGATTTGCCCATAGGTGGTTATAATTAGTGGTATATGGAGCTACCCCAGTTAGGGCAGACAAATAGGATGATTTTTCCATAGGTGATTATAATCATCAACATAAGTGGGATAAAAAAGGTGATGATTTACCCAAAAGGTAGTTATAATCATTGAAAAAGGCTTAGGGTAACAAGAGACTAATTTGCACAAAAGCAGTTATAATTAGTTAAAGGGAAAACAATGATTTGCCCATAAGTGGTTATAATCATTGGTAGAATAAAAACATACCCCATTTGGTAAAAATAAAGTGAATGATTTTCCCAAAGGTGGTTATAATCATTAACCCTCAAATCAATAGAAATGCAATGATTTGCCCAAAGGTGGTTATAATCACTAAAAATGCAAGTGGGATGGTATACAATGATTTACCCAAAGGCAATTATAAGCATTATACCCTGATTATGGTAAATAAGTGGGATAATATATAATGATTTACCTAGAGGTGGTTATAATCATTAGTATCATGATAGTGGTAAACATGATGATGGAAGATGATGGTAAATCGGTATAGAGGAGAAAGATGAATTAGGCAACCTGCTAGTAGGGAGATGCTCATCCAAATCAGCATGGAGGAATAATTACTTTTTTGGGGATATGATTTAGATTGGAAAGAGAATGTTTCTAGTATTGATGCCAAGGAGATATCATTATTTTATTTCTTGTGTAGACTCTCTGAAGCTAATTTTTTTTACAGCATGTGACGGTGGGCATCATGATAAAACACCATGAGGACTTTGCCAAAATATGCAAAGGACTGACTCCTAATCCAATAAATAATTGAAAATAATGCACCCATGATAAAAACCATGATGACAATATTGATGTATGAATATGGATGGACTCAAGAATAATGCACAAGGAATCACCTAATGAAGGCATATAGACTAAATCGAGCCACAACAAGAAAGCAAACAAATAAGCAAATAAACAAACAAGACACCAAAGAAAAAAATAAAACAAAATAAAGAGAAGCAAACAAATAATGGTTAATCATAATGTTAGTACAAACAACATGACATGAATAAGATGATGAATATTGCCCCTAGAAAATAGGCAACAACTTAACAAATAAGCAAAATGGGGGAATAGAAGAAAAAGAAGGAGGTGGCCAAGCTATCACCATATGCACTAGGGAAGTGGATGTTGCCTACATCATTCCATAGACATAATATCCAACAAAACTTTAGACCAAATGTATTTCTCCTAGGAAATGGGATAGAATAAAAATGATGAGAAATAAAACATGATGGATGTTATAAAAGAATGTGGGAATGAACTCGTAAAATGGTGAGAGCATGGGATGAAAGGCCAAAAAGGATGGGGGAAATAAATGACAAGTGGTTTCTTGTGACTTAGTGAGGGTTCCAAAAATTCTTAAGACAAAGAAGTGGTCAATGTTTTTGGTTTTTCTAAAGTGATTTTACAAGTTTTTTGAGAAATTTTGGAGTATCTCAACTCAATCGAGAATGATGAGACACTAAATGATCTAAGATCATAAAATAGAAAGAGCATTCAAAGTTAAAATTGCTAACAAAATGGTAAGAGTGTGGAAAAGGGTGACTGAGCTGACCTCAACAAGTATCAAGCACTACCCACATAGTCCTAGGATTAGACCTCAAGTCACTATAGTTTTGCCTTACAGTGGAGGAATCAGACTAGCATAATAACTAATTCAAACAAAGAAGGCAAATTGGGTGCATCAAATGATAATAAATAAGTGTTTCCCTTAGTTTACACATAGGTGATTATAACTAGGAAACAATGGCATAATTTAATGATACTAATTTGCCCATAGGTTATTATAATTAGTAGCAATATGGTGAGGCATTGATTTGCCCATAGGTGGTTATAATCAAGCCCATAAAATTTATAAAGAATGGAATGATAAATGAAGGATGCAATTGCCAAAACCTCTATCATACTACTCCAAAATATGGCCTCTATTTGGAATGCTTGAAACAACTATTGAAATTGATCTAAATCTTCATGCTAAAAGTAGAACCACGGTCAAACAGGCTAGGTAAGAAGGGTCAAAATAACTTGGTCGATAGAAAAGTTATGGTAGAATGGAATGGTGGAATGGTAAAGTGATATAACGATAGAATGATATGGTATAAAGAATAAAGTCAATAATATGGTATAACTTGAAACGGTCCTCATAGATAATACACCAGGTCATTTTAAGCATAGTAATGCTTGAGGTGTATAATTTTCATCAGCTCATCAAGTTCATCCCCATCTGGTGTGGTAAGCATGTATGCTTCAGCACCATAGTCTACAAAAATGATGAAAGGACCTACCTAGTTGGGTTTGAACTTGTCTTTATGTTTATTCTCGGTCATGGTATTGCTTTGGTTTTATTTGATAACAAGATCACCAAGCTCAAATTATCTATGTTTCATGCATTAATTGTAGTGGTCATGGAGTCAATTCTTGTATGCTTGAATATTATTTACTATGGCCATATGTTTATCATCAAATAACTCTAGCTCTTGCAGGTGAGCTACTCGATAGTCTTCATCATCTAAGATATGCTTCAAAGAGATGTGTAATGAAGGTAACTCAACCTCAATGGGAAGAATAGCATTAGTTCCATAAACAAATAAGTGTGGAGTGGCCCCTATGGGAGTGTGGTGATTGGTATAGTATGCCCAAAGAGCATAGAATATTTGAAGATGTCAATCATGTCCAGCATAATTGATAATATTTTTAAGAATTTTGATAATGGTTTTGTTAGATGCTTATGCCTAGTTGTTACCTTAAGGGTAATATACCATGGAAAAATGTTGAGTAATCTTGTACTCGACACATAATGTTCAAAATCCTTATTATTGAATGATTTACCATTATCAAATATAATTTTGAAAGGTATACCATAATGTTAAATGAGATGGTTAAAGATGAATTTGGAAATTTGCTTTCCAGTCAAGTGAGGGGTATAGCTTTAACCCACTTAATGAATTATTTGGTGGTGGTAAGTATATGTTTATGGCCTTTGGATGAGGTGGGGTTTATCTATCCAATGCGATCGAGGCCCTATATAGTAAATGGCCATAGTATTAACATTGGTTTTAGAGTCTTGGCTGGGGCATGAAATAGATTGGTATGTCATTGACATTTATCACATCTTTTTACATATGTAGTTGCATTTGCATCCATCATTAGCCAATAATACCTAGTACGTACGAGATTTTTAGATAGGATGGCCTCATTGGTGTGGGCTCCATATATTCCTTCATGAACTTATCATAATGTTAATATAGAGTCTATCGAAGTTAAACAATGAAGCAAAGTTCCATCAAAATTGTGGTAGTATAGGGTTGGTTCAAGTAAGGTATAACATACAACATTATAGACAAAGTCTTTAAATTATTTGTAGGATAATTCTGGTGGCACAATTTGGTCTTGAAGATAGGGATATAGGTCTGAATACCAAGTAGATATAGTACCAACAATATCACATATCATTACTATAGTTAAAGGTTCATGAGCTGATATTAGTAGATTTTCAATGAGAAACTGGGATTCTTTGGTTGTATCTATTTTTTGAATCAAATATCCAATAGTATCCATGGCATCTATTATCCTATTATTATCCTTTGGTATATGTTTAAATTGCATATTGATAATTTGTTCCTTGATAGTGTCGACCATGGCCTTGTATAGAACTAGCTTGTCATCTTCAGTCTAAAAATGATCTATAACCTGATTGATGATTAATTGAGAATCACTGTAAACCTTTAGATGTTGTATGTTCTATTATACTACCTATCAAATCCTTGTAATGAGTGATTCATATTTTTCCATGTTATCGATACAAGGAAAGATGATCCTAAATGACTTAGGGATTGGATCCCCTTGTAGAGTAATAAATAAAAGGCCTACCCCTGATCCATATGTTATGAATGATCCATCAAAATATAACTTATAATGTTGTTATCAATAGGTGTTTTAATGATGTTCATGATGGATTCATTGAGAAATGAGAATGTTAGCAGTTTTGTATCTATAAGTGGTGCTTTAACAAGCTGATCTATAATAACTTGTCCCTTGATGGCTTTTTGGTTCACATATTCTATCTCAAACTCACTGAGAAGCATGATCCATTTGGCCATGTGACACTATAAAGCTATTTTGGATAGTAGATACTTGAGTGTATCTTATTTTGAAATGACCATGGTATTATTGTTTAGCATGTAATGTCATAGTTTTTGAGATATGAAGACCATAGCTAAATAGGCTTTTTTAGTGGGCATATAATTGTGCTCATATGCAATGAGTTTATGACTTAGATATTACGTGGCATTTTCTTTCACATTATCATCATGTTGAGCTAAAAGTGCCCCTAGGGCTTTATCTATGGCTGACAGATATAGAAGGAATGGTTTTCCTAATATAGGAGGCAATAAAATTAGTGGATTTACAAGATAGTCCTTTAGCTGTTGAAAAGCTTTCTGAAAATCATCATCCCAAATAAATGTGACACATTTTTTCAACAAATGTGTAAATGGATGGCACTTTTAGCCAACTGAGATATGAAGCATCTGATGGATTCTATCTTACCCTTTAAACTATATAGTTGTTTCAAATTGGTCAATGGTGGCATGTTTTTTATGGCTTGTATTTTAGCTAAATCAACTTCAATACCCCTATAAGACATAATGAATCCAAGAAATTTTACTAAATTAACTCTAAAAACACATTTCTTAGCGTTGAGCCAAACTTTATATTCACGTAGATGTTCAAATATCCTTCTCAGTGTTGTTGGATGATCAACCCTGGTATTTGATTTACCTAGTATGTCATTGATGTAGTATTCAATAATGTCATGCATCGTATTATGAAATATGACTATCATGTATCTTTTATAGGTGGCCCATGCATCCTGAAGACCAAATGGCATACCCTGATAGCATAATGTTCCCCATGAAGTGGTGAACACTATTTTGTGTTGGTCTTCTGGTTCTATTTAAATTTGGTTGTATCTTGAGAATTCATCCATCAGTGAAAGCATCTCATAACCCATTATAGAGTTGAATATCATGTCAATATTTGGAAGAGGAAAGCCATCTTTGAGGTAGACTTTGTTTATGTCCCTAAAATTAGTGCAGATTCTGATTCTTTTTGACTTTTTGTTAACTGGCACAACATTGGAAATCCATTTTGAGTAGTTGATTAGCCTAATACATCTCACTCAAAAGAGTTTTTCTAAATCTTTATTGACTAATAAAACAATTTAAGGATGCATCTTACATAGTTTTTGTTTCACAGGTTTAGCATTGGATGTACCACAAGGTGGTGAATAACCAAGGTGGGGTTTAAACGTATCATGTCAAAATAAGCCCATATAAATATATCAACAAATTCCCTCAAAAAGGTTTGTAAGGACTTCATGTTCCTTCTTATTTAGGGATACACCTAAATTGATTCATTTTGGGTCATCTAGAGTCTCTATGTTTACCTCTATTGTGTCTTCCACTAGAAGGGTCGAACTATCTTCAAGAATAGTGGGCAAAGATTTGAATTATTTTACAATAGTAGAGTCCTCTATTGGGACTGGTTCTTTGAGTTCTCTTAGACATGATGAATCAAAATCCCCTAGTGGTAGGGATGGCCATGTAATAAATAGTATTAGGAACTCTTGAATGATGTGATCAAATGATTATTGTTCTTCAAGACTGAACACAAACCCATAGGCAAGTTCATCATTGGTGGTATCCTAGATGATTTGATCAAAATCCTATTGGTATTCAAGACTAAACTCAGAACCATAGACAATTATGTTGTTATTGATCTCTTGGTCTATGTTTGAAGAAGGTTGAACATCCCCATCTAATGGTACCTAAAATAGGGTTTCACCACTAGACTAGCTTTTATCTTTACTCTTTCCCTAGTCCAAAAGCACCTCAAATAGGTTTTCAATTTGGAACCTCAATGTTTTATTTAATTTTTTTTGGCTAAGGGTGTTCACCCACTCTCCAAAATAGACTTCAGGATCCAACTTGATTTAAAACCCTTTTTTGTGGTCTCCGAATGGAAAATTGTCCCTAAGGCCTAAAAAATTGCAAAAGGCTTCATCATTTTGGAACTTGCCAACTGGCACATTGGATTCTTGTTGGCTCCAGTCTATTAGTTGAGGATAATATAATGGGAGTGGATTATGGTGAATAATAGGTCAAAGGGTATAAATGGAATTATTGTCAAACACATTGGTATGGGATAAGTCATCGAAAGGCCTATGATTGGACTTTGCTTCACTGTTGATATCATCATCAATAGTCGTTGGCAATATAACTTGAATAAGATATGTGGGGTCACCCCCAAGTGGTTTAAATTCAAGTTCATAGGTTCCTTTGTACCTAGTCATAGAAAATAGATCAAGTGTTCCCTATTGATTTGTCTTGAGGCCTCATCCTTCATAGTCTTAGTTTTCCATGATCTGATTAGGAATGGGATATTTATAACTCTTGTAATAATTGGCCAATTTGTAATTATACAACCATAATTCATCATCTTCAAGAGGGTCATGTTCTTGGCCAAAGGTTGATATGAAAGTGATAGGTGTTGGACTATGTAGATGGCATTTGCCCTTTCTTTGCCATTGCATGAGTGGTTTAGCTTTTGGTCTTCTAAAGTACGTGGGGTTATATAGAAGCTTTATAATGTGAAAGGTTTCGTGGATCAAATATTCTCCTAAGCCATTAGTCGAGATGGTATATTGATTGGACATTTCAAAAGGTGGTATGTAAGAAAGTGAATCAAGGGATCAAGGTCAATGCAGTTGGCCTTTGATGAATCAACAAGTATTTATTTCCTCTTATCCTTCTTGGCCACCAGATTCATGCCAAAATGGTAGTTATAGCTTTTTAACTTGACCTCTAAAATCTCACAATGCTTGTATGGATACAAATCTCTTAAAATAGTAACCTCCATTCTTAAATGGGAGAACTTGATACATTGGTGCAATGTCAATGGGATTACATGAATCCCATGTATCCAAGGTCTAACTAAAAGCAAATTATATGACAAAGCAAGATCTAACACATGGCATAGTGTATTGTGGGTCAAGGGCCCAATGATAATTAGCAAGTTGATGGTGCCTTGTGATTATCTTTCTTCATTATCATGGTATTTTATAGTGATTTTTTTTACTTGGAGATCCACTATAATTTACCCAAGAAGCTTGATGAGCTTTAGAGACATAATATTCATAATTGATCCATTGTCTATGATGACACATTTTAATTTATTATACAATATGTAAAATTTTATGTATAATGGATTTTTATGAAGTGGGCCAAAGGATGACTTATCACTTTGGTTGAAGGTTAATTATTGGCTTGGAGCTAGGTGTCCAATCAAAGCTTGAAATGTGTTTGTAGATATGTCATTAGGAACTTTGGGTTGGCCAAGCAACTTTGTAAAGATGTTTTGTGGATAGTAGATGTACGTAATAAATCCAAAATAGAGATTTATGTAGGCATTTTTTGTAATTATTCCACAATGTCAAACATGTTTTCTAGCACAATGGTAAGTAGCTTATTTCTATCCAAAATAGGTGGTTGTATGATGGGAGAAGTGGCAGATGGTTATGGGCCTAGTATGGTAATCTTTGAGTGCCAAGTTGTGCTTGCACAATTAGGATTAGGTATAGGACCATTGTTGCTAACAAATGATGGTGGATGGGGGCCAGATAGGATAATTCTTGATTACCAATACACTTATGCATGGTCATGGGCTAACGATGAGTTATCAATATAAGGTCTAATAGTGAGAATACCTTCTTGTTGGTTCACATGTATGTTGTCTCAGGTCAAGGAAGGATTACCAAAATGGGTTGGTTGATTAGGAATGATTAGCAATGATCTTGTTTGATCAATACTTGGTCTTGGATTAATGGAAATGGTGTTAAAGTGACCTCCTATAATATGGCCTCTAACCGTGTTATAGTCATGTGCAATTTCATGGTATGTCTATTAGTTATTGGCATCATTCTAGCCTTGGTTCTATACATTGCTTTGATGTTATTGGATATGTTGCTAGTTCTATTTATTCTATTAGTTATGCCTTGGTTGTTGATATTATTGTTGTTATTAATCATTGTTATGTTGGGAAAAGGGATCTGATAGATTCCAAGGTTTTGATTAGATGTGGAAGCTCCATGATCTAATGTGATCTCTCCATTTTCCAACATATTCATGATCACATGTTTAATTTTCACATAATGATGCAAATTATGGGCATTAACCCAATGATACTCATAGAATTCATTTGGCATGTACCAGTTTGGATAGGTATCAACTTCAAGAAATCCCTTTAGAATAAGACATTTAATCAAATTAGTTATCATGAGCTTGAAAAACATAGATTAAAGGGGTTCTCCAAGGTTACTAAAGACATGATGAGTAGGAACATTTCTCCTTGGAGGAGGGTTTTGCAAAGGCATACATTTTTGTGTTTGTTTAACTAGTCTATATTGTTGTACTTGCTATGTTTACTGCATTTATTGAATAGGTTATTGGTTAGGATTTATGTGCATATACGATGTAGGTTGTACAAATGGTGTTTTCAACATTTGTACATGTCTCAAATCTATTAATTCATTCCCTATAACATTCTTATAATGATTGAACTGCTTGTGTTTGTCATAATTATTGACCTGGGTTTACTACAACATTTGCGCTTGGACTAGGTTTTGAGTTTGGCCATTATTCTAGTTTTGATTTTGGTTTTGATTTGATGAGGTTACTTTAATGATCCCTTTGTTAATGAGGGATATTTAGATCAAAAAACCTTTATTAATGATCTCTTTAAAATTGTGTGCACACAACAATTCCATATTGTAAGATATCTTACTATGTAGAATTTTGGTAAACATAATGGCTAGTTGCTTGTCTAGTATACTATGGGTGAATCAGCTTGCAAGGGCTCTCCATTGCTACAAATGTCTTATGAAGCTTTCACCAACTTTCTATTTTACTTGCATCAAATCTACCAATTAAATCTCATGCTTGAGATTGTAAGAGAAGTGTTGCATGAACTTGTCTAAAAGATCATCAAAATTAAAAACTATATTCTTGGGAAACTTTAGGAACCATTCCAATGCTTGCCCTATTAGGCTTCATGGAAACAATAATAAAATGCATATGTCTCTATAGGCCACTGGTTGACATGCAATAAATAATTCCATTAAATGAGTCTTGGGGTCACCTTTCCCCTTGTATTTGTCAAAATTTAGTGGTTCAAACCCTGGAGGAATGGTATTTACAAGTATTACATGTTAAAAGGGTAAGAACACACATCATCCAACTTGAATTTCTTGGTCTATTTCCTAGTTTGAATGAGGGCAATTACATCCTTTGTTTGTTGTAGTTCCTATGTGAGGAAACTAGTGGGATCAGTGGCCTAAGGTGGAAGCTAGGTGGTCAAAATTGGATTACTTTGACTAGGGTATGATGGAGGCATTTGTTGGGGAATGTTGGATGAGTTAAGGAATGGACCAAGAATATACATACACATATTAGGGTGTGATTATTGAAATTACATGTACTACGATGTGATATTCTGGTTAGGATTGCATATGTAGTCTTGATGTTGGGAATATTGTAGTTGGGATGGAGGAATATATGGCCATACTATGCATGTTGAGTTTACATAGGGACATGTTGTCAACTAGGCATACCTATTTGATTGAGAGGAACTTGTGAGCCAAGACCCTATCGTTGAACTTGTGGCATATTTGGCATAAAAGGAAATTATTGCCTTATAGATACTTGAGGAACATTGGAACCTCTTGTTTGTTCGAATTCCTATTGGGAAGTAGATGCATGTTGGGGACTTAACATTTATTTTTTACCAATACTTATACGTTGTTTTGTATATATCATTTGGTTTTGGATCAGCATGTTAGTTTATGACTAAAGAGGTATGTTCACTACTACTTGGTGAGGTATAACATTGGTTTCTCCCTATTAAGGTGGCAATATGTTTTGCCTCTACTATGTGGATACATTAGAAGGTATATGTTATTATGGAATGTTACTTGTTACCTATTGGGGTGGAGTAAAATTCATCACATTTTGTCATGGTATGACACTGGTCATTGGTTGACTACTTAATCCTTGATTTTGTGTGCTTAAAAAAGTAGTTGGTTATAGATTAGAGGTAGTTGGCAAAGTTTGACAAGTATAAACTCCTACTCCTTGAGTTTACGAACCACTCATGGTGTTATTCAAAGGCACTTTTTGTTGTTGACAATTTGTTTGTGCATTAACACTACTTTGATTTAAATTAGATGTTACTTGTGTATTATCCACTATGTTCAACTCATTATTCTATGTAAAATCATAAGACACTTCCTCAATAGTTGGGGTACTAAACATGTTTTCTCTTAAACTATTTTCTGTAACTAAGTCTAAACCCTAATTTTTTTGGCCTATCAAATCAAGTAAGACTCTTATTAAAGGAACTAACTCAATAAGAGGTGCATTTGACATGGTCATATTATTAAAGTTACATGCTAAGTTTTGATATATCTGGTATGTTGTTTGTATTTGAATGAAGTGGTCCTCCATGAAGCCTCTTTATGTGACAAGCATATGAGGATCTTGATATGGCATCAACATAATGGCATTAGGGTTACTAGAAGAGGCATGTTCATTGTTCTTATTTTTAAACATGTAAGGCCCTCTTACTAGACTTGGAAAGTTTTCATGCCCTACCTCTATGGCTCTATTAGGATCAGAGGCTAATGACATTGTAACATAATATGGTTCTTTGTGTACTTATTTTTCAACTAAAGGTATGCTATCCAAATATTGGTTCATCTATTCTTGGTCTTTCTATGTGTATGGAGGCATGTTAACCAAATAATTAGCTAAATGATCTTGACTTTATTCTCCTATTTGAGCATTGCAATACAGATAAGTATCTACCTCTCAAATGACATCATCTTCATAAGGCTCTTGAAAAAAGTCCTCTTGTGTGACAACATTTCCATATCCTATATTATACATGACTCCACTACGTGTATAGTGAGACATGGTCAAATCAATGGAAAATATTTCATGACAAGAGGGGTTAGAGTTATACAAACTCTGAAAAGATATGTTTGAAAAGATAAAAGGTTCAAACTAGGTCTAACTTGGTTAAAAGAATGGATATATATCATAAAGATGGTCTATGCTAAGATTTGGTAAAAATAGTATAACATCAAATGTCTAACATAAAATGTCTCACATAAATAAGGTAAAGTAAAATGAACTAAAAATAAAATGCCATACTCTAGGTCAAAAGATGTTCCAAATAGGTATAAAGTAGGAAAGTTAAAAGTTGCTAGGTCTTTTGGCCAAATGTGGCATTAAAAGCTAGGCTCAAACAAGTCATGTACTAGGAATCTTGTCCAAACTCGGTGTTAAAAATTAGACTTGAAACAAAGGGATGATTTTAATATAATAAACTTGGAACACTTTGGCATCAATTAGGCTCTTAATTCTAGACATGAATGTGATCAAATTGGTATAAGGCACTAAACAAAAATTATTTGAAAATAGACTGATTCTCACAAATAAAGACACAAACAATATAGTTTTCAAATTTTGGGTCAAAAATTAACCTAAGTTATGTAACCCAAAAGATAAAAATCTATGTATCATCCCATGTGAGACGAGGCCTAAATAAAAATCAATTAATGTTTGAATCAAAACTTGTAAAAGTTAATTAAAAACTCAACTTAAGAAATCTTAGGCTTTATTGACCAACAAGCTAGGCAAATTTGAATGGCATAACATTTCTAAATAAAGATCCCATAAGACACATTTGATTGGTTTTAAACAATGGTAAATTGGACACAAGACAAGCCAAGTTTATTGAAATAATTTGAGTAGCATAATAGCATTAGTGTTCTCAAAAGGTGTAACAATGTTTTGTTTCAAATAGTTCTAAGGCTCAAAATTTGAATTGATTTTGGTAGCGTAATGTTACCAATCTCAATCAAATGATACACACAATATTTTTGACATAAAATTCTAAGTTAAAATCACGGTATCAAACAAATGACATAACACCTCCTCAAACAATAGAGTAGTGTAGACAAACAAACTCATTTATGACCTGGTATAATAAACAAATTTTTAGACATAAAACACCAAGCAATAAAAGGAAAAAGACTAAATACAACTAAGTATATTGTCCTAGATCCTATTAAGGTATGGCAAGTGGGGTTGACTAAAACTTACAATTTACGACTGTCTAAATTGATTCCAAGTGTGGCTAACACAAGAGAAGTATCACATCAATTAAGTTCATACCGATTAACTTATCATGCAAGGATATATTCCTTTGCATGATGATTTCATCTTTGGACTGCTTAGCGAAATCCCCTAGTTGACTAGACCTAACTCAAGCCTTCATTATGAAAGGAGAGGTTAGCCGCTCAACACCATTGCTCTCATAGTATATGTACCCTAATTTATATACCCCATCATGGAGCAAGGTTGAAACACTACTAGGAGATGAATCCCCAGGTCAATGCTTTCCTAAAGAAATCATGAAGAGGCAATGACCTCCCCTTCAAAATCCAAATTACATGAAAATAAATGATAAGTGGAAAGACTTTAGGGTTGCTTTTAGATCACCCAAACCATGCAGGATTTGGGGAGAGCCTAAACAACTTTATTTTCACACCTTGGACTAGGCACAAATGTAATGAAAAGGCACTTTTCGTCACCCATATTCCCTATATGGGATGGGGGGAGATCATACATGTGTTATTCATTTTTATAAAATGAATAACGATTGAAGTTAAGTGTTGATTTTAGGCATCAAATTGAAATGTGTGATGAAGTTCTTTACTTGGACCCTTGGATTAGGTGTAAAATCTTGAAAAAATTGCACAAGAAAAATTAAGTGAAACCATCTATGTTCATTTTAATCCCAAAACCCAAATGTTCAATATTATTCTTAATTCATATTTAAACACCAAAAATAAGTGTTCAAGACTTGAACTTTTGTTTTAAGCACCAAGAATGAAATGTTTAAAAACTTAGCCATTCTAATTCCTTTTAAGCACCAAAGATCAAATGTTCAAGATGTAACAAGTTTTTTTTAAACACCAAATTGAATTGTGCAGGACTTAGCTAATTATTTTTAGGTACCCAAAATGAAATGTGCATTAGTCTAAACTTGCAAATTTATGTTTTAATCATGCCTTGGACCTGCAATGATTAGATAGTCTCCTTGTGCTTTGAATCACTTTCAATAGTGAGTAAATAAACTTTGAAAAAGTAGGTCTTAGGTTTTTATTTTAAAAACATAGTGGCCATGGTCAATTAGAAATGATCGATGTCAATTTTAAGGCAACCAATGTCGATCGATCTCAAAAAGAACCGATGATGGCTGTAAAGGACCGATATCGATTGACTAAGACCGATGTGGGTTAACTATAAACCCGAAGTCAAAACCAAAGCTAAGTAAAATATTAGGCTAGTCCAAAAAATAACAAAAACTCTTCGAAACCTACAATACAAGGATTAAATAAAGAGCTAAAGTGCTAATGAAACTAAAAAATCATGAAAGGGAATGATAAAAAAAATCAAAATGCAATATTTTTAAATCATGTTTTACCATGCATATCAATCGATGATGGTCACACAAAACTGAGCTCAATTAGGCAGAATCAATGTTGATTAGGTTTGACCGATGTTGGTTTTTGTGTAGATCCAAGTTAATTCAAGAATTAAAAATATGGTAAAATCAAAGCTAAAACTTTAAATTTGAAGATATTCAAGCATTCATTTGTCAAATTTTAAGTTTCATCTTCATATTCTTTCTATGTGGGGACTTAATGTCCCATCAGGCATGCCATTTGTGATCAAAAAATCCAAGAAGAGTGGTTAGATCATGTGTTAGAACAAGTAAGAAAACTTGAATAAAAATACACTAACATGCATAACACTTACTTGCCTAGATCAAAGGCGTGAGCTTAGCAAACAAACAAAAAATGACAAAGCTCAACTAGAATGCAAAGAACATACAAATTCCTTACCTTCCTTGAATGCTCTAAGTGATGTGTTCATTTTTTTTGCTTGTCTTATGCTCAATAAGTCTTTCGCAAATGAAGTTGTGTGGCTCCTTATCTCCTTGGCACCATTGTTTGGCTCATGCTTGCTTGATGTAGCTTGATGGCTTGACTTGTGATTTTGGCATTATAACACTATTGTCATGCAATCTTATTCTAAGACTAGTATTATAACTTTACTATGCTCAAGCTCTCTTAATGAAGAGGTCTACGCTTGTATTTATAGGTTTAGTAACTAACCCCAACCCAAGGTGAGTCAAAGTGTAGTTAGAGCTTGGAATGGGTTCAAACCTAACTTTAGTGAGTTAATTAAACTCAGTAGAGTTAAAAGGTGTCAAATGGTCATGATTAGCAATGAATAGGCATGTTGAGATATTTTAGGATATTTGACAACTCACAAAAAGGTAATTATAAATTCCTAGGATATTCTTTGATTTTTGAATTTCCTTTTTTATAATTCATTAATTGCTCATGGATAATTCAATTTAGGCTTTGAGTAAGTTTTGCATTTTAATTAATTTTGTTTAGGCATTTTCGCAAGATTTGAAATAATTGTATGTGTGGATTTGCCCTATTTCATTGGTTTATAGGCCAAATTGCATATTATGAAGCCAAATTTGATATGTTTAGTGATTCTTAGGATTAATTTTTAAAATTTGGTAAGAATTAGTCTAAATTTTGGTATGAAGCCATTGGTGGCCAATTTTAGGTGTCTATAGAGCCAACCTTGAACATGGATAGCTCGGCCTTCTTAATAATATCTTTGAAAGAATTAGTTTGGTCTTCAAATATTCTCCCATTACGTTCTTTCCATATGTTCTAGATCAAAATGGATGGGCAGGCTTTCCATAAGAAATATAATATCTCCTTCCCTGATCTCATTGATCAGGTAATGAAAGCCTACTTTAAATCTTCAGGATTAGCCTAATGCCACAACAATTTTTTGCATAGCAACCACCAAGCTTCCCTTATGAAGGTGCATTCAAAGAGTAGATGATTAGCATCTTTTTTCTCAACCTTACACATTACACACATAGATGGGCCTACAAATCCCATCCTTCAAATTCTATCATGAGTGAAGATGTGCCCTTGAACATCCAGCCATGCAAAAGCCTCATATTTTTAAAGAGTCACTTTGTTTCAGCATAGAGCTTTGGTCTATCCATAAGTATAATCCACCTATTCTGCCATTTTGGAACCCAAATTAACTATGTACCACCCTATTTTAACTCCCATCCATTATACATGATCTATTTTGGAATTGATAAATACTTTCCTACTCTATAGAATATTAGACAATTATATTTTATGAATATTGGGGATTTTCACCTTGTCAAGGTCCCTATAAGTCAAAATCAAAAAACCTACCTCCTCCCTATATTCTAGATAATCTCTCACCTTGTCACCCCATAAATGACTCAACACCAATTCTACCTCTCCCAAGTCTCAATTCTCATTGAGAGGCTTGTGCCCATTCCATGAGTTTGCCCAAAAGTCAACCTTCTTCCCATCATTGATCACCCATGAGATATGGTCTTTTATGATAAAATGGATATTCAAAATGAATTTCCATACGTGAGACCCTTTGGGAGGATTTCTTACCTTTAAGATGTTAAAAGCATAAAATTCACCAAAGCATTTATTTTGAAGGATGTGACCATACCCCAAACCAACTTGGCTCCAAAATCAAGATTTTGGGTGTTAATCCTTTTTATGCCAGTCCTACCACTCCCTTGAGGGAGACAAACATTTTCCCATTTAACTAGAGGAGTCTTCTTGGCCTCTTGAATTCCTTTCCAAAAGAAGTTTTTCATAATTCTATTGAGTTCAGACATAATCTTCTTGGGGGGTTGTAGAACTGACATGGTGTAGATAAGCAGTGCACTTAGGACTTATTTTAATAGGTTATCCTACCTGCCAATTAAATACATTTGCCTTTCTAATCTAAGAGCTTATTTTGGAAAGCCTTGATAAGGTTTTCCCATAGGGAAGTTCTTCTTGTGCCTATGAACATAAGAACTTCAAGGTACTTGGTTGGTAACTTGTCAATTTTAAATTTTAAGGTCCTATCAATTACCTCCTACAACATAATGGGAGTATTGAAAAAAAAAATCTTAGACTTGGTTGGATTTGTACACTGACCCTAGACCTTCTCGTAATTGACTAGAATTTGATGGAATGAGGTAGCTTCTTCCAAAGTCGGGAGACCAAATAAAATAGTGCCATTCACAAGTTTTTGACACGTGAAGTTTGTCACACCAATTGTAGCCTTGATTCCTCTAACCTCTCCTTCTCTAGCAGATCCATAAATTTGAGAGGATCCTCATGTAATAAATTAATGAAAATGTATAAAATAACATATTTATTTAATGAAAATGCATAAAATAATAGATTATATTATTAGCAGAAACACTGAAGGGATTATATTGATTGTAGGCCACTTTGAGGGTAAAACCTCCTTTGAGCAAGATCAATATAATAAATTCGTAGATGATTTCATTGGCCTCAACACTTATATACTAAGTCTAATATAATCAATTACTACTTCTTATGAATGTGAGATAAAAAAAATGCTCAGGGATGAGTTACAAAGCATATGCATCCATAACAACTAATATACTAACAAAGTAAAGAGAATGGGTAGCACGGGTTCCTAACATCCCCTCCCTCTTAGAAAAAGCTTTGTCCTCAAAGTTTTAGATGTGGGAATTGGTTTTGAATTTGAAATAGTGGTTCCCATATTGCATCCTTTGGTTTCATACCATTCCATTAAAATAAATACCTCTGTGATAGAGCGGGAGCGAAGTTGGTGTGTGCACCTATCTAGGATTGTCTTTGGCTCAAGAAGGATGGATCCTTCATTATCAAGTTATGGTAAAATAGTTTGCATTTTGATGTTTGTGTCAAGAACTTTCTTCAAATAAGATACATTAAATAATGGGTGAACTTAAGAAGAAGGTGGGAGATCCAACTTATAAGCAACTGACCCAATCTTCTAGAGAACCTTATATGGTCCATATAACCTAGGAGCTAGCTTATGACGCCCTTTGAGTTTTAGGGAGTATTGCTTGTATGGTTACAGGTGAAGAAAAACCATATCACCTACTTAAAAAGTGCACTCATAATAGTGTTGATCAGCCTATTATTCCATTCTATTTTTTGCCATATGAAGATTATCTCATAGAGTGTTGAGGATCTGATCCCAATTTCAGAGAATCATGTTGATCACTTGAACTAGTAAACTATTGTGGGTGTATGGAAGAAGCATTGGTGGTGTTTGACCATAGACCGATTCATATAGAGTTATTTTAGTTGAAGTGTGGTAAGAGGTATTGTACCACCATTCAACAAAAAGGATCCACTTTGCCCACTTATGTTATTATTCTGAGGTGAAGCAATGAAAGAAATTTTCTAAGCATTTGTTGATAATTTTAGTCTATCCATTCATTTTTGGATGATACCCAGAACTCATCTTCAGTTGGGTGTCGATGCATCAAAATAGATCTATCCAAAATGGTTGATGAAGGTTACATCATGATCTAAGACAATAGAAGAAGGAATGTTATGAAAATGGAAAATCTGGTCCAAGAAAATTTGTGCAACTATGGAGGTGGTACAGGCATATATTAGGGCACAAAATGACTATATTTGGAGAGGTGATCAACCAAAACCAAGATAATTATTTTCTCTCCAGATTTAGGGACCCCTTAATTAAATCCATATAAATATTTATCTAAATACTAGTACGGATGGGCAAGGATTTGATCAACCCAAGAATGAGTGTTATTTCACCCTTGTTGTATTGGAAGGTATCACATTCATCCACCATCTATTGAATTACCTTTTCATTCCCTTCCAAATGAAGTTGAATCATGCCCACTTATAAGTTTTGAGAAACCCTGAGTTCCCTATAGATGAATTAGCATGGAGTTTATAAAATACAACCTGCTAAAGATCTATGCTCTGGGGAAGCATCAGATAGCCATTGTATTGTAGAGAAACATCATCCCAATAATAATGTGATATGATAGAGGGGTTAGTGGACAACTATTGAATGATTTGAGATAATGAGGAGTCATTGGCATACCCTTGTTATACATCATCCATCCAATTTTGAATAGGCATGGAAATAGCTAAAAGGGAAGATTGGTCCACAAATATGGAAGATAGAACATCAGCCATAATATTATCCTTACCTTTCTTGTAAGTGATCTCATATTCATAACCCATGAGTTTGTTGACCCATTTTTTTTGTGATGGGGTAGAGACCCATTGTTATAGGAAATATTTTAGACCTTGGAGATCAATTTTGATGCAAAAATGATTCTCCATTAGGTATGGTTGTCACTTCTATACTACATGTAAAATAGCCATCATTTCCTTATCATAAATAGAGGCTACTAAATTCTTACCAAAAAGGGCTTTGTTGATGAATTCAATAGGGCATCCTTCTTGGAGGACAACAACACCAAGTCCATTGTCGCAAGCATCACTCTTAATAATGAAGGTCTTGGTAAAATTTGGCATAGCTAGAATAGGTTTTTGATCCACCTAAACCCCTTGGGTTGAAATAATATGCCTAAGATACTCTACTTTATCCTAGCCAAAAGCACATTTGAACTATTTTACATAGAGATGATGATCAGAGAGAAGTTATAGTATGATCTCTAGAATTTGGAGATGCTCAGACCATGTTTTATTATAGATGAGGATATCATTGAAGAAGACCAAAATGAATTTTTGTAGGTAGGGCCAAAATATTTTATTCATCAATGCCTAGAATGTTGAAGGAGCATTAGCAAGGCCAAAGGGCATGACCAGAAACTCATAGTGGCCATCATGCATGTGAAAAGTTGTCTTAGGAATATCATCCTCATAAATTTGGATATGGTGATATCCAAAGCAGAGATCCAACTTGGAGAAAAAATGAGTGCCATGAAGCTCATCAAGAAGCTCATCAATAATAAGGATCAAGAACTTATCCTTGATTGTGATGTGATTAAGTGCTCGAAAGTCAATGCAGAGGTGCCATGACCCATTTTTTTCTAGATAAAGAGAACTAGGGAAGAATATGGGTTGGTATTGGGCCAATAAGCCTTGCTTCAGTAAGTCTCAAATGAACATCTCAATCTCGGTCTTCTATTGAAATGGGTAGAGGTAGGGCCTAATGTTGAGAGGAATGCTTTCAAGAAGGAGCTAAATACGGTGGTCCTCTATCCATGAAGGTGGAAATCCCACTAGTTCAGTAAAGACACATGCATACCTATGCAGAATGGTTTATTGATCAGAAGGAGTGGAGACTGTTGATGGTTGCATTTGAATGGAATGGTGCTGGGCAATGATGTCATGTGTATTCTTCTTAAGAATATTTTCTATGTGATGTGAACTTATGATGCTGAGAGACCCCAAGTGTAAGCCTTTTAATGTGTGTTTTTTATCATTGTCTAAAAATTGCGTCTAAAGTTCATCAAAATCCCATAAGATGGGTCCAAGTGTGCATAACCATTGGGCTCCCAAAACAACATCACATCCACCTAAAGATAAGGCAAACATGTCAGAGCACAAGCTATAATCTCCAATAAATATATGCACATTGTGACACTTCCTTTTATAAGGTAATGTTCCCCCATTGGTAATCATGACTTCAAAGTCAAAGAAAGGATGGACAAAACAATCAGTATATTTAGTGATTTGAGGGTTAATAAAGTTATGAGTGCTATTAAAATCAATGAGTATTGTGAGAGGGATCTTATTGAAGTAACCCCTGACCCGCATGGTTTTTGGGGTGGTGACTCCTACTAAGGCATGGAGAGAGATCTCTAGTTGGTCTTCCTAAAAAGCAGGTTCCACAATCAGTTGATCTTCTTCTGGATCTTTTGTTGTATCCTAAGCATCTTCCCAAAATTTAGTTTTGGACAGAGATTCCACATTTAGTAGGAAAAGATTTTACTCAAAACATCAATGTCCCCAAGTGAATTTGTTATCACAATTATAACATATTCCTTTTTATCTATGTGCTTGCATCTTTGCTTCAGTCAAATGTTTGATAAGAGTGGTTATGGGGGCTAGTATTGTGGGAGATTATTGTGGAGTTATATTTCTGAATGGAGCAAAATTGGATTTGATTCACTGTTGCACTGTGATCTTGTCATCTGCCAACTTAGCCAACCCTAGGGCTTCCATCATCATGTTGGGCTAGAACATTTTGACCTCAGATCGAATTGCATCCTTTAGTCCACTAATAATTCAACTCTTGAAGAATTCATCAAACAATCCCTCTGTGTGATTGGCTAGTTTTTCAAATTATGTTTGATATTATTTCATGGTTCTTATTTGGTGAAGTTTAGTGAGTGTTCCAGTGAAGTCATCAAAATCACTAGGGCCAAACCATTGTAAAATAAGTGTGCAAAAATCAATCCATATTGGCTTATCATGAGCTTTGATATACCAATGATATAATTGAAGGGCTTCATGTTTCAAGTGAAAAGATGCAAGCAGGACATTGTTAGCATCAAAAGTATTACGTAGACTAAAATATTATTCTGCCCAATAGATCCATCCAATTAGATCTGCATCATTAAATCTAGGAAAATCAAGCTTTATCCCACAAAAATTACTTGAAAAAGAAAATCTAGTGTCTGAAGAGGACTCTAGATGTCGTATGTTGTTCAAGGCGGTATGTTGAAGATTGAGGATGAGAATTTTTTCATCAAGATCTTTGATTTGGGTTTTAAGGGCAGAAATTTCATCCTCCATATTTTTTTCCCCTGTTTGGGTTACTACCATGGCCAAAATAAGAGTTTTTTTTTTTTTTTTGCAATGGGTAGGAAAACTAGAGTTAAGACATGTTTAGTAAGGAAATTTTTTAATTTGGGCAAAATCGAAAAGGGTAAGGGTAATTTTACTTATTTTTTTGCATAATACGAGTATGATTGATGAAGGCAAGTGCAATTTCAAAAGTAAAAATTAAAAAAATGGAAATTTTATCAAAGAGGCACAAAGGAGCAAAAAAGGGAGATGAACATTATGGAAATTTTTTAAGGCAAACAAACAAAAACAAAAGTTATGGCAAAACTTGAAAAAAGGGAAAATTGAAATCAATAGGAATTAGGAGTGGAATCGAGATATGGGACCTCAAAGAAGAAAATTTGGAAAATAGAATTTCAAGTGTCCAAATAAAGTTTAAGGATCAATGGGGCTACAGATGGAATGATATAGCAAAAAAATGAAAAAAAAATATCTAGTTTTTGGTTTTTGGTTTTTGGTTTCTATCAAAAGTCTAGTTGTAAGTCCTATAACTGAGAGTCTTCTAATACTCTAATGCTATTTTTTGAAATTAACAGGATGAAGATCTTATAGTTTCTAGTTTCTATCAAATGTCTGGCTACAAGTCCTTTGAGAGTCTTCTAGGAATATTTTGAAATTGGTATGGCAAGTCTGTTGATACTCTATTGGTAATATGCAAAGATCTGATATGGTAAGTGTAGAGTAAAAAATACTCTACATTTTGTTTTTGAGTTTCAATTGTGCACTCCAATTTTTGTCCCTGTGCATTTCAATTTTGAGGTAGTGAAGTTTTGACATGGAGCGCGGGTGTGAGTTTCATTTTTTTTGGTCTAAGTATCAAAGTTGCGCAAACCATGCCAAGTGTCATTATCTGGAACACAATATACATTATTTTTAAAAAGCATCAAAATGTACCACGTGTCTCATAGTAATTCAATAGAGTGTGACAAGTGTCAGCATCTGTGTTTCATGTTTCTTATGTGTTCAAAAGCTTATTTCAATAAGCTTCTCTTAGGGTCAAGCGGAAGGCGCCAAGAGGCAACTGCAGAAGGTTGAAATATGTTTTTCTAAAAAATAGTGGAAGCCACCATGTGTCCCTTGCTATAGTTCAATGGAAGCTGCCACATGTCCTTATGCTAAATTTCAATGGAAGTTGCCAAGTGTCAAGATCCATAGTTTCTTTTTGTTTCATTGTTAAGTAAAGACTGTGGTGGGCCCCGAGTTTTGTTTCTAAAGTTAGCGGAAGCTGCCAAGTGTCACCATTCGTGTAAATCTAAAATGAAGCCTAAATGTTTCTATAGTATAGCCAGAGCCCCGCAGAGACTGCCACGTGTCACCTTCCATAGGATTCTCAAAAAGTGTCTAAAAGCTTCTATAGACAAATGGAAGCCGACACGTGTCATTTGTTAAAGATACGCAGAAAGTGACACCTATCCCCATTCCCCTTTTGAGGCTACTCAGGAAGGAAGTGTTGTGGGTCCTATTTTCTATAAGTTGATAAAGTTTCAGAGCAACGGACTGTGACAGATGTCAAAGACAGAGCACTCTCGATACAAAGACACAGTAAAGAGTATAAGTTATGCAAAAAGTGCCATGTGTCTTTTGTAAGTGCCACAAAAGTCACCAAGTGTCATTTTCTTGTGCCTCCAGAATAATGAGACAGTTTTCAAGTAGAGTAAGTGGAATACGCTAAGTGTCCTCACATGTTTCATAGTGAAAAGTGTCACGTGTATCTAATTCAGCCAATGAACTTGCAGGGAGACCAAACATTTTAGATTCATTAAATATCTTTGTTAAACACTTCCAGTTCAGTTAGACAGTTGGATTGGGAACGTGCGAGCAATCTAGAGCTAGTTCGATGCTATAAATATGAGTGTAGAGATCATCAAAAAAAGGGGGGAAGATCAGAAGATAGAGAGAATTTTCTGTGAGAGATTGTTATCAATAAGTTTTAGACTTTCTTGATGTGGCCAGTAATATCATTTGCCTTTATTCTATTTTCTTAAATTAGAAATTTTGTATAACTGTGCATGTTTTTGTGCCTTTTATATGACTAGAAAATTAATAAGACTGAGTTATGTGCCTTTGTTGATATTTTCTATGTTACTGCAAGAATCGTCTAAGTTATGAGCCTTTGATTGCTATGGCCAGTAATAGCATTTGCCTTTGTTCTATTTTCTTGATTTAGAAAGTTTGTATAACTGTGCATGTTTTTGTGCCTTTTATGTGACTGGAAAATTAATAAGACTGAGTTCTGTGCCTTTGTTGATATTTTATGTGTTACTGCAATAATAGTCTAAGTTGTGAGCCTTTGATTCTATTATTTTCATCTTTTACATTGATCATGCCTAATTTGCTCTTCAATGTAATTGAATCTTAAATATAGCTTCACTGTGTTTAGTATTGAGGATCAAATTAAACTCAGGCGCATCACCATAGTTAAGTTTTTTTGTCATTGCATTGGTGCTTTCCATTTAATTTCTATCCCTTTTCTCCCAATACTTTTGAGATAAAGAAGAGCCAGCTTCTTTAAAATTTGGAGGTCGTTTCAGGTCGCAAGTCCCACATTCCTGAAACTTCCCATTGTTGGTGTTGGAAATATCACAATTCTAAGCATCAATAGTTTTTTGGCACACCCGGTGGGATGACAACAGCTTGAAGTTTCTTTCAAGATCATATGAAATAGAAAGCTATAAGGAGATAGAGCTGTAGACCAGTAACAAGAGCTCAATCTGTTGTGAATCTAGGTATTCTTTTACCACCATTGATAACTAATTCAAGAAGAAGGGTCAATCAGTTTGAAGCAATGCCAATAGCAACTCTGAGTTAAATCATCTGGTTAAGCAGTCCTGGTGCCATCACAAAATCACCGTTGGTATGTATAATTCTGTTACTCAAAATCATGGGTATTATGTTCCTTCATATATTTTTGATCAAGCTTAGGTTGCTCATGGAATCGCCTCAAGAAACAAGGATGCATACGGTTATGATTTTTGCCCTTTGTAGGTCCAAAATGACCAGTCTCAACCCTGTCATGAACTATATCAGTCTTATGCCCAGTCTTCCCAATATGTCACGTCTCATACTCAACCTAATCTCTTTACCAATTGACTCATTTCCACTTTCAAACAAGCACTGTTGGGATATGAAAAGCATGTAGTAGAGCTTGACACCAGAAGGAGATGTGGCTAAGAAATCCTTGATCATGTCGTCCATCAAGTGAGAAATGCACTAGATCTGGTTAAAAGTGAATGGACTCCCATTGAAAGCACTAATTGGCAAAGGCTTACAAATGAAATGATGGATGTGAGTGGCTTGATTGCATCTTTGGAAGAGAAGTTGAGTATTCATGAGAGGCAGCCTTACCAAGTCTATCAACCTGCATATCCACAACCCCAAGTTTCATATCAGACATACATAGCCCCTGCTCATGAGCCAAGTCGAGCCTATCAAGGTCCTTTTCCCAATCATGTTGAGGAAAGTTCTGAAATAGTAAATCTAGTGTTTAAGGCCAATCTTGATAAACAAATTGAATTGACAAATCTTCAAATGCAGCAGTCTATGTTAGCAAGAAGAGCAAGGGAAGTGGAATCCAAACCTTCACTCCCCCCTCACCTTGCAGCCCCGTCCCCCCAAAAGAAAAGTTCTAAACCCAAGGTCATGATTTGCAAACAAACAATGGAATCATGGAACAATAAGGAGGAGCAAGATATTGCCCAAGAGTGTGAGGTACAAAATGAGGTTGTTCCCTTTCAAGTTCTTCCAACCCTTCCTCAAGAAGCTTCTTGTTTTTCATTGCAGCCTTCATGCACTCCCCACTTCTATGATGATCCCTATGAACTCCAAGAAAGACTTTTTCAAGAAAATATAGCTAATCAAATTGAGGAATTAGAGGCAAAGGTGAGATTGCTTAGTGAGAGAGAGATAGAGCTTTCAGACCTTAGAGGTGAGCCTACGCCAAAAGATACCTCTTCTACCAATCTTCAGGTCTCTCAACATGATGTCAAGATTCCAAGTTGGAAGAGGGAAAATCATGAACCAGCTCGAGATCTTGAAGAAGATAAAATTGTTGACTCTTCCCAAGGGAAATTTTCTAAACCCAAGGTCATGAGTTGGAAACAAATGATGGAATCATGGGGCAGAAGGGAGGAGGACAAATGTTTTTCTCAAAGCCTTGAAGAAGTCGAGGTTTCTCTTACTCATGGTGATGATCAAGTAGAAGATCCTACATTTGAACACACCCCTCAAGGAGAGCTATCAAGTCACATCTAATATAGATGAAGTAATAGCCAAAGGGAAAGAGGAGAATCATTTGATTCTAGCTCAAGGATTACCTCCTCTCTTGCATATGTATAACCATCAGTCTTCCACTTCATCCCTTCTCAAAGAGGAACCTTCTTTGGAGGAATCAAGTAAGGAGGAGTGTGCTCAGTTCATGGCTGGTCGGGGAGATTTCATGAGTGCAATTAAAGAGGAGATCACCATAGGTACACCCTTTGATGAACAAGAGGACAAGTCACAAGATTTTGCCTCTATCTCTGATGAGGAAGAGATAATTTCTGACCCTTTTCTCACTTTGCAAGACGTCATTGAGGAGCATGGACACTTCCTTGATCATGTTTTGAATGACTTGTTTGAAGTCATTGGGGTAGGTTACACTATTCTTCAAGGAGGTTGTGAGCTGGTTGCAGGTGGAGAAGGCAGCATTGAGACTCAAATAAATATTCAAAATTGTTTCAAGCTTTCAGGCTTATTCTTTCAAGAGATTGGTAAATCTAAAGATGATATTTTTAAAGTCATCAAGGAGGATGATCATGCAATGGAACTTGAGCATGAGGCGGAAGGAGATAAGCCAAACAATGATGTATATCAAAGGGCTTATGGTGATGAGCCTACAGCCATCGATTTCTTGATCAGACACAATAGCATGAAGAACCAGCATTTGATAAGATTTTAAGAACAAGAAGAGTACGTATATGTTGGGAGCATGTTTGACTCTGATCCACTCAGATGCAAGCCAATCAAGGTGGCAAGCAAGAATAGAAAGTCACTAGAGCTCTAACCCATTCAACCACTTGTCTGGCACCATAAGTCTCCTTGCCAGGAAGGAGACTTTAGAAATTTTCCCTTTGATCCAGGAGGTAGGCAAATATACCTGGTTAGCTGTATCATAGTTACGTTCCCTTTCCTTGTTGCTCTATTTTCCCATTTTTCTTTCCCACTTTTTCTTTTCTAATAAGTGTTCTTTGAACACATGGCCATAGCTCAAGAGTCTTTTCAAAATTTTAAAAAAATCAAGCATTCATTAAATCTCTCTCGAATCTCCAGCATTCCCCAAGGTACCCTTACGCAGTCACTTTCGTGACGTGTCTGAGTCGCTGTCCCACACAAATTTGGTAAGATTTACCAATGGTTATCTAGTTTTAAAGTCATTTTTAAGACTTGATGGGTCATTAAATACCCCATAACAAGCGTTCAAGATTAACAGTGTCTCAAACATTCCTGTGTCTACTAAAAAATCCTTGTTATCTGCAAATTTGAATTCATAGCAAACCTTCTTAGTGAAAGTACCTTCCCTATTGTAAAGCTCCATACCTGTTACCACATTTCACTATTTCCATGTATAGATATAGATATGGAGGGAACACAGTCTTCACAACAAGGGTTTGGGATTTATGAATCCATTGATAAGTTTCTCACAAGCAAATCATATGCTACGGCCCCTATACAACCCTTAAAGACCTATCCACGAACTAGAGTCCCTGAAGTTGGTTATGCAAATGACCCAGCAAAGGTGAAAGATTTTGCAGATGGAATCATGGACCCAATCCTTCAAAAACCTAGAAAATCTCTAAGAGAAGGGGCACATCAAAGATGTATTCAGAGGGCCAAGGTTGGACAATACAAAACATCACAATGAGGATATAGACTTCCCAACTGGCATAATTCATTTTCCCAGGTGTACATCTGTGCCCTAACTTGGTTGAAATATGCTCTGAATTATTTCATGCACCCTCAAATACCATACAATAGGTCCCTTCATGGTTAAAATTACACCAAAGGCTATTAGGGACATGTTGGCCCTATATCATGACAAGACAGCCATGTTTCCCACCATTGCCAAAATGTAGAAAACATGGGCAAACGTCAATAATCAAGTGAGGTTTCTGAAATCAAAATTGCAATTAGGGGATCATGATACCACTATACCAGTGCTGCCAGTAGGAAGGGCACAATTTTCACAGGCCATTCAAGAGGCACTTTCCATGATGGCACTCATTTTTAGAATGAAAGATGATATAACTATCTATGAAGAGCAAATGGCAATTCTATTCAGATTGAAAACTGTTGACAAGTCTCAGGAATATCAGTTGGATTTATCTAAGCAGATTGCATAATCAATGATTGAACAACTCACCTAGTTCAAATCTAAAGGGATTTTCAGGTATTCTTCCTATCTGTTTCACCTTATGTTGTATCAAAACTCTAGCATCTTTTCCCAACACATGCATCTAAATATGTATGACCCAAGCTTCGATCTACATAGGACCATTCATGTGTCTGCATGGACACATATCTTATCCAAAACTAGTGACCCCTATGAATTTTGGGAACTTTTTGTTGCCCCTACTTTTTGTCATCTAAGCCAAGAGCCAGTTATAAATAGATTGACTCCAAGTGTCTCAGGACTAATGACTAATTGCATTATTCCTTGTGATTACTTTTTTGGATCCCATCATACTATTATTAGAGTCCATGGTTTTAGTGGAGAACCAGTGTTGCTACCTAAGATTTTGACCTTTAGGTTAGCATTCTTAGAGGTCACCAAGCAAGTGTCTGTGGTGGATAATGAATATGGCACTGGGAAGAAAAAGTAGAAAATGTATGATGTTCCATGGGTGACAAACAACATGGCCCTAGAGGTCAGAGATGTTAAGCACGTGTTCCTGAGAAAACTAGCCTTCCTAGGTTTCTTTCTAATTGAAGATAAATGGGGATATGACCCAAATGGTTTCATAACTTCATGGGTCAAGAATAATAAGGTTGCTGCTAGAATTATGCATGAGGGTCGTCCCTTTTGGGGAAATAGAAGAAACCCTCATGAAGATATTCATGATTTATATGTGGAATTGACAGATTTACCCTCAGAGGAGGCCAGGCCATGGGAGACTTTTTATGATAAGAAAAGGGATTTTGACCCTAAAATCAGAATGACTTCTGGTTTAAGAAGGGCATTAAAGAATAAAGATTGGAAACTTGAGAAAATAGAAGCCTATTGGAAGTATAGGCAGGAGATTTGTGAGACTACTCACTCTTTTGGTAATGTGGATATAGATGAGAAATGGGAAGAAATCTGGGATGAATGTCATCCATCTCCTATTTCTAGCCCTGATACAAATATATTGTAGACACATGGTGTAGAGTCAGAAGCTAGAGCAGAATCCAGTCATATATTGTAGACCTCAGGACAAACCTCAACTACAGTCATTATAACTATTTGGCCCCAATCTCTTAGTGCCATTGAAAAACAAAAGAGTGTGGTATCCTCACCACCCAAAACTCCTCCATCAGTGTCAGCCTTCAGGGTTCCTAGTTTTGTACAAACACCACTAGCAACAGTGGTAAATGTTGAAGAGAAGGAAGCACAGCCAGAAGAAGAAACGCTAAGGAAACATAAGAGGTTGAAACTTCAACCTAATTCAGAGGAGGAGGTAGAACCCTCACAACACCAACCACTGATTACATCAGTTGTTCCTTAGGTACATATTGTTTCTCCTTCTTCTTCTCAGTCTCTCTTTATTTCTATTAGCATGACAATTCCATCTAGCCAAATAATCTCCCCTTCCACCTCTGTTGTGCCCATTTCTCATTTTTCCCCACCTATTCATACTCAGGCCACATCATTACCTCATTTTTCCCCCTCTATCTCAAAGAGAGTACCTCCTCAGATTTCCACTAGCCAACATTTGGCTATTCCCTATGGCTTGCCACAAGCTTATCCTTTTGCGGGTGGGCACTTTGCCTCTCCTTCTACCTTCCAAACTCAAGCAGATGTTGTTAAGAAGGCTAGAGAAGCTTGAATGGATAAAAAGAGGATGAAAGATAATAAATCTTTTGCTACACCACATATGAGTTCATAATTTGACCCAATACAACAGCAATTAATGGTGACCCATTTGTCACCTAATGTAGTCAAGCCAAATGAGTAGATGTAGCCTGAAGATTATACTATGAATGCAGTGGCTATAGATATGTCCCTTTTCAGACCACAAGATAGGGTTGAGTTGATAAATGAATCCACTTTTTTAGTAGCTAATGATTATTTGAAAGTATCAAAGAAGTTACAGAAGATAGAGGTTGATTTAGCTCAGGAGAAAGCAAATTGTAGCAGTCTAACTACAGAATTCAAAACCAAGAATAATGAAATAGAGAGTCTTAATAAATAGTTGTACGATATTATTTATTTTTAGACTCACCAGGCTATTGAGGCCCAAAATGATTCTTTGAAAGAGGATCTGACTCAGGAGAAAGCTGCAGTAACAGCCTTAAGGTGGGAAAAGGCAACATTACAAGAAAAATGTGAGGAAAGCCTGCAATAGGTCACTCAACTTCAACAAAAGATGCTGAATGAGCAGAACATTACCACTGCCATACAGGCCCAACTTCAAGCCAAATGACAAATAACAGAATGATTGACACTTGAGTTGGCTAATAGGCCAAAGAATGTAGGGGTTTGGAATCTGGTTAAGGAGCTTTATGTATCAATATGGAAAAGAATCTCTGAGGAAGTTACTCAGCTCAGATCCTCTCTAGCCTTTCTGTTAAATGCACAAAAATTGTGTGAAAAGGTGGAGATTTTAGTTGAAACCACTCTGTCCACTATATCTTTGAGAGTTTTTATTCTCAAATGCTGCTACAAAAGCTATATGACGTAATTGATGGAACGTTATCAGCAACAGGGATTGGTGACAGAATGATTGTTGCTAAAAGGGTGAATTAAATTATCAGTTACAACTCCATAGTAATTAAATGCGAAGAGCTTCTAGATGTGGTGAAAGAGGGAATCAAAGACATGAAGCAACATATTGAAGATCTGGTGAAATTGGGCCTTCCATCCCCTTTTCCTAATAACAACACTATGTTTATGGTTGATGAGATTAAACCTTTGTTGTTAGCCAGGCAAAATGATCAGTCAGTTTTCTAGGGTTTAACGGATGATTCATCATTGCCAGAAGTGGAAGCTATTTTGATTCCCATGTCCCAGCTTGAATTCCAATTGAAGGCTACAGTTCATATTTTGCAGAGTTTTTCGCACAAGGATATCATCAACCTTGATTTAGCCTTCCATGAATTGTAAAATATGTAGGGATTACCTGATGCTGAGTGGTCTATTTATCAGACAGCCTTAATGAAGTTGTGATTTTTGTCACAATTTTCTATACATTCTTTGGATTCTTTTTGAGAAAGCTCAAAAGTCCTCGGGGTTGCCAAGAACTGTAGAGTAAAAAATACTCTACATTTTATTTTTGAGTTTCAGTTGTGCGCTCCAAGTTTTGTCCTTGTGCATTTCAATTTTGAGGTAGTGAAGTTTTGACACAGAGCGTGGGCATGAGTTTCATTTTTTTGTCTAAGTATCAAAGTTGCACAGAACATGCCAAGTGTCATCGTCTAGGACACATTATACTTTGTTTCTAAAAAGCATCGAAACGTGCCACGTGTCTCATAGTAATTTAATGGAGTGTGACAAGTGTCGGCATACGCATTTCATATTTCTTATGTATTCAAAAGCTTATTTCAATAAGCTTCTCTCATGGTCAAGCAGAAGGTGCTAAGTGGCAACTGCAGAAGGTTGCAATATGTTTTTCTAAAAAATAGCGAAAGCTGCCACATGTCCCTTGCTAAAGTTTAATGGAAGCTGCCACGTGCCATTATGCTAAAGTTTAATGGAAGTTGCCAAGTGTCAAGATCCACAGTTTCTTATTTTTGTTTCATTGTTAAGTAAAGATTATGGTGGGCCCCGAGTTTTGTTTCTAAAGTCAATGGAAGTTTCCAAGTGTCACCATCTATGTAAATCTAAAATGAAGCCCGAATTTTTCTATAGTATAGTCAGAGCCCCACGGAGACCGCCACGTGTCACCTTCCACAGGATTCTCAAAAAGTATCTAAAAGCTTCTATAGACAAATGAAAGCTGACACGTGTCATTTGTTAAAGATATGTGGAAAGCGACACTTGTCCCCGTTCCCCTTTTGAGGTTGCTCAGGTAGGAAGTGTTGTGGGTCCTATTTTCTATAAGTTGATAAAGTTTCAGAGCAGCGGACTGTGACAGATGTCAAAGACGGAGCACTCCCAATACAAAGACACAGTAAAGAGTATAAGTTACGTGGAAAGTGTCGTGTGTCTTTTGTAAGCACCGCGGAAGCCGCCAAGTGTCATTTTTTGGTGCCTCCTAAATAATGAGACATTTTTCAAGCAGAGTAAGTGGAATACACTAAGTTTCCTCACTTGTTTCACAGTGAAAAGTGTCACGTGTATCTAATTCAGCCAATGAACTTGTAGGGAGACTAAACGTTTTAGATTTAAGAAATATCTTTGTTAAGCACTTCCAGTTTAGTTAGAGTTCAGTTAGACAGTTGGATTGGGAACGTGTGGGCAATCTAGAGCTAGTCCGATGCTATAAATATGAGTGCAGGGATCATCAAAAAAAAGGGGGGTAAGATCAGAAGATAGAGAGAATTTTCTATGAGAGATTGGTATCAAGAAGTTTTAGACTTTCTTGCTATGGCCAGTAATATCATTTGCCTTTATTCTGTTTTCTTGATTTAGAAAGTTTGTATAATTGTGCATGTTTCTGTGCCTTTTATATGACTGGAAAATTAATAAGAAGACTGAGTTATGTGCCTTTGTTGATGTTTTCTATGTTACTGCAAGAATCATCTAAGTTGTGATCCTTTGATTGCTATGGCCAGTAATATCATTTGCCTTTGTTCTATTTTCTTGATTTAGAGAGTTTGTATAACTGTGCATGTTTCTGTGCCTTTTATGTGACTAGAAAATTAATAAGATTGAGTTATGTGCCTTTGTTGATATTTTCTGTGTTACTGCAAGAATAGTCTAAGTTGTGAGCCTTTGATTCTATTGTTTTCATCTTTTACATTGATCATGCCTAGTTTGCTCTTCAATGTAATTAAATCTTAAATATATCTTCATTGTGCTTAGTATTGAGGATCAAATTAAACTCAGGTGCATCACCATAGTTAAGTTTTTCTTTCATTGCATTGGTGCTTTTTGTTTAATTTATATCCCTTTCAGGTCATTTCAGGTCGCAAGTCCCACATTCCTGAAACTTCCCATTGTTGGTGTTGGAAATAGTGCAATTCTAAGCATCAACAATAAGTTTTCTAATACTCCACTAGTAATATTCTAAAACTAATAAAAATGGTCCCCGAGTTTCCATGGTTGCCTAAGGTTTTAAAGATATCTCTCTAGCCACCAATGTCATCTGAGAGAGTACCGCTCTCCAAAAAAATTATGGCCATGGATTTACCCCTAAACAATAGCTCCTGGTTTTTCTCATGGAAGGGAACTAGTCAATCAAGATGGGGCCATTGCCCGTTTCGCTAGCAAGTCTTCTTAATGGGCTAGTTACTCTGGGGTTCCTGTGGTACTCCTCACAATGAGTTTTAGGGCTTACACCCAAGCACTTCCCATAGTTATACAGATAGATATTTACCTTAATCTGAAACAAATTATTGTGATACAAAAAAATACTTAAATGAATTATGTAGTGGAACAAAAAAAATACTTCTAAGAGAAAAAATTGGCCCTGGAAAGCACTTTGATACTAGATGAGAGGATATTCCTACAAAAAATTAATGAAAATATATAAAATAATAGATTTATTTAATGAAAATGCATGAAATAATAGATTTATATTATTATCAAAAACACCAAAAGGATTATATTGATCACAGGCCACTTCGAGGGGGTAACCTCCTTTAATCAATCTCAATACAATAAATTTGTAGATGCCTTCATTAGCCTCAAAAATTACTTATATACTAAGTCTAATCTAATCAACTACTACTTCTCATGAATGTGGGATAAAAAAAAATGCTCATGGGATAACTTACAAAGCATATGCATCCATAGAAACTAATATATTAATAGAGTAAAAAGAATGGGTAACACAAGTTCCTAACAAAATTGCATGGCCTAGAGCTTACACCATAAGTATGAAGAGGAAAGAAGATAGAGGGTCACCTTATCTTAGACTTTGGTAAACCTTAAATATGCCAATTGATTCACCATTTACGAGGATAGAGAATTTAGTACTCGAAATGCAACTGTAAATTCAATTGCACCAGTTCTTCTCAAATCTAAATACTTCAAAAATCTTTATTAAAAATCTCCAGTTAATTCTATCATAAGCATTGTTAATATCCAACTTAATAATCATCCCTTTATTATAAATCAAGGCCAAATAATGGATAATCTCATGAGTTATGATGACCTCATCTTAGATGTTTCTTCTTGGGACAAAGTCTCCTTGCTCACTAGAGATTACCTCACCTATGAAGCTTTTGAGCCTACAAGAGATAGATTTTGAAATGATTTCTTAAATTTTGTTGCATAAATAAATGGGCCTAAAATCTATAAAGGAACTCTGGGTCTAACCTTTAGTAATTAGGGAAAGAAAGTATAGTTCAAATCTGGGTTAATTCTTTGATTTAGGCAAGATTCTTCAGTAAGGACAACTATGTCATTACCCACAAATGTTCTAAAAAACTTGGAAGAAATTAGTAGGGATATCATCTAGGCTTGGAGATTTATCACACCCCATGGAAAAAACCACATGTTTTAGTTCCTAAGTAGAGAAGGTGGCCATCAACACCTTATTATGACAATCCAAGACCAACTTCAGGGTATGTTTAATGCCCTAGGTTTGTCCTACAAGTCCACCATTTCAAGATTTACCAACAGACTACTCAGGCAATCTATAACCTCCTCCCAAATCTCATAATACATCTCTAGACTATGACCATATCTAGATAAGATTGGAAGACATACAATTGACATTCTTGCAAAGTCAAGTAGAATTAAGTTAAAAAATTGTATTGTCATCTCCATTTGTGAGCCAAGTCTCTCATGATTTCTATTTCCTAAAGATCTCTTCCCTAGCATGCAACTCTGAGAGTTCCACCAAAAATTCCTTTTCCTTAAGATAGAGGGTAGAATCCATACCAAAGTTGAAAACCACCTAATTGAGAGTGTTCAGTTCTTCTCTAACCCGAGGGATTTTTGAAAAGATATTTTTGAAACATTCCCTATTCCAGGTCTTAAGGTGAGCCTTGATATGATATAATTTTTTTGGTACAAATGAAAGTTTTTGATCCTTTCTTGAACCTAGCTTTAGACCACCATTTTTCCACTAAATTGAAGAGACAGAGGTCTCACAACCACATTAGTTCAAATTTGAAGGGGCACTTTGAATGTTTTCCATCTTGTTCAATTTTGAGCTCAATAGGGGCATGGTTAGAACCAGAGATCAAGAGGATTAAACACTCAAAAACCCAATCAAATTCAATACATAAGGGGGGGAAAAGAGTGGTCCAATATTTCTATAATATTTTAGAACCCAAGATGTATTTTGGTCTAAGAAAACCAACCTAATTTGGGAGAAATGTCCACTAGGTCAGAGGACTCAATAAAATGAAGAAAGTCCTTCTAAAATTTTGACTCGAAGTTGGCTCCCGCTTTTTTTTCAATACTATTCAGAATAACATTGAAATCCCCACCCAAGATAAAATGATGGTCCACCATTAAAGAAATTTGGTGTTGAATCTCACTCCAAACTTGAGCTTTCCTAACCACAGAATTCAGCGTATACACATTAAATAAGAAAAAAGAAATGTCATGTGTAAAGATAAGAACATTATAAAGCTACCATCCCTCTCCAGAACTAATGGCTTCCACTTTTGCCCTCATAAATTCCCAAATGATTACAATCCACCAAAATCCCCACAATAAATTGCAAAAATCCCTCTCCAATTGCTCTAGTTTCAACCCAAAAAAGACTCACCTTCTAATTTGTTGAGTTTGGTTTCTTGGAGGAGGAACACATCAAAGAAAGACTCATGAAGCTGATGCCTAACCATGTATCTTTAGTTAGGGTCATTTAAGCCCCTAACATTCCATGACATGAGCTTCATTGTTTTTCAATGGGGCATTCCACTCCTCGCCTACCTGATTGAGTAAAAGCCATAATGGCTTTTTATTTTCCTACCACCACTTTTGTATCATTTGATCCTTCTTCAATTTGCACCCCCTTTTATTTTTCAGCCCATAAATTAGATGGGATATTTTACACTCTGTTTGGGAAAGGGATAATTTCTATGTGGAGAGAAGATCATCTTCCTCATCCTCTTCAAAGTCCCATGGAAGCATAGATAACCGGAGACTTCCCACATATTTTAAACCCTGTTGAGAGGCTGACAACCTCATTCAACTCTAGAACCTCCCTTTGTTCCTTTCTACCACTATCCAAGACTCTCTCTTACTCCTTCTCATCTCCATCTAGGATACCTATATGCATCTTTGTATCGCGATCGAACGAAAAAATGGATGAGATTTTATTTGCTTCATTTGAGATGAAATCACATTGTTTCCTAATTGAGATGGGTGATAAGACTTCACCTCTTTCGAGCCTTTATTTAAGCAGTTTTGTAGCTCCAATATTGATATTTGGCTCCCTCTTAGGACTTCTATCCATCCAAATTTGGGTGGGAGATTGAGTCTTTTCTTGGGGTTCAAGAAGCCCTAAAGAGATTGACAACAAACTTACAACCACCCCCCCAACCTAGTTTACTACCCCTAGCTTTAGGGTTTCCCACCAAAAATGACCTATTTATCTGCATTTGTAGCAATGAAATGGAACCTTTTCCACATTAATTCTTTGGTTCTAAATACCATCTGGAGAAAGTAGATGGATATAATCAGAGATTATCTCATCTAAATTCAGCTCAACACAAACTCTAGCATAAGAGGCAAACACCCCTTCTAAATATTTTAGGTCTATTTTAATAAAGGCCCTTAGCATTGTGCCAATCTGTCAGAGAATTTTCACTCCAATATTCCACCGGGAGTCTATAAACCCTGACCTAAATCGGGTATCTACCTTTATTTATTGATAATGGATTAAAGTTGGGTCTCCAACGTTGGAGCCACAGTCCTGCACCCTTGAACATCCATGGACCCTTTCCAAAAATCTCCTCCTTAGCCTGCTTAGATGGGCAATTGATCAAAAAAACCCTTAGGGAGGAACCGGGTAGAGAAGTCTTGCCCCAAGTTTTCCTTGATCTATTTTTCCACATCTCCTGTTGTCGGCCATTGGCTTGTAAATTTCCCAATCAGTCCTATGCTCTTTAGGGACTTGACATTCTCTAAAAAATCTTGGTTTTCAAAATAAATGTGTTGCACCTCCTCCTTCCTTCCTTTGCCAGGGCTAAAGGGCCACTCTTGGACTGTAGGGAACTCCCTGGCCACCTCCTTCCCTTTGGATAGTTGAGGCAAAAAGGCCCTGCCTTCTTCCTTCTCTAGTCTAGCTCGATCTTCCTTAGAGGTCTTATGAGATTCCTTATCACAAATATGACAGTCTTCTTCCAAGCCTTCATTGCAAGCATGCTGGATTTCCTGCCAGATTTCCCTTTTGGAAAGTTTTGCTCCATTCCACTTATTTTTCCCTTTCCTAGGCAAGGGTGATTAAACCATTGTTGTGTTTGTTGCTACTATGGTTGCTGCTCTCTAACCCTAAGCATTTTTTTACTATTTATTTAGTTTTATTATATATAATTTTTAATTTATTTTTTAATAATCGGGGTGCTACAAAAGTCATGTAAAAAAAATGGGTCGTACAAAAGTTGTGCAAAGGTGAAGTTGTTGAAAATGCTTAGTTGCTTCATTTTTGTGCCATCAAAATTGACACAAAATCCTCAAAGTTTCGCAGTGAAAAATATTAAAAACTATAAATTTTTTATACAAATTCACCACTAATTATGGAATTGATTGCACTTTGTGTAATAATGTGTTAATATGATGGTACTAACATTGTATTTTGCTCTACAATTAACATTAAATTTGTATTACCATTATGTCAAATTTACATCACCATCACATTCCACAAATAAAAAAAGATATAATATTATTCGAGACCAAATAATAATACCAAATTCACTATATATAATAATCGTATCAAAATTATATCCACAAAAATACAAATATACTATAAGCATGAATATAATCATAATCTAAGAATACAAAAACAAAAATACTAAATAAAAATAACTCTTTGTAATAATAAGCTAATCAAACCACTAATTGCCAACAAATATCACCAAAGCCAGGGTAAAAAAACTTAAATTGTACATTAATTTTTTTAAAATAAGGTAATAACCAACATATAAACCCACTCTCAAACATAGATAATTGTAATGGCTACTTATAAAATTAACATTAAAATTATACTTTGATTCATAATTAGATAATTTTTTTGAAGTCTATTATTATGATTAATTATTTATAAAATTAACATTAAAATTATATTCCAATATATAATTAAATAAATTTTTGAAGTCTATTATCATGATCTTATTACACAATTTTAATATTTTTTTGTCCAAAAAAAATTAATTAATTATTTTTTCAAATTTCACTAGTTAAAAAAAAGAGTGACGTAAAAGTTGTGCAAATGTGATGTTGTAAATGTTTAGTTGTTTCATTTTTGTGCCACCAAAATTTGATACAAAATATTTAAAGTTTCACCATGAAAAACATTAAAAACAGAGTTTTTTATGTAAATTCATGACTATTTGTGGCATTGATTGCACCTTGTGTAGTAGTGTGTTAATTTGATGTTATAGTGTTGTGTTTGATTGTGAAATTAACATTGGATTTGTATTGTCATTATGTAAGATTTACGTCACTATTAAATTGCACAAACAAACACAGAGGCGATATTATTCGGAACCAAATGCTAATACCAAATTCATTATTTGTAGTAATGATATCAAAATCATACCCACAAAAATGTGAATATCTTGTAAGCATGAATATAATCAGAAACAAAAAAAAAAGATGCGATAGTATTCAGAAGCAAATGATAATGTCAAATTCACTATATGGAGTAATGATATCAAAATCGTATTCACAAAAATGTAAATATCTTATAAGCATGAATATAATCAAAAACAAAAAAGATGCCATATTATTCGAAATCAAATGGTAAGATCAAATTCAATATATGTAATAATAATATCAAAATCGTATCCACAAAAAAATGAATATCTTATAAACATGAATATAATCAAATTCAATTATACAAAAATAAAAATACTAAATAAAAATAATTGTTCATAATAATAAACTAATCAAACCAATAATTTCAAACATGAATGTATAATATTAATTGTATAAATAAACCGATAAATATCACCAAAGCCATGGACCAAAAAAACTTAAACTCTTCTTCATTATTATTATTATTATTATTATTATTATTATTATTATTATTATAAATGTTAATAATCAGCGTATAAATGCACTTTCAAACATGTATTATTGAATACGCTACATATTCAGAGATTTGGAATAAATATGAAAACACTTTGAAAATATGCAGTTTAATTGAGTTTTTTGAGCAACCTGATCTTCATAATACAATTGGTTTATTGATCAAGTTTCATAATAAAAAATATGATATTGAAAAGAAGAGAAAAATTCTTAATATTTTAAAATGATGATCACATAAACGTCATTAAATAATTTCATAATTAATTAATTAACAAATAATTAAAAATATATATATATATTAAAAATTATGCTAAAATCCATAATTGAATATAAAATTGTAATCTATTTTTAGTATGATCTTGTTACACATAGTTTTAATATTTTGTTTGGTCCAAAAAAAAACAATAATAATAAATTGAATTTTTCCAATTCCAGTGAAAAGCAGTTTATTGTCATTATAAGTTAAAAAAAAAAATGTTTGATAGGGAAACGCCATAGTCGGAAGGTTGTCTTTTTCACCATATGTCTTGACATAACACCACCGTATTCATTATTCCCGAAAGTGCAAAGTACGGTTGCAATGATGTGAATAGCATGATCACCTGCTATACCCGGTGACTTGTAGAGACGGCTCGCGTAATTATTACATCCTACAATCTAATTGCCTGATGGACCAGCTGGTCAATCTGACCAATGCCGGTGCGTATCGATCGACTTGACCGTTCGAAAGCCCGCCGGCAGCCGCCAAAGCAGTTATGAAAAAGTCCGTCGCCCGCCAAAGCAGTTATGCAACAGCCCGCCAAAGCGGTTATGCGATGGCAGGCCAACGAAAGCAAATTTACCCGGGTCCCCACCCCCCCCAGCTTAGATATCGGTGCCCTTAAATTCCGTGTTCTGTCCGTATGTGCAGAGCAGGTGAGGCCCGAGGCCGACCTGTTTAGGGGCCTATTAAGAATTGAAGCCGCGAAAATCGGGACACGGGGGGATCCACTGTGTTTAATAATTTTCCCTTCCCTTCCCTACCCTACTGAATGAGAAAGGTCCGGACTCCGTATGGTTCGGGTCGAGTGGTCTTGAAACTGAGACCGTGACTCGTTTTAGAGGGGACCCCAGGCCACGGGCGATACCAAATCACGAAAATAAAAAACCTTTATAAAGGACAGGTTGAATTCGGGGGTTTCACTTGTACATTTGTTCTTTGCCCTTAAAGCTTTTAAAGTACGCCCGGACTCCGGAGAGATTTAATTGTGGCGTACGCGTCAATTTTTTAAATAAAGCAAAGTACATATTTTTAAAATATATAGTGTCACAGGTCACAAGAATTACATGGGAAGAGGTATTTTTTTAAATGTAAAACACGACTCGCACCTCATTAAGGAATTGTGACCTTTTATAGCATGCTATGAAAATTTATAGTTTATTTTATTTTTTATATATAAATTATGTTTCGAGTGTTGTTGTTTAAAAGAAGTTTTTAGAATTAGGGTTTTTTTTAATATGGATAAATGGATTATAATTAAATATTTAATTATTTTTAATTAAGTTTGAATATCATGTGTAATATTTAGTTATTTTTAATTAGATTTGAATAATGTGTACAGGATAATAATATTAATATATATTTAATATTAATATATATTTATTGAGAAGAAGTTAATAGATATCAATTTTGAAATGTTTATTTTTAAATTTGTTACATATTATAAATTGATTGATGGATTTTGTTTTGTTTTTTCAAAACATTTTAAGAGAGATTACATTTGGGTAAGACTTGTCACATTTAGGTAAGACTAGCAAGGATGTAGAGATGCCACATTTGGGTAAGACTCAAGGACGTATGGGGTATCTCTTTTGCTGATATTTTTATTTTCTCTATAAATCTGTAATTAAGTATTGATATATGGCCTTAATCAAGTTGCATTTATGTGTCGAGCTCGGAAAAAATTCCAAAAAAGAAGGTTCCAAACTCTACCATATGTTATGTTCATTGTATGACAATTTTTTGATCCACTTTTATAAGTAAGAAGAAAAAACTTCAATATGATGGTCAAATAAACATCAAATTTAATGCCTAAATAATCCTATAATGATCAAATAGATGTCTAAATTAAGGTCTACACATTAATTTTTAATAACTAACGAATATTACAATCCACCACCACTTCTCAAGTTGACATTGTAGAATGCCTATTAGCGTAATAAGTTTAATTAATTAATCATAAAACTAGACAACGATGACATGCAAGGTTTAAAGGTGTATCGAACGTATTGTGATGTCTAATGATAATTGTTAGTATTTGGCAATAGATATGCACGCTCAAAAGAAACAATGATTTAACTTATAAATTTGACAACAAACAGAGAAGTTCCCCATGAACATTAATCCCACTCTTGATAATGCCCAAAATTTTAATGATCACCTGTCACTACTACATTTCATGGAATCACACCATGACTTGGGTCGAGTTAACATCAACCATTCATTTTTTAAAGTTTTTTACTTGTTACTAGCACAAACCCATAACCACATAGCCACACAACCCGAATGTAAGTTGCACCGAGTTTTTACCACAAATAACCCTTAAATGAAAAAAAATAAAAGTGGGAGGGCGTATGGGCCCTCCCACTTTATTTTATCCTCAATAGGGACAACATATTTTAAGAAAGGGACACCATACCTTGAGACAGGGACAACATACTTTGAGAGAGGGGCATCATATTATGAGAGAGATTGATGAGAATGGATAACAATAAGGGAGAAAGTAGAAAAAAAAGAGAAGAAAGGGATAAGAACAAAAAAAGAGAGAAAAAAGAAATCAAGATGCTTGGCTACCAATAGAGTTTTGAGAAAAAAAATAAGGGAAAGGGAAAGAAGTGGAGGGAAACATAGTAGAGTGAAGAAAAAGAAGAATGTGTACTACCCCTATGAAACCAAAAATTATAGATAAATAATTTTTCACTTTTACAGAGGAATTTAATTTATGTTTATATAATTCTTAGAAATAATCCTAAGAAAATTGTAAGAAAAATATAATTAAGAAACTTACAAAAGATCATGAAATAAACCCGCAAAACCCTAGGAAGAAAACTCTATACATATCCTTGATAGTCACCTCACCCTCCTCTCTTTTTCTAATTTAGTTTTTTCCTATTTTCTTTTCTAAGTTACATACAAATTGTTTGACAAAATTCTTAATTTGGTTTATTTTCTATTCCTTTTTAGGTTGCAACAAATTATTTGACAAAATTTTCAATTGCATCTTAGTCTGAGTTTTAATCTTCTTCATTGTATCTAATCATTATTCAACCTATGTTTATCATGCATATTATATTCTAATAAATAAGTGAATACTTTTCGATAGACTTGACAATCGAGTAAAAAAAATATTATTTTGAAGACAATAAAAATAAATTTTCACTATATAAATAGGAAAAACATTAAATTTAACAAATAAGTGTAGTTTTTTAAATTTTGTACAAGATAAATGAATGTTTTAAATACCAGGGATGTGTAATGGCTAGTCGGCCATCACTTGAAAATATAATTAAGAGGGCTTAGCATAATGTGGGTCATGGCAGTTTCAATCTTCCTATATCTACAACACATGATATTGACAAGGATTACCACCCCTCTCGAGGACTTATATGGTCTTACCATTGATATAAAAAAAATTAAAGATTTAATTATTATTTAATTTTGTAAATGATTTTTACTCTGAATTATATTCTTTATTAGTTATTTTAACATAAGTACTTGAGGGTGAGAGGGAGAATGGTGTTGGGACAAGTCAAAGTTTTTCCTTCTCTATTAGGGATTTAACACGGAAAGATAATTTTTAGTTTTATCATTTAAATTGATTTTATTTCAATGAATTATTAGATTACTTTTTTGGGATTTTAATAACAGGTTATTATTTATATAGACCCACAGAAGGATGAGATTGGGATAAGTCGACATCCTTCTTTTTTAATAGGAACTTGACGTAGAGGTATAATTTTATTTTATTTTTTTAAATTGAAGTATTTTAATTAATTATAATGTTATTTTCTTTTTATGATTTTGATAATAAGTACACCCGTGATATGGATCCATAAAAAGATGACGTTGCGTTGAGTAGATGTCCTTCCTCTACTACTAAGGACCCTATGCGAAGGTGTGATTCTCAATTTCTTTTTTCTTTCCTAGGTTACATGTAAATTGTTTGACAAAATTTCTAATTCGATTTTTGCTCTTTTATTTTTTAGGTTGCTTGCAAATTATTTGATGAAAATTTTAATTACATTTAAGTTTGATTTTCAGTGTTCCTCATTGTCTCTAATCATTATTTAGCCTTCTCCATCATTCATATTACATGCCAAGAAAAAAATGAATGATTTCCAATAGAATTGACAATCAAACAAAAAAAAATATTGACGATAATAAAACGGAAATTTGATTGTGTAAATAAGAAAAAAAAACTTCATAAATAGGACTAATTTTTTATTTTTACAAACTCAGTGAATATTTTAAATATTAGGCATGTGCAACAACTAGTAGGCCATCACGTGGAAATATAGTTAGGAGGGTATTGCATAGTGTGGGTGTGGTAGGTCCAGTGTTCCTATAGTTTCACAACGTGATATTAATGAGGATTGCCACACACCTCAAGTAATTCTACGGTCTTACAATTGGTACAAAAACTTTCAATTCATTTTTAATTACTTTTTTATATCATTTTTACTTGGAGTTCTATTATTTATTAGTTATTAACATAATTATTAAGTATTGATGACATGGAATAGGGTGAGAGGGAGGGAGGCACTGGGATAAGTTGACATTTTTCCTCTGTTACTAAGAAACTGACACAGAGGTATAATTTTTAATTTTTATTTTTAATTGAAGTATTTTAATTAATTATTATATTATTTTATTTTTTGGATTTTGACAATAGGTCTACTACTCATATGGACCCATGGAAGGATGAGGTTGGGACAAATCAACATCCTTCATCTATGATATGTTATCTGTAATAATATATGATGTAAGTTAAAATATTGAAATAATATGTGTCGTTAAGAATTGATAAATATATTCACCTATAGTGGATTATAATGGTATAGTTTCAACCCATTTTTTGAAGTATTTTGTAACAGTATTGATAAATTTATGACCATCTAATAATTCTAGATTTATTTTTCTAATTAAATCAAAGCCCTAGAGGGGAAATGGCCAAGGTGACACAATAGGTTATAATTCATACGATGGATCATGATTAAGATTGCTATGTTTTTGACATTGTGGATAATTTTTTGCATATTCATGAACATTCTTGTTCCATTGTGGGCCAATAGTAACCTTGTCGTAATAATTTGTTAGACATGGTTGTGCCACTAAAAAGACCACCATGTGCACTATCATGAATTTCAAGTATCACTGATTTAGCTTCTTCACAATTTAAGCATCTAACTAGTTGACCATCAAGTTATATTTTGAATAAAGACCCGAAAATAAGAATATAACAAGTAGCTTCACGTTATAATATCTATCTTTCATTGCACATGGCATTTGTAGTATTTTTGCTTTGTATAAAAAATTATATATGCCATTGTACCATAATGAGTTAACTACATTGTGGGTAATAGTCAGTGTTTCTAAAGCTTATACTTGTGTTGTAGATATGAATGATTGTTGTAACTTTTATGTAGTAAAAATAGCATGATCATCATTAATATCAATAGGAATTAGTGAAGTCACACTAGCCATGGCATCTGCATGTTGATTGTCCTTTTGAGGGGTGTTTTCTATGAGAAAATATTTGAAATGTGCCATTAACTATTGAACTAACTATTTATATGGGATTATTGTTTCTTATATTGTTTGATATATGTCTGATAATTGATTAACCACTAACTGAGAATATCAATATACTCTTAGAGATTTTATCTATAATGTGTGTGATTTGTATAAACCCAATATTAGTGATTCATACTTTGATATATTATTTGTGCAATAAAATCCTAAATGGCATAAATTATCCTTGAGTTGTAATGAAAATAATACTAGCACCAGCACCTATGGCACATTTAGATCCATAGAAATACATTCTCCAAATGTCAACATCAACATGATAAGAATTAAAATTATCTCTAAAGTCATCATTACTTGGTAGTGTATCTGTTAACAGAGTTGTTACTAGTTGATATGCGATAATTTATCCTTTTAGTGATTTTTGTGAAATAAAATTTAAATTAAATTGTGTGAGTAACATGACCAATTTTGCAAATATATCTTGATAAATGTGATTTAGACATTAGAAATCAGAAATGATCTTTTGTAATAACTTGTGTTTTATTGTTTAGTATACAATTTCTTAACTTCTTTGTTTAAAAACTAATGAAAGACATAATTTATCCATAGTATTGTAATTATTTTTGTAGTCAACCAAAGTACGACTAAAATAATAGACTCCACATTCCCAGTGATCATCATCACATTATGCCAAGAGATCTCCTAAGGCATGATCTATAACAAAAATGTATAATAACAAGGGCCTATCAAAAATAGATAGAATTAAAATAGGTGGTTGTAATAAATACTCTTTGATAGCCTCAAAAAAAATGGCAATCTTTATCCATTTCAAAATTTGTGCATGTTTTAAATAATCATGTAAAAGGTTGTGTTTTATCTATAAGTTGAGCCACGAAACATTAAAGTGCCTAAATTTTTCCTTATAAAGATTGTAATTGCTTTAACCCTTTGGTGGAGGCATGTCCAAAATAGATTTTACTTTTTTAGGATCCACTTTAATGCCTCATTGAGATATGATGTATCCTACTAACTTTTCAGAAGTGACACCAAAGACACACTTAGAAGCTTTTAAGATTACATTGTATTTGTGTAAATGTTAAAAAAATTGTTATAAATTGAAGGCATGATTTTTTCATTATTTATATTTGACCAGTGAATCATCTACATGTTAGTCTAATATCTTGTTTATCTAATCATGGAAAATATGCCTTATAGCATGTTGATAAGTAGATCTGAAATTATTTAATCCAAGATGCATGATTGTATAGAAAAATGTTTCCCAAGGTGTAAAAAATGAAGTTTTTTCTTGATCCTCATGATTAATTTGAAAATCAGTCCATGAATGATAAAATCTCAAATCTAACTATAATATCTACAATCATGTTGATATTTGGAAAAGGGAAGTCAAGTTTTGAACAAGCTTTTTTTAAGTGTTAATAATTTATACATCATCTTATGTATACATTTAGTTTTATAATATGGATTATGTTGGATACCCATAAAGGATAGTCAATAGCTCGAATAAATCATGCCTCAAATAATCTCTCAATTTATTTCTTAACTAATAATCCTACTTTGGGATGCATCTTTTAGATTTTTTATTTGCCAGGTTGTGCATCTAGATATAATACCATATTATGCATTTCTACTATAAGATCTATGCCTAACATATATAAATAAGCCCAAGTGAATAATTATGAATAATATTTTAAAACCTATTGCAAATCTATAAATTATTTATTTTGTAAGAGGATTGCTAATAGTACTAGACATGGATATTTATTTTTTATGAAATTAAATTTTAGTGTTTCTTCATTAAGTAACTATGATCTATCTTTCATATAGGGCATTGTAAAAAAAGTATCTGGACCATCTAGTTGGACTTGTGTATCAAATTCATTGTATACACTATTTTTAAATTATATAGCGCCCCAGTCTTAAACACTTGACAAATACATATCATGGATGTACCTTTAGCTTATAAACCTTTCTTGTTGTTAGAAGGCTTGCATACACTACCTCTATATGCTAAATTATTTATCTCTTAGTCTAACTATTGTTATTATGATGACTCTGACCTTATATCATGATCAAAATGTTACAAACCTATGTATCATCTATCTATACAAGTTCTGGACTTGTGCCTATTTCTAGCTACCAGAACACTTACTTCCCAGTCAGATGCCTACATCAATACAAGTATCCTAACTCGACATAAGTGTCTAGTGCCCTAAAGTCATTCAATTTATAAATTAAACGTATTCCCATGGTAAGTATTTTTATTTGAGATATTTCAAAAGTAATTGGTATACATACAAGATCAATCCTCATTCATTCTTCACCTAATAATCTCACACCTTCTCATAAGTTAATGATCAAAAAGCATTTAAGTGAGCAAAACTTTCCTATTTTTTCTTATTTACATATCAATCACAAGGATAACACATCTACAGGGATAAAGTATTGAAGAATCATCACATGAACAACATTTTCTAAGTTACAAGCTAGGTCACTCTATGTACTTATTTATCACACATTGCATGATACACACACAATCCAACGCATAGAGGAGAACTACATAAGTCTGAGGCCCTATTCAGTGTATTGGCTATGTAGGCACTACTCATTGATTGAAGATTCTTTGGGGTAGATCTACATTATTTTCACACTAACCTATTTTTCCCATAGATAATATGAAGATGAAAAACTAAGGTTTTGTTATTTAATAGGTAGTGACAGTCTATGACCTAGATTTGAATACACTCGAGTGAAAATGATATAAATCCACGTGGTCACATCCAATTTTAGTACATATTATGTATCAAACATCTACATCTAATCTAGATAGAAGCATCAACATAATTTTCCTAATTTGATGCAAATGTTTGTAGCTATAGAGGTACAATTTCTAGAATCAAGCAATTGATCCAAAATCTAGATCTAATCTAATTTTGGCTTGTTCCAGATCTAGATTTGTATTAATATCAGAACCAACTAAGTGTCTTGTTTTTTATTATCATTTTAATATCTAGCATAGTTATACTTTCCACTTTTAGTATATCTCATCATAATAAATTCAGTATATGTTTTATCTAAGTTTTGTAATTAATTATCCTGTTAAAGAGATAGTTTACCACCCTTGTGCCTTAAGTTATCTCTACCCATTTAACCCTAGATTTCTTAATCTATATTTTGAGGTTAAACATTTGGTGAACCTAACATATGGTGAATGAAGAAAAAATTATGATCTAGGGCTTCCAACCTCCTAAGGTTTTAACTGGTTGTGATGTATTTTTAGATCTAAAATTTTACCCTCGGATTTTACCCTCCTCTGGTTACAAGGGCTTCATATGCATACACTTGCAAGTTGATTCTTCCTTGATTGACACATTTTATCCTCCTAACAAAACCATTTTAAATTTTCTCATAGGTATTTTATGCATATGTTGGTATACTAAAAACCTTTTTTTTGTTTGCCAAAAATTGGTATGGATTTTTCATTTGTTGTAAATTACTATTTTTAGTAAATATTAGCATGCAAGGTGAATAATATACTTATTTCTTAATTAATTTTTAGGTTTCATCAAAATTTATATTTTTTTTAAAAACCTCTCTCATATCTCTAAAATAAATTATTATTTTATCACAATTGTTGATTTATTTATTGGGAATATTATAAGGTTTTGTTGGTGAAGCATTCTAAGTTGTTTGGTCTAGTTATGATTCATCATATATCAAATTTCAAATTTATTAGATTTTTTTCATAATTATGTTTATATAGATAAAAACCTATTTTTATTTTCCAAAATATTGTACATATTTTTCAAATTTAGCATTTTATTATTTTTAATAAATTTAGACCTACAGGCCATACATTATACTTTTATTTTCCTATTTTTTTGGATTCATCTCACTTTCTATTTTTATTTAAAAACCTATTTTATATTCAAAAATTTCTTATCCATTCCATTTATATTTATTTCTCTTCATTTGGCACATTGTACCCTTTGGTCTCAGAACTCTACTTAACCTAGGTTTTGATTTGGTGTTTTATGAATCCTAATTTCAAAGTGATAAAAATTTAAAAATTCATAATTTTTCCTTTTCTATAGACATGTTTAATATGGATATATCTCTTAGTTACTTCATTTTACAATACATCATGGTAGTTATTACTTGTTATGTTTCATGTCTAATGAAATCAATTAAAAGGACTAACCAACTTGATCAATATAATGAGAGAATTTCAAAAAAAAAAAGAATTTGATCCCTCTTTATAACTCTTATGGCAATAGTATTAAGCATATTTGTCCTAAACCTAAAGAGGGTGATAGCTACCATCCCTCTAACTAGGTTCATGTTATCACTCCTTCAAGGGGTAAAGTAGATGATATATGTATAAAAGTTAAATCTGAGGTACATAGGGTTTTTGCTTGTGAATCATTAAAATATCAATTCATCCTTATGAAAAATTCAATATAAGAGTGGCAAAATAATTTTAGTTTAAAGATCACATTGTTGGAAAATCAAATTACATACCTACAGAATCCAACATGTGGTAGTGTTAATCATGTTTTTACATCCATTACTACCAGTGGTGTGCCAAACAAGATTTCACGTCCAAATAAAAAGTTACAACATAATACATATGAAACAAGTGATTCAAAAAGTGACTAAAATGCTACTAAGAGTCCAAGTGAAATTCTAGGAGAAATGATTCGAGATAAAATGATTCAATTACCTTCTCTACATCTTATAATGAGATCCAAATATTATTGTGCATACCATAGAATGTATGGGCATCATACAAATTGTTGTTTTGCATTGAAGATAAAAATACAAAGTAACAAAGGTAGTGGTGATCATATCATTGATATATCAACCAAGAACACCACTCACATTATGAATACCTCTCCTAAAGCACAAGTCCCAAAATAAAAGATATGGGTACCAAAAGATAATACAAGATAAAAACACTTATAAATTCAATAATTAGAGCAAGAAAAGATTCAAATGGCAAAGCTAGAGCAATTAGTTACAAAAATATCAAGATGAAAAAGCTAAAGTTCCAAATCTAGTTACAAAGGAGGCAATCACAAGTCTTTCTTCATACCAAGACCCCTTTAAAATCATTGCTCATGTAGAGGGCAAACAATTTACAAAATATCAAGGTTATGGACTATCAATATACAAATTTTTATTCTATGTCATTTCTTAGCTCTCTTGAAATTAAGTTTCCACATGTAGATGAAACTAATGCAATTCCAATGTGTATGAGATCAATTTAGTTAAGAGGTTCATTTGCTTCAACAAAATGTCTTGTTACTTTTTAGGTTATTTATAATCCAAATGCTTACAATATTTTGTTTGGAAAATTATGGTTACACTCAATAGGAGCAATGGTTGATAGAGGCAATAATTGCATATCATTTTATTATCAAGCAAGCTTGCATCCTTTTCAAAAAAAATATATATCTCTGGTTACCATATAGATAAATACAAGTAATGACATATTAGTAAGGTCAAAGGACATACAATATATTGAAAAAGAGAAACCAAAGGCATCTTGGAATAATATTTTTGTTAAATCTAGCATCACCAAAGAGCAAGAAGCACAATATATTACTAATCGTATCCCCTTCATACAAGAATATGATACACTTTCTGATTCTACTATGCACATATATGGCACATCTAGTCCAAGATAGGTTTTACATTTACCACTCTTCAAATATTATCATCCTCCTCTTGAGATCATTTTGTAGCTTATACAATCTCCAATATTCCAATAAAAGAAAATATACTAAAAAATTCAATAAATTTTCAAAAATCAAAAACTTTTTTCAACATTTACACATTCTATTAGCTCCTTGGCATCTATGTTGTTAGTTTCGTGTTAGTGGATAGCATATCATTTATTTCTATATACACATCTTTTTCACACATCTTTTGAGTGTGATATAGGAATGCACATATACATGATCTATGCACTTTCGGATATTAGGCCTTCCCTCTACCCATGTCATGTGGACATTAGGGGAATCCACTTATTTGATCACGATACATCTAAGATATATCATTTTATGGTCATTTTACATTATCATGTTTGAGATTATATCCTTAAACATGACTTTATCCATGATTATATTTTTCGTAGTGTACTTGATATGCTATGTACTTAATATTTTTTGCTAACACATATGATCCATAGACTAGTATGTTATGTTTATGCTAGTTTCTTATGATTTCATTCTATCAATGATGTTTTGCGATTATGTAGCAACTTAATATTTTACACTTGGAAAACTCATGACCTTGGATGGTCTTCTTCACTTTACATATGTTTTGCTTCTATAAGCCTCACATCTACTCTATCTTGTGCCCCTTGGCCTGTCTCTTAGTCCAACTAGCCTTATATTGATGACATAGACATCCCATCTTACCCAGAATGTTTAAAATGTACTTATCTTATACCTCGAAAAGTTTTAAGCCTATGTCTACTCTCTTTCTCCATGGGCACTAATGTTCAGGTCAGACAGTACTGTTGATGTTACTATCATAGCCTGACACAAGTGTCCAGTGCTCTAAAGTCATCTAATTTACAAATGAAACATATTATAATGGTCAGCCTAAGTGATTTAATGTAAGTTATCTCCTAATAAAATTGGTATAAATAAAATATCAAGCCTCATTCATTCACCACCTATGAAACCTAGAAATCAAAAGACCAAAAGAGCACTCAAGTTACCAAAAGCTTTCCTATTATGCTCTATTCTAATATTGGTCAAAGGAGCAAACTAACTATAGGTCTGAAGTACTAAAAGAGTAGTCATAAGGTCATACTTGCCAAGTTACAATCTAGGTCACTTTTGTACTTGTTTTACACATTGCATGATTCACACACAAGCCAACACATAGGGGAGAAGTACATAATTTTGAGGCCCTCTTATGGAGTATTGGATATGTAGGTAGTGCCCTTTGATACAGGGGTCATTTTGGGATAAATCGACACCATTTTCTCATTAACCCATTTACCCAAGGTCACATTAAAGATGGAAAGCTAAGGTTTTACCATTTCACCAAGAATGACAATCCATGACCTAGATCTGAATGCACTAGAGTGAAGGTGAAGCCAAACCCAAAAGCATCCAGGGGGTTACATCTTATTTGGGAAAATATTTTGAACATGACACTAGCATCAACACAACTGTCCTAGGCTAACACAAGTGTCTAGAGAGTCAGATGCATCAGATCCAAAATCTGATAACTATTTCAAAACTATCTTCCTACTTACTTCTTAATTGTACCAGATCCAACACTATATTAGCATCATAAATAACTAAGTACTTTCTTTTATGTCATTTGTATATCTAGCATAGTTATACTTTCCATTAATAGCCTTTCTCAATTTTATAAATTTATCATATGGTACATTTGAGTTTAGCACATTAATTGGCCTATTGTAGATCTGATATTCACCCTTGTGCTCTATCATTTCTATATCCTTAACCCTATCTACCCAAGTAGGATAACATCTTATCCAAATTAGGCTTAAAATTTTAGTGAACTCGATCCGTGTGAATGCAATTTTTTTAGATTTTAAGGGTTTTAAACCAATTAGGGTTTTAAATTTTTGTACTTATTCATTTTCTATTGGTACTATTTTGCATACAACCTAGGTGTAGCCCTAGATTTGGGGGTGTGTGTCTATTGAATATATTGAGCTTCCCCTCAACCCATCTAATATGTCCCAAACCAATAAGGTATATCATACCTTGGATCATGACGATACCCATGTTGATAATGATAAAATCCTAGTGGGGTTATCATAGAAGAAGACTCTAATAATGAAAATCTAGAAATAAATGACAATGACCAAGTAGACAATGATCAAGTACATGTAATTAAAATGTTTCATGAGCATATTTGATAAAACCTTGAAGATCTTAATAAAATATTAAAAACTATACTTGAAGCTAAAAATGCAAAAACTTTAGTGGATACATCCCTCCCCTTGAACACATTACAACTTAATATATTTAATGGGGGCACGAGTTACGTGTTCCAACCTTTGTTCCCTAAAACTATTATAGATACATCTATTATGAACTTACCCATTATTTTGTCATAAATATCAGTTTCAATGCCTATAACTATTCAAAACATATTTCTATCCCCTTTGGTGAATACTCAAATTACTAATCAAAATCCCATTGGGCCTACAATTAAATCACTCCTTCAAGTCATAAAGACCTTGCAGAATAAGGTTACAAACATTGAATAAAAGGATTCAAAGTCTTCATATGCTATAGATTCACAAGATGTGTTGCATAACCCTCTTGCACTTGAGATCTTTTTTCATCCTTTGCCAACTAGATTTGTTACACCTAAGTTCACATTTTATGATGGAAAGGGTGATCTTGAACAACATCTTTGAACCTTCTATGTGGCATGCCTTGATTATGCTTCTAATGATAAACTTTTGACCAAATTATTTCCAAGAAGCCTCAAGGACTATGCTTTGAGGTGGTTGTATGACTTACCTCTCTGATCTATGAAAACATTCAAACCTCTTATATATTTATTTTTGGCACACTTTCTATTTACATTACCGAAAAGGTTTGTTATGCTCAAATTACAAAGATCAAATAATGAACCAATGAACTAGTCAATGAATATGTCTTGAGATATAAGACAATGCTATCCAAAATGACCAATCCTATGGTAGACAAAGAGTTGTAAGACATATTCAAACAAAATTTTATTTATCCTTTACATGAGTCCATTAGTTTAAAAAAATTCAATCTTTTGATAAATTATGCCATGTTGTACAAGACCATGAAATGAAGCTTATGTCATTGAACAAACTCAAATATGTAGAAAACACACAAGATGCATCTACATATAGTACCAAATTTACAATTAAACCAAGTTATAAGGTAAAATATACTAAGCCTAAAAAGGAAACAACCACCATGGTTAACATAATTACACAATAGCCTAATTGGTTTGTCATGTCTCAGTTTGTCCTGTCTAATGCATCAAGGAGATAGTTTACATGTTTAGCTAAGCCTCATGCTTCATTACTCCCATGGTTGTTAGAGTGTCATCTTATATCTCTCCCTCTTCCTGTAAAGGTTGATGTAAATATACCTCTACCCAAAGGATATGATGAAAATGCTTATTGTGACTATCACCAAGGCCCTAGGCATTCTAAAAATAGATGTTTTACCTTCAAGCCTGAGATCCAGGACCTCAACAATGACCAATATATTACATTTGATGATCCTCCAAAGGAAATAGGTTCACAACCTGATGATCAGCATAAACATAAAATAATTAACAATCCTTTACAATACCACTCTAAGAAGGAACCATAAGTTCAAATGGCATATAATGCACATCCTCCTCCATCATATTATGGACACCCAGTAGATGGGGTCATTGGTACTTACACAATACATATGCCTCCTATGGTTCAAAAACCTTCTATTTTCTTTGATGATAGTGAAATTGAGGATGATAAATTTGATCTTCATTCTCTATTTATTTTAACATACATTGATAAACACCCATACATAATGTTATGATTGATAATGATGCAAGTGAAAATGTTTACACCATGACATTACTTATATATATAAATATACTCATCATGATTTACACCCCTCTACTAGATTAGTCAGAGCATTCAATGGGACCTCTCATAAGGTTCTTGGTGAGATTGATCTACCTTTATAGGTCAGTCTCACACATGTGGTTACTAATTTTTCAATTGTACATTATACATGCATCTTTGAAATTTTGTTGGGATGACTTTGGATACACACTATTTGAGTAGTACCTTATATAGTGTATGGGTGTGTTAAGTATATTCATGCCAATCGATTAATTATAATTTTTGGTATTCCATATCAGCATCCTATTGAACAAGATAAATTCATACCTAGGAAATTAAATATCAATCATGTTAAGGCTAATACACCACAAAAGGGTAAGCAATAAGTAATCCCCTTTACTAGGTGACCAATACTTGAGAGACCTTTACATCAGATACAGATAGTGGGTTCCATAGAATCATCATCTTCTATGCACCATATTTTGATATCTAGAGCACCTAAACAAGTTCCTACTATTACTATTAAAAATAAACCACAGAGAACACATAGATGGTTTCCAAGAACCCCTTTTCTTTACATTGGTACTTCATGACCCTAGAGTCTCATTATACATAAGCCAATCATCACAGATCCTATAATGACAGATATTACACCTATACATGCTCCTTATTAGTACCACTAATTTCTTGCACCAAGTTTTGAGTGGGGAGATACCTATGATCATCCTTTGAATGAGATCATAGGATGATCTTGTCTCTTTCAAAAATACATAAAAAAGCATTCAAAAAACCAAAAAAAATTGGCACCTACATGTTCACCTAACTCCTTGGCATCTATGTGTTAGTTCCATATTAAGGACTAGCATGTCATTTACTCTTACATACACATACACAGGCATACATAGATGCATGATAAACTTATGGGTGTTGGGCCTTCCCTCTACTAACATCACCATGACGTTAGGGGCATCCATATTCTTTGATATTCATATACACAAGTTATATGATTCAATTATCAATTTATATTATCTTGTTTGAGCTTACATATGTACGTACATATGCCTATTATCCTTGATTATACATTACATAAGGTACTTGATATGTTATGTACTTGACATTTTTTGTTAACACATTTGAACCATGGGCCACTTTGACATGTTTATGTTGGTTATTTATGATTTTATTTTACACACTTCCTTGAGTGTTTTGCCTTGTTATTGCCTTGCTTTTTTGAGCATTTGCATATGTTATGTTGTATGTGGCCCCTGTTCCTATGTTTGTTTACTTAGACATTTGAATATGTCATTTCATTCTTAGAAATTTGAGTATGTAATTCCATGATTTTGTGGGCCTTTGACTAAGCCATGTCTATTTGATTTTGTGGCATTTGAACATGCCCCTTATGTGTGGTCTCCTTCGACCATTGCCTTTTGACTTGATGTTGAGTTCTATTGTGTGTTTGCTTACTTGTTGAGATTGTACTATTACTATCTAGACATTTCCATGATCTTTACCATGCATCTTAGGTATGTATGTGATCACATTGGTTCTATGTGCTTCAATATTACATATACTTAGACATGCTTCCTTCTATATGCTACATGATTACATTCATAGATTTACAGTTGTCTTACCCTTTTGAGGTGAGCTAACTGCCAAGTACTATTTTTACCTCACTTAAAAGGGAGGGCATATTAGTGGGGGCATGTCATGGTGACACGTCTTCCATTTTTTTTTTTCTAGATTATAGTGGGGGCATGCTTTGGAAGCATGTTCTCCACTCTCACACAATATATGGTACTTACAGTAGTTTACAGGTTTACTGGGGGCATGTCATGATGACATGACTTCCACACATTCACAATTTTAAATTCATTTGGGGCATGCTTGGGAAGCACATTATCCAAATTCATTTAGTATGGTACTTATAATTCATAGATTTAATGGAGGTATCTTTGGAAGCATGTTCTCCACACCTACTCAGTATTTAGCATCTCCAGTTTATAGTGGGGGCATGTTTTGGAAACATGTCCTCCACATTAATACTTATATCAGTTTCATATTTCTCCACATATAGTGGAGGCATGCTTTAGAATCATGTCCTCCACACTTACATAGTTTTATGAATTGACCAAAATACACAGTTATATGATTCTGATACACATTTGTGGCAGAATTCTATGCATGGTACCATTGTTACACACATTTTCAGCATGAGACAAATATAAGGTGCATATGTTATCTAACATGTGCCTAATATTGTAAAATCCAAATCAAATCCAAATTCCAAAATTATTTCATGTACTAATGCCAAATAGAATTTTACAAACTTTAGTGAGTCAATCTACTACAATAATTGGTTCACTATTTGGAATGGTTGGCATGATTAAATCACTCAATCTTTCCAACTTTTTAGTTTGGACTTGATCATCCAAACTCACCAGATTATGAGTATCATTGGTTTTTACAATCGAGCTAATCTCAACTACTAGGTGAAAACTCACTTTTACTCCAAAGATGGGGGCATGTGCCTTCTAGCATCTCTCTCTCTATACATACATACATACATATATCTCCTTGGATATATATATTCAAAGACTCATCTATATTTATCCTAATCTCAATTTCATAGCCTTACAAATATTTTTCTCTTGTTCAAGAGGATGTTCATATAAAATTTTGCTATAACTACCAATTGGCATGAATGTATTTAACACACCCATGCATTGTATAAGGTATAGCTCAAAGTGTATAGACCTGAGATCTTCACAATAACACATCAAAGATGCCCATGGAATGTATAATTAAAAAGTTAGTAACCATTGGCAGGAATAACCTATAAAGATAGGTCAATCTCACCAAGAACCTTCTAGGAGGTCCCTTCGAATGCTCTAACAGATCTAGTAGAAGGATTCAAATCATGATGAGTATAACCCAAGTGTGTAAGCAGTGTCATGGTTCAAACATTATTGCTTGCACCATTATCAGTCATAACACTACATATAGGGTGTATATTAAGGTATGATTGAATGAATAAAGGTTCAAGATCATAGTCATCATCCTTAATCTCATTGTCATCGAAATTAATATAGGGTATCTAAACCATATGAGGTATATGTCATGTATAAATACCAATAATCCCATCTAATGGGTGCCCATAATGTGATGGAGGAGGATGTGCATTATATGCCATTTGTACTTCTAGTTCATTCTTAAAATGGTTTACAAATGATTGTTAGTTATTTTTTGTGTTTGGTGATCACCTGGTTGTGAACCTGATTCCTTTGGAGGATCCTCAGATACAAGCTTTTGGTCATCGATAAGATATTGGATCTTGTGCTTCAAGGTAAATCATATGTTCATAGAATGGCTTGGTCTCTGATGATAATTTTAATAAGCATTCACATCATATCTTTTAGGTAGAGTTCTATTCATATCAACCTCTATAGGATGAGGAAGAGATATAAACTAACACTCTAGTAGCCATGGGAGTAATGAAGCTAGGGACTTAGGTAAACGGGAGAACTATCTCTTCAATAATTTAGATATAATTATTTGGTTAGGTTCTTGTACTAGTGTATCAATTTTGGACTCATAATTGAAGTGTTGTGGTTTAGGATTATCTGTTTATTAAACCATTGAATAATTTTTAAAGGGAATAGGATCTGTTGGAAATGTGAAAATTAATCCTTGATGACTAAATTTTAAGCATGCATGCAATGCAGAGGCGACCACATACATCTTGCGTATCTAAGGTCATCCCAAGATAATTTTATAGTTTAATTCCTTTGATATAACTTGGCACAGCGGGTAATGTACGGGGACTGACAATAATATTCAATGTTATTCAACCTAATATACGTCATGAAATATTATCAAATCCATTGATGCTCATATTATATGGTTTAAAATCTGAAGGTCCAATATCCATTAAGGAAAGAAAGGATATGTTACAAATGTTGAGTCCTGAACCATTGTCCACAAGAACTCATTTTATCATTTTGTTGTAAATGCGTACCTAGATATAGAGTGGCAAACAACTATTTAAAAGATATTGAGATGGTAAATCCTCCTTTTCAAAGGATATATTATGCTCAATCTATTTTATGGAACTTAAGATAGAGGCTACATATGGTGGTTTAACATTACAATGGAATAGGGTAATACATAATGTATCCAAAAGGATATCTTTGTAATGGGTTGAATGGTCCATCAAGTCTAAGAGTGCAGTTTTGGTAGTATTATCTTCGAATTGGGCAATAACATGACTTTGGGAGGATGATTATTCATGCACTCCCTTTGGCACTTTGGACTAACAAGTAAAATCTCATTGTAAACATTAAAACAAGGAGCATGTAGGAACACAAGTTTTGAATCCCTTATAGATCAGAATGATTTAATCAAGCATGAGATATAACAAGTAAAAACCACTATAAGGTATTGGACCATGAAATAATTAACAGAGATATACATAACAAACATGATTATAAAAATTATAGCAATTAGGGATTAGTAATAAAAGATTCAAAAAATCCTAATTATCCTAGGGTTTGATGTTCAAATATCAAGTTTACTAAATATTTAACCCTAAAATGAGATCTTTCGAGGTTGGGGTTACCTAGATGCTTATTAAAGGGGTATATATAAATGAATAAACATAAGGGTGATAATCAGATCCACAACAAGCCAATTGGGTGATAAACTTAGATATACATATATACTAAATTTCATGTTGAGTTATAGGTTAAATATAAAAAGTACAACTAAGCTATGTATATGAATTAAAAATAAGTAATATACTTGGTTATGATGCTAATACAGTGCTAGATCTGCAACATGCATAAATCAAATCGCCAGATGATTTTAGAATAGTTCCCTGATTCTGGATTAAGGGCCTATGGAGCTTTGGACACTAATGTTAGCTTGGGATAGTTGTGTCGATATTATTGTCTAGGTTTAACGTAAGTATCCTATATGGAATACTTGTTGGAAAATGATGTGACCACATGGATAATTTTGGATTTGTTTTCACCTTTGATCTAGTGCATTCAAATTTGGGTCATAGATTGTCGCTCCTCATGAAATGTCAAAACCCTAGTTCTTCATCTTTATGGTGACCTTGGAGAAAAATGGGTTAGTGAGCACATGGTGTCAGCTGACCCCAAAGACCCCTCTATTAGTGAGTGCTCCCTATATAGCTAATAGTCTGAAGAGGGCCTTAGATTGATGTAGTCCTCCCCTACGTGTTGGCTTGTGTGTGAATCATGTAATATGTGCAAAGCAAGTACAATAGTGACTTAGCTTGTAACTCTTAAAATATAACTCTTGGGATGTTCCTTTAGTATTCCAGACCTATAGATGTGTTGTCCCTATGACTAGTGTGGAAATATGTAAACTTTTTTTTAATTAAATGGCTAATAGAGTGCTTTTGATAACTTGCATTAGTCTCTCTTTGTCTTTTTTAGGTTTTCCCAGGTGAGGAATGATTGAGGGTTGATCTTGTATTTATATCAATCCATTTGGAGAAGTAACTCATATTAAAACACTTAGGCCAACCATTAAGATACATTTCATTTGTAAAATAGATAACTTTAAGGCATTAGACATTTGTGTTGGGTCTGGACACTAGCTTCGACATTAGTGTCTATCATAAATGTTAGTGTCCAAGAAGCAAGAAAGTAGGTACAAGCTCAAAACTTGCAAAGGTGAAATATAAGTACATTTCAAGCATTTTGGGTAAGATAGAAGGCATGGGTCATCAACATAAGACTTGTCAGGCTAAGAGATAGGCCAAAAGGCACAAGATAGAGCAGATGTGAGACTTGCAAAAATAGAAAAGCTCTAGAACTGAGAGGAAGAACTAAGGTTTGAGTTTTCTAAGTGTATAAGATTGAGGTGCTATATAATCCATAAATATCATTTACATCAGTGTCTCAACTATTTGGGGCTATGGAGGGCAAGATGCTTGAGATTAAGTATCCTGAGGACCCAAGAGTTTGGAATCATGCCACATGGCATGATCTTAGTGACTCAAGTCCCAAGAAGAAAATTGTATTACCAAATGCCTATGAAACCTAAAGGCCTAAGATAATGCCACATGGCATCATCTCAACCTAAAGATTTCTGAGCCTGAAAGCTTGAGATCATGCCATGTGGCATGATATTGATAAAGATAGTTGTGGAGAACTTTTCAACACTGTCAAGAGCTATAAATAATTAAAGACTCAAGATGATGCCACATGGCATCATCTTAAGGCCTGATGCTCGTGAAATAAAATAGACATCTAGAGTGTCCCACAAACCCCTACCAATGAATTTCATCCATGTGTCGACAAATAGTGGGACTATTAACATAAAGGCATTGATGGGATTGGAGATAAAAAGGGAGACCACAATGAGGACAAGTAGGTAGTGGTTGTTACATGGATTCAATTATGAAATTACACTTGTTTCAAGTATAACTCGCACAAGTTATTAACTATGATAGTGGATAGATGTTAGCTTTCAATAAGAGCCATGATGTCACCCATGTGGCACCATCATAGAAGTTGAAAGCCTAGAGGATTTTTAAAAGCAAGGGAGGGGCCTCATGGCTTGAAGAGCAGAGATGATGCCACATGGAGCCATCTCATGAGCCAAGATGAAATCCATGTGGCACATTGTGGGCGTAGATGCCCAAAGAAGTAAATACAGTGGTTGAAATCTTCTATCTTTCCTAAGTGTCTAGATCACACCATGCAGTGTAATCTCATACTAAATGTTGCCACATCACATAATTTTCACATAGCATAATCACAAGGCTTGAAGGCTATTATTGTGGACAATAGATTATATGTTTGGAGCCCCCATGATGTTGCTACATGACACATTCTTGAGCTCCCATAATGCCTTCACATGGCACCATTATAGGGCTTTGGACTTCATAGGCTTTATGTTATGTCGATCAGGCATGGGCTTCCACAGGAGTAACACTTGTCACAATCACATGGACCAAGTATCTTTTGGACTTAATCGAACTTGTAAAGTGTTGAAATGCCAAAAAGCCATGATGAGACACATCGATGCCATGTGTCGATTTAGCATTGAACCTTTAATCAAGGAAGCCTTTTAATTTGCATTTATTTATAGATAAATGATCTGAAAATACTTTCAGTCGATTCATACTATTGGATCCCTACGGCCAACTGTAAACACATCTAACCAAATTTATAGTGCATTTAAATTTGCTACGTATAAGACACTAGACAACCATCGTAGTGGGCAAGCCACAATTCTCAATTTGCATAAAACTAATAGTGTAATTAAAATTTTCATCCTTCCCTGCCTCAACTTGCATGAGGGCACAAATACCATGCAAAGTTTTAAGCCAACGAGAGATTGAAAAAATATTCTTTTTCATATATTCTATTAAACAAAATGCAACTTTTTGGATTTAACATTTAATTTTTTTCTAGCATGCAAAATGATGCCATTTGATTGGCTAGCAAAACAAAGATTAATTACAAGTTAGAGAAAAATGATGCCTATAATTACCATTCGAGACTATTAATAAACGTGAATGGTAATCAATGAATTAATTATATCTATGTTATATTATGTTTTATTTTCCAATTAATGATTGTGTATTCTTCTACAAGTTTGGTTGAGAGAGTTTATTATTATTATTATTACACAAAAATAAGGTGTTAAAATTCAAGTAATAAAACAATTACATCATAATTCAATAGAAATTTTATTTTTTGTTTGGAAGGGGAAACATCTAAAGGAGCTATTTTAACATCTATTGGTATAAGTGTACAAATAAATTGACCTTCTTCGATTTAATGTTAAAAACAAATAAATTAGATATTCAATTTGATATTGAACAATTATATTACAATTCAATAGACAAATTGTTTAAAGTATACATATTAATTTTTAATATTAAATAAAGGAGTAAAATGAGTAAAACTAGTTTTATTTTTATCAATTCTCCTGTCATCAACCACCCATAGTGTAGTTGTAAGTTTGTATTCTAATTGAATAGATACATAACAAAAAATTACACTTAATTGTAATTGACGTGATAAAAACATTACATAGTCAAATACTCCCCATATTCTGTGAACATTTATTATTATTATTATTATTATTATTATTATTATTATTATTATTGGTAAAAGTAGGTTTTTTGAAAGGGCCCTGACCCTTATACAATCACCAATAGGTTTGTTCAATAGTATCAAAAAATAAAATAAAGAAAACTGCAAAAAAAAGCTACTAAACAACAATTATGCACTCAATCAACATCAACGAGACAAGCAATAGGCAACATTCAAAAACACTAAAGTCTAAAATATCAAACCTCTAAACATAAACTCTCATCTATCAACCAACGAGTCTGACTAATAACTAATAATAGAGGATATCCAAGAACAACTCCAAAGGATGAAGATCCAAAGAACAATCTGAAAAATTGTCCATAGACTGTATCTATTATTCTTCCTTGTCGAGAAAGAAGATCATCCAATGTCCATTGCACACCATCGCTCACTTAATTTACCGTATCTACTCTCAACAACTCCACCTCAAACTTATGACCTTTCTTTTTAAAAATAGCTCCCACATTAATATGTTCATTCGAAAATAAAAGTCTAAAAAAAAAAACCTCCCTCAACCATCCTATCTTAAAATCCTCCCCCAAAAAATCTCCTTTACCCTGAGCGTCACAAATTAGAAACATTTGCTACAAACTATTATTACAAATTGAGTAATCAAATATTTCTAAGCCAATAAACAAAGGGCAATAAAACGTTATTATAATCGATAGTCTACTCCCACTAAGACTCATCTTTTTCACTTTATCTTTCTTTAAAAAAAAGATACATGTCAATTTTATACTTTTAATGCTCCTATAAGAATATATAATTATGCTTTCAGTTAAAAAGAGTAACCATCCACATTATAAATATTAAAAAAAGAGAGAGAGAGAAAAGTTTAGCTTGATTCTATAAAATATTATGGAGCGTGTACCTTTTAGGGTAAAGAAGAATAAGATCGTGAGGCCTACGCTACCTCATCTCCATTGTGGATACGGAGGTGCCCCATGAGAAACTGCATGCGTGGCAGTTTTAAATTAGTATTAAATGGGGTTAAAAGTATTTATACTGCCACCGTGTAACCAATGATACGTGACACCATACGGAGTTGACTAACTCTTAAAAGAGGTCACAAAAATCTTCAAAAAGTGAAGGGAGGGGGCGGCAATTAATGAGAAAAGGTCAGATCGAAGAGGGCCACTAGACAAGATTTTGTCCTTGTTTACACGGTGGCATTATTTTTATTTCTATTTGAAGTGTTCACGTGTCATAGATATTAAAGGTTTGTCGGTGGTGGTTTGGACAAAACTAGATGTAGAAGCATCAACTGCCAACATTTTTCCAAGAGTATTGCTAATTTTTTAAAGGCATGACCCTCTGCAAAATTGGGGTAGAAGATATGGTAACTGAATCCACATCGGTCTGACTACAAATTTTTCGTATAAAGGGTTAAAAGATAGGTTCCAAGGTTTTAAAAGAAGAAGATGTTAATCCCAGGGTCAAGAATTAGTTGCGACCATTTTATTCTGATCAATCAAGCAGTTAAAAACTGTAATAAAAAAACCCTTGGTGCAAGGATAAATCTCTAAATTTTCTTCCAGGGAAAGGCTTCCAAGATTTCAAAATCCATTGATGAAGAGCAGGAGGGCTCGGCCAAAACTTATCAAATCTACATATTAAACCCTATATTGCAAACCAATCCTCATTTTTTATTACTTTAACCAGAGTGTCATTTTCAAAAAGAATCGCCATAATAGTTGTAACCGCTACTAGGGGCGAAGAACCAACCTATTCCCCAAGAGAGGCAACCAACGCAAAGGTTTTTGGCTTATCATGTCTAATATCCTCCAAGGATGAGCCATCTATGTTGCTACTAATCAAAAGAGAAGAACCCAAAACAACAGGGGCCTCATCGAGAGACTTCTTCAAACCTTGTTCATGGGTAAACCCTAAACCAAGCATTGAGTGCCTCCGACCATAGACTAAGGAAGAAACCCCCTTAGTGTCGCCACATAGCAGAGCCGAGGCTGAGGAAGAAGAAAGTAAAGGTACCACCTACCCAGGAGGTACAAACAGTGAGGAAAAAGAAGAGCAAAAAAACCTTGCGCAGAAGATAATGAAGTTAGTGGAGATTGCAAGGATTCAGAACACTTAGAGCTGCTCATATTCTGAAACAATATCCAGTAATCAAAAGTTCTATCTACATTAATTTAATATATTATTGTTAGTATATTAAATTATATAATGACATCTATTTAGATTGAAATATATCATTGAAACTATAATTGTTATTAATATATTAATGTTAAAAAATAGTAATGATTTCATTAACTTCACAAATTTGTTATTTATGAGTGAGAGATGGCCTCAATCTAATTACACCCTTCTGCTAGGCACTAAAAGTATTTTTAACAAATAAAATGCATTCCAAACTCTACCGTATGCCCAAGATAACATAATTTTTTGATTGCCTTCTCCAAGCAAGAAGAAACCATCTATATGATAGTCAAATAGACTTCAAATTTGGGGTCAAAACTATTTTATAATAGTTAAATTGATGTCAAATTTTAAGTCAATTATTTTTATTGATATCACATACTATTATACTCTACCACCACCCCCGCTTCCATTATAGATTATATTTATTGACATAATTAATTTTAATACTCATTTTAATTTTATTTAATACAATTTTCAAGTGAGAAATTTAAAGTGGCACAATATTACTAAAAATGAATATACATAGATGATATGGTTGCAATAGAACAATAATTGTGATCTTCATCTTCATCTATACATTTGTTCCGCCAAAGATTGATGTCTTTGTTCTTCCTTTTCAATTTCTCTATTATTTTTCTAGCCTTCAATCTCTAAAAACGATCATACGTGAAAAGCGGTGAGATCCTAAATCTATGTAATGAAGAGACATGTGATATAACAACAAATGTTAACCTTTGTCTTTCTATGAGTGTTATATCAATTGTGACTTTGTTATTGTGCATGTTATAACAATTATGACTTTGTTAAGTGTCAACCCTTGTGATTTGTGAATTATCAATCTCCCTATAAATTTCAAAGGCAATTGACAAACACAATACATTTCTATAAGAGTGATTGGAATTGTGGTTGGAGTTGTATCAACAAAAATAATTCTTATGTAGTTATTAAATTGAACCATTACATATGTAGGTGGTTCAAGGGGTGCCACTCTTCCTTTGTAAACAATAGTTTAAATATATTCAAGTACACCATTGAAAATATCTATTTATATCCATAAGTTTGCAATGAGCATCACCCTTACGCCATTATAACTCAACAATTTAATTTTTAATTGTTCATTATCGAATATCACAACATTATTGTTTTGTCTTGTTGGAAGGTTTACTCTATTGCTTGGTCATCTATGTCTTTTCGTTGAGGGTGGGGGCCCTTCTTTTTAATTACTTGTCTTTTATCATGATCATTGAGTTAGATATTATTGTTTGCTTTATGGTCTTGAGGTCTTGGCCCCCTTATTGTGTCTCAAGTTTAATATGTAACTCTGGAATTAAAAATAATAATTTATCTCGATTTATAACTTTGGTTCAAAGTGTTTTCTAATTAAGACCAATTGTTCTAATTAAGACTTAAAAGTAGTTAGCATGAGTAAGGATTTGTCAAGCATTAATTGTAGCTGGTTGAATTTTGAAACAATTAGCATATGGGCTAAAAATACATGGAAGACAAAAGAGTCTTGCTCAAAATTTATTAGTTTTAACTATAAGCAATTACTTTCATTTAAATGTTTTTTAAGTAAATATTTTATTAAAAAATATTTTTAGATAATAATTATTTTTGAAGAACTTTATGGTCATAATTAAAATATATATGAATAAAAAACTTACAAAAATTAATATTTAATTTTTTAAATTTAAAAAAAAATTATTATATAATTTTTTAAATTTTAAATCGAACCATTTCATATTCGATTTTTAAACTATACATTTTTTATTAAAAATAAATATAAAGGCACGTACATTTAAATTTGTAAAAATATATGTAATAAATTGTAAGGAGAGAGTTTTAAACATTGCTACCATTTTATAAACCTATTTTTTTGGGTTGGGAAGAATTGTTTATCTCAATAATGTGAGGAATCATGGAATTGCATAACTCGGACTAGTATTTGTCAAATAAGCATATGTAAGGTTAATGGTTCAATTATTTAGTACACCTGCTTACAAACAAGGCTGACCCTAACGAATTCCAACATAATTTTTTTTTGGGTTATAAGTAAACCTAAGCATTAACTTAAAAACTAATTACAAATAAATAATAAAAAAGTTAAGGTTCAAGGCTATCTCCTTCACCATGAAGTGGTATATTGTTAGCAGTAATTTTATAATCTAAAATTTAATTAAAAAAATATAATTAAAATGATGCATTGTTAATTTTTTTTTATTATAATAAATTAAAAATAATAATATATATGTATAGATATTAAGGTTGATAAGATTTTTGTTTGTATTATTTTTTATCGAAGTTATGAATCGAATTTGGGATATAATTAGGAGGTTTAATTTTTAAAAATTATTAAACTAATACAAACGATCACTAACGACTATTGAAACTATTAAGTTAACTGAAACAATTACATTTGGTTTATAAATGTTTTGTGAGATTCGAACTTGAGTGGGGTTGGGTACAACCAACCCACTTAACCAACCCTTCTACAACTCATTAGCTAAAATGTTAGGTAACAGGTTTTTTTAAACAGAGTCAGATTTGTAGACATTTTTATAATTATAATGCTCAAACTAGAGATGAATAATATTCCTAGCTATACAATGTGGACTTGCCTCGTCACATTGAACATATGTTTCAAGCTACATGCCAAAGCCCATCGCATTGAACATCGAGTCGGTAGTCCATTGCATTAGATACTTTTCGTGAATAACCCGTCGTAGCTTAGTGTGAGAATGACGTTAGAGAATGGTCATCTCAAGAATGGATTTTGAGACCTTCAACTTCTAACACTCAACTCACTCACCGCTAAGCTATCATCGTCGAGTTCTAAAATATTGGGTAACGGGATTTTTTAAGCAAACCTAGAACTGCGGACATTTTTATAACCATAATGCCCAAACCAACGTTGAATAGTATCTCTAGCCATGGACTGTGGACTTGCCTCGTCGCATTGAACACATATTTCAAGCCACATACCAACCCCTGTCACATCAAATACAACATCAATAGCTCATTGCATTATGGTTGCTTTTCATAAATAACCCACCGCAATTTAATATGAAAACGATGCTAAAGAATAATCGTCATAAAAAATGGACCCTGAAACCTCTTACTTGTAACACTTAACTCACTCACTGCTAAACTATCATCACCAAATTAAAAAATACTATATTTTTATTTACATTTTATTAAATTTAATAAATATTTTTAGTTAATTTAATGATGTAAAATTTATACTCTTGAAAGACAAATCGCAAATTCGAATCGTAAATAAATAACATACATCATATTTAGTCATAGCAATGTATGGAGCGCCACTTGGATGGCACCATTCAAGCAAATCTATTTCGGTGCTCTTAGATTTTGGCGAAGCGAGGCAATTAAAGTCCATGTTCTCCCATGGATAAAAGCAACCTTTTTTGTTTTTGTTAGAGATGTGTTGGGGTCCATATATCTTCAATAATGTGCCCTTTGGAGCTTAAAAGTCCATCCACCATGGTCTTTAATTAATTTTATCCGCGCATTGAAGGGCCGCCTGATTTGTTTCGAAGTTGTTGTGGAAGGGCACGTTCTACGATTGGAACGTGCAAAACACAATAGCATCTCCATGCTTGCTAATGTGGACCCTTTAATTTAATAAATTTATCGATATAAATAGTTTTTCCAATATTTGATTGAAAGTTTGTACACAAAATTAAAATTTAATGTTCATTAAAATGCGAATTTATGTCGATATGTATATAAATAAAATAAATATATCTCAACACTATGTAGAAGTCACTTAGTAAGAATATATTCTTCCATAATCTCTTATGCATCTTAAAAGCTCCAAATAATAAGAAATACACTTTACCCATCCATCTAGAATCCTTGATCCCTTTTTATGTTTAAGTCTAGGTTTGATTTACCAATTGGTAGGCCACTAGATATAGAGATGTGGAATAAAATAAGATTCTTGACTTATAAGTGAATGAAAAAAAATATGTGTACCTTATGTTTCAAACAAAACACAGAATTGGATTTTTTTTTTTAGTGTTATTGAAACACTTAACAATTCCTTTTTTTATACATGCTTCAAGAAAAATAATTACCATTAAGGTATTCAATCAAATTTTAACCAAGACAAATTTAATATAATAGCACAAATAATGTGGCTCAACACTACACAATATTATGCAACATTAACTCACTTGTCACTCTTTGATGTGGCTATCCAATCCAAGCAAAGCGCCATAACCATCATTTGTCCATTTTATAATAGCCACTAACTACTTGGGAAGTAATACATAGGTTATCAACATAATGCAACAAAGAAGCCCAACAACTTATCTATTTCCTAACGTGCAATCAAATAAAACCCAGATATTATAAAAACTTTCCCAACCATCCATACATGTCGTATTGTTGAATAATATAAGTAATACTATGTGGAACTAAGCATAATTCTATAACATTGTCTCCAATGTCTTAATCAAATTGCAAAAGTTACAATCGATAATAATCTTTCACAATCATATTTAACTCACAATGTAAATACTCAATGCAAATTAAAGTCCTAAATCCACCAAAAAGAGTATACGTAGTTTTAACAAAATAAAGCTCTTCAAACACCACTAAAAGAATACACAATCCATTTTATTTAAGCCCAACCAGCTAGACACATACACCTAAACTGTAAAAATGGTGGAACATTTTGCAATAAAGTCCACTATGCATGAGTAGTATATACTTTAAGGTTCAAAGTGAAATCTAAAAATCAAATAACAATAACTGAAAACACATAGAAACGTTTATACTCAGCAACCCACAAACTCAAAATTCCTTATTTATCCATAATCTACATGCCTAATTTAAGCAAATGATGTTGAAATCTATTTGTCAATCTTACCCCTTTTGCTTATACAATCAGGGGTAGCATGTATGTTCCAAACTTGCATCAAAGTATGAACGGAATTAAAACCTTCAACTAATAATAAGTCTACTTAGAATACAAAAGGCAATGTAGCTCAACACGTAATTACTTGTAACAATGATCTTCAAACTAATAAAAGTTACTCAATGCACTTAAGATGTTATAACATAGTGGCATTGCCCTTCAAATGCATAAGGATAAAAAATGACTAAGATACAATCAGTGTAATGATTCTAAAATATTTTTACATAGAAAACAACTTATAATCCAAGAGAATAATTCTTTCAATCAGTTAACAAGAAAGTGTTACACCATTATCTCACTGAAATAAAACTCTACTTAATTAAATGATACATGTATACAAACTATATACTATTGTAGGTCTCGAAACATATTTCCAAGATAAATAATAACCAACAAAAATATACACATACCTCTATAACCCCTAATATGTTTCCTTTTAAAGTTGCATCTCATCTTTTTTGCTAATTAAGTAATGACAAACCCAATCAAATAACAACGAAGAATACATATAAATTAAAAGGAACAACCACTGTCTTTAGCAACTCATTTCCAAATTACATGAGGTCCAATTACCTTAACAACCAAAACTCATATAAATACATATAAATCTATGCCTATGTTGTTACATAAGTATAGGACTATATGTCCATATTAAGCCACCTAAACAATAGAGCACCATACACATTTATTTTGGCTCAAGCAAGTATACCTTAATAGGTTCTAATTAATATAAATCTTGTTCAAACAATATACAAAACAAGAGCATACTACAGTCAGACCTTGAATTAACAATTTTAATGTTGATTTGAGTACTCTGTAAGACCTATACCTACATCAATAACTACATGTTTTCCAACCTCTTTTCAAAGTGTAATTTATTTCAAAAAACTCACAAAATAATGCCATTACTGAATGTAAATAGCTAACACAGTACCATTACTTGCAACAATAAGTCTTAACATTTACAAGACCATGAATTACTCAATATACCAAAGTGTTACAACATAGTGACATTATCTTAAGACATTTAGATATCAATCATAAATGACTCTAATATAATTAGTAAAATAACACAAAGGAACTTGTGCATTAAGAAAGCTTCTGTAATGAATAAGAGTAATTTTTTCAAACAATCAACATGCAAATTACACAAATGACTTGTTTGCTCTCCCCAAGAATATTGAATCCTTTATAAATTATGTCAATTAACAATAAGGTACAAAAGTATATACATATACAAATAGTAAATGATATAACTAATCAATGCCTTCTTTCCAATATTTAAAACTAAATGGCTTATTATTTACAATGAATAGAAAATAATTTTATTCAAGACATAAGATACTACAAAGGACACAACTGTAAAATAACAAGTATCACAGTATCATTGGCATCATTATGGATCCATCTCAAATAGCTATGCAAAAATGAACATCAACAATCATCCATGAAACCTAACACGAAAACTAAAAAATGCATAACTTGAGCTCATCCATTGGTGATATCCCTACCCACCCCAACCATCAATTTAGGGTTGGAATAGGTCAATGCACGTAGGTTCCAACCCATAAAGATAAATTAACAATAAGGGTTTAAGAAATGAGATCAATTCCTACTTTGTAACTATCACACAAAAGCAAAGGTGTACAACCCAAAAATAGGCAACCAAATAAACATAATGAGGTATATTCACAAGAAAAAACACCAGTACAAAAACAAGTAAGCACTTTATTGCCTTTCCACATTAAACTCATCTTACGCCATCTAATGGGTGAGATGGTTCTAAATGGTCTCACCCGTGAAGGGTTTTCTTGGCAGTTGCATTATTTCTTATTAAAACAATAAATCATTCAAGATATCCCGACTGTAAGTGTGATCTCACTTACAAGGAACAATGGAGTTATAAGAGAGGGAGTAAGCCCTTCATGTATCCCTTTCACCTTCCTAGGGTGCAAAAGCCATGATGATGCATGAAATGAAGCTAATAAACTTACTTGTTTGAATGTGAAACCCCTATGCCAGATTTCCTTATTTTTTCTTTGCCATTCCCTTCTCTTAATCTCTTATTTGTACTCCAACTACCATCCCCATACATAGTCCAAAAATAGGGTTTTAACCCTTTTTCTCATTTTAACAGTTTGTTCAGATTAAAATAATAACTCAAGATCAAGATCTAAGCATTGCATATATTTCATGGCTGTAAAGACAACACACAGTGCTCCCCAATCTTCTCCACTTCTCATTTAGTCCACTCACCAAAATAGTGATCAAAAGTGTGAGTTCAAAGTCTCGTGCAAACCCTAATTGAATGATTAGGTTATCAACCCTAATTGAATGTCATTGAAACTTAATCATTATGTTTCAAAGGTTATAACCTTTTTACAAATAACCATAATGCCCATGTAAACCTTAGTTAATGTTTAAATCATATAACAATTGATTGCAACCAAATACTAAATTTAAGACCCTCTAAGGTTTCCAAATGAAGTTAAACATAATCATTGCTTCAATCATTAAAATGCCAATCACACATGACTTTAACAATAATGAATTCATCCAAAGCTGAGCAACAAAAAAGACCAAGAGGCACAATTGGCTATATGCCAATGATGACTTCCAAGTAGTAAACGAACACAACATGCACAGTATTAGAATCTCACAACACAAGGCAACAAAAACAAAACAAAGTGTGGATCGACTAGATCTCATACTTTTACTTTTCATAATCATTTACCTTTATGAACTAAAACACATGTCTAATGAGATTTTTCAAGCCCAAACCTAGCTCGATGCCTCAACTATCAACTATAGTCATAAAAATGACATCAACAATATCGATTTGATATAATATAAATCAAATCAACTACTAAAACTGAAATACAGTCAATAATAACATGTTTGTAATACCATAACAAATGTTCATAAAGTAAAAGAATATGATATAAATGTCACAATAGTTTAATGTATCATCAAACAACATAATTGCATGCATAAAAAATTGCATGTCTAGACGAGATATGACAAATTGGTGTCCCACTTGGTGGTGACCTAAAAAAAACCTTTACCTTTTTTTATATTTGAGGATGCAACATAGAAAAATTAAATAATAACAACCAAATAACAATCCCCCATAGGGAGATAGTCAACTCACAACAAAATATAAAAGAACAAAATATTCAAATCTTGTAATAAAACATAGATAACGAGGCATTCAGTTTATTTACAAAACCAATTGGTTGTATAATCTCAAATTGGGCCCCACAAGTTTAATAGTTATAGGCAGGGATTGTGTCAAGTCCATCTCAACCCACACTTAAGGATGCACACAAATGTTAGCATTTTTTTTAGTTTTATTCTCGTACCAAATCACTATGCCAAGTTGACTACTATATCCTTTATAAAATGTCTAAAAGCTAGGTTGAGAAATGAGAACTCCATCCACATGGGATATTTAGATCTAGATGGTCCCTCAGGGCGAAACTCAAAACTCCAGGCTTGTAGGTAACATATTTTCCCACAAATAACCCAAATGCCATATTTTCCCATAGATAACACCACTTTAAAATGTTATGGGATTGAAAACATACACTACATGTATCATTTCCCCAAACCTCTAATGGACTCTATGAACCTAATTTTGTTTTAACATTTATAAAAGTCATGTTCAACATGTACTCCTTTGATAAAGAATAAAATGACAATTCTATGATGGCATTCAACTATAACATCTATTGTTTTGTCCCACTGAAGGAATTCACAAACTTCACCTCTTTCAATCCCAATCAAATAACTTGAACTATCATCATGTGCTCCTTCATGAGTTTTGGAGGCCCCATGGGGGAACTTGTCTTGACATTCTTCACGTAGAGCTTATTTCAAAGTGTTTTTTATAAAAGCAACATGAAGAAGGGTTGTCTCCACAAGAGAAGAGATATAATTTTCTTTTTCTTTTTCTTTTTTATAGAATTTTCAGATCTTCAAAGGTCCTTGATTCAAGAAAATAGGCCACTATTGCTGGAGACATGCAGTACACCCAATGCACTACTCTACAAAGAAAAACCCTGAAGCATGAAAAAACCTTAGTTCATAATGTGATGTGATAAATTAGAAAGAGAAACTTCAAAGTTAGGAACAATGGAGGAGAAATCCAAAATCCCTAATCTATCTTAACCTACACAACACCTCAAAATGGGCAAAGGATTTAATTTAAATGTAAATACACAATGAAATATAACAAATGTACCTCACTTTGCACTCAAATTTACCTTCCTTAACAAGCAATAGATGAGCCCAAATGACAATGGATGAACTTGATAGTTGTTTGATATGTTGGATTGCCTTTCACATGAGCTCAAGATAGTTGCAACAATGGTGATGAAGGATGATTGACAATATATAAGGTGGAAACAATATTGCATTAATCTCCAAGTTATTCAAAGATGAAATTTGCATGGAGTGTGGATGGTTATATAGAAGGTGGTGGAGGAGATCAATGGCTACAGTTTAGCCATGATGGTGTTTTAACCTTTTAGGACTTAGTGAATATAAATCCTATGTTGTTAAAGGGTTAAGTATAATAATAACTTGGAATGAAAACCATAAATAACTGATTTGACAAGTTTTTCCCAAAATAACAAGAATAGAGAGAAAGAACACTTATCCAGAATGAAACAAGTATTTTTGTGGCTCAAGACGCTGAAACGGGTTGGAAAAATAGGCAAACACCTTATGTCTTATGACTATAGTTAAAATCTGGGTTTGAACAGTAGCGACATTTTGTGGACAATAACACCATATGGCGCTAGTGTACTGGGTTGTAGTCTATAGGTTAAGTCATTCTGAATTTTTTTAATAAACTTTAATGCAATTCTTTATTAAACTTGGTCTAAGTTAAAAGGAAGTGAGTTTTGATGTGGCATCTGAACACTTTAGTTTAGAGGTTAAGTACAATTAGACTATAGAAACTAGGAGATGTGTTTCTTGGTATAGTGGACGTGTCTCTTAAACAAAAGATGGGGACGTGGACCTCTTTAGAGTCTCGAAGAGTTCGTTTGGAGTCTCCCACATTTATATAGTTTAGAAACTAGGAGATGTGTTTCCTGGTATAGGGGACATGTCTTAGGGATGGAGATCTGTTTCATAAACAAAAGGGTTGAGATGTGGACCTCTCTAGAGTCTCGAAGAGTATTTTTGGAGTCTTCCATATTTATATATTTTAATATTAGAAATTTAAACTTTAAAAAAATTAAAACTTAATAGTACATATTAATTGAGAGACCTTGGTTCCATTTTTCTTATAGATGTTATCACTCATATATATTCTTAAGGGTTAAGTGCCATTTCATGAAAATAGATTACCAATATAAATTAAGGGATTGGGAAAAAACGCTCGTATTTGAAATAAGGAAAGTTAAAAAACAAACCTTTTGTTAAGAGCTTTTTTATTTTCACAATCCATAAATGAACAATTGATTTCTAAACAAAACTATATATACGAACGTATTTCGAATCACTCACTATAATTCATCATCAAGGAAATAGAAGTCCTTCCATTTCATGTAACCACTTGCTTAAATTAAGAGAGGACCATCCAAACTTATGGGATCGACAAAGGCCCGGCCGTGGGCAGGCGGCCCAGCAAATTCCATCCGTACGATCAACTATTCCAATTCGATCCATGGCTGTTCCTCAACTCGCCACGTTATCGCCAAAACCAACGTCATAGCTGACATGAGCGAAACGTTGCCGTCAAACAATACAAACGCCGTTAATTTGCCCTTTTCGTTTAATTTTGGTGAACACGAGCGTAAATTAACGGACCTTATCTTAATATAAGGAAAACCCTCCATCTTCTGAAAAGTAGCTTCCCTGCAAAAGTTGGAACGAACTTTTGGGCGCTTTTGCGGGAACCACGGTGAAAAGTCTCCGTCAAAAAGTAAAAATATATTTTACGCAATCTTTTTTACCGCGGGTTATTTCTCTCCTCCCACCGAAAACAATGGTCTTATGTTCTTTTCTCGTTTGGTTTTAACAATACCTCTGTGAAACTGGGAAAACATTGCTGTCGAATTCGCTGTCTAAATTTTTCATTTTTTTCTGGAGCACGCTAGAATTAGCTAGAGCCTGAGATTTCTAGAATCTGAGGAAAATCTGGCGTCGTTTGACACCTTTGCAGACGAAATTTAGAGGCGGCGCTTGCCAATACGGTGGGGTTTTCAATTCCGATAAATTTGGACCTCTTGTAGGAAAATTTTAAGCTTTAGGAGATGTCATTATGGAAACTTTGATGTTTGAATCAGTTTTTATACAGTTTTAGTGTTTTTTTGGCGATGAGAAAGGTAGGTTATATTTTTCGCTGAATTTTAATCGGTTTTGGGATTTTTTAGCATGAAGACGCCAGGATAGAAGTTCGAATTTGTTTGTATTACTATTATGTTTATTTCTTGACGGTGAAAAATGCAGAATGAGGTAGGTTTACATTTTTCGCTAAAATTTGAGCGGATATTCGCTTTGAAATGTTAGTATTGAAGCTTTACAGTTCGAATTTGTTTATAATATCGCTATGTTTTTCCGTTGACAGTGAAAAATTTAGTTTGATTTAATTCTGGCAAAAATATCGTAGGCAGGCAATATTTTTAGCGGTTTTCGGACTTTTTTAGCTTCTAGACGTTAGTTTTGAAGCATTGGATTTCGAAAATGTCTATAACATGGCTATATTTTTTCCTTGACAGTGAAAAATGCAGCGTGCGGTGGTAATTCTGGCGAAAATGTTGAAGATCAGGGGTTTCTGCGTGTATTGATCGTGAATACGCGGTGACGGTTGCATTTCGGTTTAGTTTAGAAGTAGATGAATGTTTTGTTTCTAAAGCGAAGGATGCTTTGAGAACAGCTCTGTAGTTGCGGAAGTAGAACTGTGTTGAGGCAGCTTGTGAAATTCGGCTGTAAGCTTTCGGATTTTCAAAAATCTAGCCGTCAAAGTAAGTTGTTCAAAGGAACGGTGAAAGCTGAGATTTATCCTGAATTCAGACTTATTCTGTATTTCAGAGCAAAAGAAAGCTTTAGTGTTTTCAAGTACCGCTTTTAAAGTTTTCCGTAAAATAGAGTTGATCTTGCAGGAAAAGATTAGTGAAGGTTTGAGCAGAAGAAAGGATTTCCCCAAAGAAGCAACCTTATCTTGGACGGAGTCTGAGTTTTGTGCGAAGGGTGAAATTCTCGGAATTCAGTAGTATCTGTTGTGATTTAGTTATAAATCTTTTCAAAAGAAGCTAAATTTTGGGAAAAACAGCACCAGATTCCTTCACTAGTGGAGTCCACAGTAAAAGAAGATAAATTGGTGACTGATTGGTATGACAGTAAAGAAGCTAAAGTTTTGTGCAGGAGACTGAATTTGTCAGAGATTTATGGTAATGATTCTGATTTAGTTAGGATTTTCGGTAAAAGAAGCTAAACATGGAAAAGCAGAAGCAGATAACTTAGTAACTGGTATCTAGTGTAAAAGAAGCTAAATACTGGGTATTGGTATAGCAGTAAAGAAGCTAAAGTATATGGACCTTACTACTATATTTTTCATTTACCAGTTCTTTGGTGCTCCGTCAATTTTTTTTGTAGAAATCAGCAATACAGATTTGGACTCAGGGGACGTTCCGTGTGAAATAAGGGTAACGTCTTTGGAAAACAGCATTATACAACCGGATCTACTGTGGCTGTCTCGTGCAAATGAACAGAGCAGCTGTCTAAGTTTCTAAATTTAAACTTCTGTCCGAAAAAGTTGTATATTTATAGAATCAGGTGCGTAGCAAGTGAATAGAGCACTTCTCTGGGAAATCACTTAAAGTTCAGAATTTTGTTGCATGGCTTAAGTTAACTTTGGAAGTATTTGCAGGAGAAGGCAAAAAGCTTGGAAAATCATCTGAATAAAATTCAGTTTTTTTAGATTATATTTGTGCAGAGCCTTAGAATGGACCCTTTCTGTGAATTTTGTGGGGAACTAAGGCCAACAGTTTACTGTAAATCGGATATGGCTCGTCTGTGTCTGTCATGTGACCGTCATGTTCACAGTGCAAATGCACTCTCCAGTAGACATCTCCGGTCTCTTCTCTGTGATCGGTGCAATTCCCAGCAGGCCACAGTTCGATGTCCTGCAGAAAGGTTATCTCTATGTGAAAGTTGTGATTGGAATGCTCATGGAAGCTCCGCTGAAGCATCACAGCATAATAGGCGTGCCATTAGTGGTTACACGGGGTGCCCTTCTGCAGCAGAGCTTTCAAGCCTATGGGGTTTGGATGATTTTCCTCACGTTTCTGATTCTTGTGGACGATCTGCTGAGAATATTTTAGGTATGCCCACTGTTAATGAGATTGATGCTAATAGCCGCCGGGCTACGTCAAAAATTGATAGCTCTCTGGATTTGGTGGCTGGTCGAAGGAATAATTCAGGGAATGCACAGGAATTTGATGTTTGGATGGAACCTTCTCAGTCGACACCCATGGAAAATACTACAGATAGATTGGTTGGATGCACAGGACCATCTAAGGTGATTCCCCACATTTTTAAAATTAAATTGCATAATATCAAAAGAAGTTACGAAGTTTTTAGTTATATCTGCTAGGTTCTGCGAGTTCTGTGAGGTATTTGAAGGATTTATGGTATCTTATTTCCAAAATTTATACAGCCATGTATTTATCCGAACAGCTTAGAATATTACTTTTGCATAATATAACTTTCCCCATTTGAGAACATTTCATCCTGCTGTACAAACCAACCAAAGCAAAGGAATCCTTCACACCAAGTCTGAAGATAGGGTATGCTTCTAGTGACCTGCACCGCATTAAGAAAAGATCATGAAAATATTAGATAAAGCACCAAAGATCTGCCTTTATTATGATGGAATGCCTTAAATATCTGCAGTTTCGGTGTGGAAAAAAAAAGAAAAAAGAAAATATTACAATGTTGGGACTTAAAATACAATGAGTTACAATAGCAAGTGGGAAGGAGTGTTAACAAGAACTCCAAGAGCTGAAAACATAACACCGCTAAAACAATGATAGACCCTACCTTCGAAATGTCATGAAACCAAAAAGAAATTGTTTGTGAACAAATTGTAAGTGGGATTTTCTGGGATCATTTTAAATGGGCAGGCCAAACCTTATTTAAAATGTTTTCCCCTCCATTGAAACACCATCAGCCATATTTTAACAGTTGAAAGACCTTTCTTCCTTCTCTATCATAGAAGAGAAAGCTGGTTCTGTTTTTCACTTGAAGTGAAAGGTCTTTTCAGCTCTTCTATGATAGAAGTTTTATTCTAATAACTTATCTTACCCTTTCAAAAATTTTACAATGAAATTGCACTTGAAGACATTAAATATTCCTCATTTAGCAGTGCAGTGCCTTATTGAAGGCCATGGATGAGTGTCTATACTTGTTCGTATGAGCCTGGAGACCTGGACACATTATGTTATTCTAAGCAAATAAAATTTGAAAGATGATGCAGAAAGACATGCTAATGGCGGATAAAAGAACCAAACATCATAATTAGAATACAAAAATCCTTAAGTTTAAGAGGGTTTGAAGTACTGACCACTGGCCACCATATAACAGGATATACATGTAAATTTCAGCCTTGAAATTCCTGCCTGTTTTTGACGTTATGCTAATAAGCCATCATATAATTGTGGAGTGCCTCTAGCCATGCCGAGGCAGATGTGCATACTTTCATCCCTTGTGGACATTACTGTAGTTTCAATTTCAATCTCAATCGACACTTTTCTTATACATATTTTGCTTACTTGTGCCTCATGGTCACCAAGGCATATATGCTTACAAATATTATTTATATTTCAACTTTATCTATTCTAATATTTCCACAGCAGTTCCAGGGTGAGAGACATGCCTGTTTCCTTATGTACTTTATAACTTGTTATCTATTGTTAATGACTACAATCAGTAATCCTATTGACCACTAGTGGTCAAATTGTGGACAATTATCATTAGTTTTTTTCCTTTCATGTACTCTATTTTCAGTTGTTTTATGTCACTCGATTCTATTATATATAACACGGGACTGATATTTTGTATGTGGCATCTTTTATGTTAGTCTTCTTCATCACTACCTGTATTAAACAATTCCTCTACCCTCCAAGGTCATCCACACCAAGCTTGAACAACAAACTACAGAGTAAGTGCTTGATGTTTATTTATTGCAACTCGCATGCATAAGGCCCAATTGTAAATGATTGTTGCATACAAACATCATCTCTTTTCACTAAAATTTAATGCAGTTTGTTCCACTTTTAATAATTATCACCTGTTTCTATTTTACATATTTTGGCTACTTGCTTTCTTGAGGAATATAGTTTTGTTTGATTTTTGAAGGGTCAGGCTTATGCGCACTTGACGTTTCTGTTGTAAACAAAGAATTTGAAGTGACATATTTTGAATTTCTACTTTAGTTTAAATACAATTTTTTCATGGAAGAGTATAGAAAAGATTAATCTTGTATTCTCCTGCATTTCCAAGTTTACTGTGAAATGGATTTATTTCCATATCAGGACGAGGCTATCTACTTATAGTCTATAGATGTTCTTGTTGTGGATAGTCTGCATTGAAATTTAATACAAGGTCCCTTCTTTATGCCTATGCAGTCATCTGCCACCTCTGAACAACAATCCAAACAAAAGCCTGTGGTGATTCAACAATTGCTTGATTTACAGAAAATGACACCTCTGAGTTCAACCCAACTTCAGAACATTAAGCTGCATTCGCAAGTGGATTCTAAGTCAATGACACCACCTTCGTCCAAGCCAACAGCCGAAAATTTCCAAGCTCATAATCAACATCAAGAGAGGCAGCAGAATGATCAGCTTCAAGAGCAGCAGCATAATTTCCAGGAGCCCGATAATCCATCTGTTTCTTTGTTTCTGCCAGGAACGCAACAGCTGAAGCCTGATGCTAATATTGAACAAATCATTCAAGGGGACACTTTCTGGCGTTCTAGTCCTGCAAATGACACTAACCAGGTGTGTTACAATTCGAACATATATTTGAAGATATCATTGGTTATACGTTAATGAGTTAATTATGAATTCTTCAAACATTTCTAGAATGCTGTAGCATTTACCAAGAGTAAAGAAGTATTACTTAGATTATGTAGCCAGCTTGTTCTCCTGGAGGAAATAAAATAAACATTACTCTTTTTTTGTTGCGCTTAAGTTGTATTGATATCTGTTGGAATTACAAAACTTAGTGTCCAAGTCTAAAGAATGCAGGACCTAAAATAAAAGTGTAAAAAGCTACAAAGTTTATTTATTTTCATGTCTGTTTTTTACTTATCTCCAATTAACAGAATATCCATGTAACGTGCTTCTAAATATGCTCTGGAAAGAAGCTATATTACATATTTTGTTTTAGATTAGCCCTTTTATACTTTTTAATTCTGTCTAATAAAGCTCTGTTTTATTGGAATTCACAGCTGTGGGATCCTCACATGCAAGATCTTGGCCTTTGTGATGGTGGTGACAATTGCGACAGTTTTAATATGTCAGATGTTGATCTCACATTTGAAAACTATGACGATATATTTGGTGGTTCGCAAGATCAGTCTGACTCCCTTTTTGAGGATGCAAGTGCAGCATGCTCCAACATGGAGAGGGATGTTTCTCTTGTTGAGTCAAATGGCCACCCTGAAAGTGCCCCTGAGGTTCGTATTCTTATAATCATTAAGTGTACTGTTGACTAGCATTTTTCTCCTGCAATTACTTCTGGCTTGTTCTCACCTTTGCAAATTACACACATAGGACATGCATATTTTCTATGTTCATATATATGTAGACCATTCTGTTTCCTTTGTTTTGTCAAATTTGCGTAGATTTGCTTGTAAGTTGTAAGCTATTATCTGTAAGCTTCACGGGCTTTCATTGTTTGGGCTTAGTTCAAGAGTGTCCATGCCTCCAACATTCTTGCCAAAGAGTGTTAGGATTGCTGGGTTTTCTCTCATAGTATTCAACAAATGTTTGAAGTGATTATTCATAAATGTAGCAAACAGTGCTAGGATTGATGAATTCGTTCTAAATCTAATATTAAAAATAATATCATCCCAACTGACCCTCTTAATCACTTTAAACCATCTTCAAAGTGAAGTGGGCTAATGATTATAGGCAGAGTTAGGAGGCAAGATCCTGGGATAAGGGAAAAACTGCTAATCATGAGAAGATTATGAGTCCTTTTGGAGAAAGAATTCTCAAGTGGCAGGCATTTGGCCTTGAAAAACTTTCAAACCAAGAGTCCTATGAAGTTAACTCTTTTGTTTGAGCTGTTCAGTAACATTATTCTTCTCCCATGACAACATTTTACTGATATTAATATGAAATTTCAGAGCTGCCACCTTGGCTTCCAAAATTAAGTCTCTGAGTTTCCAATTATTGCAGGATTCACTTAGAGCAGCATTGATTGAGTGCCAAATTGCCATTAACTTCAAGATTCATTAAATCTGGCCAAATTGCCTTTAATTTCGAAATTCATTCTCTCTAAATCTATAGCTAGTTTGAGATTCTTGAGTGTCTCAAACTTGGCCACATTGGGATAATTGGCAGAGGAGTAACCTCTAATTTGATCTCTCTTGTCTCTCAAAAGACCACCCCCCACTGCAGGGCCTGTATTGCCTTTGGATTCCCCATCAGAGTTGAGCTTGTAAATGTATCTTTGGGGAGGTGTCCGCTTACCTCGACTCCCTGAAGACTTTAGCAGGGCAGGGGACAACATCCATTGTTGGTCATGGGAAACTGTTGGAAATACTCCTTTAATTAGTATGTCGCATTGATTTTATTGTCAGTGTGATTATTTGTACATGAGTTGTAGTAACAACTCACCCCTACTGTATAGGGATTTTATTTGCTTCTTGTGATAAGGCTCGACTCCCTATCTTACAGAGTCACTAGCCCATATGTATTAGTGTTGTGATTAAATGATACTGATTTTTTTTCCAAATCTAGCACAAACCTAGCAGAAAAAATCTAGCAGAAACCTAGCAAATCTAGAAGAAACCTAATCTCTGAGCAAATCTAGCAGAAACCTAACCGTTGGCATGGCAGTGTGCATTGTACAATATTCAATGCTCAAGAATAGTTATCCATCTAGATTCGGCATCTCAATGTGTCAGTGCAAGGTTTAATACATCTTATTTGCACTAATGTTAGGCAGCTATCCCGGGAAGAAGAGAAACACCTTCTTGTGGAGTAACATCAAATATATAACTCATTTATGATAAAAGGCTGATGGTTACAATATATGCATCTCAATAAAGAGATGCCAGGTACTCTGTGTTTATTCAGCAGTCACAAACGCTACCAATATATTTACATTATAATATTCACAATTAGGTTTGGACCTTGGTACAAGCTCACCCTTTTTGAAAAGTTTTGTCTGAAGAATAATTGATTAACTTAACATTGGTCCATTACTTGTGCTATTTGCATGACATAACAGGTATTATCATGTTGAGTCCTTTATGAGTTTTGAAGAAGTCATGCAATTTTTCATTGGAAGTTGTATGCATATTTTCTTATCATTTGTTGTATCATGAACATCCTTTGAATCATGTGACCTTGTATTTAAAATTTAGCTATGTTGATATCTTCTATCAGCAACTTTTAATTGAAGAATAAACTCTTAAATTTCATTGACTTTAACTAGCATTCATGAGGGTTTATGCATGCCTATGAAGGAACATCAAGGAGAACTCCTTATTCTAATACTATATATATATATATATTTGCTGATTCTTATTTCTGATGTGATGATTGTTGCAATGTGAAATTGAGAGGAAGGGTTTTGACCCCTTCATTGTTGGTATGCATAATAATTATTAATTTACTTGTATAATTATTTTAGTTAATATTATTTTTGTGCAATTACGTCCAACAATTATCCCCTTTTAAATGCTTTATCCTTTAAAAAATGGCTAGAATTCACGCATCCTCAAGCTAGTAATGGGGTACCATCTACACTTGGAATCGGTGGTTGTCTTTTTAGATAAGCAATTAGGATACAATCAGTTTTCCATTTTTTCTTATTGTCGAAGATGCATGAGGGTTGAAATTATTTATTGTCACATCATTTATTGGAAGTAGTGATTTTTTTTGGATCTCTATTTGCTCTAAATTTTTGCTTCTGTAGTAAGAATTTAGTGGATGAGAACTTTTAATGTTATGACTTCATCCTTAATATATTAGCAATTATTTGCATAGGATATTTTGTGATGCTAACCTTATTGTTTTGATCAGTTCTACTAGGACAAATATAGTCTTTATTTTCATTGTAATAATTTCATTTCTCTAATATCCTGATCTCTTGTATTACTTTTGTTTTGGAAATTGCAATCAATATTATTTCCTTTTGTAACTGTTTTGGTTTGTAGTGTTGTCTAAAATCCCATTTGTTAGTGCCAGTTGCATGATTCATTTTAGTAATATGTACTGGTTCCTGTATTGGTAAATTTCCATGGATTGAAACATTTTCCTTCATTTTTTATTGAATATGAGATGTGAGTGTTCCACCAATATTTTGTAGAAGATTATCTTTGGTTGTGTTGTTTGGTTCTACTACTTGGTCATTGAAGGGATAGCAGGCAGAGAGTTTCGAGTTGTGCCTCAACTCCTTTTTGTTTCACTTGTATTCTGAATTACTTAATTTTGAAAATGTGTCATTATTTGAGTGGGTCTTGACAAGATACTAAATCACCTTCAATTTCTGTATCCCTATCAACCCCAGATTATCAATAGTAGGACTTTCATTTTCGTAAATACAAAGAATCTATTCTGATATTAGTGTAAAGATTTTTCTCTTCCTTTATTGGTTGTTGGTACTAACACCCATTCATTGACACAGTCTGCACATGAGTATTTTTCTTTATGTTATCTCCTGAAGGCACCATACATTTCTGGATCTGCATGAAGTTTATCGAGGCCATCTTCGTTATTTTATTTATATTGAAAATCATCTACACGTTTATAGGGGTGATTGGTTTTTATGATTAAGGTATCTCGGAAAGTTTAATCTCTCACAAAAATATAGCGAAGTTCTCTTCCCCTGCATGTTTGACATTATATTCTAATAGAGAATTGTCTTTCATTTTGTTGGCACTAAAATGTTGCAAAAGTACCCTTTGTCTTATCACTAATTGTGATAAAGGACATAATCCCTATGCCTCAGTTTTCAGGTATGATGTTGATTTGTACTTTTATTTTGATTTGATTTTAGATGTGGGCAATACATTTTGATAGTCTTTGTAAACTTGCCCTGTTAACCTAATGGCTTTAGAACAAATGCTTTTCGTGGGAACATATTTGTTGAAGATTTTGTGGATCCAGGTTATCCACAAAAGCTTTGTTAAACTTAATGGCTTTTACGTTCATAAGATGGCCTCATACAGGTCCAGCCTCAACTCAGCGTCCAATATTACCATCACATTATTTTCCTTTAAAGCAAACGGGAACCTTTGGGGTGTATAAAAGTAGAAAGAGGAGAAGACAATGACGAGGGTCTCCCAGTAGTTTGGGTCTACAAATACTAGTGGCCTTTAGATAATGAGTGTCTTCAAATACTCATAGTAGATCTTCAATTTCTTAAAAAACAATATTGTAGGTCTCAAAACAACCACATGAAATATTCATCATAGAACCATTCCTAATAAATGTGGATCTCATTGACTTCCATTCTTCAAACGGTACAACTGATAAGACGAGAGAAAATAATAGGATGCTCTTAACGTTGAATTCAACTTTTGCCACACATGATTGCCCATCCATCCATATATATGACCTTCAACGGTGATAGTGAACAGTCACATCTTCTATGAGTTTTTGTATACTTGTGATTTTGGGGTAGAATCTTTGGATTTTGCAGTCAGAAGTGTGTTGTTGGTCTTCTGATTTGATCTTCATTAGCTATTTTTCCGTTTGTAATCTTCAAAATGCAACTATTTTTATTTGCTTTCTGTCCTAATATTCAACTTTCATCTTAGTACTGAGGTTGTTGATACATTTTCTTTGCCTTGATTGTTGCTTGGATACATGTTTTATTGTCATTAATGTAGAGTGTGTTGATGGTAAAGATGTTGATAGCCGTTTATCTGTGCGCTTTTTTGACTTCATTGAAAGGGCAGTTGTTGATAGGCCCAATCTTTATAGACGTCTATCTGTGCGAATTTTCGACTTCATTGAAAGGGGAGTTGTTGATAGGCTCAATCTTTGTAGACGTTTATCTGTGCGAATTTTCGACTTCATTGAAAGGGGAGTTGTTGATAGGCTCAATCTTTATAGGTATTTCTTCTTACAATCTCTTTGTGCTCTCTTTGAATTGTCTCCTCAAGTTTTGTGGTCATGTTTTCACTTATCATCATGTGTTAATTGCTGGTTTCTGAATCTTCTGATTTCTTGTCGTCCATCTTTTACAGTTTCTCATTCTCAGCTTGTAGTTGTGCTACCATTTTATAGTAGAATAATTCTTTTCTGAATTGCTTTATGGCTTTATCATGCCTTTTTTGTGGAGATTTTATTTCCCCATCTCTTATTGCTTATTGCTGTTGAAACTATTCTATGGCTGATTTTTTTTCATGATCTCTATGTGCTATGTGGTTGGTCATATTTAATTTTACTTTTTTGAGTTCATTGTTGAATATAGCTTATGGTATACCTTGCAAAATCCTATGATAATATGTTCACCTGAAAGTTTAATTTGCATCAACTTTAAATCTGTCAAAAGTACATGGGCACAAGTATAAAAAATCAGATAAATCATCAGTCAAGCAAGTGCCATAACTGGGCTCAGAAATCCCAAGTCACTTGTCAACAAGGTTGAATCAATAACTAAGTTTATGCTCTTCCTCGTCAGGCGTCTACAGCACAAGATGGCTGCTTGCTTCCATCTCACATTTCTGGACCGCTGGGAGGTATTCACCCAGCACCTGGTACCACAGTTCAGGGTGTGCCTATTCCAAGTGCAGTTGGCAACATTATTATGGATTTTTCTGCACAGCCACGACATTCCAGTTTATCACTTTCTCTGTCATGTCATAGTGGAGAGAGCAGTGCTGCAGATTATCAGGAGTGTGGTGTATCACCAGGGTTTATAAAGGGTGAACCACCTCCGTGGTATCCCACCAGCCCTGAGACTGCATTTTCTCAAGCCAGGGACAATGCGATGATGCGTTACAAGGAGAAGAAAAAGGCGCGCAAGTAAGTTTTCAATCCTGTTACATCTGTGGTGCTGCACTTCGCTAGTTACAGTTCAGTAAAGATTTCTCTAATGCAACTGAACGTGTTTTTTGAGTCCCATTGACCTACTTGGCCATTTGTGCATGGTAATATAATTTCTTTCTTTCTTTCTTTCTTCTTGATAAGGTGCTTAAACTGTGTCTTGTCATTTTTTGAAAAACAGGTTTGAAAAGCAGATACGCTATGCTTCTCGCAAAGCTAGGGCCGATGTAAGAAAGCGTGTAAAAGGTCGTTTTGTTAAGGCTGGAGAAGCTTATGATTATGATCCTTTATCAGTGGCAATGAGTTATTGATGCTATTTCTTAATTGTAGAGAAGTTGATAGTTCAGTCTATCGATCTTCTCCTACATATGCCAGTTATAGCAAAAACATCTCAGCCGCAAAAGTATACCTATGGACATATAATGTTAAGGCATCCCCATGTTGCAATAGAGTTGAAAAACGTTTATGTAAATACCTTCATATATATATATAGACACAAGTGGCATGCTGCTTTCGCAAGGGCAAGATCAGCTTAGGAGCAGTTGGTGGATCTCGACATGTTGCTTTCTTTATTTTATTCATTGCTGACTCTCCATTTATTCTTTGTTCATTGTGGCCACATCAATGCTTCTGTGATTGGTGCTCACCAGGTTTTCTTCATGACACAGAAGTCAGAGTTTCCCGGGTATGTTTGATCAGATATTCTCTTAAACATGCAGGGGCAGGTTGAAGATCCATTTCGTTGAATGCATTTGGTATGATGCTGCCTGTATGTGTTTATGGGTGCAGAATGTCTGGGATTCTATGTGGGGCAAAAGCATCTTGGCAACTGGCTGGTACAAAAGCCGAGCTTTGAACACGGGTTCCTAATAATTTCGGGTAGGATATAAATTCCGAGTTTCATCACTTCAAAATAAAAAACACTGGGGCAAAGTAAAAAAAATTGAGACACAGAAACTGCTTTACATGAGCGAGGCGGCAAGACATATATTATATGATGGTTGGTTTTCAAGATTCCATTGACAAGAGATGATTACAATGCCACGGTAGTCACAGGGCTTACTACTGAACTCTTTGGTGGGTTTCAACCATGCATACTGGATGGAATTTGGAGAAAGCAGTTTGCACTATTCAGTTGTATAAAACGACAGGCAGATATTGTTGTCGGCTGGCTCACATTATAAGTTATAACCAATTTTTACATTAGTGAATCTAAAATGCTGTAATTTGTTTAAGCTACAAAAATTCCTGCACTGGATGGGACTAAAAGCTTTCTTCCCAGTAAGTATTGTAATGTGTTATCATTTATGCAAAGCTTGTTTTGGCGGTTTTCTTTGTGTTATGCAAGTCGCTGTCAGGGGGTTCTTATGCTGCATCAAATACATTCACATTCCAGATCGAGAATACCCCATGAAGTAACCCATGACCATGAAATGGTTGTTCATGTTCCAAGTCTTAAAATTGATATTGTCTTATGGAGGGAACGGTTGTGCCCATCCCGTAGTGTTGTCCTATTTAAATACTGTTTCTAGGATTTTTGGAGCACCAGTGCCCATCCCGTAGTATTGTCCTACTCAAATACCGTTTCTAGGATTTTTGGGGCACTTCTAGCCATACCTTATTGCATTCCTGCATTTACATCTTCCCAAAAGGGGGGCTATAAGATTTTTGAAGCACCAGTGCCCATATGTAAAACTACCTTGGTCAGAAGGTCATGTTATGTATGCCTAATCGGTCCCATTTTATTGCCATTGTTTGTGTCAAATCCTCGTAATGGTTAGCTACCATACTCTCCTGAATATGGCACCGGATACTTGCGGGAGTATCTCAAGTAAGAACTAGATTACTTGGTCCCATTTTATTGCCGTACACTGCTCAATATGGCTTTCTATTAGAGCCCTGGATATTTTTAAGACTATGCCAACTATGGATCTCCAACATGTAATTGGCCAGTATCTTTATTGTGGATTTATAGAATTTGGTGGGGAATCACATTGTTTACCAAGGTAAAGGGTTTACGCATGGAATTGTAGTGCTTCAAGTATGTCGTTGAAATTGAATCTAGATTTAACAAAGGCTTTGAAATTCACAGCTTTAGTCTAGCATTGATTATGAATTCTTGTCCGTCTTACCTTGCACTGTTTCCAAACTTTCTCCATCCTCTTTCATAAAAGGAGATTAGGAGCTCTATATTGGGTGGACATCTAACAATGGGAAGGCTATGTTGTGCCTTAACGCGCACACTTATTTGATTTTTTAAAAATAGGGACTTGCTATGATTGAATATCCTTATTTGAGGTCTTATGAGCTTTAGAAGTCTATGACATTGATTTTAAAAGGCATAAGTTTCAGGGTATTTTCAAAGTTTACAGTGTGTTTTCAAAGTTATGAGAGGAAGAATCAAAGTTGTGAATAAGTTTTATTACATGATTTATTTTTTCCCTTTGACTTTTTCCTTTAATGCAAAGCTTATATACATGTTGGATTTTTGATTTAAAGGTTAATTGGGTGATGTGTTTTGTTCTAGTTTATTCTTTGCTTATGATGTGTCTTGAACAAGTTATTCCGCAAGTGTTTCCTCGGGACACCTTTAGACTCGTCTACTCTTGCCACGTGACATCATTTTGCTAACTCGGTGTCTAAGTGAAGCACAACTCACCTAGGTAAGCGGATCGTCGAGATCTTGTTAGATATCATTCAACGAATCCAAAGTCCTAGTGAAGAGCACAACTCATTTAGACAAGTGGATCATCGGGATCTTGCCAGATGTCATCATCCTGCTAATTTGGAAGTTCTCGATATTTGCAGTGTATGAAGGCTAACTATCTTTCAGAGAAACAAGAGTCATCCACTTATCATCTTGCTAACTTGGAGATGATGTTAGTATAATTTATTGTATTATCATTTCGGGCAAGGAGAGCAGTGTGATCCTTTCACATGTCATTAGCTCGCTACTCTGGTCGTAACGTCCACAAAGTTCTTTGTACGACTATGTCGAGCAAATGAAGCAATATGATCGTTCCATCTGTCATCATCTTGATAACTTACAGATAAGAGAATAAAGTACAATAGGTTAGAGTGAGTTACAAGCAGGGCAATGATAAGTGAACATGTGTCACTCAATGACACAAGTAAATAACAAAGACATGAATAGTTCCAAAGCGTGAAAAATGGACATTTGTCATATTACGCTGACTAGGCATCCGACAAGTAAAAAAAGCCACAAGGCAATCAAATCCGCATAAATTGGCATTATGAAATTCAAATGAGAAAAGTAGACATGGAATGGAGCGAAAGCCATTATTACCATTAATTCGCACGAACTAATGACTTAATGCATTCAATTCACGAAGGTAATGAATCTAAAACAATAAAATTCGAGTTGCCATACTCAATGTGATCACGTTGCCTCCTAGCTATCAAGTGCAAACTACAAATTTGAAGCCCCACAATGACCAAGAGATTTCAGACTATTCAGAGAACAAATATATCACTAGAGTTTTAATGGGTTCCTCATCTCACACCCATTTGTATTCAATTGCAAGACCAAGTATATAGACACAACGTTTGATTCGGTAGTTCTTAACCATGATTTCAAACACTATTCAGCGATTTGGGATGAGGTCGATGTTGTGGAACCATACATGGCAGAAGCCCAACTTTCAATTTTCACACAAAGATATAAGGATGACCTCTTGGCCATAAAAGAAATTGGCCTACACAATGTTGCAGTGACCTCTGAGGTAATGCCTTGCATTGATTTACTATTCGATTTATTTGTGAATGAGAAAATATTTGGAAGAATTCTGCATTTTTGACTTAACAAGATTCCTGTAGCATAAATAAGAGAAAATGCATTCGAAAGATACTACAAGCTCCCTTTTCCAGAGATGATTTATAGGTAGGGCATGGTCAATTCATAGCTCCTTGCAAACATCCATAGCAAATTGTAAGAATGCGCTGACAACCCAATCAACTTTGTGATTCAAGGCCCTATTTATGTTGTTCCCATAACCGCTTTCATACTAGGGGTAAGGATTGCCATGGCTTTATTAAATAGAATACATGGCCTCCCAAATATTTATTATGTTAATGAGATATGGGTCTCTTTGCTAGATATCATTCTGACTTCCAAAAAAATCATCGCCTTGGGGGAAATAATTAGTGCCAATTTGATTCAACGACTCACCAATTCAACGAGCTTACCAGATGTCAACTTTTACATGATTTAGATGTTGTGATGGCAACGATGCATTCAACTTATGAAAAACTCTGGCAACCATTTACAAAATATCAAAAAAACATGATTCACGATGAGTTCAATGTCCTCCATGTTCATAGGTTTAAGAAGCAAATAAAAAGTTTGACAAAGAGCTTTAATCCTATGGGTGTACCGGGCCATATATGGGAAGAACAATACCTAGATTGTCAGACTCCATAAAGAAAACTTTTCGAAAAATGGGCGATCATTGGTTCTATTCTGAGTGCACCATAATCAGGGTAGAGAGTAACAAGGCACACCCTCTGTGTTTAGCACAGATCGTTCTTGACAAATTTGTTGAGTAGGAAATTGTTGCTCAATTAGATGACAATGTTGATGTTGAGTTGTGGAAAGCTAAGCAAGCAATTGTCATCCAACCCTTCTCAACATTGGAGGAATACAATATACAAGGTGGGAACACTTTCAGTCAGTGGGAAGAATCATGGTGCAATATGGATTGAAATGGACACCATTTAGACATTGGGACCCCAAAAGAAATGTCAGGGAACATATAAATAAATATGAGAGGAAGTGGAAAATCAACTATGGGCACCACTCCTACAGTCATGACAGTGTATTCATGAATGCATAGGATGACATCGAGGTGTTGAGCATTGTTTCTATTGTTGAGACTTGGCATTGATGTCAAAGGTTGTTCATGAGGTATGATGTCATTGAACAATGTTTTTTTTTGATTGCATCTCTAAGAGGAATGACATTGTTTGAAAACCTAATAAGGCATGTAAGCAAGGTATATAAACACTAAAGAATATTTCAAGAACAATGGTCAAGGTTGTCAAGTGTTTGAACCTAGCAGGGGACTTGAGAAGGCTTATGCATAAGATGCCTAATCTTGTGCATGGAGCATGGTGGCCTAGTAAGATGGATGCACAAAAGCATAAGAGGATGTTTGAGGAAATTTGAGTATGTATATGAAGCTTTGGAGCACTCAGGGGAGTTTCAAGGTAAGTTTACAGGGGTAGACCTTACAGGACTAGTATGCAAATAGACTAGTTCTAGACAATCCCTGACCTAATAAGGGGTTATGAGGTGTTGTCAAGACCTATGAAGGATGCAAAGTAGTGGTAGAGCATGTGAGAGGTTGCTTGAGCATGTGAGTGAGGTGGAGAGTGCTTGGACAATAGCTAAAAGCTCTGTTTTAAGGCCTAATGTCACATGCAGATCAAAAACTTAGAGAGCAAAGAGAGATGGTGGCATAATGGGGTATCAGGGTCAGCGACCACTAGGACTTTTGAGTCTACTCAAAGAGAACTCGACTCCCGCTCGACCAAAATTTCAAAATTTACAGCTTCAAAAGCGCTGTCTAGAAGATAGACCACTCATGGTCGGATAATCCTTGTTTGCTTTGCAACTCATCAAAACCCAGGTTCAAGCTAATGAGATCCTTGTGCGAAAAGGTTTGCAGGACCTGAGCAGTGGCTTTCAGCTTGGATTCTAGCCGAAAAACAGGAATTAGAATAGTGTCGACCTCCGGGGCTGAGGAATCATCCTGCAAGCTCTGGAAAACTCTCTGATCCCTTGTTTAGCCAACAATAATGGTTGAAGTTGATTGGCCATCAGGACCGTTTTTGCGTCCGAAAACGGGGAATGGAGGCCTAGTTGCACCCGATTTTCAATGTGGTGTCTCATCTCACCGATGCCTTCTTTCACGACCTCGAGACAGCGTCTACAACTGTTGGCTGCAACATTGCGATTGAGCTCTTCATTGACTTGTTTTGCGGCGGCCATTTTATCAGGGATCTCCGCGACAGCCAATATCGCATCCCTTGCGCTGTAGAGCTTTTCCAGTAATGAATGAGAGTTTGTGACTCTCCTAGAGATCGTGGCCAGAGTGTTCTGTACTGGATTCTCTACCCTTTCACACAGTTGTGCGTTGTGTAGGAAGGTGAAAAGTGGCTTGAGTTGGATAATCTCAGAAGAGATTCTCGCCTAGCTGACTCGTAGAGCTCCTTCACCAACTGCGTGACTCGAACACCTCTTGGCCTATTGGCCAGCTCAATCACCAATTGCACCACCCTCTGTTGCTCTGCTTGGAACTGGGCTTGAAAAGCTGCAGCGTTATTCCGTTCTTTCAGCAGCCTTTGCTGTGATTGGGTACCCTGCAGTTGGAGTCCTTCGACTCTTCCCTACAATGTTGCATTTTTTCATCTTAGAGCTGTAGCTACATTTTTTGCAAGTGTGAGCTCTGTCTTCAATGAATCATTTTGGGCCTGAATTGCCCGTTGAGCCTGGAGGGAAACAATATCTTGCAACTGTTTCTGCAGACTAGCTATCTCGTTGTCTTTTCTGTTTATTTGTTCGGCCAAACTATTACAGTTTGCCTTTTCCTGAGCCAAATCGGCCTCCATCTTCTACAGTCTCTTTGATTTCTTCAAGTAATCTTCTGTGACCGTAGAAGTGGATTCGATCAGCAGTTCGACTCTGTCTTGAGGCCTGAACAGGGACATGTCAATGGCCACTGCGTTCATGGTGTAGTCTTTCGGCTGCATTTGTTCGCTCGGCGTGGCAACGTTGGGCGACAAATGGGTCACCGTCAGTGGTTGTTGGATGGGATCAAATTGTGACCTCAAATGTGAAATCGCCAGCGCTTTATTTTCTTTACTCCTCTTCTTCTTCAATTGGGTTTCTCTTGCCCTCCTAGCAGCATCAACTTGCGTCTAGAAGGTGGAAGGGGACGCAATATGTCCCCCTGCGAAAGGAAATCCTTGCGGCAGGCCGTATTGGAGAGCCATTGGTTGGGTAGGGGTGAGTTGTATGGGCATCTTTTTGGGAATGGAGGGGGAGAAATGGGGTAATGTGAGGACCTGAGGCGCTGATGATGGGGTGGCTTGCGAAATGGGAATGGCAACAGTGGCGGGAGGTGTCACTTGGCTGGGTGGAGACGTTATGCCGGCAGGGTGAGGAATAGATTGAGAAGGGGAAGAGGTAGGAATACTTACCTGTGGGAAAGTTGCAGTGCTCTGCGCTGGGCGCTATGAAGACTCTTCTTCCTTCGGATCTAATTGGAACTGCACCCTCCTCTTTTTTTTGGGTGTCTCCGCCTCTGGCTGCGTTTGTCTCCCTTCCACCTCTGTTGTTGCCAGTGGCGCATGTGGAGAACTGGGGACTTCAATTACCCCCGCTTGAGGGGTGGCCCTTGGTGGTGATGATACCACACCTCTTTGCTATTATGTGGCCTCTGCAGCTTGCTCTGAAGCCTGCGGTGGTTGGCTTGAACCTGCTCCAGCTGCTTGCTCAGCTCCAAGTGTCGGCGTTTGGCTTGTGTTTAGGCTAGAAACAGGGGATGGATGCCATTCATCTCAAAGTTCTTCCCACCTTTCATCTGAGTCTACGCCTCCGAAGGCATGGGTGGTCTGGGAGATTTCTTGCCTATATTTCCAATAGGCTTCAATTTTCTCTGCATCCCAACCTTTATTCCTCAGCGTCCTCAAACCAGAGGTCATCTTGGCCTTAGGATCATACTCCCTTTGTTTATCATAGGTCTCCCATGGCCTATTCGATGGGAGAGGCAGGTCCGTCAACTCAACATAGAGACTAGAGGTGTCTTTCGCAAGATTTTTTCTGGTTTCTCAATAGGGGCGGCTTTCATGCATGATCCTGGCTCCAATTCTATTTGTCCTCACTACGGAGGCTATGTAATTAGCTGGGTCATAAACCCACTTGTCTTCGATCAATAAGCCCAGGGAGGTCAGCGTCCTCAACAACACGGTCTCAGCGTCTTTGGCTTCTAGGCTTACATTACCTGCCATCCACGGGAGATTGTACATTCTCCTCTTTTCTTCCCGGAGCCGTACTCATTGTCAACCACTGACACCTACCTGACGATTTTCAAAAATGCTAATCGAAGAGTTAAAACCTTGGGTAGCAATACTGGATTCCCACAAAATCCATGGACCTTTAAGGTCGTGTGATGGGCCCCAAAATAGAAATCACATGGGATTGGGCAACTGATCAGGGGGTTCGTGACACTTGAGAATAACTTGTTTATAACAAGGTCGGGGCTAAGGCAATGGAGGACAGGGGTGACGAACAGCTCCCAAAAATCACGTGTCACTAATTTTTGACAAAATATGGGTCCATGCGGACACAGGGATGGTTCTTTGAGGGTCAAAAGTTGGGTCATATAGGTTCAGGCTCATAAATTGGGAGAAGAGGTCAGGGTTCTGGTGCAAAATGAGATGGAACAAAAATGAGGAATACCTGAATATCCCCTTTGACTTGAATTGGGTTAGTTGCTCGACCATTGAGAAGACAAGGTGTTTGGAGAAGTCAAGATGATACTCTTGCGTCTTATCAACTATTTTCAGCCTGAAGAGGATGGCCATTTGCTCAGCATATACAGCCGCTTCATCCTTCATGTCGAAGATGAGAGCCATCATCGACAACGCGTCTTGGTTGGCAGATGTGAACTGAGTTCTTGAAGTAGAGAGCGTGGGTACCGTTGAGTCACCATCAACGATTTGCACTCAGACCTCAAGAACCTGCTCTGAGTGTTGACGTTTGCCCATGTCCTCTGCATTCTATCAATGGTGGGGAAGGTGGCGGTATCGTCGTATCGCAGGGTGAGCATATCCCTGATAGCTTGAGGGGCGACTTGCAGCATGAAGGGGCCTTGTTGGATGGAGCAAAGATTGCGGGTTGAGCAAGTCCGCGCATAATTCAATTATATCCGGGCATGGGTGCACAGCTGGGACAACGAATTGAGCCAGTTGTGAGGTCCATATCCTCATCTCGAATGTCTCATATTGTCTTGCCCTGGCTCTTTGCAGGCATCTTTGGTGTGCCCATTCTCTGAGGTTCTTGCCACCGGCTCTTTGTAAAATCGAGTCCACGATCCCATCTGCATAATCCCTTACCTTTGAAGGGTCACTGGTTTGGCCGACTCCCAGGGCTTTGGTTCTTGGGCAGATTCTTGGTGGCTGCATAGGAGTTGCAGCGTATGATTTGCTGCCCAGCAATCTGTCGAGATATCTTGGTGCCCCTGCTCCTTGCTGAGAAGATGATGCTCCCGCCATCTTTGTATCTCTTTATGCAATATCTGGTATGAACTTTGCTCAAGATAAAATACGCTTGCTGAAACAAATTTTATTAGGCGCTAACAATCGCAATGAGCAAGATATTTTTGCAGGAATGCTTGGGAGTTGTAAACTTTAAAATCTGCTAAGGGGGTATTTATGGGCCTATCAAGTCCCAAATAGCATTAAATTAAGGCGACCGTTAGCAAATCCTACTCAATCTTCGGGAAACAACAAGGCGGACATGTTATGCAGTGCAAAGTACCTTAGAGATCTCGAAGATCTGGGGAAGCATTTATTGCGACAAAATTTAAAGAATTAAAGAATTTCTAAGATGTCGACTCTGCGTTTAAAACGCTTATTTTTAAAAGAAAATCGGAAAAGCAAAAAAAAAACAAAGCAATGTGGGAATGGAAACTACCTAACTACATTAATTACAAATCCTTATTCCCTCCAAGATCAAAAATGAACTTTCCAATGACTTCTTTATGACAATCCAACTTGTGTTGCCATACCAGCGATTGTAACGGGTATACCTTTGATGGGATGTCCTCTGTGCCAGCCACACGAATTTCCCTGCACTCGAATGAGTCTGAGAAAAACGTGTATTCGACACCTACGAACTCTTCTTGTCCTTGAATGCCCGTCGAATACTGGTTCTTCATGCTGTCGAGTGTCATCAAAAAATCATTGGCTGTTAGTTCTTCACTCTGTGCCTTGTGATATCCATTATCTTTCGGCTCATCTCCTTCAGATTCCAGCTTTATTGCACCATCATGCTCTGTGATGACTTCATCCTCTTGAAAGGATGAATCTGAAAACTGGCATTCCTTCTGCATACTCATTTGAGCCTCGATCCTGTCTTCTCCACATTTGGCCAATTCATAGCCTCCCTGAATGATATTGTCCCCTGTCCCAATGACTTGATCAAGGGAGTGTCCATACTTCTCCATATCCTCTTGCAGGGTGAGAAAGAACTCTGAAATGATCTCCTCCTCATCTAAAGTTAAGGAAAAAGCTTGCGGCTTATCCTCTTGCTCATCAAAGGGGGTCCCTGTGGTGATTTCTTCTTCATCTGTACTTATGAAATCCTCTTGACTTGCCATGAATTGAGCATATTCCTCTGCATACTCAATTGCTTCCTTCAAAACATATTCTTCTCTGTAAAGGGATGAAGAAGAAGGCTGTGATAGAAAACAAGGAGCTTCTTGAGGAAGAGCAAAAGGGATTTGAGGGGAAAGTGAGAGTTTGGGGTCCTCTTCCCTTGCTGCTATTATAGTTTCTTCATTATTGGGGAAGTGATTTTGACAAGTTTGACCTTGTTCATGAATAGGGGTGGCATATGTTTGATATGGGATTTGTGGTGGTGGATATGAAGTTTGGTAGACTTGGTAAGGCTGGTTCTCATGAACACTTAGCCTTTCTTCTAGAAATGTAATCAATCCATACACATTCAACATCTCATATGTAAGCTCTTGCCAATTTGCCCTTTCAATGGGATCTCACTCACTTTTGATTAGGTCTATTGCTTCCCTCACTTGATAGATGACATGACAAGGAATTTCTTGGCCATATTCCCTTTTGCTATCAAGCTCTAACACATATTTTTTAAATCCCAGCAATGCTTTTTTGAAGGTGAAACTGAGATTAGGTTGGGCATAACACTGGTATAGCTCGTGACCATGTGTATCCTCGTTACTCGACATAATTCCAGGAGAAGTTTGTCCTTGATTAAACATAAATGAAAGATAACAAGACTCATAGCTATGAGTAACAGAGTTATACATACCAAAAGGGATTTCTTGATGATATTGCTTGATCGGTTGATGACTTAGAGTCGTTGTTGGTGTTGGTAAAACCTCTAAACGCTGATTGGCTAAAGAATACACCAAAATTTTTCAAATTCTTTAAAGATTGGTCCCATCGGGCGTCCCAAAAACTGTTGATGGGGTAAAATTGCGCTAGATCTTAACCAATCAACAATGGGAAGTTTCAAGTTGTGGGATGATGCGACTTGAAACAACCACTAGGGTTTAAAGACGCTGGTCTCTTCTGTTTTATGGGTGTTGGGGAAAAGGGATAGGAGACTAAACAGAAACGCAAAATGTAGGGATTAAAACCTAAATATGGCGATGCGCCTGAGTGTAATCTTAATCTTACCCTAAGCACAGTGAGACTATTATATGAGTCAATTACATTTAAGAGCAGACAAGTGCATGATCAATGTAAAAGATTGGAATAACAGAAACAGAAGCTCACAACAGGGGAGTCTTTTGCTGAGATACATGAATTGTCAACAAAGACATAGTGTTCAATCTTCTTAATAGAATCCTCCAATCACATAAGAGGCACAGAAGTCACGCACAGTTATGTAGAACTTCGGACTCTAAAAAATGAGACAAAAGCAAATAACATTTTCAATCACAACACTAAAAAATCTACAGCATAAACTACTTTGTAATTGACACAGATAACATCAACAAGGGCATAGTGTTCAATCTTCTTATTGAATCTTCCAGTCATACAAAAGATGCAAAAACACACACAATCATATAAACCTTTCAACTCAGGAAAATGGAACAAAAGCAAATGATATTATTGGTCAAAACTCTGAAAAGTCTAAAACTATAGAATTCTCTCCTTTTTCTTGCTGTCAAGCTCTTCCTCTTTGATAGCCTTGGATCACTCTTGGTGTCACTTCCTTTTCTGCGCAATTCCACTCCGTCTTTCACTCGCAGGGGACAAATCAGATGACGCATTCAATGCCTTGGATGCATCCTAGTCTTATCAAGAATTGCCCTGACTGCGGCATGTCGATCCCTATCTAGTACCTCTCTTTGCACCTGAAATTTTTCGTTCCATCCCTGTTTGGACGCTCAACTATCTCTTCTACCTTTGCTATTTGGGGACAAACAGATGGCGCTTTCAATGCTTGAGAGCCCCAAAAATATACCCGATGCACTGTTCTATCTACCCAGAGTAACTCTCACTGAATTTCCCTCCATTTTCACTGTAACAGGTAGACGGGCACTCTGTTCTGTTGAAACGAAACATGACACTTAGCCAATTTATGAAAACTCTCTCCTTTTGTCTAGGAGGCACCGGAGGATGACACTTGGCCATTTTTGCTTTCTCTACATTCCACTCAGGAACGCTCCACCTTTGACACCTGTCGCAATCCACTTCCTTGATACTTTGCAGTTTTATCGAAACAAAACTCGTTGTGTTCCTTGCTCGGGCAACATTTAAGAAAGGATGGATGCACGTGGCAGTCTTTACTTGTTGACACTCGACACTTCCGTAGTCCTTTGGAATATCATCCGGGTCCCACCACCATCTTTATTCAGCAATTAGGCTCATGATGGTTTCTCGGAGGTTGGCACGTGGTGACCTCCGCTGCTCCTGGGAAGATACATGGCATCTTTCGCTTCTCTTTCTGGGGGTAGGTGGCATCTTCCACTTTCTCTAGAGATGGAGTAGAGAGGGACCCAGAAGGTGACACTTGGCAGCATCCGTTGCACCTTAGTACTTAAGCAAAAATGAAATGACGCCTCTATGCGTTAAATGAAAGCGTTGGACCAAAATCTCCTGGATGCCGACACGTGGTGGATTCCACTGCTTCTTCAAAAAGGTAATTCAGGGCCTCCGCAACTGCCCCCTGGTGCTTTCCGCTCTCTATGCTACTTGGTCCGTTGAAAGTCTTTGTCAAAAGGTGGAATGAAACATGGGTGCCTCTATGATACGCGGATGCTGACATGTGGTGCGTTCTGCAAAACTGCTACTGGGTACGTGGCACGATCTGTGGTTCACTGGAAAGCTACAAAAGGGTCCTCGAAAGTCGTCAGCTGGCCGGCTCCGTCATCGAAAAATGACACTTGGCAGCTTCCGCTTGAATCCAATACTTAGGCCAAAATTGAAACGAAAGGAACAAAAGGGGAAAAAGGAACCATGCTCTGAGGACGACACTTGGCAGCGTTCGATGCATTTCGACACTTAGGCAAAAATGAACCCGTCCTCTGTTGTTGAACTCTGTGGCTTCGTCCAAGATGTGTAGGAACCAAAATTGCAGTGCTCGAACCAAAAAAATAAATTAAAAACGAAGTAGAGTAGGAAATTACTCTACACTAACCTGGAGGTGATGTTAGTATAATTCATTGTATTATCATTTCGGGCAAGCAGAGCAGTGTGATCCTTTCACATGTCATTAGCTTGCTACTCTGGTGGTGACGTCCACAAAGTTCTTTGTACGATTATGTCGAGCAAATGAAGCAATATGATCGTTCCATGTGTCATCATCTTGATAACTTACGGATAAGAGAATAAAGTACAATAGGTCAGAGTGAGTTACAAGCAGGGCAATGATAAGTGAACATGTGTCACTCAATGACACAAGTAAATAACAAAGACATGAATAGTTCCAAAGCATGAAAAATGGACATCTATCATATTATGCTGACTAGGCATCTGACAAGTAAAAAAAACCACATGGCAATAAAATACGCATAAATTGGCATTATGAAATTCAAATGAGAAAAGTAGACATGGAATGGAGCGAAAGCCATTATTACCATTAATTCGCACGAACTAATGACTTAATGCATTCAATTCACGAAGGTAATGAATCTAAAACAATAAAATTCGAGTTGCCATACTCAATGTGATCACATTGCCTCCTAGCTATCAAGTGCAAACTACAAATTTGAAGCCCCACAATGACCAAGAGATTTCAGACTATTCAGAGAACAAACATATCACTAGAGTTTTAATGGGTTCCTCATCTCACACCCCTGCGTATTCAATTGCAAGACCAAGTATATAGACACAACGTTTGATTTGGTAGTTCTTAACCATGATTTCAAACACTATTCAGCGATTTGGGATGAGGTCGATGTTGTGGAACCATACATGGCAGAAGCCCAACTTTCAATTTTCACACAAAGATATAAGGATGACCTCTTGGCAATAAAAGAAATTGGCCTACACAATGTTGCAGTGACCTCTGAGGTAATGCCTTGCATTGATTTACTATTCGATTTATTTGTGAATGAGAAAATATTTGGAAGAATTCTGCATTTTTGACTTAACAAGATTCCTGTAGCATAAATAAGAGAAAATGCATTCGAAAGATACTACAAGCTCCCTTTTCCAGAGATGATTTATAGGTAGGGCATGGTCAATTCATAGCTCCTTGCAAACATCCATAGCAAATTGTAAGAATGCGCTGACAACCCAATCAACTTTGTGATTCAAGGCCCTATTTATGTTGTTCCCATAACCGCTTTCATACCAGAGGTAAGGATTGCCATGGCTTTATTAAATAGAATACATGGCTTCCCAAACATTTATTATGTCAATGAGATATGGGTCTCTTTGCTAGATATCATTCTGACTTCCAAAAAAATCATCGCCTTGGGGGAAATAATTAGTGCCAATTTGATTCAATGACTCACCAATTCAACGAGCTTACCGGATGTCAACTTTTACATGATTTAGATGTTGTGAACAATGCATTCAACTTATGAAAAACTTCGGCAACCATTTACAAAATATCAAAAAAACATGATTCACGATGAGTTCAATGTCCTCCATGTTCATAGGTTTAAGAAGCAAATAAAATGTTTGACAAAGAGCTTTTATCCTATAGGTGTACTGGGCCATATATGGGAAGAACAATACCTAGATTGTCAGACTCCATAAAGAAAACTTTTCAAAAAATGGGCGATCACTGGTTCTATTCTGAGTGCACCATAATCAAGGTAGAGAGTAACAAGGCACACCCTTTGTGTTTAACACAGATCGTTCTTGACAAATTTGTTGAGTAGGAAATTGTTGCTCAATTCTATGACAATGTTGATGTGGAGTTGTGGAAAGCTAAGCAAGCAATTGTCATCCAACCCTTCTCAACATTGGAGGAATACAATATACAAGGTGGGAACACTTTCAGTGGATGGGAAGAATCAGGGTGCAATATGGATTGAAATGGACACCATTTAGACATTGGGACCCCAAAATAAATGTCAGGGAACATATAAATAGATATTAGAGGAAGTGGAAAATCAACTATGGGCACCACTCCTACAGTCATGGCAGTGTATTCATGAATGCATAGGATGACACCGAGGTGTTGAACATTGTATCTATTGTTGAGACTTGGCATTGATGTCAAAGGTTGTTCATGAGGTATGATGTCATTGAACAATGTTTTTTTTTGATTGCATCTCTAAGAGGAATGACATTGTTTGAAAACCTAATAAGGCATGTAAGCAAGGTATATAAGCACTAAAGAATATTTCAAGAACAATGGTCAAGGTTGTCAAGTGTTTGAACCTAGCAGGCGACTTGAGAAGGCTTATGCACAAGATGCCTAATCTTGTGCATGGAGCATGGTGGCCTAGTAAGATGGATGAACAAAAGCGTAAGAGGATGTTTGAGGACATTTGAGTATGTATATGAAGCTTTGGAGCACTCAGGGGAGTTTCAAGGTAAGTTTACAGGGGTAGACCTTACAGGACTAGTATGCAAATAGACTAGTTCTAGACAATCCCTGACCTAATAAGGGGTTATGAGGTGTTGTCAAGACCTATGAAGGATGAAAAGTAGTGGTAGATAATGTGAGAGGTTGCTTGAGCATGTGAGTGAGGTGGAGAGTGCTTGGACACTAGCGAAAAGCTCTATTTTAAGGCCTAATGTCACATGCAGATCAAAAACTTAGAGATCAAAGAGAGATGGTGGCCTAATGGGGTATCAGGATCAGTTTCCAACATAAGCATGGACAAATGAGCATTGGCTTAGGTATGCCATGTTTTTTCAGGTATGTTGACCATGTCTCAGGTCAAAGTATGCAAGATAATGCATGGAATGTGGTTTTGAGGTTTCTTGTGTGCACAAAATAAAAAATTCTCAACTCGAGAAGAAATTTCATGTGCTCGTTGGCATGTGTAACCTTTACATGAGAAATTAAGACATTCATGGTAGATGGGGAAGGGTCCTAGCTCAAATTTCCAAGCATTGGTTTCTAGATTAAGGGTCTAAGCTTTATGAATGATCATTAACACTGTAAGGTGGTTTCAACCTCTCTAAAACCCTAACTTTGACCTGATGTAGAAGATATTGATGGAAATGGCTCAGAATGGATTGGATGACCTAGCTTAATGATTGGAGCATGTAGTGGACTCTCCCAGGTACCCCCAGGTGGCATTCGTTTGTGAGGAGAGTGAGTGAACCCTATAGGTAAGACTTTATTTTAAAAAAAATTGTTATAGTAGGCAAAGTTGATCGAGTCAAAGTTGCTAAATGGATGGAGGTTTAAGCTTGAGACTTATATCTTATGTCCATGGTGGTTTTTGAGCATGTTTTAGACCTCAGATGTGCCAAACCAATGATGCAAGTTGACCTATTGCTAAAAGGCCTAATGGTGCAGACAGTGAGAAAAACCAGGTATAATTGGGAATGAGATTAGGGATGTGTTGTGATGGATTAGGGATGGATAAAAATACATGGGGTTATTGTTCAAACCTTGTAACACATTTCCATATTGGATAAAAGATTTGGAGATGATTGTATATAGCATAAAGTTTCCCTCAAATTGACTTGTCTAACTCAGTAAGGTCTGTGTACAGTGAAGTCATGAGATTGGTCTGTAAGACCAATATTGCCATTAGAACGTATGATCTATTTGTTGTAAGTTGTTCTGAGGATTTTGTAGGATTATCTAATTGCATTGTAAGTTTATGAAAGTGATGCTACAGGGGTTCTAGATCATTTTTTCTATGACTGTGTTTTGAAGCTTTTATTGGCAGTTCTGAGTAAGTTACTTGCAGAGAAGGGTTTGAGCACTTTTGCCCTGAGTTGTGAGGTCTAATGCACATGGTGATGACCTGGAGGTCATGAGGCTTCTGTGCATATGATTTTTTGCCATGATTGTTTAACAAGATTGTGTTTTTTATTCAGTTGTTCAAGACAGACTTTCTGGGTATGCACTTGCCTAATTATGAACAATGCTAATGGCGTGGTTTAAATGGTGGTTGGTGCTAAAAGGTGTCTTGGACCCAAGATGAGATTGGTAGGGGTCTAATAAAGTGTAATATGATATGTACTTACGGTGTGAGTGTTTTATAAAAGTCTCTTCATTTAACTCATGTGCTTAGTCACGCATTTAACAATCAACCCAAGTGAGTTCTGTACTTGATACAACTAGACACAACCATAGTAAAGCTCTGTGGCACACAACATTTAAACACACTACTGTGTTGGCATCAATTTCACACAAGGTGCAAGCCTTGTGTGCTCACCTAAAGTGCAACAGTGAAGGGATCAGGCCTTGCATTGGGATAGTTGAAACATGGTGCAACTTTAGTTTTAATGGGACTTAGTAATTTATGAAATGGGCTTAGGTTGTCTATAGTGGATTAGTTACACAACTTTCAAGGGCACAAGTCTTTAGCACAAGTTCATGTCTTGGTAGTTATAGCTGTTAATGGCACAAGCCATAGGGATAACAGTTAAGTGTCATTTAGAAGCTTAGTTGAATCCAAGGAATGAATTATGCTCAAGTGCTCATTCTTCAAGTTAATGCTCTAGGCGTGGTTACTAGGGGTTCAGTGTATGCCAGTTTCAACACTTAGTCGATTTTACAAATATATCGAAGTCATTATATGGCACAACGATGCCATTAACGACTTGGAATAGATCTTTACATCACAATACATTCAAAAATGAAAACTGTCATTATTCATACATAACATAAGTTGTAATTATACAATAGTGTTAAACTATATGAAATGGATCAACAACCAAGTAAATAAGTGATGCCATTTCCATTAAATCAAAGTTCATCAACAGAGTACAATGCATAACATAAACTGAGCATTAGTTCATTTCCTAAACTACTAAATGCCCAGAGGATCATAGTGAAGCTTGGGCAATACAATGTTGGTTTTCTAAAGGATCCAACTAAACTTAAGCTAAATGCATACTATCTGAAACCAATCCTATAGAGCTTCATTACACTAATGTTGCCTCCACCTTATTTAGGGTCAAGATTGTTTTTATAGGTAGGGGAGCATCTTTGATCCAGGTCAGATGGGTGCACACCGGGTGATGAGCTATCATTGGAGGTCATTATTCCATCGGCTCTACTATCTTTAACACCCACACTCTCCAACTACCACATGCAATACTCAAAGGGATGTCATTTAAAACCTGAGCACTAAGCAACTACCTATCAGTTGGTGCAAGATCTTCAAAAATTCTTCCAATTGGAGCCAAAAGTACCAAAAGGGCAATCATTTGCAATGATTGACTTATGCCAAGATGTGTTGAGTTGGCGTGGTCCACTAGGTAGCACAAAAAGGGGCCCAACATTACTCCATACAAAATTGCTAGTCCATCCTTGAACTAGTCTTTTAACGCCTTTACTATGCAAAATATGGGTGCGCTCTACTACAGTTTCGCATTGAAGTTCTCAAATCCTTGAATGGCGAGATTGATTTCTTTAATGGTGCCTTCTACTTCCGTCGATGTAACATCAAGCATGGAAACGTCCATGCTCTTCATCTCTTTTTTGATGGCTTTCAGCATTTTTTTAGCTCTTCTCACCACACCATCTAAAATGTCCCATTGCTCACTTGCCTTTGTCTGAAAGGCGTGGAAGAGTGCTTCCAAGTCTTGCTCTTGAGTTTTCAGCTGGACGCTTAAGGTGTTGACCTACACCATAACTTGCACGTGCTCGACCCTATTCACAGTGAAAGCATGCTTCATCAAAGCGTCCTTCTCCTCTTTTGCCTTTTGAAAGCCCACGTCGATGACTGATGCTTGAGTGGTGAAGTTGCAAAATATGGAATCCACTTCTTATACACCCTCTTCCATTTTAGTGAAAATATATACAACATCGATCTTTTTGTTTAGCTCTCTTCTGATGGCTTCACAGGGGTCTTCTTATTCCTCTAACGCTGACTTCATTCAGGGAAGCATTTGTTCTACTAGTGTGCAAACATTATCAACCTCTTTCATCTCCGAAGTATCAACACCATCCAAAAGGGATGGCTCTACTTCTTCAATGCGCTTGACCAGCAGATGGAGTTTGAGCTTCATTGCTTTCATTTCTTCCTTTGCCTCTTGTGCTATCTTCTTCCACTTATTGCACTACTATTTTTGTAGTGGCCACTTCAGGGACTGTACGTGCCCGTTTCGAGTCTTGTTGCACTTGCTTGGAGCTTGATCCCTTCTGTTTATTCAACATCATGAACCTACTGGTGTGGAAGCACGGTAGGTGCGGTTTATCGAAGCCTCTAATGGTGATGGTGCTTTTACAATCGCAAGATCTATGACTGTTCCCTTGGCTCTCGAGTTTCATTGACCTTTAATGGTGGCCTGGGCATCAATTCACTTCTCCAACTGTCTAATTTCTATAGAATCCTCTCTCCACACTTCACCAAATCAATCTTACTATGAATGCAATCCTTCCTAGTATGAAATCATTCACTCTTAATGCTTGAAAGCGCTCAAATTATCACTGGTATAGGGTTTTTGCACCTCAATTCTCTGGGTTTTGCTTAGGTTTGCTCTAATATAAAGGTAGTATAAACTTTGGAACCTAATTAAGTCTACTACTTGCTATTTTATACCCTTTTCTTTTCTACCATCATTAATGCAGGTGCTTATGGCATGGCAACATCTAGATTTCTTGGAAAACACAATTTTACAAAATCCATGAAAATCCTTTGTCATCAATGCATTAAATGCATATCTTTGTGCCTCTACCACCACTTCATTGAATGCTCTCTAATGATAATTCAATGAAGTGACGTTTAGTTCAAATGGTCACTTCCTACTCAAAATTGGGTCGATGTCAGCTGTCTTAGACGATTCTTCTCTTGTCATTGTTCACTTGGCATGACCTTCACCTTCCTTGAGGCAACCTAGGCGCAACGCCTCACATATGTGTGATTCAACGTCCTCGGTCCCACTTTCTCTTCTAGCTGCATTTCCATTTCAAGTGCACTTCTTTGCTCTGGGTGGTTTCTTGCACTTCATCTTGCCTTGCCCTGTCCTACCCCATACAAATCCCTTGCACTGGCCTTTTAGCGCTTTGTCTTCTCTTCTGATTCTTTTATGCATGGTTAGATTATGTGTCTTCACTTTATTTATTGCACCCAACCGTGTTGAGCATCTTCACCTTCTTCTTTGGTCTCTGATGCATGAGTAATTGATGCACCTCTTTCTAATTTTGGCACAAAGATTACCATTGCACTTATGTACTTTGTCATTTTGTTCTCAAATATTCAAAGTTTGGTAACTCTCTCATGCCCAAAAACTTAGGCATTTGGCCCTAGGTGCTTAGAAAGCAAATGGGCTCAACTCATCTGACTGTTATTATCTGTGGAAGTGCCAAAGTAGTTCATTCTTGGGCCTCCAAGAGCCCTACAATTCTCACCTTGCGCACATGGATCCTGTGCTTCTCTTGCTTTCATCTGGCGAGTTTCACGCATCCACCACTTATATGTCTAGCCTCATGCACTTAAAAGGCGCAAGTGCTCGACTCACAAGATTGGAATTATGCGTGAAAGGCCATAGTAGTTTACTTACGGGTTTGAAAGTGCCCTTCATTTGGAACCTTGTGCATAGGGTTCTGTGCACCTCTTTTCTAAGTCTGACAAGTCTCATACACCCACCACTTAGATGTCTGGCCTTAGGCACTTAGAAAGTGCAAGTGCTCGACTCACTCAGTTGGAATTATGCTTGAGAGGCCAGATGAATTCACTGTAGCTAAATTAGATTCACATGCCCATAACTTAGGTGTCATGTCCTCAAGTTCTTAAAAAGTGCAAGTGCTCAATTCACTCGATTGTAATTATGCCTGAAGTGCCAGTAGATAAGTCCTTACGGCCTCCATTCACCGCTTATTGCCTATTTACACTATACAAGGAACAAAAACAAAAGAAAAATAATGGTTTGGCTACGCCAAACTGTATTCTGGTTAGCTCAACTCAAACTAACTAGTGATCAAGAAATCAATGTTATTAAGGCACAAGCCCCATCCTACTACTGATACGGCTTCAATCGGTTGCCATTGAAATTACTTGAGAGCATTTCACTAGACAACGTGCACAACTTGCATGCACTTGTCTCCACTATGTGGTGCATGATGTAGGGGCCCATCTACCTTATTTTCAATTTGTCTAGGTGCTTAACATACTTGGAATCATAGAGCAGGACCAATGCTCCTTCAGTCAGCTCCTTGCGCTTGATATGCTTGTCATGTTAGAGCTTCTAGCACATGTTTTTGATTTGTTGAATCCATCTTGCTTGGGAACACTTTTCATCTAAGCGCTCCAAGTCTTCCAACCTTGTTCTTAAAGATTCTTGGTCATCTAAGTGACCAACCCATGTAATGCGTAAGGATGACACCATGGATTCCATGGTGAGAACTTCTTCAATGCCAAACACTAGTTGAAATGATGTGGCCTTGTTCAAACACTTATATGTTGTGCGGTATGCCCATAGAACCACTGAAATCCGATCATCTCAATCCTTATGACCAACATCGCATATCTTTGTCAAGCACATTCCTAGGATCTTATTGAATGCTTCAGCTGTGTCATTTGCATGTGGATGATACGGGGTGGCCTTGTGGTGCACAACCATGTATTCAGTTAAGAGGATGTGCACCATCTCATTGATGAAATGAGTGCCCCTATTGCTATTTAGACTTAATGAGCACCCATATCAACTTATTATGTTCTCCTAGATGAAGCGCATGACTGTCATGACTGTGCAGTATTTTGTCGATGTGGCCTCAACCCACTTAGTGAAATAGTTAATGCCTACCAAAATATACCTTGCCCCTGTGCGCTGTGCTGGAGGAGTTATTGGTCCAACAAAATTAATGGCCCATTTATTGAATGGCACTTGGGAAAGAATGGGGATGAGAGGCATCTCATTCTGGTGGGCTTCTCGGTGCACTGGCATATGTCACATACCTTGGTGTACTCCTTTGCATCTTGGAACAGGGTCGACCATCACAACCTTGACTAAAATATCTTGCGCACTATAGTGTATCCAGTGTAATGGCATTTTATGATTCCCTCATGTGATTCCTGCAAGATGGATTCCCTTTCATGTTCCAAAACACATCGACTCAGGGCTTCATCTCTACTTAGTTTTTATAGCTCCCCCTTAATGAGCTGGAAGGGGGTGACATGAACAATAATTTGCTTCTTCTTCTTATTTCACATGGTCTGGGGCACAAACCTAGATGTTAAAAAAGCGATAATCTTTGCCAAGTCTTCAGGGACGTGTTGGATACTATACAGTTGCATTTCTGGTATGTCATCCTCAATCGATGCTACCACATCAATAGAATTTATGCAGGGCAAATGGTCTAGCCCCAAGTTTTGCTTTCCAAGTTTAACAACAATGGAGAACTGGAACTCCTGGAATAGAACTATCCATCTGCATATGCACCTATGTAAAACATATTTGTTGACAAGGTACTTGAGTGCCTCATGATCAGTGAAAAAGATGAATAGGGTCACCAATAGATATTGCCTAAATTTATGTAAAGTATAGACCATTTCCAGTGCCTTGCGATTGGTGGTGTTGTAATTCTATTCTACTTGCATCAATTTCCTACTTGTGAAGGAGATGGGGTGGTCCATCTTGCCCTTCCCTAGTTACGTCAATATGGTACCAATTGTGGACCCTGAAGCATCGACATGAACATGGAAAGGAGTAGTCTGGTTTGGAAATTATAGAATTAGTGCACTAGCCAATTTCAGATTTAATGTTTCAAAATCCTCTTCTTGCACCCCACCCCAATAGAATGGGCCATCTTTGTACAATATCTCCCCTAAAGGCATTGAAATCTTCACATAACTATGTATAATTTTTTTGTAGTAGCCACAATGGCCTAGAAAGGCATGAATGTCTTTCTACATTGAAGGAGTCTAGAGCTGAATGATGATGGCTATCTTCACAGGATCAACAAGCAAACCATCCTTGCAGATGATGTCCCTGAGCAATGTTCCAAAGGGGGTTATGAAGACACACTTCTTTAGGTTTGACAATCTCTGGAGCTGCTTGCATCTCAAACATGAGGCATAGATTGTCATAGTGGTCTTTCACAAGGCCATATATAATCCAGTTGTCAAGATAGACTTGGAAGAACCTATGGATGAAGTCTTTGAAAGTAGTGATTACCACTCTGGAGAATATGGCTTATGCATTCTTTATCCCAAAGGGCATCACATTATAGACAAAACAACCCCATTCAGTTGTAAAGGTTATTTTGGGCTTGTCCTCCTCGATCTACACTTGATGGTAGCTTGCGAAACCATCAGTGAAAGTATAGATTTCACAACCTACAACACCATCCAAGACCTCGCTGGTGAATGGGGTTGGGAACGGGTCAGTGATGCATGTGACATTCAAAATCCTTTAGTCGACGTAGATCCATATGCACCCGTCCTTCTTGATGATTATGACCATCAGGCTCACCCATTCAGATTTTTGTATAGGGTAGATGATGTCCACGATCAACATTCCATCAATCTCTATCTTCACCTTGGCCCATATGTTTGGGTTCATTCTATATGGGCGCTTCTTGATAGGCCTTGTGCCATCCACCAACTTGATTCTCATTTTTCCAAGGGAAGGGTGGGTAGCTTTCATGTCCCAATTGCTGCACAAGAACAAGTCTTGAAACTCTTTTCAGGAGGTTTATGATTCACGTCATATCTGCCTCAGACTAGTAAACATCTATAGTGGTAATCTTCAGCTCGCCTTTTGTGCTGATGTGTAATTTAGTGGTCTTGGGTGGCGCACGATAGGGTTCAATCCTCTCTTGATGAGAGTCTTCAACTTGCCTTGTCCCTTTAGTTGTTTCAATTTGAAGATGAGTTGGATCTTCTTTGTCTAGGGTGTTGTCATCTATAAGGTGCACAAGTTTTTATTGCCCTCTTAGAGCCTACCAATTGCGCTCCTTCCAGGACTCATCATCCTCCTCACTGGAGTCACTGTTGAGCATCTTTTCTTCAAAGAATGTTAGGAGCGCCAGTCCTTTCTCATTGAACATGTCTCGAAGGCACTCTTCTAGGATGGTAGTGTTCTCAAACACTGCCCTATGAATGAATTGTAGTGGCTCCAGTAGCTCTAAGCTCTGTGAAGAGAAGGATAAGGTGTGCACAAACTTCTCCTTGAGTATCTCCCACTCTCTTATCTCTCGATGCATTTCATTTACAATGTAGCATGCTTGCACCCATGTTTTCAAAGTCCTATAGAAAGAATGCACCCACAGGGTTGTGGGTGCATTCTTAGCAATGTGGGTGCATTCTCATCGTAGACAATCTAGGTTTCTTCACATAAGCTTACATGCTTGATTGGATCAAAATCACCTGAGTAAGCCAGTATGTCTAAGTACTCATTACTCTTTCCAAACCTAGTGCATATTGATGCCTTCACATATTGCCATGTTGGCAAGCTAGGCCTTTGCACTGCGCACCAACGAGTAGCAGTGCTCTTTAGGGTATGCACTAGTGTGCCCATTCTATCTATTTCCTTGGGAATGCACGCTTTAATGTCATGGACATATTTCTATACAGGCAGGCTCCTTCCATATTTTGGGAGTGCTACAAGCTTCCCTTTACTCAGTTGGAACACCCTTTTCGCTATATTTTTGGTGTGGGAAACCCATTTCTTCTGAGTGCGATCAATTCTAATCAGTCTCATTCTTGCTAGTCTTGGCTCAATTACCCACACTAGGTGGCACCTTTAGCTAGTAAATTCATAAGCCTTTTCAACCCACTGTTCACAGGCTACATCAATTGTATCAGAAGCTGATTGTCCATCCTCCCATTCAAACACTCTTTGGTTGCTTGGGTTAAGCTTCTTAGTGCCCCACACCATGATGTTATAAATGTGGTTGATCTCATCTTTGAGATCAAAACTTTCTACATATGGAGGCCCTTGATCACTTGATAGGGGGATCACCACCCTCTCTCTGCCATTCTCAAAAGTCATGTAGTGCTTATTAAAGCATATGTCTACATTGTTGGCATAGCACCATGGTCTACCAAAGAGCATTGAATAGTTATCAAGCTATGACAAATCGATTACCTTGAAGTTGGCTTAGAATTTGACACCCATAATATCTATAATAGTGCCCTTTAGGATCCCGATAGGTTGCTCTAAGGTTTTGTTGGCCATAAACAATATATAAGGGGAGGGATTTAAGGTTGGCCATCCCATCTTCTCCCAAATGGTTTTGGTCAGAATGTTAACCTCGGTGCCCATGTCCACAAGGACCTCACAAATAGACCATCCATCGATGGTGGCATTTATTAGTAGTTCTTGGTCATACTCTACATTTTGAGTATGCTTTAATTTACACATCTACTCCATATGTAGCGCATCAACTTCAATCATTTGAGATGCGACCTCTTCATCTGGTCTCTTCTCTACGTGTTCTAAAATCAAATTTTTAAATAGGGGCATCATCTCTTTAGTTTGCAGGAGGTGCAGGATCTCAGTCAACTCTTGTACTTTAGCCTCCTAACTATCTTGCTTCCTGTGTGAGGTGGTAGCCTCTACTTCTATATCTTTGGTCAGCTGGAGTTCTCCCTAAAAACTTTGTATTATGCTCATGGCTTGTTGCAGGATGTCTTTCTATCATGCAGGGTCAGGGTAGGGAACAACTTTTGGCTTAGGTCATGATATGTGTTTGACGTGGCTTGACTCACCATACTCCAAGTGTAGTTATTTTGTCAGTGTAGTAGGTAGTTGTGTGGTGAACCCACTTTGAGTTGTGGCCTACACCTTAGGTGGCTCCTTGTGAGTCTACTGTGGTTTATGAGTCCATTTTTCCTCTTTTGGATTTGGCCTAACCATTGCAACACCCTTATCTGTGCTAGGCCGACCTTGAGTTAACTTTTTATATAAGTCTAGGCAATCCTTGATCGGATGTGGTCCCCGACAATACCCGCATGTTGGGTGCATGGGGTAGTCATGATGGTAATGCTCAGTTGACCCACACTTGTAACATGATCATGATGGGAATATTCCTCCATCACATCCTCCACCTCACCCGCATGTGCCTCACTGATTCCCATAACTAGTATTTTGCTAGCCATAGCCTTTATTTCCTTGGCCCATCTATCTACCGGCTATGGTCATTGCCTACCACGTGCCTCTCTCCATATTTTGGTGCATCTCATCAATGACTCAAAAACCCACTATTGAATGAGTATAAGTGTCACACATCTTGAAATAGAAAGTAGTGTTCACTTGACTGGTGCACTGCAACATGAGATAGTTTCAAGAGTCATGTGGCCCATGATAAACTTCACAACTGAGAAGGTGCAAACATTTATTCACAAGCAATTATTCTTGTTATACCCCTCCATCTCACAATCAGTACACTACAATCCATTGTGAGTGTCATATGCTGAACCAATAGTTAGTTTTTTTAGCTGGGAGGCCATTGATGCAATCTATGCCTCCATAAATGCACTGATCTCAATGTTGATGCTGCCTACTGCCTCAACCCAGAGCATGAATTCAAGCACTTTGTTGGGGTCCATGAAGGTCTTCATAGACAATGCTTTTATAAAAGGTACTAGCAGGCCCCCAAAAAACCATTGCACATGTTGGGAGGGGTGGATATCATATGGAATCTTGGAAATGAGGGTCTTAAACTATGTGTCATATAGGTGCACGCTCTCAGATAGCCCTTGGCTGATTTACTTGAGCGTCATGATGCTCAATTGCTCAAACTCAAGAATATCAAATTCCTTCAAGAAAAGCTCCTTTAGTGTATCGTAATCAACCATACCTTGATTTGGATCAAATTTTTGATATCAGGTATGGGTGCAATCTAACAAGGTGGTCGCAAACTGAGTCACCTTATGATCTGATTGTGTGATACCCTAAGCACACAACTAAAGTTTACACTTGAGCACATGTTTTGTGTCATTATCTACGGCATGATACTTTATCAAGTACATCACCATTTTATAATAAATCTACTGAGGGGGTGGTGTTGGAGTTTGAGGTGCTTGTCCCCTGGCATCTGTGTTAGAGGCACTTCTCCAACACTTCTAATTGTAGGGTTGAGCACTGACCCTATTGTTTTAGGTTGCACCATCGAGCTTGATGGTGCAGTACTGCTCACTTGTGGTGCTGAGCCAAAGAATCGAGAAACTCAACATCACTATCCCATTATTATCTGGGATTTGTTGCCTAGTCGGCACAACTGACATCCTTTGAACATGGATGCTTGTGCTTATGTTTTGGATTCTTGGGTTGGCACTCACTAGCTTTGTGGTATCCTTATTCAATTCCTCATGAGGAATCACTTGTTCAATGTAATGAAATTACTTCAACAATAAAGTAGAATAGCAGAAATAGATCTAAATATGATTGAAATATATCAAAATATATGATAATAGAGAAGCCACTTTGAGGGGGAAACCTCTAAAAGTTTCAATAAGATTCGAATTCACAATATGATGATAAACAATTACCCATTACCTCCTATCTATAGTCTATCTAAGCCATGGTTACTCCATAGGCCAACCTACTAACCAAATGAATGCATAGAGAAATGTGATATAGCATCAAAGAGGGATAAGTAAGCCACAAGTCAGCGATTCCTATCTTAATTCATGCAATAGGTTAGGGGCGTAGCATGCCCTTCCCCTTCAAACCAATGTTGTCCTCAACATTGAACAACTCTGGATGTTCTTTCAGAAAATATTCACCTTCCCAAGCTGCATCTTCACTACTCAAGTTATTTCACTTGATCAGATTTTCCATATTCTCTCTAGTTCTCAACCTCTTAGTACGTGTTTGGAGGATCTTCTCTGGTTCCAAAATGACTCGTCCTTCTTCCTCTAGTTCTGGGAGCTCTATCTGGGCTGAAAATTTCTATCCAATGACCTTCTTCAAACATGAAACATGAAATACTGGGTGTATGCGAGATGAATGAGGTAGCTCAAGCTTGTAAGCCACACTTCCAATTTTTTTCAGAACCTGATAAGGTCCATAATACTTAGGAGCAAGTTTGTTGTCCTTTTTCTATTACTTCAAGGACATCTACTTGTAAGGCTGCAAACGTACAAATACCCAGTCACCCACCTCAAAATTTCACTCACTATGGTGTTGATTTTTTTGTTGCTTCATCCTGTTTTGTGCCAAGGCCAAATTCTCTCTCAAACTAGCCAAAACCTCTTGTTGATGTTGAATGTGCTCCTCCACATCTCAAAACTTGGTTTGCACCTTTAATGAAGAAGTGATGGAAGATGGGTGGTAACCATATAGTGCTATAAATGGAGACATTTTAGAAGAGGTATAGAAAGATGTGTTATACCACCATTCTGCAAGTGGTATCCATTTAACCCAACGTTCTTATTTATTTGATACAAAACAATGGAGATACCCCTCTAAACTTTTGTTAACCAATTCTATTTGTCCGTCGAATTGGGGGTGGTAAGATGAGCTATGAGCTAGCTGAGTACCCAAATAGGAAAATAATTCAGTCCAAAATTTACTAGTGAAAATAGGATCATGATCACTTACAATTATTTTTGGGGTTCCATGTAATTTTAGAACTACCTCCAGAAAAATAGCTGCTACTGTACTTGCTGAAAATGGGTGTGAGAGAGCACAAAAATGGGCATATTTTGTAAATCTGTCCATAATGACCAAGATAACATTCTTACCTTCAGAACAAGGCAACCCTTTGAGTAGGAATTGCTAATGATTGTAACAGACCTGGGGTTTTAATTGTCTCACCTTTATTTTGTTGGCATATCAAGCATTCTAACACAAAATTTTGTACTTATCCCTTGAGTCCTTCCCAAAATAATTCTTTCTTAATTCTATGATAAGTTTTCAAGAACCCTGAGTGTCCCCCAATTGGAGATGCATGCAACTCTGCAAGAATCTTATGCTTAAGCTCAGAATCTTTACATAAGTATAACCTACCCTTAGACCCTAAGACATTACCTTTCCATTCAAATATGTCAGAGGCTAAAGTACCTTGCTAGAGATTGTGAATCAGAACATGTGTATCCTTGTCTTGCTCCCATTATAACCTGGCTTCATCCACCCAATCTGCTTGCAACATGGACATTGCACAAAGTAATGCTTCTATGGATGTATCCCATCTGGATAGTGCATCTGCTACTACATTATCTTTACCCTTCTTGTAGATGATTTAAAAATCATAACCCAACGTTTTAGTTACCCACTTTTGTTGTTCCTCAGATGATAATATTTGCTCCAAAAAGTATTTGAGACTATCATGATCCATTTTCACCTTAAAGTGTCTACCCATCAGATAGGACCCCCATTGTTTAACTGCATGAAGAATAACCATCATTTCTTTCTCATAGACAGGTTTTTGTAGATTCTTACCTTTGAATTGATGACTCTCAAATGCAATGGGTCTTCCTTCCTGCATTAGTACTGCTCCCAACCTGGATCCAAAAGCATCACATTTAACAGTGAATGTCTTTGAGAAGTTTGGAGTAGCCAAAACTGGAGTGGTGCACATAGCTACTTTTGGTTTCTCAAATGATTTGGTGGTGGAATCATTACAATGGAAGGCATCCTTATTTAGCAATGCAGTGAGTGGAGCTGCTATGCTACCATAACCTTTCACAAATATTTGATAGTAACCTGTTAGTCCAAGGAACCCTCAGAGGTTTTTGAGAGTTTTTGGCATGGGCCATTCCATCATAGCTTTGATCTTTTAGGGATCAACTTTGACACCTTCATGGGAAACAATGTGACCTAAGTACTCTACCTCCTGTACTCCAAATGCACATTTGGATGGCTTCACATAAAGCTGATGCTTCTCCAAAACTATCAACACCTATTTCACATGTTGCAGATGTGCTTCCCATGTCTGACTATAAATCAATATGTCGTCAAAGAAAACCAACACAAACTTCCTTAAAAAAATCCTAAAAATAATGTTCATCAAGCTCTGAAAAGTAGATGGTGCATTTGTAAGACCAAAAGGCATTACCAAAAACTCATAATGGTCCTCATGTGCTCTAAAAGTAGTTTTATGAACATCTTCATACTTGATTCTAATTTGATGATACCCCAAGCGAAGATCCAATTTTATGAAATAATTAGCACCATGCAACTCATCAAGTAAATCATCAATTAATGGAATAGAAAACTTATCTTTGATGGTGTACTTGTTGAGTTCCCTATAATATGGGCACATTCTCCATGTGTCATCCTTCTTTCGCACCATGACCATTGGTGATGAAGATGCACTTTGGCCGTGCTTGATGATCCCTGCCTCTATAATCTCATGGACCATCTTTTCAATTTCACTCTTCTATGCATATGGATATCTATATGGTTTGATATTTGGTGGTTGACTCCCTGGAAGTAGTTGAATGGCATTGTCATGTTCTCTTTTTGGTGGTAGTCCTTTTGGCATGGCCCCAAAAATAGATGGGTGGTCATCAAGAATCATTTGTAGATCAGGATGTGTAGATGCATGTGTGGGTTGAACTTCTATGGAACATAATCATGCAATAATTCCCTCTGCCCCCTTTTTTAGCATCTTGGTCATCTGATGTGAACTAATCAATTATGGAGATTTTTCTTGTAATACACGTAGTTCAATTTTTCTACCTTTAGAATGAAAGCACATGAATACTTCCTGGAAGTTCATCTCAATGGTACCCAAGGTTGTGAGCCATTGGACTCCTAAAACAATGTCTGTGCTACCCATGGGAATAGAAAACATAGGAGAATCAAGATTGTACTCACCCATAGTAAGCTTAATGCTATGGCATTTGTCTGAACAATTAATTGTGCCACCATCTGCAATCATGACCTAAAATTCTGGTGCTAGATAGATGAAACAGTTCAATCGAGTGGCCAACTTATGGTTGATGAAGTTATATGTGCTCCCTGAATCAATCAACACTATCACCTTCTATTTCTTGGGGAAACCCACCACCTTAAGAGTTTGTGGAGTGCTAATACCTGTAAGTGCATGAAAAGATATTATAGGTTGGAAATCTTCAGGTACCTCCTCTATCTCTTCCTCATCATCATTGGAGGCATCATCTTCTTCTTCATCTTCATTGGATCCCTCGATGTAGAATAACTTCTTAGCACATCTATGTCCTTTGCTCCACTTGCTGTCATAATTGAAACATAATCCTTTTGCACGCTTCTCTTCAATTTACTGAGGGGTCAATCTGGTAGGTGGAGGAAATGTTGGAGTCGATATGCTATGATCTTTGAAGTGAATGAATGGCTGCTTCTTGTTGGCTATGAATTTTTTCTCATCTCTACATGCCATGATAATAGAATCAAAAATCTTAAGTGGATTAAACATGCGTACCTCATGTTGAATGTGGTCCTTGAGTCCACCCAAAAATAGGTCATTCAAGTTCTCCTCAGAAATTGTCTCCACACATAAGGATAGGTTCTAAAAATGATGAATATAATCCTTGATAGAGCCAGTCTATCACAATTTTTCCAGCTGGCTAAAGTAATTCTCTATCACACTATTGCCATAGTGTAATTGTAGCTCCTCTATAAAAACTGACTAGGTGACATTGAGAGTCATCTTTTTCTTTTGAGCACACAACCATCGATACCAAATGAATTGATCAGGTTCAAGATAAAAGGATGCAATGGTAATTTTATATCCACTTCAGATCTGATGCAGATCAAAAAAATTCTCCATTTGGTTGATCCAATTGAGTGGATCTTTTCCCTCAAATTTGTGCATATCCACCTTTGGTAACAGGTTCCTCTATGGAAATGTAGTTGGATTTGAAGTAGACTGGTTGGGAGAACCACCCTGGTGGGGTTGTGAAATAATGATAGCTAGATGATTTGACTAATTATTTTTCAAAGCCATCATGATATCTACCAAACTATCTTATATGGATGTCATATTAGATTGTATGCCTTGCACCTCACTTTGAATGCCTTGCACACTACATTCAAGCTGGCTCACTTTGTGATCTATGTCAAAGAACCCTAGTATAAATGATCTAATACATCCCCCTTCTAATTGCATCTTTTCCTTGTTAGGAATTTTACCTAGAGTTTCAACACCCTTTCCTTGGCCTCGAGTTTGTGGACCTGCCATAAAAGGGCTTTACGATGTCGACCCTGATTGGCACTTTTGATCCAACTTTGACCAAGCGATTTTGGACTTATGTCAGCCTCAAATAAAAACATAAAAATAAAATACCCTAGCCAAATTTTTCTAATATTTCCAAAAATGTAAATAAATCAAAAAAATTCTTTGAATTGCGCACTATAGAGCAATTTTATGAAAAACCCTAAAATGGCAATAAATGTTGTAAAACAGATTTAGATAAGCTTAAATTTTAATGGAATATTAATTTAATTATTTCACACCTCTAGTAAAAAAAATTCAAATAAATTCAAAACTATTTTCTAGATATATCCGAATTTAAAAAAATAGGGTTTCACCCACAAGATTGCCCAAATCGCAACTCTAATACCACTTGTAATCAAATTACGTCAACAATAAAGTATAATAGTAGAAATAGATCTAAATATGACTAAAATATATCAAAATATATGATAATAGACAAGCCACTTTAAAGGGACAACCTCCAAAAGTTTCAATAAGATCCGAATTCACAATATGATGATAAACAATTACCCACCACCTCCTATATATAGTCTATCTAGGCCATGGTTACTCCATAGGCTGACCTACTAACCAAATGAATGCATAGAGAAATGTGATATAGAATAAAATAGGGATAAGTAAGCCACAATTCATATATTCCTATCCTAATACATGTGATAGGTTAGGGGCATAACATTTAATCACAAAGTCTTGGTTCAAATTTTGAAGTCTGTCAAAGTTAGTGTTGATAACAGGGTTAGTTATCATTCTTCTATCTTCTAGTGGAGAATATAGTACATGAGCTTGCACTTTAGGTTCAAAGGGGGTAGGTGCTTCTGGTGCATCCTTATTCACCATAGCTTGTAGGAACCTAAGGCATTCTGTGCTGAAATACTGAGCTCAACCTGTTGCTTCTTCCTCTCCTTCCTCATGCTGCTACAATTAAAGGGATCCTTTCCCATTCCCTTCCTGATTTCTATGGGTCCTCTTAAAAATTTTAGGGTCTATATCCTTTATCATCTTGAACCTTCCCCTATTATAGTTCACTTTTCAAATCTCTCAGGTGTCAGGTTGCTCATCCCTTTCCATCGTGCCTCACCTACACTTCCCCTTCTCACCTTCTATGCTTACTCACACACACAAGGATTTTAGCCTTCCATTCTTACGGTTTCAATAATGTAATCTACAAATAATTTCTTCATTTTGGTGTAGATCCCTCTTATGAATGTACCCCTTGGTTCATGAAAAAACTCACACTCTACTTCTTCAGGGCAAGAGAAGGTTGACACTATGAATTCTAAAACATAGTTGTTCAACATGCCACTTCACCACTTGTCTATAACATGCATCCAAATTTCATCTAGGATCTCAAGGCTCTCTAAGCACTCCTTCGTCCACTTGAAGCGCTAGCCATATATTTGTCTTATATAGGTGGTATAAGCAACCAACCATCGATACACATACTTAGGGAGTTCGCAAAAGAACACCTCATACAGAGCATCATATAGGTTGGTTTGCACCCATTCTCTTGGCTTCTATCCTTGGCATTTTAGATACTTCTGTGCAAAATTATCTTTCACTTGATCTAGTCAACTCTCAATGTTATCAAGTGAAAGTTAGAGCATCATTTTGTTGCACCATTGTAGCATCAATTTCAACACGAGTGCCGACAATGGAACCAAAATGTTTTAGAAAAGTCTATTTGTTTAGCTCATGTGCTTAGTCATGTGCTTAGCAATCAATCCAAGTGAGTTCTATACTTGATATAAATAGGTAAAAGCCTAGTATAAGTCTATGGTGCACAAAATTTAAATGCACTACGTTGACATCAATTTCACATAAGGTGCAAGCCTTGTGCACTCACCCTAAATGCAATAGTGAAGGGACTGAGGCCAACATTGGGTTAGTTAAAACATGGCACAAACTTAGTCTCAATGGGACTTAGTCATTTACAAAATAGACTTAGGTGGTCTATCGACGTGTGTCATTCTAGATAAGGTCAAGAGGCACAAGCTTATTCAAGGGAACTAGTCCCAGTCATGGTGGCACAAGTATATAGTGGACTAGTTACACAACTTTCAAGGGTACAAGTCTTTGGCAAAAGTTCATGTCTGTCTAGTTATATCTCTTAATGACACAAGCCATAGGGGTAATAAGTTAAGTGTCGTTCAAGTGCTTAGTTGAATCCAGGGAATGGCTTATGCTCAGGTGCTCATTATTCAAGTTAGCACTCTAGGCATGGTTACGAGGGGTTTAATGCATGCCAATTTCAACACTTAGCCAATTTTAAAAATATACTGAAGTTGTTATATGGCATAGTGATGCCATTATTGATATGGAATAGACCTTTACTTCGTAATACATTCAAAAATGAAAACTATGCCATTATTCATACAAAACTTAAATCTCAATCATACAATAGTGCTAAACTATATGAAATGGATCAATAACCAAGTAAATAAGTGATGCCATTTTTATTAAATCAAAGTTCATCAATAGAGTATAGTTCATAACATAAACTGAGCATCAATTCATTTCCTAAACTACTAAATGCCCAATGGATCACATGCGAGCTTGGGAAATACAATGTTGGTTTTCTAAAGGATCCAACTAAACTTAAGCTAAATTCATACTATTTGGGACCAATCCTATAGAGCTTCACTGCACTAATGGTGCCTCCACCTTCTTCAAGTTCAAGCTTATTTTTATAGGTAGGGGAGCATCTTTGAGCCAAGTCAGATGGGTGCATGTCGAGTGCTGAGTTGTTGCTAGGGGTCATTATTCTGTCAGCTCTACTACTCTGACACCCACGCTCTCCAACCGTCATGTGTAGTACTCAAATCGATGTCCCTTAAAACTTGGGCACTAAGCAACTACCTGCTAGCTGGCACAAGATCTTTGAAGATTATTCCAATTGGTGATAAAAGTACCAAAAGGGAAATCATTCAAAATGATTACCACACACCAAGATGTGTTGAGTTGGCACGGTCCACTAGGTAACATAAAAAGGGGACCAATAATGAGAATTTTGAGAGTGTTTCAAGGTGTTCAAAGGGTAACATGTGCTAATGAAGACCTAATTGATTTAGGTCTCCTTAAGGCCTAAAAGGGGTCTTTAGTCCTACATGCTATAACTGACCCATTGTAATGTTTGGTTCATGTTTGTTACATGTCCTAAGGCCAATTTCATTGAAAAAATCAATGGAAAAGTGTGTATGGCTGACCAAGAGGTGTATGAGCAAGAGTCTAGTATGAGAACAAGGCCTAATTATTTACACTGAGAGTATGAGTGTTGAAACAAATAAGATAAAACTTTAAAGGGATGAAAAATGTCTTGTAGAACATTAGAAGGGTAAAAATAAATTATCATGAATATTTGATAGGGGTATTATAGATGATTATCAAGGTCATTTGACCTAACCAAGTCAAGAAGAGGGCTAATTGAGTGAAGAAGGCTAAAGAATAGTTTGAGAAGAATAGGTATGTAAGGAAAGTTGAAGATGAAGATTACCATCTATTGTATGAGAAAAAAAGGGTTCTGAAGGTGATCAAAGGTTGGATGTGGCTACGTTGGTGCTGAGTCATTTAGGGGATTAGTGCCTCCTTGCAAGTGCGTTCTTCCTAAGGCCTAGTCAAGTTGGTGCTTGACTAGTTGGGGTTAGTGCTCCAAGTGAAATTGGTGCTTCACTAAATCTTGATTTTTGAATTATAGGACAATAGTCCATTTGTATCATCAATGGGTTTTCTTCCCCTTGAGGGTTTTCCACTCTTATAAGTTTTTGGTGTGTTATGTTCTTCTCGCATATTCATGTGTTGCTAGCTTACTATATTATTGATAGTTCATGAATGATAAGGTAAAGATTGTAAAAGTTTTGAAGACTAATTCACCCCCCTCAGTCATTGTACTTCCAAAAATTGGTATCAGTTCTTGGTCCGTTGTGGCTAGTCTAACATCTTGAAGGTGGTCTTAAGAATCACAAGAATGTCTTATGATCCATATGAATAAGACAACATCTATGACGAAGAAGTCTACCGTGACAATGAAGAAGGAAACGCTGAATTAGACCTTGAAGTTGAGCCCATAAGTACACTTGATGATTTGAAACATCAAAAGGAGACTATCAAAGATATTAGGAGTCAGTTAGGAGAGGTCAACGTAAGGTGTAAGTTAAAGGAAGTTGAGTATGATTAGTTGAAGAAAAAGCTATATTCCTTGAAGATTGAGCATAAATAACTCATAGACAAATTGAACAAGTTTGAGAGAGAACATGAGAAGTCATAAAAAGTCAAGAGTACTAACCTAAGAAAGATCAATCAAGAAAACCAATGCTATAAAGGATAAGTCATCATGTAACCATGGTAAGTACAAAAAAGTTATTTGCTACATCTGTCATAACATAGGACACATTGCAATATTATGATCTAACAGAGTTATAAGTTCCAAAAGATTCAAAAATACATATGAAGCTCATATAATGCATAAGAAGGATCAAACATTGGTATGGAAGCCAAAAAAAGTTAGGACATATGAGATTTAACTCAAGAAGCAAGATGGACTATTTGCCAAGGAGGAAGATAAGATCAAAGAGAAGTCTATGCTAACTCAGACTATTTTTCACATTTAAGATGAAGACATGAAATGGTATATATATAGTAGCTGTTCAAGTCACATGACAAGAGACAAGAATAAGTTCATCTCTTTGAAGAAGAATGCTGTAGGAATAGTGAGGTTTGGAGACAACACAACTACCAATATAGTTGGCAAGGGTAACCTGAGTTTGAACAATGGAAAGACCAAGACATAAAATGTGATGTATGTGGAAGGTATGAAACATAACCTACTTAGTTTGAGTCAAATGTGTAATCAAGGACACACACTAACATTTCATGACAAAGGATATGAGATAAGGAGAGCCAAATCAGGTTGACTAGTTGCCAATGCCAAGAGGATTAAGAATAATCTATATGCATTGAATGAGATCAATAAGGAGAAATATTTCATCACCAAGATAGATGAAAGTTGGATATGGAATAGAAGACTAGGTCATATAAACTTTGATAACCTAGTCAGGATTAACACTAAGAAGTCTTTGAAGAACATGCCTAAGATCATCGAACCTACAAACATGTTTTGCAAGGCATGCCAACATGGTAAGAAGAATAGAAGGTTCAAGTCGAAGGAGTACTCTACTAAAAGACCCTTGGAGTTAATTCACACTGATCTCTGTGGTCCTACAAGAATTCAAAGCATTCAAGGAGATAACTAATTCATGTTACTCATTGATGATTATAGAAGAATGACTTGGGTTGTATTCCTAAGAGAGAAACCATAAGTTTTTGAAAATTTCAAGGCATTCAAAGCTCTTGTTGAGAATGAGAAGAATGGGAAGGTCAAGTGTCTAAGATCTAATAGAGGAGGAGAGTTTTTGTCCAATAAGTTTGATGACTTTTGTGAGGTTCATGGAATAAGGAAGCAATTCTTAGTAACTAGGACACCTCAATAGAATGGGGTAGTAGAAAATAAGAATATAACAATTCAAGAGATGGATAGAACTATGTTGAATGAATCTATATTATCTGATGGCTATTGGAGAGAGTTAGTAAGCACTGTTGTCTACATTTTGAATAGGGGAAAAAAAAGGATAAATGGAAACAAGACTCCTTATGAACTATGGAAGGTCAGACTTGCAAATGTAGAACAATTTAGAGTGTTTAGGAGCAAATGTTTCATCAAAAGAGATGATGAAGACTTGGGTAAGTTTTATTCTAGATTTGAAGAAGACATATTCTTAAGATACTTATCAATGACCTCAACCTATATATGTTATAACAAGATACTACAAAAGATAGTGGAAAGCACCAATGTGAGGATTGATGAGACAAGGACATCTCACTCACAATCAAAGAACACTTTAGAGAATGTGGACTTTAAGAATGAAGAGGAGACTATAGAAATTGATGAGGAAGATGAAGTTGAAGAGAGACAAGACTTGAAAGGAACCTCAAGACATATTCAAAAAGACCACCCTGAATCTCAAATCATTGGAAACAAGAATGCAAGTATGAAAACTAAGAGAAGATTGGTAAGTAGTCTAAATCAATAGAATGCTCTATTATCAAAGATTGAACCTAAGAATATTTTAGAAGCAAGAAAGGACAAATTTTGGATAGGTACTATGAATGAGGAACTACACCAAATAGAAAAGAATGACACTTGGGAATTATCTCCTAGGCCTAAAGACAAGAATGTCATTGACACAAAATGGGTGTTCATAAACAAGTTGAATGAAGATGGAGAAGTCACTAGGAACAAGGATATAGTGGTATGCAAGGGATATGCACAAGTTGAAGAAGTAGACTTTGGCTAAACCTTTGCACTAGTATCAAAATTGGAGGCCATTAGATTGTTTCTAAATTATGCAAGGTTCAAAGGATTCAAGGTATACCAGATGGATGTCAAATATGATTTTTTGAATGGAAATTTGGAAGAAAAAAGTGTACATTGAAAAATCTAAAGGGTTCTCACTATCAGATGATAAAGACTATGTTTGCAGATTAAAGAAATCTCTCTATGGTCTAAATCATGCTCCTAGAGCTTGGTATGCCAGGTTGGACAAGTATCTATTGGATCAAGGATTCCTAAGAGGAGTTATAGACAACAATCTATACATCAAAACTAAAGATGACCATCAACTAATTGTAGTTGTCTATGTGGATGATATCATCTTTGGTGGAAATAATGAAAACATGACAAAGGCCTTTGCAGAGGTGATGAGGAAATAGTTTGAGATGTCTATGCTATGAGAACTATCATTTTTACTTGAATTAAAAATTACTCAATCTGAAAAAGTTATATTCATCTCACAAGCCAAGTACATAAGAGAGATGTTGAAGAAGTTTGAAATGGAGGATTACAAGGTAGTTAGTACACCCATGATCACAAGATATAAGTTGAGTAAGGAAGATGAGTCTTCAAAGGTCAATCAAACATCATATAGGTCAATGATTGGAAGTTTATTGTACACCACTGTCTCTAAACCTGACATCATGCAAGCAGTCGGTCTTGTGGGAAGGTTTCAAGAAAATCTAAAGGAGAATCATTTGCAAATAGTAAAAAAGATACTCAAGTATCTCAAAGGGACTATGGAGTATGTATTGTGGTATCTAAGAAGCAAGGAATTAAATTTGATAGCTTACACAGATGCAGATTGGGTAGGAAGTATAGATGATAGGAATAGTACTAGTGGAGGAGCCTTATTTCTAGGTGCGTATCTAGTCTCATGGATAAGGAAGAAGCAACCATTGGTAGCTTTGTCCAATTGTGAGGCTGATTACATTACAACAAATTCATTTTTCACTTAGGTTCTATGGATGAGATAGATCGTAAAAGACTATAAGGTGGAGTATGATGGCCCTAGACCTATCTTTTATGATAATACAAGTGCTATAAGCATCTCAAATAACCCTATCATGCACTCAAGGACCAAACACATTCTCATTAGGTATCATTTTCTAAGAGAGCAAGTGAACAAAGTGTCAAACTTGAATATGTTTCTACATAGGATCAAATTGTAGACTTCTTTACCAAACCACTTCTAAAGGCAATTTTTAGATACCTAAGATAGGAATTGGGTGTAATTCTTGTCCCTAGAAATCATTGAAGAATCCAAGTATTTAGGGGGAGATAATCATGCTTATTATCTCTAAGAATAGTTGAGTTTTTACAAGAAGGTAGGCATGGAGATAGGGGGAGCATGTTTGTTTTCTGTCTCATAAACTCATAGTTCTATGTGTTGAGTATTTTGATTTCAAGGAGTGTGATCCAAGGAATTGAAGACATCACTTTTTCATTTATGTCAAAAGGGGAGAAATACCAGAATGGGAAGATAAAGATGATCAGTGTAAAATATGGTTTGACATCAATGACAAAGGGGGAGATTGTTGAGCATTATTTCTATTGTTGAGGCTTGTCATTGATGTCAAAGGTTATTCATGAGGTATGAGGTCATTGCACAATATTTTTGTTTGATTACATCTCTAAGAGGAATAACATTGTTTGAAAACCTTATAAGGAATGTAAGTAAGGTATATAAACATAAAATAATGTTTAAAAATTAGTGGTCAAGGTTGTCAAGTGTTTACACCTAGCAGGGGACCTGATATGGCTTATGTATATGATGCCTAGTCTTGTTCATGAAGGACCATGGTGGCCTCATAAGATGAATGAAAAAAATCATAAGAGGATGCTTGAGGAAACTTGAGCATGTTTATGAATAATTAGATCACTCATGAGAGCTTCAAGGTGAGTCTACAGGGGTATAGACCCTACAGGACTTAGTAAGCAATTAAACTAGTTCTATACTCTGCCTAACCTAATAAGGTGTTATGAGGTGTTATAAAGACCTATGAAGGATGAAAAATATTGGTAGCACATGTGAGAGGTTTATTGAGCATGTGAGTGATGTGGAGAGTGCTTAGACAATAACTAGAAGGTCTATTTTAAGGCTTAATGTGACCTATAGATCAAAATCTTAGAGAGCAAAGAAAGATGGTGGCCTAGTGGGGCATCAGGATCAGTTTCCAAGGTAAGCATGGGAAAATGAGCATAAACATAGGCATGTCATGTGGTTTCAGGTATGTTGACCAAGTTTGAGGTCAAAGTATGCAAAAAAAGGCATAGAATGTGGTTTTGAGGTTTCCTGTGTTCATAGAATAAATAATTCTCAACTCGAGAAAAAATTTCATGTACTCATTGGCATGTTTAACCTCTACATGAGAACCTAAGCCATTCAAAATAGATGGAGAAGGGTCCTAACCCAAAGTTCAAATCATTGGTTTCTAGATTAAGGGCCTAAGCTTTATGAATGATCATTAAAATTGTAAGGTGGTTTAAACCTCTCTAAAACCATAACTTTGACCTTATGGTGGAATATCTTGATGGGAATGGATAATAATGGATTGGATGACCTAGTTTTATGATTGGAGAATGTAGTGGAATCTCCTAGGGACCTTTAGGTGGCATTTGTTTGTTAGGAGAGTGAGTGAACCCTACAAGAAAGGCCTTATTTTTCAAAAATTTGTTATAGCAGGTAGAGTTGACCAAGTCAAAGTTTTTAAATGGATGGAGGTTGAATATTGAGACTTATATGGTGATTTTTGATTAGTCCAGTCATGCAAGTTAACCGATCACTAAAAGGCCTAATGGTATATACAATGAGAAAAACTAGGCAAAAGTGGGAATGAGATTAGGGATGTGTTGTCATGGATTTAGGATGGATAAAAATTCATGAGGTTATTTTTCAAAACCTATAACACATGTCCATATTGGATATAGTATTTAGAGGTGATTGTATATAGCATAAATTTGCTCTCAAATTGACTTGTCTAACTTAGTAAGGTCTGTGTATAGTGAAATGATGAGATTGGTTTGTAAGACCAATATTGCTATTAGAGATTATGATATATTTATTGTAAGTTGTTCTAAGGATGTTGTATGATTATTTGAATGCATTATAAGTTTCTGAAAGTGATTCTACGGGTGTTTTAGAACATTGTTTCTATGACTGTGTTTTGAAGCTTATTGGCAATTTTGAGTAAGCTACTTGCAAAGAAGGGCTTGAGCACTTTTGACCTGAGTTATGAGGTATAATTCACATGGTGATGAAACTAAGGTAATGAGGCTTTTTTTCATATTTTTTTTCCATTATTGTTTAAAAATATTGTGTTTTTGGTCTAGTTGTTCAAGACAGACTTTCTGGGTATGCACAGGGCTAATTATGAACAATGCTAATGGTGTGTTTCAAGTGGTGGTTGGTGATAAAAGGTGTCTTGGACCCAAGATGATATTTTCAGGGGTCTATTAAAGTGTAATATTATATTTTCCTATCATGTGATAAGTTTTAGAGTGTTTCAAGGTGTTTAAAGGGTAATGTGTGTTAATGAAGACCTAATTGAATTAGGTCTCCTTAAGGCCTAAAAGGGGTCTTTAATCTTGCATGATATTACCGACCTATTGTAATGTTTGGTTCATGTTTGTTACATTTATTAAGGATAATTTCATTGAGAAACTCAGTGGGAAAGTGTGTATGGATGACCAAGAGGTGTATGAGCAATAGCCTAGTATAAGAACAAGGTCTAATAGGCCTAATTGTCTAGAGTGAGAGTATGAGTGTTGAAGTGAATGAGATATAAATTTGAAGGGATGAAGAAGGTCTTGCAGAGCATCATAAGGGTAAAAATAAACTATCATGAAGATTTGAAATGGGTATTATAAATAACTATCAAGGTCATTTGACCTAACCAAGTGAAGAATAGGGCTAATTGAGCGAAGAAGGCTAGAGAATAGTTTGAGAATAATAGGTGTGTGAGGAGAGCTGAAGATGAAGATCATCATATATTTTATGATAAACAAAGGGTCTTAAAGGTGATAAAATGTTGGAGGTGGTTGAGTTGGTGCTAAGTAATATAGGGGGTTGGTGTCTCCTTACAAGTGGGTGCTTGCTAAAGCCTAGTCAAGTTGGTGCTTGACTAGTTGGGGTTGGTACTTCAATAAATCTTGATGTTTGACTTATAAGACATTAGTACATTTAAATAATCAGTGTGTTTTATTCCCCTTGAGGGTTTCCCACTCAAATAAGTGTTTTGTGTGTTATGTTCTTCTCTCATGTTCATATGTTGCTAGATTATTATATTATTAATAGTTCATGAATGATAAGGTAAAGATTGTAAAAGTTTTGAAGACTGATTCACCTCTCTCTCACTATTTATGATTCCAACATGAGGTTTCTAAAAGGATGTGTAGGGTAAACATGTCAATGATTATAACACAAAGAATCCAATATGATCCCAAAATAACTGAAGAATATGTCTAGAGAATTGAAAGTGAATAATGGCTTTCTACACCTGTTCATGGGCCCCCTCCATAAAAAAAAGAAAATATGTAGGTAAAATCTATCCCATCTCACTATATTGATGTTGAACATAGAGTTTAAACTACCCCAGTACATTCAATAGTTGTTGCTTCTCCTTAACATATAACTAATGTGGAGAGACATGTAAGTCCTCATACAATAGTTGGGTTATTTTCTATGTTACCTCTACCTCTACTAACTATAGCTCAACAAGTCTTCCTATTTTTATCTCTCAAGTTTCCATTGTTTCTCTTCATTCGTCACCACTTTTTATAACAACTTCACCAATGGTAGTGCCCCAATCTCCTGGGTGACCATCCTCACCTCCCATAATTTCCCTAGTGGTCACTCTCACTTTACTACCGTCTACGGAAACTACAATCCCTTCATCTCCTACTCCAAATTCTACAAGGCCAACCCCATTACTGCTAAACCACCAATCACCTATAAGAAAAGGCCCAAGACTCCTCCAATCTCACCCTAGAAAGTGGAAGTAGAGGAAATACATGCAAAAGTTACTAGGAGATAAAAGGATAAAAGAAGAGGTTGAAAAATATTAGATCTAGTTGAAATATATGATAATGAAGAAGATCAAATATGGGCAACTGAAGAAAAATGTGTGTCTAAGATAGACAATGAGAAAACTAAATCTTTTAAGGAAACAGTAAAGGAAGATGAAGAAGATGAGTGGATGATTGAAGAAGATACTCAATCCAGAGGGACTAAGATACTAAGGGAATCTAAGGAAGTTGATTAAGGAAATGTTAACTCAGTGTCCACTATGTTATTTTCAGACAAAGAGGGAGATGTGGAAGGTAAGGTAGATTCAAAACTACAAACTTTAGAGCAAGATCCATCATCAACTGCACCCTAATCTCTCCATCTGAAACTACCATCGTGACAACTGCAACAACAATTGACCCAACTATTTCCTCCTAGAGTGTAAGTACACAAGTTCCCCATTCTTTGATAAATTATTCAATTATTGATACTATAATTGATGTGGAAAGGACTACTCATTCTTTGTATTCTTTATGTCTAACAAATAAACCCCAACAATTACAATGCCAATTTTCTAACCATGATTCATTTTCTTATGAGTAATCTTACTATTTTTATTACTATTGGGATTGCATACACATCAGTCACATGTTATTTAAAAAATATACTTATCATCCCAATGACATATTTATTCTTTAGTGGAACTGGTCCCTAGTCTCTTATGATATCGAAAGAAGTACATTTTTAAAGTCTAGTATCCACTTCCATTTTTGTTACATATGACACACCTCTTAGGTTATCTACACAATTGGGAATGCCCATTGACCAGGTTGTTCAGATAGATTCCCTTATAGTTTCAGTGCATAAGGCAATAAGGAAGACTACGTACATCATTTATACACCAACACAAAAATAAGTCATTGGATGGAGGAAGGCTATACCTCCTTTCCCTACATTGGGGACATCTTCCCCTACAATAATGCACCCTCCAGGGAAATCTCCTTCTTCTATCCATGCAATCACAAAACAAGCCAAGAAATAAGTGGCATTGAGTGTATCTTCATGGATCCAACAACTGTAATAAGAGGAGGCATGAAGGCAAGACCTAGTGATTATTGAGTAACCAATGGTCAAGTTCTAGTTTGATAGACAAACAAATACATTGAGGAAGGTCAAGAGGAAGACTGTGGTTGTAGAGGGAGAACAAGTCGAATTGGATCAAAGATAAGGTATATTTTTTTTGACAGAAAGGAGAAAAAAATCTCTCAGACTTAGATCGATACATGAAATATCCCTATAATTTTGTAGATTCTACCAAGGGTGTAATGAAATAGATATTCAATAGTTATGACCAGTTTGTGCAAATGTCACAAGAGAGGATCACTATTCAAGATCTAAAATAGATTATAGATAATGCACATTTTGTAACTAAAAACTATATGACACTAGTCAATTAAATAGGTTTTCAAAGGTTACATCCCAGCCTAAGTGGGGGGACATATTGCAATTATTTAATAAAAAAAGGATATATATGGTAAGCTCTATTTCCTAAGACAAGAGACAATAAATAATGCATATGTCTATTTGAACCTAATAACAACATCAAAGGTTTCATGAGATTAGAACTATGTCATTGCCAAAACGGATAACTTGTTTGATTAGCATCAAGAGATGTGAAGTTTAGTATAATAATTTATGAATCAGGTGAGAGAAGCAGTCTCCTTTTTGAAGGATACGAGGGTCATTGATGTGAGAATTCCTCTTGGACAGTTAATTCTTAAGCATATTTTTGAGAACCTACTCTAAGATGTCATTGACAACTTCTAATCTAAAATTGAAGGAATGATTTATAGAACCAATGAATAAATCATGCAACTAATGAATTTTTATAGAGATAAAATTATAAGCATAGAGACACTTTATGTAGAGGTTAAAGTTGCATTGACCACGCATAAGAATTTGATGGACAAACTTCCACAGTTTTTCAAAATATCTTTGTTGGATTTTGAAAATATTGATATTTATTTCCAAGCTAGCCATGCCTTGTATTTTTACAAATGAAGGTAGTAAAGCAACCAACTTATGCACTAGAGGCACCACTAGCATCTCCTCAAGGCACTCAATCTTGGTCCCCAAAGTATACAAATACAAATGAGACCTGCATATGTGCTACTTATAATATTCACTACCGTAATGGTGCCACCTCAAGTTATAACTACAGTTCTATTTACATTAGTGAGCATGCAAGTTCAAGTTATCGGTGCTGCCATGTCCTAACTAGTTTTAAATTCAAGTGCATATAATAATTGTAACATAAGTTTATTTTAGGAACCTAATATTTTCATAATTATTTTGGCAAAATATTATTTATAATCACATTGTAAACATGCATGCCATGCATATATTTTTGACACATGGTTCTATAATTGGACATATAAATTTGATAATTTGATTGAGAGATGAGGCATCTCCATCCCAAGTTTATATATACTTGTATCCTCTTGATCTTAAAGGGAGGATAATTTTGACTATTAAGATTGATAGGAAATTCTACAGATTGTTCTGCATTTAATTTTGATGTGTAAATCTGATTCTTCTCTAATCCTATGAATCTTGTAAGAAGTTTTGTCATTCTGGTATCTTAGTCTTTTGATTGTGTATGAGTTTTATTTTAAATATAATTATTCATATTGTGCTATTGATAATTTGAATTTTTTTAATGTAATAATCATAATCTCCCTTTGTAGATGTATAATTATAATCTTACAAATGTAACAAACTTTGATTATATATGCTTATGTTTATTTTATTCTTGTTTCTTTGAAATCTTAATTGTGTTTGATTGTTGGTGTGCTTATAATATCTTGCAACAAACATTGGTCTTTGACTACTTATCCAACCCCTAATTCAAGAGATGACTTAGAAAAGTTTCATCTTGTTTGGTCCAAAGACCCCCTTTTCTACCCTACCTTTCTTTCTTTTTTGAATTTATTTTGGTTAGACCCACCTTAGGTTAGATCCATCATATATCTACCTAATTCAAGTAGATTTAAATTCACTCCATATTCAGATCATCTGCAACAAATAACTATTCTGCTCACCATTATTTCACCATCAAGTTATTTACAAAAGTTAATACCCTGTAACTCATGCCTTAGAATGAAATATTTTTTCACCAATATTAAAATGTTAGAAGCTATCTCATAGAGTTCCCTATTGTGCATGAAACCCACATTAAAAAGAATTTATCTAGTATTAGGAGTGATTGAACCTCCACTTCTATTTCTTTGAAAAGATTCATTTGAGTTGGATTGGATATACTTAGAAGATTAACAAAGGCCACCTCAGATATTGACTTGCTATACCCACATTTAGAAATCCATAGAGAAGATAGGCCAGATAAAGGTGTCAAGAGAAGACCTCAGTTTCAATTATATTCTCTGAACAAATGACCCCATCTTCCTTTACATCCAGTGGCCCAACACTGGATAACTAGTTATACTATTAACATTTATAAGACATGCATAATTTACCTAAAAATATTGAGAAGCATCTTCCTTCTTTTTATCCCTCAGGAGGTAGGATCATTGAATAACATATAAAGGTTTTTAAAACTACTTTGAGAATACTGAATGTAGTCCACAAAGACATGGCATACAAACTCTTTCCCTTTACATTGTAAAATGTTGTCTATGATTGGTTTTTTAATGTCCTAAAAGGTTCAATTATATCTTGAGAGGAATGCCAAAACACTTTTTTGGCCTAATTTAGACATGTCACCAATGCAAGTGTTGTATACAAACACTTTGCAAGCATGCGAAGAAAATCAAATGAACCAATTCAAGCCTTTAATGATAGGTTGTAAAATATGTACAACCAAATTGAAACTGATTACTAACTTGTTGAGGCTTTGGATCTTAAGATGGAAGAGAACACCCTAGATCTGATGACTACTATTTTTTTCTTTAGAGCTAGCAATGTTGATCATTACCTTTGGCTTATGCTAAAGGTATCAACGTTGATAAAAAAATGAACCCTCAGTCACAAGCCTTGGCCCCACTTAATCTTGATTATCATTTTATAACATTTAGTCCAATTCTAAATGCGATTGAACATACTTTAGCCTAAAACCAGAACCAGGTGTACCCCTATTTATATGTACTCCATACTCCACCCAACCAACACCTTAACTTATTGAATAATTTTATCTGTATCTAACTAACAAAACTAAAGTCAGTCCTTGATAACAGTCAATACTAGTACTATATAGGGTATTAATTTTGACTCTATAAAAATAGAACTAGAAACTATCCAACAGATGGTGTAGAAATTAGGAAATGAGTTTCTAAACATGCAAAATCATATGAAGAGCAATGGTGGATAGACTACCAATCGAAGCTTTGGATTCTAGAGGTATAATAGGGTTTTCAATAGGTCTAGAAGCAATCTAGAGTAAAAACCACCCAATAGGATGTTAGATATAAATATCATGGAAGTAGCCCTTCTTAATTTGTGTCGAGTTCATAATATAAGACAACATGGTGAGCTAGACTACATAGAGTTTTGCACTACCTTTGATATCTTTGAAAAGGAGATGGACAAACATGAAAGATTTACAAATACAACAAAACCATCTTCCTTTACTACTTCAAGGTATCCTAGTAAAAATATAATCTTTGATACTTATGAATTTACATTCCTAATAGGGGATGAGAATGAGATAGAGGACAATACATATGATATCCATGTTTTTTAGCAGTTCCATATAAATACTTACAATTTGAATAATAAACGGCCTACTATTACCTCTACAACCCTAAACAACAATGATACCACTCCTCCAGATCCTAAGGCCATCAAGAATCCACCTCCTTCCAAGGTGGATGATCAATTACATAGTCCAAAGCCATAGAGCAGAGGAGGGTACAATATTGTTGAAGACATGAAGAATATCAAAGGTAATATCAGTCTTCATGAGCTAGTGAAAATCATTGAGCATAGAGAGTTGGTGCTTAAAGCCTTTAATGAAAGGTTATCTACCAATAGATTGAAAGCAACACATGTAAATGTAATTATTTATAAGGATAAGCTGGAGGTACCACCTTTTTTTGTTAACTATGAAAATATTTAGAAAGAATGTGCATAATTGTTTGGTTAACTTAGGTGCCTTTGTTTCTCTACATTTTTGTTATTACATTCAGAAGAAAGAAGAAACTAAAGGTTAAGGGTCAGGGGTTTGTACGTTACCCAGATTAAGTTGCGCACCATATCTAGACGTTGTAGGAGCTCCTCTTTGGCTGTGGAGGAAGACACCTGTAGAAAGAATAAGACTCAAACACAAAAAAATGTTAGATAAAGATAAAGTGGACTGCCAAGCAATGCTCGGTCCCAGAAGCGTAAAGCTTCGTGAGGGATGACAGTCCACTATTTATAAGTAAAAGTGTCATATAAAAGAAATGGTGAAAGACTAAGAAAGAGAAATAAAGATAATGCGTACCTATTCTTTGCAGTTAGTTTGACACAATCACCGATGTCGGTAGTCCAGCCGAGGTCATTCTGTGGATATGATGCCAATGTCGGTCATATTGCCGATGTCAATCAGGGTTGTGGTCGATGTCACATCAGGGAAATGGGCCTTGGATAGGTTTTAGATTATGTCTATGGTTGACAGAAGAGTTTGTGGGGATTAAAGGTTTGTGCAGGGTTGCAGGATAGTGAGTAGGGTCTGAGAATGGACAAAGGTAGAAGGTTGGTGTGTAAAGAGGATAAGGATATGGGGAAGGCTTTTCAGCCTCTCCAAGAAGAAGTCCGGTTTGGTCTCTCAACAGTACTCAGGAATAGTAAATAGAAGCTAATTACCGAGTTATTCTAAACTGAAATAAGACAGAAGAATACTTAGCTTTTTGGTGAAGACCCGAGGGTGTTAGGATGTTTATTCCTATTGCGGCTGATGTCGAAGACCTCATACAATATTCTCAATCCAATGTCTGGAGTGACTTCTATAGAGTTCCTGTAGCCTAGAGGATGATAGTCAAAGTTTGATGCTTCATCTCAGAGTGTGTGCATTGATCTCCAAGAGTCTGAGGGCTGAGAGAAAGAGAGTCTGGGGGGATCAGAGAGAGTTCTAGGGAGAGAGTCTGGGGGTATCAGAGAGAATTCTAGGGAGAGAGAATGAGGGCTGAGAGAGAGAGAGAGTTCAAGATTAGAGAGGTGATTAGAGTCGAAGAGAGAGTCTGGGGGGAAGAGAGATTGGTTAGAACTCATGTTAAGTAACCAACATCGATGATCCTACCAGCGCCGATCGATAGTTGATCGATGTTGGTAGAAGAGAATGGGTAAAAGGGCCATGTGGCCCATTTCTCCATCCACCAAGTGCTTCTGCCATTGGATAATGGTCAAAATATGGGGTTATTAGGCATGAGTGTTGGTTAGGAGGTTGGAATGGAGTGAGAATAGGTCATAGGTAGATGACCTAGTCTCAGGGTGAGTCATAGGGTGAGAAATGGTCTAAGGGCGAGGTGTCCAAGGTGAGGTATCCAAGGTGAGGTGTCAAGGTGAGGTCATTAACTTAAAATAAGTAGTTTATTTTAAATTAATAAGGTATGTAAGGGACCAAGGGGAGTCGACACAATGTTGGTGTCTATATTTGCCCCTTTTTGTCTTGTTGGTTGTTCTGATGAACTGCAAGACAAAAATAGGAGTAAGTTGCCCCAAGTATGGGATAAGTTGTAGGTTGACCTAGGTATGATGATGAGGTATTCCCCCTCAAAGTGGGAATCGAGAGAAGGGAACCTAAAATTAGGTGCCGATTTGATAGGTAGTGGATGGGTAAGACAAAGTTGGAGTGTGAACGCTACAATAGTTGAGATTGTGCATATACCACTTCACGTGATAAGTAGGTCAAATTGTAACAAGTCAAGGTCAAGGAGTGCTAAAATTGAAGTAACTGGTCCCCAGCTTTTAGTCATAGTTGATTGGGTTAAATGATCAAAGCTGTAGCTCCAATGGTCGTCATGTTCCAAGTATCCTGGGCTTAGGAAGTGCTCCTAGAAAACATGAAAATGTCACAAAGATTGGGGATCAACTTTGGCGTGATCTATTAATACGTGTGAGGGTCATAATATGGGTTACGTACAATTTGCTAACTATTCGTGAGGTAGCATATATGCAATAAAAACAACCAAGGCAAAGTTGTCTCGAAAGTGGTCGTAGTTTGAGGAGATAGTCGTGATCGCCAAATGTGCCCCATGAGAAGTCAAAGGTGACTTCTACAGTGTCAAGGCTAATTGTTTGGTCATAATTTTGGACTAGGTTTGACTAGGTTAAGTCATGGTTAAAGGTTATATGGTTGGTTCATCAGGTAGATGAATGAACGAATGTGGCCGAGCTAACCTCAGAAGACGCCATGTCAATTGAGTGCTGCCTACATAGCCCCTGTGAAGGGCCTCAAGCCTATGTAGTTCTCCCCGAAAGGGAAGAAGAGAGTACGTTATGGATTTGGTTTGACTAGGTTAGGTCATGGTTAAAGGTTATATGGTTCATCCATCAGGTAGATGAATTAATGAATGTGGCCGAGCTAACCTCAGAAGATGCCATGCCAATTGAGTGCTACCTACATAGCCCATGCAAGGGGCCTCAGGCCAATGTAGTTCTCCCCAAAAGGGAAGAAGGAGTCAAAGAGGTTGATAGTTGGTTTGGTCAGGTGTTGAAAATGATGAGTGTATGATGATGTTACAACCTTTTCCATATTATGTGATGGTGTATTCTGTAACATTGGTGATGATTTTTCATCCCTAGCAATTTTCCATATTTGTGATAGTGTATGCTAAAAATGAAATGAGTATGATGATGTTACAGTCTTTTCCATATTATGTGATGGTGTATTCTATAACATGGGTTATGTGGTTTTTCATTCTTAGCATTTTTCCATATTCGTGATGGTGTATGCTAAAAATAAAGTGTGTGATGATGTTATAGCCTTTTCCATATTGTGTGATGGTGTATTCTATAACATAGGTTATATGGTTTTTCATCCCTAGCAATTTTCCATATTCGTGATGGTGTATGGTAAAAATGAAATGAGATTATTTATGCTTCAACAAGTTTCCATATTGGTGATGGTATATGCTTAACATAAATTGCGTTTGGTTGGTAGTTTCCATGTGTATTGTTTTCCATAGAAACTAGTGTGGATGGTCTATGATAATTTATATAACACAAATTGGTATTTGTATTTAAATAAATCATGATGATAAATGTTATTGGTTAGAAAATGTTTTGGTTTGGTTTGGGTGTATGTGATGAAAGTGTATAAGAAGTGAAAGGCGCATTGCTCTTTCATTGACAAGGACTATAATGATATCATAGATAGGGGTTTTGCAAACAAAAGCCCCATTCATGCATTACATCGTTTGACCATTGGTTTGTGTTAGATAAGTATTCGAATCACTTGACGTTAAGTGAGCTCAAAATCCCTTGAGTATGTTGGGGTGATAGGTGTGATTAGGTGATATTTTAAGATAGCATAACCCTTTTTAGCAGGGATAGCTTTGCCCCTTTTTATAGGTGACCCTGAGAATGACTATAGGCAAGTCCATGACTTAATAGTTTGTTAGTAATTTTTTTTTTATATGGTAGACTGATCAATGTGGGAAGTCCACTTGGGGATGTTGTGTTTTGTTTTGTGGTCATGTTGTGCTGTGTATTTAGCAAAATTTGGTCATAGCCATCCTTCGAGGGAGTGGTCTATGTTTTGATTTGTATGTTTTGATAGCTATCCTTCAAGAGAGTAGTCTTGTAATTACAACAATGATGTAGCTGTCCTTCAAGGGAGTAGTCTACATTGATAGTTTATGACCTGTGAATAGGCATCCCAATATTATGTGTTTTTATTTTTGACTAAACTTTTAGTCATGGACTTGACTATAGAGGTTTGGGGGTTTCCCTTTTATTAAGACAAGGCATAATGCAACAAGGGTTAACTAATGTTTGTAAGGGAAAAGGGTTGATAGGAATAGGAATGAGGATGATGGGGGTTGCTCAAGGGATGAGCTCAAGTTAAACATCAAGTGAATGATTACTTGATTAACAGTAGAATGGTCGTAGATGTAAGGCATTAAGAGGCTCAGGTTCTGGCCAGCCTTCGAGAGAAGACAGACGATAAGTCCCTGATCCATACTTGTGTGTCATTATGTAAGGTCCAAGCCAATTAGGAGCAAACTTGCCTCATTTGCTTCTTTCCATGTTGGTCACATGTTGGTTGTCTTTAAGGACGAGATCTTTGATTTTGAAATCTTGCTCTTTCAGATTTTTGTTGTAGGCATGTTTTGGTCGATGTTGGACATGAAGTAGGCTAGCATGTTGTTGGCATTGGATACAACACTAAACATAGTCGTTGCAGTCTTGGTTAAGAGTGGGCCAATAATAGCCCTGGCAGAGTATGGGCTTTGCAACCGAGTTGCCACTGAAATGTCCCCCACAAATCCCATCATGGACTTGTTTGACGACATGAGATGTCTCAGTGATGGTTAGGCATCAGAAAAGGAGGCCACCGAGACCTCATTTGTAGAGAAGACCCCCTAGCATGGTGTATCAAGTAGTACTCTTGATAAAAGCTTGTCGTCCATTGCTAAAGAGATGAGGAGGAATGATGGAATATGTCAAGTAGTCAAAAATTCATTTATAACAAACGTCATGTGGATTAGAGAGGTTAGGAGGGATTTCCCCCAGAGATGTTAGTCGAGATGTGCCCAAGATAGAAATCTTGAGTGTTGGTGATGGAGAGGTCTTGATGAATGGATATATTCCAAGGGTAGAGACCTGCTCTTTTCCTTTATCCTTTGATGTTTGGGACCTGGTGGCCACATTAATAGTATTGATTTCAAATAATGGGGGAGAAGGTGGTAGAGAGACCATAGTCTGATGATGGGATTCTGATTTAGGTGAAGAGGTTTGGGAGGCATGGGATGGTGTCGGTGGTTTGTCAAAAGAATGGTCGAGAGAATCCTCAACAAGAAGGGTGCCTTTTTCTAAGTGTTGGTGAATGGCAACCTTAAGGGCGCAACAACGCTCAGTATCATGTCCAAGTGTGTGATGATACCAGTAGATTTTAGTGTCCTCGAACCAAGATGGTTTTGATCTGAGAGGTTGGTATGGTTTAATGGGTGGGAGGACGATGCTAGAAGACTGAAACAATTGACATAACATTGAAGCATAAGAACCCACCAATGGGTCTGCGCTCGTTGTTGCAGTAGGGGCTGACAACTTCTATTTAGAAGTTGTAGTGGGAGATTTTTGCACCATCTTTTTAGTTGGTGGTGTAGCCACTCACATAGATGACACTTTTTTGGTGAGAGGTGTCAATTTTTTTGGAGAAAATATATGTTTAATGGGTGGAGGGAGTAATGGAAGCATTTTGCCTTTGTTAGGTGTTAGAGTTGGGAGCACTCCTATTAAAGTAGATGGATGTGGGCCCAAAATAGAGGGCAATGGTGATGGTGGGGGAGGAGTTCTCCGATGTGGTTTAGTAGCCTTCTTTAGTTTAGTGCGAGGACTACTTTTGTGCGTGGTGAGGTTTAAATCAACCTTCACTTGTGAGTGAGTGAGGTTTGATACAGGGCGAACACTGAGAGATGTAATCTGCTTTGGCATGGTGGACACCTATGAGGTTTTAGGTTCAGATGTAGATAGTTGAACTTTTGATGGTTTAGATGTATGATCCCCCATTGGTAATAAGAAGGATGAGGGTGGGGCCACCAGCGTTGGTGCCATCAAAGCATCCCCCAATATGGGAGAGGTCAAAGTAGACTCTCCTTCATGTGAAAGGGGTGTGGATGGAGGACTATCCTCTAGTGGTGGAGGACAAATAGGAGAGGAAGGCTCCTCTACCTGTAGTGGACAAATAGGAGAAGAAGGCTCTTCTTCTAACCGTGATGGACAAATAGGAGAAGAAGGCTCTTCTACCTATGATGGATAAATAGGAGAAGGCTCTTCTACCTGTGGTGGAGAAATAAGTTGATTAACCTCTTCAGACTATGGGAGAGGTTGGTTAGAAACCATGTCGACCATGCATATATTACACTCTTAAAGGTCATCGACTATGGTCTGAATGTTATTCTGACTTGGGGGATGGTTAGGGAATGGTTGTCTAAAGATGTCTATGTTTTGGTTAGCTGGCACATTTGGGTTATCCAAAACAAGATCCCCCTTGTCTAGCATGTCTTGGACAATGTTTTTAAAGGTTTTGCAATTGTCTATGTCATGACCCTTAACACGATGATATTTACAAAAGTCATTTTCCCTATACCATATAGGGATGGCTTTTGAGGGGTCAAATTGAGGTGGTTAGATTCAAGGGAGATTGAGGACCCCCTGCTTGACTAATTTATCCAACACAAAAGTGTATGATTCTCCTATTAGAGTGTATTGACGCTGTACATATCATTGTGTGAATTGTCTAGTGATGTATTCTGATGTGGAGGGTTCAGTTTGATTAGTTGTAGTCAAAGATGATGACCTAAGGACCACATCATTTGCTAATCCCTTAGACTTGGAGTGGGAGGAAGAAGATTTGGATCAAGAATGGTCATCAGATTTTGCGTTGTTATTTTTACTATGCAATTTGACCTTATCTTCTTCAACTGCATGGAGTTCAAGCTTTCGGGCCATTGTGAAAGCTTCATCAAATGTGCAGAATGTTTGAACCCACAAAGTAGATGAGATGTGCTTAGCACATGCTCTTGAAAAGAGCTCAATGAGCTCAGGTTGAGGTAAGGAAAAGGAGAGTTGGTTGATTAAACCTCTCCATCAGGCAACAAAGTCAGCGATTGATTCATCGTCAAATTGTCTAATAGAATATAGGTCAGTGATGGAGACCTTTTTGGTGATGTTGATTGAAAAGTGGTCAAGAAATAGTTGGGCGAGTTGAGTGAAGGAAAAGAGAGAATGATTGGTAATGGAGCTATACCAATCAAGGGCGGTGCCAAAAAGTGACATGGGGAATGTGTGAAGTAATAATGCATCATCGTGTGCTATAAGGTAGCAAGCGTGTCTAACGCTCACAAATGTTGTTGTGGGTCCTCTTTACTCTAAAAGTGAGTAAATTTTGGGAGTTCCCACTGACTAGGATATGGTCGAATGGGGACCAAAGGATGAATGGGTTCGTTATAGATTTGTTCATATGAAAGAACATTTCTTAAACCTGAAATAGATGTCTCAAGGTTAGACATCTTATCCATCAGCATCTTGATTAGATCGGCTGATGGATTAGTAGGAGGGGCACCCCTAGGTTGTAGGGTACCTAGAAGGTGTTGGTAGGGGCGTATGACATACTTGGTTGCGTTTGTATAGGCACAACATATTGGTAGTTCATCATGGTTACTGATGTTGAGGTCAAGGGGGCTTGTGCCATGAAGTTGGAGGGCACAACTTGACTAGGTGCCGCCAAAGGTGGTTGGATGGTGGCAACACTAGTTAGAGGATAGGTAGTCACTCTTGTATTTATGGGTGCAAGAGTGGGTGGGATAGAAACAAGCAAGTTTTGAAAAGGTGTTGAACTTGTTTGCATTATTTGTGGTTGAGGGGGTACGGAAACCCCGATGGAGGTAGGTCCAAAAATAGAAGGGGAGGCCAAATCTTGAACATTGGCCATGGTTGGGTTATTAGTCGAGGCAATGGCCTGAGTGACCATAGGTTGGGTAATGGAGGCTGTCGATATTATTGCCATTTCAACTAAAGAAGTTGGCATCCCAAAAATAGGATTACTTGAAGGGTCTCGCATTTGGCTTCTTTCGAGATAGTGTTGGAGAGCCTTGACATTGAGGTCAAGGAATCTCTCAAAATTTTGATCCCCTATGGGAATAATAAGCGATTGATTTGGGGTTGGTTGGATGGGAGTACGCTCAGTGTCTGAAGTATACTCCATTTGGTGACTTGATATGAAAGGTGAATGTGGAAGTGGTTGTTGCCTTGCATGGTCAACAAGAATTTTGGCTTGACTGTGTGTCAAAACCATTCAAGACAAAAAGGGTTTTAGGTTCCAAAAATTGTGTATTTCAGTTTCAAAAAATTAGAATGTGTGTTTAACAGCAAAAAATTGGGTTTTAAGCTTGATGTTTTGGGATGAAAATTTGTTGACAGTGACCGACGTTGGTGGAAAAAATGATATCAATGAAGAAAAGTTGCTGACGTCAGTGGAAAAATTGATGTCAGTGTCTGTGTATTTCCAGAAACTCAAAAAACTAAAAGTTTTTGGAATAAAGGAGAAATTTTGAGTTGTTTTTAGACCTCAAAATGATGCGGCCTTTCCAGCTCAAAAAATTAGATAAGAACAACAAAATAGATGATGGCAAACAACCTCTAAATGTTAAATTCTTAAGAATAAATTTTAGAGTCGTGGTGGTTTATGCCTTAGAAGAATATGTTTGGGAATTGAGCTTTTAGAACGGGTCCTAAAGAGGAAGTCTATGGATGGTTTCGGGTTATGTTTTGGTGCTCTAAAATCTGTGTTAGGTTCCATATGTGGCCTGGTGTTGGGGGCTTGCTCCCTTCACTTCACGAACCCAAAGCCGAGTTGGGCTGCTTAGCCAATATATACTTTGCCTATAGTTTATACTCTGCCAGAGAACATAGTGGGTCCTCCCCTTGGTAGTGAAGTCTAAGTAGGATCGCTAGGAAGGGTAAGGTATCCGCTAGGTGATGAAATCCTAGACGAGCCTTGTCTCAAGTATGTTTAGATGTTTAATTTGATTGTGCTTGTGGTCTAGTTGTGTAACATATGTGCACTATGCTTTATTCATAATGCGTTTTTAATTACTAAGTGAGAGAGCTAAATATGCATTCAAGAAGGAATGAAATGCAATAGTGTTTTTAACCCAAATTGAAATGTTTTGTTTAGATGCAAACAAGTGAGGAAAAGGTTAAGAGTATGAATTTTCACTACTCTAAGATGCAAGGAAAAAGTGACAAGAAGAAAAAGAAAGAAGTTCTTTTTAACTTGTGCTTATGATTTCTTTTCAAAATAAAAAGATAGAAGAAGGATATAAGGAGAGAAAATTTTCTCTAATGCAACTATATGAAAGTTTGCTTTTTAGAAGAAATGAACCCAAGAAAAACTCTAGGGTCCCACCAGGCGTGCCATAATGTTTCTCTACGTTTTTGCTATCACTTTCAGAAGAAAAAAGAAACTAAAGGTTAAGGGTCAGGGGTTTGTACGTTACCCAGATTAAGTTGTGCACCATATCCAGACGTTGTAGGAGCTCATCTTTGGCTGTGGAGGAAGACACTTGTAGAAATAATAAGACTCAAACACAAAAAAATGTTAGCTAAAGATAAAGTGGACTGCCAAGCAACGCTCAGTCCCGAAAGCGTAAAGCTCTGTGAGGGATGATAGTCCACTATTTATAAGTAAAAGTGTCGTATAAAAGAAATGGTGAAAGACTAAGAAAGAGAAATAAAGATAATGCGTACCTATTCTCTACAGTCAGTCTAACACAGTCATCAACGTCGATAGTCCTGCTGAGGTCAGTCTGTGGATATGATGCCGACATCGGTTGTATTGCCGATGTCGATCGGGGTTGTGGTTGATGTCGGTTGGGGCAATGGGCCTTGGATGGGTTTTAGATTATGTCTATGGTTGACATAAGAGTCTATGGGGATTAAAGGTTTGTGCAGGGTTGTAGGATAGTGAGTAGGGTTTGAGAATGGACAAAGGTAGAAGGTTGGTGTGTAAAGAGGATAAGGATATGGGGAAGGCTTTTCAGCCTCTCCAGGAAGAAGTCGGGTCTGGTCTCTCAATAGTACTCAAGAATAGTAAATAGAAGCTAATTACCAAGTTATTCTAAACTGAAATAAGACATAAGAATACTTAGCTTTTTGGTGAAGACCCAAGGGTGTTAGGATGTTTATTCCTATTGCGGCTAATGTCGAAGACCTCATACAATATTCTCAATCCAATGTCTGGAGTGACTTCTACAGAGTTCCTGTAGCCTGGAGGATGATATTCAAAGTTTGATGCTTCATCTCAGAGTGTGCGCATTGATCTCCAAGAGTTTGAGGGTAGAGAGAGAGAGAGAGAGTCTGAGAGAGAGTCTAGGGGGATCAGAGAGAATTCCAGGGAGAGAGTTCGGGGGTATCAGAGAGAATTCTAGGGAGAGAGTCTGGGGGCTGAGAGAGAGAGAATTTAGGATTAGAGAGGTGATTAGAGTCGAAGAGAGAGTCTGGGGGGAAGAGAGATTGGTTAGAACTTGTGTTAAGTAATCGATGTTAGTGATATTGTTGGCGTTGGCCGACAGTTGACTGACGTCAGCAAAAGAGAATGGGTAAAAGGGCTGTGTGGCCTATTTCTCCATCCGCCAAGTGCTTCTGCCATTGGAGAATGATCAAAAGATGGGGTTATTAGGCATGAGTGTTGGTTAGGAGGTTGGAATGGAGTGAGAATAGGTCATGGGTAGATGACCTAGTCTCAGGGTGAGTCATAGGGTGAGAAATGGTCTAAGGGCGAGGTGTCCAAGGTGAGGTGTCAAGGTGAGGTCATTAGGTGATGTCATTAATTTAAAATAAGTAATTTATTTTAAATTAATAAGGTATGTAAGGGACCAAGGGGAGTCGACATAATGTTGGTGTCTACAGCCTCAACCAATGTGATGCCTAAAATGATATGTAAGAATCTAGGTATGACCCTAGATAAGTCAAAAATAGTGGTCCTATAGTTAGACAAGTCCTCTGTTCCATGTGTCAGAGAATTGATGAATGCACAACTCTAGCTTGCATCTGAGTCATGTATACAACAATACATCGATATTTTGGTAGTTGACATTCCATAATATTATGGCTTGATGCTAAGTTGGGATTGCTCAAAGACACTAAATGGATACATGGCCACCTATTTCTCACACATGTGGTTACCTTGGAAAGGAGTAACCAACTAGATCTAAGTAGATAGAGAACTAAAGATGAAGTATTTGATCTCAAAATACAACACCAAGAATGAAAAAGTAGACTTTGCATCTTCACATGTAGGTGTGTACACATTCACTACCATGCCAAAGCTTCATGAATAATAATTTGAAGTTCTTTCACAATTATGGACTCTCCATTTTAATGAAGCTATATCAAATCAAGGTTTGAGCATTGACATAACTCTGATTGACCTATAGGATGTAGTATCTGGTTGTCTATAGGATAAAATTCTGCTGCACCAATAACAAAGTTGATTATGAAGCTCTAATCCTTAGTTTACAATTTGCATTGACGCATAATGTCAAATAGTTGGAAATCTTTGATGATTTAGAGATGGTGGTTAACCAAATTAGGAAGAAATATCAATACAAATTCACTTATTTGAATAAGCAAAAATGCAAAGCATGGGATTTGATTAATTCCTTTGAAATATTCAAGATCAGGGTCATCCCAAGGGAGCAAAAGTAAACTACAGATTTACTAGCAGCTTTAGCTACCAATCTGGCACCGCTCTAAGAATATATAATGCAAAAAATCTCTATGGAGTTGGTTCCTTGCCCTTCTATCCCAGACAATGTAGATAACTTCAAGGTATTTGAAGATAATCAACCTACTGTATAATTTATAAATAGTTATAAAACATTTGAATCCTAGATAATAGATGAGAAGGATATTGAGCCCATACATATTGAAGATCTATGAGAAGATGGTATCCTACAACTGAAGGAGAGTTGCATCCTTCTAGGGATGGTCTCCCTAGAGTGAGATTTCAATGTAGATCTACAAGATCCAAAGTAAAATCAACCTAAAATGACTGAATCTGAGTTTATTAAGGAAAATATAGGTATCGACCAACATCTTTAGTATGTAAATCTGAGTTGTATTGAAAGTGAGAAACAAGAGTCTGATGATAAAATACAAAGACATGATCACTTGGAGTTATGAATATTTGAAAGTATTTAAACCTAGGGTCATCACCCATACCATTCCATTGAAGTAAGAGCATAATCCCTTCAGGTAGAGACAGAGGCCAATAGATCCAATTATGGAACCTCTCATTCAAATAAAAATTATTGGATGCCAAGATTATCTTTCCAATTAGGTATTCTACCTAGGTAGCCAACCTAGTATCAATCATAAAGAAGAATGAAGAAATCAAACTCTATATTAATTTCATAAATATGAAAAAAAAATTGAAACTGAAAAATATCCTTTACCTTGCTTGGATGAGGTAATTCAGATGGTAAGTGGATATGAGATGATGTCCTTTTTGGATGGATTCTTAGGGTATAATCAAGTTCTAGTGGAATCACAAGACATAATGAAGACTACCTTCACCACCAAGTGGGGAACATTTGCATATAAAAGGATGCCTTTTGGCCTAATCAATGTAGGAGTAACCCTACAAAACTATGGACTTTCCCTTTCAAGGACTGGTTAGTAAATGTATCATCATTTATATAGATGACTTATATAGGTGACTTAACAGTGTATTCTAAAGATAGAGTTGATCGTGCAAATCATCTACAAAGTGTTTTTGACAGATGTATAAGGTATGAAGTGTCACTCAATCTAAATAAGAGCATCTTTGGATTTATAAAAGGAAATTTTTTAGGCCATGTCATCACCTTAGATGGGATCTCCATCAACTTAGAATGAATCAAGGCCATTTCCAAACTAAGACCTCCTAACAATAATGAGTTGAAGTCTTTTTTTGTTAAGATTAACTTTATAAGGAAATATATTTTTGGATTTACATAGATTTTCAAACCATTTAATGACATGTTAAAGTAAGATGCTAAAATAAAATGGACAATAAAAGATAAGAAAGCTTTTCAGGACATCAAAATTATCATTGCTCAAGATCCAATTCTATTCAGCTCAGAATATTATAAGGATTTCTATCTTTATTAATTTGCCTTACAACATACTATAGATGCTATACTCACACAAAAGATGGATGTCAATGAACATCCAATTATCTTCATGAGCACCAATCTAAAGGATAAGAGTTGAAACACTCAATGATAGACAAATAGATATATGCACTGATCAAAGCTATGAAAAATTTAAAGCATTACATTTTGAGAAATAAGACATATGCCATCATTATAGATCTAATTATCAAGATCACACATAGATAGAATGAATTGGTTGAAAAACCATCCATTACTTGAAAATAGATACATGTACTCCTGAGCTAAATAAAAAACAAAGATGAGCCCTTATGATCAATATCAATGCATTATATGTTAAATAAGTGAGTCCTATACCAAAATAACTATGAGGGCATCTACTTGAGATGTGTCTTAAAAGAAGCTACAGACATCCTAGACAATCTACATCAAAAGATAGGTAGTGGACATCTCTCAAGCAGTGGAACAAATCATAAAATTGAGGATGGAATTCTACTGGCCCACAATCTTCAAAGATACCCAAAACCATGTCAAGACCTTCCATGAATGCCATGTATTTGAAAAAAGGGAAGTGAATGCTGTCATGAATTTACAACCAGTCATTGAAGGATTCCCTTTTGTTTAATGAGGTTTTGAATTCATTAGAGGGATTGACCCAAATTTTTTAGCAGGGTACAAGTTTATCCTAAGAACTACTAATTATTTCATCATATGGACAAAAGTGGTGACCACAAAGAATTTCAAAGCACTAGATGTCATTAAATCTATAGAATAAAATACACTGACTAGGTTTGACACTCCAATTTCTTTAGTTTATGATAATGGTCCAACTTTTCAGTCTACTAAATTTACAGAATAGGCTTATAACAACTAAATCACCATCAAGTTTTCCTCAAACTACTACCCTCATGGTAATGGAGTGGCTAAATATATAAACAAGAATTTGATGGATGCCGTTAAGAAGTCAATATAAAATAAACTAAGAGAATGACATTTACTACTGAAGTATGCACTATGGGAAAACCAAATGAGACAAGAAAAACCTCAAGGCTCCACCTTTTTTGTTAGTGTGTGGAAAACATCCAGTTTCCCCCATAATTCTCAAGATCCTAATGTATCAATTCATTCAAGAGTACATGGGGGAATATGAAAGAATCCAGTCTAGATTGCTTGACATAGTCTAGATGGAAGATGCAATAACTAAAGCAATAGATAGCTTCAGTAAATACCAAGACATTGTCAATAGATGGTTTGAAAAAAGGTCTAAAATTAAAGCTTTTATGATTTTAGACTTAGTAATTCTTTGGTATGAGTCATATGAGAAGAAATGAGAGCATGACAAGTTCACTCCTTTATGGATTAGACCATATCAAATATCTGAGATACTATGTAATAATGTTTTCCACTTGAAGGAACTCCAAGGTAATGACCTCATCTTTCCAATCAATGGAAATTTTTTGAAACATTATTTCATAACTGCTCCAATTGAAATTTTTTTATTAAAAATTATAAGTGGAGTTGTAGATGTAGAATTAGAGTAGATTTCCTACCTTCTATAATAGATTTCCTCCTTTTTAAACTAGATTTCTTGCTTTTTATGTTAATCTTTCATGTTTTCTTAGATTAGTATTTCTTACTTTCTGCATGTGCTTTAGGTATGATAGTTATTATTTTTAGATTAGCTTTATAAAAATGTAGAAAATACCTATTGTTCTTTTCACAATACGCCCTAATTTTTCCAAGAATTAGGTAATCTCTTTTTTGGCCTTTTACTTTGCTCCCATTTATGCTCAAAACTTATTGGTCTCAACACCTCAAGTTACCTTGATATTTCATCTTGATTTACATGCTAAACCAACACCCAAAACCATGATAATTGGAAATACCATGTCTGTGTGAGTCAACTTTGTATTTTACACTTAACATAAAATTAGAGTTATGACCTCCCAATTTGCATTTGAATCTTGGCTCTCTTAGCTTTCTTAGCCTATTCTAGGGTGTCATATTGACTATCATGTCTTTCATGCTCCTAAAAATTATAGCATTGTTATGACCAAGTCTGAATGGTAAAGTTTTATATATAACACTTGACCTTGAAGTGGAGTTTTACTTCACTTTTACTCATGCATCATTCTTGCCTATCGGCTCTCTCAGCTCCTTGCAACTACTTCAAGAGGTCACTTTAATTTACATACCCATTGGACCTCTAAGACCTATTCCATCTTGTCCATCTTGATTGTGTGGATAAGTTTCATATTTTACTCTTTGAGTAAAAACTCAGTTTCAAGACACTTCTCCCACTTTCTAGGTCTCTAGAAAAGTTCTTTGACTTGCTCAGGTTTCTCAGTTTGGTTTTAGTTCCATCTCAACTTTTGGAACCTACTCTCTCATTTTCATCATGTTTAATCAAACAAGTTTATTTTTTTGGATTTTTATTAGAAGTGACTTCTTGATCCTTGTGCCATACTTGTGAGATCTCACTTTACTAGGTAAAAAACTTGAAAACTTCCCTGTTTAGGTCTACTTCGTTCAATCTTTCACGCCCAATATTAATCAAAAATTTCATTGAAAATTTCATCTTCTCCTTGACCTAATTGGGTCCCCAAACCCTAATTAGGTTTGGAGGGGAATCAAGTGTTTAGTCCTTTGTTAATCAAGATAAAAGTCCTAATTTGGTCTATGGTTTATCATCGGGAATTTTAGTGCTAGTTGGGCCTCGAATCTCAACTAGGTCATCAGGATTCTAACGCCCCCTTATTATTTTTTTCTCCAAGAAAGTTCCCTGCCCAGGTCTATCTAGGGGGGTCATTAGGTGCTTAGTTTAAATCAAGATCTATTTCTCGATTAGGTTGAGGTAGGGTCATGTATTAGATTTTTTATTGAGTCCTTTGGTAATCGAGGTTTTATCCCCAATTAGGTCTCAGAAAGCTGACCTAACTAGGGATTGAAACCTTAATTTGGTCTACGTGGTTTAATTAGGGGTTCACCCCCTAATTCCTCGAACACATCTTTATTGGAATTTTGGCCCTTTGAACCCTGCCAATCATAACCTATTCTAATCAAGGTTTTAACCCCTTAAATCCTTGACTGCCACTACCATTCTAATCAGGCTTTTGGACTTCTAATTCCTTGTAAGGTGTTCTACCAAGATTTTAATCCCCCAACTCTTTAATCAATATGTGAAATTCCTAGCTCAAAAACCCATAGTTGTATTTGGGGGTCTAGACCCCCAAGCTTAGAAATTTTCCCACCAGAAACACCTGAAAAACAATTCAAAAAGCCTTGATTAGGTCTAAATTCTAATGGGTAGTTCTATTTGGGCTTGCAAAGCCTAATTAAAACCGAAGAGGGTAAATTAGTGAACAGTAACATTAAAAAATAACTTTGATGACTAGAAAACCCTGGTTAGATTTGTAGAAGACAATTTTAAGCAATCTTTGATTTTTAAAGCATAACGTTTGATCTAGGTGTCAAAAATCAAAATAGTTTACATCGTCAGAAAGCTGATTTTGAATTAGACACAACGATAGTCTTAATTTAGTCTCATTATGCCTACTTTGAAACCTACTCATATTTTTATGGCCAACTTATTGTTTATTTATTTTAATTGCATGACTTAACTTCATTTTTGATCTTGTGCAGGCTTATAAATAATATAAGTGGTGAATTTGGAGGGATAAGGAAGAAAAAGAGGCATTTGGGTGTATTAATGATAGTAACTAGGCTTTTTGGAGGGAAAACTCCCTCTCTTTGAAGCTATAACCTCTATTTATTGGATAGATCTCATTTTAAAGAGGATGGATCATTTTTGATTCACAAAGACATTGTGGACCATTCATCTATTTATGCATTTCAATTTTATTTCCTATCTCCCTATTATTTTCCTAGGGAGATGCTAACCAATTTTGTGTTTAAACAATTGATTATAAAACTCTATTCATGCTATCAAGAAATATTTTTATTTAATATAAGTTGTGGAAGATTTGATTTACATCCAATTATGCATGCAATATGATGGTGATGTTGTCTCTCCTCCTAACTTTCCCTCCCTTAGATTCTGGCATTGGTTCCCATTATGGTTGTGTGAAATTTGGCCAGATGGGGATTAGTTCATGGGTTGAATTTGATTGAATGATTCCATATTTGGATCCATTTTCTCCAAGATTTGTATTTCTTTCCCACTATCTTTTTCATTTTATTTATCAACTATTAGTCTAGGGTTTGAATGTATGCAATCTATTGCTCATGTTTACCTTGATTGCTTTTATATATTTTACATTCAGTTGTTGCATAGTTGAATGTTAAACAAATGGAATGAATGCACCAAAAAACTATTATATTTATTGATTTGTCACTGGGCAACACCCGAATGAATGTTTGTTTACATGTTTTCAACACCCACATTAAAATTTAATCAAATAAAATATATGCATCATAATTTGCTTGCCTATTCTAGATTGCTAATTATTTTGCTAATCCCACCTAATGATTCATTAATTAATCCCTTTCATTATTATTTCATCTAACATTACCTATTCTCCCCTAGTCAATAATCTAGTCCCCTTTATATATATATATCCTACACCAACCTTATATCATCCCAAAATTTAATTAAATCTTCTAATCATGTTTTATTTGACATATAACCTCAACTTATCTATTATATGGGAATTTAAAATTCCCTTCCACCTACCCTAGCCTATGAGTATCCTCTACTACTCCCCTAGATTCTATAGAACCCTGTAATCACATGACTAATCACCCACTAATCATGATTAAACATCCAAAAAGACTTTATAGGCTTCCATCTCTAGAACATTCCCTCCTCTAAAATCATCCATTTTTTTTTTTAATTCTTTGAATAATTCTCCACCATTGATTTTCCTACACCCAACTTTGAATTATAGCCATTCATATTCCTTCCTCCCTCTTTATAAATAACCAACTCATCCTCCATTGAAACTAAGAAAGGAATGTGAGGAAAATCCATGTCCAATCTATGATCAAATCTATCATGCCAAGTAAGTATTTTTATCAAGCCATGAAGTCTATAAGTTGAACAAAAATCTGAGTTTATTATAGTAATTCAACATATAATCTTAATAGTCTTTGAATAATCTATTTGAATATCTTGGAAGGAAAATTAAGAGAATCAAAGTGATGGTAAGAATCCTTAACTAAGTTTTGATTGCTTCTATATTCTCTCCCATTGATGTTTTTTTCTAGATTTTGCGTTGAGTTACTATATATATTATATTGAATCTATTACTCAAATTTTACAAGCATACATTGGCGACCACAGTGGGACCTCTCCTTTATGCTAATCTTGTGTGCGAAGTGTGATTTTAAGTTTTTAGGAAAGATTTAGGATAAATTTTGGGCTCAAAATTTCAAAAATCTCATCCTCCAAGTAAAAGGTGATTTTGATCTACAAAAAGTGATTTTGTATTTATGGTTTTGAGGTTGTCAGTGAAAATTTTGACATAAAACACCAACCTAATCACTAGCCGTTAGGGTAACTTAACCATTTTTTTATTTTAATCAAAATTACCTCTCGTAATCTACGATATTGAATCCTATCTATAATTTTGAATATACAATTTTTATTTTGATTTTTTAGTCATAATTTTGAATAGATAGTTACGATTTTGATATCTATTTGTGATTTTGACATACTTAGTCATGATTTTAACTAATAGTAAAAGTTTTAAGGTTTTCAATCTATAATCTACTTACTTTTTATCTATAAATATCACTAATTGTCTGTAAATATTTTCCCTCCATTTCTAACTTTTGTTTTGCATGACTAAACTAAAACTATACTCTAAAATAATACCATAATTGATTACTTATGATCTTGAATCAAACTCAATCTAATTATGTTTTAATCCTGTAAGATTTTTAAAATCATTATAAAAAATCATAATCTAATAAAATCATTTAGACTTTTGTAAATATGTAAATATCTTTATTTTTGTTTGTTGGCTATATATTTTGTAGGCTAACAAAGTAGCTAGGTAGTCATGGGATTAAATCCCCTTCATTTAATGGTGAAGATTTATGTCTATCTACTTCTAACTATTTATAACTTTCAATTATTCACGACTTATACAGATTAATGCACAAGTCATCTTATTTTGGGGTATTAGTTTAATCAAAAAGTTTGTGAACCATAATAGAGTGATTTTGAAACAAGTAGCTATTTTAGGGAATGTGTAAAGAAGTTTTGGGAAATAGAGAATGAAAAGACTAGAATATGTGAGGAAAAAAAATTGCACTTCAAAATAAGTAGTTTTATAGAGCTTATTAAATCCATACAAGTAAATAAACATCCAAGAGATGATAATCATTTGAGGAGATGATTAAGAAAGATTGGAATTCATATTTAGATTTAAAGATAAAAAAAAGTTTACCATTTTAATCTTCATAAATACACCAAATGATCTCCTTAGATGCAAAGTTACATAGAAATCAACTTCTTCTTTATTCACTTTGAACTAATTTTATACAAAATAAAAACTAAGAAATCTAAACACAAAGTTTTAGATTGCTTAAACTCTCTTGCTTCAGTTACAATTTCTTTTAAAAAATTACCACCCTTTGGCATGCAGGACTTCACTATTGCTTATACTAATTTAGATGTCAAAATAAATTGGGAGACAAATCTTTGAATTCCAATTTGCTATGCTAAAAACTAAAAACCATTGAGAGGCATCCTCCTAGAATTTCTCCTGTGTGGCATGCAGTGACCGATAACATGTATCACTTTGTCGGTTTCACTACTTGGATAAAAAATAATCTCTTTGCATGCTATGCAAAGCTTGCTCAAGTACTTTGTTTTTTACAAAATAACTTCAAGTAATGGCGTTAACCAAGTTACTTGAGTCTTACATTCTATAAAGTAACTTAATTTTACAAGTAACTTCATTAAATGATATTACTTTCAAAGTAATCACTTAAAAGAAAATTACTTCAAATACATGGTGAAGAAAATAGAAGAAGATAAAAGTTGTTGAGAAGAGAAGCAATAGAAATCATTTTAACTCGTAAACCTCTGATCTACACTTTTATCTATACTTGATATGTTGGGACATCATGAATTAGATTTTTGAGTCATCTAATTTGGAAACTGATTGCCTTTTTGTCTCATATCTTATAAATTTCCTTTCTAGCTTTTTGTAATAAGATTTTACTTTCTCAAGTCTTGGTTCTAGCCTTTTGACTAACTCCTTTATAGATTTTACTGTGAAAGGAGTTGAGGCCTTTTCATTTAATTGCTTAAACCAAAAATGCAACTATTCAGGCATTCTTTGAGTTTTCTCAGACCAAAAATTTGTCAGGTAAAAGATACAGTCCTCCAGATCCACTTTTACATTGCGAGCATCTTCTTCTAAAGTTTTCATTTCTTTAGGCATTGTCCCAAGAATTTGCATGTGAAAAGATATAAGATGTTCCTCTTGTTTTTCCTTCTTTATTGATCCTTCTGGAACAATCTATTCTTAAATCAAAACCTTCTCACTTAAAGAATTTATTCTCTGAAGGCTTTCTTACTACAATTCAAAGATTCCATTCTTATTTTTTATTTCTTTCATCATTGCTTTTATCTATGCTAATTTATTTTCAATGTCAGTTAGAGTACATGGGACCTTGAGAAAGTATTTCTGAGTAGTTTTCAACATTTTTTCTATCCATTCATCAATTGCTTTAGCCTTATCCCCAGTTTCCTCTACCTCTATTATTATTTGCTAATCAAATGCACCTCCTGAAAGTAATGATTATTGTGAAGCAAATTTTACCACCTTATCAATTATTTCACACAACTTAGAATTTTTTTCCTTCAACATAGCTTTGTCATCTTTCTCTTCATCAAGCTTCTAAAACAAAGTATTGATCAAGGTCTACATGTCCTATTTCAAACATTTTGTAGTGATTTCTCCAAGGGGTACCTTTGTAACTATTAAATCTTCTTGAGTGACTTCGTATTTATTCTTGCCCTGTAGAGGAACTAATATCTCTACAAATTTTTGGCCTGTAGGCTCAATTATCAGCTGAGAAGTCACTTTGGCACTTTTTATTTTTTTACCCTTACAATCTAGGCTTCTCATAATCTATAAGTCTATCTCTTCCAAGTTGATTTATTCTTTAGACTCAGGAGTAGTTTGCAAAGCTAACCATGAATAAAAATTCATGCCTGTAGAAGTGGATGAATGTAAAACCATTTGCTACTGATTATTTCTAACCACTAATTCATGAGAAGGAACTTCTTGTGGATTTGAAACATCTTGAACTACATTGGAAACCGATTGCTCATCCTTTTATTTATTTTTCTCAGGTTCTTTCTCCTCTTTTTTATTCTATCTCTATCTCAGCCTCAAGTCCAACTGTTACCTTTTGCTGAGTTATCTCTTGGGATGCATTCACCTCTCCAATAATTACCTTCTCTAGATTTTTTTGGGTTTGAATGGAAGAAATGGTGGGGTGATCCTTAGAAGGAGGTGGAGGAGTATTAGGTGGAGTGGATGAAGGTGGAGGAAGAGGAACATTAATCTCCTTTTGAGTAGGTTTCTCAAGAGACTTGAAAATTGGAGATTTTGGGGGTGGAATGAGTGTGTAAGGATTTGCTTCTTTCACTACTGGTTGAAAAGGTTCCTTTTCCTTCACTTGTAATGAAGATGAAGGTGTGATGGGTGTGGTAGGAATGGGAGTGGTTGTGGAAGAGACCATAAGGGATGCAGGAGTAACTAGTTGGATTGGATCCTTTTCCTTTACCACAGAGTATGTGTCATCATCATTATTTTTCAATTTTAACTTCTTCTTTGGTTCTTGGCTACTTTTTTCCTATACTACTTTCCTCTTGTGACTAACTTGACCCATTTCTATCATTGCTAGTTATTTCATATAGAAACCCTTATTGAGAAGCTAGGTTGAAGTCATAGAAAGAACTACTGAAGTTATCTCAATAATTGTCTTAACTTGATTCTTTTTGAAGTCAATCTCTGGAAGTGGTGCATTGTCTCTTCCCATGGTGTGACAAGAATCATGAATCCCTTGTCCGTCATCTTGCATATCTTCAAGAATGGTAGCTAAATCAAATAAATGAATTTGTTCCATAGTCATACTACTGTTGTCTCTTCTTTTCACTTCAAATTCATCTCTACAATCAATCCAAAAGTCTTCAAGTGTAAGAATGTGCATATACTCAAGAACAACTATGTTTTGAGCTACACCTCTGCATTCAAAATTTTCTCTAGCTTCAACATGTGATAGATTGTAGTTGTGATACATTTCTATTTACACATTCTTTGCCTTGTAAATACTTGCATAATGATAATGACCAATCATAATGGGAAAACCAATAGAAGAATGATGAACTTTTGACTATAAATCATGTAATTCTACCAACTACCTGCATAGCTCTATAAGAATCTATTTGTCAGTAAGATATCTTGGCAACTTGACTAGTGTACCTGTGAAACCACCAACTCTGAGATACTTGAAATTCAATAATTGGATGAAAATGAATCCAAAATGGGAAACTAATTCCCAAGCTACATCTGACACCCTTTTAGATTTTAAGGCAACATTTAATTTATATATGATTTTATAAAATAATCCATCATTAACCCTCTTATAGTGATTGAATTATTCAAACAAAGTTAACTGAGGGTAGTACTCATGAATAGGCTTTGTTGCCAACATCTCTTTTGTAGTTAATCTAGAAAATGCTTCACTTGATGCTTCTGCATATACCAGATATGAAGTCATCTTAAAATCAAATGTCTGTAATACATTACTTAGCTGGTGATCAATGTTATCACTTATCAATCTTGACCATTAAATCATTACAGAACTCCTATTAACATCAATGGCCCTAATATACACATACATCTAGGTTGAAAAACACTTAGCATTCTTCTCTCATTTATCCTACATAACAACTGAGTTATGTCATCCACTTCTTGATCCAAATCAGATCTTACTATTTGCTTTGGAAATATTGAAGCCTACTTTGCTTTCTTCAGATAAATAATATTCATTATCTTGATGTAATTTGATGTCTTATTCTCCTATTAACTTTTATCTTTCTCCCTTGTTACATTAAGCACTTTAGACCTTGCTAGAATCTTCAAATAATAATCAAAATATTGAACATCTAACCTTATCACTACATTTCTAGTAATATCCTTTACTATCCTAGTGAGAGAATCATAGTACTTTGCACACTCTAGGATGAACTTAGGAAGTTATGCAAAACTTGAGAATGTTACAATTTGTAGGATCGCACTATTGGTCATTGTTTGCATGTGTGGTGTCTTGATTATGGATTTTGACCTTTCTAATAGCTTAATTACAAAAATGTGTCCCATATCAGTATCAATTATCTCAGACAACTTGGAAGCAATACATGACTCAATGATATATCCTTCATACTCATACTTCATCTTTGCTTCATTTGGATTCTCAAATCTTTTTACCTTTGTCTTCCCTCACCTACAAGGTCCTAGAAATTCTTCAAGTGCTAACTTAGGAACTTCTTCAATCATAGTTACTACTTCTACTCCAGTTACTTCTTTTGATCTTGGCATTTGTTGTGATTGATACCTGAAAGACTTGGTGGATACTCTTGAGAACTTAGTAAATGCTTTTGATGGTTAGAAAAGGTTGATCAATGGAGTCAAGTTATTATCTCGAGTAATAATTTTAAGCAAACTTTAGGTTATAAATAACTCTCAGTAGTAGAAAGCTTTGAAAACTTTAGGCAACTTATTAAAAGTAACAGGGTATTGTAACCCTAGGAAGGTCAAAGAATATCTTAAGTCTTTAGTGTTAGAAAATACAAGCAAGTAATAAGCATTTGCAATCTTGGGTCTCTTTGGGCAGGTCACTTGGGTTTGTGTGGTCAAGTTACTTGGGTTCTAAAACCTGATGAAGCAAAAGTAGTGAGTAATTGAAACCCCGGGCAAGTAAGTAGTTGTTCAAAGTCCAAGTAGGAAAAGTCTTAGAGAGTGTTTCAATTTATTTCTTTCATTTCCTAGTTTTGAAAGTAGATAAAATAAAGTGAATATTAAGGTGTGTAGATGAATACCTGGTATAATGCATGCATTGATCCAGATGAATGTGGGAAATCCTCTTTGGCTAGGGAGGATAACCGAAAAATCATAAGAAAACTAGAAGGGGATTTGTTAGATGTGGGTTGAGTTGATTGCCTAGTGTGTGCTAGATCCAAGAAGCACAAGGCTTTTTAGGAGGCTGTCAATCCAATTTTAAGACAATTAAGTCAAAAATGATATAATAAAGTAGATATACAAGATAATAAATAATGTGCCTATTTGTTAGAAGATATGGCACGACGGGTCAATACCATGTACAAGTGTACCAAGGTTAGGTTTAGAGGGTTTGGGTAGGGTCTATAGATAGGTTGATAATAGAAATAAGGGTTTGATTAGGTGAAAGGGGGAAAAATAACAATTTATTATTTTTTTTGACAGTAACCATCGATGGTTGGGTGTAGTTGGTGACGATCAGGTAATCGATGACAATTGGGGTAACCAGTGATGATTCCTATAATTGGTGATGATTGCCTATAGAAGTTTGAAAAAATAAAGATGGAGCTAAAGATGAAATAGATGATGGGAAAGAGTTAGAATATGGATATTTGGGGTGAGGGGTGGTATGCAGGTGACCAGAATAAGGTAGGAAAATCTAATGAAAGAAAACACTAAAAATGAAAAAGGGTCCCTGTATGATGCCAAGTGAGTGATAGTTAAAAACTTGAAGAAATTTGGATGGCATAATAGTAATTGAACCTTCAAAGGTCATGTGGATAGAGTTTTGGGATGCTAATTACCTGCACAAAGAAAACTAAAGAGCCTAGATGCAAATTTCTAAATCCTTAACTCTTTCAAGAGCCCTATATTTATAGCACAAACTTGTTAAGTGAGGAGAGAAAAAGTTGCCAAGTTGAGTGAGGATAAAGATGCCAATTCGAAGGGAAAGAAAGCTATGAGGTGTGCATGGGAAAGTTTCTATTTTAGCCATGCATGCCTATCTTATATCTAGATGATTTTTTGTTTTGTAGGGGTGAAGGCCTAACCATTGATGGTTAGTCAATGGTTAGGCTAACTATCGATGGTCGACCCCTAAGTGTAAAAGGGTTGAAATGGGTCTTAAAAAATATGTTTAAAGTGTTTATTAAATAAAGGTGCCTAGGTGTGTTATTAGGTTAACTAGGTAAATTTTTGATAACAGAGGTTAGGAATAGGCCCCAGGTACATGCAACATCAAAAACTAGTCAAGGGGTGGTTTTCAAGTGTATACAGAGAGCTTCAAGTTTCTTAGGATAAACTACTGGGGTTTAGAACTCTAGGAAGCAAGAAGTTGTGAAAAGCTCGAGCAAAATGTGCTAGGTCAAAGGCTAGGGAATTTTATAGGAAAAATCAATGTTTTTGATATATTTTAAAGGAATTTCTCATGCCAAGTGTTTATTAAGGATTTTACAAGGTTTTACAACATCTATGCATGCAAAGAAAGGCAAACAATTATAGGTAAAAAAAGAAAATGACAAAAAAAACTTTGAGACAAAAAATAGAAACCTATTAGAGGAAAAACAAGACAAAAACCCAAAAAAAGACATGAAAGCAAAGGGGAAATGGTCTACATACCTTAACTGCAAATGGCTCATGAAGGAATTGTTAAAAAAAAATGCTCCAGAGGCTTAAATAGTGTTAGTTAGGGTTCATAGGGAAAACAACTAGGTTAAACAACTTGAAAGATAAGTGGGAAATGACGTGGATTTTTAAATATTTATATTAGCCCATGCATTTATGAAAATTAAGTGACACATGGAAAGAAAATCACATAAGCATTCTAATGTTTATTGGGTTTCATGAACTACTTTGCTTGAGTTGATCTTTGAAGTCAAGCACTTTAGAAACCCCAGTTTAGTCTATGCTTGTGAAGGCTTCAGACTTGTGAAATTTGACTACTTTTAATTATGACTTTGGGCAAGTTAAGTAAATTTGAAACCTCAATTTTTTATAAGTAGTGCTTTACTTTGTGGGTTTTTAAAACTACTTTGCTCAGTTTCTTATGAGAAGCAAAGTCATTGCATAATGCCGATTTGAACTAAACTGTGTAATTCAGGTTTGAGGTGATAACTTACTTTAGAGGGCATAAGTAAAGTAACTTTGAGAACCTATATTGGTCTAGTAATGATTCCAAACACTTAGATTTTTTTAATCTCTTGGAAATATGGATAAAATAGGCTTTATGAGGACCCAGGCAGACAATTCTAACCTTTTGGAGCAATTTGAAATAATTGAGAATGAAAGCAATCATAATGAAAATAACTAAAAACTAAGTCTTATTCAGGGAACTAAGTTTTAATAAGAACAAATAAATCACAAAATACAAAAGGCAAAAATTTTAATAGGGGTATCCCAAAATTTTGTGTAACATTTTGGGTGACACCATTGTTGAATCTACAAAATCACTTATACTCAGTCATAATTTTGATTTCAAGTTGCGATTTTGCCTCTTCTAGTCATAGTTTTGACATATCCCCTTGCAGTATACCTATCCATTTTTAAAATTGCTACTTAACCATATGAAATTTTGAATCTCAGTTGCAGTTTTGAAAACCTTATAAGAGATTTTGAACTAACCACCCAATAACCACGATAGTGTATTTTTAGTTTTCAAAATTGCTTGTCTGTATCTGTGATTTTTACTTGCCATAAGAAATTTTGACTCTTTGGAAGTGATTTTGAATTAACACTAATTGTGTATCTACATTTTGCTTACTATAGTAGAGATTTTGCATTCATTTTTTCTTCAAATTATCCTTTTTGGATGTATTTTTAAGATCATTTTCAATGAATTTTGAGTCATTCTAAAGGTTTCACATGTCCCAAAATGCATGCATGCCTAGGGGGCTGCCCCTTGACCCTGTAAGGTACACTTCCCCTTAACCCTACAATGGACATTGATCCTTAAACCAACTGGGGGATGCTACCCCCAGATCCCCACATCATGACCCCTCATTCAAAAAAAAATTATAATGTAAAACTCGTAAAATTTTTAGTGTTTTTATTGAGGCATTAGACTAACATTTGACTTGGTATTTTATAGGGAAAAATTCGATGGAAATTTTGTGTCACTTAATTCTAACTATCAAGTTACTAACCGTTTGTCTTGAAGGTCATAGTTTGTGACATTTTGTCGAATATTTTGTCTTACAGGTTACCCCTCAATATTATCAAATTAAAACTACTAATCACTTATTTTTTAGAATGCTCGTTAAAGATTTTGATATTTTGAAAATCATCTTGTATATATTTTTGTATATATCACACTTAATTAATTGGTTAATAAATATTTTTATTTGAGTGTCACCTGAGGGCTATAGTGGTGTATTCTCTCCTCCTTGTGTCCTAGCAACAAGTCTCAGATGACCAAAAACCACTAAGAAACCCTCCCATTTTTATTTTTAAAGGGGGCAACGTGACATGGAAGTGATACCCATGCACTTGTCATAGTCTTATGGGGATTTTGATCATGAATTTAACCACCATACAAAAATCTATACTCTATGTTCCAGTGGGGTATAAAAATTAGGGACAACTATCATTAGGCTAAGCGGTTGACTCCATATAGGTGTTCCTTTAAGGGAAAGAGTTATTTGACCCAAAAATCAAACAACACCCTATATAGAGTCAGGCCCCATGTGTACCTAGTGTATATTGAGGATGCCTTTAAAGAGCCCATACAAATTAGAATAAGACCTTTGGCCATAAAAAACAACTTGTTTTTGAAGTCATTATCAACTCCCAAGTGATCATTAATGAAAATGAGGTCGAGAGGGTTTAAGAAATTTCATAATGGCTCATCAGCCTACAGCCTCACCCATGAAGATGTTAGATCATGTAGTCATCTTACACTCCCTAATTAGTTTACTAGTGATAGGTTTATATTTTTCTTGATTTGGTGTGTGTTGTAATAGACCAGTGTTATTTTTGAGCTGAGTCAACCTTTTACCCAATCTTATACACACCTATCTAGGTCTCCTTCACATATCATCATCTTGTACATCTTTTTAATATCCATCTTATATATTCTTATCAATATCCTCTTGTGCATATTTGATTTTTACATTTGTGTACATCTTTTTAAGCTTATCTCATCTTGCATCTTGTCTTATCTCTCATCACCCCTCTCATCTTAGTCACATCCTAGTCTAGTCTCATCCATATAGCACGAGTCATATCCCCATCACTTACATACCTTAATATAGTCTTATCATTCATCCATCACATCTTATCATAGTCCAACTTCATATTATTCACTTAACCTTAACATTAATCATCCTTAGTGTCATATTTAAGACTAAATCTATATACATACAATATTTTCAAATTTTTATCGATTACTGACACTTTATATCTTTTAGGAACCCATTGAGTCTCAATCTCTTTGAGTGCATGCCTTAAGGGGTGCATCGAGAAAGGGGTGGGCAGACCATTGGTGCTTTGCAAGATTGTTTTCCCTTTTACCACTTGTTATCTACACACTTGTCTCCTAAAACCATTAACCCTAAGCTTGTTCTTCTTTGTTGTACCCATTCTAGGCATTTGCTACATTTTAATCTTCTTTTTCCTCCCTCAAATATATTTTTTTTAGTCAATTATGCTAGGTTGACTGGGTCAACCTTATACAGTTTCAAGATATTTTCACTTTAGAATTAGGTTAACCTTTGGTTGGCTTAGCTCGAGACCTAGTGAATAATTATCCAAAATTGTGCTAGGTCAGCTGAATTGACCCTATCAGTCAAGATTTTTAGAAGGGTCAAGGGTCAAATCTACTTATAAATACAAGTTAATTTCCATAATTTATTAAGAATAAGCTAAATAAGAAGTAAGAGTGAATGAACATCTTCTTATTTACCATTCTACTTAAGAAGTAAAACTAAGGGTTCCATACTTCTTTTGGAGATACATATCTTGTCTTATAGAGAATTCTTTTGGATGTATTGATAGGTTGTATAGCTTGGAGCTGATTTATCCTTATCATCCTTATATACCACAACAAACTCTTATGAAGCAATTTGGCTAAGGGAGAGATTAAGGCTCAGTGGGTTCATATTCAAAGGTAAGTATTCCTAACTCTATTCCTCTTTTGTAAGAGTAGATAGATATGTATTTATGCTTATCTTCCATGTATTAAGATTTTATATACATTGACGTGAGTATATGTATTCTATACATGTTTAGTTTTATTGTTTACAACCCCCCACTTTATGCCATAAACTTTGGTGAGCACTAGATTAGATTTAATTTACTTGTTATTAGTTTAGGTGAAATATCAAAACCTAGGACACCATTAGGGTTATTATGTGATTGTGTTAAATTGGAGGCTTTGGAACCCTCCTTAGCATGGTGTATTATGATAAGAGATCCTCTAATTGAGTCTAGCGGATCCCCATATTGGTCATGCTCTCGCTTAACAAATGTATTCTCAATCAGAAGTGTAGGTATGCTATATCTTTTCCAAGTTAAGATTGATTTATAGACATGATACATTTTTTATTGCATACATTCTAGTAAACCCAATGTGAATCTAACCCTTGGAAGATTTGTTTCAATTATTTAATTATTTTATCATTTTTATTATCATATATTTGTGATACTAGGTTGATTGTGTCAACACAATACTAACTTCTATGCATAGGTTTAATACACAGTCACATCCAAATGACTCTGTTCTTTATGTGTATGTTATTTTATAGGATAGGCTACTAGATCAACTAAATCAACACAATACAATTTTTCAAACTCTTAGACATCCATTCCATACTATTAGGTCAACCCAGTTGACCCTATATATTTTAGGCACTCAAGAACATGCTTCTCCAAAGTTTGGTCCACCTAGTCGACCCTATTAATAGGATTTACAAGCATTTAAAAAGGTTCTTTGATAGTAATATAATTTATCTACATCTTCAAACCCACCAAGGTTAATTTATATCCTTTATCTCTTTCCTTAAAGTCTTTCTTTTCATAGTTTACAATATTTAAAACTGCCTTTGTGCAATCAACTAGATCGACTTTAATGACATAGTTCTGTACTCTGTGTTATCTGGATAACTAGGTCAACCCTATTGACCCTATTCATTTTTATTCCTTTTACTTCCATAGTATATATTTGACACTATCAACCCTATTTTGTATTTTGTGCATATATTGTTGACTAAATTGACACTATACTATGTTTGAAAGTTGGAATTAACCCTTATATGCTAGTAATTAGCTCAAAATTTCATTTCTTGTTGCTTGCATGCTTAGAATACTTCACATAGTCTAATTAGTTGATTTTTGATATAACATTTAGTTTCACTATTTTCTATTTTATGTACACATGATCAATTCAAAAAATATTAAAATAAATATTTTAACAATTTTCTACCCAAGGCCAACCTACTTGGATTTCATCACCAAGGGGGAGGCCGACTTGGTTTTTTGTCCAAGTATAAACATGTGGTTAATGATATATTCTAGATAAGCACCTAAAACCCTTATTATTATGGTGTGTTAAGTGAGGGGGTAAGCCCCAATACCATTGCCAATATAGATCTCTTTCAACCTAAGCATCCTAAAACTATCTTTAGATTGCTTTCTAGTTCTTTTCTCAATAGTGTGTTGTATTGCAAAAACTTGCATTAGCTAGTGTTGGTGTAAGGTTTTGTGCTATGTGCCTCAATTGGATCAACGTCATTGATCTAATTGATTATGTGTTTCCTTTCATTTCTTGCTTTCTTAAATACTTTAATTTTTTTCTCTTGTCTCAGTACATAGTCATTTCTATCAACATAGTCTCTTATAGACTGCCTATTTTTTCTTATCTGATGTGCTAGGTTGACCCTGTACACTTTTTCAACCTCTGTTTACTATGCTAGGTCAATCCAGTCGACCCTGTAAATTTATAAGCCCTATTTTTTTTACTAGGTAAACCCAATAGACTCTGTACTATTTATATCACTTCATATCTCTTTCTTCTTTTTTGTACCTCTTTATTATGTGGTTATCTAGTCTTATCTCATAACGATGACATCTTTGCAGCCTTCCCTTAGTCAATAACATTGCATAATCAAGGATTTAGATAATAATCTCACTTATTTTATTACTTCAAATGAAACTATTCACTTTTTTCCTTCATCCTCTCCTAATCCAAAACTAATCACTACACCATGTATTATAGTTGAGGCTATTTGTTCTAATCCTCCTCCCAATACCAATGTTGAGAATCCTCCACCTACAAAGAGTCCTCCTCCCACCAACACTAATAATCCTCTTCCTATCAACATTAATACCCCTCCTAAAAACACTAATCAACCTATTGATACAATTCAACTTCTTACACAAGTCATACAACAAATAAACATAACACAAACTTCTAACACCTCTCAAATGATGAGCATGCAACAACATTTATTACACATGACTAGTCAACCACCTCAAGTCATCATATCTCAACCAAATCAAAATTTTATCCCTCTTGTTGGTTATGCCAAAGGGAATATCACCCCTCAACGTCCAATGCATAACAACATGATTCAACATATTCAAAATGAAATTTTAGCCCCATTTATTAAATTGAGAGATATTCGAAGCATTTATCCAACTAGCACATATAATGGGACTAAGGATCCTACTATCTTTCTTAAGTCTTTTGATAATCTGTATAAGGAATGGGTCCAAACTAACATCTTTACTACTAACAAGCTCTTAGCCAAAACCTTTGTTGGTGATGCACTTGAATGGTACAACCAACTTCCTAGACATTCCATCTCACAACTAGAGGATATAGTCAATGCTCTAGTGAATGAATTCTAACTTGATGACCTTCCTAAAAATTAACTTAGCCATTTCATCAATGCCAAACAACTTCTTAATGAATTCGCTCATAATTTCATCAAATTATGGAAGTCTCTTGCTCATAAAGTGGACCATAACATGAATGATGATACTCTTTTAAAACTATTTATTACTGCTCTTAAACCTCCCCTTCAATACAAAGTTTGAATCTTTTCATCTAAAATTTTAGAAGAAGCCTTAGACCAAGCAAAAAGGCAAGACTTTTTTATGACTCAAACAACTACTAAAGAACCTTTTCAATCATTTTCTCATAACATTGATTCATCCAAGCCTCCCCAACCTCAAAGTGGAGCATCTAATTTAATCAATTTTAACCCAACCCACCCACCCTTGACTCTAGAACAACTTAAGTATAAATTACCAGCCTCTAAACCCAGGAGATTTGATCCTTCCAAACCTCCTCCAAAATGGTACAATCCTGATACATTTTATTGGTGGTATGCTATTATAGGTCATTCTCATGAGTCTTGTTGTGATCTTCACCAATTTCTTCTTTCTTCCTTGCTTGGTCCACATTTCAATCTTGATACTCTCATAAAACAATGTTATGAAGATTATCTTCAAGCTTCTCAAATTAAATCTCAAGAACCACAATCATATCAAATTCAACTACCTAATGATCAACACCAATTACCCCATAACTACACCTCATCCACTAATTTTATTCAAACCATAATTGATCCTTATTCCTACACCAATAAGGAATGAATCGCGAACATGAACAACTTTAAACATATCATTGCATCCATTGACCCTCAACCTATTAAGTCCCATGACCCATAAAATTACCCAGTTTAAATGCCTACTCCAAAGCATATCATACATGGTCCTCCTTTACCTACTTTACCTCTTCATACCTCTCCTACCCATTCTATGTCACATTCAACATCTATAAAATCTAAAAAACTAACACATTTACCTATCTCCAAATACACCGACCAATCTAATACAAATTATTTTAATGGTTCAATGTTACCTAACTCCACCTCAATTTTTGAGGCATCTTGCGATGCCCATCCACATATCCCTTCAGACTTTGGGTCATCTTGTGATACCTATCCCTACATTCACTTACCCATTGGGGTATCTTACGATGCCCACTTTTATTCTACAATGCATAATACCAACCGAATCTAGCTTTAAGAAACTTTCTGAGACCTATAGACTTGTATGTCACATGCTCATGTTTGATACATATGTTAGCATAGATATTACTTGTTATATTTTATCTCTTGTTTATTTATTTTTGTACACTTTACTTCTTTTAGCTTCACTTTACTAAGCATCATTGTTTTCCTTTACATTCTTTGATTTTTCTTACACATTACATTTGGCATTTGTTTTCATTTTTGGTTCTTACATATCTCTTTCATTTTTATTTTTTTATGTCATATTTTTCCTTCATAAATTTATGATTATTTTTCCCATTATTTAGCATTCACCTCATTGGTGTTCACCTTGTGAGTTACAGTGTAAGACCATGGATAGGACCTAGCCTTCCTCACAAATTATGACATTAAAACATCTCTAAATTACTTTTTGATGACTACTACTTTCATTAGTGCTTGTGCTAGATCCATTGTAGGTTAGTATGGTTTCTCTAGTGACATGAATATCATAATCATAAGCTCCATCCCCTTTCATAGCACTATTTCCCTCCTTGTGATTAGTTACGAGCATATTCATCATTGTATCACTTATTACATAGATGAATCTCTCATGATCCCCATATTTCCCTTATTTACTTTCATTTGAGGCTCACATCGGTCAATTTTAAGATTTCACACTTACTTGTGGGCAAGTCTAGGAGTCTTTAGACACCTTGGTCTTTAGGTCCTTTTCTCTAGTGACCAAGTGTAAGCTCTCTTGTGTTTGTCATATTCAACACACATTTTTGGTTTTCTAAATACATATGGAGGACAAATAGAAAAAATCCAAAACAAGTTAAAAGCCAAATTATACAATACAAACAAAAGAAAATGACCCAAAAGGCAACATTAAAAATTCCAAAATTCAAATCACACCAAAAGATGTGATTCTAAGCACATCTCCTTTTTCTAGTCAAAACTCAAACTCCACAGTTGGCCTCATGATAGAACCGAGGCCTGTTAGGGTACACTAGGCTAGTAGATTAGAAAAGGAGAAGAAAAAAAAATCTTTTAGTGCTACCTAATTTCTCACACAAGTACCTAATCTTCACATTAGACCAATGGCTCTGTAAGGGTTCCTGAGAAACAGGGAACACATCGTGGGAAGGTAGAGCCATTTTAATTTTCATGCATATAGCCTCCATGGAATGATATTTATACTTCACTTGTTTTCCTAGGCTTTGTGTTCATTAGTCAAAATGTCCTAAGTCCTTGGTGTTGATAGTTTTTAGTCTTTTTCACTTAGTGTGTCTCATTCTTGCTAAAGATGTTCACATCACCTATGTGGCACCTCACATTCCTTATTTACATCACAGTTTCCTTATATTCCCCTTGTTGGATATTAATTTTAGCTGATCACATCCTTGATCACATCTACCTTATTATACCTCTTGGTTTATAGTTTATGTGTTGCATTGTAAGACCATTGATAGGACCAAGCCTTCCTCACAAAAATTCTTACCCAATTTTCTTAACACACCATTTCATTTTCATACTAGTCATGTAATTAGGTGGTTGTGTTTTCTTAAATTGTATCTTAGAACAAACACTAAGTGTGAGTTTTCATCCTTTAGTAGCTTTATGATTTTCATTTCTCCATCAAGTTCTTATTTTATTTTTTGCAGAATTCACTTATCTTACATATGACATGTGGCATTCTTACATGTTTTTATTTATGTATGAATTCTTCACATTTGTCTTCCATCTTGACCTACATTCTCATTTTTTAGTCCTTCATATTTTTCTTTATGTTTGATTTGACATACTTATCTTATATGGAGTTATTTGTTACTTAAATATCTTTGTTAATATCTTCTTGCATTCATATTTTTGTTGTCATTCATGTAGAACATACTTCCCAATGTGATTTAGTAAGTTCTACATTCTTTTTTTCCATTTATGTTTTCCATACTTTCTAACATGATTTATTATGTTATACATTTCTTTTTTCCATTTATATGTTCCATGATTTCCAATATGATTTAATGTGTTCTACAATCATTTGTCATTCATTTTACATCATTTGTTTTTATTTTGCCATCATTTTATCATTCATTTTCCTTCAATATTCTAGCCTTGCATTAACAATCTTAATTTTCCAATTTTTTCAAATACCCTCATGTCTCTACTAACTCATTCTTTTCCACTTCTATATGCCTATCTTCCAAAACTTTTGATTTTTTTCTATTTTTTGCACTAACTTCTAGAGGTTCACCTAATGTTTTTCACATTGGACACCTTCACTTCTCTTGCACTCTACTTCTTTATATAAAACACTAAGGTAAGTAAATTTATGTGTTTTTCAATTTTGTCCTTTCATTTATCTTATTTTCTACTTATTAAACTTTACTTAGCATTAGTGTTATGGGTTATCATGTTTTATTCCTGAAGCACCATCTCATGTTGCACCTTTGTGACACATGATTAGCTTCAAGTGGAGCATATGTATACACATAATATTTTCAATCTTTTATTGATTACTATCACTTTGTATCTTGCATAAACTCATCGAGTCTCAACCTCTTTGAGTGTATGCCTTAAGGGATGCACTGGGAAATGGGTGGGTAGATCATTGGTGCTTAACAGGATTATTGTCCCATTTTCCACTTGTTATCTACACACTTGTCTCCTAAAACCATTAACCCTAAGCTTTTTCTTCTTTTTTATACCCATTCCAAGCATTTTCTACATTTTTATCCTCCTTTTCCTCACCTAAATCCCTTTTTGTCAGTCAACTATGCTATGTTGACTAGGTTGACCCTGTACAGTTTCAAGATATATTCACTTTGGAATTAGGTTAACCTTTGGCCAACCTAGCTTGGGACCTAGTGAATAATTGTCCAAAATTATGCTAGGTCGACTGGGTCTACCGTATCAACCAAGATTTTTGAAAGGGTCAAGGGTCAAATCCACCTATAAATACAAGTTCATTTCCATCATTTATTAAGAAGCAAAATAAGAAGTAAGAGTGAATGAACATCTGCTTATTGACCATTATACTTGAGAAGTAAAGTTTAGGTCCCATACTTCCTTTGGAGATATGAATATTATCTTGTGGAGACATATTTTAGATGCACTGATAGGTTGTGTAGCCTAGAGCTAATTTATCCTTGTCATCCTCACATAGCACAAAAACCTCTTGTGAAACACCTTGTCCAAGGGAGAGATTGAGGCTCAATAGGTTCATCTTCAAAAATAAGTATTCCTAACTTTATTTCTCCTTTGTAAGAGTAGATAGATATTTATTTATGCTTCTCTTCCATGCATTAGGATTTTGTATACATTGATGTGAGTATATGTCTTCTATGCATGTTTAGTTTTACTATTTCTAACCCCCCACTTTATGCCATAATCTTTGGTGAGCACTAGATTAGATTTAATTTACTTATTATTAGTTTAGGTGAAATATCAAAACCTAGGATCCCTATAGGGTTATTACATTATTTTGTTAGACTAAAGGTTTTGGAAACCTCCTTAGCATGGTGTATTATGATAAGAGATCCCTTAATTGGGTCTAGCAGATCCCTATATTGGTCATGTTTCTACTTAACAAATGTAATCCCAATTGGAAGTATATGTATGTTTTATCTTCTCTGAGTTAGGATTGATTTATAGACATGATGCATTTGAGATTGCATACAAAATCCACCTTATATATAACCATCCTTGGTCACATTCTAGTCCTTTTTGTCACCATATCCTCAACTTATCTTATCTTGTCTTACTCATTCTTAGAGTCTTAGTTCAAATTAAATTACCCATCACAAAACCCACCTTGTATTTGTCTTAACCATGTCACTCATCTTGACCTTGTCTATCCTAATCACCTTGTCCATCACCATATTCCTTGTGTATACAATCTATCCTAGTAATAATCCAACCTATCCTTACCTTATCATCCCCCTGTCTATACTAGTCATCCTTATCAAGTCTATAGTTGTATGTTGGTCTTCACCTACCTTGGTAAATAACATTTTTTACATATCATGGTCCTCATCATTATCTTGATTATGTCTAATTAGGTTTGAGTCATACACACCATCAAATCCTATCATACTATCCTATCAACCAAGTCATTTCAATCAACTTAAGTCGATCATCTTAGCCTTGAGCTAGTCTTAATTTAGTCATTCCTAGTTAAAAACACATCTCTATGACTAGTATATCCCCCCAATCAAACCTTAGATCTTGTCATAGATCACCTAGTCAAATCAAATCTAAAACATCAATGTTTAGCTCACGTCCCAATTTGATCTTTTCTTACCTCATCAAACATCACCTCATAATGAACATATAGTCAAACTTGAGATCAAAATATAGAAAGCCTTTGTCCAAATTTGTTCCACACATTCCATATTCATTTCTCAATATTTCCATTTAATACCCTATACCTTTCAATTGGGGCTGATGAACCACATAATCCATAATTTCTCCCATATTGATCTATGGCTTCCAAAGCAAATTTGGACACCCTGATTGATAAATTCCATATGGGAAATAGGGTTTTACTCTTTTCTCACCTCTTTGACATTAGCACTCCATGTCCTATAGAATACAACCCTGTTCACCTAACATTACCTCCAATCCATACCCATCCGTGTCAGTATACTCCTAGCCTCCATACCACAAAGTCTCATTCAAATATTGCATCCACCAATCATAGCCAATCACCAACCCCTTCCTTTATTAGCAAAGGAAATCCATTCTTGGCCACCTCATCTACTACTAGTGTGCCCACCCAGTCACATCAACAAACATATAATATAAAGTCCAATGTTTCCACATCCAAGTCATGAAGTGAAGAGAGGCCCTATAATCCTTAGAATACCTCTTCCATAGACTTATTGTCATAGAAATGATGGTCTATCCACCTATATGACATACTGATCCTGTCAAGCCTAAGCCCTTTTGGTTTAAATCAAACCATTATGGTATATATCATTAAACCTAGGGGCATACCATTAATCAGTCATAATTTAAAAAACTATGTCCAAGACCTCATCAACTATGGTAACACACAATTCAATAATGAATTAGATGAGTCTACATATATGGGTGAATAAGAAGAGGAATGTCAAGATTTCATTCTTGATCATGATCAAGCCTTTCCATTTCCAAGCCAAGGTCAAGACACCACATCCATCTTCCATGGTCTCCTAATATTCAACAAATCTTCAATTGACAATGAGTCCATTTCCCATAAAACTAGTCCTCCCTTCTCTCGTGATTCCTTATTCCATGGACCTATCTTTGTTGAATCCATTATCTCCTCATCATCACATCAAAGACCCTATTTTGAGAGGTAACTTATAGATAAATAATCCTATATTAGGAACATTGCCTCATTGATGTCACATGCACCCTTATCAAAGTCAACATTAGAGATTAAAAAAGTCTTATCTGCATTAGGATCATGTCCAAAACCAACATTTGAATTAGATCTTTTGTTAAAATCATCATCCTTGAATACTATTTCATACAGTGAACATGACTACCTTCTTGAGGATACCTCTAATCCATATGTCAACAAATCATAAGGTATATCTTTGGATCCTAATTAAAATGATGAAGTCATAACAAGCTTTTTAAAAGCTTTCTCTATTGAATATAGTAAGAGTGGATCTAATCCTATGTTAGATGTGTGTCTTATAGCTAAGCTTAGTGATCCTTTTACTGATCTTGAGGAAATTTTCTTTGATGTCAAACCTAAGTCTCATAGGAAACCATATGAGCACCATACTACCCCATAACCACTCATTGACATCATCATACCATCTCCACTACCTTCATCCATCATAAATCCTTTTTTTGTCAATGATCATTGAATCACCTCCCTCCATAGTGACAAATATGAACATACTATTGACAATTTGACCTCCTAAACCAAATATCAACCCCTATAATCAAATTTTTTTCATGAGACCCCTTCAAGATTACACATGGTAGTCTTCATGCATTATGATGTTCTCTTTGGAATCTTTTGTAAGCCCTTTAGCCTTTTTTAAGGTGTCAATGCATGTGCTATAACTTGCTTATAGGGATCATCATATGCCATAGCTATTTTTGGGTTTTTGGATGATATGCTAGTTTTCATGGTAGTCTTTGAGTGAGTGGAGGGGTGTCAAAGGAATTTTCACCCTAAAGGATGGTCTTTTCCTTGTTTGATAAAAAAATATCTTAGAAGAAATTAAGGTAATTTGGGGAAAGTAAGGTTTTTAGTTATCATAGTGTTTAGGCCTATTTTAAGCCATTTCTTGAGAAGGAACCTTTGTTATCATGATATAAGGGTGACCAAACCTCATTTGAGTCACAACTTGAAATATAATGATATATTCAAGGTCATTCTCCATGGTATACTTATTCAAACCTATTTCAAGCTTTGATTAACGCTCCAAGTCATTAAATGACCCTTCAAACATCATATAAGTCAACTCCACATTATAGAACTTTGGATAAGTGGTGTTAGGTGTCACATTGTATTAGAATTAACTCTAAAAGAGTCTAATTTCCATCATAATGCATAACAAGGTGTTTTTAATTCATAAAGGTGTCCTTTTTTGAAGTCAAACACATCTTTAGTCCATTAAAAGGCATCCCACATGTTAAAAATGACTCTCTAACTTCCATCGATCCATACCACCTATTTGAAGCTCATATTTGGCCCCTCTTTTCCCTCTAGATGCCCTCTAATGGTTTCTCAAAGGTTTAAATAGAAAAACATGTAGGAAATAATGTGTTTTTAGGCTTGTAGGGATCTATATGATCATGTTCATATAGAGGGAGGTCAGACATTTTATGAGGGTTCATGATAGGTATCTTAGATAAGTTTCACATCCAAATTATGAAAAACAAGTAAAAAATCAACCCCTTCCACCATCAAGCTCCTTGGTATCTCAGAAAAGTAAGTCAGGTTTCTATTCAATACAAACATGAGAGAGATGATGCGGGGTATAAGATTTTGAAAAAAGGAGGGAACCTTAGTTGGATTCCATCTTGTAGTCTTTGTTCTCAGATTGCCTCTCCCTCTTTTATGAACAATCACTAAGAAGGTGAGGCACTCACTATGTTTTCTCCATCCAAGCAGGTTCCTGATTTACTTCATTTTCTCCATTTCTAAGCGTGATGATAGAAGAATATAAATTTGGGTGGCTTCTCAATGGTCTGCACAACCCTTATACAACATCCTCAATCCCCACTTCACATGTGTGAGCCATTAGGAGATAAGAAAAATTATTGTGGATCTATTTGTAGGTTGGTAATAGTGGGTTCTTAAAACTTCAAGGTACCAATATATGCAAAGTGTTAATGAGGTCTCAAAAAACTCTTCCAAAGCCCTTGAGGCTATACAACAATAGGTCTTCAGTGATGGCATTGATCTAGGACCCACAAAATGGTCACTACTCACAATTCCACATGTAATAAAGTGGTCTAGATCAAACCAATGAGTTTATAGACCTACTTGAAGATTTCCAACATAGTGTTTCCAAAGTCTAATGAGATATTTCATGACGTTGTAGGTAGGAGTCAAGATAATCTAAGGTTTGGGGCATAATAGACCAGGTTTTGATAGTGATTTGTATACTTTGGAGTTATCATGATGGCCTAGATTCAATTAGTGAATCTTCAACCCTCCTTCAAGACTTGTAAACATGTTTCCATAGACCAAAATGAGTGTCAATCCTGACTAAAGAGCTATGTAGACTAATTGTAGGTATGGGACCTCACACATGTAGGAGGAATCATGTTATTTATCAACTCCAACATCATCTGATTGTAGAGATGAAGGTTATTAGGAGGTTCAATATGTTCTCTATAAAGTGCATAAAAGCCACAAGAGTGTTATCCCATAGTCATGTCATGAGACTGCCTATGTGAGAGGTAAATAGGGTGTGTATACCTTATGATAAGGTTGAGATAATTGAGGTGTTATGAAATGTAAAAGAGGCATCAAGACAATTAAACAAACCTATTTAAGAGACTTAACTTCCTTGTGGAGTCTAAAAGAGAGTTTAAATGCCTTTATGATTTTCAAAAGATCAATAGGGATTGATCCCTCCTAATAATGACTATATATTATAATTTGAAGAAAGTTCCTCAATAGACTTAACTGAAGACATCAAGGGCACTCTATGAAGGTAAACATGCAGTCAACCATACATAGGTGACTGAGTGAGGATCAAGGCAATCTCATAAGAAAATTTGGGGTTTGAAGAGATAAGGAAACCTTTTAAAATCCTCATCCCACTCAGAGAAAGAAATATGAAAAGGTATAGGTCATTGTTCAAGTTTTGATCATCAAGGAAATGGGCTTATAAAATAGTTAGTGGACTATGAATAAGAATGAGATGAGGACTAAGTGGTTGATCAGGCCTTTTTTGATGAACTATAAGGCATATATAATATTGTATAGAGGAAAGGAACAATGTCTCCTAGGTTATGATGATTCAAATAAATTCCAATAAAGTCAAAACCACTCAATAAGGAAACTGACCTATTGAACATAGTTAAAGAACTCAATTGAACACCTACAAGACATAATAAGAAAGCATAGTGATATGTTGTGGATGAGTTAGGAAGAGATTTAAAAGGTATATAACAATGAGATAACCCCTAAATTATGTTTCCATTATTCATTCAATTCAAGGTACCAAGAAGGGGTATGCTTACACCTACAGCTTAGGTAGGCCTAATTACCACCTACAGGCAGGGTCACATATGAAAGAAAAAGTATAAGAAAACCTGCATAGGAGTGATGTACATAAGTGATAACCAAGTCCCTAACTAATTTCCTAAAGGATATCAATGACTTCATTAGGTGATTTGGTCCTTTAAGACATCAAAAAGATTTGACAGACCAGGTAGACCTAGTTGATTACCTACAACCAAGTAGGTAGGCAGAGTAAGAAAGAAGGATTGAACTCTACATAAGGTGAAGTACAAGGTTGGAAATAGGGTATACAACTTTTTTTCTAAATGACCTCAATGTTTCCCATTGAGAATGTTTAGTCCTTTGAGATAGATAGAGCCTAATGGCCTAAATAGGCCTAAACTAACCTATACATAGAAATTGGAAACTTATACATGATTAGGGGTGTTTGAAGTTAAATTAATTATAAGGGGGAGGATAGAAATGTCATGAGGAAAATAAATAGGTTTTAAACCCACAAGAGATGAAAACAAGTGCATTTGCAGGACTCTAAGGTCAAACTAGAATAGTGAATCAAGAACCCTATGCCTGTGAAAAGGAGGTCTGTAGACACTAGGAGTGGCCAAGGAAAAAAAACCATGAGAACTAATTAGGTAGGTTGTCACAAGCCTCTAGAAGGCTTTGGAAATTCAACCAAACAAGTTTTGATCTCCTACACAACTTTTCTCTCCATTAACCCCCAAAATACAAGGTTTTGGAACTCGAGGTGCAACTTTCTCCACATTGGAACTATACAGAGTAGATGGAAAGGGTCCTCAATAGCTATGGAGGGTTGAAGGGGGTTATTTAATCAATGTTATTGGCATTTGTTTTATAGTTCAACCCCTCAGGGCTATGAACAATCGTTAAGAGTTCATGACACTCTCAACCTACCAAAATCAATCAAAAGAACCCAATGGAGGAAAACTTGAAATATTTGCACACAAATGCCCTGAATTAGTCCTAAAGACACCTAAAAATAATGAATCACTTTGAGTTGGTCCTATTTAGGCCATTGGTTGTATGGACAACTATACATATTTGTCATAAACTATACTTTTGTAAGGTTTTAGGGTCAAAATAGGTTATGAGCATGTTGAACAATTTCATGTCATTGATGAAGGTAGTTTGAAGCATGTTTCATCTTTTTAGATCACAAAATGCTATGATAACCTCTTGGAAGTGATTCTACAAGTCTGAGCTAAATGGCCAGTCTACAAATGCTAGTGAAAGGTGACCTAGTCATTGAGATGGGAAAAGTTACATGATGTGCACTATTGGAAAGGCATATGTCATGATGTGAAATTATTTTTTAGATATGTAACATGATAACTAACCTATTATAAAGATACTAATAAGGTCTCATGGTCACCTAAGTAGTTAACACTAAGTGATTAGGCCTAATTGCCTAGTAGGCCTATTTTGGAAACTAAAGAAGATATTTGTTGGCATTAAGGGATATTGAATGAGTAATTTAAAGGTAATTACACCATTTAAATGAATAATTAAGGAGATAAGGCACACTTATCATATCCATTATGGAGGATTGGGATAGTTTCTTTAAGTCTAGTCAACATGTAAGGAGAAAGGAGGCTACTTAATGATCTATGAAGGCTAATTAGAGTATGATTCCACCTTTATAACTACCAAGAGAGGGAGTGCTTGAAAAATTTAGAATAAAAATACCCTTCATGGGGTCAACCAAGTTTGAATCAGCCTCCACCACTCCATCTCAATTCCTAAAAGGCTCATTGAAGACCACCAATCACGAAGGCAATGCATGGAGAGATGATGGGACTATTATATAGGTTATAAATAAATATTGGAGTGAATAATGGTCATAATGACCTATTATCAACTCTTCCACACCACATTATCTTCTCTCTCTTATTCATTCTTCTATAAATTTAGGCTCTTAAGCCATTACATCCATCCATCGACTAGGTATGAAGAAGCTCTATCTAAGTTTGTACCTTGTAAACCTCTTAAACAAATATATGGACTATTTAAAATTATTCATATTAGTCTCTAGTGTTTTATGATTATTTTATTTGCATATATGATAGGTTTGTCTCCCTTTGTAGGTCCTTACCTCACCTAGTTTCTAGTACATGGTTCTATACAGGTCACATAATGTGTGAAGATGTTAGTGGATAAGCTTAGAGTGGAAGTTTGACTGGTAGGTGTCTTGAATCAAACCTTACATTAATTACCCTAATGTTCCAACCATATAATACATCCTAAATGTGAAACATTGATGCTTATAAGTATTGGAGAGAGGCTTAGTTCATGTATTATTCATTAATGTTGTTTAGGGGGAGTTAGAGTGGATACATCATATTGGTGCATCATCCCTAGTAGCGTAGGTTTCATTTCATGCATTTATCTATCCCTTTTCACCCATAAAATTTATTAGTTTTTAGGATTTGAGCCATTATTGATGCACCAAGGGAGCTAGCCCTATAAACTAGAGATTTAGCACATCCATAGGTCACCATAGCCTTAGGATAATCCCATGTTACCCCAAACTTGGAGAGGTATGAAAAATCTTCTTCTAAGGATGTAGTTTGGTGAGTCAAATTTTTTATCATGCTTGATGGGACCATGATTAAATTTATTTGGAGCATGCACTTGAAGCATTTGATGATCTTAGGTAGCTTCAAACACTCTAGTGGTAGATTTGCAATCAAAATTCATGCCAAAAATGCTCAAAAGGTCTTCTTCTAAGGGTAAGAATAATTTATTTTTGGTAGTGCAATTTATGCTTCAATTATCTCATGATGTGTAATGGTTGATTATGAAAGGAACTACTAGCCTACACCTCCCTATCAACAACATTATGACCCATACTAGCCCCACTATGAGTGCTGCCAAACCTATATTGATCCCTATCATCAACATGATGGCTTACATCAGCCCTATGAGCCTCTTTACTGCCAATAATATCAACCTTAATCTACTTGTGAACCCTATCAACATCCTTAGCATCCTACTTATCCTCTTAATTAGTCTTAGAAAATTCATAGTGCTCCTAGTTAACCTAGCCATGTTTTAAACCAGTCCATTTCAAGCCTTAAACAAACTCTTTTGAATTATGAGAAGTAAATGTTTGGGATTGATACACAAAAGCATTACGGTCAATAGGACCCTAGTCACCTAATTAATAATGTGAGAGCCTTATTTTAGCTAATCAAGAGAGAATGGGCATCTGTTATGAAGGATAATTAGTCAAGGCCAACTAGTGACATGTTAGATGCATGTGGTCTGATTGTAAGCATAGAAGAGAAGCTAGTGTTCCATGAGGGGAAGCAAGTCCAATATTACTAGCCTCATGTTCCCTCCCCTAATCCATACGAATCCTCTATTGAGAATCCCACCCTTCCTCAAAGGACCTAAGCAAGTGAGTTCTAAAACTACTCAAGTCACTCACATGTTCCTCAAGCCTCTCCTAATTGGAATTCTATTCAAGAAACTATGCCAAAAAGGGAAGAAGTGTGCGTTGAGAGGACTAGATGTCATGGATCATATCAAACTTGGAAATTTTTTCCCCTTCCTAATTATCTTGAGTAAATTAGTGATCAGATCAGACTTGAATTTGAAGCCCACCTAACTGGAGAGGTTGAACTTGCAATGGAACACTTATCTTAGTCAATGGAAACAACAAGAATAATGTAATATTATGAGAAGGTGCCTTCATTAATTCCTAAATTTTAAACACATGTAATAGAATAAACTCCTATATACAAGGTTCTAACATGGAAACAAGTAGTGGAGTCATGGGGAAAGGGAGGTGAGTCAAACCTACACCAAGATGTTAAAGTTAAAAAGAAATATGAAACCATTCAATCCCCATCCCTCCCTCTTCAAGAATCCAAATATTTCCCATCATGGAGGTCTATTCAAAAGAATATGTAAAAGGAGAATGAGGTGTTGGTTGTCAAAAGTGAGCAACTTAATGAGAATAATTAAGCATCCATAAAACCCCCAAATTTGACCTCTCTTCTATAATTCTTTTAAGTATCTTCCATTCCACTTCTTTAAAAGGATCCTATCCTTGGCGAGGCTAGTAAAGAAGGTCAAGCCATGGTGGTAGTTGATTAAGGTGATTTAAGTGAGCTAGAATAAAATATTTCCATTGGGATAACTCTTGGTGAGGAGAAACATAAATCAATCTCCAACCATGAAAGAGATGGTGAACTTTAAGAAGATCAAGGTGAGCAAGATGAGTCCCAAAGAGAATGCATATTTTTTGGCCAAGAAGAAGGTAGTTTGTAGGACCTCCTTGATGACATGAAAGCTTCTCTCTATCATGATAGCCCAAAAGAATATGGAAATGAGGAATTTTATCAACTTGTAGTAGTTTTAGAACAAGGAGACATCCCTCAAGAGGTTTCAAATGGTCAAAAAGAATGAAAACCAACTTGTGAGGTAAAGGAAGAAGGTGACCTTGATGTCATGCAAGTTGAACAAAATTTGGTGATGAATAAAGGAGTTTATAAGGGACTATAAAAGGTGGTATAAATTTGTTTGGATTTTCATGAGAGTGGTCAAGGAGGTATGGTTTCTACTTCCTCCTCAAGTTGTGTTATGCATACCCCTACATCAGCCCCTATGAAGCAAGATAGTCTAAGCTGTTGGAAATATTGTCATTGATGTCAAAGGTCTAGTATTATTGGTGATAAAGGCCCCATTGCATTTAATGTTGTTTGTAATAAATATATCTTGGCTAATATGAGTTAATATTTATTTTATATTAACGACTATATTTTTGGTTGCATTTGAGATAAAATAAGGGCCCATGGAGAAGTCGAAGAGCCACGGGGTAAAGACAAAAGAAGAATGGGAGGCATTTTCCCATGAAGAGTCATCTTGGGGAATTCCAAGAGTCACCAAGTGAAGACAAAAGAGGAAGGGCGAATTTCTCATGAAGGGACACTTTAAGGAATATGAAAAGTCACCAAAGATAAAGACAAAAGTGGGAAGGACGTTTTTGGTCATGAAGGGTCACCACATGACTTTTCAAAGGCTTGAATATGAAGGGTCATCCAAGATTGGTGCCATTTTCCATGAGGATTGAAGGGTCACAAAGGGGGAAGGCCAAAGGTCATTTGGAAAGCTATAAATAAAGGCTTGAGAAGCCATTTGTAAGAAGGAAGAGAGAGGTTGATTTGATATTGTAATATCTAGCTTAGAAGAGCAATTGTGAGAGATGAATATGATTTGTATTTTTTATATCTAGCTTAGAAGAGAAAAGGTGAGAGAGAGGAAGGAGATGTTGTATTGATCTTTCATTTGTTGAGATAGCAACATTGAGAGATAGGTGTGTGGTATACACAAAGGGGTTGGTGCTCCTGTGGGTTGGTGCTCACGAATAGTAGCTGGGTTGGTGCTCGATAAAGGGGTTTGAAGATCCTATGGGTTGGTGCTCATAAATTATAGCTGAGTTTGGTACTCAACAAAGGGGTATGGTGCTCTTGTGGGTTTGTTCTCACAAATATACTTGAGATTGTTCTCTGTGGTTTTTCCCACATTGGGTTTCCACGTTATATCTAGTGTCTCTCTCTATCTTGTGTGATGTTTATTGTTTGAGTTTTATTGCATATCTTGAATGTTTGATTAAGTGGAATTTGATAAAGGGAAAGTTTTATAAGATATATAATATACTGATTCACCCCCCCTCTCAGTATATTCTGTGCTTAATAATTGGTATCAGAGCAGGTTCCTTTAGAAAAGGGTTTAACATCTTGAAGGTAGATCAAGGAAAAGCACAAGATGGTCAAGCAACTAAAGATCTATGGTTGAAGCTCTTAAAGAATAGGTGTGTATATTGGATTCTAATTTGGCTATAGAAGTAAAAGAAAATAAGATATTTATTCAGGATCTTAAGAATCAGTTAGAGGTTGCAAATTCAATTTTAACATCCAAAGAAGAAGAACGTAATCAGTTGAAGGATGAGTTAGGTTCTTTTAAGGATAATCATGAGAAGCTTATAATCAAGGTTGAGAAAGATCATGAAATATTGGTGCAAGGAAAGAAGGATGTAGGTTTTGAAGGCAAATCAAAGAAGTCGATCAGGCAGCCCAATGCTTTCAAGTTTTCAAATTCTTTTCATGGCTATTGTTTTGTTTGTCATCATGTTGGTCATAGGGCGAGAGACTGTATGAGGAGAAGCAATCAGTCAAAGGGAGATCTCAGTCACATTCAAGAAAAAGGTATGAGAAATATTGTTTGCTTTTGTTGTCATGAGGTTGGCCATATTGCTAGATTATGTCAAAATAAAGTAAAGAGATATTCAAGGTATGACAAAGGATATAGAGCCCCTAGAAAATATGAGAAAAGACAAATTCAGGTTTGGAGACCTAAAATAGTAAAGGTTGATTAGATTGAGTTCAAGAATGAAAATGAATTACTTGCTATAGTAGATAAAGAATCAGATAAGAAGGATAGTGCAGAATCTCTTGTTACATTTGAGCATGAGCTTTGTCAAGATAAGAAAGTGGCAAAAGTTGAGAAGATGAAAAACATTATAAATGATAAGGTTAGTAGGGAAAAAAGGTTAGACATGCTTAAACGAATTCTAAAAGAAAAACACAAGAAGATCAAGGAAGAAACAGAGGAGATGTGGGAATCTCCTGAGATTTGTTTCTAGGACCCTTTTGTGTGGGGTGTCTCTTCTAGGCTTCAAGGAGACACTTTTAAGAAAATTGAAGCATGGTGGATGCTTTTGGGTCTTGGCTATGTTGCATGACAAGAAGGTGAGTTGGCAGATTAATTTGTATATCTTTTGAGAGAATATATTTTTAATGAAAATTTTGCATCAATATTATGGATTGAGGCTATTAGAAAATTCTTGCATATGCAGTGTTTAAAATGATTATGATCATAATAAATTAGAATATTGAAAAAGAGATAACAATTTTAGAAACAAAGAAAAGGATACTCATGTAGATTCAATGAAGAAGGATCAGAGTTTCAAAGCTCCATTCATCAGGAAGAAGGTTCAGACATGTTCATGGCAGAAGAAACAATTGAAGATTCTATGTTGGTGCAAACAACTTTACATGTAAGAGATAAAGATCAGCCATGGTTCGTTGATATCGGATGTTTGAGGCATATGACATGAGATAAGAGTAAAGAAGATCAATGGTGGCATAGTGAAATTTGAAGATAAAACCACTGCCAGGATAGCCAGAAAAGGTATTTTATGTTTGGATATTAGTAGAACCAAAGCTAAGAATGTTTTGTAAGCATAATCTATTGAGTGTAAGTCAAATATGTGATCAAGGATACACCTTAAAGTTTCATGCAGAAGGTTTTGAGATTAGAAGAAAAGATTCAAATAAGCTGATTGTAGATTCTCAAAGGACAGGTAAAGATTTATATGCATTATCAGATATCTTCTCAAAGGCACGATCAAAGGATACATTCAAAGATCGGTGAGAGGAGTTGGGAGTAATTTCTATAACTTCTTGCCATTGATGTTTAGCATCAAGTGAGGGGGAGCTAAGTATTAGCTCCAGGTAGGCCCTTTGCCATTGATGTCAAAGGGGGAAAATAACAGGTATAGGTACAAGTGTAGAAAATAGGTATAAGGAACAGGTACAGGTTGCTACAGTAAGGGGGAGTTACTGTATGTTTTTAGATGATAGGATGTGCAGGTGACAGGATGTGGTAGTTTCAGGATTGAGGTTGCCATCAATGACAAAGAGGGAGATTGTTGGAAATATTGTCATTGATGTCAAAGGTCTAGTATTATTGGTGATAAAGGCCCCATTGCATTTAATGTTGTTTGTAATAAATATATCTTGGCTAATATGAGTTAATATTTATTTAATATTAATGAATATATTTTTGGTTGCATATGAGATAAAATAAGGGCCCATGGAGAAGTCAAAGAGCCACGGGGTAAAGACAAAAGAAGAATGGGACGCATTTTCCCATGAAGAGTCATCTTGGGGAATTCCAAGAGTCACCAAGTGAAGACAAAAGAGGAAGGGAGAATTTCTCATGAAGGGACACTTTGAGAATACGAAAAGTCACCAAAGATAAAGACAAAAGTGGGAAGGATGTTTTTGGTCATGAAGGGTCACCACATGACTTTTCAAAGGCTTGAATATGAAGGGTCATCCAAGATTGGTGACATTTTCCATGAGGATTGAAGGGTCACAAAGGGGGAAGGCCAAAGGTCATTTGGAAAGCTATAAATAAAGGCTTGAGAAGCCATTTGCAAGAAGGAAGAGAGAGGTTGATTTGATATTGTAATATCTAGCTTAGAAGAGCAATTGTGAGAGATGAATATGATTTGTATTTGTTATATCTAGCTTAGAAGAGCAAAGGTGAGAGAGAGGAAGGAGATGTTGTATTGATCTATCATTTGTTGAGATAACAACATTGAGAGATAGGTGTGTGGTATACACAAAGGGGTTGGTGCTCGGCAAAGGGGTTGGTGCTCTTGTGGGTTGGTGCTCATGAATAGTAGCTGGGCTGGTGCTCGACAAAGGGGTTTGAAGCTCCTATGGGTTGGTGCTCATGAATTATAGCTGAGGTTGGTACTTGGCAGAGGGGTATGGTGCTCCTGTGGGTTTGTTCTCATGAATATACTTGAGATTGTTCTCTGTGGTTTTTCCCACATTGGGTTTCCACGTTATATCTGGAGTTTCTCTCTATCTTGTGTGATGTTTATTATTTGAGTTTTATTGCATATCTTGAATGTTTGATTAAGTGGAATTTGATAAATGGAAAGTTTTATAAGATATATAATATACTGATTCACCCCCCCCCCCCTCTCAGTATATTTCGTGCTTAAGATAAGCAAAATGAAGCTATGTGAGAATAAATCAATAGAATTGTTTAAGATCATAAAATTAGGTTTACTATCTTCTTGAGGATAATCCATTTTAGATTTAATAAGTCACTATTTTTAGACAAGAGGAAGGCAACCCTCCAAACATGCCATTCCAAGAGGTTGTCTCATAGGAAGGTGACTTGTTTGAGGTCTTCAAACAAGGTTATCAACCCCTCATCCCATTTGTATATGTCTCTTCACTCCTGGAGAATAGAACTAAACTTACTTGGCCTCAAGATTTCATGAAGCAAGACTCATCTCTCTTGGAAGTGAACCCTGCAAGTATGCCATAAGAACCACCTCAAACTATTTAGCTTGATTAGGAGTAGCCCATGATTATTCATGCAGAATAAGCAAGTTTAGGATGGATATGATTGGGTGTTTGATTCACATAGCCAACCCATGCACCTAAGAATGGATCAAGGAGGTCCAATTACTATTCCATGGGCCCATGAACATGTCAGGCATTAACAAATACAAGTGGAGTTTCTCATTCAGTGAGAAAAAACTAATTGGACTCCAATCAATACATGTCAATCTATTCTTATGGTTCTATGTTGATCAAAGAAGCTTCCCATTTGACCTTGGAGGAGAAAGAATCTGGGTTCAAGTTATTTGTTTCTAGTAGGTTTTTGTCTTGTTTCCAATGAGTGTGTCAAGCAAGTGTAGTATGTTAACCTCAGTTTCTTTATTGTCTTGTCTTGTTGCTCTCTTAGGTGTTTCATTCTTATTTTGTGTCTTTATTGTGTTTCCTTTATTTCTTATTATGTCTTGTGAGCTATTATATTCCTTAAAGTAGATAGTTGACTATCTAGGAGGACTCAACTTGTATAAAGCTCAGTAGGAACCTTATATATCTATATGGATCCTATCTAGGATAAACTTGTCTCAAGCATATTCAGTGAGCCCCCCTATCTATAATATTAATCTAAATCTAAATCTAAATCTAAATATAAATATAGATATATATATGGGGAGAGACATGCACTGATGTCCCCCCCATCCCATAGATAGATAGGGTATAGGGTCTCTTTATAGGCTATATGCTCTGATCGATCTATACTATCTATATGCTTTGATCGATCTATATACTATCTATACTATATGATCTATATGACCTACCTAGAAGAGATATATATAGTAGGGCCTTAACATCATTATATCTCTAACAAAATGCCCGTTCATCCAACCAATCAAGATTTAGACCATTTCTCAATATTTAGACTCTCACTAAACATTCCAACCAACCAAGATAAGGATAGGGGACCCCTATAGATAGATCCAATCCCCACAATATTCTATATTGAGAGGGGGCCCCTAGATAGATATATAGGATATATGGGATGACTCTATATAGATCCACAATCTAGAGTTTAGATAAAATAGATAGGTCTATCTATATGGATTGCATATCTATATAGAGTAGAATCCCCATTAAACTCAACTCAACTTATATGGCATGGGGCATGGTTCCATTAAACTCAACCCAACTCAACTCAAATCAACTCTATATGGATATCTATGGGGTACCAAAAAAATCTAGAGCATGGGGGTGAACATAGAGAATACCCCTCCCCTAAGCCCTATCTATCTATCTGCACCCCGCCCCCACCCCCCCCACCCCCCCAACATAATGTATAGATATAAAGCCCATATCTATTCAAACTAACTCCCAAGTTAAGCTGATTTGAGACCAATATATATATATATATATATATATATATATATATATATATATATATATATATGTAAGTTTAGAGTTTAGATAGAAAGGTATAAATGGAAGGCCACCCCCAACCACTCTCTCTATATATGGCCTCCCCCCTCCCCGCTCCCCCTTCCCACCTCTATATAAACTAAAGTAAACTCAACTCAACTCTATATGGGAGCGAGTTTAAATATAGAGGGGCTCACCAACTCTATATTGTACCACCCCTAACCATATAAAGTTGAGTTAGTTTAAAGTCTAGAGTTAGTTATTCTAGAGGGGGAGAAGGGGAGGGGCCTCTAACTTTATATGGTTGGGCTACCCCCAACCATATAAAGTTGAGTTGGGTTTAATGGGATCTATATATTAGGTTGGGGGGCCCATATAGCTATATATGGCTTGGGGGGTGCCAAAAAAATCTATACTATGGGGGGTAGTCTACAAGGTATTAGTCATGAAATGTCAGTTCAGCCAAAGAAGTTTCTCATTTGAACCATGACTATCATGCATGAGATAGCTAGTTCTCTTAACCAACAGGCTGGTCAACCCCTGTGAGTTGCCAAAGATGTTGATAATTTGACCTCCCAAGCCAAATATCTACCCCTATAATCAAAAACTTTTCATGAGACCCCTTCAAGCTTACACATGGTGGTTTTCATGCATTATGATGTCCTCTTTGGTCTCTTTTATAAGCCCTTTAGCCTTTTCTAAGGTGTCAATGCATGTGCTAGAATTTACTTGCAGGGATCTTCATATGTCATAGCTATTTTTGGGTCTTTAGATGATGTGCTAGTTGTCATGGTAGTCCTTGAGTGAGTGGAGGGGTGTTAAATGTTTTTTAAATATTAGAGGATGATCTTTTTCTTATTTGATAGAGTTAAGGTTTCTTAGTAGAAGTTAAGGTAATTTGGGGAAATTAAGGTTCCTAGTTATAATAGTTTTTAGGCTTGTTTTAAGCCATTTATTGAGAGGGGACCTTTGTTAACATGATATAGGGGTGATCAAGCCTCATTTGAATAGTACCCTGAAGTCTAATGATGTATTCAAGGACATTCTCCATGGTGTACTTATTCAAACCTATTTCAAGCTTTGATTAACTCTTCAAGTCATCAAATAACCCTTTAAACATCATATGAGTCAAATCCACATTATAAAACTTTGGAGAAGTGGTGTTAGGTGTCACATTGTATTAGAATTTCCTCCAAAAGAGTCTTATTGCCATCATAATGTCATGACAAGTTTTTAATGTATAAAGGGGTCCTTTTTGAAGTCAAACACATCTTTAGTCCATCAAAAGGGGTCCCCCACATTGAAAATGAATCTCCAACTTCCATCCATCCATAACACCTATTTGAAACTTGTCTTTGGACCCTCTTTTCCTTCCCTCTGGCCTCCAATGGATTCTTAAAGATTTAGACATGAAAAAATGTAACAAATAAGGTGTTTTATAGGCTTGTACAAATCTATATGATCAGGTCCATATAGAGGGAGATTAGAGATTTCATGAGGGTTCATGGAAGGTATCTCAGATAAGTTTCACATACAAAATATTAAAAAAAGTCAAAAACCACCCCCTTCTTCCATTGAGCTCCTTGCCAACTCAAAAAAGATAGCCATGTTTCTATTCTATATAGATAAGAGAGAGAAGATGAGGGTCTAGGATTTTGGGTAGAGGAGGGGACCTTAGTTGGATTCCATATTGTAGCATTTTTTCTTAGATTACCTCTCCCTCTTTTATGAAAATCACTGAGAAAGTGAGGCATTCATTGTGTTGTCTCCACCCAAATAGGGTCCTGATCTACTTCATTTTATCCATTTCTGAGGATAATGATAGAAGAACAAAAATTTGGGTGGCTTCTCAGGTGTCTACAAAACCCTTATACACCATCCTCAATGCCCACTTCACATGTGTGTGCCATCAAGAGATAAGAAACCTTCTTGTGGAATTATCTACAAGTTGGTAACAATGGGTTCTTAATACTTCAAGGTTTCCAATGGATGAAAAGTATTAATGAGGCCTCAAAAAAATATTCCAAACCCATTAAGGCTTTGAAAAAATGGGTATTAAATGATGTCATAGATCTAATACCCAAAAAATGGTCATTACTCATAGTTCCACATGTAGTAAAGTGGTCTAGAACAAACCAATGAGTCTGTAGACCTACATGAAGGTTTCCAACATAATGCTTTCAAAGTTTTGAAAAGTATAATGAGATATTTCATGAGGTTTTAGGTAGGAGTCAAGAGAATCCAAGGTTTGGGGCATAATAGACCAAGTTTTGATAGTGATTTGTATACTTTGGAGTTGTCATGATGGCCTAGATTCAACCAGTAATATTCAGCCCTCCTTCAAAACTTACAAACATGTTTCCAAAGACCAAAATGAGTTTCAATCTTGAATAAAGAGTTGTGTAGACAAACTGTAGGTATGTCCCATCACACTTCTAAGAGGAATCATGTTATTTTTTATCTCTAACATCTTTTGATTATAGAGATGAAGGTTGTTGGGAGGTTTAAGATGTTCTCTATAAAGTACATAAAATCCCTAATAGTGTTATCCCATAATCATGTCATGAGATTTATTATGTGAGGGGTAAATAGGGTATGTATAAATTATGATAAGGTTGCGAGAATTGAGGTGTTATGGAAGGCAAAAGAGGCATCAAGAGAATTGAACAAACCTATTTAAGAGACTTAACTACCTTGTAGAGTCTAAAAGAGAGTTTCAATGCCCTAAGAGTTGTGATTTTCAAAAGATCAATAGGGTTTGATCCCTCCTAACAATGGCTATTCATTATAAATTGAATAAAGTTCCTCAACAGACTTAATTGAAGACATCAAGGGCACTCTAAGAAGGTAAACATGCACTCAGTCATACATAGGTGACTGAGTAAGGCTCAAGGTAGTCTAATAGGAAAATTTGGGGTTTGAAGAGATAAGGAAACCTCTTCAAATCCTCATCCCACTCAAATAAATAAAGATGAAAAGGTATAGGCCACTATTCAAGTTTTGATCATCATAGCAATGGGCTTATAAAACACTCAACAAACTGTGAATAAGATGAGGACTAAGAAGTTGATTAGGCCTTTCTTGATGAAATAAAAGGCATAGAGAAGATTGTATAGAGTAAAATAATGATGTCTACCATGTAGTGATGAGTCAAATAGACTCCAATAAAGTCAAAACCACTCAAGAAGGAAACTCACCTATTACACATAGTCAAAGAACTCAATTAAACACCTACAAGAGAGAATAAAAAGGTAGAGTGCTATGTGGTGGATGAGTCAAGAAGAGATTCAAAATATCTATATAAATGAGATAACACCTACATTATGTTTCTGTTAGTTAGTGAAATTAAGGTACCAAGAAGGGGGATGCTTAAACCTATAGCTCAGGCATGCCTAATTGCCACCTATAGGCAGGGTCACATATGAAAGTAGAAGAATAAGAAACACTGCATAAGAGTGAGGTAAAAAAGTGATAACTAAGTCCATTACTTGTTTCCTAAAGGATTTCAATGCCTTCATTATGTATTTGGTCCTTTGAGACATCAAAGAACCTTGATAAACTAGGTAGACCTAGTTGATTACCCACAACCAAACAAATAAGCAGAGTAAGGAAGAAGTATTAAACTCTGCATAAGGTGAAGTAAAAGATTGGAAATAAGGTATATAAATTGCTTTCAAAATGACCTCAGTGTTTCCCATTGAGATGGTTTAGTCCTTTGAGATAGAAAGAACCCTATGGCCTAAACAAGCCTATTAGGTCTAAACAAGCATGCACATAGAAATTTGAAACTTATGCATGATTAGGGGTATTTAAAGTTGAAATAATGAGATGGGTGGAGGATAGAAATGGGATGAGGTAAATTAGTAGGTTATACACCTAGAAGATATAAAAGGATGTGTATTTGTAAAACCAGGTTCAAACTAGCATAGTGAATCAATAACCCTAAGGTTGTGAAAAGGAGGTCTACAGACACTTGGAGAAGTGACCAAGGAAAATAAACCATAAGAATTGATCAGGTAGGTTTTCAAAAACCTCTAGGAGGTATTCAAATCTTAACCAAACAAGTTTTGCTCTCCTACATACCTTTTCTCTCCATTGACCCCCAAAATTCAAGGTTGTTTTTACTCGAGGTGTAACTTTCTCCATGTTGGAACTATACAAATTAGATGCATGGGATATTTAACAGCTATGGAAGGTTGAAGGGGGTTATGTGCTCAAAGTTATTGACATTGTTTTATAGTGAAATCCCTCATAGATATGAATAATCGTTAAGAGTTCATGACATGCTGAACCTACCAAAACTAGTCAAAAGAACCTAATGGAGGAAAAATTGAAATATTTGCACTCAAATTCAATGAATTGGTATTGAAGACACATATAACTAATGATGCACTTTTATAAGGTCCTAGCTAGGACATTGGTTATACTAACACCTATACAAATACATCTTAAATTATACTTTAATAAGGGTTTGGGGTTGAAATAGAGTTCTGAGCATGTTGAATAGTTTCATGTCATTGATGAAGGTGGTTTGAAGCATGTTTCATCTTTTCATATCAAAAAATGATATCAAAACCTCCTATAAGTGCTTCTACAAGTCTGAGCCAAATGGCCAATCTACAAGTGCTAGTGAAAGGTGACCTAGTCACATAGATGGGAAAAGTTACATGATGTGCACTATTGTAAAGGCATAATTCATGATGTGGAACAATTTTTTAGATCTATAACATGCTCACTAACCTATTCTAAAGATACTATTTAGGTCTCATGATCACCTAAGTAGTTAACACTAACTGATTAAGCCTAATTGCCTAGTAGGCATGTTTTGGAAACTAAAGAAGATGTTGGTTGGTATAAGGGGATGCCAAGTGAGTAATTTAAGGGTCATTAAACCATGTAACTACCTCATGAAGGAGATCAATCACACTTATCATAGCCATTATGGAGGATTGGGGAAGTTTCTTAAGCCTAGTCAACATGCAAGGATAAAAGATGCTATTTAATGATCCATGAAGGTGAATTGGAGCATGATCCCACCTTTGTAATTTCCAATAGAGTAATTTATAAGATAGGGAGTGCTTGAATATGTTGGCATACACATGACCTTAATGGGGTCAAACAAGTTTGAATCAACCTCCACCACTCCATCTAAATACCCAAAAGGCTCATTGAAGACCACCAATCATGAAGGTGATGCATGGAGATATGATGGGATTATTATATAGGTTTTGAATGATTATTGGATTCAATGAATGTCATCATGACCTCTTATCCACTATTCAATGCCACATTATCTTCTCTCTCTTGTTCATTCTTCTATAAATTTAGGCTCTTAGGCCATTATGTCCATCCCTTAGCTGGGTATGAGGAAACTATGCCTAAGTTTGTACCTTGTAAACCTCTCTAACTTATATATGGACTATTTTAGCTTCTTCATGTGAGTATCTAGTGTGTTAATCTTGTTTGATCTACATATGTGGTAGGTTTTTCTCCCTTTGCAAGTCTTTGCCTTACCTAGTTACTAGTACATGGTTCTATACAAGTCACATAGCGTGTGAAGGTGTTAGTGGCTGAGATTAGAGTTGAAGTTTAACTAGTAAGTATATTGAATTAGACCTTCCCTTCATTAACCTCATGTTCTAACCATCTAATAGGAACCTCTATGTGAAACACTGATGTTTAGAAACATTACAGAGAGTGGCTTAGTTCATGTATTATTCATTAGTGGTGTTTAAGGTGAGTTAGAGTGGATACATAATATTGGTGCATCATCCCCAGTAACACAGGTTTCCTTTCATACATTTATCTATCCATTTTCACCCCAAAAAGTTAGAAATTTATAGGATTTAAGCCATGATTGATGCATAAGGGGAGCTAGCCTCATAACCTATAGATTTATCTCATACATAAGTCAACCATAGCTTTGGGCTAATCCCATGTTACCCCAAACTTGGAGAGTCTAAACAATCTTATAATAAAGGTGAAATTTGGTGAGTCAACACATACATCATTGGATCCTTCCTTAAGCAATATAATATGTGCCAAAAATAAAAAGGTACAAGATAATATTCAAAAGTTTATACATGATAATCAAATCACCTTTGATCCAACAATTTAAAATCAAGACAAGTCAAATAATTGGCCTAAACAAAAAGTATCTTCCCCTAGTGAAACCATTTTTAAGGCACTAAGGGACCATCAAAGTCAAAATAATAATCATCTATCAAGTAAAAAATCTAATTCCTCTGATGAAGCCCAAAATCAGGCACCAAGGGGTAGTCAAAGTCAAATCCAATCAACAAATCAAAATAATGTAAAAAATGTTAGGATGTGAAGTCACTATTCATATGAAACTATTCATGGCCACTATTCATGTGATGAGGTGGTAGTTACTATTCATAATAGTGAGTTAATAGTGACTATGTTGATGAGGTGGTAATGTGACTAGGTGTATGAAATGACACTTTAGGTGATGTGGCATGGCTCACAGGGTATCTTTCATTATTGAAAATGTAGTAGAAAAAAATGGGATGAATTTATCCTTGGGCACATGGGTTTACCTTTTGAGATCACATGTGGGGAATATGTGGGGCATCACACTTGATCGTTGACTTGTGGGTGCATGTGGGAGACTAAAAAATAGGATCTAATCATTATATTTAGGTATGTGCTTGTGGAGATTTTAGCTTGGAAGTCAAAAATTGATTGGAGTATATTTTGACTCTTAGAGTTTGCACATGGAAGAGTATGACATGACACTTGAGTGCACATGGAGGAGGTCCACATTTCATCATGAGATGCTCTCTAAAAGGAGGACCTTGTAATGATGCTCCCACTTTCCACTATTCCTAAATAGTGTTGCCACTTAGAGTGGGATGAATTTTTCCTCTCTCATATTCTTTTCATCCTTAATTTCTTTCTCTCTTTTATTATGTAAAATGTATTACTCCTTCTTTGTAATTAGAATCTTGAGAATAGGTGTAAGCTTGTTAGAAAGTGTATCAAGCTTGTAAGTGTGTAAAAGCTTGTAATCAATTTGTTAAGAAGCTTTGCATAGATTAGATGCTTGTGTGAAATCATTGTAAGAGAGGAGTGTGTTGAAGAGTAAGCTTTGTGGAGAGTTTGTTATTCTAAAGATCAATAAGTAGACTATAGGTGCCATTTGCTCATGGTTTTTCCTTGCACTTAACAAGGTTTCCATGTTATCTACTTGTGTAATGTGTTTTTATTTTTTATTATTATTTTAGCTTATTCTATTTTCATTTATTTCTTACATAGTAGGATATTATTTCATAACATCTAGTATCAGAGCTAGGCTCTTTGAAAAACTCTTGTATCAGTGTTTTGTGTTGAGTTAGGGAAATTTGTGCAAGTGGGACACAATAAATTGAGTAACCAGATTTGAAGTATAGAAGTTTGATGGCAGAAATTTTTCGCTGTGGAAGTTGAAGGTGGAGGATCTCTTGGTGAAAAATGACTAAGATCTAGCCTTAAAGGGTCTTATAAGTAAACCCAATAGTATGATAGATGAAGATTGGAACAAGATGGATAGAAAGGTAATTTTTACCATTCATCTATGTCTTGTAGATTCTATGCTATTTAATGTTTCCAAAGAGAAGATTGCAAAATAATTATGGGAGAAGTTGAACAACTTATACTAGATAAAGTCAGCTATAAACAAAGTATTCCTAAATAAATAACTATATAGTTTAAGGATAAAGTGGATATCATCCATTGTTACTCATCTGAACTAGTTCAACACTATTTTAAGCAAGATTGTGTCTATTAGTGTCAAGATAGGGGATGAAGACAAGGGTATCACCTTATTGTGTTTACTCCTTAATAGTTGGGATCATGTGGTGATGACCAACAATAATTCATCATCAACAAATCTTAAGTTTGATGATGTGGTTACAACATTTCTTGGAGAGGAGATGAAAATAATGTCTTCTAGTGCATCTTCAAATAATGAAGCTTTAGATGTGAGAGGAAGATATTATGAGAAGAGCATGCAAGGAAGATCACCATCTAGATCATAGTCTAGAGGACCCAAGCAAAAGATGAGGTGCTATTATTATGCAAATCTAAGACACTTGAAAAAGGATTAATGGAATTTGAAGAATGATGAGAAGGATGAAAATTAGAATCCACCTTCAGTCGAGGCCAGCATAGCAAATTCAAAGGAAGTAACAACACATGAGGCTTTTTGCCTTAGTACTAGTGGATAAAGTGACAATGCCTAGGTGTTGGACTTAGGTGCATATTTTCACATGTCTCCACATAGAGATTGGTTCATGGGTTACCATCCATGAGTGGAGAGTCTATTTATATGTGTGATGATCATCCATTAGAGATTATGGGAAGAGGGGGTATAAGGATCAGGATGGATGATGGTAGAATCAAAATGTTGAAGGATGTGCGTCATGTTCCTATGTTGAAGAAGAATCTGATGTCTATCAAGAGGATGGATGAGTTAGGGTATTCTTGTACCTTTGGGAATGGTAAATGAAAAATTTACAAAAGATCCCTCGAGGTAAAAAAAGGAGAATCTGATGGATCCTTGTATCAATTGTGTGAAAATTCAATAATATTAGAGATTACTCAAGGTGATGTGATGTTAGCTAGAAGCAAGACTTGTAAGATGGTGAAGTTTAAATCACAAGTTGATGTCCAAGCTTTATTTAAAATCAAGCAAGTATAGTTTTTAGAAACAAAGAAGAAGGGGTGAATGATGTGGTATCCTAATGACCACATGTTGTTATCTGGAATGTTCTAAATGACAAAAAATCCATGCAAAGGAGGAGGTACAAAAGACACATGAAATTATACCTATTTGAAGTAGTGGAAATAGAAGATGAAGAAGACAAAGTGAGACCTAGTATTCCTAGAAGGAGAATGCCATATATTTGGACATGTGGTAGAGCATGATGCATTCTTGAGGCTCAAAAAATTGGTAAGTGCATTGATGAATTGAGTAGCATGATAACTTCCCCATAGTTGTGATTGGTACACTTGTACCATGTTTGGGTACAGTTGATAGCTAGAGACTATGAGAAGTCTGGTGTTAAATTTTATGTCATATTCTTTCTTAACTACTATAAAGAGTGATACATGCACTGATTGCTATTCAGATTTGGAATAGTTTGATTCTTACATGGTAATCTCTATAGAAGAGATAGAGTAGATATAGGGATATAAGGATGATGTAAAATTTTTATGGTTTACAAATTTAATATTCTACGAGCTGAAGCATACATGTGGATGGGAGTGCAATGATACCTTCATGGAAAGACAAAGTGTTTACCGAAAGTTGCTTTTATATGTGTTGATGACATGTTGGATACATGACCCAACATGATCATTGGTGTGATGGCTTAGTGATAAGGATACGATGAAGGTAGTATGAGAATAAAACCAAGGATGGATATACATAAGGATGGGAAAATAAGGAAGTACCCTACTTCTTGAAATTTGAGTTGTCTTCCTAGGAGCATCCTATAATAGAGGATAAGACATGCTATTATCATATGTATTGGATTCATTAATATTAGGAAATCCTTGTGATGACATGGTGAGAACTAGATCAAATACTTCTAAGCATTGGGAGTTGTGAGTGGTTCATGGTAGAATCTCGATAGGAGGATTGGTCTACGTATGTATGGAGAAGTGAAGGATCACTTTAAGTGTTGTAATATACTATGGAGGAGCAGATGTTGAAAAAGCTAATTAGGATAAAAAAGTTTTTTGTGGTGAAATACAACTTCTACTGGGTTTATGTCAGGGTAGTAGAGGGCATGGTTGGCAGCTAGATGGAAGAATGCATAGGTATGGAAAAGTATATGTATATTAACTTCAAATGGAAGAATGTTAGGATGTGAAGTCACTATTCACATGACACAATTCATGGTAGCTATTCATGTGATGAGGTGGAAGCTACTATTCATAGTAGTGAATTGGCAGTAACTATACTGATGAGGTGGTAATGTGACTTGGTGGTGACTAGGTGTATGAGATGGAATTTTAGGTGATGTGGCATGGCCCAGGGGTATATTTCATTATTAAAAATGTAGGAAAGATAGACATGATGAATTTATCCTTGGACACATGGGTTTAACTTTTGAGATAACATGTGGGGAGCATGTGGGGCACCATCTTTGACCTTTGACTTGTGGGTGCATGTGGGAGACAAAGAAAGATGATGTAATCATTCTCTTTAGGCATGTGATTGTGGGGATTCTATGTTTGAAGTCAAAAGTTGATTGGGGTATATTTTGACCCTTAGAGTTTACAAATGGGAAAGTGCGGCATGCCACTTGAGTGCACATAGAGGAGGTCCACATTTCATCATGAGATGCTATTTAAAAGGACCTTGTGATGATGCTCCTATTTTCCACTATTCCTAATTAGTGTTGCCACATGGAGTGGGGAAATTTTTTCCTCTCTCTCCTATTTTTTTCATCCTTAATTACTTTCTCTTTTATTCTATAAAATTTATTACTCCCTCTTTGTAATTAGAAGCTTGAGATCAAGTGTAAGGTTGGTAGAAAGTGTATGAAGCTTGTGAGTGTGTAGAAGCTTGTAATTAGTTTGTTGAGAAGCTTTGCATATATTGAATACTTATGTGAAATCATTGTAAGAGAGGAGTGTGTTGAAGAAGAAGCTTTGTGGAGAGGTTATTATTATGAAGATCAATAATAAGACTACAATTGCCATTTTCTTATGGTTTTTCCTGCACTTAGCAAGGTTTCCACACTATCTACTTATGAAATGTGTTTTTATTTATCATTATTATTTTAGCTTATTATTTATACATTTATTTCTTGCATAGTAGGATATTATTTCCTAAAAAAAAGTAATATCAAGATGGCTGATAATCCTTTAAATAATTAAATCAAAGTTGAACTCCAAATTCAAAGTGTTTTGGATCTCTTAAAGTATTTTGTCTTATGGCACCAATCAAATGTGGAATGTACAAAATATCCAATAATGTGTGCAACTGCTAGTTTTAATCCTCAAACACCTATCACACCTTCTTATCATGGGGATATAATCCAATCAAGTCCTATAATCCACCATCAAATGAAAACCGTAAACCCATCCATTTCACACCTCACAAATCTAAATAGTATTGTCTCTTGTAGAGGTGATGAAGACACATAGTCTAGATGTTTGGAGGGGTCTCAATCAAGAGTCAATGAAGGTCAAAAAGACATTAGCGAATCTAGAATAGATAAAATGGTCCTAGTATAACACATATATAGAATAGGTGTCAGATACAAATCACAAAAAACATCTACATCCTGCAACTTGCACCTATATCTAATAAATCAAGATGTCATTCAAAAAAATAAAAAAAAATCATTCATCCAATGATGAAAACTAGTCTTCTAGCACCTTGATAAAGTACCATGATGAAAATTAGTTTCCAGCATCATGGTAAAATAGTCTTTTATCTAAAATGCAACTTAACACTTTGGGATAAAACCCACTTCATCCCTACAATCATATCCCATGTTTCTTGATAACCCCATAAATGTCTTGATCTAAACATCTTTGTCTATCATGTCCATCTATCCTTTATCCCTATATGGTCTATCATTCCTTATCATCTTAAACTTTATAAGGAGTGGCAGATGTATTTATAAATGTTATGGAATCATCTTGGTATATCCTTCAATGGTCACTTGGACAACTAGATATCTGATTCCTTTATGATGTGGTCATTGGCGATCCTTAGTCCATTCTTCCTTGGTCCTCATCCTCTTTTTAGCATCACCCTCATCCTTTTGTCATCCCATTCATCATTCCATTTATCCTTATCCTAGTTTCTAGGCTTGGTATTACCTTTGATAGTAACCCCCATTTATATAGTGTACATACATATTCTAAAAAGACCTAAAAATTGAAATATTGTAGAAAACCCTAAAAATTATAAAATCCACAAAATCCCAAAAGATCTCAGTCATCTTGTCATATGTACTAAATATCCCAACCATCTTATCTTATGTCTTAGTCATGTTATCATTTTACCTTGTCTTATATCCTAGTTCTCTTAAACATTTTGTCATCTTGTCTTGTCCTACGTCCTAATATTCACACCCAAGTCCTTATCCATAACCTTATCCTAATCCAAGTCACTAGCATACTCCAAGTCCATACTTTATCCAAATTCTTAACCTTAATACAAATTCATATCATAATGAATGATACAGTCCTCATCACTTGATCGATCATCCCATCAACTCTCATCAGGATAACAGAGAAGAAACTAATCACAATACATCTCTATGTAGATACTTGGGTATGTTACTTATATGCTCTATATTGTTTAACTTATTTGTATGTATTTTATCATGTGTTTGTGTGTGTGTGTGTGTGTGTGTGTGTGTGTATGACTATCTTATGTTTCATTTATTTGTATATGTTTATTTTTAGTCTTGCATCATGTATCTTTTTATCTACTGGGTAATGAATGAAGATGCTATGATGACACCCAAAAGCTCAATATATGATTTTAGGTTCCCTCAATGATACAAAGTTAGATATTTTCCCCTTTTATAATGATGCACTTTGGCACAATGTCCTCTTAGTCATACTTATATTCATGGAGTATATTTCCTAGTGTTATATTTACATCAAATTGCTTAGACTATGATGAGCCTTATTACAATAATGATGGATTAATAATAGACATAATCATCACTTCTACTATCCCTTATCACCTGCCATAATGTCTAAATCCAATCATTAATTTTAGTCATGTTGCCTTCAATCCAATCATCCAAGTCTACTCATCTAGTATCCAATCATTCCTCCAAGTACTTTATCATCAACATCTAAACTCAACTCTCAATCCAATCATCATCACACCTAACATCTATCTAACAACTAACATGTCTAATAGTCCTCATCATCTTAATATTCTAATCCATCATCGTTATATTCTAATTTAGTCTGAACTACATTATTCTGAGGTCTTTTCAAACTATGTAGGTAGTGCTTAGTCACATGGTGTGCTTGAGGTCAGAGTGATCACTCTCACTTCTTTTTCCATCATTCATCATTACATCTATCTTGTCCTTAATCATCCTTAAGTTTTACATCAGTCAAATCCTTGAGATATAATATCAATCATTAATCAATCGATCTATTGATCAATCACCATCCCCACAATCATCTCCCTAATCTTTTTGTCAATCACCCACACATGTTGATTGGTCTCAAAAAATCACAACATCCATATTTTCATCCATCAGTCATCCATTATCATTGATTGATTAAGTCACCATTCAAAATTTTATAGTTTCCTCCCTCTATTGGGGCATGACTAGGACCATAACTTTATCATCTCGCATTCCATTGCATGTGTCCTTACAAGGGGAATCATCACTATTAATCACATTATGGATCATTGATTTGATGTATTGTAATCCAATTATTCTCCTTCATCTTTTGGTCACTTGATCATATCATTTATTCTCTCTCATCTCCTTTATCATATCACTCAACTTCAATTTTAAGTTACACTCATTATTAATATTATCAAATCATTGTCTTATTTTAGCTCAAAGCTCTCCTTTGCATGCATCCTTGCTTGGGATATATCAAAAGCTCATGGATTTTATCATCCTAGTCCAAAAATATCCTTGACATGTGTCCTTAATTTAGATATGTTGAAATTTGTGACCTTTTATCATCATCTTGTTACACTTGATTCCCTCTTGGGATGTGTCAACAACCGTGACACTATCATTTCCGCTCGCTATACATAGGTCTTTGCTAAGGGCATCATAAATTTATATCTCACTACTCATGTCAATTTCATTTTTTTCATCATCAATCCCAAATCTAACATCCCAACACCTTATCTCTTCACACATCCCACCCTTTGTTTCCTCTTTTAAGTGGCCATCTGCTTCCTTTATCTTTACATATCCTATCGAGGGGGCATCGTATCCTAACATCATCTACTAAAATTCATCCATGAGTTTATTTCTTATTTAAAACACCATTACTCCTAATTTATCCACTTATAATTCCCTTTAAAAGAGGTATAAAAGTATGCATGTTAATTTAGTTTCCTATTTTGGCTTGCTAACTGTGTCACTAATTCTACCTAATGATTCACTAATTAATCCATTTCATCATTATTTTATCTAACATTACCTATTCTACCCTAGTCAATAATATAGTCTACTTTATTTATATTTCTTATCCTACACCAACCTTATATCATCCCAAAAATAAATTAATTCTTTTAATCATGTATCATTTGATAATTAACCCCCACTTATCCATTATATGGGGATTTAAAATTCACTTCCACCTACCCTAGTTTATGAGGAGCCTCTCCTAGATTCTCTAGAACCCTCTAATCACATGAATAATCATCCAATAATCATGATTAAACATCCAAAAATATTGTATTTTACCTCTAGAACATTCCCTCCTTTAGAATCATCTAAAGAATGTTTAATTCTTTAAATAATTCTCTACCATTGATCTTCCTACACCCAAATTTGAATTCTAGCCATTGATCTTACTTCCTCCCTCTCTATAAATAACTAGCTCATCCTCCATTGAATCTAAGAAAGGAATATGAGGAAAATTCATGTCCTATCTATGATAATATATATCATGCCAAATAAAACTTTTATCAAGCCATAAAGCCTATAAGTTGAACAAAAATCTAAGTTTATTATAACAATCCAACACACAATCCAATGATCCTTGGAGAATCCATTTGAATATCTTAGAGGGAAGATTAAGATAAATAAGGTGATGGTAAGAATCCTTAACTAAGTTTTTATTGCTTCTATATTCTCTCTCACTGATATTTTTGTAGATTTTAGGTTAAGTTACTATATATAGTATATTGAATCTATTGCTCAAATTTTACAAGCATACATAAAATAATAAATTGACGTTCTTATTTTACATTGTTCAAGTATCCAAAACCCACTGAAACACATGTTTGAAGGATTCAAGCTAGTAAAGGTCCCTTTAATAGAATGGTCACAAAGAGCCACTAAGTAAAGATCAGTGTGCCTAGATCACGTAGATATAAACCTTGGGGAGATTCCCCAAAATATCCTTTCAAGAGAGGTGAGTCGTGAGATAATCCTATAACATTGGCACATGTTAAAATTTATGTCAACAAGTTCAACTGATTTCCTATTCGTAAATTACAAAAGACCTACCAAAAATAAGGGGATGATATAAAAGGAAGCATAATTAGTTTTCACAAGAATTTGTTCTGATAGTAATTGAGTTTTTGGTATATAGGTATGTACGATAATTGAATTAGGCTTTTATTGGATTGAATGAGTTTTCTATATGTTTGGGATTTACTCTGATATACTCATGCATATTTTAAAAAGACGTTCCTTTTTCAAAGATCAGCTACCTATTACATGCTAAAACTTGAATGGGAGATAATAAACATAGAAATGGATGCACACCGATAAGGACATATTAATTAAAATATGTTTTGTTATAAATACACAAATTCAATGGTGGTTCCCAACCATTATGGAAGAAGGATGATTCAACTAATCTCTATTAGGGATATAGATGTTTAGATGATAGTAGAGAAATGCTTAGATTAAAATCCAAGGTATCTCTATCAGGGTTATGGATCCCTGGCTGGTAGCAGAGCAATGTCCATGATTCCCTTACTATTTGGTTAAAAAATCTAAAATCAAAATGAAACCTATAGTGTTTTTCAAGATTTTGTCAAAACTCTGATAACAAGGGGAAATAAATTTCATAATCACACACACAGATCTATTGAATGAAAAGGGTTAGTATGTTGCATGAGGAACAAGTCTTTTTTCTTGGGACTGATTTATTTTTTATTTTCTTATTAGAGCTGAAGTTTTATTATGATGCATCACTAAAATTCTAGGTTTTCAAATACCAAGGAGTATTTTTCCCATTAATTCACCATTTTTTATGTCATAACACACACCCCATTTAAATTTTAAAAATGGGAATCCACTATGATTGAATATCCTTATTTGATATCTTTTGAGCCTTACAAGTATACATAATTGATTTTAAAAGGTATCTTGAAGTTATTTCCAAAGTTTATTCTATGTTTCAAAATTATAAGAATAAGAATTAAAGTTGTGAATAATATGTATTACATAATTTATCTTTTGCCTTTGATTTTTTCCTTTAATAAAAAGCTTATTGTAATATACCTAGATATGGGTATATATCATATATTGGGGGTAGACTAGTAGTATAATGAATAGTAATGACTAATAAGGAATAGTAATAATAATCTCACGTGTATAGAATGGAAGATTGAGATAGATTAGAATAGTATAAATATGGAGGCATAGGCCATTAAAATGTATCCAAGTAAATATAAATTCAATTAGATTTTAATACTCTGATAATAAGGTAGTCCCCTCGAAGTTGCAATTGATTGTAGAGTTATTCCTTCTCGTCAAAAAGGAATATTATATTTATATGTCAATATAGTTAATATTTCATTTATATGAGTGTAGAGGTTTTAACATCTGGTATTAGATCTCTTTTCAAAGCCATTTTTTTTATTTTAGTAGAATTTGATTAGGTATTGTGACAAGTTTGTAGTTTTATTCATTGTATGTTCTCACCTTGCCTTAATGACATCCTAGTGATCAAAAAGTGAATAAAAAATTATGTTTATTTATTTTGAGGAGAGATTTAGTTTCATTTTATGGTTTGGGTTTGTGTGCGAGAGTAATCTAAAATTGATTTGGAGAGAAATTTTTGTAGGGAGTTAGTTATGGGAGTAGAATTTGTTAGAAATATATAGGCATTATGACAAGTGTTTTCATTGTAGGCACATTTTGAAGTTTCATGGAATAAGTCTAAGAAGTGTAGATTTTCATTTTTTGCTCTCATAGAATCTGATTGTTTTTCTTCAAATTGATCATAAATAGTAGCTAATTGAGCCAAAAAATTTATGGGTTTGGTACACCTTTATTCTATATTATCATAACATTTTCATGTTTTAAATTTTATTAAGTATTATATAAGTTATTGTAGTTTTACTGATTGCTATTTGTAAAAAAATAAAAGAAAAATAATTTTTGTGGAAGTCTTTGTGTAAGGATGTATTTTTAGTTGAAGTCGACATCCAATCAATTGTAATCATGTAACTTCTAATTTTTAGTCATGCTTTGACTCAGCTTAATCAAACTAATATAGTGCAAGAGTACCCCACATACTTTTCCAAACTTGGCACTTAATCTTTTAGATTGTCTGGGGACTTCCTCATAACTTGATTCATTAATGGACTCCATGAGGAAATTAAAGAAGAGGTTAGAATGTGGTAACCTTAAAAATTGATGGAAAATATTGGTTTAGTTAAACTTGTAGAAAATCACATCACTTGGACATGTTGCCGACCCCATTTGGCTATAGCCTAGTAGGCATCTATAGAGCCTATGCAAGCAACAAAGGTGACCAAGCAAAGTACAAATGAGCCCAATTAGACAATAGATGAGAATAACCAAGTACCAAAAACATCCCATCAGGTTATTAATGAAATTGAGCAAGTACCAACAACCCCTGAGCTATCACTAGTAGCACCTAAACAAGTGCCTATAACACCTGAGTTATCACCAGAAGATCCCAAGAAGATACTTGATGAGCCCAAGTTAACACCATAGGTAGATTATTTTATGTTCCCTTGTTATAAATTTTAGAAACTAATCTTTGAGTTTCAACATTCAGTGCTTGACTTAGATAAAGAAACATAGATTAATTAATTTAAAACATCCACATTTATACCATCTACTTAATCATGTATCTACTAATAAGAGAAATGCTAATCATAACATCATGATCATATCATAAACAACATTATAAAATCATGAACATAAAATAAATCGTCCACAATCATAAGCAACATCCATAAAACCATAATCACATCAATAATCTCATAATCATATATCATAATAATGACCATGTCTCTCACACAAATGTGTACATCTTGTTGCATCAGCTCAAAATCTGGTATCAAAATCATATAATACATCAAAATAGGGAGTCTCACAAGAGTCTAAGGTCCTAGGGCACTAATAATTCCTAGAGCCTATCCATCTCTAAGATGTATCTGTGCACCTACATATGTTGCACACTGACTTGATGTATCACTGTTAGCTCCCCCAGTAACCACTACTCTATACTCAACGTATTGGGGCTCATCTAAAGCTATCTAAAGACCAGTGCCTCATAGTAACTGAGATCCTCGACTGTGGCCACATACCTCACCATAGAGATGGTCCTCGATAGTCTTATAGGTTTTGGTGCTTGCCCTCCTACCTATCTTAGGGCATCCTTCTCCTATGTAACCAAGGATAGTTTCACTCATGTTATATCCCTCTCCTGTATAATGATAGTGACCGAACCCTATGTTGTATCTCTCTCAATTCACCATTGCTAGAGATGCCTATGTTGTGACTAATGCCACCCTCACTTGATTTCTCTCAATGAGGAGTGCCTGCCTGTCAAGGGAATCCACATTTGTTTGGTCCCCAACCCCTTCACCATGTCTATATTAGGAGCCTACAATCAATTTCTAACTACTGATGGGAGATATTACCATCCTACTAGAGGACATTCACTAGCTTTTGTGGCTATCGATACAAGGTGAGCTGATAAAGCATATCAATAATGAGGAATGAGATCCACATATAGATCAGTTGTTTGGTGTAGACTTTGTTCATGAAAGGTGGCATGCATAAGGATTCCATTATGCACCTATGTATCACATGGATATGGGAGGGAGATGGCTTGTCGTGATGATGATGATATCCATGACTTGTTACACACTTCCATATTTGAGTAGTGGTATATTTTCCTTTTTATTGCTAGGTGTTTTAGTAGATATGTTGATAGACCAGATTGTGTTTACATGGACCCCAATTTTACTAGTTTAGATCTATCAGGAGCTTTGGGTATAAATGTTACACAAGTGATATGGAATTAGCATCAGTTTTTACTACACTATTGGGCATATGAGCACATCAAGGTGCTTTGACCAGGTGGATTTCCATGGTATACATGGGACTAGGTGGACTTCAGAGTGGGATCCATGAGGTGGAGAGGTGATTATGCACTTACAACACTAGGGGGAGTGGCACAATATTTGAAATAGTCTAGGGATAGGTTAGAGGCATTGGTTGATTGGGAGGTTATTTAGAGGTCTTACACCATATTCCCAACTTAGGTTAGCTATGCTAGGAAAACCTTATCATAGTCACAAATTTGAGACCAATAATCATGATTTACAAACCTGCACATAGAAAAATAAAAAACTTAAAATCTCAAAATTTATATCAAAGTGATGTTTCTTGGAGTGAATTCATGAATATATAGTCATAAATTCAAAAATATGAACATATTAAATAGATAGAAGACACAAAATCATGTAAATTTAAACAAAACTATGTTTCTTGTGAATGAAGTTATGGATCTACAATCACAACTTTATTAACCTACGTAGAGGAAATAGAAAAAATACAAAATCATGTGAATTTAAACAAAGTCTCATTTCTCATGAACAAAGTCATAGATCTACAATTTCAACTTTGAAAACCTACATAAATAAAATATACAGAAGGTTCAAAATTGTAGAAGTTTGAAACTAAGCCATCGATTGAAAATCAAATTCACAAATAGTAAAATGTGATATTGCATAAAATAGTCAAAAGATCAGGTAACTATATGGAAGCTATGGGTTAAGTATAATATCCTATAACAATGTCACAATCATTAAACGTGAACTTGCATTTCTATAAAGCAAAATTATGATTACATAATGCAAATTTGCATCAAAACTGGGCATGGATTTTGAATGGTTTTGAGATAAATTTTGATTGATTTTAGCTTGAAATAGATCATGATTATTTTACATAAATACTTGGAAGATTTAAAATTATTATTTTTGGGTTGCCTCTATAGACACCTAAAATTGGTCACAACTGGCTTACAATAGAACTTCAGACTGATTTCTACCAACCATTATAAGTTAAATCTAAAAATCACTAAACATCTCAAATTTTATTACACATTATTTATCAAAGCTCAGAATCATGTTGAGACATCCCTAATTTGCGTATCCTATCATATTCAATAATAACCTCTCACAGATTCATCGTTAATCATCTTGTGACATTACAACTGTCAATTTGGCCTACAGACCTATTAATTGAGGCACTTGAATACTTAAATCAAATATTAGAAATGCTAAAAGGATAATTAAAATTAATTAACAAGCTAAAAATTATTAAATTCCCATTTGAATTATCCTTTTGAAATTAATGAATAGCTAAAAATAGAAATTTAAAAATTCAAAATATCCTAGCCCATCATCATTGCCTTTATGAGTTGCCAAGCTCTTTGAAAATATCCTAAAATATATATTTTGGAGATCCATACCTAGTAATTGAACATCATAATTATTTAACAACTATTAACTCTATTGGGGCTATATTTGAACCCATTCCAAGCCTTAACTCAACCCTAACTCACCTTGGGTGAGGGTTAAATCCTTAGTCTATAAATACAATGCCATGCCTCTTAATGTTTAAAATATCATAAGATAAAGTTATAATGCTAATTTGGAAAGAGATAAGCTTTTAAATAATGTCATAATGCCAAAATATTGATCCAAAGAAATCACAAGACACATCAAATCCGATGGTGTCAAGGAGAGAAGGAGCCAACAAACTTCATTTGCAAAAGACTTCTTGATGCACAAGCTGAGCAAGCCATTCAACAAAGTATTTGGAGCTCCAAAGGAAGGTAAAAGATTTGTGTCTTTTATATTTTAGTTGTGATTTAATTTGGTCTTTTGTTACTAAGATCTTCCTAAGTTCTTGGCTAGGAGTGTAAGTGTTAGTGTGTTTTAATTTGAGTTTGTATTACTTAAACTAACTATACTAACCTCACTTCTTGGATTCTTATGATCAAAAATGGCATGTTGGGTGGGACTTTGCACCCCAAAAAGTTGCTCCTAAGGCATTTAAGAACATTCTACTAATGATTTTCATGTAAAAATTAATTATTGATAATCAAAATAAGTGAAAATTAGAGGCTAAGGAATATTTTTTTGGAATTTGTGAAGTTACCCTATGTAATCACAATTTTGCTCTTTGGAATTATAATATTGTGGTAATATCGCAACTCACATAGTTGCATTTTTACCTCTATTTTACAATTTTTGCATCTAATTCTCAAAGTTTTATCTAATTATTTTATGCTTACAAAGGATTTTTGTGATATTGTAATATCATGACTCTAATAGTTACGATATGATAATATCATGACCTCAGAAGTTATGATATCACCAAACAATCAACGATATTGCATCTTGATCGCTAATGGTTAGGCTAACCATTTCAAGTCAAGTTGCAATATCATGACTCTTAGAGTAGAGATATTACCCTATTACTAGCGATTTTACCACTAGAGTAGCGATATTGCATTTTTATACTCTATTTTCTTGTAAGTTACGGTATTGTGTTGATAGTTCTGTTTTTGTAAAGTTGCAATTTTGTTCTATGTTCTATAGTTTTGCATTGTGTAACTCTGAGAGCAAGATTTAGGAAGTAATTTGTGTTGGAAATATTGTCATTGATGTCAAAGGTCTAGCATTATTGGTGATAAAGGCCCCATTGGATTTAATGATATTTGTAATAGATATATCTTGGCTAATGTGAGTTAATATTTATTTAATATTAATGAATATATTTTTGGTTGCATATGAGACAAAAGAAGGGCCCATGGAGAAGTCAAAGAGCCATGGGGTAAAGACAAAATAAGGATGGGACGCATTTTCCCATGAAAAGTCATCTTGGGGAATTCCAAGAGTCACCAAGTGAAGACAAAAGAGGAAGGGGGCAATTTCTCATGAAGGGACACTTTGAGGAATACAAAAAGTCGCCAAAGTAAAGACAAAAGAGGAAAATATGTTTTTGCTCATGAAGGGTCACCACATGACTTTTCAAAGGCAAGGATATGAAGGGTCATACAAATTTGGAACCATTTTCCATGAGGATTGAAGGGTCACAAAGGGGGAAGGCCAAAGGTCATTTGGAAAGCTATAAATAAAGGCTTGAGAAGCCATTTGTAATATGTGTGAAAGAGGTTGATTTGGTATTGTAATATCTAGTTTAGAAGAGCAATTGTGAGAGATGAATATGATTTGTATTTGTTATATCTAGCTTAGAAGAGCAAAGGTGAGAGAGAGGAAAGAGATGTTGTAATGAACTATAATTTATTGAGATAACAACATTGAGAGATAGTTGTGTGGTATACACAAAAGGGGTTGGTGCTCACAAATAGTTTCTAGGTTGGTGCTCGACAAAGGGGTTGGTGATCCTGTGGGTTGGTGCTCATGAATTGTTGTTGAGTTGGTGCTTGGCAAAGAAGTTGGTGCTCCTATGGGTTGGTGCTATTGTGGGTTGGTGCTCATGAATAGTTGCTAGGTTGGTGCTCAGCAAAGGGGTTGGTGCTCCTACAAGTTGGTGCTTGAAAATATTGTTTGGGTTGGTGCTCATTCATATACTTATTATCTATGGTTTTTCCCACATTGGGTTTCCACGTTATATTTGGTGTCTCTCTATCTTGTGTGGTGTTTATTGTTTGAGTTTTATTGCATATCTTGAATGTTTGATTAAGTGGAATTTGGTTAAGTAAAAGTTTTATAAGATATATGATATACTAATTCACCCCCCCTCTCAGTATATCCCGTGCTTAACAATTGGTATCAGAATAGGTTCCTTTTTGAAAAGTTTTACAGCTTGAAGGTAGATCGAGAAAGCACGATGGCTGGGTCACAAGAAGGATTTTTCACAAATAAAGCACCTTTGTTTGATGGGATGAATTATGATTTTTGGATCATAATAATGAAGACTTATTTGATGGCCCTTGGATTTGACATATGGAAAGCAGTGTGGAGGAATATGAAGAGCCACATACATCTGCAATTACTTCAGCAAAAAAGAAGGCAAGTGAATGTAATGCTAAAGCTTTAAATGCTATTTTATGTAGTTTGTGTGAATCTAAATTTGTTAAATTTATGCAATGTAAATCTGCTCATGAAACTTGGGTAAAACTTGAGAATATTTACAAAGGTGATGGAAAGGTTTAGCAAGCTAGGCTTCAGAGTTTTAGAAGACAGTTTGAAAGTTTGAATATGGAAGAAGAAGAAGATATAGCAAGTTATCTTTTGTAAGTTGATCAAATCGTAAATTAGATTTAAGGTCTTAGAGAAATGTTGGATGAGTTAATAGTGGTGCAAAAGGTTTTGAGATCTCTATCAATGAGATATGATGCAAAGGTTTTGGCAATCGAGGAGATGGAGAATTTAGCCAAGTTAAAGATGGATGAGCTTCATGGTATTCTCATGGCATAGGAGATGCAGATAGAACAAGATAAACCTTCAAAGAGAAAAGCGGCTTTCAAGACATCAAAGAAAGAGAAAGCTAAGATTCAAGAATCAAGTGATAGTTTTAGTGATGATGAAGATGACAATGGAACACTTTTTATTCGCAAGCCGAAAAGGGGAACAGGTAAATATCAAGGAAAATTACCTTTTAAATGTTTTAATTATGGAAAGATTGGATATTTTTTAGCTAAATGCCCAAATAAGGGTAATGATGAAGAAGAAGAAAAGCCTACATATAAGAAGAATTTCAAAGGCAAATATAAGAAGGGATTCGAGAAGAAGAGCTTGTATTCTAAGGATACTAGCTCAGTCGAAGATAGTGGAGTCAGTGATTCAGAAGAAGAAAAGATTCTATTCATGGCCATACATGAAGGTGATCAAGAAGAAGAAGAGGAGCAAGCTAAAGTGAATATGGAAGGAGAACTCATTTGTGCCCTCGAAGAGTTAAAAGCTGTTGAGAAGAAGAATCGAAGATTAAAGTGCCAGATTGAGAAAAATGAACAAGAGTCAAATAAAATAATTGAATATCTACAAGCACACTTTGAAGAAGCCAAGAAGAATGAAGAAGATCTCACATCACAGTTGGAAATAGCAAGAAAAAAATGTGAAAGTTATGTTATTGAAATTGCCTCTTTAAAAGAAGATATTAAGAAAGCAGTCAATGATAAAGTAGTTAGTGACTCAAAATTTGAGGATGGCACTAACATATTGAATAAGATATTGGAAAGTCAAAAAGTAAATTCAGATAAGATAGGGATCAGATTTGAAAAGAAGAGCTATGTTGAAGCTCTTACAAAAGAGGAAACAAGGGAAGAAGTGAAGAATACAGAGGACATTTAAAATATAGAAGGATGGAGAGAATAAAATTACAAAAGACAATCAGGTCAGAGATATACAGACATATCTTATTTTTATGGCTATTATTTTTATTGTAATGGATATGGTCACAAGAAATTAGAATGTAGAAAAGGAGCTAACAATTTCAAAAATAAGGAAAAGGAAAGTCAAGTAGAGTCAAGCAGAAGCCACAACACTTTTGCTCCTCTATCAAGCTTTGATAAAGAGACCATATTATGCTACAAGTGCAACAACTTCAGACACATAGCTCAGTATTGTAGAAGTGTGTTCGAGTCAGTCAAGAAGGATCAGAGTTTCAAAGATCTATTCATCAAGAATAAGGTTCAGACATGTTCATGGCAGAAGAAACAACTTGAAAATTTTACGATGGTTCAGAAAGCTCTACATGTAAGAAATAAAGATCAGCCATGGTTAATTGATAGTAGATGTTCGAGGCATATGACAAGAGATAAAAGTAAGTTCATAACTCTAAAGAAGATCAATGGTGGCATAATGAGATTCGGAGATAAAACCACTGCCAGGATAGCCGAAAAAGGTACTTTGAGTTTGGATTATAGTAGAACTAAGACTAAGAATGTTTTATATGTAAAAGGTCTTAAGCATAATCTATTGAGTGTTAGTCAAATATGTGATCAAGGATACACATTAAAGTTTCATAAATAAGGTGGTGAGATTAAAAGAAAAGATTCAAATGAGTTGATTACAGATGCTCAAAGGATAGGGAACAATATGTATGTATTATCAAATATCTTCTCAAAGGCATGATCAAAGGATACATTCAAATATTTGCAAGAGGAGTTGGGAGTAATTTCGATTACTTCCTGCCATTGATGTTCAACATCAGTTGAGGGGGAGCTAAGTGTTAGCTCTAGCTAGGCCCTTTGCCATTGATGTCAAAGGGGGAGAATAATAAGTATAGGTACAGGTGCAGAAATAGGGAAAGGGAATAGGTACAAGTTGCTACAGTAAGGGAGAGTTACTATATGTTTTCAGATGATAGGATATGCAGGTGACAGGATATGGCAATTTCAGAATTGAGGTTGCCATCAATGACAAAGGGAGAGATTGTTGGAAATATTGTCATTGATGTCAAAGGTCTAGCATTATTGGTGATAAAGGCCCCATTGCATTTAATGATATTTGTAATAGATATATCTTGGCTAATTTGAGTTAATATTTATTTAATATAAATGAATATATTTTTAGTTGCATATGAGACAAAAGAAGGGCCCATGGAGAAGTCAAAGAGCCATGGGGTAAAGAAAAAAGAAGGATGGGATGCATTTTACCATGAAGAGTCATCTTGGGGAATTCCAAGAGTCACCAAGTGAAGACAAAAGAGGAAGGGTTCAATTTCTCATGAAGGGACACTTTGAGGAATACAAAAAGTCACCAAAGTAAAGACAAAAGAGGGAAGGACATTTGTTCTCATGAAGGGTCACCACATGACTTTTCAAAGGCAAGGATATGAAGGGTCATACAAGTTTGGCACCATTTTCTATGAGGATTGAAGGGTCATAAAGGGAGAAGGCCAAAGGTCATTTGGAAAGCTATAAATAAAGGCTTGAGAAACCATTTGTAATATGTGTGAAAGAGGTTGATTTGATATTGTAATATCTAGCTTAGAAGAGCAATTGTGAGAGATGAATATGATTTGTAAGGTGAGAGAGAGGAAAGAGATGTTGTAATGAACTATCATTTGTTGAGATAACAACATTGAGAAATAGTTGTGTGGTATACACAAAAGGGGTTGGTGCTCACGAATAGTTGCTGGGTTGGTGCTCCTGTGGGTTGGTGCTCACGAATTGTTGCTAGGTTGGTGCTCAAGGGGTTGGTGCTCCTATGGGTTGGTGCTCCTTCAAGTTGGTGCTTGCGAATATTGTTTGGGTTGATTCTCATTCATATACTTGAGATTGTTCTCTATGGTTTTTCCCACATTGGGTTTCCACGTTATATTTGGTGTCTCTTTCTATCTTGTGTGGTGTTTATTGTTTGAGTTTTATTACATATCCTGAATGTTTGATTAAGTGGAATTTGGGTAAGAGAAAGTTTTATAAGATATATGATATACTGATTCACCCCCCCCTCTCATTATATCATGTGCTTAACAATTTGTTCATTCATGAAGCGATTCTAATCACAAGGACTCTCTAACATGTTTTTCAGGACCCAAGGCTATAAATAGACATTTAAAACACTTTTCACTTGCAAATTTAACATTTAAAATTAGTGTTTTAATAATCTTTTTATTTTAATCATTTTCATTTTGTTTCAAGCTTTCAATAACAATTGCCAAGGGGATTAAAGTTCACAACATCTCTTTTTGGTGATTAAAATGAACTCTCACACTAAATACATTCTAAGAGTTTCAATTTCATTATTTATTTTTTGAAGTTGTTTGTTTTATAAAAATGATTGATGTGTGTATGCTCTCCCCCTGTCCCCTTTAGGGAACTCAGGTGACCAAAAGTCCTCATTCATTACCTCGATCACTTTAGTCTAAAAGCATGAAAATAATGTTGTTAAGGCTCTCCTCAAATTTGTATGGTTTGGGTGATCTGAATGTGACTCTAAAGTCTTTTCACTTGTCTTTTATTTTTATGAATTTAGGATTATGAATGGGAGTTCATCATCTCTTACAGGTTATTTAGGGAAGTGTTGACCTAGTAATTCATCTCCTAACATCGTTTCAAACCCACTCCATGCTGGGGTAAATAAATTGAGGTCAACTTACTATAATGCTTGTTTGAGTGGTTAAAAAAGCTCTGTTAATAAGATACTACCTCAGATCGTAGGGGCAACTCAAATATTACACTACACTGAGCAAGTGATGGATATATTGGTTGTGAAAAAGACAAGACCTTTTCACAACAAGCCAATTGATGCAGATTCAAATGACGTGAGTATATCTTATGCTATTCACAAATGATACCATCTAGAAACACACAAAAATTTATAGATTAAAACAACCCCACTTGCTACAGATACAATGTTTATGTAGGGTAGTAACTTGAAATTACATGTTGTAGTACAAACTCTTAGGAGAAGAGGGAGCCTAAAAATCCTAATTTTCATGCACTTTTATTTTTTGTATTAAAACTTAAAATCCTTCCAAGAGTGATTATATTGATAGAATTTGACGATATTATGCAACTTTGTTAGTTTTAATATATAGGATGTTACACTTAGGTCTTTGTGTCATTTTATCCTTTTATTGCATAGTTTTGAGTCCAACTATCTATTTTGATTGTTATACCATGTCGAAATGAGTCTTGTCTTATACATCACTCTATTTTTCAAGGAGATGTTATGCTTTATATTTGACACCATACCTTTGCCTTAGTCTTTTAATAAATCTTTATGTGTATGTGTCACTTGATTAAAAAGGGTAACATTACACTGCCCAATTCATTTCACAATATTGTGTCTTTGAGTCTTAAAACAAATAATTAATTACATATTTAGAGAATGATATTGTTGGTATATTACTCAAATCATTTCATAGACTTATTTGCCTTATGGCCAAAATTCCTTTTTTGAAACCAAGCCACGTGTGTGCCTCTTGGATATTTACTTAGTGTTGTTATGCCATTCAATTTTGTCTAGCTTATTGTTTGTTCAAAGAAGCTTAGTTTCCTAAGTTGAATTTTTTATTAAACTTGACAAGTTCAAATTCAAATATTGATTGATTTATTCCTACACCTTGTGTAATTTTTGGGGGACAACAATTGGCTCCAGTTGGGGAACTTCTATCAATTGTAAAAAGAATTGAAGGGAGTAGAATCTAAAATCTCCAGTGTCTTCATGTGTACCATTGGGATACGGAGTTATGCTACCCAGAAATGAAAGGCATCAAAAATAGAAATAAACAAAGTAAAATAGAATTAAAAACTATACAAATATACATATATATAGATGCAGTAATCTAATACTTCAAGAGTTAAAGTGTTTCAGATGTTTCTACTTGAGAGGTAGTGAAAATAGTGTGCCATCTTGGTAAACTAGCAAGAAACCATTTTGCCCCCAAAAATGGTGATGGACGAATGGAGCTCTCCACTAGGAAACCAATTTTTTGCGTCTTCCTCTTGGCCTTTTCTTCTTCTTGCTCCATGGCAAGACATGGTTTTCAAACTGAAAACCATAACTCTTTGCTCTCCCTCAGAGAGTTCCTTTTGCTTTGGAATACAACAGTATGGTCCACCACCATAGCTTGTTGTTTTGCTAGTTCAGTCAAGCACATGCTTTGATTGTCAGCACCAGACCCCTGACAAACCATCAACTCAAAATCTCCTTTGATGTGAAGGAGTTTGACCTCTTCACCTTGAGCAGTCTTCAATCCAAGCAACAGAGATCCATATTCAAATGTAGAAGAATTGTTGCCATTAGATTCCAAGATCCAAGAATCATCAAAAGCTGATCTTCTATCAGATTTCTCTTCATTAGAGATGGAAAATTATTCTTGATTTGTGCTGTGCCCTACTAATTCTTCTGATGCCTTGTTTGGATCAAATCCTGGATTGTCAGCTACGAGACTTTCATCAGCTGAGACACGAGCATCCTTTGTGATCAAGAAGTAATTATCGCTGCCTGAAGGTTCAAATAGAATTTGAGCTGCAGGGGCCGATGTTTGGGTGACCACAATTTTTGCTTCAGACAGGTCCGCACCTAGTTCTCCATCAATGTCCAATTGCTTAGGATTGGCTTGCAGGGATTCAAACTCAGTCATATGAATTTTGGATTTCTTGACATGATCAATCATGGCAAATGACTGAGATGGACTTGGAAGAGAGGATGGGAGTTCATCTTTTTGGTTTTTGGGATGAGGAGGACTGATCTATGAATTTGAAGTAGAAGGTGTAGAGATGTTTGATGTACTTACTTCTTTGGCAATCACCAGGTCCTTTGATTGGAAAGGAAGAGGGGTTCTCTGCTCAGTAATTGAAATTACTAGTTGGAGTCATTCCTCTATCTTCTCTTTGTTAGCCTGCTGGGCTGATTGGTTCTTAGACCTGGTGAATACTGCGTATGATCCTTCGACTGCTTCACCTTCACTTCTGGGTTCATCTTAGAAATTTAGGAAACCAATGTGGGAGTTGCTAGCTAATTATTTTAGATCCTCCCTAAAGATATCAACACCATTTTCTTGCTCAAACTCAGATTGGAAATAAGAAACATGTTCTATTTCTAGATATCCAACTACTGATTTGGTTGGAGGTGTTTCAATGGAAAGGTTCCTCTATGGGGGAGGAAGATGATTTGGTTGCCCTTGACTTTTGGTAGCATTGCCTTGATATGGCTGATTAGGAAATGTCTTCCTTGGTATATCTTTATATAGAGGAGTAGAAGACATACCTTGTACCATTTGCCTTTTCAAGGCTAGCAATTCATTTGCCAGCTTTTGTACCATTGGGTCAGTGGTGACTGTGTGTGAGTATTCAGAAGATGATGAGGGTCTATTTATGTTTGGATCTCTTCTTATCTTCCCTGCTAAGATGAGATCAACTTCTACCTCAGTGGCTAAAATTTGAGCCACAACAAGATCTATATGACTAGCTCGTCTCAGCAAAAAACTCACTTCAGGTAGTTGTGAATTGATGAAGAAGCATTTGAGGATCTGAGGTGTCAGCTGGGAAACCATGGGAATCTTGTGCCTCAGCTTGTTGAACTTGGCAATAAAATCCCTCATAGGCTCATGAGGCTCTTTTTTCATTTGAGTGAGCTGGGCTAGCAAGGCATGTGCATCTTCTACGGGCTTGAACCTTACTTCAAACTTGGCTTTGAGTGTATCCCAGTCAGTCACTGATCTAGCTTGCAGATGGTAGAACTAGTCTGCAGCAGCACCTTATAGTGTCTCCACAAAAAGCCTGACTACCACATATTTAAATTCTACCCCTATAACACCACAGGCTATGCTGAAGGCTGCAATGTGTTCATCAAGGTGAACTATTCCATCACCAAAAAATTTGGGGAAATTCTTTTTTGAACTACGTGGGAGTTCATGTAGAGGTGGAGTCAAGTTGAGTGGGCCAAAAGAGTTATTCTAGGGGCCTCGAATTGCCATGATTTAATTAAGAAAAATAGAGATAACCAATTTGGATGGAGTGGACAGATTATAGAACAAAAATGGAAAAGGACTGGCTCAGCTTCAGCTTGAAGCTTCAAATTGTGCACTCTTTCCCAGTAGCTCTAGTTTTACAAACCAAATAAAATAACAGAGGTGGAGGAAGATGGTAAGGCTATAATGAATAATGGGTAAGACATGAAATGGAGTTGCCAGAGTCTATAATGGATAAGGGTTATAATGATAATGGGTTATATCCCCAGCGGAGTCACCAAAAATTATTGGTTGAATATTTTGTCAATTAGCGTACTGATAAACAAAATAGGTCTGATCAGCCAAAATAAAAAGATTGGTCATCCAAATGTGTAGGTTTACCACATCAAGAGGGGACTAATCTCTCCGCTCATCAAGGGGAGGTTCCCTATAGATATGCTATATATATAAATAAACAAAAAATAATACCCAAGGGTAGGATAAACCATCTATCTCTCTTTTTTTAGAGATGATGCATGCGGATTAAAGGAGAAATATCAAGGAAAATGACAGAAAGCACTCCTCTTATTTCAGAAGTACTATTCAACAAACCATAAGAATACTCTTGATAGTAATTACAAAATGTAACCAAGGACGTAGTAACCAGCAAATTGAGATGTAACACAAAGTCTTCACCTGAATTGCCCAAGAGTGAGATACGAAGGACAATGAGGGCACAAAGTCATCCCAAGGTCTTTTACAAAGAAATAAAAATAAAACACACTAAAGGCAATTATGGGGGCACAAAGTCTCTCTAGAGTTGACTATAGGACACCTTTCTGACTGCTTTCACTAATTTTGCTTGTTGAATTAAAGGAACAGAAAATATATTAAGGAAATAGACATAAGAATAGTTTCCCCAAAAACAAAGATATCATAGCACAAAGTCTAAAAAATTATCTTGCTTTCTTATTCCAATAATAAAATATGATCAACAATTTAAGCTCAAAGTCTCACTAATGCCTTTCAATTTGGGCAGAGTTTCATTTTTGATTGTCAAAAAGAGATCTATTTACAATAAAAGAGAGTCCCTTATATAGCCTCTTCAAGAAGGACTCAGGAATAGTAACACATCATGTTGCATTGAAATTTGTTAAGAAGACAGGCTGGAATTTAGAGGCATCTACCCATTGTTTTCTCAATGCAGAGAAACAAGTCACGCTATTGAAAGTTTGCCTCTTTCAATATCCACTTGGCGGTCTACTTCTAGAAACATATCTGATGTGTAAATGTTTTTGGTCCTTTGTCATCATTCCTCCTTTTTTGGTTAATTGAATCGGGTCCTTGATTCAATTTGATGCTCTATTCTTTAGTCGCTTCTTGCTGGTCTTGGGCTCAAAGCCTTTGAATGCATTTGGGTCCATAGATTTAAAACTACAAGGATCAACGGCTATTTCATTGTCATAATTTTGATGTCTGCAAGCATGTCACTTTCTTCAACAATTCCTTTAGTTTTGTCATTTGATATTTCTTAGAGGGGACCTGCCTTTCAGGCCTTAAGAAATGATCTGCTTTGGGTCAGGAAGAGCCCCCCGCAAGGGTATCTGCCCTTTGGGCGGTCTTCAAATGGCCTTCGGGCTTCTTTATTCTAGTGGGTCGCTAAGTCCTTTGTTTTACATCCTCCCAAAGGGAAGGTGACCCTTCAGCTTTGGGGGAGTGCCCTTTAAGTTGGCAGCCGAGAGTCCCCCGCAAAGGCACCTGCCCTTCAGGGTCCTTTGGTGGCCTTTCGGCATCCTTCAGAGCTTTCTCGTGGGCTTTTTCTGTGGACACTTTCTCGTGGACAAAAAGTCTACAGAATTGTTCTGATCACTTTGCTTTTTGTCTTTGGAAATTCCTTCAAGTTTTCCTCCCGCAACTTCTTTCCCGAATTCCTTCAAACTTTTTCTCTGAAAGAATTGTTTCTTGCCTTAGTCTTTTTCTTGAAGAAAATCCCTTTGTCTTTCGACTGCCTTAGACAAAATTCTGAAAGAACTTACTATTTCTCTATATTTTTTGTTAATTATATTCAGAAGAAAGAAGAAACTAAGGTTAAAGGTCTTGGGTTTGACGTTACCCAGATTAAGTGCGCACCATATCCAAGTGTTGTGGGAGCTCCTCTTTGGCTATGGAGGAAACACCTGTAATAAGAAAGAGACTAAAACACAGAAAATGTTAGAATAGAATATGGTGGACTGCCAAGCTGGGCGCTTGGTCTTAGAAGCATAAAGCTCTGTAAGGGATGATAGTCCACATTTTAATGAAAAGAGTGTTGTATAAAAAGAAATGATGAAAGACTAAGAAAGAGAAAAATAGATAATGTGTACTTATTCTCTGCAATCAGTCTGTCACAGTCGCCGACGTCACTATTCTTGTCGAGGTCAGTTGGGTCAATGATGCGGATGTCAATTTTGTTACCGATGTCAGTAGGGGCAATGGGCCTTGGACGGGTTTCAGGGTATTTCTGTGGTTGACAGAGGAGTCTAGAAGTTTAAAGGTTTGTGCAGGGTTGCAGAAAAGTGAATAAGGTCTGAGAAAGGGCAAAGGTAGAGGATAAGTGTGAAAAGAGGGTAAGAATAAGAGGAAGGCTTTTCAACCTCTCCATAAAAGAAGTCAGGTTTCTCAACAGTTCTTAGAAATATCAAATGGAAACTAATTACCAATGTATTCTAAAATATTGAAATGAGATAGAATACTTAGCTTTATGGTGAAGCCCCAAGGGTGTCATAATGCTTATTCCTGTTGTGGCTAATGTCAAAATCTTCGTACAATGTTTCAATCCAATCTGGAATGACTTGTGTAGAGTTTTTATAGCCAAGAGAGTGATAGTCAAATTCAGATGGTTGGTCTCAGAGTGTGCACATCAATTTGCAAGAAGGCGGTGGCTAGCTCAATGTTAGAGCTCGAGTTATGTAATCAACATCGGCGATCCCACCGGTGTTAGCTGACCGTTGACTGACATCAGCAAAGTGAGAAGAGGTAAAAGGGCTATTTTTAGCCCTTTTCCCATTTTCCCATCCACCAAGTGCCTTTGCCATTGGAGAACGGTCAAAATACGGGCTTATGAGGTATGAGAGTTGGTTAGGAGGTTGGGATGGAGTGAGAACAGGTCATGGGTAGTTAGGATTTAGATGACCTAGTCTCAGGGTGACTCATAGGGTAAGAAATGATCTTAGGGTGAAGTGTCTAGGTGAGGTGCCCAAGGTGAGGTGTCTAGGTGAGGTCATTAATTTAAAATAAGTAGTTTATTTTAAATTAATAAGGTGTGTAAGTGTTTAGAAATGGACCAAGGGGGGATTGACATAATATTGGTGTCTACATTTGCCCCTTTTTGTTTTGTGGTTTGTCCTGACGAACTGCAAGACAAAAATAGATGTAAGTTGCCCTATGTATGGGATGAGGTATTCCCCTTCAAAGAGGGAATAGAGAGAAGGGAACTTGAAATTGGGTGCCAATTTGATAAGAAATAGATGGGTAGGGTGAAGTTGGAGTGTGAACGCTGCAATAGTTGAGATTGTGCATATACCACTTCACGTGATAGGCAGGTCAAATTGTCGCAAGCAAGGTCGAGGAGAACTAAAATCAAAGTAACCAATCCCCAGCTTATTAGTGGTATATGATTGGGTTAAACGATCAAAGTTGTAGCTCCAAAGGTTGAGGAGGACTAAAATTGAAGTAACGGGTCCCCAACTTATTAGTGGTAGTTGATTGGGTTAAACGATCAAAGCTGTAGCTCCAATGGTCATCGTGTTCCAAGTATCTGGGCTAGGAAGTGCTCCTAAAAAACATGAAAATGTCATAAATATTAGGGATCAACTTGGTCACGATCTAAAAATACATGTGAGGGGAATAATGTGGGGTGCGTACAATTTGCTAACTATTTGTGAGGTAGCATATATGCAATCAAAACAACCAAGGCAAAGTTGTCTCAAAAGTGGTCGTGGTCTAAGGAGATAGTCATGATCTCCAAGGTCATTGGTCGAGTCGGGCTGAGATATAAGTGATCTCAAGTGTTGTTTGTTGTGGTTAGAGAGATATATGTGATCTCTAATGTGCCCCATGAGAAGCCTAAGGTGACTTCTATAGTTGCAGGGCTGGGTGTTTGGGCATGATTTTGGGCAGTTGTAAAGAAGACCTATATTTTTAGGTCAGATAGTTGGTCCATTGGGTAGACGGATGAATGAATGGCTGAGCTAACCTCAGAAGACCCCATGTCAACTGAGTGATGCCTACATAGCCCCTATTTTAAGGGCCTCAGGCCAATGTAGTTCTCCCAAAAAAGAAGAAGAGGTTAGGTTATGGATTAGGTTTGACTAGGTTAAGTCATGGTTAAAGGTTATATGGTTGGTCCATCAGGTAGTTGAATGAATGAATGGCCGAGCTAACCTCAGAAGACCCCATGTCAACTGAGTGCTACCTACATAGCCCTTGCTTTAAGGGCCTCAGGCCAATGTAGTTCTCCCCAAAAAAGGAGGAAGAGTCAAAGAGGTTGTTAGTTGTTGTGATTATATTTGAAATGATGAGTGTATGATGATGTTACAGCCTTTTCCATATTGTGTGATGGTGTATGCTGTAACATAGGTTATGTGGTTTTTCACCCTTAACAATTTTCCATATTGGTGATGGTGTATGCTAAAAAATGAAATGAGTTGTCTTCCAAGAAGGAAAATAGACTCAAAGAGGTTGATAGTTGTTTTGGTTATGTTTGAAATGATGAGTATATGATGATGTTACAGCCTTTTCCATATTGTGTGATGGTGTATGCTGTAACATAGGTTATGTGGTTTTTCACCCTTAGCAATTTTCCATATTGGTGATGGTGTATGCTAAAAATGAAATGAGTTGTCTTCCAAAAAAGAAAAAAGAGTCAAAAAGGTTGATAGTTGTTTTGGTTATGTTTGAAATGATGAGTATATGATGATGTTATAGCCTTTTCCATATTGTGTGATGGTGTATGCTATAACATAGGTTATGTGGTTTTTCATCCTTAGCAATTTTCCATATTGGTGATGGTGTATGCTAAAAATGAAATGAGTGTATTTATGCTTCAACAGGTTTCCATATTGGTGATGGTATATGCTTGACATAAATTGCATTTGGTTGATAGTTTCCATGTGTATTGTTTTCCATAGAAACTAATGTGAATGGGCTATGATAATTTATATAACACAAAGTGGTATTTACATTAAATAAATCATGATGTTATGTTTGTAGTTAAAATGTTTGAGTTGTCATGTTATTGGTATGTGACAAAAGTGTGTAAGAAGTGAAAGAGGCGTTGCTCTTTCATTGACAAGGACCATAATGATGGCATAGATAGGGTTTTTGTAAGCAAAAGCCCTATTCATACATTACATTGTTTGACCATTGGTTTGTGTTAGAAAAGTACTCTAATCACTTGACGTTAAGTGAGCTCAAATTCCCTGGAGAATGTTGGGAGAATAGGTGTGATTATGTGATATTTGAGGATAGCGTAACCTTTTTTAGCAGGGATAACTTTGCCCCATTTATAGGTGACCCTGAGAATGACTATAGGCAAGTCCATGACTTAATAGTTTGTCAGTCAGTTTTTTTTTTTTTGGTAGACTGATCGATGCGGGAAGTCTACTTGGGGATGTTGTTTTGTTTTGGTCATGTGAAGCTAATTGATGTGGGCAGCTTCTGAGAGGGTGCTGTTATGGTAGCAAACTTTGGGCATAGCCATCCTTCGAGGGAATGGTCTATAGTTTGATTTATATGTTTTGATAGTTGTCTTTCAAGGGAGTAATCTATTAATTACAGCAATAATGTAGCTATCCTTCAAGGGAGCAGTCTATATTTACAGTTTATAACCTTTTGTTAGGCATCCCAGTTTTATGTTTTTTTTGTTGACTGAACTTTTAGTCATGGACTAGACTATAGAGGTTTAAGGGTTTCCCTTTTATAAGGACAAAACATTTACTACTTTTTAAAAAAAGGGTTAGCTAATTATTATAGGGAAAAAGGGTTGATAAGAATAGGAATGAGGATGACGGGGGTTGCTCAAGGGACGAGCTCAAGTTAAACATCAAGTGAATGATTACTTGATTAATAGTAGAATGGTCACAGATGCAAGGCATTAAGGGGCTCAAGTTCTGGCCGGCCTTCGAGAGAAGACAGATGATAAGTCCCTGATCCATACTTGTGTGTTATTATGTAAGGTCCGAGCCAATTAGGAGCAAACTTGCCTCGTTTGCTTCTTTCCATATTGATCACGTGTTGGTTTTCTTTAAGGATGAGATCTCCAATTTTAAAATCTCGCTCTTTCATATTTTTGTTATAGGCACGTTTGATGCAATGTTGGATGTGAAGTAGGTTGGTATGTTGCTGGCATTTGATACAATGCTGAACATAGTCACTGCAGTCTTGGTTAAGAGTGGGCCAATATAGCCCAGGCGGAGGATGTGCTTTGTAACTGAGTTACCACTGAAATGTCCTCCACAAATCCCATCATGGACTTGTTTGATGGCATGAGATGTCTCAGTGGTGGTTAGGCATTGGAGAAGGAGGCCGTTGAAGCCTCGTTTATAGAGAAGACACCCTAACATGGTATATTGAGCAGTACTCTTTATAAAATCCCGCCGTCCATTGCTAGAGAGATCAGGAGGAATGATAGAATAAGTCAAGTAGTCAACAAGTTGTTTATACCAAACATCATGTGGACTAGAGAGGTCAAGAGGAATTGCCCCCAAAGATATTCGTTGAGATGTGCCCAAGATAGAAATCTTGGGATTTGGTGGTGAAGAGGGCTTGGTGAATGGATATGTCCAAGGGATAGAAACCTTCTCTTTTCCTTTATTCTTTAGGGTTTGGGACATGGTGGCCACATTTATAGTGTTGATTTCGAATAAAGGGGCAAAAGGTGGTAGAGGGACCATAGTCTCATGTTGGGATCCCAATTTAGGTGAAGAGGTTTGGGAGGCATGGGATGGTTTCAGAAGTTTTTCACAAAGGTGGTCAGGAGAATCCTCAATGTGAAGGGTGTCCTTTTCCAGGTGTTGGCAAATGGCAACCTTAAGGGTGCAGCAACGCTCAGTATCATGCCCAAGTGTGCGATGATACCAATAGACTTGAGTGTCATCGAACCAAGATGGTTTTGATCTGAGAGGTTGGTATGGCTTAATGGGTGGGAGAACGATGCTAGACAACTACAATAATTGACATAACATCAAAGCATAGAAACCCACTAATCATTCTACACTCGTTGTTGTAGTAGGGGTTGACAACTTCTATTTAGGATTTGTAGAGGGATTTTTTTCACCACCTTTTTAGTTGGTGGTGTGGCCACACACGTAGATGGCACTTTCTTGGTGAGAGGTGTCAGATTTTGTGGAGAAAATATGTTTTTGACGGGTAGAGGGAGTAATGGAGGCAATCTGTCTTTATGAGGTGTTGGAATAGGGATCACTCCTTTTAAAGTGGAAGGATGTGGACCTAAGATAGAGGGCAATGGTGAAGGTGGAGGAGGAGTTCTCTGACGTGGTTTAGCAGCCTTTTTTAATATGGTGGGAGGACTACTACTGTGTGGGGCAAGGTTCAAATCTACTTTCACTTGTGGGTGAGTGAGATTTGATACCGGGTGAACACTGAGAGATTTAATTTGTTTAGGCATGGTGGACGCCTATGAAGATTTGGGTTCAGATGTGGACGGCTGAGCTTTTGAAGATTTAGAAGTGGAAGCCTGATTGTTGTTAAAGACTTTGGGGTAATTTGTCATGGAAGAGTCGGCAGTATAAGATGAAGTGAGATGTGTAAGATAAGGAGCCTTAAGTCGCTCCCATAATGCCTCATGTTTTAGGTTCCTAAAATAGAGAAATCCTAAGTTTTCTACCAATTGAGAGAAGGGTTTAGATGATGTCACACGAGGTCGTACAGTCGGTCTTTTGGAGGATTTGAGCGGTTGCGAGAGCAGAAACATGTTGGACGCAGTGATCTCAGGCCAAAGGTGAGAGAGAACCATCACCGGATCTTCCTCAGCCAAAATGGGTGAGGTAGTGAGTTCTTCTCTTAGTGGAGAAGGGATTCGATACTTTGGCTCTTCGAGAGGATATAGCACAGGGATGATCATGCCTTCCATGTGTGGTCTAAGAGCATGGAAAGTATGATCCTCCATTGGTAATAAGAAAGATGAGGGTGAGGCCATCGGCGTTGGTGCCATCAAAGCATCCTCCAATATGGGAGAGGTCGAAGTAGACTCTCCTACGTGTGAAAGGGGGGTGGATGGAGGACTATCCTCCATCGGTGGAGGACAAATAGGAGAGGAAGGCTCCTATAAAGGGTGAAGTAGAGGGATGATGGCCCCTTCTACATGAGGGCGTGGGGTATGAATGGTAACTTCTTCCAATGGTAAAAGAAGAGGGAAGGTGGGGGCAAGAGGAACAGGTAATACGGGATCCTCACGAGGTAGAAGAATGTGTGGAGGAGGTGTTTGATGTCGTGGGGGTGATATGGGTAGAATAGGCTCTTTTACCCGTGGTGGAGAAGTGGGCTGACCAACCTCTTTAGATTGTGAGAGAGGTTGGTTAGGAATGAAAGAAGAGACCATATCGATTGTGCATATATTGCATTCTTGAAGGTCATCGGCCATGGTCTGAACATTGTTTTGGCTTGGGGGATGGTTAGGAAATGGTTGCCTAAAGACATCCATGTTTTGGTTGGCTGGCACATTAGGGTTATCCAAAACAAGGTCCCCTTTGTCTAACATGTCTTGAACAATGTTTTTGAGGGTTTTGCAATTATCTGTGTCATGACCCTTGACACGGTGATAGTTACAAAAGTCATTTTCCCTATACCATGCAGGGATGGCTCATGAGGGGTCAAATTGGACAGGTCAGATTTGAGGGAGGTTAAGGACTCCCTGATTTACTAGTTTATCCAATATGGAAGCATATGATTCTCCCATTGGAGTGTACTGACACTGTACATACTATTGTTGGAATTGTCTTATGATGTTTTGTGAAGTGGAAGGTTCAGATTGGTTGGTTGTGGTAGAAGATTGTGACCTAAGGACCACAGCGTTCGCTGATCCCTTAGACTTGGAGTGGGAAGAAGAAGGTTTAGAAGAAGAAGGGTCATTGGATTTTGCATTAGTATTTTTGTTACATAGTTTGACCCTATCTTCTTCGACTGCGTGGAGCTCAACATTTCGGGCCGTAGTGAAAGCTTCATTGAATGTGCAGAAAGTTTAAACCCGCAAAGTGGATGAGATGTGCTTGGCACATGCTCTTGAAAATAGCTCAATGAGCTCAGGTTGAGGTAGTGAGAATGAGATTTGGTTGATCAAAACTCTCCAACGGGCAATGAAGTCTACTATTGACTCATCCTCGAATTGTTTAATGGAATAAAAGTCTATGATGGAGACCTTCTTGGTGATATTAATTGAGAAATGATCAAGAAATAATTGGGCGAGTTGAGTGAAGGTGAAGAGAGAATGATTGGTAATGGAGCTATACCAATCAAGGGTAGTGCCAACAAGTGACATGGGGAATGTGCGAAGTAATAACGCATCATCATGTGCTATGAGGTAACAAGCATGTCTAAACACTTGAAGATGTTGTTGTGGGTCCTCTTTACTCTGAAAGTGAGTAAATTTTGGGAGTTCCCACTGGCTAGGGTATGGTCGAATAGGCACTGAAGGGTGACAGGGTTCGTTGTAGATTTTTTCGTATGAAAGAACATTCCTCAAACCTAAATTAAATGTCTCAAGGTTGGACATCTTATCCATCAGCATCTTTATTAGATTGGCATGAGGGGCACCCCCTAAGTTATAGGGTACCTGGAAGGTGTTGGGAGGGGTGTATGACATACTTCGTTGTATTTGTGTAGGCACAACATATTGATAGTTTGTCATAGGGGCCAATGTTAAGGCCAAGGGGGCTTGTTTTATGAAGTTGGAGGGCACAACTTGACTAGATGCCGCCATGGGTGGTTGAATGGCAGCGAGACTAGTTAAAGGATGAGTAGCCACTCTCGTGTTTATAAGCGTAAGAGTGGGTGGGATAGAGACAATCAAGTTCTTGAAAGGTGTCAAATTTGGTTGAATTGTTTGTGGTTGAGGGGGTACGGAAACCTCAATAGAGGTAGGTCCAGAAATAGAAAGGGAGGCCAAATCTTGAACATTGGCCATGGTTGGGTTACTGGTCGAGGTAATGGTTTGAGTGACCATAGGTTGGGTAGTGGATGCTGTTGATATCATTGGCGCTTCGACCAAAGAAGTTGGCATCCCATAAATGGGGTTACCTGAAGGATCTCACATTTGGCTTCTAGTGAGATAATGTTGGAGAGCTTTGACGTTGTGGTCAAGGAATCTCTCAAAAGCTTGATCTCCTTCAGGAATGATTGGAGGTTGATCAGGGGTAGGTTGGATAGGAGTAAGCTCGGTGTCTGAAGTATACTCCATTAGATGACTTGGTATGAAGGGAGAAGGTGGAAGTGGCTGTTGACTCGTATGGTCAACAAGAGATTTGGCTTGACTGTGTGTCAAAACCATCTAAAGTGAAAGGGGTTCAAGTTCCAAAAATGGTGTGTTTCAGTTTCAAAAAACTAAAATTTGTGTTTAATAGCAAGAAAGTTGGGTTTTAAGCTTGTTGTTTGGAAAGAAAATTTATTGACAATGACCGATGTCAGTTGTCTAACCGATATCAATTATAAAGTGTTGTCGACATCGGTGGATAAATTGATGTCGGTGAAGATATGTTGCCGAAGTTAGTGGAAAAATTGATGTCAATTTTTATGTAATTCCAGAAACACAAAAAACTGATAGTTTTTGGAAAAAGAAGAAATTTTGAGTTGTTTTAGACTTCAGAATAGTATGACCTTACCAGCTCAAACAATCAAATAAAAATAGTCGAATAGATGAATAGGCAAGAAATCTCTAAAACGTTAGATTCCTAGGAATAAATTTTAGAGTCGTGGTGGCTTATGCCTTAAGAGAATGTGTTGGGAATTGGGCTTGTAGAACAGGTCCTAGAGAGGAAGTCTATGGCTGGTTTCAGGTTATGTTATGGTGCTCAAAAATCTATGTTAGGTTCAGTACGTGGCCTGGTGCTGGGGCTTGCTCCTTTCACTTCATGAACCCAGAGTCGAGCTAGGCCGCTTAGCCAAAATATACTTTGCCTATAGTTTATACTCTGCCAGAGAATAGAGTGGGTCCTCCTCTTGGTGGTGAAATCCAAGTAAGATCGCTAGGTGGGGTAAGGTATCTGCTAGGTGATGAAATCCTAGACGGGCCTTGTCTCAAGTAAGTTTAGATGTTTGATTTGATGTGATTGTGGTTTGGTTGTGTAACATTTGTGCACTACGATTTATTCATAATGCTTTAATTACTAAGTGGGCTAAGTATGCATTCAAGCAAGAATGAAATGCAGTAATTTTTAACCCAAATTGAAATATTTTATTCAAATGCAAACAATTAGAGAAGAGGTTAAGAGTATTAGTTTTTCACTACTCTATGATGCAGGGAAGAAGTGACAAGAAGAAAAAGAAATGTTCTTTTTAACTTCTGCTTATGATTTCTTTTCGAAAGAAAAAGATAGAAGGGATGCAAGAAGAGAATATTTTCCTAATGCATCTTATATGAAAATTTTCTTTTTTTTAAGAGAAGAATGAACCCAAGGAAAACTCCAAGGTCCAACCAGGCATGCCAGAATGTTTCTCTATATTTTTCATTAATTACATTCAAAAGAAAGAAGAAACTAAAGTTAAAGGTCTTGGGTTTGACGTTACCCAGATTAAGTGCGCACCATATCCAAGCGTTGTGGGAGCTCCTCTTTGGCTGTGGAGGAAACACCTACAATAAGAAAGAGACTCAAACACAAAAAATGTTAGAAGAGAATATGGTGGACTGCCAAGCTGGGCGCTTGGCCCTAGAAGCCTAAAGCTCTGTAAGGGATGACAGTCCACTATTTAACAAAAAGAGTGTTATATAAAAATAAATGATGAAAGACTAAGAAAGAGAAAAATAGATAATGCATACCTATTCTCTACAATCAGTCTGTCATAGTCACCGACGATGGTATTCCTGTCGAGGTCAGTTGGGTCAATGATGTCGACGTCAGTTTTGTTGTAGATATCGATAGGGGCAATGGGCCTTGGATGGGTTTCAGGGTATTTTTGTGGTTGACAGAGGAGTCTAGAAGTTTAAAGGTTTGTGTAGGGTTGCGGGAAAGTTTATAAGGTTTGAGGAAGGGCAAAGGTAGAGGATAAGTGTGAAAAGAGGGTAAGAATAAGAGGAAGGCTTTTTAGCCTCTCCACAGAAGAAGTCGAGTTTCTCAATAGTTCTTAGAAATATCAAATGGAAACTAATTACCAATGTATTCTAAAATACTAAAATGAGACAGAATACTTAGCTTTATGGTGAAGCCCCAAGGGTGTCAGAATGTTTATTCCTATTATGGCTGGTGTCGAAATCCTTGTACAATGTTTCAATCCAATCTGGAGTGACTTGTGTAGAGTTTTTGTAGCCAGGAGAGTGATAGTCAAATTCTAATGCTTGGTCTCAGAGTGTGTGTGTTGATCTGCTAGAAGCTGGGGGCTAGCTCATTGTTAGAGCTCGGGTTATGTAATCGACGTCGGTGATCCCACTGGCGTTGGCTGACCGTTGACCGACGTCGGTGGAGTGAGAAGAGGTAAAAGGGCCATTTTTATCCCTTTGCCCATTTTCCCATCTGCCAAGTGCCTTTGCCGTTGGAGAATAGTCAAAATACAAGCTTATGAGGCACGAGAGTTGGTTAGGATGTTGGGATGGAGTGAGAATAGGTCATGGATAGTTAGGATTTAGATGACCTAGTCTCAGGGTGACTCATAGGGTAAGGAATGATCTTAGGGTGAAGTGTCTAGGTGAGGTGTCCAAGGTGAGGTGTCTAGGTGAGGTCATTAATTTAAAATAAGTAGTTTATTTTAAATTAATAAAGTGGTTAAGTGTTTAGAAATGGACCAAGGGGGGGATTGACACAATATTGGTGTCTACACTTACCTTTATGGCTTCTTCAAAAATGACCCTTCCAAAGGGTGATTTTGTCGACCAAGTGCCCTCCACAAGGGCACTTGTCCTTCGGGAGGTTCTCTTGAACTTTTGCATTGAACCACTCCTTTGAACCAACTGTTGAACCAAGATTTTGAACCAAGATTTGAACCAAGCCGATGAACCAAGTTGGTTCAATGGTTCATCAGTTCAATCAGTTCATTCTCTTTGATTTGGCTAAGTCCTTTTGATCCTCATTGAACCAAACACATTGAACCTGTTGAACCTTGAACCCGTTGAACCTTTGAACCAAAGTGGTTCAATGGTTCAAGCCTTGCTTAGATGCTCACCGATGAACTCTTTTGGTTGAACCTGGTCATTGAACCAACTCTGAAATCGCTTAAGTGTTGACATCTTGTTTCTTTCTTGTAGAGTCCGTAGAAATCAACCTGTGAAGCCCATTGAACTTGGCCTGCAGAGTCCGTAGATTTTTTTTGCCTGTAGAGTCTGTAGATTTCTCTTCCTATAGTGTCCATAGATTCAAGCCTGCAGAGTCTGTAGATTTAAGCCTGCAGAGTCCGTAGATTTTTGAGAAGCTTGAAAAATGAGGAATTTGAATGCCCAGGACAAATTTCATTAAGGGAAGAGAAAATTTTGGTCTGTAGGACCAAAATAGTTCAAATGTTGTCCCAAAAATGAGTGATATTTTTGGGGGACAACAAAACCCTTCTCCTCTAAGGAGAACTATGCCTACTCATCACATCTTTAATGACCTTGGAGATCCCATTGAATTCATGTTTCAAAAACTATCCAAACTAATATGATCAGTTGGCCCATTTAGAAGCACTATCTTGAGGGAATTCCTTATACAAATTGTCGTAGATAAAATGAATTATGTGAATACCATAATATTAATGGACATAATTTGCACTATTATGGGAAAATTAAACATCTTATTCAAAATATGTTGGAAAATGGTGAGATAGCATTGGATAATGGAGATTCTACATCCAATCATAACCTTGGTATTTATCAAAACCCTTTTCCACAACATACCAATAATAACAACCTACAAAAGTAAAGGCTAGAACATCAGTATCAACAATGGAGGCAATAACAATAATATCAACAACAGTAATAACAACATCAACCAAATGGATGGAACCAAGGCTTGAATGATGCCAATTATACACAACAGACTTATTATGTAGTTGCACATGACTATAATAAGGTTTTAGGCTATATTATCAGAGGTCACATTTCCACCATCTCCATTAATCCAAGACCAAATACCAACTAAATAGGACTGTTGCTAACCAACTCTAATCAACCAACCTATGTTAGTGATATTTCTTTGACCTGAGACCACCTTAAAGCATACCAATAAGCATGGATTACTACTTTTAGACCTTATACCAATAACTCATCTTTGCCCTATGACCACATGTAAGTGCACTAACAACCAAGACTTATCCTATCTAATCCTCCACCATCATTTACTAGTAATAATTGTCCTATATCTAATCATAATTATGCAGTCACAACTCACCATTCAAATATTACCATCCCAATCCCACAACCATCTAGCACTATACCCATCCAATTTACCATTCTAGCTAGGAACAAGCCATATACTACTATGAAGGATAAGACATTTGATATTGTGGAATAATTACAGAAGATGTTTTCATAAATTTTCATCTTGGATTTGTTGTGTATGTCTACCATCGATAAAAAACATCATGATAGAGTTCTTATTCCAATCATAAGTTCCCAATGACATATCCCTAGACAAATTCTAAGATTTAGTCATACATATAGCCCTAGGCCATCAGTTATCCTTCAACCAAAGTGATATGTCATCCCTTGGCCCTCTTCATAACAATCCATTATACATCAAAGTTGTCATCATATGGCATAAAATGAAGCGTGTCCTCATATATAATGGATCGGGCCTAGATATTGTGTCTTTGAAGCTCATCAAGCATCTCAAATAAATAATAGCTGATCTCCAACAAAAAAAGATCATAATTAAGGCCTATGATAATGAAGAGTGAGAATCATAAGGCACCATCAACTTAACAGTTATTGTTGGGTATTTGACCCATGATACACTATGTCATGTGTTATACCTTGATTTCCATATAATTTACTTTTGATTAGACCTTGGATACATGAAATTCATGCAATCCCTTCAACATTGCACTAGTATCTCAAGTTCTCCCACTCAATTAAGGAGGTCACCATTCACAGATATTTGCATCCCTACAAACATTGTAAACATTTACAAGCTAAGTACAAAATCTATAACTACCATTTTGGCTTGGATTTAATTCTAAAAAAGAATAAAGGGAAAGAAATACTTGTTGATTTGCCAGAGGCCAATTGCACTAAACCAGATACCCTTGATTCATCTTTCTACATGCAACCTCATAAAATGTCACATCACTTTACCATCACATACAATGGCCCATGATAATATTTGATCCATGATACATTCCACATTGATAATATTAGACAAAACCCTAAGTCCTATGGAAGACCTAAATCCAAGCCACCTTGCATGGAATGGCAGTGGAAGGACAAAGGCAAACTGCATAGTCTAGCACCTATCATTTTCAGATTGTTCAGGGGCCAAAAATAGTACCCACTTACATATGATAAATCTTGGTTATACAATGACAACTTAGTTGAATTCTATAATAATGCCAAATGCCCCATTACTAATAGCATCATGGAAAATCATGCCTATCAAAGAAGAGGCCACAGGCCAAATCAATAGGGAATTATTGAGCCAATATCCTTGAATTGGTATAAATGAACCTATGGTCTCAGATTTAAAATTCTTGGGGGTGACCCCATATATCTTATTAGTGTTCCAACACCAAAAACAAGTGATGATGATGCCAAAAACTAAGTAGAATATGATCATATCCCTTGCAAATATCTAGTTGATATCAATTTGTTTGACATTCATGCCATTTGTACCCTTAGACCAATTATCCATAATATATTTCATCTATATCACCCTCAACTTATAGCTTGGGACCAACAAGAATCCACATTGCCTATAGACGAGTTTGAGAATAATGAGGCATTTTGTGATTTTATATGCCTAAGAGACAATGTTCCATGGGAGACCACAAACAAGGGTTCTACATCAAACTATATCCTATAGCTTATTTTGGACAATAGGTGAACACCCTTAGACACAAAAAATTAAATAAATTATTGAGGTCCCATAGTGAAAACCTCTTTGAGGTGCTTTTGGACCAAGGTAAAAGTAAAGAGAAATCCTAGTCTAGTGGTGAAAACCTATTTTAGATGCCATTAGATGGGGGTGTTCAACTTTCCTCAAACATAGCTTAGGAGACCACCAATGATGAACTTACCTATGGGTCTAAGTTGGTGCAAAAGAACAATATGCGTTCGATCACATCATTTAAGAGTATCCAATAGTGTTTGCCACAGAGCCGTACTTACCATGGGGAGCTTCTGATTCATCTAGCTTAGGAGAACTTGAAGATCTAGTCCAAATAGAGGACTTTGTCATTACATGCTAATTTCAATCATGACAAACCATTTGTGAAGATGGTTTAACTCTTCTTATGGAGGACACTACAAAAGTCAACATCAAGACTCTAGATGACCTAAAATGTATCAAATTAGGCATGTCCCTCACTGAGGAAGATTATGACATCTTTACAACCCTTTTAAGAGAAATTATTGAGATATTTGCTTGGTCCTATTTCAACATGCTAGATTTAGACCTCACCTTGGTTTTAAAACACCTTGATGTACATCTTTATGTCAAACCTATGAAACAAAAACTACACAAGCTGTATCCTCGCACTATTGTATTAGTTAAGAAAGAGTTGTAAAACTCTTAGAAGCGAGATGGATTTGATCGATCAACTATTTAGAGTGGATCCAAAATATTGTGTCAGTAATAAATATGAAAGAATTAGAATCTACACTTATTTTAGAGTTATAAACAAAGCCTACCCTAAGGATGACTTTCATCTACCAAACATTGACATAATTTTTGACCCCACATCTGGGTACAAAATGCTTTCACTGATGGATGGATTCTTAGAATATAACCAGATCTAAATTACATTAGAAGACCAACATAAAACAACATTCACCACTCTATGGGCAATATTTTGTTATTAGGTTATGCCATTTGGTCTCAAAAATGCTGGGGCCATATACCAAAGAGCCATGATCATCATATTTCATGATATAATGCATTATATTGTTGAAAACTATATAGATAACATATTAGGAAAATCAATGATCAAGGTTGATCATCTAGTAGCACTATCAATAATATTTGATCAACTGCATGAATAAAAATTTAGGCTTAATCTTAAAAAGTGTGTTTTTGGAGTTATTTAAGGAAAATTACTAGGCTTCATTATGTCTCGTTGAGGCACTAAAGTTGATCCTACCAAAGTACAAGCCATTATCAAGATTTTCTCACCTTCTAATTTGAATCAACTTTGTAGTTTAGGGCAAGATTTAGTCTATCAGATGGTTCATATCCTAGTTGGCCAAAAAATTCCATCCATTTACACACCTACTGAAGAAGGGTGTTACATTTCATTAGGATTATGAATGCCAGAAAGTCTTTCAACACCTCAAAGACTATATTGCAAATCCACCTACTTTGTTTCCACCAATGCCAAAAAAACCATTCTTACTATATTTATCTTCCATAGACAAAACCCTTGGGGCACTTTTAGCTCAGCATGATGATAATAGAAAATAAATTTTCATGTATTATTTAAACCATATACTAGTCATGTATGAGCATAATTACATGCCCATTAAAAAATCTTGTTTAGCTATAGCATTTACATCTTAGAATCTACAACACTACATGCTCAATAACAAGACCATGGTCATTTAAAAAGTAGATCCACTCAAATATATACTATCCAAAATATATTTACAAGGCCGCATAGCTAAATGGATCATGCTTCTTAGTGAGTTCATATTAGCTTTTTGAAGCTCTCCTTTTAGATATAGAATTGTGAACATTTTAGTTTCTAGATGAGTCCATTATGACCATCATTGAAACACTTCTTAAGGAGCAACATTGAAAGCTATATTTTGATGCATCATTCACAGAACATGGATTGGGGGTAGGCCTATTGTTTATTACACCATAGGGGATATTATCCCTAAATCATTCCATATCAGCTTTCCTTATATTACCAACATGGTTGAATATGAAACATTCATTACAGGGCTTCAATAGGTAGTACAATGGAACATTCAACATATCTAGGTTTATGGTGATTCTCAATTAATCATCAATTAAGTTACAAACCATTTTTAGACCAAGGATGATAAGTTAGTGCCATACAAGGTAATGGTAGACACTCTCAAAGTAAATTACTAGCATACAGTTTGAACACATACCAAGGGCTAGTAATAGAACAATAGATGCCATGGCCATGATTGGATCTTTGATTTATCATCTAAATAAGGCAAAAGAATATCAATTCCTTATTGAAAATATTCTAACACCGGCTCATAAACCTTCAACCATCACAATGATCTGTGATATTGTTGGTCCAAACTATATATGGTATCCAGACCTTTATTCCTATCTTCATGACAACATTATGCCACCAGACCTATCTTGTAAATAATTCAAGGCCTTTACCCACCATGTCGCATGATATACCTTACTTATTAAGTAAAGTCCATGAAGGAGTATTTGGATCCCACACAAGTGGGGTTGTCCTATCCAAAAAGCTTCTATGCACTATGTATTATTGGCCAAATATGGATGCAAATGCAACTATGTATGTTAAAAAGTGTAATAAATGTCAATGGCATGTCAATCTAATTCATGACTCAACCAAAACACTAAAACTAATGTTAAGAATAAAGTTCATACAGTGCAAATAATTAAAGCAAAAATAAATAAGCTATATAATATCAAACAAAGAGGGAACACATTACATAGAGATTACGTGGAAACCTTGCAATGTTCAAGGAAAAACCATGGTCAAAATGATAGCTCTAGACTTCATTAATAACTCAACATCAAACTCTCTTATATAACAACTCCTCCATAGCAACTTCTATGCTTTCATAAAAAACACTCAATACTTACACCTGAAGCATTTAGGTTATGAACCAAGCTAATCTAGTCTACAGGATCGAACCTCTAAGCATCCAATCCTAAGGCTTGCATGTATCCTCTAACAAGATGAATTTACAAAGGAGAGATCATGATATTAAATAATATTTACAACATAGAGAGAAAATAGAGACAGAAGAGAAAATTACACCACACTTCATGTGGGATCACTATTCATCAATAGTGAATCTTGTCCCTCGATGTGCCAAGTCAAGCCTTTGAATGGAATCTCATCATGCCCGCTTGACCACTCCATGTACACAACCATGTGCTCTCCCATGTGTTATGCCCCATTCCACATGTGACCTCAATCTAGAATAGTGTTCTTTGTCTCCCACTTTTCCATGTGCACACATGTGTGAGTCAAAATATTCTCACTTTTTACCTCACTAACCAAAATCCCATAGACAACTGCACCCCACAAGTACATGCCTAAGTGAAAACACGTGATCCACTGTCATTATGTCCTCACATGCTTTTCATAAGCTAACCCATATGACTTAGTGGAGAAATGCATCCCACTATCTCTCACCTCATCTTTTGACTTTCATAGATGCTCTTGTGGGCCATACCACCTATCATGGGTCATTCCAAGTCATCACCTAGCCACATCACTAACCATCCACATCACCATGATTAGTGTCTATGAATAGTGATTCATGAATAGTGACTATGAAGAGTGACTTTACATCCTAACATTCTCCCACTTGAAGTTAATATACATAGGCTTTTACCACACCTAAGTATTCTTAAACTAACTGCTCACCCATGCCCTCTATTACCCTGACACAAACCCAATAGAAGTTTTCCTACACTACTAAAACTTATTTGTCCTAGCTGGCTTGCCAACATCTACTTCTCCATAGAAAATTGAAGCATTGAAGTGACAAATCACTTCTCCACACCATAGACCAATGCTCCAACAATAGTATACCATGAACCATCCACAACTCACATTGTTTGGGAATATCCTGTCTAGTGCTCACCATGGCATTATGAGGCTTCATACTCTTGATGAATCTAATACACATGACAACTACATGTCTTCTCCTCTTCTAAGACTTTCCTAGGAAGACAAATCAAAATTCAAGAAGTGGCATACTTTTTTACTCTTACATCATTGTGCATCTCTATCCTTGGTTTGCTCCTCTTATCACCTTCATCTCATGGGTCCTAAGAGAGCCATCACACCAACAATCATAATAGGGCCTACATCCAACATGTCATAACACATAAGCTCCTATGAAGGTATTAAAATTATTTTACTACATGTATAGTACCAGCACCAATCCATACAATGATTTAAATACAAACCATCAAAACTTTTGCCTCAACTCTTTTTCTTCTTTCTCTTCCTAAGAGAGAACACCATGTAGGAATCACATTACTCTAACTCCTTGAATAACAACTAGTGCACATAACACTCTTGATAGTAGTAAAGAGAGAAGATCTCATATAATCAACACCAGACTTATCCACATAGCCTCTAGCTATCATCATGATACAAGTGGGTCAATCATAGCTCCAAGAAATTAATCATGCTAGTCAGCGCATCACTACAGCTACCAAGTTTTAGAGCTTTAATAATGCATCCAAAATGTACCCTGCTCTATTGAATATTGTTAAACACTAACTCATGTGCCTACAATATTAGTCCATGTATCAGTTTACCTGGATAATCACCACAACCATATACACAACACTCCAACACCCTGAGTCATATGCTCAACACCAGCCTTCTCCTTCCAAGAACACTAGGTCTCACTTGGTCATTTGCATCTTCATATTTAGCTTCAAGTTTCTATATACCTCCTTCCTTTGCATGGATTTTTGTCCTTCTTCAACATCTCGGATAACAACATGTGGTTAATAAGATACTACATCAAAACACATTCTATTTGTTACCAAGAACCACAATAAGGTTACCACCTTGTTTTCACCTCCTTCAAAAGGATTTCAACTTGATCCTCAAGCTATAGAGTTGCTTCTCCACCAATAAGAACACTATGTAGGCTATTGACTTATTTGGTAAAGATTTTTAAGCTTTCTCTTTAACTTTCCTGTGGGCTTCTCCTCATCAACATGAACAGATCAGGATCTTCACCAAGAGATCCTCTATTTTTCTCCATAGAGAGATACCTGACAAAACAAAAACACATCTTTTTTTCTTCTTTAATCTCCACTTGGTCTCTCCACCTGTCATAGTAGCTTCACCTTGTACACAACCAACCAACAACAAAAAACACTCACACACATGGAGTTTTTCATCATATCTCTAATACCACATGTTAAGAATAAATTTCTTACAATGCAAGTAATTAAAATAGAAATAAGAAAGATAAAAAACACCAGACAAAAAGGGAGCACATTTCATATATATTATATGGAAACCTTGCAATGTGCAAGGAAAAACCACAAGCAAAATTGTAGATCCAAACTTCATTAATAACTCCACATAAAAATATCTTCTAAAAAATCTTCTCCATAATAACTCATTATGTGCTTCCATACAAAGCACTCAATATTTACACGTGAAACATTCAAGTTGTGAACCAAGCTAATCTAGCCTATAGGATCCAACCTCCAAGCATGCAATCCCAAGACTTGTTGGATCCTCTAACATGATGAATTTACAAAGGAGATCTCATGCTATTAAATAGCATTTACAACATAGAAAGAAAATAGATAGAGGAGAAAATTGCACCACACTCCATGTGGGAGCACTATTCATCAATAGTGAATCTTGTCCCTCCATGTGCCAAGTCAAGCCTTTGAATGGCATCTCATCATGCCCACTTGACCACTTTATGTACTCTCCCATGTGCTACATCCCACTCCACATGTGATCTCAATCTATAATAATGATCTTTATCTCCCACTTTTCCATGTGCACACATGTATGAGTCAAAAAATTTCCACTTTTGACCTCACCAACTAGGAACCCATAAATAACTACACCAAACAAGCACATGCCTAAATGGAAATATGTGATCCACTATCATTATGTCCTCACATACTTTCCATAAGCTAACCCATGTGACTTAGTGGAGAAATGTGTCCCATTTTCTCTCACCTCCACTTTTTACTTTCAAAGATGCTTTGTGGTCCATACAACCCACCATGGGTCATGCCAAGTCATCATCTAGCCACATCACTAACCATCCACATCACCACCAGGCCCATCACCATGAATAGTGATTTGTGAATAATGATTATGAATAGTGACTTCACATCCTAACAACCAATACTTACACCATGGTTGTTTGCTACATGTGGTTTTGATCTCATTGGGAAGATAAATCTGACCTCATTTGATGGATATAAACACATCCTAACCACTATCGAATATTTCACTCAGTGGGTTGAAGCTATGCCCCTCACTTACATGACTAAAAAGTAAATTTCTAAATTCATCTTTAGCCATCTCATCTATCGATATAGTATCCCATCTAACATTATATCTGATAATAACAGACCATTCAAAAACAAGGATGTCAAATCACTATGTACTAAGTACAAAATTACTCAACATTTTTTAATCACCTATTACCCACAAGGTAATGGATAGGTTGAAGCATCCAAAAAGACCATTATCAACATCCTTAGAAATATTGTCAATGATTCTAGCCACAATTGGCACCTCTAAATATTTTGTGCCCTCTGGGTAGACCACACCAACTATCATACCCTAACAAGAGCCACTCCATATTCTATAGTTTATGGCACTGAAGCCATTCTGTCTATTGAGGTCGAGTTACCTTCTCTATACATCTCTTTGAAGCATGTCCTAGACAATGAATATTTTTGAGTATCTCACCTACAAGAGCTGGATTTACTTGATTAGAAATGCATGGCCATAGTCAATAACCTTCAAGCATACCATAACAGACTCTGAGAACACTATAATCATTGGGTCAAACATAGAGAATTTGAGCTTGGTGATTTTGTACTCAAATAAAACTAAAAGAATGCCATGGTTGAGAAGAAACATAAGGGAAAGTTGAAACCCAATTGGATAGTCCCATACATCATTGTTGCAAATTATGATGCTGGAGTATATAGGCTAGCTACACCAAACAGGGATGAACTTGATGAGCCGATGAACATTAGACACCTCAAGCATTACTTCACTTGAGAGACCTTGGGATATTGTATATGAGGCATGTTTTTATTGTACCATATAATGGACATTCTTCTTTGTACTATACCATTATACCATACCTTTTCTATTGGTCACATTGTTTTCACCCTCTTTACCCAACCCCTTTGACCTTGGTTCCATTCCATTGATTCTACAGGCACCTACAATGAGGGCATTTTGAACAATTTTTAACATTTGATTTAATATTCTAGATAGAGGCCATATTTTGTAGTATGATAATGGTTTGGAAGTTACATCCTTCATTCATTATTTTGTTCTATTTCTATACTACTAATTATAACTGCCTTTGGAAAAATTAAAGTGCCATCGTCATGCTACTAATTATAAACGTCTATGGACAAATTGGTATCATTGACTTATGTCATTGTTTCCTAATTATAACTGCCTATGGGTAAATTAGGAACAACACCTATTTATCATGCCTTGAAGTACCACATTGTCATTCTTATGTTGTACTATGTCATTTGTGCACTTTGCCTAGTTTATGAATTTGTTGCTATCTTGTCATATTTCACCATTATAAGGCAAAACTATAGTGACTTGAGGTCCCATCTTGGGACTATGTAAGCAGTTCTCAATTCACATTAAAGTCAACTCACTCCCCCTTTTGCCACACTCTCATTGTTTTGTGAGTAATTTCAAGTTTGAACGCTCTCTCCATTTTTTGAGCTTGGACCGTTTAGTGTCTCATAATTCTCGATCGAGTTGAGATACTTCAAAAATTTCAAAAATATTTGTACAATGTTATAGAAAATCCAAAAAATATTCCACATTGACCACTTCTTTGCCTTTCTAATATCCTTAGCAACTTCATAAGAAACCACTTATCATTTAGTTTCTCCATTGTTACTAGCCTCACGTCCCTTGCACTCGCCATATTGTGAGACCATTCCCATTAGTATTTTACAACATCGATCATATTTTATTGATCATCATTTTCTTCTATCCCATATCTTAGGATAACTACATTTGGCTTGATGTTTTTGTTAGATATTATGTCCATATAACTATGTAGGCAACGTCCACTTATGTAGTGCATCTAGAGTCAGCTCGGACACCCTTTTCCTTTTCTTCTATTCCCTCATATTATTTTTTTGTTTCATTATTCCCTTTCACCTAGGGGTAATGTTCATCATCTTGTTTGTGTCGTGTCCTTTGTACTAACATTATGATTAACCATTATTTATTTTTATTCTCTTTGTTTTGATTTATTCTTTATTTTTTTGGGTGTTTTGTTTTACTATTTGTTTATTTGTTTGTTTGCTTTCTTTTTGCACCTTGATTCAATCTGTGCATTTATTGGGTGATTCCTTGCACATTATTCATTGATCCATCCATATTTTTGCATTTATATTATCATCATAGTTTTTATCATCAGTGTATTATTTTCAATGGTTTATTGGACAATGTGTCAGTTCTTATGCATATTTTAGCTAAATTATCATGGTGTTTTATATCATGATGCATACCGTCACGTGCTACAACAAAAATTAACTCAAAAATTCTTACAAAAAATATGGCCATGATATATCTTTTTGGCACTTGAATTTTTTTTATCTACCTAAATCATTCCCCATATAGAGTAATTAATTCATGAATTTTTTTTAAGCCTTGATTAACTAGAATTTACATCTCCCTACTAGCAGGTTGCTTAAATTCATCTTTACCCTCTGTGCCAATCTGACATCATTTTTGCCATCATCATGATACAATGATTATAATCATCTCTAGGCAAATCATTGTATACCATCTCACTTGTATGGCTAATGATTCTAACCATATTTGGTCAATCATTGTGTATCATCCCACTTGTAGGGCCAATGATTATAATTACCTATAGGAAAATCATTATGTTTTGATCTATTTAGAGGTTAATAATTGTAATTGCCTTTGAACAAATCATTATCTTTCTTTTGCCCAACTAGGGCACATTTTCATTGTGATAATACTTATAACTACATTTGGGCAAAGCGTTATCTCTATCCACTCAACTAAAGCATGTTTTTATCTTTCCAATGATTATAAATGTATGTGGGAAAATCATTGTTTTTTCTTTTAGTGATTATAACCACCTGTAAGAAAATTAGTCTCTTGTTATCATAAAGCCTTTTTCAATGATTATAATCATCTTTGGGCAAATCATTACCTTTTTTTATCCCATCTATGTTGATGATTATAACCGCCTATGAGCAAATCATCTTATTTGTTTGACCAACTAGGGTAACTCTATATTCCACTGATTATAACCACCTATGGGTAAATCAGTCTTTTCCACCCCATCTTATCTTTTTTGGTTCCATTGTTTCCTCTTTTTGAGGGATCGATTGTTGACCATTTTTTTCAATTGCTCCCTCGAGGGGGCACCTAAAGTTCATATATTGTCATTGAATTAGTAGGCATACAAGACCTTTTCATTCTTTGAGAAAGCATTACTATGTCTATAGCTTGCAATGCCTTCCCAAACAAGGACAAATTATAGGCACCTAAAACTACCTACAACTAGCTTTTGACTGGACTTCAAATTTATTCATACCAACCATTGTAAATTAAGTATAAGAATCACTGAATGTCCTAAATATATATTTTTTATCATTCATTAAAACTCAAAATTATGTTGAAACATCCCTAATTAGGGTATCTTGTCGTATGCAATAATAACCTCTCATGGATTTATCCCTAATCATCTTGCAGCATTACAACAGTCAATTTAGCCTATAAACCTATTAAGTGGGGCACTTTTACACTTAAATCAAATCTTGAAAATGTTAAAAAGTTAATCATAATTAATTAACAAGTTAAACATAATTAAATGCCCAATTTAATTATTCTTTTGAAATTAATGAATAACTAAAAAAATGAAATTCAAAAATTCCAAATATCCTAGTTTATCATCATTGCCTTTATGAGTTTTCAAGCTCTTTAAAAATATCCTAAAATATCTATTTTGGAGAGCCATGCCTAGTAATTGCAAATCATAATTACTTGATAACTATTAACTCTACTAGCATTATATTTGACTCACCTAAATTAGGTTTAAACCCATTTCAAGCCTTAACTCAACCCTAACTCACCTTGAGTGAGGGTTAAATCCTTAAGCTATAAATACAATGCCATGCCTCTTCATTTTTAAAGTCTCATAAGCCAAAGTTATAATGTTAATTTAAAGAGATACAAGCTTTACAATAGTGTTATAATGCCAAAATATTGAGTCAAAGCAATCACAAACCACATCAAAACCAATGGTGCCAAGGAGAGGAGCCAACAAGCTTCATTTGCAAAAGACTTATTGATGCACAAGCCAAGCAAACCACTCAACAAAAAATTTGGATCTCTCAAGGAAGGCAAATGATTTGTGTCTTTTATGTATCAGTTTTACTTTCATTTGGTGTTTTGTTACTAAGCTCTTCCTAAGTTCTAGACTAGGCATGTAAGTGTTAGTGTGTTTTTATTTGAGTTTGTATTACTTAAACTAACAATATACCAACCTATTTTCTTGGATTTCGATGATCACAACTGCCCACTAGACATGTCATAGGTGATCACACGATTACAAAGGAGGTTAATTTTGTGTTAGTATAAAAATAATATAAAACATAACATCTTAGGCACATGTCCTCAGATTAGGCAAGGTCTAAGAAGTGACAAACAAATAAATAGAATATAATTCAAATGGTTATAACTTCCTCATGGATATATCCTTCTATTCGGTATACAAGTTAGGATTGGCTCAGATATAAATCTTGATATCTTCAACAATATCAAAAAGCTATTTGCATGGCATCTCCCCCTGCATTATACATGATTTGTTAAAAAAGTAAAGAACTTGGTAAAGCTTTTTCTAGAGATTTGATAGCATAAGTTTAGCACACAAAGGTTGTTGAAGAAGAGTGAGGCCCCTTCTAATTATAGATTTCTCCTTTAAATTTGGGTTGTAGATCTAAAATCAAGATGTGTGGTTGAGAATGAATCTTCAAATGAGAGGCAAGCATCAAATTCTATGACATGGAGTGTGTAAGTTCATGTAAAAAACTTCATTCATAAGATTTTGGAGAGTGTAAGTTATTGTCATAGACATTGTTTGTACTCCTCTCACCTTGCATTAAACTTGTCTTATGGATGACACCCTTGACTTTAGAAAATAATTTTAAATTGTCAAGTGGGTAGAGTGATGTAGGAAATTAGGAATTAATAAAATATTGGTAAATATGATGTGCATTCCATGTAATTATTTTTTTAGAAGTTTTGTTAGCCTAATCAAGAAATTATCTAATTAAGTTAAAATTTTTTTCTTTTGTGGTCTCATTTGCAATGTTTGATTTACTTAGTTTAATATACTTAGTGAGAAGTTTTCAAGAAGATCAAATTTGGGATGTTGATAATAGATTAGATGATTTGATGTGGTGTATTGCCTCAATCATAAATGCACCAATGTGTAACATAATGTGCACATTAAATTTTGTGGATGATTTGAATTTTTTTAATGATTTCTAACTTTATTTGAGTGTTATTACAAAAAATTATTCTAATTCATAATTTCAACACAACAGTGATAAAATTTGAGTATCTACAGGAACAATATTTTTATCTGTAAATCTGAAATATGACATAAATGTGATAGACCCATGTTCACACTTGAACCATTATCAACCATGACATTATGTATAAGTTGATGATAAATGTAAGTTTGAATGAATAAATAGTGAAAATCAAAATCATCATAAAAAATCTCATACTTTTTGAATGTGATAAGTGGTCTAGCTGGAATAAAAACATGATATGTGTTAATGATGTTATTCAAAGGATGTTGTGCCTCTATATGAAGATAGTAAGAAGCTGGTGGAGGATGTGCATTATATGTATAATTTGTTTTAGATTTTTATATTTTTCCTTGACATGTATTCTTAGGCAATGGATCACTGAATATTTTTATTGTTATCCTCTAACTTGGTTGTGCCTTGTATTGTCTATAGATGTACCCATATAAATGATGTTCTCATCTATCAAATCTTGAATATTATGTCTCAAAATAATACATCTGTTGGTAGTATACTTTAGTGCTCTATGAAATTTATAAAAAAGTGTTTTGATCAAATCCTTTTAAAAGATGATTACTCATTGTTTCACTAAAATTTTGCTTTTATTTCCTTAAAAAAAAGTTGTAAAACTTGAAAGAAGGGTGAGGTTATTAGAACCTAGATATGTTGTGCATGCATGAATTCAGATGGTTGTAAATACTTCTTTTTGTTTGGGGAAGATGACCTGTAGATAAGGAAGCAAGTAGAAAATGGTTGATTAGTTGGATAATAGGGTGGATTGCCTATCGTGAGCTAGATCCAAGAAGCACAAGCTTCTTTGGAGGCTATCAATCCACACTTTTAAACAATTAAGTTTTGATATACTAAAAGTAGATGCTTGCATGAAATAATAGAAGGTACTGACATCAAATACAATAAAGTTAGAAAAGAGATAATTGACTTTGATTAGTAATAACAATAAATGATCAAATATTCATGCCAAATAAATCAAACCTGATTCAAAAAATAGGTTAAATTTCTGTGATGAGATAGAACCTTAAAAAATAATATTTGGGTATAAGAAGATGGGTTAAATCAGCTTACTATTGTAGATGACAGACATAGACTATCGATAGTTAGGGTAAGACCATCGGTGGTTAGGTGATCATTGGTGGTTGGTGACCATCAATGGTTAGGGTCAACCATCGATGGTTACTATTAGACTTGGCTAGGGAAAAGAAGTCTTTAGAAAGAGATTATCAATAGGTTTTGTAAGGGTATGTTGTGGGTTGTAGGTTGGTTATGAGACAGAGGGTAATACTCAGAGGTATTTGGTTTAGGGATTGGGTGTTTCAGTGATTGGAATAGGTTGTGGGTGGAAGAAGGGTATGATGGGGAAGTGTCTAGAGTTATAGGGAAAACTCCAACATAGAAAATTGAGATGGAAGGTAGATAAAGAGAAATGAAATAAATATGGCTAATCACTAAACTTTTGATAAAATAATACAGATACTTAGCATTAAGATGTTACTAGTTTGAAGAATGTAGAAGCTGGTTGAAAGTTGTTGTAAAATCTAGAGTGATGTTGATGGAGTAATGGTATCCTAGTTCACTAGGAAGCTCTTTTGATTTTTCCTAGGAGTAATAATTTCTCTTGAATCTTGTCTGATTGATCTTGATGATGATTAACCCTGATGATTTCAACCCTTCCCTTCCTCTCTTAATATAAAGGAAAGGGAAGTTTCAATCAAAGTATTTAAAAAATGGTTGATTACATAGTCTAATTACGTATTGATCATGCAAACAAATAGCTAAATTTAGATAGCTAGTAATCAATGAGTGAATTATAATCAAAATGCATTTGACTCCTTTGATCATACAAGAGCTAAGGTAACCATCAGTGGTCAGGTTAAACTGTCAATGATCGAAGGTCAACCATCGGTAGTTAAGGACAAAGGATTAAAATGACTAAAATTAGCCTTTTGCCCTTATGGTTGGTAGTTGAAAAGGTTAGGGAGTGGTCGGAGGTAACTACAGGGTTATGGAGTATTTCATGACTAAAAATGTAGTACATGGTTTTCAAGTGTCTATATTTTTCCCCTTTTTATTATATAGTTTATGTCAGCAAGCTATAAAATAAAAAATGGAGAAGTTGGTAAAAGTTTGGATGCCCAAAGTATGGGAGGAGGTGTACCCCTTCAAACCTGGAATTGATGAAGTGAAGTAAAGTCGAGTGTTGGTTTGATAAGCAGATAAGTGGGTGAAAAAATGGGTAAATGTGATAAGGTTAGTTGATTTGGCATTGAGTCATGAACAAGCACAAAGAAGGTGACTAAGTATGATATCATAGACTGTGCATAGACTATATTGTCATAGTTGAGGTAGGTCGATAAAACAAGGTTGTTACTAGAAGGACAAGTGTCAGGGTAACTGATTGTAGCAATAGAGTGTGTATGCTAGGTTAGCACCTATAAACTTAAGTTGCCTAGGCAGGTTAATGTATTCATAGGTATCTGAGGTAGGATGTGATTCTAAGGAAAAAAATGGGTGTAGGTGTCGAGACCGTGTAGGGTCATGCTCTGAGGCACCTAAATTGCCGATGCACATAAGTGGCACAAGTTCATCAAAAATGGAAAGGTAATCGATGCGGTCAAAATGACCAAGGCAAGGGTGTCACAAAAAGTGTGAAAGGTGGGCCAAAATGACCAAGGTGATGTTATGTGGTTAGGTGGTTGGTGGAAAATGAGTTAGTTTCCAATGGTTACATGTTTGTTGTAAGGTGGTTATTAGAACAAGTGTGGTAGGATGGGAAAATCTTATAGGGGGTCGATCATTGACGGTCAAGATCAACTGTCAGTGGTTGCCTAGTGACCATCGATGGTCAGATGTTAGTCCTAAAATCATGACCATTAAAGGTTAAATGAGGTTTTATTTACTCATTTTGTAAATAATGAAGCAACCCATGATGTTATTTCTTTGTCCTTTGTGTGAAAACAATAATGAATTATGTAGAGGTTTATGTTGACTATGTATAAGTGAGTGAGGGTTGACTAAAGTTGGTGTGAGATGGAGGCTTGACTGAGGTGGGTCAGAGTGGGGAAGAGCCAGTGAGGATGCAGTGAGGTGGAGCCAAATGCGAGGATGAGTGAAGGTGGAAGTTTTGAGGGTGCCACCATGATGAAGGTCATAGAATGAGGTTGGTTGAGTAATTGAATTTGTTTATTTTTGCATAAATTGGTAGTTGTCTAGGGTGGGGGTTTTATGAAAAATGGGGGTTGGGTGTTTTGTTTGACATTGGTAGAGGGGTGGGAAATAGGTTGAGGGAGGGAAGGTTGGGGATGAATAGGTCATGTGTAGTTGGAAATTTTAAGTAATGTTAATGTTTGATTAGGTTTAGGTAAGCCCTAAGGCTTTGAGGCTCATCGATGATCACCACATAATGACCATCAATGGTTGCTATTGGCCATCATTAATCGATAGGTGATTATCAAATGATCAGTGTGTGGACCATCGGTAGTCTACCACTGATTGTCGGTGATTGATGATGGTTCCATAAGGAACTATCGTTGATTGATATTTGACCATCAACAGTTAGTATAAAGGTAGGATATCTTGAAAAATTAGTTAAAGGATGGGTTTAGAATGGGTGAAGTTTGGTTAGGGAGGATAGGTGTAAGAAAAGTGTTGGGTTTAGGTTGGATTAGGTGAGTGTTGTGTAGATGAAGTGGAATAGGTTAAGGTAGGAGGTAGTGTTAATAGGTAGTATTCATAGGCTACACTTTGAAGGGTAAATTAAACTAAGGCATACATCTAACCATGTAGGTGAGGGAGCAGTTACAGGTATGAGATTGAGTTCCTCATCTCCTATATGAGATCTATAGGGAAATGATAGACCATGAGTGGGAGCACATGATAGTAGTAGGCCTGGGAGGCATTATATACTATCAACACATGCCTAGATATGTATCTATGTTAGTGGCCCTCATCGAGAGATGGGACCCAGCCACCAACATGTTCTTACTACCAACCAAGGAGATCATTATCGTATTAGAGGACATTCACTGGATTATGAGGCTATTGATACAAGGTGATTTGATAGAGCACATTAATAATGAGGAGCGATATGAGCTCATGGATGTGTTGTTCGGAGATGACTTGGTGCACATAAGGTGGCATGTAGGAGGCCTTCACTATACACCCTTATATCATAGGGATAAGGGAGTGAGATGATTTTTCATGATAATGATAATGATAATGGTCATGACCTATTATGCACTACTAGACTCGAGTAGTGGTAGATTTCTATCTTTATTATTAGAAGTTACAATAGGGATGATGATGGACTAGAAAGTGTATGCTTGGGTTCTGGTGTTACTAGTAAGGATCTACTAAAAGATATAGGGATATAAGTTACACAGGTGAGATGGCATCAGTGTTAGATTTATGTTGCCTTATTAGGCATACGAGCATATCAAGGTTCTTTGACTAGGTCGATTACCATGACATGGATGGGTTTAAGTGGAATTTAGAGTTGGTTTTATGTGATGAAGGTATGATTACTCTCTCACACCACCAAGACGAGGAACATGCGACCTAGAGTGGTACAGGGATAGGCTATAGGAATTGGTTGAGGGGGAGGTCATTTGGAGGCCATATACCTAATTTCCTGCATGGTTAGTCATACGAGATATATATTATCACTAGAGAGTTATAGGTGGGTTTATGGTAGATGGAATCATGAGGTAGAGTTGATTCCTTTTGAAAAGGTGAGGAGACAGTTCAAGCTAGTGCAGGGTACCCAAGTGCTTTCCTAAGGTATAGGAGGGAGGATGCAGACTTTCCACTGCTAACTTTAGAGCCAAAGGATTTGGAGTTTGATTGGGAGGATTTACTAATAAGGTTAGATATTGGTGATGGAAGGGTTACATAAGAGTACATTATTTGGTTCCATGCACACTATGATGTGGCAGTGTTCAAAACATATGGTGGATAGGTTGGGTAGCAGGGTGTGGATGTTGATATAGAGGAGGGAGGAGGGGACTAGATGGATGTGGATGCCTTCAATAGGTAGACACTCATCATAGAGAGAGATCAAGCTAGGTTAGCATTAGCAGAAACATAGGTAGTTCTAGCAATAATGACCTTATAGAGAGATACGACTCACGGTTAGGTGGCCACTTTAACACAATAGAGGGATTAGGTTAGAGCCCAGCTAGCCTTGGTTACACATGAGAGAAATTCCCTTAGATAGGTATAAGGTCAGGCATCAGCACCGGCATGACCTTCAAAGATTATCCCTTTGGAGATATATATGTCTAATGTGGAGGAGCTCAAATATTACGAGGCCTTGGTCTTCATATAACTTCTTAATGATCCTCGATATGGTGAGTACAGGGCATAGATTACTAAGGGAGTTAGTAGTTTGACACTAGATCAGTGGGCAACCTCTATGGGTACACAGACAAGTTATGGAGATAGACAGGCACTAGGGAGCAATAATGTTCCTCCACCTTAGACTCCCATTTTGATGTAGTATTGATTTTGATACTGACCTGTGAGCCGATGCAGTGAGATGTACATTTCTTTTTGAGAGATGATGTTATATATACTATGATTTATGATGTGATTATGGTTATGGATATGGTTTATGGCTTAGTTGATATTTGATGTATATGATGATGTTGTTATGGTTATGGATATGGTTTATAGTTTAGTTGACTATTTTATGTTTATGAAGATGTTGTTATGGTTATGGATGTTGATGATGTGACTTGATTTATGTTCATGATGTGATGATGTTGCTTATGATTATCATTTCTATGTATGAGTAGATGTATGCTTTATTATAAATGTGGATGTTTCAAATTAATGAATCTATGTTCTCTATTATCTATAAGTGATGGATTGCCATATGTGATGACTCATTGATGTATGATGTATTATTGAATGGTGATGATTAGTTGATGTGATTGGTTACTTAGATAAATGAGATGAGTTTTGATTAATGAGATGGCATAATTTATTAAAATGTTTTATTGCTAAAACACTTTAAACAAATAAGGTAAAAACAAATCACTAAACAAAACACAAAATGCTTAGGTAATGTTAGTTTACTTGTAGTTATAAGAAGGTGAACTAATCTTAAAACACATGAATTTTATTTGGCTAACAAAACTAGACGTGAAAAAAGATAAGAAAAGATAAAACAATCCAAAAGACATGTGTCTAAATAGATGTTTCAATAAGTAAGTTCTAGAAAGAAGAAGAAGACATGATGCTCTTTCATTAGTGAGGACCAAAACAAAAGGAAGTTAGATTGGCTTTTGAACATAAGTCCTTTACATGCTTTGCATTATCATTCGTTGGTTGGTTGAAAAGGTGCTTGATCACATAGTGTCGAGTAAGCTAAAAAATCCTTTGTTTCATAGAGGGGAAAAGGGGAGGTGGATGATAATGGAACTTTAGTGTGAGGTGATCTTTCCTCTTTTTTAGGTTGACATAGAGTCAATATAAACATGACTATGTTGTATAGGGTGTAGACTGATTGATGTGAGAAGTCTACATATGAAAGCCAATTGTGGCTTCTAAAATTTACTTTTTCCTTTTCTGATTTTGATAATGACTCTCTTGATATTTTGTCATTACTTTCTTGAGAGGTTGGGGAAGTTGATCGATGTGAGAAGCTTCCAACAAATTGCTTGCTTTGGGAAATGCTTTACGCAACTATCCTTGAAGGGAGTGCTCTAAGTTTGTGATATTTGTTTTAAGCTCTTTGATAGCTATCCTTTAAGGAATTGGTCTACCTTATATTGAGCAAGTTTGATATGTTGTGGTAGTTATCCTTCAAGGGAGAAATATGCAAATGCTAGGAATAACCCATAGGATATATATGATTATGTTTGTGTTATTTTGTTGACATAGACTTGATTATATAGGCTTAAAGAAATACTTTTATGAAGGCAAAACTAAAGCACACAAAGGTTGAAAAGTGGGTGAGAAGATGCTTTGAGGGACGATCACCATCAGATTCTATCCTATTAGGGACTAAAATTATCCATGAGAATCATGTCATGAGTAGATCCGTGATACCCATATTTAGGATTAGGCTATAGTTATGACAGAAAATCACATGATTATATGTTGTAATCAGTTGTCCTCAAAATGAGGGGATGAAGGTGATAATCTCATAAAAATAAGGGATGAACTTAAGTTATACATAAGGTGAGCTTGGTATTATTTAAAAAAATAAAGGATGTAGATGTAAAGAATTGAGAGGCTCATGTTCTTATTTCCCTTTGAGAGAGGATAACCAATAAGCTCCCAATCCATACTTATGTGTTATGATATAAGGTCCAATCCAATTGAAAGCAAATTTTGCCCACTTGCTTTTCTCCATATTGGTGACATGTTGATTTTCTTTTAAGATGAGGTCTCTAATGTTGAAATCTCGTACTCTGAGGTGTTTTTTATAAGCGTGTTTGATTCATTCTTGATAAACATGAAGATGGGTAAGTGTGTCCAAATGATGCTCATCAAGTAGCTCAAGTTGGGATAAACGTTCATGATGATAATCGCCCTCAAAAATGATATCCTATAGGGATATGTGAAGAGAGGGAATTTGGACTTCAAGAGGCAAGATAGCCTCTGTACCAAAAATGAGAGAGAAAGGGGTAGCACCTATAGGGGTTCGATGCCAGTGCGATATGCCCATAGGACGAAGGGGATATGTAAATTTCAATCTCGACCTGATGCATTAACCATTTTAGTTAGCATTTTATTAAGAGTTTTTTTAGAAGCTTCCACCTATCTATTAGATTTTGGACGATAGGGTGAGTAGAAACTTAACTTAATGTTAAATGTGTCACAAAGACCTTAGACTTAGTTGTTCTTAAAATATTTACCATTATCAGTGATTATCTTATAAAGAACACTGAAATGATAGATAATGTGATGGTTGATAAAATCAACAATATCTTTGGCTTTGGTTGAGATGAGAGGAATAGCCTCTACCCATTTGGTGAAATATTCTATCGCAGTAATGATAGAATGATGTCACTATAAATAATGGGGATTAATTTCACCAAAAAGATCCAATACCTACTATGAGAAGGGCCATAAACCCTTAGATACTTAGATACTATGGTTAGGTGTGTGATGTAAATTGACATAATGTTGACATTTAAGACACTTATTCACATAATCACAATAGTCTTGGTTAAGGGTGGGGCAATAATAGTTAAGGCAAAGATAACATTTAGTTACAGCTAGGCCACTAAAGTGTCCTCCACAAACCCCATCATGCATTTATTTGATAGCATGAGAGATCTCATGGTTATGGAGGCAGCATAAAAGAAGGCCATCAAAGCCACGCCTGTAAAGGATTCTCCCTAATATGGTGTAATGAGAGGTACTCTGAATAAATGCTCTTCGACCATTCCTATAAAGATTGGAAGGAATGATGGCAAGGTTGAGATATTCAAAGATTTGTTTCTACCAAATATCAGATAGGGATTCTTCCACACTATAGATGGAAGGAGGGTTTGATTTGGTAAGATGATGGATAGTGATAAATAGTTTGGATTTAAAAGGAGCAGATGGGATTTAGGAAGCAAGGGAAGCCATTGTGTCAACAAACTTGTTTGTAGATCGCAAAATGGTTTGGATATGGTAGTGTTAAAATGATGCCAAGAGTACATCGATTAGTTGCTTGTACTCTTGCAAAATATCATTATTACATTGATAAGAGTTGTTGATTTGGTTAACCATGAGTTGGGAGTCACCAAAAAAAATGATCATCTTGACTCCCAAGGTTAAAGCAGTTTGGAGACCTATTACTAGGGCTTCGTACTCAACCATGATATTGGTACAATCAAAGTCAAGTTTGAAGGATAAAGGAAGAGGTTCAGTGTCAAGGGAAAAAAGGATGATATCGGTTCCCCCACCATGTTGACATTTTAATTCATTGAATAACATGGTCATTTGATAGGTGATGTCCTCTTGAGAAAGGGTAGTGATAGACTCATCAAGAAACTCAAGGCGAGATGGTTGGTTATCTACTAAGGGAGCTTCAGCCAATTGGTTGGTGATGACTTGCCCTTTTATTGACTTCTAATAAAGGAAATAAAGGTCAAACTTAGCTAAGAGAATGATCCACTTAGCCATATACTAGTTTTGGTATGGATTGAAGTGTATATACTTGAGTGGGTCAGTATTGGTTATGACATAGGTCTTGTGGTTGAGAAGGTAGTGGTGGATTTTGGAGGCCACAAAGACCAAGGTGAGGTAAATTTTTTTGATATGGGTATATTGAGTTTTTTATTCTATAAAAGTTTGACTTATATAGTATATGACTTGCTCTTTCTGCTACTCATCTTGATGTGCCAGCATCGCCCCCAAGGAATGGTTGATGGAAAAAATATAAAGGTAAAAAGGTTGATCTTCTTTGGGAAGAATGAGGATGGATGGAGACATAAGGTACTCATTAAGTGAATCAAAAAAAAATCAGTCTTTACTCCACTTAAAAGATACATCTTTTCTATAAGGTACTGAAAAGCCTGGTATCGATCAGAGAGTTGAGAGATAAAATGATGAATAAATTGGAGTTTCCCTTGCAAATTATGGAGTTGATTGAGGTGGGTGGGATGAGGCATGTCGAGGATTGTTTTGATTTTACCAAGAAAAAATTTGATTCCTCAAAGAGATGATAAATCCAAGGAGCTTTCCTGACAAGACACTAAAAATACACTTCTTGGGTTAAGGCGAACATGGTAAAAGATGAGGCATTCTAAGATAATCTTAAGAATGGCCAAATGATCTTTACGATATTTGGATTCCTCAAGAAGGTCATCAATATAGTCATCTATGATTTTGTGAATAAATTCATGGAATATGTAGGTCATAATGCACTGGTAGTTTGCACTAGCATTCTTCAGACCAAAAGGCATGAACATAGAGAAGAAAGTTTCCTAGGGGGTGATAAATACGATTTTGTGTTGATCTTTAGGGGAAATTAAGATCTGATTGTAACCCAAGAACCTGTCCATAAGAGATAGCATCTCATGGTTAGTTTTAAGATCAATAAGCTATTCAATACTTGGAAAAGGAAAGTCATCATTTGGGTAAGCAAGGTTAAGGTCATAGAAGTCTACACAAATGCAAATTCCCCCTGTTGATTTGGTGATAGGGATGGCATTCGAGAACCATTAGGGATAATTAGTGGGTTGAATGAAATTTAAAAATATGAGGCATTGAAATTCTTCTTTGATGAGAAGGGTTATGAAAGGGTGCATCTGGATAAGTTTTTGCCTAATTAGTTTGGCATCACTGTTGGTGACTATTATGGGTGGTGATGGAAGGGTCGATTCTTGACATGTCACTATAAGACCAAGTAAATGTTATGTTACGGTCTTGTAGGAAGGAGGGGAAATCCTGAAGCTCTAAGGAATTTATTGATTGGATGATTTTGATAATGTGTGGGTTATCCTAAGTACCCAAGTTGATATCCATGGTGGATTCATTTAACATGGTTGAAGTCTCAGGAGGAAGGGATTTTTGGATAAAGGAATATTTTGCACCAAGATAGGTAAGAATGAAATCATTATCTAGAAATTGAGTGATATTAATGGTAGGAGAGTCATCTCTTACCATCTTAGGACAAGTCAGAGGAATAGTTATGGTCTCCCCATCCTTTTTATAAGTTAAGGGTCCAATGCTGATCATGTTGACAAAAAAATATTGAGGAGGAATGATGTTGAAATCCTCAGATTATGATGGTGAATTGGATAGTGAGGATGGGACTTTCAATGACAGTAACAAGAGGTGAATTGGTTGGCTATTTAGGTGGAGTGAAATTGAGACCAAATATCTCATGAGTATTTTGGGTCTTACATGGGGGTAACGCATGTGGTATGTGCTTGTAATGTCCTAGACTGAATCCCTTCGAAGTACACCTATGGAGGTATGTCTTGGTGAACTTCGATTTATCCAGATAAAATAAATGGGAGGTGAATGGTTGAAGAGAAGAGGAGGTCAAGGAGGTAGTAACTGCTTGATTAGGTCCCCCATATATAAGATTTTTTTATAGATTAGGAGGTCCAAAATAAATAGTGGTTCCAGTATTGGGGTTTAAACTGGGATTTTGGTCAAGGTTCCCATACTCTTGGGGAGTAGAGAAGGCATCCAAGGCTAAGAGGTAATACTCCCCAAGTGAGAGACATTGGAATGTTGATTCCAAGGGGTCCTTCGTGGGGATTTGGGTAGAAGGAATGGATGAACTAGTTGAGGCTTGGTTGGTAAAAGAAGTGGAGTCGTTGTTGGTAGGTGAAGACTTAGTGGAGGGAAGGAGGAGAACATCATTTGACCGATACGTCATGTTACACGATGTTAAAGGACTTGGGTCAACTTGTAGGGTAACTACTTGACCTTAGTGCTCAAATTTGACACACTAATGTGGGATAGATGGTACACAATTAATGGGATGGATCCAAGGGCACCCAAGTAGAATATTGTATTAAAACTCACCTTTTACTATGTATAAGAGCTTAGGTAGCATGCGAGGTCCAAAATGAATGTGGAAGATGACGGTTCCAAAAATTATTGCCATAGTGTCATTGAAAGAACGAAGCACCATTGTGGTTTTTGACATAATGTTCTCTAGCAATTTCATTTGATCATATGCATGGGAGGAGATAATGTTGATGTTAACCCCTCCATCAATCATAACCCTATTGATGTAGGTTTGGTTGATGTTTGCAAAAATGAAGAGAGGAGGATCTAAATCTTGGGGTTGAATGAAGGGTATTTTTGAATCTTTAAAGGCAATAAGAGTAGAAAGTTGGAGGGCTCTGACAAAAGTTGCTAGAGGTTGTGGATCTTATGGTTACATATCTATGGGATACAAAGCTTCTATCATTGCTTGGCGGTAATAGAGCGAGGTGTGGATTAGTTTATATAAATTCATCTTCACTGGTGTTTACTGAAGTTGATTTAGAACTACTCTTTGGATTGACTCGGAAGGGTTGGATTGAGAGGTACCCAAGATGGATATCTTGGGTTTTGGAGAAGGTACGGGTGTTTGGGTTTGTTTGAGTGATTGGGTTGTGGAAGAAGGGTATGTCCATGGAATATATACCTTTGCCTTCCCCTTATCCTTTCGTTGGGCTTGTGATTGTGTGACCACATGGATGGTATGGATTTGAGGAAGAGTTGGGCTAGAGGACTGTTTCGATTCTTCCTCACTATTAGATGAGAGTTTAAGAGCAAGTAGGTTTGGGGTGGTGGCTTGTGGTTCTTAGAGTGGATGTGGGCTTATGGGTGGCTCTTCTAACAATAGCTCATCGTCAGCACATAGCTGATGGAATAGGACTTGGAGAGCTTTACATTTATTTGTATCATGTTCCAACATTCTTTGGTATGAGAAAATTAGATTAACATTAAACCTGGATGACTTAAGACGATGGGAGTCAAATAGTTTGATGAGAGGTAAAGTCAAGCAAGAATCTTGCAATAATATTTTCAAGATGGTTGAGTAAGACTCAAGCAAAGGTGGCAAGGATGTTGGAGTTTTGGCTTTGACTTTTAGGATGGAAGCCTTCTTAGGAGTAGGCTTAGTAGCGGGAGTTTTGGGTGGTGGATTATTCTTGGTGGTTGGTGGTTTGGAGGTAGAAGTTTTAGAAATAACAGGCTTGGTAGTGGGTGGTTTGGAAATATAAGGGTTAAAATTAGGATGTTTGGTAGTGGAGGGTTTGGAGGTAGAGAGCATAAAAAGAATAAGCAGGGGTGTAGTTAGAAGAGGAGGTTGGGTTATCTTTGGGAGACGTGCATTCTTAATGAAAGGATGAGGTCCTAGGATGGAAGATGGATGTGGTCCTAGAATGGAAGGCAAGGTAGAAATAAATGGTAAGATGTTGGCTTTTGGGATCCTAGGTGACTCCACTTTCTTGGTTGGATTGACTTGGGGTTTCTTTGGTGGGCTAGGTGATGCTAAATCTAACTTTAACGGAGGTAAAGATCTGAGTAGGTAGCATGCCTAAGTTTTTGACAAGCTTGGTTGGGATGGTAGAATGTGCTTGGGCTAATTTGAGTGGAATCAGTTTGGTTGGTTCAACTATGGTTTGAGGGGAAGAGGTTTCTAATGGTTTGGTTGGGATGATGATGGGTTCAATAGTGGAAGTGGAAGGTTGGGTTGACAATGGTGTGGTTGAGGGCTCTTGCTTGGTTGTGTAAGGAAGCTCGAGATGGTGCCAAAATGTGGCATGATCCATGTCGAGTTGAGATGGATATTCCAAGTTTTGAACTAGTATAGAGAAAGGCTTATAAATGGGTTTGATCTCTTCAGTATTGGTCTTAAAGGACAAACCCATGGGTTGAGAAAGGGGAGCAATAACCTTATCCTTTTTCTCAATCAAGATTCCAATGTTTGGGAAGGTGAGTCTTCTATGGGAGAGGTGGATAAAGTGAACTCTTCCTTAGGAATGATTTCCAAAGGAAGAGTGGATTAGTCTATGATTAAAGAGAAGTATATAGTAGTAAGATACCTCTTTTGGTATGTCTTCCAAAGGAGAGGTTGGTAGCTCCAATACCTCGACAAGTGGAGAAAGGGGAATAGTTGTTTTCTTTGTTTCGATTTTCAAAGGAATAGAAAGTGACTCCACTACCTCAATAAGTGGAGGGGAAGGAAGAGTGGTTTGGGAAATGGTTTCCTCAACAATGAGTTCACTAAGAACCATATTAACGGTATGGGCCTTATGGTTGTGAGAGGATTCTGCTCTAATATTTTCATTGTTCATGGAAGGGGAGTAGTTGAGAAAAGGTTGTCTAAATATGTCAAGTGTTTGATTTGGGGGTGCAGTGGGGTTATCCAACACAATTTCCCCCTTATCAATCAACCCTTGGACAATGTTCTTGAAAGTATAACATCAACTAACATTTTGTCCAATGACACAATGGAAGGCACACAATTCATTCTCCTTATACCAACTAGGTGTGGGATGAGAGGAATCAAATTATTATGGGGGTTTAATTGGAGGAAGTTGTATGATATTTACTTTCAATACTGAAACATATGACTCCCCTAGTGGAGTGTATTGATTTTGATTGTGATGGTTTTGATTTCAGGTATTCTGGTTGGAAGAATTAGAAGAGTTGGGTTGGTTAACAATTGGAGGAGGGGTAGTTTTAAGGACAAATACATTCATGATTCCCTTGGTTTTGGTGTTAGTATTGGAGTGGTTGGTAGTTTTGGATGAGGAAGTTTCATTTGATTTGAAAATAGAGTTCTTGTTTCTCAATTTTAGCTTCCCCTCAGTAATGGCTCTAATCTCAAATTTTGGTGCCATTGTAAAAGCTTCATCAAAGGTATTGAAAATTTGAACCTGTAGAGTGGAGGAAATATGTTTGGCACAATCCCAAGAGAAAATCTCAACCAGCTCAGGTTGGAGCAAGAAGAAAGAGAATTGGTTTATCAAACCTCTCCAATGGGCCATGAAATTGGCAATTGACTCATCCTCAAATTGCCTAATGGAGTAGAGTTCCGTAATGAAAACTTTATTAGATATATTTATAGAAAAATGATCTAAGAAGGTTTGAGCTAATTGGGCAAAAGAAAAGAGGGATTTCTTGGTAATAGCACTGTACCAATCTATTGTTAGAATGGATAGGGACATGGAAAAGGTGTGGAGAAGGAGAGCATCATCATAAGCAATGAAATAACAAGAGTGTCTAAAATCTCTAAGATGTTGTTGAGGATTTTTCGTGCTCTAAAATTTTGAAAAATTTGAAAGCTCTCATTGAGGAGGATAAGGTCAGATTGGGACATATGGATGAATTGGTTTATTACAGATTTGATCGTATGATAAGAAGTTATGGGGACCAAAGATAAATGACTAAAAAATGGTCATCTTTTCCATTAACATCTTAACGAGATCCATTTTCGATTGTGCAACCCCATATTTACAAGGCAAATTTTTTTGGGTTTGGGTGGGTGCAGCATAAGGATAACTAGGTTGGGAGGTTGCCACATATTAATATGTGGACATGCATGGTTGGGAAGATGCCATGTATGGGTAAGTGGATACAGGAGGTTGGGTAGAAGATGGAGCTATATACCCTTATGGGTTAGGAATGTAGCTTAGGTTGGGTACAATGGGCACTTGTTGAGGAATGGACATGGATTGGGTTGGAGGTATGGTTGGGTTGATAAGTTGAGGATGGGTGGTAACCTTGGTACTAATGGGTAGAAGGGTAAAACGTATGGGAACCAACAAGCTCTGGAATGGAGTGGAGGTAGGTGGGTTGGAAATAAGAGGAAGGGTGGTAATGCTAGTAGAGGTTACTTTGATGGTAAGTGGAGTATAGGTACCCAAAGTTTGGGTTGCTCCTATACTAGAAGAGTTATTGGTTGGGGTGGAAAGCATTTGGGTGTTGGTTGGTTGGGTGGGTTGGTTTTGGATGGTGGTATTGGTGGGCTTATTGGTAGAAAAAGATGCTTGGGTGAGTAAGGGTTGGGTGGAAATGGTGGCAATAGAGGTTTTACTCATAAGATGGGGTGATATACCATGGGGTGGATCAATAGGTGGAACCGAAGCAGGTGTACAGTGAGATATGGTGTTTAGGTAATGTTGGAGGGTTATGGGGTTGTTATCCAGAAAGGTGGTGAAATTTGTATCACCTTGGGCAGTCATCCGAGGGATACTAGGACTTCCATAAGGATAGGGAGAACCCTCTATATCTGAGATATACTCCATGGATGAAGAAGAAGAGAAAAATAGGTGGTTGGAAGATAGACCTTGATTTTCTTGGTTTCTTAGTTGTTATCTAGTGAGAACCATGCAAGGAAGAGAAAAGAAAGATACAAGCGCTCTCACAACTCAAAAGAGAAGCAAATAGAATAAAGATATCTTAAGGAAAACAATGCATAAACTAAAGTGAGTTAAGATATTAGGATACTTTATTATCTCTCTTTTGGCTTATGCCTCAATTTTAAAGAAGTTATGAAGATCAACTTTGGGCTTGTCAAGCATGTACTAGAAGAAGATATCTAAGAATGGTTTCAAGTAGTTAAAGGCTCTCAAGATCTGTACTAGAACTTGGTACATGGATTGATATTGGGGTCGACCCCCTTAATTTACACACCATAGTGATAAGGGTGTTGGATGCTTAGCCATAATATATCGAGTTACTAGAGATTATACTCAACCAACATACTGAGTTGGTTCTTCCCTTAGTGGTGAAATCCAAGTTGTATAGTCGAGAAAAAGTGACCGCTAGGTGATGAAATCCCAATCAGATATTATATCAATGTTTTGATGTTTAATTAAATATGTGGTTTGGTCTTTTGTGTGTGGAGAGAAGTGAGATAACAATTAATTTACTTGATTAAATTAAGTTATGTGAGCTAATCAATATAATCAAATAATGGATGAAAAGTTAATTTTAATCCAAAATAAAATTTTGATGTCTTTTCAAATGAATACAAAACTAATATGCACCTAGATATGATGATAATAATGCAAATCCTAAGCTGAGGATGAATAATTTTAATTTTTAGAAGTGAAAGCAAAACAAGAAAATTTTAATTTTTTCTAAGAAAGCAAAAAAAACTAGAACTTGCATTTTGGAAAGGAAGAAAGGAAATAAGGAACATTTAATATTTAGAAAAGAATGCAATGAATGACTCTTCTCTAATGCAACTAAATATCTTATAACTATGAACCCAAGAAAAATCTCAAGGGTCCCACTGGGCATGCTAGTATGTTTCACTAAAATTTTGCCTTTATTTTCTTTAGAAAGAAAGTTATAAAAATTGAAAGAAAGGTGAGGTTATTAGACCCTGGATATGTTGTCCATGCATGAATCTAGATGGTTGTGGATACTCCTCTTTGTTTGGGGAGGATGACCTGCAGATAAGAAAGCAACTAAAAAATGGCTGATTAGTTGGATATGAGGGTGGATTGCCTAGCCTGAGTGAGATCCAAGAAGCACAAGCTTCCTTGGAGGTTGTCAATCCACACTTTTAAATAATTAAGTTCTGATGTGCTAAAAGTAGATGCTTGCATGCAATAATAGAAGGTACTAAAACCAAATACAATAAATATTAGAAAATAGATAATTGACTTTGATTAGTAATAGCAATAAATGATCAAATATTCATGCTAAATAAATCAAACTTAATTCAAAAAATAGGTTAAAGTTCTGTGATGAGATAGAACCTCAAAAAATAGGATTTGGGTATAGGTAGATTGGTCAAATCAACTTTTTATTGTAGATGATAGACAGAGACCATCGATTGTTAGGGTAGGACCGTTAGTGGTTAGGTGACTGTTAGTGGCTAGTGACCATCAACAGTTAGGTTCAACTGTCGGTGGTTACTGTTAGAATTGGATTGAGAAAATAAGTCTGTTTAAGGAGATTTTTGAGAGGTTATGGATGGGTAAGTTATGGGTTGCAGGTTGGTTGCAAGACGAGGGTAATACTCAGAGGTATTTGGTTCACGGATTGGGTGTTTGGGTGATTGGAATACGTTGTGGGTTGAAGAACGCTATGGTGAGGAAGTGTCTGGAGTTACAGGGAAAAATCCAACATATAAAATTGAGATGGAAGGGAGATAAAGAGAAATGAAACAAATAGAGCTAATTACTAAACTTTTGATAAAAGAATACAGATACTTAGCTTTTAGATGTTGCTAGTTTGAGGAATCCAAAAGTTGGTTGAAAGCTATTGTAGATTCTAGAGTGATGTTGACAAAGTAATGGTATCTTGGTTCACTAGGAAGCTCTTTTGATTTTCCCTGGGAGTAAGAATCTCTCTTGCAGCCTGTCTAATTGATTATGATGATTTCAACCCTTCCCTTCCTCTCTTAATATAGAGGAAATGGAGGTTCTAATCAAAGAGTTTAACAAATGGTTGATCACATAGTCTAATTATGCATTGATCATGCAAACAACTGGCTAACTTTAGATCGATAGTAATCAATGAGTGAATTATAACCAAACTGTAGTTGACTCCTTTGATGATGCAAGAGCTAAGGTAACCTTTGATGATCAGGGTCAACCATCAGTGGTCAAAGGTCAACCATCTATGATTAGGAACAAAGGATTAAAATTAGTAAAAATTAGCCTTTTGCCCTTATAGTTGGCAGTTGAGAAGGTTGGGGAGTGGTCTGAAGTAGCTAAAGGGGGGCATGGGGTGTTTCGACAACTAGAAATGTAGTGCATGGTTTTTAAGTGTCTACACTCACATCAACCTCTTTAATAAGGAGTGTTATGAGGTTGCATTCAAATAAATTTTGTGAAACTTTGTAGGGAGCTTCTAACAAATTGGTAAATTGTTTCATTGGTAAAGTTGCTAATACAATGCATAAAGTAGGTTCTGAAACTACATTCATTATTTCCTTTTGATCATTCTTATTTTCTGTTGGACTCACCTTGTATGGTGGCTTAATCAGATTCTTTGTATGAGAAGTAGAAAGTGGGTTGGTTTCATACTTGAATTTATTCATGGCCAACAATTAACCTCTCTTTCCTTCACTATGTGGCATAAAGTCGTGAATGATGAAAACTTCTTAAACATAATAGATTCATGCAGAGGTGGAAACAAACTATGTTTGACGATGTCTTGTAATTCCTTATCTTCCCTAAGATTTGTCATTTTAGATAATATGGTCTTATACCTTAAGACATATTTTAAAATAGCTTGTTAGATTCTTGTTTGAGCTGAGCAATTTTAGCACATGAAATATTTTCACTAATATTGATTGAAAAATGTGAAAAGAACAAATCTGTCAAATGATTGAATGTATGAATTAACTAATATGGTAAATCATAAAACCATCTTAGGCCATACTCTTTTAAACTTCAAAAAAAATAACTTGGTAAATGACCTATTGTTGGATGCATAGTCCAAACATTATGCGTGAAATACTGTCTAATGTTGTTCGAGGTCACATTTTTCATCATACAGTGTAAGCTTAGGTGCCAAAAACTCTGTTGGTAAAGGATATGCATAAATATGATTAGCCAATAGAAAATGCACTAAAATCTATGAATCTAGTGTTTGATTAGGTTTTAGATCACTTTGTTTAATTTACAACACCTTATTTTGCAAAGCTAGAATGGTTTGTCTACGGGATTGTGTATCAGGGATACAATGTGTGCTAACCAAAGTTGGTGTCTCAAATAACTAAGTAGGAATTGACATTAATTTTTTGAAACCCTTGGCTTCCTCATAGTAGGTGGTGAAAAAGTTGTATCAAATAATGTAGAGAAAGAATTAAAGAATCAATAACATCTAAAGGTTTCAAAGGATTGGCTTTTAGATGTTTTCTTCATTTCTTCTTTACCAATGTTTATGAATACATCTTGAATATATTTATTTTTTGTGAGATACCCCTTTAAATGTATTTTATCCAAATCATCAAATTTATTAACTTTTTTTTTGATTAAGATGTTATGAACTAAAATATGAAAACACTCAAGTATATCTTATTAATCTAACACTTCTTCTAAGAGAGGCAGAAACAACTTTCTGAGATTGCCAAAAATATGAAATATAAACTTGGAAGATCGCTGCTATCAAATAATTTACTAAATATAAAAATCTTAATACATTAATTGGAAAGAGTAAAAAGAAGGAAATAAATCATAACATCTATGGTTAGGCTTTTGCAATACAAAATCAATAGACGAAATCACCAATATGTTTTATCGAAAATTTGGGATAAATAAATATTAAATCTTAATTATGACAAATTTTTATGTAAAATCAGACTGCATAACATATGACATAAATCACACAAACTGATTATAAATTTTTAAATATAGAAATATGTTAAAAGGGAAAAGTACCAAAGAAGAACAACTTAACTGGGAATCAAACATGCAGGGTTGTGACTGTGACCATGAAACTGACTATAATGTTGTATGGTTGTAAGCAAATTCATCATTCATAATGTTTTAAAGCCACTTAGGACATAATCATTTTACATTCGTTTGTACTCTACTTTTATTTTTTCTTTAAAAAGACATTTTTTATTATAGTCATAACACCCCTTTAAAGAAGAAAAAATGTAAACACCTAAATTCTACCACATTTAGTGTCATAATTCACTTTTCTTAATATCGACACACTAACTCAATAACTACACTAAATTCAAATCTATCATAAGGTCCATTAACATCATTTCCCTCCCTTTTCAGCATAGTTAATTTTTTAATATTAATTAATTAATCATGCACACATAATTCTACAAAACTAATTAAAAATCCAAAAATATTATGTCACCAAACGTATTCAACATTTCTCTCAACCAAGTATTGAGTCATCCAACCATTTCTTTAACTTCTTCAACCAATTTTTGAGTCATCATTAAACCTTTCAACCAGCATGGTGAGTCATATAACTACCTTGACTCATTCATGAAAAACTTTCAACTACCAACTAACTTCTATCTTATCTCTTAAAATATGAAGAATTGGTGTCTTCCACTTAGATGAAGACTCAAAATATGATCGTACAAGAATACCATAATTCAATAAATCTAATTTTTCCCTAACCTTCCATCTTCTCACCCAAAAGCTTATAAAATTGAAGTGTCATCCTTTATTTTCATAATTCGTCAACAAGCTATCAAAGTGCTATCGAAATTACCTTTTGGACTTATCATCAAGTTATTGAAGTGATATCAAAATTCTCTTGTGCATCTATTTGAAAATCAACAAGATTACGTCCTTACATTATTGAGATTCACTTTGCATTTGGAGAATGAATTGAGCATCCATATACATACTTGTAAGAGCAAATCAAAGTCAATCAAAAAAGAAGACATTCACTTTTATTAGGAAGATGGAAGATGATTTTTTTATTTTATCTTGTTTTTTTATTGTAGCTCTATTTGGGGTTTTTAATTAGTCTTAGAACATGAATTCAATCGTTTATTTATCTTTTTTGTATAAACTTATAATTTGTAGTTATCATAAAGGTCACTATGAATTAAAAACAAGGCTTCACATCCCCTTGGGGCACGGCTATGTTATTTGGATGAGGTCGGCCTATGCCAACATTTATAGGGTGTACCAACATGATCATTGTGTCTTCGCATGTAGGTCATGTTTGCACGATCAGATCTATTTTATTCATTACGGAAGTCATTGCATACATTCTTCCTCACTTGGAACCCTAGCTCAATAGACCATAAAGAATAAACGAAATAAATGGGGAAAAGGGGTTAGTGGCTAATGTTGTGCATGACCTCAAAACTATTGTATTGAGTGCTTCATACATATGCATACTTTGAATAGGGATCAAACTTTATGTAGTTCTTTCATGTTGCAGTGGTATGTGTGAAATATTGGTATAATGTGTTGATGTAATCTTGGTGTAATTATGTGCTTCAGCAATGTCTTGTGACTTTGGAGGTGTATTTAGACTTGACTCAAAGCTACTAGGATAGTGTGGACCTAGAATTGGAAAGAATGTGTCTTTTTTTCAATGTACAGTTGGATATTCTAATGTTTTTTAATCATGTAAGCCTCTAGTGAACAATGGTTAAGAAATGTAGATTTAAAGTGATCTTTTTGAAAATTCCCCAAATGGAACTTACAAACATGTAAAATGACCCTTTAGGTGGATTTGAATTGAGCAAATAGTAATTATTTGGCGGGATGACGAGACCAACAGAATTAGACACTATTGGCGAATGGGATAGTCCTAAAGGAGCGATCTTGTCTAAGAAGCATAGACAACTAAGCTGAAAATGTGAATTAGTCAAAGGATAAGCTTAGGCTATTTGAAATGGTGAATAGGAATATTCAAAATCATAATGTGCTTAAATGGTAAGGGTCACCCACATAGAAGTAGAGGAATAACAATTCAGAACTGTGGAATTGGGCATGAGCTAAGTGTGTATAAAATGACTGTCACAAGTACATTATTTTAGCGTTAAATGTTAATTTTAATTACTACCTCTTGTTTTCTTTTACACCTATTATTGATTGAGATTCTCATTTTATGATCTCTCTTCATAGCTCTCACTTTGATTTACATTCAGTATGGCTCTTGCCTTAACGAACATTGCATATGGCCCTTGGCCTTGTGTGACATTGAGTGTTATTATGTGTGTCATGACCATGACATTGCATGCTTATGAGTGGATAAATTTAAGATTCTCTACTTATCTTGCAAGGTTTGTTGAGTTTGCAATGTTGTGATATGTATCATGTATTTTTCTTCACGTTTGCGGTGTCACGAATCATATTATGCCCCTTCCTGCATAGTTCAGTATTCGATACTTATATTAGTAATAGTTACTAATATCTGTTTAATTCTTATGTTTATCTTGGCATGACACGTGTATGCCATTCACTACATGTTTCATATATGTTTTGACGATCAATATATGAAAATGATGACAGATTATTGACATGTTAGCACATATTTCTGCATGAATACATTTTTAAACATAATATGATGCAGTTAACTCTTTTCTTTTGAGATAAATAAGTACATCCCACCTCCAAAGTGGGACATATTGGATTTGTTCTAAAACTTACGCTGTCATGAACAAAAATAAATAATTTTTTGCATATATTATAGGGTTCACAGAGTTCAAAGTGGTTCAGAATATCAGTTTGATATAATTTTTTGTATAACTTTATAGGTTTCAGATATTCAGAGTATCAAACATGGAACATATTTTTATATATTAAAACTCATTTGGAGGGATATGCCATGCATATGCACACATTTACAAGAACAAAAGTTATAGGTTTTTTTAGATATTAATAAACTGATACAAATTTTGGAATACATGCAATGCATATGCATAATGATTTTATAGGAACATGAGTTATATGTTTTTAAATTTGGGACAAATCAGATATAGACGCATAACATTCTATATCATGTTGGCATTGTCGATGGTACCTAAAAGTGAACACTTTAAATCTATAAGTCTATCTACAATGGTTGGCTTAATTAAATGAGTAATGTGGTTGAAGCTCGGTGACAATCAACTATCTAGGTATTACCACGATCTCAATATGTGGCTCCCCCCTAGCACTTTAAGTTCAAAATTAGTTACATGAGTAGTGTAGTTTAAGTTCAATGACGCTCAACAATCTAAACACTACTCCCTCTTTAGTGAGAGTTGAGGCATTTATCTTCCTAGCCCATGGCCTTGCCTCACTACATAAAATTGAGCTTGATCACCCATAATTCTCCATTATTCCTCAAGTGTTTTTAGAAGGAACCACAACCCTCTAATGCTTCAACAAGGAAGCATCATTTCCAACAAGCACATTACAGGGCAACATGGTTCACCCACTTATAGGGGTATTCTTCCTTGTTCATTGAGTTCCAAGTTTTTCAATTTCATTTCAAAATTCATATTTTATACATAGCCATTGGATGTTGCATATTGATTACAGATTACATAGATCAAGTTGTACATTCAGAGCTTCCTCACAAAGACAAAGTGTGTGCACATTTCTTTATCCTTTTAATCTAACATTGTATCTCATTTCAATACTAAAATAAAAGTGAGACATTTTTAGATACTAAAATCTTATATTACACACTTGGCAATGTCAGTTTTTTATTATCATTATCATATATGACTTGGGCATATATGTATGGCTCTTATTCACCCATCTTTCACATGCACACATTTTTCATGGGTCCGACCTCGATTTGTTATCACTCACCTACAAGAATTCCTAATTTTTGTCTAACTTGCTCAAAATCATATTCAATTATCTTTAGATCATCAAATCAATATTCATGTCTCCCTGATTAACCCATCACACCCAAGATGGATTTAGAATTTTGGATTTATCTAAATCTAATAGAGTCGTTTCACACCAAACAACATTTACCCTATAGTGTTTGCCTGTATGTTTTGCATGTCAATGGCATGAGAAAATACCCAAAGAGTCTCATATAAATACAAGGTAGGTCTAAACATATTCCCTATTTAGCATTCATCAAAGATACATCTATACACTACTGCACATTCAAAGTGATTGTCTTGTTCTTCTCAATTTACCAATAAATCACAAAAAAACATGTCTTAGCCAAATCTGAAGCACTTCAAACCCACACAATAGTTGTCATTTGTTAGAAGTACAATCACTGGGAGGTGAATCAGTGAGCCCAGATAATTTCAACTTCAATTCCAATTCTTTCAAACTCTTAATCATTCAATACATACATTCATAAGGCATACATCATTCATAGCAATGAACAAGAAAGACAATGCAAGATTAATCACATAACACGTCATACATGGGAAACTCTCTTGGAGAATAAAACCCACTGGACCCTGAAATTAGACTATTTTACTATAATAAAAAGATCCAATTTAGACCAACAAGTCACTGATCAAAGAATTACCATTCCTGATTTTAGTGAGACTACAATCCCACAAGGAGCTACTACACTTGTCTAGATGAGCACCCACAATAACACCTATGAACACGTCTCCTCAACACTGATTGCCTGTCAATCTAATGGAGATACAAAATATATCAGCGCTCTTCAACTTTTCACAGTCAATGCATCCAAAGCCACCTTTTGGACCACTCTACACTACTCAGCAACAAATCTGTCACCAAAACACTCCCTATTGATCAAATCACATTACATACTTGAACCAACACATAAAGATCACTTAATACACATTACATATCCCAACTATCCCCACTCTTCAACCCTTCGCTCACACTCACTTTAACACACCTGCAACCACTCTATCATAACAATAAAAACATGACCAAATGGTCATACACATAGTCCACACTCTGATCTGCCTATCAAAACAACCACCAAGCTCATACAGTCTTCATCTTTCCTTTGGTCACAATATACTCTCTCAAACAACCTCATGAACAACTTGCTCATTCTGCCTCCTGCAGGCTCATTAGGTCCAATGACATATGTGATCACCTTCAGCGCCTTGCTCAGACTAGCATATTTGATCCTCTTCACTCTCTGTTGGTCCTCATTGACCTATAATTTATCTTTCAAAGGTTCTTTCCTTTGCTTGGCTCCACACTTGCACTCCCTCATTCAAGTCTTACAAGTCTAGAAACCAACACATTTGGTTTCACTATTTATAGAGTATTCTTGATAATCACAACCTTGGTCGACAATTAGGCATGCCTTCACCCTTACGACAACTCTCACATTAAGACATGGCTCAATACAATCTTCATAGGTCGTCTATAGAATCTATGGGTCACCCTTAAGCAGCTACACCTTTTAATAAGGCCCTTGTAGCTCTTATAGGTCTCAAGGAGACCTATTCACCCACTTAGAACTTCATCGATCAAAACAAGAACACATGACCACTTTCAAATACATGGGTCCACTCCTTATGTCCCCTTTGACATCCTCAAATGATCACAGTGATCTTTTCTCACATCTGCGTATGCCCAAATAACTCAAACACTGACCTGGTGTACATGAACATTATGAACAAACACATAGTCAACTTCTTAACCTTTGTTCATACAAAATATCAATTGGTCAAACCTCCAAAGACCATACAGAGCATCCTCATGGAGTCTAAAACACTCCCAAACAACTAAGTCATCATGAAACATCAAAATAACATCAACACAAGCTCAAACGTCCTTCTTGAAACACTTGCAGAACACAGTAGAAAACATAGTCAACTTTGAACCTTAATATGTTTAACTATACACACATATCTTCAGATCAATATTTTCATATGCGCCTTGGAGTTCTCTACCACTTTGCTTTTTACAACATTAGCAAATTCTGTCTAGATCAAAAGATATGGCCAAAAGACTAGACACTGGTTTTTCCCTTGTTAAATTTGAATATTTAAATGACAACGGTCAGAGTTAAACTTCGACCAAAAGCTCGCATCTCATGTCCTATCAGCATTAGATCAATCTTGCACCGTCGATCTTCTCTGAGCTTTAACGCATAGGTGCCAATGCTCAAAAGTTAAACCTCGGTCACTTTGACCTCATCTCATGCACCCTTGCAATGTTAACTCAATACACACTGTCGATCTTTGCGAATCAACCATGTCTTTAACTATCAAGACTCATCGTTCGATCAATCTGTATGAACACCCGCTTGCCATTGGATCCTTATCCTTTACCTTTACTCAGTGGTTAAAAAACGTACACTTGTCCTCATCTCATTGCTTCCCGACATCTTGGATTCAAAGCGCTCCTTTGATCTTTTGTAAGATGCTCAAAATTTAACTTTTCTAAACAATTGTCACATTGACCCATTTGACTCTACATGCACCGTTGGATATAGAAGTATGAACTCCCACGAACCATTGGATCTCCACTAGGTCCAGATCATTAACATCATGCAAATTGACTAAGTATGAGGACCAACTGTAGTATGCCTGAAAAACCAACTTTGAACCTCAATAACTTCTTTTGCGCTTACTCGCATGATCTCAAAATTGGACCATATAATCTCCTCACATATGAAAATCTAACCATGTGTCAAATTGATCCTAAAGCCTTCGCATGTGCGAGATATAACGCTATTAAAATTCCTTCTCAAAATCTTCTATCACAGAGACAACTATGCTTAGAACTTGTTTGGGAGGCCAACTTTGCTCTTGCATAACTTTTACCACACTTTGGTGCATGATCTGAAATTTAGCACAAATCAACTATGCACAAAATTGAACAAACCCATATGATCACCTTCTCCTAAACTGTTCACACGTGCGAGATATGCCACCATCAAAATGCCTACTCGGCCCTTTCTTACCTCATGCAAATTTGGTTAAGTATAAAAAAATATTGTCAAAATGCTTGAAAGCCCAACTTTGCACTTGCATATCTTTTGATGCGGTACATCACGACCTAAAATTTAACACATAAGAACTAAACATAAAACTAAACAAACCCATGTGACCATTTCCTCCTTACTCATCTACACATGGCAATGGTGACATCATCAAATTGTCTACTCAAATTTTCTGCCACTGGACCCAAAGAATCTAAATGAAAACTATGGACAACCAAATGAATTCAACTTATGCACACAAGCACTCAAAGCATAAAAAACATCTTAAGGACCTCTTTGCACATGCTCAATATTCCATACTCATCCTTGAACATCTTTAGCCATGTCAACACTAAAAATCAACCAAGCATACTTCAAGCAACCTAGGATAAACACATTGCACACTTTGTCATTCACTTAGGCTATCAAAGCACTTCATCCACTCACCAGGTAATTTCTATGACATCACCATGAGATCTCTGAAAACTCTCCAACGATCTCCCCCTTTGTCATTGATGTCAACAAACATCATATATAGCAATATACAACTCACCTTCTCTCTCTTCAAGCACTCCTAAAACATGATCTTTCTCCCCCTTTGACACAATGACGTGAACACCAACTGATCTTGAGGACCTGAAAAGACTAGAAATAGAAAAAGACCATCTTAGAAAGATGATATAAACTCCCCCTTACCTTGAGCCTACCTTTGCTTGCCTTGACAACTTCCTCTTGCTCCATGCCAACACTTTCTTCAACCAAGCACTGCAACTAATGAAGAAAGAACACACAAAACCATAGAAATCTGATGAAATACATCAAGAAAAATTTGACTCCCCCTAGGAAGTCTGAGCAATTGCACCTTCTAAGCATCTTCATATCTCAACACACCATGAAGAATCACCACATATGCTTACTAGCCTTCTCTCTCAAGCTACCATACGGACCCTCAACAAAAGTTCATGCCACTCACCAAACATGAAACATGCACTAAACCAACTTGAGAACTCACCTTGAAACACACATACCTTGCTCTTTTGGAGAAATTGAGCAAAAAACACTCTTATTGAAACTAACCCTGTCTAGCCTCCTTGTAGCCCTACCTAAAATTTGCAGATCCCATAATTTTCAGTAGACACATCTTTAGGACCTAAAATTTTATATTTGGAGCACTCTCATATGTCCTCTCAAGCACACCAATTTGCGTCACCAAGCTCATCCTCTGCAACATACTTCCTTCATAAACCTACTAGCCATTAGCCTTTCATATTAACAAAAACTTGAATAATTTGAGAATCACAAACCTTCAAATATCTGTGAAGCTTGATTTGACCACCCATTTTTCCCATTCAACCTATTAAGAAGCCTCAGACCTCAACTCATAAGGCAAACCACTTTTCTATCATAGTCCAAAACTCTAAAATCTCAAAACAAACAAAGTTAACAAACCTCCTTATGGTCAACGCACACCTCTGAAACTTCTTGCACACCTAGGGACACACATCACACACTTCTAGACCAAGATTTGAGATTTCACAATTTTGGGAGCCATGACTTCATATAACCCATTTTAGGCTTGCTTGCCCTTAAGCCAAAAAGTAAAAAACTGAGACTACTCAAAAATCTTCAATTTGGCTTCAACATACCATTAGACCATAAAACACCTAGAGCACATCACAAAGAAGTGCATAGACCTTTCTGAGAACCAAACACTTCTTGACAATCCATCAATCTCATTAAGCCACCTAAAACCACCAATTCTGACCTTGTACTACATCTCCTTCACAAATCTCTAGAACAAGCTCATGATCTTGTTGCTCCCCCTTAACCAAACACCACCTCTGATTGGTATTATCATCTTAAGCATAGAAACTTGATTCTCCACACTTTCTATCTCAGATTCAACCTATTTAGTCCTCTGATCCTAGGACCTGACCAATTACAAAGCTCCTCCTAACTTCATGCTTCATCAGGGACATGATAACTTCAGCGAGTCTTCAAATATTGTCCAATCATAGTCAACACTCATATAGAGATACCTCATCTTCAGAACACTGTGAACTCCCATGGCATGCACAACTATTCAACAAGCCTTTAACAGGCTTTGCAAGATCTAGGACAAAAACCTAGAAGAGAGGCCTTCAACTTATAGGCTCACTTGAAATCTACCATAAAGTGATATGCAGATAGATATTTGAAACTCACCTTTATACCAGAGCATCCAAACTATGACCAACAAGCTAACTCTTTCTCAAGATAGGACCACTAAGATTATTCACAAGCTTCTTTTCTCCAACAAAAGATATATATAAAAAGAATGCACAAACATACCTTGTTTTCATACCTTCTTATCAAACAATATCTGATAGCCACCAAGCTTCCTCTGACTAACAAGTGTCTCCTTGAAGCCCAGATAGAGACACCTTGACCCACAACGTCCTAGAACAATGTGAAACCAAGAGTTACCCATAACTCCTCATATTCCTTTTCCTCTTTGGTCATCTGATATTGATAGTTCTTCTTAGGCTTAGAACTAGTCTCAATCAACACCTTGGCTTTCTCCTTAAGCTTGACTTGAACTAACTTTTGTTTTTCCTTTTCTATTTGGACAGTTGACATATTTTTTGCTTCAGTCTTGTCAACAAATGTTGACAACAAAAGCCCTTAACTTTCCTTCACTTCTGATCCCTTTTCCACATTGGCAACGAATCCATCAAGACTCTTGGATACAATAGGATTAAACTCCTTAGTCTTTACTGCCTCAGGGCTCCATACCATAGTTTTACTCTTCTCATTTTCTGTAGCCAACTTACCAACTTGACCTTTGAGTTTAGACGGATCTGCAACATAACCTTCTAGATCAACTCTCTTATCAACCTTATGATTAGAAGAATTAGCAATGATTACCTTTGGTTTTCATACCAGAATTTGTCCTTTCTCAGACCTTCTAGGAACTCTATATCTTTTGACATACTTTGAAGACCTCTTAACACTATTTAGACAGAATCTAGCAATATGTCCACTCTTATGACAACTGAAACAAATAACATCATTCGTACCTTTTGACAGATTTGAATTGTGATCAATCTTTGGCCAAAACCACCTTCTATCATAGCTCCATGAATGTCCATACTTGACTGACTTCATTCCACAGTCCTTAGCTATATGACCATATATATTACATGTATAACAATGACCATGAAATAAAATAACATACCTTGAAGCATTTGGTTGTCTAACTAGTCTTTTTTCATTGCTTTTGATCTAATCTGACTTCTTTTGATCTTCTTCAAGCTTGCTTATCTTGACAACAAATTTCTCATACTCATCCATCAATGAATCTAGCTTAGTTTTCAATTGAATGCTCTCATCCTTTTTAGCTCTTACACTTGAAATTGTAGCCATTAATTGACATCTGAAAACTTTGATAGTCTCATTATCACTCTTAGCTTCTTTAGCCATGTCATCCTTTATTCTACATGCTTGCTCTCTCAAACTTCCCTCAAGAGAACTGACTTGTGCTTCAATACCTTTGATCATATTTCTCATCTTATGATTCTTCTTCTTTTGCTCCTTCAGTGCACCAAGTGTACCCATGAGCTCAACTTCTAGATCAACTGTTTCTTCCTTACTGTCATCTTCTTTATCAAACATGATGTCTTTTTATTTTGAACACAAACTTCTCTTGGCATCTACTAGCTGAACCTTGATATCATTGATAATATTCTCATCCTCTTTGGCATCTTTTTTCAAATTACATATATGTTCTTCAAGTGTCTTGATCACAACCTTCCACTGTTGATTTTCTTTCTTCAACTGCTTAGCCATCTTTGTACTTGCTTAGGATCACCTTCAAGTTGTTAGGCTTCCTCCAAAAGACCCACTTTGATACCAAGTGTTAGAGGTACAATCACTGAGAGGGAGGGGTGAATCAGTGAGTCCAGATAATTTCAACTTCAATTCCAATTCCTTCAGACTCTTAATCATTCAATACATACATTCATAAGGCATACATCATTCATAGTAATGAATAAGAAAGACAATGCAAGATTAAGCACATAACACATGTCATACGTGGGAAACCCTATTGGGGAATAAAACCTATTGGAACCTGCAATTGGACTATTGTCCTATAATAATAAGATCCAATTTAGATCAACAAGCAACTGATCAAGGAACCACTATTCCTGATTTTAGTGAGACAACAACCCACAAGGAAATACTACATTTGCTTAGCTGAGCACCCACAACAACTAGACTTTTAGCAAGTTTCACCTTGCAAGGAGGAAACAACCTCCTTAGATGTTGAGCACCCACAACAACACCTATCAACACATCTTCTAAACACTGATTGCCTGCCAATCTGATGGAGAAACAAAGTATGCCAACTCTCTTCAACTATGTACACTCAATGCATCTAAAGCTACCTTTTTGACCACTCTACACTTCTCAGCAACAACTCTATCACCAAAACACTCCCTATTGATCAAAGTACAATACATACTTGAACCAACATACAAAGATCAATTAAGACACATTACATATCCCAACTATCCCCACTCTTCAACCCTTCGCTCACACTCACTTCAACACACTTGCAACCACTCTGTCATAACAACAACATGACCAGATGGTCATACACACAGTGCACACTCTAATCTACCTCTCAGAACAACCACCAAGCTCATTAAGTCTTCACCTTGCCTTTGCTCACAATATACTCTCTCAAACAGCCTCTTGAGCAACTTGCTCATTCTGCCTCCTGTAGGCTCATTAGGTCCAATGACATATGTGATCACCTTCAGCACCTTGCTTAGACTAGCATGTATGATCCCCTTCGCTCTCTGCTAGTCCTCATTGACCTATACCTTCTCTTTCAAAGGTTCTTTCCTTTGCTTGGATCCACACTCGCACTCCCTCATTCAAGTCTTACAATTCTAGAAACCAACACATTTGGTTTCACTGTTTATAGAGTACTCTTGATAATCACAACCTTGGTCGGCCATTAAGCATGACTTAACTCTTAAGGGAACTCTCACATTAAGACATGGCTCAATAAAATCTTCATAGGTCGGTCATAGAATCTATGGGTCACCCTTAAACAACTACACCTTTTAATAAGGCCTTTGTAGCTCTTATAGGTCTCATAGAGACCTATTCACACATTTAGCACTTCATTATCAAAACAAAACCATATGACCACTTTCAAATACATGGGTCCACACCTTATGTCCCCTTTGATATCCTCAAATGATCATAGTCATCTTTGCTCACCTCTACGTATGCTCATATAAATCAAACACTAACTTGGTGCATAAGAACATTATGAACAAACACACAATCAACTTCTTAACCTTTGTTCAAACAAAATATCAATTGGTCAAACCTCCAAAGACCATACATAGCATCCTTATGGAGTCTACAACACTCCCAAATAGCTAAGTCATCATGAGACATCGAAACAACATCGACACAAGCTCAAACATCCTTCTCGGGTCACTTGCAAAACATAGTCGAAAACACATTCAACTTTGAAGCTTAATATCTTTGATTGTACACACTTCCAAATCTTCAAATCATTATTATCAGATGTGCCTTATAGTCCTCTACTACTTTTTTTTTAACAACATTAGCAAATTCTATCTAGATTGAAAGATATGGCTAAAAGATCAAACATATGTTTTTCCCTTGTTAAATTTGAATATTTAAATGACAATGGTCACAATTAAACTTCGACCACAAAGCTCGCATCTCGTGTCCTCTCAGCTTTAGATCAGTCTCGCACCGTCGATCTTCTCCAAACTTTAACGCATAGGCACCAATGCTCAAACATTAAACCTCAGTGACTTTGACCACATCTCGTGCACCCTTGTAATGTTGACTAAATACACACCATCGATCTCTGTGGATCAACCAGGTCTTCAACTATCAACACTCATTGTTCGATCAATATGTACGAACACCCACTCACCATTAGATCCTTATCCTTTACCTTTGCTCAGGTATTAAACAACGTACACTTGTCCTCATCTCGTTGCTTCCTGGCATCTTGGAGCCAAAGTGCTCCTTTGATCTTTTGTAAGATGCTCAAACTTTATCTTTGCTAAACAGTTGTCACATTGACCTATTTGACTCTACGCGCACCATTGGAACTGGAAATACGAACTCCCGTGAACCGTTGGATCTCCACTAGGTCTAGATCATTAACATCATGCAAATTGACTATGGGGACCAATTGCAATATCCCTGGAAAACCAACTTTGAACCTCAATAACTTCTTCTGTGCTTACTCGCATGATCTCAAAATTGGACCATATGATCTTCTCACATAGGAGAATCTAACCATATGTCAAACTGCTCCTAAAGCCTTTGCATGTGTGAGATACAATGCTATTAAAATGCCTTCTCAAAATATTTTGTCATAGAGCCAACTATGCTTAGAACTTGTTTGGGAGGTCAACTTTGCACCTGCATAACTTTTGTCGCACTTCGACACATGATCTGGAATTTAGCACAAATCAACTATGCACAAAACTAAACAAACACATATGATCACCTTCTCCTAAAACGTCCACACGTGTGAGATATGCCACCATCAAAATGCCTACTTGGCTCTTTCTTGCCTCATGCAAATTTGACTAATTATGTATTTCGCAAGGCGGTGTATTCCGCATGAGAGGCAGTGTATTGAAAAGGGTTTAGCAATTTGAGACCAGTTTTCAACTGAAGGGGGAGAATGTATGCTGCTCTAAAGACGCAGCTCTGAAGATTACTCTCTAGCCTACCTGACATTGATGGCAATCAAATCTTTGCAAATAGATGCCAAAGACCAATCCATTGCCAGCTGTTGTTTTGTCACATCTTGGTGACTTCCGCATATCTTGTTGCATATGTAATTAATGCATATCCTAGCTAATGGATCCATTTCTTTAATGTATTTAATGTTGTTTGTTGAGCTCATTGACTGAGCAGACTTCTCTAGAGACTTCCATAGACTGCTATAAATGGAGGTCGAATGTATTGTGTTAACCAATGAATTCTGGGACAGCGTAGATCTGCTCACTTCATTACACCAGCGTGCAGTGCTAGGTGTTGAGAGCAGAAGCCCCTGCTTGTATGACTTGTGTATGCCTCGCAGCATCCCAGCGAAAGCTGGTAGATAGAATGAGTGAAGAGATGTATGCCATCAATGGCAGCCACTAGCAACGTCGTTGTGGCAAGAATGGTAAATTATTTAGGCATTGTAAATGTTGAAGTAGTTAATGGTAGAAATTAAGGGGGAGTGTTAGAAACTGAAGTTAACAGGAAATAATTTCTCCACTTGATATTTAACTTCCTCCCTCAGTTCTCATGCACAACAGTTAACAAACAGTTAGTTCAAGCAGTTTGCATGCAAAGACTATAATTAGTCTTCAGTTTGCTTTTCTAATTATTGTTTGTTTTCAAATCTATTTAAGAAACCCATGGGCATAGCTTTGTAATTGAAAAACAAGCAAGATCAAGAAGATCTGCAAGATTCAAGAAGATTAATAAAAATCTTGTTTTTTCATGATTGTTGTAGCAATCTGAGTGTGCTTTGTTTTAATATGCTCTGAACTATCAAAATTCCTGGGAGCCCAACTTTGCACTTGCATATTTTTTGACGCGGTACATCACATGACCTGAAATTTGACGCATAAGAACTAGTCACAAAACAAAATAAAACCATATGACCATTTTCTCCTTACTCATCCACACATGGCAATGGTGACGTCATCAAACTGCCTACTTAGATTTTCTGCCACTGGATCCAAAGAGTCTAGATGAAAACTATGGACAACCAGATGAATTCCATTTATACACAAGTACTCAACGCATAAAAAACATCTTAGGGACCTCTTTGCACATGCTCAATATTCCATACTCATCTCTGAACATCTCTAGCCATATCAACACTGAAGATCAACCAAGCATACTTCAAGCAACTTAGGACAAACACATTGCACACTTTGTCATTATCACTTAGACTATTAAAGCACTTCATCCAATTACCAGGGTATCTCCATGACATCACCATGACATCACTGACAACTCTCCAACATCATTTACCAAGTGTCAAAAGTTACATCATAGATTGCATTCATTGAAGAAGCATTATTCTACATATACAACCAACGAGAACTATATGTAGTTTAACTTCCATCTTCGAAGTATTACATATGTAAGTAGTGTTCAACCATTCTTCATTAAGAATTTCAGATCATCACAACCCATCATTCTTCCCATTTTATAGGTCAAAACCTAGTGTTGGAAGTGGACCTAGGGTTTAAAAAATGAGACAAAATTCTAGAATTACATGCACAAACAACCCTTGAAGATTGCATGCATAGTTTACAAACAGGGATAACAACCTATATGAAAATAGCACAATGATATCTACTCAGAGGAATCCATTGAGTTTTAGATGCTAACGTCAGTTGGTATTATCTAGACACTGACAAATATGTCCAAGTGCGACCAAAGACTCAGTGTATGATCCAAGTGACTCTTGATTTAGTTAATGTCATTCTTGCCCCCTGAATTCAATTTAATAGTTGTATAGCTCAGTAAAACATTATCTTATTCCCCTTGAGCCTTTTCTATTTATAACAAGTACAACTATCAACTCAAATTGTGTCATTTACATTCAAATTTATATATCATAATACTTTATATAATTTGAATTAGTTCAAAATTCTATCTTATTCAATTCACATAAATAAAAAAATAGGTAAAACATTTACACAACTACTACCACAAAACTAACACCATTGGTGTCAAATCACAAATTGATGTATTACGCTTAATTTTTTTGAGTGATATGTTAGCTAAATTCTTGTAATGGAATAATCAAAAGTAGGTTAATGGGACTCAAGAATACATCCAATTATAATAAAATGTGTTAGGGTAAAAGGACCCTAAGACCAACAACTAACTAAATAAAAGAACAAAAACACTAAAAATAAACGAGGGGTAAACTTAATGTAGTAATACCCCCAACCCATAAGGTTAGGGTTTTGATACAAATAACCATGTGAGGGGTAGGAGAGGAATGAAGAAAAAAGCCTCAAAAGAACATGGGCAAAAGAAAGTTGGAAACACTGGGTGGTGGTCCCATCAATCATTTATGACCTTCTCAAGGACAATGACATAATTTGTATCATCGTATGTCATTTTGAAAGGGCCAATGCAAGATCTCACAAATGCTCATTTGGGAGAATCTTGGCATTTGTGACCCAAGTTTGGTAATCCTAAGAGGAAGCAAAGCTCTAGCCTATAATCCCTCGTAACATCCAAGGCCAAAGAAACTCCCATCATAGTGAAAAAACTCGTAATGTGTGCTTGCCCTAGCGGATCAAGACCCAACGTTGAAGGAGTAGATCCATGACGCTAAGTAAGGACAGATCCGTGTCACCAAAAGCTAAGGTGTTTGGGTTACCTTAGTAGTAGTGTTTGAGCAAATATGGGCATTATCTCACTAACCAAACCCATCAATGTGTGAAGCAATAATGTCCAAAGGGCGCTTAATGTTGTTGAGCTTCATGATGGAATGAAATCAAGAGATTATCAATCTGGGGGCTCTCTGCAAAGACTTACATCAAAAAGTGACAACCTCCCCAAGAAAAAGGGCCAAGCATCATTGGTTTGAATACCAAAAGAAAGTGGATAGAGCATTTCCTGAGTCCCTATAAAGACAATGGTATCTCCACCAGATCTCATAGTAAATAGACATCTAAAAATGTAGTGCTTCTAAGCTCCACCTTTTGGAGGGAGCAAAGACAACATCCAATCCCCATGTGGAATATGATGATCAGTCTTAATCTACAACTAGTGTGAACGCACACTCAACTAACCAAGGGGAAACCTCAAGCCATGAGATCAATGACAGTGGAGATAGATAAGGCAATAAATGACACCATCTACCACACGTAAGAAATGCTCAACGTAAAAGGAAAGCTTGAGGTTGAGCAGCTGAGGAGGAGAGATCCAAGTGACTTGGATGTACTACATGTAGATATCCTCTCTGAGAACTTTCATGATGAACTCCTTTCATGGAAGACATTGAGGAAGAGAGGTCCAAGTGACTTGGATATACTATATGTAGATATCCTCTTTGACAACTTTAATGATGGCCTCCTTAAGGGAAGAAGCCAAAGAGGGGATTCCAAAGAGTACGTGAAAGCAGGTAACCTATCAATAGAGATGTCGATAGACTGAAGGAGCAAACTAATCTCAAAATACCAACAATGTTGATGTCCATTGGGGCCCAAATATGTAATCATGTCTGAAGAACATGGGACTAAGTATGGATATCTCCCACGACCTGAAGCAACATCCCCTATGGTTCCAAGTTTGTGAATGTAGAAACTAAGCCTAAAGATAGTCTTAAAGCGCAAATGCATAAAGGCTAGTCAACAAACTCAACTTGCACAATGCACTGAGGAATAGTCAATTTGCAATGGATCATATGTTATATCAACTTAGAGCTTTGTCCCTAAGTTTCTAGACAGATTTCAAGGTCATGAACAATTTCCTCCCTCGTGAGATTAGCACTAACCATCTCTATCATCATTGGCCTATAGGCCTTACAATTTTTTCTATAAGTTGTGCTTCTAAGAGATCTCATCTCTCCATTCTCAAGGGAGCAACAAGTAAAGTTTCAACATATCCTCTCAGTTTGCAACACCAATCCCTCAATTCTACCTCGCCTTAGGTAACCCCTTGTGTCTGAATAGATGCAAAATTCACTAGATATGGTTTCCTCGTGAATTTGCGTTGGCACCTAGTTTCATATATATTTACCCTATATTTGTTTTTTAATTAGTGCATTAGTAAATTATTGTTTAATGTCATTGAAGGAATATATATTTCATGTGCATCTTGACTAATCCATGGGTTCAAGCAAAAATACCCTTGGAGAGTGGCATCTAGTTATTTATTTAAGGGGGAAACATCTACATCCTATAATTAGCTTGAACCAATCCTTTATGGTATCTAATGGGATTTGTAAGTTGGTGGATGGTGTGACAATACACTTAAAATTTGAAAAAACAAAGAAAATAGAATGGTCTCCATATACATGAGCATAGAAAACATGTCCTATGCATGTAATTGGAAATGTCGAGAACACACCAGAAGTAATTGCAAGACAAAAACGTTACTAAAATTAAATTGTTTTTATCTTTTTATTAGAGTATTAAAATTCACTTTTGAAATTCAGGTATTGAGGTATCGTTTGCAGCTAAGGTTACTATGAATGAAAATTTTATGTTCTAGATATGTGGTAAAGAGTGTCATTTTGGCGCTCTCCACCAATAAATACTCAATTTGTTACTGGGACTCAAGTGAGAGAGAATTATTTGACTCAATATAAATCTGTTAGGAGTAAGCTTCGAGCTGTTATTCATTTTTTGCCTGAACCAATACAGAAATCTGTTTAAGGCGCCATTTCATACTCATATACTTTTGCAGAAGGTGATGGAGCAGTGATAAGGAGGGAAACAATGCAGGTCTTTCTCATCGGCTGACATGAGCCTCCAATTTGGCTGAGCCAAAGATGGAAACTAAAAATCCTTGTGAAATGAAGGCGACATTCTAACTCAAAAAACTTTTGCAGAAGGTGCTGGAGAAGTGATAAAGTAAACAATGCAGGTCTTTCTCATCAGCTGAAATGAGCCTCCAGTCTGGCTGAGCCAAAGATGGAAGCTAATTAAGCCAGGTGATCAATGGAATGGCTAAAAGCCAAATCTGAGAAAGATTTCAAAACTAAAGTAGTCTTGATTTCCTTCTCGAGGAAAAGATCAACATTGTGGATAATATTTTAGCAACAGGACACATCTATTTTTCCTCTTTTGTTTTTTTATTCCTTGTTCATTTTATTCCTCTCAGGTAGCCTATAAAATGATTGCTCTCAATTACATCTATTCCTTTTTTTAACAACCCGATGCTGCATACTGATTAACAACCTACCCAAAAGGCCCAAAGGGTGTGAGAAACGAATTTCCACAAAACTATATCAGTGGTCTCCTACGTCCACTCACCATTCAACAAGATGAATATAAATTCAGCAACCATATATCTTACAGAGACGTGATTTTTTTGCCAGGTGTGAGGAAAGATTTGCAGCCAAAATATTTTTGGGACACATTAACAAAACCTTGTGAACCAATTATCCATAATCTGTCCTCTTGCCCTTTTTTTAACATTCTATGCCCCAGATGTTATTGCAAGAAAAAAAAAACTACGAAAAAGAAGACTTTGTTACCGATCAAGAATCTGCATTTATATAGGCTCTACAGCGGAAAAGATTGCAAACTGCACAAGTTAATGACTTGGTCTAAGCATTTTAATAAGCAATAATTCTTTCTTCCATATTGCGAATGTTTCCAAAATAAACTGCTTGTAAATAACAGATAATTAAAGTAAATTCCCATAAAACAAACTTGTAAGGAATAGACAAAATAACCCGTCAATTTCATCTGGACTCCTCTAAACCTTTGAAAATTAATTATCTCAAGTAGCAGATAACAAAAAAAACCACCTTCATATAACCATAATCATGAAAATCCCATGAGAAATAAAGAGAGCAAAAAAAAAACCCTTTAGTTCCTCTCAGTTGTTGATTCCTGTATCCTCTAATTGTCAGCCTACGGATTCAATTTCTATTTGAAACTGAAAATAACATTTACAAATGTTGGAGACAGTATATCCTGCTTCTCACAGTTATATTGCTGCTGCCTACAACTGAATTCATTAGGCACCATAAATCTTAGGTGTTTTTACCTTAATCCATGCAATAAACCATCTTTAATTCAAATTTAATATAGGAAAGCATGTGTGCATACCGTGTTATAGATACATACAACACACACCATGGGACATACAATGTAAAAATAAATTATGTCTAAAACTGGGGGCATTAGATTTTGCTCAATTCTTCGCTTTTTTTGAAGTGGTTTTTTTCTTCTCCCAAATGATCTCACCCTTTGTGAGTACTGGAACTTCGCAAAGCATAGGTATGTTGCCATAGCGCTTCTTGAATTGTTCCACACGATCATTTACTACCACAGGTGACTTGTTACCCTGGTAAAAGGGATGGTTGCCTGACCAGATATCAACCACATACTTAGGTTGGGTTCCTCCAGTAACCATTACCTGCTCTCCATTGCAGTACACCTTAGCCTGAGCATAGTACTTTGGATGAATGTCCTTCTTCTTACAAGTTATACGCACTCCTCCTCTATTCACCTATATCAAAGATTGTACTGAATTATAAAAAGATGAAACGTGAACTTATCCAGATTCCAAATCATATGGGCACCTAATATTTGTGGTTTCGGATAGCACAGACAATTTAAAACTCCCAAATATAAGTTTTCAGTACGATTTTGGAAATTGGACAATTTTCAGTTATTGTTCTACACAAAGTTATGGTTTGGAGATTCAGATAAGCTAAATTTGTGGTTTTTGAGGAAGTTGGGGCATGTAGTCCTTTTCAGATTATAATTTGAAGGCAGTGTAGGCATTGTGGCACCATGAAATTATGGCTTAAGGATAATTTGATGCAGTATGTATATTTGCTCATTCTGAGATTTAGGTTTAAAGGCAGTGTTGATATTTGGGCACTTTGAAATTGCTGTTTGAAGGAAGTTTAAGGATCTGAAAAAATAGCTGAATAAGGGTTTTGGTAAAAATTCAGAATGTGGAAACTCACAAAATGTGATTTCCAAGATGGTTAGGGCATTGCGCACTCTGAAAGTGCAATTTAAGTGAAATTCAAGCACTCTGAAATTGTTTGCGAGAGATTATTAATGCCGAATGGCATCCCATGAGAGAGATATCCCCCTGTATTAGACAGCTTTTAGATTAACCCTGCCACTGTATTGGATAGATTATAACTTAACTTGGGTTCTTACACCACAAAGGCTGCTTCTTGATTGTAAAAGCTCAATGTGCAGGCAATGCTTTCTAAACATCTTTTTCTCACAATTGTTTCCCATGCAAAGATTGTTCACATACAATGAAAAATTATAAGCCATAGCTTGGGAAAATCTGAATATGAGGTTTTGAGACGGGCAAGGTATTTGGGCACTCTCAAACTGTGATTTCAGGGCAGTTTGGGCATCTAGGCACTCTTAAACTGTAGTTTTAGAGACAGTTTGGGCATTTGGTACTCTCAAATTGGTGATTTAAGGGGGAAGTTAGGTTATTTGGGCACCCAGAAATTGCGGTTTTAGAGACAATTAAGGAATTTGAGCACTCTCAAACTGCAATTTAAGAAAAGTTTGGGCATGCATTTGGGCACTCTCAAATTCTGGCTTTAGAGACAGTTAGCATAATTCGGGCTCTACAACTTACTCTCAAATTGCGGTTTTAAGAGACGATAAGGGAATTTGGGCACTCTGAGTGGCTTTAAGGGAAATTACAGAATTACTGTAATCTTAAACTGAAAGAGGGCAGTTTAGGTGTTTTGGCCGAGGTTTCTTTTTAATCCCTGCATTACAGACTGCCAAGCACTTGAAGCTTCATTTTTTAGACGAATTTCTGCATTTTATCAATTTAGAGTTTTTTTCCTAAGCTATTTGATTAACAAAATCAATAAAAGTAACAGAATATTGAACAATCGAAAAAAGCATTTAAGAATTCAGCAAGTCATTTCACGAATGACTCACCTTGAACAATGGTTGGGAAGGGGAATGTTCTGAAAACACTGAAAAGGAACCCTGTAAAAATGAAGAACGATATGATGCCAGGTGGCTTGTTGCAAGCGCCATGATTCACTCCTTTGCGATACTCGATTCTATTATCTGTTCTCTTCTCCTGCAATTATTTATTATCCTCTTCAAGAGGCCCTAAAACAAGCTCATCGAATTTATATGCTTGTAATGAAAGGCCGTGGTTATATGGGGAGCCAGCGAAAATCTCGATTCAATTTTAAAGGAGGAAAGTTAAAGGAAAGATTTAAGGATTTTTACTTTTCTTTCATCTCTTAGTTTTTTTTTTGGTTTATTATTTGTATTGGAGATGGATAAATATATTGGTTTGGTTTATAAATAATTGATGTTTTTTTTTTAAAGATATTTATTGTTGTAAAAATATGTTTTTTTTAAAAAATTTTGCATGTCATAATAAATAGGGCTTATATGAAATTATTGAATTATATTTTTGGTTTATATTTGGGAATAAATATTTAATAGATTATAATGATAAATAAGTATATATTCTAAATTAGTGAGTTTTTTTGGCTAAACAGAGTAAGGAGCATTCATATTGTCAAAATCATTCAGAGTACGATATTGGTCTTAACTGCTTGACTCTCCCTATCAAATACCTAAAGAGATTTATACCTAATGTGAATGGATTATAAAAATATTTTATCTTTAATTATCTGTTATTGTATTTTAATGAATGATATAATAATTGTAATATATTATTATCCTTACTAATTTTTACAGTGATTTTGTTGAAATGAAAAAATTAAATTTATATATATTAAATATTTTGATATATATATATATAAAATAAAATTATAGATTTTTTACTGAATAGTAATAAATAATATCAATCTAATGTTGAATTCCAAAGAAAAAATAAAAATAAAAATGGTATAACTAAAGAATGGTATCAAGGATGTATTGTAATAATATTTTTTTAATAATCAACCCTATAACAATTAAGAAGGGTCAACACAAATCTATCATAAATCTTCATGATAGGTTGTGTGGGAAGAGAAGGATTCCACCCATTTTAACCAATTAATCCACCGCTCATGAATATTTTAAGAAAAGTAATTATTAAATTAAGTTTGCAATATTATCATTTGTTTCTTTGAGATTGGATCTTTTATTGTGAATTTTAATTAAAACTTATATTGTTTTGGCTATACTAATTTCTTAAAACAAGGCAGTCAAAGTGAGGTTGTTGGTACACTTGATTTGGATTTAATTGTTAGCATTTAGGGTATACGTGCACATTTATTTTCATAATTTAGTCATTATAAATTATGAGTAATAAGGGGGATTGAAAATTAAACATGGTTGGGGCACATTTTTATATACATGTTTTTTGAGATATACTTTTTATTTTTTGAGAGCAATATTTTCTTGTTGTTTTAAGAATGCGTGGAAATAATTTTTGATAAAAGAATATAGGATTCTTTAAGATTTTATTTACAATTTTAGATTAATTAAAAATATATTAAATTATAAAAATTAGTTTAGTTTAGTTTTATGCAAGTTTTGATTGTGTATAAATCATTATTTGTAAGTTTTACATAAGTTTGTTTTTGATAAAGTAAGGTGGTAAATCAGGGGCCGAACCCTTTACAATCAAAAAAGATTAGAAGGGAAACAAATAAAAAATGTTTTCAGAGAGACGACGACACAACCAAGAACAACAGACAAAAACAAAACACAAGCAACGAAAAGACCAGAGTCAGAGAGGTCTCCTATTACATAACTATTGATTTGATAAGATCATTAAGTTTCTCATTCTCTGCATTGTGTAATATCCCCTACCAATAGAGATATATGAAAGACACAAAACTATGATACCAAAGACCAAAGCTCTGATACCACTGTAATATCCCTTCGAATATCAAAACAAAGCTCCAAATTGCTTATCTGAATTTCTGCAAAATATCTTCAAATAGATGAATAAATCACAGTATAATTTCTTATTTATTTGCTCATAAGCTTACAATTAGAGACCCTCTGTCAGGTATACAAAGAATATCGAAAGTTCGGCCTTATAGCCTGAATATTCTGTGAACTGGGTTGAATCTGGCACGTCTCGGCCTGCTGTGTAAAAAACACAGTCGCCGACGTCGGTTATACTACCGTCGTCGGTCGACCTGTAGTGGTCCCCTTGCCGACGTCGGTGATGAGTCGACCGATGTCGGTCTCTGTAAGTCCCTGTTCGCCGATGTCGGTACCTGAACTTCCTGTAGATGCGTACGGATTTTCACGGAGCTGTACGGAATTCGTACGGCCGCTGATATAACACACCCTGTATGCCTGATCCTGATCTGTAGAATTATGGGCTGACACAAAAGATCTATATCTGGATAATTCTTGAATCAAAAACCCAAAATAAAGAAAATACCTGTAAACCCTTGTGATAGCTTCTGAGTGAAGTTATCTCTCAAATACCTATAATACTATGATAACTTCTGGGTGAAGTTATCTCTCAATTCGGCAATAGATCGGCTGATCTTTCACAACCTCTGAATCGCACACAATGAAGAGTTGACGTTCTTCACTGCAATTGGAATCCTGGAACCCTTGGCTCAGTCTTCACAGAAGAGTTTCTTAACAAGAATCAATATCAATAATAAGCATGGATACAAACTCTCTCCCATGAGAGATTCTTATACACCTCCAAAGGTGTGCTTGCTAAAATTAGACTCCCTTAAATTAGACTCCCTTAAATTAGAACTAGGGTCTTAAAATTAGACCAAGTCTTAATTTAGAATTTGCATCCTCAAATTAGACTCAATCATTAATAATTAATAATTAATAATTAATAATTAATTAAAATTAGATCAAATAATTAATATTTGATTAAATCAATCAAATATTAATATCTCCCTTAATTCATGCCCGAAAGAGCCCGAACGAATTCCAACCCATCTCTATCAAGACCCTCTATCCATTTCATTAGCCTACGAGGGTCACATAATAGGCTAATCATCTACTCCGCACATGTCAACTAAAAAGGGGACATGACAATCCGCCCCTCCTGAAATTGCTTGCCCTCAAGCAATCGCTGAATACCTGGATCCCAAATGAAGTCTCGATCTACAGTGCTGTCAACCAACACAAACTCCAAGCCCTGTCCATCACCACTCTCATCCAATGGCGTCACATCACCTCTGTCCCCTGTACGTATATCGTCATCAACATGTGACCCACCTGTAAAAGAAAGCTGAGACTCTACCACATGTGCTAACCCTTGAACTGAACTCACCTCAAGACAAAGCTCGTCCTCATATCTCTCCTGTGTTGGTGCCAATGTGCACTTATCATCGCACTCTTTCATGTCATGTTGTACAGGCATCTCCATCCGATGAAAAAACATATGTTTGAAGCTGCTGCCCCGTATTGCCTTAAGAATATGTGTTTTCCCATCTACCTGAAAACGAACCTCCATATCTTTGAGATGAAGAGTAACTTCCTCAAATGAATGAAGCCACTTCATACCCAAGACTAATTCTATGTCCCCCATGTTCACTACAAAATAATTAGCCTTGAACTCATAGTTGTTCAAGCGCAATGGGAGGTCTCTAATCATGCGCTCACACCTAAGAGTGTGACCATCGGCTACCTTAACTCTAATTCCCTCAAAATCTTCGGTAGTGAGTCCACGCTTCTCCACAAATGTAGCATCTATGAAATTATGTGTGGCTCCTGTATCAAGAAGGGTGGTAACCTTCTGCCCTGCCAAAACTCCACGGAGTCTGAATGACTCATCCGACTGAATGCTGGATAGGCGTGCCTCCTGTATATGAAGCTCTAAATCTGCCTCTGCCTTAGGCTCTGAAGCCTCTGCCTCCTCAGAACTATCCTGCTGTTCAGAATTCTCTGATTCCGCATCCTCATAATACGCCCACATCACACGATTTGCTTTGCCCTTAGGCCTCAAAGGGCAATCGTGATGGATATCATATGGACCTTTGCAGTAGAAGCAAAGCTTCTTCCTGCGTAGATCATTAAGCGCCTCACGATCCAAAGGTGGTGCTGCTGGATTGGCTTTTGAATCATTTTTAACCCCGGATTTATCTATGTTAAAATCCGATCTCTCTGTATCCCCGTTGGAGTGCTTATGGTCTCTAGATGAAGAAGTACCTCTGGAGTTAGATCTACTTGATGGGGCTGCCATCTCCATACTACGTGCCTTCTTCATAGCTTCCTGTAAGGAAGGAGGATCAAAACCTTTGACCCAACCTCTCAGTGGTTCTGTCAATCCCTCTATGAAGAGTACTACTAGTCGCCTCTCTGAAATGTCAGGAACCATGACTGATAACTTCTGGAAGTCACCAATGTATGACTCTAGACTGCCGCTTTGGCGCAACTGTGCCAACTCTCGAAAATAGGACTCTGGATCCCTCCTGTCAAAACGCTCCACCAGCCTGTCCACAAACTCCTGATAAGAAGTGATCCGATCATGATGGAGTGTCACCATCCCATGGTGCCACCAATCGTGAGCTACTCCCTCAAGATGTAGTGTCGCATATCTGATAGCATCTTCCTCACCCATCGGTCGCAATGTGAGAAATGTATCCAGCTTACTAACCCAAGCCTGTGCTGTCACTTTACCACTACCGTCAAATGTTGCTAGTGTGAGCCTACTCGTAGCCTGCTTCAGATCATTGTTCTGGGGTCTTGGTCTCCCGTTCTGTCGACCTCAGTAATGTTCTTTCCTTTGTGTGAGGAATCGGTCAAAAGTAATCATCTCCCTGACCACATGTGGTAATGACTCCCACTCTTCAGTCGCTGCCCTAAGTGTGTCCGTAAATGTCTCCTCATGCTCCTCACCTGCTATCACCTCCTCTGCTTCCTGTCTCACAAAGATAGGCCTAGTAGGCCTATTCGCTGTACGAGAAATAGTCCCATGGCCTCGCTGTGATCCTGCAACACTCCTGACATCTTCACGGTGTGGGGAATGTCTCCTCGGAGAACCCAATCTTGGCAGTGCTGCTGCCAACTGCTGTAATACCTGGTTATTCTGCCTTTGCCCTTCTCGTAGTTCTCTAAGAGTAAGTAAAACCTCTGGATCATCTTGGTCTCTCGGATGGTGAGGAATACGGGCCCTGCCAATATCATCACCCATGTCTTCCGGCGGTTGTTCTAGAACTTGAGTACCTTCAAGCAAAGCTTTACTGCGTGTGTAATACCCGTGTGGTCGCAACTCTTGTGGCTGCATAAAATTTCTAAACCCTCAGGATGGCAGGATTTAGCTCTGATACCACTGTAATATCCCCTACCAATAGAGATATATGAAAGACACAAAACTATGATACCAAATACCAAAGCTCTGATACCACTGTAATATCCCTTCGAATATCAAAACAAAGCTCCAAATTGCTTATCTGAATTTCTGCAAAATATCTTCAAATAGATGAATAAATCACAGTATAATTTCTTATTTATTTGCTCATAAGCTTACAATTAGAGACCCTCTATCAGGTATACAAAGAATATCGAAAGTTCGGCCTTATAGCCTGAATATTCTGTGAACTGGGTTGAATCTGGCACGTCTCGGCCTGCTGTGTAAAAAATACAGTCGCCGACGTCGGTTATACTGCCGTCGTCGGTCGACCTGTAGTGGTCCCCTTGCCGACGTCGGTGATGAGTCGACCGATGTCGGTCTCTGTAAGTCCCTGTTCGCCGATGTCGGTACCTGAACTTCCTGTAGATGCGTATAGATTTTCACGGAGCTGTACGGAATTCGTACGGCCGCTGATATAACACACCCTGTATGCCTGATCCTGATCTGTAGAATTATGGGCTGACACAAAAGATCTATATCTGGATAATTCTTGAATCAAAAACCCAAAATAAAGAAAATACCTGTAAACCCTTGTGATAGCTTTTGAGTGAAGTTATCTCTCAAATACCTGTAATACTATGATAACTTCTGGGTGAAGTTATCTCTCAATTCGGCAATAGATCGGTTGATCTTTCACAACCTCTGAATCGCACACAATGAAGAGTTGACGTTCTTCACTGCAATTAGAATCCTGGAACCCTTGGCTCAGTCTTCACAGAAGAGTTTCTTAACAAGAATCAATATCAATAATAAGCATGGATACAAACTCTCTCCCATGAGAGATTCTTATACACCTCCAAAGGTGTGCTTGCTAAAATTAGACTCCCTTAAATTAGACTCCCTTAAATTAGAACTAGGGTCTTAAAATTAGACCAAGTCTTAATTTAGAATTTGCATCCTCAAATTAGACTCAATCATTAATAATTAATAATTAATAATTAATAATTAATTAAAATTAGATCAAATAATTAATATTTGATTAAATCAATCAAATATTAATATCTCCCTTAATTCATGCCCGAAAGAGCCCGAACGAATTCTAACCCATCTCTATCAAGACCCTCTATCCATTTCATTAGCCTACGAGGGTCACATAATAGGCTAATCATCTACTCCACACATGTCAACTAAAAAGGGGACATGACACATTGTCAGCATACCCAGTATTACCCACCACTTCCAGCATAGACATGTTCAGCAAAATTATATTTCGAAGCCCTTTGGCGAAGACCTTCTCCATCTTCTGAATGCAGTCCTTCAGGGCCCCAATTTCAATTTTCCAATCAGTCTCATTCTTAGTGCCCTTACCAGCGTCCTCGACATACATTTTCCCCTTATTGTCAGCAGTTCCCATAGTGTCAACGCCCTGTTCCTCAGTAACCTTAAAATCCCTAGTAGCCTGCTCCCCTCCAGTGTCCTCTGAAATTTCTTGGATTTCTAGCTCCTCGGACTCTTTCTCCTGGGTTGCTTCTTCCAAAGCACTTTCCGAATAATCAATCAGTCTGGCCTTCGGGGCAGGTTTACAAGCAATCCGCCCCGACCTTCACACTTCGGAGGGGAATCCTTCCTTATTAATTTTGGAAGGCTTGTGAGATTTGCCACCTTGGCCCCCCGTGGCCCTGCCCGGATTCCTGTGGGTCCCTTTCGTAGTCTCTTTAATATTTTCTTCCTCTTCATCAACCTTTCTCTTCTTACCCTTCTTACTCGCAAAGGAGCCAGGGGTATCAATAGGGGTCTTTTCAGGGGTGGAGAAAGAGACATCTTTTATTTTGGTAGGAACAGGGGAAACCCAAGACTCATCAATAGCATCGCCAGACACCGGGTTGGAAGGAATGTCTCCACTATTAACTCTGATATTCCTGGTTGGCTCGAGGGCACAATGAAAGTTATATAGGCAGAAAATTAGCCCCTGGTGTAGGGGAATAGGGCTCATATCCGACTTCTTAGCCATTTTAGCTCTCACCCTCAGGACAGAGTGTTACAAAGAAGAGAGCAGGTAAAAAGGAAAGCTAATAATAACATTGCGCCTAAAATGGTTTAACAAAGGAAGGTGGTAATTGTAGAACCTGGTAAATTGCCCCTCGAGAGTGAAGTACTTCATGAGAATGAAGCACACTCCATCCCATGGCTCTAGAAGTTTAGTGCGCTCGAACCCTCCTTGATACGGGATGAGTTCTTCTCCCTCACCCAGAAACAGTTTATGGCTAGCCATATCCATGATTTTGGTTTTCCTTTGAATTTTTATACCCTGCATGGTCATTCCTGTGGCCATAGAAATCACCTTTTCGAAGATTTCAAAACTAATTCCGCCCACTGTGACTTGCCTATTCAACCAAGATCTCACAAACTGCTCGAACAAGTTTTCGTCATAACCATTCAGTGTTTCCAAATATGGGCTGATACCCCTTCTTTACAATAATGCCAAACCAACAGATTATCTTTGAATTCACAGCATGAGACAAGTTCAGTTAGAATACGGTCTCCCCCTATCCTGTATTTGCAGACCCAGATAGTAGAGTTCCTAGGTTTCGCCTTCGGCTTTGAACTGGTATCTAACCCTTGCTTTCGTTTATGTAGAATGCAGATGTGATAGCTCATTTTATGAAATGCCCTGCAGTGATGACATTGTCTACTCCCATGCTTGAAAATAATTTCCCCTTGATTTTCATGATGAGACCCGTGCGCCTCAACCTCATGATACAATGAATTATGAATGATTACCCAGAAAGTACTAAGGTTATCAAGTTTCGAGATCCCCGATGGCCCTTTCAACGTGGACCACCTCCAAGAGCTATCCTTGTCATCAAAGTGCCTCATTCTTGACAAGTCATCTCCTTTTGAATGATCTCCCTAATGTTTAAGGAAATATGAACACCTTGTCGCCACACCCTCCACCCTAAAAATTGTTGACCAAGGTTGGCACAAGCATCAACGACCCTGTTGCCTTCTCTGTAGGTATGGGAAATCTCAACTTTGAAAAACTTTTGTAAAAGAAATTGGATATTAGTAATGATGTCTTTTAGCTTGATTCCCACATTTGATGCTTTATTAACGACATCTATGACCATCTTAGAGTCTCCTTGTATATTCAAGTTCCTTATTCCTAGGGATATAGCTAACTTTAATCCCCATAGTAAAGCCATTGCTTCAACATAGTTGTTGCTCTGGCATCTAATTCTACCAGCATAGATAGCAGACATCCATCCTTTATCATTCCTTATAATTCCTCCTCCACTAGCTTTACCATCCAACTTTGATGCAACATCAAAGTTGAGTTTCATCCAGTTAGGTTTAGGGGGGATCCATTAAGTATTAAGTCTCTGTAGTATTTTGGAGTTATTATACCCAGGGATCTGGTTTAAAACCTTCCATTTGGCTGTAATTTGGTTTTCAATTTGAGATACGGGAGCTGTTGTAACACTTTCCATAATGGTCTTAGCAAATGAGTTAAACACCTGAGAAGCATTTCTAGTAGTGTCCTTGAAAATTCTGTGATTGCACTCTTTCCATAAAGTCCAACTCAAACATGGCAGATCTTGCTTCCATAATTTCATAAGCCATGGATGTGTGAAGGTTGGGTTCTAGCTGAGAATTACTTCTTTAAGGTCAGAATTGCAGACCCATTCAATACCAAAGTTGTTAAGTATTGTGCCCCATAATTCTCGAGCAAAATCACAGTGGATAAACAGGTGTGAAACTGATTCCTCTTTTGAACCACACAGGAAACATCTGTTAACCAGAGTAAACCCTCTCTTTTCAAGGTTATCATGAGTAAGGATTTTGTTATGAGCAGTAGCCCACCAAAAAATGTTAATTTTTGGAATAAGTTTATGATTCCAAACCTTTTTCCATACATCTTTATTCTGAGCTTCAGAAATGAGCATATGGTAAGCAGATTTGACAGAGAACGATCCATTTTTATATGGCCACCAGTATTGTTCATCATCCTAAGGGAAGAGAGGGATTCTAATCTCTTGAACGCACTACTAGATCTCCCAAACTCTTGGGAAAAGCTCAGGCTAGTGAACACAGTAATCCAAAAGATTTTTCCAGCTCCTCATCCCATTGTTAATTTCCATAAAATCACTGACCCTATCTCCAAAAAACTGGGTAGTCAAGTCAGCAATCTCTCCATAGTTTCCCTGTGTGATGAGAGCCTTGTCCTTTAACCATATAGCATCCCAAAATTTAATATGCCGGCTATTTCCAAGTTTCCATATAATTCCCTGATTAAGAAGGCTTCTACTTTTTAGCATTTTATTCCATATCACAGATCCCTGGGGTAATCTCGTCTGTTGAAGAAAGTTAGAATCATCAATGTTATGCATGTATTTGGCTTACATTATTTCCCCCAATCATTGTTTTTATGGATCAGGTTCCAAATAACTTTTGAGAGAAGGGCTTTGTTCATGTTCTTGATAGACCTAATATTAAGTCCACCATGAGATTTTAGAAGACACACTTTTTCCCATCAGACTAAAGACATTCTTTGTTTGTCTTCCACTCTCGTCCATAAAAATTTCCTTTGGATCCGTTCCAGTTTCTCAGCAAAATACACAAGAATTTTAAAAAGAGACAGGAAGTATGTAGGAATACCTTGCAGTGAAGCCCGAAGAAGTTGCAGTTTACCAACATTGCTGAGTAGTTTCCCCTTCCAACCAAGAAGTTTCCTCTACGTTCTTTCCATAATTCCATTCCAAAACCCAGGAGATACCTCTTTGACTAAGAGTGGTAGACCCAGGTAGGTAGCTGGTAGGCCAGCTCCAGCACATTCTAATATATCAATGATTATATTTCTAAGTTCATTAGGAGTGTTGAAGAAATACACATTGCTTTTCTGGAAATTTATCCTTTGTCCCGACTCTCTGGCTTAATTATTTAAGATATTCTTCCATCTTCTAGCTTCAATCACTGATGAGATGCCAAAGAAGATGGTATCATTCACAAACTGTTGTACCACCATAGGATGAAGGGAGGAGGCAGGTTTGATGCCCACTAGCTTTTTTGAGGCTATATCTGCTTGTATGTATCTTTCCAGTGCCTCTGCCATAATGATGAATAAGTACGGGGAGAGAGGGTCTCCCTGATGAATTCCTCTCGAGGATGAGAAAAACCCTCTAGGAACACCATTAACTAGCATTGAGAATTTTGCAGAAGAGACCGCGTTCCATAACAAGTGAGACATTTTATCATTAAACCCAAATTTTCTGATCACTTGGAATAGAAAAGTCCATGAGACTCTATCATAAGCTTTAGAAATATCAAGCTTGAGAGCCATCCCAGGGATTTTGCTCTTATCCATGGAGTGAATAGTCTCATGTGTGGTGATCACAGCATCAAGAATCTGTCTGCCCGGGATGAAACCTTTTTGAGCAAGAGAAATAATTTTGTCTAGCAAAGGTTGAATCCTCATGACCAACATTTTAGTACATAACTTATACACAGTGTTGCATAGACTAATGGGCCTAAAATCAGTGAAGTGTGAAGGTTGTGATTTTTTAGGAACAAGTACTATAAAGGTATTATTAACTTATTTCAAAAGTTTACCTGCTCTGAAAAAATCATGAACAATAGTTGTGAGGTCTGCTCCTACTATCTCCCAATATTCCTGAAAGAATATAAGAGGAAAGACATCAGGACTCGGGGCTTTGAAAGCACCCATGGAGAATAAAATAACATGGACTTCTTCCTCAAATATAAGCTTTAACATCTCCAGATTATCTTCTTTCGTTATCAAATAGGGGATTTTATCAATGAATTGATTCATAGGTCTATCAATTCCATCATTATTATTTTCTTCCGTAAGCAGATTCTGAAAAAAAGCCCTAGCTTGTTCCCCTATTTCATTATCCTCAGTAATAATGTCGCCATTATCTAGGACAAGCTTAGTTATTGAGTTGGCTTTCCTATGTTTCACAGCTGAGAGATGAAAAAAGGCAGTGTTCCTATCCCCCTCTTTAAGCCACTGAACACGGGATTTTTGTTTCCAAAAAACCTCTTCTCTTTCTATAAGATTTTTCCATTCTGAAGATAGGGCATTCTCTTCTTCTAAAGTGTCCTCAGAGTTATCCCCTTGATCTATCAATTTCTGTATATCATTGAGTTTTCCCACTATATTTTTCTTCTACTGGAAGACCTGCCCAAAGCTGTATCTATTCCATCCATAAACTTCTTATTTAATGTGTTGGAGTTTCTTGACTATTCTGAATATATGAGTACCTTGAATAGGAATTTTCTACCATTGGGCCACCATTTGTCTAAAGTCTTTGTGTTTGATCTACATAGCTTCAAAATGGAATGGGGAAGGTCTGGAATGTCCCTGTTCTCTCCAACTGAGGAAGATCAGGTAGTGGTCAGACATGATTCTAGGGAATCCTGCACCTACATATTATGATAATCCTTCCAGTTGCTTGATACAAGAAATATTTCTAATTTAACTTGAATCATTTGATATCCTCTTCTTCTATTGGTCCAAGTAAAATTTTGGTTTTGCAGCTCTATTTCCAATAATCCCCAATCATTGATGAATTCAGCAAAGTCGAACATGTTGTCTGAGTAATCCATAATTCCACCCTATTTTTCAGAAGGTTATAGAGGAGTGTTAAAATATCCAGCTTGTTGGTTGAATATTTTGTCGATCAACGTACTGATAAACAAAATAGGTCTAATCAGCCAAAGTAGGAAGATTGGTCCTCCAAATGTGCAGGTTTACCACATCAAAAGGGGACTAATCTCTCCTCTCATCAAGGGGAGGTTCCCTATAGATATGCTATATATATATATATATATATATATATATATAAACAGAAAATAATACTCAAGGGTAGGACAAACCATCCATCTCTCTTTCTTCAGAGATGATGCGCGTAAATGAAAGGAAAAACTCAAGGGAAATGATAAACAACACTCCTCTTCTTTCAGAAGTACTATTCAGCCAGCCACAAGAGTACTTCTGGTAGTAACAACAAAATGTAACCAAGGACATAATAACCAGCAAATTGAGATGCAACACAAAGTCTCCCCCTGAATTGCTCAAGAGTAAGATACGAAGGAAAATGAGGGCACAAAGTCATCCCAAAGTCCTTTACATAGAAATGAAAATAAAACACACTAAAGGCAATTATGGGGGCACAAAGTCTCTCCATAGTTGACTCTTCAGGACACCTTCCTGACTACTGTCACTAATTCTACTTGTTGAATTAAAAGAACAAAAGATATATTAAGGAAAAAGACATAAGAACAATTTCCTCAACAATAAAGATATCATAGCACAAAGTCTAAAAAATCACTTGCTTTCTTATTCCAATAACAAAATATGATCAACAATCTGAGCTCAAAGTCTTAGTAATGCCTTTCAATTTGGGCAGAGTGTCATTTTGATTGTCAAAAAAAGATCTATTTACAATAAAAAAGAGTCCCTTATATAGCCACTTCAAGAAGGACTCAGGAACAGTAACACATCATGTTGCATTGAAATCTATTAAGAAGACAGGCTGGAACTTAGGGGCATTTACCCATTTGCTTTTCTCAATGCAGAGAAACAAGTCACGCTATTGAAAGTTTGCATCTTTCGATGTCCACTTGGTGATCTGATCTTTCTTCATCGTTCCTTCTTTTTTGGTTAATTGAATCGGGTCTTGGATTCAATTTTCTATTCTGTTCCTTCCTCACTTCCTGCTGGTCTTGGCCTTAAAGCCTGTGAATGCATTCGGGTCTGTAGATTACAAGGATCAATGTCTATTTTATGAGCTTTGAAATTGATGTTCGCATGCCTGTCACAACGTTTTCAACGGCTAGTTTGCTGCTCTTGAATTTGACGTCTTCAGACGCGTCACCCCTTGGTCTTTCTTCGACTTTCCTATTTTGCATTTTCCCAGAAAGAACCTGCCCTTTTGAATTTCTTGTTTTACATCTTCTCGAAGGGAAGATGACCCTTCTACTTCAGGGAAGTATCCTTCAAGTTGGCAGTCGAGAGTCCCCTGTAAGGGCACCTGCCCTTCGGGGTCCTTCAGCGGCCTTTTATCTTCCGCAGTCTCTCGCAGCTTTCCTACGGACTGTTTCTGCAGACATTTTCCCCAGGCATTTTTGTGGACATTTTCCCCAGGCTTTTCCCTGGGCATTTTCCCTGGGCTTTTCCCCGGGCATTTTCCCTGGGCTTTTTCCCCAGGCAAATTCCTGCGGACAAAAAGTCCACAGAATTGATTTGTCTCTTTGAAAATTTCTTCGGGCTTTCTGCCCGCAGCTTCTCTGAATTCTTTCAGACTTTTTGTCTGAAAGAATTTCTTCAGACAAAAAGTCTGAAGGAATTGTTTCTTGCCTTAGTCTTTTTTGAATTCCTTAAACAAAAATTTGAAAGAATTACCTTTGCAACCTTCTTTGAAAATGACCCTTTCGAAGGGTACTTTTGTCAACTAAGTGCCCTCTATAAGGGCACTTGTCCTTCGGGAGGCTTCTTTGAAATTTTGCATTGAACTGCTCCTTTGAACTGAGCCGATGAACCAACTGTTGAACCATTTGATTGAACTGCTTGGTTGAACCAAAATGGTTCAAGCCGATGAACCCTTTGATTGAACCAAGTCTTTGAACCAAGAGAACAAAGTAAAGCATTGAACCAAGCAAGTGAACCAACTGAGTGAAACAAAGCATTGAACTGCTTGGTTGAACCAAACGTTGAACCAAGCTGATGAACCCAGCTTTGAACCAAATGGTTCAAGCCGATGGACATTTTTGATTGAACCAAAGTGATGAACTGAGCGGATGAACCAAAGCGTTAAATCGAGCGGATGAACCAACTGAGTGAACCAAAGCATTGAACCACTTGGTTGAACCTGCCTTTGAAACATTTTTTGAACCTACCTTTGAACCTGTTGAACCTTGAACCCATTGAACCTTTGAACCAAAGTGGTTCAATGGTTCAACGATTCAATGGTTCAAGCCTCTTTTGCTTAGATGCTTGCCGATGGAGATTTTTGATTGAACCAAGGTGCTGAACCAATCCCAAAAATGACTAAGTGTTGGAAAGTGATTATTTTGATTGAACCCGCCTGCAGAAGCCTTTGAACCTGTAGGAATGAACCTACCTACAGAGTCCATAGAAATTAAGTCTATAGAAATCAGCCTGTAAAACCCATTGAACTTGGCCTGTAGAGTCCGTAGATTCAAGCCTGTAGAGTCTGTAGATTCCTAAGAAGTTTGAAAAATGAGGAATTTGAATGCCCAGGACAAATTATGGAAAGGGAAGAGACAATTTTGGTCTGTAGGACCAAAATAGTTCAAATGTTGTTCCAAAAATGAGTGTTTTTTTGGGGGACAATAGCTAGCTCCAGTTGGGGAACTTCTATCAATTGCAAAAAGAATTGAAGAGAGTAGAATTCAGAATCTCCAGTGTCTTCATGTGTACCATTGGGTTATGGAGTCATGCTACCCAGAAATGAAAGGCTCCAAAAATGAAAACAAACAAAACAAAATAGAATTAAAAACTATACAAATATACATATATACATATGCAATGATCTGATACTTCAAGAATTGAAGTATTTCAGATGCTACTTCTTGAGAGACAGTGAAAATAGTGTGCCATCTTGGTAAATCAGCAAGAAGACATTTTGTCTCCAGAAACGGTGATGGGCGAATGGATCTCTCCACCAGGAAACTAATTTTTTGCATCTTTCTGTTGACTCTTTCTTCTTCTTGCCCCATGGTAGGATGTGGTCTTCAATTTGAAAGCCATAACTCCTTGCTTTCTTGGCAAAGGGTTCCTTTGCCTGATTTTGATTTGCAGCAGCATGGTCCATTACCATAATTGGTTGTTTTTCTCGTTCAGTCCAGCATATGATTGGATTGTCCATATCAAACTCCTAACAAATTATCAGCTTAGCATCTTCTTTGATGTGAAGGAGTTTGATTTCTTCATCTTGAGCAATCTTCAATCCGAGCAATAGAGATTCACATCTAGCTATGTTTTTGGTGTTGTTGACTTGCAAATTGCATGAAGAAAGAATATCTCCTTGAGGAGATATCAACACAGTCCCAACTCCATCATTGGTGGAAAAATTCCTACCATTGGATTTCAGAATCGAAGCATCATCAGAAGCTAATCTCCTATCATATTTCTCTTCATTAGAGATGGAAGATCCTTACTTGTATTGTACCCTACCAATTTTCCTGAAGTCTTGTTTGGATCAATTCCTGGATTGTTAGCTACAGGACTTTCATCTGTAGAAACATGAACATTCTCTATGGTCAAGAAATAATTACCACTGCTTGAAGACTCAAATAGAATTTGTGTTGCAGGGGCTGATGTTTGGGTGACCACGTATTTTGCCTCCTTTTCAGGGAGCAATCTCTTCATTACACTTTGGACAGGGATCCTTGCTTCAAACAGGTCCATGCTTAGTTCTCCTCTCACGTCCTTACAGAAATTTCATCCAAGCAAAATGCCATACGATGCTGGGACGTCAACCACCAAGACAGTCATCTTGATTCTCTTGTCTGGAAAGGCTACCAATGCAAATTGGGCATCTTTGATTTGTCCCAGTAGTGGTACTTGCTTTTTCTCCATGGAGAAACATCTCCCAAATGTCTTGGTCAGTGTGAGGCCCAAAGACTCAGCTACTTTAGCAGGCATGACATTGTCAGATGCCTCAAAATCAATGATGCAATTGTTGAGCTGATAACCATTTATCAATAAGGAAACATAGAAAGGTTCTATTTTCACAGGGGTAGTTGGAGGAGTAATGACAAGATTATTTGGAATGGGCGTGTTCTTTGGAGAATTAGGAGTTACCTTTTTAGCTTTTTGTCTTGCAGAGATGGTTTGGTTCTTGACATATTGGACCAACTTATTCAATTGATTAGGATTGGATTGCAAATATTCAAACTCAGACATTTGTATTTTTGTCTTTTTGACATGATCGATTTTGTCAAATGGTTGAATTGAACTAGGAACAGAGGAAAGCATTTCAACCTTTTGGGTTTTAGGAGGGATGAGAGGAGGACTGATTTGCGAAATTGAAGTAGAAGGTGAAGGTGAAATTGATGTACTTACATTATGAGTGATCACTAGATCCTTTGATTGAAAAGGTAGAGTGGTTCCATGCTTAGCAATTGTAATAGCTGGTTGAGGTTGCTCTTCTGTCTTCTTTTTATCAGCTTGCTAGACTGATTGGTTCTTGGACCTGGTAAACACTGCATAAGATCCATCAATAGCTTCTCCTTTGCTTCTAGGTTCATCTTGATAATTTAGAAAACTAATGTGGGAGTCACCAACTAATTTTTCTTGATCCTCCATGAAGAGATCAACATCATTTTCTTGCTCAAACTCAGGTTGCAAAGAGAAAGCATGTTCTGTTTCCAAATATCCAACTGCTAAGTTCGTTGGAGGAGCTTCAAGGACAATTTTCCCTTGTGGGGGAGGAAGATGATCTGGCTGCCCTTGATTCTTGACAGTATTGCCTTGATATGACTGATTTGGGAATGTCCTTCTGTATGGAGCAAAAGACATTCCTTGAGCCGTTTGCTTTTTGAGAGCAAGCAACTCATTTGCCAATTTCTACACCATTGGATTTGTGGTGCTTGTAGATGAATATTCAGAAGATGATGAAGCTTTATTTCTATTTGGATCTCTTCTTATCTTCTCTACTAAGATGAGATCATCTTCTACCTCAGTGGCCAAATGTTGACCTGCAGTAAGATTTATTTGACCAGCACGTCTCAAGAGAAAACTTACTTCAGGTAACTGAGAATTAATGAAGAAACATTTGAGATTCTCAGCTGTAGGTTGAGCAATTACAAGAATTTTGTTCCTAAGTTTGTTGAATTTAGCTATGAAGTCCCTCATTGGTTCATGAGGCTCTTTCTTCATCTGTGTAAGTTGAGCCAGAAGTGCATGTGCATCTTCTGCAGGTTTGAATCTAGCTTCAATCTTATCTTTGAGGGTATTCCAATCAGTTACTGATTGATCCTGTAGATGATAAAACTAATCTGTAGCAGCACCTTGTAATGTTTCTACAATAGCCTGACTGCTGCATCTTCAAATTCTACTCCAATTACTCCATAGGCTATGCTGAAGGCTGCAATGTGTTCATCAGGATGAACTTTTCCATCACCATAGAATTTAGGGAAATTCTTCCTTGAACTACGTGGAAGCTCATGCAGAGGTGCAGTAAGATTGAGAGGACCAAAAGCATTATCCCAGGGGCCTTGAACTGCCATTGTAGGATTATGAAAAGGAGGAGTAACAAATCTCAAAGGGGTAATTATTGGCAAAGCTTTATCAATAGTAGAAGTGGATCCTTTATCTGGCAATGGAGATCTGACTTTAGTAGGAGGAAAGCTCTTGGTTCGTTGGAGATGAGATGGTGAAGGAAATAGATCAAAATCACTTTGTTGTACCAACTTGAATATAGGGTTAACAATCCCTTTAGCCCTTTGGCTTCGTGTATACCTTGAATCTGTTAGATTGTGAAACAAAAATGGGAAAAGAATTAACCTTGCTTCAGTTTGCATCTCAAGGCTTTAAAATGTGCGTTCTTTCTTGATTAGTGTGGAGGTGAATGGATAGATTATAAATGAATAATGGATATTATATCCCTAGCGGAGTCGCCAAAAATTATTGGTTAAAGATTTTGTCGATCAGCATATGATAAACAAAATAGGTCTGATCAGCCAAAGTAGGAAGATTGGTCATCCAAATGTGTAGGTTTACCACATCACAAGGGGACTAATCTCTCCTCTCATCAAGGGGAGGTTCCCTATAGATATGTTATATATATAAATAGAAAATAATACTCAAGGGTAGGACAAACCATCCATCTCTCTTTCTTCAGAGATGATGCATGCAAATCAAAGGAAAAACTCAAGGGAAATGACAGACATCACTACTCTTCTTTTAGAAGTACTATTCAGCCAGCCACAAGAGTACTCCTGGTAGTAACAACAAAATGTAACCAAGGATGTAGTAACCAGAAAATTGAGATGCAACACAAAGTCTCCACCTGAATTGCTCAAGAGTAAGATACGAAGGACAATGAGGGCACAAAGTCATCCCAAAGTCTGTTACACAGAAATGAAAAGAAAACACACTAAAGGCAATTATGGGGGCACAAAGTCTCTCCATAGTTGACTCTTCAAGACACCTTCCTAACTAATGTCACTAATTCTACTTGTTAAATTAAAGGAATAGAAGATATATTAAGGGAAAAGACATAAGAACAATTTCCTCAACAATAAAGATATCACATCACAAAGTCTAAAGAATCACTTGCTTTCTTATTCCAATAACAAAATATGATCAATAATTTGAGCTCAAAGTCTCAGTAATGCCTTTCAATTTGGGTAGAGTTTCGTTATGATTGTCAAAAAAAGATCTATTTACAATAAAAGAGAGTCCCTTATATAGCCACTTTAAGAAGGACTCAAGAATAGTAACACATCATGTTGCATTGAAATCTGTTAAGAAGACAGGGTGGAACTTAGGGGCGTTTACCAATTTGCTTTTCAAAATACAAAGAAACAAGTCATGCTATTAAAAGTTTGCATCTTTTGATGTCCACTTGGTGATTTGATCTTTCTTCATCGTTCCTTCTTTTTTGGTTAATTGAATCAGGTCTTGGATTCAATTTGCTGTTCTGTTCCTTCCTCGCTTCCTATTGGTCTTGGACTTAAAGCCTGTGAATGCATTTGGGTCTATAGATTACAAGGATCAACAGCTATTTTATGAGCTTTGAAATTGATGTTCACGCACCCGTCACTATGTTTTCAACAGCTAATTTGCTACTCTTGAATTTGACATCTTTGGGTGCGTCACCCCTTGGTCTTTCTTCAGCTTTCCTATTTTGCATTTTCCCAAAAAGAACCTACCCTTTCAGATTTCTTGTTTTACATCTTCCTGAAGGGAAGATGACCCTTCGACTTCAGGGAAGTGTCATTCAAGTTGGTAGCCGAGAGTCCCTTGCAAGGGCACTTGCCCTTCGGGGTCCTTTGGCAACCTTTTATCTTCGACAGTTTCTTGCGGCTTTCCTACGAACTGTTTCCACGAACATTTTCCCTGGGCTTTTCCCTAGGCATTTTCCCTGGGCTTTTCCTTGGGAATTTTCTTTGGGCAAATTCCCACAAACAAATTCCTGTGGATAAATTCTCGCGGATAAATTCCCACGAAATTACTTCTCGTGGACAAAAAGTTTACATAATTGATTTGTCTCTTTGGAAATTTTTTGGGATTTTTGCCTGCAAATTCTCAAAATTCTTTTGGACTTTTTGTCTGAAAGAATTTCTTCAGACAAAAAGTCTGAAGGAATTGTTTCTTGCCTTAGTCTTTTTTGAATTTCTTAAACAATTTTTTTGAAAGAATTACCTTTGCGGCCTTCTTTGAAAATGACCCTTTCAAAGGGTACTTTTGTCAACCAAGTGCCCTCCACAAGGGCACTTTTCCTTCGAGAGGCTTCTTTGAATTTTTGTGTTGAACCGCTCCTTTGAACCGAGTCGATGAACCAAGGCAATGAACCAACTGTTGAGCCGTTTGATTGAATCGTTTGATTGAACCGCTTGGTTGAACCAAATGTTGAACCGCTTGGTTAAACCAAAATGGTTCAAGCCGATGAACCCTTTGATTGAACCAAGTCTTTGAACCAAGTGAACGAATCAATGTGTTAAACCAAGCAAGTGAACCAACTGAGTGAAATAAAGTATTGAACCGCTTGGTTGACCAAACATTGAACCAAGCCGATGAACCAAGCTTTGAACCAAAATGGTTCAAAACGATGGACATTTTTGATTGAACCAAAGCGATGAACTGAGTGGATGAACCAAAGCATTGAATTGAGTGGATGAACCAAATGAGTGAACCAAAGCATTGAACTGCTTGGTTGAACCCACCTTTGAAACATTTGTTTGAACTCGCCTTTGAACCTGTTGAACCTTGAACCCATTGAACCTTTGAACCAAAGTGGTTCAATGGTTCAACGGTTTAATGGTTCAAGCCTCTTTTGCTTAGATGTTTGCAGATGGACATTTTTGATTAAACCAAGGTGCTGAACCAATCCCAAAAATGACTAAGTATTGGAAAGTGATTCTTTTGATTGAACCCGCCTGCAGAAGCCTTTGAACCTATAGGAATGAACCTGCCTACGAAGTCCATAAAAAATAAGTCTGTAGAAATCAACCTGTAAAGCCCATTGAACTTGGCCTGTAGAGTCCATAGATTCAAGCCTATAGAGTCTGTAGATTCCTGAGAAGTTTGAAAAATGAGGAATTTGAATGCCCAAGACAAATTTTGAAAAGGGAAGAGACAATTTTGGTCTGTAGGATTAAAATAGTTCAAATGTTGTTCCAAAAATGAGTGTTTTTTTGGGGGACAACACAACTAACATCCATCTAATGTTCTAGGGATTATTCCTAAAACTGCTCAAGTCTATCCATAATTTCTATCTCAAAACTTTGTTATTCTGTCCATAGACATTGATCAACAACCAGTTCAAAGATTTCATAGAAAATTTGGTAATCAAGAAGTGCTTATTATAAGCCATAAGAGACCCCTAGATTTTAGCACTATTCTACATAGTGACAATCCCCCCTGAAGCCCCTTCAGCTGGACTAATGCAAAAAGCTGCCTTAGGCCATATAGGCAACAATTTTTGTAAAACTCTCCTCATTCATCTTGACTTCTTGGAGTAATAAAATATCTAATTTATTATCTAAAATACAGTTTTTAACCTCAAACTGCTTTGAGGGACTATTAAAGCCCCTCAAGTTCCAAGATAATATTCTCATTTAGAGGGTTTGGGGGGTTGGGTCTCCAGTGTTTTCTATTTACCACTAGAAATCTCCCTAGTAATCTCTCTATCTTGTTTCTCTTAGGGTTGGTCTCCCTTGTTTGGGCTCAGTGCCAACATCTACATTTTTTTTGCCTTTTCAGTTCTTTTTCTTTGGGGTAACCCATTCCTCCTGTTCATTACTGCCACTTTGTCCTGTTACACCTATTGCTAAGTAGTTTCCTACTTGGTCTCTGACTTTCAGAGCATGGAAAATGTCTATATTTAACTGTGGGTCTGCTTCTCCTTTTGTGGGACTTTTTGGAGTTATGTCTTCCTGTCCAACTCTTGGAAATTTGTCTTCTTCGTTGACTGCCTCTATCAAAAGGTTACCTCTTTCTCCTTCCTTAGACATATTAGTCTATTTTATAGAGGGTTGGCTATGTTAAATATAGCCTTCTGACTATCATTTGATACTATATTTTCCTTTGGGACAACTTTTCCCTCACTACTAGTGATATCCTCCTTTTCCGTCTCCTCCTCTCCCTTTTTTGTGTTGTCAGGATTTTCCGCATTACTCTCTATTTCCTGCTTGCTATTCTTTCTATAATTGGGAGCTTGATCCTCCCCTTCAATCTGGGAATCATATTTCCTCCCCTTTTGCTTTGCTGTGCATTGTGTCATTAAATGTCCCTTTCTCTTACAAATTTGACAGAAAGTGGTAGCATTTTCATAAGTCATCGACTGAGTCCAGGTCCCATATTTAGAGTTTAGCTCTATAGACCTAGGGAGAGTCCTATGAATTTCAACATTGACACAAAGTCTAGCATACACACATCTGGACTTTGTTCTGGTTGTATGATCTGTAGTGACATATTGGCCAATAGAATTGCCAATAGCGGTGAAAATTTTTTCATCCCAGAATTCCAGAGGGAACCCTGGCAATCTTACCCAAGCAGGAGCAGACTTATTAAGGTTTGAGTTAGGATCAAATCCTAGTTTCCACGAGCATAAGGCAAGACAATGTGGGCCATACAGCCATGGTCCTCCAACAAGAGTAGCTATCATGTCCTCCCTATTCGTAAATCTAAAAAGGAATAGGCCTCTTGCCATGGTAGTGATCGAAACACTACCCTTAACTTTCCACCTAGACAAAACCCATTTTCTAGCCATTTCAATATTAGGATGGAAATTTAAAAACTTACCTACCAATGTAAGGTCCATGGATGCCATGATTTCCTCTACCAGATCATCTGGGATATTCAGGGCCATGCCCTCTATGATAACAGGGAGGCTCGACATGCTTTTTGAGGGGCACATCTTTTCACCTGTAAGTGCCTTCTTCCATCTGTTGGATGGACTATCCACTATCAAATTTTTGAATATATCCCCAGAGGCACTACCACTGACAGTATCCTCTATTGGATGTGTGATCCCACTGGTCGCACTCAGGGGGCCCAACTAGGCGGGAAAAAACTAGTTTCAAATGTTGTTGTCCACATAGAGCCACGCCTACCATCCGTCTCAACCCTGTTTTACATAAGTTTGTTGATGTATGCAATTTTAATTTATTTTGAATAAATTTATGAAGTTTTGCACAAGAACATTTGTCAAGCTTTTTGATAAAATATAATAGTGTAGAGATTTTTAAGGAAAATTAATTTTTTTTGTATCTTCTGAAGTATCAAAGCATTCAATGGAGTCATAATATAATCTAGTTATTTTCCACTATAGCAAATGAGTCTTTCAAAGTTCTCAGGGAAGTTTTATATTCATTTCACGAGTATTTCATTAATATGTAATAATATTGGAGCATACAATTGACATTAGCAGCTTTTTTAACATTACTAAATTTATTTCAAAGCTTTTAGAGTTGGTTTAATATTATCACACATTTCAGAGCCATTTGGGAGTCTTAAAATAATGTGCAACAAGATTTATGATAGATATGAGGTTTACAGTAAGAAAACATGTCATTCAAAGGTTATTTTACCAATTAGTTGAACCACATAGCTTATGGAGACACTTAATGGTATCAATGATGTAATGGTTAGAAAACATGTCTAACTTTCATATATCTAACCATTTCTTGTTGGGTAGTTCACATTAAGAATAGAAAAAATGAGATAACACACTACCTATGATATGTTAAAGTGCATTTAGTTGTGTTACTATGTAATATGCTCCATAATGATGTATTAGCATTGGGATTGTGTTAAGCACTTAGTATTATTATTGGATTGATTAAAACTTAATGTAAGCAGGTGGGTATTGTGACTTTGCAATCATTACCCTACACTTAAGCAAAGAGACTTTTGGAGGGACTTCGAGAGAGGCCATATGAAGATATAAGTCTAGATTAAATCATAGTAAATGTTTTGAGGATAGTTAAACTTGCAAAGACCATGAGTTAACAATTAGAGATATGGGGATTTAATGTTGTAGCACATCTCATTTAGATTGTTATGTTTTTGTCATAATGTGTGCCTTATAATTTATAGAAGTTGAAATCAAATAAAAATATAAGTTATTATTATTGTTGTGTTATGGAAATTTTGAGCAATTTATTATGACATCAAAATCACCCAGAATACCAATCTAAAAGTAAAATCTAGAGCTAATAGGATCGTAATAAATGAACATTCAAAGCCATCATTTCTATCCTAATGCTAAGTGCTCTAAATCAAGATTAAAAACAAGGAAAATATTAAGTGATTATGGATTCATTACAGACTCATAATTTTGAAAGTATTTGTTGGATTGATAACTTTGACTGATAGATTGGTTTGGCATGAGAGGATCATAGATTTCATATTTGGTTCACTGGAGGATGTGTTGGTTATTTATAAAGAGGGAGGAAGGATGATCAATGGCCAAAATTCAAAGTTGGGTGTAGGAAGATCCATGGTGGAGAATTATTCAAGGAATTGAAAATTCTTTAGATGATTATAGAGGAGGGAATTCTAAGGAATTTAAAATTTCTTAGAATTCTCTCCTCTATAATTATCTAAAGAATTTTTAATTCCTTGAATAATTCTCCACCATGGATCTTCCTACACAATTCCTTAGAATTCTCTAGAGATAAATCTCTAGAGAAGGGAAAGGGTGGTGGAGAGTTCTAGATTCCATTAAGGAATCTAGATAGAGGATAGGCTTGTAGGAAAGACTATGATTAGGTAGGTAGGTGGATTTTGAATTTAAAATTCACAATATAATAGATATGTGGGATTAATTAGAAGACTTAATGAAAAAATGAGAGGGGGAAAGGTTAGTATGATGAAGAATAATAAAGGGGGATGTGAGATAAATGACTATAAATGGACTAGGAGGATAGGATAAAAAGACAAAATATATGACAAAATTAGTGTCGACTAATAACAATATGAGTAAAAGTGATAAGGTGAGCAAATTTAAATGCATATATTGTTCCCCTCTTTGAAAGGGCATTGCGACTGGATGAAGTAGAAGGAACAATGGTCTTTCAAAGAAAGACACTCGTAGATGAATGTTAGCAAATGATGTTAGTAGATATGTTACTCCCTTAAGGGGACATGCAGAGAAGAATGAGATGGATGGACAATTGAAAAAAAGAAGTGAAGGGTGGAATGTGTGAAAAGATAAGGGGTTGGTATGCTAGATGTGGGACTGATGATGAACTCAACATGAATGGTGAGCTACAAAGGGATCATAACCCTAGCAAAGACTTATACACAGGGAGAAAAAATAATTGTGTCATAGTTGTCAACACATCCCATAGAGGAATCAATCGTAACATGATGATGATAATATAAAAGGTCGCAAGCTTTAGACATATCCCAAGGAAAGACACATGTTAGGGAGAGTTGTAGACCAATATAATTAATAGATAAGGCCACGAGTTGTCGACATAGCTCAAGCAAGGACACATGTATGGGAGAGCATCAGGACAAAATAAGACAATGATTTGATAAGATTAATGATGAGTGTAGCTCAAAGCTAAAGTTGAATGATAAGATGATGGAGATAAAAGAAAGAAATTATATGATCGAGTGACCAAAGGTCAAAAGGGAAGAATTGAACTATGATACATCAAATCAATGAGTTATAATGTGATTAATAGCAATGATGCTCCTAGAAAGGACATGTGTAAGGGAGTGAGAGATGATAATAAAGTTATAGTCCTAATCATGCCCCAATTGAAAGAGGAAATCATAAATTTTAAATGTTGAATCGACCAATCGGTGATAATGGATGATTAATGGAAGAAAAAATGGATGTTGTGATTTATCAGGCCCAATTGATAGGTGTGGGCAATTGAATGGAAGATTGGGGGATGATTACAGGGATGGTGATTGATCAATATACTAATTGAAGAATAATTGATATTAAAGCTTAAATATTTGACTGATGCAAGACTTGAGGATGATGAGGGATAAGTGAGATGTGATGATGAATGATAGGGAAATAGGAGAGAGTGGCCGAGCTAACCTCAGACACATTGTGTGACTAAGCACTACCTACATAGTCTAAAAAGACCTCGGGCTAATGAAGTTTGGAATAGATTAGAGGATGATGATGATGGATTAGTATATTAGGATGATGATGACTGTTAGACATGTTAGTTTTTAGATAGAGGATGTGACTCAGATGTTAGACATGAAGATAGAGAACTAGGATAAATTATGGGAGATGAGATGTTAGATGTTGTTGATATATGAATAACTAGAGGATATAGATGGTAAGATAAATGAATTGAAGAAATGGTTTGATATTAGATGAGTGGACTAAAATGATTGGATTAAAGATAGAGGATTAGGATAAATGATTGGATATGAGACATAAAGATGAGGGTGTTTATTGTCAGGCCATCATTGTTGTAATAAGTATCATCATAGTTTAATTAATCCAATGTAAATATAACACTAGGAAGTATGCCCCATGATATAAGTATGACCAAGAGGACATTATGCCAAAGTGCATGATTATAAAAGGGGTAAAAGATGAACTCTCCATAGTGCACCCAAAAGCATTATTATAGATTTTTTAGCTCCATCATAGCATCCTCATTCATTCCACCCTTGATGAAAGAGACATGATGCAAGACTAATAAAAATAGATAAGAAAATAAACATATGTAGATATATACATGATAAAAGACTTGAAAATAAGTCAAACAACACAAAGCATACAAGTAACATATACAAGTATCTACATAGAGATCCATTGTGATTAGTGTCTTGTTTGTTTTCCTAATGAGAGTTGATGAGATGATTGCTCAAGTGATGATTTGAACAAAGTGGGTCATGATGAACATGATGTGAAAGTGGATTAAGGATATGGATTTGGATAGGGGTATAGATTTTGAGTAGACTAAAGACTTGGATGTCATGATTAGGATATAGGATAAAATAAGATGATAAAATGACAAGATGATAAGATGACTAAGACATAAGCTATGACAAGATGACATGGACAACTTAGATATAAGATCAAAAAACTAGTATAGTCAAGACATATGTTAAGATGATAATAAACAAACAACTTAGTTGTTTTAAGATTTTATGGATTTTATAATTTTTAGGGTTTTTATAATATTTCAATTTTTAGGTCTTTTGGGATATGTATGCACACTATACAAAGGGGATTAATATCAAAGGGAATACTAAGCCTAAAAAATAGGATAAAAATAATATTTCAATTTTTAGGTCTTTTGGGATATGTATGCACACTATACAAAGGGGATTAGTATCAAAGGGAATACTAAGCCTAAAAAATAGGATAAAAATAAATGGAAGAATGTATGGGATGAAAAAAATATGATGGTGATGTTGAAAAAGGGATGATAACCAAGGAATAATGGACTAGGGATCACCAATGACCACATTATGAAGGAACCATATGTCTATTTGATCGAGTGTCCATTAGAAGATATGCCAAGATGATTTAAACATGTCTCAAGACATATTCCACATCCTTACGAAGGTCAAGATTAGAAGAAAGGATAGAGATAATCAGATATAAGATATGATGGTAGATGATGGGTAGGAGTAATGGATCAAGGGATAAGATAGACAAGGATGACATAGATGGGATTGACAAAGGATGGATTTTACCCCCAAGTGTTGAGGTACAATGTGGATAATAGATTATTTTACCATGATGAAAGAAACCATTTTTCATCATGTTACTTGTCCAAGACACCAAAATACTATTTTCACCATTGGACGAATGATTTTAGTTGACTATTTTTTTGGCATCTCAATTTATTGGATATGCATGCAAGATGCAGGATGCAGACATTTTCATGATTTTTAATCAAAACCTATTTTATAAATATGTGATATTGGGATTATGTTATTTATGTTGGATGTATTGATGTCCTTGTGACCTTCATTGACTCTTTATTGAGACCCTTCTAGACATCTAGGCTAGGTGTCTTTGTCACCCCTACAAGAGACAATGTTGCCCATGTTTGTGAGGTGTAAAATGGATGGATTTAGGGTTTGGATTTGATGGTGATTTATTGTAATTAAATGGATGATATAATCATGGTAGGGAGGTGTGATGGGCGATAGGGAAGTGGGACTAGTAGTTGCACATATTGTTAGATATGTTAGATGTTCCACATTTAATTGGCACAATTTAATAAATTTTTTTAAGAGATCCAAGATACTTTGAATTTGTAATTTATCTTTCATCTAATTATTTGAAGGATTATTAACCATATTGATATTAATTTTGACAAGTATTTGATCTTTAGACTTGATTATTTCTTGACTGCCCCATGGTGCTTGACTTTGGGCTGCACTAAAGGAGATTGATCTTTAACTTGATAGATGATGATTAATTTGACTTGAATGGTCCCTTAGTGCCTTAAAGAGGGTCTTATTAGGAGAATACACTTTTTTATTAGGCTAATAAGTTGAATTTTCTTGATTATGACTTGTTGGATCAAAGGTGATTTGGTCATCATGTATGACTTTTTGATTATGATCTTGGACCTTTGTATTTTCAACACATATTATGTTGCTCAAGTAAGGGTCTAACAATGTATGTTATTGTTCATCCCTATGGAGGGAGATTATTAAATGATCATTTATAGGAAGAAAATGATATATTATGGATGAAGTTAGTGGAGATGGTATGATGAGGTCAGTGAGTGGTGATGGGGCATCATGGTCCTCATAAGGGTTCCTAAGAGACCCAATTTTGACATTGGAGAAAATATCCTCAAGATCATCAAAAGGATCAGTAATAATTGATGTAAGACACACATACAATGTGGTATTAGATCTAATCTAACTATATTTTATAGATAAAGATTATAATAACTCTATTGTGACTTCATCATCCTGATTAGATCAAAAGATATGCCTTGTGATTGGTTGACATCAAGATTGAAGGTACTCTCAAATAGGTATATGCCATCATGAGCTATAATATTTATGAGAGATGATGTTTCTAATGTGGAATTTGATTCAAATACTGGTGTTGAACATGATCCTAATGTAGATAAGACTTGTAATGACTCTAACGAGGGTGTAGGTGATATTGATGTGGTAATGCTGCTAATAGAGGAGATGGTATGATGAGGTCAGTGAGTGGTGATGGGGCATCATGGTCCTCATAAGGGTTCCTAAGAGACCCAATTTTGACATTGGAGAAAATATCCTCAAGATCATCAAAAGGATCAGTAATAATTGATGTAAGACACACATACAATGTGGTATTAGATCTAATCTAACTATATTTTATAGATAAAGATTATAATAACTCTATTGTGACTTCATCATCCTGATTAGATCAAAAGATATGCCTTGTGATTGGTTGACATCAAGATTAAAGGTACTCTCAAATAGGTATATGCCATCATGAGCTATAATATTTATGAGAGATGATGTTTCTAATGTGGAATTTGATTCAAATACTGGTGTTGAACATGATCCTAATGTAGATAAGACTTGTAATGACTCTAACGAGGGTGTAGGTGATATTGATGTGGTAATGCTGCTAATAGAGGATTCTTTGTATGCAAGTGGCCTCTCCAAATGGGGTATTTGACGTGATGATGGGGAGAAAATAGATTCAACAAAGATAGGCTAATGGAAGAAGGAATCATGAGAGAATGGAGGACTAGGTTTATAAGAAATGGGCTCATCGTCAATGGAGGATTTGTCAAAGATGGGGTGACCATGGAAGATGGGATTGGTGTCTTGACCTTGGATTGAAAAGGGAAGGGATTGATTGTGATTAGGAATAAAATCTTGAAATTCCTCTTCTTTTTCACCCTTGGATGTAGACCCATTTGATTCAATATTGATTTCAATGTCACCATGGTCAATGAGGTCTTAGATATAGTTTCGAAAACTATGACATTGTTTAATGGTATGCCCTCAGGTTAAGCGATATATATAATATTGGTTAGATTTATACCAAGAGTACTTAGGCTTGGTGGGATTAAGATGTCATATGAGTGGATAAACCATCATGTCAATGGTAACAAGTTTGTGTAAGAGGTCTTCTAAGGATATAGGAAGAGGAACATAGGGCCTCTCTTCACTTCTTGACTTGGGTGATGAAGCATTAGAACTAAGATTAGATGGTTATTATTATAATTGGGTGGGTAGACTAGTATTAGATGAGGTGGTTAGTATTGGATTCCATTTGCTAATAAAGGAAGGGGTAGACAAATGTCTATGATTAGTGGATGAAGGATTTGAATGGGACTATGTAGTATAGAGGCTAGGAGTAGACTAATGTGGATGGGTGGGGATTGGAGGTAACATTAGGTGGATGGGGTCAAAGTCTGTAGAACATGGAGTGATTATCTCAAGGAGGAAAGAAGGAAGTACATCCCTCTTGGCCATGAGGAATTTCTCAATCAAAGTTTCCACCAAATCTATTTTAGATGCCACGAATAAAGACAGGGGAAAGTGTGAATAATGTGGTTTAACATCCCTAATCAATAGGTATATGGGATTTAATGGAAATATTAAGGGATGAAGATGAGATGTGTGAAATTTTTTTGGACAAGGGCTTGCTATAGTTTGATTTGAATTTTGACTACATGTTCAACTTGATGTGATGTTTGATGAGGTAAGACATGATCAAATTAGGGGATGTGAGCTAAACTTTGTTGATTTTGATTGGATTCAACTGGGTGAGATATGACAAGATATAGGACTTGATTGGGGATAGACTAGCCCAAGAGACTAATTTTGAATATGGTTTGCTTATATTAAGACTATATCAAGACTGTGATTATTGACTTAAGGAGGATACATGAATGGATTCAAACTTGATTGAACATAAGCAAGTTGATAATAAGGACCTTGATGTAGAAAGAGTTATTTTTCCAATGTGGATGAGGACTAACATATGAATACAAATTTGGTGGGATGAATAATATAGATAGGGGGATGATAAGGTAAGGATGAATTGGACTCTGATTAGGTTAGGTTGCAAAGGATAAAGTGGTGGACAAGTTGATTAAGCTAGACAAAGTCAAGACAAAAAATAGGGTGTTTACTAAGGCAAGGTGGATTTTGTGATGGGTAATATGGTTTGGAATAAGACTATAAGGATGATATGGACAAGTTTAAGACCAATGTATTACTATGGTATGATTAGGTCAAAAGGTAACTAGAATCAAATGAGATGGGGATATGATAAGGTTTAGGATAAGGGATGATGATGATGATGACTATATTTGATAGGGAATAAGGTTGTGTGTTTTAGTGTAAGGGACATAAATTAGGCCTCCACAACATATAATAAGAGCAAGCAAGCCATAATCCTAAAATTAGTGACTGACTCAGGAGTGTAACTCAATGACTATACCATCTAATAGCTTTGCAAGTGAGGTTTTAGGTTGGTAACACATTATGGAATCTCCCAAAACTCTCAAAACCTCATTTTCATATAAAAATCACTTGAGACCTAGTATAAAATCTAGAATAAATTCACTTGATATGGTCAAAGGTTCTATTATAGGCTATACAAGCTCACTAGGGGCATCCTTGATATACACTAGGTACATAGGGTCCAAATTAGTGTAGGGTACTATCTAATGCTTGGGTTATAGAGTTAACTCTTTCCCTTCATGGAAGACTTGTATGGGGTCAACCACTTAGCCTAAGGATAGTTATCCCTAATTTTTATAATATTTTGGAATACAAAGTGTGGTTAAATGCAAAGTGATGAAATTTGCATTGCCAACCCTTTAGGACTACAACAAGTGCATGGGTATCACTTCCACATCATGTTGCCCCTAAAAAATAAAAATAGGAGGGTTTGTTAGTGGTTTTTGATCCTCTGAGACTCATCACTAGGATGCAGGGAGGAGATCATACACTACTGTAGCCCTCGAATAACACTCAAGCAAGAAAAAATATTTATTAACTAATCAATTACATGTAATATAGACAAAGATGTTTTTCAAAACACCAAATTTTTTACTAAAATTATTGAAAATTAAGTGATTAGTAGTTTCTATTTGTAAATATTTACGGATAACCTTTAAGATAAGATGTTAGAAAAAATATGACCTGTAAGAGAAGTGGTTGGTAACTTAATAGGTAAAATTAAGTGAGACAAAACTGCTATCGAATTTTCCCATAAAATTCCAAGCTAAATGTTAGTCTAATAAGCCTAAATAAAAACACTAAAAAAAATTATAGATTTTACATTATAATTTTTTAAATCAGGGGCCACAACGTGAGGGTCTAGGGTGGCATCCCCTAATGAGGTCAAGGGGCAATGCCCCTTGTGGGGTTAAGGGGTAGTTCCCCTTATGAGGTCAAGGGGAACACTTTTTATAGGGTCTGAGGGTAGTTCCCTAGGTGTGCTCCCTGTCATGGTATAGGTCGAGGTTGAGGGGTGGAGCCCCTGATGTCAAACATAATTTGGGAGTTGAAAAACCTTTAGAAATACTAAAAATTCACTAAAAATGATCTTAAAAAATGCATTAAAAAAGACAATTTTGAAGAAAAATAGAGGCAATTTCAAAATGTAAAATCAAATATATTTTATATTTACAAATGATGATAATAAATTCTTTATTTTAAATGACTTCTATAAACTTATGATTATTTACACTACTAATTGTTGCCTTTTTTAAATATAAACTTAACTTCGTAGACAATAAATTAGATTAGCTTTTATTTTAATAGATTAAAGTAGACTAGATAAATAATGGAAACCAATCAATTGATATACTGATTAATAATTTTATCTACTACAATAAACATTGTCAAAGAAATTAATAACATCCTTCTATTATAGTTATGCTAAAAAGATATCAATATCTTTGGCAAAGACCAATTTGAACCTAATTCCATCTTTATGGGCCATGGGTGTGAAGGAGGTTTAGGTTTGTGAAAAATTAAGGGATATGAACCAAATTCTAATGAGCTGATAGGGGTGTAGTTGAGTTTTGTTTACCTCAAAGTAATTTTGACTCATGGACTATGATCTTGGTAGTATGCATGAGATGGCCAAGTCAACAAAAGCTTACAACATAGAAGTTCAAAAATGATATCGATTAGAACAATCTTTATTGTGACAAAATGTTGTAATAAGACTTGTGAAAGGAAGAAGGGGACGTGGTGACCAATGGTCCAGAAATATTGCTCTTTGCTTTAAAAGTATGGATTTTCTTGTAAAAATGATTATTTAATATAGAATTTCAAAATACATGGTTTGTCAAACTGTTTATAGAACATGATTATCATGTCTTATTGGAAACTCGTATATCTTTTCAATGATATTGATTTACCAAACACAATCAATAGGATATATATCTGATTAGTTCTCCCAACATTGAATAGATACAATATCAAAGATGTATATTTTGAACTCATAGATTAAAATTATTGATCATGTAGGGCTATAATCAACCTGTACAAAACACAACAAATAAGCTAAGGTGCTGTAATATACTCACAAAATCATCATGTAGGATTTAGAATATATGAAGATAAAAAATATGATTCTATTAAATTAATATAGATATTATGTAAATGGATGGAGAGGATTATTCATATATAGATAATAAACATATACCTAAAAAATAGCAAGATCTAAAATTACAGTAAGTATATAAAATATATCTAAGTAACGATAGTATTTTGAGTTAAAAACAATTAAGTATCTTTTGATTTGTTTACATGTGCTATCCACATCTACCCATTTCCCATATTTTATTCTAATGTTGTCTATTGGAAATCCAAAATCACCAAAAAAAGGACAATCAGATGGTGAGTTCATGTTTGAGCTATGGACAAACTTGATGTCATGGCTACTTGAAGAATGATTGCAAACAATTTTTTTTGAAACTTAGATCTGCCAAATTTTTATTCACTTGACCAATAGTTCATGAGAAAACACACTCAATGCACAAAATGTCAGTCCAAGAGGAGGGCTCCCATTGTGGTTGTCAAATGTGTTATGGAAATTTTGAGTAATTTATTATGATATGAAAATGATATAAAAATCACCCACAATACCAATATAAAAGTAAAATACAGAGCCAATAGGATAAAAGATGCAAAGATAAATGAACATTCAAAACCATAATTTCAATCTTAAAGCTAAGTGCTCTAAATCAAGATCCAAAACAAGAAAAATATTATGGATTACTTACAGACTCAAAAGTTTGACAATATTTGTTGGCTTGATGAATTTGACAAATAGATTTGTTTGGCATGAGAGGATAATAGATTTAATAGTTGGTTCAATGGAGGATGTGTTGGTTATTTATAGAGAGGGACAAAGGAAGATAAATGGCTAGAATTCAAATTTAGGTGTAGGAAGATCCATGGTGGAGAATTATTCAAGGAATTAAAAATTCCTTAGATGATTTTAGAGGAGGGAATTATAAAGAATTTAAAATTCCTTAGAATTCTCTATAGAAAGGGAAGGGTGGAGAGTTTTGGATTCTATTAGGGAATCTAGATAGGGGGTAGGCTTGTAAAAAAGCTTAGGATTAGGTATGTAGGTGGGTTGTGGATTTAAAATTCATAATATAATAGATAAGTTGGATTAGGATACAAGTGGGATTAATTAGAAGAATTAATGAATAAATGGGAAAGGGTAAGGTTAATACGATGAATAATAATAGAATTATCTATAGAAAGGGAAGGGTGGAGAGTTTTGGATTCTATTAGGGAATCTAGATAGGGGGTAGGCTTGTAAAAAAGCTTAGGATTAGGTAGGTAGGTGGGTTGTGGATTTAAAATTCATAATATAATAGATAAGTTGGATTAGGATACAAGTGGGATTAATTAGAAGAATTAATGAAGAAATGGGAAAGGGTAAGGTTAATACGATGAATAATAATGAAGGGGGATGTTAGATAAATGACTATAAGGGGACTAGGAGGATAAGATGAAATAAACAAAATAGATGATAAAATTAGTGTCTATCAATAACAATATTAGTGACAAGTGATGAGGTGAACAAATTTAAATGCATACAGTTTCACTTTGATTACAGTGTGTATTTTTCTATTTAAATTTTTGTGTGGTCTAAGGTAGCTTTTAATTGAGACCCCTAATCACAATTACAACATTTCTTATCAGATTAAGGTTTTACTCCTTGTAGGTTATTTGACATAAATGTTTCCAAAGATACGATTAAATATTGACTAAAAATTAAAAATTAAGGAACAATTTTACCTTGAATTGAACATAAACCAAAAAATTGAGGTGAATGTGACAAGTGGGAAAACTTTCTAACAGTGAAAAACCCCACACTAGTATTAAAAGATTGCAACAAAGAATCTCCAATTACAATATCATGAAAAAGCTAGGAGAATAATGGCCTTAGGTCAAGAGAGTATTAAAGATACAATAAAAAGTCTAGATCAACAAGAGTGTTATAGAAAGTGTTGAAGAAAGAGAGAGGAGAGATCTTTATAAAAAGCTAAGAGAGAAAAGGAATTACAAGGGCAAGCTTTAACATGTGTGTCATGTGTTCATAATCCTCTTAGAAGTGGTGAAGATGTGTGTGCAATGTGGGAGGAAATGAGTTACATGCAAGTAACTCCAAATCCAACAAGTGGATTAGAGATGTGAGTGACACCTCAAAATAGTAGAATAAAGTACATTTATAAATACAATAAATACATACACACATGACTTAGGATAATCCTATAAACCTATAAGAGGGAATTAAATTAAGTGTAATTCTCTAACACTCCCCCTTAAGCTTAATTTGAGGTTACAAAAGTGGATAAAACTTTTTTACAAATAAATAAGGGAGTTGAAATTACTTAATACTTCCACTTAATAGAAACATTTTAGGAATGATGAGAGTTTGAAAAAGAAAGAAGAGAAGGTGACACCAAAAGTTGCAAAGATGAAAGTGTGATCACCAAGAATTTTCAAGAAGCCTCTTTGGATAATGTGTTTGATCTACAGTAAATAAAAAGTAAATAAAAAGAGAAGTGATCCATACAAACCTACCAAAAAAACAAGATAACACTAATCTTTTATGTTATCAATATGCTAAAAATACAATCTATATACATAATGTAATAAAAGTAGATTTACAAGTAGGTAAATTTGAGCAAAGATAATTTCCATCATAAAGGGCATAAACCTGCATGAAAATAAGTTAGTTAAAAAATATTTAAATAAAGCATATATCGTTTGCAAAAAAACCAAGGAATGCATAAAAGAGACAAAGTCAATCAAAACAGAGACAAAGAAGATATGCCACTTGTAAAATATATTATGTGTGAAGCATTAAAATAATTATCATAAGAAGACATATCAAAGTCTCTAGAAGATTTATGTTATTTAATAATCCAAATAGTTTGACCAAGTAGGAGATTTAGTCATTTTATAACAATGCAAAACATCATGAGTGGATTTATCACAAGATTTGCATGGGTGCAATTTCTAACATTTGGATATAGTATACTCATATTTTTCAAAACGCACATAAGGTTTAGTATTTTTAACCAAAGCATGAGCATTAGAAGTAGTATAATCAAAATAAACTGCATTATAAGTCATTTGATTCTAAGGACAAGAAGATATCAATGTAGACACTAAGTTTTTGTACCCTATTACAATTAATTAGATGCTGTAGACCTATATTTTTATTTAATAATCCCTATCCTAATGTTTAGTATATTTACCCTTGGTAACCTAGTAATTTACTTTTACCAATTACATTTATACCCTCCCTAACCTCTTAGATCCATTAATAACCTAAGAAAAATACCTCCCAACTACTTTACCTCCATATGATTTCGTTACCAACAACTCTATGCTCATCAAAGCAAATTTTACCTATGGTTGAAACAAACCTACCAACTCAAGTAAATCAACACTGATTTTATGGATTAACATCAATCCGTAAATACCCAACTAACCTTTGGCTTTTGAAGCTATAAACTCTGAACCTTGAATTACTACTAGATTTCTTAGAGAATTAAGGACGTTCTTAATGACACTTTGCTAGAATTTTGTTGCATTCAATCTACATCCATCATCACAAGCCTGAAAGACTGCTTGCATTTGTGAAGAAGGATTTCATTTTATTTGTAACAACATCCAAGGTAAGTCATCATGTATTTCATTCATTCTCTATCAAGTTTTCTATTATTATCTAATTATATAATCTTTATAATATTATCCATATCTCTCAATATTCACATTTTATCATCTATTATCTAATATGTTCTAAATTTTTATTATGCATAGATACAAAGAGAATCGATGCCAATCCATTCTGAATCTACATCAATTCTACTAATCAACATTGATCCTATCAGGGTTGACATTGATCCATTGTGTTTAATTTTTAGAATCTGAGACCTTAATCTCAGACCCTTATCTGCAATCTTTACTAATTTTCTATCATTTTGAATTTGGCCTTTGTATGTAGATGACTTTACCAAGCATAGTACATGATGTAATCAATATCATTGATATTTCCATAGTATCCTAACCCTTATTTTATGATCAGAGAGACATAGCCTTCAAGTTATTCCCTTTGCACTATTATTTATTCTCCCTCTCTCAAAGCCACTGTTGACCAACTAGATGTCATATAAGATGATGTAAATGTTGCTACAACTTATTGGGATGAATATTATGCTTACATTGATAGCTTAAATGATGATTGAATCTTAATTATCATTGTTATCATATATTTTATCTATTGTAATTTCATATTCTATTTATCCACTTAATTGTGTAAACAAGTGAGTTGACATCCATTTGAGGAAGTTAACAACTTTTTAGGACTAGTTTCTAATCAGACAACTCACCTAATTATCTGTTAATATATTTTTGTCAAATTTGTTTATATGTGTGCAAGTTATTCTTCCTAGCCAAAAAGAATCTCTCACAGTCATTAGATTCAAAGTGGTGCACAACATCTCTTAATCTCTAGGTATTCACCATAAACCCTAATTTTCATTTGAATTTTTAATAAGTAATTTAATTTAAAGAATAATGAAAAAATACTATAACATTCTATCACACCTGATGGGACCCTTAAGATCTCATTTGTCTTATTAAAATTCATTATGAATTTGTCTATCTTTTTCTCCCTTTCTCTTGTTTATTATTTTCATTAAAAAAAATCCAAAATTATTTTTTCCTTTCTAAAGGTTAAAAATAACTGCATCCATTTTGCTTGCTTAGGTGATTCATATAGAATAATCTAAGTGGGTTAAATTTATTATAGCTATCACTTCCATCACACATAAACTAAACCGTTTACATAACAAACTCATCAAACATTGACATAAGGGAACTGACTAGGATTTTATCACTTAGTGGTAACCTTCTTCCCAACTATCTCACTTGGATTTCACCACCAAAGAGAGAACCAAATCATTATGATGACTAAGTATAAACCCTAATTTTTTGATATATATTAGCTAAACACCCCAAATCCTTATGTTTTAGTGTGTGAAGTGAGGGGGTAGGCCCCAATACCAGTCCAAGTGTCGATTCTAATACAAAAATATTTTTGAGCCTAAACAAACTTGAAACCATCCTTAGATTACTACTTCTTATGACCTTTGGTAACATTTTATTTTCTTTTATCACACTTTAAAGATAAAAAATAAAATCTTTTAAGGTACATCTTTAGCATGTGTGTCTTTTTCTTTTCATTAAATACGAGATAATCAAAAAGAACTTTTGTGTGATTTTTGTTTGTCTTTCTTTTTCCTTTATCACTACATGATTCTGATGCAACAATAGTTGCTAAAGAAAACTAAACCCCCATCTTCATCCTCATCAATGGAGAATTATTCTAGTCCTCTTACTTCCCCTGAGTCCATGGGGGAAGTTATTCCTTAATATTATACCCATGACAATCCTTAATTCACCACCATATCAGATAGAAACCCAATCATGCTTAACCATTACCTCAACTCTTGAGCTATATGCATCCCACTTTCTCACCATATGTAGTTTTCTAGGAACCCATATGGCATGCCTTTATAGGAAGGTGAAGGGTTTACCATTGCTATGGTGTCTTACCATAACAATCCTCCCTCGACTAGTTCTAACACTACTACTACACAACCCTTAGGCAATCTACCTCTGGTAACATCTAGTGTTCCATCCCCAACTACTGCCCAAACTCATAATGTCACTGTGTCTTAGCCTACATCTACTTATCCTATTACCACAGTAATTCAAAACCTAGTTATCTTAGTCCCGATAACCCTTCCACCTATCTAAACTAGTGTACCTTTAAGTACTCAAACTCAACCTTTAAAATATGCCCTTGTAAGTTAACCACCTCAATATTATATCCCCTTAACCACCCAATACATTGCACATATGCAATCTATTGGGTCTACTTATATCCCCTTATAAGCTCAACAATATGTGGTGGCATCCCAACCAATCATGACCACATCGGTTGGTTATATTTTATCCTAACCTTTTTCCACTCAGCTTCCTATGTATCAACTCTCACAACAATTTTTTTTGGGAGGTATCCCTTAATACAATGCCTAACCAGACCTTATGAGCATCCTTATGAATATGATGGCCATTTTGTAAGCCTCTGCCTCTGGGCAGAAGAACATGCTCACTTATGAGTAAATATATAATGAGCCTATTAACCCAATGGTTCTTATTAGGTCTTATCCTACATAGTGGGAACTTTTAAAGTTTACGAAGTTTCAAAATAAGGAAGATCCTTAACAACACTTTTGAGTATTAAAAAATGCTTGCTACCTTATAGTTCATGATGATGTACATATTCTTAGGACCTTTCCTATGTCATTTTATAGACCTACCCTATATTGATATAACTCAATTACTCAACATTCCCTATTCTCCTTTGGGAAGCTAACCCAAATTCTCTTATAGCACTTTTCTATCAATATCATAAGAAAAGTCACTATCACCAACCTCTATGCCATATGATAGTTGTATGATAAATCTATCACTAAATTTGTGGCTAGATGAAGGGGTATCATAAATCAATTCACCTTTTCCCTTCCATAACCTTATCTAATTGAGTCATTCATGAGAGCATGTGCTAAACATAACTCTTTGACATTATGGGTGCAATCTTTCAAAACCTTCAATGAGGCCTATAAACTAGAAATTTGAGCCCTAGAAGAAGGGAAAGTTAAATTATGGAATAAAAAATTTAAACATGATCCCTCTAAAGGTACTAAAAATAATAATAAAACCAAAGGAGATGATAATGCCATATTTATTAAAATAATACCACCATAAACTAAAATCCAATCTAAGCCCTCTACCTCTCAAGCACAATCTCAAAAGTTGTTGACATGTTTTCCCCTATGATAGTATACACCTTTAGGATAATCTTACACATCTATCTTAGATAAAATCTTAAAGGCATCTCTCGTTGATCTTCCTCTGGTAAGACCTCTCGATGATTCTTGCCCTAAACCTAGCTAGTCTAGGGAAAATGACTTTTGTAACTTTCACCATGTAATAAGTCATGATGTAAGTAGGTATAATTATTTTAAGGGTCTAGTATATAACCTTATCGATCAGGGGGAGTTAAAAATAAATAACCCTAATGTGCCTCCTAATCAATCTATAGACATCTTCAGGTAGCCGTTCCCTAATCATGCTTCCACATCAAATTCCATGCAAGTTAATTCAAGATCCACATCAAATCACAAAACTCATGTAATTAATATAATCCATGACCAGTTTTTTCCTAAAGAATTTTATAGTACTCCTATCCTCGATCTCCTTTTATGAGATGCCTTTTAACCATCTAGACTAAGTGAAGATATCCCAAAAACTTCCTCAATCTTTTAGGATATCGTTGTTTGGGATCCACTTGAGCAAACCATATCTGAAAGCACTCAAGATGATAAAATATAACTAAAAGAGGAAAAAACTATTGAATAAAAGGTTTGCTTAAACATTCCATAAGATACACATACTGTTCCTTGCATAATTTCAATACATGTGTCTAACATATCTATTCCCTCTAGCTTACTACCCCTTGAGGAAACCATCATGTTACCCCAAACTAGCTCAAGACCGATTCCCCCCATTGCTTGAGAGGTGACAAATCTTAGATAAATCAAGGGAAAAGCCATAGATATCAAAAATAAAAACCTCAGGGCCCTAAGAGGGAAATATCTACAACATCTTCCCATAAGGATTGAAATCCCTAAAGAGGATATCCCCACTAACCCTAAGCAGATTCAAAAAGGGAAAGCATCATTGCCACGTATTCAAAATAGAGCATCTATATTAGGATGCCATCCTACAACAAGACTAAATCTACCATTATAGAATCTTCTACTAAAGTGTACGTATCATCACAATAGGATCTTCCCATCATGATAATGCCAATATATAACACTTTAGACCCCTAATATTTTCAAGGTTTAGGTATAAGGGATTATCTTAAGCTTAAAGTACCTATTTTAGGCAACATTAAAACAACTAGTTTAAAATATCAAGGTTCAAAGTCACATACCTCTCCCCTACAAGTGCCTCAAAGGATTGAAAAACCCAGTCAAGATCCATTGAAGGGGTCTTATTCTAAGATCTTAGATCAGCTTCTTTAGACCTCTCTTATCACCCTACTCCTTGTAAAACCCATTAATACTCATTATCATAAACCATCATGGTATTAACAAAATAATAAATACACATATCATTGAATAGCAAGTCATGACATAGAAAGTTGTAGCATATTAAAGGTTATGGTCTGAAACTTATTAGAATAAGATGATCTTTTAATGAAACAATTAGATCATGAACATCCCCATAGTCAAACTACTAGGGTCACATCCACCTCAAGAAGTAACATACTACCCATAATACCATAAAAAGTTCTAAAAGAAGATAAAACCTCTGATACAGATCAATATCAACCTTTCTTAAACCTTATAAATGTGGATGAGTCTAAATATGTAGCAAATCCACCTTTATTTCAGATTGATGCAGTTCACATAGCTACACGATCCCAAACACAGAATCATAATACCCAAAATCATGAAAAAGCCAATGTGACTATTACCAAAGCACCAACTCATGCCACAAATAGTCCAATAACACTTGCTTCAAAACCTAAAATTTAAATTTTAGGAAAATTGCAAAATAATAATGCTTCAAAACTCATACATATATTTGTCCTAAAGAAATTGCATCAGCTTCTGATCAAGATGTCCTTATATGAACTTGTCCAAAACTCTTCACAACATCATGAGGCTATGATACAAACGTTATGGGCCACTGAGATACAAGCTGATGAACCCCAACCTCTATCAACTTTCATTGCATCACTTCAAAAGCCCTTATCCATAACATTTCATGATTTAGAGATACTACCTTTATAGACTAATGACCAGGATCTCGCACTATTTATCACTACCCAAATTGATCAAAATCAAATCAAACAAGTCATGATTGATAATGGTTCCAATATAAATATCATCTCCTCTCATACATTTATATTAATGTAGCTGCCTAAAATGGTTGTAGCCCAATCCCCCACCATTTTATGAGCTTTCAACAATACCATTACCCCTGCATTAGTACTGATAATCCTTCACATTCAAGTAGGCACACACGTTCTACCTAAACTATTTTATGTAATAGAAGGGGAGTTTCAATACAAAATTTTATTAGGGCATCCCTGGATACGTGTTATGCATTGTGTCCCCTCTACCCTATATTTATGTATTAAATTTGAATATGAAGTCAAAATCCATAATGTTCTGACAGATCACCATCCTTTTAAAATGTGCAACCTCACCTTTCGACTGAATGACATGTTAATTTCATTACAAAATACTACCCTATCACCATCCAATGATGCATCCTATAGTATGCCAATCCCTGCATCAAGAATTGATAAGGAGTACATTGATTTTGCATTTTAGTAGTTATCAATTGGAGAGTATCAATTATTGAAACTCAATACTCTCCCCATTCTATAAGAATATGGGCATCTAGATAAATAATAGGCTTATTTTCCAAATTTAGGATAAATCATTCCCTTCGATCCACCTTTCATCCATACCCATTTGATTTATGGGGGAAATAATTAGCCTTATTTAGGCCTTTCTAACTAAACCTATGCTAAACCATTTAACTCAAACTTTTCATTCCTCAATAAACCCTACTTCGTAAAGACATACCTACAACAGTGTGCTTGAAAGGGTTTCAACATAGGATGCTATGAACAAGGCCCACATGAGGTTGCATTGGGATATTTTAGGAAAATGAATGAAAACATAGCCTTAGTATTAGCAAAAATACTAAAGCTGCCTCAGATATTACTCTCATTCCTATCCTTGAAGAGGACACACCATCCTCACCATCCAACACCCCTTCTTTGATAGACAACATCGTATCCATTCCCTTGATCTTTTTTTTAGTCAATGCCATTACTATATAACCTCTCATTTATCATCACAATGGGGAGGTCAAAACCATTCCTCTATCCTACTCAAACATGATAGGGAAGGATTTTCCCTCCATCCCTATTCTTTAGTGTTAGGATGATGAGTCTCTCTTAACTCATTTAGGCATAGAGAACTCCCATACATGTAAATACCTTCCTTTTGAAACCTTTAGTATATTAAATGAGGCCATCATTGATGTTAACATAGGATCCTATGAGATTTTGTGGATAGTTAAGGTCAAAAAATCCCTAGATCCCTAGGAATACCAAGATTTCATTACATTTCTAATAAATCATAGTGAAGCCTTTTCTTGGTCCTATAGTGATATGCCTGGTATTGATCCTCCTATTGTCACATATAACATTATCAACTTCCCTGATGCTAAACCTATGAAGCAAAAGATTTTAAAGATGTATCCTCACATTGTGCTTTTAGATTAAGAAGAGTTATCGCATCTCTTATCTATTAAATTTATCCATCCTATCGATTAACCTCAATGGGTATCTAATATCACCCTGTCACCAAGCCTATAGGGGGATTATGCCTTTATACTAACTTTCAAGACCTTAATCTCACTTGTCTGAAGGATGATTTCCCTCTCCCTAATTTTGACCAATTAGTGAATTTAATCATGGGACACAAAATGTTGTCACTTATGGATGGTTTCTCTAGATATAATCAGATCCTCATCACACTTGAATATCAACATAATACTTTATTTATTATTCCTTGGGGGACATTCTAGTATTGAGTTATGCCTTTTAGCCTAAAGAATGTAGGAGATACCTATCAAATATCCATGACTTACATCTTCCATGATATTATCCATAAAATTATTGAGGATTATGTGGATGATCTCCTTGGTAAATTGAAATTATGAATAGACCATTTTTTGGTCCTAAAAGTAATTTTTACTTGCTTAATCCAATTTCATGTCCATCTAAATTCAAAGAAATGCATTTTTAAAGTATTGATGGGTAAGAATTTAGGATTTTTTTAATCTCTATTTGAGGGATAAAAGTTGAACCTAATAAAATCAAAGCCATTTTAGAAATGCCACCCCCATCTAATCTTAAACAACTTTGTAGTTTGCAAGGTAAATTGTAGTCTATCCATCATTTTATCTCCCAAATATCTAATCAATGGAAACCATTCCATCACATCCTAAGGAAGGATATCCATTTTAATTGGGACTCTAGTTATCAAATTTCACCACCAGTTCTCACTCCTATGAAAGAGGGGAAACCCTTATTTTTGTATATTTTCACTATAGATCATGCCCTTGGAACCATGCTTGCCCATCATGATGAATAACATAAAGAGCAGGTAATGTACTATATCAGTCACACACTTGTTGAATATGAGATGTGTTATTATCATATTGAGAAGTTATGCCTAGCTTTAGTCTTTGTAGCTTCTAAGCCTTATCATTATCTACTCAATCATAAAACTTATGGGGTCACGAACACTAATCCCTTAAAGTTTATGCATTTCAAGCATTATCAGAATCAATGAATGGCCAAATGGATTATGCTTTTGGTAGAATTTAATCTAGAATTTATCCATAAAAAATTAGCTAAAGGTTAAATCATTACTGATCAACTTACTAAGGTGACTCTTTTTGATAATCAACTAGTTAATTATGAATTCCTAAATGAATCCATAGCCTCCACATCTTAAATAAATTTAGAATATCAAATGATTATACTCTTTGATGGATCCAAATACAATCATGGTGGGGGAGTTAGACTTATCTTAATCCTTCCTAGGGGGACACCTATCCTTATATCTTTTAAGCTTTATTTTGACTACACTAATAATATGGTAGAATATGAGGCTTTAATCATAGGTCTCCAAACTGCCTTAACCTTGGGTATTAAAACACTTAATATCTATGGTGATTCCTAACTTGTGGTTAATCAAATTAAGGGTATTTATAAATGTAATAATGACACCCTTCAGAAGTATAAGACCTTAGTTGAGTAGTTACTATCCACTTTTGAGCATTATGCTATCCAAACCACTCCTCAGTGAGCTAACAAGTTTAGGGATACTATGGCTTCCATGGCCTCTTTTATCCCATCTTCATCTTAGGAATATAAGTTTTTTGTCCTTATCCACATGATTAATCAAACTTACTTTACCAAAATTGACCTTGCTTCATTCACACTGTGGAGGAAAATCCATAAGATCTCTAGTACACACATATATTTGATTACCTATCCATGGGGATTATTCCTTCAGATCTATTTAGAAATGGCAAGTGAGCCTTATACCATCGTGTCACACATTTTATCAAACTAGGGGGTGTTCTCTATAATCATGGTTTCAATAGTATTATTTTTTGTTATCTCCAAAATAATGAAGCTACCCTCGCTATCAAAGAAGATCATGATAGGTTGTGTGGTGGACATTTTAGTGGTTGCACCATCATTAAGAGAATCTTATGGTTGGGTTATTATTAGCCCACCTTAAATCAGGATTGTTGTGAATACATTAAGAAATGCATAAACTGTCAGTAGCATGCCAACCTATCCCATGTTCCTAGCCAAACATTATAGGTAGCATAAGACTTTTGTCCTTTTTCCTAGTGGGGGCTCGATCTTATAGGTCAGATCAATCCTAAGTCTTCCCAACATCATGGATTTATCATTACCACCATTAAATATTTTACTAAGAGGGTGGAGGCTATCCCCCTTATATTAACTAAAGCAAATAAAATTTGTTGAATTTATTAGTCAACATATTATTTATCACTTTGGCATTCTTCATAAGATCATCACAAATAATGGAAAATATTTTAAGAACAAAAAGGCTTAAGAGCTCTGTGATTATTTTAGCACTAAACTAAGCTTTTCCTTGCCATACTATCCTCAAACTAATGGATAGGCTGAGGAATCAAATAAAACTCTTTTCAAAATCCTAACTAATTTCATTAATGAAGTAGGAAGGAACTGACATCTCCATGTTCCCTTTGACTTATGGGCTTATCAAACTAGTATTCAAACCCCTATAGGTGCTGCTCCTTTTTCCCTAGTCTATGGTACTGAAGTTGTACTTCCTCTTGAAGTTAAGATTACTTCCCTTCACATATCCTTGAAAGATATCATTTCTAAGGATGACTTCTATTAGGAATGATTAACCCAACTCAAACTCTTGGATGAACTTTGATCGAGTTCCCTTGACCATCTCCATGTATATCAGGAATGAATAAAGTATGCCTATAATAAACATCTAAAAGAGCATGAATTTAATATCAATGAATTTGTCTTAAAATAAAATCAAAATGTCACTATTATGGAAAAAGAAAAATGGGAAAATTTTCTCTGAATTGGCTCAAACCATATATTATCACCCATAAATTAAGATCTGGGGCATATTGTTTGGATCTCTTGATGCAAAATGAGAACCTCTTAATGCATTGCATCTATGTCCTTTCTATTGTTAATAAATATAAACCACCTTGGACTACGTAGTTTGGTTCTTGGTTTCATATTCATATTATTCTTATACTAAATAATGATATATAGAGACATATGGTTATCCAAAGAGCATTGCCCTTTTTTCTTAAACCCTGAATATGAATACCTCAGCTCTATTCATAACATGCTCTGATTGGATAAGCTTCACCTATAATGGGAAGGAAATCTAAATCATTATTCCTTGAAATCCCTCCCTCTCACTAATTCATTTTGAGAGTAAGTGTATTATCTTGTGTAATAAAGCTTTGAGAATTATCCTAGGATACCTAAGACCAATCCATAAAAAAATATTAACACTGGGATCAAAAAAAGGAAAAACAAAGCATATACGAAACTAATCAAAATAAATGGTCTGATCCCTCAAAAGACAGCTATGAAATCTACAAAAATATAAAAACTATCAAAAGCATAGACTTCTCCCTCAAAGGATAACTACTTTGAAAATCATATCTCAAAATATAGACCACTCCCTCGAAGGATGGCTATCATGCATATAAATATCACAAGAAAGCTTCCTACATCGATCAACTTTCTTTAATTTAGTAGACTTCCCACATTGATTAGTTTACATGGATTGTCATAAAAGGATCTTAGGTTTGACCTTAGTTTTGGGTATACAAGATGAAAACATCTTCTTCTTAGAATCCACTTTCTATCAAATCCTAAAAGCAAATCCTTGGAATTATCCATCTTAAAATTGATGAGATCTTGAATTTAGTTGACCTAAAGTTATTATAATAATTATTAGTAGTTGGTCAAGGATGCACATGCATTCCTTTCAAGTGGTTTTCTTTGCGTAATGGTATGAGCCAATAACGAGTAATAAATCCCTTTGTAAATTAAATTTGTGTTAATTAATTACATATTTTTCACATATATTAAAAAAAAATATCCTAATTTAGTAATTCATAAATCTATAAACATGAAATTAGTAATTTTTAGATTGTATCCATAAAAATCATAATCCATAAACATTTTTCATAATCCATAATGTAATCCAAAACCCATAATCATAATCCAAAATTATAATTTAAGACTTTTTAAAGTTTTAAATCCATAATCCATAATCATATCACATAAAATCTATAATCCATAATCAAATAATCAAATATACATCCATAATCCATAAACATTTTTTACATAAAGGCCCATAATTCATAATCCAATCAACTCACCAAATCCATAATCACAAAATCAAGGTCATATCCATACTAATTTAATCATGAACATTTTAAACATTAAATAAATCAATACATCAAAATCACATCCATAATAATAATCATGGTCCATAAGCATTTTATAACATTTAAAATCCATAATCAAATAATAATCACATCACATAAAAATCCATAATCTATTAGATCCATAATACCAATAGTCCATGAACATTTTAAATATAAATCCATCACTTGTAACAAGCCTATTAAATCACATCATCTAAATCCATAATCACATAATCCATAAAATATATAATCTAAATGCAAGCATAATCCATAAGAGCATCATAACTCATAATCATGAATCATATTTATAAATAATCAAGGTGTATCACAAATATCTGTGTACATGTTTATGGCTATCTAGATAATATAATGAATATAAATAATACATTGAATGGACTACTATGTAAATTAGAGCCTACTAAAGTAGATGCTCTATATGGATCCACCACCATCTCCACTCCCATCCCCTCCCCTATCCCCTCCTCTATCCTTATCTCTGTCTCTCCTCTAGGATACAATCTCCATGCTCACCAACCCTGTATGCATGCACCTGGAAGGCCTGCCTTATGCGAATATATGGGAAGCATATCATGGAATATTTAGATGTAGATCAAGCATGATATACTCATAATAGTGTATCTTCACTACCATCTCCTTGTATCTATCAATGCTCACTATGCCCACTTATCTTGTGCTCAGCCTGGTTACCCCTCCAACTATCTATAATGATGGCTTTCCCTCCCCCCTCCTTAGGATATCTTGCCTACATAGTATTGATTCTAAGCCTCCACCACCTAATTATGACTTAGTTTTAATGAGCTAAACCCCACCTGTAGTGTATCCAATTAGGTCTAAAGTGTGTCCCATTTAGTCTGCACTATGATAAGATCCCCCTATACTACAACTAGATGTCATTGTAAGGTGGTACACTAAACCTTTAGTGTATCCCCCTTTGTGATAGTCTCAACTGTGATAGTCTCAAATATGTCAATCTCCTCCTCCTCTATCTCCTCATATTCCCCATCCTCTCCCCTATCCTCCTCATCTCCCATCTCATCCTCTCCTCTGTCCTACTCAGCCTCCTCCATCTCCTCATCCCCTCCCTCCTAACACAGATGCACCACAATGTCCTACCTTACTTCCCACTATCTAGCCCACCATGCTATAAATGCAGGAGTGCACCCCACATCATCCACATCATTTCCTACTAGCTCTATCTCCTCTTTTCTAGGGACATCTCCAGTGACTATCCCTGGGAGCTCTCACTCTATCTCATCTCACTTATATACATGTGGGGCCCATGGAATGTCTTGTACCAACCTGAATTGCCACCACACTTGACCAAAATGGAGATACTCTAGGTATTCCATCCTCCTCCCCATTACCCACCTCTTAGTCTATATGCTTTTTAGCTCTACCTCCACCCAAGGCCATACCAAAAATTTGAGATAAAGTCTCAATATTATATCTACATCTCTCAATCCCTCTAAGACCCCTTGATAGTAATTGAGGTCCCAAATAATCCCATATGTAAAACCTCATGCTAGATCATCCTTCCATGATATAAAGGCCATATTATACTTAGTATCATAACACTGTATCCATGAGGTACCAATGTGATGAGCTACCTTTATGTGCTTGTATGATCAACATTATAAAATAAAAATCACATCTAGGCTATATCATCTTTGGGTCTTCCAACCCTAGAATTCCCTATAAATCTAAACTAACAAAGTAGACACCCATGAAAAAATTGTTTAGTGCTCTAACATGTCTGTAACCATGCCTATTAAGCTCCATGGAAATCTGCCTCCCCTTGAGTTTGGGAGTACGTAATAAGATAGCACCAATAACATCATAGTAAGTACACCACTCCTCACTATATTAGTTACATATAGTAACTCAAAAATAAATCCACCAATAATAAATATGATATACTCTATGTCCTCACTATATAAGCATGTCAATGCTACTCCTCATCCCTAATCATCTATAGGTACTCTCGGCATTATAAGTCACAAAATTTGGTAGATGTCCTCCTCAGTGATGGTCATCTCTCTGATCGGAAGCAAAAACTTCCTAGTAGTAACATCCTAACACTCTAACAAGGCAACCTATAAGCCCATATCTTAATGGATGTGTTTGTAGTTATGAACTCCTCCTAGGCCTATAGACTTAAGGTGGGCCCAATCTTCATCACCAAACTAAACCCTTAGTTGCTCTAGTAAAGGTGGTACTCGATCTTGCATTGATAATAGAGTTTGTGCCTGCCATAAACATCCCTTATAAACCTAAATTATCCTAAAAACTCTAACTTAGCCTAAACCCTAAACTCTAATCTAAGCCCTTCACATGTTTTATGTGAATCAATGTCGATCCCTTATGGATTGACACCATTCCATAGGGATTGGTGATGTTTCATGAAATGACATTAATTCTCAATGAATTACATTCAATTTATGGGGAATCAACATCGATTCTATACAATAATTCTAACCTATTCTTAGCACTATCCTAACTCCAAAAATATTATAAACTTTAAAAAATTCAAAAAAATTCAAAAATTAATAAAATAATGAACCCACCTCATCCTGTGAGCGTCACCATCACCTCAATCTACTACTGTTAGCCTTTCTTGTTTCATAACACACTTATCATTTGAGCTCTTAGGCATCATTTCATTTAAAAAAATAGAAAATGGACCTTTTTCCACATTAAACTTACTTATATACCCAACTTTGGATCGACACTAATCTATTTTGTATCGATGCCAATTCATCCAGGATCGACATTGATTTTCCCTTTTTTCACTACTTATAATTTTACATACATCCATCCCTACTCCTTAGCTTTATTTTAGTACCTTACCACATCTACATTTTTATTTATCTTATACCATTTTAAGTTTATGGATTTTGATCCCCTGTTGGTCCCACAACCTATGTAAGGCATGTACTCTTTTAGGTATCTCCCCTTAGTTGGTCTTAAGATTACATTTTCTCTTGAGGAAAACTATCTATAGTTAGCACACACACTATATAGTACACTGAATGCTTATGTTAGCCAAATCCTATCACTTGTCCTCTTTCTTAGCCTTCATTTAAGCTCACCTATTCGTAGTTTGGAATTATATTATGGGATTTTCCTTGAGGCACATCTTCTTGTATTACCATACACCTTGTCAGTGCAAAACATATACTTTATGTTACACATCCAAATTTATTATATCTCCTTTGTTATCTACCCATCCCATCCACTATTCCATTTTTTAAACCCATCACCTACTCTTTCTCTTATACTGGCTCCCTTTTTGAGGGGGGATACCTCCTCACATAAACCTAGGTTAGTGGACCTCTCATGGTTTTTATCTCATAGCATGTATTCCATACCACTCCATAAAAAGGGGTAAATGTAGACAATAAGTTTTTTTACCCTTTTATTATTAATTAGGTGTTTTAGTCCCTTATTTTAACTTAATAATACCTATCCTAAGGTTTAGTATATTTACCCTTGGCAACCTGGTAATTAACTTTTACCAATTACCTTTCTACCCTCCCTAACTTCTTAAATCCATTAATAACCTAGGGAATCTACCTTCTAACTAATTTACCCCCATATGATTTCATTACCAAAAAATCTACACTCATCAAATCCAATTTTACCCAAAGTTGAAACAAACCTACCAATTTGGGTGAATCAATGTCGATTTGCCCATGATCGATGTCAATTCTCTAGATCGGTGTCGATCCATAAATACCCAGCCAACCTTTACCTTCTGGATCTAGAAACTTTGAACCTCAAATTAGTTCTATATTTCTTGGAGAATTAAGGATGTCCTTAATGAAATTCTACTAGAATTTGCTGCATTCAATCTACATCCATCATCACAAGCTTGAAAGACTACCTATATTTGTGAAGAAGGATTTCATTCTATTTGTAATAACATCCAAAGTAAGTCATCATGTATTTCATTCATTCTCGATCAAGTTTTTTGTTGTTATCTACTTATATAATCTTTAGAATATTATCCATATCTCTTAATATTTGTATTTTAGCCTCTATTATCTAATCTATTCTCAATTTTTATTAAGCACAAATACAAAGAGAATCGATACTGATCCATTCTAAATTGGCATCGATTCTACAAATCAACATCAATCTTATCAAGATCATCATAAATCCACTTTATTTAATTTTTAGAACCCAAGACCTTAATCTTAGACCCTTGTCTTCAATCCTTACTGATTTTCTATCATTTTAAATATGCCCTTTATATGTACATGAATCTACTAGGCATAGTACATGGTGTAATCAATATCATTGATCTTCCCATAGTATCCTAACCCTTGTTGGATGATTAGAGTGATATAGCCTTTGAGCTATCCCTTTACGTTATTATTTATTCTCCCTCTTTCAAAGCCACTACCAACCAACTAGATGTCATACATGATGATGTAAATACTTCTATGGTTTATTGGGATGAATATTATGCTTACATTGATAGCTTAAATGAGGATTGAATATTAATTATCATTATTAGCATATCTTTTATCTATTGTAATTTAATATGTTATTTATCCACTTAATTGTGTAAACAAGTGAGCTGACATCTATTTGAGGATGTTCACAACTTCCCAAGACTGGTTTCTAACTAGACAACTCACCCAATTATCTATTAATCTATTTTATCCAAATTATTTGTATGTGTGTAGGTTAGTCTTCCTAGCCAAAAAAGAGCTCTCATAGTCACTAGATTCAAAGTAGTGTGTAATATCTTGTAATCTGCAGGTATTCACCATAAACCCTAATTTTTATTTGAGTTTTTAATAAGTAATTTAATTTAAGGAATAACAAAAAAATACTATAACAATAAAATTTGGATTAGAAGCAATTTTATTTATCTTAATTGGCTCACCTATTTTGGCTTGCTAATTATGTCTCTAATTCTATCTAATAATCCACTGATTATTTATTCTTGTCATTTTTATGCCTAACATAACCCCTTTAACCCCCTCATATTCAATTATCTAACTCCTCTCTTCATATTTCATATCCCAAGAATATCCCACCTATTATTAATCCCCTAATTTCTCATCTTATTAACATCCCATATTCTTAATAAATCTTCCCATGCCCATTTATAAAATTTAAATTGATAAAAAGCTATCTACCTATCTCCTAGGCTCTCTTACATGCCTAGTGCCTAGTCTCCACTACCCTTATCCTTTTCTAAAGAGTTCTCTCTCTGGATAATTCTAAGGAATATTAAATTTGTTAAAATTCCTTTCAACTTTCTAGAGAGTTCTCTCTCTAGAGAATTCCATGGAATTTTAAGTTCCATAAAATCTTCTTCCCTTCTCTCTATTTAAATCCACCATCTCCTTCCATTTCCATTTGGAATAATGAGTTGAATGTGCATGAAATCTATTAAGCCAAAATCCATTAATCCATCCAATAATCTTCTCAAGTCCATAATCTTCCAATAATCCATTGTCCATGAGTTAATTTATCAAGCCAATATAATGCTAAAATTTTGAGTCTATTTGTAAGTAATCCATAGTCACTTAGTCTTTTTCTTGTTTTGATCTTGATTTAGAGCACTTAGCTTTAGGATTGAAATGTTGGTTTTGAATGTTTATTTGTCTTTGCATTTTTGATTCTATTGGCTCTAAATTTTAATTGTAAATTATTAATTTGGGTATTTTTGATATAATTACATATCATAAATCAAATTGCTCAAATTTATCATCTTACATTTGGAAACCATAGTGGGAGCCTATTTTGAACTAACCATTGTGTGTGAAGTGTAAAAAAAATTCAACTTGTAGGTCTAGTTAGGAATAATTTGGGCTCAAAATTTGAAAACTTGTACATTCCAAGTGAATTACGATATTGTTTTATAACTTGCAATTTTGTAGTTACTATTTTGAGGATGACAGTGTTGATTTTGACATAAACTATCAACCTAACCACTAACCATCAAGTCAATTAACCATTTTGTTGTAGTTTTGTAAAATAACATTTCGATGGTCATAATTTTGAATAGCTAGTTACGATTTTGCAACATCATTTATTAATATTTATAATTTTGAATTTTCACTGTGATTTTGTATATGATAGTTGTGATTTTGATTCAAATTATAAACTACCTCTAATCATACTAACAAACTTTATAATCAAAGTTTTTGTTGTTTTGGCATTTTGTTTGACCTGTTATATTATACAAATAAGTGTTAAATTTTTGATGATATGAAACTACCAAGGTATTAAGTTCTATGCAAAATCACTTATCTATAGTCATGATTTTGATTTCTAGTTATGACTTTGACTCTATCATTTTTGGTTTTGAACATCTAAATATTTGGATGTTTTATGTCCTAAAATATGTACATATTACTAACTGTACATATTTTCCTTACTACCTAAATATATCTGGTTTCTCTTTCTAACCTCTTTCTTGCAGGGTTAAGCTGAAATCTAATTAGGATTTTGAAATACATCTAATTTAATCCTATTTTAACTATGAAAAACTTTTTTGAATAACATATTCTTTAAAAATCAATCTAGTTAAGAATAATTAATCTCTAAAAATCTGTAAATATATTATTTTTTCTCTATCTTTCAAAATCGCTTATATTTAGTCATGAGTTTGATTTGCATTTGTGACTTTGACATCTCATAAGAGATTTAGCATGTCTAACCACAAGGTAACAATGATGGTTTACTATTTTATAAAAATCACTTATAAAATCTATAATTTTGACTCCTTATCATGATTTTACACATATCATAAGTGATTTTGACTAACTGCCCAGTAACTGTGAAGTCTACTTGGCAGATTGTAAAGTCACTTATCCCATATGTGATTTTGATTAGTTAGTTGTAATTTTAATTGTTTAGTAATAACTGATTGTGTATCTATAGTTTTGATTATTCTAGTAGCATTTTTTCTTTTTCTTTTTCTTCAAAATTTGTTTCTTTTGAGTCCATTTTTTAGGATCATTTTTAATTATTTTTAGTCATTCTAAGGGTTTTGTAAGTCCCAAATTATTTCCCCTTAACCATGTAAGGGGAAATACTCCTTGACACCAATGGGGTCTGTACCCCCATACCCCCATGTCGTGGCCCCTCATTAAAAAAAATTATAGTTTAAAACCCTCTATTTTTTCAGTGTTTTTATTTCAACTTATTAGACTAAAACTTAGTTTAGATTTTTATAGGGGCAATTTGGTGATATTTTTTATTCATAGGTCATGTTTTAACACATTTTTGTCTTTTTCTAACATCTTGTGTTGCATATTACCCCTCAATACTGCCAAATTGAAACTATTAATCACTTACTTTGTTGGATGTCTGTCAAAGATTTTGGCACTTTAAAAACAATCTTGTATATATTTTATATAGCATAATTAATTAATCAGTTAATAAATATTTTTGATTACTTGTCTATACTCGAGGGACAAAATGGTGTATGCTCTCCTCCCTATATCCTAACAGTGAGTCTTAGAGGATTAAAACCCACTAATAAATCTCTCATTTTGATTAGGAAATAACATGTGTGGAAGTGATACCCACACACTTGCCATAGTCTTAGGGGTTGGTGATGTAGATTTCATCATCGTGCATTCAACCACACTCTATGTTATGGTAGAGTATAAAAACTAGGGACAAATATCATTAGGGTAAGTGGTTGACCCCATATAGGTCTTTCATGAAGGGAAAGAGTTAACTATCTTACCCAAACATCAAACAACACCCTGCATAGATTTGGGCCCCATGTACCTAGCATATATTGGGGACACCCCTAAAAAAATACTATCGAACCTAGAATAGGACCATCGACTGTAACATGTGACTTGATTCCTGAGTCAATATCAAATCCGAAGTGATTGTTAAGTGCAAATGGGGTTGAGAGGGTTTGGGATATTTTGTAATGGGTTTCCAACCTATAACCTCACCCATGAAGTTATTAGATGGTGTAGTCATCAAGTTACACTCCCACATCATTTTAATAATATTAGGTTTGTGGTTTTATTGCATTAGTGCGTGTTGTTCTAGACCAGTGTTATTTGTGAGATAAATTAGCCTTTCACCCAAACCTATACATGACTATCTAGGACTCATATCATCATCTTGTATATCCTTATTGTGTAGATTATATATCCTTTCCTTGTAACATGTACATCCTTATCAACTTGTATATTATTTCCTTGAATATTATCATCTCATCCTCACCTCATCATCCCTCTCATCTTTATCTATCTAGTCTTAGTCATGCTTGTTGACCATTTTGGTCCTGTAGGCCAAAAATTGGTCCCCCTTTTCTTTCCTTATTGTCCTGATTAGTTAGTCTCTAATGTCTTCACTTTACTACAATTGTCATTTTTTCCTTTATAATAGGCCTGTTCTATGAAAGAGTCAATTGATTTCAGTCCTGTAGGTTTTCAGGTTGATTTGGGACTCATTTCACCTCAACAAATTAGCTTAGACAAACCTTTTTTGGCAAAGGAATGGGCCAATTTCAAAGGAATGCAAGTATTATACAAAAAACTCTGAAGGTCAACTACCCTTGCGGAGGGCAGGTAGGTGACAAATGGGACCATTCAAACAAGCTCCAAAGGACAACCTTGGACCCAAGGTGCCCTTGTGGAGGATAACGAACACATTTGAAAGAGATCAAGGTAGAATATCGAAAGGGAAGTTTCCTTAACAAAAGTGACAAGGAAAAACCAAGGATTTATTCAAACTTTTTGTCAGAAGAAAATCCATGTAGAAGACAAAGGTAAAAAACCAAAGGTAAATTCCTTCGAACAAAATGCCCGAAGGAATTCCTTCAGACTTTTGTCTGAAGGAATTTACAAAGAGAAGGCCGAGGCATTGAAGGCACATTTGCTTCGGGCAAAATGTCTAAAGGAATTCCTTCAGACATTTTGTCTGAGGGAATTTGAAAGACAAGAGGACCTGAAGGAACTTGAAATGGTAGGTGCCCTTATGGAGGGATCTCGGATATCAAAGGGACCTTCCCCTTTTTTTTAAGGGTCACCTTCCCTTCGGGAAGGTTCATTTTGCAAAAAGATGAAGGAATTACTAAAGTGATGATGGGCTTGAGCACATCAACTTTAACATGGTGAACTTTCCATTGAGGGTTCAAATGTTCAATGACATGTGCATGAATGTCAAATTCAAGGAAACAAAAGAGCTATTAGTTTTCAAATGGTGATGGGCTTATGGATGCTAATTTTATGGTGATAAGATAGCCATTGATTTTCAAATGTTTAAGGATAAGCCCACACATGAAATGGGTTAAAAATTGAAGAAAAGGATAAAGGATATTTATTTTAGACAAGATGTCTAAAATAATTCCAAAATGCCTAAGCATCATCAAAAGTAGATGGTAAAGTTCAAAGGAAGGAAAAATTACTTCAAACAAGTGTCTGAAGGATTGCCTTTAGATGTTTTATCTAAGGAAATTCAAAGGGCTTGGAGACCCAAAGATAGACTCAGTGACCCACTAAGAAAGGAGCCAGGAAGAGACAAATAATAGCCCTGAGGGACGAGTTGCTAGGAAAAGACAAGAAGTAGCGTAAGATGAACAGAGTAGTCCAGGTGGCATAGAAAGTGTCAGTAGGAGAAGTTATTACTATAGATGAAATAGTCACCACCAAGTGGTCATCAAGGGGAGTGCAAGCATTTAATAGAGTGGCCCATTTTTATTCATTTAAGCATTAATGAGTAGATAGTTGCATAAGTTTCATAGAGGTGGCCTTTTCATTCAAAAAACAAAGTAACCCATGCTTTAGTAGGAATGTTTAATATAGTCTGAGGAGCAAAGTCAATACCTATGACATCTATAACATGGTTCTTTTAGACCATTTATGGAAGGATGATAATAGCATGAGTAAATTCCTCTCCTCTAGGTGTTTAATACATTATGGGCTACCTATTCTTTAGGGGGACCAATAGTCTTTCTCTTAATGCTATATATTGTAACCTCTCAGCTTGAAAAGGACATATCTCACTTGTGTAAGGTGAAACCCTAACAAATTTTACCTTTGAATAAAAAAGAATGCATTTTACCTCCATCTGATGTGTTATACTTCTGAATATGCCTATGTGTCAACTTTGTGTTTAGTCATTTTCATCTTAATGCTTTCATAGATCAATACCAGCATATCTAGTGTATCCAAGACCATTTTTGCAGGTTAACAAGAAGTGCCCAAGTTGGAACATAGAGATAGAAGAGTAATTATCTGACAGTGTGCTTCTATAGCACCTATGGTAGGTTATTTTTCTTTGTATCTCCATTAAGCCCCTTGTTAAAGCACCCATGCAGTCTAGTATTTTATTAATATGAAGTGTCTATTTGCCCTTTTGGTGTAAAAGTGTTGATATAAGCTGAGTAGATCAAAATCATTTGGTGCATCAACATTTTAGATAAGTTCCATTTTTTTTTATATCCTTCTCTCTTTTCACCCACCCATTATTAACAATAGTAGTTAAGAACCATCAAAGATGCATCATGGGGAGCTAGCCCATATCTAGAGATTCATTCCTCAAAATTTCCAAGCCCACAATAGGAGGAATGTCTCCATTGTGCCATGTGGAAGAGAAAAACTGAGCCTTCTTTCTAAGGGTGCAATCCATAGCATCAACAATTTTTGGCATGCCTAGTGGTATAATTTTTGATGCTCAGAGAAGTTCTAGGATTGGTGTTGGTCTTGTTACTACAAGAGTGATCAAACTAACCTAGCATCTGGTGACTCCATTTTTAAGAACCCAATCTCTAGCCAGAGATCATCCTGGCATCCCATGCCTAAGGTCACCACAATATATTTTGCCAAGGGTGTCCCTTTCAAGTTCATTGAGCTCCCCTTAAGCTCAGTAAAGTAACTAAGGTTTGCAAGGACTCATCCCTATACAACAAATCAATTTCCCAGACCTGCCATAAAATACACCTACACAAGAAGGCCCTAGTTGAACCCTGTCATCACCATGGCTTTACCTTTTGTAGCCTTCCATGGTCAAATCCCTTTAAACCTTCTGTAGTATGACCCAATCCTAGGGATAACCCTTAAGAGTGTTCCTCCTTTTAATGGAGAGGGGCCTATTACCACTATTGAGCATATAAAAAATATAACCAACCCTTGTAACATCCATAATGTCACTGAAGAGAACATAACCATCAGGTTACTGGCATTGTCTTTTAAGGGTAAAGTTCTGGGCTGGTATGGGACCTTGCCTATGAATTTAGTTGGCTCATGGAATGAGTTAGGTACCCTCTTGACAAATAGATTCAGGGAAAAGAGTGACCATCTCTCTCTTGCTGAGCAATTGATCACCATGAAAAGAGCTCCACATGAATTTATGTAAGAATTTAACACCAAGTTCTAAAAGACTTGGGACATAATCCCCATTTTAGTAAAGCTGACCCCAAACTATGATTTCCTTTATTACTTAAAAGCTTTGAATAATGACATTGCTATCATGATATAGTCCATGGGAGGACAAGTGTTACCTACTACCTATGAAATAGCCATAGCCACCAAAAATTTTCTGGTGTGAATAAGAAAGATATCCCCTAGACCTCATATTCCACTCTTTCCCAAATTACCACCCCTAGTTCAGACTAGTGCACCCACCTTACTCTTCTACCTGGTATAGAAAAGCTGACTGCTACCTTGACAAATGACATCCATGAAGTTAAGAGCTTGTTACAAAGTGTAACCAATGAATTAGTGGCTCTCAAGAGGCAACAAGCTCAAAGCTATCGATTAAACTAGGGACACCAGTAGTTCAAACAAATAAATAGACCCTTTTTCCAAAATTATAACCAAGGACAGGATTAGATTACTCAAGCTAGACCATATCAAGGTTATAATCTAGGTGCCCCTTCATCATCCAAATCTCTTGTTCCCAATCAAAATAATTTGGTACATGAACAACCTAATTTCCCACCCCTGGGGTATGGTCAAGAATAGGTTGCTTATACTAATGAGTTGCCAAATCAATATATGAACATACAAGATAATCAAACAACCTAATTCTTAGGTTTTGAGGCATCAATACAACTTAGGATGGATAACAGGCAGGCTCAGTCTGATTCCACTCTCATGATTCACCTAGAAGGTGAATTTTATGTAGTCAATTATGTGGGGAGTTTGAATAATTAGGGTGATTGTGTTGTAGCCAATAGTAGGTCAAAAAAGAGAGTTATAGAGAAGCATAAACAACTACTCAATCATTTTTAGGATCTTCTTCATCAAAAGTGAACCAAAAGTTTCCAAATTATAAGCCACTAGTTGCATCCTCAACTCCTTGGCTTGCATGTTAGGCTGTAAATGCCCCCAAAGAAAATTCAAAAGGAAGCAACCCTCAGATCAATGTGGTCAACCAGATGAAAAACTATACATGAATATCTCACTGTGGGATTCCTTAGCAATGCCAAGACATAAGGATATAATCCAAAAGGAATTGCATGGGCTAAATGAACAAGCTATCCCAATAAAGGTTGACAATGTGTTGATTATGAATGGGCACCCTTCCATGGTAGGTCAAACAAAGAAGGATGAAAAGGTTCCTCCTTTCTATCTATCCTTAATCATTATAGATTTCTTGGTTCATAATTGCATTATTGATAGTGGGGAAAGAACCTTAGTAATGCCCAAATGCAAAGCAAATAAGTTGGGACTCAAATATGAGGAAATGACCAAGGGAGTCCTATAGTTAGATGGATCACTAGCTAAGACATTAGGAGTGGTAAGAGGCTTGAATATAACGCTGCATGCCTACCCAACCTTCTCAGTTCCCCATGATGTGGTAGTGGTAGATGTTCCTTCCTCCTTTGCTCTCTACTTATCTAGGGATTTTGCATCCAAAATAGGTGGGTACTTAGTAGCAAACTAGTATTACATGGTTTTTAAAACTAAAGTGAAGATTGAGTCAGAGCTCATCCATATAGATCATCTAGATCCATACTCACTCAAGGTGGCAAACATCAGCTATGCCATCATTGATGAAGAAGAATTCCAAATAGACTAATCTCCACCCTCTTCCCTTGAAGGAGTTGCCAACTTGCTCTTAGATGAATGGGGAAGTGACAATTTTGAACATAACCCATACAAGTTCATCGAAGAGGCAGGTCTTTGAATTTATTGCATGCATGAAGAAGGTACTTTTTTGCCAAATTTGATGAAGGCAAACCAAGATAGCTCAGGTTTATGGAAACTCTTCTTCGATGGCTCAAGAAGAAAATTGGGAGCTGGTGGTGGAGTAATGCTAATTTCACCCTCAAAGGAGAAATACTTCTCAACTTTCAGGTTCCATTTCTCCTGCACTTGTAATGTTATAGAATATGAGTCTCTCATTCATAGTTTAGAGTGGGCAAGAAAAAAATAATTATAGGTTGTTGGAGATAGTGAGTTAATTGTAAACTAGGTAAGAGGTTGAAACTTGACCAAGAATTCCTTGCTTAAGTCTTACAAGCACAGGGTGTGGGACCTAGTAGAGAATTTCCTTGCTTTCAACATTAATTCTATTCCAAGAGAATAAAATAAGTAGGTAGATAAACTAGCAATAGTTGGTGCTTAGTTTGACATTCCCAAAGAAATAGGTTGAGACAATAGTCCACATCATTTAAAAATGGTAATAAGACCCTTTGTACTTGATAACATCACCAATTGGTAGGTGTTTGACAATGATCAATAGATAACACTCTTCTAGTAAGAGGAGGCTAAATTTGCCTCTAAAAATCAATCCAAGGTACACTAGCAGTACGATGGCCAAATTGTTTAGTTGAAGAATAACAAACTTCCCAAAGGTTTGGTCACTCTCAAAAGCATCTTCAATAAAGATGACCAACTAAAAAATGATAAAGCAAGCATCATGACCAAGAAGGAAAATTATGAAAGAGTTGAAATATTTAAGAATAGGTTACTTACACTTGGGAAGGTATGTACAAATGATGAAAGGCATTCTTTCATTTTGCTATGCCAAGAGTTTTTTGATGTTTTTGCTTGGGAGTATAACAACCTGAAGGGTTTTGACCCAAGCTTAGCCCAACACACCATTGATCTGGAAGAAGGTGCCAAACCCATCAAACAAAAATAAAGTCCTATTAATCTGAAGATTGAGCCTTTCATGTGGAAAGAGCTCACCAAGCTGATTGAGTCTAGAATTATTTTTCCTATCAAATACTCTTCTTAGCTAGCTAATCTAGTCCCTGTTAGGAAAAAGAATGGGGAGATCAGACTATGTGTGGATTTTAGAGACCTCAATAGAGTCTCGCTAAAGGATCACTATCCCCTCCCAAGTATGGAGTAGATCCTCCAAATGGTGATAGGTAGTGAATGTTTCTCCCTTCTAGATGGGTATTTAGGGTATAATCAAATTCTAGTGTAAGACTGCAATCAATACAAGATAGCCTTCACTACCAAGTGGGGAACCTTTTTCCTATAGGAAGATGCCATTTGGACTATCAAATGCTAGAGCCACCTTCCAGTGAGCCATGGACATGGCTTTCTAGGGTCTGATAAATAATATTATACTGGTCTATCTTGATGATGTGATAGTTTTCTCTAAGGATGCAAGACAACATCTGAAACACCTAAGGCAAATCTTTGAGAGGTGTAGAGAGTTTGGTATCTCTCTCAACCCAAAGAAATGTGTGTTCATTTTCTATGAAGGAAAACTCCTTGGTCATGTTATTTTGAAAGGGGACTTGACCTTTGATCCAAAAAGAGTAGGTGTCATCCTAGCGCTATCCTTACCTAAACACAAGAAGGGTCTGCAAAACTTCTTTGGTAGAATACATTTTATTAAGAGATTTATCCCTAATTTTTCTGAAATAGTCAAGCCACTAACTTCCATGCTGAAGAAAGATGAGAATTTTGCATGGATAACATAAAAGAAGGATAGTTTTGAATGGATTAAGTAAGCTATTACCCATGCTCCCACATTGATCAATCCTAACTTCTCCAAGGATTTCAACCTTCACACCTTTAGAAATGAAGAGGTAATCTCTACCATGCTTCCTTGAGTAAATAATGAAAACCTTAAATAGCCTTTCGCATTCTTTAGCCAAGGCCTAGAAGGTTTCAAAATTAGGTACACATATGTTAAAAAGCAAGTGCTTATGGTCATATGAAGCCTAAATAAATTGAGACATATGTTGTCAAACAACAAGGTTCATGTCATGGTGCCACATCTCAGTGTTAAATATTTCTTGATTAGCCATGATCTAAATGAAAAGAGAGCAGGATGGATCACCAAGGTAATGGAATATGACATGGATATCAAAACCACCAAGATGATAAGGGGAAGAGGGCTATGTGAACACCTCACTACTAGCCTTAAAAAATAGAAAGAGAGCATTTTGCTACTCCATGATGAAGCTATAATAGAGGAACCTACAATCATAGAGGGCTGGGCACAAGACATCACTCATTTCCTTCTCACTGATGAGTGCCCACAGGGCCTTGATAGGACTAAGAGGAGGTATTTCAAGCTCCAGTCACTTCCTTATGTCTTGGTTGATGGGGTACTATTTAGAAAGGTTTTTTTAGGAGTACTCTTGAGATGTATAAACTCAAGTCAAGTCAATAGGGTACTATATAAATTTCATGATGGGCCAGTTGGTGGTCACTTTGCTCCTAAGCCTACAGATATAAGAATTATGAGGGTTGGTTACTTTTGGCCCACTTTATTCAAAGATACCCATGCCTAGGTACAAAAGTGCCAAAAATGTGCTCTCTTTGATGGAAAGCAATGGTTAGCTATAATGCCTCTATAACCTATTCAAGTGGAACAACCGTTCATGCAATGAGGCTTAGACTTTATAGGAATGATCAACCCTCCTTCTAGTGCTGGTCATAGGTGGGTCTTGAATACTATAGATTACTTCACGAGATGGGTATAAGCTATTGATTTGAAGGAAGCCAATGAAAGTGTAGTCTTAGAATTTTATGAAAGCCTAGTGACAAGATTTAGAGTCCTAGCTACCATCATCTCAGATAATGCATTCAATTTCTTGGGAACCAAAACAAGCGAGTGGGTGTTAGGATACAAAATCTACCTTAGTACTTCTTGTAATTACTATCCATAAGGAAATGGGCTAGCTGAGTCCACCAATAAGAATTTGATCAAAATCATTAGAAGGACAATGGAGGAAAATTAGAGAACTTGGCACGCCAAGCTAAAAATAGCCTTGCGGGCAGTAGGGTCACTCCAAAGAGAGGAGTTGGTAATTCACCATACACACTTGTGTATGGAAGGGAAGCTGAAATTCCTATTTCACTTGAATTGCTAGCCTTGGATCTTGCCCACTAGTTGCAATTAGAGAAAGCAATATCATGGAGGTCAGACTTTATGAATTAATGGAGCTTTAGGAGACAAGAGACCAAGCCATGGTTTCTATGACTAGCTTCCAGTAGCAAATGAAGAAGCATTTTGATAAGAAATCCTCACCAAATGGCTTTTTAGAAGGCGATATTGTCTTGAAATGGGATGAAAGAGCTAAACTTGGAAAGCACATAAAGTTTGATCCCTTATGGAGTGGTTTATATATCATCACTCAATGCAAACAACATAACACATTCCAACTCTCTAGGTTGGATGGTGGAGAACTACATATCCTAGTTAATGGGATATATCTTAAGCATTGTCACTAAGCCTTCTCTTGTTATGTACATATTTTCTCTATTTTAACCCTATTTTTCCTAAGTGCTTTTGTGCATGTTTGTAGATTTTTTAGCCTTGTGTGTGTGTCTTTCCCTTTTGGGGTAAAAGCTTCATGTTGATTCTTAAGTTCCTCAAGGTTATTGTCAGCCTTTCAGGTTATATTTTGACTTTATGCCTAATAGACTTGTAAGCCACCAATTTTCTTAAGCATAGCAGACATGTTTCCCCTGTGAATCACCAAATATGTTGACCATTTTGGTCCTACAAGCCAAAAATTGGTCTCCCTTTTCTTTCCTTATTATCCTGATTAGTTAGTCTTTAATGTCTTCACTTTACTACAATTATTGTTTTTCCCTTTATAATATGCATGTTCTATGAAAGAGTTAAGTGATTTGAGTCCTATAGGTTTTTGGGGTGATCTGGGACTTATTTTGCCTCAACAAATTACCTTGGACACCTTTTTTGGAAAAGGAATAGGCCAGTTTCAAAGGACTACAAATCTTCTACAAAAAACTCTGAAGGTCAAGTGCCCTTATGGAGGGTAGGTAGGTGACAAATGGGACCATTCAAACAAGCTCTGAAGGACAATCTTGGACCCAAGGTGCCCTTGTAGAGGGCAGAGAACACATTTGAAAGAGATCAAGGCAGAAGGCCGAAAGGGAAGTTTCCTTCAGAAAAGTGACAAGGCAAAACCAAGGATTTCTTCAAACTTATTGTCTGAAGAAAATCCATGTAGAAGACAAAGGTAAAAAACCAAAGGTAAATTCCTTCAAACAAAATACCTGAAGGAATTCCTTCAGAATTATGTCTGAAGGAATTTACAAAGAGAAAACTGAGACATTGAAGGCACATTTCCTTCAAGCAAAATGTCTAAAGGAATTCCTTTGGATATTTTGTCTAAGGGAATTTGAAAGACAACAGGACCTGAAGGAACTTGAATTGGTAGGTGCCCTTATGGAGGGCTCTTAGCTATCAAAGGGACCTTCTCCTCTTTTTTGAAGGGTTACCTTCCCTTCAGGAAGGTTAATTTTGAAAAAATTTGAAGGAATTACTAAAGTGATGATGGGCCCAAGCACGTCAACTTTAACATGGTGAACTAGCTGTTGAGGGTTCAAACATTTGGTGACGTGCACATGAATGTCAAATTCAAGGCAACAAAAGAGCTGCTAGTTTTCAAATGATGACAGGCCTGTAGACATCAATTTTATGGTGATAAGATAGTTGTTGATTTTAAAATGTTTAAGGATGGGCCCATGCATGAAATGGGTTAACAGTTGAAGAAAAGGCTAAAGGATATTTCTTTCAGATAAGATGTCCAAAATAATTCCAAAATGCCTAAGCATCACTAAAATTAGATGGTAAAACTTGAAGGAAGGTAGAATTCCTTCAGAAAAGTGTCTAAAATATTGCCTTTAGATGTTTTGTCTAAGGAAATTTGAAGGGATTGGAGACCCAAAGATAGACTCAGTGACTTGCTAGGAAAGGAGCTAGGAAGAGACAAACAATAGCCTCGAGTGCCAAGTTGCTAGGAAAATACAAGAAGTAGTGCAGTATGAATAAAGCAATCTAGGTGGCACATAAAGCATTAAAAGGAGAAGTTATTACTATGGATGAAATATTCACCACCAAATTGTCATCAAGGGGAGCACAAACATTCAATAGAGCGGCCCGTTTTTCTTTATTTAAGCATTAATGAGTAGATAGTTGTGTAAGTTTCATAGAGAGGTGGCCTTATCATGTAGAAAACAAAGTGACCCATGCTTTAGGAGGAATATTTAATACAGTTTGAGGAGAAAAGTCATTACTTGTGACATCTACATCATGGTTATTTTAGACCATTTATGGAAGGATGATAGAAACATGAGCAGATTCCTCTCTTCTAGGTGTTTAATACAGTATGGGCCACCTATTCTGTAGGGGGACCAATAATCTTTCTCTTAATGCTATATATTGTAACCTCTCATCTTAAAAAGGATATCTCTCACTTGTGTAAGGTGAAGTCCTACCACATTTTACCTTTGAATCAAAAAGAATGAATTTTACCTCCATCTAATGTTTTATACTTCTGAATTTGCCTGTGTGTCAATTTTGTGTTTAGCCATTTTCATCTTGATGCTTTCACAGATCAATACCAGCATATCTAGTGTATCCAAGACCATTTTTGTAGGTTAACAAGAAGTGCCCAAGTTGGAACATAGAGATAAAAGAGTAATTATCTGACAGTGTGCTTTTGTATCACCTATGGTAGGTTTTTTTCTTTGTATCTCCATTAATCCCCTTGTTAAAGCACCCATGCAATCTGGTCTTTTGTTCAGATGAAGTCTTTGTTTGCCATTTTGGTGTAAAAGTGTTGATATAAGCTGAGTAGATCAAAATCATTTGGTGCATCACCATTTTAGATAGGTTACATTTTTGTTATATCCTTCTCTCTTTTCACCCCCCCATTATTAACAGTAGTAGTTAAGGACCATCAAAGATGCATTATGGGGAGCTAGCCCATATCTAAAGATTCTCTCTTTTCACCCCCCCATTTTCCAAGCCCAAATTAGGAGGAATGTCTCCATTGTGCCATGTGGAAGAGAGAATCCGAGCCTTCTTTCTAAGGGTGCAACCCATAGCATCAACAATACCACTATTACCACATCATTAATCTTACCCTTTAGTCTACCTAGACCATATCCTTATCTTGTATCTTATCCCATCCTAATCCTACCCTCATTACCCCATCTTTAGTCTTATCATCTAGTATCATATTACCTTGTCCATCATCACATATTGTCCCACCATTATTTCATATTAGGTCATACCCCCTCCATATCCTTTAGTCTTACCCTAATCATCCTTACACCATACATTCTTATCTTGTATAACCTAAATCATCTTGTATATTCTTAATCATCTTTTACATTCTTATTTGCTTTACCCATCATAATATCTTGTATATATTTGTCTACTTTATCCTTCATCATATCTTGTACATCCTTCATCATGTAGAATCTTGTATATCTTAAACATCTTAGCACCCTATCTTATCATCTCATCTAGTCTTACCTAGTCTAGACAAATTCCATCTTATTTTGTCTTGTTTTTAATCTTATAACATGATTAATTAGATTTTAGGTAACAAACTTATCCAAACCATACTCACCACATCCACAATCATAATTGCATCACCACCCTTATATCCTTATCCTGATCTCAATTCCATTATCCTTGATACCTCCATTTACTCCCATTATATCCATCTCACCTTGAGAAAATCAGTTTAAGGCTTGAGCTAGTCCTTTTTTTGTTCTTACATATTATCCTATCACTTTAGTCCACCATCATATTTTATATCACCCATTACTCTATCAAATTTATTGCCCTATTACCAACCTATCACTTTATCAATTTCAATCTAGAATTCAATCATCCTCATCTAATCATCTCTAATCTAGTTATTTTGCCTATTTATAACTAGCACCCATCTAATTATCATCTTACTAAATTGACTATGGGCACTAGTCAAATCCCCATATTTTTGTAAGCTTGAAACTAGGCATTATTGATAGATCATTAACACTTATCACACTACTAGTTTGAAATCTAGTCCTAGTTTGATATCATAATCTATTTAGTCTATGTCGTCTTCACCCATCACTTGTCATACTAGATCAAATATTTAGAATTACTTTGTCCAAGGACCATATTTTTACCTAATCCCTCCTCTACCTTCACATCAAACCCATTTTATCATCTGGATACATTTCATCCATCACCCATTTATCATCTACCCACATGGATTTGGACCCAATTCTTATAGAACAATACCTACTTGACAACAAGGATGATATCCTTTTGCGATCCCTAAAAATTGGTGCCTACCTAACTTCAAACCTCATTCCCATCAATCCTAAATTAACATCCCTTATCCTTACCCAATTTCCATCTACATGCATCTCGCATGTTATCCCACCATAGTCATCCACTTTGTCCATTCATCCTAACCATAGTTGTAACACCCCTTAATATACAAGTGATGAGGTCACCTTATTTCATGAATATATCTTTGCCAAAAAGGATGAGTACCTTTTATGACTATTGGAGATGGGTTCCCAACTTCCCAATGATTTTGAACCCCTATACCTAAGGTCACCTACAAAACAAGTGCCCTATTAACCCTTATCCACATCCAATTTTTGTGACAATAAATCCCATTGTGATACCCCATCCACTAGTCCTAATCTTGATCATGACCTTCCTAGTCAATTTACTAATAAAGAGATTGCATTATTTAATAAATATATTATCTCCAACAAAGATTCAATCCTCTTGTAGCTCTTAAAAATGGGTACCCAACTTCCCATAGGCTTAGATCCCATTCAACTAATTTTACCTCTAGTTCACACCCATCCACAATCAAATCTTCCATTTATAAGTTATAGTCCATCACAAATCCCCCATCCTAATAGAAAAGGGAAGCCTAGCTTGTCAACCTCATCTAATTACAGTTCATATGTTAAACAATATCACACACCAACATCTCCTAACATCATGACATCACCATCACAATTTTTCACTCCTAAATCCAACACTTTCACATCCAACACTATAGACAATAAATATACCCCTCTCCCAATATCTGTAAAATCCCTATTTTGGAAACTAGAGGCCATAGGCATGATTGTCTACCCGAAAACAATACCTATAATTTTTTCCAAACATATAACCTCATGGTATCAAGAAGAAATGTTTTGTTTATACCATAAAATCCCCAGGCATTCTATTACTAGATGTCACCCTTTTAGATATTATGTCCAAAACTTAATTGATAATGGTGACATTAAAATTAAGGGTGAATCCAATACATCTACACTTAGGAGTATGCAAAATGGAGTATGCCAAGAGGCACTTCTTAACCATGATTAAAATTTTTCCCTCCTCAACCAAGTTCATGACCCCAATCCTTACCATACCATAACCATCCTTGATTGAACCACCCATATATCCTATTCACATCAAATCCCCCATTTTCAAAAATCCATTAAGCCTAAAGCATCCATTCAAAAACCCAAGGGGAATAAGGTACTTGCAAAAATTAATATAGCTACTATAAAAAAATCATCTATTGGTGACATTGCCTCATGAACATCACTATTAGAATCACCATTAGAATGGTTAGGATCATATCCAACATCAACATATGAATTAGAATCCATGTTATAAGCATCATCCCTTTTAGATAATGAAATTCATGATGACACCTATCTCTTTGAGGACATCTCTAATTTAAATGTAGATTAGTCAGAAGGCATGACTCTTGATCCATCTCAGGATGATGAAATCATAACATAGTTATTAGGTGCTTTATTAGTAGAAGATAATCAAGATGGATATGACTCAAATTTACATGTTAATTCTAAAAATAATCACAATGATCATTTCAATATTCTTGAAGCCACTTCCTCTGACATTGATATTGGGTCTCCTAGTAGTTTTTATGAGGACTATGCTTCCCATCATCCCCTTAATTCATCCTTTTCACCACACATTCCTAATCATATACATCCTATTAATGATCCCTCCACCCCACTTCCTAGATGGGATAAACAAGGACACATATCATTGGATTCCCCTCAACATGCAATTTTATGTGTCAAATATACAAGGATTTAAGCCAATAATTCATTAATCAAGCCAAATAATCAAGTTAATTATGATCCAAAAATAATCAATCAAAGTCAAGAAGAGTTTTGTAATCGGCCAAGTCAAAAAGTGTCATCCCCTAGTATAAATATCCTTGAGGTGCAAAGAGATCATCTAAGTCAAAATAATCATCTTCTAAGTTTAAAGTTAAATACTCCTGGTGAAACCCAGTTACAGTCACCAGGGGGAAATAAAAATCCAATCAAGTCAACAAACCAAGAAGTCATTATGGCACCAATTACCACACAAGTAAAGCAAGCCAAACGTAATGTGGCCAATCATCCTTCTAATATTTGGATCAAAAAGCAAAGAAGTCAAACAATATTGGATTCCTTAACCTTGCTTGACATACAACACCAGTAAAAAATGTCCCCTCCACCATATCTAATGGTGTATTCAACTATTGAACCCAATTTATGATATCCACCTAGTCACACCATTCATTATCATATCACTCATACACATCCTCTACCTCACTATCAAAACCATCCAATTTCATTGCTACCACATATCAATTTACCTAGAAACATCATCTCTCATAGGGGTTACAAAGACAACTGGTCTAGATTTATAGAGGGGTCTCTATCAAGAATTAATGAAGGTCACTATGGCATCAATACATACAACATTACCAACATGATCTTAGTATCACATATCTCCAAAATAGGTGTTATCTAAAAATAAATAAAGTGTCAACATTCCTACATATCCCAGTTATATCTAATAAATTGAGATGCCATCAATAAAGTAAAAAAATTCATCTGTCTAATGGTGAAAACAAGTCTTATGGTGCCTTGGGTAAGTTCCATGATGAAAACTAGTTTTTGACACCATGGTAAAATAGTCTATTATCTATATTATACCTCAACACTGGGGAAAAATCCATCTCTTGTCAATTCCATGAATATCAACCTTTTTGATCTTATCTTTTAGTCGATTACTCCTACCCATTATCTATCATCATACATTATATCTAATTATGTCCATCCTTTATTCTAGTCTTGATCTTCATAAGGGAATGGAAAATGTCTTGGGAAAAGTTCAAGAATCATCTTGGCATATCTTCTACTTGACACTCGTTTAACTAGACATTTGCTTCCTTCATGATGTGGTTTTTGGCAATCCCTAGGCCATTATTCCTCATCTATCAATTTCTTTGAGCATTATTTATGTCCATTTGTCATTAAATTCATCATTATATTGGTTTTTATACTTGGTGTTTATTTTTATAGTAACCCCTTTTGTATAATATACATACATATCCCAAAAGGCCTAAAAATTGAAATGTGTCAAAAATCCTTAAAAATCATAAAATATGGAAAAGCCAAAAAATATTCAAAGATGTCTTATATTATGCCTATTACCACATTCACATCCATTTTCATGCCCTTCATCTCTCATTTCCATAACCAAGTCACAATCATCCATCCTATTATTGTCTTTTATCCCTAAACTAGGACAAATATAGTCTATATTGAGCTAACATTGACCTAGTCTCACTTTAATCTGATAAGTCCTAAGTCTCTCATATAAGTTTAAAACATGGTTATTACAAAATTTAAATAGTCCTTATGGTTAAGTTGTAATTTTCTCAAGAACACCCTATTCAAAACCCCATTTCATCCTAATCTTGATCAAGGCAAGTCTATCTATTCTCGTTTGTTGGCATCAATTATCATCCTCATCCATCCCATCCTTATACATTTAAAAAATAGACAAGACCCTACTTTTTTATTTGTATATGTTTGTGTGTATGATCTATGTTTTTATTTATCTTTTTATCTATATTCACTTATCTATAAATATTTATATGTATATATTTTTTTGTCTTATTTTGATCTTTCTTGTAGGATAAATCTTTTTGTCTATTTATAAATAAATGAGGATGTTATGATGACACCAAAAGCTACATTGATTCTTTTAGGTGCCTTTGATGATGTATAATTCACTATTTTCCCCATTCATAATCATATACTTTGGCACAACGTCCTCTTGGTCATACTTATATCATGGGGCATACTTCCTAGTGCTATATTTACATTAGATTGCTTAGACTCTGATGAGCCTTATTATAACAATGATGGCTTGAAAATTGATTGCATTCATCATTTCTCCTATCCTCTTCAAACATCTAATAATTTTAATCCCATCATCAAGTCAATCATCTTAGTCCACTCATCTAAATATCTAATCATTCCTCAAAACCATTTATCATCCTGTCTATATCCTCTAGTCAATCATCTATCATCTCTCTAGTATCCAATCATCATCACACCTAACATCTATCTAACAACTAACATGTCTAACAATCATCATCATCCTAATATTATAATCCATCATTGTCATCCTCTAATCTAATCTGAATTACATGTGGCTAAGGTCTTTTAAAACTATGTAGATAACACTTAGTCACATCATGTGTCTAAGGTCAACTCAGCCACTCTCTCCTCTTTCCTCATCATTCATCATCATATCTATCTTGCCACTCATCATCCCTAGGTCTTGCATCAGTTAAATCCTTGAGTTATACTATCAATCATTAATAAATCTATCTGTTAATCAATCACCATCTTTGCAATCATCTCCCTAATATTTTCATTAATCGCCCACACCTATTGATTGGGCCTAAAAAATCACAACATCCATATTTTATTCCATCAATAATCCATTATCATTGATTGGTCAATTTATCATTTAAATTTTGCAATTTCCTCCTTTGATTGAGGCATGATTGGGACCATAACTTTATTATCATCTCACACTCCCTTGCATGTGTCCTTACTAGGGGCATTGTATCTATTAATCACATTGTGGCTCATTGATTTAATGCATTACAGTCCAATTCTTCACTTTCATCATGTGGTAATTTGATCATATTATTTCTTCTCTCTCATCTCCATCATATTGTTCAAATTTAGTTTTGAGCTACACTCATCATTAATATTAACAATTCATTATCATATTTTATCCCAATGCTCTCCCATCATGCATCCTTGGGATATGTTGACAACTCATGGCCTTTTATATCAATCATCTTGGTCTACAGCTATCCCTGGCATGTGTCCTTGTTTAGGATACATCAAAAGCTTACGACCTTTTATCTTATCCTCATCACATTATAGTTGATTCCCTTTTGGGATGTGTCGACAATCGTGACACAGTCATTTTCAATCCTTTTCTATAGGTCTTTGCTATGGGCATCATCACTTTGTAGCTCATTATTCATGTTGATTTCATTTTCTTTATAATCAATCTCACATATAGTATCCCATCCCCTTATCTACCCATTGTATCCTGCCCCTCATTTATTATTTTCAAGTGTGCATTCGCCTCCTTCCTCCCTATATGTCCCCTCAAGGGGGCATTATGTGTCCACAAGCATCATTTACTAACATTCATCCATGAGAATCTTTCTTCTTTGAAAGACCATTACTCCTACTTCATTCAATTGTAATTCCCTTTCAAAGAGGGGCAAAATATATGCATCTTAATTTGCTCACGTATTTTGGCTTACTAATTGTATCTCTATTTTCGTCTAATAATCCACTAATTAATTTATGTTGTCACTTTTTCGCCTAACATAACCCCTTTAACCTGTTCCTATTCAATTATCTAAGTCCCCTCTCCATATTTCATATCCCACAAATATCCCACCTATTATTAATCCCCTCTTTTCTCCTCTTATTAACATCCCATTTTCTTAATAAATCTTCCCATGCCCACTTGTAAATTTTAAATTGATAAAAACTATCTACCTATCTCCTAGGCTCTTTTATATTACTAATACCTAGTATCCACTACCCTTCTCCTTTTCTAGAGAGTTCTCTCTCTAGATAATTTTAAAGAATATTAATTTCTTTAGAATTCCCTCCAACTCTCTAGAGAGTTCTCTCTCTAGAGAATTTTATGGAATTTTAAATTCGATAAAATCTCCCTCCCTTCTCTCTATTTAAATCTACAATTTCTTTTCATTTGGAATAATGAGTGGAATATGCATGAAATCTATTAAGTTAAAATCCATTAATTCATACAATAATCTTCTCAAGTCCATAATCTTCCAATAATCCATTGTCCATGAGTCAATTTATCAAGACAATATCATGCTAAAATTGTGAGTCTATTTGTAAGCAATCCATAATTCATAATCATTTAGTATTTTTCATATTTGGATCTTGATTTAGAGTACTTAGGTTAGGATTGAAACACTAGTTTTGAATGTTCATTTATTTTTGCATTTTTGGTTCTATTGGCTCTAAATTTTTTTTGTAGATTGGTAATTTGGGTGTTTTTGATATAATTGCATATCATGGATCAAATTACTCAAATTTATCATCTCACAGTAGTAAAATCATCAAAATCAATATTTTTACAATTTACATTAGATTTAGGCAAAAGAAGTTCAAGAATACCATCTTCACACTTATCAAGCACACCACTCAAATATCTCATGTTGTGCATAATTTTTAAGCCAGAATTAATAGAAATATTCATATGAGTTGGAGTTTGTTTAGAAGTACAATGAGATTCATCAACATTAGAATGATTACTATGTACAAAAAATGTAAATTTGTCATTTAAAACATCAATAGATAATTGCATTTTCTCTACATGAATAATAAAAAAATAACTAAAAAACAATTATAAGTAATAATATTAAAATTAATCATAAAAATTGTAAAAGAAATAATTATTATAATGATTTGAAAAATACTTAAAAAGATTATTTATCAAATAAAAAATTTAATCAATTAACTTATAAATTCTCACCAAAATAGAAATATAAAAAAAACAACTTGATTTGAAAAACTTTATCACTAAAATAGAAAGCTTTAAAAACATGTTAATGAATTAACATAACTAAAAAAACTTTCCATGAAATTTATGAAAGTAAGGCATTAAAATAAAAAATCATTTATTCTCTATCACATGTGAAGATTTAAAAAATGCCTTTCACTTCATAAATGATAAAAGATTTGAATAATGCCCACGTTAAGGATTTTTTTTTTTGTTTAAGTGGAATTCAACACAGAAAAAGTTTCTACGTGTAAACAAATTATTTATTTCAATAGGTGTTTTGGAAATCAAGACTAAAAAAGAAAGACACATTGCATCAAAGTTAATTATTTATGTATTAGACATTTGGTATTTTTTTTTTTTTTTTGAAATTTACATGAAGTTAAAGCAAAATGTGTTATTAGTCATGAGGGGAGGGACTATTTATCATTTATAAAAAATTAATTGTTTATTATTTTAATTAATTAGATGTTTTTTTTTTTTCATGTATAGAAATATGTTAAATTTTTTTGAAATTAAGATGTAGGTTTTTTAAATATTAGAATTTAATATTATTTGTATTATGTGTTGATTGGTGAGTTTTTTTTTGCATGTTATGGAGGGTTTCTCATGATTCGAGGAAAGTTTAATTGATTTGGACTATCATTTTATGGGGGGATGATCCACATGTTCCACTTGACATGGTAGTTGGTTTTAATCGTGATAGGTAAAGGATGGGCAATGCGTGTGCTGGGTGTTTTCACCTACAAGAGTAAATGTGGGGATGACGGATGGAAATTTTCCTTACTTTGCATCAAAATGTTAATTGAATTGAGGAGCTTGTGCATAACTCTAATTTTTTGCTTTATACTGCGGAGAAAATTTTGAGACAACCGTGTAATAATCTACTATTTAAGGCATTACTCTGTTGCAACTTTTCAAAGGTGAGTGGATGTTGTGGTGGCTTATAGGTGGCAAGTTCCCCTTATCCTAGCATGGGCACAAAGCCTACATAAATGTCAAGGTTCATTTCCTTCTCCGAATATTGATACTAATATTTGAATGATAGAAAAGGATGAACCTCTAGCTTAAGCATAGCTGTAGACCAAGAGATTTTGGTGTGTAAAAAGCAACTGCACAGGGTTAACCTTACAATTGATTTATGCTAATCTATGATGGTAAGCTACTCTTTCTTAGCTGTATATAAAAAATATATGATTTCTCATCTTGGAACAATATCATAGACAATCTATTTTTTTGGCCTAAATCTACATTACTAACCCATGAAAACTTTATGTACAGTTTTAATATACATATATAATATTTTGGTATGATATGCAAGGATCTCAAAATATCTTGACTTGGATTTGAAGAAATCATAGAATATCTTGGATGAAAATCTAACATCATTCATCACTTATAGCTCCAAAAAATATACAAATAAAAAAACTATGCCATACCCTGCTTCTTGTTCAGAAGACTTGTAATCTTAAGGTTTGCACTAATTATCACCATTCACCTTCATCAGATTATAGTAAAAGGTTATTTTGACATTTATACATTGATTTTGAGAACATATAATAGGTGAATAGAATCATATTGAGTACCATAAGTTTAAATATAGCTATTGGAATCAACCTTCAAAGTAAGTCATATTAGATTTATGTCCTTACAATTGTGATTGAAAACACAAACTCAAATGTTTAGCATATTCAAATTATTAAATATTTTAATTTTAATCCCTTATCAAACCATTTTTTCATGATATTTTGATGTTTATCTATTTTTTTAAGTATTTATTTCATGCATCTTACATTTGAAGTCTCTTAAGAAATTTTGGGTGCAATATAAAAATTCTCTTCCTTGTATTATTTCTTGAATTATTATGTGGGTAGCTTAAGTGTAATATGAAATATAAACTCCTATCCATAAATGAGTAAAAATGTGGAATATTTAAAATATATATTATATCCAATTATATCATCACACAATGCATAATTTAGAAGAGAATATAAATATTTAAAAGTCATAATATCATACTTTCTTAAAGCACCAATAAATTTATTGTTTGTGGATTTAGGAAATTTATCTTGTAGGGATAGTTATTGGATGTGAAATTCAAAATAGTGACAAATCTTATTCAACATAATGACTCTAAGGTGATTTATTTTCAAGGTATGCATATTTTATATTTCAGTTACTAGCTTAGCAATAAGAATAATATTGTATTGTTTCTCTTTTGTGATCATTTTTTGTTGAAATTTAGAAGATAATTTTCTTCAGCTTCTTTTACATAAATATTTAGATTGACAGGTGGTAGAACATGCATCTATTTTCTTGATTCAAATTTCACAATCATTTGCAGCTTCTTTTGGAAAGTTGGATGAAATCTGTCTATGAATATGCAACATAAATAGAATATTATCTAAACCAGATGTAGCTTTTTACATGATGATAGGACTAGGCAAATCCATTGCACCATTCAAAGGTTTGAACCAAAAAAGAGCACCTATGCCCTTTTCACAATAAACTAGTAGCTTGAAAATAATTCTATCTAGTTTGAGCGCTGAAGGTGAGATAGGTCATTAGATTGATGCACTCACTCACCTATGTCAAATATTATCAATTGCAACTAAGGATTTATCAAGCAATTTCTTAGTGGATCCATTTTTTCTAGTGCTCGTGGTTTTACTAAGAATTGACTCACCTTTATGAAATGCTTCCCTAAGCTTGTACATCTGTGGTACATTATGGTGCAGTTCCATCTTTCTGCATTTGTTTGCTAATAATTAAGTATATGGATTTGGTAAAATAATGCTCTATCATCTGTAAGTGCATTGTATATAAATTTTAATAATTTTTAAAAAAATCAATATTGAATTTTATGACATAATTGACTTGCATGGTGTTTAACTTATTTGTTTTCTATTGAAAATCATGATTTCAATTTTAAACTAACCTGCTTTGTAGGGACTTGGCACTTCATGCCCCTTGTTTCAATGAAGGGAAAGAAAAGATCTAAAAAGGAATTAAAATTTATTATCACAAAAAAATAAAAATGTGACTTGTCAATAAAAGGCATTATGATAATGACATGCAATTCAAATAAGGGTTATAAAAAAATAATATGTTACATAACCAACAAGACCTAGTTCTTAAAAAGATAAATGTATAATTTGTTTATTTTGATATTATACAAGCAAAAATGTAATGGAATTATGTAATTATACCAAGCATAACATAAATAATAAACAAATAAGAAATTAGATAAAAATGCACAACTATCAACCAACTAAAAAAAATAAAGGTGTTGTATTTCTATGTAATAATGAAAGTACCAGAAGGAAGCATGCAAATGAATGGCATTAGCCTGAAATATTACTCAAGAATGAGGAAATGAATAGTCAGGCACAAGAAAAAGAGAAACACTTGCAAGAAAAGTGCTACAACAAAGAAGACTTAAAAAAATTAGAAAATAGATATACAAATTGAATTTTCGAACAATGGTAAAGAGACAAGATTTTACAAAACACTTTGCAAAATTCAACATGGAAGAAATGATATGAAATCAAAATAGAGAGGTGAAAAAGAAAATGAAGATAAAAAAGAAATAAAGGATATGTAGAGATCTTAAGGCAAAGCGATACAACGCATTATAGAAGCCAATAAAAATAATTACTAAAAAATAGAATTCAAAAGAAAAATCTAAGTTGAATTTGATTTCTTTATTGTATTGGAATATAAATAGAGCTAAAAAAGAGTAGAAAATAATCACATCAGAGATAAATCAAACATGTTATTTCCCTTCAATATTAATAACCATCAACTTGAAAATAAAAACTAGTATTAGAGGTAAGGTTTATTTTTGCTTTAAACCTAATAGAAATTATGCAAGAGCAAAAAAATTGAAAAACTTTTTTTGTTTTTAATAAACCTACAAAACAAGGTTATAAGGCTAATGAATTTATCAATATATATTAGTTTACATTATTAGAAAAAAAACATGAAGTTACGCATATGAAATGGTGAAAAATTAGTAGTTAATGGTTAAAAGGTGTTTGAAAATACTTGATTTTATATTAAAAAATATGCACAAGCACTCAAAAAAAAAGTTAAGTAATTAAGGTTCTGATAACTTACATAAATATTTTAAAATATTAATTAAACGTTGAATAATAAATAAAAATTAAGGAACAATGTTATTTCGAAGTGAACACAAACCACAATGTTGAGGTGAATGTAACAAGTGAAGAAACTATTGAACAATGAAAAACACCACATTATTATTAAAAACTTATAACAAAAAATATTTAATTACAATAGCATGAAGAAGTTAAGATAAGAATGGATTTAGGCCAAGAGTGCATCAAGGATGAAAGGGTAAGAGTAAATCAACAAGAGTGTTATGAGAGTGTTATAACAAGTGTTGAAGAAAGGGAGAGGAGAGCTCTTTATAAAGAGTTAAGAGAGAAAATGAGTTACAAGGGAAAAATTTAGCATGTGTGGCATGTGTTTCTAATAAAATTAGAAGTGGAGAGAATGTGTGTGCCATGCAAAAAGAGGAGATTTATATGTAACTCCAAATCTAACAAGTGGACTAGAGAGGTGAGTGATACCTCAATAAAATTAAAACAAAGTGCATTTATAAATACAATAAATTCACCCACACATAAGACTCAATATAAGATTAGAAACCTATAGGAAGGACCTAAATTAAGAATAATTATCTAACACTATTGTTATTTTTCACATTTTTTAGTGTGAGAAGAAAGTAACTACAAACATCTTCTAGGAACATTTTTAGGTAGAACGTGTACAAGATCTTTGATTTTTAAGGAAATGGTAGAAAGAGGTGGTTTGAATGTAATAAGGTCATGATTGGATAGAGTGCCAAGATTATTTTGGGTTTGATGAGAGATATGTAAGCCCATTTAGAGGATATGGAGATAACACAATGCTGAGTAGTTATGATAGTAGATGAAACCAGTGATGCTAAAGTTGAATAAAAAAATATTGTATCACATCTCATTTAGATTATTAGAGTAATAAACTTGTGGTAAGTTTAACTTGGGTCTTAACCAATGGAAACTTCACCTTAGTTAATATTGATCAAACTTGACCCTTGGTCAAATTTAGTCAACCCCCTATATATGAAAACTTTATAAAGGATCTTGCTAAGTCATAAAATGGTCACATGGTTATATTTAGGGTCACTTAATGGGTAGGTGCACACATTTGGGGGACAAAAAATGGTCTATCCATGGACATGATTATTTTGAAATTTTAATTTTTTTTTCTATAGATAATTTGAGATGGCTACACTCAAAATTTAAAGATGGTATAAAAATATGAATTGTAGCATTTCAAGTTTAGTTTTCAAAAAACTATTTTTTTTAAAAAAATGGTTAAGTATAAATAGGTCAAACATCTAAAATTTGAAGAGGACCTCCTATTTTTTTAAGAAAATATAGTAGATAGATGGCTGCTACGCCATTAACCATTGGTATATCTAGAGATATGTGTGGCCAACTTGTGGCTTACATACCTCTTTTATATACTTGTTACATTTCTCTATGTTCTTAGGTAGGTCAACCTATGGATTAACCTTGGCTCAGTAGACTATATATAGGAGGTAGTGGTTAGTATTTATTCATTATGTTAAGTATTCTGCTATTAGTGCATTATTCGAAGGTTGCCCCCTCAAAGTGGCTTTACTATATTATCCATTATTTTTCTCTATTGTTAATTATTGCTGTGTGATCTCTCATATTTGCTTATTCTATGTGATATAAAATGATTCTGTGTGAACATATAATTAATTTCATTACAAGTGGTATCAAACCTTTGATTTGTGCAAGTTTCTTGCAACATTTGTTTTTGGATCTAGTGAGGCATGGCTTCTGGGAGCAGTGGGAGTGAAAAAACATAACTTGCAATCTCGGAAGAATTAATTTTTTTTGTCAATGAAATATTTATAGAAATGCTTTTTAAAAAAAAATATAAAAAAAATTGGAAAAAAAAATTCCCTTTGCACAATTGTAGTCATTGGATTCATCTCGACGAGACGATCACAACAGTATATTCTATCGGTACACTTTTTTAGTGCCAAAATTTTTACCCTAGTGTGTAAAGGCAGTCATTGGATTTGTCTTGGTAAGGCAATTGCAATGGTACCATCTCATGGTATAATTTTTTTGAGGTAAAAAACCTCTTAGGGTTTGTATATGGTAGGTCCTAGTACTCAGGGAAGAAAAGGGGGGCAAGAAAATCTTAAGATTCCTGTTGATGACATGGAATCTAGAACTTCAGATCTGATAATTTCTCAGCTTCAAGTGGACATAAATAACTTGGTGAGGCATGATGAATTTATTGCAATCCAAGCTAATGTTTTAGGGATGTGTAGAGAGATTAATGGGGTTCATAATGAATTACACCATATCACTATGTAATTGGCTGCCCTTGCATCTTAGTTTCAACCCAATAACCCTCCACTTTAGCATTCAAATCCTCCTCTCAACACCAATACCTCCCATGCTAGTATGAAACTAATTTCTCAAAAGTGGACATACGTAAGTTTGATGGTAAGGATCCTCTCACTTATATTACCCAAATTAAGAATTTATTTGAGCTACATCAAACCCCTAGTTCTTAGAAGGTGATAGCGGCATCTCTGTATTTGGAACCTGAGCAATTCATTTGGTATCACTGATTATGTGCTAAAAAATAAATAGGGTGGTGCTCCTATTACATGATTTATTTTCATTGAGGAATTATTGGCTCATTATTAGAATAATATCTTTGAGAACTATTTTAGCCAATTAGCCAAAGTACGATAAACAAGAATTGTGAAGGATTATATTTATCAATTTTAAAATCTCTCTTTACTGGTGGAAGATATCACTAAGGAAAATTTGATAGATCTATTTTTAGGTGGCCTCAAAGATATCACAATTTGAGGTTTGAATGTTTAACCCAACATCTATATTAAAAACTATCCCTAAGGCACGTATGATAGAAGAAAAAGAGATGGTCAAAAGGAAAACTTTCACTACTCGTTGTGATTGCACCTTTTTAGCACCATCATTTTCACAACCCACTAGATTAACACAATAATAAATTGAGGAGAATCAAGCCAAAGGGTTGTCTTATGGTTGGGATAGAAAATGGAGCAAAGACCATCGTTGTACTTAAAAGAATCTATTTTACATTGAAGGTGCCAATGATGATAAAGTTGATGAAGAAGTACATAGTGAGGATGCAAAAGGTCTTGAGGAGGAATCTAAAGACTCTTAGCCTACTATTTATTGTCATGCCCTTTCAGGTATTAGTACTCCCCAAACTCTTAAGGTGATGGGTTTATTTAAGAAATAAAAGGTCACTATTTTGATTGATTCTGGGAGCATACACAACTGATAGGACCTAAGTTCCCCAAAGCTCTAACACAACTTGTCAGATTTAAGAGCACACATGATTACCATTGTATAAGCAACTTAAACATGTGGAAATAACTAGAAGAACAAATAACTATTAATGAGAAATAACACAAAATATGAGAGGCAACACATAATTATATTCAACTCATTACAAAGGAAATTAAAATAAAGAGATCACACTCTTCTTCCACCTCTATGAGGCTTCCTCCTCAAGGGCTCCCAGTAATATTCCCTCCAGAGTAATCTTCTCTCAATAGGTCACAACACACAGCTAACACAAGCTATTGTTTACCTCATTGTACTGCCAGTACAATCGAGCATGAACCGGTACTCCAAGTAGATCTCACCATGATCTTGCTTCTTGATGTATTGCTGTCACCTTGGATCTTGCTCCCCCACCGATCTCCTTTTGACCCTCGCATACACACACCCCTGTAGACCAACCCAATCTTACTTATCACATGTAGATCTCTACCATGATCTTGCACACCCTGCAAATCAAACTTGATCTTACATACATGAAGAATCCTACTTAATTCTACCATGGGAAGAACTCTCCTAGTTCTACACTTAACAATACAACCCATGAGTCTATTATATAGATCTCATGCATACAATGATTAGACTTGCAGCTCAAGACTCAAACTAGTCTTTAACATGCAAACAACCCATTCACTTAACTGACTATTCATCAATAGCAGTTCTGGAACCACACAGGTGATCGACGTTAGTCCCTATTTGACTGGAGGTGACCGACGTCAGCCGACTACTGCCGAGGTCAATTTTATTCTACACTATCCACTGACCAACATCAGTGATCCTGCCAATGCCGGTGACTACATACTCAGCATCCTCCATGTTTACAACAAGGTGAAGCTTTTAGCTCCACACCCTAACAATCTCCCACTTGGAGATAAATAGCTGCACCTGTACCTATACCAGTAATTTGTCTAATCTGCATCTTGGCTTGTATTCCTCTTTAAGCTCAATCTTGAAGACTACCCACCACACACCTTGTGGTGTTAATCTTGTGCCTGAATTTCTCCATTCTCATCTTACCTTCTTCTGATATTGTTATACTCCCACTCAAATAGAAACCCCTGTGAGTAACCTGTAATCAACACACACTAACCAGATCTGGGCCATTTGTTAGTCAAACTCGCTCTGAAAACGTCCAACCTTGCTCTGATACCATTTGATAGGACCTAAGTTCCCCAAAGCTCTAACACAACTTGTTAGATTTAAGAGCACACATGATTACCATTGTATAAGCAACTTAGACATGCAGAAATAACCAAAAGAACAAATCACTATCAATGAGAAATAACACAGAATATGAGAGGCAACGCACAATTGTATTCAACTTATTACAAAGGAAATTAAAATAAAGAGATCACACTCTTCTTCCACCTCTGTGAGGCTTCCTCAAGGGCTCCCAGTAATTTTCCCTCCAGAGTAATCTTCTCTCAATAGGTCACAACACATAGCTAACACAAGCTGTTGTTCACCTCATTGTACTGCCAGTACAACTGAGTATGAACCGGTACTCCAAGTAGATCTCACCATGATCTTGCTCCTTGATGTATTGCTGTCACCTTGGATCTTACTCCCCCACTGATCTCCTTCCTACCCTCACATACACACACCCCTGCAGACCAACCCGATCTTACTTATCACATGTAGATCTCTACCATGATCTTGCACACCCTGCAAATCAAACTTGATCTTACATACATGAAGAATCCTACTTGATTCTACCATGGGAAGAACTCTCCTAGTTCTACACTTAACAATACAACCCATGAGTCTATTATATAGATCTCATGCATACAATGATTAGACTTGCGACTCAAGACTCAAACTAGTCTTTAACATGCAAACAACTCATTCACTTAACTGACTGTTCATCAACAACAATTCTAGAACCGCACAGGTGATCGACGTCGGTCCCTATTTGACTGGAGGTGACCGACATTGATCGACTACTGATGAGGTCAATTTTCTTCTACACTATCCGCTAACCGACATTGGTGATCCTGTCGACGCTGGCAATTGCATACTCAACATCCTCCATGTTTGCAACAAGGTGAAGCTTTTAGCTCCACACCCTAACAACAACTTCATCAAAAGTAAGTTGGCTACTTATTTGAACTATTTTATTTATCCAACTCTAAATTTTAGGTTATGATTGCAGATGGTGGTACTATCGACTGTTCAATAAAATGTCATAGTATTAATATAGCCATGGGAGACTACTTATTGGATTCTCCTATGTTTATTATTCCCATAGGTGGAGTTGATATTGTTCTGGGAGTACAATGGCTCATCACTTTGGGCACTATTGAAATGAATTTCTAAGAATTAGTCATGCATTTTCATTTTGAAGAAAGGACATTTGAGCCAAGGGGATTAGGGGCTAAATCTGCACAACTTGTTATCTCCCTTCAAGTGATAAATATTCTTCGTACGGGTGCTAAAGGATTTGTAGGTTGCTTGTTTTCCATAGAAGTACAACCAACTCATCCATCTCCACCTCTTGATCTATAACAAGTGATTGATGCCCATTCTATTATTTTTGGTGACATGCCAAAAGGACTTCCACCTATCCACATGTGTGATCATGCAATCAAACTTATTCTTGGTAGTACACCACCCAACATCAGGCCATATAGGTATCCCAATGCCCAGAAAAGTGAAATTGAAAATATGGTATAGGAGATGTTGGATGCAAGAATCATTTTCCACATCTAAAGTGAATATTCTTCACCAGTTATCATGGTGAGAAAGAAAGATGATACTTGGAGGATGTGCCCTAACTATAGATAACTCAACAAGTACACTATCAAAGATAAGTTTTCTATTCTTGTCATTGATGATTTGATAAATGAATTAAATGGTGATTTTTATTTTACCAAGTTAGATTTGTGTTCTAGGTATCATCAAATCTAGATCCGTGATGAAGACATACCCAAAATAGCTTTCAGGACTCATGAGGGCCATTATGAGTTTTTGGTTATGCCTTTTGGTCTAACAAATGCACCATCTACTTTTCATAGTTTGATGAATACTATTTTTAGGCCATTTTGAAGAAATTTGTTTTGGTATTCTTTGATGATATCCTCATTTATAGTAAAAATTGAGAAGACCATTTGCAACATGTGAAACTGGTACTCTCTATTTTGAAATAATATCAATTTTATGCCAAACCTTCCAAATGTACTTTTTGGCTTGTGAGGTTGAATATTTGGGTCATCTAGTTTCTTATGAAGTTGTGAAAGTGGATCCTAAAAAAATCCAAGTAATGGTGGACTGGATAATTCCTAAGACACTTAAGCAACTATGGGGATTTTTCAGGCTAACTGATTACTATCATAGGTTTGTCAAAAATTATGGTAGTATTAAAGCCCCACTCATCTCTTTGTTGAATAAAGACTCCTTTCAATGGACTAATGCAACTACTCAGGTATTTGAATAATTGAAATTGGCTATGTGCACTACTCTAGTATTGGCCACTCTTGATTTTTCTAAGACTTTTGTGGTTGAATGTGATGCATATAGGTATGGTATGGGTGTTGTACTCATGCAATAAGGTAGACCACTTGCATTTGAAAGTCATCAACTAAAAGATAAAAATTAGTACAACCCTGTCTATGAGAAGGAAATGATGGCCATTTTTCATGCAGTCAAATAATGAAGACCTTATTTGATGGGTTATCATTTTCAAGTAAAAATTGATCATGATAGTCTCAAATATTTTTTGGAACAATGGTTACTATTTGAAGAACAACAGAAATGGGTAACTAAGATGTTAGGCTATGATTTTGAAATAGTCTACAAAAAAGGCAAGGACAATGTTGTGGCAGATGCACTATCCAAAAAAAGTTGAATCAGTTGAAGCATTTCTATGTGCCATAACCATTTTGCAGGCAGATTGGTTAGACAAAACATGATCAAAATGAGAAAATGATAGTGCTACCCATGATTTGATTCAAAATATTTAGCAAGGTTTAGGTGGATTTGAAAAATTCACATGGAAGGGTAATGTATTATGGTATAAAGACATATTGTACCTATGAATTCTCTTCTTAAACAAAAAATCCTTCAGGAACTTCATGCAAATACAATTGGGGCTCATTCAAGATTTTTGAAAACCTATCACAGAATCAAGCAAATTTTTTTTGGGAAAGACTCAAGGGGGACATCCAAAAATATGTGGCTAAATGTATGATCTATCAACAAAATAAAGGTGAAACCATCAAAACCCTAGGTCTTTTATAGCCTTTATCCATACCTAGCCAGTGTTGGGAAGAGGTATCTATGGATTTAATTATAGGGTTACCAAGATCTGATGGTCAAAATGTTATCATGGTTGTTGTGGATCATCTCAGTAAGTATGCTCATTTTTTGTTCTTTATCACAGCCATTTGTTGCTAGTACAGTAGCTGATGTTTTTCTTAATACAATTCAGAAACTGCATAGGACCCCTAAGATCATTGTTAATGATAGAGATCCCATTTTCACTAGTAATTTTGGATTGAGTTATTTACATGTTTGGGCACCTAGTTGACTCATAGTTCATCCTATCATCCTCAATTTGATGGACAAATTGAGGTAGTCAACAAATGTCTGGAAGGATATCTCTATTATTTTGTTTCTGATAAACAGGATAAATGGGTTCATTGGTTACCACTTGTTGAATGGTGGTATAATACTTCTATTCATAGTTCTTCCAAAATGTCTCCCTTTGTGGCACTGTATAGATACCACCCTCCATCCATCACTTCAACCTTGAAGGTTTATCTTAAGGTTCATGTAGGTGAAGAACATATTCACTATCAATAGGGGGTCCTTGTAAGTTTGCATGAAAATTTAGCTATGGCCTAGAATCGCATGAAGCAATAGGTAGATCAATACAAAAGTGAGAGGCATTTTGACATTGGTGATTGGGTTTTTATTTGCTTGTAGCCATATAAGTAGATGTCATTGAAGTAGAAAAAAAGGATAACAAGCTATCCCCTAAGTATTATGGGCCTTATCAGATCTTTCAAAAAATTGGTAGTGTGGCCTACAAGTTAGATTTTTCTTCATTTATTGACATACATCCATTATTTCATGTATCATGCCTAAAGAAAGTCATTAAACATAGAGTTGACATTCAAATAGAATTATTAGAATTGGATGAGGAAGACAGAGTTGTTCTTGATCTTGAGGTGATCTTTTGCATGTACACTAAGCAACTACATTCCAAAGCAATTATAGAGTACCTAATCAAATAAAAGAATCTACCATGTGAAGATGCTAATTGGGAGGATGAAGCATTTATGCAATAACATCCAGAGTTTCCACAACATCAAGGACAATGTTGTTTTAAAGGGGATGGGATTGCTATGCCCTTAACCATTGGTGTATCTAGGGATATTTGTGGTTGACTTATGGCTTAAATACCTCTTTTATATACTTATTACATTTCTCTATGTTCTTAGATAGGTTAACCTATAGAATAACCTTGGAAAAGTAGACTATATATAAGAGGTAGTGGTTAGTCTTTATTCATTATGTTAAGTATTCTTCTATTAGTGCATTATTATGGAGGTTGACCCCTTGAAGTGGCTTTGCTTTATTATCCAGTATTCTACTCTATTGTCAATTATTGCTATGTGATCTCTCATATTTTCTTATTTTGCGTGATATAAAATCATTCTATGTGAACATCTAAGTAATTTAATTACAATGGCCATGAAACCCACTATTTTTTAAGTATCATTAAATATTGTTTGAAAACCTTAGGTGAATATTTAGATAAGATCTTCTAGTGTGTTATGATTTTTTTAAAAATAAATTTTCAATGAATAATTTTTTATTAATTTTGTAATTAAGTAGATCCTAAAAACTGACAAAAAAATGGATAGTCGGCCATGCACCCCCCTAATTACCTAAAAAAAACTAAAAATTATTTTTTAAAAATGTGTGTAGAATTAGGCCTAGTTTATTACCATATAATTTGTTTTGCACTTGGATCAATGAAAAATAAATTACATAAACATGAATAGGTATGTATATGTGTGGCATGTAGTGGCCTAAGAAAGGTGTAGTTACAAATATATATAGTTTGAACCCTTAAAATAGATCAAATATTGTAAAAATCATATATTTGGAAAAAGGACAACATGCTCATTGTGATGGTAATAATTTTTTAAATTTTAATGTTGAAATCCATAACGTATTTTGTGATTGAAGTTGAAATTTGTTAGTTTTTTTAAAAACTCTCAGTCTCGACTTTAGATGCACAGTTACAAGCCTTTAGCTTAGAAATCCAAGCCATTTTCGAGCTTAGAGACTTGGTTTTCAATTAAAATTCAAATAATGCATATATGTTACATAATGAGTATGCATTATATAAATATTATATAATGTGTAATGTTGTTTTGAAATAATACCAATAATCCAAATTTCATGTTTCTTATAGTAGGGCAAGTATTTACCTTACTATAGTAATTGATATTATCCTACTTACCCAAAATCTTATCTTACCCTTTGGTTATTTCTTTGATATCTTTGACCCAACATCTTTATTTATAAATTTTGAGCTAATTTGTTTAAGTGGAAGACCCATTGAATTGGACTATGTAGTATAGATAATCTTGTGTAAGTAGAAATAAAAATTGAACCCTTAGTGTAACAATACATCTCTTGGATATATATTTCAAGAATGCTATATAATGGAGCCCAATACCTATGAATAATGCCTTGGATTATCCCAAAAACATTCCTAAAATGTGATGAAGAAATTCCCTTAAGTTTCCTCCAAGGTCACTCAGAGCATCTAATTCAATAGGTGCATTTTGAGGTCCCAATTGAAAGTCTAACAAGAGTCTTCTATTGTGTTACAATTATTCATGATTCCCATAATGTATTCAAATACATTGTTCAAATTTTACCTAAAATTAAGAACTCTTATGAAAATATGGTTAATCCTTCATTCCTTGCACCTCCTTCATCTACCCCTCCATCACACATGGGACAACCATCAACCACTCCATCCATTCCCACCTCATCTCACGAGTGTGTCTTTGACATGGGACTAGTCCTATCCACACTATGGATGCAACAATTGAAAGCTCAAAAACAAGCTAGATAACACTTGGTGCTTATCAATACTGTAGAGTTCTATACCTTACTATGTAATTGGGATAGTAAGATAGGAAAGTAGGATGATGGGTAATGTATGCATTTTTATTATATTTTGATATTTTGGTCTTTTGGTACATGTTTTGTTTTATATAAGATGTGTTTTTGAGATTAATAAGCTTGAAATGGTCACATGCATCCATTAGTTATGATGTGGTTTTAATATGTTGTGACCATAGTAATTAATGTATAACTTAGAAAATATCTAAATGCACCAAGGACCTTGTTCAAAACCGTTAAGGGATGGCAATGCTTTAGAAATATAGGGTGGAGTAGACCTGACATTGACCAAGTATGACATATGTATAAGTTATCCTAGCTCAAACTCTATTGAACTTATCCAAGATACATTAAAGGTGACAAAGTCCCCTAAATCTGAGACCTGCTTCCCTTCAAAGATGATGCTGAGTAGATGGATCCATTAATTATTCATGTGGATGATGTTGATCACCTCATATAGATGGTTGATCAGAATTAAATACCAATGTGAACCCCCTCACTGAAGGTTTCAAGAATATATATTTTGTATATCTTCAATCATCTTGTTCATATTTCATTGTAATGAGCTTAAAATTTATGATGTGAATTGCAAGAAAGTAATATCTCATAATTCTTACTTTAGATTAGGATTTGAGGTTGAGGAGTCCATTATTGAATTGTGTTCTCTCCTGTATGTAGGACTTAATATGAATGTACTTTGGGATCTAGAAGTAATTCAAGGTAGGGGGATATTAATAATTTGAATACATACATAGAAAATTGATAATGTTTAGTGCTCACTCAATTTGGATGGGACCTTAAAGGGATATACATGATAATTTTAGTATAGTAATGGCAAGTCAGAGGCTTGTATCATGTGAATTATTTTCTAGACATGAGTTTATGGGATTGATGTCAATATTTAAACATTTTTACCTTATATGTATGTACAATATTTGTGAATAGGCCTTAATTAGATTGGTTGGAGGTGATAGGACCTATCTAGGTATCAAAGATCATGAGTTTCACTCATGTGAGCTAATAAATGTAGAAAGTGTAGCATGCACATGCCTAGATTTGGCCCTCAGGGCATCTAAGATGTGTTCATATTTTTCTAAGTGTTTCTTATTACTGATGGGATAATTAAGTACTTTTGATGTCTTGACATAATAGGGCTAGGTCCAGCCTATCAGTCTTATCTATTCGAATTGGCCACTTGGTGTATAGAAGTACATGTGGCCATCTATGATTAGATTGGGACTCATAGAGCATTAACATCTATGATGATTTTGGGATCTATAATGTATATATATCTGACAACTCTAACACTTTTCTAGGTATACTAGACCTATATGTGGAAATCTTTGATTGACTTAGGCATCCTAAGGCTCTGACAAATCTAATGCTTCTAGGACTTAATAGTTAGTTTTTTAACACTTATATGTGTGTAAAATATACACATGGTGACATCTAATTTTATTAGGCTTTACAGGGCTCTAAAATTTGTTTAATGAGTTTTTAAGACTTGACACCTCTAACAATGTTGACACTTATGAGCACATACAAGGTACAGTGGTGATATGTAATTGGATTTAGCCTCTGAGGGCATTGCCAACTCTAAAACTTCTATGACCTGATGTATCTCTGATAGTTTTAACACTTTCAAGTATATAAGGTACACATGTAGCACAACAAGGTTCAATTATAGGGGCAATTAGGGTCAAAATAAGCCATGTATGAACCTATTTTAAATTATATACATGATTTGATTTAGAGTGAAATTAACCCTAGAATGTCATCATGTATATTTAAAATGAACCAAAGAGTTGATTCATTCAATCGAGGAGGCATGGGAGGCCAATTTGAACCCCTTCTTGATTTAACTATAAGAGTAATGTATATGATTTGGGATAAAATTAAGTACAATTCTATCATGAATTAAACCAATTAGTCAATTGGTGTAATTAGGGATGTGATTTGGGTAAAATTGAGCCCTGAAACCAAATTTATATCCCAATTGATTATATAATCTATGCAACATGTATGGGTTAATTGTAATCAAAAATGCAAATATGAATGCAAATATGGCTAATTTGAACCCATTAAACCTAAATTGGAGTCTATGATGTGATTAAAGGGGATAAATTAACTCATGTTTCATGACATGTTGACTATAAACCCTAATTTTATCACTTGAACATGCATAATTACCCTAAACCCTAATTTCAAGACATATACACATGTATAAACCCATTACACTAAACCCCTAACCTTAAATCCTAATTTTATAACAAACACAAGCCCTAAGTTCCCTGATTTCATCACAAATGCATAAATTCATTAATGTGATTAGTGCCAATTTGTGAACCCATTGTTCACCTAGTTTTCCAAGGACCTATGATGAGATTTAGGGTAAAATTATCTTATTTTTCCTTACATATTGAGCCTTATTGCATCATATGATAGTCATATTTCTTCTTATTCTTATCAAGAGTCTTATTGCATCATATTGTAGATTTATGCATCATATTGGGGATTTATACATCATATTGAGCCTTATTGCATGATATGATAGCCTTAATGCATCATATGATAGTCTTATTGCATCATATTGAGGATTTATTGGATTGTATGATAGTCTTATTGTATCATATTGAGCCTTATTGTATCATATGATAGCCTTATTGCAACATATGACAGCCTTACTGCATCATATTAGGGATTTATGCATCATATTATAATCTTATTGAGTATTATTTCATCATATTATAGTATTATAGGGGATTTATGCATTGAATATGAGCATTTTTGCTTGTTTTTATAGTATATGCCTATACTTCAAAGAATGCGTACATGTTATAGTAATGCATATGTGTTACTATAACACATACACATTCCTTGAAGTATATACAAAACTCACTTGTCAACACCTATTTTTGTCCCAAATCGAGATTGTCATCCCCACAAACATTCCCTGCATGCACTCTGCAAATTCTCTATGTACATTTTGAATTACTTTTTTGGACCCCATATGTTGAAGTAGTTATTTAGTAATTTTGTAAAAATGGGCTCCAATTCGCATTCAAGGAAGAGGAAGAAGTTGAAGAAAATAAAACTAGATAAATTAGAAGAGTTGAGAGAAAAACAAGGTACAAATGCAAGCATTTCATTTCAAACAAGGTACAAACACTAACCCTGATGAATCAAATACCTTATCTAATGAGGAAATTGATAATAACAAATTAAATAATGATGAAACTAATAATAATTAATTAAATTATGATGAAATTGACAATAATTAATTAAATTATTAATGAAATTGATAATAATGAATTAGATAATGTTGGAATTTCACATTCAAAGTTTAAAGTTTTTGATTTTGTTGATGAAGAACCTATGCATGATACTTTACCCACCAATAATAATTTTTTTTAATGGACACAAATAATTATGAAATTAAAAATGAATAAAATTTCATGGAAACATATAATGAATAAAAAAATAATGAATAAAATTTCATGGAAACATATAATGATTTTGAAACACCCTCTCAATGGATTGCACCAATAACAACACCTAAGAATTATGTGTACAAAAGACAAGTATTTAATTGAAGTTGATAAAAATATCTTTAAACAATGCATACCAAAATGTCTAACCACCATTCAAAAAGACTAGCTCAAGAAATTTTGGATAGTTTTTTTCATAGATTGGATTATGATAGTCAAAGATGTCAATTATTTCTTTTGTTGCTGAAACTGGTTAAGATGAGACCTAAAATGTACACATTAGGATTAAGAACATATAACATGGATGATGAAAATGATAAAATTGTTGAAAATCTACTATAATACCAAGATCATGTAACAAAGATTGTAATGTTGCTTGGTGTATAATTACAATGTGTGCAATAAGTGTTAAAACATAGAAAAATGATTGATTTCAAAAACAAGCTGAATGCTTGATATAAATAGAAAAACATTAATGAAAGTAATTGCAAGTCATGAAAGACTTAATGAAACCAATACCAAAGAGCTCTAGGAATTTTCTAGTAGACTTCCATGAAAGAACAAGGCTATAGTTGATGCTTTGAAAGACTTACTTGCATGATTTTTGAAAGACAATACAAGAGTTTTGCCCAATGCAAGAGATGTAGTGAAAAGAAGAGTTTGTTATCATAATCATGAACCACATCCGAAACATTTCTTAGATATGAATCAAACACAATTTTAATTTAAGTTTTTATTAAAAAATCCACAAATTATTATTAGTCAAATATTTTTTGAGATGGACAAACCTTTTTATGTAGAAATAAATCACACACACACCACTTGTTGTAGGCAACATGTTAAATTTTTAATGCACTATGATGTTTTTCACCATATTAATTGTACTTTGCATACTAAAAACATTTTTCAGGAGTGTGACATAGAAGTTCTACTAAAATCAGCTAGGGAAATTATTCCAAATATTTTTGGTGAAAGATTAGATGGATAGTTCTTTTATAAGAAAACATATTTGGACGGAAATTGTAGAATTATGGTGGATTACCAAAATTAAAAAAATGTATGCATGAAGAGTGTATAAGTGTAATTGGATAAGAATTAGTCAGTTTGAGCAAATACAAATATGTGACTTATCAACTAAAATATGGAAAAAAATCTGAAAGGTGTGAGTTTGTTATGAAAGAGATACCTATTTCAGAATTTATGATTGAATTCATGGAAAAAATTGTTTTATGAGTATGTAAGGCACACACATAGGGATAAATGGTTGGATGAACATTTTAAGTTAATCAAAGACACATTCACACTTAATTCTATTGTTTCAATAGTCAACTTTGATGAAAATTACACATTCAAACCACAAATGGAAGTTCAATTGTAGTATTACAACTCAACACAAGTTGCCATATTCATGCATGCACCTAATAGTACAAAGGAAGATTGAAAAATATTAAGGGAGTATCATTTATATATCAGTGATGACCAATTACATTAGAAAGAGTATGTTCAAGGTTGTTTTGAGAAGTTCCATGGATAGTTGACTCAAAGGATCATTAATTTCAATCAACAATAAATTTGGCCAGACAATTGCACATCACAACTCAAGAATGCAAAGATGTTTTATTGGATGAGCAGGATGCACATTACCACTGGTGTAGAACATATTTGGAGTTTTACTGAGGCTAGCCATGGAAAAGGGGAGCATGACGGTGTTAGAGCATGTGTAAAAATATCCATTACAAGGGAGGAGTTAGAATTTGACCATGTTGCTAATTTGATTAATACAAAAACTATGGTTTAATGGTGTAATGAGATCATATGTCATGGTGCTCAAGAAAATTCTACTATTTTTAGACATTTTTGGTTAATAGAGGAAAAATACATGGCAAACTATGAGGATTGTATGACTCTAATGGGTTCAAGTGAGATCCACTCATTTTATAGCTCAAATGCAGGTTTTTGGACTATTCATATGCGACACTTGGCATAATTTTATTCTACATACATGGATTCTATTTGGAATGAGTGTGAGTCATAAGAGTGGGTGGATGAATAGAGTTCTAGACCTCTAATTCCAATCAACATATACTATGCTCTACCAACATTACAACTTATAGATATGACATCATCACATGACTTTGACCATATATCTAATTTAGTGCAACTAGGTAGAAGATTAATCTTTATGTACTATTTATTCTCATTATCTATCTTCATAGTTATTTGAAATATTGTCATTGATGTCAAAGGTCTAACATTATTGGTGATAAATGCCCCATTGCATTTAATAATGTTTTTAATATTTATATCTTGGCTAATGTGTGTTAATATTTATATAATATTAATGAATGTATTTTTCATTGCATATAAGTCAAAAGAGGGCCCATGGAGAAGTCAAAGAGTCATGGGGTAAAACACGAGAGAGAAATGGGATGCATTTTCTCATTAAGTTTCATCTTGAGGAATTCCAAGAGTCACCATATGAAGACAAAAGAGGTATGGTGCATTTTTTCATGAAGGGACACTTTGAGGAATATGAAAAGTCATCAAGATAAAGACAAAAGAGGAAAATATGCTTTTGCTTATAAAGGGTCACCGTATGACTTTTCAAATGCAAGGATACGAAGGGTCATGAAAGTTGGTGCCATTTTCTATGAGGATTGAAGTGTCACAAAGGGTGAATGCCAAAGGTATTTTGGAAAGCTATAAATAAATACTTGAGAAGCTATTTGAAATATGCAAGAGAGTGCATGGTTTGTATTTGTTTTTGAAGAGAGAAAAGTAGGATATATTGTAGAGTTTTATCATTTGTTGAGTAAGAAACATTGAGAGATAGTTGTGTTTTATACACAAGAGGGGTTGGTGCTCCTATGGGTTGGTGCTCACAAATAGTTATTGTGTTGGTGCTTGGTAAAGGGGTTGGTGATCCTGTAAGTTGGTGCTTACAAACTTTGTATTTTGAGTTGGTGCTCATTCATATACTTGAGATTGTTCTCTGTGGTTTTTCCCACTTTGGGTTTCCACATAAAAATTTGGTCTCTCTCTCTCTCTCTCTCTTGTGTGGTGAAATTATTGTTTTATTTTTATTACATATCTTTAATGTGTGATTAAGTGGTTAAATAAAAAAATCAGATTAAGTAAAAAGATATATAATATACTGATTCACCCCCCTCTCAGTATATTTCATGCTTAAAAATAGTGTCATTAAAAATTATTTTTTGTGATGCAAGCCATGTTTTTGTAGTTATTTTAGATGAGGACAATGAAGAGGGAACAAATTAATACTTATGTCAGTGTGTACATGAAAATAAAAAACTGACTTCCCTAGTCGTAGATGGAGAAAACATTGATTATCCCATTGGGTCTGTGGTAGTCACTGTAACTTTGCTTCAATGATATCTTATAAAAAATTTAGATGTATGGTTGTTTGAAGACATTGAAATGCACAAGAAGATACTACACTATTCAAATTTGGTTCTTGTAATGAATATTCAATTGCAAAAATATCATGGGAGGCCAAAAACTAGGAATCCATGGAAATTTTGTGAGTCAGACCATGAAGCTATTCTTGATACTATCAAGATTAGAGTAGATCCAAGTGATTCATTAGATTGAAATATGCAGGTATGTTGAATTGTAAAATATAGATGTAATCAATTTTACCAAATATTATTGATTTTGTAGGTATTACATAAATAAATTACATCTTTAATTAATTAGTAACATTTTTTTGTAGTTTAGTGGTGCCAAATAAGCTTCCACCTTCACAAGGTTGGCACCATTAGTAAAGAATTTCATATTCTTGATGCTAAGAGAAGCTTACTAAAAGTACTTGGTGTTTCTACAATACTAAACAATTGCTCATGACAAGTCTCTTTCTCCTTGTATCCTTCTAAACACATAAAAATCCTTTTTTTATAATGATCTACATGGATTCTAGCTAAACACAATGCATTAAAAATGCCTCAAATGACATTACATACCAATGTTACACACAAAACAAACACACTTTTCATTGATTTGCATATTTTCATTGGTATGGTATTGCTAAACAGTAGTGAAAATGTACTTGCAAGTGAAATTGGATGTCACGGTCATTAGAGCACATGCAATTTACCTATATAGACATGCTTGAAGTGATGGATTGGCACTTGTAAGTTTTAGATGTAGAGCTGCTAGTTGGAGGTCAATAAGTTGTCTCTTTATTACCAAAAAATTGCATTTTAGGAATTGTTACCATAACTTATACCATAGATTTCTATTAGAGGTGTTTCAAATTAGATCCAAGGTGTAATTAAAGGGAATTTTAATGCATAAGAAGAATCTTATGGTTTGTCCGTACAACTTGCAATTTTGGTTTTATGCATGCTTGAAGTTAGGCTAAAAAATAGCTTCTTTCTTGTATTGGGAAGGGCCTTCTTGAGCCTAGAATGGGTGGTGGGTTTGTCATTTGTGCCAAATGGGAGGCCAAGAACCTGGTCCTAGACATTATTCACCACTTCAAATGTGTTGGCAGTGCCAGTTTTCAACCAACAAGCCCCAAAAATGGAGTTATTAGATCGTAGCTTTAAATTTGGTAACATTTATTGTCAGTGTTTTCATGCTCCCAAACAGTAGTGAAAATACCCTTGTAGTTTGAATTAGATGTCACAGTCATTGGAGCACATGTAATTTGCCTATATAATGTTAGAGGTACAATCACTAAGAGGGGGTGAATTAGTGATACAAGATAATCCAATTTAATTCCTAACTCCTAAACATTCAACATACATCAACTTGATCAATCATCATAAACATGAAATCACATATATCTAAAGCATACATAAGATCACACATCACATGAACACATCATATATGTGGGAAACCCTCTTATGGGATAAAACCCACTAAAACCTGCAAGATGGACTACAATTCTATAATAATAAGATCCAACACTTAGGCCATCACCAAATAATCAAAAAATACCCATCCTTTAGTTTAGTGAGACACCAATCCCATAAGGAACTACTACCCCTATCTAGCTAAGCACCCACAACAACTAGACCTTTAATAAGTTTTACCTTTCAAGGAGGAACCAACCCCCTAAGAAACCAAGTACCCACTCAGCTACCTAATCAAATCATCTTAAACACTTTTTTCTCTTCAATTGATGATGACCACCTTTGTCTACATTCTTCACCTCCAATCTCTTTCAAGTTGCCTCTAGGACTAACTTGCTCAAACTACCTCTTCTAGGCTCATTAGGTCCAATGAATTGTGTGTCCACTTCTATCAACTTGATCAGACAAGCATAACTGATCCTCTTCACTCTCTATTTTTCCTTAATGACCTATACCTTCTCTTTCAAAGGTTATCTCCTTCAATTTAATCCACACATCCACATCCATGTCTAAACACCATTACCTTAGCCTTCACTCTTTATAGAGTCTTCATGAATATCAACTTCTAGGTTAGCCATACAACTTACCTTAACTCTTAATACTACTATCATGTTAACACATAACTCAATACCATCCTCACAGGTCAGCCATAACATCCATGGGTCACACTTAAGTAGCTACACCTTTCAATTAGGCCTCAATAGCCCTTATAGATATCATGGATACCTATTACCCATTTAGCACTTCATTAGGAAAATTAAGAACATAAGATCACTTTCAAAAACATGGGTCCAATCCATATGACCTCTAATACATCTTCAAATGAATACATCTGCCAAAACACTCTTTTACTAAAGCACAATTTACTCAAATAGTAGTCTTGTACATGGTAACACCATGAATGAACAAATAGTAAATTTAAAGCTCAATATATACAACTTTACAAACATTTATAAATTATAATAAACCTTAATGGATTCACCTTGCAGTCCTCTACAGATTTTCCTTTACACCATTATCAAGTTTTGCATATATCAAAAGTTATATCTCAAATAATTCAGATTAGTTTTTCCTTTGTTAATTCAAATTCCAATAATCAATGTTCAAAAGAAAAACATCTGACACTTGTCATCATCTCATGCAACCTAAAATATAGATTAATTATGATCATATATATCCTTAGAAGTCTCCTAACTTTAAATTACATTGCTCATTGTTGATCATTAATCTATACTTCTATGATTAAGACACTTGGCACCCTTGTGTGCCTTTTGCACAACCTAAAACCAATCTTTAATGAATTTCTACCAATTAGCATTTACACATGCCTTCTGATCACTCTATTAACTTATTTATGCAATATGCTTCATTGGATCATAATATGCATGATCAAGTGCTCACTATTGATCTCTATTAGATAGGTTTCATGCTCGCCATAGATTTTCATCACCTAATTAAATGCTCAATATTAGATTTGTCTTGACTATTTGACCCCAAACTTTAATGTAGTTAAGATTGATGGTCTCTGGTCTATCATAGTCTGCTATAAAAACTTAGAAGGTTTATATATTTAAATAGAAAACACTTCAAAAATAAAAATCTTTAGGGTAACTTCTTGGAACTATAAACAACATCTCCATGAAAACCTTTGACCATTGTTGACTTTTTGAGTACCTATACCAAATGCATAAAATTGCTGGTTCATTCATATCTTCATGTCTTGCAGTGATGATCTAGCTTCTCTTAAGCTATAATATGCATGTTTCTATTTAAAAATGATCAAATAACACATCAAAAATTCACCAAGACATCTATGAATGCCTCACAACCTCTTTTTTATCCTTATTGATCTGTACATATGCCATATACTCTCCAAGCTATCAAACAGAAATTCTTTGTCATTCATGCACTAGTACCTCATGCTTTATTTGACATCAATGACCATGCTTAACAATATCCCCCTTTGTCATTGATGGAAAAACACCCTTAAAATGACTTTGTATTCATTTTAACTCCATTATGATCTTTCTCCCCCTTTGACATTGGTGATAAAGGGTCTCTTCCTCAATATGCCAACTTAATCATTGACATGAAAAAATACTCACAAAACTTAGAAAGCTCCCCTTAACATCAAGCTCCATCTCATGTCATCTATTATTTGGCATACACTAATTTGAACATGAGATTCTTTGATCCCTAGACATGTCTATCTACATAACTCATAAGCTCTCTTTGCTCATGCCTGAAGATTCAATACTTTATCAAAACACATGACTTGGTTAGCTCCCCCTTAGCCAAACACATCTTTAAATGAGATTCTTGTCTTGTAACATTAGCCAAAGCTCAACTAGCATCCACAATGATTCCTATTTCTTATCAAGTGTCTCCTTGAATCCTAGATAGAGACACCCTAACCCATAATGTCCTAAAACAATGTGAAACCAAGAGTTTCCCATAAGTCCTCATATTCTTTCTCCTCCTTGGTCATCTGATACTGATATTTCTTATTCTTCTTCTTAGGCTTAATAGAAGCAACATGCTCATCCACTATAATATTCTCATTTTCTTCTAAGATTGGATTGAAAATATATGGAGACAACAAAGATTCATGACATACCTTTTCAACTGAAGAAAGAATATCATCAATGGGCATTGACAACTGATGTTCTTTGCATAAAACTTGCTCAACAACAAGTAATTTTAGATCCATACATCCCTCAGAACTAGCCTTAATTAGTACTTTGGTCTTTTCCTTGAGCTTGAATTTAAATAAATTTTGATTTTCCTTTTTTATCTAGACAGATGACATAATCTCTTGAAATTCCTAAACCTTCTTCATCTTTGATTCCTCTTTTACTTTAGTAGGCAATCCACCTTGATCTTTTAGCTCAAATAAATTAGTTTTCTTAGTCTTCACTTCCTTAGGATTCCATACCAAGGATAGTTATTTATTAATCACACTAAGATGTCCATACACCTTCTTATGACTTGAGAGCCTGCTTACACAATATCTTGCAATATGACCAACTTGATGATAACTAAAACAAATAACATCTTATCTCTTAGGTTCATTATGCTCATTATTGAATGTCTTAGGTCTCCATAGCTGGGTTAGTCTTTTCCCATGTATTTTAGGGTAGAATCTAGCAATATGTCTGATGTCATGAAAATTATAGTAGACTACATTATCCATGCCTCTAGCTGACCAGCTACTCTTCCTTATACAATTTCTTGCCTTATGACCAAAAAGCTTACATGCAAAACAATGACCATGAAATGAAATTTCATACCTTGTAGAATTTGGTTGCCTAATCAGTCTTTTCACCTTCTTGTCTTAAGTTGACCTCTCTTGCTCTTTTTTAGTCTTATTTACCTTGATAATAAATTGCCCATGCTCATCCTTCAATGAATCTAGCTTGGTCTTTAATTGAACACTCTCATCCTCTTTAGCTCCCATACATGAACTTGTATCCCCTAATTGAACTCTGAGATCTTGGATAGTCTCATTATCCCTCTTAGCTTCTTTAGCCATGTCATCATTCAGTATACATTCTTTCTCTTTAATAATATTTATATAATTAAGATTGGACTTTAAATCATCATGTTCACCTTGATTTGAAATCATTTTGGCATTTGTCTCTTCTAACTGAGTCTTGAGATGTCTGCATTCTTCCTCTTTTGAACTCAAATTTTTTTTTGTAACCCTTAATTGATCCTCAAGTTCTTACATGGTCATCTTATATTCTTTGACTATTTCACTTAATCTCTCAACCTTGGTTTGAAGATGGCTAATCATTTTTCTATGTTTCATGACCCATGCGTTAAGCTTCTCAAGCCTCATCTCATGTTCTTCATCCTTAGAATTAGAATTTCTCTTCCTAGTCTCAATATGAGTAATCCATTCTTCAAAACTTTTGACGATTTATCTCAACTCAAAATTTTCTTTCCTCAATTGATTAGCCATCTTTGTACCTTGAATCACCTTTCAGTGGTTAAACTTACACAGAAAGTCCTACTATGATACTAATTATTAAAGGTACAATCATTGAGAGAGGGGGTGAATCAGTGATGTAAGATAATTCAATTCAATTCCCAACTCTTAAACATTCAACATGCATAAAATTGATCAAGAAACATAAACATGAAATCACATATATACAAAACATACATCATATGAACACATCATATATGTGGGAAACCCTCTTAGGGGATAAAACCCACTAAACCTTACATGATGGACTATAATTATATAATAACAATATCCAATATTTAGACCAACACCAATTGATCAAGCAACACCCATCCCTTAGTTTAGTGAGACACCAATCCCATAAGGAGCTACTGCCCCTATCTAGTTGAGCACCCACAACAATTAGACCTTTAGCAAGCTTTAACTTCCAAGGAGGAACCAACCCCCTAGGAAACCAAACAACCAATAAGCTACTTGATCAGATCATATTAAACACCTATTTATATTTTTTAACTAATGATGACCACGTTTGTCTTCACTCTTCACCTCCAATCTCTCTCAAGCTGCCTCTAGGACTAGCTTGCTCAAGCTACCTCTTCTAAGATCATTAGGTCCAATGACCTATGTGTCCTCCTACATAAAATTGATAAAAAAAGAATGACTGATCCTCTTCACTCTCTATTGGTCCTCAATGACCTATACCTTCTCTTTCAAAGGTTTTCTCTTTCACTTGAATTCACATATCCACATCCAAGTCTAGAAACCATTACCTTAGCCTTCACTCTTTATAGAGTCTTCATGAATATTAATTTCTAGTTCAGCCATAAAAATTGACTTAACTATTAATACTTATATCATGTTAAAACATATCTCAATACCATCCTCATAGGTTAGACATAGTATCCATGGGTCACACTTAAACAACTACACCTTTCAATTAGGCCTTAGTAGCGCTTATAGGTCTCATGCAAACCTATTACCCCTTAATACTTCATTGAGAAAATTAAGAAAATAAGATCAATTTTAAAAACATGGGTCCAATATATATGACCTTTAAATCATATTAAAATGAATACATCCACCAAAACACTCTTATACTAAAGCACAATTTACTCAAACAATAGTCTTGTACATAGTAAAACCATGAATGAATAAACTATCAAATTTGAAGCTTAATTTACACAACTTTAAAAACATTCAAAAATTATAATAAATATTTAAAGATGCACCTTGAATTCCTCTATTACTTTTACTTATACACCATTATCAAATTATGTATATATCAAAAGTTATAACTCAAACAATGCAAGCTAGTTTTTCCTTTGTTAATTCAAATGCTAACAGTCACTATTCAAAAATAAAACATTTGACACTTGTCATCATCTTGTGCACCATAAAATATAAATAAATTATGGTCCATTTATCTCCTTAAAATTATCTTAAATTTAACTTACATCACTTACTATTGATAATTGATCTGCGCTTCCATGATTAAGACACTTGGCACCCTCACATGCCTTCTATGCACCTTACAATAGTTTTCAATGAGCTTCCACCACTGGGAAACTCCACATGCCTTCTGAGCACTCTATTGAAATATTAAATTAATAAACTCTATTGGATCATAATCTTCATGATCACACACTCACCGTTGATCTCTATTAGATAGGTTTCATGCTCATTATAAATCTTCATTGCCTGATTAAACACTCACAGTTACATCTGTCTTGACTATTTGACCTCAAACTTCAACGTAGTTAAACTTGATAGTATTTGGTCTATCAAAATCTGCTAGAGAAAATTTGAATGTTTATATCTTGAAATAAAAAATACTTCAAGAATCTAAATCTTTAGAGTACCTTCTTGGCACTATAGACAACATCTCCATGAAAACCTTTGACCATTGTTAACTTTTGAAGTACCTACACTAATTAAACAAACTTGTTGGTCCATTCATATTTGCATGATGTGCAGTGATGGTATAGATTATTCTAAGATAGAATATGAATGTTTGTATTTATAAATGATCAAATGACACACTATAACTTCACCAAGACATATATGGATGCCTCACAACCTCTTTTTTGTCTTTACTGATATGCACATATGCCATATACTCTCCAAACTATCAAACACAACTTATGTCATGCAGTAGTACCTCATGTTATCTTTAACATCAATGAAAACCTAACATCAATGACCATGATTAACATATAGATGTTATCAAAGTGATGGATTTTCACCAATAGGTTTTGAAGGCAAAAAGGCTAGTTGGAGATCAACAAGTTATCTCTTCACTGCCAAAAAATTGTATTTTAGGACTCTTTACTTGAACTTCTACCATGGATTAATCTTAGAGGCATTTTAGAATATATAATAGGTGTAATTAGAGGGATTTAAAATTCACATGAGGGATCTTATATTTCATCTATATGACTTATAATTTTGGTTTTATGTAGGCCTGAAGTTAGGTTAAAATTCAATATCTTTTTTGTATTGGGAAGGGCATTCTGGAGCCTAGAATGGGTGGTGGGTTTGTCAATCAGGATAGATGGGGGGATAAAAACCTAGTAATAAATGTTATCTAACACTTTGGATGTGTTTTTAGTTCCAGATTCTAGCCAACAAAAGTTATAAATGGAGTTCTTGAAATGTAACTTCAACTTTGGCAACATTTGTTGTTAGTGTCTACATGCTCCTGAATAGTAGTGAAAATGCACTTACAAGTGGAATTGGATGTCACAGTCATTGGAATATGTGTAATTTACATATATATATGTGATTGAAGTGATGGATTTACACTTGTGGGTCCCATGGTTAAAATGGTTAGTTGGAGGTCAACAAGTTATCTCTTCACTACCAAAAAGTTACATTTTAGGACCCATTATTACAACTTCTACCATGGATTGCTCTCATAATTTATATAAACTAGATATAAGGTGAAATTATAGGGATTTTACATGAATATGAGGGATATTATGGGTCATACATATAACTTAAAATTTTGGTTTTATGCATGCTTAAAGTTAGGCTAAAAATCAACATCTTTCTTGTATTGGGAAGGGCATTCTTGAGCCTAGAATAAGTGGTAGGATTATCAACCAAGCTAGATGGGAGGCCAAAAAATTTGTCTTGGAAATTATCCAAAATTAAAAAATGATGGTAGTGCCATTTTTTAGTCAGAAATCACTAGAAATGGAGTTCTTAAAATGTAGCTTCAACTTTGACAACATTTATTATCAGTGTTTTCATGTTCCTGAGCAGTAGTGAAAATGCACTTGTGGGTGGAATTAGATGTCACAATCATTAAAAAACATGTAATTTACCTATATATATGTGATATAAGTGATGTATTTTCACCTATGGATCTGGGAGGAAAAAATTCTAGTTGGAGGCCATTAAGAAGCCTAAAATACCTAATAGGCATAATAGTCCAAGTGAACCATGTACATGTGGCTAGAAACTAGTGGCTTTAGAATTGGGTTTTAAGACCTTTGAAAGTTTGTTTGAATCTTGTCAAAGTGTTCCAAGGGTAAAAAATACTTTAAGAGGCTAATAATCAGTCAAGGATCCTATTAGACCTTCTAGGCCTAATTAGGCTAAATTGCATGCCTATAGGTAATCGAAGGATATTGACACTAGCAAGGGATAAGTTTTTGGTTCATGAGAGATGAGATATTTTGGAGTTTTAAAAAATAATAAAATAGACCTAGATGTCCATTTAGGCCTAATTAGGCCTAAATTCCCACCTATAGGTGGCCAAAGTGGCTTCAAATCTTAGCCAAGGGGTATCATAGACCAAATGGAGCCAAATGTTTAAAACTATTGATGTAGGAACATCCTTTGTATAAACTAGTGTGGTGTCCATGTGAGAATTTTAAAGTGTTAATTAGATTTATTTACAAATGATAAATGATTGAATACATAGTCAGCCAGGGGAGAATACCCTATTTTCACAGTTGATGCTTTTTACATTCTCTTATGTCAAGAAATGGATAGTTTCATTTGAGACCACATGGTTGTTCATTGATTTGGTAGAATATGAGCATGGGGAAAGGTTGATAGATCAAGATAAAATCCTTTGAAACCTTATAATGGTTGGTAATTATTCTTAAAATGTTTAAATCCTACAAGTGCATTAAAACCCCTATTTTCATTCATATATTGTCTAGTGAAGGGATGTGTGGATCTAATCACATGATAAGTTGGTATGTTTATGAAATATGGACACAAGGATGAGAGGATCAGTCATAATAATGACCTAGGTAAGGAAAAAAATGTATTAAAAGTAAATAGTCCCTTAAAAACCCTGCACAGACAACCAAAAAAGTACATAACCCATTGTATTTTATTGTGTTTGGGTATTGGATGGATTGAAAAAGGCTTATAAATAATTTGGATAGATAGAGGAGGTGAAAATAGACCTAGATATGGTAATTAGGTCCCTTGAAACCTTTTTAAACTCAAGAAATGGAATTATATAAGCTCTTAGGTCTATATAGAGGAAGGGAAACCCTAGATTAGGGTTTTGATGTTTTAGGGAGTTTGAAATATGGAAAAATGTTGAAAATTTATAATCATACCTAATTGGATGTCAAAAAAGTTAATAAAGAGGTTTTAGATTGAAAGGGGGTTGTACAATATGGTTTTTAGACTTTTGGGTGTGCTTAAGGGCTATTTAGGCCTAATGGAGAGATGGGTTACAAAGTAAGTGTGATTTGAGTGTGGATTTAGGGCATGAAACTTGACACACACCTGAAATTAGATAGAGGGTGGCTATAAATTGAGTACATCTTGAAAATATTACATAGTTTGATCAAATAAAGAGAAAATGCACAAAAAAAGGCTAAAAGCTTAGGATTGTCCTTATGAGCCTTATATGTGGAAATGAAGGTTGAAGTGTGTTTTAGAAGTTGGAAGAGGTTAAGAAAAATGTGATATGGTCAACTAAGACCAACCAAGACAAAATATTGAAGCATTGAGACCTATACTAGGATTTGGTATTTGAGACCTAAGAGAATAGCCTAACAAGAAGCTATAAAAGGATAGTGAAGGAGGTTATTAATAAAAATAACCAAGATAAGGATAGGATTGGATATTAAACCTTGAAGGAAAACCATAAAATTTAATGAGATCTTTAGCAAGACTAGAACTGAGAAGGATAATTTAGACTTTTCCCCTTACCTCTGCATCACATCACCTTGGAGCTTTTAAGATTACACCTTGGTAGAGAGGATGTGATACTTGTTTAATATGATCTAAATTATTTAATAAGACACCTTATGGAAAACAAATAATCTACAGTCATTCACTTCATAACCATCACCTACATCACTATGTGTACATAGTTACCATGAATTTTCTTGAGGAGCTATGGCCATACATGGGTTGAATTAGGGTAAATGAAAACCAATGAAGGGTGGAATAATTTCAAGAAGGTTAATGAAATATTAAAATTAAATTCACCTTATTATATCTCAAACAAAGGCAAAAGGGAAGGAATCTCAGTTTTGAAACTTGACCAAGCAGGCAACATGTCACTAGCTTTTTGTAAAATGGGCCTATAGGCCAAAATATGCATGATCTAATCATTAAATTTGATTGAGAGAATAATTATGAACTAATATAAATATAAAAAAATATTTTTTAGGTTTTTTTATAATGGTAAATATTCAATTTTTTAGCACAGTCAACCCCATGTCTAATCACAATTAACATTAGAGCCTGCCTTGGAGGAATTGGCCATTTTAGGGAATCTACAAGTCAATTAAAAACATGAAATTTGGTAATAATGGTATAAATTATCCATAAAATAATAATATTCCATCATAAATTTCCTAAAAAATGTTTAAATATTCTCTATTCTTACATAGACCTCTTGCAGTCAACTGAGAGCCATTGGAGACCAAATAAAGCTTTTCTCAATTTTGATTGATAATGAGGATTTTAAGATTTGGATAGGTATTAAAATGGTATAATAATATTTTTAAATCCTAATTTTACCTATTTATTTGATAAAATTCAAGGTTTAAAGTAAAGTTTTGAATAAAGACAAGTTTAGGCATGTAGGAAGTAGGCAGCTCAAGATAAAGTTTGGTAAAAAAGGTCCACAGGCCAAAATATGCATAAAAAAGCCTTAATACTTGGTAGGATTTGTCATAATGACTAATATACCTATAAATAATATTTTTAAGTTCATGTGAAATGTAGAAGTGACTGCTGTTTATACACAATCCCCTTCATGTCTCATGACAATCATCATTAGTGCAGGCATGTTTCTTAGAGATTTAAGGTATAACAATGGATTACAAGATTATGTAAGTGTTTGAAAATAATAATATGATTTTTTAAAGACTATAAAAAACCATTTATGAGTGTTCACACTCTAAACTCCATGAAAACCCCATAGGTAAGCTCAAAATCCCATAGGTAGTCTCAAAGGCATAAAGAGCAAAGTTAAATTTTTGATCATTTGAAGGGGAAAATATAAGTTGAATAAGGTAAGGAAAATGTAAACATGATTTTTAAACCTCATATCATCCTAAAGGTTTCCAATAAATTAAATATGTTTTCACTTGCTTGTAGATGCTCATTTTTGGAGAATGCTTCAAAAGGTCAAATGTGAGTTTTCATTACTTTTGAATGTTATAGCTTGGTACAAGGCTTGGATAAAATTTATTATGTTTTAAAGACCTTGAAAAATTATGTATTATCTTGTTTAATATTCAAATTATTATTTTGACCTATTGAGAGTCAATTAGGTGTAGAAGCCTAAAAATAAAATTTGGAAACTTAAGACTAAACCTCTTTAGAAATTAATAAGGGAATTGATTTCTAGTGTGGTTAACATTTACATATATATCTTGAAATTATATATAATATTCACATGATATTATAAACCAAGGTTCTATAAAAAAATCATTGAGGAACATATCTAAAGGAATGTGCTGAATTGAATCTTCACATGATAGTCTAAACCAATCTAAGATAATAATATTTTGTTACCGACCTATAAGGTGTTTAATCATGAAATATATTTACAAAGTCATAGGAAAGGAATAAATAAAAATTGGGTGTAAATATCATGAGATAAAGTAAATAGAGTAGATGATTATCATCACTCTGTCTACAATAAATTCACATATTCAAAACAAGATTCTACCTTATTTCTGCCTTATAAGGCTTATCCCATTAAGATCTCAAAAATATGGACCTATAACAAACTGTAGATGACCATGAACATACAAACATAATTCAAATGCAATCAATGATATTATTTATTTATTAGAAAGGTCTATTTCTTTTAATCTCACTCCATGCACAAGACTCATAATTGAGATAAGTGATGGTGTCTAACAACTAACAATCTAAGACTAATTCAATCACTAGTATAGGATTTAATTAATGAAAAGATAAGTTCAACACCGCTTATTATTTCATTTGCATTCTTATAGGAATAAAGCTTATTAAGAACAAGAAATGTCAATATTTCTAATTGTAGGCTCTGTCATACCAATTTGGTTTGCAACATTATCCTAACAAGTTATTCTCAATCTCATAACATTTATAATCCTCAATAATACTTAAAAACCAATCATTCATAATACTCTAAACACAAGTGATTCAAACAAGACTTACTTCATTGGTTTTCTTAAATATTCATTTACAAAATAAGAATTCCATGTATTAATGCCATATATAGGCATATAATGTCAATAATACATGTATTGCCATATAGGCATACCAAAAATTACATCATGTCTAACAACATAGCATCTAATGTTGGGTGAATACATCATATACGCATGTACAATGCCAAAAATGTGTACATTTTCATATAGACATACAAACAATTACATCATCTACAACATCCTAATAATCAAATAGTCTCTCTCTTTACCTTCCTCAAAGAAGACTCTCCCTAGGATGCCCTGATTATAGATGGAGATATCATGAATGCCTTGGATTACTCTAAGGTTTAACTACAGGTACTATGCTCAAATCTCATTTTCATCTGAGCTTATTCAAATACAAAACTTATTATTAAACTAACAAGTATACATGAAACCAAGTTAAGAAACTCATTTTAAACTATACTATAAAAATCATTTAAACATGTACTTACTACAATCTAATGGTCCTTCTCAATTTTCTATTGATGGTTGACTGGGTTAGTGTCAATTTTAGATACACGAATAGGCATGTTAAATGATTAATAAACATAAGGAGCTTCTACAGTAGTCATTTGAATTAGACTATCAAATGTCATATGACAACCCTGCATACACAATACATTCATGCATATAAGTTATATTTTCCCAAGTAAATAGTAAAATTATTAAAATAAAAGTATCAAATTACAAGTGAATATACATACCTCAGTGAGTACCTATGCAGATGACATTAAAGCAATAATGCCCAAGTCTATCTTAACTCACAATGATGGAGGAATGTCCACCCTAGTCATTAACTGAACAAACAACCTAATAATTAATAACTTGGGCAATTCATTGATTAAACAAGTTGATAACAAACTTAGTCTTGCATAAGATATGAAAATATCTAATGAGGTCACGTGAAACATGAATGTGACAAGTGGATATGTGCAATATGACTTGTAACACCGCACTGAAGGCAAGAAATGTTAGTTTCATGAGGGAGAATGACAAGACAACGAAGGAATATTTATGAGTGAATTTTGTGAAATTGAGTCATTGAATGAAATTTAGGTGTTGAAACATCATTTATACACCTATATACACTAGTTTGGATGCTTGTATAGCTTTGCTGAGGTGCATTTCAGATTTTGACCTGATTAAGGTCATTAGGCCTAATTATCTTAAGGTAGTGACTTGATATAGTTAAGGATAGTCCTAGGAGCTATGGTTTATAAGTTGATTTGTTTTGAAAATTTGATCATGTTAACACCTTGAATACTATGCTTATAGACATTCATTACTTTTTAGTCCAACTGAGTATTGGTGTGATAAAAAAGCCCTTAGAAATAGTCATTGTGATAAGACAAGTAAGCTGTATAGGTGTTTATTGAGAAGTTTGTAAACAAAGTTTTAATCAAGTTAAGACACCTAGAGTGATAGGTTGATTTTATGGGGGACATATATACAAGCCTTTTAAGAGTTTTTAGAACCTTATAAAATAGGTCTCATCAAAATCTAAAGAAACATACAGAAAATAGAATTGAATATTGTAGAGATAAGAGCGAGTGGACAATATTCTTTATAAGTGTATGATTTTGGTTACCCTATAGGTGACATTAGGTCAACTATCTATCCTTAGATTACCCTCAATTTTTGCAAGGGAAGGTCTATATGTATATAGTGTAACTAGGTTGAGGTTAACAAAGGGTGCTGTAGTCTTATCAACACTTGATATTCATTTTAGGGGGACTTTCATGATGAAAAGTGTTATATCCTTATAGATTCAACATGTCACTTGAGTGATGAAAGTGAATGGCTATAGATAGGTCCTCTACCCTAGCTATATATTAGGTCTTTGGGACCCCTAAGTAGGTGGTGGTAACAAACTACTTGACCCCATCTATATATGGGGTTGAGGTCCCCTATTTGTATATGGTCAAAAGGCCTATGCTATATACATATAGGCTATAGTTTATAGTTGATGCTCTCCCAATAAACCAATGGGATCTAATGGCATAATCTATATAGCTCTACAAATAGAGAGGGACATACTAGCTATTATCAAATGGGATCAAGTGACTATCCACAATTAGGATTGAGTGCCTACCAATCCAAACTGACTATTTTTGATTGAAAGCCTATGAAACAAAAGAAGAAACAACATTAGAAAAGTGGGATAAAGTGAATTCCAATTAAGATAGATCAACCTACTATTCCCCATAAAGATTAAGGGTCTATCTTCAAGTGGGATTGACCTTGGGATTGACCTGACTCTCTATATAAACAATTATTTAGAGTCTGGTTGGAAATTGGAATTGACTATGTATAATGGGATTAAGAGGATATGCCATCTAAATTTACAACTCCATATATAGAGATGAAATTATTATGCTCAATTGGAATTGATGGGAATTGAATTTCTATCTATGACCATTTTGGATATCGATCATAGAGATTGAACCCCTATATGTGATTAGGATAACAAGGAATCAAGTGGTTGGATATGAGGCTAGTATTTAAAATAAAGGAGTGGTGTGCATATTGATGAAGACATGCTATGCTTGATTGAGATTGATAGAAATATACTACACCAAACATTTTTTTATCAAATGAATTTTCTCTCTATATATACATCTAATCCTATTGATTGGGATTGACCTGCTATGGGAACTACATATAATGGGTTATCAAGAAAATGTTCAACTCACTATTTTAGTTATTGAAAAGATAGTTTAAAAGTGAAAATAAAAGAAAAAAATTGATATGGAGGATGAGTTTCTAAAACTATGCCAATCCATGTTAATACATTAAACAATAAAAAGTACAACAAAATTATATTAGGTATTTTATATTTTCTTACACAAAATATACCAATGATGTAATTAACGTGTATGAATGTACATCTAGAGTATATAATATTCACTTGAAATTTTACCTCTATATATGTATATAGTGTCGTACTAACATAGATAGATGTACAAGTGGTTATCCCACTACCTAGCTTAGTAAATTGAAATTATGATGTTGAAGGCAACGTCTCCTCCTAGAACACACACACACACACACACACACACACACACACACACACACACACACACACACACACACACACACACACACACACACACACACACACACACACACACACACACACACACATTATTCAATTTAAATGTGTAAATTATTTTTTACCTTTTCAATTTGCAAATATAACTTAAAAATTTAACTTGAAATTTATATAAAAGATACCTGCATGTGTGTAGAGAGACCCAACATATCCAAACCAACATGTGTGCTAACAAATCATTAGTCAAGATCATATCCTTTCCCCTAAAGCACCACCATCATCATCTGCATGGGTGGGGTTGGGTATGTCAATAGGTGGATTATCTTGAGCATCTTTCTTTGAAATCCTACTCGTATGATGAACAAGTGTATTAGTAAGCACACTAAGTGCATACAAAGTGGCTATCTCCAAAACCTCCTTCACCATAGAGGGAATCTCTACATGAAGTGACTTTTAGGTAGGTATCCTTATAGGTTGATTAGGTTCATGATGTGCACCTAGTGGATCCTATGTAGAGCCTTTCCCTTGGCCTTGAATCTCACCATACTCAAAATAGATTAGAATTTAATTAAAGACAAAATCACAATAGAGTTTCCTAAAAAATTACAAAGGGACCTAATGGTTATTACAAGGTGGATAGTTAAACACCATCCACCATTGCTCTCAAAAATTGTCTTTAATCAAACTATGTTGGCATCAATGTACTGGGAAATATTTAGTCATTAGGAGAAATGGTGCATTGTTGGTTGGGTCGATAAATAAGGAAAAAATTTGTTTTTTTGTTATTTCTTTATTCTTCACCTCATATGTTGACAAGTTTTAGCATAATAAGCCCTAAGAATATCCCTATATGAGTTCCATATATCAATATGACTCATTATCAAGTCAACTTAACCTAATACTAACTCTAGGGTATTGTCCAAATAGGTGTGGTGGGTGTTTATGGAAGTGGGCTCCCTCATTCTCCTAATTATCTTCTCAATTTAAATTTTGTTCTCCACTATGTGAGAAGCTAGATCCTCTTGACTACCTGGGGTATCTAGTGGAACTATAGGAAGGTTTGGTGAAGGGTTAGGAGGGTTGTGTAGAGGATTAGATGGAGCATACCAACTTGTTGGAGAAAAATTACAAATTAAACTTTGTAAAACATTCACAAAAAATTCAAAAAAATTGATTTAATACACAAAAGTTACCTTTTATTCATAGATGCATCATCAATCTTGCAAATGTGGGAGAAAAAATAATGATTTATATGCTGAGGGAGAAAAACCAAGTATTTACATACTAAGGGAACAAAACATGAATGGGAGGGAAAAACGTGAATGTTAAGGAGAAAAACATGAGAGGAAATGAAATGAGTAACTTTGGTTTTTTTGGTTTTATGTTTAATAAATGTATAAGCATTCTTTTTAACAAAAATGAGTACATGTTATGGCTTGTGTATCCCAAGACACAATGAATATCCGTAATGTAATAATGCTTACGTATTATTGGGTATGTCCATGGAATTATCCCCCAACTCATTTTTGCTTTCATATATGTCATTGTCATACTTTTCCTTTAGGTCACCTTTTGGTCAATATAGGGGATTTTTTACATAATTTTCATGAAAGGATAAATTTCAAAGTGTACTCTAATGTCCAAGGTGTCAGGAGTTAGTTTGAAACTAAAAAAAAAAAGGTTTAACATAGATTCAAGAAGATAACTATAAAATAGGTAGTTAAAGGTAGTTATATAGATAAGGATAATTAATTATAACATGAAACACTTAAATAATATCTATAAAATCCCCCAAAAGTATTTTATAGGCTTTAAAAGCTTCAACAGTTTCAAATTTGGCAAAAACTAGTTCATCTCCCTTATCGCTCTCCTAGATAAGGTCAAATAGGTCAATTGGTTTACTCTCAATACAAACAATAGGATAAGTTTTGAATGAATGCATTTGGGGAAATTTATTAATCTTCATGGCCTTCCTTTTTATGGTAATGGTTACAATATTAGTGATTTGTGATCTATAAATCATCACTAAGAATTTTGGTCACTCATTTTTAACATAGATTCAAGAAGATAACTATAAAATAGATAGTTAAAGGTAGTTATACATAGAAGGATAATTAATTAAAACATGAAACACCTAAATAATATCTATAAAATCCCCCAAAATTATTTTATAGGCTTGAAAAGCTTCAATAGTTTCAAATTTGGCAAAAACTAGTTCATCTCCCTTATCGCTCTCCTAGATAAGGTCAAATAGGTCAATTGGTTTACTCTCAATACAAACAATAGGATGAAATTCTGAATGAATGCATTTGGGGAAATTTAGTAACCTTCATGGCCTTCCTTTTCATGGTAATAGTTACAAGATTAGTGATTTGTGATCTATAAATCATCACTAAAAATTTTGGTCACTCATTTCTTCTTGTAAATCCCTAATGTCTTCAGGTTTCTCATTTATTTGCATTGATGTGAGTAATCCAAGTATGTATGTGTACTTGTAGAGTATTAACATCCTTTTCATGTGGTTTTAAACTAATTTTCATGTTTAGATGTGAAAGGATCAATATAACCACTCTCATTGAGCTAGAGGTTGACCTCATGGTCTGTAGGATAGTGTTCTATCCATTACAATGTGTTGTCCTCCTGTGAGTGATTTCAAGTCAATGTTAATATGTTGTTTTCACTTATTATATAACATGAATGGTCCATATTTCCCATTAAAGGACCTATAATTTGACTAAGATGTGTTTCTAATGCACTAAGTGAATATTGATCAGATTTCCAATATGTACAGTCACCTACAACTACCTGTAGGCATGTAAGGATAACTATAAGGCTACTCAAAACCTAAGAAATAGGTTATGCACATTCCCATGACTTGAATTAAGTTATAAAGTCATATATGGATCATAGTGGTAATATTTTAGTCAATTTAGGCCTTACAGTTAACCAAAGTTGAGAAAAATGCAAATGAGCTAACTTACCTTGACATCTCTAAATGAGTTTTTTGCTCATACAATGAATCATCTTTTGGTAAGTGTTTATGTGGTTTGTGAAAGTCTAATCACTTAATTATTATAGATTGAATGGAGATGTCACTTAAAAAAATGAAGGGAAGATTGATAGGTCAAGAGAGGATAATGGTTGGGTGATTTAAATTCAATCAAGTTTTTACTATAGACACTCAGTGAAAGCTACAATGATTTCAATCAAAATGAACCTTAAACTTGTAAACTCCTAGTGCATTGATGGAATAGAGATGGGAACATGAACTATAGGCATAAAGTGAGTTCATACAAGTGTGTAATGGTCCTCAGTGGCCTTAATATAATATGTAGGTTTGAAAACATAATTTTCAAGAATTAATGTGTACCTACAAGAATTTCATGACTCCCTAAGTTGACATCTATAGTCTAAACTACAAGCTTATGGTACATTGATAATAGAGAGACATGAATACATGGTTCTAAGGCATAAATGAACTCAAATAGGTTTAAAATATTCCCATTAACATAAAAAATAATTATAGGTAGAAACATAGTACTAAATTATGAATAAAAACCTATAGGAGCCTTTGAACTTCTACTTAATCCACACCTACCATTTCATATAGTTTGTAAACTAGCTTGGAAAAGGGAGAATGCAAGTTTGGCAAAGTTGGAAGAGGTAAAGTGGATGATCATGTAAATAATAAATATTAAAGTGAATAAATCACATTTTATGTGATTCTTAAAGGTATAAATAGAGTGATATTAGGCTTTGAACCCCAACCTATAGTCCACCAAGAACACTATACATAGTCACTAGACCTAGAAAGTTAGTCTTGTGAAACTTGATGTTTGAGACTTATAAGAGAAAAATAAATACTTCAATTTTTTTACATATGGTATTCATGACCTAATAAATATCTCTAAGGTCTCAATTTGGTCAATAAAATAGGTTAGATTCCCTCTACTTTGTCTCAAATAGAGGGCACTCCATAGGCATCCCAACATGTAAGGTAAGTATAGGAATGTTGAATGGTTAAAGGCACTGTGGAAGGATGTATATAGTTGATTTGAATAGGAATATAGATTTAAAAGGATTTAAAACCATTAAAAACCCTCATAAGGGTCAAATACATAGATATAGCCAGGCCTATTACGGCTAAAACTAGGCCAAAGCCCTACAGGTGCCTCACTTGATCCATATTACTATATGATCCTTAAAATCATTTTGAGGACCTTAAGGTGAGAATTTAGGATTTATTAGATCCATTTTTTGTGTAAAAACATTCAAAATTGGTCAATTTGGCCTTAATTATTATTAGGCCTACCTCGAATGCACTATAAGAGCTCGAGGGGCATGTTCATTTGCTCACACCCATACACATAAGCTGAATGAGACCTCAAGGAGTTGGGGATAGTTGAATTTGGTATCTAGATTATTTTTAGTGGAATTTATTTGGGATTTAGGCATCTGGTTTTTATGAATCATCATTAAGAGTCATAATAACCAAAAACCCTCCTACAACCCTAGTTTGAACATGATGGAGAAGATATAGAGAGTGATGCATTAAAAAGTGGTCAAATGGACATGAAAGTGTTTTATACATGTCTTAAACTCCCTCAATATCCTTACCACCTAATTGATCCATAATATCATATGTATAGACAAACCTAATACTATGTTTTTTACAAGAATTGAGATGTTTTGAAATATAGAGGAGAATGGACAAGTGAGAATCATTGTAGGAGCCATGTAGGGACATTTTATAGCTTCTAAAATTAAATTTTCACCATGCTTGTGAATTAAAATCTCTCTAATATATTTTTTATTATAGAAGTCTAAATGAGATAGTGAGAAGGAGAAGTGACTGCCTAGTGAGATAGTAATCAAGATGACTTAATAACTTTTGAGGTCTACCTAATGGAGTAAAAGTTAAGGAGGATATAAAAAAGTGTCCTACATCCTTTGAAATGCATCCTCATGAGAAATTTCAAGCCACATATGTGATAAGTGTGAGGATAGACCTAGAGGACTAGTGATGAATGACTATAGGTAGTGAATGACTAGTGACAAGGATGAGTCCATCAGTTGAAGAGAAGTAGATGACTTGAAATGACCTCTTCTACACCTTCTCATGTTAGATCATATGTGGAAAGGCTTCCTATGGTATTTTTAGACAATCAAGTAAACCCTTCACCATAATGAAGATGGTTTTGAAGTAAGACAATGAAGAGTTCTATGCCAACTTGAGGAAGGTGCTCTGTTTCAAATAAACACATGTTCACTATAGTTTCTTGACTTCTTTTCCACTTTGTTATATATCATTTTAATTGGTTATCATAGTTTGACACTTGTTATTGTGACCCTTCCACTTCTCTTCTTCTATTTCCTCTCATATGCTCTATATATTCAAGTCTTTTTGGATTTGTAATGGATACACAATTAGTATGACACAGCCCTACTAGTTTTGACATTTCATTTTCCTTTGAAAAAAGTTTTTTGAATTTGATTCATTCTCTTAAATCTCTTACTTAAGCATGTTAAATGGTTTTTTTTTTTAACAAGTGATGAATATGCTCTCCTTGCTTCCATTTTTGATCTTGCATGTTTGTGTGAGTGATATCTCTTCTAATAGGTTTCATAAAGTGTATTATCTCTGAAGTGCATCTTAAAGTGTGAGAGGGAATATTAGTGTCTTGTATCAGACCTTCTTTTCACCCACCTCTATATGTTCATAGCAATCTACCTCTATGAGAAATACTTATGCTATAAGGACATAGAGTTAAGGTCAGTTTTGGTAATCTTCTTTATTGGTGCAGATGTAAGTGTGTTATGTGGATTTATCTTTGGCATATCACCTCATTAGTATAGATTTATTTTATTTCTCCTTCTTACCTTTTTACCCCTAATGGTGACTAGCTTAGTGTAGTGTGAACATTAAGGATAGATCAAGGGACTAGCCCTTTTGAACTTAGAGACCTATCTCTTATAGTAGCTTGTTTATGAGGAGAGATAGTTCTATGTTATCCTAAAATTTAGAAGGTATAATTGAATTATCTAGGATGTAATTTTAGGCTATAAATTTTTTGGCATGCCCAGTGGGACATGAAGTCCATGAATTTTTCTTAAGGTAGATTTTGGCTTTGACAACAAGGAGCTATAACAGTCCACTTCTTGTAGTATTTGGTGATTCCAAAGTTTCAATCTTGGTTTCAAACTAGTGCACTCTTTCATGCCTAAGGTAAACATAAGGTCTCTCACCAAAGGCATACATTTTGAATTTTAATTTCTTCCTTATAATTCTTATAAATTAAGCAAATTTGAGAACACTCATCCCTATTAAAAGAGGTCCTATCTTGCTCACAATCCCATAAGAAATTTATTAATTCCCCCATTCTTGAAAAGTCCTAAGACCACCATGGTAAGGAACCATACTTTTTTTCCTTCAATGGATATAGTCCTGTAAGACTTGTCCACTATGATGATATCTCCCTATCTACTCTCAAAAGTGTTCCATCATACACCAGTGAGACTTCCATCACCCCTATTGAGCATATATGAAATATTACTAACTTATGAAATATCCATCACATCATAAAGGAAAACATTACAATCAGGTTGTTGGTTATCTCCTTCAAAGAAAAAAATCTTGACTGGTATGTAACTTTGGCACCTAAATCAATCATAACATGGGATGAGTTGAGAGATGCATTGAGAAGAAGATTTGAGGACAAGAGTGACAACTTGTCACTAACAGAGTAATTGACCACCATTAGGAGAGCACCTCAAGAAGTCGTTCAAGACTTCAACATAAGATTTAAAAATAATTGTGATATAATTCCAATCTTGGTAAGACCAACATCTCACCATGCTTTCCTTTACTACCTTAAAGCATTTGATAGTGATATTGCAATGATGATTCAATATATGAGAGGTAACACTCTACCTAATTCCTATGAGGTGGATATTAGGGTAGAGAATTGTTTGATTTAGGCTAGTAAGATTACCAAAATACCTCTCATGCCCATATTTATTTATTTGTAAACCCTTACACCTATTTTTTCTCCTATTACTACACCTAAACACAAGTCTATTACCCCTAGTCAACCTAGTAAGCATAATGAGGTAGAAGTGATAAGATCTATGGAACAAGAGATCTTAGGTCTAAAAAGGATCATTCAATAAAATTAATTTAATATCTTATAAAGTCACTATTAGCTTAATCAGTCCTATCCCAACTATCAAGGTAATAGACCTCCTTTCCAAGGTCATTCCCAAGGTCAAGGACAATTGGTCCAATCTAAGCCATATGGTGGTTAAAATCCCAATGATCCTCCCATCTCAATGGAAATAGTGCCTACTCAATATAATCATGACCAATATCACAATAGTCAACTCTGATTGGATTGACCTTATGATCCATCTCCTTATGTCAATGAGTCCTTCAACCAAACCTTCATGGCAAATTTGGGAACTATGCCAGCTATGACTCGAGATGAAGTAATAAATGGAGGAGTGATTAATGGTAAGGGTGATCAAGTGGGGTCTAAATTGGTAAATTGTCATCAAGATGACTCATTCATAGTCAATCATCAAGGGTAGTCAAGCATGGATACAAGTTCTATAGCTATAAACACAAGGAGTAAGAGGAAGGTAGTTGAGGAAGTTCAATGAGATGCTAATGGTTCTTCAATGAATATTCAAACAAGCACAAGGGTAAGTATGTCTAATGTCATTCTAAGTACACAAGTAAGTCAAAGATATTAAATTTTTAGAAGTACTTTCATACCTCAGAATTCTCAAGGTGTAGGCAACATGATTACTACTATTGGACAAGCAAACATTAGTGGTCCTTTCACTAACATTATAGAGTAACTGAAGAAGTATCATGTGAATATATACATGTGGGATACATTAGAAATACCTACATAATCATACCTAATTCAAGATGATCTATCCAAGCTTAGTTTGTTAACCAAATAACCTAGTCAAAGAGAGGTAGCCTTGACAAACACTATGAATCCAAGTGAAAGATAGTCAAGTAAAGTTAAAAAGGTAGAAAAACCTCCTCCATTATATATATCCATCATTATTGGTGATTATTTAGTGAATAATTGTCTCATTTATAGTGGATCTAGTACTTATGTAATGCCCAAGCAAGTAGCTAACAAATCGAACTTGAAGTATGAGCCTTATACCAAAGGAGTGCTACAATTGGATGGGTCAATTGGCAAGATCATTGGCATAATCAAAGTTTTGAAATTGATTATCCAACTTGTCCTACCTTCACTATTTTTCAATATGTGTCAATGGTAGATGTGCCTCCACATTTTACACTTTATTTGTCTAGAGAGTTCACTGCTAAAATTGGAGGTTATTTAACTTCAGACTAGTCCTATATATGATTTAGGACTAGATATGGTGTGAAAGTGATAATAAAGTCAGAGCCTCTTTCTAGTTTTTATGTTGAAACTTATGTGTCTTATACTTCTAACATGAATTTCAATGTTTTTGAAGAAGATGATTACACTAGTGATCAAGAACTTCTAACTCTCCTTGATAACACATCTGATTTATATCTTGATGAGTGTGTAGCTGATCAAGGTGGATTTGAACAAACTGGTATTGAAAATTATATACTTCATGAGGATTATGATGGATTCCTTGAGGTAGATTTTGATAATATTATAGAGCAAGTTTCATGAGACAACTATCTTTTACACATGAGTGATGATGTGAACATCCCAAAATTTTCAAAACATGACAGTCTTAATGAAAAACCCATTCTACCTATAAAGGAAGAAAACACTCATGAATATGAACATCATGAAGAGGTGGATGACATGTGACAATAATTTCATGCCATTATACAAGAATTTGAGGAATTTAGTATACCTATAACTATTAAAAAAGAATGCAAACCTAATATTGAGATCAATCATGTGTTTGATGAGCATGAAGAAGAGTTTGAGACCTTGGCTGAGAAAGAAACAACTGTGATGAACCAAGAAGTACTTGGCAAATCTATACACAATCTTGACGTCTTACAACAAGAAGCATACCATGTTTTAAAGACTCCTAAATTTAAGAATGCTGTGGTGACCTCCAATGATCATATTAAGGATTGTCAAATGAGCATGTCAAAGTATAAGAAATATTTAAATCCAAACAAGACTCTTGGAGATTTGAATGGAGTGTTATTGAGTACTCCAAATGACAAACTTACAGTCAACAAAAGACCTAACCATGGCAAGTCATTTAACTATCTCCAAAAATAGGTATCCATTGAAAAATAGATAGACTATTTCTTGGATTAAAAGTGATGCAAGGAACATTCTATTTGACCCTAGTTAAAGTAATGAAGAATGATCTTAAGCTCAAGTTTCTTGAGGTATTTTACATATTAGGATAGGTGTGTGTTTTTACTTATGTTGGTTTGTGTTTTCCCTAAGTGTTTATGAAAACAAAAGTGTGAGTTTTTTTCCTTATCTTATTGATTGTTTATTTATTGTTTGGTGTTTTTGGTGTCCTTTCAAAGGCTTTTGAGTGTCAAAAATAGTGTATTGGTGACTCCACTATTAAGGATAAAAGAAGGCAACTAGTCCATAGCATAACAGGCTTGCTACCCCTAGGAAATCACCAAAATGTTAGCCAAATTTGACCCTTGGTCAAATTTAGTCAACCCCCTATATATTAAAACTTAATTTAGGGTCTTTATAAGTCATAAAATGGTCACATGGTTATGTTTAGGGTCACTTAATATGTTCACTTTTGTCATATATGTCATTGTCCTAATTTTCTTCTAGGTCACCTTTTGGTCATTCTAAGAGAAATTATACATAATTTTCATGAAAGGAAAAATGTAAAAGTTTAATCTAACATCAAAGGTGTCATTTTAGTCTCAAGATTTAGGTTGAAACTGAATAAATGTAGTTTCAATGTGGATTCAAAAAGATAACTACAAAATAGGTAGTTAAAGGTAGTTGTACAAACACGGACAACAACTTAGAACATGGGAAGATTAAAGAGGATATATAAAGGCCCAAAAAATTATGTTTTAGGATTGAGAAGATTTAAAAATTTAAAATTTGGCAAAAATTGGTCCATCTCCCTTATCACTCTCCTAGACAAGCTCAAACAGGTTAACCGGTTTACTCTCAATACGGACAACATGATGAGAGTCTAAATGAATGTATTTGGATAAAGTTATAAAAATTAATTGCCTTAATTTTCATGTTAATAGTTAAAATATTGGTGATTTTTACTCTATGAATCATCACTAAGAATGTATGTGACTTAATTTTGCCTGCACATCCCCAATGTCTTCAAGTTTCTCATCTATTTGCATTGATATGAGCAAACCAAATGATGTATGTGTACTTGAAGGGTATGACCATCATTTTCATGTGGTTTTAAAAATAAATTAAATGTTTGTATGTGAAAGGATTAGTTGAACCACTCTCATTGAGTTAAAGGTTGACCTCATGGTTTGTAGGATAATGTTCCTATCAATTGCAATGTGTTATACTCTTATGAATGATTTCAAGTCAATGTTAATATGTTGTTTTCACTTCTTGAATAACATGAGTGGCCCATATTTCTCATTAAAGGATATATAAGTTGATTGAGATGAGTTTTTAATTCACTAAGTGAAGATTGATCAAATTTCCAATTGCATAGTCACCTACAGCTACCTGTAGGTATGTATAGACAAATGTAAGGCTACTCAAAACCCAAGAAATAGGTTATACACATTTTGATGACTTGAATGGAAGTTCTAAAGTCATATATGGCTCATAGTGTTAATATTGTAGTCAATTCAGACATTATATTCAACCATATTTGAGAAAAGTGCAAATGAGCTAACTTACCTTAACATCTCTCAATGAGTTTTTTACTCATACAATGATTCATATTTTGGTAAGTGTTTATGGGGTTTATGCAAGTCTAATCACTTCATTATTTTCGCTTGAATGGAGATGTCACTTATTGACATGAAAGGAATATTTATAGGTAAAGAGAGGATAATTTTTGGATGATTTCAATTCAATCAAGTTTTCACTATAGACAATGAAATCTATAGTGATTTCAAGCATAATGAACCTTAAACTTGAAAACTCCTAGTGCATTAACAGAATAGAGATGAAAGCATGAATTCTAGGAATATTTGATTTCATCAAAGTATGGAATGGTTCTCAGTGACCTTAATATAATGTACACCTAATGTTTAGGCATGAATGTGCACCTACAAGAATTTCATAACTCCCTGAATTGACATCTATAATCTAACTGCAAGCTTATGGTACATTGATAGTAGAGAGACATGACTACATGGTTCTAAGGAATAAATGAATTAAAATAGGTGTGAAATATTCCTAGTAACCTCACAAATATTTATAGGTGGAGACACAATAATAAATTATGAATAAACACCTATAGGATCCTTTAAACTTATACTTAATGCACACCTACAATTTCAGATAGACTGTAGACTAGCTTGATAAAAGGAGAATGCAAGTTTGCCAAAGTTAGAAGAGGTAAAGTGGATGATAATTTAAATAATAAATATTAAATTGATAAAATAACATTTTATATGATTTTTAGAGGTATAAATAGAGTGATACTGGGCTTTGAACCCCAACCTATAGTCCACCAAGAACACTGTACATAGTCACTAAACCTAGAAAGCTAGTCTTGTGAAAATTGATGTTTGAGACTTCTAAGAGTAGAATAAAGCCTTATTTTCTTTTGAATATGGTATTAATGACATAATAAATTTCATTAAGGTCTTAGTTTGTTTAGGAAAATAGGGGAGATACCATCTATTTTATATCAGATAGAAGGCACTCCACAGGTAGCCCAACATGCAATGTGAGTATATGAATGTTGAATGGATGAGGGGTAGAGCCTTAAAGTCACTATTAAAGGGTTTATATAGTTTTATTAAGGAATAAAAATATGAAAAAGTCCTTAAAAACATTGGAAACCCTCATAAGGATCAAATACGTAGTTATATACAGTCAGGCCTATTAGGCCTAAAACTAGGCTTAAGTCCTATAGGTGCCTCACTTGTTCCATATTACAATATGACCCTTAAAATAATTTTAGGTACCTTAAGGGTAGAGTTTAATATGGATCAGATCCATTTTTTTGTAGAAAAATATTCAAAATTGGTCAATTTGGCCTGAATTCTTATCAGGACTACCCCAAATGCATTGTAAGAGATCGAGGGCCATGTTCTTTTGCTCACACCTATACATAAAAGATACATGAGAACTCAAGGAGTTGAGGATAGTTGAAGTGGGTTTATAAAATTTTTTTAGTGGAATTTGTTTGGGATTTATATTTTTGGTTTTTATGAATCATCACTAAGAGTCATAATGACCAAAAACCCTCATAGAACCTTGGTTTGAACTCGAGGGAGAAGACATAGAGAGTGATGCATTCAAAAATGGTCAAATGGCCATGAAAGTGTTTTAGACATGTTTATAACTCCCTCAATATCCTTTCCACCCAATTTATCTGTATTGTCATCTATATAGACATAACTAATACTATGTTTTATTTTAGGAATTAGATGTTTTAAAGGTACAAAGTATATGCAATCATAAATGCAACATGTCTATAAATCAATCCTGGATCAAAGAAGATAGAGAATACATACACTTTTGATTGGGGATAGACTTTTTAAGTGAGAGAATGAACAATATGGGGATCCACTAGACCTGATTAGGGGATAACTTATATCACTTGCCACAACACATCATGCTAGGAAGGGTTCCAATGCCTACATTATAACACAATCACATAACAACCCTAATAGAGTCCTAAGGTTTAAATCATTTCACATATTATAATATTAAAAAATTAAATCTAATCTAGTGCACACCAAAACTTGTGGAAAAAATTAGGAGTTAAAATTAATAAAATAAATAACTAAACTAAACATGTATTAGAAGACATATACTCACGTCAATGTATATAGAATCCTAATACATGGGGGAAGAGTAAAAATGCATTATATATATACTCTTACAAAGGAGAAATAAATTTAGGAATACTTACCTTTGAAGAAGAACCCATTGAGCCTCAATCTCTCCCTTGGCTAACGTGCTTTGCAAGAGATTGTTGTGGTATGTAAGGATAACGAAGATACATCAGCTCTAGGTTACACAACATATCTAAGCATCCAAAATAATTTTACATAAGACAAGATCCATATCTCTAAAGAAATTTTGGAACACTAAGATTTATTACTCAAGTAGAATGGTCAATAAGTAGATGTTCACTCACACTTCTTCACTATTAATTCTTCTATTATGAAATTATGGGAAATGAACTTGTATATTGGTGGATATTGCCCTAAATCCTATTAGGAACATTGGTTATATAGGGTCAACCTAGTCAACCCAGTGTGTTTTTGGGGATAATTGAATAGGTCTGTGTTAGGTCAGTCGAAAGGCTAACAAACCAAGAAAGTGAAAAATACCCCTAAACTATAGTAGGCCGACCTAGTAAAACCAACTGTCTAAAAGGGTGTTAAGGCAAGAAAAGGAGGATGGAAAGAGAAAAATGATTGGAATAGGTAGGACTAATAATAATAAGATTAGGGTAAATGATTTTAGGAGACAAGTGTTAAGATGAAAAGTGGTAAAAGGGACAATAATCTTACGAAGCATCCATGGTCTACCCACCCCTTTCTTAGTGCACCCCTTAAGGCATGCACTCAGAGAGATTGAGACTCGATAGGTTCCTAAAAGATACAAAGTGTCAGTAATCAATACAAGTTTGAAAATATTATGTGTATACATATTCCCCACTTGAAGCTCATCACGTGTCATGTAAGTGCAACACAATATGGTGCTTAGAGATAAAACATGATAACACATAATGTTGATGCTAAGTAAAGTGCAGTAAGTAGCAAATAAAATAAATGAAGGATGAAATTAAAAAACACATAACTTTAAGTTACCTTAGTTTTATAGATAAAGAAGTGGACTACAAGAGATGTGAAGGTGTCCAATGTAGAGATCACTAGACAAACCTATACAAGTTAGTGCAAAAAACAACCAAAAATTGAAATTTTTGGAAGATAGACACATGATAGTGGAAAATAATCTCTACATCATCATGAATCTAAAATATTTTATAGTTTTCAAAATGGATGAGTAGAAATAAAGATAAAAGTAAAACAAGAAATCTGTAGGACAATAATTGAAAGATTTGAATTTGTAAAAGTGTTTTAAATTAGGGGAAAAGACAAGTCATTTGTCATTTTGACTTGTGAGAAAGGGAGAAAAGATCTCTGAAGAGAAAATAAGCTAAGATGATGAGGAGATGACATGTTAGATAGGGAGAGGGTCCAAAGGCAGTAACAGGGCCACTATAAGTATGCAACTAAGAATCTTAAACTAGTTTTTGAAATTTGTATTGAATTAAGTATGTTTTAGTAAAATTTGATTTTAAACATTTCTAGATGTCAAAATGAGGCAAAATTAGATTCTATGGGTAGAAAATAAGAAGAAGGGAAATGGATTTGGATGGCTTAGGTAAAAATTAAAAAATTGTACTTTTTTAGGAAAATAGAAGGGGTCAATAGGCAAAAAGCATTGGGTTAACCCAATCGGCCTAGTAGGCTAGAAAATGAGCAAAATCCACAGTGCAGATCTAGTAGGTATGGGTCGACCCTATACATTCTATAGGTTGAGGGCCTAGTTCAAAGTTTCTAGGTAGTCTAAAGGGTGTATAATGGAAAATAAACACTAGGGAGGGGAAGATAAGGGGGTTAACTTAGATGTTTGAGTCAACCAGCCAAAAAGATAGGAAAATTTTAGTTAAACTAGTTTGAATAAAGAGCTAGAATGATACAAAAAAGCATTCAAAAGGCCAAAAAAAGGCTAGAATGGCTTGAAATGACCAATTAAGGTCAAAAGGATTGAGAAGGATAAAATTAATCTAAAATAAATAAAATAAAGTAATGTAGGCTTATTTTTTGATGTAAAAATATAAAAATAATGTATTTTGACTATACATGACATTAAAGAACTGATACATCCTTTGTTATTTCTTAGGTGTAGGGACGATGAAGATTTTGGAGACTTGTGGATGCAGCATGGTTACCAAACTTATTAGATAGGTTTTTAGATGAAGATAGGGCTATACTAGGATCCATAGGTCAAGGTGGGATAGGAAAGATGTGTCAGATCCCCCTCAATATTAACTGTTAGTAATGTTCTTTGGTTGTTGGGAATGATTGACTAACACCTTTAGAGAGGAGGTAGATGGGGATATAGTAGAGGTGTTTATCATGATATAGGATGTCCATACCTTCCTAGGGATACCTATAGTAAGAGCATGGTTAATCATAGGGATAATAGATAACCTAGAAGAGAGGAGAGCCTTAGCCATGTGGGCTATAGGCTCATAGATGATATAACTAGGCAAGAGAGTGAGTATGTTTGATGTCTATACATCACATATTTTAGAAATATAGATGGTTGTGATAGACCTTGTGACACAATGGGTGCTATGTCGTAAGTTAGATGGCAAGGTACCACTATTCATGGTAACCTTGAGTAGGATAATCTTAGAGGAGTGAGTTCTATATGACCTAGGCTCTATCATATAGTTCCAACTAGTACATGATCTATACAGGATGTTGGTTAGAAGGTAGAGGACCATGGGACTGATCATATTATTGATAGCTTAGATATATGAGAGTTTTATTATGTACTAGCTAACTGGGTTATCCCATGTGATCGATGACAAGTCACCTTAAGTAGGGAGATGGATGGAGGAATAAGTAGCATGAGCTATGCCCCACATGTTAGTAATATAGTCAATGATACATGAAAACATAATGTGGTATCCATATGAGCACATAACAGCTACATGGGCAAGTTGAGACATAGTTGCACTAGTGACAATGAGGATAGAGGTGATCGAACACTATTTTTAGTGGAGAGGCACATCTAGTGACACAAGTGTTAGGATAAATGGGCCTACCTCATCCAACAACACTGATACTAATTCTTGAGTAGTGGGCTTAACATGTGAGGGAGCCATGGTGGAGGAGAGGACTAAGGCCACTAGTGGTGAGGTTAACAATATGGCCACATTAAGAGCAACCATAGACTAGTCAGGCATGATGAGGATTTAAGCAAGAGGATAGGGATGCAGAGGTAGAGATACTAGATATATCACTACTAGTTCCATAATGAGATGAGAAATGGACACTAAATACATGACATTGATAGAGGAAGGATGTAGAGGAAAGAGTGGATACTATTTCCATCTCAAATGACCCCATAGGTGACCCAAAAGAGATGATAAAGAGACCATTTAGATGTAGGATAAAACTAACACAAGCCATGATAATTAGATTTGAGATGAGGAGATGGCCTATATAGGAGGTGTTAGGAGGCTGCATAGATGGGGGACTATGTTAGGTGATCACACAGATGGTAAAACCATAGTAACCAAGACCTAGACAATTAAAAATAGATGGGTAAATTATTGATTATATTTTGTTTGGAAGATAGATAGATATTATGAGATATGACAGTGATCTAATATCCATCTTATATGATTTTTTAGGTGTAGGTGAGGATGAGGAGGAGAGATGGGGGTCCCCATTAAGGGGAGAAATCCATGAACTCCTAAATGAGACTCTATAGCTATAAAACCCCATGACACTAGAGGATTTGAGTGTATCATTTGACCTCGCTCAGGCAAGTTGGTTTAGATTAGATGGAGAGGTAGTGAGGTAGATACATGCACAAAGAAAGGATACAACCACTAGCAATGATGGGTGAAAGGGAGCTATAGGCATGGAAGACCCTAGTAGATGAGAGTGTTACACATCTAGCTATAGTAGTATAGATGATGGATCTCTTGACCCGATTGGTGGAGTCATAGATGTGTGAAACACACATCTACAGATAGGTAAAGGGATTGAGATCTCAAATGATCTCTTTATAGCTTACCATTTAGAGGAGTCAAATTGAGGCCTTAGCAGGAAGAATGGCTAGGCCATGAGATAGATAAGATGGGGCCCATCCATAGAGCTAGGGCATTATATATGGCTGCATTTGTTGTATAAAACTTGTGAGATATATATCGATCATTTTAGTATATTTGTTGTTGGATGTGTATGTTGTCATCATGGTTGATTTTACTTGTTTATTATGGTTAAGGTTGTGGATGTTTAGGATATATTTCTTTCTAGCACATGTATTTATCTTTGTTTTATATGCTATAGGAAATATATGAGATGTGGTTTCTTTTCTATCATTAGGAAGACACATGCATGGTTAAAATGAAACAGGCGAAAAGGAGTTGGAAAAATATAAGTAATTAGGAAAATGTACTACACACTATTTCAAGCTGAGAAATGTGTAATAACGAAAAATGATAGAGTATAAAGAACGAAGAAATGGTAAAAAAAGATGGTAAAAAGGAATTTGTTTTTAAACCAATGTGAAATATTTTTTCACCAAATTAAAATAAGTAAAATCATACTAATATCACATTGAGAAGTATGAGAAACAAAGTAATAAAAAGGAAGATATGTAAAAGGGCACATATGGTAATAAAAAAAATTAATTAAGTCAATAAATCATACTAAATCATGTTGAGAAATATGAAATAAAAACAAAATTGTAAAAGATTGGTCTTAAATTAATCACACTAATTCAAGTTGGGAAGTATAAAAAATTCAAGAAATGGTTGAAATATTACATGCATTCAGAAAATAAGAAGATAAAAAGGTGAAAGAGAAATGAAGTAAGTATAAAACATACTAAATCAAGATGGGAAGCATGCAAAATGACATGTAAATTCATAATCGATTGAATCTTATCTCAAATTTGACACATGTAATTTGGATGGTGACTTAGTTATTGGAAAATTTTGTGAGGGCCAGGTCCTATCCATGGTATTATGTTGTAACTCAATAAAGAGAACACCACTGGGGTGAAATAAACTATAAAATTAGGTAATCAAGGATGTGGGTAATAGGAAGGAAAAGATGGTAATTTATGAGGATGGTTGGGTCCTATCCCTAGTCTTACAAATCAACTCACAAATGAAATTCCAAGGGGAGTGATTAGTAGAAAAGACAATATTTCTCAAGAGGAAATATAAGGAAAACAAGGAGTGAAAAAGGGAGTGTAAAAATCAAGACTTAGGCATATTATAAGAAGAACTTAGGAGGCAATAGGCATACTAAAGACATGAGAAGAAACTAAGTGACTAGTGGTCATTTATGTATAAAGGAAACTTGTTCGCTATAGACACAAAGATTTGTAGGAAAATAAGCATGCTACTAAGATTAACTCATGAAGGTATATTGGTACAATTAAAAAAAATGGACCTACCTTCCCATAATGTGTTCCCCATTCTTTAGGACCCGTTATAAAGCTATCGGTCGACTACAAAGATTGGGTACTTACATGAGAAAATAGGTAGCACTAAAAGAGTTTTTTATTCTCCTCTTATAATATAATGGCCTACCACACCCCAAAGGACCTTGGTTCTACCATGAGGCCAAATATGGAGTTTAAGATTTTACTAGAAGGAGATGTGATTTGAATCATGTATTTTAGTGTGATTAGAATTTTAAGAATAATTTATACACATGAATGAATTATAGGCTTAGGCTAAAGGAGGATAAGTAACCAAAGATAAAGACTGACTAGGACATTTAGGCTTGACAATGGATTAGAATGTGATCTCAATTATCAACCATGTATATGCTTATTTTGTGGAAAAAGGATGAAGGGAGAAATGAGATCCAAAGTGGACTGGTAAAAGGAGATAGTAATGAGATAAATTGTTTGCTAACTGATCACATGGTAAAGGGAGATAATAACCAAGGAGAATAGGGTACGTATAACCAAATCACCATGACAAATTATCTATGAAAAATAAGGATAAGAAAGCAAAAAAATCATAAAGATAAAAGAAAAGAGTTTTGAGAAAAACTCTAGGAAAAAGGGAAGGTAAATTAATGATAAAGAAAAGACAATCATATGCAAAATATAAAAGATAAGCAAGATATAGTACAAGTAAGAAATCATGATAGAAGATAAATAGAAATTTGACATAGTGTCAAATGATAAAACATATATAAATAAGATTAGAGCACACATACAATCCAATATAAATGTGAAAGCACCATGTATGTGCTCATAAATAGTGGTAAATCTATCCACACACATTATCAAATACATCGAATAAGTCTCTATAAAGCTATAATCGAACTGATGTTAAGGTTTCATCAATCTTCAATGAATACTGAGTAAATACTTATTTTTTGATCTCCTCAAACAAAAATGTAGGAATTTTAAAAGGATCATGATGAGGAGGAAAATTAGGCAAAGGATGGTCAAAATAATGTGTGGGAGTAAGATCTATGGGAGGAAAAGGAATCACTGGTGAAGAAGGATCCACAAGTGAAAGAATCAAAGGTGGAGGCATAGAAGGTGGTGAAGGGTCCATAAGAGGTGATGGAACCACTATATGTAGAGTCATGGGAGAAGAAGGAGGAGCCTTCTTGTGGGAATGACCTATGGGAAGAGTGGAAGAAGGTCGAAGAATGGCTATAAGATGATCTTTGAGATGTTTCAGGATGCAACAATGATCAGTTGATGGGTGCCAGAGAGATTCCATAAATAATATACCTCACCATACTTGGGTATATATTAAAGAATTACCTTCAAAAGAGGTATGGATTTTTCTGATGATGGGGAAGAAATATGTAAGGTATCAAGATATTGCTACAACTTGCGATAATGGGTAGAAGAATGGTTTTCTATCACATGGAAGAAACATATATACTTGTGAATGGTTTAAGTAAAAGCACTCATAGAAGGAGGTAAAATAAGAGTGGAAGAAGTTGAAGAACACTCATGAACCCATTTTGTGGGTAGAGGATCCATATTAGGCAAGGGAAGAAAACCATCACCAAAGGAGGATGATGATGAGGAAGGTATGGAACTAGGCTCAATGGAAGGAGAAATAGCATTAGAAGTAGGTGTAAGCTCAATGGAAGGAGAAATAGTATTGGAAGTAGGTGTAGGCTAAATAATAGTAGGAGTAGAAATAAGATTAACTATAGTAGAAATGAGATGAGGCTCAACTATAGCTATCTCTACTAAGGGAGGAGTGGGATCTATAGAGGGTCTAAGGAGAGTTTCACTAACTTCAAGGGTAAACCAGTTATGAGGGTCAGGGTACTTAGTAAAATGGTAAGACCTAGTCATAACATGATCCATGAACATAGTCCTACATGGGTCCTCAAAAATTGAAGGTGTCAATGCCATTTCTACCCTATGATAAAGGGGAAAAATGCAAAAATCAAGAACTATAAGTGAAGGAAAATGATGAGATGCATGAAAAGACTCAAGTAAATAAGAAAAATAATGAATAATTTTGACATCATAGGCTTGGACAAGACTATCTAAAAAGGGATCATCTAAGGAATAACCATCATCATAATCTGGGGTGTGAAGATCAATGACATAGGTAGGGATAACTTTGTCATCTGATGAAGCATGGTGAATAAAATGCCTAGTCTTGGTTAAGACTATATGAATGTCATTGCAAAGAGGTTTTAAAGAATGAGGCTACAAGGAAGTAGGAAGTTATGTGATGAGATGAGTTGAGAGATCATAAGTTTTAATCTTTAAGTTAATCTTATTGGGCTCATCATCATTAGAATGTAAAAGATTAGGAGGAATGTTACCAATGAGCTTAAGATGCCCATTGTAACTTTGGGTTGAATTAATACGAAAGTTGAGACATCAAGACTCACATAGTAGAAAACTTGGAAAAGGTTCAATAGTAGAAATCTTGAAGACACCATGATCCTAGAATTATTCAAAATTCCAAAAGTTAGTATCACTTTGAATCTTGTAAATGGATCCATTATGAGGGAATTTAATGTATTGGTAGGTGGAAGAAGCAATAGCTCTCATGTGGTGAGTCCATGGCCTACCAAGCAAGATGTTATAAGTAAGGGGAAGTTAAATATCATCACCTTCATGTGGATAGTGATAGGTGGGATGATAATGGGAAGCCACATGCAACCTAAAGGAGGCATTTTCCTTCTATTAGATCCTTGGCATGTGTTGCATGTAGACTTGAGATTGCTTTTAGAATATCCAAGAGTCTGAATGAAATCAAGAGAAGTGACATCGGTGCCAATACCCTCATCAATCAATGCATGCTTAACTTGGATATCATTGATTTAGATGCTAACAAATAAGGGAGGATCATCTGCATGAAACACAATCTCATCAAGAATAATAGATGTGATAGGAAATTTTAGAGAAAGAGAAGTGTCTATAGTTTCATCAACATTGATAGACATCTCTTCACATTATTGTAAAATACTATCTTTGGAATCAGATAAAGCTAGATCCTATCCTAGTAGGGGAGGATGAGGGACATTCATCTCAAATAGGAGCTACATGAGATAGGTTCTATGACATGGGGAAGTCCTCATAAGCTCAAGAAATGGAATTTGGGATGGGATATTAGTGAGTTCCACAATGGGATACCACTCATCATAGCACATAATAAGGTTGTTAGATATAGGTGCGTAATGGTTAAGGAGGTCCTTGAAAGGAGGAGCCGAAGTACATTGGAATTTTTGTCAATAAAAATGAGAAGAAGATTTAGAATAAGGTTGTAAATCATGTTGAGAGGATGAAATAGTTAGTTTAAGTTGATTTTGAGAATGAAAAGAAGTGTTAGAAGAAGATTGATGATCATTAGTGTTGACAAAATTTGAATTTTAGGTCAAATTGGGGCACCCTTAGTAAAAAAAATTAGATTTTTAGGTCTATAAAAAGGTATAATATATTGTCATGAGGTTTTTTATAGGTTAATTGATATCAACTAATGTCACATTAGCTTTAGTCAATTAGTTTTTATGTCCTTATATCATTTTTGGGTCATTTGAGGGTTCAAAAAGATGGATTTAATGATTTGTATAGGTTTCTTGGGAAATGTGTAGGTGTAAAAATGTGATGTCATGCCCCATGTGTCATTATAAGTCTTAGATAACTATTTGTAACTAAAATATGGTAGGTTGTTTAGAAGAAAGTTAGTTTTCTTGGAAAAGAAAGAGAAAGTGGCACTTGTATGGCCTTATTGGGAAGCGTGCCACTTGGAAAATGTGGAAATGTGACTCTTTAGATTTTCAACACCCATATATACATTTGGTTTTATTTGGTGATGTCATTTCTAATCCAAAACCATTCTGCTATATTTTTGCCCTTCTTGACACATAAAAGTGACATAGGTTTGTACTTGGTACGGTTAGTAGGAGGAGTTTTAGGTATAATTTTTTTGAGAGGTTTTATTAAAATTAGGTAGCTCCATTTTAATATCATAAACTTTTAGAATTATCAACTTTGCTTTATGAATCATCCATTTGAAGTTGATCTTCCAAAATTGCCTGCTAATCTATGCACCCTATCAATTTTTCATTAGTTTGAGAAATTACATAAAAACCAATTGTTAAAATTTATTACAGATGATTTTTACTCCTTTTATAACACTTATCATTCTTTGTTTCAATTTTCAAGTTGTTTTGATGAGCTAGTAGCCTCAAGTTTTCAAACTAGTCCATTTTGTGTTGCTGGTAGGCTTCCATTGTCTTTTGATTTTTCATGATTTCTAAATGGTCACAAGGGATTTTTATAGTGTCATTTACATGTTTTAAAGGTTATATATTTTCCCTTAACCTTGTATTTTCATTCTACAAAACACACTCCATGAGTTGGTAACTATGTCTACCATACAATCAACCTGCCTTATGACTGTCATACACAGTCAGCCATAGTAAACCACATGTATAGAACTTGTATGGAATGTTTATATAATATGTATGGAGGTTTAAAAATCAATGGTGTATCCTTTATATTCATTAATTAGTGAGTCAAGTTTCATTTGATACAAAAAGAGGTGTGTAGTCACTTGCAACTTTTGCATATAATCACCCATTAACATGCATCTACAGCTATTCAAAGCAATATCATGATAATAATGAAGAATTACTGATGATATAAACCTATTTTAAGTGTGAGGATTTAATTTTATGGAATTTAAATATGCCTATAATCTATTTGAAAAACAAATTCATACTCACTGCCTAATTTCACTTTACTACCTGTATGCTTTTAAGGTGCACCTACATGTCACTTGGCAGAGAATTCAAGGAGCCTCTTGAGTTATTAGTCTTAATTTTTAATCTCCACTTAAAGTTATAATATGAATCAAACTTCATGATTGACTCATTTTAGGAGGTATAATGTCAAATGGAAGGACAACAGTGCTATAAAGGGATGATGACTATGTTTAGGCCTGTTTTCCCTAAATAGGCAAAATAAAGGCCCTTTAGATTTTTGGAGATGGAATATGACATGTTGGAAAAGATCCTAAGATATATAATTGAGTAATAATTTATAACATATATATTATTATACCTTTACAAAATATGAGGGCCATAAGGTCAATGCAAGATGAAGTTTAAACACCTCAAAATTGCTCTTAAACACACTAAAATCCTGTAGTGCTATTTACAACAAGGTGAATCATTATAATTATTTAGACCTAATGAGTGGATTAAATGATTGAGACTAAGATATGATGACTTGATGTACTAAGACACACAATATTAATAGGATAAGCATCAAGGTATGCATATAGGAGTAGGTTGCACTCACCAAATACACTCTTAGTCCATATAGGTTGCCCAAAAGGCCCACCTACAGGCAAACAATGAACTTATTGATGTTTTAATGGTGTTTAAGGGGAATTAAAGGTATGAGATAGTTAAAAACTACATTGTTTCACCCTAATAAATTCAAGGAAAGGTTTCTAAACATTACAAGCAAATGTAATTAAAGCAAGGAAACCTACAATAGGGGTCAACAAGCATGTTCTTAGTCAGAGGGTAATAGAGGTAATTTTAGGGTGAGTAAGACATGAGTATGAAGAAAATAAGAATAAATAATTGACATTAGGTCTTGATAGATATCAAGGAAAGTGGATATTCCATATTGTAGTTTATTAGCACCCATAGGTACTCTCTTTTACTAAAAAACATACACCTACAAGCAGTGAGTTGGGAACATGGCACTCTTGATATTAAAAAGGTTCAAACCTAATGATAAATAGCATGTATGATTGTAAAAGGACTTTTGGAATCTAAGTGAGGTCTTTTGAATTATTTTACAGACCTAAAACACTCAAGAACACTTAGATGTGTCTTTTCAAATGAGGAAACATAGCCCCCTTCCATTCACCCCTGCACAATCCTTATTTAACTAGTTTGCCTTAGAAATTGAGAGAGTTTTGGGGTATAGACTTGAAAAAAAGGAGTAAAATATTTCATAGAGACTATTTGGAATAATATAAAATTATAGAGTCATTCATTCCTTCCTTAGACAAAGAACAATACCCCTCTGTTTTATCTTAGAGGCAAAACACTCTTGAGGAGAAATAAACCATTTAAGGAGTACGAAGGAGGAGAGAGTGAGTAAATGATTCAAGGGATGATATGAAAAATGATATATTATTGTGAGAGGTTAATGAGTGCATTTAAATAGTGTTTAATCATATATGAGGGACAAAAATAAGCTATATATAATACACTTCAGGAACCCTACACAGTTTGCACTCTAAGAAGTCTATTTTGGAAATGGAGGAGGTTGGAGGGTCTAAAATCCTTACCAAGGGTTAAAACTTGATACATGGAATGAATATGAGTTAAGGAAGATCCAAAATATTTCAAATGGTTTTATAAAATAGGGGAAGTACCCCTTATTTTTTATTAGATAGGGGGTACTTTCCCCATTCACAAGTCCTGCAGTTGTGAGGTTTGGAAGAAAAAGAGTGAAGGAAAGGTTGGTTAGAAACCATAAATAGATTTTTATAGTTTAAAAAAATCCATTAAAATATGAAAACACTTTATATAAGGAATATATCTAACATAAAGGTCTAAAATACAAAGGTTGCAGGTAAGCATAAAGAGAGGGATTAGGCCTAATGACTAGATGTGAGACCATTTCCACTTTTAGATCTAAGTATGATTTCTACTAGATTGGAACATGTCTAGGTGGTCAATAAAGAGGTGTTTAATCACCTAGTTTTTATGGAAATACATAAGGAGTCATTTTAGGCTTTAAGGACAACTCAAACCTATTAGGCATAACTAGGCCTAACATCCAAAAGGGGGTCAACTTTAATTTTGGCTTGGGTTGGAAATTAAAATGAATTTGGTCATGTTTTTGAGTAAATACATAGGTTATCAAGATTTTTGTTTTCATAAAAACTAGAATAATTCATTTTTTCATCCCAAAACCAACTTCGACCTACAAAAAACAAGGAAACAAGTTCGGTAGGTCAAGTTGTGAGCTCATATCTTTTTGGAGACTTTTCATGGGAGCCAAAGGAGTTAAAAGATGTTATAAGGGGTCTTGAAGCCATAAATTTTTAATTTTTTGGTAGGTTTGATGTTATATCTTTATGAATCAACCTTAAGAGTGAAAACAAGCTAAAAAAACCCTTGCAAACCCTCCCTAGCAACTAGTTTGTGAAAATAGAGTTGGAGATGCAATCTAATGAGAATTTTAACCAAAATACCTATTTTAAATTGTAAATGACTCCCTAAGTCTACTTAACATGCTATCTAGATGTACAAAATTGTATAGACATAGTACAAAATAAAGTTTTTCTCACTATTTTATGTGTTTTTTAGGTTGTATGAGGTTTAAAGAGATTAAAGTCACATGGATGAAAATATTAATACTTAATATAATTCATAATATCAATATAATTATTTGATACAAATTATAAGTTCCCCAACTATGTGATTAAACTCAGCCAATCAAATCTGGCATATTGGACAAGCTAGTGAAGAAGATGGAAAACTTTAAGTAAGGTCATTTTAAGGTGTGTGTGATGATTATAGGGACATGGAGGGTATTTAAACATGTAATTAAATCCATCCCATGGAAATTCATGGATAATTTATTCCTTTTTGGAAGCCAAGTGTGCAGGGTACATGAAAAGAGTTCTTTTTGGACTATAGAGGATAATTGCTCCTTTATAGTTAATTTTAAAAGACTATGCATGAAAAAAATGCATGGAGAGCCATGTATGATGTCCATAACTTTCATTAAAATCATTATACCTTGTTATAATCAGTTACGAGACATTAAAATAGGCCTAATCATGAAGGTAGTTTTTCTATGCAAAATGGAGAGATTTCTTGCGACTTTTCATGAAGATTATGACTTATATTGACACTTATATCTCCTAAACCTACATGGTTAATCCAATTTCATTATAAAATCCAAAATTAACTCCTTTTATAATCTTGATAAGTGTCCTTGTGACTTTTCAACTTCTTCTTCTCTCTCTCGTAAGTTCTATAAGAACTAGCGATTTTAGCATTGTATGTGATGCTCCACCTAAGTATGGTGAAGATTTTAAAATATTTTGATAAATAAAATTAATAATTTTTACTTCTTACAATAATTTTCATAGTGTGATTTAATTTAATGTTGAAGTTGCTTAGTGAAGGCTATAGATTCTCTAGCAAGTTGTCACATTCTCTCACCTATTGGCAGCTTCTTTTTGTAGGGCATGTGATTTGTTCTAGGAAATGTCAAGTTTAAGTGAGTTAATATCTTAATTAGTGACATTTAAGGCCTCTTTTATATTCTTCCTAGCCTAAGACATTCTTCCATAAACTCATAATGTAACATTGATGCAAGAAGACTTAGATTGGAAAAGTGTATGTTTTGGTTAGTTTCTTGGTCTCTAGTGTAACATACATATGGTTAGAAGTCATCAGTCAATTTGGTGTATCACCTCCCTTATATTATTTTGTTTTCAATTATTTTTCTCCTTTTTTACCCCAAAATTTTAGTTTTAGGTTTAATCTTAAGTGGTACATCAAGGGAGCTAGCCCTATCTAGAGATTCACCTTATTCCTTAGGCTGCCCACAAGCCTAGAGGTGATTCTATTGTGACACTTGGATGAGGAGAGATTTGAATCCCATCAAAGCATGAAAATAAAAGTGACAATAGTTTTTCCACATCTATTGGGACTCTTTTTCTAAGAGATTGAGAGATTTTTGATGTTGTCTCTTAACAATTTGCCTTCGGAGGCATCTTTTCAAGCATCAATGGTGACTCTAAGGACACATCAGCTAGTCAAGCAACCCAAGTTATCATTTGAATATTTATGGTAGCATGTTTATTTTGTGTTATTTATTTCAATGAATATCTATGGCTAACTTTGGTGTTGATTTCTTATTTACACAAGTTGGTGAGACATTTCAAGCTTGTGTCATTCCTTATCAATATGAACAAGTCTTTGGTCAATCTTGTCATGACCCTTACCAACCCTAATATAAATTTAATTAGAATCAATATGATCATATCCAGCCCATACATGATCCTTACCAGTCCTATAGTTATCATTCTTAATGTTTTGTTCCTAGTCAACGTAATCCTTTTTCAAATCAACCCATTTCCACGTTCAAACAAGCACTTTTGGGATATGAAAGGTATATGTTGGAGCTTAATCCTCTAAGGGGATTTGGTCAATGGATTCATAATCATTCCATCCATAAAGTGATAAATTCATTAGATTTAGTCAATAAAAAATTGGTACCTATTGAAAGAGCCAATTGGCAAAGGCTCATGAGTGATATGCTAAATGTGAGTGGTTTGATTGCATCTTTGGAAGAGAAGCTAAACATTAATGAGATGCAACCTTACCAAGTATGTAAAACTTAATAACCACTTCCCCAAGTTACCTATCAACCATACATAACCCCTAATCATGAGCCAAATCAAGTCTATCAAAGTCATCTTTTTCCCAATCAATTGGAGGAGAGAGTGGAGAAGAGAAATCTTATGTTTGAGGTAAATATTGATAGGCAAATTGAGTTGGAAACCATGCATATGCAATAGTACATGTTAGAAGCAAAGGAAGTGGAGTTAAAACCCTCATTTCCCTTTCACATTTTATCCCCACCACCTCAAAAGGAGACTCATAATTCTAATGTCCTAAGTTGGATTAAGGTAGTGGAGTCATGAGGAAAAAAGGAGGACAAACGTCTTCATCAAGAGTGTGAAATTGAGAAGACATCTAATCCTAATATCCTAAGTTGGAGAAAAATAGTAGAGTCATGGGGAAAGAAATAAGATGGAAGCATTGTCAAAGAGTGTGAAGTGGAAAATGGAGTTGATATTTTACAAGCCCCTCCCACCCTTCTTCAAGAAGCTTCTTGTGTTTCATGGAAGCCCTCATGCACTCCTTATCCTCATGATGATTCCTATGAGCTTTAAGAGAGACTTTCCTAAGAAAACTTAGCCAAGAAAATAAAGGAGCGAGAGACAAAAATGAATCTACTAAGTTAAGGTGTGATGGAAGGTTTAGACCAAAGAGAAGACCCTATAAATAAACATATCCCATCTCCCCTCCCTAAAGAGCTTCCTAAAGAGCCTCCTACCTTGAATTCTCAATCTGATTTGGAGTTATATGTGCCACCTCCACCAACTAGTTTATCTTGTCCTTACCCCACCACCCTTTGCCTTGATGGACCTATGGTATGAGAACCAAAGGAGGATCAATTGGTTGATAAAGAAAGAAAAATATTTCTTGAGGAAAACCTACCACTTTGACAGCCTCATTGTGCTAGATCACATGATTTCAATATGCCTAGTCTTGGCATCAACATGAAGGAGGTTGAATATCTTGCAACCCTTGAAAAAAGAGATCAGATTATGATAGTCGAAGTTCAATTTGAAATCCCTCAAGAGGTATTAAGTGATGAAGAGAAGGTAAGATCTTGTGTTGAATATCTTTGCTTGGTTGATTATGAAGAATGCTTTCTTTGTGTTGAAGAACCTATCTTGAGAGAAGAAAATGAAGGGGAACATGCTCAATCCATCGCTGATAAATAATACTTCATGAGTTTTTATGAGGAAGAAATCACCATAGGGACTCCCTTTGGTGAACAAAAGGGAAATTCACAAGCTTTTGCCTCCATATTTGAAGTGGAATGTGTTATCAAGAAGGGAAAACACTTTCAAGCCATCCCTCAAGAAGTGGTAGTCTTGAGATCATCTCATGATATTAAGATAAAGGAATTAGTAGTTGAAGATGATCCAATCAAAGATGAAGAAAAGGTGATTTCTTGTGTGGAGATTTTAGATTGGTTTGAAGAGGAAGAAATGATCATTAATTCTTTTCTCACTATAAAAGATACCATGGATGGGCAAAGGACAAGTTATTAATCAACTTTTAGATGACTATCAAGTTTTAAAGGATGCTATGAGCTGGTCAAAGATGGAGAAGGAAACATTGGTACTCAAGTAAGTATGCAAAGGGAAAACAATCTTTCAAATATATCCATTCAAGAAGCATACACATTTCATGATGACATGTTTGAAGTCATCAAGATAGGTTATCATCCTCTCAAACATTTGGGAGAAACACATCAACTCTTGTAAGATGGAATAAGCTTCTATTGGCCTCAATCTTCTAAAGAACATGAAACTACTCCTCTTGAAGCCATGCCTACTAAGGAGATGCAATTTTATCATGAGGTGAAGAGTGGGAAATATGAAGTATGTGAACATGTTCAAGAGGAATATGTCTTCATTGGAGACCCATTGAAGGATGATATACTTGAGATCAGATTAGGTGAAGTGTCAAGGAAGAGGTCTGATCCACAAAACATTTAATCCAAAGAGAAACATGCTCGACACTATGTTTCATCTCACCATGAGGATGATTCAAGAAGTTTTCCGTTTGATCCAAGAAAGGAGGTATATTTAGTTTCTAGTTGTGAATAATGGGTCATTTCCTAATTCCCCTAAGTGCTTGGAGCACATGTGTGTTTGTGTATGTGTGTTTGCTTTCCTTGTTGTGTGTGTCCTTTGATTTATGTGGTTGAGGTAGTCATTAGTTATCTTATCTTGGTCAAGGTTTATAGTCAATGGTCAAATATTTTCTTGGTTGTCTCAGTATTTAGATGACTCCATAATCCTAATGGAATAATAAGGCTATTGGTTTAGTTAGTATAGCAGGCATACTACCCCTATGAGTCACCAATTTGTTGACCAAATTTGACTTTTAGGTCAAATTGAGGCACCCATAGTAAAAAATGTGGATTTTTGTGTCTATAAGGGGGTATAATATATTTTCATGAGGTGTTTTATAGGCTAATAGATATTAACTAATGATATATTAGCTTTGGTCAATTAGTTTTTATGTCCTTATATCATTTTGGGTCATTTAAGGGGTCAAAAAGGTGCATTTAATGATTTGTATGGGTTTTGGGGAAATGTGCAAATGTAAAAGCATGATGTCATTCCCCATGTGTCAATATAAATCTTAGATAACTATTTTTAACTAAAATATAGTAGGTTTAAAAGAAAGTTAGGTTTCTTGGAAAAGAAAGAGAAAGTGGCACTTGTATAACCTCATTGGGAAGTGTGCCACTTGAAAAAGTGTAAATGTGAATCTTTATATTCCACACACCCATATCCACATTTTTTTGATCTAGAGATGTAATTTCTAAGCCAAAACTATTTTGTTATATTTTTGCCCTTTTTGACACACAAAAGTGACTTGCAAGTTTGTACTTGGTATGGTCAGTAGAAGGATTTTCAAGAAGAATGGTTTTGGGAGGTTGTATTAAACTTAGGGAAATCCATTTTCATATCAATAAGTTTAATAATGATTAACTATGCTTTATGAGTCATCCATTTGAAGTTGATCTTCCAAAAATACTTACTAATCTATGCACCCTATCAATTTTCCTTGGTTTGATAAATTGCATACAAACCAATTGTTCACATTTGTTATCAATTATTTTGGACTCCTTTTATGTCACTTATCATGCTTGGTTTAAAGTTTTAGTTTATGTTTATGAGATAATAGCCTCAAGTTTGTAAACTGGTCCATTTTATGTTGTTGGCAGGTTTCCATTATCTTCTAGTTTTTCATTATTTTTAAATGGTCACAGGGGGTTATGATAGTGTCATTTACATGTTTTAAAGGTTATATAGTTTTCCTTAACCTTTAATTTTCAGTATACAAAGCACACTCCATGAGTTGGCAACTATGACTACCATACAGTCAGCCTACCTTATGACTATCATACACAGTCAGTCATGGTAAACCATGTGTATAAAACCTATATGGCATGTTTATATAATATTTATGGAGGTTTATAAGAAATTGTTTATCCTTTATCATAATTAAGTAGTGATTCAAGTTTCATTTGATACAAAAGGAGGAGGTGTGCAGTCATTTGTAACTTTTGCATACAATCAACCATTAACATGCATCTACAGGTATTCAAAGAAATATCATGATAATAATGAAGCCTTAGTGATGATATAAACATATTTTAAGTGTGATGAGTTAATTTTAGGTAATTTAAATATTCCTATAATCTATTTGAAAATCAAATTCATACTCACTACCTAAGTTCACTTTGTTGCCTGCATGTTTTTAAGGTGCACCTACAGTGACTTGGCAGATAATTCAAGGAGCCTTTTGAGTTGTTAGTATTAATGTTTAAGATCAAATTAAAGACATAATATGAATAAAACTTAATTATTAACTCCTTTTAGGAGGTAGAATGTCAAATGGAAGGATAACCATGTTATAAAGGGATGATGACTGTGTTCAGGCCTATTTTCCCCAAATAGGCAAAATAAAGGCCCTTGAGCTTTTTGGAGATGGAATATAACATGTTGGAAAAGATAATAATAAATATAAATTAATTAATCCTTTAGTCCTTATATATTATAATACATCTACAAAATATGAGGGTCAGAAGGTCAATGTAAGATAAAGTTTAAACACCTCAAAGTTACTCTTAAACACATTAAAATCCTACAATGCTATCTACAACAAGGTGAATCATTATCATTGTTTGGACATAATGAGTGGATTAAATGATTGAGACTAAGATATGATTAATTTATTCACTAAGACACACAATATTGATAGGATAATCATCAAATTATGCATAGAGGAGTAGGCTGCACTCACCAAATACACTCCCAGTCCATATAGGTTGCCCAAAAGGCCCACCTATAGGTATACATATGAAATTCTTGATGTTTTAATGGTGTTTAATGGGAATTAAAGGTATGATATAGTTAAAAACTACATGCTTTCACCTCATGAAATTCAAGGAAAGGTTTCTAAACATTACAAGCAAATGTAATTAAATCAAGGAAACCTACAATAGGGGTTAATAAGCATATGTCTCAGTCAGAGGGTAGTAAAGGTGATTTTAGGGTAAGACATGATTATGAATAAAATAGGAATAAATAATTGACATAAGGTCTTGAGAGAAATTTTATATGCCATATTGGAGTTTCTTATCAAGCACATGTACACCCTTGTACCGAAAAACATACACCTATAAGCAATGAGTTGGGAATATGGCACTCTTGATACTAAAAAGGTTCAAACCTAATGAGAAATAGCTTGTATGATTGTAAAAGGAATTTTGGAATCTAAGTAAGGTATTTTTAATTTTTTACAAACGTAAAACACTCAATAACACCTACATGTGTCTTTTCAAATGAGGAAACACAGTCCCCTTCCATTTACTCCTGCACAGTCCTTGTTTAGCTAGTCTACCTTGGAAATTAAGAGAGATTTGGGGTCTAGACTTGAAACCAGGGAATAAAATATCTTAAAAAGTTTCTTTGTGAAAATATAAAACTATAGTGGAATTCATTACTTCCTTGGATAGAGAACAATACCCTTCTGTTCTGTCTCAGAGCCTAAACACTCTTGAGGAGCAATAAACCATTTAAGGAGTACAAAGGAGAAGAGAGTGAGTAAATGATTTAAGGGATGATAAGAACATTTAAGGAATATTTTTAGAGTTTAATAAGGAAATTTAAATAGTTTTATAGCATCTATGAGGGACATAAACAAGCTATGTACAATACACTTTAAGAACCCTGCACAGTTTGCACTCTAAGAAGTTTGTTTTAGAAATGAAGGAGATTGGAGGGTATAAAAGCATTAAAAATGGTTAAAAATTATTACATGGAATTTATATTAGTTTAGGAAGCTCATAAATATTTAAAATGGTTTGATAAAATAGGGGAAGTACCCCTTATTGTGTCTCATATAGGGGGTACTTTCCCCATTCACAGGCCCTGTAGTTGTGAGGTTTGGAAGCAAAAGAGTGAAGGAAAGGTTGGTTGGACACCATAAATAGATTTGTATATTTGGAAAAAATAAATAAAAATATGAAAAAAACTTCATATAAGGAAGAGATCCAACACAAAGTTCTAAAATGCAAAGGTTGCAGGTAAGCATAAAGAGAGGGGTTAGGCCTAGTGACCATATGTGAGACCATTTCCACTTTTGTATCTAAGTGTGATTTATAATATATTAGAACATTTATAAGGGTTCACTATAGAGGTATTAAAGCACCTAGTTTTTAGGGAAATCTATGAGGATTCATTTTAGGCTTCAAGGATAACATAGGTTTGCTAGGCATAACTAGGCCTAACATCCAAAAAGGGGGTCAACTTAAATTTTGGATTGGGTTGGGAATTATAATGAATTTGGTAATGTTTTTTAGGTAAATACAGAGGTGATAAAGCTTTTATTTTGCATACAAAGTAAAATAATCCATTTTTTAAGCCCAAAACCAACCTAGACCTACAAGAAACAATGAAACAAGCTTGATAGGTCAAGTTGTGATGCTCATATCTTTTTGGAGGATTTTCATGGGAGCCAAAGAAGTTTAGAAATGTTAGGATGGGTATTTAAGCTCATATTTTTTAAATTTTTGGGTAGGTTGGATGTCATATCTTTATGAACCAACCTTAAGAGTGAAAATAAGCAAAACCCTTGAAAACCCTCCCTAGCAACCAATTTGTGAAAATGGAGTTGGAGATGAAATATAATGAGCTATTTGGACTAGTAAACCTATTGAAACATATAAAGGACTCCCTAAATCTACTTCACATGCCAGCTAGTGTACATAATTATATGGACACAGTATAAAATAATGTTTTTCTCACTATTTTGTGTGTTTTATAGGTTGTATGAGGTTTAAAGAGATTAAAATCACATGTATGTAAATATTAATACTTAACATAACTCCCAATATCACTTTAATGCTTTGAAAAAACTTATAAGTTCCCCAACTAGGTGATTTAACTCAACCAGTCAAATCTAGCATATTAGACAAGCTAGTGAAGAAGATGGAAAACTTTAAGTGAGCTCATTTTAAGGTGTGCCTAATGATTATATGGAAATGTAAGGTATTTAAAAATGAAATTAACTCCATCCCATGTAATTTCATGGATAAAGGATGCCTTTTTAGAAGCTAAGTGTGTAGGGTGTATGAAAAGAGTTATTTTTAGACTACAAAGGATGATTGCTCCTTTCTAATTGATTCCAGAAGACCAAGAATTCAAAACATTCATGGAGAGGCATGTATAATGTACTTAAATTTCATTACAATCATCATACCTATTCTTAATTAGTTACAAGATGTTCAAATAGGCCTAATCATGAAGGCAATTTTTCTATGTAAAATGGAGAGTTTTATTGCCACTTTTCATGAAGATTGTGACTTAGATTGACACTTGTAGCCCCTGAACCTACATGGTTCATCCCATTTCCTTATCACATGCACAATTAAATCCTTGAATCAATGTGACAAGTGTCCTTATGACTCCTCAACTTTTTCTTCTTTTCTCTCTCATGAATTCTATAAGAACTAGCCATTTTAGAATCATATGGGATGATCCACCTGAGTATGTTGAAGCCCTACTCATTTTTATAAATAAAATTACTAAGTTTTACCTCTTCCATGATTATTCATAGTGTTCTTTACTTGAATTTTCTTAGTGAAGACTATGGACTCCTTAGGAAGTTGTAATATTCTTTCACCTATTTGTAGCTTCTTCTTATAGGGCATGTGATTTGTTCCAAAAAATGTCAAAGTTTAAGTGATTCATTATCTTCATTAGTTCCATTCAAGTCCTCTTGTTTAGTCCTCCTAGTCTAAGACATTCTTCCATAACCTGATAATGTAACATTGATGTAAAAAGACTTAGATTGGAAAAGTATATGTTTTAGTTATTTTCTTGGTCTCTAGTGTAGCAACATATGGTTAGAAGTCATCAATCAATTTGGTGTATCAGATCCCTTAGATTAGTTTTTTTTAGTTATCTTTCTTCCTTTTCACCCCCCAAGTTGAGTTATAGGTTCAATCCTAAGTGGTATATTAAGGGAGCTAGCCCTATCTAGAGATTCATCTCATTCCTGAGGCTACCCACAATCCTAGAGGTGATTCCATTTTGCCACTTGGATGAGGAGATATTTTCATCCCCTCAAAGGGTGAAAATCCAAGTGAAAATAATTATAATTAGAAGATTATGGAAGAGTGGTAGAAATAGAATGGGATGTGTTATCTAAGGGAGAATAAAAAAATATATCATCAAAAGTCATAAGATCTTCTTGCCCTAAGTCATTTAAATGAGTTATATAAGAATATTGGATAACAGAATATGTCTTATGGGAAAGAGGAGTTTAGATAGGTTTGTAATCAATGAAATCCACCACCCTTTACATATTAGTCATGATAACCACATTCTCTTCAGAATTTTATCTAACAAGACTTTCTACATTATTAGTGGAAGGGGTGGGTTTGTCTTGATTTTCTTGAATAGGTTGATGATTAGGTAAATGATCCTTATAGATATCCAAATGAGAATTTTATTGATTCAAGGATTGAATTTTTTCATTTGATTTATAGCCTTTGAAAGAAATCTCATAAGCTTGTTGATGCTTACGGATAATGGAATCATGATCAAAATTAGTCCAAGAAGAAAATCCAAAGATAAATTATGAAGATGTCTACAAGACTCATGAGAATGACCCCAACTAGCATGAAACCAAAAAAACATGTTAGGATCATACCAATATTTCATAGGATGGGTAGGGTCAAGTTCTCATGAAAGAGGCCAGGGTAGATGCTTAAGCAATTCAGTCGAGGATAGAGGTTTGTGAACATTGATGTTATTGGGTGAAGAGAAATTAGTATTAGTATATTGTTGAGAAGAAGGGGCTGATTCTAAATAAGGGTTAGGAATGATAGCTTGAACATTGCGAATGGTGTCAAAACAATTGTTAACACCATCATTGGTGATATTTTAGTTTTTATTCTTAAGTAATAGATGAGGACCCACAAAAGATTGGGGTGGTTCAAATTGATGCATTAGGAAACCTTGTATTTTAGCTTGGCCAATATCCTCCTCCAAAGTACGTGGAGAAATAGTGTAGACTTGATATTTTAATTTAGGAAAGAGATCATTTTTAAAGAGATGAAAGAGATTATCATCCACCATGTTATGTTTTCCATCTCTCAACAAAGGCTTGGGCAGTTTCATTCTCAGGTTTTTGGTAATTAATTAAATGGGTCAAAGTGTTTTTAGGAAGATCATTAGTTTGTAATTCTTGAACTAAATAACTTACTAAGTCATCCAAACTAGAAATAGATTGAGCTCTAAGTTTATTGTACCAATCCAAGGCATCACCCATGAGGGTTTTGGCTAAGAGCTTGGTAGCAACAAAGGTGTTTAATTTGACACAATCTTTGTAAATATTTCCAAATGTTTTGAGGTAAAGGGTAGGATCAGTTGACCCATTATAAGAAATTGTAAGAGTTATACCTCATATATCAATGTTATAAATTTGAGTAGTGAGAGGTTTTTTTGTATATGCTTAATGGTTTTATTGACTAAAATAGGTTGAACAATGAAATTGCCTTGAAAATCTTGAAGAGGAGGGGGAAATTTTGGTTATGTGTGCCCCAAGCCATTGCTTGTGGATGAGATTAAAGATTAAGAAGGTGGTTTTTCATTCTCATCATTTGATTTATGCTATGAGATTGAAAGGTATTCATTTGATTGAGAGTTTATAACAAACGTTGGTGTATTTGATTAATATTAGAAGAATTAGATTTGGTATTTGTGTTGGTATTAGTGGCTTGTGCACCACTATTAGTGTTGGTATGATTTTGAGAAGAATTTGAGGCACTAGTGGAAAATTTTTCTTGTGAAGCAAAATATGGACTAGTGAATGGTTGAGAGGAAGAAGAACTAGAATCATGATTGCCCTGGGTAGTAAACAATGAAATAGTGGAAGGATTAAGGATAGTGGACCTTATGAGAGGTATATTAGATGTAGAACCAACCATGTTAGTTGAGATACTAGGCATGGAGGTAGAAGAGGTTAGAAAAGAAGATGTCATGACATAAGAAGGAGTTGAAATTGAAGGAAGAGGTTGAGAACCAAAGAAAGTGGTACCTCCAAATACTATATTGAATGTAAGAGTAGGTGAATGAAGCTCTTTGGTTTGACCACTAATTATGAGGTTGTAAATGGTAGAAGGATCCTTTCCTTTATATTGAATAAATTTAGAGATAAAAAAAAGCATTTTGGGAATATACTCCAACTCAGCTTAGTTTTCTAATAAGAAAAGAGGATTATTATGTGAAGAGGTATCAGGAGGGGTCCCATAGTTCATTGTGTGAGTGGGAATATGAACATTAATATCATCCAAAAGAGGATCCCTACTCTATCTATGGGAGACCTTATTAGGATCAATAAAGTTCATCATGTCTATTGACTGTAACTCAGTGTCATTATCCAAAAAAAAGTCCATGATGAAGGGAAAAGAAGAGAAATGAGAAAGCAAAGGTCAAAGAGGTGACTAAAATTATATAGGGTTGACTGGGTCAATCCAATATAGTGTACAAAAGGTATAAAAGCTACTGGGTCGACTGGGTCAATCCAGTACAACAAATAAGGATTTTAAGAATCCTAAAGACAAATTACAAGATGAAACAAGATAAATTTGCAAGAAATGAAAAGAAGTAAGTACTAAAAGGAAATAAATAGTTAATTGGATTAATGTTGGCCAATCCAATTGAAACACATAAAGCAAAATCTTGCACTAACACTAGCTAATACAAGCTTTTACACACACAATTGAATAAAGAGAAAGAAAACATCTTGAAAAGTAAAGATAACTAATTATTCAACTTGATTGTTAATTAGATTATTAAGATATGATTTTAAATATGATTGGAAGTTGGATATAAGCAAGGTACTAGATAACAATTTAAGGATGGCTTTAGGTAGTTTGGGATGAAAGAGACTATAGTGGAAATGATACAAGCTTGGTATTGAGGTCTACCCCCTCACTTCACATATCATAGAAATAAGGGAGTCAGGTGCTTATCCAAAATATACCATTAAATACACTTTATACTTGAGTAGAGCATCAAGGCGACTTCCCCCTTGGTGATGAAATCCAAATAGGTTGGCCTAGGGTAAATAAAATTTTAATATTATTGTTTAGATTATGTGATTTGGTCATGTGTGCTTAAAATAAAAATCGTGAAACTACACAATTGATTAAAAATTCCCTAATTAGACTATGTGAGCTATTCTAAGTATGCAAGTAATAGGAAAATAAATGTGTGAACTTATTACTATCAGATGTGAGGTTAATTCCATTTTGAAACAAGGTATGTTATTGAAACTATATGCAAAAAAATATAGAATAGGGTTGATAGGGTTGAACTTGTACTATAGAAGCAAAGTTTGAAAATGAATTAGGTTGGCAATGTCGATCCAGTTATTTTAGACAACACATAGAGCATAGAACTGGGTCAGTAGTGTCAATCCAATTGACTATGTAAGGGTAGTTTATAAGACTACAAAATATGAAAATAAAGATAGAAAAGAGAGAAATAGATAAGTAGAAAGGAACCTTCATGTATCAGATATGCAATGAAGGAAGATTATTAATGAAGAACCTTGAAATATGCTTGAAAAACCTACAAATTGGGTCGACAAAATCAATCAAGATGAACAAGAAGCTATTGAAAAAGTGCTAAAAGTGTAAGGGTTGATTGGGTCAACCTAGTAGACTAAACTAGGTGTCTGAAAGGTTGGAAACCTATACTAGGTTGATCTAGTTACTTGGTCCTAGAAACCTATGCACATATAAAAATAACTAGGTCGACAAAATCGATCTAGTATGTCAAAATATATGATAAAAATGATGATCAAAATAATGAATAAAAGAATGAAAAAGTGAAAGAAATATTTTAAGGGTTAGTTTCACATTAGGTTCACCAGAATGTAATATGAAGGTGAAGCTAAAGTGAATGCTAATATTGACAAGAAAATAAATAAAATTGAAAATGTGCAGATAATCCAACCAGTGGTGGGATAGGATTTATGTCAGGTTCACTAGAAAAGGAATATGAATGTGAAGCCAAAGTGAATGCTAATACCAACAAGAAAAGAAAAAATTTGGAAACATGAAGACAATCCAACTAGTGGTGGGATAGGATTTACATTGGGTTCACCGGAATATATGCAATCAGAAATACATCATGTCTATAAATCAATCATGGCTCAGAGAAGATAGAGCATACCTACCATTTTGATTGGGGATACACTTATTAAGTGGGATCATGACTAATATGGGGATCTTCTAGACCTGATTAGGGGATAACTTGTATCACTTATCACAACACATCATTCTAGGAAGGGTTCCAAAGCCTATAGTCTAAAACAATTGCATAATAACCCTAATAGAGTCTTAAGGTTTAAATCATTTCACTTATTATAATATAAAAGAAAGTGAATATAATATAGTGCAAACCAAATCTTGTGGCACAATGTGGGGGTTAGAATCAATAAAACAAACATATAAACTAAACATGTATTAGAAGACATATACTCACGTCAATGTATATAGAATCTTAATACATGGGAGAAAAATATAAATGAATTATATATATACTATTGTAAAATTTGGGGTCTAATTAATGGACTGGAAGGTTTTAAGGATCTAAATATGTGTCCTACATCCCCTACAATACATCTCCATGAGCAATTGTAAGCCACTTAAGTGACAAGTGCGAGGACAGACCTAGAGGACTAATGATGAATGACTACAAGTAGTGAATGACAAGTGATAAGGATGAGTCCATCATTTGAAGAGGTGTAGATAGCGTGAAATCACCTCTTTTCCACATTCTCATGTTAAATCATACGTGCCAAGGATTCTTATGGAAATTTTAGACAATTAAGTGAACCCCTCACCATCATGAAGGCAATTTAGAAGTAAGACAATGAAGAGTTCCATGCCAACTTGAGGAAGGTGCTCTATTTCAGATTGACACATGTTCATGATAGTTTTCTGACTTCTTTTCCACTTCATTCTATGGTATTTTCACTTGTTCTCATAGTTTGAAACTTGGTCTTGTGACCCTTCCACTTCTCTTCTTCTCTTTCCTCTCATATTCTCTATATATTCAAGCCTTTTTAGCTTTGTAATGGATCCACAATTGGTATGGCAAAGCCCTTCTAGTTTCCACACCTCATTTTCATTTGAATGAAGTTTTATGAAGTTAATTCATTATATAATATCTTGCATAAGTGTGTTAAGTGGTTTTTGTGGTTGACAAGTGATGAATATGCTCTCTTTGCTTCCATTTTTGCTCTTGCATGTATGTGTGAGTAATATCTCTTCTAACATGTTTCATAAAGTGTATTATTTTTTAAGTGTGTCTTTAAGTGTGAGAGGGAATAATAGTGTATTGTATAATACCTTATTTTCACCCACCTCTATATGTGCATAGCAATTTGCCTCTATGAAAAATACTTATGCTAGAAGGACATATAATTAAGGTTAGTTTTGGTAGTCTCCTTTCTTGGTGTAGATGCAAGTGTGTTATGTGGAGTTACCTTTGATGTATCACCTCATTATCATAGGTTTTGTTTATATCTCCTTCTTCCATTTTCACCCCCAATAGTGATTATCTTAGTATAGTGTGAGCATTAAAGATAGATCAAGTGAGCTATCCCTTTCAAACCTAGAGATTTGTCTCTTGTAGTACCTTATCTATGAGGAGAGATAGTTCCATGTTATCCTAAAATTGAGAAGGTATACTAGACTTATCTAATATGTAATTTTAGGTTATAATATTTAGTATAAACTATGTAAAGTTACACACCAACATGTATAAATTAGAGTTAATATGGTAGGTATGGATGCACTTTTTTGGAAACCAATGTTGACATTTAACACATGGTGCTAAACTATTCATTTAGCAACAGAGTTATTTTTACATTACCAAATGAACTCTCTTCACCTTCTCTCAAATTTTATAAATAGAGGGCAAGAAGTGATTATTGTAAGTAAACAAGTAGGAAATAAATAAAACTTTGTTTCTATATAATTGATTACTTCAATAGTAGAAGGTTATTTTTGGTTAGGGTGATCTTGGGTTAATTATATGCATCCCACATATAATTTATATATGGTATTAAATCAGTCCATGCTACCCTCATTCTCTCAAGTCATTCATCCCATCATACTAATGAAATCAAGCTGTAGTGTTAGAAAGAGGCTTTTTTGAGTCATAAAAACCACTTGTGGCAAATATTTAATTTGGAGATTCCATTGGTTTTGAGGTGGATCTTGTTGTCCCCAAAAATGTCACTCATTTTTGGGACAACCTATGAATAATTTTGGTTCCACAAACCAAAATCCTCTCTTCCCTTTTTGAAAATTGTTATGAGCCTTCAAATCCTTCTTTTTTCAAACTTTTTTAGAAATCTACGGACTCTACAGGCTTGAATCTATGGACTCTGCAGGCTTGAATCTACAGACTTTGAAAGCTTGGAACTACAGACACTATAGGCAAGCTCAAATCTACGGACTCTCTGGGCCTCAAAACTATGGACTCTATAGGCTGGCTTCTACGAACTCTGTAGGAAAGAAACAGGTTCAACACTTAAGCTATTTTTTCAATCAGGAAGTTCAAAGGGGTCTTCCAAGAGCCTGAAGGACAAGTGCCCTTGCGGAGGGCATGGAGGAGCCAAAATGGACCCTTGCAACTTTTCTGAAAGGCAACCTTGGAGGTCAGATAGCCCTTGTAGAGGGCAGATGAGGAGCAGGTGGACCATTTCAAAGGCTGAGAGACCAAAGGAATTCCTTTGGAAGGAAATCCCATGGCAAAGTTGTGAAGGAATTCCTTCAGACTTTTGTTTGAAGGAAATAAGCCCGAAAGGCCATCTGAAGACCGCCCGAAGGGTATGTGCCTTTGTGGGGGGCTCTCATTGAGAAAAAGGGACCTTTCTCAAGGGCCCAAAGGGTAGGTCCCCTCTAGGGAAGATCAAATGAAAAAGCCAAAGGAAATGATGAGGAAAGTGACGGGCCCATAGACGTCAAAGTTGGACGTGGTAAACTAGACGTTGAGATCCAAAAGTTTGGTGACGTCCCTGTAGCTGTCAATTTCAAGGCAACACACTAGGGATTGGTTTTTTAATGATGATGGGCTTAAAGACATCAAATTCATGGAAATGAAATAGCCGTTGATCTTTGAAAGCTTGAATTTAGACCTAAATGCAAAAGGCCAAAATGCCAAAGGGAAGAACCGCTGATGGAAGAGCGTAAGGAATCAGTAAGACCTAGGGTATAGCCCTGAGAGCTCAAATGCTAGGAAAAGACAAAATTGGAAAGGGGAAAAGATATCTCAAGAGCTCAAATCATAGAAAGAAGAGACAAAGAGGAAAATATCTATGCAGAATTAATTTCAGTAGGTGGAACAGTCCACTAAGCAGATATTTTGGCTTGTAAATATTGAAGGCGCTGCCTGTTTGTCTCACTTGGAGTAAAGACAAAATAGATAGCTATGCAGACATTAGAGGGGATAGACCAGATGATCCAAACTTAGGAGAAGACATATGGGATGAAATGACATGCCATAGTTAAGATAGCTGCCTTGTTTTTAATGCCGCCCCCTGACAAAACTAAAAATGCATTTAAGGCATTGAATGCATAGCATGGGCCATTCCATGAAACAAAGTTCCAAGTATGTCTTGGCTTATATATATTTTAATCTCTTTTATTGTTTTAAGGAGATCTTCCCATTACAAAAATCAAAACTCTGACCAAATTGGAAGGTGAATACTGAGACTTTGAGCTCAGATTGTTGTTCATATTATTTTATTTGAATGAGAAAGTAAGTGACTTGCAGAATTTGTGCTATTATAGCTTGTTTCATTTTAGGATATTGTTCTTATGTATATCTTTTGAATGTTTTCTTGTTTATTTGATCTAACAAGCAGAACCAATAGAAGTAATTAGGAAGGTGTCATGAAGCCAACTGTGGAGAGAGTTTGTGCCCCCATAATTGCCTTTAGAGTGTTTTCTTTCTGTTCTTGTGTAAAGGATCTTGGGACGACTTTGTGCCCTCATTATCATTCATATTCTATTTCTATGTAAAGGCCATGGGATGAATTTGTGCCCTCATTGTCCTTCGTATCTCAGTCTTTGGGAAGTTGAAGTGGAGACTTTGTGCTACACTTCATTCTGCTGGTTACTGCTCCCTGTTACCAGTTACTTGTCACTACTTGAAAGAACTCCTGATGTCCCTTGTAAGAACACTTCTAAAAGAAGAGAAGTGCCTTCAATGTTTTCACTAAGATTTTCTCTTTTGTTTGTGAACATCATCTCTAAAATAAGAGAGATGATGGCTTATCCTACCCCTGAGTGTTATTTTCTACTTATATATATAACATATAGCTCTTGCATATTCATAGGGAACCTCCCCTTAATGAGAGGAGAGATTTTTCCACCTCTGATGTAGTAAACCTACACATTAGGTTGACCAATCTCCCTATGCTATGGTTGAAGAGACCTATTTTTCTCACCAGTTAGCTGGTTAACAAAATATTCACCCAACAGTTTTTGGTGACTCTATTGGGGATCAAACATGCAGTCTGAAGCTTCAAGTTTCAGATTGAAGCAGACCCTACCCTTATCCATTATAGATTCTGGAAACTCCATTCTATGTCTTACCCACTATCATTATATCCTTACCATCTTCCTCCATGTCCATTATATTATCTGGTCTACAAAACCAGATCCACTGAGGAAGCAAAATAGTTTGAAGCCTCAAGCTTCAAGTTGAAGTAGGACCGGTTCTTTCTCATTTTTATCCTGTAATTTGGCAGCTCCATGCTGTACAAGAAGCCAAAAATCTCAAGGTGTTGTTGACCCTATTTTTGAGTTAGTGAAATAGAGTAATCTTTATTTGTTTCCTCCACAACCTCACCTTCAACGAACTAGGAGTCTTCCTCCCATCCATACCAGTCACCAACACAAGGTATAGCTTCCTTTTCTGCTATTAGCAGAGCTTTACCCATCCACATGCTACCTAAATTTGTTATCCCTCTTTTTCATAATCCAATCATGGTAGTTCAAGGCCCTTGGGGTAACTCATTTGGCCCACTACATCTTACTCCACCCTTGCATGAACTTCCATGTAGCTCAAGGAAGAATTTCCCCAAATTCTTTGCTGATGGGAGAGTTCACCCTGATGAACATATTACAGCCTTCAGCATAGCCTATGGTGTAATAAGAGTAGAAATTGAAGATGTGGAAATCAGGATTTTTATAGAAATGCTACAAGGTGCTACTACAGATTGGTTCTACCATCTATAGGCTAGGTCAGTAACTGATTGGGACACACTCAAAGCCAGGTTTGAAGTAAGGTTCAAGCCCGCAAAAGATGCACATGCCTTGCTTGTTCAGCTCACACAGATGAAGAAGGAGCCCCATGAACCTATAAGGGAATTCATTGCCAAGTTTGAAAAGATGAGGCACATGATTCCCATGATCACCTAGCCGACACCTTAGAATCTCAAGTGTTTCTTCATCAACTCACAACTGCCTGAAGTGAGCTTTTTTGCTGAGATGGGATAGACACATAGACCTTGTTACTGCTCAAGACTTGGCTATTGAGGTAGAAGATGACCTTATCTTGGTAGGAAAGATAAGGAGATATCCTAATAGAGGTAAATCCTCTTCATCTTCTAAGTATCCATCTACAAGCACCACTGATCAAATGGTGCAAAAGCTAGCAAATGAATTGCTAGCCTTGAAAAGACAAGTGGCCCAAGGTATGTCTGCTCCTCCTTATTGGGATATGCTAAGGAGGACATTTTAGAACCATTCATATCAAGGAAATGCTACCATAAGTCAAGGGAAACCAAATCATCTTCCTCCCCCATAGAGGAACCTTGCCCTTGAAGCGCCTCCAACTAACTTAGTAGTTGGATATTTAGAAACAGAACATGATTTCTCTTTCCAACCTGAGTTTGATCAAGTAAATGGCATTGGTCTCTTCATGGAGGATCAAGATAATCAACTGGTGACTCCCACATTGGTTTCCTAAATTACCAGGATGAACCCAAAAGTAAAGGTGAAGTAGTCAAGGGATCATACGTAGTATTTACCCGGTCAAGAATCAGTCATCCTAGCAAGCTGATAAAGAAAGAACAGAGGAGCGAGCTTAGCCTACAATCTCAATTTCCAAATGATGAAGTTATCTACCTCTCCAGCCAAAGGACCCAGTGGTTGCCAAAAAAGTAAGTACCCCAAACATCTTTGCACCTTCTACTTCAACTTCACAGATTAGTCCTCCCCCCCTAAAAACCAAAAGGATGAACTCCCATCCTCTCTTTCTAGTCCATTTTAGTCATTTGACATAATTGACCATGTCAAGAAAACCAAAATTCAAATGACTAAATTTGAATTCCTATAAGCCAACCCTGAGCAATTGGATAGGTTGGTAGAATGTGTGAAGAATACAACCATCCCTATAGGACAAGAGATTAGAAAGGTAACTCATGATCCCCTAAGGAACATGTCCATCCCAAACAATCTTGTCATTACTCCTCCTACTTCCCCTAGGAAAATAGATCCTTTCTATGTTTCCCTATTGATAAATAGTCATATGCTGAGCAACTGCATCATTGATTTTGGTGCTTCAGACAATGTCATGCCTGCTAAAGTGGTTGAATCCCTTGGCCTTACACTGACCAAAATAGATGTTTCTCCATGGAGAACAAATAAGGTCCACTACTGGGATAGATCAATGATACCCAATTTGCATTTGCAGCATTCCCAAGAAAGAGAATTAAGATGACAGTCCTGGTGGTCGACGTCCCAACCTCATACAACATTCTGCTGGGATGAAATTTCTGCAAGGATGTTGGAGGAGAGTTGAGCATGGACTTGTCTGAGGCAATTATCACTATCAAAGGAATCATGAAGAGATTGTTCCATGAAAAAGAAGCAAAATATGTTATCACTCAGACATCAGCACCTGAATCTCAGGTTCTATTTGAGTCTTCAGGCAGGGGTAATTATTTTTATCCATAGAGGGTGTTCATGTTTCTACAGATGAAAGTCCTGTAGGTGGAAATATAAAAATTCATTCAAACAAGACATCAGAAGAGTTAGTAAGACACAATATAAATGAAAAAAGATCTTCCATCTCTAATGAAGAAAAAATTGATAGAAGATCAGTTTCTGATAATGTTTAGATCCAGGAATTTGATGGCAATAATTCCTCTACCCGGTGCTAGAGCCAGGATGGTGTTGATATCTCCTCAAGGAGATATTCTTCCTCCTTCACATGAGTTGAATTTTAACAACACCAACAACACTGCCAAGTATGAATCTCTGTTACTTGGGTTGAAAGTTGCTCAAAATGAAGATGTCAAACTCCTTCATGCCAAAGGAGATGTTGAGCTAATGGTTTGTTAGGAGTTTGATGTTGACAATCAAAACATGTGCTAGACTGAACTAGTAGAATAACAAGCTATGGTAGTGCACCATATTGCTATAATCCAAAGTTAGGAAAAGGAACTCTTTGCAGAGAGAGCAAGGAGTTATGGTTTTCAGATTGAAGACCACGTCTTGCCATGGAGCAAGGAGAGAGAGCCAAAAAGAGTGCATTGAAAATGGGATTCTTGGTGGAGAGTTCCATTCGCCCATCATCGATTCTGGGGACAAAATGGTTTCCTACTAGTTTATAAGGTTGGAATGCCATTTTCATTGTCTCACAATGGACAACATCTAAATCACTTCAATTCTTGAAGTATCAGATAAGTTCACCTGTACATATGTATATTTGTATAGTCTTTATTTCTATTTTGTGTTGTTCATTTTCATTTTTTGGAGCCTTTCTTTTTGGGTAGCATGACTCCATAGCCCAATGGCATACTTCAAGGCACTGGAGATTTTGGTTTCTACTCCCCTTAGATGTTTTGAGTTTTTAACTAAGGGAAGTTCCCCAACTAAGCCAGCTATTGTCCCCAAAAATGTCACTCATTTTTGGGACAATCTAAGAATTATTTTGCTTCAACAGACCAAAATCCTCTCTTCCCTTTTCAAAAATTGTTATGAGCCTTCAAATCCTTATTTTTTAAAGATTTTTCAAAAATCTACAGACTCTATAGGCTTGAATTTATGGACTCTGCAGGTTTGAATCTATGGACTCTGCAGGCTTGGAACTATGGACTTTATAGGCAAGCTCAAATCGACGGACTCTCAAGGCCTTAAAAGTATAGACTCTGTAGGCCAGTTTCTCACATATATGGACTCCCCCAAATCTACGAACTCATTTCTATGGACTCTATAGGTTGGCTTCTATAGACACTGTAGGAAAGAAATACGTTTAACACTTAGCCATTTTTTCAATCGAGAAGTTCAAAGGGGTCTTCCAAGAGCCTGAAACACAAGTGCCCTTACGGAGGGCAAGTGGGGAACAAGTAGATTATTTCAAAGGTCGAGCGACCAAAGGAACTCCTTCAGAAGGAAATCCCATGGAAAAGTTGTGAAGGAATTCCTTCGAACTTTTGTTTGAAGGAAATAATCTTGAAAGGCCATCCGAAGACTGTTGGAAGGGTATGTGCCCTTACGGGGGGCTCTCACCAAGAAAAAGGGAAATTTATCAAGGCCTCAAAGGGCAGGTCCCCTCTGGGGAAGATCAAATGACAAGGCCAAAGGAATTGCCAAGGAAAGTGATGGGCCTACATACGTCAAATTTGGACGTCATGAACTAGTCGTTGAGATCCAAAAGTCTGGCGACGTCCCCATAGTTGTCAATTTCAAGGCGATAAACTAGCTGTTGGTTTCTTAATGATGACAGGCCTGAAGACATCAAATTCATGGAAATGAAATAGTCATTGATCTTTGAAAGCTTGATTGTAGACCTGAATGCAAAAGGCCAAAATGCCAAAGGGAAGAACTGCTGATGGAAGAGCGTAAGGAATCAACAAGACCTAGGATATAGCCTTGAGAGCTCAAATGCCAGGAAAAGAAAAAACCAAAAAGGGAAAAAGATAGCCCAAGAGGTCAAATCATAGTAAGAAGAGACAAAGAGGAAAATATCTATGCAGAAGTAATTTCAGTAGGTGGAATAGTCCACTAAGCAGATATTTTGGCTTGCAAAAATTGATGGCACTGCCTGTTTGTCTCACTTGGAGTAAAGATAAAATGGACAGCTGCACAGATGTTAGATGGGACAAGCCAAATGATCCAAAATTAGGAAAAGACATATGGGATGAAATGACATGCCATAGTTAAGACAACCACCTTGTTTTTAATGCAGCCCCCTGACATAACTGAAAATGCATTCAAGGCATTGAATGCATAGCACGGGCCATTCCATGAAACAAAGTGCCAAGTCTTTCTTGGCTACTATATATTTTAATCTCTTTTATTGTTTTAAGGAGATCTTCCCATTACTAGAAGCAAAACTCTGCCCAAATTAAAAGGTGAATACTGAGACTTTGAGCTCAGATTGTTGTTCATATTATTTTATTTGAATGAGAAAGCAAGTGACTTGCAGACTTTGTATTGTTATAGCTTGTATCATTTTAGGAGATTGTTCTTATGTCTTTCTTCTAAATGTGTTCTTTTTTATTTGATCTAACAAGTAGAACTAGTGGAAGTAATCAGGAAGGTGTCCTGAAGCCAATTGTGGAGAGACTTTGTGCCCCCACAATTGCCTTTAGAGTGTTTTCTTTCTATTCTTGTGTAAATTATCTTGGGATGACTTTGTGCCCTCATTATCCTTCGTATTATATTTTTGTGTAAAGGACATTGGCATGAATTTTGCCCCCATTTTCCTTCATATCTCACTCTTTGGGAAGCTGAAGTGGAGACTTTGTGCTACACTTCATTCTACTAGTTACTGCTCCTTATTACCAATTACTTGTCACTACCTGAAAGAAATCCTGCTGTCCCCTGCAAGAACACTTCTGAAAGAAGAGAAATGCCTTCAATGTTTTCACCATGATTTTCTCCTTTGTTTGTGAACATCATCTTTGAATTAAGAGAGATGGATGGCTTATCTTACCCCTGAGTGTTATTTTCTACTTATATATATATCATATAGCTCCTGCATATTTATAGGGAACCTCCCTTTGATGAGAGGAGAGATTTGTCCACCTCTAATGTAGTAAACCTACACACTGGGCCGACCAATCTCCCTATGCTATGGTTGAAGAGACCTATTTTGCTCACTAGTTAGCTTGTTGACAAAATATTCACCCAACAGATCAGACCATACATATGTGTTTGTAGTAATCGAATTAGTGAGGGAGAGTTTTTATTTCATAAAAATATGACTCAATTTACTCCTTATCTATATAACAAGCTTGCTAGTCGTTATTGATTTTTTGGAGAATCTACATGTTTGAGGTAGACCTAACCATACAGATGCATCTGTAGTAGTTGAATTAGTGGGTAAGATTTTTTATTTCATGAAAATTGGTATAGACACCTAAATTTTATTTAGTATCAAAATTCACCTATTAACACTAATTCTTCTTCAACAAATTTAAATTTAAATTCATGTCATTTCCTTCCAAATTAAAATAATTGAATAATTCAAAGTTAATCAATTATGTACACTTTTAATCCACATTTAATTGAATAAATATAGATTTTCTAGCTCACCTGACATACTCCACCTTTATCTCCCTCACATGTTGAGTCACCCAACCAATCCCATAAACTTCCTCAACTACCCTTGAGTCATCCCTTAAATTGTCAAACATCTTGACCCATTCTTGGTGATTCAGCTAACCATCTCCCTATTTATCTCAACCATTTGAAATAGTCATCATCCTCATGGGTGAGGACTCATTCTCCACCATATATTATTTAGATAATTTTAAATATTCAAATAATTCTCCATCGTCCGATTGATCTTCCAAAAACCTATAAATAGGCATGTAAGTCATCATTTTCATTCATCCACCTTCAAGCTAATGAGGAAATTTTAAATTTTCAAGAGAATCTAAAGTGAATCAAATCCATAAAGAGTGTATTTGATTATCAAAATGCTGCCCATTACCCATTTGCATTGGAGAAAGGATTGAACATCCAGATTCCACACAAAGAGTAAATCTACCATTGATCGTACAATAGAGAAGGTGACAAACTTTGCATGTGTTTATAAGTAGTTATTTTACTAGTTTGTTTTATTCATTTTTTTGTTGTTCTATCTTGAGATTGTTTGAATTTAGATTACAATTTAAGATAATTTGATTTTCTTAGTTTAGTTGCATCTAGATTTCTTTCATACATTTTGGCACACCTGGTGGGACTTTTCCTCATCTTTTGCATCTCACAATATTCATATTTACATTTAAAAGTATTTTTCAATTAATTGTTATAGTTTTTTTTGTGCATATATATTTAATCTTGGTTTTGGTAGTTTTATTTGTATTTATAGGTCATTTTATGGTATTTTCAATTCTTTTGTATGTATTTTCTACATAACTACAAATTCAGAGACTCTATCTGTGAAATTATAATAGGAAACTATAAAATAATCACTTTCCCCTATTTTTATAGTATTTTTGATAGTTTTATCCTCTCCATCATATTTCTACTTCATTTTCTCTCTTGTTTGTGTTTTCTATTATTTGCAACTTTCTATGTCTATGTAATTACGAATTTGGTGAGTTTGACTATGAAATAGGAGAATTTGACTATGAAATTGATTAAATTAACTTTGAAATCATTATCAAATTGTGAAATTATTCTTTGTGTTTTTTTCCTGTATAACAATGAATTTTTTCAAGTTAACTGTGAAATCGGTGATTCCAACTGTAAAATTGAAGACTTTAATAATTAATTTGATGAGTATAACTAAGAAATCATTTCATAAATATGAATTCATTATATCTATATTTTTTTTACTTTTTATTTCTAACCAGTAATAATTTCACATTTTTGTTTGACTGTGTATTTGTGGATTCATCATAGAGGCTTATTTTTCTCTTGTTTTATGGTTTTTTCTTACTTTGTTGTAGGTTGTTTTGAATCCTATCTAAAATAAACATTCTATTTTTTTTTTCAAGCCATTAGTCAAACAAAAGTTGTAAAAAGGATAAAAACAAAATCAAAATCTTTCCATATTTGTTACTAATGTTTTTTATTTCATTTCTAGTATTTACTTCACACTTGATTTGTTGGAGTTAATTCATTTTCCCCTTTCTCAAAATTTTGTGTGTGTTGTGAAGTTGTGTATGCTATTCCATTAGCATCACATGGTGATGATACTCAGGAATCAAAAGCAAATTTATAAATTTTGTGTTACCCAAGTTGTGTTTGTGTGTATGATTTTCCCTTGGCATCACATTAGTGATGATACTTAGGAATTAGAAATAGGTATTAACCTTTTTATTTTATTTTTTTACGGGATCTATCGACTATGGATTTCAAAAATATGAGATAGGAAAATTCCATATAATAATGGATTATATAAATTAAGTGTCAAATATTTCAAATTCCTAAGCAGTTATGTGTTTTAAACACACCATGATGTGAGGGGATTTCATGCTTCAATACCCAAGGTTTCAACAATTGTTTCAAAGTATGATTTTACTAATGTCAACACACTGAGACCCCTAAAATTGTGTTGGACATGTTAGGACAAAACCCAATAGTGTGTGTTTATTTAATATAATTCTTACATAGAATTAGGCCTCAACATATTAAAAGGTATATTAGAGGACTCCCCTTTACATAAGCTTGTGAATACCTTAAGCTTAGGTGAGCCTGTTTACTATTCAACTTTGGTGAATCAATTAGTGTTTAGTGTCAAGAAGTTACCTTACACACACCCTTAAAACTATACTTAATAGGCCATAGGAATGACATGATATTCTATGGTTATTGCCTTGAAATATTAGACTGTGGCTAAGAGCACAGACAAGTAAGTGACATCAAAGGTCCCAAAATTTATTCATGACTTTAATACTATATTTTCACCTTTTTGTGTAATTAAGTGATTATTTAAAGTAAGAATTGTTTATTATTTCCTTGTGATTTACCATGTACTAAATAAACCTTGATTGAAAACAAAATTCTTTTGATCCTTAAAGCTACCAAAAATCAATCTTTTCTAAAGTTAAAGCTCAAAAGAAGTTAGCAATGAAATGTTTGTCACTTTGGTTCTTGTTTTTAGTACAAGTTTCTTTTATTTGATTCAAGTCATTTTACCTATCTCTGTCACCTATAGTAAGGCATATTACCATGCTTAATAATCTTAATGCAATGGCTATGCCATTTGGTAATGACCCTTTTCAATTCAGAAGCCAAAACCATCATATAGAAATACATGAAATTACCAAATAAGAATAAGAAGGAAGGGCTTACTAAGATGAGGGTATCCCCAAAGTTATCTTAACTCCTAATTCCATTTACCAATACATTATAACGAATAGAAATTAACTTTTGCTTCAAACTTTGAGGTTAAGAGCAAAATTTACACTTGATTTTGATGTATAAAACTTACAATACTTAATTTCAAGCAAAAAGCCTTTACTTGCCATTATCGATCAATCCACACTACAAGGATATTTAGAGAGTATTAATTCCTTCATATGATCCTCAAATCCCAATCCCCATGTCTCTCAATACAAATAGAAAATTGTCCTCCATGAGGAATCATCCCAAACAAGTCATGGGTTTTCTATAGAAACCCATGCACACCATGTCAACCAAGAGATTATGCATCTCAAATACCATTTAGTAAATAATCATTTTGGTAACCCAAATCATATTTATTCTAATGTGAATGTGAATACCAATTTTCCCTCATATGTCAATCTAACCAATCTTAGATTGAATATACATTCAAGTTCACCAGTCACAAATCTAACTAACCAAAGATTGAATGTTTAGTCAAGTTTTCCAATCATGTATCCAAACAATAAAAACTTGAATATACATTAAAGTTTACCAATCTAAAATCTAATCACCCCAAAATTGAATGTGCATTCAAGTTCACAAATCCATGATAAAACCAATCCGAGCTTGAATAATCATTCAAGTTCAAAAATCAACCAAAATTTGAGTCTCTAAGGCTCACCAATCATTATCAATCTAGTTCAACATATGATCTTGAACAATCATTTCAGCTCACTAATCTACTCATCCAATCCAATTTTGGTATTACTACAAGTATGCCCAATAATCCTAATCCAAATAGTAGTTTGAAAAATCAATTTTCTCATTCCAATTCTCTTGGATTAGTTCCATCTAATCCAAATCTAACACCACCTAAGTCACTTAACATTAACTTCAATCCAAACCATTCCTTCAACCCTAACACCCATGTTAATCATATGAGTAGTTCACATCTAAACCAAAACATAAACCAAACTAACCCAAACAACCCAAAACTAAACATAAAGCTTAATTCCAATAGCTTAAACTTAAACAAAAAACTTAACCCCATTAACTTTAGCCTTAACCCAAACCAAAACCAATTTCACCCACGTCAAACCAACCCTAACTTGAAAATGAGTTCTAACCTATCCAACTTTAACTATAACATAAATACATAACAACTTAACCCTAACATGTTCAAGCATTCCAACTTTAACTATAATACCAGTCCAAACCCCACAAAATTTAAAAACCACCCTACTCCAACAAACTTTAACTTTAGCATAAACCCAAAATAATAAAACCCAAACATTCACTTTACAAAAAAACCCAATCCAATAATATCAAACTTCGACACTAATCCTAATCTAACAAACCTTAGATTTAACACTAACTTAAATAATCCCAACCCCTTTGTAAATCCATAAAATACTAACTTTTCCAACCAACCTCCTAATAACTTCAACCCACCACTTATCCAATTTACACAAAATCAAATCAACACAAAGCCATTCATAGGTCAATCATATAACTTTTATACTTCCTCAAGTTAAATAACCAACTATCACCACAACTTATACATGAATTTCAAAACATTAAAGATAGGGTCCAAGGCTTGTAAGATGGTTCTTATTCTACACAAAATTTATTTAAATTTGAAGAAATTTGTTCATACCCATAAGACTTAAGTACCATGACAACACCCTTTTCTAAGTATTTTAACTCTCAAAATTTGACAAATACAAAGGTAAAGGAGATCCTAAGGAACACATTATAGGATTTTATCATGCATGTGCAAATGTTACTTATAATAATGAGTATATGTTATGATTATTTCCATGAAGTCTCAGCAATCAATCCCTTGAATAGTTTTTAAACCTTCCTAAAGTATCATTCTTAACTTTTGAAGACATTTCTAAGAAGTTTATTCATCACTTTTCCTAAAATATTGAAAAGGACTTGACCACATTAGACTTACACAACACGAAACAACACAATGGTGAAACCTTTGCTTCTTTCTTACAATGATGGAAAGCATTGGCAAATTATTTTACATGGTTATTTTATGAAACTGAACTTATGGATATATTTATAAACAATATCAACTTAGATTTGGGACATCACATGTTACTCCTTTGCCTAAGATCATTTGATGAAATTATTAAAAAAAGGGTCCAAGTTGAATTCACATTAATCAATAAAGGTGTTATCAAGATATTTAAACCTAAGAACTATTCCTCCAAACCAACTAAAAAACCCAAGTTCTTTGCTAAGAATAAAAACATTATTGGACATAGTGTGACTAATGTTAAACAATCCAAAACCCACAAAATCAATTAAAAACTTACACCCAACCCATTAATAACATAACCATTCTTAGTGGTCAACCTCAACAAGGAAGACCTAAATGTAAGTTCACATAATTGGGTGATACTTATGAAAATGTTTTTTGAAAGTTGACCCATGTTAACATGATAACTTGGCCAAATACCAAACCTTTTGATGAGAACATTCCTAAACCTAATTTATATAAGGAAGATGAATACTACAAATACCAAAGGATAAAGAGACATTCTACCAATTGGTGTATGCACCTCAAGCACTGTGTCCAAGATCTCATTGATGGAGGGGACATAGCCATTGAAAACCAATCATCTACGAAGTCTAATAACAAAAAGTTGGGAATATATCAAGACCCATTCCTCAACCATGAGCAAGGAAAAGGTAAGTGTTGTCACCAAATATTTCACCCTAGAAGAGGGTGTTTAAATCTCATCCATATTTGGGCAACATGGGAACACTTCTAGGTATATAGGTGTACCTATGGTGGAAGTGAGCCTCTAAATTTAAAGGCTATCTCCCTAAATATATCTTGAAATAATTTCACCTATGCTAACTATTTGATTGTGAGGGGAAAGGGATAAAATTTTCATGAAATAAACCTATTCTAAAAGGGTGATAAAATAAGGTGTCATCCACATGACCATTATAATTATTTCACAAAGAAACAATGCCTACAACATTAGCCTAAGAGTCTTAGAATGCACTAGCATTAGTGTTTCAATATGAAGGTAAGATGCATGAATACTATCCAAGTTATGTAAAACCTTAGATTAGTTATAGATACTAAGGCTCATTATATTCTTAAGATAGATTCATACACTTAACTACACTTAATATGACCTGCTAGGATGAAATCACTTACATCAAACATGGAAGGACTGAGAAAAAGCAAGGATACATTGATATCACTTAGCTATTCACTATACATCTCTTTACACACTTTAAAAGGATGGGATATGAAATTAGATTAGATTGAATTTATTGTTCTAAGGTAAATTTCAATGTCAAAACTAGAAGGGCTTCACCATACATAGTGTGGTATTTTATACAAGAGCCAAAAAGGTAGTTACTTGTAGAGCTTGAGAGAGAAATGAGCAAAGAGAAGTCTAAAGGACACTGTAACACATGTCCAGTTGAGAGGAGTTACATATGTAGTAGAATGAATTAAGGAAAATACCAAAAAATTATCCTTAGACAAGTGGCTCTCAAAACATAAAAGCTCCTAAAATGTGGCATATAACTCTCCTTATTTGTTTAAGAAACTATCTTCATCATTTAGCTCTTTTGGAATGTTCCAAAACTGACCAGGGACAAAAATGATGATCAAAATGAGGGGGAGATATTGTAGACAAACTTCCAAAAAATAAGGGTTAAAATCCTTCCACATCATCAATATAATCTCCAAATTCCTTTGTAGAGTGTCTAAAATCATGCAAGCATTTTGACTTGTCGACTAGAGCTCTCCATTGTGTTGCCTATAAGCTTGAACTAGTCTTGGACTGAGCTTACATGGTGTAATCATATTTTGATCTCTTACTGTAGGCTTGAACTAGTCTTGGACTGAGCTTATATAATCCTTTGATCCTACATGGATACCTATGTGGCATTTCCTTACCATATCACTCATTCCATTTTAAAATATGACTACCATTATTTGGACATGTAGTCTCATCTTGTCCATTTAGAATCTGATTGAATTTACTCTATAAATATCCTCTAGGGTATTTTTGATTTAAATTTAAATGTTATCCATTGATCATTTACTTTAGGTCCTAATATTATGACACTTGGTTTCATTGTATTCAATCTATGTACTATTGTTAGTCTATTTAGTTAATGCACTTGCACCACTTGATAGTTTTGCATTCAATTTGGGCTCCTTAATATTTGACTCAATATGAACCATTATATCTTATCTACATGACTCAACACATGTAATTAATATTATATTGATTTAAAATCATTTTTCCACTTGCTATCTTTGTATTTGATTAGACTATTTTGACTCTTTGACTCTCGCTTGCATCATTGATTTTTTTTTGCATGATCAAACACACACTGTCAGATCTGCTGAACCCATTGACATTGCCTTTGCCCACATACCGTTATATTTATTATGAAAACCTATGATATTTCCACTTTTTGACCCTAAATTAAACCTCAAGAAAATTTTAATCCAAATAATTGTTTCATGAGGCTTGAATTTAACATTCTCGTGCACGTCTATCTCTGTTAGTTCAAATTTAAATGCTTATATCTTGAGAAAACAAGTTCATCAAGACATGAAATTTATAGAGGATGATCTTGGAACCAAAAGAATTATGTCAATTTAGTCTTTTTTAGCCTAAAAGGTTTTCTAATCACACTAGTAAAATGTACAACCAAACTACCCTATTCATTCTTGTGTGACATGTCATGACGGTCTAACCCCATAGATGACTCCAAATGACATAAGACTAAACTAGATCATGACCAAGGTTAGAATGGAATTAAATGATGGCAAATAGACCCAAACACACCCTATGACACTATGTTTTACCCCTATTTCAATTCTTGACTATAGGGGGTTGACCCATTTTTGACTTGTGGTAAAAAATGGTAAACATTCTTGGCAATTTCCCAAGGGTGGTACGCTTGTTATGCCATGAATAGTTGCCTAATCCTATCCATTGGGATATGGAGTCATATGTACATAGTTTTTACACATAAATTTCCTTTGATAACACACAAAACATAAGGTAAAGGCATAAAAAATGAGACATACTGAAAATAAACACACATGTGTTTAAATAGAACACTTAAAGAACACAATGTTTCTCTCAATCTTCTTGCTTTTCTTAGTTTTTTTGAAAAAAAAACTAGGAATAGGGTGTGTAGAAAAACTTGTTGAATATGTGCACATTGAATCCAAATTATTGTGGAGAGCTCCTCTTTGGCTTGGGAGGATGACTTGCAAATAATAAAAAACTAAAATAAACTTGTTTGTTAGACAAGTAGATGGTTGGATTGCCTAGCGTGAGCTAGATCCTAGAAGCGAAAGCTTTCTAGGAGACTATCAATCCACTTGCTTTAAACACTTAAGTTTGATGAATAACAATGATATAATTTTTATGAAATGGCAGAAAATTGAAACTAATTAAAAAAATAACATGAAATTAATTAAGAAAATTAAATGCTTTGCTAAGATGACCAAAATGAAGCAATTAGTTGGGATAATGCTAATGTTAAAAATTGGTCTAGTCAAAATGGTGGTTTATGGTTTGGTAAAATGGCAAGGGTCAAAGGGATATCTTAGTTGGGTTTGGTAAATGGTTAAGGTTACACATAAACAAATAGATAGATTTGTAAATAGAGCAAAGATGACAAAGGAAGAATATGGTAAATGGGGTGAACGTGGAAAGTGGTAAAAGAAGGTAAATGAGATGAAGCTAACAAAGAGGGTAAGGAGATAAAGGGATAAAGGGAAAAGAGAAAAGAAGAGGTTAAGGGATAAGATTTAGAGGTAAAGAAAAAAGAGGCCAAAGGGAAGAAAGGAATTGAAATCAAATAACTAAAATAGACAAAAGGGAAGATTACCTTCTAAGATTGAAGAAGAATGTTGATGTTGATGATGGTTGATGAAGATGGAATCTTACAACAATTCCAGTAGAGCTTCATTATTTTGAATTCTTTTCCTTCCAAGATGATGATGAACTCTAAAATGATGATGACCTCTAAAATGATAAACTTCTTCACAAACTTACAACAAAATATTGATAACCAAAGACTAAATTGTAACTTAACCTTTGGTGAAGGAGAGGGGGGTATTTATAGCATTTGATGTTGGGAAACATGCCAAAAGAGTGGAATAGTGAAGCAATTCAATTTTTTCTATTTGGGGATCATAAATAAGTCAAAGATGAGGTTTTTGGGATTCTTACCTTGATCATAAGTCTCCCATTTGGGTTGGTGTGTCTCCCACCTTGCACATTGTTGGTTGAATATTTTGTCGATCAGTGTACTAATAAAAAAAATAGGTCTGATCAGCCAAAGTAAGAAGATTAGTCATCCAAATGTGTAGGTTTACCACATCAAAAGGAGACTGATCTCTCCTCTCTTTAAGGGGAGGTTCCCTATAGATATGCTATATATATATATATATATATATATATATATATAAACAAAAAATAATACTCAAGGGTAGGACAAACCATCCATCTCTCTTCCTTCAGAGATGATGCATGCAAATCAAAGGAAAAACTCAAGGGAAATGATAGACAACACTCCTCTTCTTTTAGAAGTACTATTCATCAAACCACAAGAATACTCCTGGTAGTAAATGCAAAATGTAATTAGGGATGTAGTAACCAGAAAATCAGGATGCAACACAAAGTCTCCACCTGAATTGCTCAAGAGTGAGATACGAAGGACAATGAGGGCACAAAGTCCTCCCAAGGTCCTTTACATAGAAATGAAAAGAAAACACATTGAAAGGAAATTATGGGGGCACAAAGTCTCTCCACAGTTGACTTCAGGACACCTTCTTGACTGCTATCACTAATTCTACTTGTTGAATTAAAGGAACAAAAGATATATTAAGGAAAAAGACATAAGAACAGTTTCCTCAACAACAAAGATATCATAGCACAAAGTCTAAAAAATCATTTACTTTCTTATTACAATAACAAAATATGATCAATGATCTGAGATCAAAGTCTCAATAATGCCTTTGAATTTGGGTAGAGTTTCATTTTGATTGTCAAAAAGAGATCCATTTACAATAAAAGAGAGTCCCTTATATAGCCACTTTAAGAAGGACTCAAGAATAGTAACACATCATGTTGCATTGAAATTTGTTAAGAAGACAGGCTAGAACTTAGGGGCATTTACCCATTTGATTTTATCAATGCAGAGAAACAAGTCACGCTATTGAAAGTTTGCATCTTTCAATGTCCACATGGCAATCTGATCTTTCTTCATCATTCCTTCTTTTTTGGTTAATTGAATCAGGTCCTAGATTCAATTTGCTATTCTATTCCTTCCTTACTTCTTACTAGTCTTGGAATTAAAGCCTGTGAATGCATTCAAGTCTATAGATTACAAGGATCAACGACTATTTTATGAGCTTTGAAATTGATGTTTGTGCACCTGTCACTACGTTTTCAAGGACTAGTTTGCTGCTCTTGAATTTGATGTCTTCAGGTGCATCACCCCTTAGTCCTTCTTCAACTTTCCTATTTTTCATCCTTCTAAATGGAAGGTGACCCTTTGGCTTTGGGGGAGTGTCCTTTAAGTTGGCAGTCGAGAGTCCCCCATAAGGGCACTTGCCCTTCGGGGTCCTTTGGTGGCCTTTTATCTTCGGCAGTCTCTCACAGACATTTCCTATAGATATTTCTTGTAGACAATTCCCACATGCATTTTCCCTAGGCTTTGTCTGTGGGCATTTTCCCATGGACAAAAAGTCTATAGAAATTTCTCACAGATAAAAAGTCCATAGAATTGTTCCATTTTATTTTGTTTGCCTTGGTCTTTGTGAATTCCTTCAAGATTTCCTCCCGCAGCTTCTTTCCAAAATTCCTTCATAATTTTTCTCCAAAGGAATTCCTTCAGACAAAAAGTTTGAAGGAATTTTTTTTTGCCTTAGTCTTTTTTGAATTCCTTAAACAAAAATCTGAAAGAATTACCTTTGCGGCCTTCTTTGAAAATGACCCTTTCAAAGGGTACTTTTGTCAACCAAGTGCCCTCCACAAGGGTACTTGTCCTTCGAGAGGCTTCTTTGAATTTTTGTATTGAACCACTCCTTTGAACCGAGCTGATGAACCAAGGCGATGAACCAACTATTGAACTATTTGATTGAACCAAAGTATTGAACCGCTTGGTTGAACCAATCATTAAACCGCTTGGTTGAACCAAAATGGTTCAATGCGATGAACCCTTTGATTGAACCAAGTCTTTGAACCAAGAAAATAAAGCAAAGCATTGAACCAAGTGAGTGAACCAAAGCATTGAACTGCTTGGTTGAACCAAGCTGATGAACCAAGCTTTGAACCAAAATGGTTCAAGCTGATAAACCAATGGAATGAACTGAAGCATTGAACCGACCATTGAACCAAGCTTTGGTTCAACGGTTCAAATGAATCCTTTGAACCAACTAATGAACCATTTGATTGAACCAAAGTGAGGAACTTTGCTGATTGAACTTCGCAGTTGCATTGAGAGCTTTTAAACATGTTGAACCAAATGTGTTGAACCTGTTTGTAGAAGACTTTTGAACTTGACTGTAGAAGTATTTGAACCTGAAAAATGAACCTGCCTATAGAGTTCTTAGAAACCAAATTCATAGTTTTCTCTAACATTGAAAGAGTCCGTAGAAATCAACTTCTAAAGCCCATTGAACCTTGACCTGCAAAGTCCGTATATTTTCTTTTCTTGCTAAGTCCATAGATTCAAGCCTATAAAGTCTGTAGATTCTAGCTTGCAGAGTCTGTAGATTTTTGAGAAGCTTGAAAATTGAGGAATTTGAATGCCGAGGATAAATTTTGAAAAGGGAAGAGACAATTTTGGTATGTACGATCAAAATAGTTCAAATGTTGTCCCAAAAATGAGTGATATTTTTGGGGGACAACACACATGAATCCAATTTTGAATGGGAATCATGCACATTGGTTTAAATGAGACCAAATACTTCTCCCCATCCTTTCTTACTTTCACACAAGCACTTAAATGGGTGGCACACAAAATGTGGTTCCATTTTCCATATGGGGGATGAAAATCCTAAGGTGAGGTTGTGGAAGATTCCCATTTGGGTTGAGAAGTCTTCCTCTTTTCCCATAAGTCTAACTTTGAATGGAGAATTATGCATGTGGATTTGAATGAGGCTTAAATACTTCTCCACATCCTTTCTTACTTTCACACAAGCACTTAAAGGGGTGGCACACTAAATATGGTTCCATTTTCCATGTGGGGGATGAAAAGTCCAAGGTGAGGTTGTGGAATATTCCCATTTGGGTTAAAGAGTCTCCAATTTGGGCTAAAAATTCAAAAATGGGTGCCATTTATTTTTCCCAAAGTCTTAAAGAGGTAGTTATCTTTTTTGAAGTCTAATTTCATGTGGGAAGACAAAATATATTTTGAATTATGACCCCTTAATGGGAAATTCACCACATTTCAAGGGGGAACTTTGTGATGCTGAAATGAGGTCATTAGACACTTTGGGAAAGGGTCCCAAATGGGGTATGGTGTCCCAAATCAAGCCATGTCACATGTCATGTCACTTTCCATGTCACATTCCATGTCACTTTGACGTGTCACTTGCCATGTCATCATGAATAGCGATAGTGGGTCCCACAGTGAATAGTACTTTCAAATAGTGATTTTAAATAATATTATGTGACTAGAAGAATATTGATTTGGTTAGGTTAAGATGGGTTTTTTAAGGGTTTAAAAAGTTTAGGGGGTATTTAGGGGGTCTCAAGGTATTTAGTCATCAAAAATTGTAAGTGTGTGGTTTTCTAGTGTCTACATTTTGCCCCTTTTTGCTATGTGACTTTGAATTAACAAGCTATAAAATAAAAATGAATTGCTTGGTCAAAGGTCAGGATACTCTAAGTATGGTAGGAAGTGTTCCCCCTCAAACTTAAAGTTGATGAAGAAAGGTTGAATTAGGTGTAGGTTTGCTAAGTAATTGATGGGGAAACACTATGTGGTGCCATAAGGTAGTTGGGTATGTGAAATGCCAGTGGGTTCAAAAAATATGACTAAACACAATAGTCAAGATTATTAAGAGACTAAAGGTGCCAATGTTGGTTAAAAAAAGGTTAGGTTCTAAGATAAATGACAAGGTAATTGATCCCTAATGTTGGTACTAGCTGATTAGGTTAGTCATATCAAGGCTTCTAAATAGGGTCAGTATTGACTCAGGTATCTAGGGTAGGAAGTGATCTCAATAAAATATAAATGGTCTAGTTTTGCATTAAGTGGTGCAAACATTTAAAATTTCAACATGGTAAGGTTAGTCATTGCAGTCAAAAGTTATTGCAAAAAAAATACCAATGTTTTGGATCAAAAGTAATTGACATCAAGATGGATGTGGTGAAAGTATGGGTGGATTGGGTATGGGTTGGAATGGGATGGTTGAGATGACTCTAAATGCATTGAACAAGTGGATTATACCTACATAGTTTTATGGATAGGAATCCAAAAAGAACATTAGGCCAAACATACTTCTTTTGAGGTGAAGGGTGTTGGTTAATGTGGTTTCCCCAATTTGATATGTAGGTAGGTCTAAGTAAAGGACATTGGAGAAAGGGAAGCACCAAAGGGTGGAAAAGATGCATATCAAATAATTTTTTATGGGTGTGGTAGAAATGGTGGATGAGACTACCCAAGGTGCAATTAGATGATTGTGTTCACTATGCAAAAAGAATCTGCAACCATGGATAAGCAGGTTGAATCATGAAATTGTGGCCACCTTTTTAAAGAAAAAAAAAGGGAGAAATATTCTTTACTAGGCTTTGGAAAATTTGAAACTACTCAAATTTCCATGATGATTCGATGAGTTCTTTCATCACCATCTAAATAAGTTGACATTGTGCACATTCCAAAATAATGTCATTAACAGGCTATGGAAGGTTATTATTCAACGGTTTGGGGAAGTAAAGTAACAAAGTGTATAAATAAGAAGTGGTGAAGATTCAAACCCTTGACTCTTGAGTCAATGGGGCCCCAAAATATGTAAGCATTGAGTTTTGAGGGAATTTAGAGAAATATGATAGGGGTTTTACAATATGGAGTGAGGCAAATAATATTAATTAAATGAGGGATCAAGTTGTGTATTTCATACATTAAATCAAGGGCTATTTCAAGGTCTAAGAAGATGTAGTCTAGAAATGGAGATTCAAGGGGAATTATTGGAAGGGAGGGTGCATGAGAGGGTGTAGATAGCATCCCCATGTGGGTATCCCAAAGATTCCATTTGAAGGTGGTTTTAGTTTTGATTCTAACATCTTTTAAGGTTGGAGTGAAAGGGGTTGAAAATAGGAAAGACCAGAAGAGGTGGGGAAGAAATTTTCATCTTGATGGCTTAACAATGCTCAAGCTTATTGGTTGGTCATATGAGCCCATGGTCCTGGCCAATTATGTAGAGTTTTAGTATTGGTATATATATTTTAGTAAACCAAAATTAAGTGGAAGACCTTGGAGGCTGTAGCATGCTCAAAATGGTTAGAGGGTTTGAAAGGAAAAAGGTGATAGAGAAGGTGAAGGGAGTAGTTGGAGAGGGACAAAAGAGAGAGCCTAAGTGCAACATATAAAGGAATTAAAGGAAGAAAGGGATGCTCCTAAACTAATGAACCTGACTTGAATTCATGCATTAAGGCAAGGGCATGGAGGAAAAGAGGAAATAAACAATGAGATGTATGTAGAAGTAGTAAAACTAGTGGCTGCACTCTAAACAGGTGGAGGTTGAATTGGAGAACATAATGGAGATCCAACAATGGATGAGGTAAAGGGGGACCAAGAGATGGATGAAGAGAAAAAAATGAGGTCAAGAATAAAGATGAAGGTAGATAAGGATGGAAGAAACTAGGCATGGTCATATAGGTTGAGAAGAGTAAGGAAGGGCATCAAGAGAGATGAAAAAAATGAAATGAAATGGAGAAAAGAGAAAAATAAAAGGTATAAGGTGGGGGGTGAGAGATGCACTAAAGAATTATAGATTAGAGAATTGGAAAGGATGGGGAGAGAAGTGTAACAATAATGAAGGGTAAGGGGAGGATGGTAAATATGGGAGGCCATGAAGGGTTTGAAAATAAGTCTAAAAATAGACCAAGGAAAAAATAATTTGGTGAAAAAAATAAGGCAATACATAGAAAAAAAGAAAAAAAGAATAAAAAGGAGTGAAATGAGGAGACAAAAAGGATTATAGGAGAGTGAAGAAGTAGGTTGTATCTTGACCAAGTAACCATGGATGCTGATGGATAATGAAGCAAAGAAAATGGTGGTTTTAGAGATGAGAATGGGAAAGGGGTTAAGGAAATAGGGGGAAGAAAAGGATGGGTGGGTAAAAAGGTGAAGAGAGAAGGTAGGTATCAATCAACTTGTTATAAGAGATTGAAAAGTTTAAGGGGTGATTAGAAGAGATTGTCAAGACAAAAAGTGGTGAGGTGGTGAAGAAATAGGTGGATGCAATGAAAGGGAATGAGTTGAAACTAAGGGATGAAGATCAAGGTTGATAAGAACAAAAAGGAAGAATTAAAGCAGGGATACAAAGCATGTATACTCACACAGAAGTAAAAGATAAGTGAGTATTGAGATGGAAAGAGGAAAAGGGGAATGCAAAGGGAAAAAGACAAGAAGAGGAGAAGAAAAGAGGAAATTATGTACAACTTCTCAAAGGAATACCCAAGGAGAAACTAATTGTGGAGGAAGAAAAGGAAGATAAAAAGGATGAAAGGATGGAAAAAAATCAAACAAGAAGAATGGAAAATGGGTAAGATGGGAAGAGTGGTAGAATGGCAAAGAGTGGTGGTACACGTAAATAAAAAGTGCAACAACAAAAGAAAAGAAAGGTTACAAGATGCATAGTATGATGTGGAATGGGTGTGGAAAAGAGAGTGATAAGGGGGATACAACAAATAGTTAAGGGAAAGCGGAGATGATGAGGATGAAGAATGAAGTTGAAAGGGATAAAGGGAAAGGTTGGTAATAAGGTGAAAGAGATTCAAATAATGCAGAAGGAAAGATGATGGGGAGGCTAATGAAGCAGAGTAGGAGGTGGATTTATGGGAGGTAAGAGGGGCCAATGGGGAATGTTGTCAACCCTTGTGTTAAAAGAGTTGACAAGCTAGAGGTAGGGAGATGGTTAGGAGATAGGTAGAGAAGTGGAGGAAAATATATGAGGTGAGAAGGGAGAATAAAGTAAAGGATGTGGATGAGATGACCTCAGTCACTGAGCACTACCTATATATTCCAAAAAGACCTCAGGACGATGTAGTTCTCCCAACAATGGCAAGAAATATTAAGAGGAAGTATTAGATTGTGTTAACACATAAATATGCTAAAGAAAGAATTAAAACATTCCTTGATGTATGACTCCCTAAGCAAGATGGCACTATTAGTGGTGGAAATGAGTGAGAATAAAAAGGGGATGGGAATTAGTTGTTAGTGGCTGAGCTTCCCTTAGAAGTGGAGTAGTGATTACATATTCTATGGACATTAGGATAATGTAGTTCAACATGTGTTGGAAAATGGTTTTGAAATTAGATGCCCCAATTTGATGGATCACATGGGTTGGTTTGGGCTGATGGAGAAGTTTTTGTATAATAAAGGTTTTGGGTTTTAGTGAAGGTGTCAGTGAAAGTGAATGGGGTAGGTTGGTAAATAGTTATTATAATGATCCCAAATTTATTAGGGTGAGAGATACAAGTGTGCAAGGTAGGATAAATTAGAAGGGAACACAATTCTAAGTACCATAAATGATATTCAATGGATCTAATCCAAATAAAAGGTACCTTTGTTATGAGGTTACATCTATAATTATGTGAGAGTAGGAGTTTAGAGATAGTGTCAAGTTTTAGGAGGTGGGAATCTATCTGGATCTATAGAGTCATTGTGGCCAAGGTGCAACACCACTACAAGTTATGTTTTAAGGGTAGTAGCAAAGTGATGACTTGCAAAGAATTTCTTTGATAGTCAAGTAGATTATACAAGTAAGGAAGTTAACAATGTGGTAAGTGGCAAAGGATGGACCTTCCCTAACCCATGAGATACATGGGTAGGCTAGACAAATGGTGGCCATGTCTATATCCTTAGTCCTAGCTTTGTGAAACCAATGACTTATTAGTTATACTAGTTTGGGCCTAACTAACAAGAAGCTATATGGCTGGGAGAAGATGGTGGTCCCCTTACTATGGATGAACATTTAGCTGGCATAAAAGAAAATACTACCATGTTCAAGCAGACACTGTCAATTGTTGGGTTTTGATGCTTAGAGCATGTGGTAATGGGATGGTAGGAATAGGAGGGAAAAAGGGGCAAGAAGGTGAATGTATTGCTATGAATTCATGGCAGCCAACCTTTGATGGAAGAGTTTCCACAATGGTAAGGATTTGGGAGTTATCACCACCAACAATAGTGGTAGTTTTGAAGGAATGATCATTACAATGGCCCATGGTTGGAAGCCAATTTACATCAATTTAGGTAATGGTGATAATGATGCTAATGACCACTAGACCCACAAGGAGTGCAAGATGACAAAAAAAGAAAATAAATTAGATGTAGATTGGATGATAAGGTCAATAAAAAGATATCCTGACAGTGTATAATGGATTTATTAAGGTGACCAATTAGATCAAGCATGATGTGTCCACATTAAAAGGTAAGTATATATGATCATTTAAAGTGGGAGGTATATTCAAAGGAATCAATGACATCATATGAACTTCCCCATCGGTGGAATGGTGAATCATGTTGGCAAGGAAGAATGGTTAGGGATATTATTTAAAGAATCATGATAAAGATTAATGTCTATCATTGAGTCATTTGGTTTTGTAGGTTATAGAAAGTGTAGAGAAGATTATGGTGAACAGTGGAAATGATGGTGGAGATGATCAACAAACCCCTATGATCTAAAATAATCAATATGGTGAATGTGCAGATCTATCAAATACTGTAACATGTAATGGAGATAATGGAAGTACTATTAAATTAGCAACAAGAGGAAAGGCACCCATGACCTAAGCTTGATCCTAAAATCTTACGTTTGTAATAAAAAATAAGGTAGGAGATTCACTATGCAATATGTAGGGTTGGAGAACATGACTTTCGGCCTATCTATGGAGGGAATCCTCACTATTTAAGGGGATGTGTGCTAAGGAAACAAATAGTAGTACCTATGCAATAAAAACAACCAAAATAGAGGGATTTAATGGATATGACAAGTGAGTAGGGTGAAATACCTAGAGAATAATATGATTCTCATCTTGTGGGGATGAATGTGAGAGAGGAGAATAGAGTATACCCTTTAACGATTGTTGAGATAGGGAATTCTATAGATGTTATTTCAGGGAGTAATCAAGTAGAAGGATGGTTGAACACAAATTTAGAGTCACCAGATAATCGGTCTAATGCTTAGGTAGGAAAATAGTGTATGCCTGTGCATAAGGTAATGTGTGTGTAATCTGATGACTATGTATGTGTCATGTGACTCCTTGCATCCTAAATAAAATATTACATAGTTTGTTGTAAACATGTCAAAAATGTGTTGGATATCATTGGTTAAATGTTTTCATGCTTAATATTGTGTGGATATTTATGAATGTTATGGTTATGGTTGTCATTGGTATGGTGATGGTTATTAGAATCTTTCTTAATGTAAAAAGGATGATTAAGGTTGTTGTAATATTGGATGGTAAAAGTTGTGATGAAAACATCAACCAAGAAAATTAAGATGAGAAGAGGGCATGATCCTTTATTTTTGATAAGGATTAAAAATGGACCCAAAGTGGGATCGACTTAATGAATATAAGCCCTTAAAATGCTACGTATGAGTGGGATTTAGTTGATAAAAAAAGGTTTCTTGACCACAGGGTATCAAGTAAGATCTAATCCCTTGATTTACAGATAGTCTAAAAGGAAGATGGGTGATAGGTAGTGTGAAGGGTAATGAGTGATATGTATGATAAACTTATGTGAATTAGTTTCCCCTTTCTATAGGTGGCCTAAGAATGGTAATAGACAAGTCCATGTTGTATGCTAGATGTAGATTGATTAATGTGGGAAGTCTACATTTGAAAGCCGATTATGGATTTGGATTTTTGTGTGATAGTGGGTCTTTTCCTTTATTACTATATATGGGAAGCTGATCAATGTGGGAAGCTTCCATGAAATTGCTCTACTTTTGACAAAGTTAACTCAACCATATTTTAAGGGATTATTCTAACGTTATTGGCTTTGTTTTAATATTCTTGATAGCTATCCTTCAACGAAGTAGTCTACCTTACACGTGGCAATTTTTATTTTGTTTTTAGGTAGCTATCCTTTAAGGGAGCAGTCTAAAATGCTTAAGATATTGACCCAACTAATTATTTCAAGATGAAATGTGGTTAGACATAGACCAGTATAATTAGGTTTAGAGATTTACCTTTGTGACGGCAAAATTTTACACAAGAAGGTCAAGGATATGTGAAAGGGTGTGGTTTTGAGAGACAATGACCATGGGATTCCATCTTGTTAGAGATGAAAAGTAACCATGAGAACCATCCTATGGGTAGAGCCATGGTAGCCATATTTAGGATTAGGCCATGACCATGATGGTTAATCACATGGTTCTATATTGTAATCAATTGTCCTCAAAAGGGGATGAGGAAGGTGGGTAAAGGTTAAAATATCATAATCAAGGGATGAGCTTAAGTTAGACAAATAGGTGATATTTTTAGACACTTAAATATGGCCTCCAATAACCTCCAACCAGGATTTTGACCAGTTTCCATTGAAGTGCACAATTTGGCCTAAAAACACTAAAACACATTAAAAGATTTAAACTTGACATATTCAAGTGATGATTTTGGCTAGAGTATCATTAAATGGGACAATACAATTTATGGGCTAGCTAACTTTCATCAAATCATTTTGAGTTGAAATGCCAATTTTGCACCTAGGTGCTCTAGATTGATATTTTCTATAAAATTTATTGTACAATCCACGTTACTTTATTATTTTGTGTTTACAACATCCTAAATGGGATAATGGATCTAAAACATCTGACATCACATTCTAATTCCAATTTTGTCAAATTTTAGACCAATAACAAGGCATTCTGATCAATTTGAGTAATTTGTGTGTAAATTATTTAATCATGCTTAAGAGCTAGTTTCCATGGAATTATTAATTAGGATCTAACTTAGTTTAACTAACTCTTAGGCATGATTAAGCACTTTGTGCACAAATTACTCAAATTGATCAGAATGCCTTGTTATTGGTCCAAAATTTGACTGGATCGGAATTAGAATGTGATGTTAGATGTGTTGGATCTGTTATCCCATTTAGGATGTTGTCAACACAAAATAACAAAGGCACATGTCTCATACATTAAATTTTATAGAAAAGAGCAAGCTAGATCACCTAAGTGCAAAATTAGCATTTTGACTCAAAATGATTTGATGAAATTTAGTTGGCCCATAAATTGCATTGCCCCATTTAATGATACTCTAGCAAAAATTGGCACTTGAATATGTTAGATTTAAAGCTTTTAATGTGATTTAGTGTTATTTGGCCAAATTGTACACTTTGATGGAAATTGGTCAAAAGCCCGGTTAGAGGTTATTGGTGGCCAGATTTAGGTGTCTACAATTTTCCCATATTTGGGAAGATGTTGCAAACCATAGGCAAAGCAATATCTTCTCAATTAAAGAGAAAAGGCCTGTATGCCAAAAAGAAGATGATGGTTGAAGAACAAATCTCCAAATGGTGTTTGTGAATCCAAAGATGATGCCCCCTTGAGGGAGTGGTTATCACATTTTTCGATGGATGGTCCCTCAAAAAGAAATAAGAAGAAAGGTGGAATTAACCTATGGTTAAGATTAATTCAAATAAGAAAATGCTTGTATGCATTGATGTAAAAAGGATGATGATTTCCTAAAGGAAATTATAATCAAGAATAAAAGTCAAAATAATGATTCGCCCATAGGTGGTTAAGAGGACTTGGATTGGCTAAAACTGATGGTGCCCTAGTTAGGAATGATTAGCAAGCATAACTCAAGGATATAACCTAGATTATAGATTAAATATGAACAGGTGCAAAATGATGAAATAGATGAATAAAAGAATAATATTTATTAGTGTGAATGATTCAATTGTACCTACCAATGAGGAGATGCTCATCCTTATTAGAAATGATACAAATAGAATGGTCAATGGATTGATTTGATCAAGGGTGGGATAAGAGAATTTGCCAAGGTGCCAAGGAGAAACTTTTGTGGCTCCATTTATTATAAACCTTCTTGAAGCTAATTTTTTATATATAATGTGATGGTAGGCTTCGTGATAGAACACCATGAAGACTATCCCAAAATATGCATAAGGGTTGACTCTCAATCCAATAAACACTAAAAAATAATGCACCAATGATAAAAACCATGATGACAATGTTAATGGATGAATATGGATAGACTCAAGAATAATGTGCTTGAGGAATCACCCAATGAATGCATATAGACTAAGTCAAAGCAACAATGCTGAAAGAAAATAAATAGGTAAGCGAATAAACAAACAAACAAATAAACAAACATAGAAACAAATAAATAAATAAACACACAACCTGAAATAAACAAACAAATGAAAACCCTGAAAATAAAAGCAAAAGAAAGCATCCTAACAATGACCATGCCCTAATAAGGTGGATCAAGGATAACTAACTAGGCTTAGAGAGGATAAATGTTTTTAGATTTTGAAATATTATGAATGTTTTTGGAATTTTGAGGTATCGTAAATCATTAGAGAATGACAAGATACCTACTCACAAAATGGTGAGAGCATTTAGCTTAGGTTACTCACAAAATAATGAGAGCATATGGAAAGGGGGACTAAGGTGACCTCAACATGAATTGAGCATGACCCACATAGTCCTAAAATAACCTCAAGTCATAGTAATTCCACCTACACAAAATTTAGGGAAAAACCAACTTTGGCCCAACAAGTTCTAAAATCTGACAAATGGCTAGTCAAATGAAAATAATAATGACAAGGTGATGTGGCAATGCACAATAAATAATTGTTACCCATAATTTGTCCATAGGAATTATAACTAGGATATAATGGCATAGGTCAATGATAATAATTTTTCTATAGGCAATTATAATTAGTAGCAAGATTGGTGAAACACTGATTTGCCCATAGGTGGTTATAATCAGGCTCACATAAACAAACTTGATATAGGATGGAAAATGAAAGATATCTTGCCAGATCAACTATCACACTAATTTCATAGACTATCATTGTAAACACAGATTTAATTAATTATTGAAACTTGATCATAATATCCTCACAAAAAATGTGGGAAGAACCAAATGAACTAGGATCAAAATAGGATTAGGTAGGATGATTAAAAATAGGCTTTGGTCTAGCTAAGAATGGAATGTTTAGATGGCATGATATTGTTAAGGATAATGATGATTTGGTAAATTAGATAAAATGGTAAGAGGGTTTCCCCCAAGTGATGGGGTGAATCACTGATATCTACAATAATGACAAATAAGCACATGTAATAATGGCAATGTGAAATGGTATGGTACATGTTTTTGACTTGGGTGTGGTTTTTGATTTTGTTGTTCCTACTAAAGGGGAGATTAATGTCCTAATCAAAAAATGATATAAATATAATACTTTATATGTTAATTTTTATCTCATACATCTAAAAAACTACTCTTTTAAGAACTCAATGCAAATTTGGTTGTCAAGAATTCTTTTGTGATCTTCATTGGTCATTGATTTTGATTCCTTAAAACATTGAGACAAGGTATCTTTGTAGCATCTACAAAGGAAAGTGTGACCATGGATGGTAAATAGGGAAAAATAATGGATGGTAGGTATAGTTTTGAAATGGAGTGGTGGATGATAATAGGATGTGGAATTGTGGGGAAATGAATCAATATCAGGACTTTCAGTCACACATAATGTTGTTGATGTCAGATTCAACATAACTTTGGTTATGGTGGGTCCAAAGACTTATTCTCTAGATAGGGCCATCTTATTTTTCTATTCTTTGATCTTGAGAGTTACTACCATTTGATTAGGCTGTAGATAGGAAGCTATTTTGATTTGGTCTTTAATTTTTTCCTCATCAAGTAGTGAAGAACTTTTGTGATCAGCTCTTGGTGCCTCAAAGAGATTTTCACCAATGAAGTTGTCTTGATTGTCCCATAGCACCTTCAATAAGGTTTCACTAAGGAATGTTGACTTTTGACTTTGATTGTCTTCTAGCGCTTCTAAATTTTTTTCACTAGAATATGCTGAGTTTGAACTTTGCTTGTCCCCTAGTACCTCCAAAAAGGTTTCACTAAGAGAGTGTTTTTATACTACATTAATGTGGTCTTGGTCTCCTTGTTCTTCTTCAACTGCTATGTTGCCATGGATGCAGTTCAACAAAGTATGATTCTATCTATCCTAATTGACACTTATGGGGGGTGGAATTTCAATAATATGGCTATTTTGGTTGATGATAATGGCCTATGGAATGGTAATGGAATGGGGAGAGGCTACACAATCCTTGTAGAAGATATTAAGATAAATTATGTTGAAGCTAAAATACTCATCCTCGAAAATCATAGAAGGATCATAAATTTATTCAAATTGATCTGGAAGACATGTATAACCAATGTTGTAACAACCATGAACATATTCTTCTTCTAAATCTGATTCTAACTCAAGGGACTCTGAATCCGATATTGAGATTGATGTTGATTTAGATTTTGATGGTAAATCTAATGTCGATTCAAGAATATAAATTGACTCTAACTCTGATTCTTCATCTAATGGGTACTCTATTATAATGATGTCTTGTTGAATATTTGGTTTTGGATAAGTAACAACCTATGATGGCATAATGGGCTCGACAAAAATTGGTTTGTCAGAATGAGACTACTCTAGGATGGGAAAAAGGTCTAGAGACAACTCCTAAAGATTGGATTATCAATAGGAAGCCCCTAAAAAATATGCATATGGTCAAGGTAATGATTGCTCAAAGGTGGTTATAATAATTAATAAGTGGCTTAGTAAAGAATCACTCATTAGAATGAGACTCCTCATAATAGGTATAAGATTGAAAGGTAATTCATCACAGGTTGACTTATCATAAGTGGTTAGTTCAACAAAAACATCTTGGATTGGTTGGTTGTCTTGGCTTTGATTTCTAATGAGTTGGAAAATACTAGTTTTGAATATAGCTTGGTCTTCAAAGGATTAGATCGATTGAGGTTTGGATGGGATTGGTTCTAAATGAGGAATGGCTTGTGGTTAGATAATGGTAGGACATTGGGGATCATGATTTCTTGCATATAAGCCAAATGATGAAGTCTTAAAATGGTAATGATAAGGAAATATGGGGCTTGATTGCTTATACAAGCCAAATGACTAGGTCCTAGAATGACAAAGGGGCATTGTGGACCTTGATTGCTTGTATAAGCCAAAAGATGAGGTCCTGCTATAGAAATGGTTTGGCATTGTGGAGATTGATTGCTCACACAAACTAAAGGATGAGGTATTGATATGGAAATGGTGTGACATTGTCATCATGGAATATAAATAGTATGATGTGGTGGAGCCTGATTATTCACACAAGCCAAAGCATCTAAGTCTTCTTCATAAACCATATCATCCTAGCCATGAGTTGGCTCATAAGCTGGTTCTTGACTATGTTTCACGTACTAATTATTATAAACAAGGTACGGATCTGTATCCCAAATAGCATTATCTATAGTTGGATCTTCAAAGTCCTCACAATCCTCTTCATACCCATCAAGGTCTCAAGTTAGATCATGAGTTAGTTCATGGATTTGTTCCCATGAATGATTATTATGAGGTGGATAGAAATCTATCTAACAAACCATATTATCATCATTGGGTCTTGACTAAATCCATAAAAGTCATTTTGTGTGGCCATTCGATCATAAGTTGGATTATACGTGACTCTACCATAGGTGTAGCTAGAGATATCTGCATAAATGATGAAATCTTTGAAAACAAAAAGGCTTAGAGTTTTACAAACTCCAAATAAACTATGTCCAAAGGACAAATGGTTCAGACTTGGTCTAACTTTGTTGAAAGTGGAGCTATATCTTCAATGTGGTCTAAAAATGGAGTTTTATCTCTAAAATGGTTTATGATAAGACTTGAAATAAAATAATCTAACATTAAATGTCTAATGTCATACGCATAAAAGGTCAAGCATCTAAATAAAAACTGGCATGTCAAAGGTCTAGGTCAAAGTGTTCCAAACAAGGTCTAAACTAGGAAAGGGAAAAGTTGAGTTTTTAGGTATTTTGTCCAAATGTGGATTCAAAATGTATGCTCAAATAAATAGGCATATGCTAGGACTTTGGCCAAATGGCATCAAAAATTAGACTTGAAACAAAAGATGATGTGATTTGATTCAATCTAACAAGTTTGGAAATAACTTTGACATATACCTGACACATAGAATCAAACATAAACATGATCAGTTGGTATAAGGCATAAGATAAAAGGATCTTTGAAAAAATACTATGTTTTCCCAAATAAAGGTACAAACAATGATAAGGATAGGTACTGAACAACAAATCATCATTAGTTTTCAAATTTGGGTAATTGATTAATCAAAGTTATGCAACCCAAAAGAGAAAGATCTATGTATCAGTCCTATGAATTAAGGCCTAAATAGAAATCAATCAATATTTGAATCCAAACTTGATAGGGCTAATTGAAAACTCAACATTAAAAACTAGGATTTGACCAAACAAGCTAGATAAGATTAGACAACATGATAGTATAAGACAAAGGTCTAAATGGTATACATGACATGGTTTGAAACAAATGGTTTTTGGTGTAATGGTAAACAAGTTTTGAAATAAATTGAGTAGCCTAATGAAATAAGCATACTCAAATCATGTGATATATGTTATGCTTTGAAAGACTCAAATGCAAACATGGTTTGACATGATTTGGGTAGCATAACACTACCGTCTGCAACTCAAATTGACACACACACAAATAAGTCTTAAAAAACAATTCAAGGCACAAGTGTGGTATAAAAAGCCTAGCATAACGCCTCTTTAGATAAAAGAGTGATGTATAGACAAATTGGTTTTGACATGGCTTATGAACAAACAAACAAGTTTTAGTCTCAAAATATACCAAGCAAAAATGACGAAAATACGCTAAGTATAATCGTCTAAATCATTGCAAGGGTATGACAATGTGGGGTTAACTAAACTATCAGGTTTTAAACATCTTTAGGGGAATCAATTACACAATGAGTTTCACATCAAACAATGTAAAAGGAAAACATGAAAATTGGGTGATTTTGACATTGGCTAGATATAAAAAGGTCTAATCTTATTGTTCGCTTAGTGTAGTGCGATGTCCAAAAGTAGATACATCCCGTGTGTAACTCAGAAGGAGTAAGTGAAGTCAATTTTGGGAGATGAAACTTTAGGTCAAATCTTCCCTAAAGAAATCATGGGAGGTAATGACATCCCCCTCGTAAGCCAAGTTTGCATGAAATAAAGAAAGCATAAAATAGAAAGACTTTAGGGTCATTGTCAAGGTCACCCAATACTTTTGTGAGTTTTGGGGGAGTGATTTAAACAACACTATTTCTATGCCTTAGACTAGGCAATTTGCAATAGGATTGGCATTTTTGATTCCAAGGGTTGCCTAAAAGGGACAAATGGAATAGCATACATGCAACACCCTTATCTTTGCTAAAAAAAATTAGATCAAGCAATTATTAAAGAAAAAAATGATAAGTGTGTTCAATTTTAAGCCCAAATGAAAGATTTGGTGGTGTTCATTTGACAACTTGATCTTAAAATTGTAAACTTTGAAAAGTAATGCTAAACACTTACTTAAGCACCAAAATAATGTTCCTAGTTTATTTTAAATCATGCAAAAGATGATCTAAACATGTTTTAGCAATTTCCTAAGCTGGTCCTACAATGAAAAAGTTAGCATGCCCTTTAGTCTTAAAGCTACTCTAAGTTTGAAATAATGAGCTTAGGAAAATGAGCTCTCAAGTTTTTTACATAGTGAAATCCCACCACTTGATAGAGCAATCCCATTACTTGTAGGACAATCTTGTAAATTTAAGAGTTGTAGTATTTTAACTAGTTGTTAACCATTTAGTCACAATATCATGACTCTGAATGACAATCTCACTACTTGCAGGAAAATCATATAACTTTAAAATTCATAGTATTATAAACCATAAGTAGTTTGGTCACAATATCATGACTTAGTTTGATGATCCTGTTAGTAGTAGGATAATTCTAACACTTTGTGAGTTATGGTGTTATCGCTTACCTAGAGTAGTTAGAAAATATCATGACTCGATTAGTCAACCTCACGAGTTGCAAAGTAATCTCACAACTTCTAAATTACTGGTATTGTTAACCCTTAAACAAAAACATACATTTAGTCAAAATAGTTAAGTACAATACCACGATTCTGAATGATAATATCATGAGTTGTAGGACAATCCCATGATTATGTCCAGTCAAACCCATCGCTTATAGAAAAACATATTTTTCTTAATTTTTTCACTCTTTTGTGTCTCTCACTCCAAGATTCTACATAACAAAAGTTAGTGAGTTTCTTGAGGGAGCATTGTGATAAATCATGTGAATCTATTCAGGTCCTACTGAGTGTGCCATTATGTGAACTATGAATTTGACTCAAGAGAGGTGATTATTATTGTGTTAGTCCCAAAATGAAAACAAATTGATAAAAACACACTAAATAGCATACATATGTAGGCCTAGTTACTAGGATGAGCTTAATAACAAAAACAAATGAAAAACACAACTAAAAAGTAAAGAAAAACAATAATCCTTCACCTTCCTTGGATGCTCCAAATGCTTATTGTAGTAGCTTGCTCAGCTTATGCTCATGAAGTCTTCATCAAATGAAGCTTATCTATCTCTTCTTCTCCTTGGCACCTTGTGGCTTTGGCTTGGCTTGGCTCAATATTTTGGCATCATAACTTTGGCATGTGAGAGCTCTTGGAATCAATTTGAAATGGTAACTTTGCACAAATTAAGCTTTTTGAAGATATTTGAGCATAATAACTTTGCACCAAAATAGCTTAAAAATGATGTTCATAGACTTTCTATTTATAGATTTTAGAAAATGACTAGAATCAACTTGAACCATCCATCTCAAGATTGAGATGTGTGGCTAAGGATTAATCCAATTATACAATTAAATTTGATAAATAAGCTCATCAATATTTGGGATAAAGGAGAAATTAAGAGGCATGGAGGGAATTGATGAGGCATGGGAGGCATGAATCTTGATATTTGTGATATTTATGACTCAGGGATGTCTTCCTAAGAAATGATTTCACTTGATGATGCATATATTAAATATTTATTTCCAAAAATAAGTATTCAACAAGTTTCCATGGAATTATTAATTAGCATCTAACTTAGTTTAACTAGCTATTAAGCATGATTAAGCACTTTGCGTATAAATTACTCAAATTGATTAGAATGCCTTGTTATTGGTCCAAAATTTGATTATATTAGAATTAGAATGCAATGTTAGATGTTTTGGATCCATTATCCCATTTAGGATTTTTTCAACACAAAATAACAAAGGCATGTGTCTTGTACAAGAAATTTGATAGAAAAGAACAATCTAGAGCACCTAGGTGCAAAATTGGCATTTTGACTCAAAATGATTTGATGAAAGTTAGCTAGCCCATAAATTTCATTACCCCATCTAATGATACTCTATCCAAAATCAGCACTTGAATATGTTAGGTTTAAAGCTTTTAATGTGATTTAGTGTTTTTAGGCCAAATTATGTACTTTGATAGAAATTGGTCAAAATCCTAGTTAGAGGTTATTGGTGGCTAGATTTAGGTGTCTACAAGCTTGATCCTTCTTCAATAGAAAAATGGATGTAAATGCAAAGCATTGAGAGGCTCAATTTTCAGTTTGCCTTTAAGAGAGGATAAACAATAAGCTCCTAATCCATACTTATGGGTGATGATGTAGGGTCCAAGCCAATTGAAAGCAAACTTGCCTCATTTACTCTTCTCCATGTTGGTCACTTGTTGGTTTTATTTTAGGATGAGATCTCTAATATTGAACTTTTATTGTTTGAGGTGATTTTTATAAGTGCATATGATATGCTCTTGATAGATATGGAGGTGGGTGAGAGATGCTAAATGATGCTCATCAAGTAGCTCAAGTTGAGCTAAACAATGTTGACAAAATTTTTTCTTAGAAATGAGTTCCTTCAAAGATATGAAAATAGAGGGGATTTGGACTTCTAAAGGCAAGACTACCTCTATTCCAAATACTAGAGAGAAAGGGGTAGCATCAGTGGAGGTTTGAATGCTAGTGCGATAGGCCCATAAGGTAAATGGGATGTGCAAGTGCCAATCCCAATCTAAAGCACTGACAACTTTGGTTAATATTATGGTGAGGGTTTTATTAGAGGATTCTACTTGTCCATTTTCTTATGGTCAGTAAGGTGAGGAAAATATTAAATCAATACCGAATGCATCACATAAACCTTAGACTTGTTTATTATTGAAGGATTTGCCATTATTAGTGATGATCTTATGAGGAACACTAAAGCGATCGATGATATGGTGGTTGATAAAGTCAACAATATTTTTTGCTATGGTAGAGATTAGAGGAATAAATTCTACCCACTTGGTGAAGTATTCAATGGCCGTGATGATGGAGCTATGCACTATGAAGAATGGGGGTTAATTTCCCCAATGAGATCGAGCCCCCATTGAGAGAAAGGCCAAAAGTCCTTAGATACTTGGAGGCTATTGGCTATTGCATGATGTAAATTAGCATGCTATTGACATTTAACACACTTTTTTACATAATCACAAAATTATTGGTTGAGGGTGGGCCAATAGTATCCAAGGTGAAGGATATGTTTAGAGACCACTAGGTCACTAAAGTGTCCACCATCGATCCCATCATGTGTTTCTTTGATGGCATGGGAAGCTTCATGGATACGTAGGAAATGAAGAAGGAGAGCATAAAAACCATGATTGTAAAGTATTCCTCCTAGTATGGTGTAATGAGAGGTACTCTGAATAAAATCTCTTTGAGAATTCTTAGAGAGGTTGGGAGGAACAATTCCTAGGTTGAGGTAGTTGAAAGTTTGGTTATACCAAATGTCAGATGGGGATTCCTCTACATTACAAATGGTAGGGAGGTCAGATTGACCATAAGAGGGTGTGGTAAAATGATGAATGGTGACAAATATTTTAGAATTGGAAGGTTGAGAAGGGATCTGAGAAGCAAGGTAAGCCATTATATCCACAAATTTATTGGTAGATCAGGGAATGGATTGGAATAGATAATCTTTGAATGATTTTAAGAGTTTATCAACTAAAATTTTATATTTTAGCAAGACATCATTCTTACATTGATAGGATCCATTGACCTAGTTAAACGTAACCTAGGAATCACCAAAGACATGAATTATCTTAATTACTAAGCTTTGAGCATATCAAAGACATATCACTGGGGATTCATACTCAGCCATATTATTAGTGAATTTAAAGTCAAGTTTGAAGGAGAGAGAGAGGAAGGGGTTCACCATCAAGAGGAATGAGAATAACTTTGTCACCCCCTCCTTTTTGGTATTTTTAGCCATCAAAGAACATATTCATTTGGAAGGTTATGTCATATTCTTGAAAAAGAGTCATGATAGACTCATCCAAAAAGACAAGAGGAGGTGGTTGATTATTTGTTAAAGAGCTTAAGCACATTGATTGGTAATGCCATGGCCTTTAGTCAATTTCTATTGGATGAATTCAAGGTCAAATTCAGCTATAAGAATGAACCACTTAGCCATACATTGATTTTGGTATGGTTTAGAGTGTATGCATTTGAGTGGGTCAATATTAGTGATGACATAGGTTTTATGGTTAAGAAGGTAGTGGTAGAGTTTGGTGTCCACGAATGTCAATGCTAAGTAGCATTTATCAGTGTGTGTATACCAAGTCTCATATTATATAAGCATATGACTAATTTAGTATAAGGCTTTCTTTTTGTGTTTTTCATCTCGATGAGCCAACATTACCCCTAAGGAATGGTTGGTGGTAGAGATGTATAGGTAAAAGGGATGGTCATCCTTAGGAGGGGTGAGGATAGGTAATGACAAAAGGTACTATTTAAGTGACTCAAAGGCCTTTTGAAAATCACTACTCCATTTTAAAGAGACATCCTTCTTCAAAAGGTGATGGAAAGGTTTTCACTAATCTAAAAGTTGGGAAATGAAATGAAAAATAGATTTAAGTTTTCCCTGAAGGCTATGGAGCTGCTTAAGATTGGTTAGGGGAGGCATGTCCATAATTTCTATAAATCTAGTAGGGTCTACTTTGATTCCACAAAGAGAGATGATAAAGCCAAAAATATTTCCTAAAAGGACCCTAAAAATACATTTCTTGTGATTAAGATAAACATGATAACGGATGAGGCACTCAAATATGATTGTAAGAACAATCAAGTGATCTATTCAGAGTTTGGATTTCCAGAGAAGGTCATCCACATAGTCTTCTACAATTTTATGGATGATATCATGGAAGATATAAGTCATGGCATGTTGGTAGGTTGCACTAGCATTTTTTAACTCGAAAGAAATGACTCTATAAAAAAAGGTAAAGGTAGTTTTATGCTAATCTTTAGGATTAATCAAGATCTGATTATAACATAAAAACCCATCCATGAGAGATAACATATCATGAAAAGCTATAAGATCAATAATTTGGTCAATGATAGGTAGAGGAAAGTCATCCTTGGGATAGGTGAGGTTAAGATCACAAAAGTCCACACAAATACGAAGACCCCCAATGGACTTGGTGATAGGGATGATATTCAAGACCCACTAAGGGTAGTCAATGGGTAGAATGAAGTTTACAAATAGGAGATGATGAAGCTCCTCTTTGATGATAAGGGATATGTGAGGGTGCATGCATTGAAGCTTTTTTTAATAGGCTTGGCATCATGGTGAGTGACTATGTTATGGGTAGTAATGGCAGGGTCAATCTTAGGCATATCATTATAAGACCAAGTGAATGTTATGCTTTGGTCTTGGAGGAAAGAGGATAAATCCTAAAGTTCCTCAGTATTTAATGATTGGCCTAATTTGACAATGTGGGGGTTATTTAGAGTGCCTAATTTGATATCGATGGTATATTCATTCAACATAGTTGGGGTTTCAAGAAGAAGGGATTTATGAATAAAATAATGCCCTACACTAAGGTAGGTAAGAATGGAATCATCATCTTGATGTTAGATGGTGTTGATGGTGAGAGAATCATTCTCTACCATTTTAGGATGTACGAGTGGAAGGACTTTGGTTTGGCCACTCTTTTGGTAGATGAGAGGGCCTAAACTTATAAAAAAAAAGTTAGGAGGGATAATATCAAGGCCTACAAGTGGAGAAAGTGGTTAGGTTGGCAAGGATGGGATATCTTCCTCTATGGTGGCAATGGGTTTGGTTGAATTGGTGGATTCTTGAGGCGGTTCATACCCAAGGTCAAATAACTCATGAGGTTACATAATTTTGAGATGGGGTAACTCATAAGGTCCTTTTTCATAGTGACAGAGGCCAAATCCTTTCCAAGCACATCTATGAAGATATAAATTATGAACTCTAGTCTGCTAAGATAAGAAAAGTTAGAGTTAAATGGTTGGATGAATGATGTAGTGGTAGGGGATGGAAGTGGCTAATTAAGTCCCCCATAAATTAAATTCATTTGATGGTTAGGGAGACCAATGGGGATGATGGTTCCAATGTTAGGGTCATAATAAGGGTCATGTTTGAGATTCCCATATTTTTGTGGGGTAAGAAGGGCATCTAAGGCTAAGAGTCTATATTCCCAAAAAAAAGATGTTGGAATGTGGTTGTCATGGGGTTTTCTATAGGAATCTGAGAAGAGGGGATAGATGGGCTAGTAGAAGCTTCATCAACGTTAGGTGTGGAAATGCTATGGGTTTTAGATGGTGAGGTTGTGTGGTGGATAAACTAGGAAGAAGGACATCATTGGGCTGATATGTCATATTGGAAGATGTAAAAGGACTAGGGTCAGCTTGGATAGTCACACTTTTCCCTTTGTGTTCAAACCTGACACATTGATGTAGGGTGAAAGGGACATAACTCATGGCATGAATCCAATTAAAATGTTGTATTAAAACTCTCCTTCTACAACATAAAAGAGTTTAGGAATAGTAAAAGGCCCTATATAGATATGGAGGACAACTATGCCCAAGGTGGTAGCCATAGTATCATTGAAAGAATGAAGGACCACTTAGCTTTCAGACATGATGTTTTTAGGTAACTACAACTAATCATAAGCATGGGAGGAAATAATATTGATGATAGCTCCCCCATCGATCATCACCCTTTTGATTTGGGTTTGATTGATGTATGATATAATGAAGAGGGGATGATTGTGGTCTTTTGAATGAACAAAAGGTATTTCTGAATTCTTGAAGGTGACATGGTTAGATGTCCAAAGGGTACCAACTAAAGAAGCTAGAGGTTAAGGATCATTGGGTTAGACCTTGATGGATTGTAGAGCCTCTATGAACACTTGAAAATGATGGGGAGAGGTAGAGATTAACTCATACAAGCTCATCTTTGTTGGAGTTTGGTGAAGTTACTTGAGGATAACTTTTTAGATGGATATTGCATATGTGTTAGGGTATGGAGGCTTAGATGGGGAGGCACCTAAGATAGACACCTTGGGTTTTTTTTAATATTTAGAAGTTTGGGTATTATTTTCTTGAGAGTTTGGAGAGGGGTAAGTCTAAGGAATGGATGTCTTAGTATTCCCTTTATCCTTCTATTGGACCCGAGATTAGGTAATCATGTGAATAGTGTGGATAAAGGGGTTTTCTAGATTGGATGGTTGCTTTAGTTCCTCCTCTTCACTTTTAGGTGAGATCAAAGATTGAATGGGTTGAGTCAGTGGTTGGATTGGAAATGGGGATGAAGGAGGTTTGTCTAATAATAGATCATCATCTTCATACAATTTGTGAATAAGTGTTTGGAGAGATTTATACTTAGTGTCATGTCCTTGTGCCCTATGATATGCACATATCAGGTTATAATTAAACCAAGATGGCTTGGTATATGAAGGGTCAAAGGGTTTAATGGGTGGTAAGCTCAAGGAAGAAGTTTTTAACAACCATTGGGGAATGGTTAAGTAAGATTCAAATAAAGGTGGTATATGTTTAGTAGTTTTTGCTTTATGTGTTGAAGTGGGAGGTTGTGTGGATGTAGGTTTGGTTGTATGTGTCTTGAATAAAGTGGTATGCTTGGTTGATGGTTTTGGTTTAAGAATGTTGGTTGAAAAGATAGTGGCAAAGGAGGGAAAGGTAGGTAACTTAGGACTTAATGGTGTAGTGGTCAAAGGTGTTTTAGAAAGTAAGTATGAAGGTGTGACCAATAAAGGTGGTGGGGTTTTGGTAAAAATGGACTTTAAGGTAGAGGTATGGGGACCTAAAATGGAGGGAAAGGTTAAGGGAGGTAAAATTCAAGGTTTTAGGCCATTTGGTGATTTTACCTCTTTGGTTGTTTTAGTTGTTGGTTTTGGAGGGGATTTGGTCACTTTAGTTATCTTGGTGGGTTTAGGTGTTTGAGGGTCAATCAATTTGGAGGAGGTTTTGGTTGGTTGGGTGGAGGTTTTAGTTGGTTTAGAAGGGCTAGGTTGGTCTGTCAAAGAAGAGGTTAGAAGTTCTAGTTTGGTTCCCTTACCTTTATCTTGACCTCTGATAGAAGGTTTTGTAATTAGAGGTTGGGTGGATGGAGTAATATTCTCTTATGAGATAACTTCCAAATAGGGGGTGGATGGTTCTACAATATGGGATGTAGGTGTGGTATCCTCTGATGGAAGTGTGGATATGGTTGCTTCCTTTGTTGGGGTGTTCAAAGGAATAGAAGGTAGTCTATTTTATTTCATTGGGGGAATGGGAAAATAAGTGATTGAGGTAACATTTCCTTCATCAATGGGTTCACTAGTAACCAAATTAATAGTATGTACCTCATGAGATGATTCAGGGTTATTTTCATGATGAGGGGTAGAAGGAACATGATTAGGAAAAGGATTTTAGAATATGTCAAGGGCTCCCCCTTGCCAATGAAGGATTGGACAAGGTACTTAAAGGTATTGCACCTATTGATGTCATGTCCTATGACTTAGTGAAAAGCACAATGGTCATTCTCATTATACCAATTGGGCATGGGGAGAGAAGCATCAAACTTTTGGGGTGGTTTAAATGGTGGAAGTTGGATGATATTGGTTTTTAGTAACTTTTCCAAAATAAAAGGATAAGGCTCTCCAAGTGGAGTTAATGTCTTATGGTTATTCCAAGTTTGGTTCCTTTGTTTTTAGTTTAGATAATTGAAGGGGTCAGAGGTTTGGTTCCTTGGGTTTTGTTGGTTGGTAGATGGCATAAGTGTGGCTTTGAGGACAATAGCGTTGGCAGTGGTTTTGTTCTTAGAATTGGTATTTGTTGGGTTGTTTATTTTGGAAGAAGATGGATCATTGGGTTTATAAGTTGGGTTATTTTTCTTAGACTTTAATCTTCCCTCATCAATGGATCTGTTCTCTAGTTTGCAAGCTATGGTAAAAGCTTCATTGAATGTTTGAAATCTTTGGACATGTAATGTGGATGAAATGTGTTTTGCATATGCTCAGGTGAAGAGATCTATAAGTTCAAGTTGAGGCAATGAAAAATAAAGTTGGTTGATTAGGCTCCTCTAATGAGCCATGAAATTGGCAATAGATTCATCTTCTAATTTTTGAATGGATTAGAGGTTACTAATAGAACTTTCTTGGATATATTGATAAAAAAGAAATGCAAAAAAGTTTGGACTAGTTGGGCAAAGGAGAAGATGGGGTGTTTGGAATGGCACTATACCAATCTAATGTTAGTCCAGATAAGGACATAGGAAAGGTACAGAGGAGAAGAGTGTCATAATGGGAAATCAAGTAACGTGCATGCCTAAATGCTCTTAAATGTTGTTGGGGGTACTCCTTGCTTTGAAATTTAGAGAATTTTGGCAATTACCATTATGGAGGATATGGTCATATGGATGGATGGCTTCATTGCAAATTTGGTTATAAGAGATAAGGTTATGTGATCCCAAGATATATGACTCAAGGGTAATCATTTTTTCCATTAACATCTTAACCAAGTCCTTTTGGGGTTGTTGGGTTGGATAGGTATATGACACATTTTGTTGGGGCTAGGTGACATGGGAATAACTAGTAGATGGTTGGGATGATGTCACATGTGTGTGTGAGGTCATGTAAGATTGGGTGGAAGGTGAAGGTATGTATACTTGTGTGTTAAGAATATATTGATAAGATTCCATGGGTATGTGTGAGAGGGTTGATGTTGGGGGGTTTATGTATGGCATTGAAGTGATTAGGGGGTTAGTTGGTTGAAGATGGGTAGTGACCAAAGTGATTATAGGGGGAAGTGTTTATGTTATGGAGAGTACTAAGTTCTGAAAGGGGGTATTGGTTAAGCTAAAGGGAGTGGTATAAATGGGTGTGAAGATACCACACCAACAATATGGGTAGAAGTGACAAGGGGTAAAGTTGAACCAACATTAGAGGTATTGGCTGGGGTAATAGGTGTTTGGGTGGTGGTGGTAGATGGACCAATAGTATAAGATAAAGCTTGGATAACATAAGAATGGGATGATGCAACACCAACCAAAAGGTGGTGTGTCATACCATAGGGTGGATCCATGGGAGGAACTGAAGCCATCAAAGTATGGTAGGCTAAGGTGTTAAGATAGTGTTGTAAAACAATCAAAATATTGTCTAGAAAGGTGGCAAAATCTGAATCACCTTCAGGGATTATTGTAGGAACCATAGGTGGGGGAGAATGGTGCAGTGAAGCATGGGGAGATCTATCAATGTTTGAGGTATAATCCATGGATGAGGTCGAAGAAGAAGATGGTGGTGGGATGTTTTGGTTTTTCACTAGTTATCTATTTAAGGCCATATGAGAAATTTATAAATGGATAATGAACCTCTTTCCTCACATAATGAGCAAACAAAGTACACACTAAAAGTGCAATTAATCCTAGGATTTATTTTAAATCACTTTTGGTTTATACCTTAAAGAATTTGAAAGGGGAGATTGGCTTGTAAGTTAGGTACTAAAAAAGTCATCTAAGGATGGTTTCAGGTTGAATTTTGGTGCTCAAATAATTTGCACTAGATCGGGTATGTGGCTTGGTACTGAGGGTTTGCTCCCCTCACTTCATGATCCTAAAACTAGTGTGGGTGATTAGCCAATATATACCATTTGTCTAGAGTTTATACTCTACTAGAGAAAGGAGTGGGTCCTTCCCTTGGTGATGAAATCCAAGTGGGATTGTCGGGTAGCGTAAGGTGATTTAAAGGGTGATGAAATCTCAATAGGCCTTGTCTCAAATAAGTTTTTGATGTTTAATTTATGCATGTGGTTTGGTAGTGTAACATATGTGCACTTAAATTCAAAATTTAAAATGCAACCTATCCCTAGCATGAAAACCTTTTAATTTCTTTTTTTTGTAAAAGAAAAAAGAAAAGAATTATTTCTTTTTTGAAATTTAGAAATAATATAAATTCAAGAATATTGAACTTTCACTAAATACAACTATATGCCTAAAAAAATATGAACCCATAAGGGGTTCTACTAGGTGTGCCAAAATGTTTCTCTCAATTTTCTTGCTTTTCTTAATTTTTTTGAAAAGAAAAAAAACTAGGAATAGTGTGTGTAAAAAAACCTATTGAATGTGCATGCATTGAATCCAAATGATTATGGAGATATCCTCTTTGGCTTGGGATGATGACTTGATGGGTGGATTGCCTAGTGCGAGCTAGATCCTAGAAGTGAAAGCTTTCTAGGAGGCTATCAATCCACTTGCTTTAAACACTTAAGTTTGATGAATAACAATGATATAATTTTTATGAAATGGCAAAAAAGTGAAACTAATAACAATAAATAACATCATATTAATTAATAAAATTACATGCTTTGATAAGATGATCAAAATGAAGTAATTAGTTGGGATAATGCTAATGTTGAAAATTGGTCTAGTCAAAATGGTGGTTTCTGGTTTGGTAAAATGGCAAGGGTCAAAGGGATAGATTAGTTGGGTTTGGTAAATGGTTAAGGTTAAATATAGACAAAGAGATAGATCTGTAAATGGAGAAAATATGACAAAGGAAGAATATGGTAAATGGGCTTAAGGTGGAAAGGGGTAAAAGAAGGTAAATGAGATGAAGCTAACAAAGAGGGTAAGGAGATAAAGGGATAAAGGGAAAAGAGAAAAGAAGAGGTTAAGGGATAATATTTAGAGGTCAAGAAAGAAGAGGTCAAAGGGAAGAAAGGAATTGAAATCAACTTACTAAAATAGACAAAAATAAAGATTACCTTCTAACCTTGAAGAAGAATGTTGATGTTGATGAAGATGGAATCTTACAACAATTCCAGTAGAGATTCATTATTTTGAATTATTTTCCTTCCAATATGATGATGACCTCTAAAATGATGATGCCCTCCAAGATGATAACCTTCTTTATAAACCTGAAACAAAATATTGATAACCAAAGACTAAATTATAACTTAACCTTTGGTGAAGGAGAGGGGGGGTATTTATAGTATTTGATGTTGGGAAACATGCCAAAAGAGTGGAATAGTGAATCAATTCAATTTTTTATAGGTGGGTCTCATAAATAAATTAAGGATGATGTTTTTGGGATTCTTACCTTGATCATAAGTCTCCCATTTGGGTTGGTGTGTCTCCAACCTTACACATGAATCTAATTTTGAATGGGAATCATGCACATGGGTGAAAATGAGACCAAAGACTTCTCCCCATCCTTTCTTGATTTCACACAAGCACTTAAAGGTGTGGAACACAAAATGTGGTGCCATTTTCCATGTGGGGGATGAAAAGTCCAAGGTGAGGTTGTGAAATATTCCCATTTGGGTTGAGAAGTCTTCTTCTTTGCCCATAAGCCAAACTTTCAATGGAGAATTATTCACATGGGTTTTAATGAGGATTAAAGACTTCTCCCCATATTTTCATGCTTTCATACAAGCACTTAAAGGGGTGGCACACCAAATGTGGTGCCGTTTTCCATGTTGGGGATGAAAATTCCAAGGTGAGGTTGTGGAAGATTCCCATTTGGGTTGGAGAGTCTCCAATTTGGGATAAGAAGTCTAAAATGGGTTCCCTTTGTCTTTCCCAAAGTCTTAAAGAGGTAGGTATCTCTTTTAAAGTCTAATTTCATGTGGGAAGACAAAATATATGTTGAATGATGACCCCTTAAGGGGAATTCACCACATTTAAAAGGGGAAACTTTTTGATGCTGAAATGAGGTCATTAAGCACTTTGGGAAAGGGTCCCAAGTGGGGTATGGTGTCCCACATCAAGCCATGTCACTTTCCATGTCACATGCCATGTCATTATGAATAGTGATTGTGGGTCTCATAATGAATAGTGATGGTGAATAGTAAATTTGAATAGTGATTTCAAATAGTAAATTTGAATAGTGATTTCAAATAGTGATTTTGAATAATATTATGTGATTAAAATAATAATTATTTGGTTAGGTTAAGAGGGGTTTTTTAAGGCTTAAAAATGGTTAGGGGGTATTCAAGGGGTCTCAAGGTATTTAGTCATTAAAAACTACAAGTGTGTAGTTTTTTAGTGTCTACACACAACACAATTGAAAGAAAAAACACAACTATTATACACTTTTAAAAAACCCATCTTGAGTTTTAAAATATGATCATACCTAAACCAAGGTTAATATTGGTTCCCCTAACATCTTTATCAACTCCATGAAGGTAGCCTAATATGAGGAGCATACTCATCACCAATCACTTGCATATGTAGGTGATCAAGAAGCCTATCACCTTTGAATCTTCTTGGGTTTTCAAGTGAGTTATCTTGGACCATAATGAATGATATTTATTTCTCTCTAATATCCTTGGTTGGATCTATAATCTTCTTGATCATTTCCATATTTGATATACATTCCTCATACTATAGAATAGGAATGATCACAACTACCTCAATCTTTCTATCTTCTTGCATAGAATATACTTGATCTTTGGGAGTATCAAGTTATTATTATTTATGATCCAAATCATATGAACATGGATCAATAAAAAATGGATCTCTTAACTATCCTTTAGGCATGACAACTTCTACCTTGACCTCATTAGGTCCCTCTAGGACTGTAAGCTTTTAAATAGCAGATTGGTTCCATATTATTTAAAAAAATGCCCTTTAATTTAATAATTTATAAAACACCTAAGATCTTACTCATTATTTTAATCAAAAAACACATTAGACATACATTTATTGGGATAAGAAGCAATATTACCAATCTTGTAAAATTCTTAACATATCGTCTCAAATCTTAGCCATAAGTCATCCTCCTCTTCTTCATGAGTGTCATCATCTAGAGTGTATTAATTAATAACAAGAATGAAAACATCATTATTCACACTATGGTACTTGATTAGATTCATCAACCTATGATCATCATACAAATGAATCATATAGTTGCACTCGACATCATGAGAATATTTGATACGTACCTTAGCTCCTTCAAATGGCTCCTCATGCATGATGTAAGTCCCAAGATCATCTTTCTCAAATTATGCATAAGGATCATTACCATATTCATCTTCACCATACTCATCCAAAAATATATTATAAATTCCTTCAATTTTAGAAGCACCATCATCTACATTATATTCTTCCTTCTCATTAACAATACAAATCAAGTTAAAATTGGTTTCAATGTAAGGTTCAATGTGAAACATTACAAGAGGATGAGTTATAATGGTAAATTTGGTCCCATACCTTGTCCTAAAAGACAATAAGGACCAATAATATGAGATATATCCACCAATTTTGGATATAAAGTCTATTGACAGGTAGATTACAAAATGAGTTGGGAGGTCAACAACAACTATATCTTGAAGGATAGGAAAACTAGAACAATCATGCGAGAAAACCTTGAAGTTTTTTATCAGAACTATGGTATTAGTAGGTTTACCATCTATCTGAATCACTCCTTTGATATTATTCTCATATTACAGGCCCAAATTATCATCTACAACTTTGGGCATGACTAAGGTAGAGGCTCCACTATCAACTATGTAATTGTGAACCAATTTATCACCCACTATGAGAATGAGGTAAAATGGTGGAGGTTTCTCAATCCTAGTATATGCTTCAATAATATTTTTAGGAACATTTTCAACGAAAACATGACTATTAATTTTATTTAAAGATGAAGGACTAGTAGGAATAATAGATAATTACTTTTATAGTAACTCTTTTTGGCCAAGCATATAAAGGATATCCCACAAGGAGATAGATGTTTTGGCACTTTTTAAGTAATCCAATATGTTTATAGTATTATTAATCAAATTTTATTTAATCCTTGGAGGCAATAAAGTGATTGGAACTTGAGGAGTTGGAGTGCCTTTAACAGTCCTTCTAACATTCTAATTTGGAAGATGTGCAAAGTTATTTCAGGTTGCTATACTTACAACCATACCTTGTTACTTTATATGATGATTTAATGAGCCTATAGGAACATTAATATCACCACATAAATCCTTTATATTATATCTAGTGTTGTATACAACTAGGTTCCTTGATTAAGCATAAAAGTGTCCTCAACTAGGAAGTTGGTGAAGATCTCTCCTTGAAGCTGTCCACCTTTACTTGTTTGCATCATGACTTCATATTTAGTTGCTAAGAGAGGAGTAACTCCTCCATGAGAAATGAGAGCCTTCTCTCTACCTTTATTAGAATCCATAAATTGGCATTACTTCCAATTTTCACCTTGCACCAAGTTGCTATGCACATGTATCATCTTTCTTGCATTGGTAGTGGAGTTAAGTTGCCATTGACCTCTTCCTTTTCCAAATTACTGACCATAATATTTTTTATATTGTTTTATATTCCCTCTCCTAATCTTAGCTTCCAAAAATTTAATATATGCATCTTTGTCCATGACATTATCTTCTTTCTTAGGAGCAGCTCTAGACTTGGTGTGAGCATTGGGAATTTGGGTCACATTTGGAGTATTAGCATAAGTATAAGATAATGGTGGAATATAAGCCTTAGGAGGAAATATTACATCTTATATGAGACCATTTTTAACTTTGACAACAAGATCATATGCTTCAAGAAGAGTGGATCCCCCCATGTATTGAAGCATGATAGTATTTTTAGTACCAATGGATCTCAAGTAGGTAGGGAACACAAAACTGGGAGGTGGACTCATAGGAGAAGGAAATCTATTCCAAGTCTTTTGAAACCTCTCATTGAAGTCATGCATTATTTCTTTGGATCCTCTTTTTATCATATTAAGTTGATGTATGAGAGAGGAATGGTCACTTTAATTTCCAAATCTTGAGGTCAACAACACTCCAAACTCATCCCATGATATGATGCACCCACCTTATAGATTCCTACACCAATCAAGAGCCTTCCCTATAAGGGACATGGCAAGGATTCTAATGGAAATGTTCTCTTGAGTGATGTTATGGAAGCTACAAAAGTTGGAGACATCCCTAATGTGTTCACTAGGTGTAACATGACTTTCACCATTGAATATGGGCATACCTTTTATGGTATTAGGAGAAATGACATGATATACTTGAAGGTGAATTGGATTTTTAGTATTGAAGTTAGGGAAAGCATGAGGCCTAACCATGTCTTCTTCAATATATTCAATTTTTTCAACCCCTTCACTCTCTTGGCTTCCTTGGCTAGAAAAATCCTCCTGGTCTTCAAAAGGTAGATTAGGCTGAGGATATTGAACTTTAAGGGGAATTTCAAGATGAATAGGTGAATTAATAGGGTTAAACACTCACTAGATTATGACCTAGTGAGAACCATGAATTATGATAGAAATTTTATAATAAGATAATGGTCTTGAACCAAACTTTATTTTTTGGAGTCACCAAATGTTGAGTAGCAAACCAATTTATAGCTGATGTAGTCAAGATCAACATTCACCTTGATAAATTGTCTTGAAGATAATGGGTTCCACCAAGCATGCCAAAACTATCACCAAACCGTTCACATTAAAAGAGGGTGTTCAAAGATCTTCCATATTTTGGCAACATGGGAACACTTTTAGGTATATGGGTGTACCTATGGTGGAAGTGAGACTTTAGATATAAGGGCTAGCTCCCTGAATATAGCTTGAAGTACTTTCACCAATGATAACCATTTACTTGTGGGGGGAAAGGGATATAAGTTGCATGAAATAAAACTATTATAAAAGTGTGATTCACCATGATGTATTTCATATGACCATTGTAATTATTTCACAAATAAATAATGCCTACAACACTAGCCTAAGAGTCCTAGAATGTACTAGCATTAGTGTTTCAATATGAAGGTGAGATGCTTGAAAACTATATAAGCTACGTAAAATCATAGATCAATTGTAGATACTAAGTCTCATTATACACTTAGGATAGATTCATATAATTAACTACACTTCATATGACTTGTTAGGCTGAAACCACTTGCATCAAACATGGAAGGACTGAGAGAAAGAAAGGATAGATTGATATCACTTAGCTATTCACTATACATATCTTCACACACTTTAACAAGATGAGTTATGAACTCAAAATAGATGCATTTATTATTATATGGCAAAATGTAATGTCAAAACTATCAGGGTTTCAACATATGTGGTTTGGTATTTTATACAAAATCCAAAATGGTAGCTACTTATAGAGCTTGAGAGAGAAATGAGCAAAGAGAAGTCTAAAGGTCACTAGAACACATGTCAAACTGAGAGGAAAAGTTACATATGTTGTTGAATGAATTAAGGAATAGACCATGCAAAGTCTCCATGGAAAAGTGGCTCTTAAAAAATAAAATCTCCTAAATTGTGGCATGGAACTCTCCTCATTTATTTAGGAAACTATCTTAATCATTTAGCTCTTTTGAAACATTCCAAAACTAACAGAGGACATAAATGATCGAAATTAGAGAGAGAGAGAGAGATTGTATACAAACTTCCACAAAACCAAGGTTAAAAATCTTCCACATCATCAACCAAACCTATGGATTCCTATATAGAGGTTTCAAAAGCATACAAGCACTTTAACTTGTTGACTTGAGCTCTCTATTCTATTTTCTAGAGGTTTGAACTGGTCTTGGACTAAGCTTACATGGTGCAATATTATTTTGATCTCTTGTTTACATGTTTGCATGTTTAGGTCTATAGAATCCTTTGATCCTATATGGATGCCTATGTGGTGTTCCATTTCCATGTCGTTCATTCCATTTTAAAATATGCCTATCATCATTTGGACTTGTAGTCTCATCTTGTCCATCTAAAATCCAATCAAATTTGCTCTATCGATCTCCTCTGGAGTATCTTCAATTTGACTTTCAAAACTAGCCATTTATCATTGAATCAGGGTCCTGAGATTATGACACCTAGTATAATTATATTTAATTTGTGTACTATTGTTAGCCCATATGGTTAATGCACTTGTGCCACTTGGTAGTCTCATGTTTTATCTAGGTTCTTTGACCTTTGACTCAATGCACACCATTAGATCTTATCTACATGACTCAATGCATGTCATTGATCTTAGATTTATTGAAAATCATTTTTAAACTTGGCATCTTTGTATTTTATTAGGATATTTTAACTCTTTGACTCTCACTCATGTTGTTGATCAACTTTTGCATTATCAAATGTGTACCATTAGATCTACTGGACCCACCGAGATCACCTTTACCTGTGCACTATTATATCTTATCCAAAAATGTAAAATATTACCACTTGTAGACCCTAAATTTAAACTCAATATCATTTGAATCCAAATGGTTATTTTATGAGGCTTGAATTTGATGTTCTCACACACATCTATCTCTACTAGTTTAACTTTAAATGCTTATATCTTGAGATAATAAGTTCATCAAGACAAAAAAATTGTTGAGGATGATCTTGGAACTAAAATCATCATGTAAATGTAGTATTTTTGTCTTGAAAGGTTTTCTAAGCACACTGGTAAAATGTATAACCAGACTACCCTGTTCATTTCTTTTTTACATACCATGACAGTCTGACCCCCTGGATGACTCCAAATGACATAAGACTAAACTAGATCATGATCAAGGCTAAAATGGCATTAAATGAAATAAAATAGACCAAAACACACCCTATGACACTATGTTATACCCCCATATCAAATCTTGATTATAGGGGGTTGACCCATTTTTGACTTGTGGTAAAAAATGGTCAATAGTAAACAAAAACAAGAATAACCTGAAGTGAGTAATGCCAACCAAGATAGTCATCCTTTCAAATCTATAGTTAATAATGTTTATTTTATGCATAATCATGTTAATGTCATTGATTTCATACCTCAATATTGTGATGTTACTATAATGCATGTAAAGCTTACCATTCTTAGTGCATCATCATCCAATATTGAATGCAAGTATAAGATTATTGATCATCTTCAGAAGGCGCCCACAAATATTCCATATTAGACCTTCTCAAGACATCACATATATATAAAGACATTTTGTACAAAATACTTCAAGAGTCTAGTGTCTCACAATTTATCAACCCCTCAATTTTCCAAGCACCAGTAGGTAATTTTTCCACTAATAATCAGATTACATGTGACCATTCTAATGTTTTCCATTTGTGATCTATTCACAATATTATATTATACATAAAGGTTATTGTCTCTAGGCACAAGGTAAAGATGGTGTTTATAGACAATGGTTTGATATTAAATTTGTGTACATTAAGGATAATTAAACATTTAGGATATTCAACAACAACATTAGAAACAAACATTATCACTATAAAAATGTATGATAATAATGAGTGGTAATCCTTAGGTATAATTTATCTTCCTTTGATGGTGGGGTTTGTTATAGAAAAAAAATCATACATGTGCTTGATATTGATTTACCCTATAAACTACTTCTTGGATCTCCATGGATACATTAAATGAATGCAATACCCTCCACCTTGCAATAGTGTTTGAAATTCTCACATGAAGCTATGAAAGAAACCATTCAAGATGATCCTCAGCCCTTACAATATTGTCAGCTACTTGAAGGTCTATAATAAAAATCCAATTATCTCCTAGTTACTGATGACAAATTCACTCCCATTGAGGAATCACCTATGCTTGAGAAATATTTCCATTTTGAAACATTATTTAAAATACCTCCTCTTGATGGTTGGATAAATACACCAACTACTTCCATTTCCATAGAAACACTTTCCACCAGTGAAGCATCTAATCAACCATTTACTAATCATGCCTCTGATCAGCCTTCTGGTAATCAAGCATTCAATCAACCATCTGATTCTAAAGCACCCTCATCCTATTTGTCCCATTTCAAAATCATCGATAAAGGCATGAGTGAGTACATAATCCAATATTTTAATTATATAAGCATAATCCATATAACCCAACATGGTTATGGTAGGCCCACCATCAACAAGATACTCAAATGGTTAAAATGTTCATCAAAACAAAATTTATAGTAGGTGGTTTAATTTATGAAAAACACATTAAGATTGAAATCCTTCCTAGTTTTACTCTGATGAATTAACTACTTCACCAATTATAAATACCCTATCATAAAATCCATTATGTGCACTATTATTAATTATAAAGGTAAGGGTCTTGATCTTCATGAACAAGGGTAAATCAAACCAAAAAAATTAAAATCTAATGAATCCATTCATGGTATAGGGTTTAATCCACTCAATGTACATATCACACTTTTCTAAAGTGATGCTTCTAGTGAGTCAGAGGTACATTCTTCAGATAGTGAAATTTGTTCTATTCTTAGCCAATTCAAAGACCTTCACCTCACTAATATTTTCCATGAAAATTCCATTTTAATAGTTGACCTCACACAGCCATCCTCAGTAAAGTGGGACCAACATGCAACAACTCTGGTTGATAATTTACAAAATGATGATGCAATTTCATAATTCATGACTACATGAGATCACATTTTGATAGGGGATCATAAGAAAGGATTTTCTATTCAGTTAGATAATTTTGTATACTTTGGGGAACAACAATCATATCAACATGTAAATTTGATATCAATGTCCAATCAAGATGACCTAGAGAAGGAATTAAATCTTCCTCCACCACCCCCAAACTATAAAGAAGAGTCAACTCTCCTAGTTAAAGGTACTATTCCTATCAATATTGGAATAGAGGAATATCCCAAAATCATTAAGCTTGTAGTTTACCTCACTCAATAAGAAAGATATATACTCACTCTTTTGATTTAAGAATGTTTTGATGTATTTGCATGGTCTTATTCAAATATTACATGGATTTATCCATTAATAATAGTGCATCATGTTTTTATACATCCAAATGCAAAACCCATCAAACAAAAACTTTGTAAGATGCATCCCAAGATAACACTATTAGGGAAAGAAGAACTGAATAAATAATTATGAGTTGGTTTCATATGACCTATTGACTATTTGGATTGGATATAAAATATTGTACATGTGTCAAAAAATCGAAAAGGAATCAAAGTCTATATAGATTTTTGTGATATTAATAAATCATGCCTACAAGATGATTTCCCATTGTCCAATATAGACATGATCATGGATTCTACTAAAGGTCACAAAATTTTGTTTTTAATGGATGGTTTTTCAATGTATAATCAAATCAAAATAGGTACAAATACAAACATAAAACAACATTTCTAACACCATGGGGGACCTTTTGCTATCAAGTGATGCCTTTTGGTCTAAATAATGTCAGAGCTACATACCAAAGGGAATAATTTTAATTTTTCATGATATAATTCATGATATTATGGAGGACTATGTTGATGACATACTTGTAAAATAAAAATATAGAGAAGAGCATGCCAAAGTACTTCATCACATCTTTGTAAGATGAGATTAAATCCAAAGAAGTGTGCATTTGGAGTGACACCAGGAAAATTATTGGGATTCATTTTTTCACAATAGGGAATAGAGGTTGATAATTCCACAGTTTCATCTATCATGGATATGCTACCTCCAAAAAATATCAAACATCTCCAAAGTCTGTAGAGTAAAATCTAAGCAATCAGATGTTTTATATCCCAACTTATAGATATTTGTCACCATTTTACCATTCTGTTAAAGAAAGACATTCCTTTAAAATAAAATGATAATTTTACTACATCATTTGATCACCTTAAATATTGTATCTTCAATCCAATAGTATTAATTCCACCTGTTAATGGTAGGATTTTTCTATTATATATATCAGCTACTCACTTTGCATTAGGGGCATTGTTGGCACAACATGATGATAGTGGGTTAAAAAGGGTAGTGTATTATCTAAGCAAGAAATTGGTATCTTACTAGCTTAATTATTCTCAAATGGAAAAGGCATGTCTCATAATTATTTTTGCTTCAAAAAAAATTAAAAATTACATGCTCAATAATCAAAACAAAATCATTTCAAAAATTAACCCTCTCAAGTATCTTCTATCTAGAACAAATTTAAATGATAGGATGGATAAGTGGGTTATACTTCTCAGTGAGTTTGATCTTGATTATTTTAATTATAAATCAATAAAGGGACATGTATTGGTGGTTTCCTTAGTAGATGCATCTCTCAAAGATAAAGCACCTCTTTTTGTATAATTTCTAGATGAAAAAATAATGTCTATTAATGAATCTCTATTTTGGAAATTATTCTTTGATGGTTCCTTCACAAACCATGGATCAGGGACATGTATTTTTCTAGTCACACTAGATGGGGATTATATAACAAATGCATTTAGAATTGAGTTTCCTTGTACCAACAAAATTACAGTGTATGAAGCTTTCATAACTAGTCTCAAAATTTTTATTCAATGGGGTATTCAACATCTTCTCATCTTGGTGATTATAAAATTATCATAAATAAAGTAACTAATAAATTCCTAGATTGTGATGATAATTTATTCTTGTTTAAATATGTGGTAGATAGCTTAAAGTTATCTTTTGCATTTATCTAATTTAAACAAGTACCACAAATCAACAATAGGGCAGCAAACACCATGGAAGCCCTTTATTAGTTACTTGATCTTAAAAAAATACAAACAAATATTTATCGAGTACCTAATGATACCAAATTATGACATGCCTAATTATAAAATGGTTTGTGAGGTGGTTGGTACCACTTCTCCTTAGTATTATGATATTTACACATATGTCCATGATAACACCCTTTGACCTAACTTATCCCACAACCAATGAAAATAATTTATCTAACATACATATCTTCAAAAAATCCTTGGTAATACTTTATATCTAAGAGTCTATGATGAAATACTTATATGATATTTAAATTATGAAGAATCTACCTTGGCCATTAGGGAAGTTTAGAGGGAATCTATGGTGCACATTATAGTGGTATCATCCTAGAAAAAATAGTTTACATGTAGGTTATTATTGGACTATCATGTAATATTATTCATGTGCTTATGTTGAAAAATATATACCTTATCAAAAGCATGGTGACCCTATACACATCCATTCATAAGCTTTATAGCTTATTACCACACCTTGGCCATTATCCACATGGGAGTTAGACCTCATTGGAAAAATAAATCCTAATTCATCTGATGGTCACAAACACATTATTACTAGCACCGAGTAATTTAACAAATGGGTTGAGGCAACATACCTTACACATGTTACCAAAAAAAATCTCTAAGTTCATCCTAAACTACCTTGTCTTCCACTTTGGTATCCCTTCTGATATAATTTTTGATAACAAAAAATCATTCAAAAATAAATATGTCAAAGCTCATTGCCAAACCTATCACATAAAAAAATGGTCCACTTCATACTAACCACAAGGAAATGGCCAAGTTGAGGCAACTAATAAAAGTATTCTTCACATAATTAAACTATTTGTCAATGAAATTGGTTATGATTGGCACACACAAATTTATCTTATTTTTTGGGCATACCACACTAGCATCTGTACATTTATGAGGGGAACCCCTTATTAACATGTATGTGGTAGTGAGTCTATTCTACCCATATAAGTTTAGATTTCATCTTTGCACATATACTTAAAACAAATCATTGATGAATAATCCTATCACACTTCATGCCTTAGTGAACTCAATATTTTATATGAGAAACAAGTTAATGCCTTAAACCATTTTCAAGTATACCATAATTGCCTCCATCATTTCTATAATAAAAGGATAAAAACTAGAGAGTTTGAAATCTGAGATCTTGTTCTGAAAGAAAAACAATGTAATACTAATGTTGAGAGGGAGAAGAAAAGAAAGTTTGAACCTAATTAGTTTGGCCCGTATATCATTATTGCAAAATATGGATCAAGAGATTACATGTTAGCCACAAAATATGGAGAAGAGATTTATGAACCTATGAACATCATGCAACTTAAGAGATTCTATGCCTAAATTATTCTACATGTTGATATTTTAGGTGTAAAAAAATCAAAAAAAAAAAAAAAAAAAGAAAAAGAAAAAAAAAAAATTCAAAAGACAAAAAATTCAAAAAAATGAGAAAAGCAAAAAAACAACAGTTCATTCATAGGTGAAAAATAGTTTACTAGCACTTTGGGCAAGTACCATGGTGAAAACTAGGTTTTTGACACCATGTGTAATCCATTATCTATATTTACCATAGTTACTTGAGGGCATCCCATTGCGGTCATCCATTATCTATTTCCATATTGTCCTTTATCACTTGTTTCATCACTCATTACATCATATTTTATCTTAGCGTCAAATCCTTATATTTGTGTACCTGATTCCTTGCTCATGATAAAAGAATGTATTTTATATAACCATCTATGTCACAATTATTTACAACTATCTTAAACTAGAACATCCAAATCTACACATAAAAAGTTACCATAAAACACATCTACCAACCTAGTTAGCTTCTAAACTCACTTTCACACTCACATTTATTGGGAGGGACAATCATGCATCTATTCATCAGGCACTAAACACCTCATCAACCACCCATTTTCTCATCACTTCCTATATTAAGAGAACTACATCTGGCTTGATATCCCCACATGGACTTTGTCTAGGGTGGATTATGTAGGCATCATTTAGAGACATGGGGTCTCTAGGGTCAACTTGATCACCATCATCCATTAACCAAAGCATGTATTCATTTTTAATTCATGAGCTCCTCTTCCTCCTTCATCATCACTTATTCTAATATTATCATAGATCTTGGCTACCAAACGTCTCAACCCTATCTTAGGATGTAAAATATTTTGTTATGTCTTTTAGGTGTTGATTACTTTTGTGTTATTTTCATCTATGTTTTGTTATCTTTTTAGTCTTTTAATTTATCCATATTTGGCTATTTTATTTCAAAAATTCTTGCCTTAACCATTTCTAGTTATCTTCTTGCCCTAATCATTTTTGGTTATCTTCTTACCTTAACCATTTTAGTTATTTTTCTTAAATACTCTTATCCTTAGCCATTATTGGTTATTTTGATTACATCTTATTCCTTTAACTTCTTTTGGTTTAAATCTTGTTTGTCTTGAGTTATTTTGTGATATATTTTTTTGGTTTTGTTTGTCTTAAGTCATTTATTTTTGTTTGTCTTATTTACCTTTTTATTTGAATTTTTTCTTTTCAAATGTTTGTGTTTGTTTCAAAAGTGTTATTATCAAAATCATTTTGTGTATTATAATCTAGTGTTATTATGATTTCATATCTTATGATGCATTATATATTATACATCTTGAGTTTTAAACTTGTTTTTTTGGTTTGTGTGTGTGCCAAGATTTATTTTATATTAAATTATATTATGGTTATGATTTATCCATATTATGACACTTTGTTTTGCACAAAACTTTATTTTTAAATCCTTATACCTAAAACATAAACATTCATCATGATTATATTATATAATTGGTGATATATTGTTTTACATTACATTAAAATTCAGGTTAATCAATATTTATTCATGTTGGAACTCCAATGTAAAGTAGAATTAAAAACAAGGCAACTATCTAATACACTATCCATGCATCCATAAAAATCATACATGTTTGCCATAACTAAATGCTAAGAAGGATTAACATATGATATTGTGAATCAAAAGAAGAAGGAAATATAATTACCATTAATGTGATAGTTATCCATCTAAATCATAAATCATGTATAAAATACCAATGATAACAAGTACCATATCTATCCATCTATCCTATTAACCATACATAAAAAAATAATAAAAATCCATAATGTCCATCATATCACAATAATAAAAGGCTGATAGCTAAAATGAATCATGTAATGTGTGTGTGTGTGTGTGTGTGCGTGTGTGTGCGCACACGCATGCATGCACACATGTGTGTGCATGTGTATATGTGCATGCATGCATGTGTGTGTGTGTGTGTGTGTGTGTGTGTGTGTGTGTGTGTGTGTGTGTGTGTGTGTATGTTAAATCTATCTATATAATGATACATTTCAAAAATATATGTACATCGATACATCATGATCATAACTATGTAAAGCCTCCACCTGGCTCTCAAATGGGGCATCTATCCCAAGACTTGGCTCATGATGCTATAGTGTACTTGATGGAGGACCCATGATACATTGTGATGCCTATACCACATACCTCTCTGACTAAACAGGCTATACAAATCTCTCTAACATGGACTAGCTAGTTGAGTACTCTCTATAATATGGTGCTTGTTGTACGCACATAATATCATCCTCATATAAGCTCCTATAATACTTAGCCTACTCTATATCCTACATCACTCTATCCAAAGTAGCCAACTATCTCTATCCTGACAGTAATACCTTGGCCTCTGTTATCTCTATTTGTGCAATATCCCTCTCTTATCTATACCACTATGTAAGAGTTGTATCATCTAGTATCTGAGTCTCTCCATCATGTGTAACTAGTCTAACTACTAGTGTCATTCCATCCCTATCTAACTTCTCCACCTTATCTTGTAGCATGTATAGATAACTCTATAACATGTTTACCTTATTATGTAGTTATTTAATATCTACTACTCTCAATTCTATCTAACCACCCATACTATTTACCTTTCCCTACAATCTAGTAACCTATCCATGTAACCCTACGATCTCACCATCTTGAGTGCAAATCTCTTCGTGTAATATGTCAATCAATATATGATATTCCTGAAATCTCCTTGATTAGGATGGTCCTACCCTATCTCCTTTCTCTACATGAGTCTCAAAAGTTGGTTTCATATTCATGTCCTCCCCATTTCACTCTCCATCATTGTAAATAAAAACTAGAGGAGTCTTACCTCTATGCAACTAATTTATGTCAGCTCTCATCTCAGTATCTTTGTTTATATCTACACTTACCTCTTGTAATATCTTTACATCATCAACCTATATAATATCCACATCCTTTATATGTCTCTCTTCTATCCTCTATTCTATCCCTCATCTTCATCTCCCTCCCTTCTATCTTGTAACCACCATCCTAATTTGGGAGCTGAGTCCTTCCCCCCAAAAATGTTTGCTCAAGCTCACCACTAATCTCTATCTCCAAGTGCACATAGGTGTATAGGGTACTGTAAGTCTCATAATCCATTGTTTGTCCCACCTATCCATATACCAATCCTACATTAATAATGTCTCTCTTTACCACCCACATCATAGTCTAAACATGTGTCTAGCTATGATCTATTATCCTGAGATCAATAACAATCCCCCATTGTGCTCTCTCTCTGAATAAATGTGTAAAAACATGAGGTCCTACTAGAATGTGTTGTCTCACTCAAAACTACCTCATAACTCTGTTAGGGAGATATATCTCAATAATGTATTTGTGAGCGCCCATGATGTAACACTATGTAATCATATATTTGATATATAAGCCATCCTGCACCCACTAGAAGACTATCTCCCTGTATGGTCTCCAAGTGATCTGATCATCCCCTATCTCATCTATTGCTCTCTTAAATAACTTTATGTCTCTTGAGTGTGGCCTCTATGTACCTATAATCATATGCCACTCATAGTCAATAGGATTATCCTCCACTCATGTGCTCATGTGCCCAACTAGTCACTTCACTATAATGTACTTCCAATACCATACCTGTATTAAGGTGGAAGGCCCAATCTCCTTCCCATCTATATACACCACATGATGTCAATCCATGTAAAGGTTTTATATTATGCATGGTCCCCATGAAAACCTCTTCCCCATCTTCATCATATATCCAATCATATATAGCAAACCAATAAGACAAAACCTCCCACTCGTGTTAGATAACATGATACCACTAATAATTGATATGAGTACAATAGTTAATGCATCTATCTCTAACTACATAAAATAATCTATATCAAATCCTCCTTTAACAAATAGAATCAATCCTTCACCAAATATCTTGTAAAGGTTAGTCTCTTATGGCCCCTACCTCGAGTACACTTATCTCCCTCATATCAGAATTCCCAAGATCTTCCATATGCCATAGTCATCTCACCTTTTAGTAAGTGAAATGTGATAATATTTTTGTGCCATCTCTCAAAAAACACAATCAATATATCTTTTTATTCTTAAATATTTGTCATTTAAATGATTTATGATAACCCTATATACTCCACCTCAAACTGATACTCGACAAACCTTGTTATTTAATCTAAATCCCTTGGCCTCCACTCCCATATCTCTACTACTGGTAATACCTCTTACAAAAATATATCACATTAGGACAATGTCAATCATACATATTATCATAAAATCCATCTACATTAATCACACATTTCATAATTTCATTTTATTTCTATTCTACTATCAATGCATGTCTATTTATTTGCTAAATTTAACCCTTCTTAAAACCTTAGCAAATTCACTACTCATTTTGACATCTTTACTACCCATTTCATTAATTTTGCACTCAAAGTATTTAATTTCACCATTCTTGTGAATTTTATACTCATTTTCATGATTTTTCTATCTATTATATCAATTTTGTAATTGCATCTTCCAATTTCTGAATTCTCCTATCCTCATTACTCCTAAATGATTTTGCTACTTAATTTTATGATTTTACAACTACAAATTCCAAATTTGAAAATACCTAAACCATTTTCTATCTAGTGATTTTGATACCCTAAGTAATGATTTCAATTTCATGTTCAATGATTTCAGGATTCCCATCGATGATTTTGTAACTTTCGTTGCCAAATTCGTAAATGGGAGAATCATGAATTTATTTGGATCAATTTTAAACTATAATAAAAAGCATTAAAATAAAAAATCTAAGGATCAATTATGCACACTTTTAATTTAGATTTAATTAAATAAATTTAGATTTTGCACCTCACCTAACATACTACACCTTTATCTCCCTCACATGTTGACTCGCCCAAACAATCACATAAACTTTCTCAACTACCCTTGAGTCATCCCTTGACTTGTCAAACTACTTGATTGATTCTTGGTGACTCAACTAACCATCTCCCTATTTCTCTAAACCATTTGAAGATTTGTCAAAAAATGTCACTTGCGACATTTGGCACGTGATTCAAAGATATTTTGACATTTGGACCTATCAGAGGTCGACACTTGGAAAATGCTAAGGATTGAAAAAAAATTGGTTTGATGACATGTCATGTCATCAACATGCCACGTGGTAGCATGAGATAAGCTCATGGAGCAAGGTGGCGAGTTCAGAGGAAAGACCAAGTCCAACATGCATGAAGACTAGGTGCCAAGTCTCCCACAAAAGCGGGGCATTGACACATTCCAAGAAGGATGCCAAGCTTCTTAAAACATGCAAACACCTCCCACACAGCCAATGTGGGACAAATGCACCCAAGAAGAAGTCAAATCGTGCCAAACAAGGAGGAGAAGATTTCAAATGCATGCCTAGGTGCCTAGAAAGGTGGGAGGCAGTTTTGAACCCTTAACCTACCACCTAAAAGGTTAATGCCTTGACCACTTCAGCCACAGAGGTTGAAGTGTTATAAAAGGGACTAATTTATACTTGAAAAAATAATTTTTGGATTGTGTTTTTATTTTTAAGAGGCCGAGACTTTGTAAAAGCTTATGTAATGGATTTTTATCCATTTTTTGGCCATAATACACAGTATTAATACTCATTTTATCTAATTTGCATATTGGAGGAGTATATTTTAAGCCCATAGAGGAGATTTTTAGGATTTTTGAAGCAAATTTATGGGTGTGAAGACTCACAAAATTTGAAGGTACTGGGCTTGATTTTAAGTCACGGTGAAGGTGAATTTTTGCATTGAGCGATCAGCTTACAAGAAAGTTGTTTATTATTTCCAGGTGTTTGAAGTGCCCTTAATGGAAATGGTCCACTCCTTTGGAGAACCCAGAGATGTAGGAATCAATTGTTGAGTTGAACTCCATTATCACGTTTCATGTTTTGGTAATTGTCATTTGATGCATGATTTTTGTTTCAGTTTGCTGATTTGGTTTAATTAGTGAATGAACTCATGCAAGTAATTCAAATTTTGACAATTATAACACAATGTTATTAAAAACTATATTTTAATTGGTAAATGGAAGTAACAAGTCTTTTGACAACTCCATTCCATCTCAACAATTGAGAACATTTTATGCCAAAAATTTTGCAAGTTCTTTTGAGTTTTTCAAGAATTTGTTAAGTTTGAGAATTTTTAGTATTCGTACTTAAAACTTCACTTTGAGTTGAATCAGTGTAGTTTATGGATCAAGTTGGTATCAAAGTATTTAGAAAGCTAGGATAGCTTTTGATTGAATTTTGATAGTTACTTTTAGTTTATTGGTTATCAATATCACTTGATTAGATTGCAGTGTGCAGTTGTGGAAACAGTGTGTTTGCAGGAAACCATGGGCAAGTTGTCACACAAAGCCAAGATGGAAGAGCTTGAAAGCATCAATAGCTAGATTCAAGATGAGAATGCATTCTTGAGATGCAAGCTCTATTCCCTTGAAGAATAAGTTGCAAGTTTAAAATCAGAGCTTGAATCCAAGGATGATCTCTTGATTAGATTGCAATGTGGTGAGTGTGAAAAGGTAAAGCCTTCCACGTCAGATGCAAAGACTATGACTGAGTGCAGTGTAAGTTATTCACCATGTAATTCATCTACTTCTTCTTTCCATTTAAATTTAGATTCAAGTAATGATGCTTTTGGTATTTTTGAACAACACACTAAGGGTATATGATCCAAATTGTTGATGAAAATGGGCTTTAATGGAAGAGGTCTTGGTCAAGATGGCCAAGGAACTACTAACCCAATACAGGTAGAACATAGATCTCTTCATGCAAGTTTGGGTTACACTAGTGAGTAGGTGGAAATTGGAGAAACTTCCTCCATGGCTAAAGGAAGATGAGCTTCTATTAGCAAAGGACCGAGGCCACTAGTAGAGCATTTTCAGTATAAGAAGGAAGGTAGAAGAGGTATTGAGATTCCACCTCCTAGTTCCTACACTAGAGTTAGCACTAAATCTTTTGATCCACTTTTTATGTTTAATAAATTTGGATTTAACATTCAGAAGATAATGCAATCATTTCCATGCACTTTTTGTGGGATGCATAACCACAGTGTTGCATTTTGTTGGAAGAGACATGCTATGATTAAGCAGATTGTAGGTGTTAAGAACCATTCTCATCATGGAAAAATGAGAAGAGGTAAAAGGGAGACCTCACCTAGGAAGGTTGTTTGCACTCATTGCCATAAGAGTGGACATTAGATTGATCATTGTTTTAAACTTCAATCATCTTCTCATTTTAGAAATGGTAAAACTAAGATGATTTATCAACCTATTAATAAGGTAAATGAAGTTAAATCAATCCATAATGATGCTAAGGAATCCACTAAGATAATCAATTTCACTAGGAAGAAAGAAATGGTTAAGTGGATTATCACTACATTATTTTTGCAAAGCATGGTTACGAATTCACCTAAGGGAATGAACAAGCTTTGATAGATGTAAATTAGAGTTGGTGTGAACACTTCAAGACAGGTTTATCATATGAAGTTTTTCAATTCTCACTTTTGATAACTCTAAGTTTTTGAATCTCCTATTTATGCTGTGTGAGTTGTCTAGAGGATTTGAACTCATTTGATTAGTTGGAGATAATAGTAGAATGCATGTTTTAGGTTGAGTTAATTCCTTACAACACTTATTTGACTGCTATTTTGAATGTATCTATTTTTTGCACATGGATGTATAGATGCATTGAAAGACCCTTTGGGCATGTTTAGATGTTAGGTAGCATACACTTTTGGTTGTTTGCATTTGATTAGCATATAAGTCCCATACTAGGGCATTGTATTACAACATGTCCTCAACATTTATTGTATTTTGTCGGCATTATAAACTTGTCTTGCAGTTACATTGGGAGTTGTTTTAGTTTTTGGCAATTCACCACTTTACAGGATGTGACATTTGGGCAGGCAGTTTGGGTATGTTGTAATCACTTTGGTAGTTAATGATTCACTTACTCATGCCTTTGGATTAGGTATTTTTGAAATTTGATTGTGAATCATTTTAATGCAATTATTTATACCTCTTGCTATGATTTGGTTCTATTTTCATGGATGCATTAGACCAGTTTGCAGTTTCAAGGGATATTAGACTTTTGGAGACCAAAAGCCTTCCATTGGGGAGGTGTGATTGGAAATGTGGTTCTGATAATGGTTTCAAGTTAGAGTTTCAGTGGTGGCACACTGTAGATTTTATTGAGGGATTTTTGATTCATTTTTTGAAACGTAAATCTAAGTTTAGGAGCTCCTATTATGGCCATTTGAAGATTTGTCAAAAAATGTCACTTGCGACATTTGGCATGTGATTCGAGTACATTTCAACATTTGGACCTATCAGAGGTCCACACTTGAAAAATTATAAGGTTTTCAAAAAAAATGGTTTGATGACATGTCACATCATCAACATGCCACATGGCAACGTAAGATAAGCTCGTTGAGTAGGGTGGCGAGTTCGGAGGAAAGACCAAGTCCAACATGCATGAAGACTAGGCACCAAGTCTCCCACAAAAGGGGGGAATTGACACATTCCAAGAAGGATGCCAAGCTTCTTAACACATACAACCACCTCCCATGAAGTCCATGTGGGACAAATGCGTCCAAGAAGAAGTCAAAGTGTGCCAAACAAGGAGGAGAAGATTTCAAATGCATGCCTAGGCACCTAGAAAGGTGGGAGGTAGTTTTGAACCCTTGACCTGCTACCTAAAAGGTTAATGCCTTGACCACTTCAGCCATAAAGGTCAAAGTGTTATAAAAGGGACTAATTTCTACTTGAAAAAACAATTTCTGGACTGTGTTTTTATTTTTAAGAGGCTAAGACTTTGTAAAAGCTTATGTAATGGATTTTTATCCATTTTCTAGCCATTATACACAATATTAATACTCATTTTATCCAATTTGCATATTGGAGGAGTATATTTTAAGCCCATAGAGGAGATTTTTAAGATTTTTGAAGCAACTTTGCAGGGGTGAAGACTCACGGAATTTGAAGGTACCAGGCTTGATTTTCAGTCACGGTGAAGGTGAATTTTTGCATTGAGAGATCAGCTTACATGAAAGTTGTTTATTGTTTCCAGGTGTTTGAAGTGCCCTTAATGGAAATGGTCCACTCCTTTGGAGAACCCAAAGATGTAGGCATCAATTGTTGAGCTGAACTCTGTTATCACATTTCATGTTTTGGTAATTATCATTTGATGCATGATTTTTGTTTCAGTTTGCTACTTTAGTTTAATTAGTAAATGAACTCATGCAAGTAATTCAAATTTTGACAATTATAACACAATGTTATTAAAAACTGGATTTTAATTGGTAAATGGAAGTAACAAGTCTTTTGACAACTCCATTCTATCTCAACAATTGAGAACATTTTATGCCAAACATTTTGCAAGTTCTTTTGAGTTTTTTGAGAATTTGTTAAGTTTGAGAATTTTTAGTATTTGTACTTAAAACTTCACTTTGAGTTGAATCAGTGTAGTTTACGAATCAAATTATTTCAATTTTTTTAAGTTTTTAGGGGCCTTTTGAATATATATTAAAAAAACATTTGCTTTTTAGTTTTTTGTTTTATAAATTTCAAACAGTAAAATTAAAAAGTAACTTTTGTTAAAAATGTTTTTTTAAAACTTTATAAGCAAAACTTTAGTGTGTCCAAGCCACTAGCTCAACCATTTTCACCTAACTCCTCATCCCCCAGCTATCTATGCGTAACCCATAGCTAGCCCTTGCCACCCTTATAACAACCCTTCACGACCTACCCCCTATGCTTAGTCGTAGTGATACCACTCTCAATCCACCATCACCTCTCTTCAACCACCCGCAACGCACCATGTCACCACTACCCAACATGTTGCCTTCTCCTAGTTAAGCCACCCCTACCATGACCCAACCCTACAACCAACTAAAACAAACAAATACCATTACTATTTTTAATTAAGTCATTAAAATTTGGCATTGTATGACTATACTTGAAACATAGGTTGTGCATTATTCTTAAAAAATGACAACTTCTATTTCCCACATGTTTTTTGACAACTTTCACTGCCCACATCCTCCCACATATAATTTTTTAAAAATTTCATGGGTTTGTAATTTTTTTGTAATAATCAATGTACCAAAAAGGTCATGGTTGAGTTTGCTTAATTTAAATATTTACAATCACCAGAGCTTTATGGATTTTTTAAGGCTTTTTTTTGCCTAATGAAGACTGGCGAGTGGGGTCTGGTTTGGTAAGAGGTCAAATCCTCCACAAAAGAAATATTTTTTTATTAAATAATTAGTTTTTATCCATAATAAATTCTTAGTTAGTGTGTTACATGTCTGTTTGAGCTGAATACTTTTTGTAGGCCCCCTCTAATGTGAGTCTATTTAGACAGCCTTACACTATTTTCCTCATATCTTGAGCATTATTTGGCATTTGGAGACAATTGTTTTTGTGTATGGAATCTAGTTCTGATATATTCAATGTGATATATTTAGTTTCATGATAAACCACTTGAAATCCTCTTTATTTTATCTACTTTTAGAGGTTTACTTCACCATGAACAATCCTGCACTTCCAAGTACAATTATTTTTGCCCCAAAAAGTGTTATAAGCTCTTATTTTTTTAGAGTGTATTTTTTTTGAGATTTATCATTTTAAATATCAAATTTTCTTATAATATTTCATTCGATGTATGTAAGTTGAATAAGCCTCTTCTTCTCATGTTTACTCCACTTTGAAGCTTCATTAACAACTATTTCCAAGGGGGTTCCAAAGCACTATTTTGTGCTTAATATAATCAATGGGGGGGGGGTTATCAACACCATTTTGTGTGATCAAGTGTTATTTTATTTAAGTTTGTTATTTCATACACACATCTTTCTTGATATCCATTGTTATGATTTTCTCAAATATTCTTGTAACACCAACACTTACAATCATAATAGACTTGAAATTACTAGAATTATTAACTTTAACCAACTATCATACATGAAAAATTTCCATGATTGATTTATTATGCAGTAAAGGTCTTTACCAAGTTATAATGGGCAAATAACTTGAGCCAAAAAAGCAAATAAACAATATCTAATGGAGGAATTGTTTTGATGAAGCCTTAGGGCTCATACGTATGAGTGTTTTCAATGGACTCAAATTTCATGTTTAAAATGAAACATCTCCTCATGTAGCATTGGGAAAAATTAATAATTTTTTTGGTACAAAGAATGACATCAATATTATTTAGATGAAAACTAAAATTTCTTCATTAGATCCTAGTGATTTTTCATCGAAAGTCATGCTTCTCAAATTATAATTACTAGGTTATGGTCATACAAAACCTAACAAATTTTTGTTCATGACCATTCTTGGCAAGTTGAAAGGCCCATTTTAGATCTTTACAATAACTTTTTTCTCCACCATGGATAATTTTGGAGATAAATTTAAAATGCCTACATGTAAAGAGTTTTGTGAACATATTATAAAAGTGAAAGATCAACTCATCCTCATATGAGCATCTCCTCTAGGAACTCCAAGGCTCAATCATTGGTGTCCAATCATCTTATAGGGATCAAGAAAATAAAGCCACCACCAATAAGACCCCAAGGTTCTAATTCTATAAAATTGAGACATGCACAAGGATATTTTAGTTATTCTTTTTATGGAGGGTGTAGGCAATTCAACGAACTAGAAATTACCTTTGAAGAATCTCTTATTTCTCTTGGCATGAAATACTTAGGGACTAGTCTATTGGAGATCAGAAATATTTAGAGTTTCTAGGAGCTTATTTGATGTCTTCAACATTGAATTTTGCTAATGGTAGCACTAAATTCTTAGCTAAAACCTTCTAAATCAATGTAATTGAGTAGAGGTCCCACTGAGCATGATAGAAACTATTTTCACATTGAGTTTTACCCTCTAAGGAGGTATTTCATGTTTCCTCACCCAATCAACACAATGGGAACACCCCAAGGCTATGGGTTGCCTTTGGTTGGAGTGAGCCTTTGGATAAGGCCATCTTCCCCTAATGGATCACCTAAGATTAACACTAACTCTAATCCACTTAAAAGGAAAAGAGAAGAAGAACATAAATGAACTTTGGATCTAATAAAGGTGATGCAACAAATGTGTTATGCTCCCCACATGAGCTTCTTGACATAAATATCTGACTCAATATAGACTAAAAATATATTACACTCTCTTCAATCTAGGCTCTTCATACATCAATATTTCATATGGGGGTTTTCATTCTATGCATATGACTTAAAAGAATGACTAAAAAGTTTTGTGTCAAACATAATTAGCTAGTTTCCAGAATAATTCACTAGCCTAGATAATTTCAAAACAATATATAACATATATGAACTCATCCTACTGATATCAAAATGAAAACAAAGGACATAAAAAATAAATAATAACTTTTGTCACATATGTAGATCAATTGAGCATGTACCTCACACAAACATATCAATTTGAATAAGGTAAATTTTAGTTTTTATTGATTTAAAATGGTTGAAGCTAGAGTTATAAAAGGGTAGAATTTAGTCATACCCAAAATAAGGATCAAAGATGGGCCAATTTTTACAATATTTCTATGCTAAAAAAGGGTCTCTGAACATTGAAAATCCTACCTATTTAAATAGGCAAAATATTCAAAGCTCAGGGCTAATTTGGTCTTGTCCACTATCAGGGTGGTTCTAAATTTTATGATGATTAGGGAAAGGGGGTCTAGGTAGTGGGGATCCCCTTAGGATTTCCATATTCATGCATACATAACTGCCTGCCATGTCTTCCTAAGCTTGCAACTTATTTTTTTCATGCTCTCTATTTCCACTCATTTCCATGATGAATGGGGAAAGATTCTATGACCTTCTTACCATTTTTCTAGATGGAGTTGAGTTATGCTAGGATTTATATGTCAAGACACTCCATTTTCCACTAGTTTTCTAAATAAAATTCAGTTACATAGTCTAATCATGAATTTTACATCTACATGGGTGAAATTTGCCATCCAATTTACCTTAATTAGTGTAATGTGGATGCTAAAAAACTCCTTAATGATATAATCCAACCATGTGCCAACATTTAGTTCATCATGTACTTTTCTACTTTTATGAGTATATTAATTTTTGGTCCCTCTTTCAACACTTAGTTAATTATTCTAATTTAAATACCTAGCCTAGTCTCATCTCTAGATGCCATGTGGTAACCTGTCAAAGATTCCTACATCCACCCTATGAATTATTTCCTACACTCACAAGGGGAAGAAAATAAAATCACTTTATAATGAAGATAAATCACTCAATTACTCAATTTTGAAAGATCACTTATGTTCGAAGCTCATTTGTTGATTGTGCCATGTGTCAACACAAGATTGGTCCCTTTTTCACACTACAAATAGGGTCAGTCTTACCAACAAGACTACCACTTAGACACATTCCCATCACCTATTGGATGATTTCCTTCCACACTATCCCTAGGCTTGATTTGTAGCTCTACTTATCACACTACCATTCAATCTCGAATCTATTTGATTTACCCAATCATCTTTGTTATGTTTGAGAGATGGGTGCATCTAAAAACTAGTTGATGTGGCATTCCCTAGTTGGACTAGGATCTAACAAGTCTAACAATTCTACCACCTTGGGAGACTAACAGGTCATTTTGACTATTTATATTATGGTGAAGTGATATTTCACCACATGGCATCATCCTGCTCACCTATTATTCTGACACACTATTGGACCTACATAGACTATCCTAGGGCTATAGAGTAATGAGATTATGTCACTTGGTGCCAATCTACTCAACTTCTCACCTAGATATTTGACATCATGTCTAGGCTATATAGAATTTTTTAGGAGAATGGAGAAATGAGATTGTACCATATGACATCATCCCACTAACTCACTATCCTAAAGGATTTTAAACTTGTATGGATGGTTCTGGGGGTTTGGGTCACTAGGATTGTGACACATGAAAGTATCTTGTTAACTCACTTACCCACTACTTTACTGATATGAATATTACCAAGAAACTTCATGATAATTGAGTAAGTATCGAAAGACATTTAAAAATATCTCAGGACCATTGAGAGATCAACATGTGGCACTGAAAAACTTTTGAAAAATTGACTAAGTGTCGTAAGTCTTTTGAAATAGGCATAGGCTGCCTAGAGATATGAATGATTATCATATGGTGTCATTTAATTGGAATAGAGTCCTACTATGATTGAAAAACTAGGAAGCCATCAATATGTTGTTGGGGGCCCATCAATTTTGATCTTGTCACCTCTTAAAGCCATCATTAGGAGATAAAATAACCCTAAAATGACTAAGTGTTGAAGTACTTTTTTTACCCATAGGGCAACTTTTGAATAAAAATGGCTAAGTCCTATAGAGAAAAAATGTGAAACATGGCTTTCGATAAAGTTTAAATAATTAAATACGTGTCAAAACATTTCCTCTTCATGAAAAAAGTTTGACATAGATGTTAGAGGTACATTCACTAAGAGGGGGTGAATTAGTGAGCCTAGATATTTCAATTACAATTGTATCCCTTTCAAATTGTTAAACAATCAACATATATCAATTTGGTCAAGCAACATTAATAAGAGAGATAATTCATTCAATTCATACATAAGATCAAACACATAACACATAGTTCCTATGGGAAACCCTCATGGGGAATAAAACCCAATCTCAAGCCTGCAACACAAATGGACTACAATCCTATAAGAAATTACAAACAAGAGACTCATCAACTCCTTTAGACTAGTAAACCTTGATCATATCCTCCTAACCAAAGGCATTTAGTGAAATAATTATTTCACAAGGAGCAATTGACCCTAAGGAAGACCAAGTCCTTTAGACCTTCCTTTGAACACTTCCACCTTAGAAATGATATCTTCAACACCTAATGATAGATCTTTATTTATTTATCCCCTGCACAAACTTCCTCTCTATCTCAAACATACCTCATATACACACTCATACCTCTTCACATATCTTCAACCTATAAGAGCACTTTTTTAACATCAAAAATATGACCTTCAAGTCATACACATAGTAATTAATCTATTTTATTCATCAAATCATCAACTAGGCACTCTACCTCTCCTTCACTTCATAACTCTCACATACACCTTACACAAGTCTCTCTCACAAGTCTTTCACTTGCCTTCTACACACCTAGAAACCATCTCATTTGGTTCCATAATTTATAAATAAATAATGATTCAAAAAGATTAAAATATTTTCTTGTTGGCCACTAAACATGCCTTCACAGTTAAGGCATCTCACATGAGTCAAAGCACAATCCACTTTCAAAATAGGCCTAAGTCACTTTTAGGTCCTATGGAGACCCATTTAGCTCTTTGATACTTATTAAAGAAAACTAAAAACATATGAACACTTTCCAAATGCATGGACCCATTACACATGATCTATAGGTCCTCTTTAAGTGTTTATATCCATCACTATACCCTTCTATTGCTTAAACAGTATTTTGTGTACATAGTCACCATGAACAAATACACAATCAACTTGTAAACCTTTATTAATATTGCATACAATTATAAAAACCTTAAAAATTCAAAAAAATCATCCTTATGGATTCTAAAACATGCTCTAATATCTAATTCATCATTAAACATCAAAACAACATCAACAAAAGCTCAAACATCCTTCTCAGGTCACTTGTAGAACATAGTCAAACACATAGTCAAATTATAACCTTAATATATTTTATTGTACACACTTTCATATCTTAAAATTAGGTTCATTATAAGAATCATGGATTCCTCTTCATATTTGCTTTTTACAACATGAGTAAATTCATCCTAGATCAAAAGTTGTGTAAAATATTGTAAACTAGTTTTTTCCTTTGTAAAAATCAAATATTTAAATGTCAATGGTCACAGTTAAAATTCAAACACTAAGCTCACATCTTGTGTCCTCTTAGCTTTAGATCAATATCACATAGTCAATAGTATCTTAAATTTAACACATAGTGCCAAATCTCAAATGTTAAAGCTTTAACATGTTGACCTCATCTCATGCAATATGGCAACTTTGACTCAATATACTCCATCGATCTCCTATACGTAGCTCAATATTTAACAATGATAAAAAACTATCACTTTGACCTCTTGAATTTAATACACACCATTTATCTCTATCTTTATGATTAACCACTCACCATTGATCCTTATAAGAAGTTCAATATTTATCTCTACTCAATGTTAAACATCATGCACCTATCCTCATCTCACTACTTCTTAACTTCTTGGAGCAATGCACTCCATTGATGTTGCTTGAAATTTAACTTTTGCAAATTTTACTATGGAAACTTTACTTATCTTCTTGGAAGGCTAACTTTACACAGTCATATCTTTTACCTCTCTCACTTGCATCTTCTCAAATTTAGAATAAATGATCTCCTCACATAGGAGAATCCAACCATGTGATAAACTACTCCTAGAACCCACACATGTATGATATATGACATCATTATCATGATCACTCAAAAAATTCTACCACAAATCCAAATATTCCTAGACTTGCGTAGAAGGCCAACTTTTCTCATGCATATATTTTGACATGCTTCATTATATGATCTGAATTTAGCGTAAATAAACCATGTACAAAGCTAAACAAACCCATATGATCACTTTATCCTCATAAATTCACACATGAGATATAACACCATCAAACTTATTACTCATCTCTTTTTTGCCTTATACAAATTTGGTTAAGTATGGGAAAACAATGTCAAACTACCTAGGAGCCAAACTTTGTACTTACATAACTTTTGATGCACTTAGGTACATGAACTAGGATTTAGTTCATAATAACTAGGAAAAATAATGAACAAACCCATGTGACCATTTCCTCCTAAAACCTTCATGCATGTGAATACTACATCATCAACATGCTTACTCAGTTTTATTTGAACATAGAAAACACTATTAAAATGCTTAAGAGCCCAGCTTTACACCCACATATCTTTGACTGCATTTAGGTTCATAACTTGAGATTTAGTGCATAATAAATAGGGACTAATGTGATCATAAACATATGACCAACTCCCCCTAACTCATCCACACATGGTAATGGTGACATCATCAAACTACCTACTCAGATTTTCTACCACTAGACCCAAAGTGTCTAGATGAAAACTATGGACTACTAGATGAATTTTTCTCATGCACACAATATCTCAAAGAGTATAAAACATAGTAGGGACATTTTTTACATGCTCAAAATTTCATACTCATACTTGAGCATCTCTAACCATGCCAAAACTAAAGATCAACCAAGCTAACTTTAAGTACACTTTGTCAAGCACATTGCACACTTTGTCATTATTACTTAGGCTATCAAATCACATCATCCACTCATCAAGATGCCTCCATGACATCATTGGAAACTATCTAAAAATCTCCCCCTTTGCCATTGATGTCAACACACATCATTCAGCTCACTTTTTCTCACTTTAAGCACTCCACAATAGGAACTTTCTCCCCCTTTGACATAGTGACAAAGTGGGCACCAACTGATCTTGAGGACCTAAAAATACTATCAATAAGAAAGGACCATCTTATAAAGATGATAAAAACTCTCCCTTACATTGAGCCTAACTCTTCTTGCCTTGACACCTTCCTCTTGCTCCATGCCAACACTCTCTTCAACCAAACACTATAACAAATGAAGAAAAAACACACAAAAGAGTTGAAATCTGATGGAACTCACCAAGAAACATCTAAGTGGAACTTTCCCTAAGATCTCTAATCCATTACATCATGTGATCATCTTCAGATCTCCATACCTCATGAAGAATCACCATATAGGCTTACCAACCTTCTCACTCAGGCTATCACCATGACTACCAATAGAACTTCATACCACTCACTAAACTAGAAACATGCTAAAAAATAACTTGAGAACTCACCATGAAACTTTCATGTCTTTCTCTTTTGAAGAAACTAATCAAAATACCAAATATTCACACTAGGCCTATCCAGACTCGTTGTAGCCTTACCTAGTATTTTTAGAGCCCAAAAAGTTTAGTAGATACAACTTCATAACTTGAAATTCCATAGCTGGAGCACTCTAATATGACCCATTAGGGAAACCAATTTACATCACATAACTCATTATCTATAACATACTTCCTTCACAAAACTACTAACCAATTAGGCCTCCATCTTGACAAAAAAACAAAAATAATTTGAAAACCAAAAACCTTAAAATCTCTATGAAACTACATTTGAAAACCCATTTGGCCCATTCAACACATTAAGAAACCTCAGATATCAAATCATAAGGTAAAACACTTTTCTACCATAGCCCAAAACCCTAGTATTTCAAAATAAATTGGGTTAATAAACCTCCTTCTAGTCAACATCCACCTATAAAACTTCTTGCACACTTAGAGACAATAATCACATACTTCTAGACCAAGAACTGATCTTTCAGACCTTTGGGAGCCTTGACTTCCTATACCATGGATTTTATCTTACGATAAGACATAAACCTAAGAGCATACAAAAAACCTCAAAAAGACACAAATAGGATCATTAGGATACTAAATTATATGGAACATATCACACAAAATTACATAGACCTTTTTGAGCAACAAATTCTTCTTGACATTCCATCAAACTCATTATGCCAATAAAAACACCCATTTTGACATTGTAGATATTATATACACAAAAACGCATGATTCTCTTCTGAATGGATTCTCTTAAGAAGCCTAGACATAGACCTCCTCTTTATCATAATGTTCTAAAACAAAGTGAATCCAAGAGTGGCCCACATCTCCTCTATAACCACTGAAATCCTTTTTTAACTATAGGACTGACTGTCCTTGTTCTTCTTCTTTTCAGGATTAATAAAAACAACTTACTCATCCACTACAACATTCTCATTTTTTTCTAGGATTGGATTAGCAAAACATAGAGACAACATAGATTCATGACATACCTTTTCATCTAAAGAATCTACCTTGCAATCTAGATCCTCATCACTAGATATTGATAATTGATGTTCTTTACATGAAACTTGCTCATCAACAGAAGGATGTTCAATTAGATCCTTACTTCAAAACTAGCCTCAATCAACACCTTTGTCTTCTCTTTGAGCTTGATCTTTTTATTCTCAACATTAGTAGATAATGAGAGCCCTTGACACTCTTCAACTTTTGAAGCATTCTCCACCATAGAAAACATACTACTTGGACCTACAGACTCATCATAACTCTTACTTACCACCTTTGGTCTCCATGAGTTAACTTATCTTCTTTGATGTACTCTAGGATCCTAATTGAACCTATTATGACTTATATTATTTTTATTATAGAAACTAACAAAATGACCTCTATCATAATTAATGTAGCACTCAACATTTCTTGAAGGAAATTCATCTTGTCTTACCTTGAATGGAAAATGTTTTACAAAGTGTCCCACATCATGATAGTTTAAACACACAACCTTGATTATACCTTTCGACTGATGACCCCCATCATAGTTTTAAGAAAATTCATTTCTAACAGGTCTTCTACATTCTCTATCTCTACGCCCATTCTAATTAAAAGTATAGTAGTAACCATTAAAATTTGCATACCTTATGTCATTTGGTTGTCTGATCTAATTTATCTTTATTCTGCTAGCACCTTCATTCCTTATCTAATGATTTATCTTCAAAGTTTTATCCACCTTGTTCTTATTAAAATTCATGTCAATTTGAGAAGTAAATTAGGGATCTTCATTAAAACCCAATCCATATCTATCACTAACTAGCTTTTGACTCTTTAGGAGATCATGTAGATCATTAGAACTTTTATCAAACTTGATACATAATTTCACCTTGCTTGCAGACTTCTCTAACTCAAATTTCAAAGATACAATCTCAAAACCATACCTTGAGCAATCATCTTATTTATCTTTCAGGATTGTAGATAGGATTTCCAATTGAAAACTAAGATTCTTGACCATATATTCATGCTCCTTGGCATATTCATTCATTTTTTCCTCAAAAATACTAAATTTTTTCTCATAAACTTTCAGTTAAGACTTCATTTTCTTGTTAATCTTATTTTTAATCTTTAGTTCTTCAAGAGCATTTATCAAAGTAGTCTCATAGTCCACATAATTTTCATCATCATGTAAATCACTACAAGTAGACTCCTTTTGATGTGATCAACTCCCTTCCTAAGCCATGAATAGAGCTTCATCTTTAATAGGACCATCATCTTCATGATCATGCTCTGAGTCACTAACTTCACTCTCATCTGATGAGTTGCCATATTCTTTGGTTTAGAGACTTTTCTTGTTCTTAAATTACTTCTTTTTGTCAAACCTTATTAATTCCTTTTTTAATCAGACCTGAATGACCTTTTACCATCATCATGACCTTGATCACATTCTTCATCATCATCCTTCTTATACTTATGAGGGCACTTATTAACAAAATGTCCTATCTCACCATAATTGAAGCATTTGAGGGGTAGTTTACCTTTATACTTGCATGAACCTATTCTCAATTTCCTTAAAATCAAAGCAGTTAGTTCATCCTCATCTATATTATAAATTTTATCTTCCTTGGGTTTCTTACCTTGGAACTTCTTCTTTAGTTTCATCTCTATTTTGAATGTTGCTTCCTTCTTTGGTGGTATATCATCATTCTTCCTCATCTCATGGTAGTAAGGGTGCCATGCAATTGATCCATCTTAAACTAAGTAAGGTCATGAATTTATTCTATAGTAGATAATTTTGGATCAAACTTGGGGGATAGAGATCTTAAAACCTTTTGAACAATAGTAGCTTCTTCAAGGTTCTCTCCAAGACCTTTGATGATGTTCACAATCTCATTAACTCTCTTCAAAAATGATGCCACCAAATCTTCTTCCTTCATCTTAAGACTTTCAGATTGTCTTCTATGAGTTTATAGCTTAACAAGATTAACCTTTGAATATCCTTCATAAATGATCCATATTTTTTCACATATCTCTTTAGCAGATTTATAATGGATTACCTTAGTGTATTCAATATCTGAAAGACTACAAGTGATAGCATTCATTGCCTTGGAATTATTCTCAAACAACTTCTTATATACAACACTAGATGGAGAAGTAGTAGGAGAAACATAACCACCCACAATAGATTTCCATACATCAAACCCTAGGGACACAATGTATGTCCTTATCCTCACACTCCAAAAATCATAATTGGATATATTGAACATTGGTGCTTGCTTAGTAGAGAAAATTCCTTGATGACTACCCATATTGTACGTTGCATCACCTTCAATCTATCAAGCCTTTACCAAAGGACCCACTATAATACCAATTGTTATAGGTACAATCACTAAGATGAGGGGTGAATTAGTGAGCCTAGATATTTCAATTGCAATTGTAATATTTTCAAATTATTAAACAAACAACATATATCAACTTGATCAAGCAACATTAATAAGAGAACTCATTCATTAAATGCATACATAATATCAAACACATAACACATAGTTATTATGGGAAACTCTCATGGGGAATAAAATCCACTCTCAATCCTGCAACACAAATGGACAATTGTCCTATAATAAATTACAAACAAGAGACTAATCAACTCCTTTATACCAGTCAACCTTGATCATATCCTCCTAACCAAAGGTACTTAGTGAAACACCTATTTCATAAGGAGTAACTACCCCTAGAGAAGACCAAGTCCTTTATAGCCTCCTTTAAACACTTATACCTTATAAATTATGTCTTCAACACTTGATGATGGATCTTTGTTTATCTAACCCTTGCACAGGCTTCCTCTCTATCTCAAATAGGCCTCATATGCACACTCAAACATCTTCACATATCTTTAATCTACAAGATAAAAATTTTAACATCAGAAATATGAAATATAGTTCATACACATAGTCATTAATATAATCTACTCATCAATTCATTAACTGGGCACTTCACCTCTCCTTCTCTCTATAAATCTCACATACACCTTGCATAAGTCTCTCTCACAAGTCTTTCACTTTCCTTCTACACACCTAAAACCTTCTCATTTGGTTCCATAATTTATAGATAAATCATGAATTAATAAGATCAAAATCTTTAATTTACATCCAAAAAATATGTCTTCACCCTTAAGGCATCTCACATGAGTCACACTTAAGCACAATCCAATTTCAAAATAGGCCTAAGTCACTTGTAGATCCCATATAAACCCATTCAACTCTTTAAAAATTATTCAAGCAAACTAAAAACATAAGAAAAATTTAAAAATGCATGGTTACCTAATCCACATGATCTATAGGTCCTCTTTAAGTGTCCATATCCATCACAGTGCCCTTTTACTTAAGCACAAATCACATAAACAATATTCTGTGTATATAATCACTATAAACAAATACACAATTGACTTGTAAACCTTTGTTCATATTGAATATGACTATAAAAACCTTAAAAACACACATAGACCATCCTTATGGATTCTAAAACATGATCCAATATCTAATTCATCATTAAACATCGAAACAACATCAACAAAGATCAAACATCCTTATCGGGTCACTTGTAGAACACAGTCAAACACATAGTCAACATAAAAAATTAATATATTTGATCATACACACTTTTAGATATTTAAATTAGGTTAATTAGATAAACCATGGATATATCTTCATCTTATATTTTTATATCATGAGCAAATTCATCCTGGAACAATAGTTATGGGCAAAATACCGTAGACTAGTTTTTTCCTTTATAAAATTCAAATATTTAAATGTCAAGAATCACAGTTAAACTTCAAACACTAAGCTTTCATCTCGTGTCCTCTCAGCTTTAGATCAATCTTTCACCATCAATATTATCCAAAATTTAACACATAGGTGTCAAATCTCAAATGTTAAACCTTGAACATGTTGACCTCATCTCATGTAATCTAAAAACTTTGACCCAACGTGCTCTGTCGATTTCCTATACATAGATCGATCTTTAACAATGTTAAATAGATATCACTTTGACCTCTTTATTTTAATATGAACCATTGATCTATATCTGTATGATTAACCACTCACTGTTGATCCTTGGAATAATCTTAATCTTTATATCTGCTTAATGTTAAACATTGTGTACCTATCCTTATCTTGTTGCTTCCTAACTTCTTAGAACAATGCACTCCATCGATATTTCTCAAAATTTAACTTGTGCAAATTTGACTATGGGAACCTTGCTTATCTACCTAGAAGGCCAACTTTGTATAGTCATATATTTTACCTCACTCACTCGCATGTTCTCAAATTTGGATTATATGATCTCTTCACATAGGAGAATCCAACCATGTGACAAACTAATCCTAGAACCCACACATGGGTGAGATATGCCATCATCAACATGCTCACTCAAAATTTTCTACCATAGAGCCAAAAATGCCTAGACCTACTTGGAAGGCCAAATTTTCTCATACATATCTTTTGATGTACTTCATTTCATTATATGAAATTTGGTGAAAATAAACTAGGTACAAAGCTAAACAAACCCATATGATCACTTTTTATTAAAATGTTCACATGTGAAAAATATGCTACCATAAAACTCTTACTTGGCTCTTTTTTTCCTTATACAAATTTGGCTAAGTATGGGAAAATAATGTCAAATTACTTGGGAGTTGAGCTTTACACTTGCATAAATTTTGAAGTGCTTAGGTGCATTACTTGGGATTTAGAACATAAGAACTAGGAAAAATATAGAACAAACCCATGTGACCATTTCCTCTTGAAACCTTCATGTGTGTGAATTTTGACATCATAAACATGCTTACTCAGATCAATTTGAACATAGAAAACATTATTAAAATGCCTGAGAGCGCAACTTTACACCCATATATATTTGACTACATTTAGATGAATGACCAAAGATTTAGTGCATAGAAACTAGGGACTAATGTGATCACAACCATATGACCAATTCCACTAACTCATCCACATGTGGTAATGGTGATGTCATCAAACTACCTAATCAAATTTTCTGCCATTAGACCCAAATTGTCTAGATGAAAACTATGGACTACCAGATGAATTCCACTCATGCACACAAACTCTCAAAGCTTAGAAAACATATTAGGTACATTTGACACATGCTCAAAACTTTATACTCATCCCTAAACATCTATAACCATGCCAAAACTAAAGATCAACAAAGCCAACTTCAAGCACACTTTGTCATTGTTACTTAGGCTATCAAATCACACCATCCACTCACCAGGATACTTCCATGACATCAATGATAACTCTCCAATAATAGCCTGGTAAAAATCATGAAGCATTTTTTCTTTTAAAACATAGCCATTTTATTGAAACTAGACCAAACCTTGAAACCTTTGCATGACTCTTAAAATATTAAAATCTTGTACTGAAAATAGATATTGTTCTTTCATGGTAACTAAAAATAGTCAACAATTACAAGCTAGGTCACTTTATATACTTGTTTATCAAAAATTACATACTTATTCATGCACAATCCAACATGTAGGGGACAAATACATAATTTTGAGGCCCTCTTCAAAGTATTGGCTATGTAGGAAATGCTATTTGACAAAGGAGTCCTTGGGGAAGCTAGACACCATGTGCCCACTAACCCATTTTCCCACAGTCACTTCAAGAGTGAGTAAGCTAGGATTTAATCATTTGGAAAAGAGTGAAAGCTTATGTGCATGATCTAAATAGACGAAAATAAATGTGCAAGAAAACTTATAAGGTTCCAAGAGGTCACATCCATGTCTACTCATTATTATGTACTGGACACCTGCAGATAACTCAAACACCAACATCGATAAAACTATCAATATTTGAGGAAAGCATCCGAGGCCATAAAGTGAAAATTTATAGAATATTATGATTGATCTAGAATTCAGATCTATTCCACTTCTAACCTATTTTAGCCTAGATATTCATGTGCATAGTATACCAACTAAGTAATATTATTTTCAATTCATTGAAATATCAATCAATAGCTCTAATTTATATTTTTAATATATCTTAGTATTTAAATTCATAATATTATTTATCTAAATTTGTAAATTATTTGACTTTATATAAATATATTTATCACCCTTATGTTTATTTATTTCTATATTCTTAAGCCTATCCCCCATTGATCCATTTTAATTTAGGATTAAATAATAGCACATGGCCAAGTAGTAAATAAAAAATCATTTAACACACAACTCTAGTCCTCTATGATTAATTTTAGAGCAAGGGATAATAATATTTCCCATGAGAGTGGTGAACAAGTTATTCACTTTATTATCTTTTCTAAAGAGAAATAAAGCCAAATTTTTATGTTTAATTATTCTTTCAAAGTTACATGGGATCTACATGTAAAATTCATGGGTAAAATCCCAACATTATTCAAGTTTCCTACTATAGATTTTTAAGTTATAAATTTAGAATATATCATATAAAAGAAAAAATATCAAGGAAATGTGAATAAATAAAAGTAACTGGCTGCTTAAATGGGAGTCCAAACATTAGTAACTCAACCGTTGAAAACTACGTCTTCTACTCTAATGTACACATTAGTGAAAAAATCAGTTAGCATTGTATCTTTCCAAGTTACCTCTATTTTTATTCCCCTTCATGCTCACTTAGGTCTTAATTCAGTCACATATTATAATATATTTATGTCAAGTGAAACTACAAATGACTCTTCATTAACAGTCATTCCTCCATCACCTACAGTTCATATTTTTAGTTGTACCAATCAAGTGGATTCAACAAGAGTTTTGGTTATTTTCAGTCAAGTTACCACTATTAGTTCTACTTGGATGCCATAAAGTGGCCTAATATTTAATTTTATGTTATATTTTATATCTATTCTTGTTCATCAATAAAATATTTTGTGCATGCAAAATCCTGGAGTTAAATTAATAACTTTTTTATTTATAGTTTTTGAAAACATGGAACAAAGTTTTGTATACGCATGCAAAATCCTGGAGTTAAATGGGGTTTTTCTATAATTATTTCCTTAGACTTTTCATTATGATTTTTGTGTTTTGTGATTGCAACTATTTTATAAAAAAATATTAGTTAATTACATGTACTCAACTTAGTACAATTGGTCAACTTGGAAGGGTTTATTCTTTAATTTATATCATAGAGCCCTTTCTTTTCTACCCTACATTTTTATCTTTTTTTTTTGATTTGGTCCACCATAGTTTAGATACATCCATCCACTGTAGGTTAAATTTTAGGATTTTTAGGTTAGACGTTAGACATAAGTTCTATCCAAACCATTTAAGGTTAATAACCACTCCAATCTATCATTATTCCACCACATGGTTATTTACAAAACTAAATATTTGTAACTCATTCCTTGAAGTGATTAGTCATTGTTCCTAAAAGGAGAGGGTTACCCCCTTAAATATAATTGGTGTGCATAAAACATACATCAACAAGTTCATCTATATAACTACATTTAAAATGTGAACCTATAATGATCTTAATTCATTAGTATTTGAAGTATATTTTATTATATTTTTTATTTCTCCACCACATCATTCTACTGCATTTCTCCAAAACTATTTTTTTTTTAATCTTCCATTTATCATTTATGTTACACTTTGTCAATCCATTCCTTAAAAAAGAAAAACGAAAAGATAAAACATTTCCTCATAAATTGAACATACTTCTTTATGTGTGTAAGAGGGAGGGAGGTTGAAGGAAGCATAAATCAAATTGGGAGAACTATTATTATAATTCTCCCACCTTGATTTATACTTCCTCCAACCTATTAATAACTAACATATATATACATAAAAGGGGAAGCATGATCAATATATGAGGAAATGGTTTTTCTTTTGGTTTTTCTTCATTAATAGATGGATTGTCCTAACATTCTAAGAATAGTGATGAATGGAATATTATACATAAAAAGGGGTTTTTGGGGAACTGTAGTAGAATGATAGGGTGGAGTAATAGAAAATACAATAAAATAGACTCCAAATCTTAACAAAGTATTAGCATTACCTGTTTAATTTTTAAATGTAGTTGTATAAATAAACTATTTAAAATTAAATATTTTAAACTAAATCATTATATATTATATAAAATAAAATATACAATACCTCATTAATTATAAAATTTGAATGAAACAAATATAAATAAAATATATGATGAGAAATAGAAATAGAATATTGTTATCTAATTATATCATTTATGGGGGCTTGTTTTTAAAGAGATAGTTCTAATTTATCATACATTTAAAAAAGGAATAAAAATATTAAATTACATAAATGAAATAATTTCATTTATGTGAGAAAAATAATCTATAGTATAATTTTAACAATGATAAAAGATCTCACAAATAGTGAATGATAAAATGAAATATAACAATCATTTATTTATAAGTATCATTTAAATTAAAATATAATATTTTTGGCACCCATTCCAAATTAAAGGGAATTGAAAGGCACTTGACTTTATTTATAAGTATCATTTGAATTAAAATACAATATTTTTGGCACCCATGCTAAATTAAAAGGAATAAAAAAGGCACTTGATAAGTCAAAGGATAATATAAGGGATACATAGAGAGGAGGATTTATAAGGATGAGAGTCAAAAAATGAACACAAATTTGAACCAAATTAATCATGCATATAAAAATAAACTAATATTCATAAATTAATATTAATTAAGTACAAAATTTGAACTAAATTACCATGCATATAAAAATATGCTAATATTCATAAATTAATACTAATTAAATGCTAGGGGACTATTTTAAGAGACACCATATTCATATCAAGTTTACTAAAATGTAATGAAATAAATGAATTCAAATTTAATTATGATTATATATATATATATATATATATATATATATATATATATATATATATATATATATATATATATATATATATATATAAAAGAACAATATTGGACATAATTAATAAATGAAACACCAATAAATTAAATATGAACATGGATAAGAATAACATATCTATGTATTATTTGATTTTTATGTTTTGTTCACCTATTTTTTTCCTTCACTTTCATGCCCTAAATACTGACAATATGTATATATTTTTATATACCAAAAAAGGTAATGTGTAGATTTTTTTTTATCTAATATGTTAATTAAAAAACATAAATTTAGGGTTCTATGTTTAAATGTTGATTATCATACATTTAATTACATCAAAGAAAGACCTTAATATCAATTTGTTATTCTAAACTATTTGTTATAAACAATGTATTACCCATACTGACTTAAATTCAAAACTTCGCATATTGACTTAATTCAAGTTGCCATAAATGATCATGTCATGAGTTTTCAAAATTTCAAAGAGGATCAAGATTGACCAATTAGATCATTAGCAGCAATCAATCTGACCCAAAATAGATGATTTTGACCTCTTACACCTTCAGTTACAACTTTTGGGCACTTGTAAAGTGTGCTCTTGTTTCCCTATTTTAGTCATCTGTTAGTCAACATAGTCTTATTCAAGGTAGAAATAACTAAGTTTGTATTTTCAATTCATAATTATCATTCTTTAAATCATTTTTACTTTTTTTAATTTAATATTTTACTTTCATTTTTATTGTGGTAAATCAATTTCCAACTTTCTGATTTATTCTATTCAATTCATCTTAATTAAGGTTAATTTCCATATTAACTCAAATTTTGATAAAACACTTATAGAAGGAATAAAAATATTGAAAAATAGTAATTTATACAAATAAAATAACTTAGATTTATGTGATAAAAATGATCCATAATAGAATGTTAACCTGGACCATAATAAAAACTCTCACAATTGATGGATGATAAAATAAAGTACAATCATTTATTTATAGGTACCATATGAATTCAAGTATAATATTTTTGGGGACCCATGCTAAATTAAAGAAAATATAAATGACACTTGATAAGTCAAGAATAAGATAGGGACAAACAAAGAGGGTGATTTAGAAAGATGAGAGTCAACAAGATGACTAGTATTATGAAAATTAATGTTAATTAAATATCAAGGGGTTATTTTAAAAGAGAACATATTCATGTTAGTTTACTAAAATATATTCAAATAAATAAATTAAACTTAATTAAGTATAAAAATACAATAATAATAGATATAATTAATAAATGTAAAAAAAATAAAGTAAATAAAAACTTGGATAAAAAATACCATATTTATATATTATTTGAATTTTATGTTTTATTCATCTATTTTCCCCCTTAAATTCCTTTCCTTAAGAACTTACAATATGCATACCCTAAGTACTAATAATATGTATATATTTTTTCTCTAAGAATAAATAGAAAATGTAAATTTAGGGTTCTATTTTATATGTTTAATGGTTAAAATGTAAATTGAGGATTCTATGTTTATATGTTTAATGGTTGGCTATCAACTTGCTATTATAAAATAGTTGTTGTAAACTTTATATTATTCATATGTTAATGTAATAATTATGTCAAAGGAATTTATATTGAGAGGAATGCACCTAAGATTCATCCATAGATATTTTGGTGTCATTCCTATCATATTTGACAACTATTATTTGCTAGTGTGATCGGTCGATGGTATTCATGTGACGGTAGTGTAGTTGACAATAATCAGGCAATAATAGTGCAGGTGACAATAATCAGGTGATAGCAGTATGGTCAGTCAATGACAATGTCATCAAGAGATAGAGATTCCATGGGGAGATGATGTTGTTGTGGGTTGGTCATTTTGTCTTTAATTGATCATATTTGATGGTGATCTATTACTAGGCTAATGGGTAACTTCATTGCCATAGATTGATAGCATTATTATTGATAAAATATAGGTAGATCACAAATAAATTATGTAGTCACCTAAATTTATTATGTAATCTGTCAATTTTATTATATAAATGGATGACTGCATGATGTTATCAAATAATTGTACCATATCACCTGAGTACATCATGCAGTTTGGTGATTACATGATGTCATCAAATGACTACATCATAAAATCAAGTGACATGATGCAGTCATTTGATGACATCATATAGTTTTATGACTACATAATACATTAAAAATATAGTTTGGTACTACATTATATAGTCTCTTAACTACATCTTGACTATATTTTTTTAGATTACGGTAAAAGCAGGTTTTGAAGGGACTCCGAAACCCTATAACAGAATAAAAAAAGATAAAGCATAAACAACCACTAGGAAAAGCAGTCCTGAAACCTAATGAAGAGCATCATCAAAATCAAGTTTTATAGGGACCTAAAACCACAAACATAGTCCAATAAAAGTACCCAAGTTTTACAAGGACCTGGAACCTCAAATAAAGTTTAAGACCAAGAACCAAGAAACAGGACCAAAAACAAGAACCAATTACAACAACTAGTAATAAGGACCTGAACAGGAACAAAACCAACAAAGAAGACCCTAAGCTTCTATTGCAGTTCCATGATCATCTTGATAGCATCCTTCCCAATTGTAGCAGTATCCTGGATGGAGTTAGCAGCCAAAGTAGCAATAGCTTGCAAGGCTTTCTTCCTCGAACTCTACCTTGTCCTCTTACTTGGACCCTCTAAGGATATTATTTCTTCATTTGCTCTTTTACCAAGGCTAGCTGTAGCAACACAAATGCTTGATTTTACTTGCTCCATCTTTGTTCCACTTTCCTTAATGAGAATTCTAATATTATGCTCATAATCTTTAAGTTTTTTGGGATATCTCCCATTTTCACCTCCAAGTGGTTGATTATGGCCCAATCAACATCTTGATTGTGTCGCATTGTTTCCACTTTCTTCTTCAGCCCCATTATTTCATTATAAATCCAAGAATCAACTTGGAGAATAGAGTCAGCATTGAACTTGGTAGAATGCAGGAAAGAAAGCTTGGTTTCCCTCTGTGGAGAGTCATAAATGTCTTCTACAATATCATGTGGAGGGGAATCAATCTTTTTAATTTGTTCCTCCCTATCCATCAATTCATCCTCTCTAGTCTCAATAGGGTCTTCATGCTGAACAGGGTCCTCCTTTTCTTGTCCCCTAGTCTCCGTAGCAGGAGTAGAAGCCAAAATCAGGTGATCCTCCTCTCTCATAGAAACTAGATCATCAATTAAGTTATCTTTGTCTTTAACACCTCCCCCAAACATAGTCTGATTACCCTCATTGTCAGAATTGCTTTGTTTTGAGTTTCCCTCAATTGTATCCTCTTCATTCCCTTTCTCAATTTTTCCTTTAGTTTTTGGATATCCATCCAAATTGGAGTTGAAATCCCCAACATCCGTCCCTTCCTCTTCCTCCAGGACATCCTTCTCAGAACTTTTAGTACTCGCCAACTCAAAATCCTCTTCTACAATTTGTTTTTGAGAACTAGAGGGTTTTGGTTTTGCCTTTTCTATCCCTTTAACATTCTCATCCTTCTTACACTTTTTGGACTGAGAACCCTTATGTTTTTCAGAAGGAGTCAAAGCTATGGATTTATTTTTATAAAAACCCTCTATGAGAAGCATCAGACCTTCATGTAAAATGGGGTGAGACTCCTTCTTCCTATGGGCATACAAGCTTTGACGCAATGAAAAACGTAGATAAAAAGGGAAAGAAATTCTATCCTTGTGCCTGAAGTGGTTTAGAAAAATAAAATGAAATTTGTGAACTCTTTTATTCCTACCATCAAGGATAAAGTACTCATGGATACAGCATAGCACATCTTGCCAAATTCCTTTTATCTGTTCCATGTCAAAGAAGTCTCCATTCTTTTCTAGTTGCTTCTACTCTTGACTGTATTATGTAGTCACCTATTTACATTATATAGCTAGATGATTGTATGATGCCATCAAATGATCATAAGATTTAGTCATTTTCTAGTATCATATAGTCACTTGAATGCATAATTTAGTCAAGTGACATGATGTGGTTGATAGACAACATCATACAATTGTTCAGCTATATAATGCAATCATACAACTCCATTAAGAATTCACCCAACTGCAATATGTAGTCTCCTGACTGCATTATGTATCTAAATGACTGCATGACACTGTCAAATGACCACATTTAATTTGGCATCCTATTTTTGATTTTGGTTTTTATAATGTTGTTATCATTTATGTCAAAAGGGTAAATCATGTTAAGGCATAATGGCCATTGATGTCAAAGGTCTATTTAGTCAAGTGTTTGAAAATGGTAGTGGCATAAAGAGTGTTGATCAGTGAGTGAGTATTGTGGATATGAGTAACCTATTGAGAGTGTGTTTTCAATTGGTATCATGATGTTATCAAAGGTGATTAGTGATCAAGGTTGATGTTGTCATTAATATTGCATATTGTGAGGTTTGATTTCAAAAAGTGATGTCAAAGGGTTTGATATTTAATAAATAATATGGTCATTGATGTCAAAGAATTAATGATAAGAGTTTGTAGTTTCTATAGAGTTAGCATCCACTGAATGAGTCTGTAGCTTACCATGAAAGTTTTTTTTGGTGAAGTAGACAATTGGCCAAGAGACTTGTTATCTATATTTTACATCATATGGAGACACATAAATAGTTTACAAAATTTATTCAAACTAAAGATCATTGAATAAGTTATTTTATGTGAAGGAATGTGATCTAAGGAGTTTAGAGAATAAGATCATGTCTGCAGCTACTAGGAGAATATCTATAGACTGCATCACATGCTATAGACTACATTAGGCTTGCTATGGACTACATCAAGATTGATATAGATGACATCAGGTTTGTTATGGATTACATTAGGCTTGATATAGATTACATTAGGTTTGCTACAGATTACATAAGGATTGATATATATTACATTAGGATTTATATAGATTAAATTAGGTTTGTTATGGATTACATCAGGTCTGCTATTGATTACATCAGGGTTACTATAGATTACATCAAGCTTGTTATGGATTGCATCAAGGGTGCTACAGATTGCATCAAAGCTACTACAAACTACATCAAGACTAATAAAGACTTCATCAGGCTAAAACTAAATGTATTCTAATGATTTCTTGGTCTATTCCATATTTGTTTCACTCAAGCTGACCTAAGTGAGTGAGATTTTATATAAGATAATGGGAATTATGTTTGTAAAAGAGAATAAATCATTATGTAGTTGACTATAGAGTTTTTTTTGGATGACATTTAAGATATTTTTGGGTACTATCTTGTATATAGGTAAGATCAAATTGTCCTTTTGTAGTATGGAAATGGAGGATTATTATTCACTAAGGAGCATAACAGAGGTTTGTTGAGGAATGAATGACCAGCGAGGATGATTAGATAAATTTTCTAAGGAGCAAAGGAGAGGTCTATTGAGGAACAAAGGGATATAGAGGAGTACGTATGAAATCATCAAATTATTCATAGAGTATTAAAAAATTAGCTAAAATTGATCCATAATCGATAACAATCAAGTGTCATAGAAATGGAAAACAAACTTGAATAATGGATTGAAACCTTAAATTTATGATTTAATAAAAAAATGATATTTTAAATGATTACGCAATTTAATAACGGATTTTAAATATCCATAATATAATAAATTTAAAGATTGAAATAATAATACATGAGACAAATTGATGAAAATTTCAAACTAATTTGATAACAGAGTTTGGCACAATGGCTTATGTCTCTAGATCTACTCAAAGTGAGGATCGTTCCATTAAATTATCACAAAATAACTTTACAATTTCTTTATAAGTATCTCAAATCATCTTTATAGGATTAAATTTGTCAAAGAGATACTCTCAAACTAAAATTATATAGCTTGAGGCCTTTAAAAATCTCTCTATGGCTATTTATCACCCTTTTAACACTTAGTCTTCAAATACATTCAAAACTTGATTACAAAATGAACCCCTCACCCCTTCATATAGGTTCACGGGTCCACAAAAGGTGGGCTTGGATGATTATCCTTTCCAATTTCAAATAATATTCATAATTATCCCAAGACCATTATTTGTGGAATTTAACATTATCCCCTTTTTTTATGAGATTTATATTATCCTATTATAATTTTATATGGAATTTTGATAATATACCACATATTTAATTTGTAGGCTTTCACATTTTTATTAAAATACCAATTAATTATAATATGTGATAAAGGAGAAAATTAATAAGCTAACATTTAATTGGCCCATGTTGCCATGTCATCATTTGACCATAAATTTGACTAGAAATAAATTTTGCATACAAACTCAAAATTAGTCCATTCAAAATGCACCAAAAATATCTTGATGAGCTATACATTGTGGTAATGATCAATCTACAATTTTATGACTTCATTTTTGGAGCATATATGGATCCTCCTAGATCAATCCTCCCCACTAGGAGATTTTAGACCTCCAAAAGTTGATTAATTAGTAAAGAGGTAAGGGTATTTCTCCCTCACTCTTTTGGCTTCCATCCATTTGGCCTTATTTGGGTGTATCCCTTTGAGACCAATATGAAGATATTTAATATCTCCCCTTCACAAAATCTGAACCTTCCTATCAAGTATTATATCTTCCTAGAGTTTTATTAGATACTCAGGAGAAAAATCATCAATAAAAGGAATAGATACACTCTTATCATGATCTACAATCATCAGAGGCTCATACAATTTTAAATTTTCCACATTCACAACTGAATAAATCTACATATAAGATGGAAAATCCAATCAAAAAATATTTTTACCAATATTTTCTATAATCTAAAAAGGACCATACCAAATTGGTTTCAATTTTTTACCTTCACCTGTCAACCTTTCCTTACTGATGTGAAGCCATACCAAATCACCTGCAACAAACTGGTGATCAACACGATGTTTGTCATGTCTTGATTTATACTTTGCTTGATTTTTCTCCAACTGACCTCAGATAGTCTAGTGTACCTATTGTATCTTTTTAATGAACTTTGTTGGATTTAACAACATCATTAGATTCATCTATAGCTGAATATTGTCCATAACAAACATCTAGATGAGATTTAGGCAAATATCCATGACAAACTTCAAAAGGAGATTTCATAGTAGAAGTGTAATGAAATTACTTCAAGAATTAAGTATAACAGAATTATATCCAAATATGACTGAAATATATCCAAATATATGATAATAGATAAGCCACTTTGAGGAGGAAACCTCCACAAGCTTCAATAAGAGCAGAATTCACAATATGATGATAAATGATTACCCACTACCTCTTATATATAGTCTATCTAGGCTATGGTTACTCCATAGGCCGACCTACTAATTAAAAGAAAGCATAGATAAATGTAATATAATGTCAAAGAGGGATAAGTAAGCCACAAGTCAGCTAATACTATCCTCATACATGTGATAGGTTAGGGGCGTAGCATGCCCTTCCCCTTCAAACCAACATTGTCCTCAATGTTGAACAACTCTGGATGTTGTTGCAGAAAATCTTCACCTTCACAAGTTGCATCTTCACTGCTTTGGTTTTTCCACTTGATCAAATATTTCCTACTCTCTCTAGTTCTCAACCTCTTAGTACGTGTTTGGAGGATCTTCTTTGGTTCCAAAATGACTCATCCTTCTTCATCTAGTTTTGGGAGCTCTGTCTGGGCGAAAACTTTCTGTCTAATGACCTTCTTCAAACAAGAAACATGAAATACTAGGTGTATGTGAGATGAATGAGGTAACTCGAGCTTGTAAGCCACACTTCCAATTTTTTTTAGAACCTGATAAGGGGCCATAATACTTAGGAGCAAGTTTGTTGTCCTTTTTCTATTGCTTCAAGGACATCTGCTTGTAAGGCTGCAAATGAACAAATACCCAGTCACCCACCTCAAAATTTTGCTCACTACGGTGTTGATCTGCTTGTTGCTTCATCCTATTTTGTGCTAAGGCTAAATTCTCTCTCAAACTAGCCAAAACCTCTTGTTGATGTTGAATGTGTTTTTCCACATCTCGAACCTTAGTGTGCACCTTTAATGAAGAAGTGATGGAAGGTGTATGGTAACCATATAATGCTAGAAATGGAGACATTTTAGAAGAGGTATGGAAAGATGTGTTATACCACCATTCTGCAAGTGGTAGCCATTTAACACAATGTTCTTGTTTATCTAATACAAAATAACGGAGATACCCCTCTAAACATTTGTTAACCACTTCAGTTTGTCCATCAGATTGGGGGTGGTAAGATGAGCTATGAGCTAGCTGAGTACCCAAACAAGAAAATAATTCAGTCCAAAAATTACTAGTGAAAATAGGATCATGATCACTTACAATTATTTTTGGGGTTCCATGTAATTTGAGAACTGTTTCCATAAAAATAGCTACTACTATATTTTTTGAAAATGGGTGTGAGAGAGCACAAAAATGGGCATATTTTGTAAGCCTATCCACAATGACTAGAATAACATTCTTAACTTTAGAAGAAGGCAACCCCATGATGAAATCCATGGAAACCTCCTCCCACCTTTGACTAGGAATCGCTAACGGTTGTAACAAACCTGGGGTCTTAACTGTTTCACCTTTATTTTGTTGGCATATCAAGCATTCTTCCAAAAACTTTTGTACATCTCCCTTGAGTCCTTCCCAAAATAATTCTTTCTTAATTCTATGATAAGTTTTCAAGAACCCTAAGTGTCCCCCAATTGGAGATGCATGCAACTCTGCAAGAATCTTATGCTTAAGCTCAAAATTTTTGCACAAGTATAACCTACCCTTATACCATAGGACATTACCTTTCCATTCAAATTTGTCAGAGGATAAATTACATTGCTAGAGATTATGAATCAAAACCTGTGTATCCTTGTCTTGCTCCCATTCTAACCTAGATTCATCCACCCAATCTGCTTGCAATATGGACATTGCATAAAGTAATGCTTCTGTGGATGCATCCCATCTGGATAGTGCATCTGCTACTACATTATCTTTACCCTTCTTGTAGATGATTTCAAAATCATAACCCAACATTTTGGTTACCTATTTTTGTTGTTCCTTAGATGATAATCTTTGCTCTAAAAAGTATTCAAGACTATCATGATCCATTTTCACCTTAAAGTGCCTACCCATCAGATAAGGCCTCCATTGTTTAACTGCATGAAGAATAGCCATCATTTCTTTCTCATAGATAGGTTTTTGTAGATTCTTACCTTTGAATTGATGACTTTCAAATTTAATGGGCCTTCCTTCCTACATTAGTACTGCCCGCAATCCAGACCCAGAAGCATCACATTCAATAGTGAATGTTTGTGAGAAGTCTGGAGTAGCCAAAACTAGAGTGGTGCACATAGTTACTTTTAGTTTCTCAAATGCTTTGGTGGCATCATCATTCCAATGGAAAGCATCCTTATTTAGCAATGTAGTGAGTGGAGCTACTATGCTACCATAACCTTTCACAAATCTTCTATAGTAACATGTTAGTCCAAGGAACCCTCGAAGGTTTTTGAGAGTTTTTAGCATGGGCCATTCCATTATTAATTTGATCTTCTGGGGATCAACTTTGACACCTTCATGGGAAACAATGTGACTGAGGTACTCTACCTCCTATACTCCAAAAGCACATTTAGATGGCTTTGTATAAAGTTGGTGCTTCTCCAAAACTATCAACACCTGTTTCACATGTTGCAGATGTGCTTCCCATGTCTGACTATAAATCAATATGTCATCAAAGAAAAATAGCACAAACTTCCTTAAAAAAGGCCTAAAAATAGTGTTCATCAAGCTCTAAAAAGTAGATGGTGCATTTGTAAGACCAAAGGGCATTACCAAAAACTCATAATGGCCCTCATGTGTTCTAAAAGCAGTTTTATGAACATCTTCATCCTTGATTCTAATTTGATGGTACCCCGAGTGAAGATCCAATTTTGTGAAATAATTAGCACCATGAAAATCATAAGGTAAATCATCAATTACTAGAATAGGAAAGTTATCTTTGATGGTGTACTTGTTGAGTTCCCTATAATCTATGCACATCCTCTATGTGTCATCTTTCTTCCACACCATGACCACTGGTGATGAATATGCACTTTGGCTATGCTTGATGATCCCTGCCTCTAGCATCTCATGGACCATATTTTCAATTTCACTCTTTTGTACATATGGATATATATATGGTCTGATATTTGGTGGTTGACTACCTGGAATTAGTTGAATGGCATGATCATGTTCTCTTTTTGGTGGTAGTCTTTTTGGCATGGCCCCAAAAACAAATGAGTGGTCTTCAAGAATTATTTGTAGATTAGGATGTGTAGATACCTGTGTGGGTTGAAAATCTATGGAGCATAATCATGCAATAATTCCCTCTACCCCCTTTTTTAGCATCTTGGTCATCTGATGTGAACTAATCAATTGTGGAGATTTTGCATGTAATCCATGTAGTTCAATTTTCTTACCTTTAGAATGAAGGTGCATGAATAGTTCTTGGAAGTTCATCTCAATGGTACCTAAGGTTGTGAGCCATTGGACTCCCAAAACAGTGTTTGTGTTACCCATGGGAATAGAAAACATATGAGAGTCAAGATTGTACCCACCCATAGTAAGCTTAATACTATGGCATTTGCCTAAACAATTAATTATGCCACCATTTGCAATCATGACCTAAAATTTTGGTGCTAGGTTTGAGTTGACATGTTCAGAGTTGAGGATTAGCCTATTATGCGACCTTCGTAGGCTGATGGGATGGATAGAGGGTCTTGAGGGAGCTGGGCTTGCTTTTTTGTTCGAGTTTTTTGGATATGAATTAAGGGAGATATTAATATTTGATTAATTTAATCAAATATTAATTATTTGGTCTAATTAATAATTAATAATTAATTATTAATTAGCTGGTCTAATTTTAAGACCCTAATTCTAATTTAAGAATTGGTCTAATTTTAAGACCCAAGTTCTAATTTGAGGAATTCTAATTTAAGAAACCCAAGTTCTAATTTGAGGAAATCTAATTTTAGCAAGCACACCTTTAGAGGGTATAAGGTTTTCTCATGGGAGAGAGTTTGGATTACCCATTGATTATTGATTATTGATTTTGAAGAATTCTTCTGTGAAGACTGAGCCAAGGGTTCCAGGATTCCATTTTCAGTGGAGAACGCCAACTCTTCATTGTGTGTGATTCAGAGGCTGTGAAATATCAGCTGATCTATTGCCAATTTGAGAGATAGCTTCATACAGAGGTTATCACAGTATTTCAAGTCTTTTGAAAGATAACTTCACACAGAAGCTATCACAAGGGTTTACAGGTATTTATTTCTTTATGTTTTGATTCAAATAAGTTATACAGATAGAGATATTCTGTATTAGAGTCATATATATTCAGATCAGAGGTCCTACAAATAGGGTGTAATTTATTGGCGGCCATACGAAGCCGTACAGATCCATACAGGTTCGCACAGAGACTGACATCGGTAGAGAGAGATCTATAGAGACCGATGTCAGCAGGTTAACAATGCCCAGTCGACCGACGACGGTAGTATAACTGACATCGACATTTGTGTGTCGACATAGAAAGGTCAAGACCTTCCAAAATTCAGGTTTCATTACCAGATTTGCAAAGGACAAGGGTTTTAAGACTATATTTTGATATTATTTTATATGAATGATTGAAGACATCTATTGTAACTATCTAGACAAATAATAAGATTAGTGATTTGGCAATTAAGAGATTTACTGTGGCTTATTGTTTACTTGAATTTATTCTACCAAATTGTATCTTTGTTCAGAGCTATGTGTGTTTAGATATTCCCTACTGAAAGGGGATATTACAGTGGTATCAGAGCTAAATCTTGCCATCCTGAGGGTTTGACAATCTTATGCAGCCACAAGAGTTGGGACCACACAAGTATAACACATGCAACAGAGCCTTGCTTGAAGGTACCCAGGTGTTAGATCAGCCACCGATCATCATGAGTGACAGACGTGAGGGTAGCCCACCCAGGGGCCATAGGTATGATGTTGATCAAGACACCAGAGAATTCTACTATGCTATGATGTCAAGCCAACAATAGATGAATCACACACTACAGGCACTTACTACTATGATAAGGGGGATGAACGCACTTGATAGATAGAATGGGGAACAAGGAGATAACATGAGTGCTACTATTAATCAGAGACCACAGCTGACCCATTATAGGATAGCGGGTAGACCTACACATCCTACGTTTGTTCAAGAGGAACCAGAAGTTCTAGCAGAGGAAGAGGTAGGAGATTCCTCATTTGCAGACGTTTACCTATCTATAGATGATGAGTGGAACTTATTACCTCCTCATGTTCGAGAGAGGACATCCTTTGATCATTTTGTTAATCTAAGGAGAGAGCACTATAGATTGGTTAGATAGGACAGGAGACCTAGACACCAGAACAATGATCTTAAGCATGCTACAAGTAGGCTCACACTCGCGATGTTTGATGGTAGTGGTAAGGTCACAGCACAGACCTAGATTAGTAAGTTAGACACCTTTCTCACATTGCGATCGATGGCTGAGGAAGATGCTATCAGATATGCGACACTACATCTTGAGGGAGTAGCTCACGATTGGTGGCACCACGGGATGGTGACACTCCATCATGATTGGATCACATCTTATCAGGAGTTTATGGATAGGCTGGTAGAGCATTTTGACAAGAGGGATCCAGAGTCCTATTTCCTAGAGTTGGCACAGTTGTGCCAAAGTGGCAGTCTAGAGTCTTACATTGGTGACTTCCAGAAGTTATCAGTTATGGTTCCTGACATTTCAGAGAGGTGACTTGTAGTACTCTTCATGAAGGGATTGACAGAACCATTGAGAGGTTGGATCAAAGGCTTTGATCCTCATTCATTATAGGTAGCTATGAAGAAGGCACGTCGTATGGAGATGGCAGCCCCATCCAATAAATCTAACTCTAGAGGTACTTCTTCATCTAGAGACCATAAGTGCTCTAGCGGAGATACAGAGAGACCGGATTTTAGTATAGATAAATTAGGTGTAAAGAATGATTCAAAGGCTAATCCAACAGCACCACCTTTAGATTATGAGGCACTTAACGATCTATGTAGGAAGAAGCTTTGCTTCTACTACAAAGGTCCATATGATATCCATCATGATTGCCCTTTGAGGCCTAAGGGCAAGGCAAATCGTGTGATGTGGGCATATTATGAGGATTCAGATTCAGAGGATTCTGAATAGTAGAATAGTTCTGAGGAGGCAGTGCCAGAGTTAGAGCTTCACATATAGGAGGCACACCTATCCAACATTTAGTCGGAGGAGTCATTCAAACTCCATGGAGTTTTAGCAGGGTAGAAGGTCATCACCCTTCTTGATATAGAAGCCACACATAATTTCATAGATGCAAGATTTGTGGAGAAGCGTGGACTCACTACTAAAGATTTTGAGGGCATTAGAGTTAAGGTAGCCGATGGTTACACTCTTAGGTGTGAGCGTATGATTAGAGACCTCCCATTGCACTTGAACAACTATGAGTTCAAGACTGATTATTATGTGGTGAACATGGGGGATATAGACTTAGTCTTGGGTATGAAGTGGCTTCATTCATTTGAGGAAGTTACTCTTCATCTCAAGGACATGGAGGTTCACTTTGATGTTAACGGGAAGACACATATTCTTAAGGCAATATGGGGTAGTAGCTTCAAATATATGTTTTTTCATCAGATGGAGATGCTCATATGACATGACATGATAGAGTGCGATGATGAGCGCACATTGGCACCAACACAGGAGAGATATGAGGATGAGCTTGGTCTTGAGGTGAGTGCAGTTCAAGAGTTATCACATGTGGTAGGGACTCAGCTTTCTGTTACAATCGGGTCACAGGTTGATGATGATATGATTATTTCTAGCCTTCACAATCTAGATTTAGATATTATTTAGGTAAGGAGTTTGCTTGAGTTGCTTGCTGATTTTCATTTATGGATTGGATGTTGGGGTGCTTATCTTAGTACTAGCGATGGACATGGCATGGAGTTTGCATTGATTGACAGCAAGGAAGATCATGACTACATTTGGGATCCAGGTGGATTGATGGGTGTATCATTCAGCGATTGCTTGAGGGCAAGCAATTTCAAGAGGGGTGGATTGTCATGTCCCCTTTTGAGTTGACATGTTCAGAGTTGAGGATTAGCCTATTATGCGACCTTCATAGGCTAATGGGATGGATAGAGGGTCTTGAGGGAGCTGGGCTTGCTTTTTTGTTCATGTTTTTTGGATATGAATTAAGGGAGATATTAATATTTGATTGATTTAATCAAATATTAATTATTTGGTCTAATTAATAATTAATAATTAATTATTAATTATTAATTAGTTGGTCTAATTTTAAGACCCTAATTCTAATTTAAGAATTGGTCTAATTTTAAGACCCAAGTTCTAATTTGAGGAAATCAAATTTTAGCAAGCACAACTTTGGAGGGTATAAGGGTTTATCATGGGAGAGAGTTTGGATTAGCCATTGATTATTGATTATTGCTTTTGAAGAATTCTTCTGTGAAGACTGAGCCAAGGGTTCCAGGATTCCATTTGCAGTGGAGAACGTCAACTCTTCATTGTGTACAATTCAGAGGCTGTGAAATATCAGCTGATCTATTGCCAATTTGAGAGATAGCTTCATACAGAGGTTATCACAGTATTTTAGGTCTTTTGAGAGATAGCTTCACATAGAAGCTATCACAAGGGTTTACAGGTATTTATTTCTTTATGTTTTGATTCAAATAAGTTATACAGATAGAGATATTCTATATTAGAGTCATATATCTTTAGATCAGAGGTCCTACAAATAGGGTGTAATTTATTGGCAGCCGTACGAAGCCGTATAGGTTCGCACAGAGACCAACATCGGTAGAGAGAGATCTACAGAGATCGACGTCAGCAGGTTAACAATGCCCAGTCAACTGACGACGGTAGTATAACCAACATCGACATCTGTGTGTTGACACAGAAAGGCCGAGACCTTCCAAAATTCAGGTTTCATTACCAGATTTGCAAAGGATAAGGGTTTTAAGACTGTATTTTGATATTATTTTATATGAATGACTGAAGACATCTATTGTAACTATTTGGAAAAATAATAAGATTAGTGATTTGGTAGTTAAGAGATTTACTGTGGCTTATTGATACTATGATCTTTGAAGTGAGTGAATGCTGCTTCTTGTTGGCTCTGAATTTTTCCTCAACTCTACATGCTAGGATAATAGAATAAAAAATATTAAGTGGATTAAACATGCGTACCTCATGTTGAATGTGGTCCTTGAGTCCACCCAAAAATAGGTCATTCAAGTTTGCTTCAAAAATTGTCTCCACACGTAAGGATAAGTTCTGAAAATGATGAATATAATCTTTGATGAAGCTAGTTTGTCACAATTTTTCCAGTTGGCTAAAGTAATTCTCTGTCACACTATTTCCATAGTGTAATTATAGCTCCTCTGTAAAAACTGACCAGGTGACATTGAGAGTCATCTTTTTCTTTTCAGCACACAACCATCGATACCAAATGAATTGATCAAGTTCAAGATACAAGGATGCCATTATAACCTTCTATCCACTTGGAATCTGATGTAGGTCAAAAAAAATTTCCATTTGGTTGAGCCAATTGAGTGGATCTTTTCCATCAAATTTTTGCATATCCACCTTTGGTAATAGGTTCCTCTGTGGCCATGGAGTTAGATTTGAAGTAGACTGGTTAGGAGAACCACCTTGGTGGGTTTGTGAAATAAATTTAGCTTGATGATTTAACTAATTAATGTTCAAATCCATCATGATATCTCCCAAACTATCTTGTATGGATTTCATATTAGATTGTATGTCTTGCACCTCACTCTAAATGCCTTGCACACTATAGTCAAGCTGGCTCACTTTATGATCTATGTCAGAAAACCTTGGTACAAAGGGTCTAGTACATCCCAATTTTGACTCCATCTCATCCTTTTTATGAGTTTTACCTAGAGTTTCAGCACCCTTTTCTCGGCCCCGAGTTTGTGGACCTGTAATAAAAGGGTTTTACGATGTCGACCCTTATTGGCACTTTTGACCCAAACTTGACCAAGCGATTTTAGAATTATGTCAGTCTCAAATAAAAATATACAAAGAATAAACCATATCAAAATTTTTATAAGCTTTCCAAAAATTTAAATAAATCAGAAAAATTCTTTGAATTGTGCACTATAGAACAATTTTATGAAAAATAATAAAATAGCGATAACTTTTGTAAAACAGATCCAAATGAGCTGAAATTTTAATGGAAGATTTATTTGATTATTTATCACCTCAAGTAAAAAATTTTTATATAAATTCATAACCATTTTTATATATCACAAAATTTAAAACTTTAGTGTTTCGCCCACAAGATTGCCCAGATCGCAGCTCTGATACCACTTGTAATGAAATTACTTCAAGAATTGAGTATAAAATAAGAATTATATATAAATATATGATAATAGATAATCCACTTTGAGGGGGCAACCTCCACAAGCTTCAATAAGAGCAGAATTCACAATATGATGATAAATGATTACCCACTACCTCCTATATATTGCCTATCTAGGCCATGGTTACTCCATAGGCCGACCTACTAATCAAAATAAAGCATAGATAAATGTAATATAATGTCAAAGAGGGATAAGTAATCCACAATTTGGCTAATACTATCCTCATACATGTGATAGGTTAGGGGCGTAACAAGAAGAATGAAGTGCATGATTTTAAGCATGCTATATATAGCATAAATTCTCATCCCACAACTTGGGATGTTTACTGTAATAACTCCTAAGCAAATGTACCAATGTGTGGTTCACAACCTCTATCTAATCATCAATTTTTGGATGAAATGTAGTGCTCTTATTCAACTTAGTGTCCATCAATTCCCATAGTGTTGACCAAAATTCCCTAAAAAATAAAGAATCTTGATTAAAAACAATAGAAGTGGGCAAACCAAGATGAACCCATACATGCTGAAAGAACATGTGTATTGTACCTTCCCTTGTAATCTACTTAATGCAAGGAATCAAAACACACATCTTGCTAAATCTATCCACTACCACATACAAGTAATCATGTTTGTTCTATGATAGAAATCCCCCTACAAAGTCCATGGAAATGTTTTCCTAGGGATAGGTAGGAACATGTAAGGGAGTGTAAAGTCCTAGTTTCCTATTACTAGGCTTGCTTGTGGCACAAAGAACACACTCCTTGATATGTTTGGAAACATTTTCCTACATATGGGGCCAGTAACAATACATTGTCAAATGTGCAACCATTTTACCTACTCTAAAATGACCAAAAATAAGATAAGTATGTGCTTCCCTAATCATGTACACCCTTTCATTTTATGCAATGCAAAGTTTACCTAAATGATACAATAGTCCATTATGCACATGATAGTCTGATTCTTCTACCTATTTACCACTCATTAAATCCTTGTACACATCCTTAAAGTCAACATCATCAACATATTATTATTTATAACTTTCATGAGTCAAAAAGCCATGTTGTAAAAGAATAGATGTAACTAAAAATCATGTAAGCAACTTTATTTTGAATACCTTTCTTATACCTGATCACAAGATGAAACTACTATAGGAAACCCATCCAATGAAAATGCCTATACTATTGTATTTTTCCCTATGATTGGAGATTCTAGAGGGGGTGATGATTTGTATGTATCACTGTCACTTTGCCCATCAAGTAATGTTTCCACTTTTTAACACACTTAACCAATTCCTACAATTCCTTATCATAAGTCAGATAGTTTTTTACTACACCTGTGAAGGTCTCAGAATGATAACATTCTAGTTTTTTCCCTTGCATTAGAATAACTCCCATAACATAATCACTTACATCCATCACAATCTCAAATGGCTGCTACAAATCAGGAAGTGCCAAGATAGGAGCAGTACTAATCTTTGTCTTCAAAGTGTTGAAGGCCCTTTGTTTCTTGCCTCCCCATTGAAAAACCTAGTTTTTACTAGTCAAATAATGCAAGGGTGATGTAATAAGTGAGAAATTAGTAATGAATTTCCTCAAATATTTTACTACACCAAGAAAACTTCTAACCTCAGTTATATTATTGGGTTTAGGCCATTTAACTATAACCTCCACTTTTTTAAGATCAATTTTCAATTCACTATGTCCTACAATATAACCCAAGTGAACCAAAGAGGTCTTGATAAATTCACATTTAGACAATTTCAAATAAAATTTCTCCCTTCTCAATGCATCCATGACTTTCTTAATATGAATCACATGATCTTCCCAAGACTGACTGAAGATCAAAATATCATCTAATTAGACTATAACAAAATCATCAAGGAATGGTCTAAAAACATCTTTCATCAAACACATGAATGTAGTTGGTGCATTGCACAATCCAAAAAGCATGACAATCCATTCCAATAATGCCTATTTTATTTTGAAAGTAGTTTTCCAAATATCACCATCATTAATTCTAACATGATGATAACCAATTTTCAAGTCTAACTTAGTGAAATAGATAACATTTCTTAACTGATATATCAAATCATTAATATGAGGAAGAGGGTAATGATTATTAATAGTAATTTTATTTAAATCATGAAAACCAACACATATTTTCTATGTGCCATCTTTCTTTGGCACCAAAATGATAGGCAAACCAACATGAGATGTACTAGGATGAATAACACCCTTTTCCAAAAGTTTCATTACCTACTTTTTGATTTCCTCATTTTCCACCACTGATAATCTGTACATGCCAATGTTAGGGAGAGGAGAATCCTATAATAATTGAATTTCATGTTGAACTCCTCTTTTAGGGGGTAACCCTTTGGGATCCTAAAACACATCATCATAACTAGAAATTATTTCAACTAATTCTTTCTTATGTCTAGGATCACAATTTTCCATAGCCTAAGAATATTATTTTTCCTTAGACTTAATCAACATGAGACAAAAAGTCTTGCTTTAATTGACTAGTCTTTTCATTTTCCCTGTTGTAACCAAGGAAAGACTCATCTGAACATGATGTGCTCTGACTATATATTTAATGTCATCCTTAACAAGAAATTACTTATTCTCCTCCCTATAGAAGATTGCTTTTCTATCATAAAGATGAGGGCTTCCTAAAATAATCCTGCATATGTCTAGAGGGACTACATCTAGATCAAATTCATCCATGAATTTAGATGCGATGACAAATTTCAATCTACAAGTTTTGGTTACTTGCCTCTTTGCATCATCACATACCCAACCAAGTGGATAGGGTTTTAGATGGGGATTGGTTTTTAAGCCTAATTTTTTAACAATCTCTTCATAAATCATGTTTTCCTGTGATCCACTATCAAATAGAGTATCAATCTTAGTATATTTTGCAACAAACCTAATGTGGAATAACTCATTTATTTTCTTATCATCATTCATAGATTTTTATTTTAAAGAGGAAGCAACTTTAGATGACTTAGTGCTAGTAACAGAAAGAGAAGAATAATTCTGAATACTCATAGTTATGATCTTAGTTTCATCCCCAGAGTCTGAACCCAGATCTTGAACCACAGTATTAGTTTTCTTATCTTTCTTCTTAAACTTGTTAAAAGGTATTAACTCAAGATATAATTTCCAACACTCATCATGATTTTTATTTCAATGATTTCAAAATGGCTTACCCTCTTCTTTATGAATAGTAATAGTGGATTTTTGTTTACCCTTTTCATAACTTTGCCCTTTAGAATGCTTAACATTAGATTGCTTACTTTTAACTTTAAGAAAAGATTATTTTATCTATTTTCCTCTAGCCTTTAAATGAATGGCTTCAACACATGCTTCATCTAAACTAGTGGGATTGATAACCATAATCATGTCTTTCAAGTAATCATGTAACCCACCTATATACTTAAGTAGTGTTTCATATGTATAAAGAGGAATATTCAAAAGTAAAGCCTTTTTCCTAAATTCATATGTATAATATTAAACACTTTGGCCTTTAGTTTTTCTAAAATATTGCCAATCCATCATGGCTTACTGCATATAGCCTAAAGGATAAAATTGCTTTCTGAGTGCATCAATAAATTCACTCTAAGTGTAAATCGAGTTACCTGTATTAATCTTGCTTTCCTTCAACTTAATCTCCCACCAGATGAGAGTTGTGCCTCCCATTCAAAGAGTATCTAGGTAAATTTTAGCCTCAAAATCTACAATCTTTAGAACCCTAAAATATACTTCAATTTTCTTTATCTAGTTATCTATCTTTTCTACATCAATCTCATCATTAAACATCAGCAATTCAAACTTAATATCTAGCTTTAGTGAAGGGAGAGATTCAATGGATTTTTTGTCTTTACCATCATTTGAAGAGGAGGAAGGTTTCTCAAAAAATTTACCACCTTCATCATGCTCCATTTTCCTTCATCTTTCATGATAAAGCTCATCAACCATATCCTTCATTTCTAAGAAGGCCTATCGAACAACTCATTCAAACTCAAAATCATCTCCCATTTCCATAGTACATCGTAATCCAACCTCTGTATTGTACTTAACCACTTCTCCTTCACACCACCTATATCTTAACCTTGTCAACATACACTAGTAATCCACATGATTAAATACAAAATTCCACTCTGATACCAAAAATATGATCCATAATCGATAACAATCAAGTGCTATAGTAGTGGAAAACACACTTGAATAATGGATCAAAACCTTAAATTTATGATTTAATAAAAAATTGAAATTTTAAATGACTAAAAAATTTAATAACAGATTTTAAATATTCATAATATACTAAATTTAAAGAGTGCAATAATACATGAGATAAATTGAAAAAAATACCAAACTGATTTGATAACAGAGTTCGGCACAATGGCTTACATCTCTGGATCTACTCAAAGTGAGGATTGCTCCATTAAATTTTCATAAAATAGATTTACAATTTATTTAGAAGTATCTCAAATCATCTTTACTAGCTTAGCTTGAGGCCTTTAACAATCTCTTTATGGCTATTTAGCACCCTTTTAGCACTCAGTCTTCAAACACATTCAAAACTTGATTACAAAATGAACTCCTCACCCCTTTATATAGGTTCATGGGTCTACAAAAGGTGGGCTTGGATGATTATCCTTTCCAATTTCAAATAATATTCATAATTATCCCAAGACCATTATTTGTGGGATTTAATATTATCCTTTTTTTAATAATATTTAGCTCCACCCTTTTTTTATGGGATTTATATTATCTCGTTAGAATTTTGATAATATTCCACATATTTAATTTGTGGGATTTCACATAATTATCAAAATACTAGTTAATTATAATATGTGAGGAAGGAGTGAATTAATAAGCTAGCATTTAATTGGTCCATGTTTCCATGCCATCATTAGACCACAACTTTGACTAGAAATAACTTTTGCATAGAAACTCAAAATCGGTCCATTCAAAATGCGTTAGAAAGCTCTTAACAATCTCTACATTGTGTTAATGATCAATCTAAAATTTGATGAATTCATTTTTAGAGCATATATGGATCCTCCTAGATCAAAAAGTGATGAGTAGAAAAAATGTGTAATGAATCTGAGAGTGATGAGAAAAAAAATAGTAGAATAAATTTTAGAGTTATGAGAATAAAAACATAATAATGAATCTGAGAGTGATGAGTATAAAAATAGTAGAATGAATATGAGATAGATAAGTAGAAAGAGAGAAAAATTGTACCGTCATATGTTGATAGAAGCAACTGATAAAGGTGTATGATTTGAAGTAGTTAAGGTGGTTCTTACCAAAGGGGGTTGAAGCCTCATGTAGATTAGTATCTACAAATCAGGGAGTTGGTGCTTCCTAGCAAGTTTGTGCTTTCTAAATATTTTTGTCAAGTTAGTGCTTGACAATTTGTGGTTGGTGCCTCAAGTTGAGTGGGTGTTCAGTAATATTATTGACTCATTACATATTTGATTTAGGATAAGTAGTCCTTATAGTGATCATTGTGGGTTTTATTCCCTTTAAGGTTTCCCCATCTATATCACATATTATGTTTTTATGTTCTCTATTGTGGTTTGATTTATCTATGGATTTTGTATTGATGCTTGACTAATGAACTAAAGAATTAGAAGAAAGTTTTAAGAGCCCACTAATTCACCCCCTTCTTAATGGTTGTGCTTCCAATAATTGGTATCAGAGTAGGTCTTTCAAGGTCAGGCTTAATAGCTAAAAGTTAGATCCTAAGAAGCATAATGTCTAGTCATCAAGCACAAGGAGGGTTTCAACAAATAAGGCCCCTTTATTCACTAGAACCAATTATGCCTTTTGGAGCATTAAGATGAAGACCTATTTGGTGGATCTCAGGTTTGACATTTGGCAGTTAGTTATTGATGGATATACTATCCCTCAGACTCCTCAAACCGATGTTGTAGGAAAGAAAGCAAGTGAGAATAATTCAAATGCTATGAATTCTATATTATGTGGATTGGAAGAATCTAAGTTTGTTAAGGTGATTTAGTGTGAGTCAACTAAAGAAATTTGGGACAAGTTACAACTTATATATGAAGGTGACACCAAGGTAAAATTGGCAAAGCTTCAAACCTATAGAAGATAGTTTAAAGGTCTAAAGATGAAAGAAGAAGAGAATATTATAGCATATCTTCTTAGAGTTGATGAAGTAGTCAACATAATTAAAGGTCTTGGAGAAAAGGTTAATGAGTCAATTATTTCTCAAAAGGTTATAAGATCTTTGATAGAAAGATTTGACTCAAAGGTATCCATTGTTGAAGAAGTAAAATTTTTAGACAAGTTACAAATGGATGAGTTTCACAGAATACTTACTACCTATGAGATGATGATTGATGATGGAAGATCTTTTAAAAGGGAAGCAACATTCAAAGTTTCAAAGAAAACACAAATCAAAAAAGTTGAAATTAATAGTGACATTGATGTTGATGAAGACAAAGTCAAATCCTTATTTTTGAGGAAACTAAGAAAAGGTTTAGGTAGTTACAAAGGCATGCTACCATTCAAAATTTTCAATTATGGCAAGATTGGTCATTTTGATGCCAAATGTCTTCAATAGGAAAAACATGATGATGATGAAGAACATGGTGAAGATAATAATAAGTATAACAAGTATGACACAAGCAAGAAAATTTTCAATCAAGGTGACTATAAGAAAAAAAATTCAATAACAAGAAGTGTCAATATTATAAAGAAGATAGTAGCTCTTTTGAATCAGTGATAAAGATATCTGAGATAGTGATGACTGCAATTTAGACCATAGAAGTGATGAAGCTTTATTCATAACCATTGAGGTTGAAGATGAGAATAGTTCAAAATAACAAGTCTTCATGGATGATGAATAAGTGGAAGAGGAAGAAGCTAAGGTTGATCTTGAGGCATAACTTATTAGTGCCTTGGATGAATTAAAGAGTCAAAGAAATAAAAATAAAAATTTGAAATCTCTAGTAAAAAGTCATGAAGAACATATATGTATCTTAGAAACTAAGATAAATAAGGGTGCCAAAGAAGATGAGGAGGTCATCAAAAATATCAAGACTTAGCTAAAATAATAAAATTAAAGTCAGAAGTCCAAGGAAGGAGAGTGCAATGAGTACAAATTTGAGATAAGTTTATTGAAGTTAGATTTGGAATAGTTTATAGTCATATTGAAAAGTTGTCAACTATTTGAAAAGAGCAATGGAATTCTTGATGACATATTGAATAGTCAAAGGTCACCTATCATCAAAATAGGTCTTGGATACATGGATGACAAAAATATTAGCAAGGAAAAGCATAATATCAATGAGCCAAAGACATATGTTGATGCTCTTAAAAAATATGAGATTGTGAATGACAGTCAGAGGTCAGGATAAGTCAAGAAGATTATCGCTCCTCTCAGAAATAACAAAAGTATTGATATGCCATTCAAAAATATTTATAGATCATTTTCTATCAATAAATTGAATGAAATAAGGTACATGAATTTATTTTATGGCTACTATTTTTCTTGTAATTAGTTTGAACATAGAGATGTAGATTGTAGATCAAATGCTAGAAATAATCATGCATGGAGAAGTGATATGAATAGTCATGAATTTCCAAAAGGATTATCAAATTAATTTTTTCAAGGGTCAAATATCAATAGAATTAGTGTGATTTGTTACAACTATAATAGAATTAGACACATTGCAAGTTTCTATCCTAATAGAGTTAGAAGACCCTCAAGACTTGACAAGACATATGGAGCTCCTAGAGTGCATGATAAGGCTCAAACATTGGTATGGAATCCAAAGAAATTCAAAACTAATCATATTGAGACCAAGAGTTAAAATGGATTATTTGATAAGGTAGAGCAAGGATCAAAAGTGAAGGAATGTGAATAACACTTGTTATCTACATATATTGATAAGTTAGTCAAAGAGAATAAGGATGTCAAAGTGGATGAGTCAAATTCTTTAGTCAAGCCTAAGTGGATTCTAATGAGGGACCATCAGTCTCATAATTTTAAGATGGCTGAAAAGAGTGGTTTGGAGATCTAGGAATCTCCTTAGTTCATGGTGTTTTAAGAGCCCTATGGAAAGGGGTAACTCCATTAGGCTTCATGGAGACACTCTTCTATCAGTAGAATCATGAGGTTGCAATCAAAGAAGGATTCATCTTGAGAGGATTATAGGTTGTCTTTATTTCAAGGTAGGCATTATTTCATTTTTAACTTATATGTATATGACAAGGTGAAAGGAGTTTTAATTAGTATCATCATCGATTCTAGAGATTAATTCATGAGGAGCCATGGTATGGAATGCAAGTCTGAACATAGGATTGTGTCTAGAGACATATGGAATATGGATTGGTCTGTAAGACCAATATGGTCATAAAGACAATTTGGATGTTGTTGATAGATTTGGAAGTGTGATGAAATCTTGTGTAATTTATTGGTATATGGGAGTTAAGCAAAAAGTTATTTTATGTTTTTAACAATTGATAGCTTGATTTGTGTTGAGAATTGGTATTGTTATCAAGATGATTGAATGAAGTTGAGGATTATTTGAGAGTCCTAATGACTTAAGTGATGAGCATAATATTTGAAGACAAAGGGGGAGTTCATAATTCTTCAATTGGTGTTACAAATGGGGTAGATTAGTGAGTGATCAAAAGTTTTATATATATCAGTCATATAAGGGATAACATAAGTGTTCTTGTGTATCTAAATTCATTTGAAGAAGGGGTGCATGGAGTTAGGGGAAGCATGTTTTTGAGATGATTCATAAGATTCTCATGATTTTTATTACTGAGTTATTATTACAAAAGGTGTTAATCTAGATGCTATAGGTATCTCTTTGTCTTTAATGTCAAAGAGGGAATCAGTTGAGAAAAGGCTAATTTGAGAAAAGAGCTAAGTTCTAGGAGAAAGTTCAGAATGGGGAGAAGTAGCCTAGTTAGAGATGTTTCTTAGAGTGGTTTCCATCTTGTGACTCAAGATGAGAGTATAGAGCTAGGGGGATTTTTGGATACCTATGTTGTGAAGTGTCAAGACAGTGATGTAGAAGTCATAAGAAGCATGGTTTCTTGAGGCACAATTCAAGTGTTACAAAAGTTGTCTACAAAAATTGGTATGAGCCTAAGGTAATTTTTTTTCAACATTTCATTGTGTTTTTATATTGAATTTCAGGTCCAAGGATCAGATGGTAGTTTTTGGAAGACCCTTTGTCATTAATGTCAAAAGGGGGAGAACGAGCAGATGGGAAAAGTACCATTTTGAAGTGATTTCAGATTATAGTATGTTTTCCATCAATGATAAAAGGTGATTTTGTTGGCATGTTTTTGGTCATTGATGTCAAAAGGGTACATCATGTTAAGGCATAATGGTCATTGATGTCAAATGTCTATTTTGTCAAGTGTTTGAGCAAGTGGCATAAAGAGAGTGTTGATCAGTGAGTGATTATTGTGGATATGAGTAGCCTGTTGAGAATGCATTCTTAGTTGGCAACATGATATCATCAAAGGTGATTAGTGATCAAGGTTGATGTTGTCATTAATGTTTCATATTGTGAGGTTTGATTTCAAAGAGTGATGTTAAAGGTTTTGTTATTTAGTAAAGAATATGGTCATTGGTGTCAAAGAATTTTACTAATAAGAGTTTGTAGTTTCTATAGAGTTAGTAGCTTCTGACTGAGTTTATAGCTTACCATGAAAGTTATTTTTGGTGAAGTAGATAATTGGTCAAGAGACTTATTATCTATATTTTACATCATATGGAGACATATAAATAGTCTGAAGAATTGATTCAGACTAAAGATCATTGAATAAGTTATTTTATGTGAAGAAAGGTGATCTAAGGAGTTTGGAGAATAAGATCATGACCAAAGCTATTGGGAGAATATATACAAACTACATTAGGCATGTTATATACTACATTAAGATTTTTACAAATTACATCAAGTTTGCTATGGATTACATCAGGCTTGTTATGAATTACATCAGGCTTGCTGTGAATTAAATCAGGTTTGATACGGATTACATTAGGCTTGCTATGGATTACATGAGGCTTGTTAAGGATAGCATCAGGCTTGTTATGGACTGCATCATGGGTGTTATAAATTGCATTAGAGCTGCTATGAACTACATCAAGACTACTAAAAACTTCACTAGGTTGACACTAAATGTATTCTAATGATTTTTTGGTATATTCTAGCTTTGTTTCACTTAGGCTGACTTAAGTGAGTGATATTTTATATAAGCTAATGGGAATTATGTTTGAAAAAGAGAATAAATCATTATGTATTTAAGTATAGAGTTTTTTTGGTCAAACTTCAAGAGATTGTTGAGTACTATCTTGTATATAGGCAAGATGAAATTATCCTTTTGTAGTATGGAAATAGAGGATTATTATTCAATAAGGAGCAAAGTAGAGGTCTATTGAGGATTGAATGACCTAAGAGGATGATTAGATAAATTCTCTAAGGAGCAAAGCAAAGGTTTGTTGAGGAACAAAGGGACAGAGAGGAATGATAATGAAATCATAAAATGATTCATAGAGTAATCAAAATCAACTACAACTGATGAGAAAAAAAATAATAGAATGAATTTGAGAGTGATGAGTAGAAAAATAGCAGAATAAATCTGGGTGATGAGCAAAAAAATAACATAATGAATTTGAGAATGATGAGCAAGAAAGTAGTAGAATGAATATGAGATAGATAGGCAGAAAGAGAGTAGAATTGTACCATCATATGTTGATAGAAGAAATTGAGAAAGGTGGATGATTTAAAGTAGATGAGTTGGTGCTTGGAAAAGGGGGTTGAAGTATCTTATACATTGGTATCTACAAATCAGGGAGTTGGTGCTTCTTAGCAAGTGGGTACTTACTGAATCTTTTTGTCAAGTTGGTTCTTGAAAATTTGAGGTTGGTGCCTCAATTTACGTGGGTGATCAACAATCTTGTTGACTCATTGCATATCTAATTTAGGAAAATTAGTCCATATAATGATCACTATGGGTTTGCTTCCTTTTAAGGGTTTCCCACATATATCTTTGTTATGTTTTTATATTCTCTGTTGTGGTTTGATTGCTCTATGGATTATATGTTGATGTTTGATTAATGAATTAAATAATTAGAAAAAAAATTAAGAGCCCATGGATACATCCCCCCCTCTCAGTGGTTGTGATTAAAAAATTGGTGGATATATAATCCTATAGTAACTATGGAAACATGTATTGATTAAAATATATTTAATTCCAACATTTATATCCAAGCTTATAATAATGCCATCTAACACCTGATTGTTGTCATTTGGAACCTGGTTGTAGTCACTCAACTATTGGTTTAATGTACTCAAGGAGTAACTACCACCATGAAATAAATTTTAATATATTATATAAGAGTATGCATTTAATTCAATGGTCTAAAGTAAGGGGGTGTGCTGGAAGTAGTGGCTAAGTCACATCTACTCTATCCCACCATCTATCCTCACCAAGTTGTCAACCACTATGAAAAACCTCAATGATTACCAGCTCCAGCTATCAACCAACCTCCAACATTTAATTTAATATCCTATTTTTGATTTTGGTGGCTATATAATCCTATAGTAACTATGGACACATACATTGTTTAAAATATATTCAATTACAACATTTATGTTTGAGCTTATAACCATTTCATATGACACTTGATTGCTATCATCTGGCACTTGGTTGTAGTCTCCTGACTACTAGTTTAATGTACTCAATAAGTGAATACCATTAGGGTAGAAATTTTAATATATTACATATAAGAGTATCCATTTAATCCAATGGTTTATAATAGGGGTGTGTTAGAAGTAGTGGCTGAGTCATATCTACTCTACCCTACTGTTTATCCTCACCAAGTTGTCAACCACCATGGAGGACCTCAACGTCTACTAGTGCCAACTATCAACCAACCTCTAGCATTTAATTCAACATCCTATTTTTTTATTTTAGTGGCTATATAATCCTATGGTAACCATGAATGCATGCATTGATTTAAATATATTCAATTCCAACATTAATGTCTAAGCTTATAACAATGTCTGATAAAGTTTTTACACGTGGTAGAAGTCATCAAAAGATATTTGGATGAATCTTAAGTGCATTCATGCCAATATAAATTCTCCTTGTTAAGGCATTTTATCATTTATTCAAATGAGCATATTGGGTTTGTATGTTTTTGGCATGTAACATGCACTATCGATAGGCCTTTATCAGTCTCCATTATTTTATGTAAAGGTTTTGTTTAGTTCTACGTGCACTAAAAAATTATAATTGTGACAAATATATTGTAGGTGAAGTGATCTCTCCATATCTGAGATGGCATGGGATAAAATAGAGATAAATAAGATAGATAAAATGGTGGCTAAGCATGTCACTTTTGCAATTGGAGGAAGGGTTTGGTGAAAAAAGTGTAAGAAATAGGCCTAATCATGTTTTATGCAATTAGGAAACTCTTTGAATTACTTGTTGATATTGTTTGGTGATGAAACTCCATATCTAAATTATGTACTGATTAGTATGCATAATTGGGTTAGGTTGTGGAAGGCTTGGAATAGAGCCTAAGATTTCTCAACCACCCTTCTTCCTGAGGCCAGATGTCCTCAATATTATCTATCAAAAGGAGAAATCTCCTTCCAAACCACACTAAAAATCAACATTTACATATTTTTGTTGTATGTCCATTTAAAAATTAATACATCAAAGATTGAAATCACAACTTCTAAACAAAATTTTATGTACAATGTTAAATTAAAAACAAATTATTATTTTTTTGGCATAAATGGAAATATAAAAGCTCTATAATTTTTACATAACCAAGCTATGGAATTGAGATCTAAATATTCCCTAGCAAAGCAAAAAAGTACACAAAAGTATACACAATGTAAGGTTGTGTAGATGTCTAATTTTTTATTATTGTTGGGAGGCTTGGAATCATATGAGGCAACCATGTGTCCTCAAACAACATGTGTCTTACTACTGACAACTAATACATATAACATAATAAATTGTTTATGTGTAGGGCTAATTTAATTCAATATGTAGAAACATGACCAAACTAAAATTGACACAACAAAAAAATATTTTATTTCTCATATGGATATCTATGCATATAATATTTAGGTACAATTCATATTAATATAATAAAAACAAAAATGATGCAAAAAAAATATTTCTCATAAGGATATGTAGACATATAAGATTAGGTACGATTTAATATCAATATAATAATAATTATAGTATGTGTGTGTATATATATATATATATATGTATATATATATATATATGTATATATATATGTATATGTATATATATATATATACATACATATATATATACATACATATATATATACATATATACATATATATATATATATATATATATATATATATATATATATATATATATATATATATATATATATATATATATATATATATAACCTTACACCTTTAAGACAACTATTAATTACACCTTTAGAATAACATGCTTCTAAAAATGACTCAAGCCATCATATCCCTTATCATACTATTTTTAGAATTTTCAATTTCTATTACCCATCTAATCAATAGTTTAATCATGTGATCATTGCCTGTTTAATGCAAATGTAATAAGGATGGACAATGCTCTGCCAAAGCAAACTTGCTAATCCTATTTTAATAAAGATAGCTACAATGTAAATTGATTCCTTTTTGAATAGATCTATTTTTCCAAATCAACATCATTTAATTTTATTTTATGGTTGAAATTAATTCAAGTTCACTATGGTTTTCTTAACGGAATTTTACCATGAGTATGTTTTTTTAATTAAACCTGAGTTGCTATAGTTATAAAATTTGTTTACAATTTGGTTTATCTAGAATCAACGCATTTTGATATGCATTAAGAAAACAAAATTCTTCAATTATAATTCAGGCAATATATAGGCTGAACTTTACATTTATATTCAGCTATTTATACCAACTTACTCCTTTTGTTTACATGATCCTAGTTATATATACCAACTTACTCCTTTTATTTACATGATCTTAGTTATATTAACCATAAGAGGGCACTATTTTTTCTCAGTTTGTTTATTATTGTGATGATAAATGATAGATTTTGTTTGCTTAGAAAATAAGAGAGAAAAACTACCCTTTCAAAAAAAAGTTTGAAAAGAACTTAGAGTTAGCATATAAATATTATAACAAGGAAAAAATAATCATGGAAAAATATATATTTTAATTAGTATTTATATGAAATAATTGAATTGTATAGAATATTGGCATTTCAATTTATATTTAGGAAATAAACATACATCAGATTACAATGATGGGTAAGCGTATATAATTAAACAATCATGAGTAAAGAGTATCTATGTCGTCAAAATCACCTAGGGCACAATTCTTAACTGCTTAGTTATTTGTAGTTGTTCTTTCCATGCTCTAACTAACTATTTTTGATGTTTTAAACTGGTTTTATCTTCTGACATAAAGTATGGGCCATGATTTATCCTACTATATTATATTATAATTTTCTATAATTATATTTTAATGTTTAATATAATATGAAGTGTTCCAATAATAAATATGACATTTCATTTTATTTTTACAATTACAAATTGAATAACTTAAAATGTCATATTTAATAACATAACTTTTGAAAATAAAAATACAATAAAACAATACATTTAATTTTTTTTAATTAAAAAAACATATTTTTTATTTCTTTGACTAAACATATAATTCCAAATGAGTTAATAGCTAGCTAGATGATTTCTTGATACTATAAATAAAAATAAATTTAAAAGTAGAGGCAAGCATAAGATGTTAGAATGACATAAAAACAACTAACCACTTTATTGATTGATAAAAAAGTAATGGGACCCTTTTAACACATAAGTATCCTATATATTTGTTAATAAAAATTAGAAAGAAATGTTAAATTTTTTAAATTTCTCATGTTATAGTCTCTTATCAAATCTCCATTAAATTAAAAAAATTACATATTTAAGAAAACTAAGCTTATAGATAGCAGTTGACAGGTTTAGATCTGAACGTTTATTCATAAAATATTTTTATTTATTAAGATTGAAATTAATTCAATGACATGAAAAAATTAGGGGAAAAATTATCATTCATGATCATTTATTCAATGGCATGAAAAAATAACTGGAAATAAATTATCATTCATAATCAAAACATTGATTTGAATGTAAAATTATTATTATTGACATGGTATGTGGAGTTTTCCATGTCTATAGTTTTATCTTATATGCCACCAACTATGTTTATATATAAATAAAAGTAGCTAAAAGTCATGTTTTCCTATTTTATTGAGTGGATACTTCACAAAGGTGACATGGAATATCTTATCAGATAATACAGGATGTTGATTCTATCATTTGTTGTTTTCATATCAGACAGGGATGTTTGACTCTTGGAAGATATGCCCTTGATTTGTCCATGAAAGCCTAATTTCAAAGTCTTATGTGATCTCATGTATATTGATGAGATATAGTTTAATTTCTTATATGAAGTTATTCAACTAAAAAATCAGAGCTCTTTCTATAGTAAGAGGTTAGATATGTATTATGGATGGAAAAAAATCAAATTGGGATTAACATAAATTCAAATTATAATAGAAAATTAGATATTTTGGTAGATAAATATTATAATATGATTGGAATTATGGTTTTTTATTTTTGTTTACAATTTTCTAATAGGAAAATTTAGTTTATAGTATTTAGTGAGTTTAGATTAAGTTTGGGTTAGTTTAATCATTATACACATTTTTGAAGTTTTTGGTTGGATTGTAATAAAATTTCAAGGTATTTATGTTTGAGACACTATTAATTATACTCAAATTTATAAATTTATATTTTAATTAATATTTAATGTGAATTTTGAAAGAGATTAAAGAATGAAAAGTTTAATATTATGACACTCTTCCCCTACTAACAAATATTTAAAATGTTTGTGTAAAATAATCTATTTACGAAAAATATTTAAAGAAGTCATCAGATATTTTAAAATAACCTAAACTCATAAAGATAATATCTCATACAAATTATTAATCTAAATTATTATCTAAACCATAGATAATTTTCATAAACTATTTCAAAAAAAGATTATTCAAAGACTCATTCCCTGTCTATTATCACTGATTTTTCAGCTAGAAATTCTCTAAGTACACTTATATTAAACATAATGCATCTCCTTTTTTTATTATAGAATTTATTTTATTTTATTTGTCATAGATTTTTATAAAATGAAAATACCACCTGATTCAATTGGTGAAATTATTTAGTTTAGTAAGAGCCCACTATAAATCAATTCTTGTTGCTAGCAAAATTTGATATGATAAAAAGGGATGAGACTGGGATCATACCCCAAATAACTTTAACAGAATAGATATCTTTACCACATAAAACAATAATCAACCAACACATACAACTATAATATAATATATTATCTAAAATCATCTCAACCCAATAAAATAGTAAATCATTTTTGGATAACTTCACATTCATTGAAGATTTATAATAGTAAACCATACACATTAGAAATTATGTTAAAACTATCATTTTTATCATGAATGGAATTTTTTTACCAATATGTTCTTCATACCATTGCATCATGGTGAAATAATTGTAGTCATAATAGGGGAAGTCCATATTCATAAAGTGCTCTTATTTTTGTCTTCTCCCATAGTTATCCCTAGCTTAAATTTATTATCCTCATCTGAACTGTAACAATATATAATAAATATGTGCCCATGTACTAATTATTATATAAATGTTATATATTTAATCAATAACATAAATGGAAAACTATTATAAATGATTGAATGCTTTAATTTTCATGGTTTTGACGTCATTCTCGTATTGCTTACATAAAAGCAGTAAAATGGAAACAACTTCTAAAATTTTTATACACTTGTTTCTAACTTTTACTACTTGGACTTAAACATGTACCAAATTAGCATTTTCATGAGTGGTTATTAATGATTTATGGGAAAGTGGTTTTATATTATTATGGAGTATATTAACCAATAAAACATGTAAATAAATTTAATTAGATTTTAATATTTTTTTGATATTGGTAATTATTTTTGGATTGGATTTTTGAACCAGTCTAGGATAGAAATAGGAGTTATAAATATCTCTTACAATAATCACCAACATTCATTACTAGTCTCACTAACATTCTCTGATAAGACATTATCATCAACAATACCAACATCACCAACAACTTCAATCATTCAAATATCTCCAACGACCACGATCAATCTAGCATGCTCTTTGAAATTTGAACCTAGGTGGAACTGGACACAACCAATCCTCTTAACCACTCCACCCACATCTAATTAGATTTAAATAATTAAATTAGGTTAGAATTTGTGAAAATAAAATTTGTACGAGTAAATAAAATTATATATTACACATTTTTTATAATAATGCAAATAGGCAAAATATGACTTCTTTATATTGTTCTTCAGTTTCATAGTTATGAAATCCTCGCTTACTTTTCCAAAATTCTATGTGGATCTCTAAGGAACAAAGATCTCCCCAAAACCCTATATGGAAAGAATACCTTAAAATACTTTTTAAAAATGGACCTGATGTATTTAGGGTCTATATTGTTAGAATATTTTAAACTTTTTGTTCACCCACTTTTGACAACATTTTTTTAGGGCTTGAGTTCCCCTACCATAGGGAATTTTATTTTGGAACTTTCCAATCTTATTAAATGCACAAATCATTTTTTTTTAGCCGTTCAGCTAAGCATGAATAGCATTATTTAGGTAAAGATAAAAAAATGTGTTCAAGAGAGGTGTAGTTGTAGTAGAATATAGATATAAAAAACATAATGGAACATAATAAAATAATAGCATAGATAATGTCAATTAGATGCATGCAACAACAATAACAAGTAGAAAAGGAGAGTCAGAGAGATATATGAAGAAGTTGTAGCAAACACAATAATCTGAGAAGGAATGAAAGGAGACAAAGCATAGTTCAAAACAACACATTGATGAGTGGGTAGAAATGCTAATTTAGAAGCTCTATAACTAATCAGGAAAAATAATCGTAGCTGTAATAAATGTAGTTTTTTTTATCAAATATGTAATTTGTTTATGAGACAATTATTTTGAATATAAATAAATATATATGAGTTTTAATGTCACCTATTCCCTACTTATTATTCCTGCCTTTTTTTATGTGTGTGATGTATTCCCTCTCCTTTACTTACTCTATCTTATGAGCTACTCACCTCAGTCCCAGTCCCATCACCTAGTATCAGAGCTAGAGTTGTAGCATGGTTGGACCAAATAGTAATATTTGGCATCACCTTGTAACTTTTAATAGATAAAATTATGATGTCTAGACTAAGAAAATTAAGACCATAATGGTTGAAAATGACTTGTGGGAGTTAGTGTTCAGTGGATTCACACATGTGACTAGTTACCTACCTATCTATAATGCATTGTCAAATTCTAAAAGTACTGAGCTGAAGGAGACAAGGAGGAAGGATGTAAAATCCTTAAATCTAATTGAAATAGAAATGACAAAAGCCATATATCCTAGAATAATATCAACTAAATACTCAAATGAGGCATGGTAATTTCTTCAAAAATCCTAAAAAAGAATTGATAAGGTGAGGTTAATCAAACTTTAGTTACTCAGGTGAGATTTTGAAAATCTTCAAATGAAGGATGGTGAGTCCATTTCATATTTTCATACAAGAGTTTCTACCTTTAAAAACTAGTTAAGGATTAATGGAGAAGCTATGAAAGATCAAAAGATTGTTGAAAAAATCCCTAAGAGCTTGCCCTCAATATTTGACCCTATTTCCATTACAATAAAAGAGACTAAGGACCTTTTTAAGATGACAATGGATGATTTGATGGGTTGACTACAAACCCATGAGCAACGACTGAATAGGTCTGACTCTTCTTCCCTAGAACAATGTTTCAAAGCTTAGAATAATATGAGAGGCATAGGGAGAGGAAGAGATAACAAAATCAAAAAATTTAGAGGTGGAGGAAGAAGAAGAAGTTGTTCTAAAATAGTAAAATAAAATAGCCAAAATGGAGCAAACAACTCACAGTTAGACTCCCAAGATAAGAAGAGGAGGTGTACCTCAAACAAAAAGTATGATCAAATAAATGTTTAGTGCTACTACTATCACAAATATGGTCATTTTATTAGTGAATGTAGAAAGAGGCAACTTTTTCAGTCAAGGCAGAGTGCAAATGTAATAAATGAAAAGGTAAGTGAATCTAAACATTTACCAAATATGTTCATTATGTGTAACATTAATGAGTAGAGTAGTGTTAAAATTTGGTATTTAGATAGTGATTGTAGTAACCACATGAGTGATAATGAAAACTTGTTTGCCTCTACTAAAAATAACATTTAGTCCAAGATTAAGATGGCAAAAAAGAAAAAATTTATGGTTTGGGTAGAGGGATTGTCATTATCTGCACCAAGCAAGGTGAATAAGATCCATACAAAATGGCTACAATACACAAAATCCAAAACATCATATTTTAAGCATTATATAATTATTCCAAAAGTGATATAGAGTATTGATGGAAAATGGAGACTGTTGAATATTTTATAAGGATGGGAGAAAGAAAAGGATAGCTATTATTCAAATGACAAAGAACCACATGTTTCTCATGAATATGAAAACTAATTTTACACAATTTATAGTTGTTTCTCCTAAGCACATGAAGAGTACAACAATACTAGATCATGTAAATTTTAAAATAGTCATCAAATACCCATCTAGACTTTGTCATTTAAGGTATGGGCACTTGAGTTATTCTATATTTTTATCCAAGAAAGATATGGTTAGGGGTCTACCAACAATAGTATAATCTGATAGAAAATGTTAGTCATGCATCTTAGTAAAGCAACATAGGCATCCATTCCAATCAAGATTATATAGGATGGAAAAATCACCATTATAATTGGTACAATCATACTTATGTGGTCCAATGAAAATTCCTAGTGATCTTAAGAATGAATATTTATTGACCTTCATAGATGATTAAAATAGGAAGACTTGGATTTATTTCTTAAAACATAAATCTTTAAACTTTTGAGTAATTCAAGTGGTTAAAGGCATTGGTTGAGAAAATAAGTGGACATTGCATGAAGGTCCTAAAAATAATAGAGGGGGAGAGTATGTCTCCAAATAATTTATGATTTTTTTACAAAAATGAAGGCATTGAAAATAAATTCACTTCCAGGTACACTCCACAACAAAATGAAGTGGATGAAAGGAAGAATAGAACCATCCAAGAGATGCCTAAAAAACATGTTAAATTTCAAGGGACTCCCAAATAAATATTGGGGTGAGGCTATAACAACAATCTTATACTTGATAAATAGATGTCTCACAAAAGTCATATGAGACAAGACACCACAAGAAGTGTGGATAAATAAAAAATATATTATGAATCACCTACAAATATTTGGGTGTGTGGCATATGAATTTGTTCCAAAGTAAAAGAGGCATAAATTGTATGATAAAGGAAAAAAGTTCATCTTCATTGGTTATAGTGAAAATTCTAAAGCATATGGAATGTACAACCATGTTACTAAGAAGATTTTGATCAACAAAGGAATTAAATTCATTGATAATGAATCATGGGATGGCACTATTGACACTGCATCTAGTATCTCAGTAATGGTACCCATGGATGATGTGGAAGATGGAAATGAAGATAAAACTAACAATATTCAAGATGAACCAGTTATAAATCAATAAGGTGAACCTTTGGCAACACATCCATCTACATCATTTTCAAAACATACTTCTCATTCAAAAAAATCTAGTATTAGTTTAGATCCAACCCTCACTTCTATATTACCAATAAAGATAAGGATATTAAGTGAGATTTATGATAATTCAAGGTATGATGATCTTGATGAAAATCTAAACTTTGATTTGTTTTCTCAAAGTGATCTTGCATGTTTTGAAGAAGTAGTGAAATAAGAGAAATGATTGAAATCCATGGATGATGAAATAGAAACAATAGAAAGAAATAAAACATGGGAGCTAGTTAAATTATCCAAAGTTAAACAAGTGATTAGAGTTAAGTGGGCCTACAAGACCAAGAGTACACCAAAAGGAAAATTTGAGAGGCATAAAGTAAGGTTGGTTATTAAGGGACATTAACAATACTCTGAAATATATTATGATGAGACATATTCTCATGTTGTAAGAATGGAAACTATGTGGGTTGTCCTAACAATAGCTTCCAAACACAAGTGGAAGTTTTATCAAATAGATGTGAAGTATACGTTATTGAATGGAGTGTTTAAAAAAGTGGTATATGTTGATCATCCACCCATCTATAGAGTCTATAAAAAGAAGGTAAGGTGTATAGGCTAAAGAAAGAACTCTATAACCTTAAGCAACATATGAGGGCATGGTATAACAAAATAAATTATTATTTTATTAGCAATGGCTTTAGTAAATGGGATAATGATCCCACACTTTATATCAAGGCCAACCATGGTAATATTTTGATTGTTGTACTATATGTGGATGATCCTATTTTTATAGGAAATAATGATCTCTTCATTGTTGAATTCAAAGAGGTGATGAAAAGAGAATTTAAAATGATAGACTTAGGTTTTTTAAATTATTTCCTTGGCATTGAAGTACAACAAATTGATCATAGAATATTCATCTCTCAATCTATGTATAATACACAAATTTTGAAGAGATTCTTAATGTTGAATAATAAGCCTTCACCAACACCAATAACCTTCGGTCAGAAGTTGAGGAAATAAGATTGCAACAATGAAGTGAATCCAACCTTATACAAGAGCATGGTTGGAAGTCTAATGTACTTGAAAACTTCTAGGCCTAATATAATATATGTAGTAAGTCTAATTTCTATATTCATGAAGACACCTAAGGATACTCATTGAAAAACAAGTAAGAGAATCTTGAGATATGTCAATGGAAGAAATACATCAAGTGAATTTGAGCTGCTTGGATATACTAATAATGATTAGGTAGGTAGTGTAAATGATAAGAAGATCACATCATGACATGTATTCCACATGGGTTTAGGAGCCATTTCATGGGCATCTAAGAAACAAGCCATATTTTCTCTCTCCATAATAGAAGTTAAATATATTGCATCAAATGTAGTTGCATGTTAGGCTATTTAGCTCAAGAGAATCCTAGCTAACTTTAATGAGGAAAAAGGAGATGGTACTATAATATATTATCAATATCTAGGACAAAGAATATAGTTTTCCATGGACAAAGCAAGAAAATTTAAATTCATTATCACTTCATAAGGGAGCTAGTAGAACATGGAGAGATTGAGCTTCAATTTTTTATATTTGATAAATAGGTTGATGACATTTTTATGAATTATTTAACAAAATATTGCTTTAATAATTTAAGAGAGAAATTAGGGGTCAAATATGTAGCATCACTAGATCTAGAGGGCCATATGTTGGCTTTAGAGACCCATAATATGGATTAGGAGTACTATAGCCAAGCTCCAAATTATTATAGCCAAGTTTTAGAGTCCTATAATGAAGATTTAGAGTACTAAAACCAAGATCTGGGGTCTAAAAATTAATCTTTGAAATCTTAAAATGAAGCTCTGAAGTCTAACATGTTGGCTCTAAAGTCCTATAGTGAAGCTCTAGAGTCTACTAGTGAAGCTTCAGAGTCCATCCATGAAGCTCCAGAGTCCATCAAGGAAGCTTTGGAGTCTATCAACAAATATATGGAGTACATTGACAAAGCTCTAGATTCCAATAGGTTGGTTCCAGAGTCTAATAGTCTAGCTCTAGACTTACTCATAATGAACACAAGGATATATGTAGATGAGAAGAAGTTATAAAAATCTTTTGTGGGATAAAAAACACTCTATAGAGCATAGAAAGAAGGTAAATATCAAGGGGGAGCATTAGAATATTTTAATATTTTATTTTATTAGAGATCCCCTACAAAATGCAATTTTTATTGGAACTCACTAATCTTATTAAATGCACAGACTATTTATTTTGTACTCATTTAGCTAAGTAGGAAAAACATTAAATAGGTAAACAAAAAAATTAGGGAATTCAAGAGAGACACAATTGTATCAAAATAGATATATATAAAACATAATGGAATTGGATAAAAACATATCACATAGAATGTTAGTTTGCACGTGCATTAGTAGCAACATGAAGAAAAAGGAGAGTCAAAGAGATGTATGAAATAGTTGTAGTATACGCAATAATATGAGAAAAAATGAAAAGAGGTAGAGCATAGTTCATAAGAACATAATGATGAGTGTGAAACAACACCAATTTAGAATCTTTGTAAGTAATCAATAAAAACAACAATACTTATAATATATGTAATTTTTTATCAGTATGTAAACCATTTATGCAATAATTTTTTTGAATCTACATAAATATATATGAGTTTTAATGTCCCCTTTTCTCTACTTGTTATTCTTGCCTTTTTTTGTGTGTGTGTGTTTTATTCCCTCTCATTTACTTACTCTATCTTTTAATCTTCTCAACTGAGTTTCACTCTCATCATATATTATTCTCAATTATTAATAGGCCACCAAGATGTTTATATGAATTTGGCACTTAATAATCAAAGTATAATGCATGTTCATAAAGCAATCATTTTAATTGAGGGTTGTGCCCTACATGAATTTTCAAGTTATAATAAATTTATGGAAAAATTAAATACTTCATATCTACTTAATTCTTACCTAAATGCTTATGTGCTTTCAAAATTAATTTCTAGATTGATTCCATTAATTCACTTCATATTTACTCATGTATTTATAGAATTTTTAAATTGAAGTTAATACCCTATTTTTATAGTAGTTAATTAGATCATAGTATAAATTAAATAAATTTGTAAATAGGATCATTAAAATACCCACATTAACTTGTAGGCTGGATTAGTTGATATACTAAATAGTATATCAATATGCATCATAGGATAGAAGTCGACTTCCTATATAATATGATCTAAAAATAATATATTGTATCTATAAATAACTCCATCATTTAAATGGAAAAGTATCCAAGTAATTCTTAATATTACTCATATTTGGTATCAAATTAGGAGTCTATGGTAAATAAAAATCATAACATGGAAGAGCATAGCCCTTGAGATGAAAATCATGCCACTCTCAATATCATTTTTAAAGTAGTAAGACTAGGAAATAAAATAAATCATAAAGAATTAGATTTAGATAATAAATAGAAGCAAACTTCAAGTGGAAATATATAAAAAATTTCTTTGTAAGTGTAATATTTAACCGACACTTTCATTTCTTGATAAATTTTGTGAGGAGCACTTAGGCAGCCCACCATCGGATTATAGGATAGATAATATATGATATTTTTAGGAGATCCTAGATATCAAGGAGAAAAAGAGAGAAGAAACACCAAAGCACTCCAAAAGCCAACTCCTTGATAAGTGGCATGATGATGATGATGATGATGATGATGATGATCTCTCATCATCATCATCATCATCATCATCATCATCATCATCATCATCATCATCATTCTCTACATCATTACATTTTTTCTAGGATTTTTGGTTTTATTTATTTGATTTTTTTTTGTTGTCAATATCCACTCTTCATACATCAATAAAATAATAATACATTTCAGATTTGTATAAGAAAATAATGTGATCTTTTAATAATTTGATATAACAATATTCAAACAATGATATATTTTTTTTAACAAAATCTGATGATTTAAAATAATTTGGAAACTAAAAACATATGAAAACAAAACCAAGAAATTAATTTAATGCATAATTTTAATTATGAAATCTATTTGAAGAATAAAAGAGGCATTTTAGTAAAGTAAAAATATATTTTAGTTTCTTTGGTGTGGGGGGTGCACAAACGCAATCCATATTATATATCAAAAATTGTAGTGACCCAAAAGCTAAAATATTATCTAGAAGTTTTTTATATCATTTTAAAACATCTTTTAAAATAGTTTTTCTAAAAAAATGTAGTTTTTAGATGTAATTATTTTCCAAAACATGTGCCTAGAATCATAAAAAATCAATAGATATAGATTTGAGAGGGATTGTTTGTTAAACTTTTGTGAGGATGACTAAAAAATTAGTGTGAAAAAACCCTTTAAAGCATTTTTTTACAAATCATAGAATGCTTTCAAATAAATTACTTTTAAATCTAGGTGATTTAGGTTTTGCAACACCCTAAAAATTGAATTAATTATGTATCTCACAATAGTACATACCAAAAGACTTAAAATTGACCTAAAGGTTATAAATATGTCCTTAAATAGAATTGTAAGAAAAAAATTAAAAAGTGTTAAACTAATGGATTTAATTATTTATCCATTTTTTCACTACATTATGTGATGACCAAAAATGGCCCACAATTCATTCTACCTTATACCCAACTTCTTCATGATGATAATTATCTGCATGTAATACCAAGGTGATAAATCACCTTGAATTTGAAGATATGTGGTTGGTTTTTTATGACACATACATTTGACATGCCTCAGACATTAACTAATAGTGAAAGTTTGATAAAGAAAACCAAAAGGTTAAGTTGATCATTTTGTTTAAGATATCATATGAGGTCCAACACCATATATGAGACATTAATTCATATAAATATGTATGGGAAAACCTAAATTCCTTATAATGATGCCAAGAACCAGAATACCACTCTTCATATACAAATCCAACTTCACTATCTAAAACTAGAGACAAATGAGAATTTTCAAGGATTTCTCCCTCATGTTTTAGCATTATGATCCTTAATCATATAAATTAGAAATAAAGTATCATATTAGTCCTTGGTACCATCATAAGAGCACTTTCCTTTGCTTACAAGATCATTGTGACTTCTATAAATATCTTAGAGAAAAAACCAAAAGGATAAGTTGATCATCTTGTTTAAGGTATCATATGAGGTCCAACACCATATATGAGACATTAATTCATAAAAATATGGATGGAAAAACCTCAATACCTTCTAATGATGCCAAGAACCAAAATACCATTCTTCATATAAAAAACCAACTTCACTATCCAAAACTAGAGACAAATGAAAAATTTCAAATATTTATCCCTATGTTGTAACATTATGATCTTTACTCATATAAATTGGAAATAAAGTATCATATGAATACTTGGTACCATCTTAAAAGTGCTTTCCTTCACTTACAAGATCATCATGACTTCTCTAAATATCTCAAATAAAAAACCAAATTTAGAGAAGTTGGTTAATATGTTGCATCAAGGAGAGTCCATGCATGAAGAAGAGGACATTGAAGAATATTATGTAGCATCTATCTATCAAAAGGGAAAGAATAAAATTAATCCTTCAAATCAATACTTAAGGTTTTTTTATTGGTGAGAGAAGGGGAGAAGGCTTAACCCAATTATTCATTAGTGAGTTGTAGGATAGGGGGAAAAGTCGTTACTAACAAATGTGTTTTTTTATTTGAAGTATAACATTTTATGTAAGGTGTGGACAAGGGTAAAAGTCTAATCATAAATTTATGAATTTATACATATCCTAGGCATACAAGTCAGTAAAACCACAAAGGTAATAAACCTTATTCCAAAAAGTTTTATCTAAATGTGGAAAAACATACCATGAAGTGAATAATTTATGGTACAATGCATTTACAAAAGGCTCATCCACCAAAAAGAAGATCAATAAACACTAATCTTGACAAGGAAAAAATCAAAAGCTATAGATTACAATTAGCTAGAAGAAGAAGCCTTCCTCATAGAGATAACATGGGCACATTGCTAAAGATAATGATCCTTTAGATGAAGATTACATGTTTACTATGCAGATAAATGAGCAGATCAATCTTCTAAATGTATTTTGGTACATGGATTATGGTGGCACAAATCACATGAATATATAAAAGGATTGGTTCACCACTTTAAACCATTTACATTATCTAGTTAATGTATCTCTAGTAAATTATTCATCATAGACTGTCCAAGGTACATGTGATATTTATTTTTCACTTGGTAATCATGCATGTAAAATAATTGAAGTCTTATATGTTATAAGACTTAAAAAAAAATCTATTTTTTGTAAATCATTTTATCGATCACTACCTTAAATTTTTTTTTCATCAACAAGATGGAAAAATGTTTGGTCTGATTAGAAACAAATCTAGAATTTTAAAACTTATTGCAATAGATTTTGGTGTAGGCAAAATGCTCTAAATTGGTGTTGTCCATAAAATCAATAAAGTTATAGTTGTAAAATATATAAACTTTGCTAATCTATGGCACATGATATATGCAAACATAAATTTTGAGTACATAATTGTATTAAGTAGGTACAACATGTTGAGAGGCCTTCCTCACTAAATAAGAATACTTGTATGTTTTTTAGTTATTTAACTAGAAAAAAGCATAGAGGTCTTGTTATGTACCTAGGGATATGATATATTAATTTATATGGGTTGATGGAGATGCTAACATGTGGCACACATCCCCTTAGTTAGTTATATGGGTCTAATATATTAGGATAATAGAGTAACTTGTGGAATTAGTGCATTAGGTAATGGTCGACCTACATTGGGATTAAGAGGTTACCCATCCATTGTTAGTTAGATAGAGGTCTACATAAAGGAGATGATTATCATTGTAAAGGTATCAAGTAAACATTGAGTCTTTTATTATAAGCGGATATTGGAGGTTGTCCCATCAAAGAGACATTGTGGAGTTATTCCTTCCTAAAGGAGTATTGTATGGTGTTTCCCTACCTTAAGGGTATTCTATTACTCCATTATCCTAACATATTGGACCTATATAACTAATTAATGGGATGTGTGCCACATGTCAGCATCCCCATCATCCCATATACATTAATATATCATATCCCTAGGTACATAGTAGGTTTATTTAGCACAAGTTCATATTGGATAGGTGATCCATTGTATCTGGTGCACATCGATCTATGTGTTTAAATTCAACCATGTCAATGGCTTCTATTATCTTTATATTTTTTTATGACTACTAATGAGATATGTTGGTATGTTGTTTAAAGACTAGTATTAATATTTTTAAGTCTTCAAAGAATTCAAAACCACTATACAAAAAGACTATGGGCATAAAATTCATGTTCACTACTTAAATCGAGGGCAGAATACACTCACAAAGAGTTATTTGAATTTATGAATGCATGTGGTATTTTATAGAAACTAACTACACCTTATAATCCATAAAAAATGGTGTTTCAAAACAATGCAATCACACTATTATGGATATGGTGTGGAACATGATTGAAGACTCACACCCATCTCATACATACTAAGAAGAAGGAATGCACATAGCATTCTACCTATTGAATTGAGAACCCACTAAATCTCTTAATGGTATTACTCCACAAGAACTATGGATTGTGTATATAATTATATCTATCATTTACATGTTTTTGGTTGTAAATCACATATGTATGTCCCTAAAAATTAGAGAAATAAATGACATAAGAAAACCTTGGCATGCATTTTTCTCAATTACAGTAAAGATTCAAACTCCTACCAACTCATGGATCTAAAAGAGAGTACGATATAAATATGTATGTTGTATTTAATAAGATGGGTGAGTCGAAACCACCCTCCACAAAACCACTTTATATAGGCATTCATCATATAAACATTTTTAATGTTGATAATGGTAGTGAGGATGAGGAAAATTATGATAGTCATCTAAGTCCTCTAGGTTCCCTAACCACTAATACTCTTCAACATATACCCAAGTGGTATACAATTATTATTTGAGATGAAAAAATGGATGGAGACCTAGACACTTCCACTACAAGACCAATCACTAATAAGATCTCTCATGAATTGATGAACTTATCCCTTATGATCATATTTGCATAATAATCTAATCCATAAATGGGTCATGAATCCCAAGAATCAAGTCCTTAGAAAGAGGCCATGGATGGAGAACATCATTCATTGATGAAGGAAAACACATAATAAAATTTTTATCTTTCACCAAGGAAGACGCTTATTAGTTAAAATCAAGTCTTTAAGACCAAGTAAAACATAGATGGAAGCATTAAAAAGTACATGGTAAGACTTGTAGCAAAGTTTTGTTCATATAAAAAGGCATTGATTATAATGAGGCATTTCCTACCACATCCAAGATAAAGATAATCAAAATGGTATTTCTTATGGCTACATAGTTTAACAAAAAATTCTAATAGATGGGTATGAAAAGTATCTTCTTGAATGGAGATATATAAGAGGTACTCTACATAACCCAACTATCTAGGGTTTTTTATACTTAATCAATAAAAAAAAGTGTGTATACTTATTAATTTTTTGTATGGTGGCTCCTTGATCCTAGTAGACAAATATTTATGCACATAACATACAACATGGATTCCAGTAGAGTCGATATGATCCAAACCTCTACCTCAAGGATAAATGGAAGAGGTTATGATTATCATAATATATTTTAATGATCTAATCATCAATTTTATCTTAGTTAACATGATAGATGAAATAAATAATGAACTCAAGAAATATTTTAGCATTACAGATCTTTGACTATTGCATTTTTATCTTAGTTTGGAGGTATAGGAAAAATGACATAACATATTTGTGTCTCAAATGAATTATGGAAAGACTATTCTTGATAAATTATGGATGATATAATGTAATACTATTACAACACCCATGAATATAGGATTTTAATTATCTCATTCAAATACATCACCACTAGTAAATTACACTCTCTATTGTCAATTGATTGGGAGTCTCATTTACTTGACTTACACTAGGCCAGTATTAGCTATGTTTTGAGTTATCCTTCATGATTAATGTAGGAACCATGAAATATTGGAAATAAATAAATTAATATTGAGATATATTAAAATTACTATAGAGCATGAAATTTAATAAAAATAATGATCAATTTTTCTTGACAAAACATACAAACATAGATCATGTATGTTCTATTGATGACAAGAAATCCACATCTAGATTTTTTTATTTTTAGTATAGGACCTGAATAATGGGATGATAAATAAGAAAATGTTTTTTTAATGTTTCATTGAATCAAAATATTTTTTAGTAGGAGGAGTTGTTTTTGAATCAATAAGGTTTCATCATATACTTGCAAGATTGGGAGTACTGCAATAATAACCAGTGATTATGTACTAAAACAATTTGGGTGTTCTAAAACTTATTCATAAACTAATGTTTCATGAGCACACAAAACATATTAAGGTTCAAGTCCATTTTATATTTGAGAATATATAACAACACAAAATTAAGCTCAAGTTTTTTTTCACTCAAGGTTAGTGTAAATATTTATTTACAAAAGAACTTATATGTGAGAAGTTTGAGGTTTCCAAAATCCTCTCTCTTGTACTCTTAAGACTATGATGAATTAAGGAGGAAAATTTTAGAGTAGTTAATTAGATCATAGTCTAGATTAAATAATGTTATAAGTGGGGTTATTAAAACACCAACATCGACTTTTAGGTTGTATTAATTTGGGTATTAAACACTAGATGAATATGCAATGTAAAATATAATTTGGCTTCCTTAATAATAGGATCTAAAAATATTATATTATATCTATAAATAACACTATCATTTCCATATAAATTTTATTTAATAAATCATTAATATTTGTCATACCTATTAGTGGACAAGACAACACACAAAAATAATAAAAAGGCTAACAAATAAGGAACACAAGCCATGGGAGACCCTTAACAAGGGAAACAATTAGGAGCTACCCAAAAACCATAAACTACATTTTTATAGTGTCCTAAAACCATATAACGTATTTATATAAGAAAAATATGAAAAATAAAAGAAGAGATGGAAAGTGTTTAACCCTAAAATCTAGATGTGGGGAATCTAGGGTTAAAGGGGAAAGAGATAGCCTAGAGTATAAGGATGGCAGACTATCTCTAGAGCAAGTCAATTATTTGTGAAACTTAGATAAACATATATTTAATTTATTCTATTGTGATTTGTGTAGACACTTGAAAATGTCCCCTTGACTATTTTTTGATGTCAAACTACCTCAAACCTATTCTCAACCCTTGATTAACTATTAACCTAGTTAATTAACCCTTAAAAATACCATTCTGTACTTTAACACTCATTAGCATACCCAAGAAATTTTGTTAAACATTTTAAAAAATTAACTTAGGACCCATTTTAACCCTTTTAAACTTAGGAGTATGACCATCGATGGTCAACCTAACCATCAATGACTAGCTTGATCATTGATGGTCAAGCCTCCAGACTTGTAACACAAAAAAACTTCCAACTGTAAGCAGGATAAACATGGGTAAAATGGAAACTTTCCCATGAAAACTTTACATCTTACCATATCTTCAAATTAGCATCTTTATCCTATACTAACTTATCAACTTCCTTCCTCCTCACTTAGCAACTTTATGCTATAAATTGAGGGCTCTTGGAAGAGAAAAGGATCCAAAAAATTACATCCAAGCTCTCTTGTTTTCTTTGTGCAGGCATCCAAGATCCCAAAACTCTATCTGCATCACTTTTGAAGGTTAGATTACTATTATGATGTCCAATTTTGTTTAGCTTGTCATTGGCTTACACTTTTTATTATATAGGTATTTCTCTCTTGTTTTTATCATTTCTTTTCTCCACTAAATCTTGTTATCTCGAATCAAATCACCTACACATTATCCCTTACCTATAGAACCCATACTTAACCTTTTTCCCACTTACCATTTCACCCCTAACTCCATTTCAATTCCATACAAATTTCCATAGTCAACTATCATCATTTTTTACAACTATCATCAATTACAACAACCATCACCAATCAGGACAACCATCATTGGTCAGCCTAACCGTTGATAGTCACTGTCAAGAAAAATAACAAATTGTTATTTCCTCCCCTTTCACACCCTACTAGACCCTCTATTTTCTTCTAAAATGTCTATAGATCCAGTTTAAATTCTCTGAACCTAACCTTGACCTAATTTTACATGGTGTTGACCCACCGTGTTACATTTTGCTATCGTATTGAACATGTACATTATTTATTTCTTGTATAAAATTTTATGTTCTTATCAATTTATCACCTTTCATTTCTATTGTCAAAATATTTTACCATTAGGGGAGTATATTATTAACCATCTAAGGGAGCTTTCACTTTTTGGATCTAACATGTTGTTACACAGTCCACCCTTCATACTCATCTAACAAACAAGTTGGTTTAGTGTGGTCTTATTACAGGTAGTTCTTCCTTGCCAAAAAGGAGCTCCTAATTCATCTAGTCATCAATGAGCATAAAATTTAACAAGGTACACACCCCTTATATATTATTCCTCTCCTTTCTTATAAAAGTTACAAATAAAGTAGGAAATACTAGGAAACATTCTGTGATGCTTGGTGGGATGCCTTCTGGGTTCATAGTTCTTTTTAGGCATATAGTTACATTAGTGAAAATTCATGTTCTTGCATTTTTGTTATTTTTAAATTCCAAAAGATAAAAATTTATTTTGTCTTCTTTTATAAAAATAAAAAAGAAACAAAAATAAGAAAAAAAAATTCATCTTAGGGGTAGGTTGCATTTTCATCTTTCATTAAGTTGCATTGTAGTTGTTCCTTGTTTACATGCAACAACATCAAAAATATATTTTGGATAAAATCAAGCACATTAATTATTTTTCTTGTGTAATGATTAGCTCACCTAGATTAATTAAGGCATTTTTAATTAAGCATATCACATTTATGTTACACTACCAAACCACTTGTATAAAATAAACATTGAAACTTACTTGAGATAAGGCCTATTGGGATTTCTTCACCCTTTGGATCACCTTACCCTACCTGGTGATCCCACTTAGATTTCATTACCAAGGGGAGGATCCACTCTATTCTCTAGTAGAGTATAAACTTTGTATAAATGGTATCTATTAGCTAAGCGACTTGGCTTCGCTTTAGGTTCATGAAGTATAAGGAGTAAGCCCCCAATACCAGGCCATGTACTTGATCTAGTGAAGATTATTTGAGCACCAAAATTTAACCCAAAAACATCCTTAGACGGCTCTTCTAATACCCAAATTTCAAGCCAATTTCCCTTTTCACACTCTTTAAGGCATAAGACAAAAGTGATTTAAAATGAATCCTACGATTAATTACACTTTTAGTGTGTGCTTTACTTGCTTTGGGATTTTGTTTGTTTGTTTAGTATTTGAGGTGTGAGGTTCATTATCCATTTCTAATTTCTCATATGGTCTTAACCAGACAATAAGTGAGAAACCAAAACAACCAACCATCATCTTCCTCTTCATCTTCATCCATGGATTACACCTCAGATGTTGATAAATCACCCCATACTTCACTGTACCATTCTCCCCCACCTACCATGCCTCTAAAAATTCTTGAGGGTGATCCATATTTTTCTACCTTTATCAATAATAATATAGTGGATTTGTAACACTATCTTAATACCCTAGCCTACCACATTTTGACAGCATTGATTCCTCCTATGGATATATCCTATGGTATGCCACACCACCTCATGGTTGGTGTTACATAAACCCAACCTTCTGTTATCCAAGCTTCATCTTTTACAATTGGCCCATCTACTACCACTACCTAGACACCTTTACCCTAACCAATACTTCTAATGTTGGGTTAACTTTAACCCTTGTCACTTATACCCCTTTTATTGGCATGGTGTCTTCCACACCCATTTCTACCATTCCCTCTAACATAACCAATATACCAACCTCAACCCCCTTTTAAAACTTGGTGTTGTATATACCACAAACACTTCCCCCCATTAGTACTAGGGTGACTACCCATCAACAACCTACAATCACTTAAGCATTAACAACCCAAACCATGCCCCCATCAACCAATCCAAATGTACCCCTAAACCAACCATTATCACTTCCCTGACAAGCCCCCATAACACCCTATCAACATATTCCTAACCATAGGGATATATTGTGCCTTCCACTCAACCCTTAATGCCTATCAATATTGTTGGGGCACTATCCCAACCTCAAGTCACCACATACCACTATGTGCTCACTTTCATACCTCTTATCACATACCAATTCATAGCTATGACCAACCTCAACAGAACTTACCACCAAATTATGCCGTTGCCCAACCACAACCTGACCCAATAAGGATGCTCATGGACAAGATGATCCAACTCAAGTAATCTATATTTTGGTCCCATAATCTTTTATCCTATGACCAAATGTATAACGAGCATATCAACCCATTTGTTCTAATCCATGCTTATCCTCCTCAATGTGAACTCCCCAAATTGTCCAAGTTTTAGGGTAAGGAGTATCCTCAGCAACATTTAAGGGTGTTCCACCATTCTTGTTACTTTGTGATGACACCCTCCTCCTATGAACTTTACCTATGTCTTTATCAAGACCTGACTTGGATTGGTAGAGTGCCCTTCCTAGGCACTCTATCTTTTTGTTCTCCCAACTCACCCAAATCTTCTTAAAACACTTTTCGATGAACATATCCAAGAAGGTCTCCATAACCAACCTCTATTCTATCAGGCAATTTGATGATGAATCAATTGTTGAATTCATTACATAATGGCTAGGTCTCATTTATCAATTGTCCTTTTCACTACCCCAAATGAAACTTATTAAAATTTTCTCTATGGATTGCATAAAACACATTTCTCCTACCTTTTAGGTCCAAACATTTAGAACCTTTGATGAGGCATTCATAATGGCACCAAGCCATAGATGAGGGTAAATGAAAATTGCAAAATAAGAAATCTATTTTTAAACCCAATGACCCTTCTTCCACCAAAACATCAAACCTAGCCAATACCAAATCCAAAACATCCACAAATGTAGTTATCTTAAAAACTATGTCACCTCTGACTGTTAACCCATTACATCAAACTAATCTTTCCAACCTTTATTACCCACCAAAATGAAATCAAAATCAGGTTCCTCCTAAACAATTCACACCTATAGGATATTCCTATGCCTCTATACTAGACAAACTACTCAAAGCTAAACTTATTCAACTTATACCAATCAAGCCACCTCAATAATTTGACCCCTATCACCCTGTGCCTAGGTGGTACAATAAAAATGACCATTGTACTTTTCATTGGTTTATTGGACATGACATAAATTAGTGTAACACTTTTAAAATCCTTATCCAAAACTTTATTTGTAATGGTGAATTATTTTTTAACAATCCCAACATACCTCCTAATCATTACCTCAATATTTTCCATAAACCTTTTCCTAACCATGCTCCACCTACCTAACCCCATGACAACCAACTTGAACCACTGTCATCACATGAGGCAGACATAATCAATGTCATCATAAATGAGCCCATGGTGGATGAGACCAACATTTCTATTGCTCCTTCACCAACCTCTATGGAAGAAGCAAGTTCACCTCATATCCCTTTGGAGACCCAAATATAAGAATCTATAGCCCTTGTATCTTCACTTGATAAAACCATGCCCATGCTCACTTCTCCTTTCATGGAAGTAGTTGTTGATTTAACCACCTCTTCTTATACCCCACCAAATGAAATGGTATAACCCTCCTCTTTTCCTTTGGATACCCTAGTAAAGGAATGAACTAGGATCATACCTACACCCCTGATCAAAGAACCATCTCCTCTCTTAATTACCCCAAAAATGACCATCACCTCATCTACCCAACAAGGGATTTTAGAACCTTCTAACTCAATTAAATATGAATAAACCCTACCTTCTTCCTCACCTAAGGGCTTAACATTTGAAATGCTGATCAAGGAACCAAACCCATTTACAAGCCCTTTTCTTGATTAGTGAAAAGTCTAGAATTTGCCTCATAACTTAGACTAGATAGAGCCACTTTTTGGCACCATCTGGGGGTCCCATACCAAAACAAAGCTAAACCCTCAACCTCATTGGAATTCACCGTCAAACCTATTATCACCCCATCATCAAAAATTCCTTACTCCTAAGATATGAGAGAACCATATCACCCACCTCCACCTAGATCATCTCATAATTTTCTTGTTAGATCAACCAAGAATCTAGGTATCCTTCCCACACCTAGCATCTCCCATCTACCCATCAAATTGGACCTAACACCCTCTAGTACACCTAACAAATCCCCAACCAAGATGGACCAAAGGGTACAGTTGCCTAAACCTCATCCTTGAGCTTGACCTATGCCACCTCCTTCTCATTTACCATCTATTTTGGGACCCCACCCTTCTACCATCCTAGTCACCTATTTTACTTCAATTATATCAACATGATTTTCTATGCCTATCCTTCCATCACCCAAGCCATCAACTTCATCATTCTTAGCTAGTTTATCCCCCTCCACTTTCCCACCTATTATCAACCCCTCATCCTCTACTTTGAAACCATCCACTGGTAACCCAATCATAGCTAAGCTAACCCAACCTAAACCATCTACCAAATTTTCTCAACCACCTACCCTTTATAAGGTCAATACCATGCCTAAGAAGGTTCTTATTTCCTCAACGAACATTTCAACACCCCTAATACCTCTAAATGAATCATACTTTGTTATTTTATAGAGTTTGTTATAAATATCCTCCATTAAACTTCCACCTATTAAACCATTCACCCCCTCTAATACCAAACCCTATTGGTTTGATGATACTCATATCTATGTGTACCATAAGATGCCAAGACATGACATGAAGAATTATAAATCTCTCCAAGCTCTTATTCATCACTTATATGATGATGATGATGATCTATTGTCAGATGAACCACTATCACCTTCCTTACCAACCCAATTAACAACCTAACTAATTAAACCACCATCTCAACCTACATCATCTTCCCCACATTCACCTAAAATTAGGGGGGAATTGACATAATCACCTAGTCCAACCAAGCCCATTGTCCATACTATCCACATGATTACCTGATCTTGGGCTCAATAAGGTAAAGGAATAGCCAATGTGTCTATCTCATGGACATATCCTTTAGAATCATAACCTTCTAATAAATCCCCAACACCAACACCTTCATCTACACCATCGCCAAGGCCCAAGGTGTCCATCCTTGGTGCCCCTCCATCTAACCCTTCTGAATCCATTCAATGAATCATGTTCAAACAACTTCACTAGACCCTGATTAATATGACTCTTTACGAATTAATCATCATGTCACCTCATCATTGTCAGACATTGATAAAGGCTCTAAAATCCATAGAGGTTTAACCAAATGACCCTCAACCTCTTTCATCTTTCATTGGAGCCCTCCTACATTCTATTGTCATCATTATCTAGGATTTTGAGATACCCCCAACCCATTTCAAGGAGTTCAACCCTCCTCTCTTTGTCACTACATACATTAATCATACCCACATCAAAAGGGTAATTATTTATGGTGGCATTAACATCAACATAATCTCCTCCCATGCTTTGGATCAACTATGTTTACCAAATAACATCATGGCCAAAATCACATTGGTTCTTTACTCCTTTAACGACATAATGGATACTACCTTTGGGATCATTGTCCTTCAAATATACTTATGGCCTCACACTATTCTAGAGCTATTTTATATTGTAGAGGGTGAGTTTCAATATAAAATTCTACTTGGATGCCCTTATATCCAAGTTATGAGTTGCATCTCCTCTACCTTACACCATTGTGTCAAATTCAAACATGAAGGATAGGTTATAACCATCAAGGCTGATCCTAGTCATTTTACATCTTTCAACATGACCTATAGGCTTAATGATGTCTGTCTTCCACATTCATCTCCTACATAATCAACCAACCCCATTAACATAACTACACTACCAACCTTAACCCACAGTGCTTCTACCATCAACAATGATGAAGCCTCAACTAGTGCATCTATCTTCTCTTCCCAAATTCCTATTGAGGACTCCGTGGCACAAAATTTCCAATGTCTCTCCCTTTGGGAATATTAACTTTTGGCTTTAGATGTTTTTCCCACTCTATATGAATATGGGAACCTTCAAATGACCCTTCTTATTACCCTAACATAGGAACCATTGTCCCCTTTGGACTTCCTAATAATCAAATAAATTTTGTCTATGGGGGACTTGATCAACCACTCCTCACTCCTATCACCACTCCATATATTCAACCTTTCACTTATGGTTTCTCATATCTAAGCAATCCAACCTTTGCCAAAACTTATCTTCATTAGTGTGCTTGGAAAGGATTTTGTATAGGCCTTTATGAATAAGGATGTCATGAAATACTTATAATCAAAACTCAAAAACCTTGTGAGTTCTTTAGGCTTAGGTTCAAACCACCAAAATATTGCACCTCACCAAAACCTATTACTACCTCCATAGGAAAGATTCCATCCTCACCTAGTTCATCTTCCCAATCTAAAGACTTCAACATCATCCCATCCAACTTTTTTTTTATCAATATCATTAGTCTAGGCCTTATGACCTATCAACAAGGTGTCCAAGCCAAAACCTTTCCCCTCATCTATCCCAAGATGATTTACCATGGTTCACCCACCATTCATACCATTAAATGTCAAGATGATGATTCCATCCTCACCTACCTCAGTGTAGGAGATTATTCTATCCATAAATCTCTCCCTCCTAAAAACCAAACCATACTCAATGAATTAAATATCAACATTAACTTGGGGACCCAATAAGGTCGTCATATCTTTAAATTTGGTCAATCCTTAAACTTATATAGGCAATGGGATTATCACACCTTCCTTTAAGACTATAACATCGCATTCATATGGTCTTATTAATACATGTCTAAGATTGATTCCTCCATCACTCTCCATAACATCGTTACCCATCCTGAAGCTATATCGATATGGTAAAAGCTTCATAAAATGCACCCTTTCATAACTCTTCTTGTCAAATAAAAAATTCAACATGTTCTATCGATCAACTTAAATCAACTCATTGACTGTCCACAATGGGTCTCTAATATTGTCCCCATTACCAAAACCATTAAGGGACTCCATCTTTGTGTGGATTTCCATGACCTTAACCTTGCATATCCTAAAGATGAATTTCCTTTACCCAACATTAACTAATTATTTGATATTACCATGAGCCACGAGATGTTATCCCTCATGGATGGATTTTTAGGATATAATCAGATCCTGATCACCCCCTCAAATCAACATAAAATCACCTTCCTTACTCCTTGGGGAACCTTTTACTATCGAGTCATGCCTTTTGGTTTAAAAAATGCAAGAGTAACTTATCAATGATCCATGAGCTATATCTTCCATGATCTTATCCATAAGATTGTATAAGATTATGTGGATGATCTCCTTAAGAAATCCAAACACTGTGAGGATCATCTAGCTATCCTTACTATCATTTTTTATCAACTAATCTAATTCCATGTTTGGTTCAATCCCAAGAATGCATTTTTGGGGTTCTTTTTGGGAAACTCCTTGGCTTTATTTTTTCCCTCTATGGAATTGAAATTGATCCTGCTAGGTCAAGGCCAAGGCCATCTTGGAAATGCCTCCTCCAACAAACCTTAAACAACTTCATAGTCTATAGGGAAAACTCCAATCTATCCATCATTTCATATCCCAGCCATTAGATAGATGCAAACCCTTTCACCATCTCTTGAATAAATACACTTCCTTTAGATGAACCAATGAATGTCAAGAAGCCTTTGATTCAATCAAAGAGTACCTACTTTCTCCACTAGTTCTTATCCCACCTAAGGATGACCAACCTTTCTACCTTTACATATCCACCACTAATCACTCTTTAGGTGCAATGTTGGCTCATTGAGATGAACAAAACAAAGAGTAGGTCATCTACTATATCAGTCACACTCTTCTAGAGTATGAGTCATGATACACCCATATTGAAAAAATTTATCTCACTCTCATTTTTGTCACCTTTAAACTCCATCACTACCTTCTTAATCAAAAAACATATGCTATTAACAACACTGACCCACTCAAGTATATGCACTCTAAGCCATGCCAATACTAGGGTATGACTAAGTGGATCATGCTTCTAGCTGAGTTTGATCTTGAGTTTATTCAAAAAAACCATCAAAGGGTAGGTAATCACTGACCAATTGGCTAAAGCTCTCCTCCCAGATAGTCAACCCAATCTATTGACCTTTCCAGATGAGTCTATTATGTTTCTTTCTTAGGGAGAACCTCCTTACTAAATGACCATGTTTTTTGGTGGCTCTAAGTGCCAAAATGATGGGGGTACGGGCATGATTCTCATTCCCCTTCATGGGTACCCTCTTCCACTTTAATTTAAACTCAACTTTGAATGTAATAAAAACATGGAAGAATATGAATCTTTGGTCATCAGTCTCCAAACTGATCTTTCCTTGAGAATCAAAACCATTTCTATCTTTGGGGATTTCTAACTTATGATCAACCAAGACAATAGGTCCTATCAGTGTAAAAATGATATTTTGAAAAAGTATAAGCTTCTCATTGACAATCTCTTAACATTTTTTGAATGTTACAATATCCAGTTAGTACCTTGATCTTCTAACAAATTCATAGATATAATTTCCTCTCTTGCATCTCAAATTCCCTCTCAACCCATTGAATCTAAACTATTTTTCACCATCCATTACTTCATCAGGACTTCATATATCAATTCATACCATCCTACCATTTTTAGTGTGGAGGTGTGTCCTTTAGACAGTTGGTATGACAAAACTTTTAACTACCTTGACCTTGGCATCATTCCACCTAATCTCTCAAAGAATGCCTAGAAATCCTTCATTTGGGGTACCTCTCATTATACTATACTAGGAGGAATCTTTTACAAACATGGTTCATGAGGATGTTGCCTCCCATCATTCAGTTTTCCACATTAGTTTATTACCTACACTTACTTTATGTGTTTTCATTCAAACATTAAATCCTATCTATACTCACCAAAACAATATTAAAGTAGAACATAATCCATAATGAACAATATCTCATGAACCATGGAATCAAAATAAACACATTATACCAACCATTTTCTTTTATAAGATATATCACATTCACACATTATTTAAATATCAAATCATGTAGATCCCAAGCATTAACCACACATTAGAATCTATCCATATGATCAAAATCACATCATTATCAAACCATATATCATCACATGCCTATACTAAAAACAAAAATTCTAAATAATCATCATAAATTATAAGTCCATAAGCAATAACCATCTATAACTCATCAACATCAGTCATAAATCATCACATCATAAACATATGCGAATATATCTCATAAAACATGAAATCATAATCATCATAAACATATGAATCATCTCATATAAATCATCTAAACCATGTGTGTGTGTGTGTGTGAATACACGTACATATCTCTCACTCATATACACCTCACATCTTCAACATGTAAGCTGGTATCAAAATACACATACACATACATATCAAAAAATATACAATCTCATCATGGGCCTACACTTGGAGTACCATTACCACTGGCTCAATCTATACCTATGCTTGGTGGTGGTCCCCTTGGGACCCTTGTTTGACCAACTATCATAACCCACTGACCTGGGGTACTAAGCATGGCCCCACCACCCATGATAGCTCTATACTCAATAAATCTCATGGCATGGGGAAACTAATCAAATACCATCACCTCATAATAATGAAGCTCCTATACAGTGGCTAAATAATTTTCCCATGACACTAAATTTGTAGACCCTCCTGTTGTTGTTGCTACCACACCCACACCAATCTGCCCCTGTAATGTGCCTATTTGGCCCTATAGACTAGCTACTTATCCCTATAAAGTAATGACCTGGGCTCATTCCTAGTCTCTCTCTATCATCAAAGCCCCCACCTATCCCTATAGAGCTATAATCTAGCCCTATAGCATGGCCACCTACCCCTATAATTTAGGCATGGGTAGCAACCATTTCCACTGTTGCCTGAGGATCACCATGTGTCAGTCCCTATGATAGATCAATATCCATGGGTCTCTAACCCCCATCATCTCAACCAAAATTGGCTACCACATATCTACCCTAAAACCATGTAGGATAATCTACTATGATGCCTACATCTCTCACTCTATCAGGTAGCTCCTTGTGATCTAACTCCTCCTCTGTGGCTACAGCTCCAATAATAAAAACTTTGCATCCTCCCTCTTGTATTATGAAAAATCAAGAGGAATGCCCTACATGAGTCTGAACTATCTCTGCACTCTCTCAAATGGGATACACTCTATCTCACCACCTTGTCTACCATATACCCATCTCTAGCTCTATAGTTAATATCTATGGTACCTATACCCAACCCACATAGGCCAAGTCATGTATGGCCTCCAATCTATATCTCTAGGTACCAAGCCCTCCAAGGTATCTCAAAACCAATCGATATCCCTCATACTACCATCAACCCCTATCATCACCCTATCCCTCCCCTACTAATAAAACCTAGCTCTGTATTCTATCAATAAGTAACTATCTAAAGGTAGGCCCAATAGTCTCAACACTTGTATGTGTTTATATGCCTAGCAATGAAGTATGAATCTCACATTGATCCCATAATTCCTATGTGCTCTAAAGCCCCATAGCTCTCTATAGATCTACACTAATAACACCTGGGCCCATCTAAATATAGTCTCTCTAAGTACCAGCTCCAAAAGTACCCCTAATAGAATACAAAGAAATATCCCTCCAGCTAAATTTTTTAGTGCATAACAAGTCATTACCAGCTACATCATCATTAATAGGTGCCTCTCTCTCTGTGCCCCTGATATAATGGCCTAATACTGAATTGCCTAGCATGGAACTATGTATGCACTTTATCTACCCCAAACAACATCTCCATATAATCATCAATCTCCTCACTCTCTATATGATATATTGGGTCTCCTTAGATGGGTAACCATGTAATCCTATGTACATCCTCCAATAGGATGCTCATCTCATTGATCAATAACTAGAATGTGTTAGTCAGCAAATCCCATCTCTTGATGAGGGTGACTATCATCATATCATCTTGAGTAAAGCATTGATAATGATGCATTTCTCTAAAACCAACTAACTCCATTTGTCTCTAGTCCTTTGTGGACATAGCATCTTACACCTCTGCAAAAATCTCTGATATTTGATCTACTCTCGAGCCTATAAAATAATCATATCAAGCATAAGGTGACAAATTATCCCTATTTACACTTCTCAAGCTATAATGACTATCAATCACTAGTGCATGTACTAAAAATATTTCATTTATCCTTTTCCTACACCTTTCTTCGACAACTGCAAATAACAAATTTCAACCCTTCATGGGTTTTGCACACCTACCTACCTCTCATCTCTAGTAAAATTCTAAAACTTCACAATACCCTTAAACCATTATTCTCCTATCTCATCTATACCAATCTACATGCTAACAACATTTTACCCCTTAACCAATTGTTTACCCCTTTAATCATCATATCCTACCCTATGATTATCATATCTATACATCTCATCTATAAACCCGACACAACCTCAACCCTTCCTCAAAACATTCCAACTCTTCTTTTATCCCAATCATTAACACACTTTCTACATTATTCATTAAACATTAAACACACCTAACCATTATTTATAAACATTACTACATGAATGAGTTCTACAAAACCACTGTTTAAATCCATTTGTAGTATAACACAAACAATAATATCAAATCAATCTCTCACTCCCTAGTAAATAAAGTAACCACCTTTTAATATAAAGCTATACCCAACCACTCCATTCCACCCTTCTTACCCTTCTATTTACCCCCCCCTTCATCGATCATCGATGGATCCCTTAACCAGCGGTGGTCTCCTTGGGGGCCATTTTACCCCTCAAGTCGACCATCACCAGTCAAGTCAACCACTGATGGTCACTATTAGTGATCATCAATGATGATCCTCAAACCCTAACCTCCTCTAAAAATATGCTAATCTACCTTACAACCCCTTTTCCATCATTTTTAACTTACCTATACACACCTACATACATTTTACCACTCTCATCTCCTTCCCATAATCCCATACCCTATCATACAACCTCTAAACCTTAGAAAACCCAAACCCTAGGGCATCCTCTACTAGAAAAATTTTCTACTCATATACATTAAAATAAATTCTATATATCTTATTAAAACTCAATTCAAGGCTAGAATATACCTCATTTCATGACTGATGATGATGTCTCAGTCCATGTCTAGCCACCTGGCTGCATGCATCTCTACCATCCATCTAGGCTCCACTATCTCACTATCTCACTCACACACCAATCTAATCTCTCCACCTTAGCAAACCTCCCTATTCACAAGTGACCTTCATACAAATTAATCAAAAAGCACAAACTAACAAATTTCTAAGTCTTGAATGAGGATAAAACTTTCCCCATTCACCATTTTACCATGGTTTTAAGGTTTTTTACCCAACCATCGATGGTTGACCCTAATCATCGATGGTTTCCTAACCATCGATGGTTGACCTTAGCCATCAATAATTACCTAACCATCATTAGTTAACCCTCACCATCAATGGTTAACCCTCACTATCGATGGTTAGGGTTATGCTTTATATTCCCCACCTTTCTCATCCTTTTCTACCTAAACAAAACCTTGTAAGTACACCAAAGTGGGACAACCCATTTCTTTCCACACCTTAACCTATTTAAGATTATCCCTCTCCCCTAACCAACAAGAACTACATTAGGCCTAAATTCCATGTTAGATCCACTATCCATGGGACTATGTAGGTAGTGTCCTCTTGCCTCATGCATCAAGAGTTAGATCGACCACTCCCTACCCATCTAACCACCCATCCCATTTACTCACATATACCTTGACATTGGGACCTTTTTGAAACCAACCTATTCATATGTTTTGTGATGACCTTGCTTTGGTCATGATGACCACCTTGACTAATTTTTCCATGTCGAACTTTTCTATTGCACACCACCTTGTGCACAACCCAATCATTTATGTTTTTCTTAGTAGCACTTCCTACCCTGGATACCTAAGTAAATACCAATCTTATCTAGGATACTTTATATGTGTGACCTAATCAACTATGACCAATGTTGGGGATCAATTGCATTATCACTTCTCCTCACACCCAAACCTATTATTATAAACATTGGAAATTTAAGTTTTTACATGATTTTGATTCTCGTATTTCATTGCATTTTATGAGCATATTTGCATTTCAAATACCCACACCTTTTAATCACCACCCTTGTGACCTCCATTTCAAACCATGACCAAATTTTAGTTTCACCTCATCCCCTCTTAGTTTGAGGGGCAATGAAACCTCAATCCATCAATAGTTCATTTTTGTTCTACAGCTTATCAACCTAAAGTTGCACAACAAAAAGAGGCAAAATGTAGACACTCAAAAATGTCCCTTTGACTATTTTTTGATGTCAAACTACCTCAGACCTATTCTCAATCCTTAATTAATTATTCACCTAGTTAAATCACCCTTAAAAACACCTTTCTATACTTTGACACTCATAACACACCTAGGACATTTTGTTAAACATTAACTTAGGACCCATTTTAACCCTTTTAAACTTAGGAGTATGGCCGTTGACGGTCATCCTAATCATAGATGGTTAGCCTGACCATTGATGGTTAGGCCTCTAAACTTGCAACATAAAAAACTTCCAATTATAAGTAGGATAAACATAGGCAAAATGGAAACTTTCCCATGTAAACCTTATGTCTTACCATCTCTTTGAATTAACATATTTATCCCAGAACAACTTAGCAATTTCCTTCCTCCTCACTTAGAAAATTTGTGTTATAAATTGAGGTCTCTTAGAAGAGAAAAGAATAAAAAAAATTCATCCAGTATCTCTTGGTTTCTTTATGTAGGCATCAAAGATCTTGAAACTCTATCTACATCACTTTTGAAGGCTAGAGTACTATTATGCTATCCAATTTTGTTCAGTTTATCATTAGCTTCTTCTTTTTACTATAAAAGTATTTCTCACTTATTTTTAGCATTTCCTTTATCCACTAAAACTTGTTGTATTGAATTAGATCACATGCACATTATCCCTTACTTATAAAACCCATATTTAACCTTTTTCCCACTTGTCATTTCACCCCCATCTCCATTTCAATACCCTACAACTTTCCATAGTCAATCGTCACTGGTTGTTTCAATTATCACTAGTTACATTAACCACTATCAGTTACCTAACCATCATTGGTGAGGATAACTGTCATCAGTTAGCTTGACCATCAATGGTCATTATCAAGAAAAATAATAGATTGTTATTTCATCCCCTTTCATAACCTACCTGACCCTCTATTTGATTTTGAACTGTCTACAGATCTAGCTCAAATTCTTTGAACCTAAACTTGACCCACTTGTGCATGATATTGACCCACCATGCTACTTTTTGCTATCATATTGAATAGGTATGTTATTTATTTATTGTATAAAAATTTATGTTCTTATCAATTTATCACCTTTCATTTCTATTGTCAGAATATTTTTACCATTAGGGGAGTGGACTGATAATTTTCCAAGGGAGATTTCACTTCTTAGATCTAGCATGTTGCTAGGTAGTCCACCCTTCATACTCATCTAACAAATAAGTTGGTTTAGTGTGGTCTTATTACAGGTTTTCTTTCCTTACCAAAAAAGAGCTTCTACTTTGTCTAGTCATTGATGAGTGCAATGTTTAACCAGGTACACAACCCTCATTTGTTGTTCCTCTCCTTTCTTTTGAAATTTAGAAATAGAGTAATAAATAGTAGGAAACAATTCAAAATATAGAAAGTACAACTATGATATATATTGAAATAACAATAAAAAAATATACTTAGTTTATTTTGATGCTAACACAAATCTATAACAGGAATAAAGTGGACTGGATCTAGATTCTAGAAGAGTCACCTAATTTTATAAATTTGACCTTTGTAGTTATAGACACTTACATCAACCTAGGATGGTTACATCAACACTATTGTTTGACTTAGATGCAAGTGTATAGTACAAAATACCTAATAAAATTAGATGTGTACACTTGGATGCTTCTGGGTTTTGTATCATCTTTGCTTTGGTGAATTCAGATATGGGTCATGGATTATCATTCCTTGTAAAAAAAACCCTAGTTCTTCATTCTCATATTGGTTTTGGGAAGATGGGTTATTGGACACATTGGTTTTGAGCTACCTTAAAGACCCCTATATCACTGAACATTGCTTACATATCCAATACTCTGAAGAGGGCCCTAAGCTTATGTAGTTGTCCCCTATGTGTTGGCTTGTGTGTGAATCATGCAATGTGTGATAAACAAGTACAACAATTACCTAGTTTTTAAATTGGCACATATATATCTTAGGCTACCCCTTCAGTTTTCAGACCTATGAATGCATTGACCCTATGATTGATATGAAAATAGGAGAATATTTTCTGACTTGAGTTCTTGATTGAGTGCTTTTGATACTTTTTCTTGTGAGTGGGTAAGAATTTTCTAGGTGAGGAAAGAATGACGGTTGATCTTATATTTATACCAATCCCCTTAGAGAATATCTTGCATTAAATAACTTTGGCAAACATTTAGGATACATTTCATTTTTAAATTATATGACTTTAGGACACTAAGAGCTTGCATCAGTATAGGGCACTTACATTGATGTAGGTATCTAACTAGGACGTAAGTGTTTGGGTAGATGGAAAATAAGTACATGTCTAGAACTTGTAGAGAGGGAAGATAAGTATGTTTATAACATTCTGAGCAAGGTAGAAGGTTTGAGTCATCATGATAACACTGATTAGACTAAAGTGTCATTATTGGTAAAAGATTAATTTCAAAATATCATAGCCATCAGCTTTATAAGATCCATTTCACATTCTGACTAGGTATCCAACATTGTCCTTGTCAAAAAACCTAATGGTAACATTCATTATTGTACCAATTACTATTATTTAAATAAGGATTTTCCTAAAGATGATTTACCATTACCTAATATTGACATGATTATATAATCTACAGTTGAATATGAGACATTTTTATTTATGGATGAATTTTTAGGATATAACCAAATAAAAATTAACCCTATAGATCAAGAAAAGACCACATTTGCCACTACTTGGGGTACATTTTGTTATACAATCATGATTTTTGGATTAAAAAATATAAGAGCCACATATCAAAGGGTTGTGACTCATATATTTCATTATTTTATACACAAAATTGTTGAGAATTATGTCGATGATTTAATTGAATAATCTAAACATTGCCAAGACCATGATATTGATTTATGAAAAATATTTGAGTGCTTCACAAGTTCAATGTTTGATTAAATCTTAAAAATTGTGTGTTGGGGGTATCTTAAGGAAAGCTCATAGGATACATTATTTCTCATTAAGGCATTGATGATCTAAAAAAGGTAAAAATATATCATAAAAATTCCACCACCATCCAATCTAAAATAATTGAGATGTTTGTAGGGCCAAATTTAGGCATTCGGTATTTCATTACCTAGTTGGCTGATAAATCAATCCTTTTCACCCATTTGTTAAAAAGGATTCAAAATTTGTATGGATAATGTATGTCAATTTTTTTTTGATAAAATCAAAGATTATTTATCAAACTCACTAGTACTCATACCTCTTATTCTAGATATACCATTACTTCTTTACATATCAAACACCCATGAGGCCCTAGGGGCCCTACTAGAAAAATTTGATGATAATCACAAGGAGTGTGCAATTTATTATATTAGTCACTAGATAGTTGATTAAAAATACAAATAAATAGAAATGGAAAAACTATTTTTAGCCTTTGTTTTTGATACCTAAAAACTATGGAATTATTTTCTCAATAATGAAGCTCATTTTATAATTTAAAAATGTCCATTAAGGTTCCTTATGAGTAAAACACACCTAACCAGATGCATAAAAAACTGGTGATGTAGCTTATATATTTTGATCTAAAACATTTATCCCAAAATTCAATAAAATTAAAAGTCATAGCCAACCAATTGGCTACTACTCCTTTACTAAATTCAATTCTGCTCACTAAAGCTTTTTAGGTTAATTTCAAACATTATAATCTATCTTCCAATCCATGGATAATGTTCTTTGATGGATCAAAATATAGAACATGGATAGGTGATGGTATTGTATATTTTATCCCTGAGGGTGAATACATGCCTTTCTATAGCAAATTATCCTTTTATTTCACCAAAAATACAACCAAATATGAGGCCTTGATCATCAGATTATCCATAGCACATAATTTTCATATAAGAGACATCCAATTTTTTTGTCATTCCTAATTGATTGTTAATCAAGTTAATAATCATTACCAAACCAAATAATATCATCTTCTACCATATAAATAAATGGTAGATAAACCAATAGAGACATTTGACACATTTTCTATTGATAGTATTCCAAGTAAAGATAACTATCATGCAAATGTCATGGCAAGTGTGACATCCCTTATGAATTTTGATGATGATCATATAGACTTTACAATATGATAGCCATGAAATATTTCCATTTCTTCTAATAAAATGAATGTATTGATCATTTTTTTTGTTACTCAAAGTACTATAAACATATTATGGTACAATGATATTTATAATTTCTTTTATCAAGCCTATATACTAGACCATTTTACAATACATTATAAACAAAAATTACTACATGAAGCACTTTGTTATGTTATTATTGGAAATGATTTGTTAAAATAAAGTTTTGATGTACAATTACTCCAATGCTTAAACAAAGATGAGACTCACACTGCACTCTTGGAAATGAATGACAATGAGTGTGGTGGGAATTTTAGTGAATGTGTCATGTCTCAAAAATTATTACGCCAAGGTTATTATTGGCCTAAAATTGAACAAGAATGTATCAAACATGAAAAAATATGTTTAAAATGAAAAAAATATAGTAATTTTAATCATGTGGAGTCACATGAGTTACAACCAATTATTTCACCATGGCATTTTTCCTTATGGGGTTTTGACTTAATTGGAAGGGTAAACTTGGTATTCATTGGTGGACATAAATTCATCATCACAACTACAAAATATTTCACAAAATAGGTGGAAGTAATTCCACTTGAGTTTATCATAGAGGATGACATGTTAGGTTTTTGATGACCAATAGTATTTCGCATTTTGGCATACCCTCAGTGATTATTTTTGATAATGGATCATCATTTAAAGCTAGATGATAAAATGCTTTTGTAGTAAATAAAAAATTAAGCATATCTTTTATACACCTTATTACCAATAGATAAATGGCTAGGTAGAGGCAACTAATAATACCATTATCAAAATACTTGGTAAAACAATTGAACGACACAACACTGATTGACACAACATATGGTATATGCTCTATGGGTATACCAAACTAGTGCACACACACCTACTCAAACCACACCTTACTCTTTGGTCTACAGTACATAGGTCATCTTAATAATTGAAATTGAGATAAGTTATTTGTGTTTTTCTCTTAAATATTTCATCAAATATAATGAATACTATAAAAAGAGATTGCATCATTTAGAGAATTTGAATGCCAAATGCACACAAATTACTAAAAACTTATGTATTTGTCAGGATCATGTAAAAAAAGCATATAAAAAAAGGTTTAACCATATTAATTTGATATGGGTGACCTAGTAAAAAAATAAAATAAAAAAATACCAATATATAAAAAGCCAAAAAAGGAAATTTCAAACACAATTGGTTGGGACCATCTGTAGTTATAGAAAAGTTGGGAAGTGGTGTATATTGCCTTACTACACTTGAAGGAAAGCCTTTAAAATTCCCAATAAAAATTATGCATTTGTGTAAATATATTATGTGATAACCATTCCAAAATACCAAAAAATACAAAAAATAAAATGATGCATACATGTTCTATTGCCTCCTTGAAATCTATGTGTTCATTCCATGTTTATGGATAACCTACCTATTACTTCTACAGACACACATGTGTGTCACACTTTTACTTGAGTGTGATACATGATACAGATATATATTATCTATTCTTATTTTGGATGTTGGTCCTTCCCTCTACTCATGTTAGGCATACATCGGGGCCATATGCATTTTTGATCTTGATACACATGGGTTATATGATTCAAAGATCACATTTTATTGTCATGTTTGGTCTTTTATATGTACTTATACATGTCTTTATCCATGATTATATCTTACAAATAGTACTTGATATGCTATAAACTTGATATTTTTTCCTAACACATTTGATCCATGGGCTATTATGACATGTTTATATTGGTTGTTTATGCTTTCCTTTATGCACTTAAGCATCTTGCTTTGATATTGTATTCTTTGTTCAAGTATTTGAATATGCTCATTTGATTGTAGTCCTCATGCCTATGTATGATTTTTTTTTTCATATTTCATTATTTATTTTATGTAAATTTTAATATGTCATTCTTCCTTTTATGGATATTTAAATAAATCATGTCCCTTCGATTGTGCAAAATTTGAACATGCCCCTTATTTGTGGTCTCTTAGGATCACTTTCATTTGGACTTTATTTTGAGTGATCTTGTGTGTGTGATTGGTTTTTTATTGAGCTTGTATTATTATTATTATATAGACATTTCCATGATATTTATCATGCATCTTAGGCCTTCATGTGATCACATTGGTTCTACGTGCTTCAATGTTATATCTACCTAGACATGTTCCTTCTATATGCTACATGGTTCCATTCATAGATTATACATTTTTTTAATCCTTTTGAGGTGAGGTAACTATTAGTTCCTATCTTTACCTCACATAAAAATGGAGAATTTTAGTGGGTACATGTCATGGAGGCATGTTCTCTGCACTTGGCACAGTTTTCAATTTTTGTGGGGGCATGCTTTGGAAGTATGATCTCCACACTTACTTAGTATTCAACATCTCTAAATTATAGTGAGGACATGTTTTAAAACATATTATTCACATTTGTACTTATATTAGGTTTAATATTTTTTTCATATATAGTGGGGGAATGATTTGGAAGCATGTTCTCCACACTTACACAAGTTTTTGAATTGGCTAAAGCACATAGTTATATGACTCAAATTCATAGTTTTTGGAAGAATTATATATATTGGTACCATTATTATACACAATTTTAGTATGAGACATATATAAGGTGCATATGTTATGAATTTTATGCCTAATATTACAAAATCCAAATCAGTTTCAAATTTTAAAACTATTTTATGGACTGTTATCACATCATGAACTTCTCATACTGATACCTGGTCAAACTTTTAAGAACTTTATTAAGCCAATCTACAATAGTATTTGGTTTTATTTTTGGTATGGTTGAGATGATTAAATCATTAAATCATGCCAAGTTTCTAGGTTGGACTTGATTGTATCATCTAGCCTCACCAAGTTATAAGTATGATTGGGTTGTATTGTTGAGATAATCTCAACTACTAGGTGGAAACTCACCTTTTGCTCCAAGGTTGGGGGCATGGGCCTCTCTTTCTCCCCCCCCCTTTCTCTCCCCTTAGATATATACACTTTTCATATTTATCTATATTTATACTAATCTTAGTTTCATAGCCTTATAATGATACATATTTTTTAATCAACTTGCTAATAGGCAAGATAGTTACATCAACACACATGTGTACTCCTAAAACTTTCTCTTTAAATTTCAAGTAATCAAATTCCAGATTATATGCACTGATTATACACTATAACATGCTCTTGGTTACAATTTAGTCACCATCAAAGCATTCAAGTTGGGCACACATAAAGATAAGGTATGTTATACACACCCAGGTATGCATTCTTTTCCTTCAAACTATAAATTTTATTACTAGATTAAAGGGGGGAATGTAGATGATATTTAAGGATTATATAACACCCCATTCTTATACACTTGGAAAACTTAGACCTTGGCTCTTCCTCTCAGTTATAGACCTTTCCCACTTCTTCAAGTATTGCATCTTCTCTATTTTGTGCCGCTTGGTCTATCTCTTAGTTTAACCAGTATTATGTTGATGACCCAGGCCTTTTATCTTTCCCATAATTCTAAAAATGTAATTATCTTCCACCTTTGAAATTTTTGATCTTGTACCCACTTTCCTACTCCCTAGACACTAACATTTAATATAGACACATGCATCAATGCTAGTGTCCTAACCTGACACAAGTGTCCAATACCCTAAATTCATATATTTTTAAAATGAAATGTATCCCAATGGTTAGCCTAAGTGATTTAATGTGATTTTTTAATCCTATGAGATTGATATAAATACAAGATCAACCGTAATTCATTTCTCACTTATCAATACCAGTAAAATATCTAGTATTCATACTAAAGATCATTCAATGAGCATTCAATTGCGTAAAGCTTTGATATTTTATTCTATTTCAATAACAATAATATAGAAAACACATCTACAAGTTTGAATTATTGAAAGTGTATCCCAAAATCCTAATTTTCCAAGTTACAAGTTAGGTCACTATTGTACTTGCTTTATGTATACACAATATTTTTATTAACTTTAACACTTACTAACACTTTCTCTCTTGTAAGAACCTATCAAGTTTTAATATCTCTAAGTGCATGCCTTAAATAATTCACCAAGAAAGGGGTGGGCAGACCATTGGTACTTCACATGATTATTTTTCCCTATACCACCACTTTATATCTATACAACCATCTCCTATATATTTCCCTAAGCTTTACCCCATCTCTTTACACACTCCTCCAAGCAATCCACTACCTTACTTAGCCCCTACTTAAGCAAAAAACCCTTCTTGACATTTAGTGAACAATGTTAACCTGGGATGACCTTGTATTCTAATTGATATTTGCACATTGTGGGTCTAGGTCAGCCTTAGCTAACTTAGACTAAGACCTAACTCATTTTTATTAATTAATAATAAGAGTCAAATTAGGCTAACCCAATTGGCTAAACCTTCATAAATGTTTAGGGTTAGATTCAACTATATATACACATTCATTTATGCCATTTATTAGGAAGAGATGAAGAAGAACATTATATTTTACATCTGATTATCCACCATTCTACTTGAGAAACATAGCTTAGGGTTTCAATACTTATTTTGAAGATACATATATTATCTTTTAAATAAGTATTTTGTATACATAGAGAAGTTGTGCTTAAGGCTAACTTATACCTATTATCCTTACATACCATAACAACCTCATGCAAATCACCTTGGTCAAGGGAGAGATTGAGGTTCAAAGATAAGTATTCCTAACTTTGTTCCTCATTTGTTAAAGTATATAGATTTGCATTTGTATTTATCTCACATCTATTAGGATTTCTTATGCATTAAATTGAGTATATATATTTTAGGCATGTTTACTTTTTATATTCATTATCCCCACTTTCTGCCATAAGCTTTGGTGAACACTATATTATATTTCACTTTACTTTGCATCTACTTTATGAATATGAAAACAAAGGACCTAGATAGGATTATTGCATGGTGTTGCTTGAATAGAGGCTTTCAAACCCTCTCTAGTGATGTTATTGCAATAAGGGACCCTGTATATAATCAAAAATGCATCATATCTATAAATCAATCTTGGATTGAAGAAGATAGAGCATACCTACACTTTTGATTGGGAATACATTTATTAAGCAAGAGCATAACCAATATGGGGATCCGCTAGATCCAATAAGGGGATCACTTTTCACAATAAACCATGCTAAAAAGGGTTCTAAAGCCTACAATATAACACAATCACACAACAACCCTAAAAGAGTCCTAAGTTTAATGTTCACTCTATTCTAATAAACAAGAAAGTAAATCTAATCTAGTGCACACCAAATCTTGTGGCATAATAAATGGGGTTAGTAAAGAAATAAAAACATGTATAAGAGAATATCAATTAAGAAAGTATGAGTAAGACCCTAATACATGAAATATAAAGAGTAATATTATTTGATTTAATACTTATGCTACTTTTATATACTAAAAAAAGGAGCACAAAGTTAGAATATACTTACTTGAATGTGAACCTATCAAGACTCAATCTCTCCCTTGTCCAAAGGGTATTTGCAAGAGTTTTTTTTGGTTTGTAAGGATCACTAAGAAAGGCCAAAATATTCAAGACTTATCCACAAGACTAGATTCTTCAATTACAAACCCTAAGCTAAGACTCTTCAAGTAAAATGGTGGAAGAGCAGATTGTAAAGAAGCATGAGTGAATAATAAATCTTGATTGAATATTGAAATAATGATGAAATGATCTTGTATTTATAGGTGGATCTCACCCTAAATCCTTATGAATATGTTGGATTTACAAGGTCAACCTAGTTGACCATGTATGTTTTTGAGAGATAAATCACTAGGTCCCGATCTAGGTTGACTAAAGGAATAATGAAACTCTCTAGTAAAAATACCCAAAAATAGTAAAAGTTCGACCTAGTTGACCTTGTATATTAATCATAGGATAAAGACTATAAAGGTTCAACCCATTCAACCTAGTACAATCAAATGGTGAAAGGGGATCAAGGTGATGAAAAGAGGGATAGAAAGAGGAAAAATATTGGAGGAGTGTGCAAGGGAAGAGTAATATCTTAAGGAAAGATTTTAGGAGTTAGTTGGATTGGTAATAATGTGGAAATAAGGGATAGTAATCTTGCAAAGTACCAAAGGTATACCCACCCCTTTCTTAGTGCACCCCTTAAGGCATGCACTCAGAGATATTGAGTCTCAACAGGTTCCTAAAAGATGTAAAGAATCAATAATTGATATAAATTGAAAATATTATGTGTATACAGACCCCTTGGGTAGGTATAAATGATCCATCATGGTCATGACCTTGACTGTCTAAATGTATCAACAAATAGAAGTGTAAGTAGGATTTATCTTCTCTGAGCTAGGATTGATTTATAGTTCAGTTGTATATTCTTTTGTATACATTGTGATAAATATGATGTGAATTAAGCCCTTATAGGTTTTCTTTCATGCATTCATTTTATCATCAAATTATATATTTTGATTTTTATAGTACTATATCAAACCTGTCGATACAGTTCTAACATTTTATGTGTAGGTTTTAAGACACAACCACTCCAAAATGACTTTTTTCTATTTATGTAGATATTCTCCAAATATAGATTACTAGATAAATTATCTTAACATAATATTATTCTTTAGTTACAGGATTGCATACATAGTCGAGCCAATCGACTATCATCACATTTATTCTCTTTTAGCATATAAGTTTATAGACATAGTTGAGCTAATTGACTATATTCATAGATTCTCTTTTAGCATACATGTTTTACATGCATAGTCAATCTAGTTGACTTTATTTATAGAATATCTAAATCAGCACTTAAACAACACATCATAAATTTTTCTAGTTAAACATATTCAAAACCACCAAGGTTTATTCTTACCTTCTCTGTCATTTTAGGTTTTCATTTATAGTATTATTTTTCATAAGTTTGTAATATAAATTTTTTTAACCCTACAATGAACTAGGTCGATTATCTCAACACTATTTTATATCGTATCTTCTCTCTATATGACATAGTTGACCTGTTTGACTATGTTCTTTTGGATCTTGTTTTTGTAGAATAGTAACAATCTTGTTGACTTTGTTTTATATTATTTACATACAGTGTCTCTTGAACTGACTCTATAGTCTTCATAGTCAAAGGAATTAATCTATCTTGATAGTAATTAGTTCACTTTTCATTTTAGTTGATTGCATATTTAGAGTAAAAAATATAGACTAATTAGGTGGTTTTTAAATTTATTGATTTAGACACACTTTTTTCTATTTTGCACACACTTATAAATCACTTTACACTAAAAAGCATTAAAATTTTTTCTTCCCAAGGTGTACCTACTTGGATTTCATCACTAAGGTGGAAGCTGACTTGGTTTTTTATCCAAGTATAAACACATGGTTGATGGTATATATTGGAAAAGCACCTGACACCCTTATCACTATGAGATTGTGAAGTGAGGGAGTATACCCTAATACCAAAACAATACCATCACCAATATAGATTACTTTTAGCATAAACTACCTGAAACTATCCATAGATTGATTTTTAGTTCCTTCTTACAACCAACTCCCTATCACATTTATTTCAAAATTTATTATAACTTAACAAAATTAAAGAATGACCACTTAGCTTAGCATTTACATTAAAGTTTTGTTTTTTTCTATTTGATAATTATATTTTGTATTGTGAGACTTGTATTAGCTAGCGTTAGTACAAGGTTTGTGTTGTGTGTTAAAATTAGATCTAACACATTGATCTGATTGCTTGTATGCTTCAATATATTTGATTATCTATTTTATTTTAAAAAAATCCCTATTTTCAAAACATACTTGACCTAGTAAACTTAGTTTTTTACAAGTTGCCTTTCCTCATAACACAGTCACCTGGTTCAATTTGATTTATTACAAGCTATTCTGTTTAGCTTTCTTACATAACTAAGTTGACCTATTTGACTTAGTTATTTATAGTTTTCTTACTATTTTTAGATATATAGTCTTATTTCATAATGATGTCATATTTTTAACCTCTAATTGATCATGAACATTACATAATTAAGTATTTAGATCAGAACCTCACTTAATTTATTACTTCAGATGAAACTATTAAATTTATTCCTTTGTGTCTTCCTAATCTAAAACCAATTATTGCATCATGTAATATAGTTGAGGTCATTTATCCTAGTAATCCTCATACTAATAATGTAGGGAATGTTCCACCCAAAAATCCATCTCTTACTACCAATATAGGGAATGATCCTCCTACCAACACTAACATTTTACCTCCTACCACTAGCAATCAATATCCTCCCATTGATACAAATCAAATTATTGCTCAAATAATTCAAAAAATGAATGTTATGAAAACCACTAACCATTACCAAATGATGCAAATGCAATATCAAATGTCACAAATGGCTAGTCAACCACCTCAAGTCATCATAAATCAACCAAATCAAAATTATGTCCCTCCTCCTCTTAGAGATGCCAATGGGAATATCATCCCTCAAGAAATCATGCATAATAAAATTCATAAACATCTTCAAAATGAACCTTTATCTCCATTAATTACATCCATATACATTGTGTTGTTCCCAAAATTTGTCACTGGTTTTTGGGGACAACATATCAACTATTTTCATCCTCTAGGAAAAAATTCTCTCTTCCCTTCTCAAAAAATGGTCTAAGTGCTCAAGTTCTTCAATTATTCAAGAATTTTCAGTCAAGGGACTCACAGGTTCAACGGGTACAACAACTTCAATAGACAGGCTCTCATAAATGAATAACTTCCAAAAACTTAGGCATTTTCAAGGCTAGTTCAACACTGAGGTTTAACAAAAAGGTCCATCGGCAGGCTTAAAACAAATAGAATGAACCATTGAACCATTGAACCCCACTTCAGCAAGGTTTAAAGGTTCAATGAGTTCAAAGGTTCAAAAATAGTTAAGCGCTCAATGAGTTCAAAGAAGTTCAGCTGCTTTGAAGAGTTCAATGAGTTCGAAGACTTTGGCAAGTTCTAAAGTTCAATAAGTTTAGCGGACTTAAACAAAAGAAGGGTTCGAAGAGTAAACAATGAACCATTGAACCTTTAACTCAAAAGAGTTCAAGTTCAAAGGTTCAATGAGTTCAATAGGAAAGAAAAGAATCCAGAGAGTTTAAAACTTCAAAGGATTCAAAGAAAGAGAATGAACCGTTGAAATTTGAACCAAAATGGTTCAAGGTTCAAAGGTTCAATAAAGTTCAAAAGACTTAGAGAATAAAAGGATTCAAAGAAAAAGGATGAATTGTTGAACCATTGAACTTTGAATTGAAATGTTTCATAGGTTCAAATGGTTTAAAGAGTTCAACCAGTTCAAGAAGTTCAAAGTTCACAAGGAAGATTCAAGTGAAGGAAGGAAATGGAAGATTCCAGAGACAAGTTCAAAGAAATGGTTCAACCAATTGAACCAAGGAGCTGATTGAACCAAAGAGCTGATAGGACTGCCTGAACTATTGAACCATTGAACCAATGCATTCTCATGGTTTAAAGGTTCAAGGTTCAAAGTGGTTTAAGTGACCAATAACCAGTGATGTCCCCACAGATGTCAAATTTAAGGTAATAAAATATCTATTGATTTTCAAATATGGTGCAGACTCTATGAACAAACTCAGCGACTAGCTGAAGAAGAATCTAAAAGTGAGAAGATGGCACGAGAGCTCAGATCATGAGGAAGAGAAAAAATACAATAAGGAAAGAGGTAACAATGTAGAAAGACTAGAAATATTTGTAGGAGAGTTATTTTTGGTAGGTGAAATAGTCCACCAAGTAGACATCTGAGTGTGCAAACATTCAAAGGTGCGGCTTATTTTTATCCCTTTGAGTAAAAGTGAGTGGATAGCTATGTACATATCTAGAAGTAGACCAGATGACCCATGCTGAGGGAAGACATTCGAGATGATTCTATACACCAAAGTTAAGGCCAATGCCCTATTCTAACATGGCTTCTTGACAGAATTGAAAATGCATTCAAGGCATTGAATGCAGCATGGGCCATTCCATGAAACAAAGTGCCCAAGTATTTCTTGGAGTGCTATATATTTTAATCTCTTATTTTATGCAAAAGAGATCTCTCTGTTATAGAAGCAAAACTCTACCCAAATTGAAATGCATTTCCTGAGACTTTGAGCTCAGATTGTTAATCATATTTATTTATTTGAATGAGAAAATAAGTGACCTTTTAAACATTGTGCTGGAATAGCTTGTGTTATTTAGGAAATTGTTCTTATGTCTATTTCCTAGAAGCATTCTTGTCCATTTAATTTAACAAGCAAAATTAGTGGAAGTAATCAGGAAGGTGTCCTAAAGCCGACTGTGGAGAGACTTTGTGCTACCACAATTGTCTTTAGCGTGTTTTTTTTTATGTGTAAAGGATATTGGGATGACTTTGTACCCCCATTGTCCTTCATATCTTTCACTCTTTGGTAGTTGAGGTAGAGACTTTGTGCTACACCTCATCCTACTAGTTATTGTGCCCTGTTACTTTTACTTATCAATTACTTTCCAGAAAGAATTCCTGTTGTTCATTGTAAACCACTTCTAAAAGAAGAGAAGTGCCTTCAGTGTTTTCACCAGAATTCTCCTATGTTTGTGAACATCATCTCTAAAAAAATAGAGATGGATGGTGTTAACCTACCCCTGAGTGTTATTTTTAGCTTATTTATAGTATATTAATATATATAACACCTCATAGTTATAGGGAACCTCCCCTTGATGAGAGGAGAGATTTGTCCCCTTTTGATGTGGTTGACTTGCACATTTGGCCAATAAATCTCCCTATGCTGTAGTTGAAACACCTATTTTGCCCATCAATTAGCTGGTGATAAAATATTCACCCAATAGTTTTTGGTGACTCCATTGGGGATCGATGAGCATTTCCATTCCTTTTCCAGTCTATTCAAATTGAAGCATTTCATATTGCTAGGGAATGACATGAAGTAGGAAAGAACACTACCAACTTCATGCCAATAGTTTTTGGTGACTCTACTAGGGACACAACAATTTTACACAATTTGAAGCCTCAAGCTTCAGATTGAAGCATCACCTATGTCTTATCCATTATCATTATAGCCTTATCCATTTCCATTATATACTTTGAACTGGGAAACTAGAGACGCTGTAGATTGAGAGTTTCATTTCAAAAGTTAATTCTCTGATAGCTCCACACTAATTGGAAAGAATGCATATTTCAAAGCCTCAAGTTGAAGTAAGGCTAGTTCTTTTCCATTTTTATTCTACAATCTGGCAGCTCCATGCTATACAAGAAGCTAGAAAGCTCAAGGTGTTGTTGACCCTATTTTTGAGTTTGTGCAATAGAGCAATTTTGATTTGTTTCCTCCACAACCTCACCTTCAATGAACTAGGAGTCTTCCTCCTACCAACACTAGGTCACCAATACAAGGTAGAGCTTCTTTTTCCTCTGCTAGCAAAGCTTTGCCTATACATCCTCCACCTAGATTTGTTATCCCCCCTTCACAAGTCACATAATGGCAACTCAAGGCCCTTAGGGTAACTCTTTTGGTCCACTCAATCTAAATCCACCTCTGCATGAGCTACCTCGTAGTTCTAAGAAGAATTTCCCCAAATTCTATGGTGATGGGAGAGTTCATCTTGATGAACATATTGCAGCCTTCAGCATAGCCTGCGGCATGATAGGTGTGAAGTATGAAGACATAGCAGTCAGGCAATTCATAGAGACATTATAAGGTGCTATTATAGACTAGTTATATCATCTACAGGCCCAGACTGTGACTGATTGGAACACCCTCAAAGCCAAATTTGAAGCTAGGTTCAAGCCTATAGAAGATACACATGCCCTACTAGCCCAACTCACACAAATGAAGAAAGAGCCTCATGAACCTATGAGGGACTTCATTTCCAAGTTCAACAAGCTAAAGAATAGGATCCCTACAATTGATCAGCCAAAAACTGAGAATCTTAAATGTTTTTCATCAATTCTCAGCTTCCAGAAGTGATTTTCTACTGAGATGGGCTGGCCACATAGACCTTGTTATTGCTCAATATTTGGCCACTGAGGTGGAAGATGATCTCATATTGGCAGGGAAGATAAGGAGAGATCCTAGTAGAGGTAAATCTTCTTCATCCTCTAAATATCCATCCATAGGCACCACTGATCCAATGGTGTAGAAGCTAGAAAATGAGTTGCTAGCTCTCAAGAAGCAAATTGTTAGGATGTGGAGCTAAAATCTTCAACTGGTGCAAACATGGAGGAGGTTGTTGAGTTTTAAGGAGACCGGCGTCAGTGGAGTGCAATGCAAAAGGCAACCGACATCGACAGGTGTGCGCTGAAGACAACTGGCGTCGACAGGAGGTCAGCTGATGTCGGTCACCTCCAGGCAGACAGGGACTGACGTCGATCACCTACGGTGGTTCTAGAACTATTTGTTGCACAGACAGTTAGTTCATTAAACTAAGAGTTTACATGTAAAGGCTAATTATAGTCTTGAGTTGCGTGTCTAATTATTGTAATTAGGATAGTCTAATTATTGTAAGCATGAGATCTATATATAGACTCATGGGTTATATTGTAATAGAGTGCTAGGGAGTAAGAGAGCTAAATAAGCTCCTTTAAAGAGAGGAGAGAAATGGTGTGTTCCTCTTATTGCCATAGTACCAAGTGTGGGTGCTGATTTGGAGAATCAGAAGGGTTCTTTGTGTTTGTATGATCTTGGTCAGTAGGTGAGCATGGCTTCTTTTGGAGATCTATAATGGTGAATAAGGTCTATTGATTTTCAGGTAGTAGCAGAGAGTAGGAGATCTACTTGGAGTATGGTTGTGTACTTGGTGTACTGGCAGCGTTGTTTCTGACTGGTGGAGGTGAACATCAATTTTGTATTGGAGTTGATTGTTGGGATCGAGAGAGAGAGGGAAGAAGTTCTTGAGGTGTGGTGAGCCTTTGAGGTGGAAGAAGAAGTGGCATCTTCTTTATTATATATTCTTCTGAGTGATTATTAATACAATTGTGTATTGTCTCTCATATTCTTGTGTTGTTTCATATTTCTAGTTACTTATTGATTCTGGTTAAATTCTGTGTTTAGTTGCTAATACAAGAGGTAATCATATATGTGCTCTAATTGGTGGAGCAAGATCCTGACAAGTGGTATCAGAGCCTGGTTGTAGGTTCAAGAGCTGATACCATCAAGTGGTATCAGAGCTTTTGGTTGGGTTGACTAACAGGTGGTTTAGATCTAGTAGTGTTTATTGATTACAGGTCACTCTCAGGGGTTTCAAATTGAGTGGGAGTATAGCAATGGTAGAAGAAAGTAAGCTATAAATGGAGAAACTGAATAGCACAAATGGTCTGATTGATGGAAAGAAAGAGCGGGTAAAAGGAGATTGTTGGTTGGTAGAAGATCAGCGTGTAGAAGCAGATGTTGCAGGTGATGTTACACATGTTGCTCTGGATAAAGTAGAATGTTTGTTTATAGATTATTTTGCCTCTTTCCATGCAGCCCAAAATAGAGCATCTTTTCAAGAGTATGTCTTTGGAGACTTTGGAGAGATTTATTTAGGGGTTGGTGAGCCTTGTCAGATTATTGACTAAGGGGAAGTGAAGCTGAAATTGCAGACGGATAACACACAGGTATTGAAGGAGGTTATGTAGGTACCAGTCTTGGAGATGAATCTAATTTCTTTAGTAAAGTTGGGTGATGGGAGATGCACAGTAACTCTCATAGTGGATGCACTTGAATTAGATAGTGGTAAGAAAGTAGGTATCCTTTATCTATCTACTTATATTACTGATTCACCTTCTATTGCAGAGATGTGGTTTTGTAGGCTTGGTCACATATGTAGGAGGGGAATGCATGTTCTTAAGTGGAAGTCAGATGTCTTTGACAAACTTAAGAACTAGAAAGCCTTGGTGTTCATGGAGGAGATGGTAGACAGAGATCAGTTGAGGGGTCTAATTTATTATGAGTAGGGTTGTGTTGATTTAAATAGGGTTTTAACCCAAAAGGAGCTCGTGGGTAAAAAGTTATCACTCACAAGTGAACACAGGTACCGGCATTAGTTAGACAGTAACTGACATTGGTAATAAGAAGACCGATGTCGGTCATGAAGGAATCAACGTCGATAGGAGAGATACTGGTGTCAGTCAGGGAACTAACGTCAGCAGTTAGGGTCAGCGCAGGGAACTGACATCGATCGGTTATAGACTGGGAGATGACTGAGATCGGTCACTGGGATGGATGGTGGGCAGATAGCTAGCTGTCAACAAGTCTCAAATGCTCATATGGAGGTCAAAAAGGGTAAGTGAACCTCATATTTTTTGTTCACCTTTTTTATATTGCTTATTGATGGTCAAGAACTAGGGAGACGTGAAGAGACAATACAGGTAGAATCCAGATACAGTGGGAGCTTGGCATGGATGAGGAGTGTGAGTCCTTGGAGAAGAACCAAACAGGTATTTGTTGGTGGAGTTGTCAGCTGAAAGAAAGCACTGGATGAGGGATGGATTCCCAAGTTAAAGAAGAGAGTGGATGGATACGTGAGATGGAAGGCCAAGGTATATGGTCTTGAGGAAGCTGCAGGACAATGGTATAGGTTTGACAGGTGGATGACAAAGTAGAGCTTCAGTCAATGTCAGTGTAACTATTGTGTTTGTCTTACTAGGTGGATGATGGTCACAACATTATCTTGTTACTGTATGTGGGTGATTTGCTAGTAGGTTTATACATATAGGGATTTGTTGAGCTAAGGGTAAGGTTAGTTCAGAGGTATGTCATGGAGAATTTGGGAGCAACGAAATTCTTTGGCATAAGAGACATGGAGATTTTGTCTCCAGTGGGAGCTGATGTGAAGACAGTGTTGGCAAGGTTTATGATGCAGGATGCAGAATTAGAAAGCACACCAAGGGCTAGACAGTTCAAGCTTAGCTTGGAACAGGGTTCAAAATCACATGAGGTCTAGTATAGGCCTGAGTTTTCCTAAGCAATGGGAGTTGTCAAAAAGTATGGAGCCAATTTAGGGAAGGAGTACTGGAGGGTAGTTCAGTGGTTTCTTAGGTATCTGAGAGGGATCTGCAATAGGTGCACATGTTATGCAGGGTCAAGTTCATTTTTACAGGGGTTTGTAGATGCGGATGTGGCAAGAGATTTGGATGACAGGTAGAGCATCACAAGATGTGTGGTGGTTGGTCTTTAGGATTAAGCTTGAAGAGGGATACAAGCCAGGGAATAAAATTAGATGGTGTATAGGTATAGGTACAATTGTAGCTATTTATCTCCAAGTGGGAGATTGTTAGGATGTGGAGCTAAAAGCTTTAACTGGTGCAAACATGGAGGAGGTTGTTGAGTTCCAGGGAGACTGGTGTCAGCAGAGTGCAGTGCAAAAGGCAACCGACATCGGCAGGTGTGACCTGAAGACAACTGGCATCAGCAAGAGGTCGGCCAATGTCAATCACCTCTAGGTAGATAGGGACCGATGTCGGTTGCCTATGGTGGTTCCAAAACTATTCGTTGCATGGATAATTAGTTCATTGAATCGAGAGTTTGCATGTAAAGGCTAATTATAGTCTTGAGTTGCATGTCTAATTATTGTAATTAGGATAGTCTAATTATTGTAAGCATGAGATCTATATATAGACTCATGGGCTATATTGTAGTAGAGTGATAGGGAGTAAGAGAGCTAAATAAGCACCTTTAGAGAGAGGAGAGAAATGGTGTGTTCCTCCTAGTGCCACAGTACCAAGTGTGGGTGCTGGTTTGGAGAATCAGAAGGGTTCTTCATGTTTGTATGATCTTGGTCAGCAGGTGAGCATGGCTTCTTTTGGAGATCTACAATGGTGAGTAAGGTCTAGTGATTTTTAGGTAGCAGCAAAGAGCAGGAGATCTACTTGGAGTATAGTTGTGTACTTGGTGTACTGGCAGTGTTATTTCTGACTGGTGGAGGTGAACATCAATTTTGTATTGGAGTTGATTGTTGGGACCGAGAGAGAGAGGGAAGAAGGTCTTGAGGTGTGACGAGCCTTTGAGGTAGAAGAAGAAGTGGCATCTTCTTTATTGTATATTCTTCTGAGTGATTATTAATACAATTGTGTATTGTCTCTCATATTCCTGTGTTGTTTCATATTTCTAGTTAATGATTGATTCTAGTTAAATTCTATGTTTAGTTGCTAATACAAGAGGTAATCATATATGTGCTCTAATTGGTGGAGCAAGATCCTGACACAAATGGTGCAAGGGATGTCTTCTGCTCCTTCATATAGAGATATACCAAGGAGAATATTTTCTAATCAGTCGTACCAAGGCAATGCTACTAAGAATCAAGGGCAGCCAAATCATCTTCCTCCCCCTTAGGGGAAACTTGCTATTGAAGCAGCTCTAGCCAACTCAACAGTTGGATATCTCAAAATAGAATCTAATTTTTCCTTCCAGCCTGAGTTAAACCTAGAAGATGATGTTGATCTCTTTGTAGTAAACCAAGAAGAATCAGTTAGCGACTCCAACATTAGTTTTTTGAATTACCAAGATGAACCCAAAAGTAAAGGTGAAGTGTTTGATGGATCATACACTGTATTTACCCAGTCCCAGAACTAGTCAGCCCAACAAGCTGATAAGTGAAAATCAGGGGAGCGATCTCAACTAGAAATTTCAATTGCTAAATAGGGGACTACTCTACCTTTTCAATCAAAGGACTCGATAATCACTAAAAAGTAAGTACCCCAAACATTTTTGCACCTTCTGCTTCAAATTCATAAATCAATCCTACACTCCCAAAAAACTAAAAGGATGAACTTCCTTCCCCTATTCCTATTTCATTTCAGACATTTGACATAATCGACCATGTCAAGAAAACCAAAATTCAAATGTCTAAATTTGAATTCCTACAATCCAACCCTGAGCAGTTGGATAAGTTAGTTCAATGTGTAAAGAATAAAACTATCCTTATAGGACCAACTGTTCCAAAGGTGACTCCCACATCCACCCAAAATAACCTTATCATTACTCCTCCTACTGCTTCTGAGAGGACAAAACCATTTTATGTCTCCCTATTGATAAATGGACACCAATTGAACAATTGCATCATAGACTCAGGTGCATCTGACAATGTCATGCCTGCCAAAGTGGCAGAATCTCTTAGACTCATACTAACCAAGACCTTTGGGAGATATTTTTCCATGGAGAATAAATAAGTGCCACTACTGGGACAAATCAAGGATGCCCAATTTGCATTTGTGGCATTCCCAGATAAAAGGATCAAAATGACAGTCCTGGTGGCTGATGTCCTAGCCTCATAAATCATCCTTCTTGGGCAAAATTTTTGCAAGGACATTGGTGGAGAATTGAGCATGGACCTGTCTGAGGTGAGGATCCCTGTCAAAGGCATCATGTAGAGGCTGCTCCCTGAAAAGGAGGCAAAATATGTTGTCACTCAGACATCAGCGTTTGAAGCCCAAATTTTGTTTGAGTCTTCAGGCAAGGGTAATTATTTTTTGACTACTAAAGATGTTCTTGTTATAGTAGATGAAAGTCCTGTAGGTGGAAATCTAAAAATTGATTCAAATAAGACATCAAAAGAATTGGTAGGGCGTAGTATAGATGAAAAAGGATCTTCCCTCTCTAATAAAGAAAATTTTGATAGAAGATCAGTTTTTGATGATGTTTGGATCTTGGAATTCAATGGCAGCAATTCTTCTATTGGTGCTAGAGCTGGGATTGTGTTGATATCTCCTTAAGAAGAGATTTTTTCTTCTTTATACAAGTTACAATTTAGCAACACCAACATCACTGTTGAGTATGAATATATGTTACTCGATTTGAAGGCTACTCAAGAAAAAGGTGTCAAACTCCTTCACACCAAAGGAGATTTTGAATTGATGATTTGTCAGGTGAGGAACCTGTGTCAAACCAAGAACAAAATATTGCACCATTACTGCAATCTAACATGGGACTATATCGAAAGTTTTGATGCTTTCTATATATTTTCAATGCCTAGAGAGCTTCATAGTAATGTAGATACATTGGTTGTCTCTATGACCCTCTAGGTTCCTCATAAAGGCTTTGAAGAGTAGAAGTACACTATCAAGCTAGTCTTATGACCAAGTGTGCCTGACAATGCCAATCATTAGTAGGTATATAATGGGGATAATCAAATCATGTGCTAGACTAAACCAAAAGAACAACAAATTATGGCAATGGACCATACTGTTACATGTCAAAGTTAGGAAAAGAAAATCTTCTATAAGAGAACAAGGATTCATGATTTTTAGACTAGAAATCAAGTCTTGTTGTGGGGCAAGAGGAGAGAACCAAAAGGAATGCACAGAAAATTTGATTCTTGGTGGAGAGGTCCATTCACCAATCATCAATTCTAGGGAGAAAATGGTTTCTTGCTGATATATCAAGACAAAACACCATATTCACTATCTCATAGTGGGTGGCATCTGAAGCACTTCAATCCTTGAAGTATTAGATAAGATCAGCTTGTACATATGTATAATTTTTGTATAGTCTTTAGTTTGTTTTGTATTGTTCATTTTCATTTCTTTTTGGCACCTTTATTTTTTGGGTAGCATGAATCCATAGCCCAATGGCACACTTAAAGGCACTGGAGATTCTGGATTTTACTCCCTTCGATTGTTTTAACAATTGATGGAAGTTCCCCAACTCGAGCCAGCTGTTGTTCCTAAAATCTGTCACTAGTTTTTGGGGACAACATATCAACTATTTTGGTCTTGCAAGCTAAAATTATCTCTTCCCTTCTCAAAAAATGTTCTGAGCGCTCAAGTTCTTCAATTATTCAAGCATTTTTAGTCAAGGGACTCGCAGGTTCTACGGGTTCAACAATTTCACTAGGCAGGCTCTCATAAAGGAACAACTTCCAAACACTTAGGCATTTTCAGGGCTAGTTCAATGCCGAGGTTCAACCAAAATGTCCATCGATAGGCTTCAAAAAAATAGAATGAACCATCAAACCATTGAACCATTGAACCCTACTTCAGCAAGGTTTAAAGGTTTAATGAGTTTAAAGGTTCAAAAAGAGTTAAGTGCTCAACGAGTTCAAAGAAGTTTAATCGCTTCAAAGAGTTCAATGAGTTCAAAGACTTTAGTAAGTTCTAAAGTTCAATAAGTTTTGTAGACTTAAACAAAAGAAGGATTCAAAGAGTAAACAATGAAACATTGAACTATTGAACCTTTAACTCAAAAGAGTTCAAAGGTTCAACGAGTTCAATTGAAAAGAAAAGAATCCAAAGAGTTTAAAACTTCAAAGGATTCAAAGAAAGAGAATGAACCATTGAAATTTGAACCAAAATGGTTCAAGGTTCAAAGGTTGAATAAACTTCAAAAGACTTAGAGAGTAAAAGGATTCAAGGAAAGAGGATGAACTATTGAACCATTGAACTTTGAATCGAAATGGTTCATAGGTTTAAATGGTTCAAAGAGTTCAACCAATTCAAGAAGTTCAAAGTTCACAAGGAAGCTTCGAGTGAAGGAAGGAAATGGAAGATTCCAGAGACAAGTTTGAAGAAATGGTTCAACCAATTGAACCAAGGAGTTGATTGAACCAAGGAGCCGATAGGACCACCCGAACCATTGAACCATTCAACCAATGCACTCTCATGGTTCAAAGGTTCAAGGTTCAAAGTGGTTCAAGTGACCAGTGACCAGTGACGTGCCCATGGATGTCAAATATAGGGTAATGAAATATCCATTGATTTTTAAATATGGAGTGGACCCTGTGAACAAACTCAGTGACCAGCTGAAGAAGAAGTTGAAAGAGCCAGCTGAAAGTGAGAAGATGGCTCGAGAGCTCAGATCATGAGGAAGAGATAAAATACAATAAGGAAAGAGGGAACGATGTAGAAAGACCAAAAATATATGTAGGAGAGTTATTTTTGGTAGGTGAAATAGTCCACCAAGTAGACATATGAGCGCACAAACATTCAAAGGCGTGGCCTATTTTTATCCCTTTGAATAAAAGTGAGTGTACAAACACTTATATATCTATAAATAGAGTAGATGATCCATGATAAGAAAAATACATTTGAGATTATTCTGTACACCAAATTTAAGGCTGATGCCCTGTTCTAGCATGGCCCCTTGATATAACTGAAAATGCATTTAAGGCATTGAATGCAGCATGGGTCATTCCATGAAATAAAGTGCCCAAGTATTTCTTGAAGTGCTATATATTTTAATCTCTTATTTTATGAAAAAGAGATCTCTCTGTTATAGAATCAAAACTCTACCCAAATTGAAAGGCATTTTCTGAGACTTTGAGCTCAGATTGTTAATCATATTTCTTTATTTGAATGAGAAAACAAGTGACCTTTCAGAATTTGTGCTGGAATAACTTGTGTTATTTAGGAAATTGTTCTTTATCTATTTCCTAGAAGCATTCTTGTCCATTTAATTTAACAATCAGAACTAGTGGAAGTAATCAGAAAGGTGTCCTAAATTTGACTGTGGAGAGACTTTGTGTTGCCACAATTATCTTTAGCATGTTTGTTTTTATATTTCTATGTAAAGGATCTTGGGATGACTTTGTGCCCCCATTATCCTTTGTATATTTCACTCTTTGGCAGTTGAGGTGGAGACATTGTGTTACACCTCATCCTATTGGTTATTGTGCCCTGTTACTTTTACTTATCAATTACTTTCTAGAAAAAAATTCCTACTATTTGCTGCAGACCACTTCTAAAAGAAGAGAAGTACCTTCAGTGTTTTCACCAGAATTCTCCTATGTTTGTCAACATCATCTCTAAAAAAAGAGATATGGATGGTTTTAACCTACCTCTGAGTGTTATTTTTAGCTTATGTATATATATATATATATATATATATATATATATATATATATATATATATATATATATATATATATATATATATATTACCTCTGAGTGTTATTTTTAGCTTATATATATATATATATATCACCTCATAGTTATAGGGAACCTCCCTTTGATGAGAGGAGAGATTTTTTCCCTTTTGGTGTGGTTGACCTGCACATTTGGCTGATAAATCTCCCTATGTTGTGGTTGAAACACTTATTTTGCCCATCAATTAACTGGTGACAAAATATTCACCCAACACATTGGAAACATTTATCCAACTATTACAAATGATGGAACTAAAAATCCCATTGCATTTCTTCAATATTTTGGTAATCTCTATAAGGAATTGGTCTAAACTAACACTTTTAATACCATCAAGCTCTTAGACAAAACCTTTTTTGGTGATGCACTTAAATTGTACAACCAACTTCCTAGACATTCCATTCTTCAATTAGATTATTTAGTTAATGATATAACAAAGGAATTATGACATGATGACCTTCTTAAAAATTACCTTAGCCATTTCATCAATGCTAAGCAACTCCTTAACGAATATGCTCACACTCTCATCAAATGATGGAAGTCTCTAGATCACAAAGCGAACCATAATATGAATTATGATACTCTTTTAAAACTATTTTTTACCACTCTTAAATCTCCTCTTCAATAAAAAGTTTAGATATTTTCCCCTTAAAATTTAGAAGAAGCCTTAGACCAATCAAAAATACAAGACTTTCTTATGACTCAATTTGAATCACCTCAAGCAACTACTAAGGAACATTTCTAATCATTTTATCATAACATTGATTCTTATAATCCTCTCCAAACTCAAAATTGAACATGCAATTCAACCAATTTTAATCCAACCCACTCTCCTTTAAGTATATAAGCACTTAAAAAAATTACCACCCTCTAAACCCATGAGCTTTGATCCTTCCAAACCTCCTCCAAAATGGTACAATCCTAATAAGTTTTATTGGTGGCATGTTACTATAGGTCATTCTCATGAGTCTTGTCATGATCTTCACCAAATTTTTCTTGCTTCCTTGTTTAGTCCACATTTCAATCTCGATATTCTAATAAAACAAAGTTATCAAGACTATCTCCAAGCTTCTCAAATCCAATCTAAATAATCACAATCACATCACCATCACCTACCTAATGATCAACAATAATTATCCCATACCTCCACCTAATCTATTAATTTTGTCCAAAATACAGTTGATCCTTCTTCCTATATCATGAAGGAAAGGATAGCTAACATGAACAAATTCAAATGGGTGGTTACATTTCTCCAATGTCAAACTCTTAGGTCACATGAGCCAAAGGATCACCCAGTTTAAATTCCTACTCCTAAGTGCATCATAAATGGTCCTCCTTTTACTTATAGATCTCTTCATACCTCTCCTAAAAATCCTATTTCAACTTCAACACCCTTAAAATCCAACAAACCAACACATTTAGGTATCTCCAAATGAACCTATCAACCTAATGCAAATCATTCTAATGGTTCAATTTCATCTCACTCCATATCACATATTGGGGAATTTTGTGATGCCTATCCACATATCACTTAAAAATTTTAGTCATCTTTTAATTCCCATACCTATATCCAATTACCCATTAGTTCATCTTACAATGCCCACTCTTATTCTACATTTCATAATAATAGACAAATTCAACTTCAAGAAACCTTTCGAGGCATATAGAATTATATTTCACATGCTTATTTTTTATATAGACATTAACATAGGTTTTACTTGTCATTTTTGTCTCATGTTTTTTTTTTTTTTTTTTGCACTTTATTTCATTTATTCACATTTTACTCACACCATTATTTCCTTTGGGTTCTTTGGTTTTATTTCACTTTATAGTTTGTGAGTTGCATTGTAATACCTTGGATAAGACCAAGTATTCCTCACAAACACACTTTACTAGCACAATTTTTTTCCCTTTAGTTTCTTTGGTTTTATTACACATTACATTTGGATTTATTTGTTTTTGGTTCTTAGATATATCTTTCATTATTATCTTTTTATGTCACTATTTGTCTTAGTAGCTTTGTGATTATTTTCTTCCGTATTTAAAAATCACTTCATTGGTGTTCACCTTATGAGTTGTAGTGTAAGACCATGGATAGGACCATGTTCTCCTCATAAAATACCACATTAAAAAATATTTAATTTAATTTCCCCCTCTTTTGGGATTACTACTACTTTCATTGGTGCTTGTGTTAGATCCATTGTAGGTTAGTATGATTTCTCTAGTGACATGACTATCATAACATAGCCCCGTCTCTTTCATAATATTATTTTATATCTTTTTAATTAGTTATGAGCATATTAAACATTATATCACTTATTATATGAATGAATATCCCATTATCCACATACTTCCCTTATTTAATTTCATTTGAGGCACACATAGGTCAATTTTTAGATTGCACACTTACTTGTGGGCAAGTCTAGGAGTCTTTAGACCCCTTAGTCTTTAAGACCTTTTCTCTAGTGACCAAATATAATCTCTCTTGTGTTTGTCACCTATTTCACTCATTTTTGGTTCTTTGAATCCATATTGAGGATGAGGAATATAAAAATATAAAAGATTTAAAATCTAAATCATAAAAAAAACAAAAGGCAATGATTAAAAGCCAAATAAAAATAATCTTAAAAGTCAGATCACACCAAAATACATGATCTATATTTAGCACATCTCCTATTTTAGTCAAAGCTCAAATTTCATAGTTAGCCTCATGATATATCTGAGGTCCATTGGGGTGTGGTAGGCTAGTATATTGGGGTAAGAGGTATTATTATATCATATACCATCTAGTACCACTTACTTTCTCACACAATTACCTAATCTTTGCAGTAGACCAATGGTTTTTTAAGGGGTATTGAAGAATGGAGAACAAATTGTGTGGAGGTAGGTCCATTTTAATTTTTATACGTATAGCCTTCATGGGATGATTTATGCACTTCACTTGTTATCTCAATCTTTGTGTTCATTAGTTAAAGTGTCCTAAGTCCCTATTGTCGGCAGTTATTAGCCTTGATCACTTGCCTAGTATGTCTAATTTTTTCTAAGGATATTCACATCACCCTTGTGGAACCTCACATTATTTATTTATATCATATTTTCCTTATATTACCCTTTTTGGATATTGATTTTAGTTGATCACATCTACTTTATTATGCTTCTTGGTTTATAGTTTGTGAGTTGCATTGTAGTACCTTGGATAGGACCAAGTTTTACTCACAAACATCCCTTCACATTTGATTACCATTCCATCTCATTTTCATACTATGCATTCCATTAGGTGGTTTTGTTTCCTTACATTGTATCTTAGAATAAACACTAAGTTTGAGTCTTCATCCTTTAGATCTTTTGAAGTTCATCTATCCATCAAGTTCTTGTTTGATTTTTGTGAACTTCACCTATCTTACATATGAAATTTGAAATTATTACAAGTTTTTATTTATGTATGACTTCTTCATGTTTATCTTACATCTTGTCTTACATTTAATTTTCATTTATTTATGTTTTCTTCAACTTCATTTGACATACTTGTATTACATATTGATTTAAATTTCATTTTTAGTCATTCATGTTTTTTTTATATTTGATTCAACATGCTTATCTTACATGAGGTTATATTTCACTTACATATCTTTTTTTTATAGTTTTCTTGCATTGATCTTTCATTTTTAATTTATGTTTTACATGCCTCCCAATGTGATGTAGTGTGTTCTACATTCATTTTCCATCATTTTATCATTTACATGCTTGATCTTTTGGTTATAACCTTGCCTTAACTATCCTAGTTTTCCAATTTTTATAAGTTATTCATTGATACTTTAAGCATAATACATATGAATGCATTGTTTCTATTTTAGATTTGTATCCCTAGGGTTTCTCAAATGCAGATAGGGCACCCTCAATGATTAAGACTATGATATTTACATGCAGTCATTCAACATAAAGGTATTATGTATATGGTATTTTTAGATACTTTCATTTTAATTTAGTATTAATTTCAATACTTCAATTTTATTTAGCTCATTTTCATGTGTTTCTATGTTCTTTCTCAAAGCACCATCCTATGTTACACTCACATGACATGTGATGATATTTGAGTGGGGCATATGTATATACACATTATTTTTATTAACTTTACCATTTAATTACACTTATTTGTTTTTAGGAACCTATTGAGTTTCAATCTCTCTGAGTACATGCTTTAAAGAGTACACTGGGAAAGGGGTGGGTAGACCATTGGTGTTATGTAGGATTTTTATTCCCTATACCTCCACTTGATATCTACAAACAATCTTTAATACATTTCTCTAAGCTTTGCCTCCTCTCTTTACACACTCCTCCAAGAAATTCAATGCCTTACTTAGACCCTACCTAAACTAAAAAATATTTTTAACATTTATTGAATAATGTCAGACTAGGATAAACCTATATTCTAATTGATATTTGAATGTTATGGTTCTAGGTCAGTCTTGGCCAACCTAGACTGAGACCTAACTTGTTTTTATAAATTAATGATATAGAATCAAATTGGGCCACCCCTATCAACTAAAAATTTAGAAAGTTTTAGGGTTAGATTCAACTATATATACACATACATCTCTACCATTTATTCGGAAGAGAAGAAGAATAACATTGTATTGTGCATGTGCTTATAAACCATTCTACTTGAGGAACATGGCTTAGGGTTTCAATACTTATTTTGGAGTATAGATCTTGTCTTGTGGAGAAGTATTTTGGATACGTAGAGAATTTATGTAGCTTAGGGTTGACTTATCTTTGTTATCCTTACATACCACAACAACCTCTTACAAAGCACCTTGGCCAAGGGAACTATTGAGGCTCAGTGGGTTCATCTTCAAAGGTATGTATTCCTAACTTTATTCCTTCATTATTAAAGTAGATAGATTTTCATTTTTACTTCTCTCCTATGCATTAGGATTTCTTATACATATACTTGAGTAAAGATCTTATATGCATGTTTACTTTTTATGTTTATTACCCCCACTTTATGCCACAATCTTTGGTGATCACTAGATTATATTTTACTTTACTTTGCATCTACTTTATGAATATGAAAACATAGGACAAAACCAAGGTTATTTCATGGTGTTGCTTGACTAGAGGCTTTGGAACCCTCTCTAGTGATGTTATTTTGATAAGGGACCCCTTTATTAAGTCTATTAGATCCATATTTATTAGAACCTCAAATGTATAAATGTATCAACACATGAAAGTGTAAGATTTATCTTCTCCAAGATATAATTGATTAATAAGCTAGTTACATTTTCATTTGTATAAAATTTTCATATATTGCATTATTCACACACAAGATAACATGTAGGGAGAACTACATTAGTCTAAGGCCCTCTTCAAAGTATTGGATATGTAATCAAAACTCAATTATATAGGGGTCTTTGGGGTCAAATTGACATCGTGAACCCATAAACACATTTTCCCCAAGGTCACCATGAAGATAAAGAACGAGGGTTTTGAAAATTCATGACGAGAAATAGTCCATGACCTAGATCTGAATGCACCAGAGTGAAGACAAAGATAAATCTAGAAGGATCTATGTGTTCACATATTTTTCCAATAGGTATTATTTATAAGACACCTGTGTCTAACCTAGATAATAGTATCAACATAATCATCCCATGTTGATGCAAGTGTCCAAGGATTTAGAGGTTAGATTTATAGAATTAGGGAACTATTTCAGAATCATCTTCTAATTTGCTTCTTACTTGTTCCAAATATATCACTACATTAGCATCATAATCAGCTAAGTACGTTTCTTCTTTTTCATTTCCATACATAGCTTAGTTATACTTTCTATATTTAGTGTATTCTTTGTTTTATAAATTTAGCATATGTTATATTTAAGTTTAGCACCCAATTGGCCTATTGTAGATCTGATTATCACCCATGTGCATTATCATTTCTATATACCCATCTAGAGGTAATCTAAGACTAACACCAAGTACCTAGATCAAAACCATTTTAAGGTTAAATAAATTGTTACTTTGTTTTAACTCTGATCTATATTTTGATATTTTTTTAATTACTCAAATTGGAGATGTGCTTTTATCAGGGATATTGATATATTTCTTGTTTCTTATGTTACTCTAAAATATGATGATTACTTTATCAACAAGTTGGGTAATATTTTATTGCAATGCATAATATTCATTATCCTAGTGTCCATTAACACCATGATAAGTGAAAAATGTCTTTCCTTTGATATACTCATGATGATGTGGAGGATGATAGTAATTAGGAGGGAGATTGATTAACTTTGCATCCAACAATGTATGTGGAATATCATGTGGTTAATATTTTAATTTGTCAAACTGGATTAATAGAATTTTGATGGAAGTAGGCTTATGCACTTTAGGTGATGATTTGTATACCACTTCCTTTCCTTTATTAAGTAATTTGATATGTTTTTCCTTGATTAGAACCATTTTGGGTTCTTCGTATACCATGTGAATGTCTTGAAGTGAAATATTTATTTCAGATACCAAAGTTGGATTTTCTCTTCATTGATAATTGGTTGCTTATTTTCAAATGACTTTGATTAACCTTTCTTTTTACATATTTTAGGTCACACACACACACACACACACCCACCCACCCACATATATACATCTATGCATAAGCTCTCAAATGAGGTGAAAAATGTATGCATGGTCCTTTATTTGAGTGGAGATAAAAGACCTCTACTAAAGATAAATTATTTTTTCAAATCTCAAGGTTGATAAGATAGAGAGTGAAATTTTTTTGAACTATAATTGAACTATAATATTTAATATTAAATGATCTTGTTGGCATCTTGTTGCAAATTTTTATGTTCTAATGTGAGCTTACATATCATGTACATATAATAATTAGATAAGAATGTATTTTCTAACTTTTTGAAGTTGGACAAGGAGACACTATGTAAAGTGTAGAACCAATCTAAAGCTTCTCTTGTAACACTTATATTAAAATATTTAAGTAATATACATCCATAATTCCTCCAATATCAAAAAGAAAGGGTATATTGTGCTAGATGAGTACAAGCATCTTCAAAACCATAAAACAATGGTAGTGTAGGCATAATAAAATATTTTAGATACGGATGTTCAAATAAAATTCATGTAATGGGTTTCCCTAGGATAACATTATATTTAATATTTTTGCAACATGATTTTGATTTTAAAGTGAGATCATGAACTTGATTTTGGAGCTCTCCAATGGCATGCAAGCTAGATACAATATGACTTGTAGGAATAGTAGTTGTATTAGAAATGCTCACTTATGGGTTACAATTTATTATCCATTTTAAACATTGGTATAAGAGGATCATTAAAAGTTTCATTATGTGGTTAGGGATTTCATTCTAAAGTAACATTGGTACAAACTTAAGTATCATTGTTTAGTTTATCATTTTTGACTTGTATAGAATTAGAAACATGACATTACTCTTTATTAGGTCTTAATTATTAAAGAGAGATAGAAGAATATTCAAGATTGGTGTTATCATAAAACTAACATTGAATGGGACTATCTATAGAATCATTTCATAATACATCATTATCTTTATTTTTTAAATTTAGAGCTATGTTGTCATCTTGGAGTTGTAATTTATAATCATTGGCATCTTTTAATATTTTGAAAGAGGAACATAAAGTAATTGAATTATTTAATGTTTCTAAGGGAAGATAGAGATTACATTTCACATCATTAATGATTATTAAATGATAATGTGTAATATATGTATCTACATCACGTATCATTTCAAAAGAGAGAGACGGAGTAGCATAATTATTTGTAACATTTGACATTTTTATGAAAGAGTTATACTTTTGTAATTTGTATTTATTAATAGGATGGAATGTATGAGCCAAGTTAAAAGGTAAATAAGGTATTATGATTAATTAATTTTCATATTCTAATAATTTTTAGAGATTAAGGGTAAGAAGAAATTCATTATCAATATGTTATTTTTTTTGTACTTTGTGAAAAGAGGAATATAAGTGAGGAACAGATTGTGAATTTTCTAAAGTAGTGAGCTCAGTTTCATCTTCACTATACTCTATACTTTGTACCAATAATATTTATTTTCACAATATTAATCATATCTATCAGATTCATATTCTTGATTAGTAAAATAAATTGTACAAGTATGATCATTAGTCCATTCGTTATAATAAGCATAGGGTGTAACATTGCTAGTAAAAACTAAGTGTAAAGAATGATAACCATTGAGAATTTCATATTTAGATATATATTTAGAATCCATTTAAATCCATAATATAAAAAATATAACAATTTTTGTGCTCAATTTTAATAAACAACTAATCATAGAATGAAAAATAAGGTTATCAATGGGTGCAACTAGGCAAGGTGTTCTTGATTTGTAGGCTCTCAGATATATTGATCCCAGTCATAAATATTGAATACAATCATGAAAGAAATAACTACATAGTATTAAACCATTATTGTAGCCACACAATAATGTCTCATGAGGTACATGTAAACTACATATATATATATATATATATATATATATATATATATATATATATATATGTATGTATGTATGTATGTATGTATGTATGTATGTATGTATGTATGTATGTATGTATGTATGTATGTATGTATGTATGTATGTATGTATTTAGTAATTTTCCATTCACCATGGTGTGAGGGGTATTGTGCCAATACTAAATCCATTAGACAATTTTCTATATGTATATCTTTAATATTATGATATTTCCATTTTTACACTTATATATATAATAAACACTTAATTAACCATAATTAGTTTTTTTTTAATCAAAAATAGGGTAAAACAAATTAGTGAACTTGAGCCTTTATATTCAAGCCTCTTTTTTATTTTGTTTTATTTTTCGAAAAACTATGTTCTGGAAATTTTAAAAACTCATAAGATTTATTGTCTTAGGTAAAGTATTTTGCAATTTTCCATTCACCATGGTGTGAGGGGTATTGTGCCAATACTAAATCCATTATATATATATATATATATATATATATATATATATATATATATATATATATATATATATATATATATATATATATATATATATTTGGCAATTTTAAAAACTCATAAGATCTATTGTTTTAGGTAAAGTATTTAGTAATTTTCCATTCACCATGGTGTGAGTGGTATTGTGCCAATACTAAATCCATTAGACAATTTTATATATGTATGTATGTATGTATATGTATGTATGTATATGTGTGTGTGTGTGTGTGTGTGTGTGTGTGTGTGTGTGTGTGTGTGTGTGTGTGTGTGTGTGTGTGTGTCTATGTGTGTGTGTGTGTGTGTGTCTATACATACATATAGAAAATTGTCTAATGGATTTAGTATTGGCACAATACCCCTCACACCATGGTGAATGGAAAATTATTAAATACTTTACCTAAAACAATAGATCTTATGAGTTTTTAAAATTGCCATATATATATATATATATATATATATATATATATATAATGGATTTAGTATTGGCACAATACCCCTCACACCATGGTGAATGGAAAATTGCTAAATACTTTACCTAAAACAATAGATCTTATGAGTTTTTAAAATTTCCAGAACATAGTTTTTCGAAAAATAAAACAAAAGAAAATAGAGGCTTGAAAATAAAGGCTCAAGTTCACTAATTTGTTTTACCCTATTTTTGATTAAAAAAAACTAATTATGGTTAATTAAGTGTTTATTATATATATGAGTGTAAAAATGGAAATATCATAATATTAAAGATATACAAATAATTAATTATTATGATTTTGACAAATTATTGAATATTAAAAAATTATATTCTAGGAAAGTACTAATAAGAAAGATACTTAACTCACACATGGATAATATATACACATATTATTTTCAAACTTTATCAATTACTGATGCTTTATCTCTTGTAGAAATTCATCGAGTTTCAATCTCTCTGAGTGTACACCTTAAAGGGTGCACTAGGAAAGGGGTGGGCATACCATTGGTTATTCATAATATTTTTGTACCTATACCAACACTTTATATCAATCCAACCTTATCATATACACTTACCTAAGCTTTAACACCTTTGTTACACACTCCTCGAAACATCTCACCACTTTACTTATTTGTTACCTAAGCCTAAAACCCTTTCTAATATTTAATGAACAATGTCAACTTGGGTTGACCCTATATTCAAATTGATATTAGTATGTTATGGGTCTAGGTCAGCCTTGGACGATGTAGACTAGGGCCTAACTTATTTTTATCAAGTAATGATATAGAGTTGCATTGAGTTGACCCTATTAGCTAAACTTTCACAAAGGTCTAGGGTTAGATTCAGCTATATATACACATTCATTTCACCATTTATTAGAGAGATGAGTTAATTATTCATTTATGTTTCTTTAGAATCTAATCTTTGATCATTTTAATTGAGGAGTTATTACTTCATAATTATACTTGGAGAAGAATTTTATCTTGTGGAAAAGTCTTGGATGCTTAGGCTTTTCATAGTTATCCTTACAAACCACAACAACTTCTTGAAAAGCACCTTTGGCCAACGAAGATATTGAGTCTTGATGGGTCTGTATTCAAAGTAAGTATCTCTAACTTTACTTCTCTCTTTTAGTAGATAGAAGTATCATAAGTAATGGATTTTGAATATATTTCTCTCCCCAAGCATTAGGGTTTTATCTATAAATAGCTTAATTAGAATTCTCCTATGTATGTTTACTATTTATTTTTGTTACTCCTACTTTGTGCCACAAGATTTGGTGAGCACTAGATTAGATTTTACTTTACTTACATATATTTATTGAATATGAAAACATACAACCTAGCTAGGGTTATTGCATGGTGTTGCTTGATTAGAGGATTTTTTCAGAATCATAATGACTGAGAGGGTGGGGGTGAATCAGTCTTAAAAAAATTCATTCAATTCAAATTAACAGTCATGAACCATTCATACAAGTACATAGATCCTCATAAGAATAAACAACCATATAAGAGTATGAAAAAATATAACACATCATATATATGTGAAACCCTCAAGGGGAATAAAAACCATTGATATTTGAAAATGGAATATAATATTATAAGACAAAAACCAAGATTTAGTGAAGCACCAACCCCAACTAGCTAAACACCAACCCAGCTAGGCGTTAGTAAGTACCCACTTATAAGGAGGCACCAACCCCATAGATGACTCAGCACTAACATAACCACTTTATTAATTTTATAATATTCAGAACACTATGTTTCTCAACAAATATATTATAACCACATCTTTATCTATTTAAATTTGTATCCCTCTCAAACTACCTTTTAGGCCTCTTTACTCATCTAGGTCTCTTCAAGACTGATTATTTCATCTGACCTTGATATTCATACTCAAACCTTATATTATATATTAATGGATATTTATATTGTTGGGTGAATATTTTGTCGTCAACTAACTGATGAAAAAATGGGTATATCGACCACAGCACAAGGAGATTTACGCCACAAAAAGTGTGGGTTTACCACATCTGAATGAGGTAAATCTCTCCTCTAATCAAGGGGAGGTTCCCTATGAATATTTATATGCTATATGTATATATAGGTAAGTATAAAATAATACTTGGGGTAGTATAACAACATCCACCTCTCTTTTTTTAGAGATGATGTCCAAGGAACAAGAGAGAGAAATCCTAGTTGTGGGCTAAGAACATTCCTCTTCTTTCAGGAATGATGTCCAGCCTAGAGTAGAAAATCCCTTGAAATAGGTAACAAACCAGGAAACCTACATAAGCACAAAGTCTTCTATTGCCTCCTTCGTTGATCTAAAATATGCTTAATCGTAGAGTGAAATGAAGCACAAAGTCTTCGCCTAGAACTACAAAGGATAAAATGATCACCAAGATAAAAGTAGCTCAAAGTCTTTCTTCTATCTTTTAGAAACATCCTCAGATAATATCAATACACACACTTTGCTTATTAAATTAAGCAGATAAGAGATTATCAGGAAAGAGGAAGAGGACATAAGAACCACTTCCTAAATAACACAAATTACTTCAACACAAAGTCTGAAATAAACCTGCTTCTCATTCATTTGATGAAATATGATTTATAAGTTGAGCACAAAGTCTCAATAAGTGTCTCAATTTCATCAAAGTTTTTGCTCTCAATTATTAGAGATATATTTACAAAAGAGGTCCTTTCTATATATAGGGAGAAACCTTCAAAATTAAAAAGATTAAAATATAAAAATACCTTAGTCAAAGATGAGTCAACATTGACTTTGGGATATTTTCTGGATTTTTCACATGTAATTACATATTACAAAAGTACACGTGAAAATGTTCCAAGTCAATTACAAAGTGCATTTTGAATAAAGCATGGAAGAACAACTTCAATATTTATTTCCAGTCTTCTTCATGGTCTTCGCCTTCTTCAGAGAAACTTTAGTGATCTGGAAGAAATTTTGTTGAAAAGACATCGATGAAGAGGGAGCCTTTAGAGAAACTACAGTAATAATCATGATTGTGCAATTAGGGGGAAAATTAGCAATCTAGTAAAACTACACATTTGAGTGATCATGACTAGGGCAATGCGCTTGAAAAGGGATGAGGTGAAAGCAGGTTAGAAAGTGAGAGGAAAATGGGGAGGAGGCATGAAAGACAAAAAGAAAGAAAATTTCTCTGGAGTTAGAGAAAATGTAGGAACAGGGTGCAAGGGTGAAAAAATTTGCCACCCTGGCACGTGGGACGGTCTGCATACACAGGCAGCAAAATTTGCCACTTGTGCATGTGAGATGAAAAAGGGCACAGGTGGCAAATTTTTCTACCCGTGTAAATTTGTAAGAAAAGATGTAAGGGTGGAAAAATTTGCCACCCTTGCACTCAGGTGTAATGGTGGAAAAATTTTCCACCCCTACACCTTGGTCGAGCAGACCTGCATCGGTGGCAAAATTTGCCACCGGTGTAAGAGAGGGGAAATACATGGCTAGGGCAGAAAATTATGCCGCCCTTACAGGTAGGAATTCTTGGAAAAGGGAGGGTGGAAAAAATCACTTCCCTGACATAGAGTAAAAGGATGAAGGCCAAAATGGGGAGAAAGGGAAGAGGAGGATAGGAACTCGGGATGCATGGGTAGCAAAATTTATTGCTCTTGCATGGAAGAGACCAAAAATGCAAGGGTGGCAAAAATTGCCGCTCTTGCATGACAGATGCAAACACTTGTCACATTTCATTAAGTCGTAACAAGACACGTGACGTATTCCACTACACTTTATTTTTTTCCATCAGGCACTTTTCTGTGGGCTTTTTTCTTCAGTCGGGCTTTTCCTTTGCTTTCTGCTTTTGTCTTTCCCAGCTTTGTCTCTTCCTATTGCGATTTGAGCTATCAGGCTATCTTTCCAGCCAGTCGCTTGGACCATGTTGAACCTTGAACCCGTTGAACCACTGAAAGTTCATCAGATCATTGGTTCATTTTGTCTCTTTGTTTTATCGCTCCTTGGTTCAATCGCTCTCCTTGGTTGAACCATCTATTGAACCACTTGTGTGCCGCTTTTCCTTTGACTGAGGCTGCCTTTGAACTTTTGAACCACTGATAAACCAATCCTAGAAATGACTAAGTGTTAGAAGCTTGTTCTTTTGACTGATCTTTCTTGCAGAAGCTTTTTTAACTTGTCAAACTTGTGAATCCCCTTTATGGAAAAAGCTTAAAAATGAGGAATTTGAAAGCTCAAAATAATATTGAGAAGGGGAGAGAGAAATTTTGGTCTGTAGGTTATCCCAAAAATGAGTGGCATTTTTTAGGGATAACATATATAAACCCTTATAATTTTATACATGACCTATTTCTAATTCTTAATGTGTTATTTCATTTTCTTATACACTAAATTATCTCACTTACTCAATTAGGCCTAATTAGTCTTGCTCTTATACAAGTCACTTGCTCTCACACACCTTTGTCAACCATACACACTTGAAAACTTATATTAACCTTAACATAGATATTATAACACATTTTAAACTTGAATCAAACATTTCAATAGTTATTCCATAACTCAAAATATCAAAACCTCTTTTAGGTCTTAAGGAGACCTAATTTAATTAAGACTTCATTAGCACATGTTACCCTATGATCTTCTTGGAGCACTTTAAAACCAAACACATGGTATAAACACTACACATATCATAAATATAGACACCTTATATTCTTATATAGGCTCCATAACACCTTTTAGCTTCAACCATCACTTGAAGCATGCCATTAGTATTGTTCACAATTAGGCATGTACATACCCATAAAGTATATCTTGAACTACTAGAGATAAAACACCAATTAGCTAAACAACCATGGAAAAAAAATACATATTCAGAAACCTCATAAATTTAGGGTCATAAAAACCTTCATCATATACTTCAACTCAGGGTATATAGGCTCAAACTCTTCTATGCAAAATGCTCACTCTGAACTGCCAACTAGCCTCAAAACATAGTCATGGACTCTTGAAATTATGACACCTAAAATAAAAAAATAAAGGAATTAAAATTCATGAAAAATATCTTAAAACATCCTAATAAAAATATCCAATAAAATATCATAATCTCTAATGGTAATTGTTGGTCTTTTAGACCAATTTGTCAACATTCTCTCTCACAGACCTTACTCAGCCAGTCAAACCATTTTGGCTTCAACATTTTAACAACTTTCACTAAGTAAAAAACCTTATAAAAATAATTTATATGACTTAAAATTACAAAATATAAAAACCATGTAAATTATATTCTTCAAATTATGTCATAGAGTCTCAAACTCATCACTACAACTTGCTTACCTAGAACTGCCAGTTTGCCTTGAAACATAGTCATGGTGACAATGACCTTCAATCACCTGTATGACCATTTATAAGTAATAATGATGTATATTTATGATATTATGAGATAATTATACCATTTAAAATAAAAATATAATATGGTAAAATATAAATATTGGTCTTTCATACCAATTTCATGACCTCGATGTACTTAGATCTCACTGAGCTAAACAAGTAAACTTGTGAACATTTTGCTATATCATGATCTCAAAAACTTCTATCCAACATTAAAATATCTTAAAATTATTGAAAAATTTCTTAATTCACTTGTATTCATCCCTATTCCATGATAGCAATCCCTAATCATCTTCTCACTTCTGCTTAGGTTTTTCACTATTTGCACCATTAGGTCTGTTAGCGACAAGTTATCTTGGATGACTAGTTTAACAAACCTAAGGGATATAACCTACCCAAAAACCATAATTTACATCAAATAAAAGTATCAACATTCTCCATCCAATGATTTACATACTTTTATTTGGTCAACTTTAACTACTACAACAAATCTCCTAGAAACTAGGTCTTTCCTATAGCATCCACTCTCTCACCTGAAGACTCAATCACACTTGGATATGACTGAGAGAGTTTAATACAATCTCAAATCACTAAAATATCCATACCAATGGTTATGATAACTTTATAAAAACTTATTTCATATCGAGTCACTATTAAGGTTCTTTTAGGGTTTAAATCATCTTCCAATCTTAACAATCATTCATAAAGCATAGCCCCTTAATACAAAACCTAATTCCTAGAATTTTGAGCTAGCAACCTTCCCCATATAACATTAATATCTTATGTTCCCATGAGAAAATTACATGTGCCAATGAACAATTAAAAGTCCTTCTTAGGTTGAGAACCCTTCAACTTGTGCACTTGAGAGACCTTAAAACACTTTTTAAAGCCAAAACCTTCAAATTTTGACCTCAAAATTGGTCAAAACGCCTATGAAAATCTATCATACCACTAAAAAATCTCACATACTCATTCTTATTTTGGACCTTGACCTACAAACTACATTAGTCCTTTAAACTAACCTTCTAACCATTTTTCAAGCTCTAAATACCTCAAATCCATGCCATACCACCTCTTAACATGCTCAAACACTAACATACATCTTCTCACATGATTGATACCACTCATCTCACCAAGAAACTAAGCCCATGCCTTCACATAAGGTTTTTTCATGCCATGACTAGGCCTTGAAGTGTAGACACCGCAAACGTGTCTGCACCTTGGTTCTCCCCCTTGGCCCTTTCTCCCACCTAGTCCTCCTTGGTCCCTAACCCACCTAGGTCTTATTAATTAGAAATTAACATCTATTTTTAATTAAATTAGGCCCCCTTTCCACCCTACCCTTGCCACCTTGGATCCTCCCTTGAATCCCTCCACCTTCCCCCTAGCATTTATTAGGCCAAATCTCACCATTATATCCCCCCTCGTCCATTTTGGCATCCTCGTGACCGTTCTGCCCATGACCCCTCGCTCGGCGGCGTGCAAGAGTGGGCAGAGGCTATTTTTAGCCTCTGTGCCCATCCTGTGACCGCCGACGTCGGCGACCCTTCGGCCGACGTCAGCGAAACTGCCGGCATCGGCAGCCTTCATTATCCCCTTCTGCATCCGTTGCACCCCCTGGACTCTTGAGCTCGAAAACGGATTCTCTTGACGCTTTGGCTCTGATCTCTCCTCTGTCTTGACCTCGTGCAATAGCAGCAATAGGTGAAAAGGCCCTGGATCAGAATCTTCTCCTTGCAGCAACTCTTCTGTGGCTCCAGCAACATCTTCTTCTCTCTTCATTCAGCAAGCTAAAGGTAAGCTAGTCTGGGTTTTTTATTTCATTTTATTCATTCATCTATATTCTATTGTCTTTTGCTCCCTCTGTCCTTCCCCCTTGAGAGGCTACAAAGCCTTCTCAGGCCCCATCCTCTATGAATCCTCCTCTTCCCTGTCCTCTGTGTCTCTTTCAACTTCCTCACCCCTCTGCCAAAAAGACCTTGCAACAGGTACCCAACCCGAACCAGACCACTCCCCAATCCATCCAAACTTGTCCCCGTTCAGTCTCAGACCCATCCACAGTCCAGCAAGCAACCCAGACCTGACTACAGGCCACAACCCCGACCGATGCCGGTCACTTCCCCAACCGACGTCGGCAGGATAGCCGACGCCGGCAGATCAGATAACCGACGCCGGCGACATTTCCGACCTCGGCGACTGTCTTCAGCCCAACAGCTCTTTCAGGTAATCATTTTGTTTTCTTCTTTCCTTTCTACTTTCTTTGTCATTTCTATATTCTGGCATTTTGTCTTTTATCAGTCACTTATTTCATCAAAACAGTGGGTTGACCTCCCTTAAGGAAGTTTTTACACTTCTGGGAACAAGCCTTTTGCTTGGCAACCCACTGCCTATCTGTCTAACATTTTTCTTGTCCTAGTTTCCTTTTTCCTTGCAGGTGTCATTCCTCCACAGCCAAAGAGGAGTGCTCACAAACGTCTGGATTTACGGTGCGCAATCTTTAGTCCAAGTACTTCCAAGCCTTGTCCATTACTTTCTTTTAGTTTCTTTCTTTTTAGTCTGAAAAGCGAAATTTGAGGTAGAAACATCTCTGGCACGCCCGGTGGGACCCTGGGTTCCTCCTGGGTTCCTTTTTCTTTTTCATTCATTTAGGTGCATTTAGGCTCCTTTCTTCTTGTCTCTTTCTTCTATTCCAAATGACACTATAAGCAGGACTAAAACGAATCCTTCTTTCCTTTCTTCCTTGCATTCTAGACTAGTCTATCATACTCTCGTCCCTTTCTCCAACTTGTCTTCATAACAACATCACATTTCAACTTGGGCATTAAAACATATTGCACTTTCATTTCTGCTTGTGCTTGCATTAGTCCACATCTAGTAACTTAGGCGCATATTGAATGAACCGTAGACACTTGATGTTACACTACCGAATCACATGCACTAAAACACACATAAAACATACCTGAGACAAGGCCCAACTGGGATTTCATCCCCCAGCGGATACCTTACCCGTCTCGGTGACCCTACTTGGATTTCATCACCAAGGGGGTAGCCCACTCCGTTCTCTGGCGGAGGATAAACTCTAGGCGAGGTATATCTTGGCTAAGCGAGACCAGCTAACCACTGGAATCGTGAAGTGAGGGGAGCTTGCTCCTTAGCACCAGGCCACGTACCAGACCCTAACACAGATCTTTGAGCACCTAAAACAACACCCAAAACCATCTTTAGACTGCCTTCTTCTAGGACCCATTTTTCAGCCAATCTCCCCAAACATTCATCTAAGGCATAAGCCACAAGTTTCTAAGGTTAATTCCTAGGATTTATCGCTTAGGCTTGTCTGTCTTTCTCTATTTTCCTCTTCTCATCTGTTTGTTTGAGTGTGTGAGGACGCTTTCTTCTTTGTTTTTCCAAGAACCTTTTGGCTCTCTGGAAAACACAGTGACCGACATCGGTTCTGCCACCGACGTCGACCTTCCCCTGTCACCGGCATCGGTTCTGATACCGACGTCGACTCCATATGTTACCGGCATCGGTTATCTGACCGACGCCGGCCTCATTTCCTACCGACATCGGTTTTTCAACCAACGTCGGTCTCTGTCACTGTCCTTTTTTTTTCAAAACCAGCAACCTGAAGCCTGTCTTTTCTCTGTCAAAGACTCCATCCTGGTTTTCTAGAACTGAGAAACACAGTTCCTGAGACCTGAACCTTCTTTGCCTTGCATGGTTTTGACTCGTAGCCAAGCCAAAGCTCTTGTCAACCACGCTAGCCGTCAACCACTTCCGTCCACCCCATCCGTGACCAAGCCTACAATGGAGTTCAACTCGGAGACCGAAAGAACTCCCATTCGTCCAACCCCGCCGCAGACTCCCATTGTCCAAGAAGGGGACCAAGACTTCGAACGATTCTTGGACCTCAACGTCAAGGCCTTACAACATTATCTCGCGCATAGCCGAACACGAGACTCCTTGGGCAATCCAATCTATGGAATGCCAACCTCCCTTGTCGCAACTACGGCTGTATCGACAGCATCCGTAGTTCAACCTTCGGACACCCAAGCCATCGCTTTGACCACTGACCAGACTTTGACCAATCCCCCAGGTGTGGCCTCTCCCTCTATCATTGGGCCCACTTCCACCGGGGTTCCGGCCTCTTGTCAACCTCAACCCGCTCAACCGCTATCCACTCCATTTCAAAACCTTGTTGTCTCTATCCCGCCTACCCTGGCCCCTATCAACACCAGGGTGGCTTCTTACCCCTTGGCCCCCGTTACCACAGTCCAACCTCTCGTGGCAACAACGGGCCCAGCTATGTCTTCTAACCAACCACCTTTAGCATCCACCTCTGCCCCTGCGATTAGTCATCCGTACATTCTACAACCGACTATGTCGCTCGCCTCCTCTAACCTCTTCCAAGCGCCCTACAACTTAGGGGGCGCGCAACCCGTCAATCCGTCGGTAGACATCATCAAGATGCTGATGGACAAGATGACCAGTCTTGAGACCTCTGTTTCCAGCTCGCGCAACACTCTTTCATACAAGCAGATCTGTAACGAGCCCATTCATCCTTCTGTCCCAATCAGACCATATCCTAGCCAGTGGGAGCTTCCAAAGTTTTCTCGCTTTCAAAACAAGGAAGACCCCCAACAACACTTGCAGGCATTCAAACACGCCTGCTACCTCATTGGCCATGACGATGCGTTACTCTTACGCACCTTTCCTATGTCTCTCTCGGGTACTGCACTTGACTGGTACAGCTCCCTTCCTAGCCATTCTCTCTTCTCATTCACGCAATTGGCTCAGTTATTCCTTGATCACTTTTCCATCAACATAACCAAGAAAGTCTCAATCACGGACCTCTATTCTATTCGACAATTCGAGGACGAGTCCATAGCCGACTTCGTTGCTCGATGGAGAGGCCTTATCAACCAACTCTCCTTTTCCTTGCCCCAGGCTGAGCTTATTGAACTCTTTTCTCAAGCCTGTGCCTGACATATCTCTTCCACCCTGAGGGTTCAAACCTTTCGCACTTTTGACGAGGCCTTCACGATGGCCCGCAAACTAGAGTTGCGTGCCATCGAGGAGAACAAAGTCAAGTTGCGGAATAAGAATCCCAGCTCTAAGGCCAATGACTCTTCCTCTGCCAAGCCATCATCATCCAATTCTAAATCCAAGGCTTCAGCTAATGCCGTGGTTGTCAGACCTTCATCTTCTTCGACCAATCAGCCTGAGCCCTCTACATCTCAGAGCGCTACTCGACAATTCCAGCAAAGATACATGTAGCGACGATATACTCCTCTCAGAGAATCATATGCGTCTGTGCTGGAAAAGCTTCTTAAGCAGGGGGCCCTCAATCTCCCTCAAGCCTGACCTCCCCCTCAATTCGATCCCTCACACGCCATCCCCGCGTGGTATAGGGAGCATGACTTCTGCAGCTTCCACCGTGTTAAGGGCCATGACACGGAGAACTGCAAAACCTTTAAGAACATAATACAAGACATGCTCGAAAAGGGGGATCTCATCTTAGACAATCCAAATGCACCCCCTAATCAGGCCATCGACATCTTCAAACAACCTTTCCCCAATCATCCGCCAACTCAGAACAACGTCCAAACCTTAATTGACGACAATCATGAGCACAACGTTCGAACAGTCAATACGGTCTCCCCTTTCATCCCCAATCAACCTCTTGAGGTTAGTCCATCAATCAGTCCATCACATGTGGACGAATCTCTCTCCCCGGCTAGTTCTCCATTAACCTCTCTCATCTTGGAGGATGCCTCGGCCTTACCTGCACCTCCGGTCTCGCCATCCCCCGTTCTATTGCCTATGGAGGACCCGACCCTTCTTACTCCTCAGCTGCAAGTGGAGGGCCCCGTCATCCCTGCCCTTTCCCCGCTGGAGGAGCCTCGCTCCCCAGTTTCTTCTCCACCCAGGGAAGAACCTGTCCCTCCTTCGTCCTCATCTAAATCTGTCATGACTTCACCATACCCTGCGTCTAAGACCACTACACCCGTCTCGTCTTCAACCTCGCAACCATCAACATCTTCCTCTCAGCCATTTTCCCGGTTAGTGGAGAAGATTGAACTTCTCCCTCCGCGGAAAGTGACGCCTCAGGTGTTGTGGGATCGTCTTAAAGCCCTTCAACATACCCACACCCTCTCATCACATGCCGCTAATCCTCCCAAGGCGAAATCTCGTCAGACTCTTGACAAAGACCAGACTCTCAAAACTCAACCAAACCCGTCCAAACCAAAGCTTGCGTCTATCTCGTCCAAACCCATCAAGTCATTTGGCGTTCGTCCTGTCTCCACCCTCACTCACCCGCAAGTGAAGGTGGACCTAGGCCAAACCTCGACCAGCAGTACTCTTCTAACCAAGTCAAAAAAGACTGCTAGACCACAGAAACGAACGCCTCCTTCTCCGTCACCGTTGCCATCTATTTTGGGCCCCCATCCTTCGACCTTGGCTAGCATCCTTCCCACTCCGACCTTCAACCAAAACTCGTTGCCTCCTTTGCTTCCTCTGCCTACCTCCAGTCGTCCCTCTCCTAAAAAGGCATTCTCAATCACCAGGCCAGAGCCATCTCCATCTATCACCGTGCCATCAACCCATAAGGTGGTACGGAAACCTCTTCTAACCTCGCCTAAGCAAAAGTCACCAACCTCGCGCATATCAAATAGCACGGACCCTCTATTGGGCTCATACTCGTCAATATTGCGCCGACTTCTCCAGACTTCCGACATAACCCTTCCGCCCATCAAGCCTTTCCAACCTCTCGGGTCCAAGCCCTCCTGGTTCGATGATACAAAAATTTGCTTATATCATCGTACACCAGGACACGACACCGAGACTTGCTGTGCCCTCAAGGCCGTCATCCGCCGCCATATGGAGAAGGACACTCTTCTCCTTGAGGACACTCTTGACCAGACCCCGACTCCTTCCTGTCCAACTTCTTCAAACACGTCAACATCTCACCAGCAAAACATGACCCCTTCTTCACCTCCCATTTTCGAAATCAATGCCATCCGTGTAACCACTAGGTCACAGCAGGACAAGGCCAAAGCAAAAGCTGCCATTCCTTGGACCTATCCCTTCGTCAAGCCACCCCTTGCGCCCAAGCCTAAAATTTCTATCCTTGGCGTGTCCCAACCTTCTTCATCTTCCTCTTCTGGACCAATTCACAACTCCATGCTGAAGCAGCTTCACCAGACACCAGTGAAGATGTCTCTTTACGACCTTATCCAAACTTCACCTCAGCACTGTCAAGCCCTTATCCAAGCCTTGCAGGCAGCGGAGGTCCAACCCGAGGACCCCCAACCACTCGCTGCCCTCGTCCATTCTTTATCTCCTGTCAGCTCCATCACATTCAGCGATTCTGAGATTCCCACATCTAACACGGAAGATCAAGACGCCGCCCTCTTTATCACTGCCTATGTCGATCGAACGCGCATCAAACGCGTTATGATCGACGGTGGTGCTAGCATCAACATAATCTCTACCCACGCCTTTGATCAGTTGGCTCATCCCAAGAACTGCGTCTCCAAAACTGACGCGATCTTACGCTCTTTCAACAACACCACCACCACGACCATTGGCACAGTCATCCTCCACATTCGCGTAGGCCCACGCACAGTCTCAGAGCTCTTCTATATCATCGAAGGAGAGTTTCAATACAACCTTTTACTGGGCCGACCTTGGATCCGTGCCATGGCCTGTATCCCCTCCACCCTGCACCGTTGTGTGAAGTTTGAGCATGACGGGCAAGTCCACACCATTCCCGCTGACCCTTCACCCTTCAAGACTTGCAACACCACCTATCGTCCTAACGACGTCCTCATTCCCATCAAGCCGTCCACTCTGGCACCGCCTCCATCTGCGGAAGCTTCGACCAGTTCGCAATCGGCGGTTGCCCTCACCCCTCCTCTTCAAGCGCCGACCAAGGACCCCATGGAAGACATCTTCCAATGACTATCACTTGGGGAATACCGCTTGTTGACCCTCGACATGTTCCAAACTCCACAAGAGTATGGACGCCTTCACCTCAGTCCTAATTACGACCCTCGAATCGAGACGGTCTTACCTTATGGTCCTCCTCACTTCCAAACCAACTTTGTCTATGGGGGGCTTAATCAAGCCCCTACCTACGACACTTCTCTTTCTTCACCTCGACCTTTCACATCTGATTTCTCGTTTCTTGGCAACCCCGCCTTTGCACACACTTACCTTCACAGGTGTGCATGGAAGGGTTTTGGTTTTGGACGTTATGAGCAGGGCTCCCATCAGCCCATCGAGCCACTCAATGATCATGATGCCAAGAAACGGTATGGCCTGGGATATCATGACCCCACTCAGGCTCCTTCCGACCTTTGTCCCAAACCAACCATTGACCAATCTCTTTCAGACTCGCCCATTTCTCCTTCGTCACCTACGGAGTCGGTGGTTTCCATCCCTCCTAGTTTTTTTTTTCCATAAACACCATCCGCCTGGAACCCCTGACCTATCAGCTCAATGGGGTGCCCAGGTCTCTCCCTCTCATCTTTCCTAGCATGGTAGAGGATGAGTCGGCAACCATTCACACTGTCCACTGCGTTGACGATGACGCCATCCTTTCCTACATGGGTGCCGATGACTCTTTCGTCCAGCGTTTCCTCCCTTCCGAGACCCAAGTTATGTTAAATGAATCCACCATTGACATCAACCTCCCTTCTTCTTCTGATGTTCCTCATGTCTTAAAGATTGGCCAATCTTTAGACACTCAGGAGCAGCTTGACTATGCCCAGTTCCTTTCCAACCATAGCAAGGCCTTTGCCTGGACTTACAGCGACATGCTTGGCATCGACCCTACCATTGCTACCCATAACATTGTCACCAAACCAGAGGCTAAGCCTGTTAGGCAGAAGCTTCGAAAGATGCATCCTCGCATTGCGCTTCTTGTCAAAGAGGAGCTTCAGCGTCTTCTTTCTGTCTCCTTCATCTAACCCATCGATTATCCACAGTGGGTCTCTAACATCATCCCAGTTACTAAAGCAACTGGGGGGATTCGAATCTGCACAGACTATCACGACCTTAACCTAGCCTGTCCCAAAGACGACTTTCCCCTTCCCAACATCGACCAGCTTGTTGATCTCATGGCCGGCCATGAGATGCTATCTCTCATGGACGGGTTTTCAGGATATAATCAAATCCTGATCGCACCGGAAGACCAGCACAAGACTACCTTTATCACCCCATGGGGGACTTTCTGCTATCGAGTCATGCCTTTCGGCCTAAAAAATGCTGGTGCCACTTATCAGCGCGCCATGACTTACATTTTCCACGATCTCCTCCACAAAATCATGGAGGACTATGTGGATGACCTTCTCGGCAAGTCCAAGCTCCGCCGTGACCACTTGACCATTCTCACAATCATCTTCTCTCGTCTCCTTCAATACAATGTCCGCCTCAACCCCAAGAAGTGTGTCTTTGGGGTCCTCTCAGGCAAACTTCTCGGCTTCATCATTTCCTTCCGTGGTATCGAGATAGATCCCGCCAAGATCCGTGCTATTCTCGAAATGCCACCCCCGACCAATCTCAAGTAGCTTCGCAGTCTACAAGGGAAGCTCCAGTCCATTCACCGTTTCATCTCACAGCTTTCAGACCGCTGCCAACCTTTTCATCACCTCCTTAAGAAGGACGTCTCCTTTAAGTGGGATGAGAACTGTCAAGAGGCTTTTGAGGCCCTCAAAGGCTATCTGGTCTCTCCACCAGTCCTCATTCCACCTAAGGACGACCAACCCTTCTACCTTTATATCTCTGCTACCAACCATTTGTTAGGTGCCATGATCGCGCACCGAGACGAGCATCATCGCGAGCAAGCGGTTTACTACATCAGCCGAACACTGGTCGACTATGAAACTCGGTATACTCATACCGAGAAACTCTGTTTGGCATTAGTCTTTTCCACTACCAAGCTCTGCCACTATCTTCTCAACCACAAAACCTTTGTCGTCACTCACACCGACCCTCTCAAGTACATGCACTCCAAGCCATACCAGAATCAACGTATGGCTCGGTGGCTCATGCTGCTTGCTGAGTTTGACTTCAAATTCATCCAACAGAAATCTATCAAGGGGCAAACCATTGCTGACCAACTGGCAGATGCCCCTCTTCCCGACAACCGACCTTCACACTGTGAGTTCCCTGACGAGTCTATCGCCACACTTTCCACCGATGACACCGTCTACCAGATGACTATGTTCTTTGACGGCTCCAAATGTCAACTCGATGGGGGTGCGGGGGTCATCCTCATCCCACTCGATGGGGAGCCCTTGCCTCTATCTTTCAAGCTTGACTTTGATTGTACCAATAATATGGCCGAATACGAGGCCTTAATTTTGGGACTTCAGACTGCTCTTTCTCTCCACATCAAGTCTATCAACATCTTCGGTGACTCGCAGCTCGTCGTTAATCAAGTTAACGATTCATATCTCTGTAAAAACAAAGTTTTACAGAGGTATAAGAATCGTGCTGACACTCTTTTGGCATCTTTCAACCATTACCTCTTACAGACTGTTCCACGCTCTACGAACAAGTTTGCCGACACCATGGCTTCTCTTGCTTCACATATCCCGTCTTCATCATCATCATCCCGCCTTTTTGTCACAGTGCATTGCATACCCTTGCCTTCATACATCTCTCCTCACATCGACCATATCAATACTGTCAATTCTAGCCCACAAGATGACTGGTATAAGCAACTTGTGGACTACTTGTCTCTTTCTGTCACTCCTCCCAACCTCTCTAGCAATGCGCGATGAGCTTTCATCAAGCGCACAGCTCGCTATACCATGCTAGGGGGCCTTCTCTATAAACGAGGCTTCGACGGCCTCCTTCTTCACTGTCTAACCTCCACTGAAGCTCCTCAAGCCATAAAGCAAGTCCACGATGGGATTTGTGGTGGACACTTCAGTGGAAACTCGGTTGCCAAGCGCCTCCTTTGCCTGGGTTATTATTGGCCCACCCTTCATCAAGACTGTAGCGATTATGTTCGGCGTTGCATCAAGTGTCAGCAGCACTCTAACCTGCTTCATCTCCCCAGTCACGCCTTGCAAGTCACTCAGGATTTTTGGCCTTTCTCTCAGTGGGGCTTGGATCTCATCGGTGAGATCAACCCTCACTCGTCTCTTCGTCATCAGTCCATCATCACTGCCACTGAGTATTTCACCAAGTGGGTGGAAGCCATTCCTCTCGTCTCCACAAAAGCTGACAAAATTGTCGACTTCATCAGTAGCCACATCATCTGTCATTTTGGTGTCCCTCACAAAATCATCACCGACAACGGCAAGTCCTTCAAAAACAAGACTATCCAAAAACTATGCGACTCATTTGGCATCAAACTCAGCTTTTCTTCACCTTACTACCCACAAGCAAATGGGCAGGCCGAGGCTTCCAACAAAATTCTCACCAAAATTCTCATGAAGGTGGTTGACGATACAGGAAGGGATTGGCACATTCATATCCCCTTCGCTTTGTGGGCCTACCGCACTAGCATTTGAACCTCTACGGGTGCTACCCCCTTTTCTCTCGTGTACGGAACAGAGGCTGTCTTACCTCTCGAGGTACAGATCCCGTCTCTCCGCATCTCCCTACATGACATTCTCTCCAACGACGACTTTCGTCAAGATCACTTAGCTCAACTTGAGTTACTCGATGAGTGTCGTCTTGCTGCCCTTAATCATCTCCATGTCTACCAAAGTCGCATAAAGCGGGCCTACGACAAAAATCTGTGAGAACGAGATTTTAACATCGGAGACCTCGTCCTCAAAGAGAATCAGCACGTGACCAATATGGAGCGAAGTAAACGAGGTAAATTCGCCCCCAATTGGCTTGGACCTTTTATCATCACGCACAAGTATGGGTCAGGGACTTATCGTCTGTCTTCCCTCGACGGACGGCCAGAACCTAAGCCTCTTAATGCGTTACATCTTCGACCTTTCTTCTGTTAGTCGAGTACTCATCTATTTGACACGTAACTTGAGCTCGTCCCTTGAGCAATCCTCGTCCTCTTAATCCTCATCCCTTTCAACCCTATTCCCCTTTAACAAGTCCTCTACAACCCTTTTAGGATGCAGTGATGCTTTGTCCTAATAAAAAGGGGCGTCCTTGAGCTTCTACAGTCTTGTCCGTGACTCCCATTCCTATCAATAAATCCAAATCAAGATGTCAAAACATATCCATGGTCACTAAATCAAGTCAAATCAAAAAGACAGACTGATCCCTCGAAGGACAGCTATACTATCATTGCTGTATTACTAGACTGATCCCTTGAAGGACAGCTAGGCCAACTTTTCAAACATTATTAAGCAAAAATATAGACCACTCCCTCGAAGGATGGCTATGACTACTCTGGCAATAAACAGCACTTTTCTTAGAAGCTTCTCGCATCGATCAGCTTCACAACATGACCATTACATCAAGTGACATCTCTATGCAGGCTTCCCGCATCGATCAGCCTGACACAAAAAAAAAAAAAAAAAAAAAAAACGAGTCACGGACATTGGCTTGTAGTTGTCTCAGGGTCTCCTACAAAAGGGGCAAGGTTATTCCTGCTCTTAAACTGGGTTACCCTATCCTCCTCCTATCACCGGCTCAAGGGACTTCGAGCTCACTTTAATGTCAAAGTGATTCGATTACCGTTCTAACTCAACACTGGTCAACGACGCAATGCACGAACGGGGCTTTTATTCTAAGAACCCCTATCTATGCTTCCTTTCTGGTCCTTGTCAATGAAAGAGCAATTTGCCTTTCACCTCTTCTCTACACTTTGGTCACGCTTTGGCCACGTCAATTGTCGACTCATCCTTAAACCCAGCCAACTTCAACATTTTTTTTCAAACCAGCCTCGACATTTCCAACATGACATCAGGCATCATTCTTGTCCTTTTCGCATAGTTTCTATGGACACCACTACCCATGGAAACTACCGACCAGACCCAATTTATGTTAAGCATAAACCAATACTTGTTGAAGCATAAATAGACCTTCTATTCATTTCTAGCATACATCCATCATGACTATGGAAACTTGCTAGGGATGAAAGACTCTCGACCACTTCTACAGAAGACACCATCTGTAGCATCCTTTTATCCTCATCTTTTTATCCTCATCATTTCGACGCTTGACCACATCCAATCATCGACCATTTTGACCCTCGCAGTCCGAACTACATTGGTCTGAGGCCCTACGACCAGGGCTATGTAGGCAGCACTCAGATAGCACATCTTCTGAGGTTAGCTCGACCACCCCCGTTTGTTCGTCTCTATGATGGACAAACCTTCTCTTCTTTGACTCTTATCACACCCAACTTCGTCAACTTTGACCAAGACCAATCATTTCCTTTGACCAAGACCAATCATTTCCTTTGACCAAGACCAATCATTTCCTTTGACCAAGACCAATCATCGACCTTGACCAAGACCTATCAATCCCTCCGACCCTCCCTCCCTTTTAGGGAGAACTACATCGGCCTGAGGCCCTGTCACCAAGGCTATGTAGGCAGCACTCAGTTGACATGGAGTCTTCTGGGGTTAGCTCGGCCGCATCCTTTCGTCTATCCATCCTCTTGACCAATGACCATTGGCGATCATGCCTATCTCCTTCGACCTCGACCACTTCCAAGCCAATGTTGCCTTGGTTGTTTTTGCGTGTATGCTATTCCACGGCTGGTTAGCAGAATTGTCCGCAGACTTTTTTTTGACCCTTCACAAGTATAGGATCGTGAGCCAGTTGATCCCTACTACTTGTGACTTTTTCGTGTTTCTGGGAGCACTTCCTGAGCCCTGGATACCTGGGACACGACGACCATTTGGAGCTTCAGCTTAGATTGAGTGACCCGATCAACAAACGACTAAATGCTGGAGCCCGGTTACTTCAATTTTGGCACTCCTTGACCCTTGACCATGCGACAATTTGACCTGACCCTCTCGTGAAGTGGACTACGTGCAATCTCGACTATGGCAGCATTTTCACTCACTCTCTTCTATCTATTTCTCTGTCAAATCGACACTCGATCTTCGGTTCCCTTCTCTCGACCATCGCTTTGAGGGGGGGAACACCTCATCCTTTTTTTTCTAGGGCAACCAACTCCTGTTTTTGTCTTGCAGTTCGTCTAGAACAACCAACAAGACAAAAAGGGGCAAATGTAGACACCGCAAACGTGTCTGCACCTTGGTTCTCCCCCTTGGCCCTTTCTCCCACCTAGTCCTCCTTGGTCCCTAACCCACCTAGGTCTTATTAATTAGAAATTAACATCTATTTTTAATTAAATTAGGCCCCCTTTCCACCCTACCCTTGCCACCTTGGATCCTCCCTTGAATCCCTCCACCTTCCCCCTAGCATTTATTAGGCCAAATCTCACCATTATATCCCCCCTCGTCCATTTTGGCATCCTCGTGACCGTTCTGCCCATGACCCCTCGCTCGGCGGTGTGTAAGAGTGGGCAGAGGCTATTTTTAGCCTCTGTGCCCATCCTACGACCGCCGACGTCGGCGACCCTTCGGCCGACGTTGGCGAAACTGCTGGCGTCGGTAGCCTTCATTATCCCCTTCTGCATCTGTTGCACCCCCTGGACTCTTGAGCTCAAAAACGGATTCTCTTGACGCTTTGGCTCTGATCTCTCCTCTGTCTTGACCTCGTGCAATAGCAGCAACAGGTGAAAAGGCCCTGGATCAGCATCTTCTCCTTGCAGCAACTCTTCTGTGGCTCCAGCAATATCTTCTTCTCTCTTCATTCAGCAAGCTAAAGGTAAGCTAGTCTGGGTTTTTTATTTCATTTTATTCATTCATCTATATTCTATTATCTTTTGCTCCCTCTGTCCTTCCCCCTTGAGAGGCTGCAAAGCCTTCTCAGGCTCCATCCTCTGTGAATCCTCCTCTTCCCTGTCCTCTGTGTCTCTTTCAACTTCCTCACCCCTCTGCCAAAAAGACCTTGCAATAGGTACCCAACCCGAACCAGACCACTCCCCAATCCATCCAAACTTGTCCCCATTCAGTCTCAGACCCGTCCACAGTCCAGCAAGCAACCCAGACCCGACTACAGGCCACAACCCCGACCGACGCCGGTCACTTCCCCAACCGACGCCGGCAGGATAGCCGACGCCGGCAGGATAGCCGACGCCGGCGACATTTCTGACCTCGGCGACTGTCTTCAGCCCAACAGCTCTTTCAGGTAATCATTTTGTTTTCTTCTTTCCTTTCTACTTTCTTTGTCATTTTTGTATTCTGGCATTCTGTCTTTTATCAGTCACTTATTTCATCAAAACAGTGGGTTGACCTCCCTTAAGGAAGTTTTTACACTTCTGGGAACAAGCCTTTTGCTTGGCAACCCATTGCCTATCTGTCTAACATTTTTCTTGTCCTAGTTTCCTTTTTCCTTGCAGGTGTTATTCCTCCATAGCCAAAGAGGAGTGCTCACAAACGTCTGGATTTACGGTGCGCAATCTTTAGTCCAGGTACTTCCAAGCCTTGTCCATTACTTTCTTTTAGTTTCTTTCTTTTTAGTCTGAAAAGCGAAATTTGAGGTAGAAACATACATCTTCTCACATGATTGATACCACTCATCTCACCAAGAAACTAAGCCCATGCCTTCACATAAGGTTTCTTCATGCCATGACTAGGCCTTGAAGTATCCTTCATTCCTTCTTCCATGATTTCAACACCTCAATGTCATGCTTAAAAATTCAATATCATGACATAAAACCTGTATCATGCTTAAACATATCTAAACATACTTCATATGTTTTGACAATAGCTCATGATTCCTCATTAGGTTAGGCATGGTCTTAGAGGTGGTCTAGGTGCATACTAGGTCTGAAGGTCCTATCCTTATAGACTCACCATGAGACTCTTATGATTGATCCAATGCTTCACATATATACTCAAGCATCCTTATACAACCACTCATGCCTATGTGTACTCATCTAACTAATCCATCATACTCAAATCTTCTCATTAGGACTTTACATGCCATGACTAATCCCATGGTTAGGCTTCTCAAACACCTTGTACTTAAGAACTAGTACTAAAAAATGATTACCTCAAAGATATCAAATAATAAAAATCTTAAAAATAGTAATATCACACCAATGTAACAATATCTTTCTAATAAACATGATCTCATAACCTCATGAAGACCTAGAGCCTCATAACCATGCTTTAATTCTTGATCATCAAACCTCTTTGTGACCATATTGACAATCATCAAGTTAACCTAAATCATGACATTAAACTTGACATCAACCAAAATCTCATATCTCATAGACCACTCACCATGCATCTTCACTAGATTCACCTTGACATCAATGACATCAACTTGGATATAAAACGACATGAACATTGAAATCAATGACAACACTTCTCAAAAAACTCCCCCTTTGTCATTGATGGAAAAACATTCTTCAATCTAATCACTCTCATCTCCCCAATCTAGTCAATCTTCCTTATTAAATTTTATCCTCTTTTGACATTAATGATAAAGGTTCATACATACTAAAACTTTTGGAACCATACCTTCTTGCAATAAAATCTCAACACATAGCATATGAAGCATTTTAAAAACATGCCACCCTTACTCTATACATACCTCCTTCAAATGAACTAATATTACAAGGCCACTTCTCAACATAGATCAAGCTTAGTCAACATCTTGAATAGCTCTCCCTCGAACTAAGCATCCACCATTTAGATAACAAAGGAAACCACTCTCTATTTCATCTCTGCATATTATTTACCTTCTCTTATGATCATACGTCTCATCAATATACTCAAATTTCTAACACATCTCTACTCTTTTATGATAGCATTATAGATTTTACACTGCTTCTCTTCTTATCATCTTTCATTTGCATACCTCTACCCTCCTTTTGATAATTATATCATAGGAATCAATCACATTATTCCATGGTATTGATTTATATCCATCCTAAAATCTTATGCTCTACTCTTCTAGCTTGATATTCAACCTCTCTTACTTTATTTATATTAACTTGCAATTTAACCTTGTATAAAGACAAATCAAATGATAATCTCACCTTGTGGTTAGCCACAATATTTTACCATCAAGGTCAACCATAAAAATAGTGTAAATATATCATATATACATAAATTTACAACAAATCAATCCTATATTGGTTGGTCATAGCTCATTAGACCCTTATTCCTCCATTAGGTCTCATAGAGACCTAATCATATTAGGTTTACTAATTTTCAGTTATCCAAGTTATTCTTGAGCATTTTGATCTCCTCAATCTATCATTATCCATTCACACATTATGTAAACAATCTATTCTAATATTCTCTATGATCCATAAGCCATATTTGATCATGACAATGCTTCTTGTATTAATTTATTACTCATTAGGTCTATAAAACACTTAGTTCATTATCTGCTAGACTTCTATCTTTCTTGATCACATTCACCTCACACAAATAGGGCATATCAATCATATATAACTATGATACATGACCCAAATTTCATGTTAAAATTCCCAAATAAATCAAACTCAATGCTTATGAGCATAAAACATCTATATAATCAATGCTTGTCCATCATTTCTATTAGGTCAGTCTACAATCAAAGATTTTGTTCTAAGGGAACAATCTAATCCTCTATGCTAGAGTAGAGATCACTCATGTCATTTCCATATGTAATCTTATATTTTCTTCTTGAATAAATATATCTCCTTCATGTTTCTCAAGCCACCATGCTAAATACCTCATCATGACATCTTCCTTGCATCATTCTGTCAACTAGGTTTACACTTACATGCTTCACTATGACAGACCTCTGTCATAACTTATCTTCTTCATGATATTCAAACTGAGACTATAAAACATGTGCCTTGTTCCTCTATGACCTTAAGGCCATCTTGATGCACATATAAAACCTAATTCTATAATACACCTCTATGATGCTTATATTGAGTGATGAATGCCTCTATGAAGTCTAATAGAGATATCTCACTTCACAAAGCTCTAAAATAATGTGCAATCAGGACATTCCTCTATCTCCACTCTTTTATCAACCAAATTGTAATCATAAGGATGATATTCTTTCTTTAGGATCCTCTTGGTCATGATTTTTACCTCTAACTTGATGTCTACATTATCCTTCTTCTTATCTATCTGAGCTGATACCAAACACCCTTAGCATTCTACCGTGGCAATTAGTTCACCTTGATCCATAGGATTATCATGAATAATTCTAACCTTCTTTGATCTCCATGCCATAATGTGTCTCTTAGGAGCTTCCAACATCTGATTATGACTTGAGGACTTATTCAATATAATCTTATAAGATCTTACAATATAACCAACACATTAACACTCATAGCAAATAACCTTACTCTTGTTAGACATACCTCTTAATTGATGTGGTCTATGATATATTCTTGGAAAATTTCTTCCTTTACCATAGCCCTATGAAAATTCATTCTTAGTTCACATCCTTATACAATCCTTTGCTTTACGTCCAAACTAATAAGTAAAATAATGACCATGGGACAAATTGGAATAACTTATGGCATTACACTATCTAATTGGTCTTCTCATATTGATTTTTATGATATAATTCTTCTTGACTTGATCTATATTCTCATGACCCTTCTCAAACTTGTTCATCTTGTCTATGGGCTACTAATGCTCAAATTTCAAGGAACCTAGTTCAGACTTCAACTAATCACACTCAACTTCCTTTGATTTCAAATTTGTATTTGTAACTTCTAACTGATTCTTGAGATCCTTGATGGTGTTTTCATCCCTTTTTGAATTTTTTTTCATGTCACTCTTTAGGATACAAATCTTTTCTTTAATATCCTTGACCATAGATCTCAACTCTTGACTCTCTTTCCTTAATTGCTTAGTTATCTTCTGCTTCTAGGATCACCTTTAAGTTGTTAGGCTTGTTCCAAAGGACCTTGCTCTGATACCAATTGTTGGAAGCACAATGAATGATAGGGGGTAGGGGGTGAATTAATCCTCAAAACATTCATTCAATTTAACTTAACAATCATGAACCATTCATACAAATACATAGATCTTAGAAAGCATAAGCAACCATACAAGAACATGAAAAAAGATAACACATCATATATGTGGGAAACCCTCAAAGGGAAGAAAAACCACTGATTATTAAAAATGGACTAAAATAATATAATAAAAAATCCAAGATTTAGTGAAGCACCAACTTCACATGGAGCACCAACCCCAACTATCTAAGCACCAACCCAGCTAGGCTTTAGCAAGCACCCACTTGCAAAGAGGCACTGACCCACTTGATTACTCATCACTAACTCAGCGACCTAATTGCTTTGATCATCTTTAGAACACTATTTTTCTCAACCATTAAATTATTATTGATTCTTTATCTCTTTACATTCTTATCCCTTTCAAACTACCTTTTAGGCCTCTTCATTCATGTAGGTCTCTTCAAGACTGATTAGGTCATATGACCTTGATCTTCATACTCAAACCTTCTATTAGATATCCATGACTATATATATACACCCATATGATGGTCTACATGACCTCCTTCTACTCCTTAATGTTCTCTTTTATTCACTTATACATATAATTGTCTCACTTACTCAATTACACCTAATTAGCCTTGCTCTTATACAAGTCACTTTCTCTCACTGTTATAGTATTTTTCATTTTTTCTTTAAATTAAATTAATTAATAAAAACTCAATGAAATATAGGGTGTATGATAAATACATGGATATTAGGATATGTTTATTCACCAATTGAATCCAATGAATGAGGGATCTTCTTTTTATTTAGGAATAATAACCTATACACATATAAACAACTTGGAAAAAAATAGATTAATAGATAAATGGGTGAGTTGCCTAGTTAGAAACTAGTCCCAGGAAGTTGTGAACTTCCTCAAGTGGATGTCATATCACTTTTTTACATAATTAAGTGGATAAATAACATTTTAAATTATTATAGATAAAGATATGACAACTAAATGATTATGCTTCAAACTTTGTTCAAGCTATCAATGTAAGCAAAATATTCATCCCAATAAGTTGTAGTAGGATTTAAATCCTCTTGTATGAAATCAAGTTGGTCAATATTGGCTTCAAAAGAGGCATAATAAATAATAGCATAGAGAGCTATCTTTAAATCTATGTCACTTTGATTAGTAAATAGGGGTTTGGATACTATAGGGAGATTAGTGATATTGATTACATCATACACTATGCTTGGTAGAGTCATCTACATAACAAGGCCATATTTAAAATGATAGAAAACCATTAAAGAATGAAGATAGGGGTCTGAGTAAAGTCTCAAGTTTTAAAACTTAAACATAATGGATTGATGTTGATCCTATTAGGATCAGTGTTGATTCAGAGTGAATCAATGTCAATTCTCTCTAAAACTATATATAATTAAAATAGAGACTAATTTGGATTACAGAGGCTAATAAATAGATACTGAGGAATATAGATGGTATTCTAAAGATTTAATAAGAAGATAAAAGTTAAGAGATTGATGAAATAAATAATATGATTACTTACCTTGAACCTGGATGCAAATAGAATAAAATCTTCCTCATGAATGCAGGTAATTCTTCAAGATCATGATAATGGATATAGATTGAGTGTAGTAAAATTATAATAGAGTGACATTAAGGGATTCCTTAATTCTCTAAGAATCTTAGCAGCACTTTGAGGTTTAGAATTTTTAGTCCCAAATCCAAAGGTTGATTGGATATCTATGGATCGATGCTAATCCAAATAATTGGCATCAATCTCAGGAGAATTGGCATTGATCTCTAGAGAATCAACATCAATTCACCCAAATTAGTAGGATTATTCTAACTATAGGTAAAATTAGGATTTATCAATATGAGGTTGTTAGTAACAAGTTTACATGGGGTTAAAGTAGTTAAGAAGTTGATTTCCTAGGTTATTAATGGATTTAAGAGGTTATGGAGGGGTAGAAAGGTAATAGTAAATTCAAATTACTGAGTTATCAATGGTAAATATACTAAACCTTAAGATTGAGGTATTTAGGAGATTAAATAAAAATAAGGGCCTATGATATCTAACAAATCATATATAGTATACAAAATTATAGTGTTTACATGTGCCCATTTTTATGGAGTGGTATGGAGTACGTGTTATGAGACAAAAACCAAGAGAGTTCTAATTCCCTAGGTTTATTTGAGGAGGTATATCCCCTCAAACTAGGAGTCAACATAGATAAGGAGTAGGTGATGGGTTTGAAAAATGGAATAGTGGATGGGATGGGTAGATAACATATGATCTCTAATAAACATGGATGAATAACATAAATCATATGTTTTGCACTTATGGGATATAAGGTAATACATGCAGAGATGCCCCAAGGTAAATCCCATAATAAACTACCATAAATATGAATAGGTGGGCTTAAACAAAGGCTAAACAAGAGGAAAAGTGACAAGAATTACATGACCAAAGCATTTGGTGTGATATACGATGTATGTGCTACCTATAAATAATTATTCTCAAGAGAAAATGTATCTTGAGACCCACTAAGGGGAGATATCTAAAAGAGTACATGCCTTATGCAGGTTATGGGACCAACAGGGATTATAAATCCACAAACCTTAAATGGTATAAGATAAATAATAGGTTAGGTGTGGCAAGGTACAAGGATGAAACTAAGGAGCAAGATTGGATGTATGTAAAATTTTAAGTAGTGAAAAAATACGCAAATCAGCACTAATCTAAAATGAATCAACACTAATCCACCAAATTAGCATCAATCCAAAATAGATTGGTGCTAATCCTGAGTCGAGTATATAAGAAAATTTGACATGGAAAAGGGCTCATTTTCTATTGGTGAAAAATGAAATGATGCTTGAGAGCCAAAATGATAAGTGTGACATGAGATGATATGGAGGCTAGTGGTAATGGATTTAGGTGATGAAAATGATCATAAGATGAGGTAGGTCATATTTTTGATTAAGTTTTTTATTTTTTGATTAAGTTTTTAATTTTTTTAATATTTTAAGTTTTTAGATTTTTATATTTAGTATACATTCTTAAACTAAGGTAGGATGGTGCTAGAGAATTGATGTCAATTTCCATGAATCGATGATAATTCACTAAGAATCGATGTCATTTCATCAAAACAACACCGATCAGATGAAATGGTACTAATCCAGAAGGGATCAATGATAATTCACATGAAAAAGGTGAAAGGCTTAGATTAGAGTCTAGGTTTAGCATAAGTATAATTTTTAAGATAATTTAGGCATATAGGAGATGCTGGTGACATGTACAAACTCTACTATAGATGCACAATTGAATGTGACCTTTACTAGAGTGACTATGAGACCAGATTAGTGATGATAATTGGGCACATCTAGAGGCCATAGGCTTAAGAAGAGTGAATTAATATAGATGCATTCATCAAGATATGATCTTGTTGGTTGTTTTGTTGGAGTACTGTGACATTACTACTAGGGCATTCTGGCTACCTACCAAAGAGATGATAATCATCAAGGAAGATATCTATAAGATTTTGTGACTTCTGATCTAGGGAGTAACTATAGTGCCTATAGATGGATAGGGATGGGGAGTAGCACTGGCATGCCTATATAATGGGGATGTTATTGATATCACATTTATTTCTAGTGGTTTTGTTTTTGAGCCTCTATATGAGGCTAATGTAGTGGGGAGGGGTGTACTGACCATGATGTTAGTGGTGATATCTTATTGTGCACTCCCAAACTCAAGAAGAGGTAGATTTTTATGGAATTTGATAGGTGTAGTTTTAGATATGTTGGAGCACTAGATAGTGTTTGTCTAGGCATCCACTTTTCTATCATAGGTTTTATAGGGAGTTATGGGGTTGGAGGACTCAGAGGTGATATGGTTTGGATGTTATTGTTATTTCATAGTGTTAGGTATATGAGCACATTAGGATGGTGTGACCCATTGGTATCTCATAGATACAATGGTATGAGACTGAGTATAGCATGACCATCCTATGATGGAATTTTGATTTAGCATGAGAATTTATAGATGGGATTGTTTGGGACCTCAAGTACTACTTAAGAGTCCTAGAGGGGTTGAGAGAGGGAGATATCATTTGGAGACCTTATCTCATATTTCTTACATGGCCTAGAGTAGAATCAAAGCTCACATGCATTTGGAGGGAGAGGTAGGTGATAGGGAGGAGGATGGAGTACATAGAGTACCTCTATTTTGGGCGATTATGATGATAGTTTAGATTGAGATAGGACATTCTATGGGCCTCACATGTATATAATAAGGATGATATAGAGAAGAATCTCCTAGGGCTAGACACCATATATGTCTCAATGGAGGAGGAAGATCCAGTAAGAGATAATGTGGAGGATGTGGGGTGTACTCTAGAATTTATATCATGGTGGGTAGGATAACAGGTGACGAGGTAGGATAGGGTGGTGCATCCACACCAAGAGGGAGGGAACAAAGAGATGGAAGAGGCTGAAGAGGATGGAGGAGGAGATTGACATTGTGTATATTATTAAAGAGAGGGATACATTGAGGACCCAAAATATCTCCATATAGGGATAGGTGGTTGCAGTATAGGGAGCTCTTTTCATAGTGTAGATTGAGTGAGACACCTTGTAGATTATATTGGATACCTTACAAGTGGATTTTAACTCATTATAACTAAGTCATGACCTAGTAGTGGAGGCTCAGTATTGATATTGAGTAGAGAGATAACCTAAGGAGGAGGGAGGGAGACTCAGTATAGATAGTTGGAGGGGTGGCAAGGCCTAGCATAGGATAAGGAGGCATAGTGAGCATTGATAGGTATAGGGTGTTGGTGGTAGAGATTTGATACTATGAGTAGATTGTATTAGATTTGTATCTAAATATTCCTCATTAGTCTTCCCATCTACCCGCATAGGGTCGGTCTTCTAGGTACACTCATATAAGGTTGGTTAGCATGGGGAGTGTATCCTAGGGGAGAGACAAAGATAAAGGAGGAAATGGGGGAGTAGATGAGAGTGAAGATGGTGGTGGAGCCCTGGGGAGTATCCAGTTGAGTAGGATACCTTTTATAGATTAGCTCATTTATTATTGTATTTATTCATTATACTCGCTAGAGAGCCACATACATGTATACAGATATTCATGATATAAACTTTGATTATTTATATATATGATTCATGATTATGAGTTTATGATTTTTTTATGGATTATATTATCATGGATGTGATTTTGATTATGTGATTATGGGTTTAGTTTATTAGGTGATGTGATGTGTTATAGTTATTACATGTGATGGATTTATATTTAAAATGTTTATGGATTATGAGTATTAGAGATGTATTTTGGATCATGGAATATGGATTTTTATGTGATGTGATTATATGATTTGATTATGGATTAAATGTTTTAAAATGATTATGGATCATGATTATATTATGGATGTGATTTAGATTATGTGATGTATGGACTTATGTGATTCTAAAATTTTCATGATTAAATTAATATGGATACGACTTTGATTATGTGATTATGGGTTTAATAATTATGAACTTGATTATATTATAGATAACGGATTTAATAATTATGAGCTTAATTAGATTATATATTATGCACATTTATGTAAAAAAGTTCATGGATTATGGATGTACATTAGATTATTTATTATGGATTATAGATTTTATGCGATGTGATTATGGATTTTATGGATTATGAAAAATGTTTATGTATCATGATTATTATTAATGCGATTTATAGACTATAGACTTTCTATTTATAGATTGTTGATTTATTAGATTAGGATATTCATTGATATATGTGGAAAATTTGTAATTAATTATCACAAATTTAATTTACAAAGGGTTTTATTGCTAGTTTATTGGCTCATTTCCTGACCCAAGAAAATATCTTGAAATGAAAGCATGTGCATCCTTAACCAAATGCTAATAACTATCCTAAAAACCTTAGGTCAACTAAGTCCAGGATCTTATTGATTTTGAGAGAGATAATTATCAAGATTTAATTTAAGGATTTGATAGAAAGTGGATTCTTAAGAAGAAGATGTTTCCATCTTGTGTACCCAAAACTAAGGTCTAACCTAGAATCCTTTTGTGCCAATCCATGTAGACTAATCAATTCAGGAAGTCTAATAAAATTAAAGAAATTTGATCAATGCAAGAAGCTTTCTTGGGATGTTTTATGCCTAATAACCATCCTTCAATGGAGTGGTCTGTATTTTGAGATATGCCTTTCAAAGTAGTTGTCCTTTGAGGGAGTAGTCTATGATTTTTGATATATATGTGTTTTATAGATTTTTTAGATTTCATAGCTGTCCTTCAAGGGATCAGTCTATCATTTTTTCTTTTTTTGTAGATACTTTGCTTTTCTTTTCATCCCAATGTTTATTATTTATTTATAGATTGGCCTTAGGTATCTTAGGATAATTTTCCAAAGTTTTTTACACAAGATAATACACTTATTATTAAAATGAACTAGTGATAAGGAAGGATTTCAGGTAATAATGATTAGGAGCTCCTTCCCATTATAGGCAAAGCTTATCCAATTAGGGCATGATATGAATAGAGCTAGGGTATTCATATTTAAGGTTAAAAATGGGCAATGTTTTCAAATAACCATATGTCTCTACATATCATTATTTGGTATAAGAATAATAGGGATATGGTTTTACCAAATGAAACTAAAATAAATAAAACTAGGTAGACCAAAGTGATCAAGATTTATAAAACAATAGAAAGGATGTAGATGAAATGCATTAAGAGGTTCTCATTCTGATTTTCCATCGAGAGAGGCCAAGTGATATGCCCTAGATCTGTACTTATGGCTGATAATATATGGTTTGGACCAATTTCCCCCATTTGATTTTTCCATATTAATGACATGTTGATTTTCTTTTAAGACAAGGCTGCTAATATTAAATTCATGTTCTTTTAGATGTTTATTATAGGTGTGTTTTATTCATTATTGATATATATGGAAATGGTCAAGGGAATTCAATCGATGTCCATCCAAGAGTTTGAGTTGGGCTAAGTGTTCTTGATGGAAGTCATCCTCAGAAATGATATCTTTAAGGGAGATGCAAAGGTAAGGAATTTGAACCTCTAGAGGAAGTAAAACATTCATACCCTAGACTAGGGAGAAAGGAGTATCACTTATAGGGGTTTGAATACTAGTTTGATAAGCCTATAAGGCAAAGGGTACATGAAGATGCCATTTCTTTCCTACTTCATTGAAAACTTTAGTTAAGATTTTGACAAGATTTTTATTAGATGCCTCAGCCTGTCCATTATTTTGAGGATAATAAGGCAAGGAGAAGTTGAGCTTAATGCTAAAGGAATCATAGAGATCTTGAACCTTTTTGTTCTTAAAATATTTTCCATTATTTGTGATGATCTTATGAGGAATAACAAAGTGACAAATAATATGTTGACTAATAAATTCAATAATTTTATCTGCTTTGGTCAAGATAAGGGGGATAGCCTCCACCCACTTAGTAAAATAATCAATGGTGGTAATGATAAATATATGATGATAGGAAGATTTATAATTGATATGACCTATAATAACTATCCCCCATTGTGCAAAAGGCCAAAACTCCTAGGCTACCTGTAATGCTTGACTAGGAACATAGGATAGGTTGATGTGTTGCTGAAATTTTATGAATTTCTTAATGTATTCATAATAATCCTAATCTAAAGTGGGCTAGTAATATCCAAACTATAATATTCTCTTAGTGATGATGCAACCACCAAAATGTCTACCACATGACCCATCATGAGTTTCCTTGATAGCAAGGGTGGCTTCATGATTCTGGAGACAACAAAGAAGGATACTGTCAAAACCACACTTATAAAGAACACCCCCTAGTATGACAAAATGCATGATATAATGTTGGAAAGCTTGTTTGACATTTCTAGGTATATATAGAGGAATAATCCCCTTTTATATGTAATTAAATATATGTGCATGGTAGAGATTTGATGGATTTTCCTCCACACTATGGATGGAAGGAAGGTCAGTTTTGGTAAATGAAGGTTGATTAATCTTGTGGACAAGGACAAATAAATTAGATTCTTGAGATAAAGATGGGATAAAGGAGGCCAAGGAATCCATAGTATTCATAAACTTCTTAGTTGATCAAGGAGTGGCTTGAATAACATAAAGCTCAAAAGTAGATAGTAGTTGATGAGCTAAGGTCTTATACTTTTGAAGGGTATCATTCTTACATTGATATATTCCCTTAATTTGATTGACCACAAGTTGGGAATCACCATAGATATCAAGTGTTTTAATACCCAAGGCTAAAGTGGTTTAGGGACCTATGATCAAAGCCTCATATTCTACCATGTTGTTAATGTAGTTAAAATCAAGCTTAAAAGATAGAGGGATAGGTGTCTCTCTAGGAGGGATTAGGATAATTCCAGCTCCCTCACCATTCCCATATTTGGATCCATCAAAGAATAGATTCATTTTATATTATGAATCTATTTGAGACATGGAGGCTATGGATTTATCTGGGAAATCATAATTAACTGGTTAATTATCAACAAAAGGCACCTCAGTGAGCTGATTAGTAATTATTTGACCTTTAACTAATTTTTGATGGATAAACTCAAGATCGAATTCCTCCAAAAGCATGATCCATTTTTCCATTCATTTATTTTGATGAGGCTTTGAGTGCATAAATTTTAGGGGATTGATGTTCATGACCATCTAGGTTTTATGATTGAGCAGATAATATCAAAGCTTAGAATCTACAAAGATAAGAGTTGGCATAACTTATTTATGTGAGAATAATATGTCTTATATTCAACAAGTGTGCAAATGATATATCAAACTACCTGCTAATTTGTGTTGTTCATCATGATGGGCAAGCATGGCTCCAAGGGTATGATCTATAGCAAAAATATACAAGAAAAAGGGTTGTTCCTCCTTCGAAGGAGTGATAAATGGTGGTGAAATAAGGTAGTTCTTAAGAGCTTCAAAGGTCTCCCAATATCCAGAGTCCCAATTAAAATGGATATCCTTCCTTAAGAGGTGATGGAAAGGTTGACATCAATCAAATAACTAGGAGATAAAATGACAGATAGATTGTAATTTACCTTGCAAACTATGAAGTTGTTTAAGATTAGATGGGGTGGTATTTCTAAAATGACTTTGATTTTAGCAGGGTCAATTTTTATCCCTTGAATGGAGACAATAAATCTTGAGATTTTACCTATTAATAATCCAAAAATGCATTTTTTGGAATTTAGATAGACATGAAATTGGATTAAGTGAGAGAAGATTACCTTTAGGACCGAGAGATGGTATTTTCACTTGGATTTACCAAGGAGATCATCCACATAATCCTCAATAATTTTGTGTGATATCATGGAAGATATAAGTCATGTCTCTTTGATAGGTGGATCCTACATTCTTTAGGCTGAAAGGCATAACTCGATAGTAGAATGTCCCATAGGGAGTAATAAATGAAGTCTTATGTTGGTATTATAGTGCAATAAGGATCTAATTATATCTAGATAAACCATCTTTAAGTGGAAACATTTCATGGCCATTGGTTAAATCCACTAATTGGTCAATATTAAGGAGAGGGAAATCATCTTTAGGATAAGAAAGATTAAGGTCATGAAAGTGAGTACAAAATCACAGTCCCCTTGTGGGTTTTATGATAGGAATGATATTAGATACCCATTGAGGAAAATTGATAGGATGGATAAAGTTAATGGATAGAAACACTGTAACTATTATTTGACTAAGAGTTCAATGCAAGGGTGTATTTTTTAAATCTTTTGATTTATAGTTTTGGCATCTAGGAATGTGACAATGTTGTGGATGAAAATATCAGGGTTGATACCAGGCATGTCACTATAGGACCAAACAAATGCTTCACTATGATCTGTCAGAAATGTAGTGAAATCTTGGTGCTCCTAAGGAACTAAGGATTTATTGACCTTAACTATTCATGGAGTCTCATGACATCCTATGTTAACATTAATGGTAGCCTCATTTAATAGACTATAGGTTTTATATGGAATGGATTTATGTAGATGGGAGTTTTTTGCACCTAAGTGAGTTAAGATTGACTCATCATCCTAGTACTGAACAATAGGTATGGTGTGAAAATATTTCCCTATCATGTTTGGGTAAGATAGAGGAATGGTTTTGACCTCCCCATCATGATGATAGAAGATAGGTTATATAGTAATGGAATTGACTACAAAATGTTTGGGCGAATGGATACAATATTGTCTATCAAAGAAGTAGTGTTGGATGGTGAGGATAGCATGTCCTCTTCAAGGATAGGAAGGAGAGTAACTTACAAGGTATCTTTAGGATTTTTTTTAAAACCAAGGCTATGATTTTCATGAGGTTTCCTAAAATATCCCAACACAACCTCGTGTGGGCCTTATTTATAGCTACCTATGCCAAAACCCTTCCAAGCACACCGTTGTAGGTATATTATTACAAAGTGGGGTTTATCAAAGAAAAAAAGTTTGAGGTGAATCATTTAACATGGGTTTGGCTAGAAAGGCTGGAAGAAGGTTGATTTATTCCCCCATAAATCAAATGGGTGTAGAGGAAAGGTGGACCAAAGGGAATAATTTATCCTAAATTTGGATAATATGTATGTTATTTGTTTGGACACCCATATTCTTGGGGAGTGGGGATAGTATTGAGTGTAAATAATTGATACTCTTCAATTGAAAGTTATTAAAATGTGAAACCAATAGACTCTTTACCAATTTTTGATGCAAGAATTGTCATACTAGTTGACACCTCATTGTATGATGATGAGGTAGTGCTTTGTAATGGAATTAAGACATCATTTGGTCAAAAGGTGAGACTATAAGTTTTGAATTGATGGGGATCGCTAAAATACTTTAGGTAGAACATGAATGCCTACTTGAATGTGAAGGACTACTATTCCTAATGCAAGGGTGACAATACCATTGAATGCTTATAAAATGTCAAGGGATTGGGCTACAACTATTTTAGGTACCTGAAGCTATTTAAATGCATGAGAAGAGATGATATTTATATTTACACCATTAGCAATTATTAATCATTTGATTTGAGTTTGATCAATTTTCAAAGTGATAAATAGTTTGGGATCCTAGTCATCATCTTGTAAGGGTGGTATTTCCAAATCATGGAATGTTATGGATAAGGTCTTTTGAAGTGATGTAATGAAATCTAATAAAGGTTGGGGTTCATCAATTTGTATCTTGGTGGCCTATAAGGATTATATCATATCCTCATGATGTTGTGGAGAGTTTTGGATGAGTTCATGTATAGACATCTTGATCGAAAGCTAATGAAGTTGTTTTAGAATAGATATCTATATTAGTTCTTAAGTATTATTATTTTTTTGCTTTCTTAAAAATATAAATTTTAGGTTTCTAAGTGGGCATTTTTGGACTATTTGTGGTAGGATATGGTGCGTTGGCAATAGTCTGAGTGTCGTTTAACTCTTTATTTAATCAATCTCTCAGATTGATGTCTATCAAACTAGGGCTAGTGTCTAAAGCTATCTACAGTAATGTTTTTTGGTTATAGATCTATATATTGGTCTTTATGGGGGTTTGGTAACCTTAATATAGCTCTTATCAATGAAAGGATGCTTCTACACTATTTGTGTCACACTTTCTAAAAGAATAAATTATTTATCAATCTAAACTAGTTCAATCCTTTTGCTTCAAATCAAAACACACTTAATCTAATTCACACCTTCAATCCTTTTGCTTCAAATCAAACACACTTAATCTACTTTACACTTTGAAAATTTAAACACTTAGCTTGATTATTTAGTAATAAATACTATGCTAAAGCACACTTGGTCTAAAAGGAAATAACTATTGAAATGTAAATCTTAAATCTAATTATTAAAAATCAATCCCTCATGTATGTATGTGAAATATTCAGATTATCAAATATCATGAAATCAAGAAATAAAAACATAAATACTATATATAAGTTCTTGGTTCCAAGGAGATTGGGCCCTTGCTCTTCTTAGAGTTAGTAATGAATTCTACTTAGTACTGAAAGCTGGAATGATATTGCATTAATCAATGCAAAGATAGAACATTAACAGTATATCTAAAATTTTGAGTGTAACAACTATATTTATCCTCTTTTCTAAGACAAAAGATTTGCATATTTATTATAATACAATTAAACTAAAAATAGTATGCAAAAAAATAGACCTACTTAGTCAATCCATTTATCCCTAAGATAGGAGATTTGGATTGATCAAGATTCTAAAAAATCTATCTTGATGAGATAGTTGTATTATCCCTATAATAGTTTTAAGGTCCAAATATATAAAAATATATATCAATATTGAATCCTTCAAAATAAGAAGCAAGTATTTCTTTGATGTGATTCCAGCTAGAGCAATCTTCCTCTTTTACAATGACTACAAACTCACCTAATTATTAGATTTTAGGCCTACAGAGTGTGTAGAAATAGATCTATAGAGTTCATAGATGTGGTCCTATAGAGTTCATAGATAGATTTATACTATCTTTGAGATGTTGATGATGACATCAACTTCTGACCACATAGCCTCTAGTCTACACACATAGCCTCTACCCAAGTCTGTAGATGTGGATTGAGTGAGTCTATAGATATGGACTGAGTGAGTCCATATTTTTGTAAAATTAGGATCAAAACTAGAGTTTATACAAAATACTTCTTCTATCATCTTTCCTATATATTCTTCAAAACTCAAGCACTAAAACATGTTACTTGTTAGACATTAATGACAAAATAGTGACTCAAACTTTAGTTTGATATAAATGAGATAAAGTATCTATTTTTCATGCCAAAGTTAGCTAAAAGTCTAAGATTTGCATAATATTATATCCTTAAATAGATGAAATGAAGGAAACACCATATTAATAATGAGCCATATTTTGGGCTCATCATCTCCTTTAGGCCTTACCTTTTGCAAGTTCCATTGCAAAAATGCATCTAACTTCATTGGTTCTGGGTCTATTCTCTATGCCCTTACTTATATCATAGTCATCAAATTTATTTATGATATGATGATTTGTGTTGCCTCTAAATCCTTTATACCTTTGAACTATTCATTTCCAGATGTTAAATTATTTATATTGAGTTGCCCAATTCTGCCATCCTAGAATTGGTATGATGAGCAATGGAGGTCTATACCTCATTCCAATCCATGTCTACTTTTCTATGGAATTTAATACTTCCAAAATTTCTTCAAGAATTTCTTCTGCCCTTCTTCTACTCAATCTTAGATTTTCAGGTTACATAACTTCACGTCTTTTGAGAAAAACTGGTAATTGGTCCCATCTTTTCACACTAGCAGAGACAATTGAATCAAAGATTTATCTTATGAATAGGTCAAATGAAATAATGCAGTTATATAAAGCTTTCAAATAGTGGTTTTTGATAGTAGTGTTTAGATAAGCTCTCTTGCAATTTTTTTCAATCAATTTAGGAATGGAGAAGGCTAGCCTAATGCATAATCTTATAGTTTTAGTATGCTCTATATATTATTTGAATCTAGTTTTTCAAGCCAACTGATTCTTGATGGTGGAAACATGTAGATTTATCAAAAATTTATTGTGTTAATGATCTCTTATTATCAAATCATGCAGATAAAATTCACAAAGGAGATCTTGTTTATCAGGCTCAGAACTATAAAATATTTCTGAAAATGTAGATGGGTCCAAAATCTTTTAGGGAAGATGGAAAGATATTCTAAGAATTTTCCATCTATAGAATTGTTCAAATAGAAATAGACTATATGCAGGAGTAAGACTTCTATAGGCCAAAAGAGCCTCTCCTAATTTACAAGCATTATGCAAGTCTTCTTCCAAAGTCTAATTTTTAGTTTCTAATATCTATTTTTCACTTTTCAATATCTTATTTTTAGTGACTAAAACTTTATTTTTATGTTTAAATGTTTCATATTCCTCTTGAGCCTGATGCAACATTTCTAATAGAGGAATGTATGGATGGCTGATTTGACATCCTTGATCAACAAATGCTTTAAGAGAAGAGGTAAGTTGACTATCCTTTTTAGGGGTAACAATATGAACTGTCTAAGAAAAATTCAATAGATTATGTTTTAATATTCTATTTTCTTTCTCAAAACTCTCTCTCTCTCTCTCTCTATATATATATATATATATATATATATATATCCATGAATTGACTTCTTCCTCCTCTTTCTGTTCTATTTTTTTTCTATTTCATTAATTTTTAAAGCATAATTCAAAGATGTTGTTTCTAACTTTTTTACTAACACAAAATTAAGTTTATCCTTACTATGTGGTTTTCTAACTAGATCTGCAATATCTACTACTTGTTGCTAGATCAACACTTGAGCTTTATAAAGTTTCATGGTTAACTGCATAATAGGGTCTTTTGTACTGGATGAATATCCTTCAAATGTACATGGAGCTTTACCTTTGTCTATTGGAATTTTAATTTGAGCATTTCATTCTTCTATTGTGTTACCTTGATCAAGTTCTAGTTCCCTTGTTTTGGCTGGAGAGCTTTTTGATTCCTCCAATGGTTATATGATATGGATTTTAACATGTTCTTCTATAGAAACTACTTCAAGAATTTATTTCTCTTTGATGATCTATTGTTTTAAAGGTTGAGATAGCTATTTAAGGCTATCTAAAGTATCAACTACTTCTTGTTCATTTTCATCTAAAATAATCAACTTTATTCTTCCTCTCTTAGTTTTATGGTCTACACTTGATCTTTAATCTATTGTATCAGTCAAACCTTTATCCTTCTCAAGTCCTAGTGAATCAACTCATTTTTGTAATGTTCTTCTCCTTGATAAGAGGATTGGTTATTCTACATGTGCTTGAGGTTCTTTTGGAGGCTTTGTAATAGAGGGGGTTTGAATATTGTGGGATATTGTAATCCTTCTGAAAGAAGGAAGAGCTTCCTCTAAAGCTATGAACTACTTTTATTTTCCCTTTGAACTTATTTTCTCATTTGGTGTAGTAGTTGCAAATGAATGCCTTTGTAATTTAGTGGCACCTGATGTTCTAGCTTCATCCTATGGAGATGGAGCTGAAAGTTGTCTTGTTGCCCTATTCTCAAATGTTTCCTAAAATTATTTCCCCTATTAAACAAAATGATTTTGAATAATGAGATGGATGAGGCCATGGTGTTTAAGAGGGGCATTAGGGGTTTTAGTCATGACTTGGAGGGCACTAGATAGAAAATATGGAAGATTAATTTTTCATTGAGGATTTTGCCTCCCATGTTTGAGATGGATCAAAATTTTCATGGCTTCCCCTCCCAAAAGACTACATTTCCCCTCAAAAGTTATATATTTGATTACCCATAATTCTATAGACTATCATGGTTCAAGAATTGTATCCGTATGGACTCCCTTAGATTTTCCTTTTGAGTTGATTAAACATGCAAAACTAGTCTGTTCATTACCATTAAATTGATCAATAAGGTCATTAAATGGAATTCATCTAGTTACTCTCATCCCCTCATCTATAATCTCTATAATTTTACTTATAACTTTTTTAGACACTAGAATGATAATTCCTTCAACATTCGAAATATTAGGAGTAAGGTTATTCACAAATTCCCTTACCAGTGTCTCGTAAAAGCCCTAGAATTTATGGATGAATGATAACCAACCATTTGCTTCAACCACTACCATAAAAGCCTTATCATTGAGGAATTTGGTTACCTTCCTTGGTTCTAACCTTGTCTTTTACCCCATTGTTACTTGAATTTGTGATCTCAAATCAAATTACTATCAATTACAATAGAATTGCCTAATTAAAACTAGGTTTTGTACTTGTTCTTGGGATTTGAAGGAAATAGCTACTAATAGACTTCATAGAAAATAAAAACCCTATGTTATTACCATCATTATTCCACATGTATTTTAGTCCCATCAAATTTCTATAAAATAGGTCATCCAACCACCATAGTGACTTGGATTATGACATGACATGGTGATAATTTATTTCTCATGTGAGAGGGATAGTTGTAACTTTTGCCGCCATAGTCTTTTACTTATTTCATTCAAAACTGATTATAAAACCCTTAATATTTAGTATTTTTAATCCTTTATGGGATGTTTCCATAATGTCCTATCATGATTATTAATTATTTAATTGATTGGATTGGATATATTTATCCATTATGACATGTGTTCCATCATATCTTTCTTTTACATGCTATGATTATTCCTTTGTTTAAGGAATATATGGTTATCCACTTGTACTTTTTCATCTCTATATATTTAACCTTATTTAAATCAAAATTTTATATTTTAAAAAACATGAATAAATAAAACTTATAATTCATTTATTCTTACCTTAGATCTTGTCCTTCTTTTTCCATTTATCATGTACAAGTGAATATGCATGGATTAGTCAGCAAATTTCAAAGGACCAATCTAAAATTTATTATATGGAGGATCCAATGAGGATTTCATGATCAAATATATATATATATATATATATATATATATATATATATATATATATATATATATGGCTAGAAAACCAACAATGGCTAGTCAAGGGGCAAAAAATATATATATTTACCCCTTGCCCCTTGACTAGCCATTGTTGGTTTTCTAGCCATGTATCATCAATAGCATCCCTGAAAGGATTTTCATGGTTAATTTTTTTATGAAGTGGGAAATCATTAAATAATAATTTCCTTGGAAAAAATTGGTTCTTCCAAGAAATCTACCTGACTTTGTATTTTTTGTATAAATTCTTATTTACTAAGAGGTTTTTGGTAGAGTTTTAGTCTATGCCCATTGACTAGAAGAGTCCTTCTACTCTCATGAACGGGCATCAGCTTGATATATCCATTCTCAAAGACCTCCTCTATATGGTAAGGTCCTCACCACCTTGTCTGTAGTTTTCCCTTGAATTGTTGGAATTTTGAATCAAATAATAATGCCAAGTCTTCTCTCTAAAATTTATGTTGTTTTATATGTGAGTCATGCCAAATCTTCCTTTGATTTTGTATCATTTTAGTCTTCTAAAAGGCTTCAAATCTCATCTTAGCAAGTTGATTAATCTACATAAGTCTATCCTTTTGTGCTTCTTCCAATTCAATTCCTACTTCTAGTGTTGTTTTCAATGTTTATAATTCAAATTCAACAGAGAATAAAGGTTTTTTACCATAAACTAGTTCATAAGGGGAAAAACTAATAGTTGTTTTCTAGGTGGTATTATAGGCCCAAACTACTTTTGGTACTTTACTACCCAATATTTTTAGTTGGTACTAATAATTTTGGTCAAAATGATTTCCAATTCTCTTTTGGTGACTTGAACTTATCCATTAGCTTATGGGTGATATGGAAAAGACTTCCTGTGATGTGCTTGATATGCTTTCATGAAGTACTTTATCCTATTTGACATGAATTGGGGTCCTTGATCTAAAAATATTTCCCTTAGAGCACTAAATATTTTCATAATCTTGAAATACAAGAAATATTCTATAACTTCTTCTCGAGCATGGGTTAAAACTTCTACTTATGCCCATTTGGTAACATAATCTATGCAGACTAATAGGTATTCCTTTCTTCTAGATGGGTGGTCCATAGGTCCTACTAAGTCAATTCCCCATTTCTCAAATAGTTCTAAAAATAATTGAGGATGGAGAGGCATCTCATCTAAAAGAGTGGGCTATCCTTTTATTTGACATGCATCACATTTTCTAATATACCTCTTCACTTATCTATAAAGATGAGGCCTGTAATATCCTGCTCTTAGGATTTTGTGTATGGTCCTCTAGGTTGAGTAATGTCCTCCTCCTAGTTCATCATGATAAGATCTAATGATATCATAAGATTCATTATTTGTTACACACCTATAAAACACATGATTAGGTCTAAGTTTAAATAACATTCCCTTAATCCATTTAAAATAATAATTTTATCTGATTAAACATCTTTTTTATTTTTGTGAAAAATGTAGAGGAAACTTCCCTGTAGTGAGGTAGTTAGCTATATCAATGAACCATGGAGATTATGTTGAAACAACAAATAATTTTTCATTTATAAAATCATCTTCTACTATTTATTCTTCACATGAAGTGTTAATTTTAGACAAAAATTTAGCAACCACATTAAATTTCCTTGGTTTATCTATAATAGTTATATCAAATTCTTGTCAAAGCAAAAACCATTTTATAATTCTTCCTCCCACTATTGGTTTATTAGTAAGGTATCTAATAACTAAATGGTTTATATAGATAAATACCTTATAGCCTATTATATAGTATCTGAGTATGTTTATTGCATAGACTACAGCAAGGAACTCTTTTTCAATTGTGGTGTAGTTTTTCTCAACAAGTGTCATATTCTTGTTAATATAATATATAACATGCATGTGATCATTCTCATCTATTTATCCTAGGATTGTACCCATTGTCATGTTGGAAGCATTTGTATATATGTTGAAAGGTTATGTCTAATATGGGCCTCTTAATACTAGGGTAGTACTAAGTTTGGCTTTGATGGTTTCAAAAGCTTGTTGGCAATCATCACTCCATACAAACTCACTATCTTTTGTGAGTAACACAAACATAAGAGTAATTATTTTATTGAATTTGTCTATGAAGTGTCTATAATAGACAACATCTATTAAGAAGCATTTAACCTCTATTTGTGTGTGTGGGATGAGTAGGTTGGAGATTATCTCAAATTCTTGGGATCTACATTAATACCTTTTACAAAAATGTGATTTCCTAACACTATTCCTTAATCCATCATCAACAAGCATTTTTCATGACTTAATGATAATTGATGTTCCTCACATCTTGTCAAAACTCTATATAAATTAGTAAGAAATTTATTCATAGGTTTCACCATGGATAGTGAGGTCATCCATGTAAACCTCTACATAGTTATTAGTGAGGTTAGGGAATATTACCAAAACTGCTCTTTGAAAAGTTACTAGAGCATTGCAAAGTCCAAATATAAGTACTTAGTAAGAAAAGGTTCCCTAAGGATAGGTGAATGTGGTTTTATCATTATTTTCAAATGCTACTATTATTTAGTTGTATCCACTAAACACATCTAAAAAAGTGAAATATTTCTTCCCTGCCAAATTGTCAAGAACTTTATCAATAAAGGGCAAAGGAAAATGATCTTTTAAAGTTTCCTTGTTCAGTTCTCTATAATCCACACATACCATTTCCCATTATTTTTTAATAAAATTACCAATGGTGAAACCCATTGGCTATCAGAGATGGGGTAAATAAACCCCACATCTAGCAATTTTTGAATTTATGTTTAAACTATGTCTTTCAATATTGGATTTATTCTTCTTTGTGGTTATCTTACTAGTTTTACTAACTCTATGTAGATGTAATGTGTGCATACACTTGGGTGAATCCCTTTAATTTCAGTTTAATCCCAAGTAAAAGCCTCGGTGTGTCATTCTAAGACTTTAAAAAGTTGAAACTCCTCATCATTTATTAACTCACTATTGATATTCAAAAAAAATCTAGGTAACACCATGAGAGGTTTAGTGTCTAGATGATTAGATTCTACATGATTATATTCACTCATTAATGAATTCAAAGGGAATGGATGAGGAAGTATTTTATGGAATGTGGTTACATTTTTAACAAATCCATCTCTAAGAGGAATAGCTTTTGCTAATGGGTAATGAAATGTACTCAAGAAATGTGTATGTTATTTTTATACCCAATTCCATACACTTGTCTGAATCATCCTATGGTCATATGATGAAGAAGTGGTAGAAGGATTGAGATAAAATTTCTCGATAAAGTCTTCATTGTCTATAGATTGTAGACTGGCATAGTCTGTAGATTCTGGTCTAGCATAATCCATAGATTCTGGACTGGTAGACATTACTATTAAATTTCATGTTCTTTAGAATCTAAAATTATTTCTTCACTCAATTCTTCTAAATGATTTTTAACTATAATCATGGCCAAAGATGAAAGGTCATTTGTTACATTTTTTGACTTGTCTACCCAAAGTTTTTCTATGTGATTCACTGATGGTTTTGCATGAGGGTATAAAGAAATGCATTTAGATTTTAAACCATTAAAAATGGTCATGTCTCCTGACCTATAATCAATTAGTGCTACCACAGTAGCTAGCCATAGTCTTCCTAGGATTAGAGGATATCCTAAATTCTTTGTTTTGGATTGTAGCATCATAAAATCAACTATATATTCCCAAGACTCAATAAGCATTGAAACATTCTTTATAGTTCCTTCTATTTTAGTCAAAAATTGATCTGCCATTTGAAGGATGGTAGAGGTAGGTTGCATTCCCATGAGATATAATGTTTGGAGAGTATCAGTTGTCATGACATTAATTATTGCTCCTAAATCCATTAGAACATTGAGAATTTATTTTCCTTCTATTATGAATGTTATAACTGGACTACCTAGGTCTACATACTTGGGTATTAATAATTTTTTTGCTAAAAAATCATCAAGCTTACCATCAACATGTATGGTTTTTGGATATTTTTTCTTCCTTATAGGTGTTTTGATATAAATTATTAATGATTTTATTCAATTTATGAATATCCCTTAATAAATTGTAGTAGGGGTTCCTCAATACTCATTTTTTGCAACTCATGGATCAAATCCAATTCTTCTTTGGTCTCAATTTCTTTTAATCTCTCAGGGATAGGAACTATTGATATAGTAATATTTCCCTTGTGTTTATCAGAGTTTTCATTACTTTTGGTTTCTTTGTTGTTTGGTTGAGACTATTTTGTTTCTTCCTTTTCATTTAGTACTTCAAAAATGAGAATTGATGGTTCTTTTATAGTTTTTCTTGAGCTTAACTAAATATTAGAGTATTTAATTGCTCATACATTCATTGTGTCTCCTTGTTCATTGACATAAATAGGTGTTGGCTGCTTATTCTTTAGATTGGCTACTATTTATGTAGGCATTGGGGGCTGATTAACTTGTTCTAGATGTTAGACAACAGGGGGTGGCATTATATTTTGTTGTTTTGGTGGCCTTCTTGGTTGGTTATATTATGGATTGGGATTCCATTGTGGGTTCCATTATGGATTCCATTGTGGGTGTGACTATTGTTGGGGCACCCATGGTTGTTGTGGAAACATCCATAGTTGAAGTGATACCCATTCTTGTCCTGGCCATGGCATTTGAGCTAATGGCATCTATGTTTATCCCCACATATGTGGATGCACTGGAACATTCCATGATTTTATCTTAGGATTAGTAAGATTTTGTGAACAAAACTATCCCTAGACCTAGTTTTTTGGAAAGAAATAATGGCTCTAAATATAATTTAGCTCTTCAATGGTTGAAGAAAGTAGGTACATGGGTTTAATGATCTGTGTCATGGTATTTTCCTTCACAGATTCTATAAGATGAAATATTTGTTTTATCCAAAGGATAGTCTCTAAGGGTATGTTTCAACCTACACTTCAGATAGTATATTGCTAATGGTTTTGTTACATTAGATTTAGCCTAAAGGCCATCTAGTATAGTGTTTAGTGTGACCAAAATGTCTACTTTTAGATTAGAAAATTCTTCCATTAATTTTCCTAGCTCATTAGATTTCCCTAATCTTCCTTTCCACATTCTTAGTTTTATTTGGGAGTAATTAGTATAGAGTTATAAAATCTGATGAAAGGCTAGTTTGTTTATGTCTTGTCCTCCCATTAGATTTAATGTAGCTCTTATTTCTTCATCTAATCCGTTGAGGAAAACAAGTTTTAGGACTTCCTCAATAAGTGGGTAATTTCTCTATTTATGAATAAACACAAATCTATCCAAATAGTCTTTCAAAGACTCATCTTTATTTTGTTTGATTTTAAATAAATCCTCCTTCCTTTCTCTTACCCTGTAATAATCCTAATATTTATTCAAGAATTCATTTTCCATGTCTTCCCATGTATGAATAGAGTTACCTAAAAATCCCATCAACCATCTCATGGCTGCATCTTTGAGTGTAGATGGAAATAATTTTAGTTTATGATTGTATATTGTATAGTCATAAGTTTGACAAAGTACCTTAAATTTAAATAGAAACTAGTTAGGGTCTTCTATGGATCTTCCCCAAAAATTTGGCAAATTAGCAGGAGAAATATTTTTCATGGTAGTTTGATCATTAGGATCTAAAACAATGGGAAAGGAAAAAGTCCTTCCTCATGGTGCAACCTACTAGTTTTATTGTAGAGCCATGTCTTCTTCTTATAATGAGTCTTTGATACTGGGATTGGTTTCTCAATGAATACTTGTGTAATTGGTCAAATTCTTCAGCTATATCCCATTCAAATGCTTCTTCTAAATCTTTTGCATCTTCAAGATAATCTCTTCTTGTGAGTGGATGTTCTGGATGAATTCATCCTATAGGACTTAGTTTTGGTAACATTTTAGTCCCTAATAATATTTTAGGAGAATCTTGAAAATGAAATTAAATATATTTTTCAAGGCTCTCAACTAAATATGGTGAAGGACTTCCTTCTCTAAGTTCTAGAGTAGGACTCTCAATTAAATATGTTGAAGGACTTTCTATTTTTGTTTTTGGAGATACTTTAGGAATAAATCATCCTTTAGAATTTCTTGGTCAAAACATAAATTGATTGCTATTTTTATGATTTTTTTATTTTATGTTTTATTTTACTATAGATCAATAAGATTTACCTTACTAACACCTAAAAGTTCCTTGGTAATGGTGCCAAAAATGATGAGTGTCGTTTAAATCTTCATTTAATTAATCTCTCATATTGATGTCTATCAAACTAGGACCATTGTCTAAAGCTATTTTCAGCAAGGTTTTTGGTTGTAGATCTATATATTGGTCTTTAGGGGGGGGTTGTTAACCTTAATCTAAATCTTACCAATGAAAGGATGCTTCTACACTAGTTGTTTCACACTTACTAAAAGAAAAAAATTAATTATCAATCTAAACTAATTCAATCCTTTTGATTCAAATCAAAACAAACTTAATCTACTTCACACCTTCAATCCTTTTACTTCAAATCAAACACACTTAATCTAATTTACACCTTCTTGAAAATTTAAACACTCAGTTTAACTATTTAACGAGAAATACTATGCTAAATCACACTTCCTCTGAAAGGAAATAATAGTTGAAATGTAAATCTTAAATCTATTTCTTATAAATCACTCCCTCATGTATGTATCTAAAATATTTAGATTATCCAATATCATGAAATAAACTAATATAAACATAAATACTATATAAAATTTCCTGGTTATAAGGAGAGTGAGTCCTTTCTCTTCTTAGAGTCAAGAATGAAGTCTACTTGGTACTAAAAGTTGGAATGATATTACATTAATCAATGGAAAGCTAGAACATTTACAATATGTCTAAAATTTTGAGTGTAAAAACTATATTCATCCTCTTTTCTAAGATAAAATATTTTCATATTTATGCTAATAAAATCAAACTAAAAATAGTATGCATAAAAATAAAACTACTTAGTTAATCCATTTATCCCTAAGATAGGAGATTTGGATTGATCAAGATCCTAAAAAATCTATCTTGATGAGACAATGGTATTATTCCTATAATAGTTTTAAGGTCCAAATATATACAAAATATATCATGATTTAATCTTTCAAAATAGGAAGCGAGTATTTATTTGATGTGATTCCAGCTGGAAAAATCTTCCTCTTTTGGACTACCTGCAAACTCACCTAATTCTTAGATTTTGGACCTACAGAGTCCATAGAAATAGATCTATAAAGTCTATAGATGTGGTCTTGTAGATTTTGTAGATAGATTTATACTATTTTCAATCTATTGATGATGATGGTGACTTATTTTTTGCTTTCCACTTTGAATCATCCTTCAGTCTACACACATAACCTCTACCCAAGTCTATAGATGTGGACTGAGTGAGTCCATAGATATGGACTGAGTGAGTCTGTAGATATAGACTGAGTGAGTCCATAGCTTCACAAAACTAGGATCAAAATTGGAGTTTTTAAAAAATATTGCTTTTTACATCTTTCCTATATATTCTTCAAAAATAAAACACTAAAACATGCCACTTGCTAGACATTAATGACAAAATAATGACTCAAACTTTGGTTTGATATAAATGAGATAAAGTATCTATTTTCCATGCCAAAGTTAGCTAAAAGTATAAGATTTACATAAGATTATATCCTTAAAGAGATGAAATGAAGGAAACACCATATTAATAATGAGCCATATTTTGGGTTCATCATATTCACTTTGGCTTTTTCATGATTGAGGGTCTTATGACCTTGGGTTTGGGATAGCATAGCTATGTGAACTATGTCTATCTAAAATAAATGGGGATTTATTGCATTCTCAGACTCATCCACATTTAGGGGATTTAGGAGGGGTTTATATTGATTTTTATCAGATGTTTTATCTTCTTTTATAGCTCATTTTAGTACTATTAATAGTATGTTACTTCCTAAGGTGGATGTGACCCTAGTAGTTTGACTATGGGGATAGTCATGATCTATCTGTTTCATTAAAATATCATCTTCTTCTAATAATTTTTTTACTACAACCTTTAATGCATTATAACTTTTCATATCATGACCTACTATTTGATGATGCATGTATTTCCCATTTTCTCGATACCACACTAGTTTTTGAATATGAGAGTTAATAGGTTTTGTGGGTGGTAGAGTGATAAGGGAGGTTTGGAGAAGTTCATATAAGATATTATAATAATACCCCTTTAATGGATCTTGACTAGGTTTTTCAATCCTTTGAGGTATTGGTAGGGAAGAGGTATTTAACTTCAAACCTTGACCTTTTGAACTAGTTATTTGAACATTCCCTACAATAGGTAATTTGTGGTTAAGATAAGTTCTCACACCTAAACCTTATGGATATTAGGGGTTTAAAGGTTTATGTATTGGCATAATCATGGTGGGAATATCCCTTTATGATGGTACATACTCTTTATTAGAGGATTCTATGATAGTGGCTTTTAGTCTTGTTGAAGGATGACATCCTAATATAGATTTTTTTGTTTGAATAGGTGGTAGCGATGCTTTCCCTTTTCAAATTTGATCAGGAGTAGTGGGGATATCCTCTTTAGGGAGTTCAATCCTAATGGGAGGATGTTGCAAGGGTTTTCCTCTTGGGGCCCCAAGGTTTTTACTTCTAACATCTATATATTTTACCTTGATTTCTCTAAGATTTAGCTCCTCCCTAGTAATGGGGGGAACTAGTCTTGAGCTAGTTTGAGGTAACATGATAGTTTCATTAGGGGGTAGTAAGCTAGAGGGGATGGATATGTTAGATGCAGGTATTGAGATGAGATGAGGAATTATATGTGTATCTTGAGGAATGTCTAATCAAGCCTATTCTTCAATATTCCTTTCCTCATTTATTTCTAATTGATCCTCTTGAATGTTTTTAGATATGATTTCCTCAAGTGGATCCTAAATAATGAGATCTAGAATACTTGAGTGAATTTCCAAGATAAATTTACTTAGTTCAAATGGTTTGAAGATGTCTTCTATAAGGAGATCACGGATAGAAGTACTATTAATTTCTTTAGAAATAAGTTGGTCATGGATTGTATTAATTACATGAGTTTCATGGTATGAGGTGGATCAAGAATTAGCTTGCATGGAATTAGACGTGAAAGTGTGATTAGAGAATGACTACCTAAAGATGTCTATAGACTGATTAGGAGTGCATTAGGGTTATCTAGTTATAATTCCCCCTAATCAATAAGGTTCAGTACTAGACCCTTAAAAGAGGGACACCTACTGATTTCATGACCTATTACACGAAGGAAGTTGAAAAAGTCATTTTTCCTAAACCATCTAGGCTTAGGGAGAGAATCATCAAGAGGCCTCAGTGGAGGAAGTTCAATGAGAGATGACTTTAAGAACTTATATAAGAGAGACATGTGAGACTCTCTTAAAGGTGTATACCATCATGGAGGAAAATGTGTTAATGGATTTTAAGGTTGTGTCTAAGTGGTGGAAGGCTTAGATTGGTTTTTTATTTTTATGTCACTAATTTTATAACTATGGAATTAGAAACTCCTTTGGTTTTATTATTTTTGGTCCCTTTAGAGGGATTATATTTGAATTTTTTATTATGAAATTTTAATTTTCCTTCTTCCAAGGCTCTAATTTCTAATTTATAGGCCATCAAAAATGCTTCATCAAAGGTTTTGAAATATTGTACTTTTAATGTGAATGAGATATGTTTAGCACATGATCTCATGAATAATTCAATGAGTTTAGATTGTGAAAGGGAAAAGGTGAGTGGGTTTATGAGACTCCATCTAGCCATGAAATCAATGATAGATTCATCATCAAACTGGTGGATTGAATAGAGGTTAGTGATAGTAATTTTTCTTGTGATATTAATATAAAAGTGATCTAAGAAAATTTGGGTTAGCTTCCCTAAGGAGAATAGGGAATGTTGAGGAATTGAGTTATACCAATCTAAGGTAAGTCCAGCTAGAGACATAGGAAAAGTCCTAAGGAGAAAGGCATCATCATGAGCTATAATATAGTAAGTATGTCTAAATGCTCAAAGGTATTACTAAGGATCTTCCTTATTTTAAAACTTTGTAAACTTTAGAAGCTCCCACTATGAAGGGTAAGGTCTAATGGGGACAATCGAGTTAATAAGTTTGTTATAGATTTACTTGTAAGTGAGAATATTCTTATGCCCAGAGGTAGAGGCTTTCAAATTGGCCATCCTATTCATAAATATGCTCATAAGGTCTGGTTGGGTGTTGTATTAAGGGATACCTCCCAAAATATTCTATTGTGGGATTTGATAAGTAAGAAGCTGAGTGGAAAAAGGCTAGGATAAGGGATAACCAATCAAGGTGGTTATGATTGGTTGATATGCCACCATATATTATGGGGATTATAAAGGGATATAGGTATACCCAATAGCTTATATAGGTGTTATGTATTGGGTAGTTAAGGGGATATATTATGGAGGTGGTTGACTTATAGGGGTTTATTATAAAGGTCAAGTTTGGGGATTTAAAGGTACATTAATTTAGATAGGTGGAAGGGTTGTTAGGATTGAGATAAATAGGTTCTAAAGCACCATGGTAATAGGCAGAGTAGGTGTAGGTCAATGTGAGGTGACATTCTAAGCTTGGCTACTAGTTTGCGATGGAACACTAAATGTTATCAGAGGTGGATTACCAAAAGGTTTCATAGTGTTGGTGTCAGAAATTGTTATGAGAGGATTGTTATGGGAAGATACCATAGTGGTGGTAAAGCCTTCACCTTCCCATAAGGGCATAACATAAGTATTCCTAGAAAACATTTTAGGGGAAATGGTTAAGCATGATTGGGTTACTATCTAATATGGTGGTAAATTTAGGATCAACCTAAGTATAATACCATGGAATACCTTCCCCCATGGACTTAGGGGAAGTAAAAGGACTAGGATAATTCTCCATGGATTAGGATGAATTTGAGGGTTTTGTCTACTTTAGTGACTACTGTCATGTCAAAACCATGTAATAATAAAGGAAAAAGTAAGAAATAAAGGTAAAAAACACACAAAAGTATTGTTGTTACTATCTTGTATTTAGTGGAAAAATAAAGGCACATATGCTAAAGACATACCTAAATATTTTTTACTTTTTAACTTTAAAGTGTGATAAAAGAAAATAAAATGTTATCGAGGGTCCTAAGAAATGGCAATCTAAAGATGGTTTAAAATTTTTTTAGGCTCAAAAAGATCTTTGTACTGGAATCAATACTTGGCATGGTATTGGGTCCTATCCCCTCACTTCACACAAACATAAGGGTGTCTAGTGCTTGGCTAGTATATATAAAAACTAGGGTTTATACTCAGTCAACGCACTACGTTGGTTCTCCCCTTGGTGGAGAAATCCAAGTAGGATAGTCAAGAAAAAGGTTACCATTAGGTGACAAAATCCTAGTCAGTTCCCTTATGTTAATGTTTAATGAGTTTATTATGTAAGTGGTTTGGTATGTGTGTGTAAGAAGTGATATCTATGATAAATTTAACCCACCTAGATTATTCTATATGAATTACCTAAGCAATAAAAAAAGGATGTAGTTATTTTTAACCTTTAGAAAGGAAATAAAAATCAATTTTGGATTTTATTTTGAATGAAGACAACAAACAAGAGAAAAGGAGAGAAATATAGATAAATTCATAACGAATTCTAGTAATTAAAAAAAGGAGACCCTAGGGGTCCCATCGGGCATGCCAGAATGTTATATTAGTTTTTCATTTTTTCTTTAAATTAAATTACTTACTAAAAACTCAATGAAATATAGGGTTTATGATGAATACCTATAGATTATGATATGTTTTCACACCACTTGAATCCAATGACTGAAGATGCTTCTTTTTGGTTGGGAAAAATAACCTGTACACATATAAGAAACTTAAACAAAAATAGATTAATAGATAAATGGCTAAGTTACCTAGTTAGGAACTAGTCCTAGGAAGTTGTGAACTTCCACAAGTGGATGTCATCTCACTTGTTTACACAATTAAGTGGATACACAACATTCAAAATTATAATATATAAATATATGGCAAAAAAATGATTATGATTCAATCTTTGTTTAAGCTATCAATGTAAGCAAAATATTCATCCCAATAAGCTATAGTATCATTTACATACTTTTGTATAACATCAAGTTGGTCGATAGTGGCTTCAAAAGAGGGAGAATAAATAATAACATAGAGAGATAGCTCAAAATCTATGTCACTCTGATCAATAAATAGGGGATGAGATACTATAGGGAGATTAGTGATATTAATTACATCATGCACTATGCCTGGTAGAGTCATCTACATAACAAGGTCATATTTAAAATGACATAAAATAATTAAGGATTGAAGACAGGGATCTAAGATAACGTCTCAAGTTTTAAAAGTTAAACATAGTGGATTGATGTTAATCATATTAAGACCAATGTTGATTCTTTATAATTAGTGCTAATTCAAAATGAATCGACATCGATTCTCTTTGAAACTATATTTAATCAAAATAGAGACTGATTTGGATTACAAAAGATAATAAACAGATACTAAGGGATATAGATGGCATTATAAAGATGGAATAAGAAGATAAAAGATAAGAGGTTGATATAAAATGAAATAAATAATATGATTACTTACCTTGAACCTAGATACAAATAGAATAAAATCTTCCTCATGAATATAGGCAATTTATTGGGCTCATGATAATGGATGTAGATTGAATGCAACAAAATTCCAGCAAAGTGACATTAAGGGCTTCCTTAATTCTGTAAGAATCTTAGAAGCACTTTGAGATTTAAAATTTATAGTCTTGAAGCTAAAGTTTGGTTGGGTATTTATGGATCAATGCCAATTCATAGAATCGGTGCCTATTCAACCAAATTGGTAGGTTTGTTCCAACTATGGGTAAAATTGGGCTTTATTAGCATGAGGTTATTGGTAACAAGTTTATACAAGGGTAAAGTCATTAAGAGGTCGATTCCCTAGGTTATTAATGGATTTAGGAGGTTAGTGAGGGGTGGAAAGGTAATAGTAAAATTAAATTATTGATTTATCAATGTTAAATATACTAAACCTTAACATATGGGTATTTATGAGATTAAATAAAAATAAGAGCCTACGATACCTAACTAATTGTATATAGTATACAAAATTATAGTGTTTACACTCACACACCTTGGTTGGCCATACACACTTGAACACTTAGATTACCATTAAAATAGGTCTTATAACATGTTTAGCACATGAATAAAACATTTCAATAGGTTTTCCATAACTTTAAATATCAAAACCTCTTTTAGGTCTAAAGGAGACCTAATTCAATTAGGCCTTCATTAGCAAACATTACCCTATGATCTTCTTGGATCACTTTAAAAACACAAAAATGGAATAAAAACTACATATATCATCCAAATAGACCCATTCTAATATTATCTAGGCTCCATAACACCTTTTAGATTCAACCATCACTTGAAGCACACCATTAGTACTATTCATAATTAGGCATGTGCATATCCAGAAAGTTTGTCTTAAACTACTGAAGATAAAACACTAATTAGATAAATAGACATGGAAAAAAATCACATATTCAGAAACCTCATGACCTTAGGGTCATTACAAACTTCATCAAATACTTATACTCATGGTATATAGGCTCAAAATCTTCTCTACAAAATGCTCACTCTGAATTGCCAACTAGCCTCAAAACACAGTCATGAAATATTTAACTTATGGCACCTAAAAGAACATAAAATGCATGAAAATGATCCTCAAACATCCTCAAAACAACATAAAATAAAAATATCATAATCTATAATGGAAATTAATGGTCTTGCAAACCAATTTGTTGACCTTCTTTCTCATAGACCTTACTCAACTAGTCAAGTCATCTTGGCTTCAACATTTTCACTACTTTAAATGAGTACCAAAACTTATATAAAGCACAGATAGGACATAAAATTACCAAATATAAAAACCATGTACATTATATGCCTAAACATATGGCATAGAGTCTCAAACTCATCATTTTAACTTGTTTACCTATAACTACCAATTTGCCTTGAAGCATAGTCATGGTGACAATGACCTTCAATCACTTGTATGACAATTTATAGAGAATCATAATGAATATGGATGATATTATGAGATAATTATAACATTTTAGATATAATTATAATATTTTCAAATAACAATATTGGTCTTGTAAACTAATCTCATGACCGCATTGTATATAGATCTCACTCAAGTAGACAAGTCAATTTGTGAGCAACTTTTTGATATATAAAATGATCTCCAAAAATTATATCCAATATGAATATTTATTAAAAGTATTAAAAACATATTCATTCACTTTTATTCATCCCTATTCCATGATATCACATCCCTAATCATCTTCTCACTTTTACTTAGGTTTTTCATTGTTTGCACCATTAGGTCTGTTAGCGATAGGTTATCTTGGATGACCAATTTAGAACACACGAGGGCTATAATATGCCTATAAACCATCATGGAAATAAAATAAAAGTCTCAACCTTCTCCATATAATTATTTTCATACTTTTGCTTGGTCAAATCTAACTACTACAAAAAATATCTAAGAAACTAAGCCTTTCATGTAGGGTCCACTCACTCATGTGAATACTCAATCACACTTGGAGATGCATAGGAGAGTTTAATACAACATCCAATCAATAAAATATCCATTACAATCCATTTTTATCACTTTATAATAACTTCTTTCATATCAAGTCACTATTAGGGTTCTTTGAGGGTTTAAACCATATTCCAGTCTTAATGATCATTCATAAATCATAACCCCTTAATCCAAAAACTAATACCTATAATTTTTATCTAGGAACCTTCCCCATATACCATTAATATATTAGGTTCTCATTAAAAAGTTACATGTTCCAATGAACACTTGAAAATCCTTCTCAAGTTGAGAACCCTTTAACCTATGCACTCGAGAGACCTTAAAACACTTTTTCAAGCCAAAAACTTCAAATTTTGACCTCAAAATTGGTCAAAACACCTATTAAAATCTATCATCATACTAAAAAATCTCAAATTATCATTATTATCTTGAAATATGAATCTCATACCTCATTTGGCTACCATCTCTCTCTTTTTCCTCTTGACTTTGACTTGTAAACTACACTACTCATTGAAACTGACCTTTTAACCACTATCCAAGATCTCAATACCTAATATACATGCCATAACACATCTTACCATGCTCAACCACTACCATAAATATTCTCACATGCTTGATACCACTCATCTCACCAAGCAACCAAGCCCATGCCTTCACACAAGGTCTCTTCATGCCATGACTAGGACTTGAACTATCCTTCATGCCTTCTTCGATGCTCACAACACCTAAATTTCATTCTCAAAACTTAACTCTCATGACATACAACCTATCTCATGATTAAACATAACCAAACATCTTTTATATGTCTTGATAATAGCTCATGATGCCTCATTAGGTTAGGTAGGGTCTTAGAGATGGTCAAGGTACAAACTAGGTATGAAGGTCCTACCCCTATAGGCTCACCCTAAGAATATTATGAGTGATATAATGCTTCACATATATGATCAATCATCCTCATACAACCACTCATGCTTGTGTGTACTCATCTCACCAAGCCATCATACTCAAATCTTCTCATTAGAACTTTACATCCCATGATTAGTCCCATGATTAGGCTTCTCAAACACCTTATAATTAAGAACTATTACTCAAACATGATTACCTTAATGACATCAAACAAGAAAAATATTTAGACATTACTCTCACACCACTTCATCAATATATTTTTGATCAACATACTCTCATGACCTCATGCAGACCTAGAGCCTCATAACCATGCTTCAATTCTTACTTGATCATCAAACCTCTTTGTGACCACACTAAAAATAATCAAGTTGACATGAATCATGAAAATGAACTTGAATTAAACCAACAACTCATATCTCATAGATCACTTACCATGAATCTTCACTAGATACAGCTTGACATCAATGAGATTAACCTAGACATCAAATGACATCAACCTTGACATCAATGACAACACTTCTCAACAACTTTGGAATATTCTCTAGTGATTTTATTGTGGAAAGAGATACCTTGGTGATGTATAGCAAATCCATCTTGGTTATGACCCCAAATATCTAATGTATCAAAAAATGAAAATGTACATAGGATTTATCTTCTCTAAGCTAGGCTTGATTAATAGGTCAATTGCATGTTCCTTTGTATACATTTTGGTGAGGAATCAAACCACTTTCATGCATTAATTTTATCATCATATTATATATTTTTATTTTTACATTAGTATATCAAACATGTTGGTATAGTTATAATAGTCTGTGTGCATGTTTAAAACATAGTAACCCTAAAATAGCTATGTTATATTTATGCAGGCCTTCTTTTAATATAGGTGACTAGATCGATCAGCTCAACATAGTATTCTTCTTTAGTTACATGATTGCATACATAGTGGATCCAATCAACTCTATTCACATCTCTTATTTTTAGCACATAGGTTTTTCAGACTTTGTCAAGCTAATTGACTATGTTCACATTTTTTTTCAGCACATGAGTTCTATAAACTATGTCAAGCCATTTGACTTTATTCACAAAATATTTAAATCAACACTTGAACAACACATCATTAAATTTATAGACTAATCATCTTAAAAACCACCAAGTTTTATTCTTACCTTCTTTCTCATTTTAGTTTTTTATTTCAATTACTATTTTTCACAAGTTTACAATCTATGAAATTGTATCCCTACATCAAATTGGGTCAACTAGCTTGACACAGTTTTGTAGCATATCTTCTATTTATAAGACATAAATAACCTATTCAAGTATGTTCTTCCAGATCTTGTTTCCATCAAATAGTAGTGACCATATCGACCCTGTTATGTATTTTTTGCATACATTTTTTCCTGAAATGACTTGTACTCTTCACAGTCAAAGAATTAACCTATTTTTGCTAGTAATCAATACCTTTTCATTTCAGTTACTTGTATGCTTCGAGTAACAAACATAGATTAATTAGGTGGTTTTTTAATTTACCAATTTATTCATTTTTTTTTCTCTTTTGCACACACTTCCAAATCACTTTACATAAAAAACATTAAAAAAAATTCTTTCCAAGTTCTACCTAATTGTATTTCATCTTCAAGGGGGAAATTGACTTGGTTTACTAGCCAAGTATAAACATGTGGTTGATGATATTTATTGTAAAATCACCTGACACCATTATCACTATAGTATTATGAATTGAGGGGGTAGTTCCCAATACCAAGCTAGTACCATCACCAATATAAATCCCTTTCAGCTTAAACTACTTGAAACTATCCATAGATTTCTTTTTAGTTCCTTCTTACAACCACTTCCCCATCACATTAATTTCAAACTTTATTATAACTTAACAACATTTAGGAATGACTAATTAGTTATAATTTATATTCAAGTTATTTCTTTCTCTTTGATAATTATAATTTATATTATAAAACTTGAATTAGCTAGCGTTAGTACAAGGGTTGTGGTGTGTGCTCCAATTGGATCAATCAAATTTATCCAATTGCTTATGTGTTTCATTTCAATTTATTAAATATTATATTTCAAAAAAAATCTCTATTTTCAAAACACTATCATCCCTATTGACACAGTCTCTTACAAACTATTCATCTTATTTCCCATCAGTACATTGTGGTTTTGTCTGACTATGTATCTTATCAATATATTTTGTTTCCTATATTGTAGTACATAATTGATCTTTCCAATTGTGTTATCTTTTTTAGTCTAATTCATTTCTTCATCTATAGTATATAGTTGACCCATATAATTGTGTATCCTTATAGACTATTTCAATTTTATCCTTTGTATAACATAGTAGACCAATTTGACTATCTTTTACATCCTATTCTATAGACCTTTTTCATAGACCCTATCGACCCAGTCGAATCTATACTTGTTGGTCAATATTATTCTATGTTTGGCCAACTTTATCTCTATTTTTCCTCACTATTTCCTGATCTCATATTCTTTATTCAAAAATCATGAAATCCCCTATCAAAATCTTTTTAGATAACCTAAATCCATTTAGATGCTATATGGGACATTATTTTCTTCCTACCTTCACTACCCAAGATGATCCTCATTCTTAGAGCACCTCTTCTCCTCCTTCATCTTTCAATTGCAACATGGTTAAAATCACTCCAATAGGTGAGATTAGTGGATCATATCCTTTTCATACTTATCAATATAATTACCACCTTCAAACATCTTACCATAATGTAGGTGAAATTGATACAATCCTAAGAAATAACCCCATAAGAAACCCACCTTCTAACAACCTTCCCCTACTACAAATTTGAGGAACCCTCCTACCAATACCAACCCACCAATTGATGTAACTCAAATTCTTGCTCAAATAGTTAAACAAATGAACATTATGCAAACATTTAACACCTCTCAAATGATGCAACATCATTGATCAACATGGATAATCAGCTTCTTGTTAATCTTACCCAAAATAATCAAAATTTTACAACTTCACCTCTTAAAGATATCATGAGAAAAATTATTCCCCAACCTTTAATGCACAATAAGATGCTTCAACACATTCAAAATGAGCCTTTATATCCTTTCATTATCTCTACTGATATTGGTAATCTTATCTAACTATTAAATATGATGGGACTAAAGACCCTACATCTTTTCTTAAGGCATTTGGTAATCTTTACAAAGAGTGGATCCAAACTAATACATTTTCCATGACTAAAGTTCTAGTTAAAACCTTCACTGATGATGTATTATAATGGTATAACCAACTTCCCTAACATTATATATGGAAAATTGAGGATTTAGTCAATCATTTAGTTAAATAATTCCAACACAATAATCTTCCCAAAAATTATCTTGGTTATTTCATCAATGTTAAGTAATCTCATACCAAATTAGTGCATGATTTTATCAAACAATGGAAATATTTGGCTCATAATTCTGATCACAACATGACTAATGAAAACTTGTTTAAACTTTTCATAATGGAATTAACACCTTCACTCCAATATAAGGTTTGAATTTTTACTTCCAAAATTTTAAATGATTCTCTTGGCTAAGCTAAGTGTCAAGACTTCCTAATGAAATAGTTTGAACCTAACTCTAAAATCATCAAAGGATATTTCCAAAGTTCAACCAATGAAATAATTGTAAATCCTCCTCAACCCAAACCAAGAATAGCCAAAGTGAAAAATCCCCAATCTTCCCATATACCATTAACTATGCAACAAATGAAACAACTTTTAGCACCTTCTAAACCATTCTTGTATCCTAATAATCCCCATAAATGGTATGGTCTTAATCAATTTTTTTGTTTCACACTAATATAGGTCATTCCTAAAACATGTCATTGGCTTAAAAAATGTGTCATTTATTTTATGCTAAGAGATTTATTAAATCATCATGCCATGCTCAAAATCCATCATCAAGTTTATGTTAATTCTTATAAAAAGAAACAAGCTTCCAAAGCTTCTTCATCTAAAAATCCAAAAAAAATCTCTACATCTAACCCTCAATAATCAAATAAGGATATTTGTGCAATTGATTCCATTACCAAACCAAAGAAATTATCGATAGAAGAGCAATTTCTCAAATATACTACTACGACTAATTTATCTTTGGAAACCAATGAGGAACCACTTCCTCAATCTAAACCTCCAACCACTTCTCTTCCTCCTAAACATTTTTTACCTTCCAAGCCTCATGTTATCTTTTCCTCTTCCAAAACTCATTGGAATTTCTTAGAAGAACTCAAATCTATGCCTTTCAAAATTCCTCTCATTGAATTAGTTTTCACTTCTCCATATCATCATAAATTCCTAATGCAACAACTCCAAGAAATTGAATAAGCATCTTCCTTAGAAAATGAAAAACTTTCTCATGAGACTCAACCCATAGAAGTTCATACCATTGAAACTATTTGTCCTTATTCAAAACCTTCCATAAAGTTCCTTAAATACGACATGATTAATGATGAAATTATCTTCTGAGCTTATGACCCACCTCTCTTTATCAAAATAGCCATTAATACCACCCTTATTCATAAAGTATTAGTAGACAAAGGGTTAAGAATTAATGTGACATCTCTTTGGCTCATTCAACAACTTAGATATAACAAAGATCATCTCAAACAAACTCATTTAACATGTCATGGATTCAACAAGGCCATTCAAAATCCATTTTATTGTATTTATCTCCCTCTTATTATTGGACCCAAAACTATACATACTAATCTTATGGTTCTTGACTTACCATTATCTTATAATATACTCCTAGGATGTCCATGGACTCATCACATGAGGGCTATTGCCTCTTTCAAAATATAATGTATCAAGTTTATTCATAATGGTAAATGGTATAAACATGAGTTCAATCCTAAGCCATGGAGTATTCAACTTCCCAATCCTAGATCTCAGTATCAGATTCCCATTATTCCAAAAATTAATAGTGCACCATTACCCAAATTTGTTAATATGAATCTAGACTTACATGTCACTCTTGTCAATTCTGACAATGATGAGCCAAAATATTTACAAAACACATGTAATACTACCAAGCTACCTCCTTAAATTTCAAAGTGGATTCTTCCTTATTTGTTACCTCATGATTATACCATCCCTCTTATCTATGAGATAACAAATTTCCCTTCATGTAATTCTCATGAAACACATAAGATGATTTTACTTACAATGATTATGGAGTGGTTAAGATATTTCAAGACCCTTTAACTAGGTCACCATGTAACTTTAGCGATATAGGCATCACACCTTTGAAATATCCTTTAGAGACACAAGCATTTACTATCTCTCCCACATATGATGATAATTACATTAGGGACCAAGCTCAATCAAGAGATTTGGATGTTCAACATTATCAAAAAACCTTAGTTAAAATACATGCTTTTAAATGCAATGTTCACACAATTTCCATGAATATTGAATTAGAACCTGAAGGCCATGTACCTCCAATTAATTTTCCACTCCTTAAGATTCCTTGGGTGGTTAAATAAATCTTACCTCCCACACCCTCAAAAAATTTAGAACCTTATATACCTCATATCACACCAGTTATTCTAATAGATTCTTTACACATTAATGATTTCAAAGATATGCACCAATCAAGCCTAAACAACATTTCTCCATAGTTACACCTACTCCTGATATCACTCTTGATGTCAAGACCATATTTATACACTAGATACATTATTAATATGATCACCATGGTAAAAAAATTATTGATCTTGAATTAGATGTAGAATAATATGGACCTCTACCTATGTTACCTAGTGATGAAGCTATCCTTAAATAGTTCCATGCCTGAGAACCTTAACTTCCTTTAAAACATTATAAACTTGGGAATTTCAAGAAAAATGCCCCTCATTTTAACAAATTCATTACTAGCATTGATCCCAAAACATTATATATCATTTTCAAGACAAAAATGCTAGTTTATCAAATAAACCATGAGAATAAAATATGGCACACCCTCATATCTTTGACCTATAATAGTTTCTATAGAACTAATGCCAACCTAGCATGATAATTTTAATATATTTTTTGATAAATGTCATGATATTTTTTCTTGGTCACATGGGACATGCTTGGCATTGATCATAGTATTATAGTGTAAAACATAATCACATACCCTGATGTCAAACCCATTTGGAAAAGATAGATGAAATTTCCACCCTATACCATAAATAACTATCAAACTATTAGATACCAAGTTTATCAAACCTATGGAATATTTTAAATGGGTGTCAAATATTATTCCTATTTGCAAAAAGGTTACCATGGCTATTCACATCTGCATTGACTTCTACAATCTCAACCTCACTTGTCCCAAGGATAAATTTTCATTACCTTTAGTAGGTACCATCATAGATTCCACTAATAGATATAAAATGTTGTCCCTCATGGATGTTTTTTAGGCTAAAATCAAATTCATATCACCATCGAATACCAACATAAAAAACATTCACTATGGAATGGGGCACCTATTACTATGTTAAAATGCCCTTCAGCCTTTAAAACATTGGAGCTACCTAACAACAAGATATAACCCAAATTTTTCATGACCTTATTCATAAAATTATGGAAACCTATGTGGATTATCTCATTACCAAATCCAAAATTCATAAAACATATATCTCTAATTTAGCCATAATCTTTGATCGATTCATCAAATACAAAGTTAGTTCAACCCCTACAAATGTGTTTTTGGAATTAAATTTGGTAAATTACTAGGGTTTTTAGTCTCTCTTCATGGTATTGATGTCAATACTACTAAAATAAATGCTATATTCAACATGCCTATTCCTCTCTCCATTCTAGACATTCATACTCACCTCAACAAACTTGGGGTTATTTGAAGATTTTTTCCCAAAATGGCTTATCACATTTATTATATTAATTCCATTATTAAAAAAGGTAGTGCTTTATAATTGACTGATCCCTATCAAAATGCATTTGATAACATGAAATAATCATTTCTCTATCCACATACCCTTCATCTACCTTCTAATGATCATCCTTTAATTTTGTACACTTCTTCTACACTTGTATCAGTTAGGGAATTGCTTTCCAAACAAGATGATACTGGAAGAGAGTATGTTATTTATGGTATTAATTGAAGCTACATCAATTATGAAATTTTTATATCAAATTATAAATTGATTGCCTTGTTATATATTTTGTAGCTGAAAAGTTTTGTCATTAGATGCTCTATCAAACAACTTATGTCATAATTCATTCCAACCCACTTCATCACTTTTTATCCAAAGCCTTTCTACTTGGAGATAGAATTGACAAGTGGATGGTTATCTTAATGGAATTTGACCTTCAAATCATCATGTAAAAATCTATAAAAGGTAAATTCATTGTCAACTGACTTGTAGTGGCACCCATAACCGCTACCAATCATCTTCAAAATAATCTCTCTAACAATAACATTCTTTATATTGGAAGCCTTAATCAAGTTATCTCTCTTAAAGATTATTTTCATAAATTTACTACTAACCTAGAAGAAAATAATCAATAATATACCTATATCATTCTTAATACTACTAAATATAGACACCTAAAACTGGCCATCGATGACCTTCAACCAGGCTTTTAACCAATTTCTACCAAAATGCACAATTTGGCCTAAAAACACTAAAATGCATTAAAAGAATTGAAATTTTTATATTCAAGTGCCAATTTTTTCGAGGTTATCATTAAATTGGGTAATGTAATTTATCAATTAGCTAATTTTGATCAAATCATTTTGAGTCAAAATGACATTTTTGTACTTGGGTGCTCTAGATTACTCTTTTATACTAAATTTATTGCACAAGACACGTGCCTTTGTTATTTTATGTTGGAAACATCCTAAATAGGATAATAAATTCAACACATCTAAAATTGACTTCCGATTCTAATCTAGTCAAATTTCAAGCCAATAACAAGACATTATGACTAATTTGATTAATTTATACACAAAAGCCAAAATTTGCATCAAAATTGCCTAATCATGTTTAAAATATAATTAATTAAAATCATGAGCCTAATTAAGAATGCCACGAAACTTTTTAAATATTTATTTTTAGAAATGAATATTGAATATCTGCATCATCAAATGACATCATTTCTATGAGGTGGCATCCATAAACCATAATGCATAAATTATCAGGATTAAGCCACCCTATGCCTTATTAAGTCCTTCCATGCCTCTTTATTGCCTCTCTATCCCCAATATTTATGAAGCCATTTATTGATTTTTTCCTCAAAAATTGAATTTATTCATAGCCACACATCTTCATCTTGAGATGTATGGTTTAGGCTCATTCTTACTATTTTACAAAATCTATAAATAGGAGGCCTTGCCTATTGAATTGGAAGCTTGGATAATGAAAAGTTATAATGAACAAATGATTCCAAAGGCCATTATAATTAATGTTATAATGAAAAAAATTTGAGCCAAGCTAAAGTCAAAGGTGCCAAAGAGAGATGGAGGTATCCATACTTCATTATTGCAGACTTCATGAGCATAAAACTGAACAAGCCACTTCAATAATTTGTTTGGAACATCTAAGGAAGGTGAAAGAAGGTTTATTTTTCAATTTAATTGTGTTTTCCATTCTAATCTTGTTGACTAAGATCTCTTATTAAGATATGCTTAAGGTGTTATCTATTAGTGTGCTATTTTTATTTTCATTTCATATACTAACACAATACTAATCTCCCCTTATTACAATATTATGTTCACAAATGGCACATCTAGTGGGACCTAGCCTCATAAATTAGTTCAAATTATACCTAAAAGTAACATAATAACAATTTTCATGTAGGATGTGGAGGCAAACAGGATAAAAATTTGAGAAAAAATCCAATTTTTCTAAGCCACATTTTTGTTCTCAGGACTATCAACCCAACTCACCTATGCAACCCAACATGCCTATCAACCCAACTTGCCTATGTATCCCAACTCGCCTTTCAACCTAACTCACCTGTGTAGCCCAAATTTACTATCAACCCAACTCTCCTATCAACCTAACTCACTTGTCAACCCAACTCATCTGGCAACCCAACTTGCTTGTCAACCCAACTCATCTATGTAGCCTAACTCGACTGTCAACCTAACTCACCTATCAACCCGACTCAACTATCAACTTGAGAGCTCTTTTTTCAAAATTCCTTGTCTCATCCTCTAAAGTGATTCAAATCAAGTAGTCCTAATCTTATTTTTACATGTTGAAAGGATGGTTTGGAATTTAATTTGGGTATTTTAACTAATCATACGAATCAATTTGGAGATTTAAAAAGAACTTGGTATAAATCATGCACACTTCAAATTTGATTAGTAAAATGAATCTTTAGCTACTAAGTCTTGAACATTTCAAACTTTGGGTTTAAAATGAACGTAGGTTCTTATTGTTTCATTTAGTATTTTTTTATTTTAATCTTTATTTGTTTTTACAACTTAATACCAAGGGGTCAAAAGAACATCACCAAAATTTTGTTTTAGTGCTTAAAATTAGACTCATTTGTCAAGTATGTATTCAATAGATGATTAATTAATTGATTGGCAAAAATAAGGTTCATGTGTGTATGTTGTTCCATCTATCTCCTTTAGGGAACTCTTGGAATCAAAATTATCATCCTTATTACAAACATGCCTACTCTAAGGCATAGAAAGAATATCATTTAAATCACTCCTCAAAAACTCACAATAGTATTGGGTGACCTTGAGGTGACCATAAATTATTTCTATTGTGTCTTTTATTCCATTACATTTTGGCTTGTGAGGGGGATTTCATCACCTCCCATAAGTTCTATAGGGAATTTTTGACCCAGGGTTTCAGTTCTTGGCACTGACTTCATCACTCCCACTGGGATCGAAGGTTTAAGCAGTTAAACCACCTTCTAGTATTGGAGTTACACATGGGATGTATCTATAATTTGGACATCACACTACACTAAGCAAGTGATAGATGTAGTGGTTGCAAAAAGGGCAAAACCTTTTTAAAACAAGCCAAGTACCGTGGACACGTAATTAAAGTGTTACTTCTCTTGTTTGCTAATGTGAAAGTTAGTAGACATGGGATCTATCTATAGACATTTAAAAATCAATTAGTTTTAGTCAACCCTACTTTGTTATATCCTTATTAGGATTTAGGGTGATTATACTTAATGTATTGTTGTCACTTTTTCTTTATTGCTTGGTATGTTTTGAGACTAAAACTTATTTGTTCGTTTTTAAACCATATCAAAACCAATTTGTTTATACGTCACCATTTTATTTAAAGATGCATTATGTTGGCCATTTTACATCACACTTATGCCTTGAATTTTTTTTAAAACATGTTTATGTGTGTTACTTGTTTGAGATGGGTAGTGTTTTGCTGCCCAAAACATGTCAACCCATTTTGCCTTTTGAGTCTTTGAAACATAACATTGATCACATCATTTAAACATGCTTATGTCGTTAGGATACTCAATTTGTTTAAAGACTTGTTTACCATTATACCAAAAACTATTTGTGTCAAACCATGTCACATTAGCCATTTGGACCTTGTTTATGCTTCATCATGCTATCCAATATTGTCTAGCTTGTTTGGTCAAATCCTAATTTTTAACATTGAGAATTAAATTAACCTTGTCAAGTTTGGATTCAAACAATTTTTGTTTAGGCCTCAATTCATGGGGTAGATACATATATCTTTCTCTTTTGAGTTGCATAACTTCGGTTAATTGATTACCCAAATTTGAAGACTATTGATTGTTTATTTGTTCAAAGCCTATCATCATCATTATTTGTGCCTTTATTTTGGAGAGCACAACCTTTCTCCAAAATCCTTTTACCTCATGCCTAATGCCAACTGATCATGTTTATGTTTGATTTCATGTGTCAGGTCTATGTCAAAGTTGTTTTCAAACTTGCTAGATTAAATAAATTCATGTCAATGTCTTTTTTTCAAGTCTAGATTTTGATGTCGTTTGTCCAAAAGTCTTAGCATAGCCTATTTGAGCCTAGCTTTTGACTCCACATTTGGACAAAAGACCTAGTGACTCTTTTCCCTTTTCCTAATTTAGATCTTTTTTAGAACACTTTGACCTAGACCTTTGATATGTTGGTTTTTATTCAGATGCTTAACCTTTTATGTGTATGAAATTTGACATTAGACATTTGATGTTAGAATATTTTATGCCAAATCTAAGCACAAACCATTTTGGAGATACAACTCCACTTTTAGACCATTATTTTTAGAGATATATCTCCACCCTTTTGACCAAGTTAGACCAAATTTGAACCATTTGTCCTTTGGACATAGTTTTTTAGAACTCTAAGACTTTTTATTTTTAGATATTTCATCATTAATGTAGATATGTCTAGCTACATTTCTGGTGGAGTCACGTATAATCCAAGTTATGATAGAATGGCTACACAAATTGACTATAACCAAATGCTTGCTTACAATCTAACTCGAGACCTTGATTGGTATGAAGAGGTTTGTGAGGAAGAATTTGTTGACGACCCAACTAAAGATAATGTTGTTTGGGATATGGATCCATACCCTCTTTACAATAATCATTACATAGAACATAGTCAAGAACCAGTGTATGATCCAACTCAAGATTGAGATGATATGGTTTATGAGGAGGACTTAGATGCTTTGGCTTGTGAAAGCTACCAATCTCCATAATTCCCCAAACTTATCCTTCCAAGACCTAGTCCTTTGGCTTGTATGAACAACCATGCTCCACAACACCCTAAACGTGTCCTTCTAGGGCCTCATCCTTTATCTTGTGCATGAAATAAAGCTCTGTGATATCCTAAACTTTTCCTTTTAAGACCTAGTCCTTTGGATTGTATGATCAATCAATATCCACACCACCCTGATGTTTTCATTTCAATAATCCATCCTTTAGCTTATATGAAAAATCATGTTCCCCAACACCCTACCATTATCCAAATGTAACAGATTCCTCATCTAGTGCCAATCTTATCAATCCCTCAACCTATCCAATCATTTAAAGACCATGATGTGTTCAAAACTGGTATTTCCCAACTCATTGGAAACCAAGGCCAAGAAAACCAACCAATCTGAGATGCTTTTGTTGAAACAACTATTTGTGATAAATCAACCTATGATGAATTGCCTATTGATCCTATAACAGTTGTCAAGGAGTCTCACTCTAATGAGCTAGTCTTTTTTAAGTCACTTCTTAATGATTATAACTACCTTTGGGCAAATCATTACCTCAACCATATGCCTATTTTTTAAGAGCCTCCTATTGACAAGTTAGTCTCTAAGGAGTTATCTCTTGACCTTTTTTCCATCATTAAGGAGTCTCACTTTGACAAACCAATATTTATGGAGCCCATTATGCCATCATACGTTGTTACTTATCCAATACCAAACATTTAACAATACATCATTGTAATAGAGTACCCATCAAATAATAATTAGAGTTAGGTTTAGGTTTTATTATTGAACTAACATCAAATTTAGCATCAAAATAAAAATTAACATCAATCTCAACATTAGATTCAAAGTCCCTTGAATCAAAATTAGATTCAAAAATAGAATACATTTGTGACTATTATAACATTAGGTATGCATGCCTTGTAAATCAATTTGAATATATTTGTGATCCTTAAACAATTTTTGAGGATGAGTACTTTAGCTTTGACACAAGTTCTCCTAGTATCTTCTATGAGGATTGTGCTACCAACTCCTATTTCATTACCATCAACCAACATAGCCATATTATTCACATTCTATCTCTCATAAATGTCAATTAAGACTGAAAAAATCACACTTTGTTGAACTACATCCATGGTGACATAGCAGTTGAAGAAGAGCAAGGAGGCCAAGACCATATTCATGTAGCAGAAGAACACTCTCCTAGTGAAACCTTTTTGAAGGCACTAGGAGACATGCAAAGTTCAAACTCAACATCTTTTAGTGAAACTTTTTTAGAAGCATTAGAAGAAAATTCAAGTCAAAATCCAATGTCCATTAGTGATACCTTTTTGGAGGTGCTATGGGACAATCAAGATAATTTCATTGGTGAAATCCTTTTTGAGGTGCTAATAGTTGCGCATGAAAGTTCTTCACTACTTAACAAAGACAAAATCAAAGATAAATCAAAATATCTTCCTATCTACAGCCTAATCGAATGGTAGCTACTCTAAAGATCAAATAATAGAATAATCTAGTGGTCTTATCAAGAGAATATTTAAAGGTCTTTGACCCCACCACAACCAAAGTTATGTTGAATTTTAAATCAACAACATTGTGTGTGCCTAAAAATATCGATCCTTAATTGTTTCCATACTACACATTCCATTATCATCCACCATTTCATTTCCCAATCAAACCTATCATCCAACATTTATCCCTATTTACCATCCACGGCCACACTTTCCTTTGTAGAGGCTACAAAGATCCTTGTCTTGATGTTTAAAGGAAACAAAATCAATGACCAATGAAGATCACAAAAGCATTCTTGATAACCAAATCTACAGGTAGTTCTTGATAGAGTAACTATTCAAAATATGTGTGGGCTAGCAATTAACATGATTGATTATTCTATTTGTACCATTTGTTAATCAGGACATGCATCTCCATTTCAATAGGAATAATAGAATCCAAAACTATACCCAGGCTAAACACAAACATGTACCATACCATTTCAAATTGCCATATCTATTTCCTTTGTCACATACCCAACCATTTACCCCACCAATTTGGGGAAGCCCTCTTACCATTTTATCCAATATATCAAAAACCATCATTATCCTTAACAAGACCATACTATCCTATCATTCCATTCCTATCTAGACCAAAACTTATTTTTAGCCAGTCATATCCAATCCTATTTTGATCTTGGTTCCTTTGGTTTTTCCTGCACCTTTTGTGTGGGGATTCTAATCAAGTTTCAATAATCAATCAAATCTATGTTTACAATGATATTAGTGTGATAGTTGATCTGGCAAGATATCTTTCACTTTTCCATCTTCTATCAAGTTTGTTTGTGTGAGCCTAATTATAACCACCTATGAGCAAATTAGTGTTCACTAGTCTTGCTACTAATTATAAATACCTTTGGGAAAATTATTATCATTGATCTAATCCATTATATCTTAGTTATAATCACCTATGGGCAAACTAGGGGCAACATTTATTTATCATGCATTGTCACATCACCTTGCCATCATTATTTTCATTTGCCTAGCCATTTGCTTGATTTGATAACTTGTTGGGACCTAATTGGTTTTTCCTTGCCTTTTTTGTGGATGGAATTACTATGACTTAAGGTCATTTTAGGACTATGTTGGCCATGATCAATTCATGTTGAAGTCACCTCAGTCCTCTTTTCCATGCGCTCTCACCATTTTATGAGATAAGCCAATACTCTCGTCATTTTGTGAGTAGGTATCTTGTCATTTTCTAATGAGTTTAGATACCTAAAAATTCCAAAAACATTAGTAACATTTCAAAAATTCAAAAAAAATTATTCTATCTAAGCCTAGTTAGTTATCCTTGATCTGCCCTACTGGGGCAAAGTCATTGTTAGGATGCTTTCTTTTGCTTTTGTTTTTAGGATTTCTATTTGTTTGTTTATTTTAGATTGTTTGTTTTTTTTGTGTGCCTTCTATTTGTTTATTTTTTTGTTCACTTGCCTATTTGTTTACTTTCAGCATTGTTTCCTTGAATCACTCTATATGCATTCATTGGGTGATTCCTCAAGCATATTATTCTTGATTCCATCCATATTCATATGTCAACATTGTCATCATATTTTTTATTAGTGGTGTATTACTTTTTAGTGTTTATTAGATCAATATCAGTCCTTATGCATATTTTGGACAAGTCTTCATGGTGTTGTATCATGATGCCTATCATCACATGCTACAACAAAAATTATCTTTAGTAAATTTTGCACGCAATAGAGCCACAGAAGTTTATCTTTGGCACCTTAATAAATCCTCACATCCCATCTTGATCAAATAAATATATTGACCATTATATTTGTATTATTGATAATAAATATGAGCATCTCCTCATTATCAGGCACAACAAAATCATTTCCAATGATCAAATCTTATTCTTCTATCCATACCTTTACATCCTCATATGTTTGGTTATTTATGACTTCTTTAGTCATTAAACCATCACATCTACGTTTTCACCTGCTCATATTTAATCTTTATTACAAGTTATATCCTTGAGTTATGCTTGATAATCATCCCTAATTGGGGCACAATCATCTTTATCCAATTCATGTCCTTTTAATGATTATAACTGCCTATGGGCAAATCATTATTTTGACTTTTATTCCTGATTATAACTATCTTTGGGAAAATTAGTATCCTTTTTTAATCAATCTATGCATTCATTTTCTCATTTGGATTAATCTCAACCATGGGTTGATTTCAAATTTCTTCTTGATTTTTTTGGAGGGACCATCCATCCATATATGTGACAGCCACTCCCTTGAGGGGGCATCATCTTAGGCTTCCTAAACACCATTTGGACTTTTTCTTCAATCATCATCTTATTTTTGACATACATGCCATTTCTCATTATTTGAGAAGACATTGTTATGCCTACTATTTTTAATACCTTCCCAAATAGGGGCAAACTATATACACCTAAAATTTACCATCGATGACCTTCAACCAAGGTTTTGACCAATTTCTACCAAAATGCACAAATTGGCCTAAAAACATAAAATGCATTAAAAGAGTTGAAATTTTTATATGCAAGTGCTGATTTTCTCTAGGGTATCATTAAATGGGGAAATTCAATTTATGAAACAACTAACTTTGATCAAATAATTTTGAGTCAAAATGATATTTTTGCACCTAGGTGCTTGGATTACTCTTTTCTACCAAATTTATTGCACAAGACACATGTCTTTATTATTTTGTGATGGAAACATCCTAAATAGGATAACAAATTCAATGCATCTAACATTGACTTCTAATTTCAATCTAGTCAAATATCAAGCCAATAACAAGATATTATGACCAATTTGATTGATTTATACACAAAGAGCCAAAATTTGCATCAAAATTGTTGAATCATGTTTAAAAGCTAATTAATTTAAATCATGAGCCTAATTAATAATTCTATGGAGATTTTTGAATATTTGTTTATAGAAATGAATATTGAATATCTACATCAAACGACATCATTTCTATGGGGTGGCATCCACAAATCATAAATGCATAAAATATCAGGATTAAGCCACCCCATGCCTCATTAAGACCTCCATGACTCTTTATTGCCTCTCTATCCCAAATATTTATGAAGGAATTTGTTTATTTTTGCCTCAAAATTTGAATGAATTCTAGCCACACATCATCTTGAGATGGATAGTTTAGGTCCATTCTAACCATTTTGAAAAATTTATAAATAAGAGGCCTTGCCTATTGAATTGGAAGCTCTTTTATGCCAAACTTATAATACCTAAATGCATTCAAAAATCCATTGTGATTAGTGTTATAATTTCAAATTATTAAGCCAAGCCAAAGCCAAACATGGTGCCAAGGATAGATGGAGGTAGCCACACTTCATTGATGTAAATTTCATGAGCACAAACTAAGCAAACCACTTCAACAAACTGTTTGGAGCATCTAAGGAAGGTGAAAGAAGGTTTCTTGTTCATTTTAGTTGTGTTTTCCATTCTAGTCTTGTTAACTAAGCTCCCCCATTGAGATAGGCTTAAGGTGTTAGTTATTAGAGTGTTATTTTGATTTTGATTTCACATACTAACACAATACTAATCTCTCCTTATTTAAATCATATGTTCACACTAAATCCAAATTAGTTATCAAAGAACGTCTTAAAATCAACATCAATTGCATTAAGACACCTAGACCCTACACTTTGATTGCACCAAATGTCTCCAAGGAGTTGGGACAAGTTGTATTCTAACTATTCCTCATGGTAAAATAATCCCTTTGGCATTTAGGCTCATTTTTTATGTCACTAATAACATTTTAAAATATGAAGCATAAATCTTAGATATGAGAGTGACACTTGACTTAGATAATACATATATGCACACTTTGGGTGAATCCCAACTCATTTGTTGTCAGGTTAATGGGGATTATCAATGTAAAAGTGAAAATATTATCACTTATCATGAAATGGCCATTACCCTTGACAAATATTTCATTTGTTTACCATCAAGCCCATTCTAAGATATCGTAACTCTATCATTGACTCTCTTGCTTCTTCAGCTTTCTAATTTCATTTGTAACAAGTTTTTAAGTGATTCCCAATTTCTTATTCAAATAATAAAACCCAAGTCTTCTATCGAATCACAATAGTCATTTATATTTCATATTGAGGTTATCACCATTTGACAAAATCCATGTTATGAATACATTATGCAATTCCTCGAACATCAAGCTTATCATCTGGACATGAATTCTCATAAAAAGAGTAGAATTTGTAAATAATATTTTAAATGTGTGTTTCAATATAAAACCCTTTATTATCATAATAAATAGTCCTACTTTTATATGTAATAAAATAAGAGGTCACTCTTCTTTTTAAACAAGTACATGGGGGCATTTGTGGTCGTCACTGTATCAAACATGCTATGGCATGCAAATGCCTATGTATGGGATATTTTTAGCTTACTATCAAAAATAATGATATCAATTTCACTAAAAAGAGTATTCTTTACCAAATCCATGATGATCTAATTCATTCACTAGCAGCTAAGCTCCAAACTATGGAATCTCTTTAACCATTTTCTATGTGGGGCTCAGATCTCATCAGTAAATTACCTAGGTCACAAGATGTACATGGTTTTATCATCATAACGACTAAATATTTTACTAAATAGATAGAATCCATGTCTCTTGTTAACATCATGAGAACTACCATTTTAAAAATTATCTCTAACCAAATCATTTGTCATTTTGGAGTTTCCCATGCTATCATTTCTGATAATGGCAATAATTTCAAGAACAATGATGTGAAGCAGTTATGTGCTAATTTTAAAATATCCCACAAATTTCCCACACCTTATCATCCTCAATGTAATTTCTAAGCCAAGGCCAATAATACAATTCTTAATAAAATCCTTCAAAAAAACATTCATAAAACCCACACAGATTGGCACCTTCATTTATATCCCACACTTGGGCCTATTATACTAGCATTCATATTGCCACTAGGGAAACTCCTTTTTTTCTAGTTTATGGTTATGATTCTATCCTACCCTTATAATTTGATTTTCTCTCCTTACATATATCTCTTTAGGTATAATTCTTGATTAGGAATTACATGAATTTTGCCTTCATACTCTTTATCTTCTTGATGAACACCATTTATCCACTCTGCAACACAATCATCAATACAAGGCTCGTATTGCCAAACAACATAACAAAAAGGTTAAAATCCATACATTCAATTTTGGTGATATAATCCTTAAATTAGACTATACCCATAATAAATAAGGTAAATATGTTCAAAAATGGTGGGTCCCTTATTAAGTGAAAAATATTCTTAGTCCCAACACCTATCACCTCAAAACTAATGAAGGTCATGTTTTTAAAGAGCCCACCAATGTGAAATTATTAAAGAAATACTTTTCTTAGATATCTTCATTCTTATAATATTTATATATCCTATCCTACTAACATTATTTTTATGATTTATTCATGGGTCTCACCCTCTGTAGTGGTCTCTTTTTATACAAACCTTAGTTCCTTCTCTTAGTCATTTGGTTTCCTTTTCTCATGAGTTGTAATGTAATAATATGGATAGGACCCAGTCTTCCTCATGAAATCCTTTCACGTTTATTTATTTGTTATTTTCCAATACTTTTTTCACCCTCTTGGGTTTCTTTTTTGTGATTTGAAGTTTAAGACCATGGATAAGACCAGACCCTCCTCACAAACACCATTTTTGCCTTTGTCACACCCTCTTGGGTTTTCTCTTTTATGATTTATAGTGTAAAGACCATGGATATGACTAGGCTCTCATAATAAAATCACAATTTTATTCCCAAAACACCCTTTTCTAAACCAAGTGTTCCTTTTCTAGAATGTTAATAAATGGTTACAAGTTTATGATCTTTTATTCTCAGCTTCAATTTTTGTTTCTTTTTTAGATAAAAATTACAAAACAAACTATGTTATCATGTTTCCCTACACTTCCGTACATTCTTATGATAATTAATCATACTTACCTCTCATTGTATCCCTTTTCACCTTTATCATATTTTTTTCTATTTTAAGTGATTCAAATTGTTTCATGTTTCATTCCCCTTGATTTCCTTTCCTTTCATTCCAGTTTGGATAAAACAAGGTCAAATTCAAGATAGCACTCTTATTTCACATGAATAAACAAGACTTTTAGACATCATTCTCTCTAAGTTATCTTTCTTAGCAATGAAGTCCCAAGATTTTAAATGATAGTCATCTTTAACACCCATGTTTGGTTCTCCAAATCTGTATGGAGGAAGAATAGAAAAAACCATCAAAAGTTAAAATCCAAATCATTTAAAACAAAAGAAAATGATTAAAAATCAACATACAAAGTCAAAATCATGCTAAAATACATGATTATTAACACATCTCCTATCTTTAGTCGAATTTCAAACTCTAAATTTGGCCTCATGATAGAGCCAAAGTCCATTGGGGTATGTTAGGCTAGTAGATTGGGATAAGAGATTTTAAAAAAATTGCTACCTACTTTCTCATGCAAGTACCCAATATCCACAGTAGACTGATGGCTCTATAAGGAGTCCTGAAGAATGTGAAGCATGTTATGGAAAGGTAGGTCCATTTTAATTTTCATGCATATAGCCTTCATAGGATGATATTTATATTTCATTTGGTGACTCAATATTTGTGTGGTTAGGAAAATTTCTTTACATTTCTTAATGTCTAAAGTCCTTTTGTTTTGACAAACCTAATTTAAGTGTCTTGACTTTGATAAAGAGTTTCTCTACCTTGATTTTCCTTCATTTTCCCCACCACACATTTCATTTCCCCCTTGATAGGCAAGTTTGATTATAATTATGTTTCCCCATTTCTATATTCATTCTTCTCCATATTTTAAAACCCCTGAGAGTGACCTATAACTAAACACAAAACCTGCTCCCTGCAACCTTAGCTCTGATACCACTTGTTGGGAAATGACGAAAGCACAATTGATTACCATACACAAGCAACTTAATATGTGAAAATCAACCAGAATCACAACTAGAATTTGGAAAATAACATAGAATATGAGAGACAATACACAATTGTATTAATACTCTTCCAGAAGGAAATACAACAAAGAATATTGCCACAGTTCTTCTTCCTTACACACCTCTAGGGCTCCCACACCTCTAGGGCATAAATAGTAAATATTCCCTCAAAGCTCTCTCTCTTACGGTCCCAACACACAACTCAAACACAGAGTTGGTGTTCACCTCCAACCAGTCAGTATCCACTACTACCAGTACACCAGTGCTCCACGCACTCCACAAGTACACAATCATACTTCAAGTAGATCTCCCCTGAACCCATAACAACCTACAACTCAAACAATCTCACTTATGGAAGGATCTTCCTTGCCTTCCTCTCTTGCTCTATAATTGAGCACACACTGTACTCCAAGTAGATCCTACCTGATCCTGCTCCCTGTTGTGTTGATGTCCTCCCTAATCTTGAACACCTACAAATCAATCTGGTTCTACACACCTGTAAACCTAGATCATGCACACACATACACCTGCAGATCAATGATCTTACTTACCATGTAGATCTCCTAATGTAGCCATGCACCCCTACTGACCAAGATCCTACACACCTAAAGAACCCTTCTGATTCTCCAAAACCAACACCCACACTTGGCACTATTATGGAACTAGGAGGAACACCCTTGCTCACCTCACACACAGAAGGAGCTAACTTTGCTCAACTCAAACTAGAACACTTTACAATACAACCCATGAGTCTCTTAAATAGATCTCATGCAAACAATAATTAGACACCTAATTACAATAATTAGATCTATAGCTTCTAGTATAAATTTGGCTCTTGACATGCAAACACTTGGTTCATTAACTAAATGCCCATAAAACTTGTAGTTCTAAACTGCACAGGCGATCGATGTCAGTCCCTGTCTGCCTAGAGGTGACTGATGTTGGTCGATCCCTAACCGATGTTGGTTTCTCTTCCTGTCTAATCCTGTCGACATTGGTTGGCCTGACCGACGCTGGTGTCTATGACACTCAAAAACCTCTAGCAACCTCCTCTTCTATTTGCATCAGTGAAGCTTTTAGCTCTACAACCTAACAATCTCCCACTTAGAGATAAATAGTTGCACTGTACTTGTACATGTACCCTATCCAATCTATTTCCTGGCTTGTATCCCTCTTCAAGATCAATATTGAAGACCAACCACCACACAACCTGTGGTGCACCTCCTGTCATCCAAGTAACCTACTGCATCTGCATCTATAAACACATGTAGAAAAAGAACTTGACCCTACATAACATGTCAACCTGCTGCTGGTCCCTCTCAAATACCTGAGAACCCACTTCCCCAAATTAGCTCCTAAATCTCTGACAGCACCCACTGCTTAGGCAAACTTAGGTCTATACCAGACCTCATGTGATTTCATACACTAAACTATCCAGCCCTTGGTGTGCTCCAGTTCTGCATCCTAAACCTTGCCAACACCTGATTCACATCAGCTCCCACTAGAGACAAAATCAACCTATGATCTTCCATGTCTCCCATGCCAAAGAATTTTGATGCTCCAAATCCTTCATGGTAAACCACTGAACTAATCTTACCCTTAGCTCAGCAAAACCCTGTATGTACAAACCTGCTAGCAAACCATCCACATACAGTAGCAAGATAATGTTGTGACCATCATCCACCTGGTAAGACAAACACAATGGTTATACTGACATTGACTAAAGCCCTACTTTGTCATCCACCTGGTACCACCTGTCAACCCTATACCACTATCCTACAGCTTCCTCAAGACCATATGACCTGGTCTTTCATCTCACCTGTCCGTTCTCTCTATTCTTCAACTAAGGAATCCATTTGTCTCTGTGCTTTCTTTTGGCTAGCAACCCTACCAAATCTCCCATTTGGTTTTACATCATATTCCTGCCATGTTCCCACTATTTCCTGGATCCTTCCTACTCTATAGTAAGCAACGAGTATAAAGAATAGGAACAATGAATTTGAGGCTTACTTACCACTTTCAGTCCTCCATATGGGCATTTGAGACTCCTTGATAGCTTGATATCGACCCAAAATTTGTTATAGTGACTGACCTCAGTCACCACACAGTCTACATCTGATCGACGTCAGTTCCATGCACCTGTCCTGACTATCGACCCTGCCGATGTCAGTGTCTCCCTGTTATCGATGTCGATCCTCCTGACTAATGTCGGTCTTACCTATTACTGATGTCAATCGTCCTGACTGACATTGGTCTTACCCTACCTGACATCACCAACTTTGGTCTGCACATGACCGACATCGGTGCCTGTCTGTTCGATGCCGGTTCCCCTTGACCAACACCGGTACCTATGTTCACCTGTGAGTGATGACTTTTTACCTGTGAGCTTTCTTTGAATCAAATCCCTGTCTAAACTACTCTGCTTAGAGTTACTTAGCCTTCTCCATTGATCTCTGTCTGCCATCTCCTCCATAAACACCAAGGCTTTCCAGTTCTTAAGCCTGTCAAACACATCTGACTTCCTCTTAAGAACATGCATCTCCTTCTTGCTCATGTGACCAAGCCTACAAAGCCATGTCTCTGCAACAAAAGAATAATTAGTAATATAAGCAAGTAGATAAAGAGTACCTACTTTCTTACCACCAGCTAATTTAAGTGTATCCATTGTGAGAGTTTTTGTGCATCTCTCATCACCCAACTTCCCTGAAGCAATTAGCCTTATCTTCAGAACCAGGACCTGCATGACCTCTTTCAACACCCATGTGTTGGCCGCCTGTAATTTCAGCTTCACTTCCCCTTTGCCAATTCTTTGGCAAGGCTCACTAGCTCCTCTCTTTGGGGCTGCATGGAAAGAGGCAACAGAATCTATTAACCAAGATTCAACTTTATCCAAGAAACATCCCAGAGCATCCTATGCAACAACACCTGCAACATCTGCTTCTTCAATTCCTTCATGTTGATCTTCCACAAATGAACAATTTTTTTTCCCTACTCTTTCTTTGCATATGACCGTAATTAACCATTCGTGCTTTTCAATTCCTCCATTCTTAGCTTACTTTCTTCTGCCATTGCTCTACTCCCACTCAATCAGAAACCCCTGAGAGTGACCTGTAACTAAACAAAAAACCTACTCCCTGCAACCTTAGCTCTGATACCACTTGTTGGGAAATGATGAAAGCACAATTGATTACCACACACAAGCAACTTAATATGCGAAAATCAACCAGAATCACAAGTAACTAGAATTTGGAAAATAACACAGAATATGAGAGACAATACACAATTATATTAATACCCTTCCAGAAGGAAATACAACAAAGAATATTGCCACAGTTCTTCTTCCTTACACACCTCTAGGGCTCCCACACCTCTAAGGCATAAACAATAAATCTTCCCTCAAAGTTCTCTCTCTTACGGTCCCAACACACAACTCAAACATAGAGTTGGTGTTCACCTCCAACCAGTCAGTATCCACTACTGCTAGTACACCAGTGCTCCACACACTCCACAAGTGCTCCATGCACTCTACAAGTACACAATCATACTTCAAGTAGATCTCCCCTGAACCTACAATAACCTACAACTCAAATGATCTCACTTATGGAAGGATCTTCTTTGCCTTCCTCTCTTGCTCTATAACTGAGTACACACTGTCCTCCAAGTAGATCCTGCCTAATCCTACTCCCTATTGTGTTGTTGTCCTCCCTGATCTTACACACTTGCAAATCAATCTGATTCTACACACATGCAAACCTGGATCATGCACACACATACACCTATAGATCAATGATCTTACTTACCATGTAGATCTCCTAATGTATCCATGCACCCCTGCTAACCAAGATCCTACACACCTAAAGAACCCTTCTGATTCTCCAAAACTAGCACCCACACTTGGCACTACTGTGGAACTAGGAGGAACACCCTTGCTCACCTCACACACAGAAGGAGTTAACTTTGCTCAACTCAAACTAGAACACTTTACAATACAACCCATGAGTCTCTTAAATAGATCTCATGTAAACAATAATTAGACACCTAATTACAATAATTAGATCCACAAATTTTAGTCTAAATTGGCTCTTGACATGCAAACACTTGGTTCATTAACTAACTACCTATAAAACTTGCAGTTCTGAACTACATAGGTGACTGACATCGGTCCTTGTCTACCTGGAGGTGACTGACACCGACCGATCCCTGACTGACGTCAGTTTCTCTCCCTGTCTAATCCTGTCGACGTCAGTTGGCTTGACCAATGTCAGTGTCTGTGACACTCAATAACCTCTAGCAACCTCCTCCTCTATTTGCATCAGTGAAGCTTTTAGCTCCACAACCTAACAAGATAATTAGATTGTCATAATGTGAATTGTTACCATCATTTTACCTCTTGTAGCTCCTTTTCAATATTGCCAAATGGATTTTAATGCAAAATATGTTGGATGTTAGATTTTTTAACTATGCTTTATAATGGCTTCCAATGGACTTCTTGATTGGATGATGGCTTTTATAGGGCAATATGGATACAAGAGAGATGATAATGACATAAAGTTAGCAAGTTTTCTATTTGGTTTCCAAGTTAGCTTTCATGGAGGCATTAGCTTGGTTATATAGTAAATGAAGGAAAACATCAATATCTCAAAAACAAATTTGAGCCATTAAGATCAATGGCTAAGATATTTCCTAGGAATTTAAAATTCCTTAGAATCCTCTAGAATAGAGAATTTTGGAGGAAAAGGGATGAATTAGAGGAGATTTTATAAAATTCTCTAATTCTATAAATCTCTTATTGGGATCCCTTTTCAATAAGACTTGATCTTGCACCAGTTAGACCAACCCTATTGCATAAAGACCCATGGAGGAAGTGAAGGACCCATTTTACACACCTTGGCACCAACTAGATCAATTCCTAGAGTCCTTGTGCCAGCTGACTAATGGTTTCATAGCATCATGAGTCTTGAGGCACACCTACCCAGTCCTATACATGGTGATTCGAGGCTCAAGGAGTATAGAGATCTAAGTAGTAGAGTAAGTAGGTGAATATCCCTAACTAATAACCTAACCCCTAACATGCACCCTAATTATCGTATGTGGCATTGTGGAGTTGATAAGTGCATAACTACCCATCCTTTGGCATGTGCCTATCTAGTCAGCAAGAAGAGTGGCCAGTGCCTATATAAAGGAGGCAACCTCCAAGAGGAGAGAGGAGATACCATTAATAGAAAATATCTATAAAATTTGAGAGTGATAGAGTAATTAAGTCTTGAGTGATAAGTAGAAAATGTAAGCCATGCTCATTTGTGAGCCTCTATCATTAGTTAAAATAAGATTGAACAATGAAGGATGCTACTAGTTATTATAATGTATACAAGATATTAACAGATGAATATTGATTTCTAGTGTTATATATTATTGCATTGTAGATCATTTGAGTTATGAATTTATCTCTCCATGAAGAATGTTTATGAACTAGGACTCAACTCTGGTAGTAAGTGGCACCCTCACACCACTTATCCCTCTTACCCACTGCAAAAATCCCTTGTGCTAGACCCAACATTAAATGATGACCTTAAGATGAATAGACATCCCCATGTGGACTCCCTTACCTACATGTACTGATAAGGTCTTAACCCCCTCTATTTGAATATGTATTAATAGACCTATCCCTTTAAGCCTCTACACCAGAGACCCAGTGAATGTCTTCAACCACTACACCTTACATAGCCCTCAGCTATGCCATGATGCAACTAGCCCAAGATGAACCTGGTCCCTTTGTTATCACACTTTGAGTGAGTGTAAAATGTTCATGAATTATGTGAAATTGATGCCAACATGTTAGTGTGTTTAAATTTTATGTATTAAACCATGCTCCCCTTGTACTTATCTCGTTTAACCCTAGGAATTATTGATAATCAAAGTTGCACACATGACCAAGTGCCACACCTACTTAAATGACACACTTCACTATAACATTTTGGTTCCATTACTAAGATGTATTGAATTTCATTACTAAGATGTTATATTAGAGTGATGCTCTAACTATCGCTCAATAATGTCAAGCACTAACTAGAAAAAATTGAAGATTGGTTTGCATAGAAGCATCCCACATGTGAAGGAGAGAAGCCACAGAAATGGGTGTAGACTTATCTATACGACCCATTATATGAAGCATTATTTTTTGAGACACCTAAACATGTTTATAAATTGTTGATTGCATATGTTAATACTAGATGAAGAATTTATAGACAGTGCCTTGAGTGGACCACAAAGTGCATAGAGAGGATGTAAATCTTGAATGAAGTGTGGGCATGTGTCGTAGATAAGTGGTGGGATGGTGTTTTGAATAGCTAAATGTTGGAGTTTGTAGTGTTAACCTTTTCATGCTCAAAAGAAGTAGAGAACAAGTTTATTCAAGAACCAAGGGGCACATTCATTAGAGGACTCTACACTAAGCTAAAAAATCTCATGGTCAATTATGGGAAGAGATCATGAGGATAGAAGGCTAAAAGTCCTTGCACATATTGGCAAGTATAGGGGGAAGAAGGGGGGAGTGTAGGAAAGGTGCCATAGAAGAGGAAAAATAACTTGATACCCAAGAGATTTAGAGGCTAAACTATAATAAGTGTAGATGAAGGCTGATAGAAGATGTGGAACCTAGAAGTGTCGAGAGGACCTATAACAATTAAGAAGGGCATGGGGAAGGATCTTTTGAAACACCATAGTGCACTGAGATAGAGGACAAAACAAGTAGTCAAATTCCATAGATGGGTGTGGGGTGTAGTGAGTCCTACAATATGAAGCACTTGAGGATGCACTAGAGGCACTTACCCCCTTTTAACTTGAAGCACAAACCCATGCATTAGATTCCCCCTTTGAGAATAGAAGAAAGGTAATTGAACCTGTTATCCTAATAAACTATGATTAGACCAAGATTTTAGATCAAGGGTTTTTGATTGAGAAAGTGATCCTATATGATGAGCTGAGCAATGATACAATAGACTGATTAGGCCCTAGTCTAATTACCATGAACACAAGCACAAATATTCTCATGCAAGGAATGTTAGCCATGTTAATCGATCAATAGCCCATATTAAGTGGTATAATGACACTAGTGATTAGATCCATTCCATCATGATTTATGATGCACCCTACTCCATTAGGGTCAATGCTCAACCCTACCAGTGGGGGTATTGGAGGACCACCCCCTATATAGACACAAAGAGGTCAGGCACCATAGAATCCTATGCCACCTCCTCAACAGATATATTATGAGATGGTCATGTACCTACCTAAGTATCATGGATTTGAAAATTCCATAGATCATGTGCTAAAATATGAGTTTTAGTGGCATGCTCAGGGCATTACTTACCCTGAGCATAAGGCAACATAGTTCACAATAACCTTACTAGATTGTGCCCATACCTGGTATCAGAAGTTTAATCTAAACCAAGATATGGTTGACTATGAAATGTTGAAGGGAGCATTCCTAAAGGAGTTTTACATTATTGAGTTTGAATAATAGAGCATCATAGTGCTTAAGGAGATTAGTCAAGAGTTATTTAAGAGTATGTGCTTGTACGATGCATGGTTTAAAACTCTCCTCTCTGAGCTTCCTTATGATATCCACCCCTCCCACTATGTGCAATGGTTTATTAAAGGCCTATTGGTACCATTCAGAAGGGTGATATCCATGAAGACCTTCATGGAACCTCATGAATCACTTGAATCCATGCTTTAGGCTGAGGCAGTAGGCAGCATCAACACTGGGATTAGTCCCTTCATGGAGGCATAGATTACATTGATGGCTTCTTAGTTATAGAAGCTTACTAATAGATAGGCACATGACTCTCATGGTGGGTTATGGTACACTTAATATGAGATAAAGGGGAATAATAAGAACAACTACCCACATAAGAATATTCATGTAATACTCCCCAACTGTGAGGTTTACCATGGAGTGCATGACTCCCAAAACTATCCCCTATTATAGTGTGTTGGTCAAGTAAATACTATATTTTACTACAAGATGTGTGATACCTACACACACATGATGGTGGACTATAGATTCATTTATGAGATGTGCCAAAATACAGAGAGAGTTGCAAGGCAAGCCATGACTTTAGGTGGTGGCCAGGCAAGCCAAGGGAATGAGGGTTATGGTTAGAACAACATGGTTTATGGTAACCAAAGAGGATCACGTGGTCGAGGAGGTGGATGTGGTAGAGGGAGATTCCAACCATGATATTATTATAAGTATGGGTTGATTGAGCATTATTAGTGTGACTTCCCCACACACCCAACATGTGGGTACTATTGAGGCCCACATGTAGTCAAAGACTACCTAGATCTCTATAAGAAGCTAATGTAAGGTCACTTTGGTGTGGATAGATGATTTTTTATGGTGTGATGTGAATCCAAAAAAGGGAGATGAGCCCTTAAGCCATAATAGACTCCTAAGGGGCCTCCAAATGTATAGTCCATGACATGGATTGGGATCACCACTCAGCCACCTACCATGCCAAACCAAAACCTATGATTGGAATATACTAAGTCAAGTTGCATTGAGTGCATGATGTAGCCAGATCTAAAAGCAGTGCCATATCCTGATCTTGTGCACTAAAGGATATGCTACAACAAGTGATGACCTTGATATAATACCTACAAGGTGAACTCTAGTTGGCTAAAGACTTGGAGGCATAGGCCACCACAATGTGCAAAAATCAAGAACAGCAAGAAGCTAAAGTCCAAGAGTTGACCAAGATCATGTGTCTCCTACAGATGGAAGGGGTACTATCCCTACTAAAGGACTTTGTTCTAAGGCATGTAGAGAAAGCACCAGTATGAGAATCCAGCCCCTAAGTAATAGATATTTCAACACTACATATGGAGTGGATGCAAGAAGTGAGGCATACTCAGAATACTAAGTATGACCAAGTATTACTAATAGATGCCACCATCAATGGGTGGTTGGTTTGTGAAGTGTTGGTTAACACAGGTGTAGAGATTAATATCCTAACCAAGAGCAATTAAGATAAAATGGGGATGACACCCTTGAGACCATCACCACACATGTTGTTCATGGTGAATAATACCTAAGTGTAGCCTATAGGGATCTTGAAGGGAACCATAGTGGACATCATGAGTGTCAAGTTCCAAGCTAACTTAAAGGTAATAGAGCTAGTAGAGGATGATAATTACTCGACACTCTTAGGAAGGCTATGGTGTTACACAAATAATGAAAATATGCACTTCAAGAAGCACTATATGACCTTTGAAAATGGCAAAGAGAGGGTGATGATACCTCTTTCAAGTGACCAAGGGCCACCTTACATTGAAAGTGTTAACCTTGAGGATGAGGTCAACCACATTTATAGCATCATGGTGTAAGGTGTCAAGCATCTCAATCTCAGTGAATAAGGGGTGCTCACTTGAGAATATGGTCAGTCAGCCTTAGATACAACAAACATACTTTGTGAATGATGGGTCAAAGAAGCTTATGAAGTCACTGGGTGCAAATGTCATCTAGTGCAGAAAGCTAGATCTAGACTATTTGGCATAGGCTTGGTAAGAATTGCAAGACCCTAGAAGAAGTTAACTCCTCACACCAAGAAGATAGGAAAGAGAGTACTTTGGCTTAGTAAGGTAAATCTTATAACACTTCCTAAGTATGAAGGAAACTAGCCTATTGAGAGGTATGTATAGGATATTGAGGCTTGTGTCCCAAAGGAAGTTTATCAATTAGGCACATTAGTGTATACACTAAGAAGTACTACCATACACTGGTGGGCCACACAAAAACTTGGCTTTCCCACTTGGAAGGATGTGAAGCCATCCATGTGTACCAAATTTGGCAAGAGCAATAAGGATCTAGACATACTCCCTACAATGGCAACTCTAACTCAATTACACACATTTGGCTTTATGAAGAGACTTGGGCAATATATAGAGAAAACATACCATGAGGCTTGTGGGTGCATGCCTTATATATAACTTAGAAGGCATGGGCATGAGTGTGGTACATCATGAATGAGACATGCCAAGAAATAGGAAATTAGGATGCACTAAAGGATAAGTTTGTACACACTTTCTCCTTCTCTTCTTAGAACCTCGAATTACTAGAGCTACTACAAGTCATCTACTGAGTTATGTTTGAGGACAAAGCTATCTTAGAGGAGAGCTTAAAAGAGATGCTCAGAGAGAAATTATTGGTACTTCTAACTTTATTTGAATAAATGGTGCTCCATAGTGACTCTAGTAAAGAAGATGATGAGACATAGAAGAAGTGCAATTAGAGGGCCCTAGTAGGTAATCAAAAGCTCATGCACCTCTTTGATGACAACTCTCTATATGATGGAGACCTAATGTACCTTTGAGTTGAGATGATATAGGGAATGAGGTAGGTTAAATACTCCCACGAAGAGACAAATAAACCCTACCATTCACCCCTTAAGACGACCTAGGTAGACATCAGCATGAAAGGTGAGCCCAAGATGGCCACTATAGGTGCATATTAGTCTAAAGTAGAGCTCATCCATATCATTGACCTCTTGAGGTAATTTTAAGATATCTTCCCATGTAGCTATAAGGAAATGAAGGGAACCCACATTTCATTAGGAAATATGAGCATCAAATTGGTGGATAGAACAAGACCAGTCAAGAAGTGCCCTTATCAGATGAACCCTAATCTCTATGCTAAGGTGAAAGCAAAGATCGATGGAATGTTGGTAGTTGGTGTCATTTACCTAGTGAAAGAATCAGAGTGGGTGAGCTTAATGGTCATCAGCATCAATAAAGATGAGTGAATACAAATATACATTGATTATAGGAGGTTAAACACTGCTTGCATTAATGACCCTTTCCCAACACCGTTCACTAATGAAGTCTTGGATGGGATCATAGGTTGAGAAATCTACACTTTCATTGATGGGTTCTTAGGTTACCATTAGGTACAGATAGAGGAGGAGGATAAGCCCAAAATAACCTTCATGATTAAATGGGGTTATTTTGTTTACAACATGGTGCCCTTTGGGCTCAAGAATATTCCAACTGTATTCTCCAGAGTGGTGATCACCACTTTCAAGGACTTCATCCACAACTTCCTTCAAGTATATCTTGATGACTAGACCATGTATGGTCTTGTAAGGGACCACCATGACAACTTGTACCTTATGTTTGAAAGGTGTAGATAGCTATAGATATCATTGAATCTAAATAAGTACATCTTCATAATGTCATTTGGTATATTGCTCGAGCATATTGTCTGCAAGGATGGATTGCTCATTGATCTAGAAAATATTAAAATCATCATCCAAATCTAGACCCCTTCCACATAGAAGGATGTACACACCTTTCTAGACCATTATAGCTAATATAAGAAGTTCATAATAGGCTACACAAAAATCACCATGCCTCTAGAGGAGCTCTTACACAAAGATGGCCCATTTTACTGGGGAAAGGCACTAGAGGAGGCATTTGACACTTTAAAGCTAAAGTTGGAAAGTGCACCGATACTTTAGTTTCCCAACTAGATAACTCCTTTTCATGTCCACATTGATGCATCAAGCTCAGTGATCAGTGTCATTTTGGCATAACTAGTCGAAGGCAAAATGGAGCACCCCATTTACTTCATAAGTAGAAAGTTGATGTAGGCTGAGCAAAACTATACCACCAACAACCATGAAGCACTAGAAATGGTTTATGCCCTATATAAGTTTAGATAGTATCTATTGGCAACACCATTCACTTTCTTCACTGATCATGAGGTGCTAAATTTCCTCATGAACAAACCTATTTTGTATGGGTGCATTTGTAGATGGGTTGTCCTCTTTCAAGAATTTTAATTTGTAGTCATGGTTAAAATTAAAAAGAAAAATTTGGGGATAGACCACTTATCCCACATCAACTTTGGTGATGCAATAGTGTCAATTGAGGATGATATGTTAGATGCATAGCTCTACCAAGTTCATCATGTTCCTAAAGACTTGGTAGAGATTGTCACTTTCCTAACCTCAGGGCTAGCGACATGAACACTATATTCTATAGAGAAGCATCTTGTTTTTTGTGCCTCCCCCTTCTAACTCTTTAAAGGGAAGCTATACAAAATTATTAGGGATAAATTCTTACATCAGTGTGTTTTGGAACACAAGAGGAACTCCATCCTTCAAGAAGCACATGAAGGGATAGTTGGAGGGCATTACGCTAGAGATGTAATGGTGCACAAGATTCTATAATTAGGGTTATGGTGGCCAATCCTATTTAGTGATGCCAAGGAATACATGTGGGCATATGATGTATGCCAGTGAATTATAAATCCAAACCATCACAATGAAATGCCTCTCATCCTTATTTTGGCCCAGGCACCATTTGAGAAATGGACCATTGACTTTGTAATGCCAATCACCCCTAAAACATAGTGCATATGATCTAGATATATCCTCATGGAAACTAACTATTTCATGAAATGGGCTGAGGTAGCACTGACCAAAAACTACACAACAACAATAGCTTTGTGATTCATCTACGAAAACATCATCAATTGATATGGGTGCCCATTAAGTATGACTAATGATAGGGGCACTCATTTCATCAATGAGATGGTGTGTATCCTTATGATAGAATACATGGTGGCATACTACAAGACCACCCCATATCATCCCTAGGTTAATAGCACAATTGAAGCCTTCAATAAGATCCTTGGAACATACCTCATAAAGATATGTGACTAAAGTCACAAAGATTGGGATGATCATGTATCTGTAGTATTATGGATCTACCACATGACATATAAGTACCTAAATAAGGCTACACCATTTCAAATAGTGTTTGATGTAGAAGTGGTTCTATCTATGGAGCTTTTAGTACCTTTCTTATATATCATGTGAATTGGTTGCCTGAATGACCAGTAATCTCTAAGTGCAAGGTTAGAAGAATTAGAATGCTTGGATGAGACACATGCCTAAGCCAAGTGGGGTCATCAAGTTGAGAAGGCATGCCAAAAGAGGTGGCATGACAAGAATATCAAGTGGAAGGTGTTGATCGAAGGAGCCTTAGTTTTATTTTATGACTCAAAATACTTTCATCACCTAGGCAAGCTATAGATCTGATGGATGGGTCCTTATGTCATCCATCACATTTTAGAAACTAGTCCATGCAAAATATGCACATTATTTGGTGAAATCTTCAAGGTCATTTCAATGGTAATCGATTAAAGCCATATCATAAATAAGGTGGCTTTCACACCAAGGATACTCTGAATCTTTGGTCAATAGTTAGTTTGTATTGAGTTGACCAAAATAAGGTTTGGTATAAGCCAAACCATGTGCTTCTTTAAATTATTTGGTTCTTTTTATACAGTTAGGCAATAGATGGTGTAAGATGGCTACAAAGATCCCTATATTTTACCACTCCATACATAAATCCAATTAGGTGAGCCAAGAACTTACACCACAAGTATATGAGGTTAGACACCTAAGTTATAGGCATGTGAGGCCTAAAATCAAGGTACTAGCTAAAAGAGAAACATGTTTACATGAGATGCATGGTGAGATGGTAGGAAGAGCCCTTGAAAATGATGAACCATCAAATGGTCGGTGTAAAAGAAGATGCTCAACTATGTTTGGTACAAAACTATATGAGAAGACATTCAACTAGGTTAGATGCAACATGAGAAGAGAATATGCTCAAATCATTTGAATATAAGATAGGTGAGAAGATTCCCTTTCGATGAAGTACGTAAAGCAGATGATGATACTAAGTGTTAGAGGGCTAGCAAAAGGAATTTTTATGTGGTAGGACAAGACAAGGTAAGATGATACATGAAAAATTGACCAAGATAAAGGAGCATGATAAAAGAGGAGCACAACTAGAAAAATTGAAACTGAAGAGATTGAATTGCATGCATGTGAGGTGTTATGCCTAGGTTGCAACAAGAGAGGTGAAGGTTGTACCAAGGAGATGCGTAGAAAGAGATCATGAAGGATAGTTGGCATCCACCCAGGAAAAGTGGAAAGTGACTATTTGAAAGAGGATGTTACATCACCAAAAATCCATTAAAATTATTTAATATAATGGCCAAATAAATATATGCATTTAATGTGGACAAGACATGGAGTTTTTTGAAGATCTCATGACCTTTCAAAAAATATATCAATCAAGTCCAAATGGTAGCATTAATAATGGTGGTTGACATATTAAGCTATAAATAAGGTGAATGGTGAATGAATAGGGTTACAACTTATAAACTCATGTGAAATTGACTAAGAACTAGAGCCAAACAACCTCAAGAGGGTGAATTCTCATAGAAAAAATATCACATCAAGTGATAAATTTGTGAAGTAAACTAGAATAGAAAGCACATCAAGAGTGAAGTGGTGTAGTAAAACTAGAATAAAGAAGGCAAACTAGAATAGATGTTATGCCACCATTAACTACTAGAGAAGCTTAGACAGACAATGATAACTCCTTTCAACAAATAATTTGAACCTTGTCCCCACTTAGTGCGAGTGCACAAGTATTTTATTAATTATCAAAAAAATAAGTACATAAGGGTGCCTTTACTCCATTAACCCTTTTACATTGCATACATGGATTATATAGAGTTTTACCCCTGACTAGTAAAACCAACTAATACTATAACCAACTATTTATGGGAAAACAACCCGTAAGGCATTTCTAATTAATTAACTCAAAAATATAAAACTACCTAAAATTAAAACTAAATAACTTTATTTTATGGGGGGTGTCTTTACTAAAATATGCATGCCCCATTAACAATATTTATTTATTAACCTACCAAAAATCTAACCTAATGTTAAGACTTTGGAACAAGTCCTAAAAAATCCCCCTATGATCCAAATTCAAGTCTTTGGACACATACCAAACATTTTTCTAAATTTTTCAAATTTGATTCTGTTAAGGGGTTTTGTGAAGATATCAGCTGTCTGATCGGTAGTTGGGAAATATATTGGATCAAGAGATTTCTTTGCCACCAACATTCATAGATAATGGTATTTTACATCCATATGTTTTGTTTTGGCATGAAACACTGGATTCTTGGATATCTTGATTGCACTTTGATTATCAATGTATAATTATGTAGGAGCAAACTGAGAAACCTAAAGTTCTTCAAGAATATGATGAAGGTAAACAATTTCTCTAGAAGCATCCCATGGTGCAATATACTCTGATTCTATTGATGAATTTGCCACTTTATCCTTTTTTTTACAAAACCAAGCAATGGCAGTTGAACCCATATGCATAGTGTATCCTATGGTTGACACTATGTCATCCACACATCCACCAAAATCTGCATCACAATATCCAACAAGTTGAAGTTCTTGTTGTGGTGGTATTCAAGGCCATATGTTTTCATTCCTTGAAGGTAATGAAGTACTCATTTTATTGCATGACAATGAATTTCTCTAGGCTCATGCATAAACCTAGATAAAATTCCAACTAAAAATGAAATATCAGGCATAGTAATCATCAAGTATATCAAACCTCCTACCAATTATCTATATGTGGTGCCATAAAAAAAGGCACTGATATCATCCTTATATAATTTTAAATTACTTTCCATTGGAGTGAGGGAAAGTTTGCAATCACTCATGCCAAACCTATCTAATAACTCAGAAATATACTTAGTTTGTAAAATTAAAATACTATGCTCATTCTGAGTTACCTTTATGCTTAGATAGTAGTGAAGAAGTTCAAGATCTATCATCTGAAACCCATCTTTTAATTCCTTCTTCACACAATTGTTATGGTTTTCATCATTACCTATGATAAACAAGTTATCGACATAAAGAACAAGTATCACCATTTACATACCCTACACTCGAAAATAGAGAGTATCATCAGAATCACTACGATGAAAACCAATAGATTTTAAGTATGAATCCATTTTCTCATACCAAGCCCTGGGTGCTTGTTTGATCCCATATAAAGCTTTTATCAATTTACACACTTTGTGTTTAGCACCCACCTGTTCAAAACCCTGAGGTTGTTTCATATATACTTCTTCCTATAAATCACCATTTACAAAAACACTTTTAACATCCAATTGATGTACTTTCCAACCATTTTGTGTTGTTAAGGCAAGTACAATACAAATAGTTTACCATTTGGTAGTTAGTGCAAATGTTTCCTCGTATTCAATACCTTCTTATTGTGTATATCTTTTTACAACAAGTCATGCCTTATGTTTATCAATTGAGCCATCTAATTTATACGTAATCCTATAAGCCCATTTACATCTTATGGAAGAAGTAGTAACAACCATAGCATAGTTTACATGTTTTTGAGAATTCTTGGGCCCTGTTAAACTAACTTCATTTTCTTTCAAGTTATAAAAAGTACATTGAGCCCATTTTGGATACTTAGTCAAATTATTCAAATTAGGGACTCTCGAATTCTCATCATGTGCATCATTCAAAGGGGGACTTAGAGAATTTTCAGCAATTTCTAAGTCATCAACCGATGAACTTGTAGATGAAGGAGAGGAAAGTGAAGGAATTTGAATCTCATACCATAACTTTGAAGAGTTATCTCCATTATTCAAACCCTTATCTCTTTTTTTATTTTTCTTCTCTAATCTATCATGTTGAGAATCAATCTCTACAGTGTTCATAGTCCCAAACTCATCAAATATTACATCTTAACCCACTATGAATTTGCCTGTATCCTATGCAAGCAAATGAAATCCCTTTTTATCTTCAGAATAACCAAGAAAGATGCATTTTTGACTTCATGGTTCTAACTTAGTTTTGTGTTTAATAGGAACCAGAGAAAAAAAAAGACATCCAAACACTTTCAAGTGTTTAACCTTTGGTTTAAACCCATACCATGCCTCATATGGAGTTTGTCCCAAAAGTGCAACTGTGGGGGACCTATTTCTCAAATACACTATAGTACTAATGGCTTATGCCCAAAACTTATCATCAAGTTGTTTATAGTGTAACATGGCATGTGTTGTGCCATCTAAAGTTCTATTCATCCGTTCAGATACTCCATTTTGTTTTGGAGTATAAGCATTACTATATTGTCAATGAATGCCATGTTCTCGACAATAATCTAAAAATTCATTTGAGGTATACTCACCTCCATTATCTGAATGAAGAGTGGCCAAATGTGAACCTGTTTCTTTTTCGACTAAGTGTAACCAATCAATAAACTTAGCAAAAACTTCAAATTTGTTTTTCGTAAAAAAATACCCAAGTCAACCAAAAAAAGTCATCAATAAACAAGACAAAGTATCTACACCCACTAATGGATGACTTTTTCATGTCACATACATCACTATGAACTAACTATAAATACCTGTTAGCTCTCCAGGATGACTGTTTAGGAAATTTTTCCCTATTTTATTTGCCCAAAATGCATGACTCACAAAGAATACTATCTTTTCAAAAAGTGGGCAACCCATTCACCATACCATATCTCTACAAATCCACTAAAGAGTGGATATTCAAATGTCCATAGCGGAGATGCCATAACCGTTGTGTAGACATAGTACCTATACCTGTGTCAACAATTATCACAAGTTCTATAGTGGGAGGAAGCACTTTACAATGTAATCTAACCAAGTTTCCATCTTCATATCCTGTATACATTATTTTATAATCATCCTTCACTAAATTGATGTAAATGAGCCCATTTTCAAGCACAATTTGATAACCTTTCTTTCGAATAGTTACCAAAGAAAGTAAGTGTTTCTTCAATGTGAGAACATACCAAACATCCTCCAAGTATTTTATAGATCCATTAGGGAGAAGAATTTGAATAGATCCAAGTCATAGTGGTGTATGCATAGACTTATCTGTTAATGCAACTGGAGAGAGAGAAGCTTCTTTGAAAGACCAAACGAAATCTCTCCTAAATTTCATGTGTTTGGTTGCTCCTATGTCTGAAACCCATACATCTGTGAGCTCATCTCTACCCTCATATTCAATATAATCAATGTACCCCAAAGTAGTGAATGCAGATTCATGGGCAACATTACTGGACTCATCATAGTCATGATCATAGTAAGTAGAGTTAGACTTAGTCACTTTTTGTGGCCTCTAAATTTTATTAAAAGGAATCCTACATTGTGAGGCAATGTGACCAAATTTTCCACATCTATGACATTGAATGTCTGATCTACCTCAACCTCTGCCCCTATATGAGTTGTGACCATGTCCTTGATCACTTGTTTCATGTGAGTGTGATTGGTTAGATTTTTGGTTATTTGAATGACCCCTACCTCTATTTTGATATCTACCTCCTCTATAACCTTGACCCCCTCTATAACTGTTTCCTCTATTGTTTTGATGCCTAGATGAAGATGAACTAGGATTTGACTCTAAAACATGGGCTTCTTTAGTTTTCTTAGATTTATTGGGTAGAGAGAGATCATGTTGGATGAGAAACTCAACCAACTTATCAAAGGTGATGCATGTGATCTTATCAGAGACATGCAACATTTCAACAAAATTCTTATAAGACCCAGGTAGTCTTTTCAAAGCAGCAGTGACTATGAGGTCATCATCTAGTTTTCCAAACCTAGCCTTAGTGTACTCAGTATTGATATTTTTTAATTTAGACATATATTCTCCCATATCCCCATATTCATCTAATGACAAAGTAAATAACTGCATATGAATATCTATCTTCTTATGCTTGGGTTTCTTATCATATAAATATGACAATGTTTTCTATGCAGTGTAACTATGAGGAGAATTTTCAATATGAACATAAGTATCATGAGTACAATAGCATTTAATGAGAGATAAGGCCTTATAATCATGAAAATTGAATACATCTAATTTATCTTGTTCTGATAGCAATGTGGGATTTTTATTCTTGACAATATCCCATAACTCATTAAAAACTAGTGAAGCCTCCATCAATCATTTCCAATCAGAATAATTAGAAATTGTTAATCTATCACCATTTAAAAGCAAATTTTGAAACTTAGGCATCTTGAAATAAAAGCAAGTGTAGTAGATAAAAGTGTGACAAAATACAAAAGAGATGAAATAAATATCACACTCACTGCACAAGACATTGCTTCTATAGGGTTTTTCACTTGACCTCCGCGTAGAGCAAAACAAAGAGAAAAACAAGAATTTTTGATGGGTTTTGCACTTAACCTCACCCAAAATCAATGATTGCACCCTTATTTCACCAAATTACAACTTTATTCCACCAATTACACCCTTATATCACCACAATAATGTAAAAGAAATAGAATTTTAATTCCCCTTTTTTTATTTTTAAAACAACACAATACAATAAGTATGTGTTTCACAACTTTCAAGGCATACAAAAAATAGATTTAAAAGGGAATATTCCTTCTAAAAAAAGTATATTCTAAAGCAAAAAAACTTCTTCCAAAAAGCAGGGATTTGAAACCTTGACCTCCTCCTTGCAAGCTTCTTTACAAAATAAGCTTAACCAATTGTTCTAAGAGCATTTTTAGAATATAACACTCAGAAACTTGTACTTATGCTGGATTTTGTCTATGAGGGAAAAAAGAAATAAAATTTACATGTATGTAAATAAATCCAAACTTTTTCCTTTTTAACCTTCTCAGCAAAATTTTCTCACGTGAGACCCAAGGTAAAATTTTTGATATCCAAAAACTTTAGAAACATGAAAAAAAGGTTTCCCAGTTTTATTGCAGTGTCATTTTTGCCTAGGACGCCATGGCTGCTCCTGGAAATTTCTCTGCACCTGTTATCACTGCTGGAGGCCATACAAATCCGTATAGGCAGTGTAAAATGGATTTTGGCTGAGTTTTGGCAAATTTTCAAGGTATTTATTGTTAGAAATGGATTCAAATTATAGCCAGGGCATTGGAAGGTTGTACAACTCAAAAAAAATCCAAATTTTCCTTTGAGGATGCAAAATATGGGTTTTAACAAGATTTGTAGATGTTTTTGGATTCAAGAGGGCTGAGAATAAATGCAAATAACAATGGTAGCCATGAATGAAAAAATTATAAAGGTTTTCAATAGGTAAACAGGATGTACAAATTTGATTTTGCAAAAAATAATGAATTTAATAACATTTAAATGCTAAGAAATTCATTTTAATCCCATATGAGGAGTTTGAACACAATAAAATAGAGTATGAATGGCCAAAAATGACCAAATGGTGGTATATGAGAAATATACAGGTTTAAATGTTAAAAACAATATTTGAAAAATTAAAATAATTTAATAATTTTTCAAACATTTAAACCAACAAAATGTTTTTCATTATATGGCATACCTTATTTCATGCCATTTGATTTCACGTAAATTTGAATTTTCACCTTGCCTTCTTTTCAAATTCACCAATGCTTCCAAAATTCACCGTGCTGGACAAAACCTTGCTCTGATACCACTGATAACTCCTTTCAACAAATAATTTGAACCTTGTCCCTGCTTAGTGTGAGTGCACAAGTATTTTATTAATTTTCAAAAAAATAAGTACATAAGGGTGCCTTTACTCCGTTAACCCTTTTACATTGCATACATGGATTATATAGAGTTTTACCCATGACCAGTAAAACCAACTAATACTATAACCAACTATTTATGGGAAAACAACCCGTAAGGTAGTTCTAATTAATTAACTCAAAAATATAAAACTACCTAAAATTAAAACTAAATAACTTTATTTTATGGGGGTGTCTTTACTAAAAGATGCATGCCCCATTAACAATATTTATTTATTAACCTACAAAAAATCTAACCTAATGTTAAGACTTTGGAACAAGTCCTAACAGACAACTCATGCCAAACTAAAATTAGGGGTTTCAGCAAGCCACACCTCCCACGCTTCAATTCTAGTAGATTCAAAATGACAAAGAAGTGAAAGGCATCAAGATATGAAGAGGTGTGACTCAAATCCAAGCAGGCTCGAATAATAGAGGAAATAGCTACCACCAAGACAAGGGCATAAATAGTGGAAGTAGTCAATGTTGTGATGGTAAAAGCTAAGGCAATGATCAAGATGTCCTACCAACACATGTAGTTCCCACCTAAATTATTAGTGGGTGAACCCTAACACTCATTTGTGCATGCATGTCATTTATGAGAATATAACTACTGAACATCAAGTCACTTTCAAGACTTGATGCAAGACAGGATGGTGGTCACTAGGTGTAAGACCCTAGAGGGAGATGTAATATTTTATGTCTCAATAAGAGATAGATTGAAGGATTTAGGCATAACTCAACTCTATGAGTTACCCTATTTTGGAAAGCTAGAGGAACTTGTTCAGTTCCTCCTCTAATGCATACACAAAGACCATGTGTACTTCATAGGGCAATGCATGAAGATATCTACATGCCTGATCAATAGAATAACTAGAATGTCAGACTTTAGAAGATACATCCATTATTTGATGGGTGATGATGAAGAGGTGGAGTGCATTTCAAAGCTCCTTAATTAATTCAAGGTGGGATACACTTTCCCCATCATCAGGTGTGAGGACCTAAAAATAATGGCAATGATATGACTTATCAACTCAAAGCTATACCATGGAGGCATATTGATCCATGTGTCCAAGGCATACCTTTGCTTATCCTATCACATGGTGTAGGGGGTAAAGTTCAATGTGGTGTAGTTCATCACCATATAGATGACCAAGAATACACTAGAGTGACACAACATGAAGGGGACATTTAGATGGGGCTCCATCCTCATCTTTATAGTCATGGAAGAGATCAAAATCCTTAATGGTGGAAAATATAACTTGTGGGTGTTCCTAAAACATCATGAAAACCTAGCACAAAAATACAAGGACTATACCTACCCCATGTCCTTTAGAACCAAGTATAGTAGTCACATAATGAAGTGGTGTGAGCAATACATAGAGGCCTTCAGGTTAGAGTGGTGCATCCTACAAGGGCTCCTAGTGAGCATGTTTGGAATGGTGACCTTCACCATCATGCAACACTATTACATCATCTACCTACCACTCAAAGATGAGAACAAGTTAGGATGGTTGAAGCTTCCCTTCACCTTCTTGACTGAGTTCTTCTAGGATGCACTCAACAGAATCCCCAATGCATAGAGCATTAACATTCCAGTCAAAGAGTTAGACATAGAGAGCCAATATATGAGGCATAGATTCCCTCACATCAATGGAGGTACAATAAATAATAAAGAGGATACATCAAATTAGGTAGACATTGATCTTGTGTCAAAGGTAACAATCCTTGGCTTCATCTATAGACTATACTCTACGATGAATCTGAAAAGAAAGGATGACAATGCAGGGTTTAGTGCCCAAAAATAAAGATACCTCTTAGTCCTAGTTGGGGAGGAAGGAACCCCCATGCCCTAGGAAAAAAATAAGCTCCCCAAAAAGATAAGGGGAGAGATGCTCAAGGAGATCAAGGAGAGGTTAAAGATAAAAATAGCTTTAGAAGGGGAATCCTCAGTGACAAGATCATACTAGAAGTGCATGTGTTTCACTTATTGAGCCCTTGTAAGCCCAAAGGGAAAAAATAAATAAAAGGCCCCTCCCCTATGCTAGAATAAGACACATTAGAGAGGGGGTTAGAAGAGGAAAATTGGGGATGATGCACCTACATTGTGCCTGAGGATGTAGAATCATCCCCTAGTGAATAATCCCCTTCACCTCCACCACAAGTATAGCTAGAAATACCAAGCACAAGCTAAGGAGACAAGGCTCCTATGAGGCTGTGAACAAAAAAAGTGTGGGAGTTAAAGGAGAAGAAAGAGGAGATGGCCAAGGTATGGGTGGATACTAAGGTCATCTAAATGGTAGAGGTAGAGGAGTATAAAAGAGAAGTAGCAAATAGGGCACAAGAGGAAGAGACAAGTGAAGTAGGTGAAGCACCTGAAGAAGAAACTCCCTTTGATGTAGGTAACAAAGAGGAAGAGCTACTAAAAAATTGAGAGGAATGGGCCTGGACCAAGGCCACATTGACACAGTAATTTCCTTACACTAGAGGTGAAAGGATTTAAAGGCCTTGAGCCTAACCTAGGTTGATATTGATCAGCTCAAGGCCGAAGAAATTTAAAATAAAAAATAAATGTACCACACAAGTAGCACAACAAAAGACCAAAAAAGGAAAGGCCAAGAAAGAGGAAAAGATGGAGAAGGCAAAGGTAGAATGCATAGATAAGAAGGAATGAGAATCAAAAGTGGCCCAAGAGGAAAGGGCATGCATGTTATAAGAATGGGAAAGAAATAATGGTTATATTGGCATAAATCCCAGGGAATAAAAATATAAGGTAGCACTTAGTGCTAACACCTGAATAGTGGAAGAAGCCACATAGAAGGAGCACCCCAACTTTGAGTGGGCACCTGAGGAACATAAAGGTGATGCTAGTGCCTTAGAAAAATAAGTAGAAGAAGAGGTGCCACACCAACAAAAATATGAGGGGGAAAATTATACTAAATAACCCCCACAAGAAGAATGAGATGGTGAGTCTAGCATTGGAAGGAAAGAGAGGAAGAAGAAGAAGAGAGAATTGAATAAATGTGGACTAGCACCAGTGCCACTGAAGATGAAGAGCTTGAGAGAGTTGAATAAATGAGGACTGACACTAGTGCCAGAAAAGAAGAAGAGCTCAGGGAAGAATTAGAGGTTGAGCTCAAGAACTACAAGAGAACACATATGGGGTTCAAGGAGGATGGTTACTTCTACATGATGGAGTACATGCCTCCAAGAACCAGCATAATCCTTATGTGCCACCAAGTCTCATGGGCCATGGATTGCTACATGAATGAGCTAGAGTTTGAGGTTCTTGCAAAAGCAATCTGACACACCAAGAAGCCAGAAGAGGGCCATGACTACCACCTAATGAACCCCCATGACATGAACCTATCCACTTGTCCAATGCTTTTATCAAGATGGAAACCTTTATGGTACACAAAAACATCATCAATGATGTTCGTGATAGTAGCTAGAGGAAAATTACTAAAGACATGAAGAAGGAGCTTGAGGAAATAAAACTCAAAATTTGATAATTAATTGAGTGTGTCAAGGAAGTGGAGCCCTCCCTTTGAAACAACATCAACAACTCCAGCATGAAGAAAGTCAACTATGCATGTGTGCTTATTGAAGAGATGATCCCTAGGCTAAATCCAGTGCTAGAGGATAAGGAAGACCCCTGTGAGGCTATAAGGGGTGAGCTGACAAAGAAGATGGAAGAGGTTGGAAACCTCTTCACCAAGCTCAAAGAAGGCATTAAATAAGTAGACACCATTTTGTGTAACTTTGTGGACCAGGCAAAGGTCATCAACATATGCCTCAAGTAAATAAAGGAGGAGAAGGATGCCTTGCTCTAGCATTCCTTCATAGTTTTAAGGACCAAGCACATGTAGGTGATGGTGCAAGTTAACTCCCTTAGTGCCTAGTTGAAAACACAAGAGAAAGACTGGGAGGTAGTATTTGGTGCCTTCTAGACAAAGGTCAATGAGGAAGGCAAACTCTTGGATGGAGAAGTGAGGAGGTCAAAGGAAACACTAAAAGCCTTCAAAAAGGAATTGGGAAGTATGGATGTACTTACTCTAGAAGTAGCATCCATAGAAGTAGATGGTACCATTGAAGATTTAAAGTGCACCATCCACATCTTTGAAATATTTAAGGATGATCTATTGTAGGGTGGGCCCAAATTTTATACACCTAAGGCTCTTTAGGGCTAGTCTGGGGTGGACTAGCAATTTTGTATGGGGTGATGTTGGGATCTCTTTTTGAGAAGACTTAATCTCATGTTAGCTAAACCAACCTCAGGGCATGAAGACCCATGGAGGAAGTGAAATACCCCTTTTTCACACCTTGGCATCAACTAGATAGACTCTTAGAGTCCCCATGCTAGTTAGTTGATGGTTGCATAGCATCATGAGTCTTGAGGAATACCTAATCAGTCTTGCATGTGGTAGTTTAAGGCTCAAGGATCATGGAGATATGAGTAGTGAAGTAGGTAGGTGTACAACTCTGATTGAGACCCTAGCCCCCAACATGCACCCTAGTCGTCTTATATGGCATAGTGGACCCGATAAGCTCATAACTGGCCATCCTTTGGCATGCACCTATCCAGTTAGAAAGAAGAGTGGCCAATGCCTATATAAAGGAGGTGACCTCTAAGAGGAGAAAGGAGAGACCATTAACATCAAAGCTCTAGTGAATTCAAGATTGATAGAGGAATTAAGTCTTGAGTGCTAAGTAGTGGATGTAAGACATGCTCATTTATGAGCCTCTGGTATTAGTAAAAATAGAATTGAGCAATGAAGGATACTACTAATTATTGTAATGTATACAAGATATTAATGGATGAATATTTATTGCTAGTGTTATATGTTATTGCATTGTAGATTTTTTGAGTTGTGAAGTTCTCTCCCCATGAAGAATGTTGATGAACTAGGACTCAACCCTCCTAGTAAGTGGTAGCCTCATGCCACTTATCCCTTTTACCCACTATGAAAGACCCTTATGCTAGACCAAACATCAAATGATGACCTTAGGATGGATATACATCCCCATGTGGACTCCCTTATCTACATGCACCGATAAGGTCTCGACCCCCTCTATTTGAGCATGCACCAATAGACCTATCCCTTTGAACTTCTATGCTAGAGACCCAGTGAATCTCTTGAACCACTACACCCTACATAGCCCTTAGTTACAACATAATGTAACTATCCCAACATGAACTTGGTCTCTTTATTATCATGCTTCAGGTGAGCACATAAGGTTTGTAGCTTATGTGAAATTGATGCTAGTGTGATAGTGTGTTTAAATGTTGTGTGCCAGACCATGCTCCCCTTGTGCTTAATTCCTTTAACCCTAGGAATGTCTGATAACTAGAGTTTCATGCATGACTGAGCATTGTGCTTACTTAAATGCATACTTCACTACAACATCTCTATTAAGGTTTAGGGGTGTATGAATAGCTAGTTAGTAGGGTGGTATATGGGTAGGTAAATAAATTATATTTTTAAATTAGAAAGTGGATTAATGGGTAGGTTAGTAGGTAAATAGGTTTAGTTAGTAGATTAATGAAGGGGATTAATTTATTGTGGGGTATAATAAGGTTTTTGGGATGTAGGAAATAGGAAATAGGATATTGGCTAATTAGCTAGGGAATATACTTATAGGTTAAATTAGCAGAGTTAGTGTAATTGTCAGGGTGAGTAAATTTTAGTGCATATATTTTGCCCCTATTTAAAAGGGCATTGCAAGTGGACAAGATGGAAGGAGTAATGGTCTTTCAAATAAAAACCATATATATATATGTGTGTGTGTGTGTGTGTGTGTGTGTGTGTGTGTGTGTGTGTGTGTGTGTGTGTGTGTGTGTGTGTGTGTGTGTGTGTGGTGTTAAATGGTGTTAGTAGGTATGATGGTATGATGCCCCCTCAAGGGAGCATATAGGGAGAACAAACTCAGATGGTCACTCGAATAGAAGTCTCGAGGGTGGGATGAGATGATGATGATGATTAAATTGGGTTGGGATGCCCCAAGTAATTATGTAGCTATAATTGAGATGTCCCAAGTTTAGATTCAATGGGATAAAGTGGCTCACTTATGAGAGATGGGTTCTAGATAAATGACCAATGTCTATAAATGAGTTTGATTGGTTAAATTATCAAGATGGAGATAAAGTTTGGGAAGTAAAAAGGTGAGATGGATGCAAGCCAATGATAAGTCCTTTAGCAAAGGCACATGCTAGGGATGGCTTGAAAACCAATAATGGAGATAAAATTGGTTGATTAATGATAGGGAGCCACTTTACATGAGATATGTAGCTTTAAATGATGTATGAGAATCAAGTGATTAATCTAGTGATGGGATGAGGATGAGGGGTTAATAGTGGTCAAGCTAATCCTGGGCACAAAATCACAACCAAGTGTTACCTACATAATATTTAGGAGACCTCAAGATGATGTAGTTCTAACTTAGGATTAGGTTGGTTAATGGGGAAAGGAAAAATACATGCCCTAGGTGGTGTAGGAGGGATAGTGAATAATTAGTTGGAATAATGGAGGAAATCGAGATTTAGATGTGATGAGGTAAGAGAAAGGGGGAGTTAGGGGTTAAGGGGGTGATGTGGGGGGGTCAAAGAGGGGGGTAAAATAGGACAAAATAGTGAAAATAGAGTCATTTTAACTTTTATCTTTGGTGAAAATTGACTCTAAGCCAAAAAAAATGGACTAGATCCCCCGTGCTTCCCATTACAGTGAGAAAGTATGAGAATTCTAAAGACTCAAGGATGTTAAACCACTAATGAGTAATGCTTCCCTAGCTTGTGTTTTTTTCAATTTTATGTTGAAATTTTCATTTATTCCATGGTATTTGGGTCTAAAGCATCACGGGTGAAATACCATGATTGAGTTCAATGCCCATAGTCATGTTATTACACACACAAATTATAGTATTGCTATGCAAGTGGCAATATTACAATACCACAAGTGTAGATCTATGGTATTATAATACCACAAGTGTAGATCTATGGTATTGTAATACCACAAGTTTAAACTTATGATTTTATAATATCATAGGTGAGGGATTGGTGATTTTGCATAACTATAGGATTAGAGTCACAGTTATTGAAAACTTCAAGACTTGAGGCAAGGTCGTGGGTTCAGCAATTTTGCAAGTTATGGTTTTGTTGAGGCTAAGAAAAATGGTTAAGGGAGGGGGATAGGATAAGAGGTTTATTTGGGGTTGATAAATGGTTAGGGTGCTAGATGCAATTAGTTTAGGATTTAGATAATGTGATTTAGGGGGGTTTTAGTGATAAAGTTTTTTTAAGTGAAGAGAGTTAGGATTAATGAAGTTAGATAAGTTAGTGTTAAGCATGGTATATACTGAGAGTGGGGGTGAATTAGTATATCATATATCTTATAAAACTTTCCCTTAATCAAACATTCAAGATATGAAATAAAACTCAAATAATAAACATCACATAAGAAAGCGAGAGACACCAGATATAACGTGGAAACCCAATGTGGTAAAAACCATAGAGAACAATCTCAAGTATATGAATGAGCACAAACCCAAATAATATTCGCAAGCCAAACTTGCAAGACCACCATACCCCTTTGCTGAGCACCACCCCATCTACTATTCATGAGCACCAACCCACAGGAGCACCATACCCCTTTTCTGAGCACCAACCCAGCTATTATTCATGAGCACCAACCCACATGAGCACCAACCACTTTGTGTATACCGCACACCTATCTCTCAATGTTGTTATATCAACAAATGATAGTTCAATACAACATCTCTTTCCTCTCTCTCACCTTTTCTCTTCTAAGCTAGATATAACAAATACAAATCATATTCAACTCTCACAATTGCTCTTCTAAGATAGATAATACAATATCAAATCAGCCTCTTTCATTCATATTTACAAATGGATTTTCAAGCCTTTATGTATAGCTTTCCAAATGACCTTTGGCCTTCCCCCTTTGTGACCCTTCAATCCTCATAGAAAATGGCACCAATCTTGGATTACCCTTCATATTCAAGCCTTTGAAAAGTCATGTGGTGACCCTTCATGACCAAAAATGTCCTTCCCACTTTTGTCCTTATTTTTGGTGACTTTTCATATTCCTCAAAGTGTCCCTTCATGAGAAATTGCACCCTTACTCTTTTGTCTTCACTTGGTGACTCTTGGTATTCCCCAAGATAAATCTTCATGGGAAAATGCATCTCATCCTTCTTTTGTCTTTACCTTGTGGCTTTTTGACTTCTCCATGGGCCCTTATTTTGTCTCATATGTAACCAAAAATATATTCATTAATATTAAATAAATATTAACTCACATTAGCCAAGATAAACAACATTAAATGCAATGGGGCCTTTATCACCAATAATACTAGACCTTTGACATCAATGAAAATATTTCCAACAATCTCCCCCTTTGTCATTGATGGCAACCTAAATCCTAAAACTGCCACATCCTATCACCTGCACATCTTGTCATCTGAAAACATATAGTAACTCCCCCTTACTGTAGCAACCTGTACCTATTCCCTGTACCTATTTTTTTCACCTGTACCTGTACCTATTATTCTCCCACTTTGACATCAATGGCAAAGGGCCTACCTGGAGCTAGCACTTAGCTCCCCCTCAACTCATGCTGAACCTCAATGGAAGGAAGTAAAGGAAATTACTCCCAACTTCTCTCGCAGATACTCAAATGTGTCTTTTGGTAGTGCCTTTGTGAAAATATTTGCAATCTGCTCTGTAGTACTAATATATTCCAACTTAACATGTTGATCTGCAACATGCTCTCTCAAGAAGTGATATCTAATGGGAATATGTTTTGTTCTTGAATGCATTACTGGATATTTTGAAATATTTATAGCACTTGTGTTATCAAAAAAAATGGAAATAGGTTCATCATACTTTACCTTGATATCTTTCAAAGTTTGCTTCATCCAAAGCACTTGAGTACAACACAATACTGCTGCAATATATTCTACTTCAGCTGTAGAAAGTGATATTGAGTTTTTCTTCTTGCTTAGCCATGATACTAAGCTATCACCAAAGAAGAAAGCTCTTCCACTTGTACTCTTTCTGTCATCTAAGCACCCTACCCAATCTGAATCCGTATAAGCAACTAAAGTGAAATATTTACTTGTGGGATACCATAATCCATAATCCAATGTCCCTTTAATATATCTAAATATTCTTTTCACCAACTGAACATGACTATCTCTTAGAGATGATTGATATCTTGCAACCATACCTATTGCATGCATGATGTCTGGTCTCAATGCTGTCAAATATAAAAGACTACCAATCATAGATCTATACAAAGATTGATCTATAACAGGTGAATCTTCATCCTTGCTCACCTTATTTCCTATACACATAGGTGTGCCAACTGGTACACAATCCTCAAAGCCAAATTTCTTCAACATTTCCTTGGCATATTTACTTTGAGATATAAAAATTCCTTTATTTGATTGAAATATTTGTAATCCTAAGAAAAATGATAATTCTCCAAGCATAGACATCTCAAATTCTTTTTGCATTCTATCAAAAAATTATTTTGTCATCTTTTCAATATTTCCTCCAAAAATGATATCATCAACATAAACCACAATGATCAATTGATGTTCACCTTTTGTTTTGATGTAAAGATTACTATCAGCAAATCCTCTCTTGAATCCTTGATCTTGTAGGTACTTATCAAGTCTTGCATACCAAGCTCTGGGAGCTTGTTTTAATCCATACAATGCTTTCTTCAATCTGCATACATGATTACTAATGTTCGAGAGAATAAACCCCTCAGGCTGCTCAATGTAGACCTCTTCTTCAAGATTCCCATTTAGGAAGGCAAATTTGACATCCATCTAAAATACGTTGAAATTTTTAAATACTACATATGCAAGAAACATTCTAATAGCCTCTAAACTTGATATTGGTGCAAAAGTTTCTTAAAAATCTATTCCCTCAATCTGAGCATATCCTTTACATACTAATCTTGCTTTATTTCTGGTTACTTCTCCATTTTCATTCAACTTATTTCTATAAACCCATTTTGTTCCTACCACATTGTGATCTTTTGGTCTAGGCACTAATTCCCAATTATCATTCTTTTCTATCTAATCTAATTCTTCATCCATAGCCTTAACCCAATGCTCATCATGTCTGGCTTTTGAAAAATTTCAAAAATTCTGGGTTATCTAAATTTCTAGGGGTTTATTGTCAAAATTTATGTGCCCCATTCTCCTGTGCCATAGCCAACTTTCTTCAATCTAACTCAAACAACATTTTTGACCTTTGATGTCAGATAGAATATACAAGTTATTATCTGTTCTCTAAGCATCTACAATTAATACATCTAAATCTTTTCTTCAAATTTCACAACCTTCTGCATAAAACTTTAGTGTGTGCCCCTAATAACACATTTGACTTACACTCAAAAGATTATGCTCAAGACCTTCTATATATAAAACATTTTCAATTTTAGTTCTACCATTATCTAAACTTAGTGTACCTTTTTCGGCAATTCTAGCAATAGTATTGTCCCCAAATTTCACTATGCCACCATTGATCTTCTTCAAGGTTATGAACTTTCTCTTGTCTCCTTCCATGTGCCTTGAACATCCACTATCAATAAACCATGGATTTTCTTCATTTCTTGCATGCAAAGCTGTCTGGACCAACATAGAACCTTTAGATTGTTTCTTCTACCATGTCTGAACCTTTTTCTTGATGAATGGAGCCCTGAAACTCTGGTCCTTGGCTGACTCGAACATGCTTCTACAATACCAAGCTATGTGTCTGAAGTTGTTACACTTGTAACAAATTATGGTCTCTTCATCAAAGCTTGATAGAGGAGAAAAAGAGTTATAGCTTCTGCTTGACTCTACATGACCTTCCTTTTCCTTATTTTTGAGATTGTTAGCTCTTTTTCTATGTTCTAATTTCTTATGACCATATCCATTACAATAAAAATAGTAACCATAAAAATAGGACCTATTTGTGAATCTTTGACCTGATTGCCTTTTATAGCTTTGTTCCTTCCAGCCTTCTTTGTCCTCTATATTATTCACTCCTTCCCTTCTTGTTTCTTTATTTGTAAGAGCTTCAACATAGCTCTTCTTCTTTTCAAAACTGATACCTATTTTATCTGATATTTCCTTTTGGCTTTCTAATATCTTATTCATCATATTAGTGTTATTCTCAAATTTTGAATCATTGACTATTTTATTATTGACTATTTTCTCAATCTCTTCTTTTAAAGAGGCAATTTTAGTAACATACCTTTCACATTCTTTTCTTGATATTTCCAACTGTGCCATCGGATCTTCTTCATTTTTCTTAGCTTCTTCAAAGTGCACTTGTAGATCTTCAATTATCTCCTTTGACTCCTTTTCATTTTTCTCGATTTGATGCTTTAATCTTCAATTTTTCTTTTCAACAATTTTCAACTCTTATAGGGCACACATGAGTTCTCCTTCCATATTCACTTTGGCTTCATCCTCTTCTTCTTCTTGATCAACTATTCTTTTGCTTGTAAAGGCACCTTTATATATGGCCATATTGTGCTTTCCTGATCTACCTTTAAGCTATAAAACTTTTTCAAAAAGGAACCTACTCTAATACCAATTATTAAGCATAGAATATACTGAGAGGGGGGGTGAATTAGTATATCATATATATTATAAAACTTTCCCTTAATCAAACATTCAAGATATGTAATAAAACTCAAATAATAAACATCACACAAGAAAGAGAGAGACACCAGATATAATGTGGAAACCCAATGTGGGAAAAACCACGGAGAACAATCTCAAGTATATGAATGAGCACAAACCCAAACAATATTCATAATCCAAACTTGCACGAGCACCATACCCCTTTATCGAGCACCACCCCAGCTACTATTCATGAGCACCAACCCATAGGAGCACCATACCCCTTTGTCGAGCACCAACCCAGCTATTATTTGTGAGCACCAACCCACATGAGCACCAACCACTTTGTGTATACCACACACCTATCTCTCAATGTTGTTATATCAACAAATGATAGTTCAATACAACATTTCTTTCCTCTCTCTCACCTTTGCTCTTCTAAGCTAGATATAACAAATACAAATCATATTCAACTCTCAAAATTGTTCTTCTAAGCTAGATAATACAATATCAAATCAACCTCTTTCATTCATATTTACAAATGGCTTCTCAAGCCTTTATTTATAGCTTTCCAAATGACCTTTGGTCTTCCCCCTTTGTGACCCTTCAATCCTCATGGAAAATGGCACCAATCTTGGATGCCCCTTCATATTCAAGCCTTTGAAAAGTCATGTGGTGACCCTTCATGACCAAAAACGTCCTTCCCACTTTTGTCCTTATCTTTGGTGACTTTTCGTATTCCTCAAAGTGTCCCTTCATGAGAAATTGTGCCCTTACTCTTTTTTCTTCACTTGGTGACTCTTGGTATTCCCCAAGATGACTCTTCATAGGAAAATGCATCCCATCCTTCTTTTGTCTTTACCCCATGGCTTTTCAACTTCTCCATGGGCCCTTCTTTTATCTCATATGCAACCAAAAATATATTCATTAATATTAAATAAATATTAACTCACATTAGCCAAGATAAACAACATTAAATGCAATGGGGCCTTTATCACCAATAATACTAGACCTTTGACATCAATGACAATATTTCCAATAGTTAGAGTGGTTTAGGGTTCATTATATGAGATTAGTGAGGATGAGTAAGGTTGGGATGGGTATGTTAGGATGGGTTAGGTTGAAGGGTTGTGATGAATATAAAAAAATGGATAAGTAGAGATTGGGGTTGGTATTAGGGATGTGAGGTGGTTAGGAAAGGGATTGTAGGCTAGGAAGTGGAATTAGATTATATGAGTTAGGGGAATGTAGACAAGGGGTAGGGTGGGGGGTAGTAGAAGGATTAAGATGGATTGGGGTTAAGAGGGATGAGGATAAATTAAGTGAAACCCTTAGTTTAGGAGGTGGAGAGATTGAAGAGGATTAGTCAAGGGTTATGAGAATGGATTTTAGGGTTTGGGGTGTTATATTTAGGGTAGGTAAAAGTTTAAGAGGGAGATATGGGTTATACGTAAGGGATTCAATTTGTGATGGAATAGATTTAGTGATAGGTTTGTGGTGATTGGTGTAGGAGGACTTAGGTGTGATAGCATCTCAGTTATGATAACTTGATATGCTACATGAGATGCAACTATTAACTAATGTTTATTATGGGGTATTAGAGCTAGTAGGGATACATTATATAGTGATAATGTTGGTGGTGTAGATTAACCATGCCCTCATCAATACATTGGTGAAGTGATGGTACTCAGAGATGATTACGTTTCACTTTATTAATGGAGATGATGGTGACCTTAGAGGATGATTATCAGATTCTTTAGTTATCAATGATAAGTGATAGGATCTAATGGAGATCACACACACTCAATGTGACATTATAGAGACTAGTTGGAGGATTATGTGTGGGTGTGAAAGATAGGCATGTGGATATTGATAGATGCCTCAGAGAGGGGATAATTGATTGATTGACCTTAGTAGTTATGTCTCTTGTTACTAACATACTCCTACTCGACAAGAGTGGTTAGTGATTTCACTTAGGCCTCGAGGATGTGGTAGTGGGCATGGTACATGACTTCAGGGTTTTTACATGGGGGCCATTAGTATTGGCTAATTTATATTGAGATCTATAATTGGGGGTGTATATAGGAGCAATGAGAATGGTCTCATCCCTATTATTGCAAATCTAGAGATGGGAGCATATTATGATCCAATGACCTCTTGGTACTCTATTAAGTAAGGAACCACATCAGCCTATGGTTTTCATATGGTATATCTTATTAGGTGTGTAGAGAGGCCACACTAGGGATATGTGATTATATCAATAAGAATTTGATAACTTATGACCAAAGTATATCACATAGATACCCTATAGGGGACTACAATTTGGTTAGGATGATGAGGTTATTGTGACTTAATATATGCTTATTGAATGTTATTTGATAAGATGCATAGATTTTATTATAGTGTTATACAGACCTAATCACGTGCAAAGGTAGTTTAGGCTCCCATAGGACATTCTAAGGGAGGATCATTTTTTTTCTTGGAGTGATCAAGAGAGGGCATAGTGAGGAAGACCAGTAGATATATCCCTTGCTCATAGTGATTATGATAGTATTTCCCCAGTCTTGTGGGATTTTTAGATTCTAATACTAGATCCAGGGGTGATAGTAACCTATATGACATGGTGGGATCAAAGGGTTCTAGTGAGGTTGCTCTAACGTAGGGCTATGGTACAAAGGGGAGTAGTGAGGAGAGTGTTTGATCTAGGAGGATCTATATTTTTCTCTAAAAAAATAATTCATCAAATTATAGGATGAACATTATCATGACAAAGATCTCATCGAGAGCTTTTTGGTGCATTTCATAGTTCACAAAATGGAGCCTATATGCACCAAATATTGCATGTTGAAGATCAAATAGGGTAGAAACATGGTTTGGATGGAACTTCCTATTGGATGATGATAAGTGGTGAGTAGATCACATGGTGGGTCCTCAAACCACCACATGGCTTGCACCACTTTATTCCTCCATAAGCTAAAAAAAAATTCAAATCGATCCTGAGTTGGGATACAAACCTGATTTGGATAGTGAGTCAAGTTGGGATGCTAACCTAAGTTGGAGTGGAGAGCCCAACTTCCAACCAAGACCAAGTTAGGTTATTTAAAGGAGGCAATTTGGGGTGAAGACCGAGTTGGAGTGCCAAATCTTGAGTTTGAGCCAACCAACCTAGATGAGATCCAAGTTAGCATGGACTAAGACAAGATATACCCTAGATGGGTTCCCAAAATTCCCAATACAATATGGGTCTAAATTGACCCCAGATGGCAACCTAAATAGGATGAATGGAGCACGATGGTTCAAGATTATATTTTTCCCCAAATGGCAACTCAGATGTATAAGCTCAAGTCTACTAGTGTGAAATGAAATGTCACCATTCAACATACCTTCCAAGCTTGCCATGTTTCATGCCATGGTTCATCCATGTTTAGCCGTCAAAGTTTTCAAATGCCATATATTCAACCAAATATTTCATGCCAAGATTTGGTCATGACACCATCAAGTTTACCAATTGATATAGATAGAGCTTCAACTTGTACGTAGATGGGGAAGCATCCAAAGTGGCCTGAAGACCATGTAGTAGTGGTGATGGGAGTTTATTTAAAGACTCTAGTTGGAAAACCCATGGTAATTGTGGGATAAAAGACTTATCAACATACCTAAATAAGCTTTCCAAGGCTATATTAAAATTGATGGTGATTAACCCATGAGCCATGTGAGATTAAATGCATAAAAATCCATCATCGATGGGATTTGAACCATTTACAAGTAGGTTAAAAGGATAATGTTTTTACCATCACACCCACTAATGCAAGCACTATATAAATTTCTCGATATGGTATTTGAAGACACAGGTTTTGGAAGCTGGGCAAAATAAGCAAAGTGTGGAGTGGGAGATTTGAACCTCTACCTCTATGTAAAAGAAAGAAATGCCCCACTGTTATACCATGTGATCCATAAATGGTATGAAAGGAGGGAAATTATATTTTAATATATAACAAATGGAGTCCTTAGTCAAGGCATAAGGACCCACTTCTACTCTTCCTTTGATTTGAGGCATCTAGAGGCATTTTTAGAGCTTGGTGTAAACTAAAATTTGTTCTAGTTTTCGAGCCGATACCAACCATATGTTGAATGTCTAGATATGAGGTCATTTATTGCTGATTTGATGCTTGTAAGTGAGATTTTTGAGTAGAAGACATCTAGAGGTGTTTTTTGAGAACGTGGATAATCTATTTGTGGGTTTTACTGAGATTCTTTAAAGGTCCATAAACTATGAATTCATTATTGTTTTGTAAGGGTTGCCTTGTACTTGCAAACATTTTATAATGAATTGGTTTAGCTAATTTGTGAACCTAGAGACATAAGCATTGTTGAACTTCATAATCAACTCCTATGTAGTGTGATTGGTATTCTTGCACTGCTTATCATTTAATTTGATTGTTTTATGGAATAATTATTGGTATATTTAATAATTTCCTACAAAGTATCTAAGGTAAACTTTTTACATGAAAATTAGTGCTAGTTTACGGATCAAGTTGGTATCATAGTGGTTCTTACCTTTTGTGGCTATTGGGACTAGCTTAGTCATGGATTTGTATTTGTGGATGTAGTTTCTCATGATAATACTAATATTAGGCTCAATGATACAATTATGTCATGCCGACAAGAGCAAGCACAATGGATAGTGGAACTAAACACCATAGTGGTGACCATGAGTGCCCATTAGTGCACTCAGGAGAGTGGATCATTGAACTCTAGTAGAAAGTTGATTATCTTTCTAATCAATTAGAAGAATAGTCATGATGGAAAAAATGTATTTTAGATGATCCCATTACTTTAACTAGTCCTATATGCAGTCATTTCTTGAGATGTGGACATGTGGTAAAACATTACTAGTTATGACATCTTGAATGTGCACCGTAGTGGTTCTAGTAGAGGAACGTGAGTAGAGGAAATACTCTTTCTATTGCAAATCCCTAGTTTAATAGAGGACACCATTTAGACCTCCAGATATTATCTTATGATCTATGAGAGCCTCTAGGTAGAGTATTCTAGTTATTTTAGAGGGATGTGTTGTTAAACTTATTTTCGATAGAGACATCAGAAAAGGTTATGTGATCATTGATGTAGTATGTCAATTAGGCTTGCCAACAGTACCATTACCACATGCTAAAATAGCTAGCATGTGGAATGGTATTATCCAAGGTATGGCAATATGTTATTGCACCTTATGATTTTTAGTTAGGAGATATTTATCAGACATGGTGACTCTTGATATCATCCCATTAGAGATGAATGAGATGGTTTTATGAAATTTATATTTCTCCTCTCAACAAGCATTTTTTAGAGATGATAGCATATAGCTTTCCTTGGATCACACTTAGATCATGAAGTTCAAGACAAGACAGGTCTCTAAACCCAGTCATGATGATTCCAACCAGACATCAGACTCGTATATACTAGTAGACCATCAGGAACCTAAATATGAGCCACATGATGATCCATAAAGTGACTACTAAAGGAGTCAAGCCCACACTAGGATCCTATAGCTGGTAAGTAATGTTTGGTGTATTTTGGGTTATCTATTTTTATATAGTTATAAAACCATCATAAATAATGTGCTAAGTTATATGTATGAATAAGACCCATATGGGAAATATTGTGACATACATCATGCACAGTTGTAAAAGACCCATAGGGCACTATTTTATCTATATATACATGCATTATATAATTTTTAATTTGTTATGTTATGGAAGTCACCTTTAGATAAGTATTGAGTGACAAGTTTATCATACTCAATTTCTCTTCTCACATTTTTAGGTAGACATTTTCCATTAATAATAGCATATGCAGCTTAGGGTATGCTTGTTTTTGTAAGTGTTATTCTATAGAGAATAGTTAATCAAACCTTAGAAATAACTTGGTCCACACATACTTCTATAAAGGCCATATAGTAGAAGGAGACATTGATGGATGTGTTAAGAGATTACTAGGCTTATCTATGAAGAGGTTCCAGTGAAATCATACATCAAATGAAGTCATCACATCCTAGTAGAGGCTATTGATGGCAATTCAATAGTAGAGGCTTGTGAAAGAAGTGCTCAATTGATTGAATTATTTAAGGAACCTAATAGACCAATAAATAACAAGTGGAATTTTCTAGAACCAACTAGCATTATAAAGGAACAATTGGGTACCATCTTTTGGTGGACCAAAAGCCCTTTTAGTAGGGAGGATTGATCTAGGAGGATCTATATTTTGCTCTAAAAAAATAAGTCATCAAATTATAGGATAAGCATTGTCATGACAAAGACTCATCGAGATATTTCCATTGCATTTCATGATTCACAAAATGGAGCCCATATGCACCAAATATCGCATGTTGAAGATCAAACAAGACAGAAACATGGTTTAGATGGAACTTCTAGTTGGATGACAACAAGTGGTGAGTGGATGACATGGTGGGTCATAAATCCACCACATGGCTTGCCACCACCTTATTCTTCCATAAGATAAAAACATTTATCAACTCAAGCCTGAGTTGGGATACAAACCTGAGTTAGATAGTGAGTCAAGTTGGGATGCTGGCCTGAGTTAGGGTGGAGAGCCCAACTTCCAACCAAGATTGAGTTGGGGTATTTGAAGGAGGTGAGTTGGGGTGAAGATCAAGTTAGAGTGTCAAAGCCTAAGTTTGATCCAACCAACCTAGATGGGATGTACATTAACACAAACTAGGATAATATTTACTTCAGATGGGTTCCCAAAATTCCCAACATGATCTGGGTCTAAATTGACCCTAGATGGCAACCTGAATGGGATGAATGGAGCATGATGGTTTAGGATTATATTTTACCATAGATGGAAACTTGGTTGGATAAGCTCTAGTCTACCAATGTGGAAAAAAATGTCACCATTCAACATACCTTCCAATCTTTACATGTTCCATGCCATGGTTCATCCACATTCAACCATTGAAGTTTCCAAATTCCATGTAGTCAATCGAATAATCCATGCTAAGATTTGGTCATGACACCACTGAGTTTACCAACTGATATGAATAGAGATTAAAATTATACATAGATGGGGAAGAATCCAAAGTGGCTTGAAGACCATATAGTAGTGGCTATGGGAGTCTATTTAAAGACTCAAGTTGGAGAACCCATGGTAAATGTGGGATAAAAGACTTATCGGCATACCCAAATAAGCCTTTCAAGGCTATATTAAAACCGATGATGATTGACCCATGATCCATGTGGGATTAAACACTTAATAATCCATTGTCAATGGGATTCAAAACATTACCATGTAGGTTAAAAGGATAATGCTTTTACCATCACACCCGCTAATGCAAGCACTATATAAAGTGCTCGATATGGCATTTGAAGACATGGGTTTTGGAAGCTAGGTAGAATAATCAAAGAATGGAGTGGTATATTTAAACCTCTACGTCCATGTAAAATAATGAGGTGCCCCACCATTATACCATGCAATCCATAAATGGTATGAAAGGAGGGAAATTGTATTTTAATATATAATGAATGGAGTCCTTAGTCAAGGCATAAGGACCCACTTCTGCTTTTCCTTCGATTCAAGGCATATAGAGGCATTTTCAACTCTCAATATAAACTATAGATTTGTTCTATTATTTGAGCTGGTTCTAACCATATGTTGAATGTTTGGATAAGAGGTTGTTTGTTTCTGATTTGATGCTTAGAAGTGATATTTTTGAGTAGAAGACATCCAGAGGTATTTTTCAGGAAGGTGTAGAATCCATTCATGGGTTTTATCAAAATTATTTGAAGGTCCATAAAACATGAATTCATTATTGATCTATAAGGGTTGCATTATACTTGCAGATATTTTATAATGAATTGGTTTAGCTAATTTGTAAACCTAGAGATGTAGGCATTGTCAAACTCTGTAATCAACTCTTATGCAGTGTGGTTAGTATTATTGCATTATTTTTAATTTAAGTTGATTATTTTATGAAATAATTATTGGTATATTTAATAATTGCCTATAAATTATCCAAGGTAAACTTTCTACATAAAAAATAGTGCTAATTTATGGATCAATATTACAGGTGCAAGTGAGGTTACAAGAATGAGGATAGAAGCACCAACACAGAATGGTTAGGATGGTCAAGGGGATGTAGGTGGTATGGATGTAGATAGAGGTGATGGCTATCAAATAGTAGTTATATGGTAGGTAGGAGGGAGTGGGACCCAGGTTGGGGGTAGTGGTCCATAGGTTGATACACAGGCTAGGGATAGTGGGAGTGGGGATGGTGTAAGACAATCCTAGCAACCTCTAACTAAGGATGAGAGGTATTTAATAGCATGCCTTTAGATAGAGATATAGGCATGGATCATAGAGATATATGGTATCATTAGAGAAAGATCAGCTACAGGTGCACTTATGTAATATCCCCTACCAATAGAGATATATGAAAGACACAAAACTATGATACCAAAGACCAAAGCTCTGATACCACTGTAATATCCCTTTGAATATCAAAACAAAAGCTCCAAATTGCTTATCTGAATTTCTGCAAAATATCTTCAAATAGATGAATAAATCACAGTATAATTTCTTATTTATTTGCTCATAAGCTTACAATAAAGATCCTCTGTCAAGTATACAAAGAATATCGAAAGTTCGGCCTTATAGCCTGAATATTCCACAAACTGGGCTGAATCTGGCACGTCTCGGCCTGCTGTGTAAAAAACACAGTCGCCGACGTCGGTTATACTGCCGTCATCGGTCGACCTGTAGTGGTCCCCTTGCCGACGTCGGTGATGAGTCGACCGATGTCGGTCTCTGTAAGTCTCTGTTCGCCGATGTCGGTACCTGAACTTTCTGTAGATGCGTACGGATTTTCACAGATCTGTACGGAAGTCGTACGGCCGCTGATATTGCTCAACCTATATGCTTGATCTTGATCTGTAGAATTATGGGCTAATACAAAAGATCTATATCTGTATAATTCTGGAATCAAAACCCAAATAATGAAAATACCTGTAAACCCTCGTGATAGCTTCTGTGTGAAGTTATCTCTCAAACTTGTAAGTACATGTGATAGCTTCTAGATGAAGTTATCTCCCAATTCGGCAATAGATCGGTTGATCTTTCACAACCTCTGAATCGCTCACACTGAAGAGTTGACGTTCTTCAATGCAGTTTGGCAATAGATCAGCTGATCTTTCACAGCCTCTGAATCGCGCACAATGAAGAGTTGACGTTCTCCACTGCAGATGGAATACTGGAACCCTTGGCTCAGTCTTCACAGAAGAATTTCTTAACAAGAATCAATATCAATAATCATGAATAATACAAACTCTCTCCCATGAGAGATTCTTATACACCTCCAAAGGTGTGCTTGCTAAAATTAGACTCCCTTAAATTAGACTTCCTTAATTTAGAACTAGGGTCTTAAAATTAGACCAAGTCTTAAATTAGGATTAGGATCCTAAAATTAGACCCAATCATTAATAATTAATAATTAATTAATAATTAATCAATAATTAATAATTAATTAATAATTAATTAAAATGAGGTCAAATAATTAATATTTGATTAAATCAATCAAATATTAATATCTCCCTTAATTCATGTCCGAAAGAGCCCAAACGAATTCCAACCCATCTATATCAAGACCCTCTATCCATCTCATTAGCCTATAAGGGTCACATAATAGGCTAATCATCTACTCTGCACATGTCAACTAAAAGGGGACATGACAATCCGCCCCTCCTGAAATTGCTTGCCCTCAAGCAATCGCTGAATACCTGGATCCCAAATGAAGTCTCGATCTACAGTGTTGTCAACCAACACAAACTCCAAGCCCTGTCCATCCCTACTCTCATCCAATGGCATCACATCACCTCTGTCTCCTGTACGTATATCATCATCAACATGTGACCCACCTGTAAAAGAAAGCTGAGACTCTACCACATGTGCTAACCCTTGAACTGAACTCACCTCAAGACAAAGCTCGTCCTCATATCTCTCCTGTGTTGGTGCCAATGTGCACTTATCATCGCACTCTTTCATGTCATGTTGTACAGGCATCTCCATCCGATGAAAAAACATATGTTTGAAGCTGCTGCCCCGTATTGCCTTAAGAATATGTGTTTTCCCATCAACCTAAAAATGAACCTCCATATCTTTGAGATGAAGAGTAACTTCCTCAAATGAATGAAGCCACTTCATACCCAAAACTAATTCTATGTCCCCCATGTTCACTACATAATAATTAGCCTTGAACTCATAGTTGTTCAAGCGCAATGGGAGGTCTCTAATCATGCGCTCACACCTCAGAGTGTGACCATCGGCTACCTTAACTCTAATTCCCTCAAAATCTTCGGTAGTGAGTCCACGCTTCTCCACAAATGTAGCATCTATGAAATTATGTGTGGCTCCTGTATCAAGAAGGGTGGTAACCTTCTGCCCTACCAAAACTCCACGGAGTCTAAATGACTCATCCGACTGAATGCTGGATAGGCGTGCCTCTTGTATATGAAGCTCTAAATCTGCCTCTGCCTTAGGCTCTGAAGCCTCTGCCTCCTCAAAACTATCATGCTATTCAAAATCTTCCGATTCTGACTCCTCATAATATACCCACATCATACGATTCGTCTTGCCCTTAGGCCTCAAAGGACAATCGTGATGGATATCATATGGACCTTTGCAGTAGAAGCAAAGCTTCTTCCTGCATAAATCATTAAGCGCCTCACGATCCAAAGGTGGTGCTGCTAGATTAGCCTTTGAATCATTTTTAACCCCGGATTTATCTATGTTAAAATCTGGTCTCTCTGTATCCCCGTTGGAGTGCTTATGATCTCTAGATGAAGAAGTACCTCTGGAGTTAGATCTACTTGATGGGGCTGCCATCTCCATACTGCGCATCTTCTTCATAGCTTCCTGTAATGAAGGAGGATCAAAGCCTTTGATCCAACCTCTCAATGGTTCTGTCAAGCCCTCCATGAAGAGTACTACTAGTCGCCTCTCTGAAATGTCAGGGACCATGACTGATAACTTTTGGAAGTCACCAATGTATGCCTCTAGACTCCCACTTTGACGTAACTATGCCAACTCTCGAAAATAGGACTCTGGATCCCTCCTGTCAAAATGCTCCACCAGCCTGTCCACAAACTCCTGATAAGAAGTGATCCGATCATGATGGAGTGTCACCATCCCATGGTGCCACCAATCGTGAGCTACTCCCTCGAGATGTAGTGTTGCATATCTGATAGCATCTTCCTCACCCATTGGTCGCAATGTGAGAAATGTATCCAGCTTACTCACCCAGGCTTGTGCTGTCACCTTACCACTACCGTCGAACGTCGCTAGTGTGAGCCTGCTCGTAGCATGCTTCAAATCATTGTTCTGGGGTCTGGGTCTCCCATTCTGTTGACCTCGGTAATGTTCTTTCCTTTGTGTGAGGAATCGGTGAAACGTAATCATCTCCCTGACCATAGGTGGTAATGACTCCCACTCTTCAGTCGCTGCCCTAAGGGTGTCTGTAAATGCCTCCTCATGCTCCTCACCTTCTATTACCTCCTCTGCTTCCTGTCTCACAAAGATAGGCCTAGTAGGCCTATTCACTGTATGAGAAATAGTCCCATGGCCTCTCTGTGATCCTGCAACACTTCTGACATCTTCACGGTGTGGGGAATGTCTCCTTGGAGAACCCAATCTTGGCAGTGCTGCTGCCAACTACTGTAATACCTGGTTATTCTGCCTTTGCCCTTCTCGTAGTTCTCTAAGAGTAAGTAAAACCTCTGGATCATCTTGATCTCTCGGATGGTGAGGAATACGGGCCCTGCCAATATCATCACCCATGTCTTCCGGCGGTTGTTCTAGAACTTGAGTACCTTCAAGCAAAGCTCTACTGCGCGTGAAATACCCGTGTGGTCCCAACCCTTGTGGCTGCATAAGATCTGTCAAACCCTCAGGATGGCAGGATTGAGCTCTGATACCACTGTAATATCCCCTACCAATAGAGATATATGAAAGACACAAAACTATGATACCAAAGACCAAAGCTCTGATACCACTGTAATATCCCTTCAAATATCAAAACAAAAGCTCCAAATTGCTTATCTGAATTTCTGCAAAATATCTTCAAATAGATGAATAAATCACAGTATAATTTCTTATTTATTTGCTCATAAGCTTACAATAGAGATCCTCTGTCAAGTATACAAAGAATATCGAAAGTTCGGCCTTATAGCCTGAATATTCTGCAAACTGGGCTGAATCTGGCACGTCTCGGCCTGCTGTGTAAAAAACACAGTCGCCGACGTCAGTTATACTGCCGTCGTCGGTCGACCTGTAGTGGTCCCCTTGCCGACGTCGGTGATGAGTCGACCGATGTCGGTCTCTGTAAGTCTCTGTTCGCCGATGTCGGTACCTGAACTTTCTGTAGATGCGTACGAATTTTCACAGATCTGTACGGAAGTCGTACGGCCACTGATATTGCTCAACCTATATGCTTGATCCTGATCTGTAGAATTATGGGCTAATACAAAAGATCTATATCTGTATAATTTTGGAATCAAAACCCAAATAATGAAAATACCTGTAAACCCTCGTGATAGCTTCTGTGTGAAGTTATCTCTCAAACTTGTAAGTACATGTGATAGCTTCTGGATGAAGTTATCTCCCAATTCGGCAATAGATCGGTTGATCTTTCACAACCTCTGAATCGCTCACACTGAAGAGTTGACGTTCTTTAATGCAGTTTGGCAATAGATCAGCTGATCTTTCACAGCCTCTGAATTGCGCACAATGAAGAGTTGACGTTCTCCACTGCAGATGGAATACTGGAACCCTTGGCTCAGTCTTCACAGAAGAATTTCTTAACAAGAATCAATATCAATAATCATGAATAATACAAACTCTCTCCCATGAGAGATTCTTATACACCTCCAAAGGTGTGCTTGCTAAAATTAGACTCCCTTAAATTAGACTTCCTTAATTTAGAACTAGGGTCTTAAAATTAGACCAAGTCTTAAATTAGGATTAGGATCCTAAAATTAGACCCAATCATTAATAATTAATAATTAATTAATAATTAATCAATAATTAATAATTAATTAATAATTAATCAATAATTAATAATTAATTAATAATTAATTAAAATGAGGTCAAATAATTAATATTTGATTAAATCAATCAAATATTAATATCTCCCTTAATTCATGTCCGAAAGAGCCCAAACGAATTCCAACCCATCTCTATCAAGACCCTCTATCCATCTCATTAGCCTACGAGGGTCACATAATAGGCTAATCATCTACTCTGCACATGTCAACTAAAAGGGGACATGACAACTTAAAGGCTCAAATAGCATAGAGGGATGGGCATTTAGCCCAAGCTTAGGCATAGGTCACTAGGTTATAGGGTTAGATCACCTCATTACAAGCTTAGAAAGTCATGCCCTAGATCTATATCTATAGTTGAGATGCATAGATCATAAGTTATCATGGATAGATCACCTAGATGCAAGCTCATATTAGGGTTTTGATAAGAGAGGTAGAGGTGGCTGAAAAGGTCAAGGAGGAGACAAACATAGTGATGTAAGAGGTTGTAATGGATGGATTCATTTGTAACATCATGAGGTTGACATGAGAGGTATAGTACTATAGGGATTTGTACGAGGTGATAGTGTCATCGGGCTATGTGCAGCCTTTTTTAGAGCCAGCTCATCACAGTTAGTGCACCAACACCTAAGAGGACCTCCAGGATCTTAGCCAAGGTTTGGTGAGATAGGATATACATATATGATTTTTTATTATAGTACATTATTGCTCATGGGGTTGGCATATTGTGTATATTTTTGACATGGACTCCATACGGACATTTGATATATTATTATGCAATTTTGGATATGATGTGATGTGTTATGTTTTTTGTGGTATGCATTGATTATGGATGTTTTTATGATGTGATTAGATGGATTTGATGGATGCATTACTTTTATTTATATGATTGATTTATTTATGATGTGATTATATGGACTTGATTAGATGTACATTGTTTTATTTGTATGATTTTAGATGAGGTGATGTAATGGATTTGTATGTTTATAATTTTGTGATAAACATATTTATGTTTTAGATTTATTTATGATTTAGATGGTGGAGATAAATATTATATGATTATGATGTAATGTATGAGATAGATATATCATTTCATTTTATAATGTTATATGATGTGATGGATGTGATATGGATGTTATGTTTATTAATTCATATGTTGAGGTAGATGATGTGCTTTATAGGATGATGAATATGTTAGATATGAATTTAATTCAGATGATATATATAGATGTTATGTGATGAAATTTTATGTTATGAAATAGTTTTTTGGCTATGAATGTCATGAGATAAATGTTACATGGATATAATGTTACTGGGATGAAATAAAATGTACACCAATATGCTAAATAAGGATTAATCCATTTTTTACTTGTTATGTTTCACAAATTAGGTTTGGGTAAGAGTCCTCCTGCACTAAGTAGGTATGAAAATGATGAGATCAAGGATAATTAGGCTTAGATAGGATGTTGATAGGTTAGATGGGATAGTTGATAGGATTGGGAGGAACAGGATGGGTAGCAATTTAGATCCATTGAGAATGTATGAAATCCATTTTAATATTTCACCAAATAATAATTTTATGCCAATTACATGACAAAATTCAAGGGTACACCAAATCATGGTGCATGGGGGAACTCTATTTTCAAATTGGCATTACTCAAAATAAGTTTGGGAGTCACCAAGACCATCCTTGTTCCCAAAAAAATTTAACAAGATAATATATAACAAGACCATTATAATAATCAAGACAGCCTAATTAATATGTATAAAGCTAAATGATTAATTACATATCCACAAGATAAACATAAGATAAAAAAGACTAAAAATAGGGATAACAAAAGGGATAAATAAGTTTATAATGAGGTGATGTAAAGGTGATTATGGATAATGGTATTAATGATGATAGGGAGATATGTAAATAGGGTATATTTTGCCCAACATTTCTATATTGAAACAAGGACCCAATCACATCTAGAAATAGCTATATATGGGGGTTATCATAATCAATCAATATTTAGTATCATAGTTTATGTGAAACCCTGAAGTAAATATATTTTTGACCCTTCCATAGTGAAAGTTAGTGGGATGGTGTGGACCATGGTTTGGGGACAACAAGATATAAACAAGCGTAGGATTATCTTGAGGCTATAAGGAGACACACTCATCAAAGTGGATGTGATGGGGTGATAGGATGTCAGATAGATATAGGGATGTTATATAACATCCCTATATCTATCCTACATCCTATCACCCTATCGCTATATATGTCCCCAATCCTGTCACATCCCTATATCTATCCTACATCTTATCACCTTATCACTATAAATATATATATATGGATAAAGAGACTCCAAAGGATTCCCCAATAAACATTTCCTTCACACAATAAGCAATGACTTATCTCCTATCAAAAACATTTATCTCATGTTGTTGCATAAAAGCTATAATGGATTCCCACTTTGAAGACCAACATCAAGGATGGATGAATGAAATATAATGAAAAGGGATGGAAATGGCTATGTCCCCAAGAGTGGGGACCCATAGATAGAGGTAAAGTGGAGCCTTATCAAGTATAGAAATGTTTTAAATGCATTATATTCATTGGATCATCAAGCTCTTCACCATCTAGTGTATCCAACTTGTAGGCTCCAAATCTAAACTTGACCATTATTATATAGGGCTTAAGCCAATTGACTTCAAATTTTCCCTTCTTATCCCTATATGTATTGATATATTTTTTATTATCTTTTAGGACTAGATCACTGACCTCAAACTCTCAGGACTAGATCTTATTGCAATATTAGTCTTTTAATTTGTTTTGATATATTCATAGGTAATTGAGGTCCCTTTTATGCTTTTCATCTAGAAGCTCCAATTATTATAGCCTTTTTTATTTAAAATTGTGATTAGTGATAATTCCTCATAATGATATTCACAAGGAGGGGAGATCCACTGTCATGTCCCCTTTTTCATGGACATTGACAAATTTGATGATTAGCCTATTATATGACCTTCGTAGGCTAATAGGATGGATAGAGGGTCATAATGGAGCTTGGATTGACTTTGATTCACAGGATTTCTACATTTGATGTTCATTCAGGTTATTTCAGACATATTTGGCCTGGGCTCCTACTTTTAGGGATATTTGATATGCAGCGGAGCGCCTTTATTATGGTATGGTTATGTGTGGAATCACTCCCTGATTCACCAGCTTCGATCGGTTCGTCGATCCGACATGTATTGAGGGAGATATTAATATTTGATTGATTTAATCAAATATTAATTATTTAGCCTATTTTTAATTAGAAACCCTAATTCTAATTTAAGAAACCCTAATTAGGGCAAGCACATCTTTTTGAGGGTATAAGGGTTTCTCATGGAGGCCATTATTCAGTATGCATAGATTATTGATTATTGAAAATTGAAGAAATTCTTCTGTGAAGACTGAGCCAAGCGTTCCAAGATTCTATTACAGTGGAGAACGTTCCCTCTTCATTGTGTGTGATTTAGAGGCTATGAGATATCAGCTGATTTATTGCCAAATTAAGAGATAGCTTCATCCAAAAGTTATCACAGAGATATAGATTTGAGAGATAGCTTCATCCAGAAGTTATCACAGAATTCCAGGGTTGAGAGATAACTTCACTCAGAAGTTATCATAGTATTACAGGTATTTCTTTATTTAGTTTTTGATCCAATAAGTTATATAGATAGAAATATTCTATATTAGAATAGTATATCTTCAGATCAGGTTGTTCAGCTATCAAGGGTTAAGAAGAGACAGGTTGGCGGCCGTACCACATCCGTACAGGTCCGTTCAAAGCTGCTCAGGAACTGACCTCGGCAGACAGAGGGATCCCAGTGACCGACATCGATCGACTGAAGACCGACGTTGGCAGAAAGCCGACCGACAGAGACTGATGTCGACGAGATATCGATCGACGACGGCGCCTGTGTGTCAACACAGAAAGGCTGAGACACTTCCAGATCCAGTTTTCATTGCCAGATTAGCAAAAGCTAGGGTTTTGAGACCAGATTTTAGTATTCTTTATTTTGTATAACAGAGACTCAATTTTGTAATCATCCAGAAGAATAAGTAATGAGATCTTTATTTGCTATTGAGAGATTATACTGTGATTTGTTTATGCTTATTTGAAACTATTCTGCAAGTTTGTATCTATGTTTAGAGCTTTATGATTTTATATATTCCCTGTTTGAAGGGACATCATAGTGGTATCAGAGCATTTGTAGGAAGAAAAAGAGCCCCTAAGTAAGGGACGTCACAGTGGTATCAGAGCTTTTGTGTAGATAAAGGAGCCCCTAAGTAAGGGACATCACAGTGGTATCAGAGCTTTATTGCTATATATCAGAGCATGTGTAGAGACAAAAGAAGGCCCTAAGTAAGGGACATCACAGTGGTATCAGAGCTAAATTCCTGCCATCCTGTTGGGCACATTAGAGCTAATGTCTTGCCATCCTGTTGGGTAGTTTGGGTAGATTGAATCAGCAAAATATCATGATGCCTTCATATACTCAGAAACAGTGGGACAATGATATGAAGAAGCTGGAACACAGTTTGAAGCAGTTGGATGAAACCCAGAGGAGGATGAATGAAATTCTTTCATACCCTACCTCCAAAGACAAATCCACGCAATATATGACAGCGAATGATGAGTGGGACTTATTACCTCCTCATGTTCAAGAGAGGACGACCTTTGAACGTTTTGTCAAGCTGAGGAGAGAGCACTACAGATCACTTAAATGAGAGAGCAGCATGTCCCATAATTATTATGATTATGAGATAGGATATAGTGAAGATGAGGATGAGTTAGATGCTTGCACTCAGAGTGTAGAGGTGTACTCAGATGTTAGTACACTAAGGGTTGATGATCTCTCAGCGATGATAGAGATTGTAGAAGAGTCCCAAGATCCGATTATTGTAGATGATACTCAGGAGAATGCAGTGGATAGTTTTGAGGACTTAGTTTCACCAGGTGTTTCTTTTCATATGAAAGAGTTAGACAGTGATGCTACAGTTGTTGATACTCCGTCTGTTGATATGAGCTTTGGCGTTGATTTACAGAGTATGGATGATCATTTGTATATTGAGGTGGTGGGTGATGAGTACATTCCTGCAGTTGTTGCTGAGGAGCATGTTTTTGATGCTGATACACATGTTCAGGATTTGGGAGTACCTGATTTTGATGAGCTTGAGATACCAGTGGAGTCGAGTCTCCAAATTGATTATTCTCACACGGATGATAGTGTGGTACAGTTGGTTGTGCCACCTTTACAGAGAGATCAGTTGGGGTGTGTGGGGGAGTATGTTGATGCTTCCACATATAATTTTTACTGCACTAAACCATTCATGGAGTATTTGCTGGATAGTGCAGGTGTTCGTCTGGACTCACATAAGATGATAGGTGTTCTTGTCTGAGGTTCTAGTGCTATTAGCAGATTGGGTGAGGAGATTTTACAAACCCTTTTTACTTTGTTACCTTACAGGGATGTTGGGGTGATGTTTGTTGAGCCGAGATTGGAGCCATCCATTGAGTCCCAGTTTGGCAATAGTGAGCCAGTAGCAGAGTTTGGGGGTTCTTACCAGCATCATACGGTGAGGTATGCTCCTTATTTTTCTTTGCATTTAGAGATTAGTTTTGGTGTCAATGACTCAGGGACCAATGATTGTCATATACATGGTCTAGTTGGGTGTGAGTATCAGTTAGATAGGGACTTCAATTTTGACAGGGTTGATATTTTAGTTGGCTTGAGTCCCTCAGAGTGGTTTCTTCTACCGGCACCTACAGTTGATCTTCAAATAGTTGTTTGGGTATCGAGTGCAGTTTTTCAGCTGCTGATTTTGATACTGTTGATGCTGTGGATGTTGATGGTTTATTCACATGGGTTGATTGGTGACATGATGGATGTTACACAACTTTTTCCTTGGGATCCAGGTGGATCGAGTAGTTCATTGTTCTGAGGTTGCTTGGGGACAAGCAATTTTTGGAGGGGCGGATTGTCATGTCCCCTTTTTCATGGACATTGACAGATTTGATGATTGGCCTATTATACGACCTTTGTAGGCTAATAGGATGGATAGAGGGTCATAATGGAGCTTGGATTGACTTTGATTCATAGGATTTCTACATTTGATGTTCATTCAAGTTATTTTGGACATATTTGGCCTAGGCTCCTACTTTTAGGGATATTTGATATGCAGCAGAGCGCCTTTATTATGGTATGGTTATGTGCGGAATCACTCCTTGATTCACTAGCTTCGATCAGTTCGTCGATCTGACATGTATTGAGGGAGATATTAATATTTGATTGATTTAATCAAATATTAATTATTTAGCCTATTTTTAATTAGAAACCCTAATTCTAATTTAAGAAACCCTAATTAGGGCAAGCACATCTTTTTGAGGGTATAAGGCTTTCTCATGGAGGCCATTATTCAATATGCATAGATTATTGATTATTGAAAATTAAAGAAATTCTTCTGTGAAGACTGAGCCAAGCGTTCCAAGATTCTATTGCAGTGGAGAACGTTCCCTCTTCATTGTGTGTGATTTAGAGGCTGTGAGATATCAGCTGATTTATTGCCAAATTGAGAGATAGCTTCATCCAGAAGTTATCACAGAGATACAGATTTGAGAGATAGCTTCTTCCAGAAGTTATCACAAAATTCCAGGGTTGAGAGATAACTTCACTCAGAAGTTATCATAGTATTACAGGTATTTCTTTATTTAGTTTTTGATCCAATAAGTTATATAGATAGAAATATTATGTATTAGAATAGTATATCTTCATATCAGGTTGTTCAGCTATCAGGGGTTAAGAAGAGACAGGTTGGCGACCGTACCACGTCCGTACAAGTCCGTTCAGAGCTGCTCAGGAACCAACCTTGGCAGATAGAGGGATCCCAGTGACTGACATCAGTTGACTGAAGACTGACGTCGGCAAAAAGCTGACCGACAGAGACCGACGTCGATGAGATATCGACCGACGACGGCACCTGTGTGTCGACATAGAAAGGCCGAGACACTTCTAGATCCAGTTTTCATTGCCAAATTAGCAAAAGCTAGGGTTTTAAGACCAGATTTTAGTATTCTTTATTTTGTATAACAGAGACTCAATTTTGTAATCGTCCAGAAGAACAAGTAATGAGATCTTTATTTGCTATTGAGAGATTATACTGTGATTTGTTTATGCTTATTTGAAACTATTCTGCAAGTTTGTATCTATGTTTAGAGCTTTATGATTTTATATATTCCCTGTTTGAAGGGACATCACAGTGGTATCAGAGCATTTATAGGAAGAAAAAGAGCCCCTAAGTAAGGGACGTCACAGTGGTATCAGAGCTTTTGTGTAGATAAAAGAGCCCCTAAGTAAGGGACATCATAGTGGTATCAGAGCTTTATTGCTATATATCAGAGCATGTGTAGAGACAAAAGAAGGCCCTAAGTAAGGGACATCACATCCACTTCCATAGGCAAGATATATTCTATCATGTATACTAAAACATATGAAGTGTCCCCAATGGGTGTTCAGACACTTGTTCTATAGGACCAGAGTGCAAGATATAATTGCGAGTTCCCATTCCTTCCTACATCATTAACTATTTTCTTGAGAATTTTGATAAGATTTTTATTCATTGATTTAGCTTATCCGTTCCCCTAAGGGTAATAATGGGAAGAAAAAAGTTTCTTGATATGGTACCACTTGCTTAAAGCCTCAACTTATTGATTTTTGAGGGACTTGCCATTATCAGATATGATGTTGGTTGGAATACCAGAATGGTAAATGATTTGATTTATAATGGATTTAGGAATCTAAAGACTTGAAATATAGGTAAGAAACATTGCTTCTACCCATTTGGTGAACTAGTCCATAGCAGTAATAATGAATTTGTGTCCATCAGAAGATGTAGGATTTATCTTGCTAATCAGATCAAGACCCCATATAGATAATGGCCATGGAATCATAATAGGTTGTATTTTTTGTGTAGGTGCATGGATAATATTACCATGCTTTTGATAGGTTACACATTTTTTCACATACTAACATGTGTCTTATTCTATGGTAGGCCAATAGTATCCAATCTAGAGCAATTTTTTGGCTAGGGCCATCCCACTGATGTGGCCTCCACAAATACCATCATGGACCTCCTTGATCATGAGATAAGCCTCTTCTAAGGTTAAGCATCTTAAAAAACTCCCATCATAACCTCTTCGATAGATCATGCTATCAAGGATAGTGTAACGGGATGTATGGTAGATGAAGGACTTACATTGATGGAAATTGAGGTTTGGTAGAAGGATGTTAACATGAAGGTAATTATAAATGTCATGGTACCAAGGAATATTGGGATTGGGAATGGTGAAAATTTTTAAAGCATATATTGATGAGTTGGTAGGATTAGATGTTCTATCAAAAAATTCCCTTCATGGACGTCTTCATTGATATCAATTAAAGACTCAATGGTAGCCATGAAATTAGCTACATTATTACTCCCTCTTGGTACTTATTCAAATGTAATAGATTGAAAAAAATTCTTCAATTGATCCACCAATGCTTATAAGGAAGTAATTTTTCATCTTTAGTTTGGAACTCATCATTAACTTGTTTAATTATTAGCTGAGAATCATCGAATACTTGAAGATGTTAGATGTTCCATTGAATGGTTAATTAAAGGCCAGGTATTAAAGCCTCATATTTTGAAATATTATTAGTGCATGGGAAAGTGAGGTAGAAGGATTTTATAATAAGGTCACCTTATGGGGTGACCATAAATATGCCCATGCCTAATCTATGTGTGGTAAAAGATCCATAAAAATATAGATTCCAACCATTAAATTTTGAAGTGTTCATTATAGATTCATTTGGTAAGGTTGTGGTAAGAGGTTCAGTCACTACAAGAGGTGCGTCCTCTAGTTGATCTACTATCACTTATTCCTTAATGGCCTTTTGATGAACATATTCAATATCAAATTTACTAAAAACATAATCCACTTGGCCATTCATCTTGTGAGGGCTGATTTTAATAGTAAAAATTTTAGAGGATCAACTTTAGCAATGAGTTGGACTTGATTGTTGAGCATATAATGCTAAATTTTTTGTGAAGCAAAGGCAATGGCTAAGAAGGATTTTTTAATTAGAGTATAATTCAGCTCATATGATATTAAAGTGTGATTGAGATAATAAATTTCTTACTCTTTTACCTCATCATTGTGTTGTGTAAGTAGGGCACCTATCGTACATGGAGTTATGGAAATATATAATAGCAAGGGCCTTCCCATGATAGGGGGTGATAACATAGGTTGACTATCCAAATATTTATTGATATTATTGAAGGCCTATTGACATTCAAAGTTACAATTAAAATGGGTCCCCTTCTTCAAAAGATGAGTAAAGAGGTGGCATTTATCTCTGAGTTGAGAGATGATTCACCAAATAGCTTGCAACTTTCCCTAAAGACTCCTTAGCTACTTCAGATTATGAAGAGGAGGAATTTCCATAATTACTTTGACTTTATCTAGGTCCACTTCTATGCCTCTCCTATATACAATAAACCTTAATAATTTCCCTGAGCTTACACCAAATACACATTTCTTTAGATTCAATGTGACTTTATATTCTTGCAACCACTCAAATATTCTTCTCGATACTACATGATGCTCTAATCTGAGTTGGGACTTCCCTTGTATATTATCCACATAATTTTCAATGATATCATGCATTATATTATGGAGAATGATTGTCATCACTTATTGATAAGTAGTAGTGACATTTTTTAGGCTGAAGGGCATGACTTGATAGTATAAGATCCCCCATAGATTGATTAAGGTTGTTTTATGTTGATCTTTGGTTGCAATATTGATTTGATTTTAGCCCAAAAAGACATCCATGAGAGATAAAATTTCATATCCAACTATTGAATCCACAATCATATCAATATTTGGTAGAGGGAAGTCATCTTTGGGACATGCCTTATTGATGTCATAAAGTTTAATACAAATTTGAATTCCTCTTTGTGGCTTAACCATAAGATAAATATTGGGTATCCAATTAGAGTAATCGATGGGTCAGATAAACCCTACTTCCAAGAATTTTTGTAATTCCTCCTTAACTAGTAAGTCCACTTTAGGGTGCATATTTATTAATTTTTGCTTGATTGTTTTAGTGTTGGGATGAACAACAAAGTGATGCACAACTAAGGAGGGATCAAGTCCTGACATGTTAGAATAACACCATACAAAAAAATCTATAAATTCCTTGAGCAAATCAATAATAATCTAATGCTCCTTAGGTGTGAGAGCTACCCCCAATTTGATGATTTTGGGATGTTCTTCAATTTCAATGTTCACTTTGATCACCTCCTTAATGAGATAGGGTGACTGATCTTGGAGATAAGGGGGCAATGATTGATCCAAGATATCTAAATCAAAACCATCTAAGATTTTTATACCTATTTTGGTGTAGTCTTTTTATTCTATTAAAAAATGTGGAAATTCTTCCAAACTTTGAGGTGGTTATTATTCATCTTATTCAAATTCTTCTTCTTCACTTTGGTCAAAGGGAAGTTTTTGTTCCCTAAAATAAACTGACTAATAAATATTAATAGAAAATCCTTTCTTATGGTTGTTGAAAGGCATGAAATCTTGAGCTCCCAAAAACTCTAAGATGGCCTCATCATTTTGAGACATATCAAAGGATGGCTCCTAATGTTTATCCCAATTAATTAATGAGGGATAGTAGAGGGATATGTTAATGGTGGAGATAATGGTGTCACAAAAAATATTTTTGGCAACAAGATCCTCGTAATGACTATAAATAGAACCCATCTTGATTTCTTCATTAGAAAGAGACTCCGTAGGGACTGAAGTAGTATCCACAATAATATTATTTAAGTAATTTATATTGAAGCCAAGGTATTTTGGATGTTCTTTAACTTTTATGGGTTTAGTCCTACCTTGATCATGTCTCCCTAGTCCTTTTCCTTGATAATGAATGTTTTGTAACATTTTCTAGATATGGGGGTATCTTCTTCTATAAGATGTGTGGGCCTCATTTTCTAGAATGAGAAATGATTCATCAAATTCATCAATATATTGTTCTAATAATAGTCCTACACTAAAAAATTCCATCAATCCAAATTGATAGCTAATAGGATTGGTCTTCCTCATAGTTAGGGACCTATAACTTCATGGGAAAAGAGGTAAGTTACCTACATAGAAGGTTTTATATTCATATTCCCTGCACCCTATGGATGTGATTTTTATATGAGTGATTTCAAGTAATGGATCTGAAGTAGGCACAAGTTTATCAAAGGATATGTATTTAGCATCTATTGGGTTTAGAGTGGAGCTATTAGTGCTAAGATAGTAGCAAGAGGATGAGGATTGACCCATTTGGCAACTATGAAAATGTTCCATTTCCCTAGGATTGGTGACTTCCATGCCTGAGTGTAGGAATTTTAGACATTGATGATGTGTAGATGGGACAAATTTCATCTCATGAATCCATGGGTGACCCAATAATATATTATAGGGTAGATCCACATCCATAACATGAACCAAGGTTTGATGTATCAAAGGTCCCATAATAATTGGAAGGTATATGGTGCCTATAGAGAATTGTTCATTGTCATCATCTACTTTTATCATGATCAAAGTAGGCCCTAAAGAAGCTTAATAATACCCCAATTTCTTTAATAAATCCATATTACATAATTTTAATGTAAATTATCCATCTGTGAGTGCCCATGGAATACAATGATTGGATATGGAGACTTCTATGAATAATGGGTAGTTATGATGGGGGCCAACAAGAGGTATGTATTGGGTACTAAAGGTGATTTTCTAAGAGGGAGATAAATGATCCACTAATACCCAAAATTGATTGGTGTCAATATCTTTAGGTACCTTTAGATCATTCAGGACCTGATTGAGTATCTTTCAATGCATAAGGGATGTTTTGAGAAGATCCATTAAAGAGATTTGAGCGGTTGTCTTCTCAAGTTGATGGATTATATCATAGGATTTTTTAGAAGATATTTATATTTTATTATAGATATTTCCATTTTGAGATGTATAGGTAGATGGGTCCTTTGGGTGTGCCCTAAAAACTATGATTTTGTTACGTTTGGTTGATTTTTAATATGGTGGGTGACGGTGGAGTGGGCTCTTGTGAGCTACATATTTTGGTGGTGTTTATGTAGTGATATGTAATGGCATGATAGTCCATAAAATTAGAAGTGGAGGCCTAACCCTGGTCTCTTTGTGACTTCCCTTGTCTTTGACCATGCTTGGCTAGAGGGTCTTGATAAATACCTAGTTGTTGATTTTTAGACTAATTTTGAGTACTCTCCCCTTCTATTTCAATATCACCCTTTTTTATTAGGTCCTAAATATAATGATTTAATTACATATACCTCTCTATGTTGACCTTTTACTCTATGATATTTACATATTTCATCTTTATGGTACTAATTAGCTTGAGCTTGATGATTGTCCAAAGGTTAGATTTTAGGAAGAGTAATCATATTAGTAGAAATCAATTGCTCAAGGACTATTTAAATGGGTTCTCCAAGGCTAGTAAGAGGTATTTTTTTTAGTTTGAGGCTTTGGTTTACTTTGTGACACTCAAATTAAAGAGACATTATTTTGATCTGTGGGATTCCTCTTTTTTACCATTTGAACATGTTGTTTGGAATCTATAACCCCATCTCTTACAACATTATTATTCTTATTGAAGATTTTGACTTGATCAAAAAGGAATTATCTTGGTTATAATTATGTTTATTTTAGGAATATAATTTAATTTTTCCATTTTCAATAAGCATTCTTTTGATTTGTATACCATTTTCAATGATTTCAACAAAAAATTTGACACATTAGAGTTTCAACTGATATTTTAGCTCAGCATTGAGATTATCAACAAATATTTTGGTTATCTCCTTTTCTAGTACTGTGCATCAAAGGTGGCTTGCTAAGCTTCTCCATCATTGCAAGAAAGATGTCAGGATTTCCCCACTTCTTTGTTTAGTGTTGTAGAGGTATATAATGGAGACATCCTATTCAATGTTAAATGAGAAATGTCTTATAAATTATTTAATTAATTCTCCAAAATTAGATATAGACCCCTTTGATAGATGCATGAACCATTCTAGGGCTGGTCTACAGAGATTTTTTGGGAAAAGTCTTAATAGGTAGGCATCATCATATGCCACTTCATGACAAGCCATATAAAACTCTTGTACATGATCGTGGGGATCACCGTTTCCTTTATACTTTTCAAACTTAAGTACCTATAAGTGGGGTGGGAAAGGTATTTAAAAAATTCTCATATCTAAGGGAGAAGAGCAAAAATATTCATACTTATATTTCATTTCTTGTGAGTATGGGTCAATTTTTTGGAATGTCTTTTTCATCACTTTCCATTCTTGTGAAAATGTTGGGTCCCCAAGGGGGTTGGAGGTTTGATCATGACTAGTATGGAGTTTATTAGAGTTATGGACATTTTTATTGGGGGATGATGGACATTGATTTTTTGCATAGAGGAGAAGATTTATTTATTGTGTAAACTGATCTATTTGATCCTCCAAGATGGTTTGCCTCTTGTTACCCTCAATACAATTATTTCAAAGAGGTATGGGTTGTTCTTCTTATTCAATTTATTGGTCCACAACTTCCTCTTAGGGTAATTAATTAGTGTGTGTATTAGGTAAAGTGGAGGAATGGACTAAGTGTTGTAGAATATTACGGTCAAAGTTTGAGGGTAGTGTCCCCCCTATTTCAATGGCTTAGGCTAGAACTTGGTTGTGGTTTTCATATATGTACTGGTCAATTAGGTTTTTAACATCATCATTATGGAGGGGATTGAATCAATCATATTCTCTTCTAGGAGTGTGCATATCATTATGTGTGTTATCATGATCCTAATTTTGATCACCTAGATTCCCCAATAAATCATTCTCTTGGTTGGAAGCTTATCCCACCCTAAGTTGTTAGGTACAAGTTTGGATCACCATATTAGATGAGGAGAGTGGAGGTGTGATTAGGTGTGATGGGTGATGCTGAGGTTTTTTTAACACTAATTTTGTCTATAAATCAAATATAATAGTGGTCAAAGAGGGTGGATTATAAATGTGGTGATTTTAGAAGGGGATGTGAAGATTAAGATGACCAAGGATTACCAAAATATAAAACCTTGTAAGAGTCCAATCTAGAAAGAAGAGAAGGAGGTGATGAAATCAAATACCTTTCACACTAGTAAATTAGTGATTGGATGGGTTATAGGTATGAAAAGGCACTAATAGGGAATGATGGGTGCTAGACTAAAGTCTTTAACAAGGTTGTGTATGTCGATAATACTTAGTCTAAAGGATGAAGAGATAGAAAGATAGGTGACCACTAGGGTTTGGTTTTAAGACTAAATATAGTATCCAAGGATGATGATTGATAAAATATGAAGTGAAAATTATATGTTTGTTTAGGATGGTGATATGGATAATGACATATATGGGATGGGTATTAGATGTAGTTTATAATAGTGAATGGAAGATGGAAGACACAAGAGATAGGTGTTGTTTAGGATGGTGAGATGGATGTTGTGATGAGGTGTAAGAATGAGTTAAATCTTAGGGGTATCTAAGGTGTCTAAAAAAAAATGGAATGGTTGACTTAGTTTTAAAAACAACACAGGGTTAACACAACACATAAATAATAAACATAGCAATAATCCCTAAACTAGTAAACTAAAAAGGGTGTGTAACCTGATGCTTACACCATATAATGGCTTCATGGGTGAGGATGTAGGAATGTGGGCTATTATAGAATCAACTAAATCCTCTTGACCCCATCTACACTTAATGGCTTCTAAATATTTGATCTTGACTCTGGTAGTGAAATGACTACTACAACCAAAAGGTCTTATGTTAGGTTTTCATAAGGTTTCCTAGGGGAGTCCACAATATACGCAAAGGTAAAGTGGGGCCCAAGTATATATAGGATGTTTTATAACCACTTTATGTATTTGATCTTAAACATCTCTCACTCCATGGAACCTTTTATGGGGAATTCTACTTTAGTGCCTAACGACAACTCTCCAGATATTTATACTCCACTAGAACATGGAGTTTATTCTAGTGCATGGTGATTAAATCCATGTCAGTGACCCATAATTACTAATCCCATGTGTGGGGATGAATTCCATATCATTTTTATCCTAGAATCAAAGGGGGTAATAAATAGGCAAGCATAATTTATTTTCCCAATTAATTATCTATGTGAGGAAGCACAAATATATATAATCAAGCCACACAACAAGCAAATATATACAAGCAACAAGACTAAAATATAATGTTTTTGAGAAACCTTCCTAAAAAGATAAGTATTAGAAGAACAAATTTGGTGCATTTATCTTGAGGGGTACTTCACAAAAAGGTTAGTAGTTTGACTTAATGTAAAATCATAACTCCCTGCAAAACCACAACTACATAGTGTAAAATCATAACTTCCAAAAATTTGAGATTAGTGGTTTTGTAGTAAAGTAAAAAATTAAAAAATATTTAGTTTATAATTGATGTTGATGGAATATATGTTTCAAAAATATTATTAGATTCTTTAAATTACATAATCCCTAGGAAAACTTTAGCAGATAACTATGGCAGTTTTTTAAACTTTGACTAACTAATTAAGACCTTTAATAAATGGATAGATACTGATTAGATAGATAGATTATTAAGATAATTAATACCATATTAGTTTTAAAGACTAAAATACTGAGTCAAATTATACCTTAATTTTTCCTAGTTACAAATCACTAATAAGGGTGTAATATCATTAATAACAGGGCAAAACTATAGTTTCAAGAGTTGTGATATTGTAGTAAGATATTTTAATAGGTTTATGATATAGTGTGTGGTTTATATGATTTATTTTGTCTTTTCTTCCTACCAATATACACATAATAAAACTTAGAGGCACCTTTATCAAGCACACAATTATCCAAGACAATCAAAGTAACTAAATTTGCAAAACTTGGATTACAAATAGTTAGATTTGGCCTTATTAAAGAGATTATTTAGTCACTAATATACCCTATGGATAAATAATGATGAATTATTTCCTACAAACCAGAGACCAATAGGATAATTTTATTAGTCTTACCTAAAACGATAATGTCACAACTTGTGATGGCAATGTCACAGTTATCAGGGCAAAACCATGAGTTTCAGAGTCATGATCTTGTGTTAGAACTACCAATGGTCAGATTCTTGGTCAATTTCTTCTTGTACATGCACATAAAAAGCACACCCCTTCTAGGAAACACCAAAAAAAAGTAAAATAACTTGTAGGGGTTAGCAAAAGATGAAAAATAACAATATCAAGGCAACTTAGAAATTCTATAAAGCTGCAACTTTATACACAATAATATGATTACTAGTGCATAACCACAAATTTGAGAGTCATGATATTACACTCCAACTATAAATGGGAAGATCCTTTATCAATCCTAACTTTTACCTTCACATAAAAGACCCAAAACCATTTTCAAGAAATACTTAATAGCTAAAATGTTTTTATACAGAGGTTAGAAATAGAGAACAAAAGAGTAGTAGTGAGACAATCCTAAATTCTGCAAAGTCATGATATAGAGGCAAAGTCATGATTACTAGGTCAAGACCATTATTTTTGAAGTAGCAGTATTACTCTTCAATATTTATGGACCAGATTCTAAGCCAACCTTGATTTTTTTTCACATAAAATATGAAACCACTCCCAGACAATATAGATAGAATGTGTCTGCACAGAGATTGGAATCAAGAGAAAAATAGTAACAGTATAATTTCTTAGATAACCCATAAAATCATGGCTACAAGTGAAAAATCATTACTATCAGTGAAAGATCACTACTTTCAAAGTAGTAATATTACATAAAGGTTAAAAGACTACCAAAAACCAAAACTATTAGCATTTAAGTCCTAAAGTTAATGTAATATCACTTATCTATCTGTAAAACTACAACTACAATATCATTGATACTAGTGCAAAATCATGAGTCTCTTTTACATGATGATTTTATCAATTTTGGCCTTTGATTCTCATCTAATTAGTCTTGCCAACTTCTAAATCACTTCCAAAAATCTTAAGAGGTTATAATTAGGGAGTATGTCCCACCGTGGTTGCCAAAATGTCACCTAAATTTTGGATTTCTTCTATATTATTATTTTTAGTAATCAAAACCCAAAACATAAATAACATCAAATAGAGAGGATAAAGAGATAATCAGATTGCCATAATGAGAATTATTACCATAATTTTACCTTTTGTAGATCCTCTCTAAGATTTCCAAATATATTTTGATGCAAAATATGTTGGATGTTGGATTGCTTGACTATGCTTGACAATGGCTTCCAATGGACTTCTTGATTGGATGATGGTTTTGATAGGGAAATATGGATAAAAGAGAGATGATGATGGTAGCAAGTTATCAAGTTTTCAAGTTGGTTTACAAGTTAGCTTTCATGGAGGCATTGGCTTGGTTATATAAGAAATGTATGGAAAGATCAATGTCTCAAATTTGATTTTGAGCCATTGAGATCAATGGCTAAGATAATTCTAAGAAATTTAAAATTCCTTAGAATCCTCTAGAATAGAGAATTCTAGAGGAAAAGGGATAAATTAAAGGAGATTTATAGAATTCTCCAATTCTATAAATCTCTATTAGGATTTAGGGGTGTATGAATAGCTAATTAGTAGGGTGGTAGATGGGCAAGTAAATAAATTGTATTTTTAAATTGGCAAGTGGCTTAATGGGTAGGTTAGTAGGTAAATAGGTTTAGTTAGTAGATTAATGAAGGGGATTAATTGGTTATGGGGTAGAATAAGGTTTGTGAGATGTAGGAAATAAGAAATATGATATTAGTTAATTAGCTAGGGAATATAGTTATAGGTTAAATTAGTATAATTAGTGTAATTATCAGGGTGAGTAGATTTTAGTGCATACACTTTCCATTTCTAGAACTACCTTGGTTTACTTGAAAAAAAATCATTGTTGTATCTCCTTTTTTGGACAAATACGTTTGTTTCTATATTTTGTTGTTCTTCCTTTTTTCGAACAACTATGTATGTTTCTATTTTTCAATACCTTTTTGTTGAGTGAGTTTGGATTATTACTTCTCACTCACCAATGTTGTTTTCCCTTTTATGCACTTTTCCATTGATGAATGAGTTAAGATTTTTACTGCTCACTAATCAATGTTGTTTTACCATTACTTTCCCATGTTTGTTTAAGTAAGGATTATTATTGCTTTCACATTAATGTTTGATAACCATATTTACTTGTATCCTTAGTTTGACTTGGTTTCTTTACCTTTCTTACTTAAGGTTTACTTGTTTGAGTTTTTTCGTCATTTAGTAGCCTTAGCTTTTTGGTTACCTAATTTACTCTAAATTTTGGCTTGAGCATTTGGTCCTAACTTAGCATTTGTCACCCCAGCTTACCAAATTTCCAAGTACATCATGCCTACACCATTTTAGTTATCTTGGTTTTCCTACATTTATTTATTTTTTCTCTTTATATTTGTTTCCTTGGGTTTATCCAAAACAATCTCTATGCCCTTCACAATCAAAACTACAAACATAATAGATAGCCATTCAAAAAAAAGTAAGTCAATGTACACATACATTGCTTTTATTTTTTAATTATTTCATTTTTAGCCATTTAATTTCACTTATTTTATTCTTTAAAATACTATAATTTATTTAGCTTTAGCATTGTGTGTTAATATGTTATTTTCTCAAATCACCATCCCCTATTGTACCTAAGTGACATGTGAAGAGATTCGAGTGGGGCATATGTATACACATAATATTTTCAAACTTTATCAATTACTGGTGCTTTCTCTCTTGTAGGAACCTATTGATTCTCAATATCTCTGAGTGCACACCTTAAAGAGTATAACAGGAAAGGGGTGGACAAACCATTGGTGCTTCATATGATTATTTTCCCCTATACCACCACTTGCTATCAATCCAACCTTCTCCTATACACTTCTCTAAGATTTAACACCTATCTTACACACTCTTCCAAGTAATTCACCACTTTATAGCCCCTACCTAAGCCTAAAACCCTTTCTAATATTTACCAAATAATGTCAGCTTGGGTTGACCCTATATTCAAATTGATATTAGCATATTACAGGTCTAAGTTGGCCTTGGCTGACCTAGATTGGGACATAAATGTTTTTTGTCAAATAATGATACAAATTTGCATTAGGCCAACCCTATTGACTAAACTTTCAAAAAGTTTCAGAGTTAGATTTAGCTATATAAACACATTCATTTTATCATTTCTTAGAGAGATAAGAGTTAATTATTCATTTGCACTTTTTTACAATCTACTCTTTGACCATTCTACTTGAGGGTTTATCACTTAAGGTTTATACTTGGAGAATTATCTTGTCTTGTGGAAAAGTCTTAGATGCTTACACCTTTCTTAGTGATCCTTACAAACCACAAAAACCTCTTGCAAATCACCTTTGTCCAAGGGAGAGATTGAGTCTCGATGAGTTCATCTTCAAGTTAAGAATCTCTAACTTTACTCCTATATTTTAGTATTAAAAGTAACATAAGTAATGGCTTTTGAATATATTACTCTCTCCATGCATTAGGATTTTATCTATACATAGATTAATTATAATTATCTTATGCATATTTAATATTTATGTCTATTAATCTTACTCTCTACCATAAGCTTTGGTAAGCACTAGATTAGATTTTACTTTACTTGTATATATTTAGTGCATATGAAAACATAAGACCTAACTAAGGTTTTTGTATGGTGTTGCTTGACTAGAGGCTTTAAAAACCACTCTATCGATGTTATTGTGGTAATATATCCCTTGGTTAGGTATAGTGGATCTATCTTGGTCATGACCTCGAATATCTAATGTATCTACAAATAGAAGTGCAAGAAGGATTTATCTTCTCTAAGTTATTTTCCTTTATATACAGATATCAATTCATTGTTTTAAATATCTAATTATAAAAATTAAAAGAAGAGATAATAATGAAGGTTCAGTATTAGAAACAAAATGTGGGTAGGTTCATGTAGATTCCCATTATGGTACAAGTACACATATTTCTAGTCTTCTTGTATGTATATATCTTTTCACTAAGAATTAGACATCTAGTGATACGGTCTTTCTTGGACCTCTTCGGTTCCATCATATTTCACTTGATTTACCTACCCCTTGGACCTATGTGTTGTGTTTTTATATCTTCATCTAATGTATGCCAAGGATCCCCACTAGTTGTTCTTATTCTCTATATTTTTTATCCCTTGGACACTTGCATCCACCATAGACACTAGTGTTGACATTAGTGTTCAACTTTTATGTAACTATTTAGGCTTAACTTTTTATATTTTTCTATATCTTTTACTTGTATGACCATTTTTTTAACCCTGTTTTCCCATCCTATGGTTAGTTTTTCATGTGTCACTAGGTTCTAATTCAAATTCAAAAGGTTCCTATATATATAAAGGCTATAATATAATTAATACACCTAATAATTTGATAAGGCAACTATTTAATTAGAAAATACTATTTATCTCAAAGCTATCAAATTACACTACAACATTAAATCAAATATCTGAGGCATTCAAAAGGTCAATTATACTATTGCATCACTTGTAATAAGGGTTACTAGGAGAAATATCATATAGTCACACTATTAAAATTCTACACACATGGATAATATGGAGAATTATATGTGGGTTTGAGGCCCTCTTATGAGTATTGGATATGTAGGTAACACTTAGAAATAAATGATGTTATTATGACTATCTTGACTCACGTTACTAACCCCTTTTTACTAGGTTATAATAGGTGTAATGCAAATGAACTAGGGTTGTGTATTATTTGGACATAGTGCATAAGAGGACACATCCAATGATATAAAATAGTTATATAGGTCATTTTTTAGGCTTGATACAAATTTGGAACTATTTTTATACATATCCTTAACTAGACACTTGCATTGAGATTGGACATAAGCATTGACATTACTATCCCTAGTTGACGCAACTATCTGGAAGAAAAAATAGTCAAAATACATAGAAATAAAATTCAATATCTTTAGGGAATTCTTGATCACTACTATAGTCCATAGCATAATAACAAACAAAATATGCCCTATTTACCCCTTAGTTTCTTAGCACTTTATTTATTGCACATGATTGAATGAGATATATTATCAAAATACTATAGTACATTATTAAAATTTTGAATAATACTTGATTTTATTAAAACAAATTTATTTTTTGTACATTTATCTTATGAATCCAAAAGCATTAAAACATTTGGTGAACCTATCCTATGTTTGTTAAACTAAAACCCTAATTTTCATATTAGGGTTTTCAGATTCTTTGAAAGTTCATCTCAAATTTCTATGTTTTACTTTCAGATCTAATTTCTCTCACTTATATATGGGCATAGCTTAGGAACGCTTAGTTACATTCTTGTTTTGTTCCACCTGATTGTGTGTTTTGTAATTATCTTAATCTAATCTTTAACCTTGATGGAGTCCTTAATGGAAGGTTATACATGAAAGATTAATTATGATTATTTATTTAATCCCCCTAATGATCAATGTATTTCATGTGAAAACCTTAAATAACACCAAAAATAGGATAAATCCCCTTTTTCTTACAACTATGATAATGAAAAAAGTAATGATGCAAATGCAAGTATACATGAGCAAAGTAGTGGTCATGATGTTTCCACCCTTGGTTATGAATGTGACAAGATGCCTCTTGGTTATGACACCTCTCCTATTCCTCTATTTTATTATACTAAATATCCAACAAATATTAAAAATGAAACCATTCCTAATGTTGAAAATCAAACTTTTGCATCCATACCCTTTTTAGTTATTTCAACAAGTGTGATTCTCCTCTTTCTAATGTTAAAAAGGTCAAAGAAGTTGAATGTTCCTCCACTATATCTCATTAAAAAAATCTTGATGAAATCAAGTGTCTCTCCCCTTCCCCAAATAATGCTCATTTTTTAAAATTTCATTCCTTATTTTCATAATTCAAATGAAAATAGTAAATTTTCTTCTCCCCCTCTAATTTGAGATGAGCAAAATGCATGTCCCATATCTCCCATTATTTTGATTGAGAAAAAATATGAGAATGCATATGTAAATCATAATAAAACAACTATAAAACATGCATTATTTAGGGACACAAAAAAGATCCCAATTATATTTGAGGTATCTTTTGCAAATATCAAACCATGTAATTCCAAATAACAACAAAACATATTTCCCAAAGGTTTCCAAATGAAATAATTTCCTAAAACAAATAGCAAGGATGAAAATGATAGTTATGTCAATGTTAATTTATCACATAATAATTATGTACCTCAAATATAAAGTGATATTTCATTCTTAAAAATATTTCTCTTGTATGTGAAAGTAAAACTGAAAGTGAAGGTGACATTTTTCCATCCCTTGATGTGATACAAAAAATAGAAAGTGTTACATCTCTTCTCAAAAGGAGAGTGTATTTCACAATGAAATTATTTATCTTACTCATATAGTATGTCAAAAAAATTTAAATAATGTATCACCTTGTAATGATAATAATATTAAATTTTTTCTCTTCATATATATACCTACATCTTTATACATGGGTGTTCTTTTACCAAATGTTGAAAAAACATGTAATGAGCTGATTTTAGCGGATGCTAAAGAGTTTATAATTCCTACAATCCATACAAATGGTACTTTAAAACCAATATAAAAATCCTAAACTTATCTTTATGACATGTTATCTATTATTACTACCATTGGATATTTTCAATGATAAGTCAATACTCTTAAATTAAAAGTTTCTTCTCATGAAGCTATTCTTGAGGAAAATACAATAACAGAGCAACCTATTGCTAGGGATGTGTTTGAGCATATAATTATCCTTAAAAATTTGTTATGCCTAAGTTATCATAATTTCATGGTAAAGGGGATGTTTCTATTCATTTACAACAATATACACACTCTTTTTAACATTGGGAGCAAAACAAAATCTTTCTTTTAAAGGCTTTTTATCATAGTTTAACCCAAGGGATCTTGATTAGTTTTATAGTCTTCCAAATAGTTCATTATCAACTTTCAAATAAATTGAAGTTGTATTTATATAATATTTTCATCATTATACCCCATATAAATTACCCTTGGATCATTTTCAAACATTGACATAGATATAAAATGAGCCTATACAAGATTATGTTATTCAATTTAAGGATGTTTTATATTTCTTACATTATACACCCTCATATTTAGAAATAGAATTTATATTTAAAATAGGTATTATTTATCCACTAATATAAATAGAATTACATAATCCCTTTGCTTCATTTTAGATCTTATATTAGGATGTGCTTAAATATGCATGTGCTCTAATGAATACCCAAACCAAGTTGCCTATTTATTCATTCAAACCCACACATGGTAAAAATCTTGTTTCCAAAATAAATAAATAAAGTTAAAAAAAATATTGAAACACTTCAAAATCCTTCTACAGAACCAACATATGTTATAAAATAAATAATAAAAGGTATTAAATAAAGGAAAGGAGAATGCTTACAAAGTATCTCCCAAGTTAGACCATATACCACTACCAAATGATAGCATCTTCAATTTGATTGGTATTGAGATAGACCACATGACACATTATGAACTTTGTTGGATAAATGAATGATCACACTCTCTCCTAATTTATTTTACCCACCCTAAATATTTGATAAGGTAAAAGGACAAAACTTTTGCACTTATCATGGTATTAATGGACATAGAGATAATGAGTGTTTTGCTCTCAATCAAAAGCTTATACAATTATCTGATCATGGAATCATTGCATATCAAAAAGACATATCTAGACCTATTCCACATACTTATCCTAGAGGCTCATCTAAGAAGGTTGAGAAATCCCATGTTGATTATTGTGAGGAACACATGGTCTATCAACCTTCATAAAATATGACCTCTAGTATAAGTCCTCCTAGTGTACTCTCTCCCAGGATTGATCTCTCCCATAATGATCCTACTAAGGAATCATTGGTCAATCAAGTCCTTCATAAAGAGACACAAGGAGAAGGTAAAATTACACAATAGATATGGATACTAAACAAATACATAAAAATTCACAAGATATTTTTGTAGATACTTCAAAGATGATTATAGAAGCACAATCTATAGTCCCATTTTCACATGATCATTATAGTTAGGCTTTCTTATACCCATCTAGATTTCATTGCATAAGGTGATTTATTTATTGCTAATGTAATGCACACATTTAAAAAATAAACATACTTTTTACATAGTTTACCAAATCTTAACATACACCATGGAAATAAATGCAATTAAAAAACTATGTGATGACCAATAAAGAATTAAATAGTGAAAATACATTCGACACCAAATAAAACCATGTGAGCAATGTCATATATATATATATATATATATATATATATATATATATATATATATATATAAGCTGATATAATGTTTATGCAAATAAGCATATCAATCACATTTTGGGGGCATATCCCCCAGGGTGTACTCCTTATCACTATCAACATATACAAATATAACACCTCTCTATGTAAATACACCAATATAAAACTGAGGTCCACGTGCATGTGACAGCATGCATACTCTCTCCTCAAAATCACATAACCACCACATTGTCTCTATGTGCTCCCATCATAAAATTTTATAAAGATCAATCAGTGTCTGCATAATCTTAGTATAACTCTGATGTGGGATATCATGCCTATCTATCTCAGCACTTAGCTCCTTGTGTTCAATGGTTGTAGTATGGTATGCTACCAAAAATCTCATAATAGGATTGAATAATGGTGCATGGGCACCTTCAATGTTAATAACTCTTTGAATAAATCCATCTTTAGCTACATACATAGGCACACTCTAAGTAAGGGCCTATATCACCCAATCCACCATCGTCAACCACTCCTAGTTACCTACAGACATTTGAGATATGATACCAGTTAGCAAAATTTATAAAATCAAATATTTTTTCTACTATTATAACTAAATCAAATGCAAAACTTAAAAAATATGGTACTTATATGTGGCCTTAATGGTTGCCTCATTCATTGATGTTGGTCTTACAGAAGCATGGTCCCCTACCTCACCACATATCTCTCCTCTGGTAGCACCCTATGTCATAGTAATTACACCTAGGGTTGAAACTATAATAAGAAATAACAAAGGCCACTAGGATCCAAAACACAATTATACATATCCATCAATACATCTCACATAATCTCTTATATCCATGGGAACCATGGGATCTCACTCATCAATTAGACATGGGGATAGATCTACAATAGTAGGTGTTTGCCTATCATATAGCCTATGACCACTCTGTGTCATTTGATGCCATGTATACATTGATGAGGGCACTCCCTACTCTATTCCAATCTATTGTAAAACTTTATCATAATAAAAAAATCATAGATACTAAGAAACTGATCAACCAACCACATACTGATATGAACCCTCTGTAACTCATGTCTATCCTTGAGCCATTTATCAAAATTCCTATAAATATGTCATACAATTTGATTTAAAGCTAACCTATCCAAAGTAATAAAATAATCCATCATGGTATGAAGTGGAAATACAAAACACTTCATAAAAGTTTGTGGATGAGCCCATCTAGGTAGGGGACCACCAACTGGCCATACCATTTTGATATGCTCATAAACCCAAACATGTAATAGATTTATATCTCCAATACCCCCACCATGACTCTCCAATGTAAACTGGTAGAGATACTTGTATAAGTGGGATAATACAATATGGCCCCATGAATGCTCAATCAGATAAAGCTCAATATGATGCATAACTTAATACATTTGATAATAAATACCAACATTCCTACCCTCTATGACCATAAGTGATGCTAGTAAACTTCCATGACCACAAAATGTCACCTCTAATAATGCTATCAAACTGAATCATACTTCTAGGATATGCATCAGGATCCTTTTGACCAATAAAATATGTATGGGAATATTGAATATATCCTTGGATACCATATCTAATAACCTGGACTCTCTTTCCCCTAATTAAAAGCCAAAAAAATTGATACACATCCTCTAAGGTGACTATCATCTCACCTATGGGAAGCCACAATGTACATGTATCTAGATTCCACCTCTCAACTAGGGTTGTGAGAAGGTGGATATCATATCAAATATGTCCCAAATAATCCATGTTACCCATGCTAGTTTGATCAATAATAGTTTAGTCAACTGCATCTAGACCTAGCTCTAATAAATTTTGAATAATGTTGCATGTGCTAAAACTCTCGAATATGAATATCCTTTTGCAATCAAGAAAAAAATAAAAACTTATTATCAATTATATTTTAATGTAAAAATATAAAAATAATAGTTAATTATACATAAATTAATAAGATGTTAGTGTTAGACATTAGCATCCATGCATGACAAAAGCATCGAATACTAGCATCCATGCTAGATGTAAATATCAAATGCTAGCATCTAACACTGGACACGTGCATCAATTTATGGATGCAAGTATCTAGGAAATTGATGCAAGCATATAGCATCCTATGAAAAAGCCCTGAAAACACACCTAAAATGCAAAATTTTCCTAAAATCAAAATTACCAATAAACTGCAATAAAATCTACTTACCAGCTCAAAATAATTTTGTATAGATAGGGTACTCTAGAGCACATCAAATCACATCAGGTGAGAGGATATTTCATTTGGAATGGTTATTATTAAAACTTATATCTCAAATTTCATAAAAGTTCAAAATACAAAATATTTCAAATTTCTATTACAATGCACCTAATATACCACTTTTGCACCACCTTCAAATGTGCATATCTTGAGCCCCAGTTATAAAAATTTAAAACCACAAGTTACCTTGGGATCTAGACAATGATCCGTTCCATATTATACCAAATTTTTAAATTTATAAACACTACCAATAAAATCATTAATTTTTTTTCTACATAGATATTCTGCTAGATTCTAAATACTACCAAAAAATGTTACAAATTATTGTCCACAATACTTTCAAAACAATCTCAAGTAAAGTATATAGAGTACATCATTTATTTCCCTTTTGAAAGGAGATAACCAATAGGCACTATATCACCTCCCCCAAAAGGTGGGGGGCATATTAGTATGGCATGTTTATAAACATGTTCTACATGATCAAGTACAGTTTGCACATTCTCCAGGTTTAGTGGGGGCATGCTTTGGAATCATGTTCTCCACACCTATTCAACATCACCAAATTATAATGGGGGCAAGTTTTAGAAACATGTCCTCCACATTGGTACTTATTTTAGTTCATATTTATCCATACATAGTGGATACATGCCTTTGAATCATGTTTTCCATATTTACACAATGTCCAAATTGGCAAAAATACACAATATATGATTTAGATTCACAATTATTGAAAAATTATATATATATATATATATATATATATATATATATATATATATATATATATATATTGGTATCATTTTCTATACACAGTTTCAGCATGAGACATATCCAATGTGTATTATTATTCAATATGTGCCTATTATTATAAAATACAAATCAAATTCATTTTCCAAAACTCTTTTAGGGACTATTACCATAGCATAAAACTTTTACTTATTGATACCCTAACATACTAATACCCTAATGTATTGATACTTCAATCAAGGTTTCATGGACTATATTGAGCCTTACCTATCTAAATTATTATTTTTGGTGTGATTGGAGGGATTAAATCATCTAGTCTCATCAAGGTTTTTGTTTAGATTGATTACATCACTCACCCTATACCAAGCTTTACATATATTTTGCACTTAAATTATGCTCATTGGGAAATGATACTCTCGATGGTCAAAGCACCACTCTTCTTATTCCAGGTTGGGAATCACTTCCCAACTCTCCCTACTCTATGTATAGTGCCACCATGGTGAAACACACTTGACCACTTGTAGGCTCACTCATCTTCCTTGCTAGAATATTGATGAGGTTACAAGTCTCATGTTTACTTTTCTAATTTCCTTCACTCCAGAAACATTTACTACACAAAATATACATATGTGTATTATATCCATTCTATTTCTTTGAAATAATTTTTATTATTTCTTACATACAAATTATGTACATTGATTTACTTTGTGTCATGTTCTTTGTTGCAGGTAATGTTCAAAATGAAAGATTGAAAAAAAAACTCAAACGGAGACAAGGTATGTTGTCCACACCATGGTATGTAATTTATTTTCCTTTAAAATAGTAATTCCAATTTATATTTCATTACTATATTAAAGGGTGTAAAATGTATACACCTATTGTGTTATAAATACACATATTTCTAGTCTTCTTGTTTGTGTATACCTTTCACTAAGAAGTAGACATCTAGTGACATGTTCTCTCATGGACCTCTTCAGTTCCATCTTATTTCACTTGATTTACTTACCCCTTGGGCTTATGTGTTGTGTTTTTTTATATTCATCCAATGTAAAGGATCCATGTCAGTTGTTCTTTTTCTCTATATGATTTTATCCCCTAGACACTAGCATCAATTTTAGTGTCCAACATCGACACAATTATCTAGGCTTGCCTATTTTTATTTTTCTATATATTTCACTTTTGTGACCATTTTGTTAGCCCTATTTTCCCATCATATAGTTGTATTTTCACATGTCACTAGTTTCTAATTCAAATTCAAAAGGTTTATATATATATACAAAGTCTCTAATCTAATTAATACACCTAATAATTTGATAAGTCAACTCTTTAATTAGAAAAAATTATTTATCTCAAAGCTATCAAATTGCACTACAACACTTAATAAAATATATGAATCATTAAAAAGGTCAAATATACTACTAAATAACTTATACCAAGGGTCATTAAGAGAAAGAGCATATAGTCACACTATTATAATTACACACACATGCATAGGAGGAAGAACTACATGTGATTCTGAGGCCCTATTAGTGTTGCAAGTTGTCATTGATGTCTTATGTTTGAGCATGTCATTGATGTCAAGGTGAGATTTTTCATTGATATGAGTATGATTTTTTAAACCTGTTAAGTTTGATCTCTGAATTGATCCAATGAAGTGTCTTGTGAAGCATAGGGAGGGATGATGAAAAGAGTGATTACAAGCATGCGGAGTTGTTTGTGGTAATAGTTGAGATTGAGTTTGGCATGAGAGTGAGTTTCAAAGTCCATATATAGTGGAAGGAATGTCTCAAATAGGTATGGTACCTAGTATTATCATTTGATGGCCTAGTTCCTAAGAATGGAAATGTCTTGTTGAGGCATGGTGGTGATGAACTATTTATATATGAGCTTTGGCATGATTACAGAGTGTTTGCAAGTTAGTGAGGACAAAGAAGAGGTTATGATAAATCCATATATGTCTTGGTGAAATTCTAGTGTAACATTTAATCATTTGGAGAGAAAAACATGCATATTCTATCTTTAAAAAACCTAGACCGTCACTACACATCATGGATATATGAATAACCCAACAAGTTTATGCATTTATTGTAGGTACTCAAAAAGTCAAACTTGGTCAAAGGTTTTCATGAAGATGTTGTCCATAATGATAAGAATTGACACTGAAAATTTCTTGTATTGAAGAGATCTGACATGCTAGAGACTTTTGAGTTTAAGCCTCAAAAAATTGTTGTTGAAATTCAAAAATATGAATGTTGGATTTTAAATGATTGTGTGTGCATTGGAACAGTGAGCAAAGAAGTGCTTATAAAAGGCAAGATATTGGTCTGATGAAGTTGGTGTAAAATAAAAAAATCTAGTATACTCCATTAATATCATCCTCCAAGTGGTATTTTTTTAATGTCTATATAAATGCATTTATTTTAGGTTAAAGGCAAAGGTTTTGACTTTGGTAAAAAACAATATGCAAAGAAATGCATGTAGAGACCAAAATATTGAGAATTTTGGCATGGTATAAAAATAAAAGATTAATTAGAATACTTAAGGAAAAAAAATAAAATTTTAATTTATTCATTAAATTATTTACAAATGAACTTATTTCTTGTCAAAGTTGACTATGTTTTTCAGTAGACTAGTAGATTTGAGTGAACTTCTTGTAGAGATGATTTTGGGTTGATTTGGATAGAATTGAATGATATAATTAACATTTGAGTTATGTTTAAGGTCTCATAGTACCATAATAATTCATTATAATTTAAATTGACTATATAATTGTTGGAATTCATGTTTATCTTGACTGGTTCTTCAGGTAGAATGATAGCTCCAGGTATGCAAGATGAAGTGAAGTGTTCAAGACTCTATGACAAGATTAATTATATAAAATTAAATTGAAATTATTTTTTAGACATAAATTACATATTAATTTTTTATATAAGGTTGAGATTGAGGTTAATAAGGTGAAACATGAAAGCCAAAATGGCCTATCTGGGTGTCTATGCACTGTGTAAGAGAGGCTTAACAAATTGGTCTATAGGACCAATGATTGGCACTAGAACCAATTTTATATATATATATATATATATATATATATATATATATATATATATATATATATATTTGGGAATGTTATAAAGGTAAAATATTAATATGTATAATAATTCATTAAATTACCCTTACAATTGTTACAAAAAACATTCTTCTTGACTATGTTTTAGAAGCTACAAGCAGTTCTGTGTAGGCATTTTACAGAGGTGAGTTTGAGGTGTTTTGCCATGATTTGAATAATATATTGAATATCAAAATGTTATAAATGTATATTATTTTAATTATAATGTATTATTATTCATTAAAATTACTTATTAAAGTGTGGAGAGTCAAATTTTATTGACTGTACATTGGTAGTGTTTGACAGTTATGAGTGGTCATGTTACAAGAGTATGATTGAGGCCTTTTAGCATGTTTGGTGATGTCCAATGGACATGGTGGTTACCATGAGGTTATTTAGGATATATTAATATAATATTTTTATAATTTTGTGTGGGATTTTTTTTTTTATGATTCATATAGTCAAGTTAGATGTTTTATGTGTGTAAAAACCTAATGGCAAGAAGGCCTAAAGGCTTGGTTCAAGGGGTGATTTAGACTAAAAGGTGGAATGGACCTATATGGAAGAAATATTGGTGTATTATTTTTTATAATTAGAATTATTTAAATGACAAGAATTTTTTTTCATTAGCCTCAGTAAAATAAAGAGATAATTTGAAGAATGAGGTCTTCAAAAGGTCTGCAAGTCTATAAGAGTGCTTGAGGAACAAGCCAAGATGCATGAACAGGTATAAAGTCAATGAAATGATTGTATATGAACAATTAGTCTTGATTTAAAATTATTAAACAATGTTATTTAATTTATGGGATCTGTTATGATGATCTTAAAGTGAACCTATAGTATTTTGTGCTTCAGTCTAGATCTACACCTAGACCTCTCCTAGACCATACCTAGCCTTAAAGGCTTAATGATCAATATTCAAGGTAAGGAGGAATGGTAATGATGATATTAATGTTTAATAGATTTAAAGTGTAAATTTAAATTCTTAGATCATGTGATAAAGGTGTTGATTCAGTCACATGATTCTCAAAATGAGCTAGAAAGGTAAGTCCTTCATTGATGGTCTTCTCATGAACCTAGTCTTAAGACCCTAGGTGGAAATATGAGGTGTCTTGATCTATTTTTGAGGATTTTGATCTTGTGTAATCAGGGTATGATTATTTATTACATGTTTTATTATGTATTTAGATAAATTAAAGAGGATTTCCAAGTGTATTCAAGGTTTAAGCATAACTGGTAGTTTTAGGCCTAACATGCATAAAGACCTAGTGTAGCCTAATGAGGGGTCAAAGTCAGTTTTCAAGGTGATAGAGCACATATGATCATGGATTGAGGTTTTATAGGTTATTTAAATATTTTTTACTAAGTTTTAGGTCATGGATTGAAGGAGAAATCAAGAACACATGTTTTGAGGTCTCATGTGTATGTAAAATGAAGGTTTCCAAGCCTGAGAAGGTTTGCTTATGCTCATTGGCACGTGTGATAATTGCATGGGAATATGATCTATTTGGGAGAGATGAAAAAAATTCCTAATAATTTTTTTTAAGCATTATAAATTGGTTTTAAGGATAGATCTGCATGAACAAATGCTAAGATTGAAAACTAGTTTAAAACCCTCTCAAAACCCTCACAGTGACCCGATTGGAAAGTGAAAAAAAAAATTATTAAGTATATTATGATGTTTTTAAAATTTATATGACTCCTATATTAATCTCCATGTGGTAGTGGTGTGTCAGGATAGTGAGTAAAAGCTACAAAAAATGCTTGTTTCTGAAGAATTTGATGTTATAGGTAGGGTTGACCAGCTCAATGCATGAAAGTGGATGGAGGTTGAAGGTAAATAATTATTATTTATGTACATGGTGTTATTTTTGAAATTTATATCTTCTATTTCAACTAATTTTCTCACCCAAGTTGACCTATCGCTAGACTGTTAGTTGAAAATGGTAGACAAGGACATTTTGTAGAGTTGTATACAGTTCATGGTCACTCAAGGTGAGTGTTCTAAGTATTTGAAGATTTTATTAAGGTCATATATCATCTTTAAATTATTTTTTTATGTTCATATTGATCCCAATTTATAAATTCTAACTCAAAAGATAGAGATATGAGGGTTTCAATGTGAACTATGACTGCAAACTCTAGGTATGCTTTCTTGCGGCAAAAGAACTCATTCATGGACTTTAGAGTTCAATGCTTTCTAGATGGAATGACTGAAATGTTTCCTTCATAATACATCATTCCTATAATGAATGTGTAAACTCAAGTTAATGTGTAAGAAGCCAATGATAGAACTAGTGGATTAAGAATTGAAGATTGGTCTACAAGACAAATGCTATTAAAGGAAGAGATTGTTTGTTCATATGATCCAAGGTCTTGTGGTGTTATAAAAGTGAGATGAATTTTTTTTTGTGAGTTGAAAATGTTCATAAAGTTTTGAAAGTGACCATTTTCCTATAGCATCACATAAATCTTGTAAACTTGAAATAAGCCAATTGTAGTGTTCCTTTGAGGTTGTCATTGAATCTAATGTTTATTTGATATCAAGGTGACATCATAAGGTCATAAATGGATAGGTTGACATGATAAAATTTTGTAAATGAGATATGTATTTGTTTTAAAAATCTGGTATATGGTTTAAAATGACATGATCTAGGTGGATTATGGAGTTAGGGGGAGTTAACTCAAGTCTCTTGAGAAGCTTGAAGAGAAGTATGCATGGACAAAGGGGGATCTTGCTTGTTATATGAAATGATCAGGTCCAAGGATCAGGTGGCAAGGTAAGATCAAGAGAAGATGATGAGCTGCAAGGAAGTTTTATGACATCATGATAGTCATATGTCAAGCTGATGAGCAACAGGTCAAGTTGAGAGATAGTATCTCAATCATTCTAAGGTAAGCATTTAATCATTTTTTTCTCTAGTTGCATTATTGAGATAGGAGTGAAAATACAAGGTGATAGTTGTAGAGACCCTTTGTCATCAACATCAAAGGGGGAGAAAGATCAGATTAATGGAGAAGTTTTTTTTTTTGAAAGGATAGTCAGCTTGAAGTATGTTTGCCATCAATGTGGTTTACCATCAATGACAAAGGGGGAGATTGTTTCAAGCTATCATTGATGTCATATATTTGAGCCTTACATTGATTTCAAGGTCTGAGTAGTCATTGATATGAGGATGATTTTTTAAAACTACTAAGTTGGATATCTGAAGTGATATAATGAAGTGTCTTATGAATCATAGTTAGGGATGATGAAAAGAGTGATTACAGGCATGTGGATTTGTTTGTGTCAATAGTTGAGATTGAGTTTGGCATGAGAGTGGGTTTCAAAGAGCATCTACAGTAGCAAGAAGGTCTTAAAGAGGTATGGTACCTAGTAGGAATTATTTATGACCTAGTTCCTAAGCATGGAAATGGCTTGTTAAGGCATGGTGGTGATGAATTATTTGTATATGATCTTTGTCATGAGTACAAAGAGTTTGTAGGTGAGTGAGGACCAATAAGAGGTTGTGAGGCATCCATAAATGTCTTTGTGAAGTTATAGAGTGACATTTGATCATTTAGAGAGAGAAGCATGCATCTTATAGCTTAAAATAAGCTAGACCATCACTGTACATCATGAAGATATGAATAACCTAGAAAATTTGTACATTTATTATATATATTCAAAAATTCAAACTCAATCAAAGGTTTTCATGGAGATGTTGTCCATAGTGCCAAGAAGGTACCCTATAAATGTGGTGTCTTGAAGAGATACCTAGTTCAATATATATGCCTCCAAAGTTTCTATAGTAGACTGTGACATGACAGAGATTATCGAGTTTAAGCATCGGGAAATAGTTTTTGAAATTCAAAAATATGAACGTTGAATTCCAAATGACTGTGTGTGTGTATTGGACCAGTGAGAAAAGAAATGCTTGTAGAAGGCATGATATTGGTCAGATCAATTTGGTGTAAAATACAAATTTGTATTAGACTCTATGAATATCATCTTATAAGTGGTATTTTTTTCTGACTATCCATACAAATAAATTTATTATAGATCAAATTCAAAGGTTCTGACTATGGTAAAAACCAAAAAAATTAGTGTCCAAAGAAATGCATGTAGAGACCAAAATATTGAGAATTTTTGCATGGTATAAAAATAAAATATGAATTATAATCCTTAATGAAAAAACTTCAAGTGTAATTTATTCATGACATTCTATATAATTTAAATTATTTCTTGTCAAATTTGATTTTGTTTTTCAGTGGACTAGCAGATTTAAATGAGCTTCTTACAGAGATGATTTTGGGGTGATTTGGATAGATTTTAATGATATAATTAACATGAAGTTATTGTGAAGGTATCATAGTATCATAATAATTCATTATAATTTCAAGGAAGTGATTCTATAGGTGTTTTAATTCATGCTCATCTTGACTAGTTCTTAAGGCAGAATGATAGCTCCAAGTATGCAAGATAAAATGAAGTGTTTAAGACTCTATGAAAAGATTAATTATATAAAATGAACTTTAAATTTATTTTTGAGACATAAATTAAATATTAATTATTTATATAAGTTTTATATTGAGTTTAATAAGGTGAAAAATGAAATCCAAAATGGCTTATCTGGTTGTGTATGCACTATGTCAAAGAAGCTTAGCAAATTGGTTTATAAGAACAATAGTCGGCACTATAAAAAATGATATAAATGTTTTTTTTTATGTTATAAAGGTAACATATTAATTATTAATATTTATAATAATTCATTTAAGTACCCTTACAAGTGCTACAAACATCATTCTTCTTGATTGTGTTTTAGAAGCTATAGGCAGTTCTATGTAGGCATTTTGAAGAGGTGAGCTTGAGGTGTTTTGCCATGAGTTTAAGAATATATTTCCTATTAATATGTTATATAGGTATCTTATGTTAATTATAATGTATTATTATTCATTAAAATTCCTTATGAAAGTGTGGAGTAATATGTTCTTGATTATACATTGATAGTGTTTGACAGTTCTAAGTGGTCATGTTGCCGGCCTTTTGGCCTATTTGGTGATGCCAAATTAACATGGTGGTTAAAATGAGGTCATTTAGGATATATTAATGTAATATTTTGATAATTTTGAGTGGGATTTTTGGTTTTATGCTTCAGATATTCAAGGTAGACTTTTTCTATGTGTATAGATCTAATGGCAAGAAGGCCTAAAGGCATGGTTGAAGGGATGATTTGGACTAAAATTTGGAACAGAAATATATGTATGTTATAAATGGTATATTTTATGCAAATTTTATATTTTAAATTAATTTTTAGAGGCCAAATGTGTTCCAAGATGGTCAAATTGTAAAGTGTGGTTAAGACAGACCTAATTGCATTAGGTCTCCTTCAAGGCCTGATGGAGGTATTGGCCCTTAAGGGGTATGTCCGACATATGGAGTGATTTTTTATTTTTTTTAACATTTATTATGACATATTACAAGTGTGGTCCAAGTGTGGTTAGGTTCTTGTCTGACCAAGATGAGTAAGATAAAGTGTTGACTATATAACCAAGGCCTAATTGGCCTATTTGAGTTAGTTAGAGAGGTGTGAAAAAGTGAAGATAAGAGATTTTGAAAGAGAAAAATAATGTCATTAAGTACCATCAAAACAAGATACAAACCATTTTGAATATCTAATAAATATTTTGTAGGTGGATGACTAGGTCAATTGACCTAATGAGCCTAGAAGAGGCATGTTAAGCGAGTGAGCCTATAAGTCTATTTAAGAAGGGTAAAAGGTTGAAGTGAGTTGAATGAGGTGAGATAAAATCATTAGATTCATCATATGAGTGTTCTAGGTGTATTATAGAAAGTGGAATTCAAATAGAGAAGATAAAGATCTTAAAAATAAGTCATCATTAGTTGTTTGAGTAATAAGTTACTGTGAAGGTGATCAAGTTTGTCTTGGTTGGGTTTGTGCTTGGTCAAGAAGGATTTGGTACTTTCTAAAGGATTAGTTGGGTTGGTGCTTGACTAGTGAGGGTTTGATTCTCCTTATGGGGTTGGTGCCTCATTAAATGTTGTTTCATTACTCATAAGACATTAGTACAAGTGGTTTGATAGTGGTTTTTATCCCTCATGAGGGTTTCCCACATAGATCTTGTGTTAATATGTTGATATCTTTCTTCTTGCTTATTTGATTGCTATTTTATGCACTTTAATAGCTCTATGCTAATTTAAATGGTTAAATAATGATGAATGGAATTTAATGAAATATTTTCACACTAATTCACCCCTCCCGCTCTCAGTGGTTGTGCTTCCAACACTTAGGAGTATTAGCTATGTAAGCAACACTTAGCAATAAATGAGGTTACCTTAGGACTACTTCAACTCATGTTACTAACCCTTTTTTACCATATTTCAAGAGGTATAATGGAAATAAACTAGGGTTGATTATTATCTAGACCTAACACATAGAATGACACATGCATTGATTTAAAATAGTTATACATGTCATAGCATAGGTTTGATACAAATTTGGAACTATTCCTATATATCCTTCACTAGACACTTGCATCAAGATTGGACATAAGCATCAGTGTTACTATCCATGGTCAATGTAACTATTCAAAAGACAAAAATATTTAAAATACAAAGTGAGTAAAGTCAAGATCTTTAGCGAAACCCTATGATGATTCCTAGTCACTTCTATAGTCTAGAAAATAATAAAAAACAAGAAACACTCTCTTTACCCCTTAGTTGATTAGTACTTACTATATTTATTACACATGCATAAATGAGATATATTATCAAATTACTTTAGTACATTGTTAAAAAATTTAAAAATAATTGATTGCATTCAAATTATTTTTATTCCTTGTATGTTTCTCTTATGAATCCAAAAGCATTAAAAAAACCCATTATAAGTAGACAATGATGCATTGTTCCCCTGTCTATTGAATGTGGACTTTCCCCAATTTACTATGATAGGTTTTAGTCAAAAAAGAGAAAACAAGAATTTGTAAATGACATATCAGAGTTAGAGATAGATGATATTTATATACATGAGCATAGTAGAAAGATAATGGCACAATGCACCCAAGTTTATTGATTGTGGACTTGTCTCTATTGACTGTACTATAAAATTGATTAGTTTACCACTTGCACATGCATTTATCAAATCATGGATGCATCCTTAAACTTGAAAAATTGCACAAAATAACTACAATGACCAAATCCTAGCTTCTTACACACAAACCAAATTAGAATCAAATGGGGATGAATCAGGAAAGGGTCTTGAGTTGGATAGACCTTGGTTAATCCTTGTTGAAATACCAAGTGATACACTGTATTTTCAATAATCCAAAGAGGGATCAAACTCAAATGTAGTTTTCCCACTTATATGTGTGTGTGGAATGGTGAATGTAAATTTAGATGATCTTTCTCCTATTTTACCTATGGTACAAGTATGCAAATGAAGATTCAAATTTGAATGTTGTTTTAATAGACCTATAGATATAACATTAAAAAAATTTAATAGATTTTGAGTGTGGGGAGAATCATCCTAAATGTCTCAGAGAGGCCTTGTATTTATATATTTCTTAATTTTTAATTTGGGATCTATTGGCATGTAAAGTCAACCTAAGATAGGATAAAATAGTCAAAAATAAGAATAAAAATAAATATGCCCTTGAAATAATTATGAAAATTGTGCCTAGACAAACCCATGCTAGATGGACAAGGTTGTAGGTAGCCCTTGCCTAATTACTGCAAAATTATCCAATAGGATAAAGGACTAAAACTAAGGACCCTCATGACAAAGTAGAAAGATAAATGACCAGGGAAGTGCATGGAGTTGTGGGATAATTCTATAGACATTTTCCATCATGTGGTCATGTTATTTAAATTATGGCTTAGAAACTACTGAGCCATAATGTGATCTCATTATTAGATAACATGATCGCATTAATAGATAACATGATTACATTATTATAAAACTAGTAATATGATTGCATTACTATTGGTTTGCATATTAAAGTAGTGAACATGTAGATGGAGTGAATCTTGGTTAATAGATACCATGAATGCATTATTATAAAAGTAATAATGTGATTACATTCTTGTTATTTTGCACATAAAAGCATGTGGACATGCACATGAAGCCAACTTTGACCAGAAGCTTATATTTACTAATCTAAATATTAAGTTTACATTTGTATTTTTATATTTATTTCATTATACTTTAAATTTATTTTAGTAAATATCTACATCTAGTAGAGTTGGTCTCATAATTGCATGCCTTATGATATGGAAAATAATTCTTCAAAATCCAATTTGATTAGTATATATGCATTTTTAGGGTCTCAATATTAAACCTAGGGATTTCAAGACATAATTTTTGCAATTGATGTCCATTTTTGGTAAACATATAGTCATTTTTTAGATTTTTGTGCCTTCCAAATTGATTCTTAACATTTTTATGAGTCTTAGGTTTGTCAAAATTGAAGTTTGAAAACCACTCACTTTGAAATTGATGCAAAGTGATGTGATTGGGGTATCATAGGTCATATTAATGACCTGTACACATCAAATGACCACTTTGTGTTAATTTCACTTGTTCATCATCCCTCCCTCATCCCTGATCACTTCCTACTCCTACCTCATCACCCCTAATCACTCTCTCATCCATCCTCATTGTCCCTAAACACTCCTTCATTGACCCTCACTATGCCTATTCATCTCTAATCACTCCATCATCATCCCTAATTCCTCCCTCATTAACCCTAACTATCCATCATCATCCCTAATCACTCACTCCTTGTCCTTCATTATCCCTCATCACTCCCTCATTGACCCTCACCATCCCTCATCATATTTAATCACTCCTTCATCATCCTTAATCACTCCCTCATTAGATCTCACCATCCCTCATTACCCCTAATCACTGATTCATCATACCTAATCACTCCCTCCTCCTCATCCCTCCTCATCCTTAATCATTCCCTTATTGACCCGTACCATTCCTCATCATTTATAATCAGTCCCTCATCATCCCTGATCACTCCCTCAATGACCCTCACCATCCCTCATCATCCCTAATCACTGCTTCAACATACCTCATCATCTCTAATCACTCCTTCCTCATCCCTCATCACCCTTAATCACTCCCTCATTAACCCTCACCATCCCTCATCATCCCTAATCACTCCCTCATCATCGCTCATTGACCCTCACCATCCCTCATCATCCCTACTCACTCCCTCATTGACTCCTTCATCATCTCTACTCAATTATTCCTCATTCATCCTCATCCTTAATCACTCCATCCAATACCTTAATGGTGGTATTTTGTTGGGGTTTAACAATTCTAGGATCTACAAGTGGAGAGTTGAGTTCTAGCATAAAATATAAGACATGGTGATCAAAATGATGTGGAGTAAAATTTGAAATATAAATATTTAGAACCTATGAAAAAATATGGGCCTATTAGAAATGATGTCATTCACAATTCAAAATCTGCAAAAAAAAGAGAGGCAAGTAAAACCACCATAGCACCAAAAATGGGTAGTAAATACATTTGGATCACCAAGATATATGATTTCCTGAAACCAATTAATTGCTTTCCATATAAGGACATTTTATGATCCAAAAAATTACATTGAATGCCTTCTATTTGTATGTTTATTGATTGAGTCATAATACCAGAAAGTGGAAAATAAATTTCATATGATTAGAACAAGTAGTCCAAGATTAGAAAGTGGTGCTTAATTAATAACTTCAATATTCAATCTAATGAAGAGTGTCACACTATGATCTCTCTAATTTCACATCTCAAGAAGTGGGTACAAGTTATCTATCACTATAAAAAGCTAAGTAGATAATATATTATGAACCCAACGATATGGTCAATACTAAAAATATCTCTACTTCCCCCAATAAGAAATTATATGAATTAAAAATATTGTTTCATCAATAAATGTAGACCAATGGCGAGCCAATACACTTCATCATTTCCAATGGAAGTTAGAAGAATTTAATTTATCCTAAAGCATATTTTCAAAAATTGAACTTGAAATTTATACATCATCCATAACCATGCACTAGTGTAGGCCTTGAGAAATGGATCACCTAGTAGTATCACTTGATGTACAAAATCAAACTTTTTAAAGATGCAATCCTTTGTGACATCTCACCATTATAGGTGTGAAATGTTTTATATGTGGTCAAACATATATATACCATTGACATGTAGTCTATGAAGTAAATCCTTTACATGTGATAGATTGTCATGATATGAAATACCATATATCATAGTTAGTTCATAAGCTTTCAATCATTAGTGCCAAAAAGTGAAAGAATATTGTCAATTCTACTAAGAAGTATACTCTTGGTGGTAAGAATTAAATGTAATAATATCCTTATGTCACCAAATCATAGTTTAGTTTATCGAACAATAACAGAGACCAAATAATTGAGCCATAAACTAGATGAATACAAGGATATATTTTAGTCACCTACATAAGTTCTTACATACTATACACTAAACAATATTATTGATTTGATCCTTTAACTACCTCTACCTCAAACCTCTTTATACAACATATCATTTCTAGAAAATGAATAGATCAAGTGGTAGATCCATGAAATCATGGATAATGGACACATCATGCCCAAATCATTGCCTTGCAGAAGCCCAATTATGCTTGTTCCAAATTTTTGAATCAACTAAAAAAATATTAAGGCTTTTTTTATATCATATCCATGGTGTAGAAATATTTTCCAAAATTTATCTTAAGTTTTGATATCATCATATCATGTTGAACCTCTAGACATTTGGAATATAGTCTTGAAAACAAAGGAAGGATTGATTAACTAGTTGGTTATGCCTTTTAGGTTAACTCGTGTAGTGAATTCATTCATTGAGATGTTGAATGACATCCTCAGGACCTTTAACTATGTCATCTTTTTAATCTACTTTGATGACATCTTAATCTTTAAAAAACATGGGATGAACATCTACACCATGTTGAACTAGTATTTCACATTTTGTGGAAACATATTTTTATGATAACGTGAATAAATGTTCATTTTCCATGTAAGAGATAAAATATTTAGGATACATTACACACACAAGGAGTGCATGTGTGGACCTGACCAATATTTAAGTCATACAAAAATGGGAAAAAACCAAATAACTTTGCATCTGATTCAAATCTTCTCAAAATTAGAAAATTATACAAGAGATTTGTGTTTAATTTTTATCTTTTGAACCAAGCTTACAAAGGTGGAACCAAATAAAGTTTCATCTAGTCAGATGCACAAAAAATATAATTTGATCAATTAAAATTCACACTCTATTTTGTGTTAGTACTTATGTTACTTGATTATAAATTTAGAAGATCATCTATTCATTCAGTAATAAAATTGACTATCACAAATGGGTATTGATAACACAACAAGTCCTAAAAAAGAGTTAATTTATATTATAATGGATTAAACAATATATGATTAGAATCAAAGATATATTTAGAGTATATACTTACATTGGATGATGAGGGAATGATTAGGGATGACTAGGGTCAATGATGGCATTATGAGGGATGGTGAGGGATGGTGAGGGTTAATGAGGGAGTGATTAGCAATGATGAGGGATGAGAAAAGAGTGGTTAGGAATTATGAGGGATGAGGAGGGAGTGATTATGAATGATGATAGATGATGATAGTCAATGAAGGAGTGATTAGGGATGATGATCCCAAGTGATTAGAGATGATGAGAGACAATGAAGGTCAATGAGGGAGTGATTATGGATGAAAAAGGATGAGGAGGGAGTGAATAGGGATTAGGAAGTGATTAGGGATGAGAAAAGAGTGATTATGGATGATGAAGGATGAGGAGGGAGTGATTATGGATGATGAGGGATAGTGAGGGTCAATGGAGGAGTAATTATAGATGATAAGGGAGTGATTAAAGATGACTAGGGATAGTGAGGGTTAATGAGGGAGTGATTAGGGACAATGAGGAATGATGAGAGAGTGATTAAGGGTAATGATATATGAGTAGGAAGTGATCAAGGTTAAGGGAGGGATGATGAACAAATGAAATTAAAACAAAGTGGTCATTTTATTTGTGCAGGTCATCAATGTGAACTATTATACCCCAATCACACCACTTTAGATCAAGTTCAAAGTGAGTAGTTTTCAAACTTCAATTTTGACAAACCTAGGACTCTTATAAATGTTAAGAATCAATCTAGAAGGCACAAAAACTTAAAAAATGACTATCTATTTACCAAAAATGGATATCAATTGCAAAATTTATGTACTAAAATCTCTAGGTTTAATACTTCGACCCTGAAAATACCTAAGTAATGACCAGATTAGATTTTGAAAAACTATTTTCCATATTGTAAGGCATGCAGCTATGAGACCAACTCTATCAAATGCAGAGTGACCCTAATTTACTATATTTACTAAACTAAATTTAAATTATAAATAAATAAATGTAATAATATAAATATAAACTTAACATTTAAAATAGTAATTATAAGCTTTTGGCCAAAGTTGGCTTCATGTGCATCTCCACATGCTTCTATATGCAAAATAAAAGGAACACGATTGCATTATTAATTTTATAATAATGCAATTGCATTATCTATTAACTAAGATTCACTCCATCTATATGTTCACTACTTTAATATGTAAAATAATAGTAATGCAATCACATTATTGTTTTTATAATAATGTGATCACATTATCTATTAATGTGATCATGTTATACATTAGCGTGATCATATTATACATTAAGATGATCATGTTATACATTAACACGATTGTGATATTTAAATTTAAATTCAAATACCAAGCCTTTTGGCTCGAGAATGGCTTGGATTCTTGAGACAAAGGCTTGGACCTGTTAATCTACAGCCGAGTCTGAGAGATATGATAAAAAAAACAAAATTCAAATTTGATCATCGAATACACTACAAATTTTAATGGTAAAATTCAAAAATTTAATACCATCATGATGAACATGCTCTCCTCTTTCCAAAAATATGATTTTTATAATTTTTGGACTAATTTAAGGTTTCAAACTATGTTGATTTTTAACTATACCTTTTTTAGGCCACTACATGCCACAAACATACATGCCTAATATGTTCATGTAATTTGTCTTTCATTGATCCAAGTGTAAAACAAGTTATATGGTCACAAACTAGGCCTAATTATACACACATTTTTAAAAAAATTGATTTTCATTTTTTTGAGGTAGTTAGGCGTGCTGCACAGATGGCTATCCATTTTTTGGTCAGTTTTCAGGATATATTTACTTGAAAAAATCATAAAAAAAGTATTCATTAAAAAATATATAAAAACATAGGTCACAAAATAGAAGATATTATCTAAATTTTCACTTAAGTGTTTCAAATAATATTAAATGTTGCTCAAAAAATGATGCACTGCACGACCATCTATCTACTCTATTTTCTTAAAAAAATATAAGTTCATTTTCAAATTTTAGATGTTTAACCTAGTTATACGTAACTATTTTTTTTAAAAAAATAGTGTTTCAAAAACTAGACTCAAAATTTTACATTCCATGTTCTTACACCATCTTCAAATTTGGAGTGTATATATCTCAAATTATCTATAGAAGTTCAGATTTTTAAAATTTTAAAAAAATCATGTCCACAGTTAGGCCACTTTTTGTCCCCCAAATTTGTGCACTTACCCACCAATAGACAAACTTGCCAATTAAAAATAGAGAAAGACTCAAATAAAATAAGCCAATATATGCCTCATTCACTATCAATAGTCTATGTGTACAAAGTTGTAACAAATGACATAAAGGATGGGTGTGTACCAAATTTGGGTGTCTATGATAACCATTACTATATATCATCAATTTTAACTTAGAACATAGATAGATCCAATGTCCCATATATTACACATAGGATTTATAATCATATACCTTTGATATTGAGTGTGTATTACCCTCTATTAGATCTACAACTATCATTCATGAACATCACTATATTTAAATATATACATGCTCTAGTTTGATCTCTTGTTTATATCCTAGTCTATAGAGAGAGGATTGTTGTATTTATCATCCTTGCCCACACATACATTATCTTGTTATCAACTTTCATGGTGTTCCCTTTTCTAAGGTGCCTTGGGTGAAAACACTCAAATCATTCAAAAAGAGCATTCACATCATTGTTGATATCTTCAATAAACATACTGAAACTTATCTCTCCTTGTGTCAGCTAAAGGCCAAATATGTTCACAACAATTGAGGCTTCTAATATATTAATGAAATTCAAATGGTTTCTTTATATGATGCCTTGTATAAAATTTACCTAAAATATCCTCCCCAACGGAGGAGCATTTGGAGTTGGAATGCAGCTACGCCTTTAATAAGATACAAACCCCATTAAAGTTATTAATGAATCTATCCCAAGTTGGCACCTTATGAGATTTTCAACAAACATTGGAATCTTAATGCCTCCTCTTTGCTTAGTCTAGTGTATTTCTCACTATTTGATCAGCCATTGTTAAGCCCAAAAAAATTCAATTTTTTTGTGATTTTTATACCAATATACTATTGTGAGTGATTTTTTGTTGCATATGGGTATTCCCACTCCCAATTTCCATGCATGTGGACAAATATATTCTCTCAATTACATCTTTTGTTCTTTTCAATAGGTTTAGAGATGGATTCATTCCTTCTTGAAACCCTTCAAATTAGATCCCTTCAATTGGAACATAGTCTTCCTTGGGGATTTTGCCTCACTCCTTGAAAAATTCAATTAGATATGACACATCTTTCACATTGAAATTCTATTTCAGCTATGGAAAGGAAAATAATTATGTTTTCATTAATCATGAAGATTTCAAAAAATATTATATTGTTACTAACATAATTTCTATGCTATAAATTCAAGTCATGCTGAAAAAGTGGCTTTGGAGGTCGAGCACCTTTTGCCCTATCAGCCACTAAGGCAACACCCATTACATGATCAACAAAGTTCCTCCTAATTCCCTTTAGCATAGCATGCTGAGGTAAACACAAGGTCAAAGGAAATGCATCAGAGCTCAACATTAGTCTCGCAAATGTTTTGTTTTATCTATGACTTCCCTACCACTCCCCCCCTTCCCCCCCCCCTCAACACTCACCAATGATCATTTATGGAGGTTAGACCTCTCCACAAGATTATGGATCAAAAAGTTAGAAGGTTACACTACAAGTAAAATTCCCTCTTTTAACCTTGACCATTTCCCCTCAATAACATCATGACTCAAAAGAAGAAGAAAACTGAATGTTGAACAAAGCATATATGAACCTATACCTGATATGATAGATCCCTATGGTGATGGCATGTGGGGTGAAACCAAAGAATCTTCATCCTCATCCATTTTTAGGTTTGGTTGCACTAGCGACTACCAATGCTTAGTTGAAATAGTTTTATAGTTATTTGTGCCTATGATCCATATTTATAAACACTTGTTTTATTTTAGTTAGTTGTTGTTGTTTTGGTGGTTCTATCCACCTTTTTTTAATCAAACAAATGTCTTTTTCCCTCAAAAAAAATCGTAACTTCATATTAATAGAAACAAGAAATTACATTTCGAAGATGCAACCAAGCATTCCAAAGGAAATAACACAATGAAGAAGAATGGGGGTGGTGATAAAAAAAATGTCACAAGGACCCAAGACAATGAAGTGCCTCCCCACAAAAAGTCACATCAAAATGATACCATGACTAAATCTGAATTTTGAAGAAAAGGTTTGTGTATACATCTTTCTCAAAGTTAAAATAAACGTTGATTGGCCAAAACTCTACCATACACTTTGCCATGAAACTAAAAACCAAAAGAAATGTTGATCGACAATGCTTCTAAAGTCCATATATATTCTCTCAATTACATATTTTGTTCTTTTCAATAGGTTTAGAGATGGATTCATTCCTTCTTGAAACCCTTCAAATTAGATCCCTTCACTTGGAACATAGTCTACCTTGGGGATTTTGCCTCACTCCTTGAAAAATTCAATTAGATATGACATATCTTTCACATTGAAATTATTTTTCAGCTATGGAAAGGAAAATAATTATGTTTTCATTAATCATGAAGATTTCAAAGTATAATATATTGTTACTAACATAATTTCTATGCTATAAATTCAAGTCACGCTAAAAAAATGGCTTTGGAGGTCGAGCACCTTTTCCCCTATCAGCAACTAAGGCAACACCCATTACATGATCAACAAAGTTCCTCCTAATTCCCTTTAGCATAGCATTTTGAGGCAAACACAAGGTCAAACCTCCCTTGACACTCACCAATGAGCATTCATGGAGGTTAGACCTATTGTCCCCAAAAATGAGTGACATTTTTGGGACAACCTATGAACTATTTTGGTTCATCGGACCAAAATCATCTCTCCCCTTTTCAAAAAATTGTTTTGAGCATTCGGGTTCTTCATTTTCCAAAGCTTTTCTAGAAATCTACAGACTCTACAGGCTTGAATCTACGGACTCTACAAGCTTAAATCTACGCACTTTGTAAGCTTGAATCTACAGACTCTGTAGGCTTGAATCTATGGACTCTACAAGCTTGAATCTATGGACTCTGCAGGCTTGAATCTATAGACTCTGCAAGATTGAATCTATGAACTTTGCAGGCTTGGAACTACAAACTTCACAGATGGTTTCTACGAACTCTGTAGGTAGGCTCAAATCTACAGACTCTCAAGGTTGGTTTCTACAGACTCTACAGGAAAGAAATGGGTTCAACACTTAGCCAAATAACAAAGAATGAGTTGATTGAACCATTGAACCATTGAACCAAAGTTGGTTCAATCGGTTGGTTCAATCGACAGGTTCAAGGGGCTGCCCCAAAGTGAAAAAGGCAAGTGCCCCTGCGGAGGGCAACCAACATTGGTTCAAAGGTCAAAGAAAATATAGAATTCCTTCGGATTTGTTCAAAGGCCCTAAAAGGAACAATTCTTTCAGACTTTTTGTTCGATGGAAATGGTAAAGTAAAAGAAGCCTAAAGAATTCTTTTGGGAAGACTTTTCTCAGAAAAACGTTCAGGCAAAATTCCTTTAGACTTTTTGTTTGAAGGAATTCTTTCGGGCTTTTTGTCTGAAGGAAAATCCTGATGGAAAAAGCTTGAGAGCCAAAAGCCCGCCGAAGAAGTAAGAACCCATCAGGAAAGTTGAAGCCTGAAGTCCACCCAAAAGATCCCGAAGGGTAGATACCCTTACGAGGGACACTTGATGTCAGAAAAAGGACCTTTTCCAAGGACCCGAAGGGACACCTTCCCTTCAGAATGTTCCAAAGGCTGAACAAAGACGCAGAAAGGAATCTTCAAAGACTTGGACAAAAAGGACTTCAGAGGATGAACTGAATGAACTGATTGAACCATTGAACCATTGAACCAAATGGGTCAACTGGTTCAAGGTTCAAAGGTTCAACCAAGAGCTTAGAAAGATAAAGCAATGATTGAGTGAGACACAGAATGAACCAATGAACCAATTAAACTTTGAAATGAAAGAGTTCAAAGTTCAATGGTTCATAGGTTCAAAAGTTTGAAACATTAGGGATTGAGATAGATCCCAGATGGCTGCGAGTGGAGGGCGTGAGAGAGACAGCCTGGGCGTGAGTTCAAGCAGGTCATGTTTGCAGTAAGAGGAGAGTGAAAAGGGTAAGGAACAGGTGTATGCTAATGGGCATCCCAAGGTTTTGAAGATAAATGGATGTTTTCCAAGGGCCCAGGATAGACCTATCTTGGTAATCCCAGTAGATTCGGTTAAAGAAGATGTTGATTATTTATTAGTTCATACCCTAATTTGCAAGTTCATGGGAATTCAAATATCCCAATCAGCTTTGGAAGCATGGTTGCGTCATACCTGGCAGGTAGAGGGAGATATGGATATTATGCTAGCTGGAAACAGTTATTTATTAGTGAACTTCTCCTCTATCTCTGACAGGAATCAAATTTTTGAGGGAGGGCCCTACTTCTACGATCGAATTGGATTGTTTATCAAGCCCTGGCATGCAAGATTCAATTCTACAGAGGATTTACCTACATGCGTGCCTATTTGGGTCCGCCTTCCAAGGCTCCCTCTGGAATTTTGGTGAGAGGATATCCTCCGTCAAATAGCTGCACTGCTTGGAGCACCAATTGCTGTAGAATACCAATCACTAGATAGAAAACTCATCTCATATGCCTGAATTTGTGTTGAAATGGATCTGAATAACCCTCTCCCAGATGCTTTGGAAATATGCATGGGAGGGTCATCCTGGGTTCGACAAATTGATTACAAAGCTATTCCTTTCAGATGTTAGATTTGTCATGTCTATGGGCATCTACATCGCCAATGCCCCCAGGCAGTACGTTTCAATGGAGTTGAATCTACTAGAGGAAATGAAGCAGGTAAGCTGGCCCAAATGGGATCAACAAAGACAGCTCTGGATGGCACGACAAAAGGAAAATCTCATATAAATGGGGGTAACCCATCTCAGAGCCAGCCTGATTCCAATGGGCCAGACAATGAAGGCTTTACTCCAGTCCATCATTGTGTGAAAGGCTGGGGTCAGAAGCAACGAAACCAGGACAGACCTCTGGATGTGGGTTTTAATCGGTTTGATACCTTGGATAGCATGGCCATAGAGGATGGTATTCCCCTAGAGGAACGGGAGGGACCAGTGGAGGTTGAAGGGATGTGTGCTCTCCCCAGTGAGCCCCAAGTCCTTAAGACCTAGGTGAATAGAGAGATTGAGATGGTCCCAGAAGAAGGGACGTTGGCTGTCATACCGGATCAGTAGAATAAGGATATCAGGTGGGCTGACCTGGTGAAAGTCACGGATACTCCTCGGAAAAATAAGGGCTCAATGCTAGCGCTGGGATTAATGCAGAGACCTCTCAAGAAACCTTCTATTTCCAATTTGGGTAAATCAGGGTGTAGAAAGGATTAGGAGAAAATCCAATGCATAGTGGACTTATTGGTTGAATCAGGGGAGGTTAAGACCCTGGATGAACACTTCACCCAATCCACCCAATGATAGTCCTATCATGGAATGTGAGGGGACTGCATAGTATCCCCAAATAAAGAGCTATGTGGAAATTGGTGAGGGAACACCACCCAGATATCCTGTGTATGCAAGAGACCAAACTCTCAGTAGATGTTATGTTCAGCTATATGCCAAAGTTTTGGGCCTGGGGACAATGCCAGTGTGTGGGGGCTCGAGGCAGTGCCAGAGGAGTGGCAATATGTTGGGACCCTGGGAAGCTCACACCACTCTAGTGGATGGCTAGTGTCTCATCACTCTCTATGACTGCTTCTACCTCGGAGTGTGGGGAGATGATATTGATCACTAATGTTTATGCGCCAGGTGATATCTCGAGGCAGCACAAGCTATGGGAACACTTGCGGTATGTCTGGAGCTATTTTCCTTATCTGCCCTGGATAGTTAATGGAGACTTCAATGTTGTCCTCAGCCTGGAGGAGAAGAGAGGAGGGATTCCATGACTTGATCCTTCATCTGAGTTTTTTAGACACAACATTGACAGGTTGCGCCTAGCAGATGTCAAGCCCTTTAATGGGCTCTTCACTTGCAGTAATTAAAGATCAGGTAAGGATGTTATTTTTGAATGCCTTGATAGATTATTATTATCTAGCTTTTGGCTTTCTAGTGCTTTCTCTTTGGCCTTCAAAATTTTGGATTGGCAAGGATCTGATCATTGGCCCATTAAGCTGACAACCAATTACATTCCCAGGCCAAAGAAACCCCCTTTTAAGTTTCAGCTTATGTGGCTTCGGGATTCTTCGCTTCATTCTCTTATGACCAGCTGGTGGAGGTAGGGGGCACCGACATATGGGACTGCCATGTTTTCCTTTGCTAAGAAATTACAATATGTGAAGTGTAAGTTGCAGAAATGGAATAGGGACAGCTTTGGTAATCTTCATGTTATGAAGAAAAGAGCACAAGAACGGCTAAATATTTTTACCAAACAAATCCTTGACTTTGGCCTGACAGATGATCTTCACAAGGCTGAATTTGTGGCTTTAAATGAGCTATCAGAATGGGAACTCTGAGAAGAAATCTTCTAGAAATAGAAAGCCCGTAATGACTGGCTTCAAGAAGGGGACATGAACACGAATTTCTTCCATAAGTCAGTTCAGGCAAGGCGCAATAAGAACTTTATAGCTTTTCTTGTTGCTTCGGATGGAACCCGAATAACTTCATCTTCTGATATTTCGGAGGAAGCGGTTGGTTTTTATTCTGAGCTCCTCTCTGGCGCTCCACATCTTGCTGATAATGAGGAGAGAGAGATCTTGGCCTGCATTCCCCCTCTTATCATGCCAGGGATGAACGAAGCTCTTATGAGACCGGTTGATAAGGCTAAAGTAGAAAGATTTGTTTTTAGTATGCACAAAGGCAAAGGTCCAGGCACGGATGGTTTTTTAGCTAAATTTTATCAGGAGTTCTGGAGTATTATCAGCCAGGACTTGCTTTATGTTGTGCAGGAGTCTTACCTTAACAAGGAAATGCTTAGAGAATTTAATGCAACATTCTTGGTGCTGATTTTGAAAGAGAAACAGGCTAATAAATTGGACCAGTTCAGACCCATCGCACTTTGCAACATGGTATACAAAATTATTACCAAACTCATTGCAGAGTGAATCAAAGTTTGGCTTCCCATGATTATTTCAGAGGAACAAGGGGGTTTTGTTGCTAGAAGGCAAATTCTGGATGGCGTGGTGATTGCTTCGAAAGCAATCCATTCCATGTTTTCTTCACAAGAGAGGGTGATGTTCATAAAACTTGATTTATCCATAGCTTATGACAGGGCTAAGTGGGGCTTTTTGTGGAAAATTCTTCTAGCTTTTGGCTTTGGACAGGACTGGGTTAAATGGGTACTGAGTTGTGTCACAACACCATTGTACTCAGTCCTCATTAATGGAGAGCCTTCCAGATTATTTGGGGCCTCTAGAGGGCTCTGCCAAGGTGATCCGATTTCCCCATACTTGTTTATTATTCTTGCTGTGGGATTGGGTCACTTCATTAAGTCCCAGGCTTCCCAAAATGTGATTCAAGGCTGGCAGTGGGAGAATGGGGTAGCTCATCTGACTCACCTCCAATTTGTGGATGATACCATCTTGGCTGGCAAGGCCCGGATTAGAGAGGTGCAAGCATTTCAGAGTACTTTGGATGTCTATTTAGCGGCCTCAGGTCAGAAGATCAATGAGCATAAATCCTCTATCTTCTTCTTCAATACCCCTGAGGCCATTCAGTGCAGGATTGCAGATATTCTCAGGTTTCAGACTCAGACTCTCCCAGTGACCTACCTAGGGATTCCCATTGTGGTTGGTAGGCAGCCTAGACATTTTTGGTAGAATGTTCTAGATAAACTGAGATAGAGGATTAATCATTGGACTCACCATTGGCTTACGACGGCTGGGAGAGTGACGCTCTTGCAATTTGTGATTTAAGCCTTACCCATTTATCATAGCATGGTACAGGTAGCACCTTTGTACTTTCTTAAGGAGTATGATGCTCTCTCGCGGCAATTTCTATGGAGTGGCAATCTCAAGAATTCAAAATGGAGTCTAGTTAATTGGAACATAGTTTGCCGGCCTAAGAAAGATGGTCGATTGGGGCTGAGATCAGCTATTTTATCTAGTCAGGATCTTGCAGCTAAGCTGTATTAGCGGTGGTGTACCAGTCAAGACCAGCTTTGGGCCCATATTCTGTCTTATAAGTATTGCCTAGGAGCTGACCCGAATGAGATTCCCAAGATGCCTCTTGAGGGGAGAGGTTCTATGGTGTGGATCACCCTTAAACTTGGAGCACAATTGGTGCAGCCCATCCTTTTTTGGATTTGTAATAGAGGTTCAGAAGCTTTGTTTTGGGAAGATTATTGGAACGGAGCTCCACCAATCTGGGTCTCTCATCCACACCTCCAGCCTTTGTGTGATGCCTTTCTCAATGCTGGTTGGACCACAGTTGAGAAATATAAGGAAGCTTACAATTTGGGGCCTTTTACCACCTATAGATGGAAGACTGAGACTGAATGGCCACAGGGAGGGACTGAGGAGCTCCGACAGGAGTTATCTCATATCCTGGTTGGAAGAAGATGCAGCTCCCTGCTGGAAAGTGATATTCTGGCGTGGGGGGGTGAAGCCAATGGCCATTACTCGGTGTCTTTGGGATATCAGGTTCTCACAAAGAATTGTATTGGAGGTGTTGACTTTGCTTGGGGACAGAAAATTTGGAATTCAGCTGCCTGGCCGAAATGTAATTTCTTTCTTTGGATTTTCACCTACAATCGATGCCTGACGTGGGATAATCTGTGCAGAAGAGGTTATCAGGGGCCATCAATGTGTGTTCTTTGCAGGAACAGTGAGGAGAATGTAGTGCACCTATTCTTTCAATGTTCCTTTGCTAGGAACCTATGGCACTTGTGGTTGGCGGCTTGGGGCTGCTCCTGTTGGCATGCTTCTTCCTTAACTAAATTTTGGCAACGCCTGGGCTGTCCCCCTAGCAAAGCTTCTATATTGCAGACCACGTGGGCTATTGGGCCTGCATTTATTCTATGGAATATCTGGATTGAATGAAATGGAAGAATTTTTAGGGAGTCTTGCATTGGTACTAGGAAAGTCTGGCTGAAGGTCCTTAATGCTCTACAGGAAACTCTCCATGTGAATTGTGATAATTCGCCTGACTTAGACCCTGCTACGAACTTGATTTTTAATTGGCTATCCCTTGCTAAGCCAGGCATCGACTCCTTTATGCATAATTCGCATCCCACGCACAAGACAAGGCTGCAGGCGCGCCCAATCAGCCGCGTAGGTGGTTGGACTCTTCTTGTGGAGGGGTGTATCAAGGTTAACGTGGATGGATCATCCAAGGGCAATCCTAGACCGGCTGGGATTGGAGGTGTGGGAAGAGATCACAATGGTGAGCTCAAATTTTTGTTTTCCATCCATAAAGGCTATTATACTAATAACCTGATGGAGGCATTAGCAATTCGGGAGGCGGTTCATTTTTGTTGCAAGCTTGGTTATCTCAATGTTTTCTACGAATCCGATTCGCAAGTGATTATTAACCTGTTGAATAATGGAAATACTGATGGTGTGGATTGGTAGTTGGTTATGGTGATTAAGCATATTCAGCAGACGAGTGCCTCTTTTGAGTTTATCTCCTTTAAACATATTCCTCGAGAATGGAATGGTGTTGCTGATGGTTTGGCCAATTGGGCTTCGAAGAATGGGCCGGAGTAGTGTATTCAGGATCGGTAGATGCTCCCTGTGAGATTAACCCCTATTCTAGCTCAACTTCTTGAGCAAGACTTGGGTATGTAATTTTTTGTGATCTAGTTCTTTCAATAAATTTTTACCCTTTTTAGTTGCATAGGTTCAAAAGTTCAAAGGTGGCCTCAGTCAAGAGAGAAGCAGCAAACAAGTGGTTCAACGGATGGTTAAACTAAGGAGCGAAGAAGGGATTGAACCAAGGAGTGATAGAACAAAAGAGACAGAATGAACCAATGAACCGATGAACTTTCAGTGGTGTAATGGGTTCAATGTTCAACATGGTTCAAGCAGCTGGCGACCATTGACGGCCCCTCAGATGTCAAATTTAAAATAAGGGAAAATATGTGGAAATTCAAATAGAGCATAAAACTTAAATGAAGAACCAAGTGATTAAATGAAAAAAGAACCTGAATATTTAAATTGCTACAGGGAAGAGAAGATCGATGCAAAGGACCAGAAATGTCTTTGAAAGAGTTATTTCCAGTAGGTGGAACAGTGGATTGAGTAGACTTCTGAGTGCACCAAACCAAGGATGCGGCCTATTTTCTTCCATGAAGTAAAGACAAATATGCAAAGGACCAGACAGTCCATATTAAGGAGGAGACATATTAGATGAAGGGACATGCCATAGTTATGGCAGCGCATTGTTCTTAGCATGGTCTCTCCAGACAAAACTGGAGATGCATTGAAGATGCTGACTACAGCATGGGTCATCCCATGGAAAAAGGCACCAATCCTTGGGTATTTTATATAAGTTTGTATTTTCTCTCATTTGTAAAAGGGGACTTTCATTTTTACAAGAGCGAAACTTTGCCTATTTTGAAAGAAGAAGACTGAGACTTTGAGCTCAGGTTGTAATTTCATTTTCATTTTGATCTGAATGAGAAAGCAAGTTTTTCACAGACTTTGTGCTGTTCTGACTTGTGTCATTTTAGAAAATCATTCTTACATCTATCTTTTGAAGGTGTCCTTATTCATTTAATTTGGTAAGCAGAATTAGTGAAGGTAATAGGGAAGTGTCCTAAAACCAATTGTGGGAAGACTTTGTGCTTTCACAATTGATTTTAGTCTATGTTTTTCTTTTCTTTTTGTGTTGAGGATTCTGGGGTGACTTTGTGCCACCATTATCCTTTATCATATAATCTTTGGGCAGTTGAGGTGGAAAATTTGTGTTCTACTTCATCCTGTTGTTACTACGCCCTTTGGTCACTGGTTATTTTACTATCAGAAAGAAACTCTTGTTGTTTCCTGCAAGAACACTTCTAAAAGAAGAGAAGTGCCTTCAGTGTTTACAGCTAGGATTTTCTCCTTTGTCTATGTGCATCATCTCTAAAATAAGAGAGATGGATGGTTGTTCTTCCCCTCATGTGTTATTTTTTGCTTATTTATATTGTATATAGCTCCTACGTATCTATAGGGAACCTCCCCTTAATGAGAGGAGAGATTTGTCTCTGATTGATGTAGTAAAGCTGCACACCTAACTGACCAATCTTCTTATTGTGGTTGATCAGACCTATTTTGTTGATCAGTACACTGATTGACAAGATATTCACCCAAAAGTCTTTGATGACTCCGCTGCGAACACAGTAACTTTGTGCAATTTGGAACCTCAAGTTTCAAATTGAAACATCACCTGTGTCTTACCCATAATCATTATAACCCTTATCCATTACAGACTCTGGCGACTCCATTCCGTGTCTTACCCATTATTCATTATAGCCTTACCATCTTCCTCCACCTCCATTATATTATCTGGTCTGCAAAACCAGAGCTACTGGGAAAGAGTGTGAAGTTTGAAGCCTCAAGCCTCAAGCTAAAGTAGGGCCAGTCCTTTCCCATTTTTTATTCACAATCTGGCCACTCCACCCAGATTTGTTATCTCTATTTTACATAATTAAATCATGGCAGTTCGAGGCCCCTGGGATAATTCTTTCGATCCCGTAAACTTGACTCCACTTCTGTATGAGCTTCCATGCAATTCAAGGAAGAATTTCCCCAAATTTTGTGATGGGAAGGTTCATCCTGATGAACACATTACAAATTTTAGCATAGCTTGTGGTGTAATAGGGGTGGAATTTGAAGACATAGCAGTCAGGCTATTCGTGGAGACACTACAAGGCGCTATTGTAGACTGGTTCTACCATCTGCAAGCTAGATCAGTGACTGACTGGGATACACTCAAAGCCAAGTTTGAAGCCAGATTCAAGCCTGCAAAAGATGTACATGCTTTGTTGGCCCAGCTCACTCAGATGAAGAAGGAACCCCATGAACCTATGAGGGACTTCATTGCTAGGTTCAACAAGCTGAGGCACAGGATTCCCATGATCACCCAGCCGACACCTCAGAATCTCATGTATTTCTTCATCAACTCACAGCTACCTGAAGTGAGTTTTCTGTTGAGATGGGCTAGACACATAGACCTTGAGGCTGCTCAGGACTTGGCTACTGAGCTAGAAGATGACCTTATCTTGGCAAGAAAGATAAGGAGAGATCCTAATAGAGGCAAACCCTCTTCATCTTTTGAATACTCACCCACAGCCACCACTGACCCAATGGTGCAAAAGCTGGAAAATGAACTGCTAGCCTTGAAAAGACAAGTGGCACAAGGTATGTCTTCTGTTCCTTCATATAGAGATGTACTAAGAAGGACATTCCCCAATCATCAATATCAAGGCAACACTGCCAAAAGTCAAGGGCAACCAAATCATCTTCCTTCCCCATAGAGAAACCTTGCCCTTGAAGCACCTCCAACCAACTCAGCAATGGGATATCTGGAAATAGAACATGTTTTCTATTTCCAACCTGAGTTCAAGAAAGAAAATGATGCTGGTCTCTTCAGGGAGGATCTAGAAGAATCAATTGGTGACTCCCACATTGGTTTCTTGAATTTCCAAGATGAACCTAGAAGTGAAGGTGAAGCAATTGAAGGATCATATGTAGTATTCACCAGGTCTGAGAATCAGTCAGCCCAGCAGGCTGACAAAGAGAAGACAGAGGAGCGACCCCAACCAACAATTTCAATCACTGAGCAGAGAACCCCACTTCCTTTCCAATCAAAGGACTTGGTGATTGCCAAAGAAGTAAGTACATCTAACATCTTTGCACCTTCTACTTCAACTTCATAGATCAGTCCTTCCCCTCCCAAAAACCAAAAGGATGAACTCCCATCCTCTCTTCCAAGTCCATCTCAGTCATTTGACATGATTGATCATGTCAAGAAATCCAAAATTCAAAAGACTGAGTTTGAATCCCTGCAAGCCAATCCTGAGCAGTTAAACATTGGTGAAGAGCTAGGTGCAGACCTATCTGAGGCAAAGATTGTGGTTACCCAAACGTCAGCTCCTGCTACTCAAATTCTGTTTGAGCCTTTAGATAGGAGTAATTACTCCTTGACCATAGAGGATATTCATGTCTCAGTTGATCAAAGTCTTGTGGCTGGCAATCCAAGATTTGATCCAAATCAAGCATCAGAAGAATTAGTAGGGTGCAGTACAAATCAAGAAGGATCTTCCATCTCCGATAAAGAGAAATATAATAGAAGATCAGCTTCTGATGATACTTGGATCCTAGAATCCAATTTTAGCAATTCTTCCACTCATGTTGGATGCATATCTCTATTGATCGGATTGAAGACTGCTTAGGATGAAGAGATCGAACTCCTTCACACCAAAGGAGATGTTGAGTTGATGGTTTGTCAGGGGTCTAATGCTGACAATCAAAATATGTGCTAGACTAAACCAATAGAACAGTAAGCTACGGTGGTGGAACATACTGATGTACTCCAAAATTAGTAAAAGGAACCCTTCACCAAGAGAGTAAGGAGTTATGGTTTTCAAATTGAAGACCACGTCTTGCCATGGGGCAAGAAGAAGAAAGAGCCAAGAGGAAGATGCAAAAAATTGGTTTCCTGGTGGAGAGCTCCATTCACCCATCACCGTTGCTAGGGACAGAATGGTTTCCTACTGATTTATTAGGATCATTCCTTTTTCTTCGCCACATAAGTAGCAGTGTCTGAAGTACTTCAATTCTTGAAGTATCAGATAATTTCACCTGTACATATGTATATCTGTAGTCTTTAGTTCTATTTTGTTCTTTTCATTTTCATTTTTTAGAGCCTTTCTTTTTGGGTAGCGCGACTCCATAGCCCAATGGCACATTTCAAGGCACTGGAGATTCTGGTTCCTACTCCCCTCAGCTGTATTCCAAGTTTTCAACTAAAGTGTGTTCCCCAACTGGAGCCAGCTGTTGTCCCCAAAAATGAGTGACATTTTTGGGACAACCTATGAACTATTTTGGTTCATCAGACCAAAATCATCTCTCCCCTTTTCAAAAAATTGTTTTGAGCATTTGAGTTCTTCATTTTTCAAAGCTTTTCCAGAAATCTATGAACTCTACAGGGTTGAATCTATGGACTCTGCAGGCTTGAATCTATGGACTCTACAAGCTTAAATCTACGGACTCTGTAGGCTTGAATCTACGGACTCTGCAGGCTTGGAACTATGAACTTCACAGATGGTTTCTATGGACTCTACAGGGAGGCTCAAATCTATGGACTCTCAAGGTTGGTTTTTATGGACTCTGCAAGAAAGAAATGGGTTCAACACTTAGCCAAATAATGAGGAATGAGCTGATTGAACCATTGAACCATTGAACCAAAGTTGGTTCAATTGGTTGGTTCAATCGGCAAGTTCAAGAGGTTGTCCCAAAGCAAAAAAGGCAAGTGCCCTTGCGGAGGGTAGGCAGCATTGGTTCAAAGGTCAAAGAAAAAATAGAATTCCTTCGGATTTGTTCAAAGGCCCCAAAAGGAACAATTCTTTCAAACTTTTTGTCCGATGGAAATGGTAAAGTAAAAGAAGCCTAAAGAATTCTTTCAGGAAGACTTTTCTCAGAAAAACGTTAAGGCAAAATTCCTTCAAACTTTTTGTCCGAAGGAATTCTTTCGGGCTTTTTGTTCGAAGGAAAATCTCGATGGAAAAAGCCTGAGAGCTAAAAGCCCGAGAGCCAAAAGCAAGAACCCGCCGAGAAAGTTGAAGCCTGAAGTCTGCCCAAAAGATCCCGAAGGGTAGATACCCTTACGGGGGACACTTGACGTCAAAAAAAGGACCTTTTCCAAGGACCGAAAGGGACACCTTCCCTTCGGTACGTTCCAAAGGCTGAACAAAGACGCAAAAAAGAATCTTCAAAGACTTGGATAAAAAGGACTTCAGAGGATGAACTGAATGAACCGATTGAACCATTGAACCGTTGAACCAAATGGGTCAACTGGTTCAAGGTTCGAAGGTTCAACCAAGAGCTTAGAAAGATAAAGCAATGATTGAGTGAGACATAGAATGAACCAATGAACCGATTGAACTTTGAACTGAAAGAGTTCAAAGTTTAATGGTTCATAGGTTCAAAAGTTTAAAGGCGGCCTCAGTCAAGAGAGAAGCAGCAAACAAGTGGTTCAATGGATGGTTCAACCAAGGAGCGAAGAAGGGATTGGACCAAGGAGTGATAGAACAAAAGAGACAGAATGAACCAATGAACCGATGAACTTTCAGTGGTTCAACGGGTTCAATGTTCAACATGGTTCAAGCAGCTGGCGACCATTGACAGCCCCTCAAACGTCAAATTTAAAATAAGGGAAAATCTGTGGAAATTCAAATAGAACGCGAAACTTAAAGGAAGAACCAAGCAATTAAATGAAAAGAGATCCCAAAGATTTAAATTGCTACAGGGAAGAGAATATTGATGCAAAGGACCAAAAATGTCTTCGAAAGAGTTATTTCCAATAGGTGGAATAGTGGACCGAGTAGACTTCTGAGCGCACCAAACCAAGGACGTGGCCTATTTTCTTCCATGAAGTAAAGACAAATATGCAAAGGACCAGATGGTCCATATTAAGGAGGAGACATATCAGATGAAGGGACACGCCATAGTTATGGTAGCACATTATTCTCAGCATGGTCTCTCTAGACAAAACTGGAGACGCAGACTACAGCATGGGTCGTCCCATGGAAAAAGGTGCCAATCCTTGGGTAGTTGCTATAAGTTTGTATTTTCTCTCATTTGTAAAAGGGGACTTTCATTTTTACAAGAGCGAAACTTTGCCCATTTTGAAAGAAGAAGACTGAGACTTTGAGCTCAGGTTGTAATTTCATTTTCATTTTGATCTGAATGAGAAAGCAGGTTTTTCACAGACTTTGTGGTGTTCTGACTTATGTCATTTTAGAAGATCATTCTTATGTCTGTCTTCTGAAGGTGTCCTTATTCATTTAATTTGGTAAGCAAAATTAGTGAAGGTAATAGGGAAGTGTCCTGAAACCAACTGTGGGAAGACTTTGTGCTTTCACAATTGATTTCAGTCTGTGTTTTTCTTTTCTTTTTGTGTTGAGGATTCTGGGGCGACTTTGTGCCCCCATTATCCTTTATGATATACTCTTTGGGCAGTTGAGGTGGAAACTTTGTGTTCTGCTTCATCCTGTTGTTACTACGCCCTTTGGTCACTGGTTATTTTACTATCAGAAAGAAACTCCTATTGTTTCCGGCAAGAACACTTTTGAAAGAAGAGAAGTGCCTTCAATGTTTACAGCCAGGATTTTCTCCTTTGTCTATGTGCATCATCTCTGAAAGAAGAGAGATGGATGGTTGTTCTGCCCCCCATGTGTTATTTTTTGCTTATTTATATTGTATATAGCTCCTACGTATCTATAGGGAAGCTCCCCTTGATGAGAGGAGAGATTTGTCTCTGGTTGATGTAGTAAAGCTACACACCTGGCCGACCAATCTTCTTGATGTGGTTGATCAGACCTATTTTGTTGATCAGTATGCTGATTGACAAAATATTCGCCCAACAAGACCTCTCCACAAGATTATGGATTGACAAGTTGGAAAGTTACACTGCAAGTAAAATTCCCTCTTTTAACCTTGACCATTTCCCCTCAACAACGTCATGCTCAAAAGAAGAAGAAAACTAAATGTTGAACAAAGCATATAGGAACCTATACCTGATATGACAGATCCCTATGGTGTTGGCATGTGGGGTGAAACCAAAGAATCTTCATCCTCATCCATTTTTAGGTTTGGTTGCACTAGCAACTACCAATGCTTTATTGAAATAGTTTTATACTTGTTTGTGCCTATGATCCATATTTATAAACACTTGTTTTATTTTAGTTAGTTGTTGTTTTGGTGGTTCTATCCACCTTTTTTTAATCAAACAAGTGCCTTTTTCCCCTCGGAAAAAATCGTAACTTCATATTAATAGAAACAAGAAATTACGTTTTGAAGATGCAACCAAGCATTCCAAAGGAAAAAACACAATGAAGAAGAACGGGGGTGGTGATATATATTTTAAAAAAAAAAAAATGTCACAAGGACCCAAGACAATGAAGTGCCTCCCCACAAGAAGTCACACCAAAATGAGACCATGACTAAATCTGCATTTTGAAGAAAAGGTTTGTGTATGCATCTTTCTCAAAGTTAAAATAAATGTTGATTGGCCAAAACTCTACCATACACTTTGCCATGAAACTAAAAACCAAAAGAAATGTTGACCGACAATGCTTCTAAAGTCCAAATACCCCTCGACACCAATAAAACAAATCAATGCAAAATTAGAATTCAGTGTCAACAACCAATAGTCAACATCCAACCGAAATAAAAGCCCAGATATGTTGACCAGGGGCCAACATACCCATATAACAAAGCGCACTACTAGACAGACAAGTCCATGAGGAGAAATCATTTACCACAAGGACAATAATGATGTGTATTTGAGCAATGACCCCAAAACACGAAAATAAAGGAAATTAAGATACACAACGTAAAACTCCTAAAATACCAACCATATTATTGAATGTATTATTTGATTTTTTGGAATCAAACAAATATTTATGCTAAATTTCTTTAAAAATATAACTTACATAATTAAAAAATAAATAAATAATATTTTTGAATAAACTTATCTGTATAAAAAATATACATCTTTTATAGACATTTATTTAAAACATTTTTTTTTAAAATTTATATTATATAACTCATTATCATTATATATAACTATTCTATTTAAATGTTAAGAAATTTTAATGGTTTACATCATTTCAATTGCACATTCAACCTAATGAACCAACATATATTAAAATTTACTCTATTTCTCATAAATAATATCACACATTATTATCTTCAGTACAATATAAAGATACATAGATATATATTAAAAGAGCTTAGCTGTTTCCAATGAAACATTTAGTTCTTCCTACTATAAATTTAATAAAAAAAAAAAAAATTGGAAAAGTAAGTCCAACCTACCATAAATTAAAAAAACACAAAAACATTTGAGTAGATTAGTGATTACATTTACAAGTAGATGTTGGAAGTTAAAACTATTTTTATGCAAGCAATCATTAGGATGGTGTCTCAAAAGAAAAAGACAAATAATGCAGAAGAGCAATCAATCTTTTCTTTGCTTCCTTCATTTATTTCTTGATTAAAGATATGCTGCCGTATGAGTTAATACTTGACTGTATAATACATTATTCTATACCATTGTACTGTAGACAAATAAAATAAAATAAAACTTAGGGCAGAGGGAGGCATGGGCTAAGACAATGACATTAGAACAAGAGCAGAATACTCTGAATGAAGACAGGGCATTTGATTTTTTTCATCACATGAACAAAATTTCACGCAAATGATAGTAATTCATGATCAAAATTATAGTTTTACTTTAATGGTGGGGGGAGTATTTTTTTTTAATAGGTGTATAGAATATTTAATGTGTATTTAGGTGAATAGTTAGGTAGTACTTTTTATATCATTATTTTCATAGTTGAATTATAATTCACTTGATGGCAGGGAAAACTTTTCATAATGTAATTGTAGAGAGGATTACAAAACAAGTTAGTTTAAGCATTAGTTCATAAATAATAAAACATGCATAAAGAAAAAATTAATCAAGTTTATCTATTCGTATGGGAATTACAAAGAATAGCAAGAAACAAATGAAAGAAAGCAACACCATATTACCTTCTTAAATGGGTTCACCATACCCATATGACTCAAAAACATGTTCTCCCTTGATCTGTAAGAAAATGATACCCAAAAGATTGTTTTAATATTATATTACATTGATAGGTCACAGAAGTGATTTTTTTTTTTTGATATGGTAAACACTTTTAACTAGAGCTATGAACCGGTTCTGGGATACAAAGGGGCCCTAGTCCCCACCAATAAGTAGACACAAGAATGACATAAGGAAAAAAATAATATCAAAGATGACAATACACAACCCATTAAGTTATTAACGAAAAAAAGCAAAGCAAGGCAACAGACCTTCAGAATTCAACAAATAAGCAACAACCAATCCAAAGAAGAGGATATAACCTTTAGTGAGACTTCAGCGAAATCGACAAAGAGAATAACAAAAAAACAAAACAATAACAAAATTCCACTGAAATGAGCCCAATAACATGCGCAGTGCATCCACTGGGATCCTTCTCTCACTAGTGCTTCTGTCTTAGATCTCAACCTTTCCACCTCAAAACGTCTACTTTTCTTCTTTACAGTGATCCAATATCAGTTTTCAATTTTCTAGCCCGCATAGGCCAAAGGACCATAGCGAGAAAGAAAGGGGAAGAAACTAGAGGGAGGGGGGAGCATGACGGGCCTATCCGAGGAGGGAGGGAAGGGTCGATAGATTTGGGGGAAGGGAATGAAACACGGGATAAGAGGAGGGAAAGAATGCCCAACATCCTTAGGGTATCTTAATATTAAGCATGTAGTTTCATTGATGCATATAATAGTCTCCGTTGTATGAAATGAGAAATACAAATATTTCATTAGAACTGAAATGATAATTAAAGATATTAATAAAGGTTGTGAGTATGTGATTAAGAAATGAAATCCTCCACGATCCTGGGCTTAATCGCTTGACTATTTATGTTAGATACCTAGAGGGATTTGTACCCTGGAAAATGGATATAAAAAATTGTCATCCTCCTTAGTTAGACCACATCCCTTTTGATTATTATATTATTTTGAATGAAATTATTTTAAGAAAAAAATTGTAATTTTTTTATGACAAAAATTTATAGTATCTTTTTAAAAAAAATCTTTTCTTCCAATATAATTTATTGAAAATTTTTATTTTTATTTTGTTATATTAAAAATTTAATATTTAATTTAATTTTTTTATTATTAAAATTGAAAAATGTTAAATAAATTAATATTTTTAATATTTAATTTAATTATTTTATTATTAAAATTAAAATTTATATATAATTAATATATATGATTTATCAATGTGTAATAATAAAATGAAGATTAAATAACATGACAACCTTCATATATATGAATTCAATATATATAATTTATCCATTTCTAATAGTAAAGTGAAAGTTGTCATGTTATATAACAAGTACAGAATGTTAATAATGTTCATGATAAAATTTATCATATCACATACCAAATATTCACAACCTACTACTAGGCAAGTATAGACCCTGGTTGGATTCATAGTAGGCTTATGATCGTGGCTGGGGTTACAGCCAAGTATCAAAACATTGATGTTTGAGTCGGTGCCAATCGTACCCAACTATAGGTCAAAAAGATAGATCTACCTATTCAGTCTAAAAGAAACCAGTACCATTATCTGTTGCAATGACCATAAATTTCTTGCCCAGATCAAACAAAATAGCTGGTTTTATACAACTAGTTTAATCACTGTAGACGTCTTTTAGAGCAAAACTTCTATAAATGTCTTTCATTTCAGGGAAGACCTACGTGTTCAAACTGAAAACCACAAGAACCTCTTGAAATTAATGAATGTTTTTATTAATTTAGTCATCTTGCCAATAAAACAATAGGAAGATCATAAAGCCAACAGTTCCCATCATGGGGTCATGTATCTGATGTAGCTTGACAAGCTTCCAACCCAAATAGAAAACCATGTTATTTTGTCTTTTGGTTCATAAGTTTATTTCAGATCATGGGTTCTCTATATAATCATCAGAACCAGGACTCAAGAACACAATTCACAGTTCAAGACCCTCAAGAATACAATTTACTGTTCAAGGCCTGCCCCTGTTTTACCTGATACTGTTAAACAAGTTTCCTATCATCCTCTCCCTCATAATGTCAACTTACAGAGGCTCTGAGGACCTCTATGAAATCCTTTCTGCCCATTACCCTGTTTTAAACTTGAAACCTGAAGAGAAGCAACCAGTGATCAGTAAGAAGAGGAAATTGGATGGTGCAACTGCAATTCGTTCTTCACTGCATCAGTTGCCAGTGTCCTCACAAACAAACTGCTCTGAACGCGAAATACACATATGGACTGAGAGGAGGAGGAGGAAGAAAATGAGTTATATGCTTAATACTCTACTGTCTCTCTTACCAGGTCTCCATGGAAAGGTAGAGCTCACTGGCTGTGTCTCAGTCCTTTTAACTGTAATGATAATTAAAGAGAGTATTTTCACAGTCCATAGTTTAGAATAGAGAGTTTCTGAATAAAACTGTGTTTGAGTTTTTGACGGACGTTTCTATTCACACTTCATAAACCATCATCAGGGTGAGAGAATGATAATGCTAAACAAGTCATGAATGGAGTAAATATCAGTTTATATAAAGTGCTTTCATAATTATTGCAGATATCAAACTAGTATTTTTGTAATCTTAAAACAAGTTTTTTCTTCTGAAATCTGACTTGATAGACTGATTCTTCTTCTCAGATAGACAAAACAAGGATTATTGACGAGGCTATCAATTATATCAAGACCCTCCAAGGTACCCTGAAAGATTTGCAAGCTGGAAAATCAGAAACAGAAGCATCTCTTAAGACAAGTTCATTGTCAAGGACGAAGTCAAAGGATTCTCATCAAGTCTGTGATGTTCAAGTCCCTCGATCTTTCACAATGGTACCAAATTCCTGTATAAAGATTCTTGGATCCAATGTTGTGGGAAATCATGCCTTTACTACAATATGGGCTCCCCAAAAGACCGGATTTCTTCCTGAACTATTTCTCATCTTGGATGCTAATCAGTTGGAAATTGTAAATTGCACCTTAAATACTGTTGGATGCAACACTTTATATACCCTCCATGTTATGGTGAGTAATAATCCTGACTTAAACACAAGAATTAAGAGTTTTAACCAACAATTTGAAATGTATATGCCAATCATGCAGTACCGAGTAACAGTCCTGCACTTGGGTTTAGTCCTTTTTTTAACAGTGACATTTGAAAAATATATGCCATGCATGCAGCGAGTAATAGTGATTGGGAATTTTCGTATGGTATATGTAACTAAGTTCTGTTTTCTTTGGTTTTGCAGTCCAAGGGCAATAGTCAGCAACCCGCGGCGATTGCAAAGGCCTTCAGATGCGCTATAAATTCCATCATAACTAGTCATGAAGAATGAAGCTTCATGATGTCTTTCAATGTATAAATGTTGAGGAGAATCTCATTGTTTCTTGTAGTTATTTAGTGGATACCTGCAGAGACTATATGGGATTTCAAAATTTTGGATAGAGATTAAACTTTTGTTTGCAAACGTGGTGGGATTTCTTACTTGAGGGAGATGACCTTCTATATGTTGATTAGGGCAAACCGGATGACTGAGATCCTTGGGATTTCTTACTTGAGGGAGATGACCATCTAGATGTTGATTAGGGCAAACTGGATGACTGAGATCCTCCACCTGCCACTGCTCTTTTCTATGGTGGCTTAATTTCTTACTTTATAATGCTATGTTGATCTAACGGTCCATCTTATGAAAAGGGAGATGACCTTCTAGATGTTGATTAGGGCAAACTGGATGACTGAGATCCTCCACCTGCCACTGCTCTTTTCTATGGCGGCTTAATTTCTTACTTTATAATGCTATGTTGATCTAACGGTCCATCTTATGAAAAGGGAGATGACCTTCTAGATGTTGATTAGGGCAAACTGGATGACTGAGATCCTCCACCTGCCACTGCTCTTTTCTATGGCGGCTTAATTTCTTACTTTATAATGCTATGTTGATCTAACGGTCCATCTTATGAAAAGGGAGATGACCTTCTAGATGTTGATTAGGGCAAACTGGATGACTGAGATCCTCTACCTGCCACTGCTCTTTTCTATGGCGGCTTAATTTCTTACTTTATAATGCTATGTTGATCTAACAGTCCATCTTATGAAACCTTTATGTTTTTCTTGTTTCATCTGTTAAATATAGCTCTATTTCAATTTTTTTTTTTTAAATAAATAAAAAATCAAACATGTTTTATTTACAAGCCAGTTTTTCTGCGTAGCATTATCCATTTCTGGATTGGGGCTGATGTGCTCAAATCTTGTTTATATATATATATATATATATATATATATTGGGTTGAACTGAGGAATTGAGATGTATATTTTCTTTTGATTGCTTCAACAAATTTAACATATATGATGTCAGATTAAGATTCAGAAGTAGTACTGTCTATGAAAATGGATCCCATAGATGTACAAGTAGAAGTACAGTAACCCGCTGCTGGACCACAACCTGACACAGCTTCAGTGCACACAACATTGAGTCCAATGCTTTAGAAGTGAAGTACCGATTTGGGGATTAGATTTCCAACTTAACATCCCATTACATTCAGATGGGGCTCTCAGAGATGTATTAAGGTAATTAACTTATCTATAACATAGATCTAAATTTTATGCAAAGGACATTTTTATTAAAAATCTCAAACTTCCGCCATCCATAAGCGTTATAGAAGACTACCTTATAGAAAACTTTATGTAGAATTTTCTTAGATCAATGTTTCGGGTTACACCTCGTGACCCACTGTGAGGATGAATCCCACTAGATTGCAAAATTGAGCTCCATTTATAAAAACTTGTTACAAGCAGATGGAGTCATGAAGACCTTATTTGAAAAAGAAGCTGAATTAGTCATTAATATTTTTTTTAAATTGAAATGTGCCCGAATTCTAAGCTTATGGATGATAGGTCTACAAGAATGATTCAAGCTTTAGCCATCATCCTTATTCAGATTGTTCTATTACTTTCCAATTAACATTGCCTCCTTAATCCACAGCTTACTCCTGCTGCCCTCCAGACCTTCACCTTCTCGGTATAAATGTGGTGCAGGGAGCTAGAGAGGAGTGCTTGGGCAAAGCGGACTTGCTAAACCTGCTGTAATGAAGAACTGTATTGTGTACCTTGTTTCTTTTGTTGATAGGTCTGTCTGTCTCCCGGGAGAAGTATCTGCCAAGGGGCTTCCCCCTGCTACTTCTCTGACAACCCACTTACCTGCGGAGGCTATTCCTTAAGCCTTAATAGCAGGTAGCCCCAATCCTCTTTACTCTCTAGAAAAAGTTTGGTAAGAAACGAACTTTTTTTATTGGGGAGACTTTTGGAATCATGAGTTACAACAATGACATTCTTTAGCGTGAGCTAAATAAATATCTGGTGCTCACTACTACAGAAAAATCAGTGCTCCAAGAACTCTGCAAGATGATTTCATAAAGTAGTTTAATCAAATTGCAACTTCAAGGGTCTTGTCCCTTAAGGGACTGAAAATTTAGTATTGGAAAATTGGTAAATGGAGGCACACTTAGCAGCCATATCCTCTAAATTGAACTCAATTATTTTTAGATCTATGTTCCACTATTCACAATAGAAAGAGTGAGATTTAGTCTATAGCATCCTCTTTTGTTGAGATGTTTATACCATCCTCTTTTTGTTGAGATGCTGGCGATTATATTAACCCTGACCAAAGGGCAATCCAGTACTGAAATACTGTTTCTAAATTTATATAATGAATTGATAGGGTTCATTTTCTTAAAAGGCCTTGAAAATGAAATGAAAACACAAGCATGAGAAATACGCATAGCTGGTATCCAAATATCATAATAAGAGCAAACCAAACTAATCATTTGTTTAATTATCTACGTGGATACATTTATGGTCCAAGTCCTAAAGTTGGATGCGTGTCCTCACAAACCCAGAAGAAATATTAAAAGATAAAAGACACTTTTAAAGATTATGGTTAATTGTATCTGAGTTGAAAGAATATTGGGATAGGTGACCTTTTAAAAAGTTTGCATGTTTCACTTATACGAGTATTATAATGCAATGAGTGTTAAGAGAGATGAGTTCGTGTGAATCATTATTTTTATAGATTATTGTAAATTGATTCAGTTATCAAATTTAATTTTCTAAATGTCTTTTTCCTCTTTGTTAAAATATTCATCCTCTCCACTTCACCATATATGGATAGTGTAGTTCCATCAGATCCAGTTCCATTCAATCTAAAGAAACCTTCTGTCCAAAACTACACAACTAAATTTCAAAGTTGTATCACATATTTGATAATGACAATCAAGAAATATATCATGACTTATGAAATCAAAGATATTACAAAAAATCAGAGCCATCAATCAAGATCTATACTCTTACTTTCTTAATAAAATATATTATTATATAATATAATTCTTGAATACGTATTTAATCTATACTACTATACAGAAGATAAAGAACAATAAAATTAAAAACACATGAAGAGATCAAAAAATAAAAGTAATCAATCAAGACCTATACTCTTACTTTCTTGACAATGCATATTGTTGTATAATATAATATCCATATTTATTTTATATTACCATGCAGAAAATAAGGAACAATAAAATTAAAGATGGATAAGAATAGCTATTAACATTAAAAATAGAGTCCTTTATGTATAATTGATAATGAACAATAAAATTAAAGATAGACATGAGGAAACATTAACATTAAAAATAGAGCCTCTTCTATATAATTGATATTAACTCGTTTGATTTTTTTTTTTTTTCAATTAAATGATATGAAAAATTCATTATTCATGATCAAAATTTAAATTTCGATAACCATTATTTAGATATGGTAGGTGGAGTTTTCCACATCATATGATTCCCTGTTATAAGTTTCCAAGTGAGTTTATTAAAATATAAAGAGAAAAGGGTCTCAAAAAAAAGTAAATTGCCACACACTTTTAAGAATTAATCGAAGTAGGCCAACACAAATTTCAAAACAGTACTGTAGAAATTTATTATATTGAGACATTACCCACCATGCCCAAACTAAAGGTCAAAAAGATATATCTACCAAATCACTTTACAAATATCAGCAAGTATAAAGTAAAAAATGCTTTGTGATGATGACGATAAATATCTTACCCACATCAAACAAACAGTTGCTTTTAGCTTTAAACACTGTCAATACCTTTTAGAAACAAAATTCTACGTGTCTTTCATTTCATTCAGCACTTCTTTTTCATTCTGAAAACCACAAATACCTAATGAAATTTTTGAATATGGATATTAATGTAGTTATCTTGCCAATATTATAAACTGTAGAACAGAAAGCCAACATCTCGTACCATGAGGTCATATGCCTGGTGTTGTTTGAGAAACTTCTAATCCAATAGAAAACCATCATAGTTTGTCTAAGCTTCATTAATCAGGATTGCAGATCATAGGTTCTCTTATGCAGGACTCAAGAATACAATTCAGCCTTCAAGGTCTGCCTCTGTTTTTCCTGCTACCTGTTAAAGAAGTTGCCTGTCATCCCTTCCTCATAATGTTAGCTTACAGAAGCTCTGAGGACCTTTAGACAATCCTTCCTGCACATTCTCCTGTAATAAACTCGAGACAGAGAGAGAAGAAACAATCTGTGAGTAGGAAAAGGAGTTGGGCTGATGCAACTAGTCCCTCACTGCAAAGGGATCAACAGGATCCAGTGTCATCAAAGAAGACGTGCTCTCAATATGAAATACAAGCATTTACTGAAAGTAGTAGGAAGAAGACAATGAGTTATATGCTCAAAATGCAAGTGTCTCTTTTACCTGTTCTCTATGGAAAGGTAGTGTTTAATCTTATGGCTTCCTTGACTGTAATTATAATGCAATATAATTTTTATGAAAGGAGTTAACAATACTTAAGACTGTTTTTCAAACATGTTGCAGAGGTGTTGTCTGCAGATGGTATTTTCTACATTATTGGTTAAATTTCAATAAAAAAAATTCTTGGGCACACTAGACTGATACACTGCATCTTTCTTATCAGGTAGAAAAGATGAGGATTATTGACGAGGCTACAATTATATGAAGACCCTTAAAAGTACTTTGAAAGATTTACAAGCCAGAGAAACAGAAACAGAAGAATGTCCTATGACAAGCACATTGCAAATATTACAGTCAGATGATTCCCATCAAATCTTTTATGTTCAGGCCCCTCTATCCGTCCCAAATGTTACCAACTTCACCTCCGCCTTACCCCACAAATTCTTGGATCCAATGTTGTGGGTATTCGTGCCTTCACTACAATTCCTGCCCCCCAACTCCCCATACAAAATCGATTTCTCCCCAAACTATTTACCATCTTGGATCATAATCAGTTGCAAATGATAGATTGGATCAAAATGGCTTTCTCCCTAAAATATTGTTGGATGCAACATTTTTATCTGCATTTCATGTTATGACGAGCAATAATCCTGAACAAGATGAGTCTCTTTAAGCATTACTAAATACCGATGTTTTTCATGCATTACTTTATATCTATCACACATGTGATGTCTCATATTAATTATTATGAAAATAGGTTAGAAAGTAATATTTTTTTTAAAATAGGGGTAAATTTTTTATTAATCAGCAAAGAACAGTACAAATCACCAACAGCGAACAAGCAAAACATCAAGAAAAAACCAACTACTCAGGTTTCTCTTGAAACCTTCAAATAATTTCTCATGTCCTCCAAAACCAGTTCTTTTAAAATACTAGAATATTTTGTGGACAAGTGTTTCTCGTCCTCAACATTTCACATCCCCATTTGATCAAAAGTTCACTTCGCCAAACAATCAGCGACCATGTTCCACTCCCTAAGTATATGACAGAAAGTAACAGAGTCTAAATAATTGTAAAGCCTCCCAATCTGATTAACCACCACGACCAATTGCTAGTTTATTCCCTCCAACTGCCGCTTATTCAGAGTATCGATCACTACTTGTGAATCAGATTCACAAATAATCTTTTTCCAACCAAAGGCATAACTTCTCTCCAGAGCATAAAGGATAGCAAGAGCCTCCATAAAATTATAAGTATGCTACAAAATAAAGAAAAATTGGATAGCCCCCGAATTATCTCTACCAACTCGACCTATTTCAGCGTGCCCAGGATTACCTCTAGAAGAACCGTCGGTATTTATCTTCAATACATCATGAGGAGGAGGCACCCAACTCTCATCCCGTCGGATCTTGCTCTTGGCCTGCGATCCCTCCGTGGAAGAAGTAGCCCTCTTGCTGCAACCAGCCAACCCCAACCTCTGGGAGATCGCCAATCAACCGAATCTACTGATGCGGACAAATCACATTTTGCAGATAATGTCTCCTGCAACACACTAATAATTCTCATCCATAATTGATAACTCAACATTTTCTTACCCTGAAAAATCCCTTTGTTTCTTTCCAACCAAATTTCCCAGAGAATAAAAGTCAGGCCTATGTTCCAAGCAACCTGCAGAAAAAGAGTTTTAGTCCGGGGGCTCCGTAGCATGCCCCAGAACTCAACCAAGGAGGATGCATGGACGCAGGCCATATTCCAAACCCCCCACCAGCTGTGCCAAAGTTCCCTTGAGAAGGGACATGTGAAGAAAATGTGGGAAGCACATTCCTCACTGTTATTGCATTAAACACACATAGGAGGACCATAAAATCCCCGTTTTCTCAAATTCTCCCAAATGAGGCACCTATTCTGCACAACCAGCCACATAAAAAAATGAAAATATAAAAGAATAAATAAAATCAAAAAGATGAATTGTTTATTATTCATTATTTATTTTTTAAAACCAAAATTTTATTTTTGGAATATTTACGTTCAATTTTTCTATCAAAAAACGAAAACCCTCTGGTGTATAGATGAAAAGGACAGAAACCTATAATTCCATTCAGATATTATCATTGTACAAACAAATTAAGATAATTTTAAATTTCAAAAATTTTGGATAAAGATTAAATTTTTATTTGTAAACATGGTAGGATTTTTTACTTGAAGAAGATGACCTTCTAAATATTGATTAGGGCAAATCGGATGACTGAGATCCTCCACCTGCGACTGTTCTTTTTTATGGCAACTTAATTTCTTTCTTTATAACGCTATGTTGATCTAGCGGTCCATCCTAATGAAACCCTTACGTTTTTTTTGGTTTCATCTGTTAAATATAGCTCTATTTCAATTAAAAAAGAAATTAAATAAAAAATCAATCATGTTTTATTTACAAACCAGTTTTGCTGCACAGCATTATACATTAATAGCAGTAGCCCCAATCCTATTTGCTCTCCAGAAAAGGTTTGGTAGGAAACGAACATTTTTATTGGGGAGACTTTTGGAATCATGAGTTGCAACAATGGCATTCTTTTAGCGTGAGTTAAATAAAGATCAGGTGCTCGCTACTACAGAAAAATCAGTGCTCCAAGAACTCTGCAAGATGATTTCATAAAGTTGTTTAATCAAATTGCAGTTCTTTAAGGGTCTTGTCCCTTCAGGGACTCAGAATTTAGTATTGGAAAATCTTTTTATTATAATATGAAAAAATAATTGTATGGTAAATTGAGGCACATTTAGCCATATCCTCTAAATTGAACTCAATGACTTTTTAGATCTATATTCCTCTATTCACAATATAAAGAGTGAAAGTTAGTTTATACCATCCTATTTTTGTTGAGATGTTGGCGACTATATTAACCATGACAAAAGGGCAATCCAGTACTGCAATACTGTTTCTAAATTTATATAATGAATTAATAGGGTTCATTTTCTTAAAAAGCCTTGAAAATAAAATGAAAACACAAGCATGAGTAGTACGCATATCTGGAATCCAAATATCATAATCAGAGCAAACAAAACTGATCATCTGTTTAATTATCTATGTGGATACGTTTATGGTCCAAAGTCTTAAAAAGTGATGAACTATAATTTAGTGAATGGGATTTATAAACAAGTTGGATGCATGTCTTCACAAAATCAGATGAAGTTTAAAAAATAAAAGATTAATTTAAAGATTATGATTAAATGTATTTGAGTTGAAGGAATATTGGGATAGGTGATTTTTTAAGAAGTCTGCATGTTTCATTTATAAGAATATTATAATGCAATGGATGTCAAATGAACTACTCATGTAATTCATAAGAGAGGAGTTCATGTGAACCACTACTTTTATAAATTATTGTCAATTAATTCAGTTATCAAATTTCTTTTTCTAAGCTTCCTTTTCCTTACTGTTGAGATATTCATCCTCTCCACTTCAACATATATGAATAGTGTAGTTCCATCCAATCCAGTTCTGTCTAATCTAAAGAAACCTTCCGTCCAAAACTACATAATTAAATTTCAAAGTTGATTCATATATTTTATAATGGCAATCAAGAATTATGTCATGATTTATGAAATCAAAGATATTACAAAAAATCAGAACAATCAATTAGAGCCTATATTCTTACTTTCTTGACAAATAATCTATACTACTATACTGAAGACAAGGATCAATGAAATTAAAGATGGACAAGAAGAGATATATAAAAAGCAAAAACAATCAATCAGGACTCATACTCTTACTTTCTTGATAATGCATATTGTTGTATGCTATAATACCCGATTATGTATTTATTTTATATTACCATACAGAAGATAAGAAACAATAAAATTAAAAACGGACAAGAAGAAATATTAATATTAAAAATAAAGTCCCTTATGTATAATTGATAAGAAACAATAAAATTAAAGACAGACGAGAAAACATTAACATTAAAAATAGAATCCCTCATATATAATTGATATTAACTTATTAGACTTCTTTTGTTTTATTTTATTTTATTTTTTTCCCAATTAAATAATATGAAGAATTCATGATTCATGATCAAAATTTTAATTTCGATAGCTCTTATTAAAATATGGTAGGTGAAGTTTTCCCAAATTTCCAAATAATGTTTATTAAAATATAAAAAGAAAAGGTCAAAAAAAAAAAAAAGAAAAGAAAGAAAGAAAGAAAAAGAAAGTGTGAATTACTGAGGTGACCTCGGATGTCTTAATATAATAAACTTCTACAGTGCTGTTTTGACATTTGTGTTGGTGGTATGGTATTTTTTATTTTTTCAGTTTTAGACCCTTCTTGAATTAATTCTTAGAAGAGTGTGGCAGGGGTAAAACCAAGCATTGAGGCATTACCTACCATGCCCAAACTAAAGGTCAAAAAGATAGATCTACCAAATCACTTTACAAAAATCAGCAAGTACAAAGTAAAAATGCTTTGTGATAATGACCATAAATATCCTACCCACATCAAACAAACAGTTGCTTTTAGCTTTTTATAGCTATTCTTGAAACACTGCCAATACCTTTTAGAAACAAAACTGTACGTGTCTTTCATTTCGTTTCAGCACTACTTGTTCATACTGAAAACCACAAATACCTAATGAAATTTTTGAATATGAATATTAATGTGGTTATCTTGTCAATATCATAGACTGTAGAACAGAAATCAACATCTCCTACCATGCGGTCATATGCCTTGTGTTGTTTGAGAAACTTCTAATTCAATAGAAAACCATCATAGTTTGTCTAAGGTTCATTAATCAGGATTGCAGATCACATGTTCTCTTATGCAGGACTCAAGAATACAATTCAGCCTTCAGGGTCTGCCTCTGTTTTTCCTTCTACCTGTTAAAGAAGTTGCCCGTCATCCTTTCCTCATAGTGTTAGCTTACAGAAGCTCTGAGGACCATAATCAGTTGCAAATGATAGATTGGACCATAAATATTGTTGGAGGCAGCATTTTTATCTGCATTTCATGTTATGGTGAGCAATATTCCTAACAAGATAAGACGTGTCTTTAAGCATTACTAAATACGGATGCTTTTCATACATCACTTTATATCCATCACATGTGTTATGTCCTTTTTTGGAAATATGAATTATTATTAAAAGGGGTTAGAAAGCAATATTAATTACATGGTAAAAAGAAAATATTTATTAAATGATAAAAAGATAATAATTGTATAAAAGTATTTTAAATGTTTTTAGAGTTATGAAGAAATTAAAAAAGAATAAATGAGGGCCAAAAAAATTCATTATTTATTATTTATCTTTAGAAAATAAAACTTTATTTTCAGGGTGGAATTTTTGTATTCAATTATTTTATTAGAGGACTAAAACTTTTTGGTGTACAGGGAAAGACAACAAAAACCCTCTTTTCTAATGAGGTTATTCCATCTAGGGATCACCATTGTGCAGAGAAATTGAGATATTTTCAAATTTCAGACCAGTTGAAAATTATTATTCATTCTCAAAAATTTCATTAGGAATTTTTAGGACAATAAAATGTAGATTTCTATCATTCAGGGTTACCATATAGAGGTGCACCATTTGGGAGGCAGTTTGTTATCCTATGACTGCAGTGTAGGTTTCTATAGGGATTTTCTTTGTAGCAAAATTCATATTGTTTCCCTAGGAGGGAGCAACACTCACCATCAACGGCCATTCTAATGCCCTAGCTGGAGTGCATCACACTCGGGTTGTTGTTGAACACCAGGTTTGCAGTAGGAAATCAGACTATAAGAGATTCTAATTGCATAAATTTATTGTTTCAGTGCCCCATTATTCATCTTTGAAATAAAAACCCTTTTGCCAAAGTTTGATTTTTGTGTTCTATCTTTTCATCTAAGGACGAATACCCTTTGTTATTCAGAGACCTTGAAGGACGAAAACCCTCTTGGTTTCCAAGGTTGAATTGCAATACGAAAACTTCCTTGTTCATAAAAGGTGATTCCACCCAGGGAACACATTTGTGATCAAAGAATTGAAATCATTTTTAACCTATTCTATGTCGTTACAGTGTTGCTACAGTAAATTATTAAAGATTTTAGCGTGTAGAGGATTGGATCGAATTTTACTTGTAACTAAATCATTGTTATTGCTGATTTTTAGAATTTATCATCATGTGTGGCTATTGTTCATCATCGATATTCATTGTTTGAAGTGTTAAATTGATGATAATCATTATTTGTTCCTATTACTATAAAAATCAAACTTTATTTATGTTTCATTGTTGTCATACATCACCACCATACACCACCATCATTCCTCCTAGTGCCACCACTGCCATGCATCATTACCAATGCATATTTACTATCGTATCATTTTTGTTGGAGGGTTTTCGAGCATACTAGAGATCTAAAAAGACATTAATTCTGCCCTAAAGGGACATTATAATGGTATCATAGCTATGATCCTACCAACGTGTGAATCAGGGAGGAAATCATGGGAGATAGAAAAAAGAAAATACTTACAGAAGAAATGAATTCCTTGTATGAAGCCATCAATCAAAGTCAAAAAGATTTGACAAGGACCATCTAGAGGACAATGAAAGAATTCATGACAGAGACGATATAAGCCTTGCAAAATATAAATTAGAACAAGGCTACCCAAAGGAGCCCTTTAGCAATTAATCGACCAATGTTTATTCAAGCAATGTTATTACAAAGGGAAGAAAATACAGATCTTATTCAAGAGGTTTTAATTAAAATAAAAAGGATGAGGAAAGATACAAACTTGAGTCCACTTAAATCCTTGACTAGTATCAAGGTATCCCTGATAGTTTTAAATCTTGAGTTTCATTTGATGAATAGCTGGTGTTACTTGAAATGAGATATCAAAATAAAAGAGGTTTGTATGCATACATAAAAGAGTTGAAAAATATAGGAATCTGCCATGTAAGTTGAAGGTAAGGATCTTTTATTAAAAAAAAAAATTCATTGAAATCTAAAATTGATTATCAGTAAAAGCATGTCTTAATGAAGTCAAGGAGGAATAAACATTGCATGTTTCATACAAAATTGTAAAAGCTATTCTAGTAATTTCTAAGGGTATCCATGAAACACCTCTCCAGATCAGTAAAACCCCATTATGCTCCCAAGCAAAGAGACATGAACTATTTGACAAAAACTCAGAGTTCATAGCAATTAACAAGTCACAAAGGGGTCATGTATCTTAGCTACAAGCCATATATTAGTAGATGCAACAACAAAGTATTCAGTATCAACAAGATATGAAGGAAGCAAGTGGTGATAATATCATATCATCAAATGTTAGAAGGAACACACTCATGACAACTACGAGTCTAATTTTCATCCTTAATGGTACTATCATCACCATTATCAATGACTACATTACTTTATTTGCACTCATACAACTGGATTTATAGAGATTTCTAGTCATGAGAAGGAGTACTTATCAGTTTGTGACTACTAATGGGGAGTTTTCAGCCCTTGCATGGTTGCCCATCACTTCTACACTGATCACACTAAATAATTTTTCATTGGTTTTTATATCTTTGTAGCTATTAAAACATCTCTTATATTGTTAGTGTTGATGATTTATCATGAATGGCTATAAGTTTACATATTTTAAGGGAGTATCAACATTGGATGAGGTTGGTAGGAGGTTTCAATTAAAGGGAACCATCATTTTAGCCACCCTAGTTCATATTAAGATGAGATTCTAATTGGTTTATGGCTGATGTAACTTGTTTCCATCCCATACACAGTTTGATTTGCACCATATTTTGGAAGGTACATCTTGCAACATTATGGGAGGATCCATTGGAGATCAAGGTGTTAGTTATGAAGCTCTAATAAGTGTTCAATATTCTTCATCACTTTGGAGAAGCCAAGGAGGGGAAACAAAAACACAATGGTGAGTATATGTTGCAATTGTTGGCCTTATGAGAAGTCAGAATATGGAATTGAAATTCTTGAGGATGATTTGGGATTTAGGCATTATAAAGATGATTATATTGGGTGAGTCAAAGTAGTTGAACTTTTAATTACTTGAGCGAAAATAGTTTTGGGAATGGCAGACTATCATGTCCCCTTTCTAAAATATTTAATAAAGGAAATAATTTAATAATAATTCATTTAAGTTATCCAAGTTGATTTATTTTATAATGTGAAAAAAAGACAGTGTAATCACCTAAAAATGACACTTGAGCGCTACTTGAAACCACCTATCCTTAGCTTAGCCCTAGACCTATCTTAGAACCTATTTTCACACTTATCCAGCCTTTGTGTGGGCCACATGCATCCCTAGTCATCCCTAAAGTAGTCATAGACCCTCATTCTTGTATCCTAGTCCTTCATGCCTTAGGTTTTATGATTCGAGCAACATTTCAAGCGATAATTCGGGCGACGGTTCTACCCCAATTGGTGGCAAAACTTTTGAGAGCCATAACTTTTGCACCATAGCTCCATTTGACTCCCTGTTTGAACCGTTGAAAATCTAAGAATGAGAAGAACACGATGAGATGGAATTAATATATGCTCAATAGTTTTTGACCTCCAAAATCCTAATGGAAGTGTCTTAAATTTTAATTTTAATAGTGCAATTTAAAAATAGTAAGTTTCTAAAAATAGTAATTTCTTGAATTTTGTAGTGTTGTGAATCATGGAAGTCAAACCACTTCATCTCCTTCTAGATTGGTGACCTTCCACATCCTCCTTCTGCCTTCAAAATATGTATAAAAATATTTGTATCCTGAAAATTCAATGAGACATCTCTTCCTAGAGATAGGCATATGTTGTATCTACAATTTTGAGCAATAAAACATATCTTTTCAGAGATAACATTATTATTTGTGTGTTCTTGAAATATTATTCAACCAAGCTTTTCAAGTTTTGGATCATTCTATCACTTAGACACTAGAACCATAATATGGATAGTATCACCACATGGCATTAATGTCTCTATTTTGGTGCTATTGTCCTTTCCCTCTTCATTTCATAAATGAACATCTTTTCAAATATTAGACTACCAAGGGTCTGGCTAGACCTCTTTTAGCACCCACAAAAGCACCAACATAATATATATACATGATTTTTATCCCTCTAACCACTAGATGGAAATTAGATGCAAATTACACATATAAACTCAAAACAAGTTTTACACAATTAAGGTTATCAATCCCTATTATGCCTTACTTCTGCATACTATTATTTACAACATTCCTAAGCTTAGATTACTCATATTTCTAGTCTCAAGCACATTCAAAGTACTCAGGTCAACCATCATACTAGCTTCACTTGCATTTTCATTAGCACTTAGGTGGGGAGAACTGCATCAGGATTGATCCCTCCTCAAAGTATTGGTATGTAGGCAACTCTCAACACAACAGGGTATTGAGGATGTATAGCCTACCCCACTAACAAACACACTTTACTTCTTGTATCAATTGGATTCCCTATCAACATGGAGCATTAAGGTTTTACTCATAAAATTAGTTAAAAAAAGTCATATATAGAGATCCAAAACTTGTGTGTATAGGAATAAGCTTGACAAACTCAGACATAGGTGCACCTAAAATCTCAGAATAATTCTTCATAGAGGACACTACTAGTAAAATAGGAAGACTAGCACCACATGGCTCTATTGTTCAATTAGGGTGCTACTATACATGAGGGATTTTGACACGTAGATCATGTTTGTGACACTCAAACTAACCTCTACCTCAGTTTTTAGCTTCTAGATTATCTGTCTCAATCATTTTCCATTTAAGTTTTCATTTATATTATTTATTACTATTTTTAAAAAGGTCAAATTAAGTCAATTTTGTTACAGATCAGTGGTTGTATTTATTGCATATTTATATCCTAATTTACTATACTCATCTCTTTAACAACATAGGATTTACATTCACTAAGTCCTAAAAGGTTAAAATATTTGGCGAACCTGATTTACTTGGAATACTATTTAAACCCTAATCCTAGATGCTATTAGGGTTTATATCCTTCTTTTTTCTATTTTCATTCGCTGTGTTAAGCTTTTTAGATTTCATACATTCTATTTTAACAACCTTATTTCACTTTGTTTACTATATGCCATCTAAAAAATATATATCTCTTCCCTTAAGAAGAAGTGCTAGTATTAGTGGCAATCCTACTGAGCATACTCAGATTCCTTTTGTTTGAGCTTATACCATGGACAAGGGACTAGTTACAACTCAATTCATTGATCTTTCACACCCTAATTATGTGTATTTCAATAATAATGCATTCAAAGATAAGTAATACAATCAAGATCATGATAATACACAAGATAGGAATCAAGACACTCTCCCCCCACTTAATAATGAAAATCTAATTATCAATAAGGATGAATTTCTACAAATATTCAAAGATAAACTTTAGGAATAGCCCCATGATCATGCACAAATTTTACAATTCATAATGGAAATAAAGAACAAATAAAATAATGGTCAATCTTTTACTCCTCTAGATAACAACATTATTACACCTCTTTTGGGGCCAACTCAACTTGTACAAAAACTAGTTTTAAATTGATAATATTTAGTGGAAGTTACACCTCTTATGGATAGTTCCTCCTCTCTAGATGTATAATCCCTTATGAAGAAGGTTCATACTCTGTAGGCTAAGGTGTTACATCTTGAGCAGGGAGCTATTAGGCCATCGCATGCCTTGGATTCTCGTGTTATTTTATATACACATCTGGCACATCGCATAGCAGTAACTCCTTTTCCATCTAGATTCGTGGCACCTAAGCTTACATTCTATTATGGTAAGGGTGACCCCTATCACCATCTTTGATCTTTCCATGTAGCATTTTTGGACTACGCATCCAATGATTAGATCCTGACTAATTTATTTTCATGTAGTCTAAGGAAATATGTCTTACAATGGTTCTATGATCTACCGAATCATTCTATCACTGTATTCAATCCATTAACAAATATTCTTTTATCACACTTCTCAATAAACATCAATGATAAGATCTCATATGATCAAGTAACACAATTGAAGCATAAATCAAATGAGCTCATTATAGAATACGTCTTGTGATATAAGACTATATTGGAAAAATTTACTAGCCCCATGGAAGATAGAGAGCTATAGGACATATTTAAATAGAGCCTACTACCATCATTACGTGAAGCTATCTTGTTCAAGAAGTTTTCAACCTTCATAGACTTATGCCTTACAATGAAAGAAAGAGAAGTCAAGCTTCTCTCTATGGGTAAACTAAAATATACAAGTGGATCATAATCAACTACTAAGAGTTCTAGTACGACTCCATAAAAGGTAAGGGCCATTGAAAATAAGAGTGATCCAAAGGCCACATTTAATACAACTTTAGAGCCATCTCCTCACCTCATTTTACTAGCTCTTCCATGGAGAGTTTTCACCAACCTTATATAATCACCATCATGTGTTTTATAATAGCTCCTAGAATGTAATGCCATATCTCTCCCTCCCATCAAAGAGGTTGATACGATACAACCTCTTCCAAAAACTATGATTCCAATGTATTCTATGAATATCATAGGGCACTAGGCCATACATACAACAAATCGATGCATTAACTTGAAACATAATATATAGGATTTGATAGAGGCTAACATTATTGATGTGGGAACACTCGTAGAGGCACCCAAAGTTCAACAAATAGAAGCTAAGGCATTGAAAATATTCTCATATCCATTTTCAAAGCACACAATAAATGAGGTAGGGGTAATTTAGGTGTTCACTACATGTATCAGGGACATCCACCATTAACATCATAACACACTACTACAGAGGATGCACACCCACTACACAATATCATTGGTGTGTACCATACTAAATTTATAGCTAGATCACTCATCACTTTCTCGGAGTAGGAGATAATTGATGATGATTTAGATTTATATGCACTCTTTGTATGAGCCTACATAAATCATCATCTTATTCAGAGTGTTATGGTTGATAATGGGTCAAGTATTAACATGTGCACTATCACACTTATACAACATTTAGGGTATTTAGAGTAGGATATATCTCCTACAAAAATAATTATTTGTGGCTTCAACGGCCATGTTCATAGCTCTATCATGGAGATTGTACTTCTACTACAAGTTGGACCAACACATGTGGCCACTAGATTCTTAGTAGTACCTAATGTGGGCACATTCAAAATGTTATTGGGTAGGCCATGCATATATAAATTATGATTCATCCCATCTACCATGCACAGATGCCTCAAGTATATACATGCAAATTAGGTGATCATAGTTGACAATATTTCATATGAGTATCCTCTACCTATCCCAAAATTAGTTACATCTCAATTATGAGTTGCAAATCTGATCATAGTTCCTATTAGTACACCACAGAGTCTAGTGGAGCCACTAGTGTAGGTGAGGTATACTCCTATAGTGTTTCCACATACGCATACTCTCCTATGGAGACCATTATTAGAGAGGACCCAATGTCAAAAATATGTTAAAGATTATAGAGGACCTCCATTTACTCATTTTCTTATGTAATCAATATTATTAAGTTCTTAGGGTTCTCAGCATAGGGCACCTATGCCAGTTATAACATCTTCAATCATATGGGTCCCTAAGACCCCTACAGTTCCCAAAAGACCACAATCAACTTCATGGATTCCTATCACCACTTCATAGGCAATGCCAACTATAGATCGGTTGGTATAGTAGGTTTCAAGACCATAATTAACTTTTCATACAACACACATAATCATTGTTCCTTTATTTGACATAGGCCACATTGATAGCTATTCTCCCATGAGACTCATCAGTTAGTATTGTTCCTCCCTTATTGTACATACTTTCCTTCTCTCTTGCTCCTTGTACATAGTTTCATTTTCATGTTGCTTATACATAGCTTATATCCAAAATGTACAAAAATAATACAATATTTTAAAAACACAAAAAAATTCAAATAGTTGTTTAGAAAACACAAAATTACAAATTTTATGCATTGCCATGTTTACATCTCTTATATTTTCTTGACACTAAATATGTTAGCTATCTTAGTATAGTTGGTTTTATCACACATACATGATTCACTTGTTCTTGTTGAATGATTGTAGATTGCTATAGGACTTAGGTCCACTACACTGATCCAAATTTGCTATTATCTACCCACTAGTAACATATACATAGATACATGGGTTCTTAATTTGACACATTCACCCATTTAGGGGCACCCTATACAAAATTTCAATTACCAGGTTACATCTTTCTAAACTCTACATCACAAATTTAACATTTTTATATCTTGATATTGATCATGCTACACTTACTCATATTTTTTCCCAACTACTACTACTACTTTAGACTTAGTATATGTACATCTCATCTCTTACAAATATTTGTATTACATGCTCATATATAATTTCATTTCTATCATTCCTAGTTTAGAATTGATTATGTCTCTATTCTTCTTCTATTCAAGGGCATTTAAATATGCAATTACTCTTTCGATATATGCCACTTTTTTCATAGTATGTATGATTTAGACATGTGCCCATGTCCTTCTGTGTGCTTTTTTGATTATGTATGTAGATATTTGAACATGTTCTTCTATGTGGCTCCAAGCCAACTTGATTTTTGTTTGCATCTATGGACATTTCAACATATCCTTGTATGTCTTGCTTTCTTAGATTTAGTGACATGTTCCCATGTCCCTTGTATTCTAGACTTTTGGCCTGCTTTGCATACCTCATGTGTGTTGTATGTATGCTTTTTTGTATAATCCATGTCCATAACACTTGTCTCTTATTTTTTTCACACTCCAAATTTAGATTCCATGAGGGACCTCATGCATCCCCCCTTCCTACTTGGGTGCCATGATGGACATCATGCCACATCCCCATAGGTAGCTACTTAATTATTACTTAGATTTAATTTTATATACATCATTATATCTATCTTAATAACCTTGAGAATACTAGACATAACATACATTACACATTACAAAATTATTCTAAGATTATCTTACATTTTTATTATATGTAAGCACATTATATTGGATTATTATGCAGATATCATATATGCTCTGACTAACACATATTTTACTAAGCTTTTTCTTTTGAGGATAGTTCTTGCATAGGTAAAACAACTCCCCTCAAAAGAGTGGCATTCACAAGGGTTTTTCACAAAAACTAGGCTATCATAATGCACTCACAGTATAATTTTTAGCACATAGGCTCATATTATAGAAATTAGACTTAGATAAACATACTGGAAAATAATGACATGAAGATTGGTATAGTTACACACACATCAGAATAGTTAAACATTAGCTTCCAAATTGGGACACTAGTACCATATGACACTATTCTCACCAAATATTTCACCCTAGAGGATGTTATTCAAGCCTAATCTAATATTTGGGAAACAATAATATACCTCTAGGCCTAGCCTATTTGCATATAGTAGAGGTATACCTCTAGGTTTAAGGGCTAGCTCCCTAGATTGACCTTTAAGTGCTTATCACCTATACTTAATTGATTGCTTATGTGAAAAGGTATCAAGTTTATATGAAATTAAAATACTCTAAGAGGTGATACACCATGAAGATATCCACTATGATATCATACTTTTACACGAAGAGACAAGACCTACAATACTAGCTTCAAAGTCCTAGAATACTCTAACATTAGTATTTCAAATATGGAGGTGATATGTATGAGACTACTCAATGTAAGTGGACTAGAGGTTATTTTTAGACACTAAGGTTACTTGTAGACTTAAAGAGTCTCCAAAAAACTAGCTACACTCCATATGACCTATTAGAATGAGAACTTCTTGCACCAAACATGGAAGGACAAAGAGAAGCAAGGATATAAACTTATCACTAGATTTCACCATCATCACTTCACACACTTAGACAAGATGTTTTTGAACTCAAAACCAAATTTCATGTATTATTAAAAGGCAAAGTACAACATCAAACTAGCAGGGCTTCACCATACTAGGTGTGGAATTAGAATACAAGATCCAAAATAACTTGCACTTATAGAATGTGTGAGAAGAGTGCAAGAAGTGGAGCTCAAGGGTCATAATGCCACTTGTCAAGGCATTAAAATCAGTTATGTTGTAGAGGGATGGAGTGTGAAACTAACCATGAAAGGTCTCTTTGGACAAATGTCCCTCCAAGGCATGTAAACTCTTTAAAATTGGCATAAAACTCTTCAACTACCTTCTTGGAAATTTCCTTCATCATTAGGCCTCTCTTGAGCACTCCAAAGAATACTAGGAATAGTTGACACATATGCATTATGATAGGGAGGGGAGGGGTTTAAAAAAATCTCTAAAATGTATTATATGTATCCCTAATTGATAGTATTCTTTTGGACAAGTGTTCTCACTTCTTGCAGTCACCATTATCCTTCTTTCACTCATTCTTCACACTTGTCATTAAAATGACCTTCAATTTTTAAAAAATATCCATGTAGGGGTGATATTAAACCTATAAAAAGTCCCTTTGTCTGTAAATCCATCAAGAAAACTTTAAAAGGTCTCCCAATTGGATTTATCACTTTCTCACCTAGCGGCCACTCCCCATTCTCATTGTCTTCCACAAAATTTCCTGAAGTAAAGGAGCTTGTAGAAGAGTTTGTGTGATTTTATGAAGTAAGGAATAGGCATGAAGAATTATATTAGGTCCTGATTGACTTCACAAATTATCTTCACCCTTCAAGACTCCCATGCACTTATAAAACCATCAAAATTTGTCAAGAAAACCTATTATGTACCCTATCCATATAAATAAGGTACAAAGCAATCTAATGGAAAGGAACCTAAGGGAGTTATCTATAAGTCCAGAATCATTTCCAAGTCATAATATCCATCCTAGATGCATTTTTACTCACTTCTTCCCATCAAGTCTCAGGGAAGGGTTTTGAAAGGTTTCTAGTAGTTTTGACTCTTAAGGATTGTTCATACAATCTTGACATTAAAACCTCAGACAAATTCCACTAGAATCATGTTATGGACCTTATTCAACATCTCCCAACTCCTTAGTTTTCCATGATAAGTGTTTGTACTAGTGTGAGCTTCTAAAGATAGCCTCTCAAGCATGATATTTCATTATGCATACCTTATCATAGGTTTTAGCCAAAATGATTAATCATAAGTGAAATATTTTGTAGGAAATAGATTCCAAATAGTATTATATCTCCCTTTAAATATGATCAAGTGCAATAGAAATATCAACTAGTCATAGAAGTGATGACTACACCCCTTTAGAGATTTAGGCTTAGTAGGCCTGACTATGTCCTTGATGCCCAAAACTACCCTATGTAATTTATAATGGTTTCAAGGTCTTATTTATATTTTTTCATGTATATAAAAACCTACCATACCATTCTACAATGTTTTCAAGAACTTCCAACTCATTTCCTTACCTTCCTCATGTCAAACCCTACAATTTTGCATTTTTGGGAGTGCCCTTATCTAAGATAGAATAGAGGGCATATCCACTATTGTATCAATAAAAATGAAGATATTAAAAACTCAAACATGTCTTGAGGACCTTATATAAATATTTATAGAGATAGATTACACAAATAAGCCCCTCAACGCTCCAACTTTCCTTAAATTAGCCCCAAAACTAGACTGTGTGAAGGATAACTAAAATACTAAGTTAACCCTTACTAAAAATTCTAATTTGAATATATATAGAAGATGATATGTTCAATATAGAGGTGAATTTAGTATGAACATGGTGTTATTTCACCTTACAACCATTCTAATATGGATACTCTTCACCTCACATTTGTAAGAATCATGCTAGTTTTAAGGCTACCTTTGTTATTCTGTGTATAAAACCTCTTCAGGGATGATCAAAACACTTTAACACATATTTGGTAGTATTATAAACTCATATTCAAACTTAGTGTTGACACTAGAAAGTGCACCTAGTGGCAGGAAAATAGGTTCTTGCCTTCTCCTCGCAACATGGAAACTCTCCTCTCGCCTGTGGGACTGGCAAAGCTAGAGGAGAGAGTCTCTAGATAAGGGCTAGCTCCCTTTGATGCATCATGTTTTTTCCAGCAAGTGCAAACCACACACACACACACACACACACACACACACACACACACACACATATAGATAAAAAGGGGGGGGGATGAAAAGAGAGAGAGATTGCAGGAAAAATAAACCTACTCTAAAGAGGTGATGCACGAAAACAAAGGTGACCTTCACACACTCACACTGAAACCAGACAAACACATACATACTCTACACATTTGGCAAAAAGGACCAGGCTGCAAAAGACTAGTAGGGAGGCTTTCATGAAAACACAGGAAATAAAAAATCATTGAGGTGCTGTGAAATGCACACTGTAAGTAACTCCTATTCTGGTCTTCTCAAATGTCAGCTCTTCTCCTTTCAACTGCGGAAAGGGTACCTTGTAGATGACAGGTCTACTGGTGTTGAACTTGTGAGAGCATCAAGAAACAATGACTGGACACAGACAAACACTCAAGGCATACTCTAAAACATCTATCCAAATGGAGGTAACAGACTGCATTTTATTTGATTCAGGTGAAATTTTGCCAGGGATGCACCTTTGCAAAAGTGGAAGAACCAATTCGTCTCCAAAATGAGAAGTTACAATATATAGAAGAAAGGAGAAAGAAACTTGGCGCTTCTTTGACAAGTTGGCCTGTCACGTCCCATTAGAAAGAGGAAAACACTATTGTGTTGTCATCATTTTAGAAGAAACCTGATGGAACCATGCTATATAATCACCAAATTTGACTTTGGTGTTTGAGATTTAATGTGGAAGCATGGGTCGCGCCTCTTTTCTACCAACAGATGAAATTTGTCCCCTTTTTTTAAATGCATGGACCCTGCTGCTTGCTGTTTGTGTCATTTGGGGATTAACAGGCAATAAATTGCCTTCCACTTGCCACTTAGACCACCTTGTCACATCTGCGCCATGTCATTTCTCCTTGCTTGTCATTTGTGATTTGTCCCTTGTCTTTCTTGTCTCTTCTGGCTTAGTTGGCCCCTAGGGGTGAACTTCCAGTAGGTCACTACATTTTTGGTTCTTGATAATGCTTTCTCAGCTTGAAATGAAATGGCCATTTCCTTTGCTAAATTTTGACGTCCACCCAGTTGTCAAGCTTTGAAAACCAACAGATATAATGTTATTCTAATATTGACAGCCTCCGAGGCGTCATCAAGTCCATCACTAACTTCTGTGGCTTGCTTTTCCTTGTTATTTCCTGGCATCTTCCCTCCGGCCTTTGAAAAGTCCCTTTGCCTACCTTAGACTGGTCTGTCAGGCCTTCATAACTTCTTCGTGGCTTGCCTTATCTCTACATGCGTAGGCTCCTTGTTTGCCTTAAACGGTTGCTTGGCTTTTCAGACTGCTCCCTGGGCTTTGGTTGCTCCGTGTAAACTTCAGTGGATCACTTTTTTTATAATTTGCGTAGACTGCCTGCCAGGCTTTTGTGTTTCTCATGGACTTTTATCTACAGACGTTTCCTACAGACAAAAAGTCTGTAAAAATTCTACCTACCTTTTGCCTTAGTTCTACCCGGCCCCTTTTGATTTTGTGAGATAAACGACCCAACCTGACCCAATGCATTTATGTGATAAGCCATGCCTGAAGGAATTTGGGACTTGGTTAAAATTTGTTGAACTCGTTTGAACTTGGGACTTCGAACCAAAATGAATTGAACCTTGGATCCTGAACCAAATTGAACTTACCTGGATCCTCTTCATTTGAAGTGCTGGCCCTCCACTAGGGCGCTTGAACTAGGCCGATGAACCAAAGGCCAAACCAATGAACCAGGCCTGTCTAAAGTTAAAGATGGACAAATTGAACTGAAGAACCATGGCATCAACTGTGTAGCCCAAAAATGATTATTTTCAAATAACAAGGGAGGAAGGTGACCAAAATTTTGCCTGTGGGCAAAATTGGTCAACAGATTGGTGACTCACAGGGGAAGCATGCCTGCTATGCTTAGAAGACAAGTTGCCTTAAAATACATTGGGCACAGAGTCAGATGCAGCTATGAAAAGTTAAAAACAGCCCCAAAGGATTCAAGAATCAAACATGAAGTCTTTACCCCACACACAAAGGGAAACACACAAGGCTAAAAACACTACCTGTGCAAACTGCACTTAGGGAAAGCAGGAAAAGAAACTAAAAAAAAACTATTATATACAGCTAACCAAGTATGTACGCCTCCCTCCTAGATCAAAGGGAAAATTTCTTAAGTCCCCTTCTTGGTGAGAAGACTTATGGTGGCAGGCAAGTAGCTGACAGAAAATGAGATTTGGTGACTTGCTCCTCTTGCTGGTCACCTGGTTTGGCTGGAAACTGAGTGGATCAGGTTCAAACATGCCTCCAACATACATGTACTCTGCTTGTCCCTTGAGGCCTATTAAATGCTAATTATTTCTATTGGTGCTCCTCACCAAGAAATCAATGGCTGTTGGCTCATCACCATAAGCCCTTTGATCTGCACATTCCTTTTGCAATATATCATGGTCTAATTTATTCCCTTCTGCCTCATTGAAAATCCTATCAGACTTGTCCTCTGCTTCCTTTTGGCCTTCTTGAAGAAGGGTGACTATAGTGATGTCTAATATGGACTCACAAAATGATTGCTCATCCCACAGAACATCACCTCTTTGTTTAAACTCTCTTTTTCAAAGCATTCCTCCATGAAGACAAACCTCTCCTTTTCCTCTTTGCTGATCAAAATTTCTAGATTTTCAAAAATATCCTCCTGATCCTCCTCCAACTCAGGCTCCTCAGTGTAGTCATCCTCATCAAAGCAGCAAGTAAGTTCATCAAACAGAGGGGAAGAGAGCTTACCATGCATTTGTTCCTCCTCGTAGTCCTAGAACATCTGCATATATGCAAGACCTGCATCTTCTCCATTGCTGATAAGGTCTTCACAAAGAGCATCAATGACGATTTCTTCTTCTTTGTCACTCATAACAACCTCTTATGGAATTACAGATTGGACTTTCTGCTCCTCACCTGCCTCTTGCAAAATAGGTTATTCCTTGAGAAGGGGTGAAATGGAGAAAACATGTGGAAGAGGAGGCAGTCCTTGAGTTAGAATCAAATGATTCTCCTCTTTCCACTTAATCAACACTTCATCAATATCAGGTATGGCATGATATTTCTCTTGGAAGTGTGTAGATGGGGTGTGCTCAAACATGGAAAGTGATGTTTGGTCTAAGCCATCCGTCACACATTGGTTGAGAAATTTCTCTCTGGATTCCAACTTTGCAATTCTCTTGGCTAGATCTTCTTGGAAAAGCCTTTCTTGGAGATCATAAGAATCATGAGTAGGAGCAGCTTTATCATTTTCAAGGTCTCGAGCAAAACCTTGCTTCTTTTCTTTCCTATCCCATGATTCCATCATTTCCCTCCAAGTCAAGAGCGTACCATTAGTGTGAAAGATCTCGGGATTGGAAGTTTCCCTTCTGGTTGAAGGGTGACTAGGAGGGCTGCTTGAGGCAATTCTCTAAATTTTTTGAGTCTGATCGAATTCATATGAATGAACACAAGATCCATGATTCTATGCAAAAGAATTATACATATAAAAGTAGATTTTTGATGGTACCAGGCTGCTTAACCAGTAGATTCAACTCAGAGTCACCATTGGTGTTGATACAAAAGCCTCCAAAGGCTGGTCAGTTGAAGAACACACCAAAAATTCTTTAAATCTTTGGACAAAACCTATCCCAGTTGGTCCCACCAGGCTTGTGAGAATTGTTGATGCCAAAAAGTGCACCTAGTGGCAGGAAAATAGGTTCCTGCCTTCTCCTCGCAACATGGAAACTCTCCTCTCGCCTGTGGGACAGAAAAAGCTAGAGGAGAGAGTCTCTAGATAAGGGCTAGCTCCCTTTGATGCATCGTGTTGTTTCCAGCAAGTGCAACACACACACACACACACACACACACACACACACACACACACACACACACACACACACACACACACACACACACACACACACACACACACACACACACACGTGCGCACGCGCGCACACACACACACACACATATATATGGATAAAAAGGGGGGATGAAAAGAGAGAGAGATTGCAGGAAAAATAAATCTACTCTAAAGAGGTGATGCACCAAAATAAAGGTGACCTTCACACACTCACACTGAAACTAGAAAAACACATACATACTCTACACATTTGGCAAAAAGGACCAGGCTGCAAAAGACTGGCAGGGAGGCTTTCATGAAAACACAAGAAACAAAAAATCACTGAGGCACTGTGAAATACACACTGTAAGTAACTCCTATTCTAGTCTTCTCAAATGTTAGCTCTTCTCCTTTTAGCTGTAGGAAGGCCGCCTTGTAGATGACAGGTCTGCTGGTGTTGAACCTGTGAGAGCATCAAGAAACAATGACTGTACACAGAAAAACACTCAAGGCATACTCTGAAACATCTATCCAAATGGAGGTAATAGACTACATTTTATTTGATTCAAGTGAAATTTTTCCAGGGCTATGCCTTTGCAAAAGTGGAAGAACCAATTCTTCTCCAAAATGAGAAGTTACAATATATAGAAGAAAGGAGAAAGAAACTTGGCGCTTCTTTGACAAGTTGGCCTGTCGCATCCCATTGGAAATAGGAAAACACTATTGTGTTGTCATCATTCTAGAAGAAGCCTATTGGAACCATGATGTATAATCGCCAAATTTCACTTTGGCATTGGAGCTTTAATGTGGAAGCATGGGTCGCGCCTCTTTTCTGCCAACAGATGAAATTTGTCCCCTTTTTTTTAAATGCACAGACCATGTTGCTTGTTGTTTGTGCCATTTGGGAATTAACAGGCAATAAATTTCCTTCCACTTGCCACTTGGTCCACCTTGTCACATCTGCACCATGTCATTTCTCCTTGCTTGTCATTCGATTTGTCCCTTGTCTTTCTTGTCTCTTTTGGCTTAGTTGGCCCCCAGGGGCGAACTTTCAGCAGGTCGCTGCATTTTTGGTTCTTGATAATGCTTTCTCAGCTTAAAATGAAATGGCCATTTCTTTCGCTAAATTTTGACGTCCACCCGACTGTCAAGCTTTGAAAACCAATGGATATAATGTTTTGCTAATATTGACGGCCTCCAGGGTGTCATCAGGTCCATCGTTGACTTCTGCGGCTTGCTTTTCCTTGTTATTTCCTGGCACCTTCCCTCCAGCCTTTGAAAAGTCCCTTTGCCTGCCTTAGACTGGTCTGTCGATCCTTCATAACTTCTTCACAGCTTGCCTTGTCTCTACATGCATGGGTTCCTTTTTTGCCTTAGACGGTAGCTTGGCTTTTCGGACTGCTCCCTAGGCTTTGGTTGCTCCGTGTAAACTTTGGCGGATCAGTTTTTTTTTATTTGCATAGACTGCCTGCCGAGCCTTTGTGTTTCTCACAGACTTTTGTCCGCAGACATTTCCCATAGACAAAAAGTCTACAAAAATTCTGCCTGCCTTTTGCCTTAGTTCTACCCTACCCCTTTTGCTTTTGTGAGATAAGCGACCTGGCCCGACCTAATGCATTTATGTGATAAGCCATGCCCGAAGGAATTCGAGACTTGGTTAAATTTTTTTGAACTCATTTAAACTTGGGACTTTGAACCAAAATGAATTGAACCTTAGACCCCAAACCAAACTGAACTTACCTGGATCCTCTTCATTTGAAGTGCTGGCCCTCCACTAGGGCATTTGAACTAGGCCGATGAACCAAAGGCTAAACCAATGAACCAGGCATGTCTAAAGTTGAAGATGGATAAATCGAATCGAAGAACCATGGCATGAACTGTGTAGCTTGGAAATGATTGTTTTCGAATAACAAGGGAGGAAGGTGACCAAAATTTTGCCTGTGGGCAAAATTGGTTAACAGATTGGTGACTCACAGGGGAAGCATGCCTGCTATGCTTAGAAGCCTAGTTGCCTTAAAATCCATTGGGCACAGAGTTAGATGCAGCTATGAAAAGTTAACAAAAACCCCAAAGGATTCAAGAATCAAACATGAAGCCTTTACCCCACACACAAAGAGAAACACACAAGGCTAAAAACACTACTTATGCAAACTGCACTTAGGGAAAACAGGAAAAGAAATTGAAAACAAACTATTATATACATCTAACTAGGTATGTACGCCTCCCTCCTAGATCAAAGGGAAAATTTCTTAAGTCCCCTTCCTGTGAGAAGACTTATGGTGGCAGGCAAGTAGCTGAAAGAAAATGAGATTTGGTGACTTGCTCCTCTTGCCAGTCACCTAGTTTGGCTGGAAATTGAGTGGAACAAATTCAAACATGCCTCCAACATAAATGTACTCTGCTTGTCCTTGGAGGCTTGTTAAATGCTGATCCTTTCTATTGGTGCTCCTCACTAAGAAATCAATGGCTATTGGATCATCACCATAAGTCCTTTGATCTGCACATTCCTTCTGTAATATATCATGGTCTGATTTGTTCCCTTCTGCCTCATTAAAAATCCTATCAGACTCGTCCTCTCCTTCCTTTTGGCCTTCTTGAAGAAGGGTGACTGTAGTGATGTCTAAAATGGACTCACAAAATGATTGTTCATCCCATAGAACATCACCTCTCTGTTTAAAACTCTCTTTTTCAAAGCATTCCTCCATGAAGATAGACCTCTCCTTTTCCTCTTTGCTGATCAGAATTTCTAGATTGTCAAAAATATCCTCCTAATCCTCCTCCAACTCAGGCTCCTCAGTGTATTCATCCTCATCAAAGCAGCAAGGAAGTTCATCAAATAGAGGGGAAGAGAGCTTACCATGCATTTGTTCCTCCTCATACTGCTGGAACATCTGCATATATGCAAGACCTGCATCTTCTCCATTGCTAATAAGGTCTTCACAAGGAGCATCAATGATGATTTCTTCTTCATTGTCGCTCATGATAGCCTCTTAGGGAACTGTAGATTGGACTTCTGCTCATCACCTGCCTCTTGCAAAATAGGTTCTTCCTTGAGAAGGGGTGAAATGGAGAAAACATGTGGAAGAGGAGGCAGTCCTTGAGCTAGAATCAAATGATTCTCCTCTTTCCAGTTAATCAACACTTCATCAATATTAGGTATGGCTTGATATTTCTCTTAGAAGTGTGTAGATGGGGTGTGCTCAGACATGGAAAGTGTTGTTTGGTCTAAGCCATCTGTCACACATTGGCTGAGGAATTTCTCTCTAGATTCCAACTCCGCAATTCTCCTAGCTAGATCTTTTTGGAAAAGCCTTTCTTGGAGATCATAAGAATCATGAGTAGGAGCAACTTTATCCTTTTTAAGGTCTCAAGCAAGACCTTGCTTCTCTTCTTTCCTATCCCATGATTCCATCATTTCCCTCCAAGTCAAGAGCGGACCATCAAGGTGAAAGATCTCAGGATTAGAAGTTTCCCTTCTGGTTGAAGGGTGACTAGGAGGGCTGCTTGAGGTGATTCTCTAAAATTTTTGAGTCTGATCAAAGTCATATGAAGGATCACAAGACCCATGATTCTGTGCAAAAGAATTATACATATAAAAGTAGATTTTTGATGGTACCAGGCTGCTTAACCAACAGATTCAACTCGGAGTCACCATTAGTGTTGATGCAAAAGCCTCCAAAGGCTGGTTGGTTCAAGAACACACCAAAAATTCTTCAACTCTTTGGACAAAACCTGTCCCAGTTGGTCCCACCGAGCATGCCAAAACTGTTGATGCTAGAAAGTGCACCCAGTGGTAGGAAAATAGGTTCTTGTCTTCTCCTCACAACATGAAAAATTTCCTCTCACTTGTGGGACCGATGAAGCTAGAGGAGAGAGTCTCTAGATAAGGGCTAGCTCCCTTTGATGCATTGTGTTATTTATAGCAAGTGCAAAACACACACACACACACACACACACACACACACACACACACACATAGATAAAAAGGGGGGGATGAAAAGAGAGAGAGATTGTAGGAAAAATAAACCTACTCTAAAGAGGTGATGCACCAAAATAAAGGTGACCTTCACACACTCACACTAAAACTAGACAAACACATACATACTCTACACATTTGGCAAAAAGGACTAGGCTGCAAAAGACTGGCAGGGAGGCTTTCATGAAAACACAAGAAACAAAAAATCACCGAGGCACTATGAAATGCACACTATAAGTAACTCCTATTTTGGTCTTCTCAAATGTCAGCTCTTCTCCTTTTAGCTATAGAAAGGGCACCTTGTAGATGACAAGTCTGCTAGTGTTGAAACTGTGAGAGCATCAAGAAACAATGACTATACATAGAAAAACACTCAAGGCATACTCTAAAACATCTATCCAAATGGAGGTAACAGACTGCATTTTATTTGATTCAGGTGAAGTTTTGCCAGGGCTATGCCTTTGCAAAAGTGGAAGAACCAATTCTTCTCCAAAATGAGAAGTTACAATATATGGAAGAAAGGAGAAAGAAACTTGGCGCTTCTTTGACAAGTTAGCCTGTCGCGTCCCATTGGAAAGAGGAAAACACTATTGTGTTGTCATCATTCTAGAATAAGCCTACTGGAACCATGCTGTATAATCACCAAATTTGACTTTAGCATTCAAGCTTTAATGTGGAAGCATGGGTCACACCTCTTTTCTGCCTACAGATGAAATTTATCCCCTTTTTTTTAAATGCACGGACCCTACTGCTTGCTGTTTGTGCCATTTGTGGATTAACAGGCAATAAATTGCCTTCCACTTGCCACTTAGACCACCTTGTCACATCTGTGCCATGTCATTTCTCCTTGCTTGTCATCTGCAATTTATCCCTTGTCTTTCTTGTCTCTTCTAGCTAGTTGGCCCCCAGGGGCAAACTTTCAACAGGTCGCTGCATTTCTTGTTCTTGATAATGCTTTCTCAGCTTGAAATGAAATGGCCATTTCCTTCACTAAATTTTTACATCCACCTAGCCGTCAAGCTTTGAAAACCAATGGATATAATGTTCTACTAATATTGACGGCCTCCGGGGCATCATCAGGTCCATCATTGACTTTTGCAGCTTATTTTTCCTTGTTATTTCTTGGCACCTTCCCTCCGGCCTTTGAAAAGTCCCTTTGCCTGCCTTAGACTGGTCTGCCAGGCCTTCATAACTTCTTCATGGCTTACCTTGTTTCTACATGCACGGGCTCCTTTTTTGCCTTAGACGGTTGCTTGGCTTTTCGGACTGCTCCCCGGGCTTTGGTTGCTTCGTGTAAACTTTGGCGGATCACTTTTTTTTATTTACATAGACTGCCTGTCGAGCCTTTATGTTTCCCATAGACTTTTGTCTGCAGACATTTCCCACAGATAAAAAGTCTACAAAAATTCTACCTACCTTTTGCCTTAGTTCTACCTGGCCCCTTTTGCTTTTGTGAGATAAGTGACCCGGCCTGACCCAATGCATTTATGTGATAAGCCATGCCCAAAGGAATTCGAGACTTGGTTAAAATTCATTGAACTCATTTGAACTTGGGACTTCGAACCAAAATGAATTGAACCTTGGACCCCAAACCAAACTAAACTTACCTAGATCCTCTTCATTTGAAGTGCCAGCCCTCCACTAGGGCATTTGAACTAGGCCGATGAACCAAAGGCTGAACCAATGAACCAGGCCTGTCTAAAGTTGAAGATGGACAAATCGAACTGAAGAACCATGGAATGAATTGTGTAGCCTAGAAATGATTGTTTTTGAATAACAAGGGAGGAAAGTGACCAAAATTTTCCCTGTGGGCAAAATTGGTCAACAGATTAGCGACTCACAGGGGAAGCATGCCTGCTATGCTTAGAAGCCTAGTTGCCTTAAAATCCATTGGGCATAGAGTCAGATGTAGCTATGAAAAGTTAAAAATAGCCCCAAAGGATTTGAGAATCAAACATGAAGCCTTTACCCCACACGTAAAGGGAAACACACAAGGCTAAAAACACTACTTGTGCAAACTGCACTTAGGGAAAGCAGGAAAAGAAACTGAAAACAAACTATTATATACAGCTAACCAGGTATGTACGCCTCCCTCCTGGATCAAAGGGAAAATTTCTTAAGTCCCCTTCTTGGTGAGAAGATTTATGGTGGTAGGCAAGTAGCTAAAAGAAAATGAGATTTGGTGACTTGCTCCTCTTGTCGGTCCCCTGGTTTGGCTGGAAACTGAGTAGATCAGATTCAAACATGCCTTCGACATTCATGTACTCTGCTTGTCCTTGAAGGCCTGTTAAATGTTGATCCTTTTTATTGGTGCTCCTCACCAAGAAATCAATGGCTATTGGTTCATCAACATAAGCCCTTTGATCTGCACATTCCTTCTGCAATATACCATGGTCTAATTTGCTCCCTTCTACCTCATTGAAAATCCTATCAAACTCGTCCTCTGCTTCCTTTTGGCCTTCTTGAAGAAGGGTGACTGTAGTGATGTCTAAAATGGACTCACAAAATGATTGCTCATCCCACAGAACATTACCTCTCTGTTTAAAACTCTCTTTTTCAAAGCATTCCTCCAAGAAGACAGACCTCTCCTTTTCCTCTTTGCTGATCAGAATTTCTAGATTTTCAAAAATATCCTCCTGATCCTCCAACTCAGGCTCCTCAGTGTAGTCATCCTCATCAAAGCAGCAAGGAAGTTCATCAAACAGAGGGGAAGAGAGCTTACCATGCATTTGTTCCTCCTCATACTACTAGAACATCTGCATATATGCAAGACCTGCATCTTCTCTATTACTGATAAGGTCTTCACAAGGAGCATCAATGATGATTTCTTCTTTGTTGTCGCTTATGACAGCCTCTTGGGGAACTATAGATTGGACTTTTTGATCCTCACCTACCTCTTACAAAATAGGTTCTTCCTTGAGAAGGGGTGAAATGGAGAAAACATGTGGAAGAGGAGGCAATCCTTGAGCTAGAATCGAATGATTCTCCTCTTTCCACTTAATCAACACTTCATCAATATCAGGTATGGCCTGATATTTCTCTTGGAAGTGTGTAGATGGGGTGTGCTCAGACATGGAAAGTGCTATTTGGTCTGAGCTGTCCGTCACACATTGGCTGAGGAATTTCTCTCTGGATTCCAACTCCACAATTCTCCTGGCTAGATCTTCTTGGAAAAGCCTTTCTTGGAGATCATAAGAATCATGAGTAGGAGCAGCTTTATCCTTTTCAAGGTCTCAAGCAAAACCTTGCTTCTCTTCTTTTCTATCCCATGATTCCATCATTTCCCTCCAAGTCAAGAGCGTACAATCAGGGTGAAAGATCTCCAGATTGGAAGTTTCCCTTCTAGTTGAAGGGTGACTAGGAGGCCTGCTTGAGGTGATTCTCTAAATTTTTTGAGTCTGATTGAAGTCATATGAAGGAACACAAGACCCATGATTCTGTGCAAAAGAATTATACATATAAAAGTAGATTTCTGATGGTACAAGGCTGCTTAACCAATAGATTCAACTCGGAGTCACCATTGGTGTTGATATAAAAGCCTCCAAAGGCTGGTTGGTTGAAGAACACACCAAAAATTATTCAACTCTTTGGACAAAACCTATCCCAGTTGGTACCACCGAGTGTGCTAGAACTGTTGATGCCAGAAAGTGCACCTAGTGGCAGGAAAATAGGTTCCTTCCTTTTCCTCACAACATGGAAACTCTCCTCTCACCTGTGGGACCGATGAAGCTAGAGGAGAGAGTCTCTAGATAAGGGCTAGCTCCTTTTGATGCATCGTGTTGTTTCTAGCAAGTGCAAAACACACACACACACACACACACACACACACACACACACACACACACACACACACACACACACACACACACATATATGGATTAAAAGGGGGGATGAAAAGAGAGAGAGAGATTGCAAGAAAAACTAACCTACTCTAAAGAGGTGATGCACCAAAATAAAGGTGACCTTCACACACTCACACTGAAACTAGACAAACACATACATACTCTACACATTTGGCAAAATGGACCAAGCTGTAAAAGACTGGCAGGGAGGCTTTCATGAAAACACAGGAAATAAAAAATCACTGAGGCATTGTGAAATGCACACTGTAACTCCTTCTATTCTAGTCTTCTCAAATGTCAGCTCTTCTCCTTTTAGCTGTAGAAAGGGTGCCTTGTAGATGACAGGTCTGCTGGTGTTGAACCTGTGAGAGCATCAAGAAACAATAACTGGACATAGACAAACACTCAAGGCATACTCTAAAACATCTATCCAAATGGAGGTAACAGACTACATTTTATTTGATTCAGGTGAAAATTTTTTAGGGCTGCACCTTTACAAAAGTGGAAGAATCAATTCTTCTCCAAAATGAGAAGTTACAATATATATAAGAAAGGAGAAAGAAACTTGGCGCTTCTTTGACAAGTTGGCCTGTCGCATCCCATTGGAAAGAGGAAAACACTGTTGTGTTGTCATAATTCTAGAAGAAGCCTGCTGGAACCATGTTGTATAATCACCAAATTTGACTTTGGTGTTTGAGATTTAATGTGGAAGCATGGGTCACACCTCTTTTCTACCAACAGATGAAATTTGTCCCCTTTTTTTAAATGCACAGACCCTGCTGCTTGCTGTTTGTGCCATTTGGGGATTAACAGGCAATAAATTGCCTTCCACTTGCCACTTGGACCACCTTGTCACATTTGCACCATGTCATTTCTCCTTGCTTGTCATCTGTCATTTGTCCCTTATCTTTCTTGTCTCTTTTGGCTTAGTTGGCCCCCAGGGGTGAACTTTCAGCAGGTCACTGCATTTCTAGTTCTTGATAATGCTTTCTCAACCTGAAATGAAATGGCCATTTCCTTCGCTAAATTTGACATCCACCCAGTCGTCAAGCTTTGAAAACCAATGGATATATCGTTCTACTTATATTGATGGCCTCCAGGGCATCATCAGGGCCATCACTGACTTTTATGGCTTGCTTTTCCTTGTTATTTCCTGGCACCTTCCCTTCGGCCTTTAAAAAGTCCCTTTGCCTGCCTTAGACTGGTCTGTCAGGCCTTCATAACTTCTTCGTGGCTTGCCTTGTCTCTACATGCGTAGGCTCTTTGTTTGCCTTAGATGGTTGCTTGGATTTTTGGACTGCTCCCCAGGCTCTGGTTGCTCTGTGTAAACTTCAATGGATCACTTTTTTTTTAATTTGCGTAGACTGGCTGCCAGGACTTTGTTTTTCACATAGACTTTTGTCCCTAGACGTTTCCCATAGACAAAAAGTCTACAAAAATTATGCCTGCCTTTTGCCTTAGTTCTACTCGGCCCCTTTTGCTTTTGTGAGATATGCAGCCCGGCCTGACCCAATGCATCTATGTGATAAGCCATGCCCGAAGGAATTTGGGACTTGGTTAAAATTCATTGAACTCATTTGAACTTGGGACTTCGAACCAAAACAAATTGAACCTTGGACCCTGAACCAAAATGAACTTACTCAGATCCTCTTCATTTGAAGTTCTGGCCCTCCACTAGGGCATTTGAACTAGGCCGATGAACCAAAGGCTGAACCAATGAACCAGGCCTGTCTAAAGTTGAAGATGGACAAATCGAACTGAAGAACCATGGCATGAACTGTGTAGCCCAGAAATGATTATTTTTGAATAACAAGGGAGGAAGGTGAATAAAATTTTGCCTGTGGGCAAAATTGGTCAACACTTAGGTAGTCCAAAATTACCAACTAATACTATCTAACCCATTATATCCCAATTTCTTCTCATATAACACAAGTTAACAATCAAAACCTATGACTATACGAACTAACACCTCTAGGTTGGACCTAATAGGAGAACGATTTATCATAATTGGAAATTTTGGGTGCATGAGACCCTATAATGATTTATTATAGGTATATCAAGCTTGTATAGTCTATTACTTGCCCATATTAGGCACCTTGTATACTTTAGCTCTCTCTAAACATAAGATATCACTATAGATGCAATTTTGAGTCTAAGAGTCCTGTAGGTTGCATTATGCCAAAATGTATGATCTCAATTGATTAACAACCTCTTAAGGTTATGGAGACTTACTTAAATTCAAAAATGTCACTTTCTCATTCATTGAACACAAGACTAGTTCTGACTTCCTCAAGATACTCCTTTAAGTGTCAAGGTTGGATATAGGTCACTATTGTTTGACAATCTTGTAGGTTGCCATCAATGGGAATACTATGGTAAAATTATCCAACTAAATTTGAGATTATATATCCATTATATTTATATATTCATTCATTGAGTTCATGTTTCATTCTCAATCACCAAAACACTATGATAACAATCAATTTGCATCTTCTAGGCTTCTTTTGACTGAGTACCACTGTGCACACTATAGATTTCCAATCACCATTGCTTGGGTTGACACACCATTCAATATCCTTCCCTACTCAACCAAACACATTCTTCTTGTTTTGGCACATTGATAATAGGATTTGAGTGAATTGGCAAGATGATTTGGCTAGCCTAGTCTCTCATAGGCCTCTCCATAATATGAAGTTGTGTAGGGTCAAGATTGACTTCAAAGAAGTTAAGGTAAAGTTTCCTTGAAGTAAGTTTTATGCTTTTTATGAGGTATATGCATTTATTTTAGAGGTTTATGAAACATAATGGTTACTAAGACTTTGTTCACACTCCAAAACTAGAGAGAAAGATATCAAAAGTTTTCAAATCCCTCCAAGGTGCATCCAACTCTGTCCCAACTCACTATTTATGAGGAAATATGCAACCATATTCTTCAACACTTAGACCATTGATTAAAATGAAGTGAATAGGGGTATAATACATTAATAATGGCCTTGATTCATTCAAACAAATGTATTAGAGTGAAATCCAGATGTTACATTCACCATGGAGCTTTTCAAAGCATACATACCCTACAATCAATAATTCTAAACTGTGAGATAACTTCAATAAAAAAATGAACATGTCAAGACAAGCCTTAGATGCTTAACCTCTCTCTCTCTCTCTCTCTCATGGAGTCAATAAACCATCATGTTTAGGTCCTACTATTAGTATCATCACTCTCATTACATTGAAGCACCATCATGTTTAGGTCCTACTATTAGTATCATCACTCTCATTACATTGAAGCTCACTACTTGCTCATAGGTTTTGAAACATTTATTGCTCATTTTGGAAGCCAAACACTCAAAGAGACAAAATGTGTCATAAAGAGAAGATGGAAACTTCCACACTAACATGTGAAATATGAGAAGGTTTAATATAATTTTAATACACTTAAAAAAAATACTATACTCCTTCTACATCCTTTCTACAACAAATAACCCAAAATTGCAATAAAACCTCCTCATTTTGCAAGGTGGTGGGGTTTGAAATCTCTTCCCAAACACCCTACCTTCTTAAGTTTTTTTCATGAAGCACAAGAAACTAATATTTTGAGTCTTTCCATGAATTTTAAGTAGACAAGGATTGCATTGATCATCCAATATCATTCAACATGGTTCCTCTCCTGCTGGCTATACCATATGAAAATCGATTGACCTCTTTTGACCCTTCCAAGGAGTGATGGAGAAAGGAGAATGGTTTTGGAAATTATTAGAACTATCAAAGCTTATAAATATTTAAGATGATCATGGGGAATATTAAGATACTCCTATAAATTAATTATACTTACAAGAAAGTCATATAATCTGTAGAACCTTTGAAAATGACTCTTTTGAAGCATTTTTCTACTTTTAACATTAAACCTGCCAACTTTGTTAGTTAAAAATAGATATAAGATATTTTATGACACATGGGATGTTGTAAAGAGATTTGGAACATTTTTAAATTTTGTAAATCCATACAAGTTTCATAAATGAGTAAAAAAAGGTGACATAAAGTGAATTTAAGAAGACTAGGCAAAAATTACAAGGTTTAGACCTATTAAATGACATGACACGACATGAATAGGACCATGATGGACTAAAAACAACCATAAGGATTTTTTTTTTTAATTTTTATGGGTTTTACTCAATTTTAAATGGGGGTCAAATTGATCAACATCTTTGGTGATTTCCAGGGGTGGTATGGTTGTTGTGCTAAAGACTAGTAGCCTATTTCTATCCATTGGGATATGGAGTCACCTATACATTGGTTGGACATTGAGTTGCATTTGAAAACACACCAAAAAAGAAGTAAAGACACACAAAATAAGAGTCTAAAACAAACAAGATAAGACAAGACAACAAACACACAATTATTCTCTCATGAGCACTTATGGAAGACACACAATAAACCCAAACAAACTAACTTAAATTCAAACTAACCTAAATGAATATATTCATCCTAGATCAAAGGGGAAGTTTGAAACCTTTCTTTATTAATGAAATGAATGAGTGAATGAGGCATGTTTATTTTTGAACCTTGGCATTGATGCCTCCATCTTCTCCATGGTATTTTCTAATCTCTTTGGCATAATACTCAATGCAATGGAAGAAACTACAACCAAATCACTTCTGAAAGTGAACTCTTCTTGAATTTCAATAGCCTCAACCTTATCATAAGACTCATCAACTTAAATATTCAATGGTGGTTCAACAAGGCATACCTCCTTGACCTCCATGGTGCTCTCAATAAGGTCAAGTTTCTTTTTAGCTACAAATTCCTCAAGCTCATCAAGGAGATTTTCATAGTCCACCCAATTTTGGTCATTTTCCTCCATGAAAACCTCTTGATCTATCTTCTTATGTACTTGGCCCTCAACTTTGCAAAGCTCTTCAAGTTCTTGGAAAAGCTTTATTTGTTGTTGCCAATCATCCTTGTTATCCTTGTCTTCAAGAACCACCATCTCTTGAACTTTATCTTCTTGGTCCTAATGTTATTGATGTATGAGGTTATCAATATTGTCTTAATTCTACTCCAATACATTTGAAAATGGTTCAATATCATGTTTAGATGTTGAGTGGTCCTCAAGGACAACATCTTCTACCTTGGTCTCATTTTATTCTTTCATGACTGTAACTTATTGAATAGTGACTTGATGTTCATCTTCATTCCTAATAAGACCTTCTCTTTTATGCTTGATAAGACACTCAAATAAAATATTGTTAGGATCATCAACAACTTCATGATTGGATATTCACTTCTTAGGAAGAGGAATAGTCTTACCTAGCTACTCAAACTCTTGGTTGATGGCATTGAACCTTTGCCATTATTCATTTTCCTCCTCGTGACAGTCATGTTTAAGGGTTATTTCATCATGGACATCAACTAACTCAACATATATGGAGTATTTTTTGAAAACCTCTCCCTTCATGTTTTGACCAAATTCCTTGTGTGCAGATGCAACATGATCTTCAATGTCTTTCTCCTCATTCAATTAGATGGAATTGTACTTGACTTCACCAAGGGGGGTCCCTATAGTGATCTCTTCATCATATATTCTCACATAATCTTCTTGGTAAGCTACAAGTTGAGATTGAAATTGTTCTTCATTTTCCTCCCATAAAATGGGTTCTCCTTTGGGAGGGGATGAGGTAGAAGTGTGATGTATAGGCTCATGGGATTGTGAATGATTTTGGGAAAAATGACTTCTTGAGTGAGCTCATAAGGGAATGATAAGTTGGGTTATTTAAAAGGAAAGACACCTTATTCAATAAAGGTTCCACCTTGGTCATAGTCTCCTTGAGGCTCTTCAATAGATTTAGGCTCATTTTCAAATTCTTTATTTTACGACATTCTTAGTCTATTTATTGAGCATTGGAAACACTTTTTTTCCAAGTATAACTGCTCCTTGATATCACAATGAGTTTCTTCTTCAAACACTTCCCACATGCCCATACACCCTTGAACAAAACCTCTTAGCCATTCCATGAGATGGTTAAGAAGTACATCAAATTCATCATCCCATGTTCCCATTCATTTTTTAGCATCTAGCATACTTGGTATGAGTGCCAACAAAGACTTGACATGAAGTGGGGTTGATGGAGGAGGATGAACGTAATAGTGGGGATTGTGATGAGCTCCCATTTGTAGGACTAGATATTCACATTTTTTCTTGTAATATCTTGATCTACAATCCATGAAACCATCTAATTCTTCATGACAAGATTGATAAGAGTCATCTTGAGGTTGATATGCATCATGTTATGGTTGGTAAGAGTCATATTGGGATTGGTATAAATGCACCTCTTGATAGGCTTATTGATAGCCTTCTTCAACAACATGATGTCCATATGGAGAAGTAAATGGATGATCATGGGTCTATTATGGCCCATAGGACTGATAGCAACTTTGATAGGGCTATTGAGGGGTATAACATGGATCAAAATAAGGTTGATAGGAAGGTACATAATAGGGATTATCATCATATCCATCTATATCAACCTCATGGGTCAAATAAAATAGAAAAATTGATCAAAAACTTCAACATTAGATACGTGGGATGCTTACAACCATATGATTTTATTTAGAGTTTCTATTGGCTCTATCTTGCTTGATTCCAAAAGCTAATTAGAGGAAAGAGACACCAACAATATTTACACTCTCGTAGACCTTTGTCCCACTGGGTGTGCCATAATTATTGCCACAAAATCTTTCACCCTAGAGGAGGTTTTTAAAGCCTACTCTAAGATGTGGGTAACATTGGAATACCTCTAGGCCTGTGGGTTGCCTATAGTAGAGGTAGACCTCTAGGTTTAAGGGCTAGGTCCCTAGATTGAACTTTAAGTGCTTATCATCTATACTAACTAATTACTTGTGCGAAAAGGGATATAAGTTTGCATGAAAGTAAACTAATATAAGGGGTGATATACCATTAAGATCTCCACTATGTTATCATACTCTTACATTAAGAGACAAGACCCACAACACTAACTTCAAAGTCCTCAAATAATCTAACATTAGTATTTCAAATATGGAGGTGATATGCATGAGACTGCTCAAGGTAAGTGGACGAGAGGTCAGTTACATACACTAAGTTTACTTGTACACTTGAAGAGAGTCAACACACTATCTACACTTCATATGAACTATTAGAATGAGAACTTCTTACACCAAACATGGAAGGAAAAGGAGAAGTAAGGATAAAAGATTATCATTAGACCTCACCATCATCAATTCACACACTTATAAAATATATCTTTTAACTCAAAACTAGATTATATGTATTATTTAAAGGTAAAGAAAAACATCAAACCAGTAGGGCTTCACCATACCAGGTGTGGAATTACAATACAAGAGCCAAAATGGCTTGTACTTATAGAATGTGTGGGAGGAGAGAGAGAAGTGGAGCTCAATGATCACAATGCCATTTTTCAAGGCATGATAATTAGTTATATTGTAGAGGGGTGGAGTGTGAAACATACCATGAAAGGTCTCTTTGGATAAATGTTCCTCCAAGGCATGAAAACTCTTCAAAACTGCTGTATAACTCTTCAGCTACCTTCTTGGAAATTTCCTTCATCATTAGGACTCTCTTAAGAAATCCAAATAAAACTAGGAAGAGTTGACACATATGCACTATGATGGGGGGTTAAAAAAAATCTCCAAAATGTATTAGATGTGTCCCTAACCATTGGTATTCTTTTGGACAATTGTTTTCATTGCCTACAGTCACCATTAACCTTCTTTTACTCATTCCTCACACTTTTCATTCAAGTGAGCTTTAGTTTTCTAAAAAAATCCATGTAGGGGGTGATATGACACCTTTCAAGATTCACCTTGTCCCTAAATTCATCAATCATACTTTAAAAGGACTTTCAATTTGACTTCTCACTTTCTCACTTGGTGATCACTCCTCATTCTCATTATTTTCCACAAACTACCTGAAGTGAAGGAGTTTATAGAAGAGTTTGTGTGATTATATGAATCAAGGAATGGGAATGAAGATTTAGATTAGGTCATAATTAAATTAAAAAATGATCTTCACCATTCAAGACTCTACTACACCTATAAAACTATCAAAATCTGTCAATAAAACTTGATTTTTACCCTATCCATACAAATAGGGTACAAGTGAATCTGATGGAAAGGAGCCTGAGGGAGTTATCTACAAGTCCAAAATCATTTCCAAGTCATACTATCCATATTGATGCATTTTTTACTCACTTCTTTCCCATTGGGTCTCAGGGTAGGGTTTTGGAGGGTTTCTAGTAGTTTTAACTCTTAAAGATTATTCACATGATCATGATGTTGAAACCTTAAAAAAATTCCACTAGAATAATCTTAGGGACCTTATTCAACATATCCCAAATCCATAGTTTTCCATGCTAAGTGTCTGTACCAATATGAACTTCTAAAGATAGCCTCTCGAGCTTGAGAGTGCATTCTACATACCCTGTCATAAGTTTTAGCCAAAATGATCAATCTTAAGTGATTTATTTGCAAGACAAAGTTTATAAATATTATTATATCTCCCTTTGAAGATGATCAAGTGCATTGTAAATTTCAACTAGTCATAGAAGTGATGACTACACCCCTTTAGGGATTTAGGCCTAGTCAAGGCCTAGTAGGCCTGACTATGTCCTTGATGCCCAAAACTACCTTATGTAGTTTCTAATGGTTTCAAGGTCTTATTTATGTTTTTAAATATTTAGAAAAACCTACGATATAATTTTTAAATGTTTCCAAGAACCTCTAACTCATTTCCTTACCTTCCTCATGTCAAAGGTATGTCAATACCTTTAGTTTTGCATTTCTTGGAGTGCTCTCTATTTGAGATAGAACACAGGGCATCTCCCCTATTGTCTTACTCAAAATGAAGATATGAAAAACAAAAATAAGTCTTGAGGATCTTTTGACCATTTTTCCCCACAGGCCAAAATAAATCAACCCCTTACAGTCAAAGTCTTGTATATGGGATTTTTATAATGTTATAGGGTATGTTACAGCTCATTTGATGTCATTTCATATGCCATTCTAAGTTTTGGTCATGGTATGGCTTAGTCCTTCTATCTTTTGGTGTCTTAAGGGTCATTTTTGAATCATATATGTAAGTGGTAGATTTTCATGGTGCTAAGAAGTTGCAAGAGCATGTCTAGAAAAGCCTAAGGTTGTACTTGGGAGATGTTTCAAATTTTGGCTAAGTGTTGGGAACCTTTTAAGAAAATTGTCCAAGGCAAAGATCCCACAGACTTATTTCTTTCAGGAAAAAGTTTTGAAACAATTTTCCCAAAGAACTAATTATTTTGAGAGAATTGTCTGCATCAAAAAGCTAAGTGTCATATTTCTTTTAGGAAAATTGTCTGTACAATTTTCACGAAGGCATTATTCTTTTGGGGAAATTGTTGGACAATAGTTCTGAAGGCAGTTTTATTTCAAACATTTTATCTGAAACACAAGGCCCACATAAATTGGTCCAAAACAAAAATCCCAAAGGGTATTTTTCTTGGGAAGGTGTCCTATGCAATTTTCCTAAAAGGTCATCTTTTTTTAGGAAAATTATCTGAACAATTATCTCGAAGGGTCATTATTTAGCGAAGTGTCCTAGACATGAATTTTGATGGGTACTTTTCAAGTGACATATAAATCAAAAGTTTTGTGGAAGAAGCTAAATATGAATTCTTTTGAAAAAAATATCCTATGACAATTTCCTTGAAGACTTTATTTCTTTTAGACATTTTATCTATAAGAAAAAATCTTGAAGACAAGGTTCAGTCAAAAGGTACAAGGGCATAAATTATTTTGAGAAAATTATCTAAGATAATTTTCCCAAAAGCATGAATTCTTTTAGAGAATTTTTTCTGAGGGAAAAGATTAATTATGATTCCTTTAGAAGAAGTGGCCAAGACATAAATCTTGAAACAAATATCTAGCAGAATGTTAGGACCCCAAGGAAGTACAATTGATTACCAAGCAACTAAATATGCAGAATTAACTAGAAGCAATAAGTAACTAGAATCAGAAACAACACAGAATATGAGAGACAATACCCAATTGTATTAATACTCTTCTAGAAGGAAATACAACAAAGAAAATGCCATAGTTTTCTTCCTTACACTCCTCTAGGGCTCCCACACCTCTAGGGCATAAATAGTAAATCTCTTCAAGAGCTCACTCTCTCAATCACGGTCCCAACACACAACTCAAACACAGAGTTGTTGTTCACCTCCACCAGCTAGTAACCACCAGTCAGTAATAATACTGCCAATCCAACAAGTACTCAAAAGTACTCCAAGTCTGAGTATACACACATAATCTAAGTACACAACGTACTCTAAGTAGATCTCACCTAATATTGCTACCTGTTGTGTTGCTAACCTCCCTGATCTTGCACACCTATAAATCAACCTAGTTCTACACACCTGTAAACCTTGATCTTACACACACATACACATGCAGATCAACCGACCTTACTTACCACATGTAGATCTCCAACCTAATCTTGCACACCTGTAGACCAACCTGATCTTACATACCATGAAGAACCCTTGTCCTCCAAACCAACACCCCTGTGGATCTTCTACCAGACCTTGCACTCCCATAGATCTACCTAATCATACACACTTGGCACTATGGCACTATGAGGAGCCAAGCTTGCTCTCTCTATCTAGCACCCAGGGAATCCCTGCTTTGATCCCTCACACTTTAAAATATAGCCCATGAGTCTCTTATATAGATCCCATGTAAACAAGAATTAGACATCCAATTACAATAATTAGATTCATAGCTCCAAGACTAAAAGTAGCCTTTAACATGCAAACAACCAGTTCACTAACTAACTATTCGTGAACTAGCAGTTCTGGAACTGCATAGGTGACCGATGTCGGTCCCTGTCTACCTGGAGATGACCGACGTTGACTAATCCCTGACTGATGTCAGCAACTTCTTATCTACACCTGACTGACATCGGTTGGCCTGACTGACACCGATGTCTATGACACTCAACAACCTCCTCCAATGTCTGCATCAGTGAAGCTTTTAGCACCACAACCTAACAATATCCAACTTGGAGATAAACAACTACACTATACCTGTACCTGTACACTGTCTAATTTATTTTCTAGCTTGTATCCCTCTTCAAGCTCAATCCTGAAGACCAACCACCACACATCCTTTGGTGCAACACCTGTCATCCAAGTAACCTGCCACATCCAAAGTGCCTGACCCTGCATAACATGAATCCCTGCTACTCGTCCCTCTTAGATACTTGAGAACCCATTAAACCGCTTTCTAGTGCTTCCTTTTCGGATTGACTACAAACCTGGTGACAACTCCCACTACTAGGGCAATATCAGGGAGTACATGTACTCAACCTCATCATGTGATTGGGGACCTTGTTCTGTGAACTATCCATCCATAGGTGTGTTGCCTTGTTCTGCATCCTGCACTACCTTCACACAATCATCCTGTGACAACATCAACTTGTGATCTCCCTGTCTCTAGGATTACTCATGCCAAAGAATTTTGCTACACCTAAATCCTTCATGACACACCACTAAACTAACCTTACCTTTAGCTCAGCAAAACCTTGTATGTTTGAACCTGCAGCTAGCATACCATCCACATATAGTAACAGGATAATGTTTCAATCATTATCCAACCTGGTAAGACAAACACAATGATTACATTGACATTGACTAAAGCCCTGCTTTGTCATACACCTATCAAACCTGTACCACTATCCTATAGCTTACTCAAGACCATATGACCTGGTCTTCCATCTCACGTGTCCATTCTCTCTATTCTTTAACCTTGGAATCCATTCATCTCAATGCTTTCATCCCAGCTAACAACTCTACCAAATCTCTCATTTAGTTCTTCTCCAAAGAATTCATGCCATGCTCTCACTGTTTCCTGGATCCTACCTACTCTGCTTCTTTAAAAACTTCCTAGTCCTTGACCATCAGTGAGCAACAAGTAGTGTAAAGAAGAGAAATAATGAATTTGAGGCTTACATACCCTTTCAATCCTCCCCATGGGTGTTTAAGACTCCTTGACAGCTTGCTGTCTACCCAAAATTTGTTCTAATGACCAATGTCAGTCACCACTCAGTCTGCATCCAACTGACGTCGGTTCCATGCGACTGATTGACTACCGATGCTAGTTATCCTATCGATGTTGGTCACCACCTACCTGACACCACCGACTTCTCTGGTCTGCACATGACCGACATCAATGCCTGTATGTTCGACGTTGGTTACCCTTGACTGACGTTGGTACCTGTGTTTGCCTATGAGTGATGACTTTTTACCCATGAGCTTTCTTTGAATCATACCCATGTCCAAACTACCCTACTCAGAAGTATCTAGCCCCCTCTACTGATCTCTATCCATCATCTCCTCCAAGAACACCAAGGCTTTCCAGTTCTTAAGTTTATCAAATACATCAGACTTCCTTTTCCTGCAATAAATCCAATCCTTTCTTGTAGCATCCCACTGCTCACAAAAATCTTGGTCTATGCTCTCCAAAGGTGAACTCTTACCATTTGACTTAAAAACATCCATTCCCTTCTCACTTATGTGACCAAGCCTACAAAGCCACACCTATGCAATAGAAGTGGAATCAGTAATACAAGCAGGTAGATAAAGAGTACCTACTTTCTTACCACATGCTAATTCAAGTGCATCCTTGGTAATATTCCAAGAATCTGCTGTGAGAGTTATTGTGCATCTCTCATCACCTAACTTTTCTATAGAAATTAGCTACATCTCCAGGACTGGGACTTGCATGACCTCCTTCAACACCCATGTGTTGGTCGTCTGCAATTTCAGCCGCACTTCCCCTTTGCCAATACTTTAACAAGGCTCACCAACCCCTCTAATTTGGGTTGCATGGAAAGAGGAAACATAATCTATAAACCAAGATTCTAATTTATCCAAGGAACATATAAGAGTAACCAGTGCAACAATACTTGCCACTTTATTTCCTTTATGCTGATCTGCTACCAACCAACAATCTTTCTTTTCTTGCTCTTTCTTTCCATAACATCGTAATTGACCATATGTGCCATTGAATTCCTCCATTCTTAGTGTACTTTGTTTTGATGTTGCTATACCCCACTCAATTAGAAACCCCTAAGAGTGACCTGTAATCAAACACAAACTTGCTCCCTGCAACCTTAGCTTTGATACCACTTGTCAGGAATCTAGAACATAAATGCTCTGATACCAACTGTTAGGACCCCAAGGAAGCACAATTGATTACCAAGCAACTAAATATGCAAAATTAACTAGAAGCAATAAGTAACTAGAATAAAAAACAACACAGAATATGAGAGACAATACCCAATTATATTAATACTCTTCAAGAAGGAAATACAACAAAGAAGATGCCACAGTCTTCTTCCTTACACTCCTCTAGGGCTCCCACACCTCTAGGGCATAAACAGTAAATCTCTTCAAGAGCTCACTCTCTCAATCATGGTCCCAACACACAACTCAAACATAGATTTGTTCACCTCCACTAGCTAGTAACTATACTGCCAGTCCACCAGTCAATAACAATACTGCCAGTCCACCAAGTACTCAAAAGTACTCCAAGTCTAAGTATACACACATACTCTAAGTACGCAACATACTCCAAGTAGATCTCACCTGATCTTGCTACCTGTTGTGTTGCTGACCTCCCTAATCTTGCACACCTACAAATCAACTTGGTTTTGCACACCTACAAACCTTGATCTTGCACACACATACACCTACAGATCAATTGACCTTACTTACCACATGTAGATCTCTAACCTGATCTTGCACACCTGCAGACCAACCCGATCTTACATACCATGAAGAACCCTTGTCCTCCAAACCAGCACCCCTGTGGATCTTCTACCAGAGCTTGCACTCCCATAGATCTACCTGATCATACACACATGGCACTATGGCACTATGAGGAGCCAAGCTTGCTCTCTCTATCTAGCACCTCGAGAATCACTACTTTGATCCCTCACACTTTATAATATAGCCCATGAGTCTCTTATATAGATCCTATGCAAATAATAATTAGACATCCAATTACAATAATTAGATCCACAACTCCAAGACTAAAAATAGCCTTTAACATGCAAACAACCAGTTTGTTAACTAACTATTCATGAACTAGCAGTTCTAGAATCGCACAGGCAACCGATGTTGGTCCCTGTCTGCCTAAAGATGACCAACATCGGCCGATCCCTGACCAATGTCGGTAGCTTCCTATCTACACTTGACCAATGTCAGTTGGCCTAACTGATGCCAATGTCTGTGACACTCAGCAACCTCTTCTAATGTCTGCATCAGTGAAGCTTTTAGCTCCACAACCTAACAATCTCCCACTTAGAGATAAATAACTACACTGTACTTATACCTGTACATCATCTAATTTGTTTTCTGGCTTGTATCCCTCTTCAAGCTCAATCCTGAAGACCAACCACCACACATCCTATGGTGTAACCCCTATCATCCAAGTAACCTGCCACATCTGAAGTGCTTGACCCTGCATAGCATGAATCCCTACTGCTGGTCCCTCTCAGATACCTGAGAACCCACTGAACCACTTTCTAGTGCTTCCTTTCCAGATTGACTACAAACTTGCTGACAACTCCCACTACTGGGCCAATATCAAGGAGTACATGTACTCAACCTCATCATGTGATTGGGGACCCTGTTCTGTGAACTATCCATCCATAGGTGTGCTGCCCTATTCTGCATCTTGCACTACCTTCACACAATCATCCTGTGACAACATCAACTTGTGATCTCCCTATCTCTAGGATTACTCATGCCAAAGAATTTCGCTACACCCAAATCTTTCATGGCACACCACTAAACTAACCTTACCTTTAGCTCAGCAAAACCCTATATGTCTGAACCTACAGCTAGCATACCATCCACATACAGTAATAAGATAATGTTGCAATCATTATCCAACCTGGTAAGACAAACACAATGGTTACACTGACATTGACTAAAGCCCTGCTTTGTCATACACCTGTCAAACCTGTACCACTATCCTATAACTTACTCAAGACCATATGACCTGGTCTTCCATCTCACGTGTCCATTTTCTCTATTCTTTAACCTTGGAATCCATTCATCTTAGTACTTTCATCCCAACTGGCAACTCTACCAAATCTCCCATTTGGTTCTTCTCTAAAGAATTCATGCCATGCTCCCACTATTTCCTGGATCCTACTTGCTCTGCTTCTTTAAAAACTTCCTAGTCCTTGACCATCAGTGAGCAATAAGTAGTGTAAAGAAGAGGAATAATGAATTTGAGGCTTACATACCCTTTTAGTCCTCCCCATGGGTGTTTAAGACTCCTTGACAGCTTGTTGTCCACTCAAAATCTGTTCCAGTGACCGATGTCAGTCACCACCCAGTCTACATCCAATTGACATCAGTTCCATGTAACTGATTGACTGCCAATGCTAGTTATCCTACCAACGTTAGTTGCCACCTGCCTGACACCACTGACTTCTTTGGTCTGCACATGATCGACGTCGGTGCTTGTATGTTTGACGTCGGTTACCCCTGACTGATGCTGGTACCTGTGTTCGCCTGTGAGTGATGACTTTTTACCTGTGAGCTTTCTTTGAATCATACCCATGTCCAAAATTCCCTACTTAGAAGTATTCAGCCCCCTCTGCTAATATCTATCCATCATCTCCTCCAAGAACACTAAGACTTTCCAGTTCTTAAGTTTATCAAATACATCAGACTTCCTTTTCCTGCAATAAATCCAATCCTTTCTTGTAGCATCCCACTATTCACAGAAATCTTGGTCTTTGCTCTCCAAAGCTGAACTCTTACCATTTGACTTAAGAACATCTGTTCCATTCTCAATTATGTGACCAAGCCTACAAAGCCACACCTGTGCAACAAAAGTGGAATCAATAATACAAACAGGTAGATAAAGAGTACCTACTTTTTTACCACATGCTAATTCAAGTGCATCCTTGGTGACATTCTAAGAATCTACTATGAGAGTTACTATGCATCTCTCATCACCCAACTTTCCTGTAGAAAGTAGCTACATCTCCAGGACTGGGACCTGCATGATCTCCTTCAACACCCATGTGTTGGCCGTCTACAATTTCAGCCGCACTTCCCTTTTGCCAATACTTTGACAAGGCTCACCAACCCCTCTAATTCAGGTTGCATGAAAAGAGGCAACAAAATCTATAAACCAAGATTCTACTTTATCCAAAGAACATATAAGAGCAACCAGTGCAACAATACCTACCACTTTATTTCCTTCATGCTGATCTGCTACCAATCAACAATCTTTCTTTTCCTGCTCTTTCTTTCCATAACACCGTAATTGACCATTCGTGACTTTGAATTCCTCCATTCTTAGTGTACTTTCTTTTATCATTGCTATACTCCCACTCAATTAGAAACCCCTGAGAGTGACCTGAAATCAAACACAAACCTACTCCCTGCAACCTTAGCTCTGATACCACTTGTCAGGAATCTAGAACATAAATGCTCTGATACCAACTGTTAGGACCCCAAGGAAGCACAATTGATTACCAAGCAACTAAATATGCAAAATTAACTAGAAGCAATAAGTAACTAGAATTAGAAACAACATAGAATATGAGAGACAATACCCAATTGTATTAATACTCTTCAAGAAGGAAATACAACAAAGAAGATGCCACAATCTTCTTCTTTACACTCCTCTAGGGCTCCCACACCTCTAAGGCATAAATAGTAAATCTCTTCAAGAGCTCACTCTCTCAATCATAGTCCCAACACACAACTCAAACATAGAATTGTTGTTCATCTTCACCAACTAGTAACAATACTACCAGTCCACCAGTCAGTAACAATACTGCTAGTCTAACAAGTACTCAAAAGTAATCCAAGTCTGAGTATACACACATACTCCAAGTATGCAATGTACTCCAAGTAGATCTCACCTAATCTTTCTACCTATTGTGTTGTTGACCTCCCTAATCTTGCACACTTGCAAATCAACCTAGTTTTGCTCACCTACAAAACTTGATCTCGCACACACATACACCTGTAGATCAACCAACCTTACCACATGTAGATCTCTAACTTGATCTTGCACACCTGTAGACCAACCTGATCTTACATACCATGAAGAACCCTTATCCTCTAAACTAGCACCCCTGTGGATCTTCTACCAGACCTTACACTCCCACAGATCTTCCTGATCATACACACTCGGCATTATGGCACTATGAGGAGACAAGCTTGCTCTCTCTATCTAGCACCCAGGGAATCCCTACTTTGATCCCTCACACTTTACAATATAGCCCATGAGTCTCTTATATAGATCCCATGCAAATAATAATTAGACATCCAATTACAATAATTAGATCCGCAGCTCCAAGACTAAAAATAGCCTTTAACATGCAAACAACTGGTTTGTTAACTAACTGTTCGTGAACTAGCAGTTTTGGAATCGTACAAGTGACCGACGTTAGTCCCTATCTACTTAGAGATGACCAATGTTGGCTGATCCCTGACTGATGTTGGCAACTTCCTGTCTACACCTGACCGACATCGGTTGGCCTGATCGATGTTGGTGTCTGTGACACTCAGCAACCTCCTCCAATGTCTGCATGAGTGAAGCTTTTAGCTCCATAACCTAACACAAAAGACTTGATAGAAATAGCCTGAGGAAAATAGTCTACAACAAAAGGCCAAAAACCAAAGTCTGAAAGGATTGTTGGGAAGTAGAGTGACGTTCACACAAGTCTCAAAATTTAAGCTCAGTAGTCATCCATTGGAGCTTAAATTTGACAGTCTATGGGATGTCAAATACATCTGCATAGACATCAAATGATAGTTATACAAACATTAAATTTAAGCCCTAGAAAATATTTGTTGGAATTCAAAAGGTAGGATCTAATGATGTAGATCAATCAAGCATTAATCAAATGATGAGATCTCAACTAGTAGGAAAATGGGCCTAGGTAGATCAATGGCTTGTGTTCAATCATAGATTCAGATCTAATGGCATGTGGAGAAGTTAATGAGTCAAGGAGATCGAGAGGTCACTATGTGACATAAGAACATGGAGTAGAAGATTGACAATAGGATCCCTAGATCAATGTGCTATTGATAAGTGCCATGTGTGCATTTAATCATGTAAATCAAGATCAATAAAGTGAGATGAATCAAAAGATCAATGATCCAAGCTATTTTTTGATGACCAATCAGATGAAGGCACACCCAAGTGACTTAGACAAATGTCAAAGAATTAATTTTTGATGGGTTAAGGTAAACAAAAGGTATGGAGCCAAGTTCAAGCATGGTTCCGTTTGAATTAGAGCCAATGTTTCAAAGGATGCAACCAAATTAGACATGTAGACCTTAATGGTTTCATCTCCAAGACCAACTATATGAAAGGGACCCTTATCCTCACTATCATATGCAATGGTGAACTAGTGAATAAAAATTAACACTAGGATAAATCCCTAATAGATTGATCTGATTGTTCTAACTGCATTGATGCTGGATCCCAACTCAAAGAAATTTGATCCCACTATTACAACTATTAGGGAAGATCAAGGAGGGAATATTGTAATTATGCAACCACTTAAAGTGACCTAGATCAACAAAATGGTCTGAAGAAGCATTATTTATAGATGTAGTTGTAACTATGATTCAAACATTTGAGCTGATTGATTCCCCTTTTCAATGCCAAGGATCCCTTTCTCTTATGACCTTTCTCCTATAAATATAGCTCTTCAGCTATTATAAAACACCACCACACCATGTATGGTGAAGTCCTACTAGATTGATGTTATATTTTTCCTTTGAACATTAATACAAGTCTTTTTTTGAGTTTTGAATAATTGTCTAAGTTTTCAAGTGACATATGGTGATGAGAATTGATAATTATATATCCTTCTTTCCCTTATCCTTTCATGTTTAAGTAAGAGTTCCTAGTTTAATAGGTCATATAAAGTGTAGTATAGTGTGTAAAGCTTTTTCAAGTGTAAAATTATCCTTAGAGTGTGAAATCTACCCTTTGGTTTATTTGTCTTGTGTTTTTGCTCGCATCTTACCTCTATATTGAAACACTCATGTTAGAACCCATTAAAGATTAGAGACTAGTCTATATACTTTGTTTCATCATGGTACAAATATGATGGTCATGTGGAAGACATTTTTGGTGCATCACCTCCTTTAGAGTAGATTTAATTTATGCATTTATCTAACTATTTTCCTCATAAATAAGTAGTAGTTTAATTGATAAATAGTGCACAATATATTTAGGGAGCTAGCCCTTAAACTTAGAGGCTCATTTCCAATATAAGTATGCCCACATACCTAAGAATGTTTTGATGTTGGAAAAATCTGGAAGAAGCCTAAACAACTTCTTCTAAGGTATAATATTTGATGATAATAATTTTGGCATGCTTGGTGGGATGACTTATCTTCAAAACAACTTGTTAAGGTGAATGTCACTCTTGACAAACACCAACTGCAAATTGGTGTGCTACTCAACATTTGGTGACTCAAAGTAAATATAGTTTTAGACCATTATTTTATTATAAAATTATCCCATTAATTCATGGTCCTCACTAGGTCATCCTCTACTATAACATCCAATCCTATTAATCCACCCATTTAGCCTGAGATCCATCTTGCAATTCAATATCCATAGCCTAATCTTCCCTTTGAAGAATGAGTAGATTTTGCTAGGGAAGAAGAGGAGGAAGTGACCAAAGAAGTTGAATATGTCAAAAAATAAGACATGGATAGAACTCATACTTTCCCTACCTTCAACACTAATAATCCAATGCAACATCATGCACATGATGCCATCCATCCCAATGCCACAAAATGTGTGCCCACATTCAATGGTGAGAGTCATATCACACCTAGTGAGCACATTAGAGATGTTTCTAAATTTTTTAGTTTCCACAATATTGTTCAAGAGAACATTACCATTAGATTAATATCCATGTCACTTAAAGGGAAGGCTCTTGATTGGTATAGGACTCTAGAAGGTGGATGCATCACAATATGGGATGACTGAAATTATCGTCATGCTTCAATCTATGGGAGGTTCCACCCTCCCTTAAGTCTATGAGGTTTCTATCAAAGATAAAAATAATATCATCTAAATTGGAAGATTACCACCTAAATTGTCTATGCCTCCTTTGTATCATTATTTTATTAATACTCTAGATATAGCTCAAGTTCCTAATGGCAATACCAAAACTAAGGTGGCTCCTAGGCAAGCAGAAAATAATGTTAATTAGAAAGCAAAGTTCCTAGCCTTAGAGGCTCAAAATAGAAAATATAATGTGTAATAAGGCATCTATAAAAACCCTTAACCCTATCAATAATAATATGTAAGAGGAAGATGCAAATGGTAGCCTAATTCGAATAGGCCTACTAATACATACAATCCTAACTCTATCACAAATGCAAAGGAGATGGTACATGTTCATAGCAATTTAGTGCAGGGAGAAGATTTACATCAAGACCAATTCATGTATGCCAATTAGAATGGAGAGTAAGATATGGTGGCTTAAGGAGTGGTTACTCCCCTCATATCAAATGAATATGAGGTGATGATGTAAGTTAATGAGGATTGGTAGCCTCAAGGAGAGATCTTCACCAATTTTTTGGTTGAAGAAACTTTTATTCTAAATCAAGGAGCCTCTATTGCAGATAATACAAGGGAAAAGAGGAATATATAGGAGGTGGTAGTATAATTCCCATAGGTTCATCCAATCCTATTGTAAGACAACAAGACACAACTACAAGTGTGATAGTTCCAAAGGCTTCTATGGTAGTTCTAAAGGCTTCTACACCTCCAACAAGTTTAAATGTGGTAAGGTCTATTAAATATACCTCTATTCCTAAAGTTTCAAGAAATTATTTAACTCTAAAGACATAAGAAAAGGTGAGTAATAATTCTCTAAACACAGTATATTCCTTGAAAAGTGCCAAAACATCTATCTCCTTGTGGGATATCCTTCATATGCTTGGCAAAAAAGAATTGTTATGAAAGCAATTATCCACTATTCCTACTAGTCCTTCATCTTCAAATTAAATTAATAATCATGTTATCCTTTAAAATTCTCTTAACACTATTATTGAACCATCTACTAGGATTGAGAAGCCTCCACCATTTTACCTCCCTCTCATAGTGGGTGATAAATTGGTTCACAATTACATAGTTGATAGTGGATCATCTACTTTTGTCATGCCTAAAGTTGTAGCTAACAAGATTTGCCTAAAATATGATCCACATAGAAAAGGAGTGATCCAGATAGATGGTACACCTACTAAGACCATAGGGCTGATAAAAAACTTGAATGTTTTCTTACATGATTGTCTTAGCTTTCCTATCCTTCAAGATATAATTATTGTTGACCTCCCAACTTACTTTGCAATCTGCCTATCAAGGGACTTCACAATGAAGATAGGTGGTTATCTCTTAGTTGACTAGTCCTTATTGGATCTTAGGACAAGGTATGGGACCAAGGTGACAATTAGAACTTAGCCTCTTGCAAGATTTCAAATTGAACCTTACATTAAAGCAAGTTCCAACTTGAATTATTTTGTTCATGAAAAAAAGGAACCTAATGTGGATGGGGGAGCTTCTAAACTTGAAGGAATTTATAATTTATTGTTGGATGATTATGTTTTATATGTATATGGACATGATCCTTATGCATACTTTGAGCAAACTGACCTTGGGACTTATATTATGCAAGATCAACCATTTGAAGAAGCTGAGGTAAGCATACAAAATTATCATGCTGATGAGTGCAACTATATGATTCATGAGTATGAGATCATAGGTTGATGAACCTAATTGAGAACCATAGTGGGAAGAATGATTTTTTCATTCTTTCTATTGATGAATATGCTCTAGATGGTGACACTCATGAAGAAGAGGAAGATGAGTTATGGCTAAGATTTGAGGCCATATGTCAAGAATTTGACAAGATTGGTAATATTCCTTTTTCTCCCAATAAATGTATGTATGGTGTGTTTGTTGATGAAAATAATGAGTAGGCTCCCAAGTGTTCTATAAAGTATGAAAGTAAATAGAATTTTGTTAAAGAAGATGGATAATAATATTTAAGAGCTTACAGTTCTAGAAGGACCCAGTGAGGTCAATGTAGAAGTCGTTGTGCCTAAAGGATAATTAGGAGATCCATTTGGTATTGATACATGTTTACAGGGGTTGGATAATAAATAAAAAGTATTTGATACTCCCAAGCATCAATTATATCCTATTCAAGAAGATAGAAAGGTTAGAAAAACTATCATCATCCCTATTCTATAGTATGGGGAATGTATATCAGATATGGAAATGATCAAGAAGATTGCATCTCCAACCAAGGCTCTTAGAGAGAAAGAAATATAATTCATGAGGGTCCTATATATTTAACTTTTAGACCTAATATTCAAAGGTGATAGGCTTCTTGATCACCTACATATGCAAGTGATTAGTGATGAGCATGCTCCTCATGCTAGGTTACCTTCATGGAGTGATAACTATGCTAGGGGAACCATTTTTGACCTTGGTTAAGGTATGATCAGATGTTTCAACTATAGAGGTTAGTCTTGTAAATATTAGGTTAGGTGTGTGTTTCCTTTCTTATTCTGTTGTGTCCCAATAAGTGCTCTTGAGTACATGTGTGTTTTACATAGTTCCTTGCTTTCTATTTTATTCTTATTGTTTTCTTATGTTTTGTGTACAATTGAAATAAGTTTAATGTCTAACCTGTATAATTTTGATTCCATATCCCAATAGATAGGTTTAGGTAATTGGTCATGGCATAGTAAACATGCCACCCTTGGGAAATCACCAAAGATGTTGACCATTTTTCCCCATAGGCCAAAATGGATCAACCCCTTATAGTCAAAATCTTGTATAGGGGCATTTTATAATGTTATAGGATATGTTGTAGCTCATTTGATGTCATTTCAATGCCATTCTAAGTTTTGATCATGGTCTGACTTAGTCCTTGTGTCTTTTGGTGTCTTAAGGGTCATTTTTGAATCATATATGCAAGTGGTAGATTTTCATGGTGCTGAGCAGGTCCAAAAAAGCCTAAGGTTGCACTTGGGAGATGTTTTAAGTTTTAGCTAAGTGTTGGGGACCTTTTTGGGAAAAATTTCTAAGGCAAGGATCCCAAAGACTTATTTATTTTGGGCAGAAGTTTTGCAACAATTTTTTTGAAGACCTAATTATTTCAAGAGAATTGTTCACATCAAAAAGCTAATTTTTAGATTTCTTTCGAGAAAATTATTTGCACAATTTTCTTGAAGACATCAATCTTTTGGGGAAAATGTTTGACAAAAGTTTTGAAGGCAATTTTATTTTAGACATTTTATCTGAAACACAAGGTCCACATAAATTGGTCCAAAACAAAAATCTCAAAGGTCATTTTTATCGAGAAGGTGTCCTATGCAATTTTCCCAAAAGGTCATCTTCTTTCAAGAAAATTGTCTGAACAATTTTCTCGATGGGTCGTTCTTCAGTGAAGTGTCCTAGATAGAAATTTTGAAGGGTACTTTTCAAGTGCTATCTAAATCAAAAGTTTTGTGGAAGAAGCTAAGTATGAATTATTTCAATAAAATTGTCCCACAACAATTTCCTTGATCACTTCATTTCTATCTGACATTTTATCCCCAAGCAAAAAGCTTGAAGACTAGGTTCAGTCAAAAGGTACAAGGGCATAAATTTTTTTGAGAAAATTATTTGGGATATTTTTCCCTAAGGCATGAATTCTTTTAGAGAATTTGTTTTAAGGCAAAAGAATAAGTATGATTCTTTTATAGGAAGTGGCTGAGACACAAATCCCACAATAAATGTCTAGTAGAAGGACCAAAATAAATAGCCTAAGAAAAATGGCATAGTAAAAGGTCAAAAAATAAATTATGAAATAATTATTGGGAAGAAGAGTGATGTTCATGCAAGTGTCAAAGTTTAGGCTTACCAGTCATCCATTAGAGCTTAAATTTTATCATCTATGGGATGTCAAATACATTTTCATATATGTCAAATGATGGTTGCATGGACATAAAATTCAAGCCACAAAAAATATTTTTTGGAATTCAAAAGGCAAGATCTGACAAGGTAGATAAATCAAGCATAAATCCAATGATGTGAGCTTGAATAGCAAGAGAATGGGCCCAGAAAGATCAATGGCTCATGGTCAATCATGGATTCAGTTCTAATGGAACATGAACAAGTCAATGATTCAAGGAACTCAAGAGGTTGCCATGTAACATAAGTGCATGAAAAAGTAGAATGACAATAGGATCTTGAGATCAATACACAATTGAAAAGTGGCATGAGCACATTTAATCATGTAAATAAAAATCAATAGAGCAAAATGAATCAAAAGATCAATGATCCAAGCTAGTTTTTGATGGCCAATTAGATGAAGGTAAGCCTAGGTGACTTAGATAAAGTTTGATAATGTAATTTTTGATAGGGAAAGGTAAACAAAAGGTATGGAGACAAGTTTGAGAATGGTTTAGCTTGAACTAGAGCCAACATTTTGAAGGATGCCACCGAGGTAGACACATAGATCTCAATGATTTCATATCCAAGACCAACTATATGAAATGGACCCTTCTCCTCACTATTTCATGCAATGATGAACCAATGAAGAATAGTTAACACCAAGACAAATCCTTAATAGATTGATCTAATTTTTCCAACCACATTAATGTTGAAACCTAGCTCAGAACAACTTAATCCTACCATTACAACCATTAGGGAAGATCAATGAGGGAATATTGTAACTATGAAACCACTTGAAGTGACCTAGATCAATCAAATGGTCTAAATGATCATAATTTGAAGAAGCAATTGTAACTATGGTTCAAACATTCAAAATAATTGATTCCCCTTTTTTAGTGCCAAGGTTCCCTTTCTATTATCACTTTTCTCCCACAAATATAGCTCTTCAACTATTATAAAACATTACCACACCATGTATGGTGAAGCCTTACTAGATTGATGTTATATTTTGCCTTTGAACATTAATACAAGTCTATTTTTTAGTTTTGAACAATTATCTAAGTTTACAAGTGATGTATGGTGATGAGAAGTGATAATTATCTATCCTTTCTTCCCTTATCCTTTCATGTTAGAGAAAGAGTTCTTAGTCTAATAGGTCTTATGGAGTGTAGTCTAGTGCATAAAGATTTTTCAAGTGTACAATTATCCTTGGAGTGTGTAATCTGCCCTATGGTTCATTTGCCTTGTGTTATTTCTCACATCTCACCTCTATATAGAAACACTCATGTTAGAACATATTAAAGCTTAGAGACTAATCTGTATGTTTCATCGTGGTATAAATATGATGGTTATGTGGAAGACATTTTTTAAGCATCACCTCCTTTATATTAGGTTCAATTTATGCATTTATCTAACCCTTTTCCTCATAAGTAGTAGTTTAAGTGATAAACAATGCGTGATATATTTAAGAGCTAGCCCTTAAACCTAGAGGCTCATTTCCAATATAGGTACACCCACATACCTGGGAATGTTACCATGTTTCCCAAATCTAGAAGAATCCTAAAAAACTTATTATAGGGTGAAAGATTTGGTGATAATAGTTCTAGCATGCTTGGTGGGATGAATTATATTCAAGATAACTTGTCAAGGTGAATGCTGGTCTTGACAAACACCAACTATAAATTGATGTGCTACTCAACATTTGGTGACTCATCAAATTAAATATAATTTTAGACCATTATTTTGTTATAAACATGCCCCCATAATTCATGGTCCTCACTACGTCATTCTCTGATAGAACATCCAATCCTATTAATCCACCCATTTAGCCTGAGATCCATTTTGCAATTCAGTATCCATAGCCTAATCTGCCCTTTGAAGAGTGAGTAGATTTTGCTAGGGAGGAAGAGGAGGAAGAGACCAAAGAAGTTAAAGATGTTGAAGAAGAAGACATGGATAGAACTCATGTTTTCCCTACCTTCAACACTGATAATCTAATCCAACTTCATGCACATGATGCCATCCCTCTCAATACCATAAAAGGTGTGCCCACAGTCAATGGTGAGAGTCATATCACACCTAGTGAGCACATTAGAGATGTTTCTAACTTTTTAAGTTTCCAAAATATTGTTCAAGAGAATGTTACCATTAGATTACTTACCATGTCATTTTAAGGGAAGGCTCTTGATTGGTATAGGACTCTATAAGGTGGATGCATCACAATATGGGATGAGTTTAGAGTGTTGTTGACTTCCATATTTAGGAATAAAAGTGACAATGCTTCTCTCATATATCAACTCAAAGTGATAAAGAGGGGAACCAAAGAAAAATGCATGACTTTAATGAAATTTTTTAGGAGACTTGGCATAGGTTGCCTCCTCCTATGAGACCACCTGCTAGTTTTGTGTTCCCTACTTACTTGAGAGCCATTAGGATTGGAATTGATGTCATGCTGCAATCTATGGGAGGATCCACCCTCCCTAAATCCTATGAGATTTCTATCAAAGTTAAAAATAATATCATCTAAGTTGGAAGATTTATACCTAAAGTGTCTATGCCTCCTTTGTCTCATACTTCTGCTAATCTTGATGTATCCCAAGTTCCTAATGCCAATACCAAAACTAAGGTGGTTCCTAGGCAAGCAAAAAATAATGTTTATTGGAAAGCAAAGTTTATAGCCTTAGAGGCTCAAAATAGATAAGATAATGTGTAACAAGGCGCCTATCAAAAACCTTACCCATATTAGAAATAATATGGTCAACAATATGGAAGAGGAAGAGGTCAATGATAGCCTAATCCCAATAGGCCTACTAATGCATAGAATCCTAACTCTACCACCAATGCAAAGGACATGGTATTAGTTCATAGAAATTTGGTGTAGGGAGAAGATCAGTAGCAAGAACAATTCATGGATGCCATTTAGAATGGAGAGCAAGCTTTGGTGGTTCAAGGATTATTTACTCCCCTCTTATCAAATGAAGATGAGGTGATGATGCAAGTTAATGAGGATTGGTAGCCTCAAGGAGATATCTTCACCAATTTTTTAGTTGAAGACACTTTTATGTTAAATCAAGGAGCCTCTATTGTAGATAATACAAGGGCAAAGAGGAAGGGTTTAGAAGGTTGTATGAGCATGCCCATAGGCTCATCTAATCCTCTTATGAGGAAATAAGACATAGCTGTAAGTGTGACACTTCTAAAGGCTTTTACACCTCCAACAATTCAAAATGTGGTAAGGTATATTCAAGGTACCTTTATTCCTAAAGTTCTAAGAAATTATTTACCTCTAAATACGTAAGAAAAAGTGAGGAATAATGCTCTAAACATAGTATATTCCTTGAAAATTTCCAAAACATCTATCTCCTTGTGGGATATCCTTCATATGCCTGGAAAAAAAGAATTGTTACAAAAAGAATTGTCAACTATTCTTACTAGTCCTTCATCTTCAAATCAAAGTAATAGTCATGTTATCATTGTAAATTATCCTAACACTATTATTGAACCATATAATAGGACTAATAATCATCCACCATTTTACCTCACTCTTGTAGTGGATGATAAATTGGTTCACAATTGCATAGTTGATAATAGAGCCTCTACTTATGTCATGCCCAAAGTTGTAGCTAACAATATGGGCCTAAAATATGAACCATATAAAAAAGGATTGCTCCAGATAGATGGTACACCTACTAGGACTATAGGTCTAATAAAAAACTTGAAGGTTTTCTTGTATGATTCTCCTAGCTTTCCTATCCTTCAAGATATAGTTATTGTTGACCTCCCATATCACTTTGTAATGTGCCTGTCAAGGGACTTCATAGCCAAAATATGTGGCTATCTCTCAAATAACTAATCCTTCATGGATTTTAGGACAAGGTATGGGACCAAGGTGACAATTAGAACTTATCTTCTTTCAAGATTTCAAATTGAACCTTACATTGAAGCAAGTTCCAACTTGAATTGCATTGTTTATGAGAAGGATGAGCCTAATGTAGATGGAGGAGCTTATAAACTTTAAGGAATTTATGATTTTTTCTTGGAAAAGTATGGTGTAGATGAATATGGACATGATCCTTATGCATAATTTGAGTAGACTGACCTTAGGACTTACATTATGCATGATCATCCATTTGAAGAAGTTGAGATAAGTGTAAAAAATTCTAATGTTGTTGAGTGTAACTATATAATTCATGAGTATGATGATCATAGGTTGATGATCCTAATTGAGCATCATAGTGGGAATAATGATGTTTTCATTCTTTATATTGATGAATATGATCTAGATGGTGACACTCATAAAGAAGATGAGGATGACTTATGGCTGAGATTTGAGGCCATATGTGAAGAATTTTGACAAGATTGGTAATATTCCTTCTTCTCCCAAGAAATGTATGTCTAGTGTGTCTATTGATGAAACTAATGAGTAGGCTTCCAAGTGTTTTATAAAGTATGAAAGTAAAGAATATGTTGTTAAATAATATGGACATTAATATGCTATTCAAGAGCCTACAGTTCTAGAGGGACCCGATGAGGTCAAGATAAAAGTTGTTATGCCTAAAGGATAGTTAGGATATCTATATGGTATTGATCCATGTTTATAGGGGTTGGATCATAAAGAAGAACTTGATTTTCCCAAGAATCAAGTATATCCTGTGCAATAAGATAGAAAGGTTGGAGAAGCTCTCATCATCCCTATTCTATAGTATGGGGAATATATATCAGATATGGAAATGATCAAGGGGATTTTAGATCCAAATAAAGATCTTAGAGAGAAATAAATATCATTCATGGGGGTCCTAGATAGTTAAATTATAAACCTAAGATTCAAAGGTGATAGGATTCTTTATCACCTACATATGCAAGTGATTGGTGATGAGCATGCTCCTCATTATAGGTTGCCTTCATGAAGTGATAAAGATGCCAAGGGCACCATTTTTGACCCTAGTTGAGGTATGATCAGATGTTTTAACTCTAGAGGTTAGTATTGTAAATATTAGGTTAGGTGTGTGTTTTCTTTCTTATTCTGTTGTGTCCCAATAAGTGCTCTTAAGCACGTGTGTTTTACATAGTTCCTTGCTTTGTGTTTTGTTCCTATTATTTTCTTATGTCTTATGTACTATTAAAGGAATTTTATATGTCCAAACTATATAATTATGACTCCATATCCTAATGGATATGATTAGGCAACTGGTCATGGCATAACGAGCAAGCCACCCTTGGGCAATTACTAAAGATGTTGACCATTTTTCCCCACAGGCCAAAATGGATCAGTCCTCTATAGTCAGAATCTTGTATAGGAATTTTTTTTAATGTTATAGGCTATGTTGTAGCTCATTTTATGTCATTTCATATGTCATTCTAAGTTATGATCATAATCTATCCTAGTCCTTGTGTCTTTTGGTGTCTTAAGGGTCATTTTTGAATGATATATGCAAGTGGCAAATTTTCATGGTGTTGAGTAGTTGCAAGAGCAAGTATAGAAAAGCCTAAGGTTGTAATTGGGATATGTTTAAAGTTTTGGCTTAGTGTTGGGGACATTTTTTGGAAATTATCCAAGGTAAGGATCCCATAGACTTATTTATTTTGGGCATAAGTTCTGCAATAATATTCCCAAAGACCTAATTATTTTGTGAGAATTATTTGCATCAAAAAGCTAAGTGTGAGATTTATTTTGAGAAAATTATCCACACATATCTCCTGAAGGCATTATTATTTCAAGGAAAATATTTGACAAAAGTTTTGAATGTAGTTTTTTTTCATTTGGTTCGAAACATAAGGTCCACAAAAATTGGTCCAAAACAAAAATCCTGAAGGGTATTTTTCTTTGGAAGGTGTCCTATGAAATTTTATTGAAAGGTCATCTTATTTTAGGAAATTTTTTCAAACAATTTTATCAAAGGGTCATTCTTGAATAAAGTATCCTAGATAAAAATTTTGAAGGGTACTTTTCAAGTGTTGTCCTTATCAAAAGATATGTGAAAGAAGCTAAGTATGAATTTTTTTGGGAAAAATGTCCCATGACAATTTACTCCAAGACTTAAATTCTCTTAGAAATTTTGTTTTCAAGTAAAAATATTGAAGAATAGGTTCATTCAAAAGGTACAAGGGCATAAATTCTTTCAATAAAATTGTTTTAGACAATTTTCTTGAAGGCATGAATTCTTTCAAAGAATTTGTTTCGAGGTAAAAGACTAAGTATGATTATTTTGGAAGAAGTGGATGAGACACAAATCCCACTTAAAATTTATAGAATAAGGCCTAAAATAAATATCCCGAGGAAAATAGTCCACAATAAAAGGTTGAAAAATAAAGTCCAAAAGAATTGTTAGGAAGTAGAGTGACATTTGTGTAAATGTCAAAGTTTAGGCTCAATAGTCATCTACTGGAGCTTAAATTTGATGATCTATGGGACGTAAAATATGTATACATGGACATCAAATGACAATCATGTGGACATAAAATTAAATCCCTAGAAAATATCCTTTGAAATTCAAAAGGCAAGATCTAACGGTGTGAATCAATCAAGCATAAATCCAATGGTGTTAGCTTGACTAATAGGAGAATGGGCCTAAGTAGATCAATGGCTCACATTCAATCATAGATTAATATCTAATGGCATGTGATCAAGTTAATGAGTCAAGGATCTAAATATGTCACCATATGGTGTAAGCATGTGAAGCAACAAACTGACATCAAGATCCCAAGATCAACATGCAATTGACAAGTGGCATAAGTGCATTTAATCATGTAAATTGAGATTAATAGAGCAAGATAAATCAAAAGATAAATCAAAAGATAAATCATCTAAGCTAGTTTTCAATGGAAAATCATATGAAGGTAATCCCAAGTGACTTGAAAAAGAATTTTTTGATGGGGAGAGGTAAATAAAAGGTATGGAGCTGAGTTCGAGCATGGTTCAATTCAAACCAGAGCTAATGTTAAAGGATGCCACCATGTTGGACATGCATATATCAATAGTTTCATATCTAAGACAAACTACATGAAAGGGACCCTTCCCTTCACTATTGCATGAAATGATGAAGCAATAATGAATAGTTATCATAAGGAAAAAACCCTAACATATTGATCTGATTATTCTAACTGCATTGATGCTGGAAGCTATCTTAGAACAAATTGATCCTATCATTGCAACCATCAAGGAAGATCAAGGAGGGAATATTTTAACTATGAAACCACTTGAAGTGACCTAAATACATCAAATGGTTTGAAGGAGCATAATTTATAGAAGCAATTATAATTTTGGTTCAAACATTTGAATTGATTGATTCACCTTTTTAGTGCCAAGGCTCCCTTTCTCTAGTAGCCTTTCTATTATAAATATAGGTCTTTATCTATTATAATACACCACCACACCATGTATGGTGAATACATACTGTATTGATGTTATATTTTACTTTTAAACATTAATACAAGTTTATTTCTAGGTTTTAAATAATTTTCTAAATTTGCAAGTGATGTATGATGATGAGAAGTGATAATTATCTATCCTTCTTTTCCTTATCCTTTCATATTTGTGAAAGAGTTCCTAGTCTAATAGGGCATATAGAGTATAATCTAGTGCATAAATCTTTTTCAAGTGTAAAATTATCCTTGGAGTGTGTAATCTACCCCCTGGTTCATTTTCCTTATGTTGTTGCTCACATCTCACCTCTATATTGAAACACTCATGTTATAACCCATTGAAGCTTAAAGACTAGTCTGTATGCTTTGTTTCATCATGGTAGAAATATGATGGTTATGTGGAAGAAATTTTTGGTGCATCACCTCATTTAGAGTAGGTACAATTTATGTATTTATTTAAATATTTTACTCATAAGTAAGTAGTAGTTTAAGTGATAAATAATGCATGATATATTCAAGAACCTAACCCTTAAAACTAGAGGCTCATTTCTTATATATGTACACCCACATACCTAGGAATGTTCCCACGTTGCCAAAATATAGAAGAGGCCTAAAAAAATTCTTCTAGGGTGTAGGATTTGGTGACAACATGACCTTATGTAATAATCTACAAAGTTAGATTACAAAAATAAGCTCTTCAACTCTCCAACTTTCCTCAAATTAGCCCCAAAACTAGATTATGTGAAGGACAACTAAAATACCACGTTAACCCTTAATCAAACTACCACTTTGAATATGTGGAGAAGATGATATATTCAATTTGGAGGTTAATTTATTATGACCATGGTGTTATTTCACCTTGCAACCATTCTAATATGAAGACTCTTCACTTCACATTTGCAAGAATCATGATAGTCTTAAGACTGTCTCTACTATTCTATGTATAAAACCTCTTGAGGGATGATTAAAAAAATTTAACACATATTTGATAGTACTATTAACTCATATTAAAACTTAGCTAGTCCACCATTACCAAACAATATTATCTAACCCATTATATCCTAATTTATTCTCATATAACACAAGTTGATAGTCAAAACATATGACTGTATGAACTATCACCTCCAAGTTGGACCTAATGGGATAATGATCTATCATCCTTGGAATTTTTGGGTGCATGATACCTCTCATTATTTCCTCTATGCATCTCAAGATTGTATAGTCTATTATTTTCCCATATTTGTCACCTTGTACACATTAGCTCTTTCTAAACATAAGATATCACTGTAGGTGCAATTTTGACTCTAAGAGTCTTGTTGGTTGCATTATAGGAAAATGTATGATATCAATTAATTGATAACCCATTAAGTTTATGGAGACTTATTTAAATTAAAAAAGGTCAATTTATCATTCATATAACACAAGACCAGTTTTGACTTATTCAAGATACTCCTTAAAGTGTCAAGAATGGCTATACGTCACTATTGTTTGACAATCTTGTCGGTTACCATCAATGGGAATACTATGGCTAACTTATTAAACTCAATTTTATATTATGATAGCCATTATATGCATTTATTCATGAACTGAGGCCATGTTTCATCTTTAATCACTAGAGCACTTATGTTAGAAATCAATTTTCATCTTCTAGGCTTCTTTTGGATTAAGTACCACTGTGCACATTGTAGATTTCTAGTCACCATTGCTTGGGTTAACACACCATTAAATCTCATTCCATACTCAACTAAACACATTATTATTGTCTTGGCACATTGATATTATTCTTAGAGTGTAGTGCCAAGATGATTTGGCTACTCTTATAGGCCTCTCCATAACATTAAGTTATGTAGGGTCAAGATTGACTTCAGAGAAGTTAAGGTAAAGTTGCCTTGAAGGAAATTTTATGATTTATATGAGGTATATTCATTTACTTGAGATATTTATGAAACATCATGGTTACTAGGACTTTGTTCACACTCTAAAACCAAAGAGAAATATCTCAAAAGTCTTCAGATCCCTCCAAGGTGCATCCAGCTCTGTCCCAACTCACTGTCTATGAGGAAACCTACAACCATCTTATTCAACACTCATACCATTGATTATAATGAAGTTAATAGGGGTATAATACTTAAAAAATTTCCTTTAGTCATTCAAAAAAATGTATTAGAGTGAAATCCATATGTTACATGCACTATGGAGCTTTTTAATGTAACCTTAAAATCAATACTTCAAAACTCTGAGACAACTTCAATCAAATAATGAACATGTCAATAAAAACCTTATAGGAATAGCCTCTCTCTCTCTCATGGAATAAATATACCATCATGTAGAGGTCATACTATCTCTCATTAACTTAAATCTCACTACTTGCTTATAGGTTTTGAAACATTCATTGCTCATTTTGGAAGCCGAACACTCAAAGAGACAAAGTGTGTCATGGAAAGATGGAAAATTCCTAACCAGAATGTGCAAGATGATAAGGTGTAATAAAATTTCAATACACTTAAAAATAGTACTATACTCTACATCTATTCTATAATAAAAATTTCAAACTTACAGTGAAACCTCTTCATTTTGCAAGGTGGTGGGTTTTGAAATCTCTTCCCAAGAACCCAAATTTATTAAGGTTTGTTCATGAAGTAAAAGACACTAATCCTCTAAATATTTCCATGAATTTGAATTAGACAAGGAGTGTATTGATCCTCCATTATCATTCAACCTGGTTCCTCTCCTATTGGTTGTACCATATGAATACTGGTTGACCTCTTTTGACGCTTCCAAAGAGTGATAGATAAAGGAGAACAGTTTTGGACATTATTATAAATGTTAAAGATTTTAAATCTTGGATATGATCATAAAGTATACTAAGAGACTCCTTTTAAGTAATTATACGCACAAGAAAGCTATACAGTCTGTACAACATTTAAAAATGGCTCTTTTGAAGCATTTTCCTCCTTTTAACATTAAACCTACCAAATTTGTTAGTTAAAAATAGTTGTAAGATATTTTATGACATAGGGACATTGGAAAAAATATTTGGAACATTTTTCAACTTTGTAAATCCATACAAGTTTTATAAATGAGTCAAAAAGGGTAACATAAAGTGATTTTTAGAAGACTAGGCAAAAATTACAAGGTTTAGACCTATTAAATGACATGACATGACATGACTAGGACCATGATGGAATAAACACACCAATAAGGACCTATAACAAAATTTTAATTTGTAGGGGTTTGACTCAATTTGACCTGGGGTTCAAATTGGTCAATAGGTACATACATCATTACCTACGTCACTACTAGCCAACCTATTAGCAGAGGTTCTTGGGTTCAATTGAACATGATAATTAAAAGGATATTTCATTTGATTTTAGAGGAAGAGATTGTAGGAAAGGAGAAATCATTTCAAGGTATTCATTTAAATACTAAAATCATATATTTTTAACATAATACTAGGTAATCCTATAGAGGTCTACTTAGACAGATACAAAATAGAAATACTTATTTGTGAATACATAGATCTTAGATCACATAGGAAAGACCTCTTAGTGATCAAATAACATGGTAAGTATTCTAACTATTAGAAGTCGATCATATATATTTCCCTAATAAATGATATCATTATCATATTGCATTACATAAAAGATAGAGCCCTTTCATGACAATTAATATAAAAAAAATGGCTCATAAAAGATATAAACTATAATATGGAACATGGAACCATCATATTAATAAACAATTAATAAATATTAATAACCAATTAATAAATATTAATTAAAAATATTTATACTATTAAGGTACTCATTACACTTTCATTCTAGATATCCAAAGTTTACACTCAATCCTTCATGCGTTCATAAGAAACTTAATCAAAATGTCATCATATAATATTATCCAACCCATTTTACTACAACCTGTAGGAATATATAATCTTGAAAACTATATTATTGTAACCATGATGTCTATACTTGGAATTTAGGTATGTCAACCTATATTCTATTACTAAATAATCCATGTACATGATCACAACTAGAAATAGAATATCATCATAATACTCTTTTAGAATAATCGCTAACCAAAAAGAATTCATGGTCCATTGTAATGCCCCCTTTTTCCTTATGAGATATATATGGAAGACCGTTAGCCTATTTCATTCTCATAGGTTAAGTTAGGTGATGTAAAGGAATTTTAGTATGGGATTATTAGTCACAAGTTACTATTCATAGGCACTATTCATGGGTCACTATTTATTGTCACTATTCATAGTGATGTGGATGGTGATGTAGGTGATGATGAAATAAAGGATGTGGCTTTTGGATGATATGGCATGGCCCACAAGAGGATATACCATGAAATCTAGTGCATGTGAATGAGTGGGTCACTAAAAGACAATTTTTTTTGTCTTTTGTAATTAACATGCTTGAATGAAGATAAGGGTGAATAGTTGGGGCACTATCCTTGGGAAGATACATGTTTTAGAGTGTGGGAGAAGGCAAAAGGTGGTTTGGAAGCATGTGTACCCATGGAAGGAAGATGACAAAGGTTTACTATTGTTGATTCCATTTCACATGTGTGAGTGAGTTTCCATTTGGAAGCATGTGCAAGTGGATCTTGAAATCATATGAAGGTGGATTATAAAGACAAAAGAGGTGGATGATCTTATCTCCTTGTATTCTATTCCTTTTTGACTATTGGCAGAAGTGACAAACAAGGCACTATGGATCAGTAGTGATCCCAGTAGTGGGGTGCCATTCTTCCTTCTCCATGAAGTTTCCCTCTTCTCTTTCTCCTATTAGGAATATAGAACGTACAGAAATATTAATGAAATAAAGATGGAAATAAAATGTATAAAACAAAACATAATAGAGACATAGATTAAATGTGGTTTACCTAATATGGGCTATGTCCACACATAAACAATCAATTCTTTTCTTATTCAATCTAATAAATGAAGGGAAAAACCTATAATAATCCACTACAACATTTTCTTCACTCACACCCAACATGATTTCATGATTATAATTCCCTCATATCAAATGAGGGTTACATATTAGGGAAAAAATGCACCAACATAATTTTTGCTATTAGATATATGAATTAATAGTGAACGGTCCAAATTTACTATTAAATTACAATATTTTACAATCCATTTTTCAATAAATTTTGCTTCAAGGAACTACACCTGAATACCTATCAAGGGGGATCCAAGTTAGGTCACTACTCCCTTGACCCCCATGGCAACCATAGTGGGGGGTGGGGGATAGGTAGGGGGGGCATTTGGCGTTTCCCCCCCACTCCCTCTGTCACAAACTAGGCATTCTAATAAGATCAAGCTCCACCATCCAATATCTCAACTTTACATTTTTTATATGAGGAGAGATCTCTCCCTTTGTAATTAATTCTTGGATATATTTTGAAACCCCCCATTTGTGATATTTAAACTTGTGTTCAAACTTTTAACCAAAGATAAAAACCCTTGTCTATTTAAAGATTAGGAGGATGAAAACCCTCTTAGTTTCCATCCCCTATTAGGATTTGGTCATTCTAATAAAATCAAGCTCCATCATCCAATATCTCCCCTTTATATTTTCTATATGAGGAGAGCTCTCTCCCTTTGTAATTCATTCATGGATATATTTTGAAAACCCCCATTTGTGATATTTGAACTTATGTTCAACCTTTCAACCAAGGACAAAACCCTTGGTTGTTTAGAGATTATGAGGATGAAAACCCTCTTAGTTTTCATTGTTGGTTTTGAGGATGAAATCCCTCTTATCTAAGTGAGGTGATTCCATTTAGGATTTACATTTGAGCTTCATAGTAGATTTAGAGTTGCAATGTGCAAATGTGTGTGGTGTGCAAGATCTCCAATAAAATTATGTGGATATTTATGAGTGTATCAATGCATGTAATTGTTTGATACTATATTAGTATTTGAATCATATTATGTAAGAGTCATTTATGGATATTTTCTCTAATAATATCTTATGTAATCTAGTTATTTAAATGTGAAATAAAAAATTTATAGTGTCATTGGTTTCATGAAAGTATTATTATAGCAATATACTGTGTTGTTCAAGGGCAATTCCCATATTTGATTTATATGTAATTTAGAATTAGATTAAAAATAATGATTTTTCTAAATATCTCGAAAAGGGATATTTTAGTGGTATCAGAGCTGTGTATTTTACTAGCCTATTGGGGACTTAACTCCTTTACAAATATTCAAGTGTAGTTACATGGATATAATTATCTAGATGGAAAGACTCACTGAACTTTCCCAATGGTAGTAGTATCTCTTTTAAGTACTAATTCAAAATATGTAATTAGAATATTTATAGGCAAGTGTGGAAGGATCCACCATCCTAGAGGAAGATAAAAAAAGATGTTCCTATTTAAGGAACACCATCAATCTTCCAATGATCAAGTCCATGCCACATAAGGAAGATTTGTAGATGAGTGAAGAGAAAATCTGAGTAGAAGATTAAGTCTCCATTTTTTAAGAATTAGACATGGAGGTTATGCATGCAAGTGCACACAATGAGTAAACAATCATGAGTGTTGTGGAGTTACTATGTGTTGAGCAAACTTACTTTGCAGATCTTGCTTAATGGCCTAAATAACTAAAAGTTTTGAAATTAGATTTAGAAGATAAATTTATGGAAGAATATTTATCCCAATAATAACTACATATTATCCATGAGAGTGGGAAGAATGAAGATGTAGGTTTTGAAAAGCCAAATCTTGACTTGGAGCCAAATTGTAAGATTGTTGCCATGAAAGTAGTTGCAGCTATTAAGTTTGTTGATAAAAATTGGATGAATTTATTTAGAGGAATTATTTTTGGAAAACATGAATTTAGTTTCACCAAAATGTCATTTTATGAGGCAAACATGAATATCAAAGTAGCGCAATAGAAACCACATTCAGGATCAAGGATTGGGAATTGCCAATTCCCATAGCTAGTTTAGGATCCTGGTATTTGGATTCCTAAAGTGAAATAGATTGATTTTGGAAAATAAATATTTGGTAAGGGATCATGTAATGTCCCCTTTCTCTAAATGAGAACACTATTCACAAATTTCTAATCATGGGTACCATTCATGGTTACTATTTACAATGAATGTGCATGGTGATGTTGCATAGTGGTGATGTGGTATAGTGGTGAGATGGAATTAAAGTGATGTGGCATGGACCATGAAGAATATTTCATGGGAAAATATTTATTTGAAAGAGTGTGGTGTAGCTTTCACTAAAGGAGAGGTTTTTTTGTCCTTAAGTAAATCACATGTGTTTTCTCTCACATGTTTGAGAGGTGGACACCTTCTTTGTGTGGATCCATGTTTTATTATCTTCTAATTAGTCAAAATTTGATTTAATAATTGTCTTGAAATCTTATGTGCACATGGGGAAGAAGATGATAATTTACTATTCCGGATTTTGCTCACATGTGGAAGTGGGGTGCCATTTTTAGGGTCACATAGAAGGTGGGAGACAATGACAAAAGAGAGATTATCATGAGATCCACCTTTTGAAAATTTTCATATGGGGATAAGCACCACACTATTTCTCACATATGTAAAGGTGGGGTTCTAAAGTTAAAGTCACATGGGGTGGCTAATCTTGTCTATCTTGATGATCTTTTTTTTACTAACTTGCACTTCAAGACACATTTCATATGGAGATACTATGCTTGACATGGAGGGTGGTGAAATTTTCCTCCACATGATTATTATCTCTCATCTTTATTATACATGTTCATTGGTGTCTTAAATTGTCATTGACGTCAAAGAGAACGAGTGGTACTAATACATGAATGACAAAGTGATCAAATTGAGAGATTGAAGAGATATGGCACATGTACAAGTCTATAAGGATAAAGAAGAGATTATGAGGAATCCATAGATGTCTTGGAGGAGTTATAGTATGTTTTATGATCATTTGGAATGATAAAAATGCATCTTCTAGCTTAAGAGAATCCAAACCATCACTATATGTCTTGCAGACATAAAATATCCAACAAGTTTGAGCATTTATTTTAGGTACATAAAAATTTTATATTGGTCAAAGGATTACATGGAGATGTTGTATCTAGTGCTAAAAATCTACCTTAAAAATTTGGATTCTTGAAGAGTTTTCTATCTCAAGTTATAAAGCTTCAAATTTTCTCTAGTAGACTATGATGGATCAGAGATAATCAAGTTTAACCACGTCAAAGACTGAGGTCATTGGTCTAGAAGATCTAATGATGAACACTTAATCATACATATTGATATCAATGGTGCATATGAAGTCAACATGTCAAAGGTTGAACATGCAGGTGATGAGTGTCACAAGCTTGCTAGTCTGATAGAAGATCAACTGTGAGTGGCAGTTCGTATTGACAAAGATCAATGGTGTGAGACAAGTCAAAGAGTTAATGATGCATGCAAGATTGCTAAGTGACACAAACACAAGGGACTATCAATAAAGTAATTAGAAGGCATATAAAGGTGATAAGTGTCATAATCATAAGAGTTTTGATCAAGATATAATGGTGAGTGCTATAAGATAAAGACCTGATTAATCTATAGAGATCGATGACACACATTGGGTCAATATTACAAGGGTACATGAGATGAGGTCAACATGTTCAAGGTTTAACATTTGGACAATGGAGCACTATGAGTTAAAGTTTAAGCTACTTCTAAATAAGATCAATGATGTGAGTTGAGGGAGTTGAGTGAAGAGAAAGAGATGTGTTCTAAGTGATCGAGGTTTAACTGTGATTGTTTGGATTTAAATATTTGAATTTAACAAAGGAAAGACCAATGCTTGGTTTTTGAGCCATAAATTTCAACCTATGCAAAATTTGATGTTGTATTTTAAATAAAAGTTGTAGAGGACTTCAAGGTGCATATGGAAATATTCATTTGAAGGTCTAAATGTTTGTACAATCAAATTTATTGAGCTCAAAATTTGACTATGTGTTCATTCATGTTATGTAAGTAACTCGAGAAGGGTAATTGAGTTGTTCTTAATGGTATTTTGATGTTTCAAGATGAGATAAATTTCAAAGAGTGTTGTATAATTCATGAGAAAAATTTATGTGGATTATGAATTTTTTATCAATCATATTTAGTATGATCAATGGCTTAAAAAGTGACTTTGTGTTTGTTCATGGTGGATGTGTGCACAAAATGTTGTTTAAGTGAATTGAGATTTAGTAGAAGGGTGTTTTCATGGATGTTATCACTTAATGAGCACCTATATATTATGTGTCATATGTCAATGTATTTTAAAGTGTTCTTATGTTCTTTGTTTGCTTGGAGAAGTGTCAAAGAGGTGAATGGGTCTTTATAGGACCTAAAAGGTGACTTATGCCTATTTGAAAGAGGACTGTGCTTAAAGGTGACCCATGTGATATGTATTAAGCATGAAGGATTATGTTGTGACAAACAAGGAAGGATATGATCATAATAATTATTAAGTCTCTATAACAGGTGAAACCAAATGTGATGGTTTCTAGGCTTGCTGAATAGATTTGTGTAGACTTGAGGACTATGTGTTGAAAGACAGATAGAGACTTGTACGAGATGAGTGAAGAGAAAGTGTATGTTATGTGGATGAGTTAAGAGGTAGTTCAAAGAGGGGAATGTGTGGATGACCTTTTAGTCATGTCTTTGTTGTGATTATAGAGTTGATGTAGGTTTGTGGCTGATGATGAGTGAAGAAGCTTAGAGAGATCTAAAAGGGTGATTTGGATGAATTGCCTGTGTGAGTCAAGGTTGAGAGAGTGTTGAGGATTAAAGAGAGGTGTTATACATTGTGATTCCATTAAATTGATATGCAATCAAAATTTTAGAGTTTTTGATTTCATAGGTGTTGTGTGGGTTCTGAATATCTAGAGCAAGTGGGTGCTTGTTCAAACATAGGGGTGGGTGCTCCTTATGAAGTGGGTGCTTCACTAAAAGGGCCTATTTTTTGTAATCATATTATAAGACAAGTAGTCTATGTGTTTGTAGGCTTGAGAGTGGGTTTCATTCCTCCCGAGGGTTTCCCATAAGAACTATGTGTTGTGTGTTTGATCTTGTGTATACATTGAATGAATGAAATCTCTTGTTAATGTTGCTTGATCAAGTTGATATATGATGATTGATTAACAATTTGAAATATTTAGAATTAAATTTGAATATCTGCCATCACTGATTTGGCCCCCACTCTTAGTGACTGTACCTCCAATAATTGGTATCGGAGTTGGACCTTTATTACAAGTTTTAACCACTTAAAGGTGATTTAAGGTACAATATGACAAGTCAATAGATGTAGGGTTTATCTAAAAATCAAGAAACACTATTTAATGGCTCAAATTATGATTTTTGGAGTGAAAGGATGAGGACATACATCATGTGTCTAGGGTTTGATATTTATAAATATATTATGGAAGGACATACTACACCAATTACCCCTCTGACTAATGCTACTAACAAGAAGTTGAGTGAGAATAACTCAAAAGCTATGAATGCTATCATTTGTGGTCTATCCAAGGTTGAGTTCACCAAAGTGATCCATTGTAAGTCTGCTAAAGAAATTTGGGTCAAATTATAGATTATTTATGAAGGAGACTCAAAGGTAAAATTAGCCAAGTTGTAGACCTATTAAAGACAATTTGAGAGTCTCAAGATGAAGGAAGAAGAAACTATGGCATCCTATATTCTAAAGGTTGATGAGGTGGTAAACATGATCAGAGGTCTTGGAGAGATGATTGATGAAACTACTATAGTTCATAAGGTATTGGGGAACTTTACACTCAAGTTTGATTCAAAGGTTTCTATTGTAGAATAAAGTCATGATCTCACTCAGATGAAGATGGATGAACTGCATGGGATTTTTGATGCCTATGAGATGAGACTTGATGAGGACATATGTCCTAAGAAAGAAGATTCATTCAAGGTGATCAAGAAAACAAAATCCAAGAAGAGAAAGTTAATTTTTGAATAATTTGATCTTAATGAAGATCAACCTGAAGCCTTGATTGCAAGAAAATTAAATGTATGATCAGGTAAGTATGAAAAAAGAACTCTTTTCAAATATTTTTCATGTGGTAAAGTTGGTCAATTTGCATATAGATGTTCTGGTAGATACAAGCCTAAATGTAAATAAGATTCTAAAGAATCACATGAGGTTGAACACAAGAAATTTGAGGGTCTTAGTAAGTACATAAAGTTATTTAATAAGAAAAATGGAAAGAAGGAATCATACAAAGGAAGTAAGATCCTTTACCATGAAGAAGATAGTAACTCATCTGCAGAAGAAGTGACCACATCTAAAAATGATGATTCTTTTCATGACGAGGATAAAGAAACATTGTTCATGGATTTTAGTGATGATGAAAGTGAATGTTCCTTAAGCATATATTTTTTTGGTCGAGACAACGCAATGGAAGAAGATGAGAAAGTCACTCTTGAAGACAAATATCTAGACACTATGGAAGAAATGAAGTTGATACAAAAGAAGAACAAAAAATAAGATGTCTTGATTAAATCCCATGAGGAGCAAATTGGAATGTGTGAAGGAAGGCTGAGTAATGAAGTTAAGGAGCATGATGAGATCACACAAAAACTTGAAACTCAGGTTTGTACTCTTGATGAAGCAGTAAAGAGTAATAATGAGGAATGTATCATGTATCAAATAGAGATAGAGTCTTTGCAAATGAAACTAAGTCAAGCTATGAGTAGAGATACATATGATGAAAAAGATAAGAAGGACTATGATACTAAATTGAGGAGTGCTCTTGAAGATATAAAGATTGAGAAGAGAAATAACAAGAATATGATGTCACAAATCAAGGAATATGAAGAACAATTTAGTGTGTTTGAGGCAAGATTAATTGAACCCACCAAGGAGCATGAAGATATAGTCAAGCATTTTAGTTATCAATTGAAAATCCTATCTACAAGCCTGAAATCTAAAAAAGATGAGTGCTCAAGGTATGTGATTGAAAATGAGTCATTAAAAGCTAAATCATAGAAGACTTCAAGACAGGTGAAGTCATTTATGAAGTTTGAAAAGAGCTCAAATAATCTTGATAATATTTTGAGTAATCAAAATCATGCTAGTGATAGATATGGTATGGGATACAAAGATGAATAAGATCATGTAAGTCAAGACAAGATAAAGTTTGATATGAACAAAGACAATCAAACTTTTAAGATCAATCATCAATCAAGGAATGAAGGTGTTGGTAGAATGGGGATAAGTCAAATTAGACAATCAAATGCCATGAGGTATGCAAAGTTTAATGGCTATTTTTATACTTGTAATCAATTTGGTCATAGGGATAGAGAGTGTAAAATATCCTCAAAGAATGAGTTTGCATGGAATTATGAGCAAGACAATGACAAAAATAAAGAACACCATTTCTCAAGACAATCAAAAAGTTTATAAGTGTCAATATTTGTTACTTCATTTGTTACAAGTGTCAATATTTTGGTCATATTACAAAGTTTTATAATATCCTCATCAAGAGACCAAATGATCAGGTGTATGAAAATATTCATGAAACTTCAATGAATCATCATATATATCAAGGTATGTATAGTCTAAGAAACCTCATTTATTTCAAATGTCATGAGAGAGGTCACATAACAAGGTTCTATAGGAATGATCAGTGCTCTACTTCAAAAATTGTCAATCCTATCATAAAGAGAAAGAGCCATAGTGAATGGAGCCCTAATATGGTAAATGAAAAAAAGGCTCAAGGTGGACTATTTGCCATGATAGAATAAGGAACAAGGTCTAAGATCAAGGAAAAATCCTTATCTACCAAAATGGACAAGGAAATCAAGCTGGATCTTGAGATAAAATAAAAGAAGAATGTTGAGAACTCATTCAAGATCAATCTGAAGATGAAGAAGGACTACAAGCCAAGTAAAGACATGGAGATATGGGAGTCTCCTGAGTTTTGGGATTTTTAGTCCCTCTTTGAAAAGTGGGTGTCCTTACCTATGCTTTTTAAGAGATAAATTTTATGTATAAAATCATGTATGTGTGTAAGGTTTACAAGCAGGATGAGCTCTAAGTGATTTAAAGCTTTGAACATCGTTTGTGTGTAATTATAGATTTTTGTTTGCTCTTGGGTTTCCCAGTTTGTGCTTAAGGGTATGCAAGTCAAAAACCATGGTAAAAGAAGTATGTGTTCAAAAGGAGTTTGAGCTCAAAAGTTGGTCTAGAATTGTGTATTGATCAACTCCATGTGTGAGAAATGTTTTAGAGGTGGGAGCTGATTGTAAGGTGATGTGTTGACCAAATTTCTCTTGTAAACCTAAGTGTTTTAGGTTTTGTTAAAAAGTGTTTTTTATCATGATTTATGGTCTAAGTTTGCTTAATTAGTTGAAATATCCAAATGGGTGCTAAAAAAGTCTTTCATAATCTTTTGAAAGTGAATGATTAGTTTTATAGAGGAGATTTATGCAAATAAATGGCTAATTGGCTAGTAGGTTTGTGAAGGAAGTATGTTACAGAGGAAGATTTGAGTGTTTCTTTCTAACATGTTTAAGAGGGCATGCGAGTGTACTCTAGATATGAAATTTCAATCCATGAAAGCTCATATATTGAAAGTTATGGGCTCTGTAAGGTCTAAGTAGGGCCACAAGGCCTCTAAGCAAAGCTAGTATGAATACTTAGACTTTCTGGTCATTTTCTCCAAAATACCAAGATGATCTAAAGATGCTCAAGGGGTGCCTATGTTTAGATGACATAGGGGGAGTCCTTCTTAGTGTTCTCAAGGTGAGTTCAAGTAGTTTTTGATGTTCTAGTTTGTTTTGTCTTCATAGAGTAGAGTTTGATCAAAGAAGAGTGTAGTCTTGGAGCATGTTGAAGAAGTTCAAGGTAAGAAGTGGTATATACCATGTTAAGGGGAGTTTATATCATCTCTCAGAGGTGGTCCTTTACTTTTATTGGTCGTGAAATATTTGTTTAGATTCATGTATATCAAAGATAATATGACATGAGATGGAGCATGGAGTCAGGGGGAGCTTTCTAAGCTCTATGGGCATTTTGTCAGGTTCAAGGATCAGAGAAGTCCTAGTTCAAATGGATGCATGTCAAATGGGGAGTCAATGGTTCATTTACTAAAAGTATATATCCTTTATCATTTATGTCAAAGGGGGAGAAAGATTAGAATGAATAATTATTCAATATCAGAGAAGACATTCTAAGTGTGGTTTGCCATCAATGACAAAGGAAGAGATTATTTGACATGGTCATTGGTGTCTTAAGTTGTCATTGATGTCAAAGAGGGCATGTGGTACTAATTCATGAATGATAAAGTGATAAGTTTAAGATCTTGAAGAGATATGGCACATGTACAGGTCTAGAAGGATAAAGAAGAGGTTGTGAGGCATCCATAAATGTCTTAGTGGAGTTTTGGTATGTTTTATTATCATTTAGAATGATAAAAATTCATCTTCTAGCTTAATAAAAGCTAGACCATCACTGCACATCATGCAGACATGAAAGATCATAGTTTGAGAATTTATTTTAGGTACATAAAAAGTTAATATTGGTCAAAGGATTACATGCAAATGTTGTATATAGTGCCAAGAAGCTACCCTCAAAATTTGAAGTCTTAAATTGTTATCTAGCTCAAGTTATAAAGCTTCAAAGTCACTCTAACATACTATGATGGGTCAAATAACATCAAGTTTAACCATATCAAAACTGAGGTCATTGGTCTAGAAGATCCAATGATGAATTCTTAATCATACATATTGAGATCAATGGTACGTATGAAGTCAACATGTCAAAGGTTGCATGTGCAGGTGATAAGTGTCACAAGCTCACTAATTTGACATAAGATCAATAGTGAGCAACAATTCATACTAATAAAAATCAATCGTGCAAAATAAGTCAGAGTCAACAATACACATGAGACTGCCAAGTGGCACAAGTGCAAGGGACTATCAATAAATTTATCAAAAGGCAAATGAGGGTACCAAGTGTCATAATCATGGGAGTTTTGATCAAGATCTAATGGTGAGAACTACAAGATAAAGACATGGTTAATCTATAGAGATTGATGGTGCACATTTAGTCAATATTGTAAGGGTACATGAGATGAGGTCAACATGTTCAAGGTTTAATATTTAGATAGTTGAGCACCATGAGTTAAATTTTGAGCTAATTTTGAAGAAGATTGATGGTTTGAGTTAAGTGAGTTGAGAGAAGAGCACAAGATGTGTTCTTGTAATCATCCAATTCCTAACACCATTTGTGTTGAAATTGTCAATCTTACTTGAATTACACTCAAATACACATTTTAGGCCAAAATACATAAAACATGCTAAATGGTTTGAGATTATAGTTTACAAGTACTGAATTAGGCTAATGTATCCTTAAATGGAGCAATGCATTTTTTGTGATACCTAACTTTGATCAATTTATTTTGAGTCAAAATGATGATTTCGCCTTTTTGTGCTTTGGACCACTCTTTTCTTCTAATTCATTAGTACACATCACATACCTTTGTTATTTTGTGTTGGCAAGATCCTAAATGGGAATACAGTTCTGATGCGTCTAACATCACCTTCTAGTTCCTCTCAAGTCAAATTATGGCCCAATAATATAACTTTCTGACCATTTTTATTAATTGAGGGCTAATTTCCAAATAATTACACAAATATTGATTAATCTTGTTTAAGGCTAATTAAGTCAAATGAAGAGTTTAAGTGGATTTCCCATGGAAGTTATTGATTCTTTTAATATTGGAAATTGATTCTTAATATCTACATCACCTAGTGACATCATATATGGGGTGGCATCCATAAGCCATAAATGCATAAAATATTAGGATTATGGGTCTCCCATGCCTCTTTAATGCCTCCCATGCCTCATTACTGCCCTTTCTTCTCAAATCATGATAAAAATATTTATGGATTTTATTGAAAATATTAGATTAATCCATGGCCACATATCTCGATCTTGAGATGGATGGTCGTGGTTGATCTTAGACCCATATGGAAATCTATAAAGAGAGAGGCCATGAACATCATTTTAAAGCTCAATTATTATAATGTTATAATGCTAAAATATATTCACAACTCATTTGTGTTTTGATTATTGTATTATTCATATTTGGATTAGCTTCATTTGATAGGCAATTAAATAGTTTCAATATCATGAGCTTAGGTTTTATGCAGTGTCCTCGAGACATTGGAGGAGTTTTACCACCATTGTTGATGAAGACAAGAATGCTTGATCAAGGGGAGAACATGTTTTTGAGCTATTTTTGATCAATGGAGTCACTTGGGAAGGTAATGGTTTAATTTATTTCATTGTATCTTATTTTTATTGTCAAAACCCCACATGAATAAATTGGCTTGATTTAATTATCTCTCTATACATTTTTATTTGATTTCTTGGAATAATGTTTGACTAATTATTTTTTGTAATCCAATCTACATTTTGGCACACCTGATAGGATCTGCATCCCTCTCTATGCAAGGAAGACACTTTGGAATATCTTAAAATCCATTTTTGTCATTAAATAGTCCTTAAACACCATTTTATGCTTGTTTTCCCATACTTTTTTTGGACTCACAAGTCACACAGTGACTGTCGATGGTTTTGCCAACTGTCGATGGTTTGGATATAGGGAAAAACCCATGTAAAAGTTATATTTTTTGAGCATTCATTTAGTTTGTTTCTAACAAATTACATGATTTAAGTATTTTATTTGAACCTAAGCATGATATAAGATCTTGCTTTTAGAAATTTTATACGATTTTAGGCTTGCTAATTTTTTTGTTGAAAAATATTTCTTATCTAAGTTTTTTTTAGCAAATTCAAGTTTATAGGGGTTAAATTTGATTTTTAAGTCTCTATTCTAGTTATATTTCCTTGATTTCACAAGTTTCATTTGCAAGTTTTGTGCTAATCAAGCTAACAAGTGATTTTGATAAGAATTTTGATGCCTTTGGTTCGACAGATAACTGTTGAAGGTTAGAATAACCACCGACGGTCAATAAAACATCAAACACAGAGCAATCGGAGTAACCATCGATAGTCAAGACAACTGATGATAGTTAAGATGACTACTGATGGTCAATTTTGTTTCCAAAAACATAAACATGAGAGATCAATTTACAAAGTTACTTGCCTCACACATAAAGTAGCTTCAATGTTAAACAAATTTCTGATCTTTTCCTATAGGTCCCATTTGAAAAAAACCAAGTCATGCTTAAATTAGATCTTTTTAACTCTCATTGGTGTTTAAAAAGAATCAAAATCATTCATTTAGTGTTAACAAAATTTTTAGGGTGTTTTATTGAATATTTTTTATGGTTGTTTCTTCCAAGTTTACAACTTAAAGCCAAGGTGCCAAAGAACATCACCAATTTTTTTAATTTAAGTGCTTTAAAATTGAACACATTTCAAAGTTTGTCATCAATAGATCATTGCTTTGTTAGAATTGATTGGTAAAAAGAAAGATTGTGTATGTATGCTCTCTCACCCATCCCCCTTAAGGAACTTTTGGGATCAAAAGCATCATCTTTATTGCAAAGTGCCTTAGTCAAAGGTTTAAAAGAGAAGTTTTCAAGGCTCTCCCTAAGATCCACATGGCTTGGGTGATCTAGAAACAACCTTAAATCTCTTTTACTTTGTATTTATTTTTGCATCTTAGCTTATGAGGGGGATTTAATTACCTCCCATAAGTTTTATAAGGGAAGCCTTGACCCAAGAATTCATCTTCCAATATTATCTTCAACCCCTCTCTATGGGGGGTATATAAATTGAGATTACCCCACTGGAATTGGAGGTTTGAGCGATTAAACCTTATCTTAGTGCTGGGGCTAAGCCCTGGACATATGATCATGTTGGACATCACACTACACTGAGCAAGAAATGGATGTAGTGGTTGTAAAAAAGGCAAGACCTTTTTACAACAAGCCATATGATGCAAACCTAATTGACATGTTGCTTCTCTTGTATTTTATGTGAAAGTGTTGTGCATGGGATCCATTTAGAATTTTTTAAAAAATTTATAGTTTAGTTAACCCCACTTTACCACACCTTGTCAGTTTAGGGCCTAAGATGATTAATTAGTTGATTTATCTTTATCTTAGATTACTTGTTCTTGTTTTGGGTCAAAACTTGCTTGTTAACTAAAATGTCATAGCCAAAACACATTGTCCAAAATTTATTGAATAAGGAGGCATTATGCTGTCCAAGTAAAAATCATCTTTTCCTTGTTCAAATTTTCCATCATAAACATTGTATCATCTTGGTCTAATTGGTGCAGTTATGTTGACCATTTGAGTCTAAACCATTTGCCAAATTAGCTTAAGTAATTCATTAATAATTCACATTTAAAATTAAACTATTGTCTTTAAATTGTGCACCCTATAATATTATATGAGGTTCCTATAATTTTATACAACATGGAATCATCTCTTAATTTTTGGGTGAACTTGTAAGAGATATGAATCTCTAGATTATGAGGGATAGCTCCCTATATTCATCTTTAAGTTCTTATCACCTAATCTAATGATTGTTTATGGGAAAAGGGTTAGGAGTTCACATGAAAAATAAAATACACTAAAGAGGTGATACACTAAGACATATCTCACAAACTATCACACTCTTACTAAGCAACAAAGCTTTCCAAGACCAATTCTACGCATTGAAAAATCCTAATATAGTGTTTCAATGTGAAGGTAGGCATACATAGGATAATCAATAAGATAACTAATCTAGGGGGAAGATTGTACACCATATAGATAATTTCATACTTGAAGAGGATCTTAGTACATTCATATACTTCACATGATCTGTTAAAATCAGAACTCTTGCTTAAACATGAAGGATAAAGAGTAAGGATGACACCATCACTTAGCTCCACTATACATCACTCACACACTTAGACAAAATGTTATTAACTTAGAATAAAACTTATATTCCATGTTGAAAGACAAAATTTAATGTCATACCAGTAGGGTCTTGCCATACTAGTTGTGGTTTCTTTTACAGTAGCCAACATGACTCATACTTATAGAATTTTGGAAGAAGAGAGAGAGAAGGGAAGTTGAAGAGGCACAAAAACAAGTGTAAAAATGTGAAAATAACTTATAATGAATGTGGATGAGGTGAAAAGGAGTTATAAAACTTATTTACACATCATTCTATCCTAGATAAGCCTCTTCCACAAGTGTGGTGTAGCAATCTTCTCAATCATTCTCTCTTGTGAAACTACCTTCATGATGGGATTTAAATAACACTTAAAATTAGGTTAGTAAAAATTTTTGATGGAAATTAGGTGGAGGATAGATAATTTAACTGATGTGGACATGTGTCTATCCAAAACTAATCACTTTCCTCACATGTGGCATTGAAACTCTTCAAAAACATCTTTAAGTCTTGAAACTCCTTCTTGACAAGTGGCAAAATGTAATAGTTTTATAATGAGATATCTTGGATAGTTAAATTTACATCCCAAGGACACTTTGAAATCATCTTGAAGCATATAAAATAGTTATATTTCCTGAAATCATCAATTCCCCATTTAGGTGTCACAAAGTCTCCTTGTCTCACTAGGCCCAATTTGGTCAAAATAGATAAAATTTAGATTTATATAAAGTTATGAAATATTTCTTCATGGAAGGCCTATTTTCTTCATCATATTGGATTGAAAAAAATCCTTTTGGAATCATCAAGCTCTTACCAATACCCCATTTTGCCTATAGAGCCTTCACTAGGCCTTGTCTTCTTGTAGCCCTATTTTTACACAAGTCTACTTGTGTAGGAGAATGAAAAAAAATATAGTACTAAGTAAAATAATTTTTAATTACCCTTTTTCATCATTATGCTTTTTTCCAAGTTTCATGTTGCTACACTCAAGGAAAGTGTGTTTTCTAGATCAATTAGTCCTCCCAATTAGGCCTAATTAGCCTAGAGGACAAAAAATGATCATTTTGTGCTCCCACACATTTGAAATGATAAATTGGCCTATTATTAACTTTTTTACCTCCTCAAAATTCCTCATGTTCAATTTAAGATCCTAATCATCTGTATGGACCCCTATTCTAGCATTAAATTCTCCTTCTTAGCCTATTCTGTACAACCTTGTACTTGTAGGTGTAGACCAATGATAGGAGATGAATCTAAAGAGATTTATCAATGTAATCCTAATTATTTTCAAGCTTGAAACATACATTTTAGTGATTTTATTGGTATTTCTCTCTCATGAGGTTCAAATTAAGCTTCTTAGAGGGTTTGGAGTGCATTAGCCCTCTTAACATTTGTTCATGCAGGATAGAAGTTGGAGATTATTCAAAATACCACTGAGGACTCCTCAGGGACATTATTAAACTCCATTAGTGGATAAAGGTCCTATGAAAAACTTGGTGGAAGTTTCAAGCACCTAAAGTTGACACTCAAGCTCCATTTTTGCTTCTTTGTAGGGTTTCAATGCTTCCTAAGATAAAAATGGCTTCTTGGAGACTTTTTTTGAAAAAATATGGTTTTAAAATCTCTAAAAATGTCCCATGAACATGTTTCAACCATTTTAATAACTCCCCAAGATCTAAAAATGAAACCTTACCCCTGTTTGGCCTTAGGCCTAGACCTTACCAATAGGTCTGTCTGTCATTGGAGACTCAATCTGACCCTCCAATGGTTTTGTTTTCCTCTTAATGGATTAAAAAACTCCAATTTACCTCTGAAATAATTAATTATCCAAATTAAAATCATTAAAAATTCCAAAAACATTCATGACTCTCAACTTGGCTTGTAGTCCTAAGGGTTTCCTTCACAAATGATTATAACCCTTCTTGGTTAGAGCATCCTATTTTCCCTTAGACCCTATAGGTTGATTTATCATGTCTCACTTGGTGTGTTACAGCTATAAAAATCATATTTTTATCTTAATTTTCCTTTTGGTCACACATTCCACCTATTTTTTCACAAACTATCTGGGTTTTGCATGAGAAAACTACACCTATTCTGAGACAAAATAGGAGTATGTTACCTTGTTTTTTTACCAAAAAAATGATTTGAAGATGTTTATAAAATATCAAGGGTACTATATACCAATTTTTATCCTTTAACTCTAATATTTGGTCACCTAACTATCACTATTTCTAAGGTAGACCTTCTCTAGACAGGTTATATGCATGGTAGGCAGGGTTTAGGCTAGGTTTAGATATTTTAAGGGTTTATTTGAGATTTTTTAGGACATATAGGGATCATAAATTTCTATAAAAACCTATTACAATCATATCCAATCCTATTATCCCCTCAAACACGTTTTATTTTCTCTTTGAAACCTAGACTAGGTCCTTGACTGCTTAAAAGGAGAACCACTATTCAGGCCAAACTATAGGTTATTTTGAGTTTGTTTCATGATTTAAGGACAAAATATACACATTATATAATTTTAATAGGATCATATAGGTTTAAATCCATAATTTTTCCAATTTTAATCTCCATCCCTTGCATTATTTCATCTCTTACTCTCAAAACTAGGACTCTATTCATAAAGGATTGAGATAGGCCTGTAGGTGATGGTCTAAGCTTAATTTATGCTTATGGAATTTATATTAAATTTTAATTAAGTAATAATAACATAAAAATACTTTTTTTTCCTTATAAAATTTAAAACCATACCAATTCATACTCAAGATCCTCGACTGGGATGCCACTGCCCTAACTGTAATAGTCATGTCTTACCCTTGTAAGTGTGCATCTTGGCAAGATTTTGGCTCTATTAATGTTGTATAGAGAGTAATCATGAGTTATCTGATGTCCATTATCACTTTTATATTCTAATTCCATCCATATAAACTCATTTTGTGTAAGGAAGACACTACCTCCAACTCATTATTTACCTCAGCTATAGGTGGTCATTCACAGGCTTGTAGGTGCATATGTGGAGTTTTTTGTCTTGATTTTGATGTGAAAAGATACATTGAATTTAATTTTAGGGATACAACTTGATTTAAACCAAAATATATACCTTTTAACCTTCCAAACATGATATGGAAGTCAAATTATGCCACTATCTAAGGTGTTGGTTGTAGATGCTTGTCTTCTAGGTGTATTGTACAGATAGGGGAGGGTGTTTAGGGGTTGAAACACCAAATTCACCTTTTTATTTGTAATCTTATAATGGGAGATTACTTTAGAATATTTGATATGGTTTCAATTTTATGATATAATCTAAAACCATCAACATGGAGTACAAGTCACTTTTCCATCTATAATCTATATATATATATCATTGTTTAAATTCAGTGATTTTTGGTCATTTTCAAGGGTCTCAATGACCATCTTCCACTTATCACTTTGACCTAAAAATTGGTAGGGTTTTTTTGTGTATATAGGGATACAATAAAAATTAATCAAGGATTTTTGAGGCTCCTTATATCATGACATATGTTATCTCAAAAAACCTTAGGGATATCTATTTGGTCCATTTAGGGATTGAGAATCCAATTTGATCTTATCATCCTTTGAAGTGAAAACCTTGCCTTAGCATAGCATTATTAGATTAATGGTATGAAATCCATGACTCCTTGGATATTATATATCTTCAAACATTAAATCCACCATGTAATCTACGACTCACACCTCTGTATAACTTCTTGAACTCCTATAGAAGGTCGTTGTGAGCACATTTTGCAAATAAAGTAGTAAACAAGGGAATTAGGCAATTTAGATTGAAGAAGTTTATTGATATTTTAAAATGGAATTGAATGAAACACCTAGAAAACATGGATCCAAGCACATTTATCATCCCATGGAACCATTTCCTATGTTTCAAAACATAGGTTACATGCCCATGAATGCAAACTTTGAGAAATAAGTACAATTGGGAAATCCCTTTCAAGGGAATTAAGAGAGGAAATGTTGGAAGATGGGAAAAACATTGGAGGGGGCCTATTACCACATGAAAATACTTCATCAAACTCACACATCTCCATGGATTCTTGAAAATAAGAAATAGATGCACAATCATACCCCTCTTGAATGCAATATCATAAAAAGCTACTTGGATTCAAAATAATTGTTCATAAATGATGAGGCATAAAATTATAAACTATTTATATGAAATTTAATTTAACTTAGATTACTATCCACCCTCATAAGCACTCTTTCTAATTCCACCTGTACGACCCATGCCATGTGTTTGAATCTGGTCTTTCTTTGCTTGTCAAGTGAAAATGGAGGAAATCAAGTTAAATATGAAATTTATTGAATTATAGTTGTAAAAAAAATGTGGAAATTAATTTTGGGGAGGTGAAGAGTCACTCCACCACATTTTCAACTAATGGTGTACTTGAGAAATTTGTACAAGTGCCCAAAAAATCTTATTTTTGAGGGAAAACTACCATTTATTGATCATAACAGACTTCTAACTATCACCTGATAGTTTATGAAATTATTTGACCTTATACACATTTACATCCACCTTGATGACATATTTTTTAACTCCCACCATCCGTACAAGTCAATTAATTACTAGAAAAGTGGCCAAATGGCCCTTTTACCACATGAAACCTAAAAAATGGCCAATTTGTGACTTGAAGACACCTTAAAAAAATTCAAGGACCATTTTAGGACATTATAAATATAATTTGTCAGTTTTAATAGGTTTGACTAATGTTGACTTTGGTTGACTGAGCTAGTACAAGGAGGATGGGTTTCAACAAGGACTAGGGAAAGGGTAAGTGAGACATGTAGGACAATAGATGACCCCATAAGACATGAAATTTTATGTAAAATTTAAAAATAGTAGGGGTTGAACCAGATTTAACTTTGGTTCAAATTTGGTCAACATCAACCTTTCTAAGTTCTAAGGGTTGTTGTGTTAAATTGGGTTCTCCATTTGCACATTGAACTTGTTTTAACTTGGGTTCAATTTTCTATTTTTTGAATTAAGGGCCATTTTATAGACTCAAAATCACACTTATCATCTTGGTTGACTTAAATCATCTTATGCATCACTCAAACTTTGAGTCCTAGAACACATTTTATACTAACCCCCCTTCGTATCACCATGTGGTGGCATTGTGTTGCATGTTTGGTTTTAGTTTTATACTTTGTAATTCTTGCATGTTTTTTGATCATGAGTTTTTAAGTTCAAATTGTCTTCTTCATAATATGAGGATATTTATTCTAATTTTATAGTATCAACTCATTGAAGTTGAACTAGCTTTTACGATATTGATGTATCACAAAGGTCTACGTTTTAGTGTGCAAGTCATAGTCTAAATTTTTAAGTTATCATACCCTCTTCTAATCTATATGATATTTACTTTACCAAATGTTGAGTAAATTCATGAAACAAATATTCTAATTGTGGGTGGTTCCAAACCAGCCTCATTTTTATAGTCTCTTTGGTACCTTAGTCATTTGTTGAAAAAGAAGATCAAACCCATACCTTGTTCATAACATTTGTAAAACATTGATCTAGATCTAGTCAAATGTAAAGAACAACTCTTTTTAGACATGAATCAAAGGGTCACTCATAGTAGGGTCCCTTATGGCCCTATCTATGAGGATGAACACTTTTATGATGGATAAGATAATTCTATTATTTTAAGGATATTCCTACAACTGTAGGATTTGAAGGGGATTATACTAAATACCAAGAGAGCCAAGATGAATCACTTCTTAGGTTAATATAATCAGGTGCTAGATTACCCTCAGATTTTCCTATGGAACAATTGCACACCTTGGTTAGAGAAGAAGAAAAAAAATAGTAAGAACAAGATTTTGCACAAGTAGATATACCTTCTTCTTCTACCAAAGGAAAATAAATAATTATAGAGTTAAAACCCATAAACCCAGATCTTATAACAAAGATCAAGAAAATAAGTCAACAATATGCTGATCAACTTATCACAAACTTAACTGACTCATTGGTTTCTACTTCAATTAACAATGATGCTTTGAAAGAACAAGAAAATGTGGTTGAAAGTATGCAACAAATATTTTTTGAGAACATAATAATAGTAGATCAAGGTAACCTAAACAAATAGTTAAAGATGCAAGAGATATTGCAAAATGTTCCCTTAGAAATGAAACATACATTCTATAATCATCATGAACCTCTTTTCACTTTACAAAATAAAAAATCCAAACTTTTAGTTCATATTGAGGAGATCCTTCATGATAATTTGTCTAGTTCATCTGAGCCAACATAGAAATTGATAAATAAATAAAGAATTTCCCAAAATTAACAAAATACAAGTCATTCAAGATATTTGAATTCAGGGAATGTTTTACAATTCAAGAATCAATAGCCTATCTACTCAACTCTAAGAGCTAATAAAAATCATGTTAAGTACTAAAGGGTGTACAACCCTAATATATATTTGCAATAAAAAGGGCACATTCTACCCCAAAAACAATAATAGGGGCACATTCCACCCCAAAAATAATACCAAGGGCACATTCTACCTAAATAGCAAAATCAGGGGCACATACCACCCAAATAACACCAAAAACAATCCACAAATGTACTAAACATGCAAGAGTGGAATTCCATGAAGGAGATTGTGCAACAATTGGAGACAAATAATTGAGTCAAGAAGTATAAGTTTGATGAGATATGTCTATATCCATTTAATTTATCCATTATCCAAAACCCCTTTCTACCTCATTTTGAGGCACTAAAATTTGATAAATATAAATGAAAGGGAGACCCATGTGAGCACATATAGGCATTTTTCATATTATGCCAAGAAGTTGCTTATAGTAGTGAGTACTTACTATGACTATTTCCATGAAGTTTAGCAGGATAGGCCCTTGATTGGATACTTAAACTTCCCAAGGGATTGGTTGTATATTGGAATGAATTGTCAAAAGGTTCATCAACCATTTATCTTACAACATAGAACATGAAATAACTATTTTTGACTTGTGCAAATCCAAACAACATGATGGTGAAAGTTTTACCACATATCTATAGATATGAAGAGCATTCATGGGTCACTTTTAGCATAACTTTCCAAACAACTAGTTGGTGGATATATTTTCATAAGACTTACATCCTGAGGTCATGCATAATCTATATCTAGCTTGTGTTAACTCATTTGAGGAAATTATTGACAAAGGGGTACAAATTAAGAAGGATCTTATTGTTAAGGGTCTTGCCAATATTTTTGCACAAGGCCAAACTTTAAATCAGGCTCAATCATCTACATAGAATGTTTCAAAATATAAGCCTAAGGGTTTTAACAAGAACAAGAACATGGTTTGAAATAGGGTGACTGAAGTGTGACATGTATAAATGGTGCAGGCTCTGCCTCCTCCAAACATATAATTAGCTTCCCCCAATCCACCACCTAATTTTTATAGATAACCTCCATGTAGAATATTTCATAATAATTTTAGTCTTTAGCAAGTTAGGAGAACCAGTTGAAATAGTGCTTCAAAATCTCATATTATCTAATCTAATTGTATGGCTAGTACTAAGGCCATTTCTTCAATATCAAACAAAACTAGATTGATACAAAGAAAATCAGTGGTGTAACTTCAATTGTGTAGTTGGTCATGGTGTGTACCATTGTGTCCAATTATGACACATCATTAAAGACTTCATTGAAAGTTGTGAACTAGAGATTAAGTTGGTCCCTAATCAAGGCACAAATCAAAATATGGGGATATACAAGGACCCCTTTTCTTGACATAATCCACCATCACCAAGAAAAAAATCAAAACCAAGGTTAGAATCAAGGATAGAGGCATAATCATAACCAACATTAGTTTTAGAATCGTAATGAGCATAATCATGATCATAATGCATATGCTAACAATGTGGCTTAACAACATACCATATGATTATAACTATACTATAGGGCACATTTATACTACCCAAATTACCAATTTTACTATGAAACCATGTGGAAAATAACATGTTACTTTCAACATGGGAACCATCATTATAGGTTCAACACCCTCTCCCCCTAGTAATACCACATCAAGTTCATACAGTGTAGCTACAACTCTATTTGCATAGGTTACTAGTTTTGAATAGAAACACCCTTATTCTAATTATAAAGGATCTTCATTGACTTAAAAATATAGAAATATATTTAGACACCCAAAAGTAACCATCCAAGGTATTTTTCTTTCCTCTTCCAATTATAATGGCTCCCTTCCACCTCTAGGTTGCATAGTCACAACTAGATGCCCACAAGTCACCACCTAGGGGACTTTGCCCACTTCTTCCATGAAAACTAATGAGAACATTGTACCAATGGTCCCAAATAAAAATATTGCACCAATAAAGACTAAAACAACTTAACCCATAGTTGAAAAGCCTTATAGTCTAATGGATTAATTAAACAAAGCCCTTGCATAGATTTCCATATTGGATCTCTTGCAGACATCTAACATCCATAAAACTATTTTGAATAACCTTTTAAAAGAATCCACTATGCCTATTGATATAAACCTTGATTAGTCATAGAGCCTAGTTTGACATTTATCTTCATTTCAACAAATCATATTTGACCAAAAAGACATGTCCCCTCTTGGCCCAAATCACAATAACCCATTATACATTGAGATAATCATTGGAGATCATAAGATCAAGCAGGTTATTATAGACAATGTATCAGGGTTGAACATCATATATCTCAAGATGGTCTGATGATTGGGATATGTTGACATAGACATTCAACTAGAAATAATCACAATCAAGGCTTACAATAATGCCAAAAGGAATCTTTAGGAAAAATATGGTTACTAGTCATGGTTGGGTCCGTTTCCCACCACACATTATCCCATGTTATGGATATCAAACTTCCTTATAACATACTTCTTGGTCATCCTTGGATCCACAAATTACAAGTAGTTCCTTCCACCCTCCATCAGTGTCTTAAGTTTCCCCATGATTGGATCAAAGTTACTATTCTTGTTGATCAATAACCATATCAATATTACAAACATCTTGAGGCTGAATTTCATAATTATAACTATTGCCTATGTTTTGAATTCATTGCAAAAAAACAAAGCCATAGTTTCACATCCACCTCTATCTAATTATATTGATCCTAGTAAACTAGCTTCCACTTCAATTGACCCATTTCTCATAGCTCTTACAAAGTAGGTTATTATTGAAGACATGGGTATTTCCATGTACCGTCTAAAGTATGCCTTCAATGTTACAAAGCTTCTTGAGTCCCCTAAAACATATGGTAAGCCTAAACCTTAAAAAAATCTATTATCACTTGAACTTACACCCAATGAGGAGATGAAAATTCTCTCCTCATTCAAGTGGAACAATGGAACCACCTCAAGGCTATGGGTATCCTTAGTAGAAGGTGGATCTCTAGATGAAGGGCTAGTTCCCCTTGATACATCACTATAGTTCAATCCTACTACTAACACTTGGGGGGATGGAAAGGGTGTTGAGGTGTGGAGCTAAAAGCTTCACCAAATGAGTGAGTGCAGAAGTTGCAAGAGTTACACAGTCACTAGCATCAGTCAGGAGCGACCGACATCAGTCAAGAGTTGACTAGGAGATGCCAGCATCAGTTATGTTTGGCCGAGGTCAGTCGGGTGCAGATAGATAGGGACCAACGTCGGTCACCTGTGCGTCCAGAATGCTATTTCCGTGGACAGAATAGAATGTTTGCATGATAGGATTAAGTGTTAATCTTAAGTCCGCATCTATATCTTTATTAAGACTATTTAGAGCCCTTGATTAGGAGGTGCATCTAATGGCTATAATTGTATGCTCATGTTTCCTAATTATTATATATAGGATTAGATCTTCATAGCTTATTGAATAGAATAGTACAAGATTGTATATGTGTATCAATCTAGGTTGTTGGAATTGATTGTAATTGAGAGAGAGAGCTCTTGAGGGAAAGAGATCTAGAAAGAGATCTGTACATCTGAGAGAGGTGTGGAAGAAAAGAAGTTTCTTCAATTGTATTCCTTCTGTAAAGAGTTTAATACAAGTTTTCAGGGTGGTTTCTTGTATCTCTTGTTCTTTGCTATTTCTGATTCTAGTTACTTATCATTCTGGTTTAATTCCATACTTAATTGCTTTCATATAGTAATCAACATTGTTGGTTGATCCCCAACAAGTGGTATCAGAGCCAGGTTGACTAACAGGTGTTTCAGATCTGGTTAGTGTGTATTGATTACAGGTTACTCACAGGGATTTTTGTTTGAGTGGGAGAAGCAATGGTAGAAGAAAGTAAACTGAGAATGGAGAAGTTTAATGGCAAGAATTATCAACATTAGAGAATGCAGATAGAAGATTATCTATATCAGAAAGATCTATACTTACCGTTAGGTGGGGTTTCAAAGAAGCCCAAAGACATGGATGATGAAGAATGGGAAGTTCTTGATAGAAAGGCTCTTGGATCTATAAGATTGAGTCTGGCATCTACTGTGATATCTAATTTATCATAGGCAAAGTCTACGATAGAGTTAATGACTACTTTAGCAAATTTATATGAAAAACCCTTAGCTTCAAATAAGTTATATCTTATGAAGCAGTTATTTAATTTGCAAATGTAGGAAGGTGGATCTGTATCTAATCATCTAAATGATTTCCATGGAATTGTAAATCAATTAAATTCAGTCAAAATAGTGTTTGATGATGAAATTAAGGCTCTTTTAATATTATGTTCTTTGCCTAAAACTTGGCATAGCTTGGTAATGGTAGTTAGTAATACTGCATCTGCTTCAAATATTTTAAAAGTAGAGAATGTTGTTAGTGTAATCTTGAATCAAGAAATTCATAGGAAAAGCACAGAGGAAACATCAGGGAATGCTTTAAGTTTTGAGAGTAGGGGAAGGCAAAAAGAGAAGGGCAAGAAAGGGAGATCAAGGTCTAAGTCAAAGATGAGAGGTAGATCCAAATCTAGAAATGACAGGAAGCCACAATGCTAGAATTGTGGAAAGATAGGGCACATAAGCAAAGATTGCTGGTCAAAGCCTAAAGAAGACAATCAGCATGAAGGTAAAGAAGAAGCAAAAGTTGTAGGTATTGCACAAGATGCTCTTATATTTTTTTTCATAATAATATAGAATCTTGGGTGCTAGATTCTGGTGCATCTTTCCATGCAACCCCTAATAGAGAATATTTTAGTGACTATGTCCATGGAGATTTTGGAATAGTTTATTTAGGGGATGATGAGCCTTATAAAATTGTTGGCAAAGGAAAAGTGCAGCTGAAAATGTAGAATGGCAACACATGGGTGTTGAGAGATGTCATGCATGTTCTTAGCTTGAAGAGGAATTTGATTTCTGTAGGAAAGTTAGGGGATGAGGGTTGTATAGTAACTCTCATAGTTGAATCTTGGAAGGTTACCAAGGGTGCACTTGTATTGGCCAGAGGTAAGAGAGTAGGTACTCTCTATTTATGTAATTGTATTACTGATAATTCTCTTTCTATATTATCTACTTCAGATGTGGATGCAAAGTTGTGGCACTCTAGGCTCAGCCACATAAGTGAGAAGGGAATGTCTATTCTTAAGTCAAAAGGTAAGCTTTCAGATTTGAAAAGCATAGATCTAGATTTTTGTGAGCATTTTGTGTTTGGAAAATAGAAGAGAGTGAGTTTTCTCAAGACTGGGTCAACAAAGAAGAAGCACAAATTAGAGCTTGTTTACACAGATGTGTGGGGGACAACTCAAGTTGCTTATATTGGAGGATCACGATACTATGTTTTTTTCATAGATGATGCTACAAGAAAGGTATGGGTCTATTGTATAAAGAAGAAATCTGATGTTGTTGACACTTTTAAGATTTGGAAAGCTATGGTTGAGAATGAAACAGGCAAGAGATTGAAGTGCCTAAGATCTGACAATGGTGGTGAGTTCTGTAGCCACAAGTTCAACTGGTATTGTTATATGCATGGAATTCATAGGCAAAGGATGGTTCCAAGGACACCTCAGCAAAATGGAGTTGCTAAAAGGATGAACAAAATAGTAATGGAGCGTGTAAGGTGTATGAAGTTACATGCTGGTTTGCCCTTAGAGTTTTGGGTAGAAGCTGTGGATATTGTAGTGTACTTGATTAATAGAGGACCCTCTACAGCTCTAGATGGTGGAATTCTAAAAGAGGCATGGATAGGTAAAAAGGTAGATCTCTCATTTCTCAAAGTTTTTGGTTGTGAAGCCTTTGTGCATGTTGATAAGGAAAATAGAAAGAAGCTGGATGCTAAGTCTATGAGGTGCACATTTATTGGTTATGGCTCTGATGATTTCAAATTCTGGTTTTGGAATCTAGGAACTAACAATATAATTAGGAGTTGTGATGTTGTTTTCAATGAAAAAGTGATGTATAGTGATCAACTCAAGAAGTTGAATCAATCTGGGTAGAGTAATGGAGAATTGGATGAGGTGACGGTCCAAAATGAGCTCGTGGGAAAGAATAATCACAAACAGTAAAACATAGAGACCAACGTCAGTCAGGCAGGAACCGACATTAGCAATACACGAACCAATGTTAGTCATATAGTGATCAGCATCAGTCAGGTAGGAACTGACATCGATCAGGCAGAACCAACGTCAGCGAGTTACAGGCCTGGAAGTGACCGAGGTCGATCACTCTCAGAGAATTTGGGTGGATAGAGTGTTGTGAATGAGTCTTAGATGCCCATCAGAAGGTCAAAAAGGGTAAGTAAACCTCCAATTTGATATTCCCCTTCATTATTCTATTTATTGCTTACTGATGGTGGAGAACCAGAGAGTTTTGATGAAGCAATACAGGTGGAATCCAAGAATCAGTGGGAGCTAGGCATGAATGAGGAGATTGATTCTTTGAAAGAGAACCAAACGTGGGATTTGGTTGAGTTTCTAGTGGGAAAGAAGACACTGAAGAATAGATGGATCTACAGATTGAAAGAAGGTGAGAATGGGTAGATGAGATATAAGGCCAGGTTGGTAGTGAAAGGATTTGCACAGAAACCAGGTATTGATTTTGGTGAGATTTTTTCTCTTGTAGTTAAAATGACTTCTATACAAACTGTATTGTCTTTAGTTGCTATTGAGGATTTGCATCTTGAGCATCTTAATGTTAAGACAACATTTCTTCATGGGGATTTGGATGAAGAAATATATATGGATTAGCTAGAAGGATTTGAGGTCAAAGGTAAGGAGAAGTTAGTGTGCAGATTGAAGAAAAGCTTGTATGGTCTCAAGCAAGCTCCTAGACAATGGTATCTAAGATTTGATAGGTTTATGACTGAGCATGGCTATAGTAGATGTCAATGTGACCATTGTGTTTATTTTAAGAGATTGAATAATGGTAGATATATTATTCTGTTGTTGTATGTAGATGATATGTTGGTTGCAGGATCACACATGCAGGATATCTCTGAGCTTAAGGTGAAATTAGCTCACACATTTGCCATGAAGGATTTGGGAGCAACAAAGAAAATCCTTGGCATGAACATTAAGAGAGACAGGAAAAATCACAGGTTGATTTTGTCTCAAGAGGATTATGTGAATAAGGTGTTGAAATGATTCAATATGCAAGATGCAAAATCGGTAAGCACACCTTTGGCTGGACATTTTAAATTGAGTAAAGAATAGTGTCCTAATTCATATGATGAGGTAGAGTACATGAGTAGAGTTCCATATGCTTCCATTGTAGGGAGCTTAATGTATGCAATGGTATGTACTAGGCCTGATATTGCCCAAGCAGTGGGAGTTGTTAGTAAGTATATGGCCAATCCAAGGAAGGAACACTAGAAAGCAGTTCAGTGGATCCTCAGATATCTGAGAGGGACCAGCAGTAGGCATTTGTGCTATGGTGGGTCAAACACTTATCTACATGGTTATGTAGATTCAGATATGGCAGGGGATTTGGATGGCAGGAGAAGCACCACAGGATATGTTTTCACTATTGGTGGAATGATGGTTAGCTGGATATCAAAGTTGCAGAAGGTTGTTGCCTTGTCAACAACAAAAGTAGAATATATTGCAGTCACAGAGGCTAGCAAAGAGATGATATGGATGACATGGTTCATGGAAGAGCTAGGAAAGGAGCAAGAGAGTTGTAGATTATATAGTGATAGTCAAAGTGCAATTCATTTGGCTAAGAATTCAGCCTTTCATTCAAGAACAAAGAATATACAACTTAGGTACCACTTCATTAGACAGGTATTAGAGGATGGTGAGTTGAAGCTGGAGAAGATCCATACAGATAAGAACCCTGTTGATATGTTAACCAAGCTAGTAACAAAGGAGAAGTTGAATCTTCATTCAACTTTTATTGGTCTTCATGGTTGAGTTTGAAGATGAAAAATCTAGATGTTACTGTACAGGTACTGGTGCAACTGTTTATCTCCAAGTGGGAGATTGTTGAGGTGTGGAGCTAAAAGCTTCACCAAATGAGTGAGTGTAGAAGTTGCAGGAGTTACACAGTCACCGGTGTTGGTCAGGAGCGACTGACGTCGGTCAGGAGTCGACTAGGAGATGCTGGTGTCGGTTATGTTCAGCCAACGTCGGTCAGGTGCAGACAGGCAGGGACCGACGGTGGTCACCTATGCATCTAGAATGCTATTTTTGTGGACAAAACAAAATGTTTGCATGATAGGATTAAGTTTTAGTCTTAAGTCCGCATCTCTATCTTTAGTAAGACTGTTTAGAGCCCTTGATTAGGAGGTGCATCTAATGGTTGTAATTATATGCTCATGTTTCCTAATTATTATATATAGGATTAGATCTTCATAGCTTATTGAATAGAACAGTACAAGATTGTATATGTGTATCAATCCAGGTTGTTAGAATTGATTGTTATTGAGAGAGCGAGCTCTTGAGGGAAAGAGATCTAGAAAGAGATCTATACATCTGAGAGAGGTGTGGAAGAAAAGAAGTTTCTTCAATTGTATTCCTTCTGTAAAGAGTTTAATACAAGTTTTTAGGGTGGTTTCTTGTATCTCTTGTTCTTTGCTATTTCTAATTCTAGTTACTTATCATTCTGGTTTAATTCCGTACTTAATTGCTTTCATATAGTAATCAACATTGTTGGTTGATCCCCAACAAAGGGATAAGAATAGATAAAAGCACATCTACTTTATGGGAGGTGATACACCAAATTTATGCTCTACTCATACCCTTTGACATGCACTTCAAACTAAGATGAGATCTGCCTATACACTTCATCTAATGATAATCTTCACTTTCACATCAATGCTTCAAGCGTGGGGTTTTGGAGATAGCTTAGGCTAAAATGACTTAGAAAATAGGATTTCTAATAAAATCTATTGAATATTCTACTCATTACACCTACAATATCAACCTTAGATACTTCTTGCTAACCTACAAAAGAGAGATTACAAAACACATAAGGCACTAAGAAGAGTACATGTGAAGGTAGACCCAAACTACACTTTCCCATGACCAAAAACCATTGTGTATAATTATTTAAATCTTGGATGAGGTAAAAAAAATCTATCTTTATTAGCTTCAAGGAAAACATTTGGCATGGCTTTGCCATACCAAGGTGGAGATATCCAAAACAATGCCAAAATGGCCATAATTTATAGAAGTGTGAGAGGAGAGGGAGAAAGGGAAGATCAAAAGTCATTAGGACACTTATAAATCAAGAAAAAGGAGTTAAATATGCAATGAAATCAGGTATGAGATAGGTTCTGAAAGAGAAGCAAGGACAAATATCTGTCAGAGTTGTCTAACTCCCCTACATGTGGTGTAGATGCTCTTTACTTGTACATGAAATTGCCCTTCATGATTTGCCTTCCAAAACTACCTTATCACTACATATGGTTAAATATGATGATGGATATGAGTAGGAGGAATTACAAACAAGCCCTCACATTCATTAGATTATCCCCTGACCATTCCTATTCTTCTGTCCATGCACAATCATTCTTGGCAGTCTCAAAATGACTTCTTTCCATGAACCTCCCACACTTGGTGCCAAAAACCTTCCAATTTTACAAAATAATCCATTAAAAAAGAGGGATGACACTTATAAAATGTGTCCATATCATCAGTTTCAAGAAATAAGCCTTAACAGGCTTCCCTAATTGAGTTTCACCATTTTTACCTAAGTGTTCACTATCTGCCCATTAGACTAGCTGAAAGGAAAGAGATAACAGATATACTTAGGAGTTTATATGTCTCATAAAATGGCCATGGATACTTATTAAAAGTCTCAACCTACCTCCCAAAACTAGTTTCATGATTTGAAAGTTCTCCCTACCTGCAAAAAATATAAAATTATAAAAATAAGCCCTATTTTTCACCATCTGTACCAGTGTATCATAAAAAATCAGCATGGGCTAGGTATCTAGGGAGTAATATATATCTTTAAGTCACTTTAATGTCCTTTCCACACCATTTGGATGCCTCATTTGCTTCATTTTTCCATTGGGTTCTTAAGGAGGGTTTTCAAGGGTTTTGGAGTGGTCTAGACTCTTAACATTTGTTCATAAAGAACAAACATTAGAATCTTTTAAAAATTCCACTAAAGGCCTCTTAGGGACCCTATTCATTATATCCAAATACCCTGAGGTCCCATGTAAATTGTCATGAAATTTCTAGCACTTGAACTGGTCACTTGGGTCCTTTTCTTACAATTTTGTGAGGGTTTATGTGTTTTCAACCCTAAAATAGCCTTTTTGGTGATCCTCATACATAATAAAATATCAATCACATATTATTTTCCCCAAAAAACATGTTTCACACCATTGGAATTATAATTTAATGCTACAAGTACAATTGACATACCAATCTACCTTAGGTCTAAACCTTGTTTCACAAGGTTGCCCACAACTTAAGACTCAAACTGACTCTCCAATTATTTACCCAACGTCTTGATGGCTTCAAAACCTCCAATATAACTATATAAGAATGAATTATCCAAGTGAAAATCTTTGACAAGGTTGAAGATGCATATGACCCTCAACTTGGTTTCTAGGCCTAAGGGGTTCCCTCACGTATGACTGTAACCTTAGTTGCATAGGAGACCTTGTTTGATTTTAGACCTTATATCAAGGTTTAACATGTTTCTCCATATGTTTTCTAGTTTTATCAATAAAATTTAATGGTTTTCAAGCCTTCTAGTTCATCTTCTTAGCCATTTTCAAAAAAATTAGGGTTTTGTGCACCTAAAAACTACCTGGCCTTTGAGATAAAATAGAGGCATATTTTCTTCTTGTCTTAGAAAACAAAGTTTTTTATGGGATTATATAGGTCACAAGTATTATGTACCTTAATTTTTAGATCTTTAATGCATGTTTTAGTCATTTAAAACTATAAATCTCCAAGATCAAGTTTATGTAGCTTGACTGTGTAGAAGTATTGAATACTGACTATGTTTTTGCTTTAATGAACTCCATATCTTTCATACATTTCAATGTAAAAAGGTATTTCATATTATAATGAACATGTCATAGTGTCTTTGACTCCCATTTAACACATTGATTACTAAAGGACCTTTCATGTTCTCACTTTACATTTCCCAATCTCATGACTGTGACTGCAACAACCCTACCTAACCCTATTTGTAAGTGTTAATGGTCTATGATGAGGATTGTTAAGTATGGGATATAATTAGAGGGGGGGGTGAAATATTATATCATATATTTTATAAATCTTTTACTTAATCAAATTCCACTTAACCATATATTAATAATAAAACTGAAAGCAATATGCACCACGAGAGAGAGAGAGAGAGAGAGAGAGAGAGAGAGAGAGAGAGAGAGAGAGAGAGAGAGAGAGAGAGAGAGAGAGAGAGAGAGAGAGAGAGAGAGAGAGAGAGAGAGAGAGAGATATTTATGTGGAAACCTAAAATGGGAAAACCCATAGAGAATAATCTCAAGTACATGAAATAACACTAGCTCAAATTAAAAAGTTTGTAAGAACTAACTTTTAAGAGCACTAACCCCTTTTCTGAGCACTAACACAATAATCATTTGTGGTCACCAACCCAAAGGAGCACCAACCCCTTGAAAATATTTGTGAGCACCAACCCACAGGAGCACCAACCCCTCTTGTGTATAAAAAACAACTATGTCTCAATGTTGATTAATCAAAAAATGATATAACTCTACAATATATCTTTCTATTCTCTCCTCTTTTCTTATATAAAACAAATACAAACCATGCACTCTCTTACATATTACAAATGGATTCTCAAGCCTCTATTTATAGCTTTCCAAATAACCTTTGGCATTCACCCTTGTGACCTTTCAATCCTCATGGAAAATGGTGCCAAATTTGCATGACCCTTCATATTTTTTCATTTGAAAAGTCACATGGTGAGCCTTCTTGAGCAAATTAATATTTTTCCCTTTTATCTTTATCTTTGTGACCTTTCAAATTACTTAAGATGAATTTTCATGGAAAAATGTGCATACCGTCTTTTATCTTCACTTGGTGACTCTTGGAATTCCTCAAGATGACTCTTCATAGGAAAATGTGTCCCATTCTTCTTTTATCTTTACCCCGTGACTCTTTGACTTCTCCATGGGCCCTATTTTGACTTTTATGCTACCAAAAATATATTCATTAATATTAAATAAATATCAACACACATTAGCCAAAATATGAATATTAAAAACACCATTAAATGTTATGGGGCCTTTATCACCAATGCTAGACCTTTGACATCAATGACATTATTTACAATAATCTCCCTCTTTGTCATTGATGGAAACCTCAAATTGAAACTACCACATCCTAAAACCTACACTGCACATGCCAACCTACACAGACTACTATCTAAAAAACATACAATAACTCCCCCTTACTTTAGCAACTTGTACCTATTCCTTGTACCTATTTTTACACATGTACATGTACCTATACCTATTCCTATACCTGTTTATGTTCTTCTCCCCCTTTGACATCAATGATAAAGGGCCTATCCTAGAGATAACACTTAGCTCCCCCTCAAATGATGCTGATTCTCAATGGTAGGAATTAGAAGAAATTAATCCCAACTTCTCCCATAGATACTCAAATGTGTCTTTTGGTAGTGCCTTTGTGAAAATATTTTCAATCTATTATGTAGTATTAATATATTCCATTTTGACCTATTTATTTTCCACCTTCTCTCTTAAAAAGTGATATCTGATAGGAATATATTTTGTTCTTGAATGCATCACCATATTCTTAGAAAATTAATAGCACTTGTGTTGTCACAAAAAATAAAAATAGGTTCATCATATTTTACCTTGATATCTTCCAAAGTTTGCTTCATCCAAAGCACTTAAGTAAAACACAACACTATTGTATTATATTATGCTTCAGTTGTAGAAAGTGATACTGCATTTTACTTTTTACTTAGCCATGATATTAAGCTATAACCAAGGAAGAAAGCTCCTCTACTTGTGATCTTCCTATCATCCAAACAAACTACCCAATCTGAGTCTGTGTAAGCAACCAATGTGAAATCTCTACCTATGGGATACCATAATCCATAATCCAATGTCCCTTTGATGTATCTCAATATTCTTTTAACCAATTGAACATGACTATATTTTGGAGCTAATTGATATCTTGTAACCATACCTACTATATGCATAATGTCTACCCTTGATGCTGTCAAATATAAAAGACTACCAATCATAGATTTATACAAAGATTGATGTATAATAGGTGAATTTTATCCTTGCTCACCTTGTTCCCTGTACCCATAAGTGTACCAACTAGTCCATAATCCTCAAAACCAAACATTTTCAATATTTTTTTGGCATATTTACTTTGAGACATGAAAATTCCTTTATCTGACTAAAAAATTTGCAACCCTAAGAAAAATGACAATTCTCCAAACATCTCAAATTAAATTTGCATATTGTTGAAAAATTATTTTGTCATATGTTCAATATTACCTCTACATATTATGACATCAACATATACCACAACAATCAACTGATGCTCACCTTCTATTTTGATGTAGAGATTACTGTTAGCAAATCCTCTCTTGAAACCTTGATCTTGTAGGTATTTATCAAGTCTTGCATACCAAGATCTGGGATCTTGTTTCAATTTATATAGTGATTTTTTCAATTTGTATATATGGCTACTATCATTTGAGATAATAAATACCTTTAGATGCTCAATGTAGACCTCCTCTCCTAGATTCCCATTCAGAAAAGTAGACTTGACAATTCTCCAAACATCTCTAATTTTTTTTGTATATTGTTGGAAAATTATTTTGTCATATTTTCAATATTACCTCTATATATTATGGTATCAACATATACCACAACAATCAATTAATGCTCACCTTTTATTTTGATGTAAATATTACTGTTAGCAAATCCTCTCTTAAAACCTTGATCTTGTAGGTATTTATCAAGTCTTGCATACCAAGCTCTAGGAGCTTGTTTCAATCCATACAATGTTTTTTTTAAATTTGTATACATGGATACTATCATTTGAGATAATAAATCCCTTTGGCTTCTCAATGTAGACCTCCTCTTCTAGATTCTCATTCAGAAAAGTAGACTTGACATCCATCTGAAACACTTTGAAATTTTTAAACACTGCATATGAAAAAACATTCTAATAGCCTCTAGCCTTGCTACTGGTGTAAAAGTTTCTTCAAAATATATTTTCTCAATCTAAGCATATCCTTTACATACTAATCTTGCTTTATTCCTGGTCACTTATCCATTTTCATTCCACTTATTTATGTAAACCCATTTTTTTCCTATCACATTGTGATCTTTTGGTCTAGGCACTAATTCTCAAATATCATTCTTTTCTATCTGATTTAATTCTTCATCCATTACCTTAACTAAATGCTTATCATGTCCAGCTTCTGAGAAAGTTCTAGGCTAAATTTTGGATATCAAAGAGAAATTAACTTGCTCAGATTTACTTACCATCATTCTTCTGGTGTGAATTCTTTCATTTATGTTCCTGATGATGTCACTTTCATTATGATTTATTTGGACATATTTGGATGGGGTTTTGGTGTCCTTTTTATCCTTCTTCTCATCTTCATCTGATTCTTCAAAATATTCCTCTTCAATGATTTAAGGAATGTCTAATATATCACTGATTCTTTGTGCTCCATCTTCTTCTATCCTAACACTTGCACTTTCAACTATTTTCTTGGTTCTTTTGTTATAACATTTATAAGCTTTAATTTTGCAAGAATAACTAAGAAATATACCTTCATCTACTCTAGATTCAAACTTACCCAATTTTTTATTAGTTCTCTTTATGAAACATCTACTGTAGAAAACTCTAAAATAATCAAATGTAGCTAGTTTGCCTTTCTATAGCTTATAAAGACTCTTGTCACTATTGACTCTCAATAATGCTCTATTCTAGATATGCACTACTGTACCAACTACCTCTCTTAAATATTTATCTGGTATCTTGGATTCATTTAGTATTGTCCTTGCCATCTGTTGAATTATTCTATTTATCCATTGAACTACTCTATTTTGGTGTAGAGTTATGGCTACTGAATAATGTTTCTTTATTCTATGGTCTTCACAATACTCAATAAATTGATCTAACATGAATTCTCTTCCTTGATTTGATATTAGGAACTTAATATTTAAACCAGTTTCATTCTCAAATAATGTTTTAAAATGTTTAAAAGCTTCTAATTTTTTATTTAAAAACATTACCCAAGTCATATATGAAAAATCATCAATAAGCAACATAAAATATCTCTCACCTTGAGTGCTTTGAGTTCTCATAGATCCATACAAATTAGTGTGAAAAATATGTAACATCTGAGTGGTTGAGTATTCTTTTGTTTTGAACCGCTTTCTCTCCTACTTCCCATGCTGACAAGGTTCACAACATGTGTTAGATGGATCTGTAATTTTTAGAAGATTTTTGACTGCTTGCTTCTTGCTAATGTTGACAAGATTGTCAAAATTTGTGTCCCATTCTCCTATGCCATAGGCAACTTTCTTCAATCTAAATCAAACAACATCTTTGACCTTTGATATCTGATGACATATATAAATTATTACCTATTCTCTGAGCATCTGTAACAAACACATCTAAATCTTTTTTCCTAATTTCAAAACCTTCTGCATAAAAATTTAGTGTCTAACCCTAATCACACATTTGAATTACACTCAAAAGATTATTATTAAGACCTTCTACATATAATTTTTTTTTAGTTTTACCATTATCCAAAATTAGTGTACCTTTTTTAGTAATTCTGGTAGTAATATTATCTTTGAATTTCATTGTGCCACCATTGATATTTTTCAAGGTTATGAACTTGCTCTTGTATTCTGTCATGTGCCTCAAACATCCACTATCAACAAACCATGGATTTTCTTCATTTATTACATGCAAATCTATCTATACCAACATAGACTTTTTAGGTTATTTCTTTTACTGTGAACCTATCTACACTTTCTTCTTGATGAATGGAACCTTGAAACTTTGGTCCTTGTTGACTGATTCAAACATACTTTTATAGTACCAGGCTATGTGTCTAAAATTATTTCACTTGTAACATATTATGGCCTCTTCATTAAATCCTATTAGAGGAGCAAAAGAGTTATGGCTTCTACTTGACTCTGCATGAGATTCCTTCTCTTTATTTCTAAAATTATTAGCCAATTTTTGACATTATATTTTCTTATGACCATATCCATTACAATAAAAATAATAACCATAAAAATAGAACCTGTTTGTGTATCTCTGAGATGATAGCCTTTTTTAGCTCTATTATTTCCAACCTTAATTGTTTGAGAAGTCCTCTATATTCTTAACTTCTTCCTTTTTTGTTTCCTCTTTTGTAAGAGCTTCAACATAGCTCTTTTTATTTTCAAATCTGATACCTATCTTATCTGATATTAATTTTTGTTTTTCTAATATATTATTCAATATATCAGTGCTTTTCTCAAATTTTGAATTATTGGTTTCTTTATCATTGATTGATTTATATATTTTCTTAAGATTTGCTTTAAAAAAAGTAATTTCAATAACATACCTTTCACATTCTTCACTTAATTTTTGCAACTATGTTGTTAGATCTTTTTCATTCTTCTTGGATTCTTTAAAGTGTGCTTATAGATTTTCAATTGTTTCCTTTGACTCCTTTTCATTTTTCTCAATCTGGAGCTTCAATCTTTGATTATTTTTCTTAAGAGTGAGTTCCTCCTTCCAGATTCACATCAGCTTCATCTTATTCTTTTTATTGATCATCTATACTTTTGCTTATAGAGGCATCTTCATGTAAAGCCATGAATAGAATATCTTCTTCTTTTGAATCACTGACTCCACTATCTATAGCTAAGCTAAGATCTTTAGAATATAAACTCTTCTTTTCGAATCACTTCTTGAAATTTTTATTGAAATTCTTCTTGTATGTAGACTTTCCTTCTTCATTGTCACCATTACCCTTATCTAGGCACTTAGCTGCAAAATATCTAATCTTTCCACAATTAAAACATTTAAAAGGCAATTTTCTTTGATATTTACTTGTGCCCTTTTTTATCTTGCAGATGAATAGAGCTCTGTTGTCATCTTTATCATTGCTAGAGCTGTCACTTGATTCTTGAATCTTAGCCTTCTATTTCTTTGATGTCTTGAAATCAACTTCTCTTTTTTAGGGTTTCTCTTTTTTGGTCCATATCTCATATGCCATAATAATACCATGTAGCTCATCCATCTTTAGCTTGGATAAATTCTTCATCTCTTCAATTGCCAAATATTTTGCATCATATCTCAATGGTAGAGATCTTAAATTTTTTTGTACTACGATTGATTCATCTAACTTTTCTCTAAGACCTTGCATCTGATTAACTATTTGATCAACCCGTAAAAGGTAACTTGATATATTTTCTTCCTCTTCCATCTTCAAACTATCAAACTATCTTTTAAAATACTAAATATTAGCTTATTAAACCTATCCATCACCTTTGTAAATATTATCAAGCTTTACCCAAGTTTCATGAGTAGATTTACATTGCATAACTTTAACAAATTCTGATTCACATAAACCACATAAAATGACATTTAAAGCTTTAGCATTATTTTCACTTGCCTTCTTTTTCATTAGAGTAATTACAAGTGTTTATGGTTCTTCATATTCGTCCATCACTACTTCTTAAATGTTGAATCCAAGGGCCATAAAATAAGTCCTCATCCTTATTCTCCAAAAAGGAAAATTTGTCCCATAAAAAAAAGGTGCCTTATGTGTAGAAAAATCTTCATGTGATCTATCCATCATACTTTCCTTGATCTACCTTCAAGTTGTTAAACTTTTACAAAAATAACCTGCTCTGATACCAATTGTTAAACATGGGATATATTGAGAGGGGGGTGAATCAATACATCATATATCTTATAAATCATTTACTTAATCAAATTGCACTTAACCATTTATTAAAGATATGCAATAAAACTGAAATAAATATGCATCACATAAGAGAGAGAGACACTAAATTTTTATGTGAAAACCTAAAATGAGAAAAACCAGGGAGAATAATCTCAAGTATATGAAAGAGAACCAACTCAAATTGCAAATTTCACAAGCACCAACTTGTAGGAGAACCAACCCTTTTTCCAAGTACCAACAGAACAATTATTTGTGAGCACCAACCCATAGGAGCACCAACCTATCTTATGTATAAAACATAACTATCTCTCAATGTTTCTTACTCAACAAATGATAGAACTCTATAATAACTCTTTCTATTCTCTCCTCTTTTCTTATATAAAAAAATATAAACAATGTACTCTCTTACATATTACAAATGGTTTCTCAAGCATTTATTTATATATTTTCAAATGACCTTTAGCATTCACCCTTTGTGACCCTTCAATCCTCATGAGAAATGGCACCAAACTTACATGACCCTTCATATCCTTTCATTTTAAAAGTCACATAGTGACCCTTCATGAGAAAATTCATCCTTTCCCCTTTTGTCTTTGTCTTTGTGACCTTTTGATTTCCTTAAGATGACTTTTCATGGAAAAATGTGCCATATCCTCTTTTGTCTTCACTTGGTGACTCTTGGAATTATTCAAGATGACTCTTCATGGGAAAATGCATCCCATACCTCTTTTATCTTTACCCTGTGACTCTTTGAATTCTCCATGGGCCCTCTTTTGAATTTTATGCTACCAAAAATATATTCATTAATATTAAATAAATATCAACACACATTAGCCAAGATATGAATATTAAAAACACCATTAAATGTTATAGGGCCTTTATCACCAATGCTAAACCTTTGACATCAATGGTAATATTTCCAACAAGGCTTTGAGAATATGTTTGGGAATTATCAATAGTATCTTGGAGCCAGTTTACACTTGGTCTAAGACAAAATATACCAACATAGTTCCTTTTAGTACCGAAAAACATTGCTCCTAACTCACTACCTGTACTTTTCATATTAAAGGTTGTATATGATACTAGGGCCTTTATAGAGTGATATAAGCTTGGAATGCATTGATAGGGTGTATATAATCATTTGATATCTACCATCATTAGTTTGAAACCCCTATCTCATCCCTAATATTACTCAAATAAACTCTATTCTCATTATTTGTTGATAGTCTTTATCAGCTGGCTGTAGGTTGCAATTTTCCTTTTGTACAAAATGGTAAAGTGTATAGAAGATAATGATAACACTATCATCTTCTTGGAATAGTCATTCATGTCATATTATATACTAATTAACCCATGAAACCTTCCCATCATGGTACATTATTCAATTTACAACTTTGGTAGAAAAGGCCACTTTTGATCTCAGAACTGTAGATATCACTAGTTGTTTTTAGTGGTTTCTTGGGCAACTTTGGACTCCAATTGTTCATCCTTCACTCACCTTTTGACCCTCATATTTTGCACAAGTTCTCTTCATACTAGAGGTAAAAATCTTGGACAAGTTAGGTGTCCTTAAAATTTTATGGAACATGTTGGGAGAGGCCAACTATAACCCTTAGCATCTTTGTTTTCATTTTTTGGGACAAACAACCTTAACACAGTCAACCATGTTTTAAGAGTGAGATTAAACTTTTTAGTGATCCAACTTCCTAGACAAGCCATGTTAGGATATTTTACTATATAAAAATTTCATAAGTGCTCCAAAACCATGTTTCACACTTAAAAAGGATATCCAATTCTTTAATAGACTGCCTGTAGGTGACCACTCATTATATGCAAGCAGTAAAGGAGAAAAGTGAGCCATATGCATCTTAGACCTCTATTTGATTTCTAATCATAACTTAAGGATTCCAAATGGATTATTTGAATTTACAAGGAAATTTTGGGGCTATAAGTTTGATTCAACAGATTTATTTTGAAGAGAGCACTTGTAGGTGCACAAGGATTTCAAGCATGTAGAAAAACAAACTATGAATGATGTATGGACATTAAACAACCATTCCTTCCCCTTGCAAGATCAACATAGTTCTCTTTAAACTTTATAAAATATTTGATCAAGACAAAAAATATTGAAAAAACATTAAAATTTCATTTCTCACTCTTGAAGACGTCTTTAGGTGAGTATTCCTTTAGTGCATAATAGTGAGCATGAATTATAAACAAAGACAGGCCTATAAGAGGCTTCTTGACTTATTGTAACTTTTAAAGAAAAAATAACCATGGAAAACATGTAGATAGGTCCTAATAAATATATAAAAACACTCAAACTATCAAAATAAATCAATTTTTTTTGAAATGAACTCAAAGAGTGACCCCTCTTGGATGAAAAAGCATAAAAAACTGCCTGAGGTCTTAAAGATGGCTCATAAAGGAAAAGCCACCAAAATGAAATATCATGCCATAAAATTGATTTATAATTATATTAATGTTCACCACTAAAATAATTTCTCTTAAATCCAGTTGTATGACCCATACCAAGCATGCAAAGTTGACATTTCTAGGATTGCAAGGAGAAAATAGAAGAAAAAAAGTTGCATCTAAATTTTTTTGGTATTTTCCAAACAAAACATGCATGTAAAATATTTTAGAGAGATGAAGAGGCACATAAATCACATTTTTTTCTATAGATGAGCTCACCACTTTTGTACAAGTTCCCAAAAGGGCCTAAAATCAAGGAGAAACTCCCCATTTTTTCACATAACTAACTCTTAAACTAACACTGGCCACTTTATAATAGAGATTTAATTCTTACATGTTGAAAACAAACTTTTTGACAAATATGCTTGCTTTAAAGTCTATACAAGTCATTAAATGATCTAAAAATGTGGCCAAATGACCCTTTTTACATATGAAACATAGTAAATGATAAATTTATGACTTGAAAACACCTTGAAACATATCAAAGACAAAATTAGGACATATCCAACATAATTTGTAACTTTTACCAAGTTTGACCAAGGTTGACTTTAGTTGACTTGACTAGTACAAGGAGGATGGGCTTCGACCAAGCTAGAGGAAGGATAAGTAAGATGATAGACCAACATGACACCCTATATGACATATGTAAACCTTATTCAAAAGTTCAAAAATTTATAGGTTGACCTAATTTGACTAAAGGTTGAATTTGGTCAATAATTTGGTAATTCCTAGGGGTAATATGCTTGCCTATGTTAAAGACTAGTAGCCTTATCCTATCCATTGGGCAAAAGGAGTTAAAATGAACTTGGAAAAAATAGGACCCAACCTTCAATTAGCTAAAAAACAATTGATTTACCTCAAAACACACCAAGGAAAGAACAACACACAAAAGGACAAAAGAAAACACACAAAACAAAACACACTTGTGTTACTAAGAACTTAGGGAATACAAGACATAAATGAAAGAAACTAATTATGTAAATTTAACTTGATCATACCTCCCTTCTTGGATCAAAAGGGAAATATCTTTAATATCCCTCCTCACTAGATGAATGAGGATTCCAAGCATGCTTCTTTTGGATGTGGTGTTAGATGACCCATGTTTTATTTTTGATCCTTGATTTGACATGTCATTGGATGAAGTAATCTCAAATAGGTCTCCAAAGTATATGAAGTCATCTTGGATTTGGAAACATGCCTCATACTACTATCCTTTTGTCTTCTCATGACAGATTTGTAAATCCATGTATGGGACAACTTGTAAATTTATTTCTTCTTAAAGGATCTCATCATTCTTTGAACTTGTTGCAACCTCTTCAAAGTCTTCAAGAAGCATTATATCATGATAATTTGGAAGTGTTTCTTGCTCACACCTTTCCTTGATGTTGATAGGCTAAACTTCATAGGTGGCTCTAAGATCAACTTTTGAATCATCTTCAAAAGGCTAAAGATCATCATAAATTGCTCCATCATGAGATAGACTCTCTTAATGATGATACTCTTCAATATATGCCTACTCTCCAACATCTTACAATTATTTCATTATGATTTTAGTCTTCTCAAATTATTCATACTCTTGGAACATTTACATGTAGGTCTGCCACATGTCTTCCTTTTGAGACACAACCTCTTGCTTGCCATGGATTGTAGTCATCTCCAAAGGACTTGTAAGCTCCTTGAGGGCTTAAAAGTTATTGCATATGTCCTAAAATTTTTACCACAACTCATCATCCTTCTCTTTATTATCATCATGAAGTGGAACAACAAGAGAAAACTCTTCCTTTTCTTCTTTAGAATCCAAAAAAACTCTTTCCAAGGCAATTTAATCAACACAAGGAACATCATCTTCACAAGGAGTCAACTCTTTCTCATCATTAAGCCAATCTAAAATCTATATCTCTTCTTCCCTCTTAGTGATGTCAATATTAGGAATATCAAAAATATGAAGTTTAGCCAAAGAATATTCCCAAGTAGTAATACAATCTTTAACATTAGAAGAGAAACATTGATCAATTAAAGGAGGTGTAAAAGTGGGTTCAATAGCTTCTTGAGGAGGGGTGGGATGGATTTGAGGGGATTTAATTTTCTCTCCCTTTATAACTTATCCACTTAAACATGATTTGTTCTTTTCTTCAAAACATGCCACAACTTCTTTCCATCTTGGGAAGGTAGACTTAGAGATGTTTTCATGGGGTTGAGATGAAAGGGTGGATGATATGTTTAGGAAACTTGAAGCTTCCTTGGGCTTGGAATATTGATTAAAAATTGGAAGAGTACACTTAAAGAGTTAATTTTATACTACCATGATAGATTACCTTAAAATTTGATTGGATAATTTAATCTCCTTTTCACATTTAGATTTAAAACATAGGCTTATTTTCTCATAATGTTTTCCAAATACATCAACCTGCTCAACCATGATTTCCTCCTTCCTTTGGATGCTCTCTTATATGAACTTCTAAGAAGGGAAACTTTGGGGAATGCATGCAGGACTTGGGGAATTTTGGAACATTTTTGGATTAGCATCTTGAGTGGACAAGGTTGACACACTTAAAGGTTGATGTGGGGTATATTGGGGCCAATAAGACTGAGTTGGTTCATGAGCTCTCAACCTCTCCTCTAGATGGAAAATTGAGCCAAAAACATTAATCATCTCATTGGTAATATCTCTATAGGCACCAATTCCTTCTTGAATTGTTTCAAAACATCCCTTACACTCTTGATACATACACTAGGGATGACTTGACTACAACCATATCTAGTATCAAGGTCTAACATGTAGTCTTGGTAGCCAATAAGATTATTTTTGAAACTTGCAATGGAATGACTTGGAGAGGAAAAAAGTGGACTAGGTGAAGCAAAATATTTATATGGATGGTCATAGGCAACATATGATTGATAGGGATCATGACAAGTTTGGACAAGTACTTGTTCATATTGATGGGGAATAGGCAAAGCAGGACATATCTCCTCAACTTGTGTTAGGATAAACTCAACATAAAAATAATCCATGAAAATTGTGAGAAGTTCATAGGACAAGAAAAAAAATTAAATAAGAATACCTAGAATAATTAAATAGTAGGTTTATGCTTGGAGTCACCATTGGTTCTTAGTGGAATTGCCTCCAAGGTTGGTATCTTAAGGAGAACACCAAAACTCCTCAATCTCTTAGAACAAGAGTCCCACTGCGCATGCCAAAAAATATTGTCACTTAAACTTTCAACCAATGAGGAGATGAAAATTATTTCTTCATTCAAATGGCACAATGGAACCACCTCAGGTTTGTGGGTATCCTTAGTAGGAGGTGGATCTCTAGATGAGGGGCAAGTTCCCCTTGATGCATCACTATAGCTCAATCCTAATAATAACACTCAGGGGGATGGAAAGGGATAAGAATAAATAAAATAAAATATATCATATGGGAGGTGATACACCAAATGTATGCTCTACTCACACCCTTTGATATGTACTTATAACTAAGAAGAGATATGCCCATACACTCCATCTAATGACAATCTTCTCTCTCACATCAATGCTTCAAGCATGGGTCTTAGAGATATCTTAGGTTAGAAGGACTTATACAATAGGATTTATAAGAAAATATATTTAATAGAATAATAACTACACCTATAATATCAACCTTAGACACTTATTGCTGACCTATAAAAGAGAGATTACAAAACACATAAGGCACTAGGAAGAGTACATGTGAAGGTAGACGAAAACTACACTTGCCCATGACCAAAAACCATTATGTACACTTAGTGAAATCTTAGATGAGGTAAAAAAGTTTATATATATTAGCTTCAAGGAAAAAATTTGGTAGGTATTCACCATACCAAGGTGGAGAGATCCAAAACAATACCAAAATGGCCAGAATTTATAGAAGTGTTAGAGGAGAGGGAGAAAGGGAAGCTCAAGAGTCATTAGGAAACTTGTAAATAAATTAAAATGAGTTAAATATAAAATTAAATTATATATGATATAGGTAATAAAAGAGAAGTAAGGAAAAATGTCTCTCAAAGTTGTCTAACTCCCCTACATGTGGCATATATGCTCCTTGCTTGCACATGAAACCGCCCTTCATAATTTGCCTTCCAAAACTACCTTATCACTACATATGGTCATGTTTGATGATGGATATGATTATTAGGAGTTATAAAAAATCCCTCACATGCATTGTATTACCCCCTAACTTTTCCTATTCTTTCAAACATGCACACTCATTTTTGGCAGTCTCAAAATGACTCCTTTCCATGTACCTTCCACACTTGGCACCAAAAAACTTCCAATTTTGAAATATAATCAATGAAAAATGAGGTATGACACTTTTTAAAGGTGTTTATATCATAATTTTCAAGAAACAAGCCTTAAAAGGCTTCCCTAATTGAGTTTCACCATTTTCCCCTAAGTATTCACTATTTGCCCACTAGACTAGCTGAAAGGAAAGAGATAGAAGATATAATTAGGAGTTTATATGGATCATAAAATTTACATGGATACTTATAAAAAGTCTCAACATACCTCTTGAAAATGGTTTCATGCTTTGAAATTTCTCCTTACCTACAAAACATAGAAAATTATCAAAATAAGTCCTATTTTGCACCATCTGTATAGGTGTAGCCTAACAAATTGGCATGGGATAAGTATTTTTGGAGTCATATACATCTTAAAGTAATTTTAATTTCCTTTAAACCCATATGGATTCCTCATTTGCTTCATCTTATCCATCGAGTCCTTAAGGAGGGTTTTTAAGGGTTTTGGAGTGGTCTGGACTCTTAACATTTGTTCATAAAGAAAAGATGTTAAAATCATATAAAAATTAAAATAATTGAATATTAAGGACCATATTAATCATTAAAAATACCTTTATGTCCCATAAAAATTGTCATGAAAGTTCTAATCACTTGAACTAGTCACTTGGGTCCTTTTCCTATAATTCTATGAGGGTTTATGTGTTTTCACCCCTAAAATAGCCTTTTTGATGATCCTCCTTCATAATGAAATCTCAATAACCTATTATGGACAAAAAAAACATGTTTCATTCCATTTTAATGATCATTTCATGCTAAAAGTGCAACTAACATACCAAGCTACCTTAGGTCTAAACCTTATTTCACAAGGTTGCCCATAACTTAAGACTCATCTTACCTCTCCAATTGCTTCCCCTAATTATTGATGGCTTAAAAACCTCAAATATACCTTTGAAGTTGTGAATTATCCAAGTTTAAATCTTTTATAATGTTTTAGATGCATATGTCCCTCAACTTGGTTTTTAGGCCTAAGGGTTTCCCTCATATATGACTGTAACCTTTGTTACACAGGAGACCCTATTTTATTTTGGACCTTATAAAAAGGTTTGAAATATTTCTCTATATGTTTTATAGCTTTAAAAATCAACTTGAAAGGTTTCTAATCCTTTTGGTTCATCTTATTAGCCATTTTCAAAAAAATTAGGGTTTTGTGCACTTGAAAACCGCCTTGCTTCTGAGACAAAATAGAATCATATTTTACTCTTGTCTTAGAAAAATAAGTGTTGGAGGGTATTATATAGGTTCCAAGGATGAGTTAAACCAATTTTTGTCTCTTTAATGCATTATTTGGTCATTTAAAACCACAAATCTGCAAGATTGAGTTTGTGTAACTTGACTATGCAGGAGTATTAAATACTGATTGTGTTTTTGATTCAATGAACTCCATATCTTTCATAAATTTCAATTTAAAAAGGTTATGAATATTATCATGAACATGTCCTATTTTATTTGAATCCCATTCAACACATTTATTATTAAAGGACCTTTCATGTTCTCACTTTACATTTCCCAATCTCATGAATGTGACTGCAACAACCCTACCTAACCCTATCTGTAAGTGTTAATGGTCTCTGATGAGGCTTTGAGAATATGTTTGGGAATTTTCAAGAGTATCTTGAAGATAATTTCCACATGGTCTAAGCCAAAATATACTAACACAGTTCCTTTTAGTACCAAGAAACATTTCTCTTAACTCACTATCTGTACTTTTCATATTCCAGGCTGTAATTGATACTAGGGCCTTTATGGAGTGATATAAGCTTGGAATGAATTGATAAGGGTATAATTAATCCTTTGGTATCCACCATCATTGGTTTGAAACCCTTACCTCATCCCTAGGCTTACTCAACTAAACTCTTTATGCTCACTATTTGTTGATAGTCTTTATTAGCTAGCTCTAGGTTGCAATTTCCCCTTTATATAGAATGGTAAAGTGTATATGAGACAAAGTTAACACTATCATCTTATTGAAATAGTAATTCATGACATATTATATAATGATTGACCCATGAAACCTTCCCATCATGGTATATTGTTTAGTTTATAACTTTTTTAGAAAAGGCCACTTTTAATCTCAAAATTGTAGACATCATTAGTTGTTTTCAGTGGTTTCTTGGGAAACTTTGGACTCTAATTATTCATCCTTCACTCACCTTTTGACCCTAATATTTTGCACAAGTTTTCTTCATACTATAAGAAAAAAGATTAGACAAGTTAGGTATCCTAAAAATTTTATATAACATGTTGGGAGAGCCCAGCTACAACCCTCATGATCTTTATTTTCATTTTTTGGGGCAAATAACCCTTAACATAATCAATTGTGTTTCAAGAGTGAGCTTCAACTTTTTAGCAGTCCAACTTCCTAGACAAGCCATTTTAGGATCTTTTAATCATATCAAGATTTAATAAGAGCTACAAAAACATGTCTCACACTTGAAAAGGATATCCAACTCTTTGATAGATTGCCTGTAGGTGACAACTCATTATATGCAGGTAGTAAAGGAGGAAAGTGAGCCATATGCATCTTAGACCTCTATTTGATTTATAATCCTAACTTGAAGATTAAAAATGGATTATTTGAATTTAAAAGGACATTTTGGGGATCAAATTTTTATTCAATAAACTTATTTTTAAGAGGGCACTTGTAGGTGCACAAGGATTGCAGGCATATAAAAAAATGAGCTATGAATGATGTATGGACATTAAACAACCATTCCTTCCCCTCGAAAGATCAACATAGTTCTATTTAATTTTTTTGAAATATTGTATCAAGATAAATCATATTGAAACAAAATTAAAACATCATTTCTCACTCATGAAGACATCTTTAGGTGAGTATTCCTCTGGTGCATAATAGTGAGCATGAATTATAAACAAAGACAAGTCTAGAAGAGGCTTCCTAACTTATTGAAAATTTTAAAGCTAAAATAACCATGGAAAACCTATATATATGTCTTGATAAATATATAAAAACACTCAACCTATCAAAATAAAGCAAATTTTTTTGAAAAAAACTCAAACAATGACCCCTCTTTGATGAAGAAGCATAAAAATCTACCTAAGGTCTTAAAGATGGTTAATAAAGGATAAGCCACAAAAATAAAATATATTACCATTAAAGTGAAGTATACTTAGATTTATTTTCATCCCCAAAAGTATTTTTCTCAAATCTAGCTGTACAACCCATACCAAGCATGCAAAGTTGACCTTTCTTGGCTTGCAAGGAGAAAATAAAAGAAAAAGAAGTTGCAGCTAATTTTTTTTGATATCTTCCCTAGAAACCATGCATTTAAAATACTATAGATAGATGAAGAGGCACATAACTCACCCTTTTTTTGTAAATGAGCTAACCATTTCTATATAAGTACCCAAAAGGACTTAAAATCAGTGAAAAATTCCCCATTTTTGCACATAACTAACTCTTAAACTGACACTAACCAATTTATGATATATCTTGAACTCTTACACATTTAAAAACAACTTTTTTACAAATATTCCTCTTTGAAAGTCTGTACAAGTCATTAAATGATCTAAAAATGTGGCCAAATGACCCTTTTTGCATATGAACATAAAAAATGATAAATTTATGACTTGAAGACACATTAAAACATATCAAAGAACAAATTAGGATGTATCCAATATAATTTGAAACTTTGACCTAATTTGACCATGTTCATCTAGGGTTAACTTTGGTTAACTTGACTAGTACAAGGAGGATGGGCTTAGACCAAGCTAGAGGAAGGATAAGAAAGATGATAGACCAACATGACACCCTATAGGGCATATGGAGACTTTATTCAAAAGTTCAAAAATTTAGACGTTGACCTAATTTGACTAAAGGTCAAATTTGGTCAAAAAACTCCTAATTGACTCAACTAGATTTGGCAATTGAAGAAACATCAATGGAAAGCACCACCAGTGTTTGTTCTCACTTTTTTTCTAAAGAAAGATCAAGAGGCTTTTACCAAAGGAGATTGCTTGTATGTTGAATGCCTTAATAATTTATTTCAAAACCCAAAGTATCTAATCCATAATCAAATCATGGATCATTTTGATTATATAGGAAAAAGCTTTGGCCCATGAGTGCAAGGAATCCTAAAACCCATATCAGCTGGAATAGTTAATTAGAATCATGGTCTTGGGTATATATTGCTTGGGGGTAACCTCATGACTTTTGATAGTGATTCTTTCCAATTGACTAGCGATTAGACTCTTAGCAATGATGCAACATCCCATTAAAGCCTTTTTATGAGCTTATTAACACATACCTTTTTGATTCTAATACCATTTAAACCATAATACCTATTAAATATTCCCTTATTAAATCATGAACATATCCTACCATTGGAGCTTCCTGTCCTAAAGCAAGAACCCATTCTATTGGTGCTTCCCTTCCTAAAACAAAACACTATATTATTAACATTTAAGCTTCATGTCCTAGAGTTTAACATCATCATTCCCTAAGCATTTGCCATCTTGACTTCATTAATTGGTACCATCAAAATTTGGTTATATACCTCAATGAGTTTAAAAATGAAGAATCAATTGCAGAATATATGGGCCTAAGAGGTGGATTATCCATTGGTGATCACAAATAAGGCTTTGATTTTTCATTGGATCCTTTTACCTACTTTGGAGATCAAACAAACTTTACTAGTCATAATAAAGAACAAACATTAAGATGTTCATGTGAAAACTTCTTTGAGGCACTCGCTGATTAGGGAAAAAGTAAAGAAAAGATAAGCCTTCAAGTGAAAACCTATTTTAGGCACTCTTAGGTAAGAAAGTTTGTTCATACCCTCATGATGTGGAAGGTCCATCTAGCCCATGTTTTATAGCCAGTACAAGCATCTCTTTAAAAAATAATAAATGTTTGAGAATCTTACTTGTGAGTTTTTAGAAGTTTTTTGTACATGGCCTTTACCTGAGATGGTAGATTTTGATTTGTCACACTATCCAAAACTTTGGGAGGAATAATAATATGTATCTAAAGAAGATGATCATGATCATACCTTGCCGACAATCCTAGAAGATGGATCCACACTCCTTGTGAAAAAAATGATAGAAGTGAACCTAGGAACCTATGAGGATCCTAAAATTATTTGTCTTGGAGCTTCCCTTACTGAATCAGAATGTGAACAAATTATATCCCTCCTAAGGGATTATATTGACATCATTTCATGAGCATACTCCAACATGGTAGGTTGAGACCTTGACTTGGTTGTGCATTACCTAGTTGTCCATCCTAATGCTAAACTAGTTAAGAAAAAATTAAGGAAGATGCATCCATGCATCACCCTACTGGTTAATGCAAAATTGGAAAAGTTGTTAGGAGAAAGCTTTATTAAGACAATGGATTACTCTAAATGTATCTTAAACATAGTACTAGTGAATAAAAAGACCCAGATATATGTATTTGTACTGATTTAAGAGATATCAACAAAGCGTACCCTAGAGAGGATTTTATTCTACCCAACATTGACATGATTATCAAATCAAATACTGGGTATGAGATGCTATCTTTGATGGATGTATTTTTTGGATACAATCAAATCAAGATAGCCCAAAAAGATCAACATAAGACTACATTTACCAATCCATGGGGAACATTTTATTACGAAGTCATGCCATTTGGCTTGAAGAACGCTAGATCAATATATCAATGGGGTATGAATGTCATCTTCCATGACATGATACATGACATTGTAGAGGACTATGTTGATGATATACTAGAAAACTCATGAACATAAGTAGGACATCCTGATGTTGTACAAAAAATCTTTGAGAGGCTTTGTGAATATAAAGTCTTCCTAAATCCTAAGAAATGTGTCTTTAGAGTCACATCAAAGAAATTTATAGGTTTCATTGTATCACAAAGAGGGATCAAATTCAACCCTATAAAAGTCAAGGCTATTGTGGAAATGCCTCCACCAAACAATCTTTAGTAACTACGAAGCCTATAGGGAAAGGTCCAATCTATATGTAGGTTCATTTCTCAATTGGTAGATAAGTGCCACCCATTTAACCATCTCTTGAAGAAAGGGTTGAAATTTCAATGGGAGTAAGATTGATAAATATCATTTACAAAGCTTAAGACATACTTGGCCAATCTGCCAATCTTAAGACCACCAACATAGGGAAAGCCACTATTTATTTATATATCAGCCATAGAGCATATATTGGGGTACTTTTGGCCCAACATGATGATCATGGTAAGGAAAAAATTATCTATTATTTAAGCTATACATTAGTGGGTTATGAATATAATTATAGCCTATTGAGAAGGTGTGTTTGGTTATGGTGTTCACTACTCAAAAATTGTGACATTATATGCCAAATAATAAAACTGTTGTCATCACCAAGGTGGACCCTCTCAAGTTCCTCTTTTGTAAATAAAATCTTCAAAGGTGTATGAAAAAATGGGTTATGCTCCTAAGTGAATTTGACATCGAGTATCAAAATCAAATGGCAATCAAAGGGAAAGTAATTTTTGACCAATTTACAAAACTCCTATTGAAGATACTCAACCTCTCATATTTGACTTCCCAGATGATTCTATTATGTCAATAGAATAAGCATCATAGGAACCTAAATAATGAAATATATATTTTGATGGTTCCTTCAAATATTATAGATATAGATCCAACATATTATTGATTACACCTTAGGGGGATCTGATTTTAAAAAAAATTCATATACAATTTTATTGTACAAACAATATGGTCGAGTATGAGGCATTGATTTCAGGGCTTCACCTTACCATACAATAGAATATTTAGAGTTTAAAATTATTTGGTGATTCATAGTTGATCATAAATCATACCATTGATTAGTATCAAATGAGAGATGACAAGCTTGTTCTTTACAAGAAAATTGTTGATAACCTCAAGACACATTTTAAATCTCTGTAGTTTGTACAATTTCCAAGAGCAAGCAATAAATCTGTTAATGCAATGATGAAAATTGGTTCCATGTTACAAATGAATGTCAATGATAAAGAGTATTAGTTACTAATTGAAAATATTCTACAACCTACACATGTATTTCTAGATTCAAAGAGGGTATGCACCATTACTAGTCCCAATGCCCCTCCTAAACTACCATGGTACCAAGATTTTTATAATTACTTCCATGATCATGTATTCCTATCTAACTTTTCCAATATCCAACATAAAGTATTCCTTCACTGCTTAACATGGTATACCCTCCTTGGAAACATGCTCTATTGAAAAGGATATGATGGAATGTTTCTTCATTGTTTATATTTAGGAGAATCCAAACTAGCTTTGAAGGAGGTTCTTGAAGGAATGTGTGGGGCCCACACCAACGATGTAGTCTTAGCAAAGAAGATCCTCATAATAGGATATTATTGGCCAAAAATGGAGATCAATTCTCGCAATTATGTGAAGAGGTGTGTTCCTTATCAGCAACATAGAAACTTGATACATGCACCTTCTTTACCACTTTAGCCAATCACAACACCATGGCCATTCTCAATATGGGGCCTTGATCTAATCAGGAAAATTAACCCAACATCTTCATATGGTCATAAATAAATTTTGAATATAAATTATTTCTTTACCAAGTGGATTGAGGCAATTCAACTCACTTATGTTATCGAGAAGTAGATATCCAAATTTATCCATTACAATATCATCTACCGATATGGAATCCCAACCCATATTATATCTGATAATGGTAGATCCTTTATAACCAAGATGTAAAATCTCTTTATGTGAAATTCAAGATCAAACACAAGAAATCAAATCCATATAAACCATAAGGCAATAAACAAGCTAAGGCATCAAACAAAACCATTATAGCCATCTTAAAGAATATTGTCAATGATGTTAGCCATAATTGGCATTTACAACTCTTTCCTACCATTTAGGCTTATAGAATCAATCATCAAACTCTAACAAGAGCCACTCTATATTACCTTGTTTTTGGCACTAAATTTATTATCTTGGTTGATATTAAACTGCCATCATTTTTAGTATCACTAGAGCACATTGAAGATGATGAAGAATATAGAGTCTCAAGGCTATAATAACTATACCTTCTTGATGGTAAGTGTTTGGATACCCTAGAAAACTTATAGGCCTATCAAAATAGATTACAAAAAATCTAAAACAAGCACATTCTCACTTAGGAGTTTGATATTAGTGATTTAGTTTTAAACGAGAACCAAAAGAACATGAATGTTGAATGCAAAAAGAAAGGTAAGTTTTAGACTAATTGGTTGGGACCATGTGTCAGCATGGTGAACTATGGATTAGGGGCATATCGACTGGCTAAACCAAATGGTGAATAACTTCTAGAGGCCATGAAAAACATGCACCTTAAGAGGTTATACACATGAACAACTTTGAATCATTATCTACAAGACCCTTGACTTGGGGGGTAACTTGTGTTGAAGTAATTTTATCCTACCTTGAACACATTTTATACTACCTTAGACCACTCTTCATGACTCTGAACAGTGAAGGCTTTGAACTTTTGGCACTCTAAACACATTTTATCATATCCTAGACCATTCTCTTTGAGAAACATATTCTTTGGATCATTTTTAAAAGAGAAACCTATTCTTTATCCCACCCTAGAGTGTTCATGTGTTGGACCCTATTCTTTGGACCATTCTCTTGGAGAACCATATTCTTTGTTATGTCTTGGGATATGTTGTAAGATTGAACACTTTTATCCCTTGACTAATTATGATCTTGATTATGTCTTATTAATGCATTCGATGCCAATTATATAAAATTGTTCAACCAAGATAGTATTTTGTATCTTCTACAAACGAGTGAATAAGAACACCATTTTTGCTCAGGATCTTCCCCTGCCACATAATTCTTTAGATTGATTTCATGCTACATACTCTTCTATATATATTTTTTCTTTACAGGCATTGATGCCTTAATTAGCATCCTCAATCTTGTCAATTTGTGATAATGGGACATTGCATCTAGGTTAGCTATTTTATTGGATTTTCTACTCTCGGATGAGCATCTCCTTGACTAGATAGTCTTACCTTGTGCATATTTTATTCCCAAAACATTAGAAATACCTTAAAATACCAAAAATATTAGATAACTGATCCACAAAATAACAAAAATATTATCTTATGTTTTTGTACATTCTTATCCTTATGCTCTTGTCATTTTACAAGCATTTTATCCTACTGACTTTTTACTGAGTAAGTTAACTTGTTCCACACAGTTGCCATTTTGCAAGATTATTTTCTCTTGTCCCACCACCTTACCATTTTTTTAGACCAATCTCATTTTTCAAGTCTTCCCTTTTATTATACAACATTAATTATATGTTTTTGATCATCATCATGTCTTCTATCCCACTTCATGGGAGAACTACATTTGGCTTGATACGCCCATGGAACTAAGTAGGCAACGTCTAATTATCTTATACATCTAGAGTCAACTTGACCAACCCCTTAATTTTATTCTCTTCCCTCATTTCTTCTACTATTTTTCCTCTTCAATTAGAGAATAACTTTTGTGTCATTGTTCTTTGTTACGTTGTGGTGGAAAGTAATGCCATCTTTAAATTGCACTAACTTTGTTTTTATTTGTATGTGTTTATTTGAGTTTTATTGGTGTTTTGTTGTCTGTTCTTCATGTTTTGTTTGTGTTTTTTCATCTCTCCATTTATTTATTCATCTTTTATCCTTTTCTTACATGTCTCATCTTGGTATTGTGTTTCTCTGTATGTTTTCACTTGTCTCTTTTGTGTTTAATTGATTGTTGTTGGTGTTTTGGTTTCTTGTTTGATTTTGATTTTCTCTTTTGTGTTCAAGAACATCTTGATGGTCCACATGGATGCTGATTATTTATATCTTGGTCTCATGTTATTAATTCATTTATTTTTATTTTTGAACATTCATGTCCCTACTTGAATCTTGATTTTTCATATCTTGATTTTAAGCTAGGTTCATTTATGTTTATCTTTTTATTTGTCTTTTCTTTATTGTTAAAATGTAAATAGTTGTAGCTTTGGTCTTGGTCATTATTTACCATTATCCTTAGTTATAGGTATTCACATTTGAACTGGCTTAGTGAAATTGGAATATTATGTCATTATAAGTTATTTTTACTTATGATGCCTAAATTCTTTTTCTATAGGAAGCACTTTGTGCTCAAGTTTCAACATCTTAATGTCAATATTTTTCCAATGAATAGCTCTCAAGAACACTTTGCATAATCTAGGCTCATAATATGAAATTAGGCATCATAAATTTTAACACCTGAATCAATGCTCAGACATGCATCTCTATGCATACATCATGAGTCTAATCAAACTTTGGTTAGTTTTCTTCATCCCTCATTCCACTATCCCTTTTCCTAGGATAACTATGTAGGTAGTGCTCAATTTCTATTGAGGTCATCTCGACTATCTTTCATTTTTATTTTCATCTCTTTCATCACTTTGTGCATGCTTGTACGCTTGGTTTTCTATGAATTTCTAAGCCATTATACCATCGCATCTATGTTCATGCTTGCTCATTTTAATCTATGCTATATGTTATCTCATTGAGCTATTTTACTTGCCAATTTCCCATGCTGGGGAATAACATCTGAACAATATCTAGATCAAATTATCCCTACATGGGAAAACTATTGTTTATTCTTTATCAATGATCAAAATTTGCCCTGCTAGGGCACAACTATCTTATCATGATTAAATCTAATCTACTGGGGCACTTATTATTATTATTATTATTATTATTATCATCTTTTTTTAGTGACCATGTTCTCCTTTTTCCTCTAATTTTAAGCTTTCTATACTTCTACCAATGATGTCATTATTTTAGTGTGCAACTTGTCTCATGATTAATCAATGTTGTAAGTTCACAAGTTACATTCTCAAATTAGGTACGTTTAAAGTATGTCACTTATATGTTTAGATTGAATCCTTCTCATTCACCCTTATCTTGGGGCCCGTATACCTATAATTATATTTTTATCATTGATGGTAACCATATGTGTAAACATTAGCTCATTTGGATGTGGTATATTCCATGGGTTAATCTCTCATTGTTCCTCTTTTTTGAGAGTCCATCCTTCTCTTTCATCCTAGTATGTCCTCTCTGTTGTCCCTAAAAAATGACTTCTTATTTTTGGGACAACATAGGACTATTTTGTTCCTGCACATCCAAAAATAATCTCTTCCCTTCTTGAAATTTGTTTTTAGCTTTCAAATTCCTCATTTTTCAAGCTTTTTTAGTAAAGGGATTGGTGGGTTTAACTGGTTCAAAGGCTTCTGTAGGTGAGTTTAATCAAAAGAACCAGTTTCTAATACTTGGTCATTTTAAATATTAGGTCAGCACCTTGGTTCAATAAAAAAAGGGTCCATCGGCAAGCATCGAAGTAAGGATTGAACCATTGAACCTTGAACCATTTCAGTTCAATGGGTTTAATGGGTTTGAAGGTTCAACGTAATCAACAAGAGCTAAGCACTTCGTCAGAGGTTTAAAGTTCAAACATTTCAAAGTTCTATGGCTCTGAGCACTTAACAAGTTTCAAAGGCTTGAACCATTGAACCTTGAACCGTTTTGGCTCATCGGTTCAATGGGTTCATGGGTTTAAAGGCTACCTCAGTGAAGGAAAGGAATGTGTACAAAAGAAAGAGTCAGGTGGATGCTTCCAAGTGTCATCAGCTGAGCCCATTTATACTTCATTTCTAAGAATTGGTGGATTCAACCACGTGTCCCTTTTGAAGCATGTCGAAAGCCTCCAAGTGTCAATATCCACAATCCGTTTCTTTAGAATCACAATTTTGAGGAAAGACCATGGTGGGCCTGGGGTGAGTGGCTAAAATGAAGTGAAATGTGCCAAGTGTTTACATCTATGTGACTGCCAAAAGTATTCAGACTGCACCACGTGTCTCAATGTGACTCAACAGAATGCGATAGGTGTCAGCGTTCACTTCTCAAAGTTTCTTATGAGCTACAGGGTCCTTTTCGATAAAGCCTCCTTCAAAATTTAGTGGAGGGTGATAAGTGTTAACCACAAAAGGCTTTGAGTTGTTTTATTTAGAGCAGTGAACCGTGACATGTGTCCCTTGTAGAGATCGATAGAGGCTGACAAGTGTCATCATTTGAGAGAACTTGAATGAGCCCCAAACAATTCTACAATGTCACAAAAATCTTGAGAGTGAGAAGTGCCAGGTGTCGACAGTGGAGGATTTCAACATGATGTAGTGGAAGATGACATGTGTCACTTGTTTGAAGTGGTGGAATGTGTCACATGTTAGAGAAGGAGCACCCTCAAGTGGGAGGCACAGAGCCAAGGAAAGGAATTTATTTAGACAAATTATCTGAAGGAATTTCTTTAGACATTTTGTCTAAAGAAAATAAAGGAATTCCTTCAGACATTTTGTCTAAAGGAAATACAAGGTCAATAATCGCTTGAATAAATTAAAACATGAAGGTCACCTGGAAGATATCGAAGGGTAGATGCCCTTGGAGGGGGACACTCGACACATAAAATAGACCCTGTTCAAGATCTTAAAGGGCAAGTTCCATTCAGGAAGGGTCGAGCCTCAAAGTGCAGTGGAAGCTACCAAGTGTCACATGTCGAGACACAGTTTCAACTGAAGCTCCAAAGAGTGAAACTCGCCATGTGTCTTGTCCTAGTGCAGTAGAAGTTGCCACATGTCTGCATCCACACCTTTAGCCTCTAACAAGTCTCAAAGCCTATTCCCAAAAGCTTAGTTCAGAGCTATGGATGCTACCATGTGTCCTCACCCATGTTACAGTGGGGAGTGGCCATAACAAGTGAGAAAGACATAAGAGAGTTGCTAAGTAGAATGATAGGCCCACAAATGTCAAAATTAGGGTGATTGGCTAGCCATTAACCTTTAAGGGAAAAGAGACCTGTGAATGTCAAATTTGCTACATTGAAGTGTCTATTGATCCCTGCAGGCTTAAAATGTGAACTCAAATGCGTTTAAAGACCCTAAGGCCAAAACCAAGAGAAGGAAGAGATAAAGAGGGAAACTCAGTGGGATTTAATTTTAGTAGGTGAAGTAGTTCACTGGGTAGATATTTGGAGACTACAAACATTGAAAGTGTAGCCTGTTTATCCACTTTGAAATAAAGGCAAAATAGATAGTTACGTGGCTAGCAGGTGATGGAATGAGTGATTTGGACTTAGGAGTAGACAAAGGCGATGAACCAACATGACACAGTTAAGGCAGCTGCCTTGCTCTAGCTTGGCCCTTCTTGACAGAATCAAAAATGCATCCAAGGCATTGATTGTGCAGCATGGGTCACTCCATAGGACAAAGTTCCAAGTCTCTCTTGGCCTCTATATAATGTAAACTCTTTCATTGTTACAAAGAGATCTTCCCCTTACAAAAGCAAAACTCTACCCAAATTGAAAGGCAATGCTAAGACTTTGAGCTTAGATTGTTGTTCATATTTCTTTGATTGAATGAGAAAGCAAGTTACTTGAAGACTTTGTGCTGTTTTAGCTTGTGTTACTTTAGGAAATTGGTCTTATGTCTATTTTCTAGAAGCATTCTTATTTATTTGATTTAACAAGTAGAACTAGTGGAAGTGATAAGGAAGGTGTCCTGAAGCAAGCTACTTTCAAACTTTGTGCTGTCATAATTGTCTTCAGTGTGTGTTTTTCTTTTCTATTTCTATGTAAAAGACCTTGGGATGAATTTGTGCCCTCATTGTCTTTCGTATCTCACTCTAGGGTAGTTAAGGTGGAGACTTTGAGCTACATCTTAGATTGCTAGTTATTCTATACCCTGTTACCAGTCACTTGTTACCAGAAAGAGTCCTACTATTTGTAAGAATAAGCACTTTTGAAAGAAGAGAAGTGCCTTCTATTGCTTCACCAGGGTTTATACTATCCAGGAAGGGATCTGGCTCTTGGTTTAATGTTACTTCTAAAAGAAGAGAAGTACCTTCACCAATCACCTAGGATTTCTCCTCTGTTTGTTAAACATCATCTCTAAAAAAAGAGAAATGGATGGCTTATCCCACCCCTGTGTCTTACTTTCTACTTATTTATATTAGTATATAGCCTCAATATATTTAATAAGGAACCTCCCCTTGATGAGAGGAGAGATTCATCCCCTTTAGATGTGGTAAACCTACAACATTAGATGGCCAATCTTCCTATGCTATGGTGATAGGAACTATTTTGCTCACCAGTTAGCTGGTTGACAAAATATTCACCCAATAGTTTTTTGGCAACTCCACTAGGGATTGAACAAGTAGTTTAAAGCCTCAAGCTTTAAATTGAAGTTGGACCAGTCCTTTTCTATTTTTGATTCAAAATCTAGCAACTCCACACTATACTAAAAGCCAGAGAGCTCAAGGTGTTGTTGACCCTATCTTTGAGTTGGCACAACAAAGAGATTTTGACTTGCTTTCTCCCCAAACTCAAGTTTAACAATCCAAGAGTGTCCCTCCTACCCGTACATAGATACCAACACCAAGCAGAGCTACTTTTCTTGCTATTAGCATAGCTTTGGCTATTCAAGTTCCACCCAGATTTGTTATCCCTGCTTTCAATAATCTAATCATGGCAGTTCAAGGCCCCTGGAGTAACTCTTTTGGCCCACTAAATCTAACACCACCTCTACATGAACTCCCATGCAACTCAAGAAAGAATTTCCCCAAATTCTTTGGGGATGGAAAAGTTCACCCTGATGAACATGTTTCAGCCTTCAGCATAGCCTATGGCATAATAGGCGTAGAATTTGAAGATGTGGTAGTTAGGCTCTTCATGGAAACACTACAAGGTGCTACAGATTGGTTTTACCATCTACAAACTAGATCAGTCACTGATTGGGACACACTCAAAGCCAAATTCAAAGCCAGATTCAAGACTACAAAAGATGCACACACTTTATTGGCCCAACTCACACAAATGAAGAAGGAACCTCATGAGCCTATGAGGGATTTCATAGCCAAGTTTGATAATCTAAGGAATTGAATTCTTACTATTGCTCAACTGACCCTTGAAAACCTCAAATGCTTCTTCATCAACTCACAACTACCTGAAGTGAGTTTTCTACTAAGAAGAGCTGGCCACATAAACCTAGAAGCTGCTCAAGATTTGGCTACCAAATTTGAAGATGACCTTATCTTGGTAGGAAAGATAAGGAGAGATCCACATAGAGGTAAGTTTTCTTCTTCCTCTGAATGCTCCCCTTTAGCCACCATTGATCCTATGGTGCAAAAGCTGGCAAATGAAGTGCTAGCCCTCAGAAAAAAATGGCACAAGGAATATCACCTACTCCTTCCTAGAGAGATGTAACAAGGAGGACATTCCCTAATAAAACCTATTAGGGACATGTTACTAGGAACCAAGTGCAAACCAATCATCTTCCTCCCCCTCAAAGGAATAATCTTGCCATTAAAGCACCTCTAACTAACTTAGCAATTGGATATCTTAATGCTAAATTAGATTTCTCATTCTAGCCTGAGTTGAATCCAGAAGATGATGCTAATCTCTTCATTGAGGAAGAAGAAGAATTAGCTGGTGACTCCCATATTAGTTTCCTAAACTATCAGGATGAACCTAGAAGTGAAGGCAATGTAGCTGAGGGGTCATATGATGTATTCACCTGGTCTAAGAATTAACCAGCTCAACAAGCTGATAAAGAGAAAGTAGAGGAGCGACCTCAACCAATAGTTTCAATTGCTAAGCGGGGATCCACTCTTCCTTTCTAGCCAAAGGACCTGGTGATCACAAGAAAGGTAAGTACCCAAATACCCCTATGCCTTCTACTTCAAATTCGTAGTCTAGTCCTCCCCCTTCCAAAAATCAAAAAGATGAATTCCCATCCTCTACTCCTAGCTCATTTTAGGAATTTGATATCATTGACCACAAAGAAAACCAAGATTCAAATGTCTGAATTTAAATTTCTATAGTCACATCTTGAGCAATTAGATAAATTGGTTTAGTGTGTTAAAAACTAGAATGTCTCTGTTGAACAAGCAGTCCCCAGAGTGACACATGATCCACCCAAGGATGCACCCACCAGGAACAATCTTGTCATTACCCCTCCTACTGCTCCTAGTAGGACTAAACTTTCTATGTCTCATTGCTAATAAATGGATGATAGTTGAACAATTGCATCATTAGCTCTAGAGCCTCAGACAATGTCATGCCTACTGAAGTAGCTGAATCCCTTGACCTCACACTAACCAAGATGTTTGATAGATGCTTCTCCATGGAGAACAAACAAGTGCCACTAGTGGGGCAAATTAAAAATGCCCAATTTACATTTGCTACCTTTCCAAACAAAAGAATCAAGATGACTGTCTTGGTAGCAGACGTCCCAACATCATACAACATCCTTTTTGGGTGGAATTTTTGCAGGGATGTTGGTGGTGAATTAAGCATGGATTTATCAGAGGTGAAGATCTGAGTCAAAGGTGTCATAAAGAGGCTACTCCCTGAGAAGGAAGAGAAATATATAGTTACCCAGACCTCAGCACCTGAAACTCAAATTTTTTTGAGATTTTAGGCATGGGTAACTACTTTCTATCCACAGATGAAGTTTATGAGGCATCTGATGAAGCTCCTATAGGTGACAGCCTGGAAATGCATTCAGCTAAAAAAATAGAGGAAGGGGTTAAGCACAAAGCAAGTGTGGAAGTATCTCCACCCCTGAATGAAGAAGAATCCAAAAGAAAATCAGTATCAAATGAAGTATGGATTCTTAAATTTGATGGTAGCTACTCCTCCACTAGTTCAGGAGTTGGGATTGTATTACTATCTCCTCAAAGAGATATTTTTCCCTCATCTTATAAATTACAATTCAACAACATGAATAACACAGTTGACTATGAATCTCTATTTCTTGGATTGAGGGCTGCTTGAGATAAAGGCATCAAGCTCCTTCATGCCAAAGAAGATGCTGAACTAGTGGTTTGTCAGGTGAGGAACCTATATCAAACCAAGAATGAAAGATTGCATCATTACCACAATCTAGTCTAGGATCAACTTGAAGACTTTGATGCTTTCAGCATCTCTGCAGTTCCCAGAGACTTCAATGACTGGGTGGATGCACTAGCTATTTTAGCTACTCTCTTGGTCTCCCACCTAGATTTCAAAGGAGATAAGTACATGATTGAGTTGGTCTTTCAGCCAAGTGTAGTTGATAATGCCAGTCACTGGCAAGTATTTAATAATGACAACCAAATCATTACCTTCTTGGAAAAAAAAGATAGCTTTTAATGACTGCATTTTGAGGGTAGTGAACCTTAGAAGTGTGAACCAGCTCTTGAATCAAATGCAGACATAGGTGAGGAGTTCCTGCAACTCAAAGGGAATAAGATTCCCAAAGGCCTAGTTTCCCTTGAGAAGCTATTTGATGAGCATGATAGATTTTTCAAATAGTAGCCAATGGATTCAAGCTCATCTCAGGAGTTTGATCAAGTAAATTCAAGAACCAAAGAAGACCCCAAGATGGTGAACAATGAGAAATGTTGTAATCTTGAGGAGAGGTTCAAGTTCACCCAGTTACTCAACCAATACATGGATGTCCTGGCATATTCCTATGATGACCTAAAGTCACTCTGGCCTGATGAAATTTGACATGACATTCCTCTCAAGGATGATTCAACACCTTATAGGCAAAAGTCTAGGCATTATAATCTAAAAATATTAGGTACTATTCTATCTAAAATACAAAAGATGATAAATGCTAGGATAATCTTCCCAATCCATCATTCCACATGGATTGCCAATGTAGTACCTGTAAGGAAGAAGAATGGTGAAATTTGCCTTTGTGTGGATTTTAGAAATTTGAATCAAGCATCCTTGAATGATAATTATCCTTTGCCAATCATGGATCAAGTGCTACAGACAGTGACAGGCTCAGAGATGTTATCAATGCTAGATGGCTTTTTAGGATATAATCAAGTTGAAGTTGGTGAGGTAGACCAGTATAAGACTACTTTCACCACACCTTGGGGCATGTTTGCATATAAAAGGATGCTTTTTAGCTTGATAAATGCTGGCACCACCTTCCAAAGAGCAATGGACCTTGCCTTCAAGGATGAGATGGGTAAGTTCATTGTAGTTTATCTTGATGACTTGACCGTCTTCTCTAAGCATCACCTAGATCATGTGTGCCACTTGCAACAAGTGCTAGAATGCTATCGCTAGAATGACATCTCCTTAAATCCCAAGAATTTAGTCTTCAAAGTAACAAAGGAGAAACTTCTTAGACACATTGTGTCCAAAGGGGGCATAAAAATTGACTCAAATAGGGTCAAGTATATCCAAGAACTTTCCTTTCCCACAAGTAAGACTGCTATTCACTCTTTCTTTGGAAAAGTGAATTTCTTATGGAGGTTCATCCCTGAGTTTATTGAGAAGACTAAGGACATTGTAAACATGATGAAGGGAAAGGCCACCTTTAGCTGGATTAAAGAAGGAAAGTTAGCATTTGAGGATATCAAGACTGCCATTGCCCATGCTCCAATTCTAGCTTATCTAGAATATAACAAAGAGTTCACCATTTATAGCTATGCTTCAGAACATACGCTTTCAAAAATTCTAGTTCAACAAAATAAAGAAGGTAAGGAATCCCCCATTTCCTTCATGAGCTGTCCTCTTAAAGCTCATGAGATGAAGTACTCAAACATGTAGAAGCATGCTTATGTAGTGGTGAAGGTAGTGAAACATTTTCATTTCTACATCCTCAATTCTCAAGTTACCACATTGTTTCTTGATACCACAGTCAAATCCATACTGACTTAGCAGGAGTTTGGGATGAAAAGAGGCAATTGGGTTGCTAAGGTCCAAGAGTTTGATCTGGTCATCAAGCCAACAAAGCTGGTGCGTGGAAAGGGGCTATGCCAACTAATTACTGATAACAAGCTAGGAGGAACAGAGCATGAAGAATCAGAGGTGGAAGACACACCAATAATCCTCTTTATCTCTACCATGAATGAGTGGTATTCAAGCATTTCTCATTTCCTTACTTATGGTGAGTGCCCTACACACCTATCTTATAAATAAAGGAGAGCCATCAAGCTGAAAGCTACTAATTTTGTCCTCTGGGACAATGTCCTATATAAGAGGAGCCTTGATAGAGTTTTTCTTCATTATGTGGACAAGGAGCGACAAAGTTGACTTCTAAAGTCCTTCCACAATTTAGCCTATGGAGGATATTTTTTTGCCCCTATGACTACTCAGAAGATCCTACGAGCCAGGTATTATTGGCCAACTCTTTTTCAGCATGCATTCAAGTGGGTCAGGGGGTGTGAACTATGCCAACAGTTTGTTGGAAAGCCCAATTTAGCTACCCTACCTCTCAAACTAGTGATCATAGAGGAGCCATTCCAACAATGGGGAATTGATTTTATTAGAGCTGTAAACCCATCTTCAAGTGCTAGACATGATTATGTCTTTACAGCAATAAAATACTTCACCAAATGGGTGGAAGCTATTCCAACCAAACATGCTACTTCTAAAGTAGTATGCAATTTCCTCAAAGAGAACATCATATCTAGGTTTGGGGTCCCAGCCAAGATTATCACTAACAATGCAGCTTGTTTCACTTCCCAGGAGATTACTCAATTCTATTTCTACTATGAAATTATGCTCTCTCACTCTTTTGATTACTTTCCATAAGGAAATGGATAGACTGAATCGAGCAATAAGAACCTGGTGGCTATCATTAAGAAGCTGGTGGATGACAACCAAAGGACGTGGCATAAAGCATTGGTCGATGCTTTATGGGTAGATAGAATTATGCCAAAGAAGGCAATTGGTATGTCTCCCTTCCAACTTCTCTATGGTGTCAATGCTGAGATACCAATCACCTTGGAATTGCTAGCATTGAAATTGGCTAAGGCGATTGAGGATCAAACATATGAGAGCTCACTTGATAAAAGGATCATGTACCTTGCTGAGCTGAATGAGCAGAGAATTGCAGTGGTGGATTGAATTGCCACCCATCAAGGTCTGATGAAGAAGTTTTTCAACCAGAAAGCAAAGAATCATGATTTCTAAATTGGAGATCAAGTCCTATTGTGGGACAAGAGAAGAGAACCAAAAGGGATGCACAGAAAGTTTGATTCCCTATGGATGGGCCCTTTTACCATTCATCAGCTCAATGGTGAAAATAGTTTCCTATTGAAGTATCAAGATGGCACTCTCTTTTCTCTACCTCACCATGGGCAACATCTGAAGCACTTCAACTCTTGAAGTATCAGATGAGTTCCCCTATACATATGTATATTTGTATAGTCATTTGTTTCGATTTTGTTCTTTTCATTTTCATTTTTTTGGAAGCCTTTCTTTTTGGGTAGCGTGACTCCATAGCCCAATGGCACACTTTAAGGCACTGGAGATTCTAGTTTCCACTCCCCTCAGCTATATTTCAAGTTTCCAACTGGAGCTAGTCGTTGTCCTTGAAAAATGACTTCTTATTTTTGAGACAACATATGACTATTTTGGTCCTACACAGCCAAAAATAATCTCTTCCCTTCTTGAAATTTGTTCTTAGATTTCAAATTCCTCATTTTCAAGCTTTTTTAGTAAAGGGATTGGTAGGTTCAACTGGTTTAAAGGCTTCTACAGGTGAGTTCAATCAAAAGAACCAGTTTCCAATACTTGGGTCATTTTCAAGAATGGGTCAGCACCTTGGTTCAATAAAAAAAGGGTCCATCGACAAGCATCAAAGTAAGCATTGAACCATTGAACCTTAAACCATTTTAGTTCAATGGGTTCAATGGGTTTGAAGGTTCAACGTCATCAACAAGAGCTAAGTGCTTTGGTAGAGGTTTAAAGTTCAAATGTTTCAAAGTTTTATGGCTCTGAGCACTTAACGAGTTTCAAAGGCTTAAACCGTTGAACCTTGAACCATTTTGGCTCATCAGTTCAATAGGTTCATGGGTTCAACAGTTCAAAGGCTACCTTAGTAAAGGAAAGGAATGCACATGAAAGAAAGAGTTAGGTAGATGCTACCAAGTGTCATCGGTCAAGCCCCTTTATACTTGATTTCTAAGAATTGGCAGATGCTGCCAAGTGTCCCTTTTGAAGCTTGTCATAAGCCTCCAAGTGTCAATATCCACAATCCCTTCCTTTAGAATCACAATTTTGAGTAAAGACCATGGTGGGCCTAGGGTTAATGTCTAAAATGAAGTGGAATGTGCTAAGTGTCTACATCTATGCCACTACCAAAAGTATTCAAACCACGCCATGTGTCTCAATGTGACTCAGTGGAATGCGACAGGTGTCAACGTTCACTTCTCAAAGTTTATTATGAGCTAAAGGGTCCCTTCTGATCAAGCCTCTTTTAGAATTGAGTGGAGGGTGACAAGTGTTAATTGTGGAAGGCTTTGAGTTATTTTCTTTAGAGTAGTGGACCGTGACATGTGTCCCTTGCAGATATCGATGGAGGCTGACAAGTGTCATTATTTGAGAGAACTTGAATGAGCCCCAAATGATTCTATGATGTCACAAAAAGCTCAAGAGTGAGAAGTGCTAAGTGTCGATGGCAGAGGATTTCAACATGATGTAGTGGAAAATGACACGTGTCACTTGTTTGAAGTGGCAGAATGTGCCACGTGTCAGAGAAGGAGCACCCTCAAGTGGGAGGCATAGAGCCAAAGAAAGGAATTTCTTTAGACAAATTATCTAAAGGAATTTCTTTGGACATTTTGTTTGAAGAAAATGAAGGAATTCCTTTAGAAATTTTATCTGAAGGAAATACAAGGTCAATAATCCCTCAAAGAAATTAAAACCTGAAGGTCACCTGGAGGATCCCAAAGGGAAGATGCCCTTATGGGGGGATACTCAACACATAAAATAGACCCTGTTTAAGATCCTAAAGGGCAACTTCCATTCAAGAAGGGTCAAGCCTCAAAGTGCAATAGAAGCTACCAAGTGTCACATGGTAAGACACAGTTTCAAATGAATCTTCAAAGAGTGGAACTCACCACGTGTCCCATCCTAGTGCAATGGAAGTTACCACGTGTCTACATCCATGCCTCCAGCCTCTAACAAGTCTCAAAGCCTATTCCCAGAAGCTTAGTTCAGAGCTGTGGATGCTACCACATGTCCTCACCCATGTCATAGTAGGGAGTGGCCATAGCAAGTGAGAAAGACACAAGAGAGTTGCTAAGTAGAATGACAGGCCTGCAAACATCAAAATTAGGGTGATTGGCTAGCCATTAACCTTCAAGGGAAGAGAGATCTATGAATTTCAAATTTGCTGCATTGAAGTGTCTATTAATCCCTACAGGCTTAAAATGCAAACCCAAATGCATTTAAAGACCCTAAGGCCAGAACCAAGAGAAGGAAGAGACAAAGAGGGAAACTCAGCAGGAGTTAATTCCAGTAGGTGAAGTAGTTTGTTGGGTAGATATTTGGGGCCTGCAAACATTGAAAGCATAACCTATTTGTCCCCTTTGAAATAAAGGTATAATAGATAGTTGTGTGGATAGTAGGTGATGGAATGAGTGATTTGGACTCAAGAGTAGACAAAGGAGATGAACCAACATGCCACAGTTAAGGTAGCCACCCTGCTCCAACTTGGCCCTTCCTGATAGAATCAAAAATGCATCCAAGGCATTGATTGCATAGCATGGGTCACTCCATGAGACAAAGTGCCAAGTCTCTCTTGGCCTCTATATAATGTAAACTCTTTCATTGTTACAAAGAGATCTTCGCCTTACAAAAGCAAAACTCTACCCAAATTGAAAGGCATTGCTGAGACTTTGAGCTCAAATTATTGTTCATATTTCTTTGATTGAATGAGAAAGCAAGTTACTTGAAGACTTTGTGCTATTTTAGGTTGTGCTACTTTAGGAAATTGGTCTTATGTCTATTTTATAGAAGCATTCTTGTTTATTTGATTTAACAAGTAAAACTAGTGGAAGTGATAAAGAAGGTGTCCTAAAGCAAGCTACTTTCAGACTTTGTGTTGTCATAATTGTCAGGAATCTAGAACAACAAACATGCTCTGATACCACTTGTCAGGAATCTAGAACAACAAACATGCTCTGATACCACTTGTTGGGTGAGAGGAGGTGGAAGATAAATCCAAGAACAAACACACCTGTTCTAATTCCACCTCTTAGGATCTTGCTCCTCAAAAAGAGCACAGTATGATTACCAAATATAAGCAATTGAATATGCGGAAATAACCAGAAACACAAGTAACTAGAATTCACCAATAGCACAGAATATGAGAGACAATACACTATCTTGTATTAACACTAACAGAAAAGAATACAACAAAGAGCCGCCACACTCTTTCACCTTACAGAGATTCACCACACCTCAAGTGTTCAGTAATTCTTCTCACACACACTCTCCTACACAAAAAAAATGGTCCCAACAACCAACTCACACACAGAATTGGTGTTCACCTCACCAACCAGTCAGTAATAACCCTGTCGGTACATCAAGCACTCTATAGCACTTCAAGCTGATCTCTCATGAACCTGCAACCTGCAATTCAAAGACCAAACTTACATGTAAATCACCAATGAGCTTGCAACAACCTGCAACTCACAGATCTTACAACTAGAAGGAACTCTTCCTTTCTATCTCATGCCTTATATAATACATGCCAATGGGTCTATAAATAGATCCCTAACTCAAACAATAACTTAGACTCTTAATTTAGACAATTGTCCTCGCAGCCCAAGACTCTAACTGGTCTCAACATGCAAACTCTTCGTTCACTTAACTAACTGTCTGTGAAATGAGCAGTTCTGAAACACACAGGCGACCGACGTCGGTCCCTGCTTGTTTGGTTCTGCCGACGTCGGCCGACTTCCTGCCATCGCCGGTGGCCTTCTGCACTGGACTCTACCGACGTCGGTCCTGTTGCCGACGCCGATTCCTGTAGAACTCAGCAACCATCTGTTCCTCAGTTTGCAAAGGTTGAAGCTTTTAGCTCCACAACCTAACAATCTCCCACTTGGAGATAAACAGCTGCAACCTGTACCTGTACCTGTACACCATCTAGTTTGTTCCCTTGGCTATGTATCCATCTTCAAAATCACCCTTGAAGACCAACCACCACAAAATCCGTAGTGCAAAACCTGTCATCCAAATTCCCTGCCACATCCAAATCTACAACCATGTAGAAATAAACCTGAACTTGCATAGCATGTGCACCTGCTACTAATCCCTGTAAGAATCCACTGAACTGCCCTCCAATGGTTCTCTCTCAGATTGGCTCCTAACTTGTGACAACTCCCACTGCTTGGGAAGACTCAGGTTTAGTACATACCATGCACTCAACCTCATTATGTGAATCAAGACACCTGTTCATAGAACTGTCCAACCATCGGCGTGCTGACCGGTTTCACACAATCATCCTGAAACAAAGTCAACACATGACCTTCCATGTCTCTAGAACACACTCATGCCAAAGAATCTTGCTGCTCCCAGATTCTCCATGACAAACACCTGAACTAGCTTTACCTTTAGTTCAGCAATACCTGTATATGTAACCCTGCAACAAGCACATCATACAAAAAATAGGATAGTGTAGCTAATACTATCCAACCTGGTAAAGAGAAACACAATGAACAAACCTCCATTGCCCTGCAGCTAATACGAGATCATGTACCCTGATCTTCCATCTCACGTATCCATTTCCGCTCTTCTTTATCCTTAACATCCATTCGTCTCTCAGTGCTTACTTCCAGCTGGCAACACTACCCAAAACCCCTGTTTGGTTCTCCTCCAAGGAATCACATCCTCATTCATGCCTAGCTCCCACTATTTCCTGGATCTAACTATTCTGCTTCTTCAATAACTTCCTGGTCCTATGCCATAAGTGAGCAACAAGTAGTGTAAAGAAGGGAAATGATGAATTTAAGAACTTACTTACACCTTCAGTCCTCCATATGGGCGCTTGAGACTCCATGACAGCTTGCTGTCCACCCAAAATTTGTCTCAGTGACCGATGCCAGTCACATCTCAGTCTACAGCCGACTGATGTCGGTTCCCTGCGATTGCCTCCCTGCCAACGTCAGTTTCCCCTGGCCGACACCGGTCTCTGTCTGCCCCGAGTCACCGATGTTGGGCTGCACATAGCCGACGTCGGTCCCTGTCTGGACACCGACGCTGGTTTTCCTGCCGACGTCGATCTCTGTGTTTTTCTTATGAGACCTGACTTTTTCCTGTGATCTCCTTTTGGATCAAACCCTTGTCCAAATCACCCTTGCTCTGCTCAGAATTCTTCTGCATCTTGTGCTGAATTCTATCCGTCACTTTCTCCTTGAAAACCAAGGCTTTCCTGTTCTTGTCACTAACATCGGATTCCTCAAGAAACCTCACCTTCTTCTTCTGCATACAGAAACCACGATCCATGCCTTCCAAATCTGAAAGCATACTCTTTGACTCAAGAACCAGCATCTCTTTCTTATCTATGTGACCAAGCCTATTAAGCCACATCTCCGAATCTACAGCTGAAGTAGATAACCCAGAAAGAGAATCAGTAAAACAAGTAGATAGATAAAGCGTACCTACTTTCTTACCTCTAGCTATAACAAGTGTACCCTTGGTAACCTTCCAAGAGTTCGCTGTGAGAGTTACTGTGCAACCCTCTTCACCCAAGCTTCTAACAGAAATTAGATTCCGCTTCAGAACTGGGACGTGCATGACCTCCTTTAACACCCATGTGTTACTTGTCTGCAGTTTTAGCTTCACTTTGCCTTTGCCAACAATCTGACAAGGCTTACCATCCCCTACACAAATTTCTCCAAAATCTCCCTGGACATACTCATGAAAAAATTCCCTATGTGGGGATGCATGAAAAGAGGCACCAAAATCTAATACCCAAGATTCTACTTTATCCAAAGAACATACCAGAGCATCCTGTGCAACGTAACCTGCAACATCTGCTTCTTCTTCATGTTCTTCATGCTGATCTGTACCTGATCTACAATCTCTCTTTAAGTGCCCTTGCTTTCCACATTTCTAGCAGGTTATTCTGCCATACCTGGACTTGGATCTCTTGCCCATCTTCGACCTTGATCTCCCACGCTCTATCTTCTCTCTTGGCCTTCCTCTTCCTTCAACACTCAAAGCATCTCCAGATGATTCACCTGTGCTTTTCTTGCATATCTCTTTGTTCAAGATCACACTCACAATATCATCCACTTTTAAGACTTTTGAAGGAGACACAGTATTAGAAACTGCCATTACCAAACCTTCCCAACTTTCAGGTAATGAACACAAGATTAAGAGAGCTCTTATTTCATCATCAAATACAATATTGACTGAACTTAACTGGTTTACTAAACCATGGAAATCACTAAGATGGCTATGAACAGATCCACCTTCCAACATTTGCAAATTAAATAAACGCTTCATAAGAAATACCTTATTCGAAGCCGAGGGTTTTTCATACAAATTTGCCAAAGATTTCATCAACTCCACCATTGTCTTACACTGTGATAAGCTGGAAATCATAGATGATTCAAGACTCAATCTAACAGATCCCAGAGCCTTCCGATCAAGAACCTCCCATTCTTCATCTTTCATATCCAAGGGTTTGCTAGCAACCCCACCCAATGGTAAGTACAAATCTTTCTGATACAGATAGTCCTCAATCTACATCCTCCATAATTGGTAGTTCTTGCCATTGAACTTTTCCATTCGTAGTTGACTGCTTTCTGTCATTGCTCAACTCCCACTCAAATAGAAGCCCTATGAGTAACCTGTAATCAAAACACACTACCCAGATCTACACCAATCTGTTAGTATCCCAACCAAAAGCTCTGATACCACTTGTCAGGAATCTAGAACAACAAACATGCTCTGATACCACTTGTTGGGTGAGAGGAGGTGGAAGATAAATCCAAGAACAAACACACCTGTTCTAATTCCACCTCCTAGGATCTTGCTCCTCAGAAAGAGCACAGTATGATTACCAAATATAAGCAATTGAATATGCAGAAATAACCAGAAACACAAGTAACTAGAATTCACCAATAGCACAGAATATGAGAGACAATACACTATCTTGTATTAACACTAACAGAAAAGAATACAACAAAGAGCTGCCACACTCTTTCACCTTACAGAGATTCACCACACCTCAAGTGTTTAGTAATTCTTCTCACACACACTCTCCTACACAAAAAAAATGGTCCCAACAACCAACTCACACACAGAATTGGTGTTCACCTCACCAACCAGTCAGTAATAACCCTGCCGGTACATCAAGCACTCTATAGCACTTCAAGCTGATCTCTCATGAACCTGCAACCTGCAATTTAAAGACCAAACTTACATGTAGATCACCAATGAGCTTGCAACAACCTGAAACTCACAGATCTTACAACTAGAAGGAACTCTTCCTTTCTATCTCATGCCTTATATAATACATGCCAATGGGTCTATAAATAGATCCCTAACTCAAACAATAACTTAGACTCTTAATTTAGACAATTGTCCTCACAGCCCAAGACTCTAACTGGTCTCAACATGCAAACTCTTCGTTCACTTAACTAACTGTCTGTGAAACGAGCAGTTCTGGAACACACAGGCGACTGACGTCGGTCCCTGCTTGTCTGGTTCTGCTGACGTCGGCCGACTTCCTGCCGTCGCCGGTGGCCTTCTGCACTGGACTCTGCCGACATCGGTCCTGCTGTCGATGCCAGTTCCTGTAGAACTCAACAACCATCTGTTCCTCAATTTGCAAAGGTTAAAGCTTTTAGATCCACAACCTAATAATAATTGTCTTTAGTGTGTGTTTTTCTTTTTTATTTCTATGTAAAAGACCTTGGGACAACTTTGTGTCCTCATTATCTTTTGTATCTCACTCTAGGGCAGTCAAGGTGGAGACTTTGAGCTACATCTTAGATTGCTGGTTGTTCTATACCCTATTACCAGTCACTTGTTACCAAAAAGAGTCCTGCTGTTTGCAAGAACAAACACTTCTGAAAGAAGAGAAGTGCCTTCTATTGCTTCACCAGGGTTTCTACTATCCAGGAAGGGATATGGTTCTTGGTTGAATGTTACTTCTGAAAGAAGAGAAGTACCTTCACCAATCACCTAGGATTTCTCATCTGTTTGTTAAACATCATCTTTGAAAAAAGAGAGATGGATGGCTAATCCCACCCCTGTGTCTTACTTTATACTTATTTATATTAGTATATAGCCTCATTATATTTAATAGGGAACCTCCCGTTGATGAGAGGAGAGATTTTCCCCCTTTGTATTTGGTAAACCTGAAACATTGGATGGCTAGTCTTCCTATGATGTGGTGATAGGAACTATTTTTCTCACCAGTTAGCTGGTCGACAAAATATTCACCCAACACTCTCGAGGGGGCATCATGGGTCATTTACAATTTCTTCTTGACAACTCTTTTCTTTAAAAAGATTATTCTTCTCTTGAATTTGTCACTATGCCTTATAAAATAGGGGAAAAATGTAGACATCCAATTCTTAACACCATTTGTGTTGAAATTGTCAATCTTACTTGACTTTCACTCAAATGCAAATTTTAGGTCAAAATCCATAAAACACATTAAATGGTTCAAGATTTTCAATTAAAAGTGCTTATTTAGGCTAATGTATCCCTAAATGGGGCAATGCATTTTATGTGATACCCAACTTAGATCAATTCATTTCAAGTTAAAATGATGATTTCACTTTTTTGTGCTCTGGATCACTCTTTTTTTCTAATTCATTAGTACACATCATGCACCTTTGTTAATTTGTGTTGTAAACATGCTAAATAGGAATATAGTTCCAATGTATTTAACATCTCCTTACAATTCCTCTCGAGTCAAATTAATATGACTTTCTGACCATTTTGATTAATTGAGGGCTAATTTTCAAATAATTGCACAAATGTTGATTAGTCTTATTTAAGGCTAATTAAGTCAAATCAAGAGCTTAAGTGGATTTTCCATGGAAGTTATTGATTATTTTAATATTAGAAACTAATTCTTAATATCTCCATCACCTAGTGACATCATCTATGGGGTGGCATCCATAAGCCATAAATACATAAAATATTAGGATTATAGGTCTCCCATGCCTCTTTAATGCCTCTCATGCCTCATTAATTCCCCTTCTTCCCAAATCATGATGAGAATATTTATGGATTTAATTAAAAATATTAGATTAATCCATGGCCACACATATTGATCTTAAGATGGGCAATCATGGTTGATCTTAGACACATTTGGAAATCTGTAAATAGAAAGGCTGATTTAACAATTTTGGGAATATTGGAGTATTATTCCTAATTTAGTTAAAGTTTTAAACTAATTAAATTATAAAATAATATTGAAATAATTATGCTACTAATTTGTATAATTTGATTGAAATTTTATCCTTTCTAAAAATAGTAAATAAGGGGGATAAATTTAACTTAGCTTAAACTGGATTGAGATGACTAAGACAAAAGTTGATACTGACTATGTAGGACTAAGATACTATCATAAATAAGAATCTAGATTTCATTTGGTGAAAGGATATGAACACCAAAAATAAGACACCCTTGTGTTTGGTATTATAGTCCTATTCATGCTGCCATTATCTAAAATAGTCATAGAGATTTGAGTTTTTTGTGTTTTGTCTACTATCCCTACATTAGTCTACCTATGAAATTATAAGTATTGACTATCGATGGAGCTCCTTATAGAGTTAATTTAATCTCCAACCTAGATATTTAATATTCTTGAATGAAACTTGAGAGAGAGGGGGGTTAGTGTATGTAAAATTCATAAAATATATATCCATACCCCTTATGTGTGCACCATGCCTACATATCAATACTCTGAAGAGGGATCAAGCTATATGTAGTTTTCCCATTTGATGTGTTTTGTGCAATAGTGTAATGTGAATGCAAAAAATGCTAAAATGGGTATGCTTAAGGTAGATATAGACTGTTGCAAGGGTTTGAATAAGCTTGTAGTCATATTAGTTGGATGTATGTAGAGAACAGGGAAGATTGCCTTAGTGGTCTTGTTTGTATTCTTGCTTACTTTTGGAAATAATTGCCAACCCCTCTAAGTGAACTTTGAATGGGATTTTATAGAGATCTATTGGTCATGGGTTAAATCAATCATGCTAGGCCAACACAATGAAGAATAGAAATTGATAAAAAATGGTAATCTAGGCTCAAAATATGATTGGATAGGAGCACTAGAAAGGGGACACCCTAGGGTCCAGTGCTATAGTCCAAGTTAGGCACTATTGTCCTGAGGTTACAGGACTTGGGGGGGATGGAATAAACATGAAAAAGGGTCCTAGCTAAGTTGGAATAAGGTATTGAAAGCTTATGAATGATTGGAAATCTATGAAAAGGTGCCTAGAAGGGTCATGAGAGCAAACAAGAGAGACATGTGGGTTGGGTGTCATAAGCCACACTCAAATTACCAATTTTCAGATTTTATATGACTACATTCCCCCCGCCCCGCCCCCACCTTTATTCTAGTGATACATCAAAGTGAAATACTAGGATAAAGAAAAAATAGAAAATGTAACTAAACTTACCTACAAGGGTGAAGCCCACAAAGCTATGTGATGTTGGGTTTGCATAGAGAGAGAGCACACTGTGAAGTGTAAATATGCAAGAGAAAATAAAGAGTAGATCAGTTCTTATTATATACGCTATATCTAAATTAAGAATGTATAAAGTCAGGTGAGAGAGAGAGAGAGGAATGAATATACCTCATCAGGTAAACAAACTAATATAAAACCTATTATGATGCTGAGTGATACTAAATGATGCTAAGTGTGTGTTGAATGATGTTATACTAAGAGTAATATTGTAAATAGATATGAGTGTTCAATTCCTCAAGAGTGGTTCAAGAATGTAAAGGCATTCTCTTTGGCTCCATCATCACCCACAAAGTGAAGTTATGTGGTCATGTGTGTGCTAATCGATGTCTAGACTATGTGTCCAATCCCTTTAAATAGGTGAATCAATAATGTAAAGGCTAGATAGTCTTTTGGATCCATCATTGCCTCATGAAGTGAAGATGTGAATAAATACTAGTATGAATGTATATCATATGAGATGGATCTTGAATCCCATGAATGCTCTAAAATCTGACAATGTGGTGTGGATAGTTGAATGCTCTAAAATGTGAAGGTTAGGCTTGTATGAAAGCCACTTTGAAACTGGGCTATATGATTATGTGAAGCCACTAAAAAATGTGGAGGTTAGGCTTGTATGAAAACCACTCCAAAATGATGCCAATCACCTATAAATGGAATAAGGCATACACCTATTGAAAATGCTTGGGTAATATACTGAACTCAGAAAGAAGAGAAGACCAATATGATGTGCAAATTGCCCCTAATCATTGGTGTCTGTAACACATATTATGATCTATAAGTTATACCAACTTCCCTATCCAAAAATGAAAGTGAGACCCATCATGCTGTGCATGATGCCCCCTATATCTATATTCTCTAAGAAAAATTATACTAAAACTAATGAATCTAAAATGGTATGTATGTGAAAAAACTTTAACTGAACCTAATTTTTTAACTATTTTAAAAAAAAACTAGTTTTTTGATTAGATAAGAGTGCTAAAAATATGACACCTTGGTGTCTAGTGTTGTTTTCCATGTCTGACACTATTTTCCTTTCATAAAACTAAAAACTGTTCTAAAATCATCACTATTTTTTTGGTCTATTCTACCTAGTTTGACTTTGATTGTTGTTATGAGTGTTCTAAAACTAATTTTTTGACTAGTAGGAGCTTTGATCTTTGTGGTAAAACCCCTATTTTTTGCCTTCCATTTTAAAAGTAGGAATGGAGACCCTATAATTATTTCCCTCAGAAAAAGAGCCCTATAAGTGTGTTATGCTATGAAATATATGATATAGCAATGATAATTGATAAGATATCTCAAGATATAGCATAATTTGTAAAGGAGATTGTTAGATCAATAGGGGTATGCCTAGATAGATAAAATAATGTGATAAAATGTGTAATGTATTGAATTTAAACTAGAACTGGAAGTCTGGTTAGTTGTTATTGGCAAGGAGGGATGGAGCATGATGTCCATCATGGAATCCAAGATAAAAAGATAATGCATGATGTGGATCATGGCATTACAAACAATCAAAAATAAATAAGCAAAAAATCACACAAGGTAAGAATTAATAAGCAAATAAGAGTGGCCAAGGGGCCAAACAAACAAGGGACATGGGCACATGTCACTCAAACTAAAAATAAATCATATAAAACATGTTCGAATGCTACATACATATACAATTAGAAACAAGCAAGGTTGGCACAAGGGCCACAATCATATAGAAGAGTATAAGCAAAGGAAATTGGAAAATTTCCTAAGGCACACATAAGAATAAAATCAAATAAAATTGGAAAATGTCTTAAGGAGCATACAAGAGATAAATAGGAACTGAGAAACGCAAACACATCTAGCTACGTAAATCAAGAAAGGAAAGCATGTAAATGATGGAAATACAATTAAATCTAAATAATCAAAGCAAGAAGTGAAAGTATGTAAGACATGGAGTATAATAGTAGGTATATGCTAAGAAATACAAAAGTGTTATATACTAATGAAATGTTGATAGAGTAATCTGTGTAAGCTAGTAAGTAATGTACACCAACATGATAACTAAAATGTGTGGTGTAGGAATGACATAACTTGGATGGTGTAGTCATGTAGAATATGCCCTTAGTGGGTAAATATATCAATGTATGTCTCAAATGTAGAATTATAATGCGTACTCAATGGGTAGAGTGAAGCAATCAAGGATTTAGAAGTCACTACACACATTCAAAGAAGATCAAGTGAAGCATGTTAGTATAGATAAATTGATAAATAATAGCATATAATAGAAAGTGTAAGTCTAGCATAGTAGTAGAAATGTAAAGCATGGATGATGCATATAATTGAAATGTTTTTGTGTTTTTGAAATATTTGAATGTTTTTGTATTTTAGAATATTTTGAATGTTTTTGTATTTTTGAATATTTTGAATGTTTTTATATTTTTGATATTTTCTATGTATAATCAATCAAGAAATTTTGAAAAGAATATATGTCTAAGTAAGGATAAAAATAGATGATACTAACCAAAGAGTCTCATGGGAGACTCCCTATCATGGTGTCCTATATCAAAGAGAGGAATCATGTGTGATCATATAGAATGATGGAAGGGATGAGACTACAGCTATAAAAGCCATGTATGCTATAAATGCTCTAAAATATATGAAGTAGAAACCAACTATGGGGTCCCCCTATAACTATGAGAAGTGGATGCAACTATAAGTCTATTAGGGACCCATATGGTAGTATGGGAAGCTCTCTAAACATGTGTTCTATGTGTAGAGGCATGAGACCCCAATGATACTACCCTAGGTGTGAACACTATAGCTAGAAGCTATATAGAATCTTAAAACCATGGCTGATCTAAAATAGACCTCTATGGAAGTGTATAAACTCTTTGTGCTAGTAATGGAGGCCTCAACTATGTCTAAATCAAAACTAGAGGAAGAATTGAAACTAGTGGAGAAACTAAAACTAGTGGTTAAACTAAAACTAGTGACTTCAAAGTAGAAGATGGATCTAAATTGGAGAGTGGTAACTCATATGAAACTCCACCAACTGGATCAACATGATTAGTGTGAATTAATTTCATGCATCTATGAAATTTAGAAGGTATTTATTGAAGTTTTTGAATCCATGGTCAGTCGAGCAACATATTGAAAAATCTTGTACTAAGAATAATAGTAAATGGTGTGGACACATGTGTTGGACCAACCGATAGAGGAAGAACAATGTCACCCTATGAACTTTAAATGTGCCCATTTAATCCATTAATAACCATGTTTGTTAGAGTAATATCTTTCTTTTAATATCCCAAATGCTATAATACACATTTTCACATTAGATCCATTATCTATGAGAACACTATGAATAGGATGATTATGATTGTAAGCTCTAATAAAGAGTGCATGATAATCCAAATCATCCTCAACAATCTCTTGCTCTAAGAAAGTGATTGAAGGTTTAGCTAGAACTCTATAATTATATAAAAAAATCATGTTACTCAAAGGATGTGACTCAACTGAAGGTGCCCTATATGTATCTGGTGGGGGATGTGCATGATGAACCCCTAATGTGTCCCCTATCTCTTGCTTAGAATGTTGTGGGAAAGGATCTAAGAAGATTTTCAAGGTTTTATCCTATGTTTTCTTTTTCTATGGAGTCTAAACTAAAGTTTCAAGATCAATAATGTTGTCATGTATCAAGTCCTATATCTTATGTTTCAAACTAATGAATCTATTTGTTGTGTGGCCTAGTGCCTTGTGAAAATTTTAAAATGCATTCTAATCATATCCCCATGCAAGATGATTTTTTGGATCAACTTCTCAAATAAGAGGGAGAGATATGATATTACATTCCAATAACTATTATAATACTCTAGCTGGAGAAACTGGTAGATTGGAAAAAGTTCATTGAGGAGGTGCTAAAAAATCCACTCATTGAGGGGGCTCTGAAGCCACATTAACTATTGGTTGATTTTGACTCTTACTATCGTTGACCTCTACTTTGTATGGGAGTTTGTTGTTACTCTTGTTTGTTGTTTCTAGTATGCTTGTGTACTTAAGTTTGCCCATTGAAATGAGTTTGAATTCCCTTTCCTTTAATTTATGACATAACTCAATGAAGGAAGATAATATTTTGAACATTAGTGACTCATGCCAAGCTGGTAGGAGACTTTACTTGAAGATATCCTATAACTCTTGATTATCTAAGGGGTTAGTCATCTTAGCCAATATAGTCTTATATCAAAGAACATAAGCTGTGAGATGCTCATTTGACCTTTGTTTTTGTTGTGTAACTTGGGCATAGGAAACCTTATCACCAATGTTAATACTAAAATGAGCTAGGAACATGTTAGGTAAAGGATTGAATGTATTGATCGACTAATTTGGTAGACTATAAAACCATTGTAAAGTATAAACCTTTAGAATATATAGAAATAGCTTGGTTAGTAGCCAATAATTTGGCACATAGTCCAAGCATGCTACATGAAAATATCTCAAATGTGTCTCTAGATCACCCTTACCATCATATAAAGTGAGCTTGGGTTGAACAAAACCTTGTGGCAAGGGTGTAGAAGTAATATGACATGCCAATGGTGTATGCAGTAGAGCAAAATAATCCAAAGCCTATGTAGGTCTAGAGGCACTTTGATCAAGATGTAACACCTTAAATTGAAGATATTTTATCTCTTGCACAAGGGCTACTACATTAGAAGACAAAGATATACTAGCCATAACTGGTGGTGCCTCAAAGGAAGGTTAGGCTGCTATAGGGGGTTGTTGAGACATAGTTTCCATTGTAGTGTCATTTATAATTGGATGCTATGATGGAATGAAAGACTCAACTTGATTAGCCTTTTTAATTTCCATGATAGATTTCAAGATAAGAGTATGATCTTAGGGCTAGTCCCTGAGTCTTTCTCAAAAACTTTGTAGGATCAAATCTTTGTTAAGGATAACTTTATTATCAATAGTAGGTGGAAGTGAATCAAGAGTCTAATGTGGTAGATCATGAACATTTGTGTTTGTATCATCATTATTATTCTCATATTGTTCATTTTCAAAGTTATCCTCATATAAATTTGTGTAACTTAGATGTGTAGTATCTATAACATAAACCTGAGCTAGAAATTTATCCATGGTATATGGTCAGGTTAAAGGAATCTAGGTAAATTTAGGAGGGTTTCCACTAAGTCTTGCACTTCATCTCGAAGGTATAGATGCAAGGAGCTTGGTGGCATAAGGAAAAAAACTTGAATAATGGAAGAAAGGATTAAACAAATATAGTCTAAACAAAGAACTAGAATATGCATAAAAAGGATGCAAAGCTCACAAACATGGAAGGTGATACCTCAAAATGCAATGGGATGTAGTATATATAACTAGGGTTTTGAAAACTAATATTTGTAAAATTACTATGGAATTTTAAAATTTGAAGTGAATTTCTAATTTAAATATGCAAGTAAAAAATCAAAAAAATATTGGAAAAATTGTGATTTAAAGGGACCTAATATATGCAACTAGGGTTTGGAAAAAATAATTTTTTAAAAATTAGTATAAAATTATAAAATTTTAGGTGAATTTATGATTTAAATATGCAAGTAAAAAATCAAAAAAATATAGGAAAAATACTAGGAAAAGATTGGGATCTAGTATGGTCAACTAGGGTTTGAAATAAAAATTATTTTAAAATTACTACAAAATTTTAAAAATTAATGCTAATTTTTTATTTTATTATGATAGTAAAAAATAAAAAAAATATAGGAAAAATCAGTAGGAAGTTTACCCTAGCATTTTTAGGGTTTGTATGCATAAACGAAGTAAGTCGGATTCACCAAATGATTTAACAATTTTAAGAATATTGGAGTATTATTCCTAATTTAGTTAAAGCTTCAAGCTAATTAAATTAGTAAATAATATTTTAATAATTAAGCTATTTATTTGTATAATTTAATTGAAATTTGATATTTTCTAAATATAATAAATAAGGAGAAATTTAACTTAGCTTAAACTAGATTGAGATGACTAAGACAAAAGCTGATATTGACTTTGTAGGACTAGGACACTATCATAAATCAAAAATTTTATTTTATTCGATGAAAAGATAGGAGTGATAAAAGTAGGACACCTTGGTAATCTGGGCTCAAAATGTGATTGGATAGGAGTGCTGGAAAGGGGACACCCTAGGGTCTGGCACTATAGTCCAAGTTGGGCACTATTGTCATAAGGGTACAAGACCTAGGTGGATGGAATAATTATGGGAAAAGGGTCCTAGCTAAGCTGGAATGAGGTCTTGAAAGCCTACCAATGACTGGGAATCTATGAAAAGGTGCCTAGAAGGGTCATGAGAGCAAGCAAGAGGGACCTATGCGTTGGGTGTCATAAGCCACTCTCAACTTATCAATTTTCGCATTTTATATGACTACAGAGGCCATGAACATCATTTTTAAGCTCAATTATTGTAATGTTATAATTCCAAAATCTCTTCACAACTCATTTGTATTTTAATTATTATTTTATTCATATGTGGATTAGCTTCATTTGATAGGCAATTAGATAGTTTCAATATCATGAGCCTATGTTTTATGGAGTGTTCTTGAGACATTGGAGGAATTTTTCCACCATTGTTGATGAAGACAAGAATGCTTGATCAAGGGGAGGACATATTTTTGAGCTGATTTTGAGCAATGGAGTCACTTGGGAAGGTAATGGTTTACTTTCTTTCATTTGTATCTTATTGTTATTAGAAAAATCCTGCATGAATAGATTGGGTTGATTTAATTAGATCTCTATGCATTTTTATTTTATTTATTATAATAATAATTGAATAATAATTTCTTCTAATCCACTCTAAAGTTTTAAGTGATCAAGGTTTAACTGTGACTGTTTGGATTTAAATATTTGAATTTAACAAAGGAAAAACTAGTTATTGGTTTTTGAGCCATAACGTTTGACCTATGAAAAATTTGATGTTGTAGTAAAAAGAAAAGTTGTATAGGAATTCAAGGTACATCTAAAAATATTCATTTGAGGGTCTAAATGTTTGTATAGTCAAAGTTATTGAGATCTAAGGTTTATGATGTTTTCGTTCATGCTCGACAAGTAACCTGAGAAGGGTAATTGAGTTGCTCTTGATGGTATTTTGATGTTTCAAGATGAACTAAATTTTAGAGAGTGTTGTAGAATTCATGAGGACCATCTGTGTGGATTATGAAGGTTTAATCAATCATATTCAATATGATCAAAGGTTTAAAAAGTAACTATGTGTTTATTCATGGTGGTTATGTGCACATAATGTTATTTGAGCTAATTGAGATTTAATAGAAGGGTGATGTGATGGTTATAACTTAAGGAATACCTATAGATTGTGTGGCATGGGTGAATATATTTTAAAGTGTTCTTGTGTTATTTTTCTTGGAGAAGTGTCAAAGAGGTGAATGGGTCTTCATAGGACCCAAAATGTGACTTAGGCCTATTTGAAAGAGGGTTGTGCTTAAAGGTAACCCATGTTAGATGTATTAAGGGTGAAATCATGTGTTTTGGTCATAAATTAAGGTTATTATCATAATAAATATGAAATCTCTGTAAAAGGTGAAACCAAATGTGATGGTTTATATTCTTGTTGAATAGACTTGTGTAGACTTGAGGAATATGTGTTAAGAGATAGATACATACTTGTATAAGTTGAGTGAAGAAAAGGTCTATGTTGTGTGGAGGAGTTAAGAGGAAATTAGAGAGATGACTATATGGATGAAATTTTGGTCATGTCTCTATTGTGATTACAAATTTACTACATGTTTGTGGCTGAGGATGAGTGAAGAATCATAGAGAGATCCAAAAGGGTGCTTTGGATGAATTGCCTATTGGAACAAGGTTGAGAGAGTGTTGAGTATTGAAGAGAGGTATTATAAATTATAACTCCATCGGATTGATATGCAATTAGAATTTTGTAGATGTTGATTTTATAGGTGTTGTGTGGGTGCTCGATATCTAGAGCAAGTGGGTTCTTGTTAAAACTTAGGGGTGGGTGCTCCTTGTGAAGTGGGTGATTTACTAAAAGGGTATCTTATTTTTAATAATATTATAGGACAAGTAGTCCATGTGTTTGTAAGATTGAGAGTGGGTTTTATTCCCCATGAGGGTTTTCCATAGGAACTATGTGTTATGTGTTTGATGTTGTGTATGCATTGAATAAATGAGCTATCTTGTTAATGTTGCTTGATCAAGTTGATATATGCTGATTGATTAATAGTTTAAAATATTTGAAATTAAATTTAAATATCTACCATCACTGATTCACCCCCCTCTTAGTGATTTTACCTCTAACACTCTCCTCTCTTTTTATTGTAAATTCTATAAGTAGGAGCTCTCTCCTTTGTAAATTCATTTTTGAATATATTTTAAAACCCCCTATTTGTGAGATTTGGACTCTCTATTCATTCTTTCATCTTCCTTGGATGAAAACCCATTAGATATTGAGATCATTAAATGAAAACTTATTAATTTCTTGGATCATAGGATGAAACCCCTTTAGTTTAGTAGGATAATCTAACCTAGAGATAATGATTGTGCCACACATTATTGTAAGAAGTTATTTTATGATTCAATTTTATGTATTATTTAGTGTTTAAATAAATATTATAGTTGGAAATTATGAGATTGGATATTTTAGTTGTATGTTTATTTCATCTTGTATGCTTCATCCTCATTCAACAAGGTTTTGAGTTGAAAATCCAATATTATTGGAAATACTCCATTTGGACATATTATAATGGTATCAAAACATAGATCATCATGCCAGCATATTAGTGTTTAATATTTTGTTGAGGACTTGGATCTCATGAGGAAGTGGTACAATCTGTTGGGAAGCTAACCATTTTGCATATCTTTAGAGTTGAGATCAAATTTTCAGTTGCATTTATCAGTATTGTGAACATGGAATGGTGATGGATACCCAAATTTTTACCCAAGAAATAATAAATATATCTTATACAAGTGATGATGATGAGGATATAAAACTACAAATGAGATATTGTTGAACTTCTAAATTGGTATCATGTTTCACCAGATGATTTCAAAGGTAAAGTTTCCTTTGATCAATTTTTGACGTAAATTGAAATAATAAATCCTATCAAAAGGGGCCTTATAAACTACATAAAAAGGTCAAGGAAAAAAGAGGAGACGTTAGTAGTGAAGAAAAAAATTGTAAAATCTACAGAAGCATTTGCAAGAGAAAAGTAGAGTCCTAAAGTGGAGAAAAATAAATCTAATAGTAAAAATGAGCTTAGAAGAAACATTGTTTGCTTCTTATGAAAGGAATCTTGGGAAAATAGTCACCGATACAAGAACAAATAAGAGGAATTAGTGGCTTCTAGTCCATGTTTGTTTCAACATAATATTGATGAGCCCAAGGAAGAAAGTGTGATAATAAAAGAGCTTGTTGATTTTTAAGCTCATATTACTCTTAAAATGAAGAACCAAAAAAAGTGTTTGGTGCAATAAAATATCTAAGGGAAAAGGAAAAAATCATGAGGTTTCCAAAAGGGAATCCATTTGAAAAACAATCAAACTTGCCCAATCTTGATGAAGAGGAATTCTAGGAAGGTCTTATTGAGAAGTATGCACATGAAGGAGAGGCCTCACAAGCTTCACATTATTATCTCAAAATTTATAAATTTTTTAGAACAACAATAAAAAATGAAGATTTAAAACTTGATTTACATGAAGAATTAATACCAATTGCTCCCAAATCCTCAATTGATGATGATTTCATGGTTGAGTTTTAAGATGTGCAAGTGAATTTTCATTTGAAGTGGTGTTTTGAATAAGAGTTACCCAAATAACAACTGCTTATTGTCCTAGAAAGTGGGACAAATGAAGATGCAAGATTTGAAAAACATAATTTGAGATCAGATCAAGTATGTGATGTTGCAACTATAGGAAATGAGTATATTGAGCTCACCAAGTAGAAAGAGGAGTTGCACATATGTATGGTAGCATAAACATGTGGTGTAGATGGGAATTTTGTACTTACTATGAATAAAGTGTTTTCTATAGCATCACTTGGTGCATGGTTTTTTAGTTTTTGATTATATTAAATTAGCATAATAGAATTGTGTTAGGGCAATTATATCCAAATCAGGGTTGAGGATTGGGAATTGTAAATTTCCCTAGCTAATTTGGGATCTAGGTATTTGAAATCATGGAGTGAACCAGATTACTTGAGAACAAAGTTTTTTTGGGAAGGGAGGATTGTAATGTCTCCTTTTTCCTTATGAGATATATGTGGAAGACCATTATCCTATTTCATTCCTATAGGCTAAGTTGGGTAATGTAAGGGAATATTAGTGTGGGATCACTTTTCACAAGTTACTACTCATAAGCACTATTCATGAGTGACTATTCACTATCACTATTCATGGTGATGTGGTAGGTGATGTAGGTGATGATGCAATAGAGGATGTGTCTTGTGGATGATGTTGCATGGCCCATAAGAGGATCTACCATGAAATCTAGTGCATGTGAAGGGGTGGGGCACTAAAAGATAAGTTTTTTTTATCTTTTATAATTAACATGCTTGAATGAAGACATGGGTGAATAGTTGGGGTGCCACCCTTGAGAAGATGCATGTTTTGATGTGTGGGAGAAGAAAAAAGAATGTTTGGAAGCATGTGTGCACATGAGAGAAAGATGATAAAATTTTAATCTTGTTTATTCCACTACACATGTGTGAGTGAGGTTCCATTTAAAAGTATGTGAAAGTGGAGATTAAAAGCATATGTATGTGGAAAACAAAGACAAAAGAGATCTCTGATCTTGTCTACTTGGATTCTCTTCCTTTTTGACCATTTCCACAAGTGACAAACAAGGTACTATGGATAAATAATGATCTCACTAGAAGTGGGGTGCCATTCTTCCTTCTCCATGAAGTTTCCCTCTTCTATCTCCCCCCTTCACATTTTTTATATAAGGAAATCCTCTTCCTTTATAATTCATTCTTGGATATATTTTTAGCCCCTCCCCATTGTGAGATTTGAACTTGTGTTCAACATTTTTCAACCTAGTACAAAAACCCTTGGCTATTTATAGATTAGGAGGATGAAAACCCTCTTGTCTAAGTGAGGTGATTCCATTTAGGAGTTACATTTGGGCTTCATAGAAAATTTAGAGTTAAAGTGTGCAAGTGTGTGTGGTGTGCAGGATATCTAGTGAAATTATATGGAGATTTGTGAGTGTATCAATGTATGTAAATGTTTTTTTATTATATCAGTATTTGAATCATATAATGTAAGATTAATTGATTATGGATATTATCTCCAACAATATCTTATTGAATCCAATTATTTGAATGTGAAATTAGAAATTTATAGTGTCATTGCTTTTGTAAAAGTATTATTATAATAATATACTATGTTGTTCATGGGTGATTCCCATATTTGATTTATTTGTAGTTTGAAATTAGAGTAGAAATCATATTTTTTATAAATATTCTAAAAAGGTATATTTAATCCCTATCCACATGGCACATTCATATGTTTGAGTGGTTAGTGTGCACATTCCCCAACTAACACTTTCCAAAACTTAAACTTTTTTCTTGTCCCAAGACAACATAGCAAAGAGTTTGGAGTCTATAAAATAAAATATAGGTTAGATACAAAGGAATCATAGATCGCTCAAGGTGTCATTTTATTATTTTCACCTATTGTGAACTACTTGTCTATCTCATGGGTTTTCAATTAAGTAGAAAACTAGTTTACCTCCTTTACGGGTTTTACATAAACTAGTAAATTAGATGGTTAACCTTTATGAGTTTTTAACTAACCTATCCCTGCATGTCCATGTGGTGCTACTGAATAGAAAACTAAAAACCAAAATTTCAAAATTATCTCATGCAAAAAAAACTAACTAGATGGAGGAGGCATCTATGGATAGATAGATGTAGCCAACGTTTGCATCATAGTTAGGTGCAGTAAATTAGAAGTTATTGGAGCTAATGTGGGGGTTATTGTGAACCTGATGGAACACTCTATGATGAGATAGTAGTAGTCTTATTCTAGAAAAATTGATATAAAAGTTAACTTAGATGAATAATGAAGGGTACATCAATTAACAAAATGATGGTACTATCAAACTCAGCCACATCCATCTTATAGTTCTACCAGTCGATCAAGTATTCTTGAAAACTCTATAGAAGTTCTCATAATGGAATTTGGGTGTACAATAGTTGATAAATAGTACTTTCAACTATACAAAGAAGATCAAATTTAGGATTATCCATATTCATGGAGATATTTGCATGAAGATGAGTGAGCTTATCAACATGACATTATGCTTGTATTCCTAAAATTTGTTTCACAACATCTGAGTCTACCAAGTCTAAAAATATTACATGAATGAGTCTTGAGCTTGGATGGATTCTAAAATTAGATGCAAGCCCATTAGAAGTGATAGAGGGATTGAGAATTATAGCCTTGGAATAAATCATAGTTTTAAAATTGGGTAAATGAGCATTCCATATTGCATCTAGTTACATTTTCCATTCTAACAATTGATGGGCCATAGACATGGCCTAGCCAATCATAGTGGTGATGATGGCTTGATAAAACTCGATGATTTTGTATAATTTAGTTGACTCCTCCTTGATGGTCTAACCTTGTAGCTTGAGACTAGTGACTTGATGGATACTCAACCAATCTTGCATAAGTTGGGCCACTATATTGGGAATTTTCATATGATCCAACATATAACTAAGTCCCATAACTTGGGAGTAGAGGGTAGGATAGACATATTCACTAAAATTGATAGTGTTATTGATCAAAACCTATATTTTGGGGTTATCCTTCTATAATTGGGACACCTAGTTTTATAAATAAATATAAGTATATGTGACAGACTCTTAAAATGTTAAAACACCTTCCAACTATTTGGCTAATGAAAACTTATAACCATCCTAAGATTATTTAGTAATAGGTGGAGGTATTACTAGTACAATAGTGAAGGTAGTGCTGGGAATCACTATAAGAGAGCTAGGGGAAATGATAAAATGGTGCAACAAGATGGTATAAAAGGAAAATTCATAAGCTTTAAATGCTAAAATTTAGATGCCATATCTAAATTTAGTTTTTAAAAGGTCATACATTGGGTTGGAAGGGATTAGGAAGTGGAAGAGGTAGTAAGTGAAGTCATAGATGGTTGATGTGTAGGAGCATTCAATAAATCCTTAACCTATTTTTGAGGGGTGGTGTGATCCTTTAGAAATGTGTGCATAGCTATGGTCTTTGTAGTTATCAATGAAGGATGAGTAGTAATAGGTGTTGGTCATACTTTCACCTCTTCTAATACTTTCACTTCCTCATGTTTGCATGTTTTTTCAGTGTTAGGATGTGTCTTGGCTACCTCCACATCAAGTTTGTGCTTGGCCACATCTTTAGCCTATTTATTTTTTAACTCAGTAGTGACGTTCATTTTATTCACTTCCTCAGCCTCAACAAGCTTCTTTTGTTATGCCTTGGCTTCTTCGATATGCATTGGTTGGATGGTGGTATCCAGTGGCACTTGAACATCATATGTTATTTATCTTAGAACTTCCTCAACAGGTGCTATTATTTTCCCTCTTGTCATCTTATTTCAGTGCCACTAATAATAAATACATGTCAATCTATTATTGATGTTTATCCTATAAAGCCTTTTTATTTTCTTATTATTTTTGTTATTTCTTCTCTTCTTTTCTTTTTCTATGTTCTGCAGTTTATTTCAATTCTTCTTTTGTAGACTATTTTTACTCATACATTTGTCCATCCAACACCACCTCTTCAATATTAGTGAGAGATTCATCTAATTAAGATGAATAGCAAATAAAAATAGACTCACACACCATTTCCTATAACACACATACCTTATGTCACCTAAATATAGGTGAGTCCTTATGAATTGATGATGTAGTTCCCCCTAAAGATAATAGAGCTTCTATGGGTTATTGGATGGTGGGTGTGACTTACTCATCTTCCTCCTTAGTGCTAGGTTTATATCCCTTTAGAGTGAAATTATTACACTAGAGAGATGTTGGTAGACTCTCAATAAGAGGATTGATTGATATGGAATAAGATGAATCACCAAATATACTTTCTACAATAATTTATTTTTATATTCTCTAAAGTTTGGCTTCCTCACCCATAATGTCAACAATAATAGACTCTGAGCAAGATGGGAGTTCCATCCATAGATGTGGGGGTACCTTATTATGGATTGAGATGGTACGTAATGATTTCCAAAAGAAAAATTATTTTTCTTCTTCTTTTTCATATAGATCACTAGCCATGCATATAAGCATAGTTTGATAAACTTCTTATTTATCAGTTTAAATATTTTTCCACTAACATTCCATAGTGGTTTGAGGAACATGGGGATCATCTAACTAGGTCTTCTAACTATGAGTCTTCTTTATTAGAGGAGAAGGTGATCCATGACTTGTAGGATCTTTAAGCTTCCTTTGATCCAATGAAATATATGTCATTATAGAGGGTTGTGCAATGTCCATAGGAATGGGAATATCAGGTGGAACTGTCTATATTGGATTTGATCTACATACAACTAGATTTTTCTATTGCATTACTTCATTTTATGTTATATGTATGCCAATAAATAAAGGTTAAGGTGTAAATGGATCTTCATGACCATCTTATGCTAGCCTATAAATTGCATCATAGGCAATGGGATTATAGGGTTACTAATCACCAATTCCATGAGTTCATCCCACCATGAACTAAACATTTGTTGATGTGTAAGATGAAAAATTTCAACATGCTTCCAAATTAGGTTATATAATCTGATGTTTGGCTAGTAATCAACATTTAGATGTATTATTCCTTCAAAGACTTCCATTATGTGAACATGAGAAACTAAACCAAAAATTGATATTGAAAAGACTATTGTGAAGATGCGATGACTTTTGTAATATTTTTTGTAAGCTTTATAACAAAAAATTCTAGATAATCAAATTTTTATTCCTTGTGAATCATGAAATAAACAATATTGATGACCCCTTTTGTGGCCTCCTTCATGGCTTTTGTTATTTACCAAAATCATGTAGTAATGCACTCCACTAGATGCAGACTACTTCATATCTGATGTCATCCAAGGGAATTACTCGATTTACTTGGTATAGGCATACTTAATTTTAAGTAGAATTGATTGGGATTTTGATTTATAGGGCCTAATAAGGCATCTTATACCACCATGCCTATATCCCTTGCCATCACATATTCATTCACATAGATTATGATGTCCATAGATAGATAAATTTTTCCATCATTGAATATTCCCATTAAGAGTTCCATGGTATCACTCATTTGGCCAAATGTAGGCAACTAAATTAACCATTGAACATCAATGTTGTAGAGCTTATATGGTTATGTAAGTACCCAAGATTATGCATCCAGGGATGCTTTGTGGATAAATAATATTTCTTTAGTGCACTTGATGGAAGCATATGCCTCTAGATCTGAAAATTTAACTTGATGTATGTTTTATCTAATCCTAATATCCTCTAGTTATGTGATGGATAACATTTTTATGAATTATGAATGTCCATATGCGGACATCTTGAATACCTATTCTCTATGGCTAAATTGGATTGAAGACAAGGATTACAAAGTTCTGTGAGAGACTTGGAGATATGAGAAAATAATTTCTTAAAATTGGATAAGTATGAAATAGTGGATCAACTAGCAAGATGGGTTATAAATAGGTATTCATGTGCCCATTTCTATCTCTTTAGTTTAAATGTGCCTATCTATCTCAAGATCCTCTTTTGAAAAGCATTGATAACTAAATCTTTTAATTGATGAGTTGGCACACTTTTTGTTATAGTGGGATCATTTTGTGGCATCTTGGTGGGATAATGGGACTTGTTGTGGTGGAATGGTGGTCGCATTGATAACTCAATCTTTGGATTGATTATTCATTTTCATGATGTTGAATGGTATGGTTATTTGGGATCTATGCCACTTATCTCACATGCTTGGTTATTAACAACCATCACTTAATAGTTAACCATCATCAAGGATCTTTGTCATGTATAGCTTTCCTGGACTTAATTGTCTCCCAATACCTCCCATTTTAACATTGGTGTTTACTCCTACCCAATCATGAATAATGTCTCCTTATTTTGGTTTGCTTGTGTTAATTTATTACACTTACTTCTGATCTACACATACAACATAAAAAAAACTAAACTTAATCCACACAACAAGAATGAAAAATAATCCTACACTAAATTGGTGTGATTTAGTACTTGTCCTTTCTTGTGCATGTAGATTATTAGAAGTAGGGTTTGAGCCTACTATCATTCACCTTTATAGGAAAAATGGTACCTTATAAATCCCTTAGGACCACCATTCCTGGTTGTAGTAATTCATGAATAATATGCGGTCCCTTCTAGTGGATGTTTAATTTTCCTAGAAAGGCTCAAAACTAGCTATCATACAATATGACTGCTTGATCTATCTAAAATTCCTTAGTTTATAGATTCTTATCATGCCAAGATTTTTTAATTTATTTATTTACCTCTTATGTCCAAGATTGTCTACATTAGTATTCATCCATTATGTTTAGGTCCAATAACCTACTCATAAAAGATTCTTGATCTCCTATATGCATGATGATTATGATTCTCAAGCTGGGTACAACATATTATAATGGCATTACTACTTCTAACCCATAGACCAATTTTAAAGGGGTAAACCCCAAGGAATATTTTTAATGCATGTGATATACCCATAATACTATTTGAAGTCTATCCTCCCAATCACCTCATTGAACATTATAAACCTTTGAAAGCAACTTACCCAATACTATGCTTGCAACCTCCACTTGAACATTCACTTGAGGGTGATAAGTTGTAATTTTATGGTGTGATATGAAGAATTCATCAAAGTGTATTTATTTTTTTATTCAAAAAAATTGAATACCTATATCACTTACCAACTTGATTATACACCCAAACTTGGTGATTATGTTCTTATACAAGATCTTCATTATATCTTTTGCACAACAACTGGTTATCACAATAGCTTTGACCCACTTGGTAAAGTACTCAGTCATAGTGATTATATATTGTGCATGAATATGTTTGATAGGTGGATTGATAGGTTTGAAAAATAAATTCCCCATTGTTCAAAGTGTTATTGTGCAAGTATTGGCTAAAGTGGCATTTGGTCCCACTAGTTTGGCTTTCCCATCCTTTGATAGACATTACACTACTATGCGATACAATGTGAATCCTAAAATAAATAAGGCCACCATAGGAAATGTTGTTCCCAAAATTTGTCACTCATTTTTGGGACAACATATGAACTATTTTGGTTCAACAGACCAAAATTCTTTCTTCCCTTCTCAAAAAATGTTCTGAGTATTCAAATTCTCCATTTTTCAAGCTTTTTTAAATTTATACAAACTCTGTAGGCTTGAATATATGGACTCTATAGGCTTGAAACTATGGAATCTATAGGCTCATTTATACAAACTCTATAGATATGTTTCTACAGACTCTGTAGGCTAGGTTCTATAGACTCATTTCTATGGACTCCGCAGGCTGGATTCTATGGACTCTTTCAAAGCTCGGGAGACTTAGACAAAACTATGGACTCTACAAGTTGGTTTCTTATTTCTATAGACTCATTTCTACAAACTCCATAGGTTCATTTCTATGGAATCCATAGGTTTGTTTCTATGGACTCTACATGAAACAAATAAGTTCCCAATAATTAGGCATTTTCAAGCTTGGTTCAACGCTGAGGTTCAACTTAAAGGTCCATCGGCAAGCCTCAAACAAAGGAATGAACTGTTGAACCATTGAACCTTGAACCAAAATGGTTCAAAGGTTCAAAGGTTTAATGGGTTTAATGGTTCAAAGGTTCAATAAGTAGTTGGTTCAAGTAGTCAAGTGAACACAAGATTGAACTATTGAACTATTGAACCAAAGTTGGTTCAATCGGTCAGTTCAATCAAATGGTTCAAAGGAGTGCCCCAAAGTGAAGAGACCAAGTGCCCTTGAGAAAGGTAGTGAACCAAGATCAAATAGCCCTTGTAGAGGGTAGGTGATGAGAAAAATGGACCATTTCAAAGGCTGAATGGAGCAAAGGAATTCCTTTGGAAAGATTTTTTTTAGCAAAAATGGCTAAGGCAATGGAACATTTCCTTCAGACAAAATGTCCAAAGGAATTCCTTCAGACATTTTATTTTAAGGAATTGAAGCTAAAGGACCCCGAAGACCACCCAAAGGCCACCCAAAGAACCCTGAAGGCTAGGTACCTTTGTAGGGGGCTCTCACTGACCAAAAAATGGGCCTTTTTCAAGACCCTGAAGGGATTCCTCCCCTTCAAGAAGGATCAAATAAAAAATACAAAGGAATTGTTGAGGAGGGTGATGGGCCCGAAGATGTCAAGATTAAGCATCATGAATTAGCTATTGGGATCCAGATGTTTGATGACATCCTCACAGTATTCAAATTTAGGGAAACAAACTAGCCGTTGGCTTTCTAAGTGGTGACAAGCATGCAAACATCAACTTCATGGCAATGAAATAACTATTGATCTTTAAAAGCTTGAGCACAGACCCAAATGCATTCAAGGCCTTAATGCCAAAAGGAAGAACCACTGAGAAAAGAGCCAAAAGAGCTAGCAAAGTTGGGAAGATAGCCTCGAGAGCTCCAAATTCAAGAAAAGACAAAACCAAGAAGAGAAAAAGAGGGAAATACTAGAAATATCTACAGGAGTTATTTTTGGTAGATGGAATAGTCCACCAAGTAGATATTTGAGCTTGTAAACATTGAAGGCATGGCCTATTTTTCTCCCTTGAAGTAAAGGTGAAGTGGATAACTGCACAGATATCAGGGGACATACCAGATGACTTAGGCTTAGGAGAAGACATTTGAGATGAATTGACATGCCACAATTAAGGTAGCCACCTTGTTCTAGCATGGGCTCTTTGACTAAACTAAAAATGCATTCAAGGCATTGAATGTAGCATGGGCCATTCCATGGAACAAAGTGCTAAGCCTTTCTTGGCTACTTTATATTTTATTCTCTTACTTTATGCAAGAGAGACTTTTCCATTATAGAAGTGAAACCCTGCCAAAATTGAGAGGTGATTACTGAGACTTTGAGCTTAGATTGTTCATCATATTTCTTTGTTCAAATGAGAAAGCAGGTTACTTTTAGACTATATGCTATTATAGCCTGTATCATTTAGGGGATTGTTCTTATGTCTATTTATTGAATGTGTTCTTGTTCATTTTAAAGAAATAAGTAGAACTAGTGGAAGTAATCAGGAAGGTGTCCTGAAGCCAACTGTGAAGAGACTTTGTGCCCATATAATTGTCTTTAGTGTGTTTGTCTATTTTCTATTTCTATGTAAAGGACCTTGGGATGAATTTGTGCCCTCATTGTCCTTCGTATTTCACTCTTGGGTAGTCAAGGTGGAGACTTTGTGCCACATCTCAGTCTACTGGTTACTATGCCCTTTGTTACCAGTTACTTGTTACCTACTAGAAAGAACTCCAGCTATTTTCTATAAGACCACTTCTAAAAGAAGAGAAGTGCCTTCAGTGTTTCCACCTCGATTTCTCCTTTGTTTGTGAACATCATCTCTAAAAAAATAAGGATGGATGGTGTTGTCCTAACCTTGAGTGTTATTTTTTGCATATATATATATATATATATATATATATATATATATATATATAGCCCCTCATATTTAACAAGGAACCTCCCCTTGATGAGAGGAGAGATTTTTCCCCTTTTGATGTAGTAAACCTACACATTTGGCCAACCAATCTCCCTTCCTATGGTTGATAAGACCTATTTTGCTCATCAGTTCGTTGATTGATAAAATATTCACCCGACAATTTTTGGCAACTCTATGGGGGACATTACATGCAGTCTAAAGCCTCAAGTTTTAGATTGAAGCAGTCCTTACCCTTATCCATTATATACTCTGGTGACTCTAGTCTTTGTCTTACCCATTATCATTATAGCCTTACCATCTTCCTCCACCTCCATGCCAACTGGGATAGAACATGTAGTTTGAAGCCTTAAGCTTCAAGTTGAAGCAAGACTAGTTTTTTCCCATTTTTATTCTACAATCTGGAAAATCCATGCTATACTAGAAGCCATAGAGCCCAAGGTGTTATTGATCCTATCTTTGAGTTGGTGCAATAGAACAATTTCAATTTGTTCCCTCCCTAACTTCAAGTTTAATGATTCAAGAGTGTTCTTCCTACCTGTACCATGTCAACAACACAAGGTAGAGCTTCTTTTTCTGCTATTACTAGAGGTTTGCCTATACATATTCCATCTAGATTTGTTATCCCCCTTTTCCATAATCAAATCATGGTAGCTCAAGACCCCTAGGGTAACTCTTTTGGTCCACTCAATCTTACTCCACCTCTTCATGAGCTACCACATAGTTCCAGGAAGATTTTCTCCAAGTTATTTGGTGATGGGAAAGTTCATCCTAATGAACATATTGTTACCTTTAACATATATCGTGGTGTGATAGGTGTGGAATATGAGGACATAACAATTAGGCTATTTGTCAAAACACTACAAGGCACTACTACAAACTAGTTCTACCATCTACAGGGTCGGTTAGTGACTGACTGGGACACTCTCAAAGCTAAATTTGAAGCTAGGTTCAAACCTGTAGAAGATGCACATGCCCTGCTAACTCAGCTCACGTAGATGAAAAAAGAACCTCATGAGCCTATGAGGGATTTCATTGCCAAGTTTGACAAGCTGAGGAACTGGATTCCTAAAATTGCTCAGCCAACACCTGAGAATCTCAAATGCTTCTTCATCAAATCACAATTGCCTAAAGTGAGTTTTCTACTAAGATGTGCTTGCCACATAGACCTTTCTACTACTCAGGACTTAGCTACTGAGGTGGAAGATGACCTTATCTTGGTAGGAAAGATAAGGAGAGATCCAAGCAGAGGTAAATCTTCTTCATCTTCTAAATATCCATCTACAGGCACCATTGATTAAATGGTACAAAAGTTGGCAAATGAAATGCTAGCCTTGAAAAAGCAAATGGCACAATGTATGTCCTCTACTCCATATAGAGATGTACTAAGGAGGACATTCCCCAATCAGTCATACGAAGGCAATGCTACCAGGAATCAAGGGCAGCCAAATCATCTTCTTCCCCCATAAAGGAACCTCACCCTTGAAGCACCTCCAACCAATTCAACAGTTGGATATCTGGAAATAGAATATGATTTCTCTTTCCAACCTGAGTTTAATCAAGAAAATGATGCTAATATCTTTGTAGTAGACCAAGATGAATCAGCTGGTGACTCCAACATTGGTTTCTTGAATTACCAAGATGAACCTAGAAGTGAAGGTGAAATAGTTAAGGGATCATACGCTGTGTTCACCGAGTCCAAGAATTAGTTAGCCTAGCAAGCTAATAAAGAAAGAATAGAGGAGTGAGCTCAACCTACAATTTCAAGTTCCAAATGAGGAACTTCTCTACCTTCCCAGCCAAAGGACCTGGTGGTTGCTAAAAAAAGTAAGTACCCCAAACATTTCTGCACCTTCAAATTCAACTTCACAAATCAGTTCTCCCCCCTAAAAACCAAAAGGATGAACTACCTTTCCTTGTTCCCAATCCATTTTAGATATTTGACATAATCGACCATGTCAAGAAAACCAAAATTCAAATGTCTAAATTTGAATTTTTACAAGCCAACCTTGAGCAGTTGGACAAGTTGGTGGAGTGTGTGAAGAATAAAGCTATCCTTATATGATAAGAGATTAGAAAGGTAACTCATGATCCCCCAAAAAACATGTCCATCCCAAACAGTCTTGTCATTACTCCCCCTACTGCCCCTAAGAAAATAGAGCCTTTCTATGTTTCCCTATTGATAAACAGTCATAAGCTAAGCAACTGCATCATTGATTTTGGAGCTTCAAAACATGTCATCCCTGCCAAAGTGGCTAAATCCCTTGGTATTACATTGACCAAGACATTTGGGAGATGTTTCTCCATGTAGAATAAACAAGTTCCACTATTGGGATAAATCAAGGATGCGCAATTTGCATTTGCAACATTCTTGGATAAGAGAATCAAGATGACAATCCTAGTGGCCAACATCCCAGCCTCCTATGGCATTCTGTTTGGATGAAATTTCTACAAGGATGTTGGTAGATAATTGAGCATGGAACTTTCTGAGGTGAGGATCCCTGTCAAAGGCATCATGAAGAGGATACTCCCTGAAAAGGAGGTAAAATTTGTTGTCACTCAAACATCAACACTTGAAGCTCATATTCTATTTGAGTCTTCAAGTAGGGGTAATTATTTTTTGTCTACAGAGGATGTTCATGTTTCTACAGATGAAAGTCCTATAGTTAGCAATCCAGGAATTGATCTAAACAAGGCATCAAAAGAATTGGTAGGGCACAATATAGATGAAAAAGGATCTTCCCTCTCTAATGAAGAAAAATTTGATAGAAGATCAGCTTCTAGTGATGTTTGGATCTTGGAATTTAATGGCAATAATTCTTTTATCGGTGCTAAAGCTGGGAATATGTTGATATCTCCTCAAGGAGATATTTTTCCTTCATACAAGTTACAATCTGGCAATGCCAACAACACTGCCGAGTATGAATCACTACTGTTTAGATTGAAGGTTGCTCAAGACAAAGATGTCAAACTCCTTCATGCCAAAGGATATGTTGAACTAATGGTTTGTCAGGAGTTTGATGCTGAAAATCAAATCATGTGCTGGACTGAACTAGAAGAATAACAAGATATGGTAGCGGACCATACTGCTGTGCGCCAAAGTCAAGAAGAGGAACTCTTTGCCAAGAGAGTAAGGATTTATGGTTTTTAGATTGGAGACCACATCTTGTCATGGGGCAAGAAGAGAGAACCAAAAGGAGTGCACAAAAAATGTGATCCCTAGTGGAGAGTTCCATTTGCCCATCATCAATTCTAGGGATAAAATGGTTTCTTGATAGTTTATCAAGATGAAACACCATTTTCATTATCTCACAATGGGCAGCATCTGAAGCACTTCAATCCTTGAAGTATCAAATAAGATCATTTATACATATGTATAGTTGTATAGTCTTTAGTTTTGTTTTGTGCTTTTCATTTTCATTTTTGGCACCTTTTTTTTTGGATAGTATGACTCTATAGCCCAATTGCATACTTCAAGGCATTGGAGATTATAGTTTCTACTCCCCTCAGCTGTTCCAAGTTTCCAACTGAAGGAAGTTCCCCAACTAGAGCTAGCTATTGTTCTTAGATTTTGTCACTCATTTTTGGAACAACATATGAACTATTTTGGTTCAACAGACCAAAATTCTTTCTTCCCTTATCAAAAATTGTTCTGAGTATTCAAATTCTCTATTTTCAAGCTTTTTCAAATTTTTACAGACTCTACAGGCTTGGAACTATAGACTCTATAGGCTTGAAACTATGAACTCTACAGGCTCATTTCTATAGACTCTATAGATATGTTTCTATGGACTCTGTAGGCTGGGTTCTACGAACTCATTTCTACGGACTCCACAGGCTGGATTCTATGGACTCTTTCAAAGCTCAAGAGACTTAGACAAAAATATAGACTCTGTAGGTTGGTTTCTTATTTCTATGGACTCATTTCTACAAATTATGTAGGTTCATTTCTATGGACTCTACAAGTTCATTTCTACGAACTCTGTAGGAAAGAAACAAGTTCCCAACACTTAGGCATTTTCAAGCTTGGTTCAACACTGAGGTTCAACTTAAAGGTCCATCAACAAGCTTCAAACAAAGGAATGAACTATTAAACCTTGAACCAAAATGGTTCAAAGGTTTAATAGGTTCAACGGTTTAAAGGTTCAATAAGTGGTTGGTTCAAATGGTCAAGTGAACACAAGATTGAACTATTGAATCGTTGAACCAAAGTTGGTTCAATCAAATGGTTCAAAAGAGTGCCCCAAAGCAAAGAGACCAAGTACCTTTGTGGAAGGTAGCAAACCAAGATCAAATAGCCCTTGCATAGGTTAGGTGATGAGCAAAATGGACCTTTTTAAAGGGCGAATGGAGCAAAAGAATTCCTTCAAAAAGATTTTATGTGGCAAAAATAGCTAAGGCAATGGAATATTTCCTTCAGACAAAATGTCTGAAGGAATTCCTTCAAACATTGTGTCTGAAGGAATTGAAGCTAAATGACCCTAAAGACCACCTAAAGGCCACTTGAAGAACCCCAAAGGGTAGGTACCCTTGCGAGGGAGGCTCTCACCGACCAAAAAATGGGCCTTTTTCAAGACCCTGAAGGGATTCCTCCCCTTCGAGAAGGATCAAACAAGAAAGCCAAAAGAATTGTCAAGGAGGGTGATGGGCCCAAAGACATCAAGATTAAGCACCATGAACTAGCCATTGGGATCTAAATTTTTGATGACGTCCCCATAGCCATCAAATTTAGGGCAACAAACTAGCCGTTGGCTTTCTAAGTGGTGACAGGCATGAGAATGTCAACTTCATGGAAATGAAATAACTGTTGATCTTTAAAAGCTTGAGCACAGACCTAAATGCATTCAAAGGCATTAATGCCAAAATGAAGAACCACTGAGAAAAGAGTTGAAAGAGCTAGCAATGCTAGGAAGATAGCCCTGAGAGCTCCAGTTCTAGGAAAAGAAAAAACTAGGAAGAGACAAAGAGGGAAAGACTGGAAATATCTATAAGAGTTATTTCTGGTAGATGGAATACTCCACCAAGTAGATATTTGAGCTTGTAAACATTGAAGGTGCAACTTGTTTTTCTCCCTTAGAGTAGAGGTGAAGTGGATAGTTTCATAGATATCAGGGGATACACCAGATGACCTAGGCCCAGGAGAAGACATTTGAGATGAATTGACATGCAACAGTTAAGGTAGCCACCCTGTTCTAGCATAGGCTCTTTAACTAAACTAAAAATGCATTCAAGGCATTGAATGCAACATGGGTTATTCTATGGAACAAAGTGCCAAGCCTTTCTTGGCTGCTATATATTGTATTCTCTTACTTTATGCAAGAGAGACTTTTCCATTATAAAAGTGAAACTCTGCCAAAATTGAGAGGTGATTATTGAGACTTTGAGCTCATATTGTTCATCATATTTCTTTGTTTGAATGAGAAAGTAGGTTACTTTCAGACTTTGTGCTGTTATATCTTGTGTCATTTAGGGGATTGTTCTTATGTCTATTTCCTGAATGTGTTCTTGTCCATTTTTAAGAAATAAGCAGAACTAGTGGAAGTAATTAGGAAGGTGTCCTGAAGCCAACTGTGGAGAGACTTTGTGCCCCCACAATTGTCTTTAGTGTGTTTGTTTATTTTTTATTTCTATGTAAAGGACCTTAGGATGACTTTGTGCCCTCATTATCCTTTGTATTTCACTCTTGGGCAATCAACGTGGAGACTTTGTGCTACATCTTAGTCTGCTGGTTATTATGCCCTTTGTTACCAGTTACTTGTTACCCACCAGAAAGAACTCCATCTATTTATTGTAAGACCACTTTTGAAAGAAGAGAAGTGACTTCAGTGTTTCCACCTAGATTTCTCCTTTGTTTGTGAACATCATCTTTGAAAAAAGAGAGATGGATGGTGTTGTCCTAACCCTAAGTGTTATTTTCTACATATATATAGTATATAGCCCCTCATATTTAATAGGGAACCTCCCCTTGATGAGAGGAGAGATTTGTCCCCTTTTGATGTAGTAAACTTGCACATTTGGCTGACCCATCTCCCTTTTTATGGTTGATAAGACCTATTTTGCTCATCAGTTAGCTAATTGAAAAAATATTCACCCAATAGGAAACTTTGTAGAACTTTTCTTATATTAGAATCTCCATTGAAGTGAACTCCAATGATGCCTTAATGTTCTTCCTTAAGTATTTGAGATTATTCATGCTTGAGTTCTACTCTATGTAATACTTCATCCTTACCTAAATAGTCCAATAATCCTCCAATGATACTAAAAGGAAGGGAATTAGTAATCAATTGATTCTTCTATCATTATGTGTAGTTTTTTGGGAATGTCCCCTATTCCATAAACTATGTGATCTCCTCTAGTTGTTCAAGAATTATAGACACACAAAATAGGTGTGCGTCAAGTGATTCATCATGATTTTTTTTGGTTCTTCACCATTTTTGAGCTGACACAAATGATTTGGTACCACATTATCTTGTCCAGATTTGACATTAATCTAAAACTAAAATTCCTAGAAAATCATTAACCATCAAGATATGTGACCTCCTAGCAAGGGTTTGTTCACTAGATAGCGTAGAGTTTGAGAATTAGTGAATAGCTCAAACAATGTAACCAATAGGTAATGGTGAAATTTATGTGGTATAAATACTATCACAAGGGCTTCACTCTCAATTTTAGTATAATTATTTTTAGCAAAAAATAACTTTCAACTTACAAAATGACTGGGGTGATCTAGTCCACCTTCTCTTGGTTACACTAACATGATGCCAACTGTGATCCCTGATACATCTACATGTATGTGTAAAGACTTACTCCAATATAAGAAAACCAATATCGGTGTAGTAACCAACCTCTATTTTAAATCAATGAATGTTGCATAACATTCATCTATCCACATGAATCATGTTTCCTTCCTTAGTAACTTCTATAAAGGGGAAAATATTGTTGCATAACCCTTAATAAACTTTCTATATTAGCCTGTATATCCAAGAAATAATAAAACCTATGTATCCCTTTTGGGTGGTGGGATTCCCATAATTACTACTATCTTGGATAGATCTACCAAGATACACTTGCTGTAGACTACATACCCTAACAAAACCCCAAAAGGTGTAAATGATAAACATTTTTTAAAATTGGGCAACTATCTATAATGCTCTGAATCTTTCTAAAATTAATCTTAGTTTTGATAAATTATTTATAAACAATGAAAATATTACCTAATCATCCAAATAGACTTTTAATAAATCATGGATGAAATCCTTAAATGCAACTATAATAGCCCTTGAGAAAACCATAGGTGCATTTTTCAATCTAAACAACATTACCTTGTATGCAAAAGAATCCCATTTTTTTGTGAAGGTAGTCTTGGCTCTATCTTCTTCTATGATTGGGATCTGATGGTACCCATTGAAACCATCAATAAAGAAATACAACTCATGGCCTATGAATGCTTCTATAACTTCATTAATAAAAGAAATAGGGAAAGGATCATTAATACAAGCCTCACTCAAAATATGATAGTTGTCACAAACATTGATCTCACTAGTCTTCTTTGGTTTGACAACCATAGGGCTCACCTAGTTAGCTTTCTTCATTGGAAAGATAATTCCTACCTACTGCATGTGATATAGTTTAACCTTGACCTTTAGATTCATGTTTGGGTTCAAATATTATGGCCTTTTATTAATCAGTCATGTGCACTCCTTCAATTCAATGTGCATCTCCCCTAGAGATGGGTCGACACCCTTGAATTTTGTGAATTTCATTAAGAAGACATCATGATAATATTGCAAGAGTTACAGTAATTTAGATATGTCTTCTTATGACCAATAATCACCAATATGTGCCAATTTAGGAATAACCCATGTCCCAATGTTCTCAATGTATTATTTCAAAGGTTCATGGTAGAATGCCATCTCTTATTGGTTTTATGTAATCTTGGTATGTTTGATCACCTTGATATACAAAATTTATGTCTGACTAAGTTGGTAACCTTACAAACATGGAATAGACATCATCTACCATCAATGGTGAAATATATACATATGGTAGCATATGATTGAGAGGTAAATCTTATAAATGCAATGATACCTTTGATAGGGTTGTGTAATTATAGATAAAGTTACATTCAATAGCTTACAGTGCCTGTCATTTATCTTCAATGTTCACCTTCATCCAAATATTCTCTCTACAAGCATAGGGGAGTCTAGTTATTTAGGGATGTAGTATGCATTATATCCATATTTATTTAATGGTATCACTATAATAATATTTCCCTGATAAGATTTCAACTACTTCCTTACTATATTGATGATCATCTGACCTTCATAGGCCCATTTTTTTCTAATTAGTACATGATAGTGCATCTCATCTATCTTTATATCCATGAATTTGAAGTCACCACACAATCTTAGTTATATGAATTTTATCTCCATGTACTCAAATCAACCAATTGGTTCCATGCACCCATAGTTTTCAAGACTCAGAGTAACAAAGATGTAACTTAATGCATGTCAACCAATAGTGACCCATGTTGACCTAGGAATCATATTGACAATGATTCCAAAATCAAACACTACATTGGATATATTATACCTTGATATCTCAATTTCCATTATCAAATCAACATTCCAAGGTTTTAATTTTTACATACCAAATCATCTAATCTATTTGTCATTGGCCATTTTTCACACACTCTATCAGATTATGAAGCAAATTGGTGATGTTTTATGAGATGTCTTCATTTTTTTAGTATACTAAAGAGCTTTATCAAGTCAATCAAGGTGGTTAAAACACCATCTTATCATATGATGTGCACTATCTATCCATACATTCGTACATTTGTGGCTGCAAAATTATCTTCAATGGTCTCTTATTATTGAATCATTTTTAGAATCTATGCTACTTTGTACATTAACCCTTTCTCCATGATTGGTTTTGAATACTTGTTTAGTTGTTCTTTCCTAATCCCTTGGTCTTATGACAATTCTAGAGGGGGTAATCCCTGATATGCATGTTATCGATGTGTGATGGCTTATAAGAATGCATCCTCTTAGGGTTGTGTGATTACCATATTTGCATTCCTTATAGCCTTTTCCTCTCATTGCATTTATAATGTGAGGAAATCCTTTATATCATGTTTTTCAAAAACCCTATATTAAGTGTTTTAGGAATGACATTTTGTATTCATAGGGAAATTTATTTATACATGGTTGATCTCATTACATAAATAGCATTGAATTGGAGGTCATGGTCCATTTCCTCTACCTCCTTGTTTTACTCCTTGATAACCTCCCCTAGTTCCTCCTTGGTATCCTCCTCTATTTATTTAAAAACCCATGTTACCAAATTATTGTGGTCTATAGTTCATAGAATTATTTTATAGATTCTACCCTTGTGGTTGTTGAGTACCCCCATATCTTCCATATTGGGTTAGAGTTGGTTGTGGTGTCTAATTAGACTGCATTGACTATGGAATCACATGATTCCATAGATTCCAATTTTGTACAGGGACTGTCTAATTCTGAATAAGTAGATTTAAACTAGGTATGTTTTTAGGTTGATAGGTTGGTACCATTGGTGTCCAATATATAATAGTAGGATTAGTGCTAGGTTTATTTACTTCAGGTGTGATAATAGCCTACGTTATAGTATTCACTTTCTGCATATCCATTGTAAAGACATTTTTGGTGACATCTTCTTTTAGTTATTGAAGAGCTCAACATTTATTCTCATCATGACTATGAGTTTTTTAGAAGTTGTAGTACAATCCTTATGGGTTCCTCATGTATTGTTGCAATAGGTGACATTGATATTTTGCATGCCCTACTATGTGACATACATCACAAAACTTAGTTTTTATTCTTGAGCAATAATTCCTATGTTTCCCTTCTTTACCGTACTCTAAACACCAAAGCTATGACCTAGGTATTTGTGTTGCCTCTTGTTATTGTTATAATTTTTTTATAATGACTTGTAAGATTTTCTCTATCTATGAACTAGGAATCAAATCTCCTCCATAATATTCAATCTACTCTACTTAAATTATATCTATCTTTGCTTTTACTTTATTAGTGAACTGGGTTTGCATAATAACAAACCTTATCCTTGGTCATAGTCCCTCTACAAGCCAATAAGTCTTGTCTTAGTCTTCTATAAAAAACTCAACTTTGTTTATTACATATAAAAATCTATGATCATATTTGGAAATAGTCTCTTTGGCTCCTTACCAAATTTCCTTGAGATCTTGTATGGTTTATAAAGAGCATTTTTGGATTTTAAATTATGCAATCAACATTGATTCTAATTCTTATAGTGTTGCTTAGTTGACATTTTTTTGGAATATAAATTATAATGCTATACTAGCCAATGTTCTAATTGAGTCACACTTCATTACCAGTTCATTGCTAATTATTTTAGCCTACCATTTCCTAATGCAGATGAATAGGTATTGTTCTAGGTCCATAGACCCATCAAAGGGAACCAAGTGGGTCAATTCCCCTATTTGAGTTACCATATTAGGTTTCCTATAGGTATCATAGTTGATTGTCTCATAACTAACATCTAGGATGGTTGTGGATTTTGTAGTTTGAATGATGAGGATGGTTTTTTCTTTTGAGGCTTCTATGGGATTTGAGGTGCCTCTTGGGCTAGTGGTAGTTGTGATGTCTCCTCTTATTCTTTTGATGTGGTAGTCACATAGATATATCCTTCATCTCCTTCCTCTTCTTCTAAAATTTGATGTTGTGTAATGAAATACTTAGCCTACGCTAAGGGTTCTATCTCTATTGATAATAATGTTGTTATATTCTTCTTCTATTAGGAAGAAAAGTCCTAGGCAAATTCATAGTACATGCTCTACTATACTTTTAGGGTTTTCCTATGAATTTCTTCTGGGAATGGTCCTTGCCAAGCATCATCATCTAAATATGTGTAGGAATTACTATGGTATTGAAAAAAAATTAGGCTTGGGGGTTGTGCTACCTTGGTAAATGATCTATACTTCCAAAGATATATCTCTAAAAACTTGAACCTATGACAAAACTAAAGGGCAATATTTTTGTTTTCTCTTTATAATAACCTTCCTAGAAGTTGTGCATTTTTAACCATCTAATCTACTTGTATACTACTTCCTTCTTCCTTCATCCATATTAGATACTCATTACTTCCTCAATCTTTATCCTTACTTTTCTAGAGATCCTTTCTTTGCCTCTCCTCATCATGTACTTCTCCTTGTCTTCTCCTCTCATCCAAGTCATCACTACTACTACTACTACTACTACTACTACTACTACTACTACTACTACTACTACTACTACTACTACTACTAGCTTCTTGAAGTGAACTTTATTTATTTCATCTCCTCTATTTTTTTATCTCTCTTTATATCTCTAGAGTCTTTTTTTATTTCTCCTCTTGATTCCCCATTTTGGACTCAGGTTCAAGCTCTACTTTTTCATATTTTATTCATTTTCCCTTATGTCACACATACTCCCATGGCACTGAAAGTCACTACTACATATGGAATGGAATAGGTACCATAATTTTATCCATATCCAACATCTTAATAAGCATAGGAAGTCTCTACAAAAAATTTCCTCTTATCCCTCTCATAAATAGATTCTTTGCCACTTTAAATGCTATGTAGACTTGTATTTTGAATTTTGTGATATATCTATCAATGGTTGAGTCTAAAAAATGATATATCACATGGGTCCAACCAGTGGCTAAGGCCCAAATATATTTTATCTTCTCTTCATACCATATAATCTTAGCGGTCACATGATATCTTAAATAATGGTATTCCAAACTAGCTAACCAATCAACTAGTAATCCAGGTAGTTTGCACTAGAATATCTCATAAATTTCATCATGAATGTGTTTTTACACAATATGTTAGTTATGAAACCAAGTTATATGAGCTTCCTTATATGGAAATTAGGTGATTTTATAATCTATCCAAAGCTCCATGTTTCTTTGTCTAGGCAACCAACTCAATATATCCTCAGATAGTGAGTTCCATGCTCATCACACCATTGTTAGTAGAGGTTCCTAGGTTCAACAAAATATGTTAATTACAAGGATAACTCTTACAATTTTAGGGGAAGATATTGTGATAAAGGATGAATCATTTCAAGGTATTAATTTTTATACTAAGATCATAAATGTTTATCACAAACTTAGGTAATCTTACATAGGTTTACTTAGATAGATACACAATGGTAATACTCAGGTGTGAATACACAAATGCCATCTCATAAAGGAAATACCTCTTAGTGATCAAATAACATAATAGGTATTATAAATATTAGAAGTATATTGTAAATATTTACACAAGAAATGATATCATTACATATAGATCTTATTTAATAACCCCCAATATCACAGTAATCAAATTGTATTACATAAAAGATAGATCCATTTCATGATAGTTAACATTGTAAAACAAATCAGCTCACACAAGATATAAACTATAATATGGAACACAAAATCATAATATTAGTCACAAATTACTAAATATTACTTACAAATATTTATAATATTAAGGCACTCATTACACTTTCATTCTAGATATCTAAAGTCTACACTCAACCCTTCATGCATTCATAAGAAACTTGATCAAAATGTCATCATACAATATTATCCAATTGTTCTACTACAACCCATAAGAATATATAATCTTGAAAACTATATTTTTGTAACCACAACATCTATACTTGGACTTTAGGTATGTTATCTTGTATTCTATTACTAAATAATCCATGTACATGATCCCATATAAAAATAGAATATCATGTTAACAATCTTTTAGAATAATCATTAACCAAAAAGAAGCCATGGTACCTATCCATGTGGCATGTTCATATGTTCAAGTAGTTAGTGTGCACATTCCTAAAAAAAAAACCTAATTTATATTATACTCTAGTAGTTACATATCTTTATCAACTTTATATCCTCTCAGACACTACCATCTAGACTAGGACACTAGCATTGATGCCAATGTCTCAAATTTGATGCTAGTGTTTAAGATTTACAAATAATAAAATTTTAAAATATTTTGATATATATGTGTTTTCCTATTTGCCTTAAATAACCCTAATTTTATATCATTTAAAAATTTGTGGTATTAATATAAAATAAAAGGTCATTCATTATCACCTAGAAATCACCAAGTAAACATCTATGTAACTCATACTTAATCATTTGCATAATTAAGTTATACTACCCTATTATTATCTATTTATAAATTGGTCATAGGATCAGTCTTATTAAAAGTATAAAGTATTCAAAGATCAACCCATGATAAATATTAGTTAAATTATAAGATAGATCACTGCATGCACTTATATATAATATATTACACAACTGTTCACACCCAAACACACATAAGGGGGAGAACTACATCAATCTAAGGCCCTCTTTAGAGTTTATGGATATGTAGTAAATCCTTAAATGAGGGTTAGTTGAGGTCAAATCAAATTCACTTGAGCCCAATAACCCCCATTTTATAAGGTGTCATGCCCAAGTTAGATGACATATAGTTTTTAGAAAAAGACTAGTATCCAAAATTTCTGCACATGATCCAAGTTGATAATATGTAAGACAATAGTGGATCCTAATAGGTGCAGGTGTTGATTATAGGAAAGTCTTAATGTTACATATTATACAAGAGAATTGAAACTAGGATATAAATGTTGAAGGTAGTGTCTAGATGTCGATGATAGTGTTCTGCCTAACATAAAGCAAATATTTAAAATCTGATGAATCATTATGGAACATCATCATGTCTTCTCAAGTATCTATATTTTTTAGATCTACATTCACATAAATATGGTAATTATTATTTATTATTTATTTTGATACATTCAAATTATTGTTTGGTATTGTGCTTTATATATTTAGCCTACTTTCATAATTCAACATTGTATCTAAATATTTTGAATCCAAATTATTTAATTGCACTAATTTTAAAATAACTTATCCATTTGTTTGATTAGGCTACTCTCCCCATAACCATAAAAATAAAAAAGGGTTAACTATTTGGTGAACCTAACCTTAGAGTCTAATTGAACCAAACCTTAGCTTGCCCTAGGGTTTTAAATTTCTAGATTTTCAATTTTTTGTATTTTTTTTCTAGAACTAAAATTTTTATGGGCATAATATAGGTGATGTTGTTCTCCTTATTTCCCTCTCCTTTGTTTTTGTCCTTTTGTTTGTATTTTGATTTGTAACCATAAAAATAAATACCCATAGTAAAAACCCTACATAACCCCATCCTTTGGATTTAATATTGAATCCTCCTGATGATAAATAAATAACTTATGAGGATCTTATGGCTAAAAATAAATGTGATAACAAGCCTTATTTTATATGAACCCCTTATATTCATACTAATAAATGGACCAATAATCCAAAATATGTACATAAGAATATTGATGATAATATAGATACTAATTGTAATACTGTTGATGGCTCTTATGATTATGATAGTCACTCCACATACTCAAAAAGTGAGTGATTACTAGAATTCATATGTATCTCTTATTCTATTCTCATCTTAGTCTTTCAAACATTTAAAATGGATAAAAATGAATACTAATTTCTTTCCCTAACCCTAAGGAGGGTGATAGATACCATCCCACTCTCATTATTCACCCATAGCTTATCTTGTATTTTATGGCCTATGATATAACTCCTTAAATGGGTATGTTGGCCATCATATAGTACTAAATTAATGCAACCAACATATCCTTCATAAAACCCATCCACCTCACACATATTCCTGTAGATAGTGTGCGTATGCATATTCAATTTGAATTACCTGGGGTCTGTGCTTATGAATCCCTTAAAGAAATAAATCATTACTATGACAAGACCAATAGAACAAGTATAAAATATCAAAATCAGTATTTTTTTTTTCAAATATCACGTTATGGGAAAATAATATCACTTCCATAAATAATACAATAATATGTTAGTATTAATCTTTTTTTTTCATCTTCATCTATCAAATTTTATGTCTAAAAAGACTTCATCTAGAGATTACAGTACACAAAAAATTACATATATAACTAGTTCTTTAAAAGTTAAAAAAGGATAATATTATTTCAATTTAAATTATAAGGGAGACTCTCCTTTTTTGGAGGGATCAAACTACTTATTCTAAATCCTTTAAGGAGATCAAAATACTATTTTTCATATCATAGAATGAATGGGTATCATATAGATTATTTTTTAGATTTAAAGAAGAAAATACAATTGGTAGTGGTGATCCTATAATATATACATAAATCAATAACCCACTCACCTTATGATTTCATCTCCTAAATCACAAGTTTAAAAAGAACAAGTATGGATACCAAAGGATAAATCAGACCAAAGATAGTTGAAAATACAAAAATTAGAACAAAAAAATATTCAAAAGGAAAAATTAAAGAAAGAAAAGTTTAAAAATGAAAAGCTAGAGCAAGAAATGTTATAAAAATATCAAAATATCTAAATTAAAAATACAAAATTAAAATCATGAAAAGGAATAATTAAAAAAGCAATTTATTGTAAAGGCAAGGTTACAAAAATAGAAAATGGAAAATAAAACTCAAGGTAATCAAACAATCATACTTAAAAAAAAAATTATAACAAAAGAGGTAAAAAAGAATGATACACTTGAAAAAGATAAAGTTTCAAATATGGATACAAAGAGTGAAATTAAAAGAATTTCCTTGTATCATGACCCTTTCATTATCGTTGATAATATATATGGAAATAGATCTACATATATCAAGGTTATGGACTTTATAGATACAAAATTTTATTCCATGTCATTTTTTATCTCTATTGGAAATAAGTGATAAAAAATAAATAAAACTAATTTAATTGTAAAAATTGTGGGATCAATTTAGTTAAGAGTTTCATTTCCTTCAAAATAATGTTCCCTTACTTTTCATGTTATTTATAATCCAAATGCATATAATGTTATTCTTGGAAAATCATGGTTATACTCAATAGGAGAAATGATTGATAAAAACAAAGGTTGATTATCATTTGACCATGAAGGCAAGGTTACATCCTTTTCCAAAGAAGGAACATCTTTAATATACATAAATTTATTCAATAAATGCTCAAAATTATTGGTCCTTGATGATTTTCACTTACTTGACCCATTCACCACTCAGATAACCATTTATCTATATGACATCCTTCAAATTCTTGTAACTATTGAGAACATCTTCTAGACTTCCCTAATTTATTCCTATTCTTCCCTAATCAATAGATACTTAATTGTCATTCCAGTTTTATAAGCCTTTGCCCATTATGGATAAATGTGAGCTAGGTAGACATGCATGCATTGTGATCCTATCCACTAATATGAACCTTTCTACATTGCTCTAATGAATACATTTTCAAAATGGCATTCTTCCTAATGGTTATCCCATGTACAACATTAGTCACTTATTATAAATAATTTAAATATTATCTTATAATATCACATCAAGTGTCTCAATTCAAACCCCTAGTTACTCTATCTATCATTCTCTTACAAAAGAAATTTCAAAGCATCTATCTATTTAATAAGGAACCCTACTACAATTATGCTATAATAATAAAATAATTGGGAAAGTTAGTATTTTTCTATCGTAGGTTGAGGTCGTAATTTTTCAATCATTCTAATCAAAATTTTGAGTTGCATTATATATGATCTTCCCCAAAAGGATAAAAATACATTCACATGAGGTTAATTCATACTATGTAGGAAGAAATTAGTTAATAAGGGGTTTGTTAGGATAGCTAGACCATGTCCCACTTCCCCAATTTTTACCCATATGCATTTGATATTATTTGTGTCTTTGTGTAGGCTAGATTTTTTATTTTACAAGTGATCCACACATCCAAATAGAGTCTTCATAAAAATAAACAATAAACAAACATAGGTGAATCGATCTAGATTTTTATTTTTAGTGTATAGAGAACATAGATAGAGTTGAAATAGATAATAGTAGCACATTGTGACCCTATTTGGCCACTATGTACTTGTCCTAGAATAAAATGAAAGACTATTTAGAATTAATATTGTGTTTTCATGTTTTAATAATCAACTTCAAATAGTCACAGTTAGTGAATGAATAACATAGTTTGAATAAATTAATTTTCAAGGACATGTCTCTAACCCTAACCCTAGTTGTTATTTTTAGTAATTTACAAATTTTGTAAATTTTTTATATCATTATATGTTTATAGTAGGTTGTCTTATTTATCTTCCTAGATCATATTTCAATTTTACATTACTTTAGAGTTAATTTCCATTGCATAATTGATTCTAAGGGTAAACACATAGAATGCTAAATCTTATGTAAAATGATTCCCCAAGTGAATTTATTATGATATTTTGAATTGAAAAAATTAGTGTTTGTGTTCATTGAGACAAGCCTGCTAGAATTGGACAAGATTATATTGTGTTACTATTTGGATTAGAATGGTTTTGTTTGTGTAATTTTTTTAGGATATGAGATAATATCACCACCTACAACTACATCTAGAAGTGACAACATGTATGTTGTGAAATTCAAACAAGTACACTTTTGAACATATTTGTTATAAAATTCAATATATAAGTATTTCATATACTAAATCACAAATTGATTGATGTAAATGAACTAGACATAACATACATAAGTCCTAGTTTTTCAAAAAATTTGACATGTTCTGTTTTTTGTTATTTTTTGAATCTATGTGAATTGAAAAGGAGCATAATATCCAATCACTCCTATAATATCCTCAAATAATTAGGTCATATAGGAAGTATGACCTTTCACAAATGGAAATGATCATGCCTCTATAAATTCACTGTTCTCCACTTATAATTTAAAAATTGATTTGACTCTGAAACATAAGTACGAATGTTATGATTATATTTTTAGTATATTGTGTATGTTTTTTAGCATGGTGAACTTTATGAATCTTTGAAACCCATCATGAGTTTAAAAACTATGTGTTGGTTTCCTTTTTTGAATAGTCCTAGTGTTTTTAATTCCAATATAGGACATGTTAGAGTAGAGAGTGGCTCTCTAAAATCTATGACAAATCACTAATTAAGTGGTTTTTAAATGATATGTATCCTTGGAAAGTGTAGATTTTAAATCTAGATTTTAAATGAAAAAATATTCATGTACACTTTGAAAATATCACTCATGGCTCAACCTTTTAGTTTAGGACATTTTTTCTACTTCAAGGCTTATGTTTGCCATCTCACTATGCCTGAATGCTTATCTTATAGTTTGACCATGATATTATGATTATCCATATCACATATAACCCATATTATTCTTAAAATATGATAAATATATTACAATATTAGTTATATATATTCAACAATTTTCTACCTCTAGGATATACCATCTAGACTAGGACATTAGCATTGATGCTAGTGTCCTAGGTTTGATGCTAGTGTTTGTACTTTACAAACACTCAAATTTAAAAATATTTAGATATGTGTGGGCTAGAATATTTTTATTAATTAAAAACAATATTAAGTAATTTAAAATAGTGTGGTATAAATATATAATAATTCCCACTCATTTATCCATCTAGAAATTACCAAGCAAACACCTATCAAGTTGACTAAATCATATACACAACTAAGTTGCACTACCCTATTCTTCCTTATTTCTATATCAGTCACACAAGAAATATATTTATAGGTATAAAATATTCAAAGGGAAGCCCATGAGTAATATATGTCAAGTTAGAATCTAGATCACTACATGCACTCACAGATAGCTTGCTACACTTTTGTTCACACACAAGCCCACATAAGGGGGAGAAAAACAATAGTCTAAGGCCATTTTTAGAGTATATGGATATGAAGGTAACACTCATTGACATAAAGGTATTTGAGGTTATCTCTAATTCACTGGAGTCCACTAATCCTTGTTTTTCAAGATCGCATGCCTTAATTGGAGGACCTAGGGTTTCAAGCTACACATTAAACCTATGCATGCATCCTAGAGAGAGAATATGTGAGGCAATAGTAAGGCCTAATAGGTGAAATTTGAATTTATATAAAATTCATTATACTTAACTATGGATAAAAGCATCAAAATTAGGACATAAGCACCAACGTGAGTGTCCATATTCCAATGGTAGTGTCCAAATTGATAGAAAGTTGATTTAAGGAATTTGATGAATCATACCTAAGCTTCATCATGTCTCCTTTTACACCTATATTTCCTAGATCCTCTTTCACATTAGTAAACACTCTAAGTATTATCTCTTATTTATGTTTAATCAATTAATTTACTTTTTGGCAATGTTCTTTCTATGTTTGACATATTTCTATAATTCATCAATGTGATAGAATATTGTGAATCTAAATTATTAAATTAGCCTTCTTCTAGAATAGTTTATTCCATAGTTTAAGAAATTATTCTTGCCCTTGTTCCCAAAAAGGTTTAAAATTTTGGTGAACCTGACATGAAGATGATGGTGGTATAATCGGTTTTTCATACATAGATGCTTAAAATGGTGTATCACATGTTCAAGAACAACTTTATAATTTAGTCATTTCCTATGCTAACTATGGTTATGCATAATATGATTGAAATGGCATCACTAATATGCAAGATGAATATGGAAATATAATCGAAGATTATGACACACATGATATAGGGTCTACATAAAGACATCCATTTGATGACATATTTGGTTTCTAGTATCACTTTTACCCTATCCATAACACCTTTGATAATCATATTACATTAAAAATTAAAAAAATCAAATAATCAATAAAATATATGAAAATTCAAATAAATAAATATTTAAGCACTCACATGTTAACTAGATTTTGTATATGTTGTTTAGTTTATGTTAGTAGATAACATATCATTTATTGACACACATATGATTCATAGGTAGTTGAGTGTGATACATGCATATACTAGATCCATGATATATAAGCATGCATATGTTTGACCTTTCCTTTACCCACATCATATTACTATGTTGGATACATCTTGATTCTATTGATCATGATTGATATATGTTGCATTATTTTATGATCATTTTACATTATCATGTTGATCTTATATATTAATTCTTATGCATGCCTATACTTTTGCTGACATGTTATACATTGTGATATATATGTTATGTTATATGAGATTTTTCTAATCTATGGATGTAGGAACTAGTAGGATATGCTTATGCTAGTTGCTTATATTTCACTTATTCATATTATCATTTGGATTCCTTGAGTGTACTTCTTATTTATTATCTTGTTTATTGTTTGGAATATTTGAACATGTTCATTATGTGTTGGCCCCATTCCTTGAGTGTAATGTATTTGGTGTGAATACATTTGAACATGACCTCTCTTTTGATTATGTGGCATTTGAACATAGCCCTTGTTTGTGATTCCTTAAACCCCTTTTGCATGACATTAAGTGCTCTTATCTATGTTCTTGATTATTTGTTGAGCTTATGCTTTATAATTTTAGATGTTTCCATCATCCATATCATGCATCTTAAGGATTGTTATGTTTTGATACTATGATATTCATTGATACATTTACTTAGACATGATTCCATTGTATGTTTATTTACTACAAAATTGATATAGAAATAACATAGTTATCTTATCCTTTTGAAGTAAGGTGACTATTACATAACATTCCCCTCACCTCAAATTAGGGGGGGGGGGCATATCAATTGGGACATGTCATAAATACATGAGTCCACATACACAAATTTAGTAGAATTGGTAGAATTTGATACAGTTTAATTGATTCAGATATACATTTGGGACAAAATCTTATACACTTAGCATCAATTTTAATAGATTTGGGATAGAGTTTTTTAGATTTATAATAAATATTATACATAGTGATAGATCATAGATTACATTTTTATAAATACTTCAATTTAAGACACATTAGAGGTACATATTCCATGTAAATGCATTAAATTATAGATACACATGCAGATTATATATACATCGATCTTAATGGTATACATCATTTGAGCCTATATCTATCTACTAAAATTATCTCTCTTAAGTAATGTGATAAATATTAATATCTACTAAAATTATCTCTCTTGAGTAATGTGATAAATATTAATCACCCTTGATGGACTTAGCACTACTTCCTTTTGTAGTTTAATATGGTTCCAATATTTGACTTGGGCAAGATTGGCTATATTATGTATACACTTGGGTTATGTGATTAAGATTCAATATTATTGATGACCTTGGCATAACTCACCCTTGCACCAAATTGAGGGCATGATCACTCTCAAATTTTACTCTTCACTTCTCCAAGGTTCATTTTTGAAACTCTCTCCAATGTTTCAACTAGGAGGCATCATTAAAAAATTCAAATAGCAAGGGGCAACATGGTTTCATCGACACACAAGTGTACTCATTCCTTTCTCTCTTTTATTTTAATACATTAAATTATTTATTTTTTTAGATTAAATACACTACTTACAATATAACATGCTCTTGATTTTAGGTATTACATACATAAAACAAATTTTAACATGGCTCAATCAAAGATAAGGTGTGTTGTACACACCATGGTACACATTTTTTTCCTTTAACCTAGTAATTTTGTACTTATGAATTATTATATGATAGGAAGTGTAAATGTAGATGATAAATCTAGATTTTACATAAAAACCTAGTCTTGTACACTTAGAAACCATCACTCATGGCTAAAACCTTTAGTTTAGGACCTTTTTACTACTATAAAACTCACATTCATGATCTCACTTTTCTTAAATGCTTATCTTATAGTTTGAACTTGATATTTTGATTACCCACATAAAATTTATCCTATAGTATTATTAAAATATTATTAATATCTTATAATATCAAATATTATTAATATCTTATAATATCAAATATATATCTTAAAAAATTATTTATCCTCTAGGACACTATCATCTAGACTAGGACACTAGCATCGATGCTAGTGTCCCATGTCTGACACTTATGTTTGTACCTTACAAATAGTCAAAATTTTAAACATTTTGATATGTATGGGTTGGAATATTTGTCTTAATTAACCCTTCCATGAGATCAATTAAAATTATGTGGTGTAAATATAAAAAATCCCACTCATTTATATATCTAGTAATTACCAAGAAAACACCTATCAAGCTGACTAAATCATCTACACAACTAAGTTCTATTTCCATATTCTTACTTATTTTATATAAGTCATAGGATAAGTCCTCTTACAATTATAAAACATTAAAATAACATCCCATGACTAATATTTTTAAATTTTAAGTTATATCACTACATGTACTCACATATAACATGCTACACTATTATTCACACATAAACTAACATAAGGGGGAGAACTACATCGATTTGAGGCCTTATTTAGATTTTATGGATATTCAGGCAATGATAAATGACATAGGGCTTTTCTAGGTCAACTTAAATTCACTTGAACCCACTAACCCCTTTTTTACAAGATCACATGCCCTAATTAGAGGATTTAGAGTTTTGAACTACACACTGATATGTAGAACATGTGCACATGATCTATAATGAGAATATATGAGGTGAAAATAAGACATAAAAGATTAAGAATGGCCTATACTTCATTATGGATGAAAGTGTCAAAACTAGGATAAAAACATTGCCATTAATGTCTATTGCAGTGAAGTGTATCATTTAAGTAGGTTCAGTGGTCAATCATGCATGCAACTTTAGTTATCAGGAATTTATAGTGTTAGAGGAGTTAGGTGCAAGGGGAAAAAGGTCTGGTGCACAACATTTAAACACACTAGCACATTGGCATCAATTTCACATAAGACATGAACCTTATGTGCTCACTCAAAGTGTGACAGTAAAAGGACTAGGTCTATGTTAGGCTATTTGCATCATAACATAGTTGATGGTTGTTTGGGGTGTAGGGGTCTAAGGGATTCATGGGGTCTCTAGGGTAGAGGATCAAAGGGATAGGTCCATCAACACATGCTCAAATAGAGGGGTTTGAGGCCTTATCAACATATGTAGGTAAGGGAGTCCACATGGGGATGTCTATTCATCCTAAGGATGCGATTCGGTGATAGGTCTAACACAAGGGACCTTCATGGTGGGTAAGAGGGATAAGTGGCATGAGGGAACCACTTACTACTAGGATTGAGTCCTAATTCATCAACATTATTTATGGGGAGAGAACTTCACAACTCAAATAATTTACAACATACTAACCTATAACATTAGCAATCAATATTCATTTATATCTATATTCATCCATTAATTTCTTGTATACATTACAATATCTAGTAGTAGCCTTCACTGCTCAATCCTAATTTTACTAATGCCAATGGCTCATAGATGGGCATGGCTTACATCCACTACTTATCACTCAAGACTTAATCCTTCTATCTATTTCAAATTTTCCAGAGCTTCACTATAAAAGCATATCCTTTTTTTCTTTGCTCTTAGAGTCACCTCTTTTATATAGATATTTGACACTCTTCTTGCTAACTAGATAGGTGCATGCTAAAGGATGGGTAGTTAATATCTTGTCAGCTCTATTATGCCATATAAGGCAACTAGGGCATGTGCTAGGTGCTAAGATGTCAGTTGGGGTTGTACACATACCTTCTCTACTCATATCTCCATGCTCCTCATGCCTCAAACCACCATGTGTAAGATTGGGTAGGTATGCCTTGAGAATCATGATGCTCTACAACCATCGACCAGTTAGCATGGGGACTCTAAGAGTCTATCTAGTCAGTGTTAAGGTGTGAAAAAGGGGTATTTTTCTTCTTCCATGGGTCTCTACACTTTAGGGTTGGTCATAGTTGGTGTAGGATCAAGTATTCTCAAAAATGGGTCACAACATCACCCCATAGAAAATTTCTAGTTTACCCCAGACTAGCCCTAAAGCACCTTAGGTGCATAGAATTCAGACACACCCTACTATAAATCCTCCTTAAAATTTCAAAGCCATGGATGGTGCCTTTAAAATCTTCAATGGTGCCATCTACTTTTATGGATGCTACTTCCAAAAAAATTACATCTGTGCCTTCTATTCCTTTCTAAAGGCTTCTACCCTTTCCTTTGCCATCCTCACTCCTCCATATAGGAGTTTACCTTGCTCGCTAGCCCTTATCTAGAAGGCACAAAATACTACCTCTAGGTCTTGCTCTTGTGTTTTCAATTAGGCACTGAGGGAGTTGGCTTGTGCCATCACCTACATGTTCTCAATCTTTGAAACTATGAAGGAATGTTGTAGCAAAACATCCTTCTCCTCCTTTATTTTCTTGAAGTGCATGCTAATGACCTTTGCCTAGTCTACAAAGTTGCAAAAAATGGTGTCTGATTCTTTGGTACCTTCTTTAAGCTTGGTGAAGAGGTCTTTAACCTCTTCCATGTTCTTTTTTAGCTCACCCCTTATAGCCTCACATGAGTCTTCCTTATCCTCCATCACTAAATTTAGCTTGGGGATCATTTGATGGAGTTATAATTAACCTCCTTCATGCTGGAGTTATCAATGTTGTCTCAGAGGGAGGGATTTGCTTCCTCAATGTGTTTGATCAGTTATTAGAGCTTGAGTTTGGTTTCCTCAAGCTCCTTTTCCATGTCTTTATTAATTTTACTCCATCTACTGGCATGAACATCATTGATGATGTTTATTGCATGTCACAGAGGTTGCCATGTTGATCAAAGCATTGGTCGAGTGCATGGGGTTCATATCACAAGGGTTTATCAGGTGGTATTCATGGCCCTATTCTAGCTTCTTGGTATGCTAGATGACCTTTTTAGGGACCTCAAACTTTAGCTTGTCCATGTATCATTTCATGGTCCATGAGAATTGGTGGAATCTAAGGGATATGGTGGTTCTTTGAGGCATGCACTCCATGTAAAAGTCATCATCCTCCTTGAACCCCATCTACGCTCTCTCATGGTTTGGGATCAACCTCTAATTCTTCTCTAAGCTCTTATTCTTTGTTAGTGCTGGTGTTATTCCTTGTTTCATCAACTCTCTCTTGTTCTTCTTCTTCCTCTCTTTCCTCTTTGATGCTAGACTCATCATCTCATTATTATTGTGGGGGTTATTTGATAGACTTTTACCCTCATCCTTTTCCTGGTGTGATGCTTCTTCCTCCACTTATTTTCTATGGTGTCAGCATCACCTTTGTGTTCTTTAGGCACCCCCTTAGAGCTAGGGTGCATCTTATATGTATCTTCTTCCATTGTTTGGGTGTTAGCATCAAGTGTTACCTCAGCTTCTTCTCTCTTGAGCTCAATGTCAGTGGAACCCTTCTTTCTTTCACATTCCTCTAGCATGCACTCCCTTTAATCTTGAGCCACTTTTACTTCTCATTCCTTATTCTAGGCATGTTATACCTTTGCCTCCTCCATCCTTTCCTCTTTCTTGGCCTTTCATTTTTTTACCTTTCTTTATGCTACTTATGTGGCACATTTTTCTTCTCTCTTTTTAATTTCTTTAGCCTCGAGTTAGTCAATATCAACCTAGATAGGCCTGAGGCCTTCCACTCTTGCACCTCCAATGTAAGATAAACACTAAATCAATGTGGCATTATTCCAAGCCCATTCCTCTCCATTTATTTAGTATATCTTCATCTTCATCACCTTTACTAGAGGGAGTTACTTCTTTAGGTGCTTCACCTGATTTACTCATCTCTTCTTCTTACACCCTACACACTACTTATTTTTTCTACTCCTCTACCTCTAAAATTTGGATGACCTCATCAACAACCCATGCCTTAGACATCTCCTCTTTCTACTCCCTTAACTCCTATTCTTGTTGGGTCTTGGTCTCATAGGAGCCAAGTCTCCTCATCCTAGATCTTGGTCTTTTTGGCTATGTTTATGGTGGAGGTGAAGGGGATTGTTCACTAAGGGATGATTTTACATCCTCAAGCACAATATAGGTACCTTATTCCCACTTTTACTCTTATAACCAATCTTATAATGTGTCTTATTTTGAAGTAGGATAAGGGGCCTTTTCTTTATTTTTCCCCTTTGGGCTTACGGGGGCTCGAGAGGTGAAGCACACATGCTTCTAGTATGATTATATTACTGAGGATTCCCTGTCTGAAGCTATCTTTAGCTTTAGCCTCTCCTTGATCTCTTCTATCATCTCTCCCTCTTCTTTTTGGGGATCTTCCTCTTTTCTTGGGGTGCGAGGGTTCCTTACTCCCTAACTAGGACTGGGGGGTCTCTTCATTTTTTAGTGCTAGACCCCACGCCATCATCCTTTCTTTTGAGCTTCATCACATAATATAGTCTATGGATGAAGCCAAATATTGTTACCTCCTATATATGATCAATGTATATCCAATCTAAGGCATTCTATTCATCCTTTATCATGCCTCTATTTCTATGAGGGAATCTATGCCTCATCCATCATCTCTCTATGTCTAGCTCTTTGATTAGAATGTTAATATTCTATGCATTAGGGATTCTACTGAGTACATCCTAGAAGAACTCAAATAAGAAGGTGAATGGAAGCTTCAACCATCCTGACTTATTCCCATATTTGAGTTCTAGGTAGATGACATAGTAGTGTTGTATGATGGCAAAGGTCATCATTCTAAACATTATTACTGGGAGCCCTTGTGGGATGCACCACTCTAACCTAAAGGCCTCTATGTATCACTCACACCACTTTAGTATGTGAGTCTTGTACTTTGTGTTGAAGGATTTGGGGTAGGTAAAGTCCTTGTATTTCTATGCTAGGATTTTGTGGTGTTCTATGAACACCCATAAGTTATCTTCTCCACCATTGGGGATCTCGATCTCTTCCATGACTATCAAGATGATGATGGATCCCCATCTGAACATCCCCTTCATGTTGTGTCACTCCAATAAATTCTTGGTCATTTATATGGTGATAAACTATGCCAAATTGAACTTTACCCCTTGTGCTATGTGATAGGCTAAGCAAAGGTATGCCTTAGACACATCAATCCATCTCCCTCTTGGGCATAACTTTGAGATAACAAGTCATGCCACTGTCCTTGTCCAAGTCCTCACACTTGATGATGGGAAAAGTGTATCCACCCTTGAAGTAATCAAGGAGCTTTGTAACATGATCCATATCTTTTTCATCACCCATCAGTTGATGGATGTCTCTTCTAGAGTCTAATAGTCTGGTTATTCTATTGATTAGGCATATAGATATCTTCATGCATCACCCTACAAAGTACATGTGGTCTTCATGTATGTGTGAGAATAGAAACTAAAAATGTTCCTCTATATTTTTGAAACAAGACAACTCATAGAGTTGAGTTCTTAAATCCTTCAATCTATCTCTTATTGAGGCATCAAAGATTACATCTCCCTCTAGGGTCATGCACCTAGTGTCCACCATCCAGTCTTGCATTAAGTATTGAAAGTGACTTGATGTTTAGTGGTTGTATTATTGTAATTAGCATACATACATGAATGAGTGATAGGGTTCACCCACTGACACTTTATGTGGGAAATACATATGCTAGTAGGACATCTTGGTTAGTGCCTCAACTTCCACCATCACAACATTGACCATTTCCACTACCTGCACCTTGTCTTGGTGGTATCTTCTTCTATTATTCAAGCCTACTTGGGTTCAAGTCATGCCTCTTCATATATTTACACCTTCTACTTCTTTATCATTCTAAATTTGATAGAATTTAAATGTGGGAGGTGTGTCTTGATAAAACCCCTAATTTTGGTTTGGTGTGAGCTATTAATGGTGGCCTAGAATATATTTTGGTTCACCTTCTCTATTCTAGTTTTTTTGCACCACTTCACTCTTGATGTGATATCTATTCTAGTTTTCTACACCAATTGTTTCTTCACTTGATGCGCTATCTATTCTATGAGAATTCACTCTCTTAGGGTCATTTAGCTCTGGTTCTTAGTAGGTTTCATGAGTTTGTAACCCTATTCATTTGCCATTCACCATTTTTATAGCTTAATATGCCAACCATCATTATTAATGCTACCATCTAAAATTTATTCATTATTTTTATGAGAAATCACAAAGATATTCAAAAATTACATGTCTTATCTACATTAAATGCATATCTTTATTCTTTCATCACATTAAATACTTATAATGGCTTTTTGGTGATGTGACATCCTTTTTCAAATGGTCACTTCTCAATTTTCCTAGGTGGATGCCAGCTATCCTTGATGATATATTTTTTCATGTCTCCTTGGCATGACCTTTAACTCTCTTATGGTGACCTGGGTACAACACCTCACATGCATGCAATTCAGCCTTGGTTCCACTTCTTCTAGTTATGCTCCTCTTTCAATGCACTCTTTTATCTTGGTCAATTTTTCATGCATCATCTTACCTTGTCCTATCCTACCCCATATAAATTCATTGTATTGGTCATCTAATGCTTGGTATCTTCATCTACTTTATGCACTTCATAGGAAAGGCATCTTCTCACCTATCTTGCATTCAACTAATTTGAGCATGTTCTCTTCTCACCTTGTATCCACCTAAGTTAAACATCTTCTCATCTAGTTTTGTGCCCAACATAGTTGAAAATCTTCTCTTGTGGTAGCCCTCCAATGGTTTATCATTTTTAAGGGCTCTTCCTACCATCTCACTACTTACATCTTGCATAGATGTTTCTTTTTTCACTACTACTTAATTTGGAGGCTTCATGTACCCATAAATTAGGTGTTTGGCCTCATGTGATTATGGAGTAAGTGATCAATGCAATTGATTGGATTTATGCATGGAGTGGTAAAACATAGGGATATTTGTAGCCATCTCACATCACGTATTGCCTATCTGTATAATAACAACCACACAAATTAAAGAATCACATAGTTTGGCTTACACCAAACCTTATTTTGGTCAGCTCAATTTAAACTTACTATTATCCAAAGATTTAGAGTATAATTGACATGAGTGCCACCCTATTGCCAATATGGCTTCAATCAGTTACCATTGAAATGCTCGTGAAGCATTTTTTTGGAAAACATGCATAGTTTGCATGTGCCCATTTCTAAAATGTGATGGATGACATAAGGACCCATCCATTAGGTATACAACTTACCTGGGTGCCAAAATTATTTGGAGTCATATAAAAATACTAAGGATCCTTTGATCAACACCTTACACTATGTTTGTCATGCCACCACTTTTGGTTCACCTTCTCAACTTGTTGACCCCACTTGGCCTAGGTGCACATCTCATTCAAGATTTCTAATTATTCCAACCTAGAATTTAAAGACTCTTGGTTGTCAAGGTATCCAATTCATGTGATGTGCAAGGAAGGTACTAAAAAATCCATGGGAAAAACCATTTCCATGCCAAACACTAGTTGAAATGGTATAGCCTTGTTCAGGCACTTGTATATTGTGCGGTAGGCCCATAGTACTACAAAGACATGATCATCCCAATCCTTGTGATCAATATTGCATATCTTTGTAAGGCACATTCCAAGGATCTTATTAAAGTCTTTAGCTATATCATTAGCTTGGGGATGATATGGGTTTGTCTTGTGGTGTGCTACCATGTATTCTATCAAAAGGATGTTCACCATTTCATTTATGAAATGAGTGCCCTGATCACTATTCATACTTAACAAACACCCATATTGGTTGATGATTTTTTCCCAAATAAATTACATGGCTATTGTGGCTATGAAATTTTTGGTCAGTGCTACCTCAAACCACTTCATGAAATAGTTGATTGCCATGAAGATATATCTATCTCCTATACATTATACTATAGGGGTGATTGGTCTTAAAAAATCAATGGCCCATTTATCAAATGGTGCTTAGGCCATAATAGGGATTAGAGGCATCTCATCCTAATAGTTTGGCTTTATAATGCATTGGCATACATCACATGCCTGTACGTATTCATTGGTGCCACTAAAAAAGCTTAGCTACCACAACCTTGATTGTAAAATCTTGCATGCCATTATGTCTCTAGTGTAATGTCCTCTAACTATCCCTTCATGCACTTCCTAAAGGATAAAGTCCCACTCATGTTCCAAAACACATTAGTGCAAGATTTCATCCCTACTCATCTTGTGTATCTACCCTTAAATGAGCTAGAATGGGGAGGTGCGGATAACAAGTTGCTTCTTCTCCTTGGAGGATAGTGTTTGTGGTGTTAGCCTTGAGGTTAGGAAAGTGACAATCTCTACCAAGTTTTTAGGAACATAATAAACCTAGTAGAGTTGCACGTCTAGTATATCATCCTCAATTTGTGCCACCACATCACTAGAATTAATGTAGGATAAGTGATTTGGCCCTAAATTTTGCTTTCTAGGTTTAACTATGACTAAAAATTAAAATTCTTGGAAGAGGACAACCCATCTATAAATGCACCCATGTAAAATAGGTTTGTTTTTGAGGTATTTTAGCACCTCATGATTAGTGAAGAAATTGAATGGTGTTACTAGTAGATAATATTTAAACTTTTGTAGGGCATAGACCATTGCCAGTGCTTCATGCTCGATGGTGGTACAGTTCTGCTTGGCCTATGTTAGCTTTCTGCTTGTGAAGGAAATGAGGTGGTCCATTTTGCCTTCTTCTAATTGAGCCAAAATGGTATCGATGGTTGAGATTAATGCATCAATGTGGACATCAAAAGGAGTCATCTAGTTAGGAAATTGAAGTATTGGTGCACTCACCAACTTCAGCTTTAAAGTGTCAAATGCCTCCTCTTACACCTCACCCCAATAAAATAGGCCATCCTTGCATAAGAGCTCCTCTAGAGGCATAGAAAATTTTACATAGCCCCTTATGAGCTTCTTATATTAGTTTCAATGGCCTAGGAAGGTGCAACATCCTTCTACATGGAAGGGGTCTAGAGCTAGATGATTATTGTAGTCTTCACTAGATCAATGAGCAATCCATCCTTGTAGATGATGTGCTCGAGTAGTGTACCATATGAGGTTATGAAGATGCACTTATTTAAATTCAATGATATCTAGATATATCTACACCTTTCAAACATAAGGTGCAAGTTTTCATGGTGGTCCCTTTTAAGACCATACATAATCCAATCATCCAGATATACTTGGAGGAACTTGTTGATAATGTCCTTAAAAGCAATGATCACCACTCTAGAGAATACAATTGGTGCATTATTGAGCCCAAAGGGCATCACATTTTAAGTAAAACAAACCCATTTAGTTGTGAAGGTTGTTTTTGGCTTATCCTCCTTTATTTTCACCTAATGGTAACCTATGAACCCATTGGTGAAAGTGTAGATTTTGCAACCTATGACCCTATCTAGGAGTTTATCAGTGAATGGTGTTTGGAAAGGGTCATTAACATAGGTGGAATTTAACATCCTACAATCAATGTAAATTTATATGCACCCATCCTTCTTTATGTTGATGACCATCAGACTCACCCACTCTAATTCTTGCATTGGGTATATGACACTAGTGGCCAACATTTCATTGATCTCTAATTTCACCTTAGTGTAGAGATTCGGGTTCATCTGATAAGGGTGCTTCTAGAGTGGTCTTGCACCATCCACTAGTTTTATTCTCATCTTTCCTAATGAAGGGTGGGTGCCATTCATCTCAATATAGTTGTGTGGGAATAAATATTAAAATTCCCTTAGGAGGTTGATGATGCATGTGAGTTCTACCTTAGACTAGTATGCACCTATAGTGGCCATCTTGGGCTCACCTTCCACACTAATGTCTACCTAGGTGGTCTTGAGGGGTGTGTGATAGGGTTCATTTCTCTCCTAGTAGGAATATTTGACTTACCTTATTCCCTTTATTATCTCAACTTGAAGGTGTATCAGGTTGCCTTCATCTGGAAAGTTATCATCAATGAGGCACATGAGATTTTGCTTACTTGCTAGGGCCCTCCAATTGTGCTCCTTCTAGGTCTCATCATCTTCTTCACTAGAGTCACTATAGAGTGCCATTTTTTCAAAGAAAGTTAGAAGCACTAGTCCTTTCTCTCTAAAAATTTCTTTTAAGCACTCCTCTAAGATAGCTATGTCCTCAAACATAGCTCAATAGATGACTTGTAGTGGCTCTAGTAATTCAAGATTCTATGAAGAGAAGGAGAAAGTGTGCAAAAACTTCTCCTTCAATGTATCCCAGTTTACTATTTCTTTGTGCATTTTATTCATGATGTATCATTCTCATTCCCATGTCTTCAGAGTTCTATAGAAAGCATGCACCTATAGGCCTCATAGTGTGTTTTTTCTACACATCACCCAAGTCTCTTCAAAAAGCTAGATGTGCATAATTGGGTTAGAGTTGCCATTATAGGGAGTATGTATAAATCCTCATTTATCCTACCAAATTTGGTGTGCATGGCTCCCTTCACATCCCACCAAGTGGGAAAGATAAGTTTTTGCATGGCCCACTAGTGCATGGTAGTACTTTTCAGTGTATATACTAATACTCCCAATCGATCAATTTATTTTCAGACACAAGCCTCAATATCCTGTACATACCTCTCAATAGGCTAGCTTCAATTATACGTAGGGAATGTTATGAGCTTTCCCTTATTAATCTAGATAACTCTCTTTCCTACCTACTTGGTGTGAGGAGTCAAATTTTGGGGTCATGCAATTCTTACCAAGCCTATGCCAAATAGTCTAGATCTAGCTTTGCACACTAAGAGGCATCTATGCCCAATGACCTCATAGACTTATTTAAACCAACATTCACAAGATACATCCATTGTATCTAAGGTTGATTATCCATCTTCTTAAGTGATCACCCCTTGTTTACTAGGATGGAGAGTCTAGGTGCCTTGCACTGTAATGATATAAATATGGTTGACCTCATCCTCAAGGTTAACACTTTCAAAATAAGGTAGCCCTTAGTAACTTGAAAGAGGTATCACCACCCTCTTCTTGACATTTTTTAAGGTCATATATAACTTCTTGAATTTCATATCAATGTTTTTTGTATAACACTATGGGCTTCCTAAGAGTGTTGGGTAGTTGTCCTCCTCTACTAGCTCTATGACCTTGAAGTCATCTTATAACTTAGCACCCATGATGTACACTATGGTGCCCTTTAGGATCCTTATGGGTTGTACTTAGGTCTTTTTCACCATGAACAATGTGTGTGGTGATGGTCTCAAGGGCGGCCTCCTCATTTTCTCCCAGGCATTCTTGGTCAAGATATTGACCTCTACATCTATGACGACTAGCACTTCACAAACTAACCACCTATTGATGGTGGTGTATATTAATAATTTCTAGTCATACTTGATGTTTTGAGTATGCTTCACTTCTCATTCCCACTCCATATGTGGTGATGTAATCTTTATTGCTTGGGGATTGGATTACCGCATTGATGCTCTCTCTATATGCCTTAGAAATAAGTCCTTTAGTAAGGGCAGTACCCCTTCTATTTATAGGAGGCACATGATCTCAGTTAATTCTTGGACTTTAGCCTCCTACTGGTCTTACTTTCTACACATCATAGTGGCCTATGCCTCTAAGTCTTTGGCTAACTAGAGTTTTCCCTATAATTCTTATATCATGGTCATCGCTTGCTGCAAGACATCCTTTTGGTGCATAGGATTAGGATATGGCACTAATTTTGGATCTAGCCACATCATGTGCTTGGTGTGGCTTGACTCACCATATTCCAAGTGTAAATCTTGGTTTGGCATGGTGGGTGGCTGAGTGGTGAGCCCACTTCACATCATGGCCTACACCTTTGGAGGCCCCTTAGGAGTCTATTGTGGCTTGGGGGGCAATCTCCCTTATTTGGACTCACACCACATCATAACAAATCCTCTATCCACACTAGGCTAACCTTGCATCAACATCTTGTAGAGATCTAGGTAGTCTTTGAATACATGTGGGACTGAATAGTACCCACATGTTGGGTGTGTGGGGTAGTCACATTGATATTATTTAGTTGACTTATAACAATATCATGGTGGGAATGTCCCTCCACCACATCTAACTCCTCAATCATTTTCTCCTCTTTGGTTTCCATAGACCATGTTGTTTTGGTCATAGCCCTCATCCCCTTGGCCTGCTTGGCCACCACCTAAAGTAATGGCTTGCCTTGTACCTCTCTCCATGTTTTAGTGCATCTCATCAATGAATTTATAATCTATTGTCACATGTGTGTTGGTATCACACCTATTTCATTAAAATACATTATTTACTTAACCAACATGCTATAACAAGGGATAGTTTCAAGAGCCATGCATTCTATGGAAAATCTCATAGTTGGGGAGTATTACATGGACATTCTTATGTGTGTAATTGTTCTTGTTGTGCCCCTATATCTTATAGTCGATGTACCATATCCCAATACAAGAGTCATGTGCCTATATATTAATAAGATTTTGTAGTTGAGAATCCATTGATGTAATCTATGCCTCCATGAAGGGACTAATCCCAATGTCAATGTTGCCTACCACCTCAGCCCAAAGCATAACTTTGAGTGCTTCATAGGGTTTTTTTAAGGTTTTCATATATAACACCCTCTTTAGTGGCACCAATAGACCTAAAATAAACCATTTCACATGTTGGGAGGGGTGGATATCATAAGGAAGCTTGGAGAGGAGAGTTTTAAACAATGCATTATACAAACACATGCTCTCAAATAATCCTTGGCTAATCTCCTTGAGCACCATAATGCTCTATTGTTTAAAATCAAGAATGTTAAACTCTTTTAGGAATGTTCCATTCAACATTTCATAGTCAACTATATCTTGGTTTGGATCAAACTTTTCATACTAGGTTTGGGTATGATCCAATAGCATTGCCATGAATTGTGTTACCTTGCACTTAGGCTGAGTAATGCCTTGAGTGCACCACTGTAACTCACATTTCATCACATGCTATATGACATTTTTAACTCTATAATACTTTGATAGATGCATAGACATATCATATTATATCTATTGAGGTGGTGGTATGGGATTTTATGGTGCCTAAACTCCTTATGTCTACATAAGGGGTGGACCACCAATATCCCCACTAGTAGGGTTTAGCATTGATTTTAATGGAGTAGGGAACTATACCACTTCCTATAGGCTATTTATTATTTGGCATGGCTGACATTCCTTACATAGGAATATTTTCACTTGTGTTCATGGTATTTATACTAGTGCCTACTTGATTAGCTATACCATTACTCAGTTCCTCATTCAAGATCACTTGTTCAATCATAAAACTTTGATCCAAAATCCTTGCCCAATCAAAGTCTATTAAGGTAACATGTTTATTTAACTTTCTTCTATTATAAAAGGGGGAATCTATCACATGGGTTTGTGTTTCATGTTTAAAGGGGGTAGATGCCTCTAGTGCATCCTCAAGTGCCTTATCTTGTAGGAACCCACTACATCCCACACCCATCTATAGAATCTTACCATTTATTTCTTCCTCTATCTCAACACACTATTGTATTTCAAAATATCCTTCCACATGCCCTTATTTATCATTACAAGTCTTCTTGACATTTCTAAGTTATAGGTCTTCCATCAGCCTTCATCTATGCTTACTATAGTTCAGCCTCTAAAGTGTCAAGTTATTTTTCTTCTTCCATGGCACATTTCCTACAAATCTCCTTCTTTCTCCTCATGCTTTCCAATATGTGCAAGGGATTTTATCCTTCCATCCTCATGGTATCTATCTCATAATCAACCATGAGCATCTTTAGCTTAGTATAGAGTCTTGTAATGAATGTACTCCTTGGTTCTTGAAGAAACTCATGCTCTACTTCTTCTGGTCATGAAAAGGTTGACACTATGAACTCCAACACATAGCTATTCAAAGTGTCATCCCACCACTTGTCTATGGCATGTGTCCACACTTTATCCCATATTTCTAACCTCTCTACATGCTTTGTGGTCGCCTCAAGGTGTTGTCCATAGCTTCTTCATCTAGTATCAACATATGTAGCTAACCATTTACATATGTGCTCAGGTAGCTCATAGAAGAACACTTAGTATAATGGGTCCTAAAAATAAGTTTGCACCCATTTCTGTTGCTTCTCTCCTTTGCACATGGGATGATTCTACATGAAACAATTTTCAACTTGCTCTATCTAGCACTTGACATTCTTGAGTGATAGTTAGAACATTTCTCTGCTACAACATCTTAGCAATGAAATTCAACACGTCCCAACAACCAAACCAAAAAGATGTAGTGAAGTGTGCCATTTAAGTAGGCATGGTTCTCGGTCATACATAAAACTCTAATTATAAATCATTTTTAGGGTTATAAGAGTTAGGTACAAGGGGAGCAAGGTCTAATGCAGAATATTTAAACACACTAGCATGCTAGCATTAGTTTCACATAAGGTACAAACATTATGTGCTCACCTAAAGCATGAAAACAAAGGGACTAGGTCCATGTTGGGCTAGTTGTGTGATGGCATAGTCAAGGGTTATCTGGGGTGTATGGGTCCAATGGATTCATGAGGTCTCTAATTTAGAGGCTTAAAGGGATAGGTCCATCTATGCATGCTAAAATAAAGGGGGTCAATGCTTTATCAATGTAGGTAAGGGAGTCCACATGGGATGTATATTCATCCTAAGGTTGTCATTCAGTGTTAGGTCTAACACAAAGGCCCTTTGTGGTGGGTAAGAGGGCTAAATGGTGTGAGGGAACTACTTACTACCAGGGTTGAGTCCTAGTTCATCAAAATTCTTCATAGGGAGAGAAATTCACAACTCAAACAATCTACAACACAATAACCTATAAAATTAGCAATCAATATTCATCTATTTATATCTATATTCATCTATTAATATCTTGTATACATTACAATAACTAGTAGCAACCTTTGTTTCTCAATATTAATTTTACTAATGCTAGAAGCTCATAAATGAGCATGGCTTACATTTGCTACTTATCACTCAAGACTTAATCCTTTTATCACTTTCGAATTCACTAGAGCTTCACTATAAAATCATCTCCTTTTTTTTCTTTGCTCTTGGAGGTCACCTTCTTTATATAAATGTTGGCCACTCTTCTTGCTAGATGGATAGGAACATGCCAAAGGATAGGTAGTTGAGAGCTTGTTGACTCCATTATGCCATATAGGACAACCAGGGCACGTTCTAGGGGCTAGGCTATCAGTTAGGGTTATAGGCCTCCCTACTCCATTACTCATATCTCCATGCTCCTTAAGCCTCAAACCATCATGTGTAGGACTAGGCAGGTATGCCTTGAGAATCATGATATTTTAAAACCATTGATTAGCTATCATAGGGAATTTAAGAGTCTATCTAGTTAGTTCTAAGGTGTGCAAAATGGGTCATTCACTTCTTCCATGGGTCTTCATGCTCTAGGGTTAAGTCCTAGCTGGTACGTGATCAAGTCTTTTAAAAAAGGGTTCCCAACAGTGTCCAAATTCTAATGGTAGTGTTTGGGCTGATATAGAGCTAATTTATAAAATTTGATGAATCAGACCTAAGCATCATCTTATCTCCTTTTACACTTTCATCTCCTAGATCAACTTGCACATTATTAAACAATCTAAGTATTATCTCTTCTTTGTGTTTAAGAGTTCAAATTATTATTTGGTAATGTACTTTTTATTTTTAGCATATTTCCATAATTTGTTACCATAATAAAATATTTTGAATCTAAATTATTAATTGGCCTTATTCTAGAATAGTTTACTCCTTAGTTGATTAGGTTATTCTCCTTACCCTTACTTCCAAAAAGGGTTATATAGAAAGTTAACCACTTGTTTATGAATGTTTTGAGTAGGTTTAACCTTTTTAGGTTATTCAACTATGATTAACTATGTAGGTTTGATAACCTTTGGTTTTAGGGGTATTCATATGGAATACCATGAAATATGATGACTTCATTATCATAAATTTATTTCCAACATCTATTTAATATAGATTAAATTACATGAAGTTGTTGAATCTAAAGACATCCTAATAACATATTGTTTAGAGTAGAATAAGGTTACAAAAATCATAGAGTGTAATTAATAGACACATGCGAGACTCACACTATTTTGTCTTTTGTATCTCATTTTGTATGTATTCATCACTTTAAATCATATAAATAGTCTATAGAATTTGAATATTATTTCCTTTTGATGTAGCAAAAGGTTGAAATATGAAGCAACACGTTATAAAAACTCTCTATATACCACTTAGTTGTATTGTAAAATTATTCTAATGTGATATAGATTAATATAAAGTTATAAAATGGTTTCTCTTAGAGTGTCTTTTAACATTGTTTTAGTATTTAGAGAATGTTCTGTTTATTAATTATATTAATCATGTAGATTATTTTACATGTTTTTTACCTATTAAGTCCTTGTTTCATGCATAAATATATTTATTTTAACTTTTGAATGGCTAGGTTCAATTTGAGTTATTTTTTATTGTATAATTTCATCACACTTCACATATTTATCCCTTTATTATCATGTTTTAATGGGTTTTGTAAGAACCTGTACTAATAATGGTGTAGTGAGTGTGGATTGATTAAAACATGTGATGGCTACTAGGGCAGAGATATCTAAAGAGATGGATAGATGAAAGAATCCAAAACATTGGAGAATGAGAAGAAAAAATAATAGGAAATATTATGAAATAATTTATTTAGGTCATATACATAGATAAATATATGAAATATTCTAGTGCACATTACTTGGACTATTATTTGTGTGGTTATTTATATTGGAGTACTACTATTTTCAACATAGAAGGACATTATTTATAGTTTGGATGGAATAAAACTAACACCCTGTGAGATTTAGATACTAACTAGACTCATGTGATAGATCACTAGACAAACACTACCATTGATGGTTACATCATATATTTTGTTATACAAGAATATCTAGATTTTGAAGCTATGAAGGATCTATTTGTGAGGGGCATTTGAAAAAAGTTTCTCAAGTGACTACTTACTCTTATCAAGATGTAGGTGAATTAAAATTCCATGGTGCCTACCCCTACCAACATGGTGTGCTCACTTTAGGAATTATGGGGGTGAATGTGATATAGTAGTGAATGACGCAGAGCTAAAATAAGTAAATTAAAGTTGAACCTAGAATATGGAGGACATAAAGAAGTAGAGTAAGAAGATAATTCTAGGATTAGAAAGAGAACCAGGACAAAAGATAAGGTGGAATAAATAGGTTAATACAAATTTAACTATGGATATGATTAGGAGTAAAATAAAAGATGTAGAATAAGGGGGAGCCCAGAGAAAGGCTACACTAGTTTAAAAAATTGGATAATTTAGAGACTATGCAGAGCAAGGAATGGAAGGGTCTAAGAAAGAAGAGGACAAAGAGCATATGGAATAGCAAGGAGGAAGAGGAAAGTAGACTAAAAATAAATAAGTTAAAGAATAGTGGTAAATCATAGATAAGGGAGGATATTATTTTGACTATGTATAAAATATTCTCTAAAGGAATTTATGCATAATCACATGTTCAAGATTGCACATAAAATAGGTTAAATAAAGTGATCATCATCTAAGTACGCATCCCCTGAGCCTGTTTTATCTTCAAAAAATAAATAACAAAGTGCAAAGGTTGGGACATCATGAAATTGGTTTATATCATTTACAAATAAATTTGAAAAACTTAGCATAAAGACTAAGAAAATAACAAACAAGAATAAGTTATAAGAGGTTGGAGTATATTTCACCACTAGTTTTAAGACAACCATAGGTACTAGTTCATAAAATCTAGTAGTGGTAGTTACAATTCCACCAAACATAGTATTAAACACATGAATTTTTATTAATTTAACACCATATGATGTGTCTTCTAACCTTGAACAATTTTTGTTAACATGTGATATGAAATATAAGGTTAAGGGAGTGACCATTGAAGATGTGAAGAAATGCGAACTCATATGATCCTTAACAGGTCAAGATCTAAAGTTCATTTATAAAAGGGATATTAATTCCATAATAATTCAATAAGTTAAGAACCATTTAATTATATAATTCAAGATGACAATGTTCTCAATCTAGACCATCTAATATCTTAAAGATATTTAACAACAAAGTGTATAATTAATATGGGAGTATGATCATAGATTCTCAGATGTAATGAACAAAGTCAATTTTATTTTGAAAGATAAAGATAAGGCTGCATGGTTTGTGTAAGGACTATAATCAAGGATTAGGTTTTATAATGTGTATTCAAATTTATTGACTAAGGATGATGCACAAGTAGTTGCACTCTGGGTAGAATAGATATAGGATTATGGAGATGTCCTATTAATTATCTCTAAAATTAAGATGAAAATAAATGCTTTTATCAGGTTGATGGATGAGCTTAATGATAAAAATAAACCCAAGCTAGGTTTATGGTGTATGGAGTGTGTTAAATAAGGGAATCATTAGAATGATTGTCCTAAAATCAAAATAGAGTTTTAAGACATATGTAGAGTAGTAGGACATACAACACCAAAGTGTTATTTACTACAATAATACATTCAAAAACCAAAAAATCTATATTGTAATTTTTTAAAGTCAACTAATCATGATGAGAAGAGTTATCATGCTCTACATGAAATAAAATAATACATCATTAATAATATATTCATAGTTGTAGTCACAACATATACCTATTGAAAAGCATGAAATTCTAGGCCCAGAAATGGAAATGCATAACATGACATAAAGTGTTCATGTGTAGATGCCTTCATTACCATGATATCAACCACAAGGTCTAGCTATATGGACACCATACTCTTAATATTATTATCACCAATTATTATGGAACACTAAAATTCTTCAACCACAACAATCAAATTAGGATCCATCATCTCCTTAATAACATTATGGTGGATATGATGCACAAAAACAATAACCAAGGGAATTTGATGGGAAATAATATCAAGATTGGAGTTTTTAGTAAAATAAAATAAGATAAAAAGGGGTTACCATGGTGTATACTATATAGGTTTAAATAATGATAATCAGTAAGTTCATCAACTAATTCAGTGTTTTTTATATGGTAAATATAACCACTTCGCATAGAACTTCCCAACTAACACTCAAAGGTAGATTTATTTCATATATTTTAGAGTTGTAAGACAATATCATACTAAATATTACCAAATTTTAGAGACGTGGAGGAAAGATAAACCTGTGTGAAACATAAATATGATAAATTCACACCTTAGGGAAAATACATTCATGCAAGTAGTCACAAGACAACAACACGTAGAACAAGAATTTCATCCTTTAGAAATGCCATGGGTCAAATAATAAATAAGGTTCAATATGATAAGTATCTTAAAAATAAAAGATAAATATTTATGTACCAAGCAGCCCAAGTTCTTCAAAACATACAATAGCAGGCTATGTTAGAGGGAGATGTCACAACCATCAATGTACAAATGTATGGTAGATTATCTACACAATGAGGCAAGAGGGAGTAGTGACTTCCTTAAATTACCTTTTAAAACTTATGAGTACTCTAAAAAATAAATATATCTCATATAAAATTACAAATATCTTATGTAACTTGTTCAAATGTGCATAACAAGGTCAACAACATTCTAATAATGTAGTTTAGTTTGTAAAAACAAAGGATCATTGGGATGTTGATTTATACATGGATATTGAGCTGTAAGGATATGGTTTACCCAATGTTATATTTTAGGTTGGAATCATAGTGAATATTATTCTTCATTCTACATGGAAAGTTATTAAATGAACAACACTTAGCTATAATCCAATTACACTAAGCCTTACAGACTATGGTAGGGGAGAGACTATTGGTCAACTGGAAGATGTAGAAATAAAATTGGCTAACCTAATTTTTCTAGGATATTTTGAATTGATTTACATGAAAATTGATGAAATGCACCACCCTCTATTATTTAGTAATAAGTGGACCTATAATGGTCAAACAACCATTAATACAATGCATAATCAGCTAGAAGTACACCAAGGGGATAAAATCATCATTATACCTCTAAATAAAGTATAGAAAAAGCCATAAATCATAACTAAGTAGTTGAATTAATCATATGTATATGGGGATAATAGTTGGTTTAAGGTGAGCATATTCTAATTCTAATGCCCCAGAAGTTGTAGAATATAAATTTTGTTAACCAGAAACACAACCTCAATAACATTTACAAATATTTAAATAATATACATAAATCATGTGATCACAAAGGCACCAGTTTTATAGTTTCAAATGGATGAATTCATGTCATCTTCTATATGATTACGAACTAGGTCAAAAGTGGATATTATGTACAAAATAAATGTGATATATATATAAACTACACCGATCCAACGAAAAAAGTCCTTTTTCCATGGGAGATTGTGTCCTCAATTAGTGATGACTTAGATACTTACATGTTAAATTATTTATTGGGATATCATGAGGTATTCATAATGCACATGGTTTTTACCATATAATGTCAGCTATCTCAGTACTATACAACTATTGACTCAAATAAATTTATCCTAAGGTTTTAACATCATGTGATAAATATAGATCAAAGGGTGAGTGCAATAAATTATTCACTAAAAGGAGGTGCTACAACTTGGTGGGTAGTTCATAGAAGTAAATAATTACCATGGGATGAGGCCTATGAACTACTATGATCTCATTTTCAACTACTTCTTACTATCATGAAATAATGGTTTTCTTTCTAATAAGGATAGTGCCCTAGGATGTATGTGCATAAGTATGTATATGTGTGTTTATGTAGGGTGTAGAACCCAAGTATTAGGTGCATGTTTTTAGATATACTTGTAGACACCAAAATCACATCACACACACACACGTGTGTAAATCCCTATGTCAAAAACCCCCTAGACCCATTTTAATAATAACCATTAATCTCCTTAACCCATACTTTTACCCCTCACACATTTAATTAATTTAAAATACTTAATTAAGTTAATTAAAAACTCCCATTGCCACCTTACCGGGCCACCTTGTCCTATGAATAATTCTCCCCTAAAGAGTAACCTCAAGACCTAGTCCCCTCATCCTAACTACCTAAGACTTATTCCCACTTCCAAACTAAATTTCTAAACAACTACTTCCTTCCTAACCTCTTATTTTTATCATTTTATAATGGCTGTCACACTTGGCATGCACAACAATAGAAATGTTGGAAATATTGTCATTGATGTCAAAGGTTTAATATTATTGGTGATAACGGCCCCATTGCATTTAATATTGTTTATCTTGGCTAATATGAGTTAATATTTATTTAATATTAACAATATATTTTTGGTTGCATATGAGACAAAATAAGGGCCCATGGAGAAGTCAAAGAGTCACGGGATAAAGACAAAAGAAGGATGGGACACATTTTCCCATGAAGAGTCATCTTGGGGAATACCAAGAGTCACCAAGTGAAGACAAAAGAGTAAAGGGCGAATTTCTCATGAAGGGACACTTAAAGGAATACAAAAATTCATCAAAGATAAGGACAAAAGTGGGAAAGACATTTTTGGTCATGAAGGGTCACCACATGACTTTTCGAATGCTTGGATATGAAGGGTCATCCAAGATTGGCACCATTTTCCATGAGGAATGAAAGGTCACAAAAGGGGAAGGCCAAAGGTCATTTGGAAAGCTATAAATAAAGGCTTGAGTAGCCATTTGTAAATGTGGAAGTGAGAGGTTGATTTGATATTGTAATATCTAGCTTAGAAGAGCAATTGTGAGAGATGATTTGTATTTGTTATATCTAGCTTAAAAGAGAAAAAGTGAGAGAGAGGAAGAAGACTTTGTATTGATCTATCATTTGTTGAGATAGCAACATTAAGAGATAGGTGTGTGGTATACAAAAAGGGGTTGGTGCTCCTGTGGGTTGGTGCTCATGAATAGGTGCTGGGTTGGTGCTCGACAAAGGGGTTTGAAGCTCGTATGGATTGATGCTCAAAAATTGAAGCTGAGGTTTGTACTTGGCAAAGGGGTATGGTTCTCCTGTGGGGTTGTTATCATGAATATATTTGAGATTGATTCTCTGTGGTTTTTCCCACATTAGGTTTCCACGTTATATCTGGTGTCTCTCTCTATCTTGTGTGGATGTTTATTGTTTGAGTTTTATTGCATATCTTGAATGTTTGATCAAGTGAAATTTGGTTAAAGGAAAGATTTATAAGATATATGATATACTGATTCACCCTCCCTCTTAGTATATTTTGTGCTTAGTAATTGGTATCAAAGCAGGTTCCTTTTTGAAAAGTTTTACGGCTTGAAGGTAGATTAGGAAAGCACAAGATAGCCATACATAAAGGTGCCTCTGCAAGCAAAAGAATAGTTGATCAAGAAGAAGAAGAGGATGAAGCCAAAGTGAATATGGAAGGAGAACTCATGTGTGCCTTAGAAGAGTTAAAAATTGTTGAAAAGAAAAATCGAAGATTAAAGCATCAAATCGATAAAAATGACAAGGAGTCAAAGGAGATAATTGAAGATCTGATGGCACAGTTGGAAATATCAAGAAAAGAATGTGAAAGGTTTGTTACTAAAATTGCCTCTTTAAAAGAAGAGATTGAGAAAGCAGTCAGTATTAAAATAGTCAATGATTCAAAATTTGAGAATAGCACTAATATGCTGAATAAGATATTAGAAAGCCAAGAGGCAATATCAGATAAGATAGGTATCAATTTTGAAAAGAAGAAGAGCTATGTTGAAGCTCTTACAAATAAAGAAACAAGAAGGGAAGGAATGGATAATACATAAAACAAAGAAGGCTGGAAGGAACAAAGCTATAAACAATAATCAGGTCAGAGATTCACAAATAGGTCCTATTTTTATGGTTACTATTTTTATTGTAATGGATATGGTCATAAGAAATTAAAATGTAGAAAAAGAGCTAACAATCTCAAAAATAAGGAAAAAGAAGGTCATGTAGAGTCAAGCAAAAAGCTATAACTCTTTTTCTCCTCTATCAAGATTTGATGAAGAGACCATAATTTGTTACAAGTGTAACAACTTCGGACACATAGCTCGGTATTGTAGAAGCGTGTTCAAGTCAGTCAAGAAGGACCAGAGTTTCAAGGCTCCATTCATTAACAAAAAGGTTTAGACATGGCAGAAGAAACAATCTAAAGGTTCTATGTTGGTCCAGACAGCTCTACATGCAAGAAATGAAGAAAATCCATGGTTTATTGATAGAAGATGTTTGAGTCACATGACAGGAGACAAGAGCAACTTCATAACCCTAAAAAAGATCAATGGTGGCACAACGAAATTTGGGGACAATACTACTGCCAGAATTGCTAGAAAAGGTACACTAAGCTTAGATAATGGTAAAACTAAAATTGAAAATGTTTTATATGTGGAAGGTCTTAAGCATAATCTTTTGAGTGTAAGTCAAATGTGTGATCAGGGGCACACACTAAAGTTTTATGCAGAAAGTTGTGAAATTAGAAGAAAATATTTAGATGTATTAATTGCAGATGCTTAGAGAATAGGTAATAACTTATATATGCTATCAGACATCAAAGGTCAAAAATGTTGTTTGAGTCAGATTGAAGAAAGTTGGCTATGGCACAAGAGAATGGGGCACATAAATTTTGACAATCTTGTCAAAATTTGCAAAAAACAAGTAGTCAGGAATCTTCCAACGATCACAAAGCCATCTAACACCCTTTGTGGACCTTGTCAGCATGGGAAGCAGGCTAGAAGGTGGTTCAAAACAAAAGAGTACTCTACCACTTAGATGCTAGAGCTTGTTCACACTGATCTATGTGGACCTATGAAGACTCAAGGTACTCAAGGTGATAAATATTTCATGTTTCTTATTGATGATTTTTCACATATGACTTGGATAATGTTTTTAAAGAAAAAATCAGAAGCTTTTAGACAATTCAAAGCATTCAAAGCATTAGTTGAGAATGAAACTAATATGAAGATTAAGTGTATAAGATCAGATTGAGGAGGAGGATTCATGTCAGATCAATTTATTGAGTTTTGTGAAGATCATGGAATAAAGAGACAGTATTCAGTAGCAAGAACTCCACAACAAAATGGAGTAGTTAAACAGAAAAATAGAACAGTTCAAGAGATGGTGAGGACAATGTTAAATGAATCCAAGATAGCAAATAAATATTGGAGAGAGGTAGTTGGTATAGCGGTGCATATTTAGAATAGAGCTCTATTAAGAGTCAACAATGACAAAACTCCTTATGAGCTATGGAAAGGCAAACCAGCAACAGTTGATTATTTTAGAGTTTTCGGTAGCAAATGCTTCATAAAGAGAACTGATGAAAAACTTGGTAAGTTTGAATCCAGAGCAGATGAAGGTATATTTCTTAGTTATTCTTGCAAAAGTAAAGCTTATAAATGTTATAACAAAAGAACCAAGAAAATTGTTGAAAGTGCAAGTGTCAGAATAGAAGAAGATGGAACACAAAAGATCAGTGATCCAGTAGACATTCCTGAAATCATTGAAGAGGAAGGCTTTGAAGAATCAGATAAAGATGAGGAAAAGGAGAAAAAGGGCACCAAGACTCCATCCAAATATGTTCAAAAAAATCATAATGAAAGTGACATCATTAGGGATATAAAATAAGGAATTCACACTAGAAGAATGATGGTAAGTGAATCCAAACAAGTTAATTTCTCTTTGTTATCTAAAATTCAGCCTAGAAATTTTTCAGAAGCCAGACATGATGAGCATTGGGTTAAGGCTATGGATGAAGAATTAGATCAGATAGAAAAGAATGATACTTGGGAATTAGTGCCTAGACCAAAAGATCATAATGTGATAGGAACAAAATGGGTTTATAGAAATAAGCTAAATGAAAATGGAGAAGTAACCATAAATAAAGCAAGATTAGTATGTAAAGGATATGCTCAAATTGAGGGAATAGATTTTGAAGAAACTTTTGCACCAATAGCAAGGTTAGAGGCTATTATAATGTTTCTTGCATATGCAGTATTTAAAAATTTCAAAGTATTTTAGATGGATGTCAAATCTACCTTCCTAAATGGGAATCTTGAAGAAGAGGTCTACATTAAACAGCCTGAGGGGTTTATTCTCTTGAATATTAATAATCATGTATGCATATTGAAGAAAGCATTGGATTAAAACAAGATCCCAGAGCTTGGTATGCAAGACTTGATAAGTACCTACAAGATCAAGGATTCAAGAGAGGATTTGATGATAGTAATCTTTACATCAAAATAGAAGGTGAGCATCAATTGATTGTTGTGGTTTATGTTGATGATATCATTTTTGGAGGAAATATTGAAAAGATGACAAAAGAATTTTTTGATAGAATGCAAAAAGAATTTGAGATGTCTATGCTTGGAGAATTATCATTTTTCTTAGGATTACAAATATTTCAATCAAATAAAGGAATTTTTATATCTCAAAGTAAATATGCCAAGGAAATGTTGAAGAAATTTGGTTTTGAGAATTGTGTACCAATTGGCACACCTATGTGTATAGGAAATAAGGTGAGCAAGGATGAAGATTCACCTATTACAAATCAATATTTGTATAGATCTATGATTGGTAGTATTTTATATTTGACAACATCAAGACTAGACATCATGCATGCAGTAGGTATGGTTGCAAGATCTCAGTCATCTCCAAGAGATAGTCATGTTCAGTTGGTGAAAAGAATATTTAGATATATCAAAGGGACATTGGATTATGGATTATGGTATCCCAAAGGTAAAGATTTCATTTTAGTTGCTTATACAGATTTAGATTGGGCAGGATGCTTAGATGACAGAAAGAGTACAAGTGGAGGAGCTTCCTTCCTTGGTGATAGCTTAGTATCATGGCTAAGCAAGAAGCAGAACTCAGTATCACTTTCTACAGCTAAAGCATAATATATTGTAGCAGTATTGTGTTGTACTCAAGTGCTTTGGATGAAGCAAACTTTGGAAGATATCAAGGTAAAGTATGATGAACCTATTTCCATTTTTTGTGAGAACACAAGTGCCATAAATATTTCAAAAAATCTAGTGATGCATTCAAGAACAAAACATATTCCCATTAGATATCACTTTTTGAGAGAGCAAGTTGTAGATCAACAGGTTAAGTTGGAATATATTAGTACTACAGAGCAAATTGAAGATATTTTCACAAAGACACTACCAAAAGACACATTTTAGTATCTACGAGAGAAGTTGGGAGTAACTTCCCTTACTTCCTGCCATTGAGGTTCAGCATCAAGTGAGGGGGAGCTAAGTGTTAGATCCAAGTAGGCCCTTTGCCATTGATGTCAAAGGGGGAGAATAATAGGTACAGGTATAGGTGCAAAAAATGAGTATGGGGAACAGGTACAGGTTGCTACAGTAAGGGGGAGTTACTGTATGTTTTTAGATGATGGTATGTGCAGGTGACAGGATGTGGCAGTTTTAGGATTGAGGTTGCCATCAATGACAAAGGGGGAGATTGTTGGAAATATTGTCATTGATGTCAAAGGTTTAGTATTATTGGTGATAAAGGCCCCATTACATTTAATATTGTTTATCTTGGCTAATATGAGTTAATATTTATTTAATATTAATGAATATATTTTTGGTTGCATATGAGACAAAATAAGGGCCCATGGAGAAGTCGAAGAGTCATGGGATAAAGACAAAAGAAAGATGGGACACATTTTCCCATGAAGAGTCATCTTGGGGGATACCAAGAGTCACCAAGTGAAGACAAAAGAGTAAAGGGTGAATTTCTCATGAAGGGACACTTAAAGGAATACGAAAAGTCACCAAAGATAAGGACAAAAGTGGGAAAGACATTTTTGGTCATGAAGGGTCACCGCATGAATTTTCAAATGCTTGGATATGAAGGGTCATCCAAGATTGGTGCCATTTTCCATGAGGAATTAATGGTCACAAAAGGGGAAGGCCAAAGGTCATTTGGAAAGCTATAAATAAAGGCTTGAGTAGCCATTTGTAAATGTGGAAGTGAGAGGTTGATTTGATATTGTAATATCTAGCTTAGAAGAGCAATTGTGAGAGATGATTTGTATTTGTTATATCTAGCTTAGAAGAGAAAAAGTGAGAGAGAGGAAGAAGATGTTGTATTGATCTATCATTTTTTGAGATAGAAACATTGAGAGATAGGTGTGTGGTATACACAAAGGGGTTGGTGCTCCTGTGGGTTGGTGCTCATGAATAGGTGCTGGGTTGGTGCTCAACAAAGGGGTTTGAAGCTCCTGTGGGTTGATGTTCACGAATTGAAGCTAAGGTTTGTACTTGGTAAAGGGGTATGGTGCTCCTGTGGGGTTTTTCTCATGAATATATTTGAGATTGATTCTCTGTGGTTTTTCCTACATTGGGTTTCCATGTTATATCTAGTGTCTCTCTCTATCTTGTGTGGATGTTTATTGTTTGAGTTTTATTGCATATCTTGAATGTTTGATTAAGTGAAATTTGGTTAAAGGAAAGATTTATAAGATATATAATATACTAATTCACCCCCCCTCTCAGTATATTCCATGCTTAATAATAAAAAAAGCAAAAAATAGAAAGGTTTACCTATTCTAGGGCTATCAACATTTGTCAACCCATGATCGACATTAGCAGGATCACCAGTGTCAGAAATATAAACCAAACTTTAACCTATGGTTCAGGCTAGTAGAAACTAAAAAAATCACTTCTTACTCTCATTCAAGCTCTTGACATTCTATTTTTGACATCCAAGCTTACAATCACCCTACATAAGTCAATCACAATCAGCAACTGAGCTATTAAGGACCAACAACATCCACTTGTTCTCTCTATTTAGGCACTCAGGTTTGGACTCCCTAATAGAGACCATCAACCTATCATTTGTCATTCAGTGATCATCACAACTAAATATATCACTGATATTATAGGTTGTTTAAATGTTTATTCTCTTATTTCTTTATATCTACCCTACACTACTTTACACAATTTTTATCGTACCCCCATGAGGGAGTTACAAAGCTTCCTTACTTATTTCCCCTTTACTTGACATACCAAACATACAACTAGACTTAAACAATCCATAATATCACTCTCCTAACTCTCTCAACCTCCTTGACCTGATCTAATCTAGTTCTTAGACTCAGGGAAAGCCCTCTACAATTTTATAGACAAATATTTCCCCTACCAACCTTGGTAGCCTAATCAACATCGATCACCTCACTACTGACCTTAGCAACCTAACTAATATTGGTCACACTCCTATCAATGTTGGCAACTATCAATTTCTTAGCCTCTTAAAAACCTACCCAAACAACTTCTAAAACACAATCAAAGCACCTCACCTAAATCCTATCATTCTTTACTATGTACAGGTTGTTAAAAAAGGTAATTTCATCTCTCTTTTACTCTTTATTTACCTCTTAGTTATTTATTATTATTTTAACTCTCAAAAGTGGACTGTCATCTCTAGGGAAGTTTCACACTTCCCAAAACAAGCACATAGCTTGGCATCCCACTCATTTATCTTCTAACAAACATCTTGTGGTAGTGTTTTCTTATTTATAGGTTGTTCTCCCTAGCCAAAGAGGAGTTCTCACAATTTCTAGATACGGTGTGTAAACCAAATCTAGGTTCATTCTAATCACTTATCCCTATCTTTCTCTCTATTTTCCTTTAGACTTAAAATAGACAAAATTTAGTGAAACATTTTTGGCATGCTTGATGGGACATTGGAGTTTTCCTTGGGTTCATTTATTGTTTTAAACATTCATATAGGTGCATTATAATGAAAATTTCATTTCTTGCACTTATTTCTTCTCTTTTCTCTTAAAACTAGAAAATTCAATATCTTATTTCTCTATTTAAAAGGCATTAAAACTAAGATTTCCTTTTTTTTTCTCCTTACCTCTAAGACCAATTTGTTATTTTATTTTACAAAAAAAGGAGAATCCCTTCTTTACTTCCTCTTTCATGCACATTAGGATAGTCAAATTCATACTTTATTCCTATTTCCTCTCTATTTTCATTTGAATCTAAACATTTCTGATTTGGGTTTAAAACTTACTACATTTCATAGTTTCATTATTGCATATTAACTCACTTGGTTAATTACAAGCATTCTGAATAAATCATAGTACACTTGTGTTACATAACCAAACTTTATTCACATAAACAAGCATCTAAACTCACCTGAGAAAAGGCCTATCAAGATTTCATCACCTAGTGGATCACCTTACCCTACCTAGCTATCCTAATTGGATTTCACCACCAAGGGGAGAACCCACTCCATTTTTTGACAGAGTATAATCTCTAGACAGAAGGTATATTTTGTATAAGCAACCTGGCTTGGCTCCAAGTTTGTGAAGTGCAGAGAGCAATCTCCTATAACAAACCACATACTTAGTCTAGCACAAATTTCGTCTTGAGCACCAACACTAATGTGAAACCAGCTCTAGAATGCTTTCTAGTACCTTTGACAACCAAATTCTCCTCTCACTATCTAATTAAGGCATAATCCAACACGAGATTAAAATTAATTCCTAGGACTTAATAGTTATCGGTTGAATGTTCTTTTTCTACTTTTTAATTATCTTCTGTATTTTTTGATTTGGTAAGGATGCTTTTCTATTGATTCATAAAATCAATACTATTTTTCAAGCTCAATTTGTATAACTTGTTTTATCAAGTTTTCTGAGTGTTATTCCTTCTTATACAGATGTTTTATATCCACTATTTTACCTATTTTTAGCTTCTAATTTCTTAAAACATTAGATCTTCCATTTCCCAAGATTTTATAGTGATTGACATCAGTTAACACTACTGCTATTGATAGACTTTACCTACCAACATCAATTACTCTACTAACATCAGTAAACTTTTCCTATCAATATCGATCATCCATACCAATGTCAGTGACTATGTAATTTCATTTGCTCAAAATAACAAGCTAAATACCCATTTACCTCCACCCAGACCTAGTTTTTCTTCATTTTGTTTCAAATATAGGGTAGTAAGACTATTTAAACCACATCTTACTTGGTATTTACATGAGCTCAAGCCAAAATTCTTGTCGATTACGCAAGATGGCAACCACTTCCACCTTCCCCTCTTACTTTTGATTCTATCATGAATCATACTTTAGATGCAAAGCATACTCCTAGCCCTAACCAAATTTCCATTGTGCCTAAGGTAGATCAATATTTTGCTAAATTTCTTGATCACAATGTGGCAACCCTTTAACATTACCTTGCTATGAGTCGAACCCATAATTTTATGAGTGACCCAATCTATGATATGCTAACCTCTTTAATGGAGACAACCTCAGTTTTAGTTACCTCCATTATTTTCCCCATGGTTACCCAAACAACCACTTTGATGAGTAACCCAACTATAAATAATGTCCAAAATGTGGCATCTCTAACCACCCAATCCCACCTAAACACTAGTGTAACTTACCTAATTTCACAACCATAACCAGTTTAGCCAAGTCACACCCCATTCCAAAATTTAGTGGTACCTATTCCATCCACCCTCATGCCTATAATTACCTGAGTTACCACTCACCCTTCATCCAATCTAACTATGCCAATAATTTAGCTTGCAGTAACAATAACCAACCAATGCATAGTCTCCAACCCAATGGGATAAGTCCCTTTTCTTTCTACACCTCAGCCTATGACTCACTATCCTTATGTTACCCTGACACAACCTCATCAAGATATGTCATATGCTCGCTCTACTTCTTATCAGCTTCCCTATAACTTAGGAGGAATCCCCCAAACTAATCCCCCTCTAGACCCCATTAAGATGCTAATGGACAAGATGGCCAATCTAGAGACATTCATTTCTGGTTCAAAGAATGTATTATCTTATGATTAGATATGCAATGAACCAATCCATCCTTCTGTGCCTATTCACCCTTATCCAAGCTAATGGGACATCCCTAAATTTCTCACTTCTAGAGTAAAGAGGACCCACAATAGCACTTGTGAACATTTATACATGCTTGTTATTTAATAGGGCATGATGATGCATTAATACTTCACACTTTCCCTATGTCTCTTTCAGGTGTTGCCTTAGATTGGTATAGATATATACCTCAGCATTCCCTTTTCTCATTTACCCAAATTGCAAAAATATTCCTAGACCATTTCTCTATTAAAATTTCTAGGAAGGTTTCTATAATGGACCTATATTCTATCAGATAATTAGATAATGAGTCTATTGCAGATTTTATCACTCATTGGAGAAGCTTGATCAATCAACTCTCCTTCTCCTTACCCCAACCTGAGCTTATTAAGATTTTATCAAGGGCATGTGCTAAGCACATCTCATCCACACTTTAGGTACAAACTTTTTTCACGTTTGACGAAGCTTTTACAATGGCACTGAAACTTGAGGTTCGTGTTATTGATGAAGGCAAAGTCAAGTTTCACAGTAAGAATCCCAATACCAAGTCAAATGATTCTTCCTCCTCTAAAACCTCTCCCTCTAACCAAAAGGCTAAAGGATCCACTAATGTAGTGGTCATTAAGTTAGCCTCTTCCACAACCATAAACCAATTGAATTCTTTGACTTATCAAAATTTGACAAAGCAATTCCAATAATGGTATGAACAAAGACAATACACTCCCATTAGGGATTCATATATGTATGTTTTGAAGAAACTATTGTAGTAAGGTGTCAAACCCTTCATCAAATCAAACCTCCTATATAGTTCAAACCTTCTCATCCTATCCCAACTTGGTACAAGGAAGATGCTTTTTACGGTTACCATTGAGTTAAAGGTCATAACTCAAATAATTATAAGACACTCAAGAACATTGTTTAAGATATGATTGATAGAGGTGAGCTTGTCTTGGATAATCCTAACACACCTCCTAATCAAAGTATGGATGTGTTCAAACACCATTTTCCTAACCATTCACCAAATGAAAATATTATCCAGTCTACAACTAATTGAGGTGATCATAATATCCATATGGTTAATATGGTCTTTCCTTTACCTTCAATTCAACTTGCCCTTCAACAAGAGACATCTATTTCATCAATTCCTCTCCCACATCTAGTGGCATCTGATTCACCCATTCCACTCCCTCAAGAGGAAGAGCCTCCTGTGCCACTCCTTTTTCCACTTAAGGAGCCTGTAATCCCAATTCTATTTGTACCAATATTACCTATCCTTTTACTACTTGAAGACCACACCCTACCTATTCCTCAACCACATGTTGAAGGGAACATCATTCCTACATTATACCCTCTTGAGGAACCTTCTTCCCTTACTTCTCCTCCACCTATAGAGAGTGGTACCCCACCCACTTCACCTTTTCACCTAGAAGAGTCCATATCATCTACTTCCATAATAGACAAGAGACTTATTGTGCCTACTCTAATTTCACCACTTTTACCCCTTATTTTAACTATGGAGTTTCATACTTTACCCATGCCTTGCCCACATGTTTAGGGATCCATAATACCTATGCATTACCCTCTTGAGGAACCTACGTCACCTACCTCCCCTCCACCTATCACATATTAAGTCTCTTCTCTTATCTCTGTCAAAGAAGACCCCATTGCGGTTCTTTCTCATCTTTGGCCCGAAGTAGAAGAAACCAAAAATTTACTGCTTTCCCAAACATTGTATCTTTATAAATACACAACCATAAGGCCTTGATCAAATTCATCAAAACCCTTCTCACATTTGGTGAAAAGTTTAGAACTTCTTAACTCAATGAAGCTTGACCATGTGGCATTTTGGGACTGATTAAGACTCCATATCCAACACAATTAGTGTCGACCTTTACTGCTAATCACCTTAATACCCTTTACCCTAAGGTCTTTAACAAAGCTAGAGCTTCTTCATCAAAAGCACCTAAAGTTTAGCCATCTATGTCAGAACCCTCATCCTCATAGGAACCTGTTACATTAAAGCAGATCAGGCCTTTAGGTGTATGCCCCATTTTTAATTTAATTCATCCACAAGTGAAATTATATTTAACTCAACCTCAAGTTGGAGTTTCTTACCATAGAATACAAAAGAATGTTAAGCCTAATATATCTCATCGATCCATTCTTTAACCCTTAACTTTACCATCCATTTTAGGGCCACACCCTTCTACTTTAGTTAGAATATCATCTAACCAAGACAAACAAAAGGTTAAGCTACCTCCACTCTTACCTTTGCCATCTACTAGGCCTCTCACATTTGACACTAAAAAAGTGACATCAAAACATGTAACTCTGGCATCACCAAATAAGACACCATGTAAAATTACCTTTTCAACACTGAAACAAAAGAAGGTGTCCACTCCTATTAGTATAATAAGTGTAAGCCCACTTGCAGGGTCTTAAAGCTTTTTCTTACATCAGTTATTAAAAGCTTTGGTAATAACTCTTCCTCCCATTAAGCCTTATAGTCCTCTTGGAATGAATCCATCTTGGTTTGATGATACATAACTTTATTTATATCATCATTCAGCTAGACATGATACTGAGAATTATAAAGCTCTCATAGTGGTTATTCAGCAACACTTTGATGTTGACACCCTTTTCAATGACACTATTATTAACCTTCCTATTACTCCACCTTTGGAATCTATAGTTCCTCCTATCATTCCATCAAAATTCAAACCCAAAGATATTGTCGTAACCCTTTTACCACCTCCTTTACCAAATTTTCAAATCAACATAATTAATGTGGCCACACTATCACAAAACCAAAAGGATAAAGCTAAGGGAAAGGTCACTACACCTTGGATGCATCCCTTCAACAAAGACACTCCCCCTACTAATCCTAATATTTCCATTTTGGGTGTTCCTAAAATGACATATTCAGACATTATTCAATGCTCAATGGTGAAATAGCTTCACCAAACTCCTATGAAAATGTCTTTGTATGAGTTAATCCAAAGCTCATCCCAACACCATCAAGCTTTGACTAGTGCATTTCAAGTGATTAAGGTACAATCATATGATCCTCAACCTCTTGTAGCTTTAGTAAACTCCTTCAATAATTCAAAAGATCAGGATTCTACCCTTTTTATTACTACATATATTGATAAAACTCATATCAAGAGAGTTATGATTGATGAGGGAGCTAGTATTAATATTATTTCCACCTATGCCTATAAACAACTAGGCCTTCCTAACAATTACATGTCTCAAACTAATGTAGTACTTCATTCCTTTAATGATACTATAGCTACATAGTGGGCACTATTGTCTTACACATTCATGTAGGTCCCCACACAATTCCCAAGCTCTTCTATGTTGTGGAAGGAGAGTTCCAATATAAAATAATATTTAGATGACCTTAGATACATGCTATGGCATGTGTACCCTCAACTTTACACCATTATGTTAGGTTTGATCATGATGGACAGGTACATGTTATACCTACTGACCCACCTCCATTCAAAACATGTATTATGACCTATAGTCCTAATGATTTTCTCATCCCATTAAAAACATCATATTCTTCACATTTGCTTTTGAAGCTTCCACAAGCTCCACTCTTGTGGTTGTATAAATACCAAAAACACAAATTCTTGACAAGGATCCAATGGAAGAGACCTTTCAACATTTGTCACTCGGTGAGTATCATTTGTTAACACTTGACATGTTTCATACTCCACAATAATATGGAAGGCTTCACATGCACCCAAGTTATGATCCCAATATTGGGATGGTCATCCCTTTGGGCCCTCTAACCTTTTAACTAATTTCACATATGGGGGAATTGATCAAGCTCCTACTGCCAACAATCTATCTTCTTAGCCAGAACCATTTACCTGTGACTTATCTTTCTTGAGTAACCCTATATTTGCTCACACCTATCTCTATAGGTGTGCCTAGAAAGGATTTGGTTTGGGTCATTAAGATCAAGGTGTCCATACACCTATTGAATATCCTACTAGTAACACCATTTAAAAATCCAAAAAGAGGCATGGGGTGGGATACGATGAACCAAATAAACTCACTAAGACCTTCCATAAACTAATTGTTGAAGAACCAGTCTCTCCTTCTCTACCTTCTTCTCTGCCATCACCTATAGAATTAGAGGTATCTATAAATCCTAATTTTTTTCAATAAATTTCATGCATTTGGGACCTCTCACCTATCGTCAAGGTAAGAAAACAAGGTCTATTCCTCTCATTCATCTTGAAATAATCGATGAAGATTTTCCCACTATTAAAACTATCCAATGTCAAGATGATGATGTGATTATCACCTACATGGGTGTGAATGATTCTTATATCCAATTATTTCTCCCATCTAAAATGAAAGCTATTTTAAATGAATCAACCATTAACATCAACCTGTCCTCCCATGATAACCCTCACATCTTCAAGATTGGCCAATCTTTAGATTTTTTTAAGGAAGTTGATTATGCCACATTTATTAATGACCATAACAAAGTATTTAATTTATTTTACAATTACATGCCTGGTATTTACCCATCCATTGTGACCCATAATATTATCACCAATCAAGATGTTAAACCCATTAAGTGGAAACTTCACAAAATGCATCCTTGTATCACTCTCCTTGTCAAAGAAGAGCTCCAATGCCTCCTTTTTGTTAACTTTATCCAAACCATTGACTACCCACAATGGATTTCAAATATTTTTCCTATAACAAAAGTGATTAAGGGAATTTGTATTTGCATTGACTATCATGATTTAAATCTTGCCTATCCAAAAGATGATTTCCCATTACCTAGTATCAACCAACTTGTTGATCTAATAGCTGGCCATAAGATTATATCACTTATGGATGGATTTTTTGGATATAATCAAATCCCAGTCACTCTTAAAGATCAAAACAAGACTAAATTTATTACTCCATGGGGAACTTTCTATTATTGGGTCATGCCTTTTGGCCTAAAGAATGTTGGTGCAACCTACCAAGACACCATAACCTACATTTTTCATGATCTCCTACACAAAATTATGGAAGATTATGTGGATGACTTACTCAACAAGTCTAAACTTCATCAAGAACACTTGATAATTCTCAAAACCATATTCACTCAACTCCTCCAATATAACATTTGACTAAATCCAAAGAAATGTGTCTTTGGTGTTATTTCCCGTAAATTCTTAGGTTTTATCATTTCTCTCCATGGTATCGAGTTTGATCCAACTAAGGTTAGATAAATCCTATAAATTCCTCTACCTACTAATATCAAACAACTCCATATCCTACAAGGGAAACTTTAGTCAATTTGATGTTTCATTTCCCAATTGTCAGATTGATGCCAACCCTTTCACCATCTCCTCAAAAAGGATGTCTCCTTCCAAAGGAATACTAATTACCAGGAAGCCTTTGATGCACTTAAGCAATACCTCCTTTCCCCACCAATTCTTATTCCACCTAAATAAAATCAGCCTTTTTACCTATACATCCCCACAATAGACCATTATCTAGGTGCTATGATTGCACATCGAGACTAGGCAGTTTATTACATAATCCATACACTTATTGATTATGATACTCAATATACCCATAAAAAAAACTTTGCCTTGTGTTGGCCTTTTCTGCCTCTAAACTCTGCCATTATCTCCTAAATCATAAAACTTATGTGGTCACTCATACTGATCCTCTCAAATACATTTATTCCAAACCATATCATAACCAATGTGTATCCCAATAACTCATACTTCTTACTGAATTTGACTTAGATTTTATTCAACAAAAATCTTTTAAAGGGAAAACAATCACTGACCAGTTAGATGTTGCCCCTTTACCTAACAATCTACCTTCAAACCTTGAATTCCTTAATGAATCTATTGCAACACTCTCTACTAATGACATTTCCTATCAAATGATGATGTTATTTGATGTATCTAAATTCCAACATGATGGGGGGTGCAAGGGTCATTCTTATTCCTTTTGATGGCAAACCTATGCCTCTATCATTTAAACTAGATTTTGAATGTATTAACAATATGACAAAATATGAGGCTTTGATTCTAGGATTTCAAATAGCTCTCTTCTTGGGTATCAAATCCATAACCATCTTTGATGATTCTTAGCTAGTATTTAACCAAGTTAATGGTTCCTACCTATGCAAAAATGATATTTTGTAGTGGTATAAAGGTCATGTAGATACCCTCTTGGGATCATTTGACTCTTATCTCTTAAAAACTATTCCTCAATCTAAAAATAAGTTTGCTAACATGATGGATTCACTTGATTCACACATAGCCTCTTCATCTTCCTCTTCAAGAATATATGTCACCATGCATCACTTAACATTACCCTCCTATGTCTCAGATAACATTCTCTTTGTCCAAAATGTAACAATCAACCCACAAGACTTATGGTACAAACAACTCATAGATTATCTTTCTTTCTCTATTACCCCTCCTGATCTTTCTAATAATGAGAAGTGGGCCTTCATAAAATGTGCCACTCATTACACTATATTAGGGGGACTTCTTTACAAGCATAGTTTTGATGGTCTTCTTGTTAGATGCCTAACTAGTACTGAGACTTCCTTTTTTATTAAGGAAGTCCATGATGGGATTTGTGGTGGGTATTTCAATGGTCACACAGTTAATAAACGTATCCTTTAAATTAGTTATTATTGGTCCACACTTCATTGAGACTGCACTAATTATGTTTGACGTTGTGTCAAGTGTCAACAACATGCTAACCTCCTTCATGTTCCCAGTCATGCATTATAAGTTGTCAAAGACTTTTGGCCCTTCTCCTAATGGGGTTTAGATCTAATCAGAGAGATTAACCCTCATTTATCTCTCCATTCTATCATTACTACCACTGAATACTTCACTAATTAGGTCGAGGTCATCCCTCTCATCTCCACAAAAGTTGAAAAATTTGTTGACTTCATTAACCATCACATCATCTGATGTTTTGGTGTACCTCAAAAGATTATAATAGATAATGGCAAGTCTTTCAAAAATAAGACTATTAAAGGTCTTTATGATGAGTTTGGAATTAAATTAAGCTTCTCATCACCATACTATCCCCAAGTTAATAGATAGGTAGAAGCTTCCAACAAAACTTTGACCAAAATTATCCTAAAGGTAGTCAACGATACGAGCAAGGATTGGCACAGTTACATTCCTTTTTATTTATGGGCTTACCACACTAGCATTCTAACCCCTATAGGTGCTACACCTTTTGCATTGGTATATAAGATGAAGGGTATTTTACCTCTTGAGGTCCAAATCCCTTCTCTTCACATTTCTCTACATGACATACTTACTAACGATGACTTTCACTAAGAACATTTGGCCCTACTTGAATTTCTTGATAAACGCCATCTCATAGCCCTCAACCACCTTCAAATCTATCAAGAGAATATCAAATGTGCTTATAAATAAACCTCAATGAGCAAAATTTCAACATAGGAAATCTCATCTTAAAATAAAATCAACATGTGACAAACACGAAGAAAAGAAAATGGGGTAATTTTAATCCTTTTTAGCTTAGACCTTATATCGTAACTCACAAGTATGGTTCAAGAACTTATTGATTGTCTTCTCTTGAAGGAAGCCTAAAACTTGAGGCTTTAAATGCCTTATATCTACAACCATTATTTTTTTAAACCAACGTCACTTTATTTCATGTTTAACTTGAGCTCATCCCTTGAGCATCCCTATTACATTCATTTCCCTTCCTCTTCACCCTTACTCCTATACACTTAGATAACTTACATAGTGGTATGGTTTTATCCTCATAGTGGAAAACTCCTAAGCCTCTATAGTCTTGTCCATGACTAAAAGTAAAAAAAATAAAAAATGGGATATTTGGAAAAGGTTATAAAATCTCAGGTCATGCTTTTCAATGTAGACTACTCCCTTGAAGGACAACTATGTAACATCCCTTTACTACTATCAATAGAATTATCCCTTAAAGGACAACTATTTAAAATTAAAAATAGATTCTTAGACCACTCCCTTGAAGGATGGTTAAGCCAAGATTTGTTCTCAAAGGGAAAAACAAATGCAAAGGGCTCTTCACCTCTTTGCATAACCTTAACCTATACAAAATCCCATTGTAGGCTTCCCACATTGATCAACTTACATAAAAAAAAAACTTAAGTCATGGACTTGCCTATATTAGCTCTTGAGTCACCCATAAAAATGACATATCATTTTTACTTGGTAGTTTATGCTATCTAAACATTTTCCCTCATTTTACCCTTTTTCCCCTCATAATATTTCAAGGGACTATGAAGCTCACTTAACATGAGGTAAATACAATGCTTCTGTAACAAACACAATGGTTCAAAGATATAAGTCATGAAAGAGGCTTATTTTCTTGAGCCTATTTATGTTCTAAATTATGGTCTTTGCCAATGCATGAGCATTTTACCTATTTATTTTATGCATACACCATCACAAATATGGAAAAATGTTGAAATAAATTAACCTACTCAATCTATTCATTTTAAGCACTCTTCATCATAAATATGGAAAAATTCTAAGATGAAACTAACCAATCAACTATGCATATACCATCACATAAATGGGAAAGGCTAGTCTAACCTCAAATAACATGATCAACATTAACATCTAAATTAACATAACATCAAATAAACATCATCCATATCAACATCATAATTATAAGTAACACATCTCAAATAAAACACATGATAATAAATGAACATCTCATATATATAATCAAAATACATGTTCATCAACTACATCATCATAACATCCTAAATCGCTCTCAAAATGTACATCTTGCATCTTTGACTCGTAGGCTGATATGCATATAACATATATAAACAAAAATTGGAAAATGCTAATACTCAGGGTCCTCGATGATCTCTTTGAGGTCATGAGGATGCAGTATCATCACCACTCTCTATCTATCTATGTTGATGTGAGCTCAAATCCATCACACATGACATCAACCTCTCCTACTCTCTAAACTTTGAATATCTCTGTATCTAAGAGAACTCTTTAATCACCCTCTCATATTAAGTAATATCATCTAGGGTAATCAAATACCTCACCATCAATATAGTCTTTGGAGGACCCATGACACCTGATGATGGCCCAACCTATATTGGTCCCTATGGTGGTGGTGGAGGAGGAGGAGTGGCCTAACCTGCTGCTCTTAGATTGTCTCTCTCTACTATCACTATAGTCACTTGACCTTGTAAAATGACCATTTGGCCCTTTAGTGCTATAAACTAACCCTATATAGCCTTAATCTGACCCTACAACATCACCACCTACCCTTGTAAAGCTAAAACCTCTACCTAGGCCATCTCTCAAGCCTACACTACTGCATATTGAGCCTGTACTATTATATCTCACACTTGTAGCACTACATCTCTCTCCCTGACTAACCCTTGTAAGTCTACTAGTAGCCTCCTAACCTCCACCACTAGATATAACCCTACCCACTAAAATGTATAGGAAATTGTACACCTTGTGTCCCCAACACTTGGCCCTACTAGTAGCTCCTTAAAATCTAACCCATCAGTCTCCTAGAGTAATGGTAAAAGTGCCTCTATGTCATCCCTCCTATATTGAGGGAAGGCAGGTAGAATATCCTATATAGACCAAACTGTCTCCTAACCCATGCCATGGGTACTATCTCTATCTCATCAGCCCATCTCTCCCCAACCCATAATGATCTTTTTAACCCATCAAGCTACTCTGTTTGACCCTCTAAAAATTAGATATGTCAGATATGGTCTCCACATGATATCTATAAGGATCAAGCCCTTGATCATGCACCTATAGTAGGCAATGTCTCACACGATGTTGTCCACTTAGGTTTATGCCATCCCATCTCTCCACCATCAAAATTTAACTCTAAAACTAGCTAGAATTGTGGTAGGTAGCCCTAGTGGTCATGTCACCATGATGTGCTCATATGCCCAATAGTGTAGGAGATGGCTGACACAAACTATATTATTAACATAGCCTCAAAACCCATAGATCTCTATATAACTATGACAAAAATAGTAGACCCTAGGAAAAAATGGTCCACTACTCAATCATCTATGTAATCACACCTATCAGAGCAATTAGAAATCTTCCTCTATCTACATCAGGTAATGCATAAACTATGATCTTGATCATCATCAGGATTCTAAGATGATGCTACTCCTCATCAGCCTTATAGAGTGGCTCATATGCAAAACTCATAAAGTGGTAGGTCACCTTACTAACATACTCCACATATAAATTTACCATGTGTATATCATGTTCATCTCTCAAACATGCAAAAATCTCCTCACCTTAGAGTGGTAGTCGTAGAATCTTATAGACATCCTCTTGTGTCACTATCAATTCCCTGATTGGTAGATAAAAGGTGTTGGTGGTATGATACCTCCTCTCAATCAAAGATATCATCAAAAACACATCTTGTGTGACATGATAGTAACATCACACTCCTCTTAAACCCATAACCACCATATGCTCCCACTCATTTGGAGTAATATATCTCCTCATGCATGCCAATAACCTCGATAGATGATCTTATAATGTAAGCTCCATCCTCATCTGCATCCATACATAAACAAATCAGGTCATATCCCTTTTAATCTACTCCCTCACCACCTTTTTTCCCTTCTCATCTGGAGAACTACATTGGTCTAAGGCCCTACACTGGGCTATGTAGGTAGCACTCAATTGACATGGGGTCTTTTAAGGTTAGCTCAGCGATATACCCACCTTAATAACCACCCTAGGCTTCCTTTCCTCTCTCTCTCTACTCTAGGCTTCATTTCTCTCTCTCTACCCTAGGCTTCACTACCTCTCTCTCTCTACCCTAGGCCTACCCACCTATTCAACTCTAGGCCTCACTGCCTATATTCTTGAATCTTGACACTATGAATTGACTTTTAAAACCTAGACCTCTTAACCATCTTATTTTACCTTTTTCCCTAAAACACACCTTTTTAGATCTTTTTCCTAGGTTTTGGGAGAACTACATTGGTTTGAGGCCCTAAATAAAGCTATGTAGGTAGCACTCAAATGACATAGGGTCTTCTTAGGCTAGCTCAGTTATTAGGCTAGTTGACTACTTCCACTAGAGATCAAAAACTCACCCTTTCTCTTGTTTGCTACTTTTTAATAGTAGCCAATGTTAGCATTAATACTAATGTCAGTGTTTTATCAATATATGTCATGGCTAATGTTGATAGAAAGATACTAACCTCAGTGTAATGTCAGTCGATGTCGGTCAATCTTGATGCCATGTTGGTCAATGTCAGTCAATCTCATTGACTAGTTTAGCCCTAGGGCTGAATGACCTAAACCCCACCTTTTACATTTCCCCTAAATAACTACCCATAACTCTCCCTAACTTACCCTACACCTATCCTACCCTATTTTCTACCCATCACTCCTATTTTATACCACCCCACCTCTCATTTAGCCTAAAATTTATAAAAACCAAATTAAACTAATATAGGTTCTTACCTCATCTCTCTATCTCCTCCTGGTTGGCATCATAGGCTTTTGTGGTCATGTGACTCTCACTGGGTCCCCTCCTTGCACTACCATCTCAAATCACTCTTAAAGATCTATTTATTCTCTCTAATCACAAAGTTTCAAATGAGTTTGATTGGTTGCCAAACCCCCTTTTGTTAGGTTTGGTCAGCCACCAACATCAACATTCTTGACCTAACCTACCGACATTAGTGCTTACACCTACCAACATCGATAATTTTTCCCTAGTTATACTAATGTCAACACTTTATCTAACCGATATCAACACATATAACTAATGTTGACACCATTTTGATACTATTTTCCAACATAAAACCCCCAACTTTCCACAACCTTAACCATACATTAGGGTAACTAGAGATCACATATGTCTCCTCCAACCATGACAAAATGACATTGAATATTAATTAAATCTTCACCCTCGATGATTGTGCTTAGAAATCATGTATATTTCCTCACTCATTGATCCTTTTACACTAAGAGTGCATTACTTGTCCAAAATACTTAGGCTATTCCACTATAGTTGGATATTATAAAAATGCATGTATTTTAGGTGTTTTAGATGGAAACCAAGCCCATACTATCACCTTCAAACCTTTTGTGTTTCTAAGGGCACTTCCTATGTCAGATACCTAGGACACATTAACCATTAGAGCTACAAATTTGATTGATTTGACTTGTCATCTATCACTTAAAAGCTATGCTCTGGTTACTTTTATCTGAGTCCTCCTTAACCTTGCCTATTCTTGACTTTATCAACTATAGCTCATTATGGCATATGCATATGAAGTGATTCTCAATTCTCTACCAGTCATCCGATTAGATTTCTATCAAATTGGTACTTGATTCTAGTTTTTCCTCTATCAATTTTCATTTTGAGGGGGGATACCTCATCCAATACTTGGAGCATTTAACTCTTATTTTTGTCTTGCAACATGTTAATAAAAATTACAAGACAAAAAGGGGAAAATGTACACACCAAAATTATGTTACACACACATGAGTATAAATCCCTATGTCAAAACCCCCTTAAACCCATTTTAATAATAACCACTAATCTTCTTAACCCATACTTTTACCCCTCACACATTTAATTAATTTAAAATAATTAATTAAGTTAATTAAAAACCCTTATTTCCACCTTACTTGCCCACCTCATCTTATGAGTAATTCTCCTTTGATGAGTTACCTCAAGACTTGGTCCCCTCATCATAACTACCTAAGACTTATTCCCACTTCCAAACTAAATTCCTAAATAAGTACTTCCTTCCTAACCTCTTATTTTTACCATTTTATAATGGGTTAGTAGACCAAAAATAGAAAGGTTTACCTATTCTAGGGCCACCAACATTGGTCAACCCATGATTGACATCGACGAGACACCTACCAACATTGGTGGGATCGTCGACATCAATAATATAATCCAAAATCCATCCTATGGTTTAGGTAAGTAAAAATTAAGAAAATCACTTCTTACTCTCATTCAAGCTCTCAACATTCTATTTTTGACATCTAAAATTACAATCACCCTACGTAAGTTAATCAAAATTAGAAACTGAGCTCTTAAGGATTAACAACACCTACTTGTTCTCTCTATTCAGTCACTTAGGTTCAGACTCCCTAATATAGACCATCAACCTAGAACTTATCATTCAATGATCATCATAGCTGAGTATATCATTGATACTAAAGGTCATTTAAGTATTTATTCTCCTATTTATTTATATCTACCCTACATTTCTTTACACACTTTTGACTGTACCCCTGTGAGGGAGTTATAAAGCTTCCCTACTTGTTTCCCCTTTACCTAAAATACCAAACCTCTCACCAAACTTAACCAAGCCATAATCTCACTCTCCTAACTCTCTCAACCTCCCTGACCTAATCCAACCTAGTTCTTAGACTCAAGGAAAGCCCTTTATAATTTTTTAGATAAATATTGCCCCTATCAACCTCAACAACCTAATAAACATTAGTCACCTCACTACCAACCTCAGCAGCCTAACCAATATTGATCACACTCCTACTGACATCATCAACTATCAATTTCTTATCCTCTTCAAAACCTACCTAGATAACTTCTAAAACATAACCAAAGCACCTCACCTACACCCTGTCATTCTTTATTTTGTACATGTTGTTAAAAATGGTAATTTTTATCTCTCTTTTACTCTCTATTTACCTCTCTTTTAGTTATTTATTATTCTTTTGCCTCTCAAAAGTGAACTATCATCTCTAGGGAATTTTTATACTTCCTAGAACAAGTGCATAACTTGGCATCCCACTCATTTATCTGCTAACAAACATCTTATGGTAGTGTTTTCTTATTTATAGGTAGTCTGCCCCAGCCAAAGAAGAGTGCTCAAAACATCTAGATATGGTGTGCAAACCAAATCTAGGTTCATTCTAATCACTTATCCCCATCTTTCTCTCTATTTTACTTTAGAATTAAAATAGACAACATTTAGTGAAACAATACTTTGGAAGTGTTCCCAATAGCTTGGTACATGCACCAAGAATGTAGACATGAAATAAATAAATGGCCTTAGGTATAATAATATTTCATTCATACTTTTGTATTTGATGATGATAATCATCAAGTGAATAATTATTTAAAGAATTTGAAAATATTATTGTATGGGTGAGCAGAAGACTTAAATACTACAACATATTCATCTTTGCAACATGAAACAACTAGAGATTTGAATGTAGCTATCCAAAATTACAAGGCAAGCAAACAAAAGGAATATATTTTTATCAAATCATGAAATAAGATTGTAGATGATGAGGAATGATGGATCCCAATAATAGTGATGAGGACCTAGATTTTAAGGGCTTATTTAAATTGGATAGGGAAATAGAGCCAAAAAAATAAACATCATAGAAAAATTGAATATGTAAAAGTATGAAATCTAAATGTTATTAAAAAATGAAATAAAACATTATGAGCATCCATTCCTAGTATATGTAACAAGATATATCAATATCCATTGAAGAAACATGTTGATAACATCAGGATAGAGTTTGTAACAAAGATTACAACTATAAAACCAAATTCATACTAAGCATTTTGAAGGGATATAACTATTGTGGGATTAGGATGCCTTTCTAACCAAGTTTATGGAGTTGAAGGGTATAAATCTATTATTGGGAGAAATTAACATCAAACTAAAAGAATGTGTAAGACCTCTAAAAAAGCACCCATATTGACTAAGTCCCAACAAGAAGCTAAAATTAAAGGTTGAAATAGACAATATGCAGGAAGTAGGAATCATCTATCTGGTAGAGAAGGTTGATTATGCTAGTCTAATCATCCATATTGACTAATTCCCAACAAGAAGCTAAAATTAAAGGTTGAACTAGACAATATGTAGGAAGTAGGCATCATCTATCTAGTAGAGAAGGTTGATTATGCTAGTCTAATCATAGTGTAGCCTAAAAACTCAAGGGGAAATTAGAGTGTGTGGAGACTACCATTCACTAAATTATTTTTTATTAGTAATCTATTTCCTATTCCTTTTACAAACAAATTTTTGGAATCAGTCATAGGACATGAAGTGTATTCTTTCATGGATGGGTTTAGTGGGTACCACTAGATCCATATCATAGTAAAGGACCAAACCAGATTAACTTTTGCAATATAATTATGTTTTTTCCATATAATGTAATGCCATTTGGCTTAAAGAATGCTCAAGATATCTTTTCCATGGTTGTCATTTATTTTTAGGATTTTATTCATGATTTATTAAAGGTCTACTTAGATGATTGGGTTGTATTTTCTTTTCAAAGATCACATTTCTAAACTATGAGTTATGTTAGAATATTTCCAAGTAAATTACATTGCTTTGAATTTGAAAAAGTGATTATTTTTAGACCCTTTATTATCCTCTTAGGGCATGTAATGTGTAGTGATGGGATTTTGGTAGTTTAAGCCAAAATCACAATAATTGTGGGAATGCCACCACCTACAAGCTTGAAAAAAAAAAGATCTTTCTTAGGTCATACAAGATAATATATAAAATTCATCAAAGGATATGAAACTATGTCTATGCCCCTAAAGAAGCTACTACATAAGGATACAAGGTTCAAATGGAAGAATGAGTGACACGTAGCATTTGTGGATCTAAAGAAAATATTAGTTATAACTCCCATATTATTTTTTCCTAACTATATAATTTTTTTTCATGCTCATTTGGATGATTCAATCACTATGGTAGCCATTGTTATAGCATAGCTAGGATATGGAAGATTGGATCATCCCATCCATTTCATAAGCAAGAAACTCTCAACTATATAACTATAGAGAGGGAAGCTTTGGAAATGGTGTTCTCACTCTAAAAGTTTAGACATTACTTTATAGCTATGTCATTTGAGTTATTTATAGATCACCAGACCCTTTGATATTTGGTAAACAAGCCCATGTTAAGTATAATAATATCTTGTTGGCTCATGATATTTTAATAATTTTATTTTATAATCAATGTTAAGCATAGAATAGAAAATGTTAGACCATAACATTTGATATGGATATGCAATGGATAAGAACCTTAGGAACTTAAAGATGAATCACTAGATGCACATATGTTTCAAGTCTTTGCAATCCTTGAGAACATATATTGGAATTAGGGATATTTCATGTGCATTATGTAGAAAGGGACAAGAGCTATTTTATTACAAGAGCCATCCCTTTCAACATCATTAATGGGTTCTATACAAAATGGGGAAAGATGATGTACTACGTAGAGTGGTTCTAGATCATGAATGATCAATAATTATTGAGAAGTCAAATCAAGGAATCACAAGTGGTATTTCATAGGATAATCCATTACAAAAAAGATACCAAAAAATGGTCTATGGTAGCCTACTATGTTTCAAGATGCACATTTACCAAATGATGGGTAAGCTTAGTCAAAGATATGGAATTCCATTGAATATTATGCTAGAAAATAATCCATTTGAATAATGTGAAACTAAATTTATGGGGCTAATTAATCTACCTAGTAAGTGTAGTCATCCATAATACATCATTACTATGACATACTACTTCACCAAATGAGTGGAAGCAACTACAAAACTAAGCTATGGAGTTAAAGATGTAATCAAGTTATTGTATGAAAATATTATAAAAAAGTTTGTATGTCATTTGAAATTGGTTAGTGATATAGGTACACATTTCCTAAATAACACCATAAAGACCCTTATTAAGGATTTCATGATGTTGTACCATAAAATCATAACATACCATCCATAAGGAAATGAAAAAGTAGAGGCATTAAACAAAGTCCTTTGTAATATATTAACAAAAATATGAAATATCCAAAGAGATTATTGGGAAGATTATATTCTTGAAATTCTATGGGCATATAAGACAAATTATAAGTGTGAAATAGGTTTCACACCATTTCATCTAGTTTATGAATTTGAAGTAGTAATGCCCATGGAATACATAGTTCCTAGTCTATGCATTATAATGATCATGAGACCAAGGTATCAAGATTATATATAGAAATAATTAATGGATTTAAAAAATATGGAAGAGAATATGCAAAGGGTACAATTGACATAAGAAGTTAACAAGCTAATTCATAATGCGTGGCATGATCACAACCTACGATCTAAAGAATTCTTTCTAGATTAGGTGGTCTTACTATTAGACAATAGATTTAGAAATTTTTTGGTAAAGATATGCATTAGATATAAGGGACCTTACATAATAAATGATGTATCTTAACAAGGAACAATTGTTTTAAAACATCTTTAGGGGACCTTATTACCAAGAAGTTTAAATGGTTATAGGATTAAGCCTTATCATTAATAATCTCTATCAGTCCTTATAGAAAATTAAGAGAGGGTGATAAGTAGAACCATGTAGTTTATGATTTTTGATTAATGTATTATTTTTATATTTTGGTTTTAGGTTTGTGTGATTTTATAGTTTAGTATTTATATTTCAGGACATCATAATAGAGTTTGATAAATCAAAGTCATAGCATCTGATAGGTGAACAAATCCAACATGAAGGAAAGAGAGTTGTTAACAATTACATGGGGATATTTATTTAAGTTTGATAATGAGGAATTGTAAGCCAAGGTATGAAAAAATGACAAAAAACAATCATTCAAAACTATTAATGATGATACACTTGAAATTTTTCATCATATTTATCTAGATGGGACATCAATATATAAGAAGTAAGATAGATTAATTATCTATCTATAGGGTGACAACCCAAAGTAGATTAAATATTAGAATTAAATGATGTACAATAAAAGAAAGTGGATAGGGGAGAAGATGGCATAACACATCAATTATTATCATCAGGTAAATAAAGGGTTTGAGAAAAATATTTCTAATTGTCCAATCACTAGCAATCGGTTCACATTAAATTTTTAGATAAAAGTGTATGCAACTAACTCAACACATTCAAATAATTTTATTAAATGGATTAAAGAAATAAAATATATATAATAAGGAGTGAAAATAACATAGAGACATTACATACTATTGTGAATAAGAGAGATATATGATTTGTATCTAATTCAGTTAATTATGCATAGAATTTTCATCAACATTGATACACCCAAAGAATTTGTTCAATCCCTTCTACAACAACAAACATGGATCATGCAAAAACCATAAATCCCACTCATATATGCATATAAGGAATAAATTGGGATTGACCTAACACTCTAACAAACTAAATTCCATGACCTAGAACTTTTTGACTTCATTAACACCATAGAATCTAATCCCTTTAGCCTAGACCATCCATAACCAGCACAAGCAGGAGCCCTAACACTTCAACACCCTTTATGAGGATCTAATGCATAGAAACTAATCAAGTTTATTGACTTTAAATAGTTGGATAAAGTGATGTTAAAACTACTTAGTAGATATAATGAGAGAATGATTCATCTTTCACAAGATATTACCATCTTCATCAATGCTACAACCATGGCAAGAGAAATAGAACTTCCATCTTGGGGCAAATATATTTTGATTTATAAAACTAAGTATCCATATATTCATTTAGATATAGAATAAAAGTATACTAAGGCATAAATTAGGATTCATATCGAGACAATAGTGACATATCAATACACATTCTTTCTAAGTGCATCACCAAGCAGTTCTAGTAGACCACTAAGAGCACATAACATGTGATAAAAGGGTTCATTTCCATTACCTACCATATGATTCAAATGCATGATAAATTTAATTAGCATAAATTTTTGGCCTTTGAGCTCATGATTGACATTGAAAAGGTCATTAATCTAACATCACATATGTTATACTATTAGTTTTTGGTCCTCTTATTATGTTTTACTTATGGAAATTCACTAAAGGGCCCCATAAATCTAAATTAAGAATTTTGGATTGTGATTACATTTTCCAATCTTGATTGGACCAATAAAAGATAATACTATTAGCCAATTTTAGCCCAAACACCAAGCTTTTGCCTAGATAGATCAACTGAGTAGAGTTCTTAATTGAAAAAATGATCAAATGACTTGAGCAAGTGAAGAAGATAGACCAAACCATCATCAAACCTCATGCAAAAATAGATAGGTTAGTCTAGTTACAAACTTTATAAGTTCACTTAGGAGGCCTCTTAGAGCTAAAGGATTGGATGGACATAAGGTTATTCATGATTTCAACATTCTCTATAAATTTTATGACTTGATGATTTGTCTATGTCAAATTATAAGCATTTAGAGTTAAACAAGTGGAATGAGACATGTGCAGGGGTGCCAAATAAAATTCATGGCGAATAACCATTTGAATTTAAAAAACCCCCAAGGTAAATGAAAGTTGATAAGTGTCAAAATCTCACTTGATCAAATTATAGATCAATGACACATGAGTAGTCAATAGGTCAAAAGGTCCCTAAAATGAGATCAATGGTCTATATTAAATTAGATCAAAATATTCAATGATGATCAATGATCTAGTGAGTTAGTGGGTCCCAAAGATCTAATGATGCATGTTCAATTATGCATTCATGGATCAATGATGAGCTTAAACTTAAAAAATAATAAGATCTTGAGATTAAGTGAATGGATAATAAGTTTCATGATCTTGGTGAACTAAAAGATCCAATGATGTACATTTGATAAAATAGAAGGAAGATTGATGGCATGCATTCAATCAAACTAAGGATCCAATAGTACACAAGAAAGTAGATCTAATAGTGCACAAGCAAGCTAATCGATGGTGAGTGAGGGGCTAATGAGTTAGCATATCCTGAGGATGAATACAAGGTTGAAACATGGCATAAGCATAGGAGTAGATGTGATTAATAGTGTATCTTAAGGATAAACATACAATTTCCAAGTGTTAAAATCTTTAAGGCCCATATTGAGATTGATGATCGATATCAAAAGTTGAATACAAGGGATTTCGAGAAGAAGTTGAATATGGTTCAGGTCAAACCAAGATCAAATTATTCAAAGATCTATGTCTCCATTAGAGCTCCATTGAATACCATTAAGCAGACAAATGTATATAGTCGAGGTTGTTAATGGTGAAGTTATATGACCATGCAAGCTTAGATGCATGATGAGGTTTATTTGAACCTAATATTTTCTAGGAACAAGTCTATGTAATTTTTGGATCTTCATGGATATTATGACTATGTGAAAATCAATAAATTAGATTTGTTTTCATCTATAATAAACCTATGGTCAAGTTTAAAATAGGGTCAAGTTTGTGATTAATGAAAGGAGCATCTCATCTTTTGATATGATCAAATCCTCAACAAGTAGGTACCTATAGCTGCTAAAAATAGACATAATCATGGTTCAATCAGGTCTATGGGTATGAATACTTTGTCCTTATAATGAAAGCAAGTGGGATATGGCATATAATATTAAATCAAAGGGATTTGGGTATTAGAGAGTACAATGGATCATTTAATTCTTCTCAGACCCTTTAAGGATTTTCATTTTTAGTAAGATCATGACCCATCATCTTCAAAATGGATTCTTGTCTTCTAGTGTTTTTCTCAGCCAATGAAAAGAGCTTGAAGACTATTATAGCATATGATGGCTATTTTATCTATGATGTATTAAACTTGATTTGATTAAAATATGGTGGAGAAATCATGAAAGATGGTGGTAGTTCATTTAATGATTAGGTGTGGTGTGCAATTCATTTAATGATTAGGGGTGGCTTGCTTCTCTTTCTTTCCCTTTCTCTATATTACCAATTCTTTCCCATTTGTAACCTCTCTCTCTCTCTCCCTGTCTCTCTCAAATTCTAGACTCTCATAAGGATTATTTGATCTTGAATAATAGGGGACTCTCTAAGATGTTTCAAGATATGCTCATCTTAATAAGACTAAACCTTGTCAATAATTTGTAAGAAATACCTCTTGATGCAATAATAGACTTTCTTTACTTATCTCTTGCCTTGGATCTATGTTGAGTGAGTTTTTCATGATGGCATTGTGAAGGAGAGTCTTCCTCATCCATTTCCCTAATTTATAACCTACTTTAGGGTGTTTAAAAGATATTATAGGTCCAGATTAGTGTTTTACCTGAACCTAGTCCATGAAACACTTATGCACTAAGTTATATTGTGAGGTTGTGTGAGCTAGCATTATCTTCAATAGATCTATTATGGGTTAAATATTATGGGATTTTCCCATTTTTGTTTGTTGCATCACCTAGTTAAATTTATTAGGAGCCCTTTCTCCCTTGCTAACCCTTTTCTTAGTAATAACATTAGTTTAGGTGATCCATCAAGAAGAATCCAACCTTCTCTAGAGGTTCAACCCCATCATAGGTTACCCAAAACCTGGGGTTGTCTCAATAGTTTTATTGAGAGTGGGGGAGCTTAAATAACTCCTCCATAAGGGTGCAATCTCATGTCATAATTTTTTTTGGAATGCTTAGTGAGACTTACTACATTGTTCACTAGTGAAGAGTTTTGGTGTTATCTTCATCCAATTAGCCTTTGAAGGCATGTGTGTAAACATCAATGGTGACTCCAAGTATTCATCAAATAGTTTAAGTAGTCTAATTACCTAATCATCATAATTTGGTATCCACAATCAACCATATTTTGATTAGTATACTTATTCACTACCTCAATGTCACACTTATCAGGCAAATAATATTTATGTGTTCCCACCAAGTGGCCCTCAAACAACCTCTCAACCCTATCATGGGTTTTTTCCTCATCCCACCCTTAAATATGACCAAGTTCATCCTCCTTTGCATTCAAATCAATCTTCTAATTCCCATTGTTAAGACCAAGCATATCTTGTTACATCCTTTTCAGGATTCAAGCAAGCATATTAGTTTATATTGATTTAATAATGGAGATTGGTATGGGTTTGGATTTTTCTCTATTCATCCCTATCCATGTTATATAAGAGGCAAAGAATGATCTTTAGTTGGTCAAGAATAGATGGTTAGTTTATGAGGGTAAAAAATGGTCATCTTATTAGAATGAGGACATAATAATGATGAGAATCATGATCTAGAATGCAAACAGTGTGTTGATATTTGATGAAGAGTAATAGGCTCATTTCTATTAGTCTTATGTGTCCTCTCCCCTTAAATAGTCTCAAGCTCAACCTTCAAGAGTTCCTGATCAGCCCCCTAGTCAACCTTGTCAAAATCCATCCTTTTCAAAAGTTAGAGAGGCAATATTAGACCAAGGGAGAACAATCATGAAAATCAATGAGGGTGTTGAGCTTAGATAGGAATTATCAATTCATGACATAAGGGGATAAATATCTTCTTGAAATAGTTTTGGAATGTGTGGGCATCCATTAAAGAAGATGACTATCCACATGTTAAGAATCAAGAATTAAAATGGTGGGTATTATCCATTGAAAAAGTGTTTGAGTAGTGGGATAAAGAGTATGTCAAACATGATCCAATCAGTTTTCCCTCTCATACCCCTATGCCCTTCCCACTCAAGAGTATGAAGCCATTCCATCATGGATCTTGTCTAACACATTAGACCCTAGCTATGTCATGCCCTCACTTGTGACACCACCCTCTCCAATAATAGTTCAAAAGGAGGAAAAAGTGTCTATTCCATACTAATTTCCATCATGGAAATTAGTTTATAAAGGTATAAATAAGAAGGAAGAGGTGTTAGTTGAGGCAGTCCAAGAATTAGTTTTGGTAGAGGAGTTAGTTGTACAAAAAATGAATCAATAACCATATCTAAACTTAATGATCTTGGTGTAAAAGAGTTTCAAGACTCTTTATCCTTTACTCAAGAGCCACCAAAAATACCCTTCAAGGTACTTATATGGTAGGATACTCTCTTAAGCTGCAAGTAAAGTGAACTTCTTCACACTCCCACCATCTCCCTCTTAGAGAAAGAACATGATTTACAAAAGATAGAGGAGGAGATTGAAGTTATAAGTGAGCCATAGGAGGATAATTAAAGTGTATATGATGAAGAAATTATGATAGGCAACCCAATTCATATGGAATAACATGTTTCATCTTTCAAGTTTAGGATAGCCCTGATATGTTGAAGCAAGAGGAAAGTATATCAAAGCTTGAGCAAGACAAGTGTGATATTTCAATCCTTGGATGGTCAAATAAACCATCATTTATAGTTTAAGAACAATATGAAATCTTGAGTGAGGTTGATGAAGGAGACATCTCAAGTGCTCAAGTGATATAGTTTGATAAGCATACCAATGAAGAGCTCGAAGAGTTATGGTAGCAGTTCAATACCATAACCAAAGAGTTTAAAGAGGCTAAGAGACATGTCCTTCCTCAAAACATTATGAGCATGATTAGTCCTATTTTTCATAATTACAAGGTGGAATGACATGGTCTTTTTAAACGACCAAGTGAACCAAGTGCAATTGTTCCCAAGAGCCTAAATGAAGTCTTTATGCAAGGCTTTCTCAAGGGTGATGAGCAACATCAAGCAAGTGCTCCTACAGTCCAACATGAATAAAACTTGGAATAATTAGAATAATATGTCTATGTTGGAGGCATGTTTGTTCCTTTTTATCCATTGGAGATCACATAAAAAGGATTTTCCATCAAGCTTCCTGGTTCACCAATTATAGTACCTCTAAAGTAGGGCATTTTTCATCTTGGTTTATTATAAGTGAATGATACTCAAAGTTTTCCATTTGACCTAGGAGGGAGGTGCTTGTAATTTTTTGTATAATATTGTATATATTAGAGTATATTTCATGATTTTCTCTAAGTTCATGTGTGTACATTTTCCTAGTAGGTTAGTTGTCCTTACTTTGTTTAGGTTAGTTTCCTTTCCTATTATGTGTTTCCTTTTCATTTCATTTCATTTTATTTCTTTTGGTCTTTGTTGCTTCAAGATAGGGTTTTTAAGAAAGGAACAACCTTACTCAATTAAAATTAGCTTAAGACTCCATACCTAATGGACTAGTCAACACAAATGGTCTGGGTTCTCAATCATAGAAGGCATGCTTCCCAATTGCATCATTAAAGATGCTGGCCAATTTTGGCCCACATACAAATATTTTTTTGGATATATCAACTGAGTAGAGTTTCTAATTTACCAAATGATCAAATGAATTGAGCAAGTAAAGAAGATGGACCAAACCATCATCAAATGTCATGTAAAAATAAACAAGTTAGTCTATTTTCACACTTCATAAGTTCACTTAGGAGGCCTCTTAGAGCCAAAGGATTGCATGGACATGAGGTTCTTCATGCCTTGAACATTCTCTACAAATTTTGTGACTTGATGAGTTGTCTATCTCAAGTTATAATCATTTAAAGTTAAATAAGAAGAATGAGATGTGAATGGGGGCATCAAATAAAAGTCATGACAAATAGTCATTTGAATTCAAAAACCCCCAAGGTAAATGCAAAGCTGACAGTGTCAAAATATCACTTGATGGGATTATAGATCAATAACACATGGGTAGTCAGTATGTCAAAAGGTCCTTGGAATGAGATCAATGGTCTACATTCAATCAGATCAAAAGATCCAATGGTGAGTGGTGGTCTAACAAGTTAGTGGGTCTCAAAGATCCAATAATGTGTGTTTGATCATGCATTCATAGATCAATAATGAACTTAAAGTCAAAAAGTCATAATATCTTAAGATTAAAAGAAGGGTTGAAAAGTGGTATGATTTTGGTGAACTAAAAGATCTAATAGTGTGCATTAAATATAATAGAAGGGAGATTTATGGTGCACATTCAATTAGACCAAGGATCCAATGGTGCAAAAGAAAGTAGATCCAATGGTGCATAAGCAAGTTGATTGATAGTGAGTGAGGGGTCAACAAGTCAACATATTTTTAGGATGAATATGAGGTTAAAACATGATGTAAGCATAAGAGCATATGAAACTATAGCATATATTTATGATAAATGTGCAATTGCTAAGTGTCTTAATATTTAAGGCCTAGATTAAGATTGACAATCAATATCAAAAGTTGAAGATAGAGGATTTTGAGTAGAAGTTAAATACGGTCCAAGTCAAACCAAGATCAAATGCTTCAAAGAGTTATATGGATATTAGAGCTTGATTAAACACCACTAAGCATACATAGTTATATAATCAAGGTTGTTAATGGTAAATTTTCTATTTCTATGAAAGTTTAGATACATGATGAGGTTTGTTTGAACCTAATATATTCTAGGAATGGAGATATGCAATCTACAGATCTTCATGGATATTATGACTATATGAAAACCAATAAATTAGATTGGTTTTCATCTATTGTAAACCTATGATTAGGTTTAAAATAGGGGTAGGTTTTTGATTAATTAAAGGAGTGTCTCATCTTTTTATATGGTCACATCCTTGATAAACAAGTACCTACAACTACTAAAAGTAGACATGATCATGGATTTATCAAGTCCATGGGTATGAAGACTTTTTTACTTATAATGAAAGCAAGTGGGATATGGTATATAAGAAAAAAAAAAGGTATCTAGGGATTGGATATTATAATGGAGTATCTAATTCTTCTTAGAGCCTTTAAGGATTTTCCTTTCTTGGTGAGATCATGACCCATCATCTTCAAAATAGATTCTTGTCTTCTAGCATTTTTCTCAGCTAATGAGAAGATCTTGAAGACTATTGGAGAAAATGAAGTCTATTTTATCTATGATGTATTAACCTTGATTTGATCAAAAGATGGTGGAGCATTAATTGAAACATGGTGGTAGTTCATTTAATGATTGGGGGTGGCATTCTTCCTCTCTTTCTTTCCCTTTATCTATATTTCCCGTTCTTTCTCATTTGTAACTCTCTCTCTCTCTCTCTCTCTCTCTCTCTCTCTCTCTCTCTCTCTCTCTCTCTCTCTCTCTCTCTCTCTCTCTCTCACAAGGATTCTTTGATCTTGAAGATTAGGGGACTCTTTGAGATATTGTAAGATATGATCATCTTGATAAGGCCAAACCTTGTCAATAATTTGTAAGAATTAGCTCTTGACACAATAAAATAATTTCTTTACCCATCTCTTACCTTAGATCTATGTTGAGTGACTTGTTCATGATGGAATTATGAAGAAGAATCTTTCTCATTAATTTTCCTCCTTTTTGACCTCATTTAGGGTGTTTTCAAGCTATTACAGGTCTGGATTAGTGTTCTGCCTAAACCTAGTCCATGAAACACTTATGCATTGAGCTAGATTGTGAGGTTATGTGAGCTAGCATTATCTTCTATGGATATAGTGTGTATTCAAGCTTATGGGAGTTTACCATTTTTATTTGGTGCATCACCTAGTTAACTTTCTTAAGGTCCCTTATCCCCTTTCTAACCCTTTTCTCAACAATAACATTACTTTAGGTGATCCATCAAGAAGAAGCCAAGCTTCTCTAGAGGTTTAGCCCCATCATAGGTTACCTATAGTTTGGGGTTGTCTCAATATTATGATTGGGAGTGGGGGAAGATTGAATAACTCCTACACAAGGTTGAAATCTCATGCCATAAAAAATACTACACTTAATTTGGAAGATTTAAAGCATGTGAATTGAGGTCCAAAACCTAATAATCTTTCACCCTAGAGTACCTATATATACATAAATTCACACATGTTAATCTATGCACTCAACTCTCAAAGTCTAGCCGAGCCAACCAACATAATAGATGGGCTAGGGGTTTGGTTGATTATTGGCTTGAATGGGATTTGGTATAGGTGTTGTAAATGGGTTCTCATTATGAAACCAAAAGACCTCAATAACATCTCAGTACTCATTGATAGTGTTGAGTTGTGTGAAGACAAATCTCTAAGGCCCTTTAGTTTGATATCACAATAAGGCAAAGCTCTTGGTTAATTTTAGACTCAAGGAAATTAGGGATATTGGGATGAATGAATTGCAGGAGAAGAAATACTCTTTTGTGTTGACTCTACCTAACCAATATCATCTATTGACTGTGAATGATATAGGATGAGGCTAGACCCAAGGAGAATAAGATGGGATAGATGGGTTACTAAGCTTGGATGACATTGTATTTATGTATCCTATTTTGTGGGAGAAAAATAATAGGTGGATAAGGGATGTGCTCATATTCTTATAAAGTGGCTAAATAATCTATGATGATATGGGGAATTAGAGTGGATCAAAATACCTCACATCTCCATTCAATATTAATATCATATTATGTGATTATGGTGGAACCAGGTGCTCTAAATTTAAGGAATAGACCATGTTGGACAAGACTTGGTGTCTTGAGAAGAGTCATCCAAAAGAGACTAGGCAAAAGCTAGGAAAAAACATATGAGCTTGTTTAGTCAATGTCTTATAAAGTGTGCTTGATGGAATGTTGAAGTAAGGCTTGGTGTGTGTTTGCTTATGGAAATGGATAAGGATTATGGTAGATGTGTTTGATTGCATGTATTATAAAGTATTATGTAGGGTATGGTTTACTTGTATAGATTGTAAAATATTTTAGTATGGCTTGCATGAAATAACAAGGTTTTTGACACTGCTTTTATTTTGTTTTATTTTGGGCCTTTCTAGGTTTTTAAGAAATAAACACTTGCATGCTAAAAATAAAGTGATAAAATTAAAGGATAGAAAAACTAAAATAAAAAGAAAGGAAAACTCTGTATTGTTTATCCTTTTCAATGTTTGAGATGCATGCAATGGAATAGAGAAGAAACCTATGCTATTATACAAAATGCTAATTTTTTTATATTTATCTATATGTAAACTAGATGAAATGAATTTGTTTATTTTGATTGTTTTATGTGAAACAAAATAAATGCATAAATTGAATCTATGAATGCAATTAGTATGAGAAGAGATCTGATCCAAAATGCCATTAATGAAACACTTCCTATGAATTTTCTTGTGAAAAAACTAGGCTAGATTTTCAACCTTTATTAATTTGCCTCAAAAAAACTTTTTATAATGTAGCAGGATGAAAGAAAAATATATAAGTTCTAATTTTATTTTTTTAAAGAGAGGGATGAAAATGCTTTTAAATCTTTAGAACAATTAAGATCAACAATCCACTACCTTCATACATGCACCTATGTTATCTCTATTTCAATGTTTGCCTAGGTGATTATTAAAATGTAAGCAAACTATCTCTATTTCTATGTTTGCCTAGGTGATTATTAAAATGTAAGAAGTTTGCTTAGATATTGAATAAAATAAAGGTTATAATGGATATAAATGAATTGAAGACTTGATAAGATCATTTTTTTGTAATGATTAACATGGTGTATTTCTAACTTGAAAGGAAACTAATATATTGAATGCAAACATAAATCAAAACTAATTATGGTTTTTTTAGCAAAGACGAATGAAAATAAATGAATATATTTCATCATAATTTTTTTTTTCTTTTCTCTTTTTTTGAAAACTCTTCTAATTAAAATAACAATATATACTAAATCTAATCTAACAAATAACAAAAATAATAGAAATTAAAATAACTTCAACATATTTTTAGAATAAACCAACTAAAATGCATGTAGTATGTTGATTGATAAATCCTCAACATGATAGCTCCATATTATCTTGTATAAAATAAATAAATCTCTATTTATAGGATTCACAAACTTTGGAATAAGATATAAAAGGGGCGAATACACAATCCACAAAAGAAGAGTAGTTAAACTGAGTCTGGCTAGTGTTTTGGCTTGCAAGTTTTGAGATTCTCTCACCAATGACACTTATTCACTTGAAAATGTGTAATATAATTTAAAATACTAGAGACTGAATCTCTTATTAATTTTATAAAAATTGTAGCTATAAAATCTTCTCAATAACAATCTTCTAATGGTAATTTTGGATCTAAAATTAGGCCAAAATTGACCTTCTTCTAGGAAGAGAATGGAGTTTGTATGTAAGAGTTCAAATAAGTATGGTGGTGATTTAAAATTGAGATGCAATGAAAAAGGCTAAAATTAATAAATTGAGTGAGTTTGTCATGATTGGAAGTGAACACAAGGTGATGAGAATAGGAAACACAAAACTAGCAATGTAAAATGCATGAAAACTGAAGTTATAGGAGCTAATTTTGGAAGGCATTTCCACCATGATTGAACTATTATTTTATATAGGGATGGTTTTAAAATAATGAATTATTTTAATAAAACCACCTCTTCAAATTACAAAACCACTAATATTTTAATTCATACCCACCCTTTAGAATAAAAACTAGCTCTTAGATTTCAAAACCGCCACGATGGTTGTGTAAACAAAGGGGCAATTTCATAATAGAGTGGGATGGTTATGCCATCTAGGGTAGAATTTTTTTCACCTATGGATGGTTTTTAAAAAAAATTGGAAATGGCTAGGAAGTTTAGAATCACAAGGACCAAAAGGGGTCAAAATAATAATATGAAATCATAGGAAAGGAATAGAGGTAGAGAGTTTATTATGGAGCAGAAAGTAAGAGTTCATTGCATCATCATCAAATTTTTATCAAGAAATGTCACATCATGTCAATTATGGTGCATACATTTTACCCCTTTGTGAGGGTTCTTTGTCATGAATTGGTAATTATTTAGAGGACAAATTTAGGTTTGAGATCTTCCCTATTTTTCTCTAAACTATGACAACACGATAGAGCACTCTGAGAGCTTTCTGATGCCTATTTGATTGCTCAAGATAGAGCTCATATGACCAAGTTACTGCTGGTAAAAGTTTGGGTAAAAAATGGTCAACAGTCAAATGGTGATGTGGATGCATGTATGACTACCAAATGGACCAATCATCATGTGATAAGTGGAAAAATGGTAAAAGGGTATTTTTAGTTTTGCCTTTAATCTTTGGTGTTTATGTTTGGATAAATGGGCCCTATTATTTATTGGTTGGGGACCCTTAGCCAAGGTCGACACACTCTTTTTATAAAGGGGTGCCTTTGCTTCCATTTCTTCATATTACTATTGTCATGGTTTTTTTATATATATACCTTTATGTATTTTGCATGGTGCATGTGGGACTAATAATCCCATTATTTTAAACCAAATACCATGTATTAATTTCCAACAAGTCAAATCTATGTGATACCCACACCATTACATAATTAGCGCATGTTCCCCAAATTACACGCCACAAATCAAACTATTGGAATTTATATTTAACCCATACTTCAAATTTAATCCCACCAAAATTGGTGTGAAGCCAGTTTCAAAACTTCTTTTTACTTTATTAAAACCCATATTCCCCATGTTGCATGCCCCATGTGGGATAATTTGCCCAACAAAGGAATATGATAAGACTCTTGAGAACTTCATAAAGATTTGAAATCATGAATTGTGGTAAAATAGATAAGCAATCTTACCAATCCACCATACTTTTTCAAGTTTTATAAAAGGGACAAACTTGTATTTGTACATGGGGATTAAAATTATTGTGTACAGATTTTAATAGTAGATTGCAAATTTTTGTATTTTTGGCCAATCCCAAAGAATTTTTAGGTCTTGGTGTAAACTAGAAATTTGTTTATAATTTTGAGACAATCCATGTGGTATATTTGTCCTCCTGATTTGGTGTAAATTTGATATATTTTATAGTTATCGAAGTGACACCTTGACATAGAATACTGGAAAGAGATTCTACAAGTGCTTCGGGAAGGTGGAAGATGATTACTAAGAATCATTAGAGTCTTCTAAAGTTCTAATGGCATGAATTTGTATGTTTTGAGATTACATTATGGTATTTTAAATTTTCATAATTATAATCAATTTTTAATGGATTAGATTACGTAAATCTAATCCTGGAGATGTAAGCATTTCATGTCAAACTCCATTATCAATCGTGATCTCTTGCCTATATTTCATTTCAATTTTTTTATATTAGTTTACATCACTGATAAGTACATTCAAGAAATTGATTAAGAAGGATTTTGAAGAGATTAAGTTCAAATTAAATGATATATCTGAATAGTGGATTTTTAAGAATTTTCATTCATTCACATTCATTTTTTGGCTCAAATTTAAAAATTACATTCAATTCTTAAATAAGAACTCAAATTATTTAAAATAGGAATTTGAGATATTTTTATCAAGATCCATTTGTAAACTATTTAATATTATGGGGTCTACTATAGTTTACAAATCAATTAATTGAAAAGTTGTAAAATGACACAAAAAAAGAGTTTAAGATGCAAAATCATTTTTCAAAGTTTCTAATCACTTTCATTAGATTATAGAACACTAATCCAATTTCTATTTCCATTAAGGGGAATTGAGAATGTTCTACATCTAATTATAAAAATAGTTTCATTTATCTAGGGGTAAATCTTGTTTTCAGATCAATTTGGTATCAAAGCAATTTGATTGTGGTCATGTTTCTACTTATTGCTTTGTGTTCTTCTATTTGATTTAATTATGCATGATTGGTTAGTGAAAAGGATAATTGTAAGACATTCCAATCCAATGAAAGAAGACAAGATTCTAACAGCTAAGTTTCTAAAACCACTAGTACTACAAGTTCAATTTGGATGATAAACAAACAACTATCACTTGAAGGTGTGAGATGGTGTTGAGAGAGGATCAACCTTTCTATCTTCGGATGCATTCAGAAAAAATGCAAGGCATGTTCAGTGATGCACATCCAAGAGGAATCATTTGTCATCCTATTATCATTGTTATATATAAGGTAGAATAAGGTATGATGGAAATCTAATTTTATATTGGTATTATCACAATATGTTAGTATTTGATAACCAATTATGTAGCCTTTAGTTTTGGATAACTAATCATATTTTGGAATCCTATGTCCTTAATTATAAGAACAAGTGAAAAGACTAGATTCCATGGTAAGCTATGGAAATGTCAATAAGGCATTATTCAATAAATTGAACAATTTTTTGTACTTTAAGTATTGAGTATTAATTTGTTGATAAGTTGGTATGTCTACACAACTTTGTTAAGTGTTGTAGGAAACAAACAATAAGATGTGAAAATACCAACAATATGCCAACCATTACTCAAAAAGTGTGCACTTCATAGCTCTAAAAGAGGTATAAGTTATTTTTAAATGTAATTAGGTATACACAATTTTGGTTTGAATCCTTTATGTGGGTTACCTTGGAAGTAAAATATGCATTGATGTGGAATTGTTTTAAAGCCTTTTTGAAAATGAAAAAGGATCATCTGACTCTCGTAAGATGGAGTTTTAAATAAGATGTAACCTCCTATTCAGTTGTTGGAACCAAGAAGAGGGAACAACCCTTACTGATAAAATGGTTTAATTGGATAGCTTTTAAAAGCATATCTCTGGTATTAAATAGTATGTTTAGTTTCACTTCAAAACACTATTTTTAGGGAAATTATTAACTATTGGATCTAGGGAAGAAATTTTTGATAAACTTGTGTTTTGAATAATTTTCTATCTCATATTTCACTTTTTTTTGTGATGATAATTCTAGAAATCTAACATGATTTGATGAGTTTTGGAGGTATGAATCAAGGAATGATCAGATGGTGAAGAAAACCTTGAGATAGGTTTAAAATTCTTGGTTTTCTCCTCACCTTTATATGATATTTTGTTTAAATTTACTTACAAAGTTGTAAATTGGTCAAGAAGCTCTTATTTTTAGAAAAAATCTCTAAGTTGGTACTGAAGCTTGATAGGTATAGAGGAAATATTTGATAATCAGTTTCAGGGACACAATAGTTAACTATGTTATTTACAAGATGGAAAACTCATCTAGTTTTTGTTGATTATTATTTCATGTATTGTATAAATGTATATTATGCAGTTATGACCCTAAGATGGAAAAATTAATTACATGCCTATATAATTGACATCTTACACATTTAAGTCCCATTGTATCTTGGGTAATGTTTGTACCATAAACTGTTGTACACTCACATGTATGTTTTTCATTCACAACATGTAGATGTACTTTCAAAGATCCATAGATGGGAAACATTTATAAATACAAGTATAAATGTGTTGCAATTGTTTGTAAGTCCCTTGGGTAATATTTGTATATGGTAGTATCTAACACCATTATTGTGCACTGTCATTTTCCTGTTGAGTTGTTGACTTTAGCAGGATAGTTGCAAACATTTTCTTGATAGAGATTGTCTTCTATCCTACTTTGTAATACACAAAGATGATGGATAAGATGAAAAACTAGAGATACCAATAGTATGAAGTAATTTAGAATATGTTTATCATGCTTAGTATTTCTTCCTATATTTTTGATTTTCAAGCTCTATTGAAAAAAATCTCTGAGATGAATTTGGACTTTTGGCAGTAGCCTACACAATGTGGGTGTTGTTGTAGTAATTTACTCTACTTTCATTGGGATTAAATTCATGGTTTTTATGTTCTTGATTATCAATGGTGTTTTTATACGTGGAGTTTTCACTATGTCATACATTGATAGAATCACTTTGAGTTCCTTCTATTATTTTTGCTTCTGTATATGTTGATGAGTGCAAGAAGATGTGGATAGATGAGATTTCACTTAGCTAGATAATTTGATTCTTTTTGGGAGAGTTTTGACCCTATATGAAGAACACCTTAATTTTCTATTTTGGTTCCTGTATGTTTGGAATCAGTGTAGGAATATTGCTATGCTAGAGAAGAGAACTCATAGAGATTTGCCTTAATTTTTGGGTTAGTTGGATTATTATGACTTTTGGGGGCCAAACAAATTTAATGGGGAGGTATGATCTAGAGGTTAAATTTATGTCTGATATCTTCCCTATTTTTCCCTAAATAATGATAGCATGGTAGAGCACTCTGAGAGATTTTTGATGCCTATTTGAATACATAAAATAGAGCTCATATGACCAAGTTATCATTGGTCAAAATTTGGGTAAAAAATGGTCAATAGTTAAATGGTGATGTGGATGCATGTATGACTGCCAAGTTGACCAATTAACATGTGACAAGTGGAAAAATGGTAAAAAAGCTAAAAGGGTGTTTTTGGTTTTTGCCTCTGATCTTCGATGTTTATGTTTAAAAAAATGGGCCCTATTATTTTATAGCTGGGGACCCTCAACTAGGGTTGACACACTCTTTTTGTAGAGGCATGCCTTTGCCTCCATTTCTTCATATTAATATTGTCTTGTGTGTGTGTGTGTGTGTACATGGACTTGACTTGTTGGAAATTGATATATGGTGTTTGGTTTAAAATAATGGGATTATTAGTCCCACGTGCACTATGTAAAATACACACACACACACACACATACATCTGTGTATTTTACATAGTGCATGTGGGACTAATAATCCCATTATTTTAAACCAAACACCATATATCAATTTCCAACAAGTCAAGACCATGTGCCACCCACACCACAACATGTTTGGCATATGCTCCCTAACTTACATACCACACATCAAACCATTGGAATTTATATTTAACACATACACAAAATTTAATCCCACCAAAAGTGATGTGAAGCCAGTTTCAAAACTTTTTTTTACTTTATTAAAACCCATATTCCCCATGTTGCACACCCCATGTGGGGTAATTTTCCCACCAAAGGAATATGATAAGAGTCTTGAGTAATTCACAAAGATTTGAACCCATGACTTATGGTAAAATAGCTAAGCAACCTTACTAATCTACTATACTTTTGTAAGTGTTATAGAAGGGATAAATTTGTATTTTTATAGGGGGATTAAAATGACTGTGTAAGGATTTTAATGGCATATTGTAACATTTTTAATTTTTTTCCAAACCCAAGACATTTTTAGGTCTTGGTGTAAACTAGAAAGTTGTTCAAAAATTTAAGCACTTTGTGTGGTATATTTTCACTCCTAGTTTGGTTTTTATTTGACATATTTTTGAGCAATTGAAGTGATGCTTTGACATAGAAAACTGGAAAAAGATTTCATAAGTGCTTTGAGAAGGTGGAGGATGATTATTGAGCATTGTTAGAGTCTTTTGAAGGTCTACAGGAATGAATTTGTAGGTTTTGAGATTCCATTATGGTATTGTAATTTTTTCATTTGTACTTTTAATCAATTTTAAATGGATTAAATTGTGTAAATGCAATCCTAAAGATGTAGGCATTTCAAGCCAAAATTCATTATCAATCTTGGTCTATCACCTCTATTTTATTTCAATTTACATCATTGATAATTACATTTGAGAAACTGATTAAAAATTATTTTGGAGAGATTAAGTTCAAATTGAATGATATATCTGAATAGTGGATTTGTATGAATTTTCATTCATTCACATTCAATTTTTGATTCATTTTTTAAAAGTAAATTCAATTCTTAATTCAAAAATAAAGTTATTTAAAATGGGAATTTGAGATATTTTGATTAGGATTCATTTGTAAACTATTTAATAGTAGGGGGTTTAATATAGTTTATAGATCAATCAATCAAAAAGTTGTAAAATGACACAAAACAATAGTTTAGGATGTATAATCGAGTTTCAAGGTTTCTAATCACTTTTATTCAGTTCTAAAACACTAATCCAATTTCTATTTCACTTAAAGGGAATTGAGAATTTTCCACATCTGATTCTAAAAATAGTTTCATTTACCTAGGGGTAAATCTTATTTTTAGATCAATTTAGTATCAAATCAGTTTGATTGAGGTCATGTTTCCACTTTTTGCTTTGTGTTATTATATTTTATTTGATTATGTAGGATTGGCTAGTTCAAAGGATAATTGGAAGATATTCATATCCACTAAAAGAAGACAAGCTTATAACAACTAAGATTCTGAAACCACTAGTCTTGTAGGTTCAATTTAGATGATAAACAAACAACTGTCACTTGAAGGTATGAGATGGTGTTGAGAGAGAATCAACCTTTGCATCTTGGGATACATTTAGACAAACTGAAATGTATTTTCAATGATTCACATCCAAGAAGAATTAGTTGTAATCCTATTATCATTATTACATAAAAGGCAGAATAAAGTATTATGAAAATCTAATTTCATATTGGTATTATCATAATATGTTGGTATTTGATACCCAGTTATGTAGCCTTTATTTTTGGACAACTAATCATATTTTGAAAGACTATATCCTGAATTATAAGAATAAGTGAAAAGATCAGTTTCCATGGTAAGATATGGAAATGTCAATAGGGCATTGTTCAAAAAATTGAATAAATATTTGTACTTTAATTATTGAGTATTAATTGTTTGAGAAGTTGGTATATCTTCACAACTTTGCTAAGTGTTGCAAGAAGCAAATAGTAAGTTGTTAAAATACCAAAAATATGCCAACCATTACTCAATAGGTGTGCACTTCACATTTCTCAAAGAGGTATAAGTTATTTTTAAAATTTATTTAGTATACACAATTTTGGTTTGAATCCTTTGTGTGGGTTACCTTGGAAGTAAAATATGCCTTGATATGGAATTATCTTAAAATCATTTTTGAAAATGAAAAATGGATCATCTAACTCTCGTAAGATAGAGTTTTAAATTAGATGCAACCTCCTATTCAGTTGATGGAACCAAGAAGAGGGAACAACCCTTATTAATAAAATGGTTTAATTGGATAGTTTTTAAAAGTATATCTATGGTATTTAATAATATGCTTAGTTTCACTTCAAAACACAATTTTTAGGGAAATTTTTACAATTAGCTACATGATCTAATGAATCTAATAGAAGGCATAAATAATAAATAAAGTCGTAATAGTAATAAACAATAACTGTATATCTGAGATAATAATAAAAATGAATAAATAAATCAAATATGATGAATTACTCTGATAATTCAATATTAATCCAATATGGAATACATAAATATCCATTTCTTAAATAGAGCAAGGCATGCATGATAAAGATCAAAGAACTCACACAACATGTATAGTTCAACTGATATCTATCTACATGAATAGTAGAGTGAAACTTCAAACTAACAAGATAGGTGTCCAACTTGTGTAAATGATCAACACAAGTTGACTATTAGTTAAAAAATCTTATCCTATCTTACTTTGAATAGTGGAGTGGAACTCCACTGTAACAAGATACGTCTTTAAGTTAACTACTAGTTAAACAAGCTTATCCTATCTAGTGTAAATTATTAATAAACATAATAAACTAATTACAATAAGTAATTAGTACACCAAAATAATAAATAATAAATATAAGTAAATGCAATAAAGCTAATAATTGCACCAATACCCCCTCATAATCAAAGCTTAGGTAGGGCTATGTAGATAAGAGTCCCGATAATGTGTATCCATATTAGGTACTCTGTATAAATAGATGAGGAAAGGAGAAAACTTGAAGGGAAAAAAACTCCTTGTCAAAATGAAGGTCTAGGAGACCCCCTAAATAATTGATGTCCCACACCCCTAAAATAGATTGCAAGTGAAGATACTTACTCTCAGTGAAAGGCTTGGTGAAAATATATGCAATCTACTCCTCCATAGGATAATATTGAAGATTAATGATATTCACTTGAATCAACTCCCTAATAAAGTGCATATGGATCTCTATGTGTTTGGTTCTTTGATGATGAGTAGATTCTTTGAGATCTAGATAGTGTTCTGGTTGTTACAATAGATGACTGATGGCTTCTAAAATGGAACACCAAGCTTAGTGAGAATATTTCAAAGTTATATAGCCTTAGTAGTGGCATTAATAGTGACACAATACTCAGCCTTTATAAATGAAAGAGCAATAGCATTTTGTTTCTTGCTCTTCCAATAAATGGGACCAGATCTAAAGTGAAAGCTATAACCAGAAGTGGACTTACGGTCATCATAATCACCGTCCCAATCAAAATTTATGTATCCCACCAAGTCTAAACCTGTGCCTACTATATAGTGAATCTTGTATCTGACAGTACCCTGAATGTAGCTTAGAATGTGTATGATGGATCTCCAATGAAGCTCATGTGGTGGCATAAAGTGTGAAACCATGCCAACTGCATATGAAATGTTAGGTCTTGTATGAGTTAGATAGATGAGGCTACCTACAAGCTGGTGATACAATGTGGCATCAACCAAGGGAGTGGAACTATAAACCTCAAGTGTAACTCTAAATAAGAAAGGAGTCAGTGTAGGCCTATAATCAGCCATGTGAAATTGAGCTAACAAGTCCATGGCATACTTGGGCTGTGAAAGTGTAACTTGGAAGAAGACTGTGCTATCTGAATCCTAAGAAAATAATGCAATAATCCCATGTTTGTCATAGAAAACCTATCATGAAGTGTAGTCTTAACACTGTTGATGATGGATGTTGTGTTCCCTATAATAATAAGATCATCAACATAGATAACCAAGTATAATAATGAATCCTCTTGCCATAGAATGTAGACATTCAAATTCGAGTGACATCTTGAGAACCCAATGAAGAGAAGAAATGTGTCCATCTTAGACTACCAAGCCCTAAGGGCTTATTTTAGAGCATAGAGAGACTTATTAAAGTAGCATACTAGTGAATAATCCTGAATGAACCCCTATGGTTACTCCATATAAATCTCCTCATGAAGATCGCCATGAAGTGTGCTCTTCACATCCATCTAATGTACAACCCAACCATGAGTTGCACCAATAGATAGTATCAAGTGAATAGAATTCATCTTAACAATAGGTACAAAGGTTTTTGTATAGTTAATTCCTTTTACTTGGGAAAAACCTTTGGTCACTAAGCATGCTTTATACTTAGCAATATTTCCATCTACTACAAACTTAGTTTGATATATCCCCCTACATCATACTAATTTTATTCCCTTAGGAAGAGGAACAACACTTAGGAAGAGAACAAGATGCCAAGTGTTGTTCCTAATCAATGAGTTATACTCTTCTTCCATTACTGAATCCCACTCAATTGTCCATATGGCTTCTTGAAAAGACTATGGATCAGAAGCTGTGGCAATGTAGGAATGTGGAAGGTCATGTTGTGGCCATGTTCTCCTTCTATTTAATGGATCCCTATCAAGAGGGTCTACATCCACCAAAGTATATCTAGCCCATAAAGGCTTCAATGGGAAAAGATATGGAGGAGGAGGAGGAACATGACCTATTAAACCCTATTGGGGAGGTATTACCTCATCATCTCTATGAGTAGATGAAGTAAGAATATCATCATCACTACTATCCGATTCTTGTAAGGAAGAAGAATGAGAAATGTTAGAAGACAAGTCTGAAGGACTTTATTCAAAGTAAAAAAATCTCACTATAATAAGCTCATGTGAATCTAGATCAATGTGTTGATATCTCGTAACACCATTAGGATATCCCACAAATATGCAAGTTTAGCTTTATTGTTCTAAATCACGATACTTGTCTGAAGGTATGTGAGCCCATGTTGGACTACCAAAGACTCTAAAATGATGCACATCTAGCTTCTTATTACACCAAGATTCAAGAGGTGTTATCCCCTTTAAGTCTTTGGGAGGAACTCTATTATATATATATATATATGCAACATAATTAATCACTTCCACCTATTACTCAGGTACTAATGATTTTGTATGAATCATGCAACTTGACATCTCTTTAAAGAATTTGTTCTTCCTCTCTGCTACACCATTCTATTGAGGTGTGTATGCAACTGAATGGTGAAGATAAATTCCTTCAAGAGCATATAATTTTTCAAACTTCTTGTTCACATATTCCCTCTAATTATCTATGTGAAGAATCCTGACATACTTCCCATATTATTTCTCTACTAGAGCTTTAAACTCTAGAAATATATCAAATACTTCACTCTTAAATTTCAAAAAATAAATCCAATTATATCTGAAATAGTCATCAATAAATATGAGAACATAGTGGGTTTTACTAAAAGATAAAGTAGGTAATGGACTTTCTAAATCACTATGAACAAGTTCAAGGACTTGTGTAGCCCTTCAAGCCTTCCCTTTATCAAACTTATCCTTTGGATGTTTTCCTAAGACACAACCATGACATACACCCCTGAAAACTAAATTTTTGGAAGTCTTGTAACCATTTCTTGCTGACTAAGATACTATAAATAATGGTAGTTCAGATGACCAAACCACTCATGCCATAACTTGCTCACTAAATCAGTGTGTGAGAGCAAAGCTGTAGATTAAGATTGAGGCACAATGTGAGATAATGAATAAAGCTAAGTATTATTGTCAACTTTTCCCACTACAAATAAGGCATTATCCTCTAATTTTTTGATTGATATAGAATTGGTTGTGAACTCAACTTTTTTACCAATATTAAATTGAGTGATTTGGTAGACAAAAATAAGGTTAGTTGATAACTCTGGCACATAGAAGACATCTTCAAATACACCACTATCAACATCAACTGTACCTTTTCCTATAACATCTACCTTATAATCATCACCTATGAGAATATGAGGCAAGGAACTTGGTTCTAATATAGAAAATTGTTCTTGATTAGAACCCATATGGTGCAAAGCACCCGAGTCAATGACCCATGATTTGGGAGAATTTACCAGTGCGACTAGTGTCATAGCTTTCCCTTTCCCTAAATTTGAAGGAGTGGAAGAATCATTTAAAGAGGATTGATTGATGTTATTCTTTTTGAGAAGACCCTTAGGTTCATCAATCTCTTTCTTCTAACAATCTTGTTCACTAGGAAACCCATTTTTGAAACAAGGGCAAGGAGTGCCAGTCCTTTTTTGTGAATCCCCTTTTTTATTAGTGGATTTATGATCTCCTTATGAGGAAGATTATTTCCCTTTATTATTATCTTTCTGTGACTTATTCTGATTATTCTACATATTTTTACTTGAACTTATATTTGATGTTGATGTTGAAACTTGTTTATGTTGAGGTTGACTTGCAACTAGATCTTGAGATTTGGCTGACTTGATTAGACCCATAGCTATTAACTTTTCTTCTTCAACCATTAGAATCTTAGAGAATACCTCAAAGGTGGGAATTTGATAAGATGTACCTAATGTGAGCTAATTAGTCTAAAATCTAGAGACAAATGATGAATATTCAGGACATAATTTGTGTAAGGCACTGAAAATCAATTGAATATCCTTTCTATCAATTTTACATTTAGAAAGTTGTGCTCTAAGATCTATGGCTTTAGTGATGTAGTCTTGTATTATAGCATAATTTTTAGGATCTAAACTAATGAGTTTGTTATCAATTTGGTAACCAAGAACCTCATCTATTTTTCCAAACAATGATTCTAATTTATCCCAAGCCTCTTTTGGAGTTGTATATTTGTCAAGATGGAAATTCAAATCTAAAGCCATGTAAGACCCAATGTATCCAATTACTTTAGTAGTTTCAAAGAGAAAGTGTTGTAACTCTTTTCCATCAGTAGGTAAAGTAAGAAGAGTTGTTATGTAAGGCATATACCCTAGCATCATTAATGCATTGCAAGCATTTTGTTTCCATGTATTATAGTTGTATGTTGTTAATAGTGAAAACTTGGGATTCTCCATGATGCAATAAAAAATAAACTATCACAAAGCAGAAATCAAAGTACATAACACACCACAAAATCCCCCTAAATTACCTAGTTTTATCCCATCCAATAATTATTTTTGACACTTTATAATTGATTGCAATTGCAAAGCTAGATTATAATTTTTTAGTTTACAAAAAGCTCATTTAGGCCCTCTAGTCTAAAAGTACAAAAAATATGCACTTTATTACAATTTTTTTGTACTAATGTGTTGTGCTAAAAAAAATATTAACTTTAAAAAAATGGGACCTCAATTCAAGGTTGTATGTGAAAGGTATGAGCCTCTGAAGTTACAAAAATGAGGATGGGCAAGAGCTGCTATATAAAAATCTGCATTCTAGAAAAATCTAAAAAAGTTTAGAAAAAATGAAAGTGCAACAACAAAGATCATGAATTTTTAAGCTATTGCAAAAAAAAATTGCTCAAACATACCTCCCGGTGTTTAAATGGCAAGCTCTCAAAGTTTCCCTTTCAAATCTATCTGTTGATCCATGAGGCCTACCACAATTTTTTTTTGGTCTACACAGTCCATATGGTTCGTATGACCATACTTGGGAGCTAAAAAAGAAATTTTCTTCTGGGGTGACTGTGTCCAAATTGGATAAATTTTATATGGATCTGTAGGTTTTGACATATTTCAAATGCAACCACGAGGTCTATTTTTCTAAGAAACACTTTGATTTTCAAGTACCCACTGGATTTGGATGTGGTGATTCTAGATCAAACCCTTTCCAATTTCATTGCCTATGCCCAATTTGGATAAAATTGTATATGATTTTGACTATCTCGGGCACTCTGAACTCAATGGTGAGCTCAAAATTTTTCCATAAAGCTCCAATTTGCGCCTATATACAAAATCAAAAAAATGATTCTATATCTAGATATTTTTCTTTTGAATATTTAGCAATCTATAGATTCAATATAGCTATGGTACCATGTTAGAAATAGCTACAAGATCTAATTAGTCTAATAGAAATCATAAATAAGAGATAAAATAGTAATAGTAATAAACAATAACTATATATCTAAGATAATAATAGAAATGAATAAATAACTCAAATATGATGAACTACTCTGATATTCAATATTAATCTAATATAGAATACATAAATAGCCATTGCTTATATAGAGCAAGACATTCATGATAAAGATCAAAGAACTCACACAACATATGTAGTTAAATTGATATGTCTACATGAATAGTTGAGTGCAACTCCACACTAACAAGATAGTGTCCAACTTATGTAAATGATCAACACAAGTTGACTATTAGTTAAATAATCTTATCCTATCTTACCTTGAATAGTGGAGTGGAACTCCACTGTAACAAGATAAGTGTCTAAGTTAACTACTAGCTAAGCAAGCTTATCCTATCTGGTGTAAATTATTAATAAACGTAATAAAATAATTACAATAAGTAATTAGTGCAACAAAATAATAAATACAAGTAAATGCAATAAAGAAAATAAATGCACCAACAAAAATTCTTAACTATTGGATCTAGGAAAGGAATTTTTGATAAACTTGTGTTTTGAAGAAAATTTGTTATCTTCGATTTTAGTTTTTTCATTGTGATGATGATTTTGGAAATTTAACTTAGTTTGATGAGTTTTAGAGGTATGAATTAGGGAATAGTCAGATGGTGAAGAAAACCTTGAGACAATTTTAAAATTTTTGGTTTTCTCCTCACCTTTATATGATATTTTACTTACAATTACTTGTAGAGTTGTAAGTTGGTAAAGATGCTCTTATTTAGAAAAAAATCTCTAAGTTGATACTGGATTTTGATAGGGACAGAGTCAATTTTAGGGACACAATAGTTAACTATATTTTTTATAGGATGGAAAACTCATCTATTTTTCCTTTATTATTCTTTCGTGTATTGTGTAAATTTATATTATGCATTTATGACCCTATGATGGAAAAATTAATTGTACACCTATATACTTGACATTTACAAATTTAAGTCCCACTATATCTTGGCCAATCTTTATATTAAAAACTATTTTACACTCACATGTATGTTTTTCAATCACAATATGTAGATGTACTTATAAAGACCCATAGATGGGCAATGTTTGTAAATGCAAGTATACATGTATTATAGTTGTTTTACGTCACTTGGGATATCTTTTTTATATGATGGTCTATAACACCATTATTGTATAGTATGTCATTTTATTATTGAGTTGTTGACTTCAACAGGATAGTTACAAACATTTTCTTGATAAAGATTATCATCTATCCTACTTTGCAATGCATAGAGATGATGGATAAGATGAATAACTAGAGCTACCAGTAAGAGGAAGTACTTTATGATAGGTTTATCATGCTTAGTATTTCTTCCTATATTTTTGTTTTTCAAGCTCTATTGAAAAAAATATTCAAGATGAATTTGGAGTTTTGGCAACAGCCTATGCAGTTTGGGTGTTGTTTTTAGTAATTTACTCTATTGTCATTAGGTGTAAATTCATGGTTTTTATGATGTTGATTATCAATGGTGTTTTGATACTTGGCTTTTTAATTGCATCATAAATTTATAGATTCACAACAAGTTCCTTATATTATTTTCTCTTATATATGTTGATGAGTGCAGGAAGATGTGGATAGAAGAGATTGCCCTTAGTTAGAGAATTTGAATATTTTTGGGAGAGTTTTTCCCCTATGCAGAGAATAAATTCATTATATATATTGGCTCCTATATGTTTGGAATCAATGTAGGAACATTTTTATGGAAACAAAGATAACTTACAGAGATCTGCCTTCATTTTTGGGTCAATTGGATTATTATGACTTTTAAAGGCCAAAAGGAATTTGTGGGGAGGTATGATTCAAAGTAAAAATTTAGGTATGATATCTTTCCTATTTTTCCCTAAATCATGACAATGCATTAGATCACTTTGAGAGCTTTCTAATGGCTATATGAATGCACAAAACATAGCTCATATGACCAAGTTATTGGTCAAACTTTAGGTAAAAAATGGTCAACAATAAAATGATGATGTGGATGCATGTATGACTACCAAGTAGACTAATTAACATGTGACAAGTGGAAAAATGGTAAAACAAGGTAAAAGGGTGTTTTTGGTTTTCACCTTTGGTCTTTGACATTCATGTTCAAACAAAAGGGCCCTATTATTTGTTGGCTAGGGGATCTTAGCTATGGTCAACACACTCTTTTTATGAAGATGTGCCTTTACATCCATTTCTTTATATTATAATTATCACACTTTTGTATATATATATATATATATATATATATATACCTCTATGTATTTTGTGTGGTGCATGTGGGACTAATAATACCATTATTTTAAACCAAATACCATGTATCAATTTCCAAGAAGTCAAGTTCACATGCTACCCACACCATAACATGTTTGATGCATATTACCCATTTTACACACCACACATCAAACTGTTGGAATCTATATTTAACCCATATGCCAAATTTAATCCCACAAAAATTAGTGTGAATCCAATTTTAAAACATATTTTTACTTTATTAAAACCCATGTTGCATGTCCCATGCGGGATAATTTTCCCAACAAAGGAATATGATAAGAGTCTTAAGTGCTTCATAAGGATTTGAACCCATGACTTGTGGTAAAATATCTAAGAAGCCTTACCAATCCACCATACTTTTGCAAGTGTTATAGAAGGGACAAACTTATATTTTTATGTGTGGATTAAAATGACTATGTAAGGATTTTTATTGAAGATTGCAAAGTTTTACATTTTTGGCCAATCCTAGGGGATTTTTAGGTCTTGGTGTAAACTAGAAAGTTGTTTAAAATTTTGAGATTATCTATGTGATATATTTGTGTTCCCGATTTGGTGTTTATTTGACATATTTTTAAGATATTGAATTGACACTTTGACATAGAATGATGGGAAGAGATTCTACAAGTGTTTGGGGAAGGTGGAGGATGATTATTAAGAATATCTAAAGTCTCCCAAAGGTTTGATGGCATAAATTTATAGGTTTCGAGATCCCATTATGATAATGTTAGTTTTTTATTTGTACTTTCAATCAATTTTTTATGGATCAAATTGTGTAAATACAATCCCAAATATGTAGGCATTTCACATTAAACTCCATTATCAATCTCGGTCTCTTGCCTCTGTTTTATTTTAGTTTTTTATATCAGTTTACATCACTGATAATTAAATTTAGGAAACTAATTAATAAGGATTTTGAAAATATTAAGTTCAAATTGAATGATATATATGAATAGTGGATTTGTATGAATTTTCATTCACTCACATTCAATTTTTGGGTCAGATTTTAAAAGTAAATTCAATTTTTAAATTAGAATTCAAATTATTTAAAATGGGAATTTGAGATATTTTGATTAGGATCCATTTTTTAAATATTTAATAGTAGGGGGTCTACTATAGTTTATGGATCAATTAATTGAAAATTTATAAAATGACACAAAATAAGAGTTTAAGATGCAGAATTGAGTTTCAGAGTTCTAATCACTTTCATTCAATTCTAAAACAATAATTCTATTTCTATTTCACTTAAAGGGAATTGAGAATTTTTTGCATCTGATTTTAAAAATAATTACATTTACCTAGGGGTAAATCTTGTTTTTGGATCAATTTCGTAGCAAATTAGTTTAATTATGGTCATGTTTTTGCATGTTGCTTTATCTTCTTTTGTTTCATTTTATTATGAAGGATTAGATAATGAAAAGGAGAATTGAAAGACATTCCAATCCACTAAAATAAGATAATATTCTAATAGCTAATATTATGAAACCACTAGTCATATATGTTTGATCTAGATGATGAACAAATAATTGTCACTTGAAGGTGTGAGATGGTGTTGAGAGAGGATCAACCTTTCTATGCTGTGATGCATTCAGATAAAATGCAAGGAATTTTTAGTGATGTCCATCCAAGAGGAATCATTTATAATCCTATTATCATTATTACATAAAAATTAAAATATGGTATGATAGAAATATGATTTCATATTGGTATTATCACAATATGTTGGTATTTGATAACCAGTTGTGTAGCCTTTATTTTTATATAACTAATCATATTTAGGGCATTGTTTAAGAAATTGAACAAATTTTTGTACTTTAAGTATTGAGTATTAATTGTTTGATAAGTTGGTATGTCTTCACAATTTTGTTAAGTGTTGCAGGAAGTATATAGTAAGTTATTAAAATACCAATAATATGCCAAACATTACTCAATAGGTGTGCACTTCATAGTTATCAAAGAGGTAACAGTTATTTTCAAATGTAATTATGTATACACAATTTTGGTTTGAATCCTTTGTGTGGGTTACCTTGGAAGTAAAATATGTCTTGATGTGGAATTGTTTTAAAATCCTTTATGAAAATGAAAAATGGATCATCTAACTCTCGTCAGATAGAGTTTTAAATAAGATGTAACCTCTTATTCAATTTTTAAAACTAGGAAGAGGGAATAACCCTTATTGATAAAATGGTTTAATTGGATAGTTTTTAAAAGAATATCTATGGTATTGAATAGTATGCTTAGTTTCACTTCAAAACACTATTTTTATGGAAATTCTTAACTATTGGATCTAGGGAAGGAATTTTCAAATATCAATAGATTGGCAACATTTGTAAATGCAAGTATACATGTGTTGCAATTGTTTGTAAGTCCCTTGGGGCATCTTTATATATGTTAGTCTATAACACCATTGTTTTGCAGTATGTCATTTTATTGTTAAGTTATTGACTTCAATAGGGTAGTTGCAAATATTTTATTAACAGTGATTGTCATCTATCTTACTTTACAATGCATAGAGATGATGGATAAGATGCAAAACTAGAGCTACTAGTAGTAGGAAGTACTTTACGTTAGGTTTATCATGCTTAATATTTATTCCTATATTTTTGGTTTTTAAGCTCTATTAAAAAAATTCTCTGAGATGAATTTGGAGTTTTGGAAACAACATATGTATTGTGGGTGTTGTTTGTAGTAATTTTCTCTATTATCATTGGTAGTAGATTCATGGTTTTTATGTTGTTGATTATCAATGGTGTTTTGATAATTAGAGTTTTCACTGTATCATACATTGATGGATTCACTTCAAGTTCCTTCTATTATTTTTGATCTTGTCTATGTTGATGAGTGCAAGAAGATGTGGATAGAAGAAATTGCCCTTAGTTGGAGAATTTGACTCTTTTTGGGAAAGTTTCAACCCTATGTGGAGAACACCTTCATTTCCTACTCTTATATATTTAGAATTAGTGAAGGAAGATTATTATAGTATAGAAGAGAACTCAGATATTTGCCTTCATTTTTGGGTTAGTTAGACTATTGTGAATTTTGGAGGCCAAAAGGACTTTATGGGGAGGTATGATCTGGAGGAAAAAATTTAGGTGTTAGATATTCCCTATTTTTCCCTAAATCATGACAATGTGATAACTCACTTCAAGATATTTCCAATCTTATTTGAACACAAGAAAATAGAGCTTGTATGACCAAGTTACTACTAGTTAAAGTTTGGGTAAATAATGGTCAATATTCAAATGGTGATGTGGATGCCTGTATGACTGCCAAGTGGACCAATCGACATGTGACAAGTGGAAAAATAGTAGAAAAGGTAAAAGGGCGTTTTTTTGTTTTCACCTCTGGTCTTTGATGTTTGTGTTTGGACAAATGAACCCTATTATTTGCTAGCTAGGGGCCCTTAACCAGGGTTGAAACCCTTTTTTTATGGAGGTTGTCTTTGCCTTCATTTCTTCATATTACTTTTGTCATGATATATATATATATATATATATATATATATATATATGTATATATATATATATATTCCTATGTGTACTTTTCATGGTGCATGTGGGATAATAACCCATTATTTTAAACCAAATACCACATATCAATTTCCAACAAGTCAAGTCCATGTGCTACCCACACCACAACATGTTTGACATATGTTATCCAGCTTACATGCCACACATCAAACCATTGGAATTTATATTTAGCCCATATGCCAAATTTAATCCCATAAAAAGTGACATGAAGCCAATTTTAAAACTTATTTTTACTTTATTAAAACCTATATTCCCCATGTTGCACACCCCATGTGGGATAATTTGCCCAATAAAGGAATATGATAAGAGTCTTGAGCACTTCATAAGGATTTGAACCTGTGACTTATAGTAAAATAGCTAAGAAGACTTACCAATCTAACATACTTTTGCATGTGTTATAGAAGGGACAAACTTGTGTTTGTACAAGGGGATTAAAATTATTGTGTAAGGATTTTAAAGGCAGATTATAAAATTTTATATTTTTGGTGAATCCTAAGGCATTTTAATTTCTTATTGTAAACTAAAAATTTGTTTATAATTATGATATGATTTATGTGATACATTTTTGCTCCTAATTTGGTGTCCATTTGACATATTTTTGAGATATTGAAGTGACACTTTGATGTAGAACTAGGAAGATATTCTGCAAGTGCTTCGGGAAGGTGGAAGATGATTAATGAACATCTCTAGAGTATTTTGAAGGTATGATGGAATGAATTTGCATGTTTTGAGATTCCACTATGGTATTATAAGTTGTTCATTTATACTTGCAATCAATTTTTAATAGATCAGATTGCATAAATGCAATCTTGGAGATGCAAGCATTTCACGCTAAATTTTGTTATCAATATTGGTCTCTTACCTATATTTTATTTTAGTTTTTTTAATATCAATTTACATCACTAATAATTAAATTAAAGAAATTGATTAAGAATTATTTTGAAGAGATTAAGTTCAAATTGAATGATAGATCTGAACAGTGGATTTTTATGAATTTTCATTCATTCACATTCTATTTTTTGGTTTAGATTTAAAAATTACATTCAATTCTTAAATCAAAACTCAAATAATTTAAAATAGGAATTTGAGATATTTTGATCAATATCCATTTGTAAACTATTTAATAGTAGGGGGCCTATTATAGTTTATAGATCATTTAATTGAAAAGTTATAAAATGACACAAAATAAGAGTTTAAGATGCAGAATCAAGTTTTAAAGTTTTTAATCACTTTCATTAGATTCTAGAACACTAATCCAATCTATATTTAACTTAAAGTGAATTTAAAATTTTTTGCATCTAATTCTAAAAATAGCTTCATTTATCTAGGGGTAAATCTTGTTTTTCAATCAATTTGGTATTAGAGCAATTTAATTGTGATCATGTTTTTGCTTGTTGCTTTGTGTTCTTCTTTTGATTTGATTATGTAGGATTGGCTAGTGAAAATGATAATTGGAAGACATTCTAATCCAATGAAAGAAGAAAATCTTCTAATAGTTAAGATTCTAATACCACTAGTACTACAAGTTCAATCCAAATGATGAACAAATAACTGTCACTTGAAGGTGTGAGATGGTGTTGAGAGATGATCAACCTATCTATCTTGGGATGTATTCAGAAAAAATGTAAAGAATTTTATGTGATGCACATCCAAGAGGAATCAATTGTAATTTTATTATCATTCTTACATAAAAGGGAAAATAAGGTATGATGGAAATCTAATTTCATATTTCTATTGTCACAATATGTTGGTATTTGATAACCAATTGTGTAGCCTTTATTTTTGGATAATTAATCATATTTTAAAATATTATGTCCTTAATTATAATAACAAGTGAAAAGACTAGTTTCCATGGTAAGATATGGAAATGGAAATAAGGCATTGTTCAAGAAATTGAACAAATTTTTACACTTTAGGTATTGATTATTAATTGGTTGATAAGTTGGTATGTCTTCACAACTTTATTAAGTGTTGTAGGAAGCAAATAATAAGATGTTAAAATACCAACAATATGACAACCATTACTCAATATGTGTGCACTTCATAATTCTCAAAGAGTTATAAGTTATTTTCAAATGTAGTTACGTATACATAATTTTGGTTTGAATCATTCATGTGGGTTACCATGGAAGTAAAATATGACTTGATGTGGAATTATTTTAAAATCCTTTTTGAAAATGAAAAATTGATCATCTAACTCTAATAAGATAGAGTTTTAAATAATATGTAACATCCTATTCAATTGTTGAAACCAAGAAGAGGGAACAACCCTTATTGATAAAATGGTTTAATTGGATAATTTTTAAAAGCATTTCTATGGTATTGAATAGTATACTTAATTTCACTTTAAAACACTTTTTTCAGGGAAATTATTAACTATTGGATCAAGCGAAGGAATTTTTGATAAACTTGGTGTTTTGAAGAAAATTTTCTATCTTCTATTTCAGTTTTTCCATTATGATGATGATTTTGGAAATCTAACTTAGTTTGATGAGTTTTAGAGGTATGAATTAGGGAGTAGTCAGATGGTGAATAAAACCTTGAGTCAAGTTTAAATTTTTTGGTTTTCTCCTCACTTTTATATGATATTTTACTTCCAATTACTTTTAGAGTTGTAAGTTGGTAAATAATCTCTTATTTTTTGAAAAGAATGTCTAAGTTGATATTGGAGTTTAATAGGTATATAGGAAAGATTTGATAATTAGTTTTAAGGATACAATAGTTAACTATGTTGTTTATAGCATGGAAAACTCATCTTTTTTCCTTGATTATTATTTCATGTATTATGTAAATGTATATTATTCAGTTATGACCCTAGGATGGAAAAATTAATTACACACGTATATACTTGACATATTACACGTTTAAGTCCCACTGTATCTTAGGCAATGTTTGTATTACAAATTATTGTAAACTCACTTATATGTTTTTCATTCATGACATGTAGATGTACTTTCAAAGACCCATAGATGGGAAATGTTTGTAAATGCAAGTATACATGTGTTGTAGTTATTTTTAAATCCCTTGGGGCATATTTATATATGGTGGTGTATAACACCATTATTGTGGAGTATGCCATTTTCTTTTTGATTTGTTGACTTCAATAGGACAGTTGCAAACATTTTCTCGATAGAGATTGTTATCTATCCTACTTTAAAATACACAAAGATGATGGATAAGATGCATAACTAGAGCTACCAGTAGTAGGAAGTAATTTGTGATAGGTTTATCATGCTTAGTATTTCTTCCTATATTTTTGGTTTTCAATCTCTATTGAAAAAAATTATTCAAGATGAATTTGGAGTTTTGGTAATAGCATATGTAGTGTGGGTGTTGTTTGTAGTAATTTACTCTATTATCATTGGGAGTAAATTCATGGCTTTTATGTTGTTGATTATAAATGGTGTTTTTTATACTTGGAGTTTTAAGTGTATCATAAATTGATAGATTTAATTCAAGTTCATTCTATTATTTTTTTCTCTTGTATATGTTGATGAGTGTAAGAAGATGTGGATAGAAGAGATTACCTTTAGTTAGAGAATTTGACTCTTTTTGGGAGAGTTTTGTCTCTATACAGAGAACACATTCATTTGGTATTGTAAATCCTATATGTTTGGAATTAGTGCAGGAAGATTGTTATGTCAGAGAAGAGAACTCACATAGATTTTCATTCATTTTTGGGTCTATTGGATTATTATGACATTTGGAGGCGAAAAGGACTTTATGGGGAGGTATGATCTAGAGGAAAAAAATTGGTCTAAGATCTTTATTATTTTTACCTAAATCATGACATAATGGTAGAACACTTCAAAATCTTTCTAACACTTATTTGAATGCACAAAATAGAGCTCATATGACCAAGTTACTGCAGGTCAAAGTTTGGGTAAAAAATGGTCAATAGTTAAATGATGACATGGATGCATAAATGACTACCAAGTGGACCAAATGGCATGTGAAAAGTGGAAAAATGGTAAAAAAGTTAAAAGGGTGTTTTTTTTTGTCTCTAGTCTTTGACATTAATGTTTGGATAAATGGGCCCTACAATTTATTGGTTGTGGAACCTCAGCTAGGGTTGGCACTCTTTTTGTAGAGGGATGCCTTTGCCTCCATTTATTAATATTACTATTGTCACACTTTTGTATATATATAACTCTATGTATTTTTCATGGTGTATATGGGACTAATAATCCCATTATTTAAAACCAAATACTATGTATTAATTGCCAACAATTCAAGTCCATGTACTACCCACAACACAACATGTCTGACGCATGTTCCCCAACTTACATGCCACACATCAAACCATTAGCATTTATATTTAAACCATATTCTAAAGTTAATCCCACCAAAAGTGGCATGAATCAATTTCAAAACTTCTTTTTAGTTAATTAAAACCCATATTCCCCATGTTGCACACCCCATATGGGATAATTTACCCAACAAAAGAATATGATATGAGTCTTAAGCACTTCATAAAGATTTGAACCTATGACTTGTGGTAAAATAGCTAAGTGGCCTTACAAATCTACCATAATTTTACAAGTGATACAAAAGGGACAAACTTGTATTTGTATAGGGGGATTAAAATGATTGTGTAAGGATTTAAATGGAAGATTACAAAGTTTTGCATTTTTGGCCAATCCTAGGGAATTTTAAAGTCTTGGTGTAAAATATATATTTTTTTAGAATTCCAATATAATCTATGTGGTATATTTTTTCTCCTAATTTGGTGTTCATTTGACATATTTTTGATCTATTTAATTGATGCTTTGATGTAGAACACTGGGAAGAAATTCTACAAGTGCTTCAAGAAGGTGGAGGATGATTAATGAGCATTGGTAAAGTCTTCCAAAGGTTTAATGACATGATTTTTTATGTTTTTAGATTTAATTATGGTATTTTAAGTTTTTCATTTTTACTTGAAATCTATTTTTAATGGATCAGATTATGTAAATGCAATCTTAGAGATGTAGGCATTTCATGCCAAACTCCATTATCAATCTTGGTCTCTTACCTCTATTTTATTTCAGTTTTTTTTATATAATTTTACATAATTGATAATTACATTTGGGAAACTGATTAAGAAAGATTTTGAAGAGATTAAGTTCAAATTGAATGATATATTTGAATAGTGGATTTGTATGAATTTTCATTCACTTACATTTGGTTTTTAGTTCAAATTTTAAAAGTACATTCAATTCTTAAATCAGAACTCAAATTATTTAAAATGGGAATTTGAGATATTTTGATTAAGATCCATTTTTAAACTATTTAATAGTAGGAGGTATACTATAGTTTATGGATCAATTAATTAGAAAGTTGTAAAATGACACAAAATAAGAGTTTAATATGTAGAATCAAGTTTCAAAGTTTTTAGTCACTTTAATATGATTATAGAAAACTAGTACAATTTATATTTTAATTAAAGTGAATTGATAATTTTTTGCATCTGATTCTAAAAATAGTTTCATTTGCCTAGGGGTAAATCTTGTTTTTGGATAGGCAAGGTTTAGTCTTAAGTAAGGCATGCAAAAAGGAAATGTGAAGTTAGAAATAATTATCTTACCTAAATGGAGTAATGAATCATATCAGGAATTCATGTAACCTATAAATGGAATATGAGATTCAAGTATAATATGAAAGAAAAACAAAAGTGGGATATGTAATCAACACATGGAAATAATACATACCATACGTGTGGGGAAGATTAGACTACCTAGAACATCTTGTCAAGGGAACTATTGGCACCAAATCTTAAACCCTAGAGGAGGTTTTTCAAGCCTAATCTAATACTTGGGAAACATTAGAATACCTCTATGCTTATGGGTATCCTATAGTAGAGGTAGGTCTCTAAGTTTAAGGGTTAGCTCCCTAGATTGACCTTTAAGTGTTTATCACCTACACTAACTAATTACTTGGATGAAAAGAGGTATAAATATGAATGAAATTAAAATAATCTAAGGGGTTAATACACCATAAGAATTTAAACTATGATATCATACTCTTTCACTAAGATAAATGACTTACAACACTAGCTCTAAAGTCCTAGAATACTCTAACATTAGTATTTCATTATGGAGGTGATATGCATGAAACTACTCAAGGTAAGTGGACCAAAGGTTAGTTATAGACACTAAGGGATACTTTCACACTTTAAGGGAGTTAAACACACTAGTTACACTCCATATGACTTGTTAGAAATCAAACTTCTTGCACCAAACATGAAATAATAAAGAGAAGAAATAATAGAATCATATCACTAGACTTAACCATACATCACTTCACACACTTAGACAAGATGTTTTTGAACTCAAAACTAGATTTTATGTATTATTAAAAGGCAAATTACAACATCAAACTAGCAGGGCTTTACCATACTAGGTGTGAAATTAGAAAACAAGAGCCAAAATGGATATCATTTATAGAATGTGTGAGAGGAGAGAGAGAAGAGGAACTCAAGGGTCATAATTCCACTTTTCAAGTAATGAGAACCAGTTATTTTGTATAGCAATATAGTATGAAATAGACCATGAAAGTTATTTTTTGACAAATGTCCTTCCAAGTCATGAAAACTCCTCAAAACTAGAGTAGGACCCTTCAACTACCTTCTTGGAAACTTCCTTCATCAGTTAGCCTCTTTTGAGCACTTGAAATTAGACTAGGGAGAGTTATCACATATGAATTATGATGGAAGGGTTAATAATAAGATCCAACATATATCAGGTGTGTCCCTAATTACTGGTATTCTTCTAGATAAGTGTTCTCACTACTTGTAGTCATTATTATCCTTATTTCACTCATTCTTCACACTTGTCATTTAAATGACCTTTAGTATTCCAAAAAAAATCCATGTAGGGGGTGATATGACACTTTTTAAGAGTCCTCTTGTCCCTAAATTGATCAAGAAGATCTTAAAATGTCTCCTAATTAAACTTATCACTTTCTCACTTGGTGGTCACCCTCCATTCTCATTGCCTTCCATAGACTACCTAAACTAAAGGAGCTAGTAGAGGTGTATGTGTGTTTATCTAAAGAAATAAATGAACATGAAGAGTTATATTATGTTCCATTTGATCTCCCAAGTGACCCTCATTCTTAAATAATCTCTTGCACCTATAAAACATCAAAATTTGTCAAGAAAACAAATTATGTACCCAGTCTGTATAAGTAAGGTATCAACCAATCTGATGGGAAGGATCTCAATGGATTTTTATGAAAGTAAAAATCACTTTATTTAAAAAAAATAGATCATTTATATGCATTCCTATCCATTTATTTCCCATTGGGTCATGAACAAGGGTTTTGGAAGGTTTAAAGTAGTTGACTCTTAAGGATTATTCATTATATCCTGACATTAGAAACTCAGAGAAATTCCACTAGAATCATGTTAAGGGCCTTACTCAACATATCATAACTCCTTAGGTCTCCATGGAAAGTTTTCATACTAGTATGAGCTTCTAAAGATGGACCCTCAAGCCCTTCTTTGCATTCTATGTACCTTGAGTTGTTCTTAAGCCATGAAATGACTTTCTTATGAATTTATCTATAGAATAAAAGATACAAACAACCTTATATATCCCCTTTAATTTAATCAAGTGTGTTATAAGTTTTATCTTGATTTAGGGATGAGATTATCCCCCTTAAGGATTTAAGCCTAGTCTAGGCTTAGTGGACCTAATTGTGTATTTGCATGTTCAGGCCACCCTATTTGATTTTTATCACTTGTGAGGACTTATTCATGTTTATTAATGTTAAACATAAATCCATACACCATTATTATAGGTTTTAATATTCCCAAACTCACCTCCTAATCATTCTCATAATAAACCTATAGGGTGTATTTTTTTGGGAGTGCCCTCTATCTAAGATAAAATAGAGGGAACTTACTTCATTGTCCCAATCATTTTGAGTTCATGAGAGGATAAATATAGTCATGGGGGGGGGGGTGGTTATACAAAAAATATCTTGTTTATATCATAATCCTATCACCCCAAACATCACCAAATCCAAGGCAGACTTTGTGTAGTAGTGACTGTGTTATAAGGTTGGTGTATTAAATGTAGGTTGTTATGTTGAAACCCTCCATGATCTATTTTATTATGATGAGCATCATGTGACATGGTCATCATAATTTTAAAGGTTTTCTCAAACATGTCAACAATCCCAAATTCTATTATCTCTCTCAATTCACTCCTCCAATCCTAGGCCTAACTAGCAAACTATGTACTATGGTAAACTATAGGTGTGTTTCAAGGAAATGGGGCTATCCCTGTAGGTATCCATAAATGAGAATAATATAGAACAATTTATTTTTAAGACTAATAAATTAATAGTATGTGTACATTCTTGATACAAATCCACTCTCATTAGTCACTTAACAATTAACATCTCCAACTACATGTCTAGATCTCAAGATGCTTAGCATGATTGTATGAGGTCTTCAAAACTAAAACATCTTATATGTGTACATATGAATTGACACATGTAATCCACCATCATACCCTTTAGGATCTTCTTATACCACTCCAAATTAAAATTAGTTATCTCATATTAGGCATAAATCCAAATAAATAGTCAACCCTCTTAATGTACATTATACTATCATTTTTCAGTCAATTGTAGGTGTCTATTTTGACCACAAAAGGAGCCCCTATAGGATTATAATATGAGTTAATACCTTATAATTCATCTCCTTTCAATTTTATTTGAGCCACTAGTACCATTTCCATTCAAAAAAGTAGTTGTCTATAGGGTATACCTCCATTAGGTATCATATCATTGTAAAGCCATTTGGATCTAAAACACTATAGAGAACATTGGCATTCTATAGTGAAAGAATGTATGAAATGGATACCTCATATACATCACCTCTTGGGACCAAACACTCCTCCTCTTTGGTCAACACCTCAATATTATGTTTTATCTTCATGATGGAACACATTAAACCACTTTACACTTCAAGGTAAACCACTATGAAAGAATCAAGAGTAGAGTAGAGTCCCTATTTTGGATATTTTAAGGTAACATGTCCCTGAGGCAACCTTCTTGACTCCAGAGCATAGGTTCAAGTCTATTTTCCACTCCATGTTCTCAAACCTTATGAGGCCTTAAAACCAACTTCAAATACTTGAATTTCAAGCTCAAAGACCTCTATATGATCTTCTTATAGGTGTCATCAATAGTATACATGGTAGAACGTTGTATATAGAAGAAGATGTTGTAAAATTAAAACATAAACCATCATTGGATAGATTAGATATATAATTTACACCTCAAAAGATATCTCAACACTTTGAAAACCTTAATCCTGACCACCATGACTGTGCAAGGTTCTCCTTTTATCTGCATGTAAGTGAACATTTATAGGAAACTGATTGTGTTGTATTATGAATGTGTTTTCTCACCAAATGCTAATATTGAGATCAATATTTAAAAAATAATATGATCACCCTGACTATGAGGATCATGAAACATTAGTACACCTTTAATATGGAATCTAAAAACATGAGAAGGAGCTCCACTTTTGAGGGAAACCTATCTACAAACTATGATATTATCCCTTACTAGTAACATGAGATACCTATGCTTTCCTCCTTCATCCTAGACATGCAAACTAGATTAAGAACTATAATAATAAGAATTTACACACTCTCAATACCACTTAATGTACCTGGTTTGTATAGATTAACTCAAATAATGAAGAAACCTATAGGGTATGGGAATGAGCAAGTAGAAAGAAGCAATAAAATTATTATCATTGATTCATAAATCAAAAGTGACCAATCTTGGAACTCCTGTTATGGATTTTAAGTAGACAAGGAGTACTATCACCCTATAAGAGAATTTTACCTAGTTCAACTTTTGCTATCTATATTGAACCAAAACCAATTGACCTTGTTGGCATATAAAGAAGAGTGATGGATGAGAAAAATGGTTTTATGCCATCTTAAAGTGTTTTAAAGATAACCAAATGTGAGAATGAGTTCAATGAAATTTAAGAGTCACTGTAGAAGCCAACCACACATGCCACACTCCTATTAAAGCCATATAATTGCCAAAAATTTTTCTGTTCCAAGTGTTTTCTTGATTTCAATGTAGTACCTACAAGTTTTCAATGAAGACTAATGTATCTGACACAAAGGAAATTGAGAAACACTTGGACACTATTGTCTACTTAGGAAAACCATACAAACCATCATAAATGACTCAAATATGACCCCTAGGATGGCATAAGACATAAAGGACTAAAAGGTGATCATGATAAATGTAGTGACACATTAAAGGACATTTTTAGGACCATGACACATCATATAAGACCCTAATAGACCCATATAAAAGTTTATAACTATAGGGGGTTGACTTATTTTGACTTGAAGTCAAAATAGTCAACATTATTATTGATTTCCTAGTGGTGGCAAGCCAACTATGCCAAGACCAGTAACCTTTTCCTATCCATTGGGATATGGAGTCACCTATGCATAAGTTTGACACTCAATTGCCTTTGAAACCAATCCATACAATAGAAAATGATACACAAAATGAGAAACACCAAAGGAATCACACTTGTGTTCTCAATAACACTTATGGAATACAAACACACAACTAAAATAAAGACACACAACTAATCTAGTATTTAAAATAGCTCACTTGAGGTGAAAAACAACTCACCATCATTAAAACATGGTCAAATATGGTTCATATTACATCCTTACTACTCCATGACAACAATATAGAATGTGAATCATGTTCACCATCAAACACTTGACTATGTAGATGGTAAAATGTCTTACCATCCTTATGTCTTCTCATGCCTACAAGTGGACTACTTTGAACTTTAATGAACGTTCTTTCTTTCCCTCCAAGGATATTTATTAGTTATACAAATTTATTGGCTATTTATAAGTTTATTTAGTTCTCTTAAAACTATAGATTATAAGGCATGATAACTACCTTAGCCTTACTCTCTTCATTGTCATGATGTACTTGATGTTTGGGAGCATCAAGTTGGTCTTCATTATACTTCACCACATCTAGAAATGATCCATATTCATATTTAAGTTTTGATTGTTCCTCAAGATCAAAATATTCTATCTTGGATTCATGTGACTCCTCCATGACTATAACCTTTTGAACAACAATATGACATATACTTTCATGTTTGATGAGCCTTTCTATTTCTTGCTTAATAGGACACTCAACATCCTACTTGTTAGGCTCATTAATAAACATATCATCATATTAAGACTTATTTAGAGGAAGAATAGTATTACCTAACTACTCAAACTCTTAACTTATAAGATTAAACCTTTACCATAGGTCATCTTCTTCCTCATGGATGTCATCTTCAAGGGATGCTTCATAAATTACAGGCAGAAGGACAATGTTCTTCTCACCATAGTGATCTACCATGCTCTTCAAACTATCATCATCATACACATGGATTAAATAATTACCTTTACTAGCTTGTGATAAAGAATTCTCTCTTGCCCTCCAAGGATATTTATTGGTTCTACAACTTTCTTGGCTCTTGCCAATTTCAATTGATTCTCTTCAAATTGTAGATAAGGCATGATAGCTACCTAAAACTTACTCTCTTCATTTTCATGAAGTACTTGATGTTTGGGAGAATTAAGTTAGTATTCATTTTGTTTCACCACATCTATAAATGATCCATCTTTAGATTAAAGTGTTGATTGTTCCTCAAGCTCAAAAGCTTCTACCTTGGATTCATGAGACTCCTCTATGGCTGAAACATTTTAAACAATAATATGACATATAATTTCATGTTTGATGAGTGTTTATATTTATTGATCAATATGACACTAAAAATCCTACTTGTTATTCTCATTAACAAACATATCATCAGATTCACACTTCTTTAGAGGAGGAATAGTCTTATCTAGCTACTCAAACTCTTGACTTATGGCATTGAACCTTTACCATAGGTCATCTTCTTCCTCATGAATGTCATATTCAAGGGCTGCTTCATCAATTTGAGGTACAAGGAAATTTTTCTTCTCACCATAGTGATCTACCATGCTATTCAAAATATCGTCATTATACAAATAGATCAAATAATTACCTTCAATAGCTTGTGAGAAATAATGTTCAATACTCACCTTAGATTGCTCAAATGCTCCTTCATGGATGATTTACGTGCCAAGGTAGTTTGTTCCAAGTAGGTATATAGATCATGTCCATAGGTGTATACACCATTTTCATCTAGAAATAAATCATAAATTCCATTGAGTTTTGAGGAAGAACCATCATCCATAATAGATTCCTCTTTGTCATTGATAACAGAATTAAGATTGCAACTTACTTCTATATAGGGATCAATGTGGAATATTGTTAGTGGATAAGTTATAATGGTCAATTTTTCCTCATGTCTTGTCCTAAAGGCCAAAAAAGACCAATAAATTGAGAGGTAGTCTCTTATCTTGGCTATAAAATCTCTTGAGAGGCATATTGCAAAGTGGGTAGGCAAGTTAACAACTATAATATCTTGGAGAATGGAAAAGCTTGGGCAATCATGAAGGAAAAATTTCAAACCTTTGATCAATCATACTAAATTGGAAAGTGTACCATCTAAATTAACCACTCCTTTACAATGTGGTTCATATTTTAGGCCCAAATTATCATCTATGACCTTTGGCATCACTGAAGTGCTAGCTCGACTATCAACTGTGTAGTTATGAACTAGTTTGTCCCCCATAATGAGAGTGAGGTAGAAGGGTGGAGGATTATCAGATTGGTAGAGGGTTCCACAATGTTATTAGGGGAATTATGAAGAGAAACACTACCATAAATATGGATTGATGATGGAGGACTAACATGGATAGTGGACAACTATTTTTGAAAGAGCTCATTTTGGCCATGCATATAAAGGACATCCCAAAGAGAAATGGATGCCTTGGCATTCTTCAATGAGTCCATAATATTCAAAGCATAAATACTTACCTTTTATTGAGTTCTTGAAGGCAATGAAGTGGTTGAAACTTGAGGTATTGAATCAATTTGAGTAGACCTTCCAATATTATGATTTGAAGAAGATACAAGATTTGTAGGGACTACCATGCTTGTAGTCATGCTTTACTACCTCGTAGGAGGATTGTCTACACTTATAGGCACATCATTAACATATCCTATATCCTTCCTTTTATATATAATATTGTCTATAACAAAACTTCATTGATTGAAAACATAGGTGTCTTCAACAAGGAAGTTGGTGAAACTTACTCTTTGAGGTTGCCACCCTTCACTTGCTTATATAAGGACTTCATCTTCTATTGATAGTTGAGGAGTGAATCCTCATTGAGAAAATAGAGATTTCTCTCCACCTTTATTGGCATCCATAAATTGAACTTTTTTAATGTCATCTCCTTGGATCATATTGATCTGCACTGATACCATTGCCCTTTTTTTGGAGGTGAAATTAGGATTGTATGCATTAGTAGGCCTATTAAAATTAGGCTACCCTTGACCTCTCCCTTTCCCATATTGTTGACCATATTTTTGATGATATGGGTAATTATTTTGATTAAAACCTTGTTGCAAGTTATGTCTTCAACAAGGAAGTTGGTGAAACTTACTCCTTGAGGTTGCCACCCTTCACTTGCTTGTATAAGGACTTCATCTTCAGCTGATAATTAAGGAGTGACTCCTTATTGAGAAACTATAGCTTGCTCTCCACCTTTATTGGTATCCATTAATTGAATTTTTTGTCAATATTCTCCTTGAATCATATTGATATGCACTGATACCATTACCCTTGTGTTGGAGGTGAAATTGGGATTGTATGCATTAGCAGGCCCATTAAAATTAGGCTACCCTTGACCTCTCCCTTGCCCAAATTATTGACCATATTTTTGATGATAAGGGTAATGGTTTTTATGAATACCTTGTTATAATCTATATTACCTAGTTTGAGCTTCTAAGGCTTGATATCTTACCTTTCAACCTATTTTCTCTTCTACCTTCTTAGGAGTAGTCCTTAACTTGGCATTTGCATTAGGAACTTGAGAAACACTTGGAGTATTAGCAAAAGTATTTGGAAAAAGAGGCATAGAGACTTTTAGAGGCAACTTCCAGCTTGTATGAGGCCATTCTTAGCTTTAATGGCAAGGTCATATGCATTAGGTAAGGTGAAACCACCCATAGATTGTAGCATGATGGTTATATCAGTGTCACCCATAGATTGTAGCATGATGGTTATATCAATGTCAATGGCTCTCAACTATGTGGGAAACACAAAGCTAGTAGGTGATATCATGGAAGGAGGAAACCTATGACAAGTACTTTAGAATATCTTACTAAAATCATGCATTATCTTCTTGGGGGCTATTCATTGAGATGATGGATGAGTGATGTGTGGTCAATCTTGTCTTCAATTTTTTATGTTAGCATCACTCCAAAATCATCCTAATTTGTGATACAACCAAAAGGTAAAGTCCTATAAAAATCAAGTACTTTCCCTCTAAGGGACATAATAAGGAGTATAATAGCAGTGTTGACATTAGTGACATTGTGGAAACTATAAAAAATTGATATATCTGCAATGTGCTCACTAGGAGTGGCATGGCATTCACCATTAAACTTAGGAGCACTCTTTGTAGCATTAGGGGAAATGTCATCATATGCATCAAGATGGATGGATTTTTAGTATTAACAGTTAGGAAGGTATGTTACTTATCCATGTTATCTTCAAGTTATTCCTCACTCTCTTGGTATTCTTAGATAAAAAAGTCCTCTTTCTCTTCAAATGGTAGAATAGGCTGAGGATGTTGAATTTCAAGAGGAATTTCAAGTTGAAGAGGTCGATTGACGGGTTTGAAAACTCTACTAGAAGATGAATTAGTAAAGTCCATGAAGTATAAACATAATAATATGACAAAAAAAAGGTATAAAACTAGATTTTACCTTTAATGGAGTCACCAAATGTTGAGTGTATGCAATCAAAAATGCATCATGTCTATAAATTAATCCTAGATCAAATAAGATAAATCACACCTATACTTTCAATTGGGATACACTTGTTAAGAAGGTTAACAAGGAGCATGACCAATATGGGGATCCAATAGACCCAATTAGGGGATCACTTATCATAACATATCATTTTAGTAAGTGTTTCAAAGATTACAATCTAAAACAATCACACAACAACCCTAATGGGGTCCTAAGGTTTAAAATTTTCACTCTATTCAGTAACAAGAAATCAAAATTTGACCTAGTACACACCAAATTTTGTGGCACAAAGTTGGGGTTAGAAGTAATAAAACAAATATGTATAAGGAACTTCAATAAAATAAGTATGAGTAACACCCTAATACATGAAACATGAAAGATAGTATTATTTGAGCCAACACTTATGCTACTTCTATCTACTAAAAGAGAGGAGAAGAAAGTTAGAATATACTTAACTGAATGTGAACCCATTAAGACTCAATCTCTCCCTTGGAAAAAAGGAGGTTGTTGTGGTTTGTAAGGATCACTAAGAAAGGCCAAAGCATCCAAGATGTATCCACAAGACTGGATTATCCAAAATAAAAAACCTAAGCTAAGGCTCCTCAAGTAGAATGGTGGAAGAGAATATTTTTAATAAGTGCAAGTGAATACTAACTCTTGATTACACTTATGAATAATGACCAAAATGATCTTGTATATATAGGTGGATCTTGATCTAAATCCTTTTGAGAATGTTGATTATATGGGGTCAACCCAATTGACCCTGTGTGTTTTCAAGGACAATTTACCAAGTTTTAGTTAGGTCAGCCAAAGGGATAAAAACCTAATAAAATAAAGAACACCCCTAAATTGTACTAGGTCAAACTAATCAACTTAGTACAATCGATAGTCCAAAGGAGTTTAAGATAAAAAAGGAGGAATGAAAGAGGAAAAGATAAGGAATACTCAAGGGAGGAGAAATAGCTTAGGTAATGGTTTTGTGATTTGGTTAGATTGGTAATTATGTGGAAAAAAGGGACAATAATCCTATGAAGCACCAAAAGTTTGCCCACCCCTTTCCTGGTGCACCCTTTAGCATGTGCACTTAGAGATATTGAGTTTCAATGGGTTCTTGCAAGATGTAAAGCATTAGTAATCAATAAAAATTAAAAATATTATGTATATACATATTCCCCACTCAAATCTCATCATGTGTCACTAAGGTGTAATAGGGGATGGTATTTTTGAGAAAGAACATAGGGACACACACACAACAATGATGCTAAAAAACATTACATTATTTTAAAAGCATAAAATAACTAAAATTAAATGATTGAAAAGTAAAAGTGATGCATACCTTAACTTAACTTTTATCATAAGATTGTTATCTTTTGTGTTATTATTTTTTATTATGTAGGGCATAGAGACTGCTTTTGACAAACCCAAGAATAAAAAACTAAAAAAAAATGCAAAAAGAGCCAAGATAGATGGTGCTATGAGGATGGGACATACTTAGAAAATTTGGAAAGTAGGGGTGACAAGTGATATATTAGACCAAATGACCAAGTCAAACAACAAGAGTAAATCAGGTAACCAAAAATCTAAGGCTACTAAAGACCAAAAAACTTAAACAATCTATCCTTAAGTAAGAAAGGCAAACTCACCAAGTCAAACCAAGGATACATGTCAAATAAGATGAAAAACAAAAAAAAAGGGTAAAAGATTAAACAAAATGGTAAAACAACATTGATGAGTGAGCAATAACAATCCACATCTCACTCAACAATGGAAAAAGGTGCATAAAAGAGAAAACAACATTGTCAAGTGAGAAGTAACAAGCCAACCTCACTCAATAATATAAAAAGGGTACGAACTCAGGTGTCTGTAGCAATAGGATAGAAAAATCATGATAGATGGTAAAAGCAAGGTAAAGTAGGTGTAGTAATGTAAATTATGGTATAAAGAAAGAAATCCATAGTTACTCAAACATGTTATTTCGATATAAGGATAGATAAAACTAAAACAAAGTAGTGATAGCATGTTTTTAAGAGATGAAGAAGAAGTAATTAAATAAGAAGGTAAATATATTTGGAATCACAATTTGTTTATCAAGGTGGGGGAATGAAATGGGTGGAGGGGAGAATGAAGTAAAAACCAAGATATATGAACTCTTTATCAAAGTCAAGACATGGAAATTAGGTTTGTAAAAACAAGAAGACTTTCAACCTTAATGATTATGAAGACTTTATTTTAGTGACACAAGTCTTGGGTAAATAAATGGAGTATATAGATCATCCCATGAAAGCTAAATACATGAAAATTAAAATGAACCTTTCTCCCCACAATGTGTTCCCTATTCTTTAGGACCCTTTACAGAGTCATCAATTTACTACAAAGATTGGGTACTTATGTGAGAAAGTAGGTATCACCATAGAGTTTTTTGAAATCCCCTATTCCAATCTACTAGCCTACCACACCCCAAAGGACTTTGGCTCTATTCGACACTAACTAGGGAGTTTAAGCTTCAATTAGAGATAGGATATGTCCTTTAAATCATATCTTTTTGTGTGAATTTGACTTTTGAGATTTGTATGTTGAATTTTAGATATCATTGCCTTTTGTTTCAAATGATTTAGCTTTTAACATTCTTGATGGATTTTTCTATTCCTCCTCCATACGAATTTAGAAAACCAAACATGGGTGCTAAAGATGACTTTTATTTGAATACTTTGGATAAGGTTACTAAGAGAGAGAAATTTAAATAGCATGGGGTCTAAGAGTCTCATAAATCTAGGTGAAATAAAAGTGTTATCTTGACTTTGACCTTGTTTAATCCAATATGGAGTGAAAGGAAGGGGAAATTAAGAGGAATGACACATGGAACAATTTGAATTACTTCAAATTGAAACAAAATGTGACAAAGGGAAAAAAGAGGGATAAAATGATAGTAAATTATGATTCATTATCATAAGAATGAGGTAAATGGAGGAAAACATGATAACAAAGATTGTTGTTCAGATTTCATTAGTAAAATAAGAAAAAGCTAAAGTTGAGAACAAAGATCAAGAACATGAAAAGGTGGTAATTTTATGAGGATGGCCAAGTCTTATCTATAGTCTTAAAAATCAACTCATAAAAAAAGACCCACAGGGTGCCAAAACAACAAGAGGAAAAAAAATGAGGCAAGCAAAGAAATAATAGTATTTTGTGAGGGATGCTAGGTCCTATCCATGGTCTTACAAAGCAACTCACAAAATAAAAACCCAAAGGATGCCAAAATAAAATTGGTGAGAAACAACAAGAGAAAGAAATAATTAAAATATGGTGGTTTTGTGAGGGATGTTAGGTCTTGTCTGTGGTCTTACAAATCAACTCACAAAAGAGAAAACCAAGGAGTGTGAAAAAAAGAGAAAATGTAAGAAGATAAAGAAGAATATGGTACATCAAGAAACCAAAATACCAAAAGGGGGGACTAAAGGTTTTTGAAAAAGAGGGCATTACTATAGACGGAGAGATCCATGCTTAATTAACCTACAAAAAGTGTTAGATACATGTAGATAGAAATCATGACAAGAAGGAAATGTTTAGGCAAAGTACTTTCTGAGGAATTTTATGTTGGTGGTCTCTTTGAAAATATGGCCTTCATTAGTTTGAAGATAATAAGTGCTTAGACTAAGAATATCTTTAACTAAATATGGGACCAACTATTTTTGGGCATATTTAACTTATTTATCATGGGTGTATTCTAATTTCAAGATAAGATCACCAACATTAAAAGTGTGGACTTTAAACCATTTATTATATTGTTGGGTGATGCAAGCTTTGTATTGGTAATTATGTTGTAAGACATAAAGACAACATTCATTAGGAAGATCAAGGGCATGAAGGTGAGATTCACATTATTATTCATCAAGAATAATACCATGAAGGGATACATGAAGATAGGGAAGCTCAACTTCTAAATGAAGAACTAACTCAAAACTATAAACTAGCAAAAATGGAGTTACCCCATGGTAGTGCATAAGTTAGTTCAATAGGCTCAAAGTGTAGGGTAAAGATGAATATGTCAATCCGTGTGGGTTTCATGATTTATCTTTTGAATAATTTTGTTGATAATTTTATTGGTGGCCTCAACTTGACCATTACATTATGAATGATAAGGCATGGAAAACTGGTAATTGATTTTGAATTTAGTACAAAGTTGTTTAACATGTTTATTTTTTAAATTACTACCATTGTTTAAAATGATGATATGGGGAAAAAAGTGGTAAATAATTTGGTTAAGAATCAATTTAGAAATGGTAGGACTAGTGAAATTAACAAGGGGCATGGATTCTACCCATTTGGTAAAATATTTGATAGTGGTTATGATAAAGACATGCCCATTTTGGGAGTAAGGGATTTTATCAATGAGATCGAATCCCTCTGTGGGAAATGGCCAAGGAAATTTGATAGTTTTAAGATCAGAAGAATTTGAATGTATAAGATCATTATGAAGTTGATAAGGAGTACACTTTTTAGCATATTCGATTGCATCATTTTCAAGAGTAGACCAAAAGTAACCAATACATAGGCATTTTCATGTTGTAGCATGTTCACTATAGTGACCATCACAAATGCCCCCATGTGATTGTTCAAGAATAGGAGGGACCTCATCTTGCATAACACAACAGAGTAAGGTACCTTCAACATTATGATAGTAAAGGATGTTATGTTGAAATACATACTTGAAATCTTGTTTATGAATGCATGTTTTTTCATGAGAGTCTAAATTAAGAGGATAAGTTTGGTGTTATAATAATTGAATGATGTCTTGGTACCAAAGGATTTGTCAAATGGTAAGAGTCTCGATATGATAAATAAGTGAATTTTGTGGTTGAGTTGAAGATGGAGATTTTTTAGTTTAAATAAGGAAAGAGGGATCTAAAAGAACTTGATGTGGATGAAATAGAGAAGTTGAAGAGGAAAAAGAATTAGCAATGGAATTTTGATCTCTAATAATAGGCTCAATAGTGAAAGAGATAAAATCTTTAGCAAGAGTGATTGTAATTTGATAATAGGTAATAAGGTTCTCACTTTTACATTGATAATCACCATTAACTTGATAGAAAATGAGTTGATAATCATCAAAAGCATGAAGGTATTGAATGTCTAAATCAAGAGCAGCTCGCATGCCTAAGATAAGAGCTTCGTACTCAACCATATTATTGGTCACATCAAAGGTGAAATGAAAAGCTAAAGTAATGATCTTACTGAGAGGACTTGTAATAATGCAACATACCCTAGTTCCTTGAAGGCATTTAACACCATAAAAGTGGAGGGTCAAGGTATCCTCATGTAAGTCAACATGGATTTTAGGGAGCTCCTTGATAAATACTTTTGGTTTATTAGTACCAAAGGGAGTGAAATATTCATCATGATTGTTGGCTTCAAGATTGGAGGTAAAGATATGAAATAAATCTTTAAGATAAATAGCTTGATTAAGACATTCAATATAAATAATATTGTCATCTAGAAGATCATCTTGAAGGGAAGAAGTGGCTGGAATGGAAGCTACAATAAGTTGGTTAACTATGACTTGCCCTTTAACAAAAAAATTCATGATGATGTGAAGATCAAATTTCATAAGTATTACCATCCATTTTCCAATTATATCTCCAAGAAGAAAGGAATTGGAAAATAAATGATGAAGGGAGTTAGAATGAACAATGACATAAGTATTTTGGTAAAGCATATAGTGGTGAAGGCTTTTAGCTACAAAATATATGGCAAAGAAATCATGCTCAATTTTGGTATAACATGTTTCATAATTGATGAGGCCTCAAATAATGTAATAGATAGCATACTCTCTTCCCATATCATCTTGTTGGGCAAGCATTGCCCCAAATAAAATAGGTGTGGAAGAGGTATATAGAATCAAAGGTTTATTTTTGGAAGGAGGATGAAGTCTAGATGGATGAATAAAAGACTCTTCCATGTTATCAAAGGCTTTTTGACATGGATCCATCCATTCTAAGTTAGTATCTTTATTGAGAAGGGAATTGATGGAGTGAATTTGATATGTTATAATAGGTAAAAATCATCTAATTGTTCCAATATTACCTAAATAAGTATGAATGTTGGGAATAGAATGAGTAATAGGCATGTTAATGATAGCACTAATTTTGGCAAGATCAATGTCAATATCGTGAAGAGAGACTAATAATCCTAATTGTTTTCTAGATGTGACTCCAAAAACACATATTTAGGGATTAAGTCTAACTTTATATTTAAGAAGATGATCAAAGATGATAACAAGATAAAAAATATGAATCTTACAATGTTTAGATTTATCAATAATATCATCCACATAAGTTTCAACAATTTTATGAATGAGATTGTGAAAGATGAGAGTCATTGTACATTGGTAAGTGGCTTCATCATTTTTGAGGCTAAAGGGAATTTTGACATAGAAATAGGTGCCCCATTATATGGTGAAAGTATTCTTATGTTGGCCTTTGAGAGCGATATGAATCTGATTGTATCCCAAGAATCCATCCATAAGAGATAACATTTTATAAGTAGCCATGGAATAGATGATGGCATCTATTGAAGGTAAGGAGAAATTATCTTTGGGAAAAAAAAAGATTAATATTGTGGAAATAAATGCAAATGTGAATGACCATAGTGACTTTCTTTTGAATAGGATTAATGTTAGAAACCCATTCAGAATAATCCACTAGTTTAATAAATTTAGCATCAAGTAATTTGTTGATTTCCTTATGACATAGAGTTGAAACTTAAGGTGGAAATTTTATTTGATTTTGACACATAGGCTTGGCATTAGGATAAGTAATGATGTTATGAACCACAATGATAAGGTCAATGCCAAGTATGTCATTGTAGGACCAAGCAAAAGCTTCATGATATTTTTCAAAAAATAAGCTAAAATTATTTTATTTTATAGGTAAAAGCTCTCAAGAAACTATAATTTATCAAGGACAAGATGGAGTACCATATTATATGTGAGTAGTTTCTTTGATAAGCATGGAACCACCATCTTTAAAGTGGTATGGTGCATTAGGTAAGGTTGAAATTGGATTTGTTCTAGGATCAATGCTAGTGATGAAGTTATTGAAGTAAGGAGTTTTAGTTTTGAAATTTATGAGTTTATGATGTTGATAAGGAAGTTAAGGTTCCCAACTATGGATTAACTCAAGAGTATATTTGTCACTAGGTAAATTAGGAAGAGGACCATAATATTAGACATCTAATTCAATATCTAGAATTTTATTTCCATGGGGATCATGTTTAGAATGAATTTGATGCACATCGATGGCCTTAGCATCAAGTGTAATTTTAGGAGTAGATGGAATTGAAGAGATGAGACTATCAATGGAATCAATGATGGGAGAAGGATCTAATGGAATGATATAATCCAAAGGTGTAGGAACTTTTGGAGGTTTAGAAGGAATAATTTATTTTACCACCCAAACAGATTAATAAGAAGAGGATTGACAAGAGGCACATGACCCTCAAAATATAAGGTACGATCTATAGAAATTGTATGTACATTTTGATTAAAAGCATGAATTTGGGATAAATTTTTTTGGTAATATTGGACATCTAAGTCTCTAGACTGGGCTTGGGCCATGATGTAATTGTCATCATATGTTGGAGAAATTATACATGCTTGAGAATCAAGGGGAGTTTCAGAAGGTGAAATCTCAATATTGCTAAATTTGCAAGGAGAAATGATGAGAGGATCTTGAAATAATTTATCCACTCTAAAATCACTACAAGTGAAGACATATTCTAGTAAATAATGCTCCTGAGCATTGCAAGGAGGGGTAAAGTTGGCAATCTCATCCATGAGAGGAATAGTATGGTCCCTTGGTAATAGAGAAGGAGGAAGCCATTGTGGCATATATGGAGGTAAATTGGTAGTATTGCATGTATTTTGAAACTCATTGGGCTCATCATCATTAGAATCTACAATAGTAATTTGTAAATTAGGAGACATGTTGATGAACTCAGGTAAAGAAGCATTGTTAATTTTAAGATTTGTGGAAATATGATATTGAGGTTTAAGATTAGGAAGGTGAATGCTCCATAGATTTGGATTGGATTTATGCTTGTACCATTTCCATTATGTAAAAATTTAATATATTGAATACTAGAGAAAGTAATAGTTCACATTCGATGGGTCCATGGATGACCAAGAAGGATGTTTTAAGATAAAGGTAGATCAAGGACCATAATCTTGGTTTGAATGGTCCTAGGTCCTATGGTTAATGGAGTCCATATGCAAGCAAGTGGTTTTGATGAGTCTTATTAAAATCACAACAAGTGAGATGGGTTTGTTTGAGATGATCCTTGTTGTAACCAAGTTGTTGAATAAGCCACAAAGATTTTACATTAATACCATATCCTTCATCAACTAAGAATTTACAGATAAGAGTGGTATTAATGGTTAATTTAATATAGAGTGGTGGATCATCGACATGAAAAATAATTTCATCATTGATCATTTACTCTTCAAGAAATTTAATGAAAGGCTTGGAAGAGGGACACGAGGTTTTAATGGTATTAACATTACTAGGTTGAGAATCAACAAAAGGCGGTTCTTCATCTATGGAGGATGGATCTTCAATTTATTGAAGTTGTTGCATAAGAAATTTATGATGATAGGATGAAGTGAGAATCAACTCCATGAAAGGAATATTTCAAGGCATAGAGTTAAATTCTTCAAGAAAGTTCCAATGAGATTTAGAAGAATTAGCACGAGTTTTAGAAGGTAAATTAGTTTTAAAAGGTATAAACATGGTTGAAGGATTGGAAGGAGGAAGTTGTTCCTCAGGTGCTTCTAAATCAACATTAGAGGTGGTAGTATATTTAATAATTTATTATTATAAAGATGGATTTTTAGGCTTGGTAATTGTGAACTAGGAATTTGACTCAAGAGAGGTGATTAGTATTATGTTAGTCCCAAAATGAAAACAAATTGATAAAAATACACTAACTAGCATACATATCTAGTCTTAATTACTAGGGTGAGCTTAATAACAAAAATAAATGAAAATCAAAAATAAAAAGTAAAGAAAAAAAAAAGAATCCTTCACCTTCCTTGGATGTTTTAAATTCTTGTTGTAGTGGCTTGCTCGGCTTGTGCTCATGAAGTCTTCATTAAAGGAGGCTTGACTATCTCCTCTTCTCCTTGGTACCTTGTGGCTTTGGCTTGGTTTGGCTCACTAATTTGGCATCATAACCTAGGCATGTGAGAGGTCTTGGAATCAGTTTGACATGGTAACTTTTCACAAATTAAGCTTCAAATTCAATAGGCAAGGTCTCTTATTTATAGATTTTTGAGATTGCTCAGAATCAACTTGAACCATCCATCTTGAGATGAAGATATGTGGTTGAGATTAATTAAATTTTTTAGAATTAAATCTATAATTATCCTCATCATGATATTGGAAAAATAGGCATTGAAGAGGTATGGAAGGTCATTATGAGGCATGGGAGACCCATAATCCTAATATTTGTGGCATTTATAGCCTAGGGATGTCTTCCTAAGAAATGAGGTCACTTGATGATGTAATTATTCAATATTAATTTTTTAAAAACAAGTATTTAATAAGTTTCCATGGAATTATTAATTAATCTCTAATTTGTTTTTATTAGTTCTTAAGCATGATTAAGCACTTTGTGCACAAATTACTCAAATTTATCAAAATGCCTTGTTATTAGTCTAAAATTTAATTGGATTAGAATTGGAAGTCAATGTCAAATGAATTGAAACCGTATTCCAATTTAGGATATTTACAACACAAAATAATAAATACATGCATCTCATACAATAAATTTGATAGAAAAGAGCAATCCAGAGCACCCAGGTGCAAAATTGGCATTTTGACTCGAAATGATTTGATCAAAGTTAGTTGGCCCATAAATTACATTATCCCATTTAGTGATACTCTAACCAAAATTGGAAATTTAATATATAAATTTCAACTCATTTAATGCATTTTAGTGTTTTTAAGCCAAATTGTGCACTTTAGGTGGAAATTGGTCAAAAGCTTGGTTGGAGGTCATTGGTGGCTAGATTTAAGTGTCTATAGTTTGCCCCTATTTGGGAAGGCATTGTAAGCTATAAGCATAGTAACATATTATCAAAAAATGAAAATATCTTGTATGTCTACAACTATAATGATGATAAAATAATTGTATGATTACCCCTTGAGGGAATGGTTGGTATAAAGAAAGGTCAACAAACGGTCCCTCAAAAGAAATAATGGAGATGAGGGGACCAAAAAAAGGAAAGATGATGGGGTTAAAACACAATGATATTGAAAAAGTAGTAAAAATAATTGAGAATGTAAGTGTGATGATATATAATGGTTTGAATAAAGATGGTTATAAGCATTATACCCAAATAGTGGTAACATGGTATGAAAACACAATGATTTGCCTAAAGTTAGTTATAATCATTGAGAAGATGGAGTTGCCCTAGTTAGGACAAACAAACAAGATAATTTTGCCCCAGTTAGGGTGGATAAACAAGATAAAAACATGCCCCTATTTGGACAGTAAAAGTAAATTTGGTGAGAACATAATGATTTACCCAAAGGCAATTATAATCATTGAGAAATGTAGGTGGGATGGTGTACAATGATTTGCCCATAGGTGGTTATAATCATGTGACCCTGATTATGGTAAACATGATAAACTTGGTCGAGGATGATGATAACATAACATAGAGGGTAATGATGAATTGGAATAACCTACTAGTAGGGAGAAGCTCATTTTAACTAATAAAGGTTGAAATTCTTTCATGGTTAATTACTCTATTTGGGATATGAATAGGATTGAATCAAGATGTCAGTGTTAAAGAGATGTTGATGCCACCATTACTAAATAGATTTATTGAATCTAAGGTTTGTTGTAGCACATATCAATAGGCATCATGGTATAACATCATGTGGACTTGGTCAATATATGCATGAAGACTGACTCTTATAATCTAATATTCGATAAAAAATAATGTACCAATGATAGAAACCATGATGACAATGTAGACATATGAATATGGATGGATTAGAGTATAAGTGTGGGTAAGGAATCACCCAATGAACACACATAAAACAAATCAAGGTAACAGTTCTAAAAGTAAACAAATAGGTAGACAAACAAATAAAAAGAAGCAAAAACAAACAAATAAAAAATGTAATCGAAACCCTACAAACATTGCCCTCAGAAAATAGGTGACAACTTAACAAATGAACAAAATGGGGGAATAGAAGAAAAAGAAGGGGGGTGGCTAAGCTATCTCTATATGCACTAGGCAAGTAGATGCTACCTATATAGTTCTATGGATATAATATCCAATAAAAACTTCAATCCAAATGTAGTTTTCTCAGGGGATGGGAAGAAAATGATAATTGAGGAAAACAAATAGAGTGGATGTGATAGAAGAAGAGGAATGGTCTTGAAAAATGGCAAGTGTGTGAGAGAAAATTCCAACAAGGATGGGGAAACTAGGTGATAAGTGGTTTTGTTGTAACTTAGTAAGGGTTCCTATAATTCTTAAGGCAAAAAAGTGGTCAAATGGTTTTGGTTTTTCTAACATTTTTACAAATATTTTTGAAATTTTGGAAGTATCTCAACTTGATCAAGAATGATGAGACACTAAATAGTTCAAGATCACAAAATGGCGAGATCATTCAAAATTAGGTTTCTCACAAAATGGCGAGAGTATTCAAACTTAGGTTGCTCACAAAATATTAAGAGCATGATGGAAAGGGTGATTAATCTGACCTCAACATGAATCAAACACTACCTACATAGTCCCAGAGTAAGACCTCAAGTCCCTATAGTTTCACCGTAAAATGGAAGAATTTGACTATTGTAGTAGTCAATTCAAAAAAAATAGGCATAGGTGGTAAAAATGCATAGTATGGCATAGGAAGTGGCAAGTTGGTACGTCAAGACTTAATAAACAAATGTTTCCCCTAGTTTGCCCATAGGTAGTTATAACTAGGACAAAATGTCATAAATCAATGGTAATAATTTTCCCAAAGGTGATTATAATTAATATCAAGACTGGTGATAAGAAAGGAATAACAAATAAAGGATTCAATTGCCTAAACTTTTATCATACTACTCCAAAATATGAATCTCTATTTGAATTAATTAAAACAACTGATGAAACTGATTAGACTCCTCAGTGCTGAAAATATGTAATGAATGGAAAAAACTAAGGTCAAATGGGCTAGGCTTTAGAATAAGTTTGTTTGATAGAAAAAAATTCTAAAATGGATAAGGCTAAGAGGATAAATAAGAATGATATTTGTACAAATAAGAATAGTGATAAAATGGCACCACTGAAATGGTCTTTACATATAATACACCTTATCACTCAAGTATAGTACCTCTTGAGGTGAATAATATTCATTGACTTAGGAAGTTCATCTCCATCTAGTGTGGCAAGCTTGTATGCCCCTGATCCATAATATATAGTAATGATGAAAGGCCCTATCACTTTCGGTTTGAATTTATCTTTATGTTTCTTCTTAGCCATGGTATTCTTTTGGTTTTCTTTCAGAACAAGATCACTAAGTTTAAATTTTCTATCTTTGACACATCAATTTTAGTGGCCTTTGAGTCAGTTATAATATACTTGAAGAGTATTGAGCATAGCTATGCATTTTTCATCAAGTATGTCTAGCTCTTGTAGGTGAGCTACTTGATAGTCGTGATCATCTAGGATATGTTTGAGAGATATGCATAGGTAATTCAACCTCAAGGGAAAATATGGCTTCAGTACCATAAAGAAGTGAGTATAGATTGGCTCTTGTAGGAGTAAAATGATTGGTACATTATTCCCAAAGGGTAAGGAATATCTATAAGTGATAATTATGATCGACATCATTGACAATATTTTTGAGAATATTAATAATGGTTTTGTTTGATGCTTCGACCTAACCATTACCTTAAGGGTAATATACTGTATAAAAATATTGTGTGATGTTATATTCAATACATATCTAATTTACACCTTTGTTCTTGAATGATCCTCCATTATCAAATATAATTTCCAAGGGGATACCATAGTGGAAAATGAGAGGGTTAAAGATAAATTTGGAAATTTACTTCACAGTCATGTAAGTGAGGGGTATAGCTTTAACCCACTTAGTGAAATACTTAGTTGTAGTAAGGATATGTTTATGGCCATCAGATGAAGTGGGGTTGATCTTCCGAATGAAGTTAAGTCCCCATGTAGTAAATGCTCATGATGCCAACATCAGTTTTAGAGTTTGGGTTGGTGCATGAATTAGATTAACATGCCATTGAAATCTATCACACTTCTTTACATATGTAGTTATATCTACATCCATTATGAGCCAATAATAAATAATATGCAAGAGATTTTTGGATAGGACTACCCCACTAGAATGAGATCTACATACCCCTTCATGAACTTCTCTTAATGCTAGCATAGACTCTATCAAATTGAAACAATGAAGCATAGTTCCATCAAAACTATAGTGGTAAAAGGTGGATCCAATTAGAGTATAATGAGTAGAATGATGAATAAAAGCTTTGGTTTGTTTTCAAGATACATTAGGTGGTAGAATTTGGTCATTAAGGTAGTTTTAAAGGTTTGAGTAATAGATAAAATTAGGACCAACAATATCATAAATCATTACAACAGTTGAAGGTTCATGAGCTGGTATGAACAAATTATCAACAAGGAACTGATATTCTCTAGCTTTATCTACTTGTCAAATTAGAGTACCGATAGTAGCCATGACATCTATAGTTCTATTACTAGCCCTTGGTATATGCTTAAATTAGATATTTGTAATTTACTACTTTAGGGTATTGCCCATAGCCTTATATGGAACCAACTTGTCATCTTTAGTCTAAAAATGGTCTGTTACCTGATTGATGATTAATTAAGAATAACCATGAACCTTTAGATGAGATATATTCCATTGTACTACTTTTTGAAGTCTTACAATAAGTGATTCATACTTGACCATGTTGTTTATACAAGGAAAATTGATTTTGAATGATTTAGGGATTAGATCCCCCTGTGGTGTACTAAATAAGAGACATGCCCCTGATCCATATATAGTAAATGAACCATCAAAATATAGCTTATATTGATACTTCCTAAGAGGGGTGTCAATGATAGTCACTATGGATTCATTAAGAAAATGAAATGTGAGTGGCTTTGTGTCTACAAGGGGTGATTTAGTAAGTTGATCTGCCAGAACCTATCCTTTGATTGCTTTCTAATTGACATACTCTATGTCAAAATCACTAAGAAGCATGATCTATTTGGCCATTATACCTTGTAAAGTTGTTTTAGATAGTAGATACTTGAGCGGATCTACTTTTGAAATGACCATGGTTTTATTATTTAACATGTAATGACATAGTTTCTAAGCTATGAAGACCATGGCTAGACAAGCTTTTTAAATAAGTGCATAGTTGTGTTCATATGTGACCAAGGTATGACTTAAGTAGTATACTACATGCTATTTTCCATTTTTATCATGTTGAGCCATAAGTGCCCCCAAGGCATTGTCTATAGCTGATAGATACAACAAGAATGGCCTTCCTGGCATAAGAGGTAACAAAACAAGTGGATTAACTAGATTTTCCTTGAGTTATTGAAAAGTTGTTTAAAAGTGGTCATCCCAGTGAAATGCAACTCCCTTCTTTAGAATATGTTTAAATGGATGAAACTTGTTTGCTAACTAAGAGATGAAGCATCAAATTGACTAGATATTGCCCTAAAAACTGTGGAGTTGCTTCAAATTGGTTGGTGATGGCATCTTGATTATAGCATGGACTTTGGCTAGATCGAATTCAATGCCCCTATGAGACACAATAAAGCTAAGTAAATTTATTGAGGTTACTCAAAACACACATTTTTTTGGATTGAGTTTGACTTTGTACTCCCATAATCTTTCAAATATATTATGTAGCACTACTAGATGGTTGGCCGTAGTTTTGGATTTTCCTAATATGGTGTCGACATAGTCTTCAATAATATCATGCATCATATCATGGAATATGATATTCATGGCCACTTGATATGTAGCTCCAACATTCTTAAGACCAAATGGCATTACCTGATAACAAAATGTTCCCCATGGAGTGGTGAATGCTATTTTATGTTGGTTTTTTGGTTTTATTTTGATCTGGTTATATCCTAAAAATCCATCCATGAGTGAAAGCATTTCATAACCTATCATGGAGTTGAGGATCATGCCAATATTAGGTAATAGAAATTCATCCTTAGGACAAGCCTTGTTTATGTCTCCAAAATTAATATAGATTCTAATTCCTTCAAGCTTTTTTAGAATAGGTACAACATTAGATATCCATTCTGAGTAGTTAATGGACTAGATACATATTGTTTCTAAGAGTTTTTCCAACTCTTTCTTTATAAATATATCAATGTGAGGATGCATCTTACATAGATTTTGTTTCATCAGTTTGGCATCAAGATTGACCATAAGGTGATGTAGAACCAAGGCAGGGTCTAAACCTAACATGTCAGAATAAGCCCATGAAAAGATATCTACAAATTATTTTAATAAAGCTATAAAGACTTCATGTTCCTCCTCAGTGAGGGACATACCTAATTTTATCCATTTTAGGTCTAATGGCATCTTGATGTTTACCTCTATTTTATCTTTGACTATAATGGTCGAACCATCTTCTAGGCTAGTAGTAGGGAAAGACTTGAACTATTGGACTATATTAGGGTCCTCTATTAGGATTTGATCTTCAACGTCTCCTAAGCATGATGAATTTGAGTCTCCCAATGGGAGATCTATCCATGTAACAAAAATAGTTAGAAATTATTGAATAATTTGATCAAATACTTGTTGTTACATAGAACTAAACTCAAATCCATAAGAAATTTCATCATTAGTGGTCTCTTGGTCTAAATTCAAAGAAGAATGAACACCCCATCTAATAATGCCTAAAATATGTTTTCACCACTAGATTGGCCTTTATCTTTACTTTTTTCCTGGTCAAAAAGTACCTCAAAGAAGTTTTCACTTGGGTAACTCAATGTTTTATTTATATATTTTTGGTGAAGGGTGTTCATCCACTCTCCAAAATAAGCTTTAAGATCCAATGTAATTGAGAATCCTGATTTATGATCTCCCAACAAAACATTGTCTCTAAGGCCTAAAAAGTCATAGGATGCCTCATCATTCTAAAACTCATCAATCAAAAAATTGGATTCTTATTGGTCCCAATCTATCAGTTGGGGATAGTATAATGACAATGGGTTGTGACAAATGATTAGGGTAAGAGTATATATGTCATTGTTATTAAACATGTTAGTCTCAGCTAGGTCATCAAAGGTGAGGCTATGATCAGATTATGCTTCACTATTGGCATCATCATCACTAGCCACTAGTGATGAAACTCGGATAAGATATGTGGGGTCACCCCCAAGTGGTTTAAATCCAAGTCCATAGGGTATTTTGTACTTAGTCATGTAAATTGGCTCAATATTTCCTTGTTGATTTGGTCCAAGGCCTCTTCCTTCATAATCTTGATGCTCCATGATCCTATTGGGAATAGGATACTTTACACTTTTATAAAATTAAACTTGGTTGTCATTGTACAACCATGATTCATCCCCTTCAAGAGGGTCTAGTTCTAGGCCATATGCTGGTACAAACATGACATGTCCCTTATCTTTGTTCTTTTATTACCAATGCATGTGTGGGGTATTTTTAGGTCACCTAAAGGTCTTTAGATTTTGAGGAAGATTGGAAATATGGAAGGTATCATGGGTCACATACTTCCTTGGGCCATTATCTAAGATGGTGAAATGATTAGAAGCTTCAGGAGGTGGCATGTAGGAAAGGAAATATAAGGTATTAGGATCTATGCAATTATCCTATGGAGGATCAATAAGTATGGCCTTTCCTTTATCTTTCTTGGAACTTAGATTCATTTTGTATTGGTAATTGTAGTTTTAAAACTCCACCTAAAGATGTTTGTAATGTTCACATGGGTGTAAATCTCTTGGAATATTCACTTCCATCCCTGAGTGGGAGAACTTGATACATTGGTGTAGTGTTGATGGGACTACATGAATCTCATGTAACCAAGGCCTACCTAAGAGCATATTATATGAAAAATCAAGATCAAGCACATGGCAATGTGTATCATGGGTCAAAGACCCAATGATAACTAGTAAGTTAATGGTGCCTTATGATTCTCTTTCCTGATTATCATAGAATTTGATAGTTATCATTTCTGGATAAAGATCTACCATTGTGTACCTAAGAAGCTTGATGAGATTTAGATACACTATGTTAAGGCTTGATCCATTGCCTATAAGGACATGTTTCACTTTATGTTGCTTTATATAAACTTATATGTACAATGGATTATTATGAAGTGGGCTAAGGGAAGACATATCACTTTGGTTGAATATGACTTATTGGGTTGGAGCTAGGTGTCTAACCAAAGCTTGAAATTTATTAGGGGATATGTCACTGGCAATAGTGGATTGGGTTAAAAACTCATTCAAAATATTCTTGTGGATTGTTGATGTTCACAACAAATATAAAAAGAAATTTTTGTTGGTATCTTCTACAATTGTTTGATAATATTAAACTTCTTATCTTGGTCAATGGTGAATGGTTTATTTTGAGGTTGAATGGTTGGTTGGATAATAGAGAAAGTGGAAAATGGTTGTGGACCTAGGATAGTAATCTTTGACCTCCAAGTTATGATTACATAATCAAGATTAGATGTTGAACCATAATTACTAACAAATGATGGGAATGGTGTGGGACTAAATAAGACAAGTCTCAATTGTTGGTGCATTTGTATGTAGTTACATGTCAAGGGTGAGTTATCAGTATATGGTCTAAAAGTGGGAGTCCCAATTTGTTGGTTTGCCTATGCATAGTCTTAGGTTAAAGAAGGATTATCCATGTAATTTGGTTGAGTGGTATTGTTTAGCAATGGTCTATATTGATTAGTGTTCAGTCTAGGATTAATGGAGATGGTATTAACATTACCCCCTAAAATATGACCTACAACCCTGTTGTAGTCATGTGCAACTAAATGGTAGGTTTATTGGTTGTTACCATTCTAACCTTGGTTTTATCTATTATTTTGATGTTGTGGGTTTTATTATTGATTTGAATTATTTTTATATTTTGTCCTTTGTTTTTGATATTGTTAATTTTATTATTACACTAGCTAGTGTTGTTATTTTTGATTTTTATGCTGATGCTATGTGTTATGTTGGGGAAAGGGGTTTTGATAAATCCTAAGAATTTGATTGGAGGTGGAAGCACCATTATCCAATGTTATCTCCCTATTCTCCAACATATTCTCAATCAAATACTTGATTTTCACACATCTTCATAGATTATGCCCATTAACCCGATGATATTCATAGAATTCATTTTCACAGTACTAATCAGTATAAGGAATGCCTTATGGATAATTCTTTGGTATAGGATAACTAATTAGATTAGCAGTGGAAAGTTTGTGAAATATAAACTCAATAGTCTCTCTTAGGTCACTAAAGACATGATGTGTAGGCATATTTCTCCTTGGAGAAGGGGTTTGTAATGGTAAAGGTTACTAAATTTGTTGCATGGGTCTTGGTTGTTTTGCTTATGACATTAGTTAGAGAGGTTGTTGGGTAGGAGTAAGTTGAAAAGGTGGTGTAGATGATTTTTACACTGCTTGGACATAATGTGACTTGCTTAATCCATTACCCACAACATTATTATTATGATTGAATTGCTTTGGTCTATCTTGGCTATTGGCATGTGCTAGTTGTGATGCTTGCACTTGGATTGGATGTTGTTGTTGGCCACTTTCCTGATTGGTAGCTTGATTCTAATTAGTTGATGTAAGCTTGATGATCCCTTTATTAATAAGATCTTTCTCAATCAACAAGCCTTTATTGATGATTTCCTTAAAAGTATGTGCACATTGTAGTTCTAGATTATAAGCTATCTCACTATGCAAATTTTTAGTAAACATAGTGGCTAATTATTTATCTAGTAAACTATGGGTGAATTGGCTTGCAAAGGCTCTCCATCACTATAGATAACTTGTAAAACTCTCACCAGCTTTTTATTTAGCTTGTGTTAAGTCAACCAATGAAATCTCATGTTCGATATTATAGGAGAAGTGTTACACAAACTTATCGAAAAGATCATCAAAATATATTACTAAATTCTTGGGTAACTTTAAAAACCACTCCAAGGCTTATCTAGCCAAGCTCCCTGGAAACAACAACAAAAGATATATATCATTATAAGCCATTGGTTGACATGAGATAAAGAGCTCTATCAAATGGGTCTTAGGGTCTCGTTTCCCTTTGTATTTGTCAAATTTTGGTGGTTTTTATCCTAGAGGAAATGGTATCTATAAGTACTCCATGTTGAATGGATAAAAACACACATCATCTAACTTAAACTTTTTAGTCTATTTCCTAGCCTGAATGGCAACAATTGCATCCTTCATCTATTACAATTCTTGGGATAGGAAACTAGAAGGAACATTGGTTTAAGAGAGAATATTGGTTTGGGTAGATGGTTGTGAGGTCACAAATGGGACACTTTGCTCAGGGTATGATGGAGATATATATTTGGGTATATTGGTTTGGTTGGGAAATGGACCAAGAATATGCATACGTGGATTAGGATGTACTTGAAATTATATATTTGGTTGTGCAATATTCTAGTTTGGGTTAGATATGAAGGTTTGACTTGGAGTATTTTGTGGTTGGGATAGAGGGATATAACTATACTATGCTTGTTATGGTTGAAAAGGGAGATGTTGTTGACTAATCAAACCTTACTATTGGGTGGCAACTTGTGAACCAAGACCCTGTCTCTAAACTTGTGGCATATTTTGAACCAATTGTTATCTAGAAGGTAATTTAGAAACATGAGAGCCTTTTTATTGCATGAATACCTATTGAGAAGTGAAATCATGTTGAAGATTTGACATCTATCATTGACCAATATTTACACATTTTTGGCTAGTCTCATTTGGTTTTAGATTTGTACACTAGTCTGTGACTAAGGAGGTATATTTTCCATTACTTGATGAGGTGGAACATTAGTTTCCCTTTGTTGAGGTGGAAATATATTTAGCCTTTGTTGCATTAGTACATTAGATTATGCCCATTTTTTTGGAGTACTACTCATCACTTATTGAGGATTAGGATTCAACACATTCAGCTATTGAGGCACAACATTGGTTGTTGGTTAACTACCTAATCCTATTGGTTGCACACTTGATGAAACAATTGGTTGAGGTTGGGAAGTAGGTGGTGAAGTTTGGGGTGTAGAATCTCCTATTCCTTGGTATGATGATCCACTCATGGTATTAACTATAGGCACATGTTGTTGACTAGTTGTTTGTGTGTTAGTACCACTTTGATTTGGATTGGATGTTGCTTGCACATTATCCACTATATTTTGCTCATTATTATGCATAAAAGTAGAAGACACTTATTCAATAATTGGTATATGCAACAAGTTGTCTACCAAAGTGTTTTGTGTGAATGGGTCTAAATTCTGATTGTCTTGACCAATTAACTCTATCAAAACTCTTGTTGAAGGAACTAAGTCAATAAGAGATTTACTCATCATGGTCATCTTATTGAAGTTACATGCTAGATTATGGTAGGTTTGTTATGTTGTCTACATTTAGTTAAAGTGATATTTCATGATGTTTTTTCCTAAATTAGTCATATTAGGGTCCTAATATATTGTTTGGACTAGAGGCAAAGGATTGATAGAAGAAGCGTATTGATCATAAATTATGTTGTGGGGTATTCTTACTAGGCTTGGTAAATTCTCATGGGAGAAGTCTACTAGAAACTTGGACCCTACCTCAATGGGTCAGAGAAAAATATCATCTTTTTTCTCCAACAAATGATTATAAAAAAAATGGACCATACGTGGAAGGCATATTAATAGAGCATGACTATTGAGGAATTGGTTCATCAGCTGTGAGTATTGTAGTTAGGTATTGTGCAGTTTATTCTTGGTATTATTCTAAATAAGGTGGTGTATTAACCAAATAGTTATCTAATGGATATTATATTTGTGCCTCTAATTGATTATTATAAGAGGGATAAATATCCATCTCATAAGAAATGTTATCCTTGTAGGGGTCCTACACTATTTCTTCCTACATAACCACATTACTAATCCCCAGATTGTACATGAGTCTAGTACGAGTGTAGGAATACATGTTGGGATCCATAATCAATACTTTGTGATAGAAATGGAAGAGAGTTATACAAACTCTAAAAGGACAATGTCTAAGAAGATGATGTTTAAACTTGGTCTAGATTTGTCAAAAAGATCAAAAGGTTTAGGCAAAGATTTGTGATAACACAAGCTAATGTTAAGTGTCTAACGTTGCATGTCTTAAACAAAAAGATTAATTAAATGAACCAAAAATAAAAATTCTAAATGCTAAGGTCAAAGTATTTCAAATTAGTCTAATCTAAGAAATTAAAATTTTCTAGGTCTTTTAGCCAAATGTAGCATCAAAATCTAGGCTCAAACAAGGCATGCGCTAGGACTCTTGGCCAAATGACATCAAAATCTAGACTTTGAAAATAGATGAAATTTTTAATCTAAATTTTTTGAAAAACTTCTAACAAACATTAGGCATTTGATTCTTGGACATGGACTCAATCAAATAGGTATAAGGTATGGAACAAAAGGCACTTTAGAGATAGTTTATTTTTGTCACAAATAATATTATAAAACTTGGATCTTTTGACAAATACGCTAGACAAAAAGTGAATGATGTAGCTATGATAGACAAAGGTTCATAAAGTTACACTTAGATTGGTCTAAAAATGTAGGAACAAATTTGAACTCTATGCAAGAGGGCCTATGAAACAATATCTAAAATGTTTTAGGCAACATAACAATGCTAGACTACCCAAAAGATGTGGCAAAATGATTATTTCAAAAACTCTCTAAGGCAAAGATAATTTCTCATAAATTTGATAACATAACACTACCTTTCTTGACTCAAAAGGCTATGGTTTATAGACTCAAAGTGCAAGTGTTTAGCACAAAATGACTTAAGTCTATCAAGTGGTGATAACGATCATGAGTCTTAAATGACCTTTAACCCAAATTGGAAATTAAACCTAAGTTCCCTCAAATTTATTGAAAATGGAAAACCCAATTAAAAAATCAACCCTATGAACTTATAAAGGTGCAATTTTGAATTTAAAATTATAATTTAAGGACTTAAACAATTTTGACAAAGGTCTAGACTCAATTGGGAAAAATAACTACACCAAAGTGGATGATAAGACTCTAAGTTTCAATGAACTTTGAACAAGGCAAATTTATGATTTCACGTGGGTAACACAATGCCTCTTTGTTTAAAGGAAAATGAGGACCATGTGTTTTGGTTTGTATCATTCATTTAAACTAAGTTTTGACTCCAAACAAGACTTTAATCTAAGACAAAACTAATTAATTAATCGCTCTTAGATCCTAAACTAACAAGGTTGCTTGGTATTGTTGGATACATCAATATAAATCATTTTGAGAGGATTTTAAGTGTTCATCTAAAAGTAGATGTGCATTATATAGTAGGGTTTTTACACTCCCCCTTCTCTCAAATGATAGTACTGTAACATGGATCATGAGGTGAACCTTGCACCAATAATACTTTTGTGGAAAGTGGGGATTTGTCTAAGATCTGAAATTTTATAAAAATTCTAGGGGAGTAATTGCACAATGACTTTCATGTCAAAAAATTCAAAAAAAAATCACAAATTTTGGGTCCGTATCACTTGGCTTGTTGCAAAAAGGTCTAGTCCTTTTTGCAACCACTACATCTTGTTGTTTGCTCAGTGTAGTGTGATGTCTAAAGTGTTACTATATCCCATGTGCAACTCCACTATGGGGCCAAATGAAGTTAGTTTTGAGAGGTAAAACCATAGGCCAAAGCTTTCCTAAAGAACTCATGGGAGTTAATGATGTCCCCCTCGCAAGCCAAGTTTACATGAAATAAATAAAGCATAAAATAGTAATACTTTAGGATCGTTGTCAAGGTCACCCAGTACTTTTGTGAGTTTTTGGGGAGTGATTTAGCTGACATTCTTTTTATGCCTTAGAATAGGCAATTTATAAATAAGGAAAGTGCTTTTGATTCCAAGGGTTCCCTAAAGGGGATAAATGGAAGAGTATACATGCACAAACCTTCTTTTTTCTAAACAAGTTATAATTAAAACAACTATTGAAAATAAAAATTGACAAGTGTGTTCAATTTTAAGCCCAAATGAAAGATGTGGTGGTATTTTTTTGACCCTTTGGTCTTAAGTTGTAACTTTAAAATCCTTCACTTAAACCTCTAAATGTTTCATTAATCACCAAAACAAGGTTCCTAATTCATTTAAAAATCATTCAAAAGTGGTCTGAAACATGATTCATCAAATTTGAAATCCATTATTTCCCTATCTACCCTTAAAACATCACCCCAAAAGCAAATGTGTTAGATTAGAAACATCCAAATATATTTTCAAAAATTTGTAAAAAATCTATGAAAATTTAATTTAAACTAATTTCAAATTCTAAAAATTTAGGAAAAAAAATGGTTTAAAAAAAACATCTAAAATGGAGTCTATATGACCCCAAACCAAGCATTTTTAAATATCCTGTTAGCTCTTGAGTTTTACACAGTCAAGTTGGGATCTGAGTCAAGGTGAGTTGGTTTGAGTTAAGGATAAGTTGGGATCCAAGTTGAGGAGAGTTGGGTCAAGTCAGGTTGAGTTAGGATTCAAGTTTGGGTGAATTGGGTCAAGTTAGACTTGTTAGTATTGTGTTAGTCCCAAAATGAAAAAAAATTGATAAAAACACACTAAATAGCATAAATATCTAGGCTTAGTTACTAGGGTGAGATTAATAACAAAAAAAATTAAAAACAAAAATAAAAAGTAAAGAAAAATAAGAATCATTCACCTTCTTTGGATGCTTCAAATGCTTCTTGTAGTGGCTTGCTCAACTTGTGCTCATGAAGTCTTCATCAAAGGAGGCTTGGCTATCTCCTCTTCTCCTTGACACCTTGTGGTTTTGGCTTGGCTTGGATCAATATTTTTGCATCATAATTTAGGCATGTGAGAGGTATTGGAATCAATTTTACATGGTAAATTTTCACAAATTAAGCTTCAAATTCAATAGGCAAGGCCTCTTATTTATATGTTTTTGAGATTGCTCAGAATCAACCTAAACTATCCATATTGAGATGAAGATGTGTGGTTAAGGATTAATTCAAATTTTTATAATTAAATCTATAATTATCCTCATCATTACATTTTAAAAAGGGTCATTAAAGAGGCATGGAGGGTCATTATGAGTCATGGGAGACTCATAATCTTGATATTTTTGGAATTTATGGCCTAAGGATGTCTTCCCAAGAAATGAGGTCACCTGATGATGAAGTTATTAAATATTAATTTTTAAAAATAAGTATTCAACAAGTTTCTATGAAATTATTAATTAGGCCCTAATTTGGTTTTATTAACTCTTAAGCATGATTAAACACTTCGTGCATAAATTACTCAAATTGATCAGAATGCCTTGTTATTGGTCCAAAATTCAATTAGATTAGAATTATAAGTCAATTTTAGATGCATTGGAACCATATTCCAATTTAGGATGTTTCCAACATAAAATAAAAATGACACACATCTTGTACAATAAATTTGATAGAAAAGAGTAATCTAGAGAACCCAGGTGCAAAATTGGCATTTTGACTCAAAATGATCTGATCAAAGTTAGCTAGCCCATAAATCTTATTATCCCATTTAGTGATACTCTAGCCAAAATTGGCACTTGAATATATCAATTTCAACTCATTTAATGCATTTTAGTTTTTTTACGCCAAATTGTGCACTTAGGTGCAAATTGGTCAAAAGCCTAGTTGGAGGTTATTGGTGGCCAAATTTAGGTGTCTACAGTAATGGGATCTTTGTGATCTGATTTATGATGATAATTAAACATATTGAGATTTTTTATAGTATTAGTCATAATCAACATTGATTACATAAACATGCTTGACATTTTCTTGATTACTTAAAAAAGATTTTTGGTTATTAGAGGTATAAGATTTAAAAGTTTGTCATTTTTGAGAAGCAATAGTGTATTCTTGATGACAAAGATTGATAATAGATTCATGATTGAATGAATCACCAAGAATATAAGAGACAAAAAATTTATTAATCCCTCTACAAGATTCATGAGAATGCCTAATGTCAGTATGGAACTAGCAAAATAGATTAGGGTCATACCACTTAGGAGGATTATTGGGATAAATGAAAGGTTTTGAGGGTAGTAAAAATTGTTTCATTTGTTGAACTATAATAGGTGTATGAGAAGGTGAAGGAATATCAGTCTTGACAACTCTTTGTTTGGTTTGTGGAGTATTACTAGTGATATCATTATATGTTTGGAATGATCCCTTAAGAATTTTAGGATTAGGTTCGAATTGCTTCATAATAAAGTCTTGACACTTAGCTTGAGCAAGAGCTTTAGTAAGTGTTTGAGGAGCAAAGGTTCAAACCTTATATTGAAGAGTATGAGTCAAATCCATGATGAAGAGGTTGAATGGGTTATCATCAGTCATGTTATGATCAATTTTATGAGCTAAATATTTCCATTTTTTGATAAAATCATAAGCTGATTCTATTAAAGATTACTTGGCATTGATAAAGTGGCTAAGAAATTTTTTGGGAAGATCATTATGTTGAAACTCTTTAACTAAAGGATTGACCAAATCTTCAAGTTTCCAAATATAATGTTGGGGAAGTTGATTATACCATTCTAATACATCACCAATGAAAGTTTTGACTAATATTTTAGTAGTGGTGAAGGTATTAGTTTAGATATACTCTTTGTAAAGGTTGCTAAAGGATTTAATAAATGAGGCAAGATCTTTAGTCCCATCATATTTGATAGTTGGAGATATGTTACCAATATAAAGGGAAATAATGAAAGGATTTAAAGGCTCATTTTGAATAGTTTGAAGCATCTTGTTATTCATTATGGGTTGAGGAATAAAATTACTTGAGGCTTCTCTAAGAGGTGGAGGAATGAAATTAGAATTAGCTTGAGGATGAATAGTTGGATCTTAATTACCCACATTAATTAGGTGTTTTTGAAGTTGTATCATTTGGTTGGTGTTAAAATTTTGTATAAAGTTCATTTATTGAATAACTTGGGATAATAGTTGAGTTGTATTAGGTGGTGAGTTGGTGTTGGTAGGAGCACTCCCCATATTGGTATTAGGGAGAAGATTCATAGAAGAAGGATTAGTGATATTGTTAAGTAAACTTGTATTAATCACTCCCACATTAGTTTGAAAATTTTGAAAAGTTTCTTGGTAAGTATAGAAAGGATAAAATCCATAAAATTCATCTTGAGGTGTTATTTGCACCATGTTATAGTTCATATATGGAGGAAAAGAGGTACCCCAAGAGTGATGGTGCTCTTGGGAGGAAATGAGAGGAATAAATAAACATCCCATATAGTACCTAAATGGATTCAAGCTATCCAAGAAGATTTTGATAGGAGATTTCATTCTGACTGAAGAGAGATGAAAAAATACAAAATTGGAAGGATAAAGAATTATATTGAAAAATAGGAAAAGCAAGAAATATTATAGGGTCAATTGGGTTGATCTAGTATAGAAATAAGACCTGTAAACTATACAGGGTTGACTAGGTCGATCTAGTATAGTGAACAGAGGCAAGACAAGATGGAAAATGAGCTATAGATTGTACATGGTCAATTAGGTCAATCTAGTATAGTGAATAGGTGCTAAAAAATATATAGGGTCAACTGGGTCATTTCAGTATAATAGACAGGGAAAAAGATCAAGATGATAACAAGTTATGAATTAAAATAAGATAATTTTTGTAACTAATCTAGGAAAGTGAGAGCTAAAGGGAAACAAACATTCAATTAGATCAATGTTAGATAATATAATTGAGGCACATAAAATAAAACCTTGCATTAATATTGGCTAATTCAAGTTTTTGTACACACAATTGAGGAAAGAGTAGGCAATCAACTAGAAAAGTAAAGAGCTAACTAATCAGTCAACCTGAGATGATTGGAAGTTGGCAATAATCAAGGTACTAGATAGAAATATAAGGATGGTTTCAAGTAGTTTGGGCTGAAAGAGACTATAGTGGCAATGATATAGGATTGGTATTGGGGCCTACCCCCTCACTTCACATATCATAGTGATAAGGGTGTCAGGTTCTTAGCCATAATATATAATTAACCACACTTTATACTTAACTATAGCATCAAGCCAGCTTCACCCTTAGTGATGAAATCAAAGTAGGTTGTCCTAGGGTAGACAAAATGTTAAAGTGTTTGTTTATGTTATGTGATTTGGCCATGTGTGCATAAGATAGAAATAGTGAAACTAAGTGGTTAATTGAAAATCTCTTAATTAAACTATGTGAACTATTCTAAGCATGCAAACAATAAGAAAATAAATGTGTGAGATAATTACTAATAGATATGAGATTAATTATAACTTTGAAACAAGGTATAGGATTGACATTATATGCACAAAATATATAACAGGGTTGATAGTGTCTAACTTGTACTATAGAAGCAAGGTCTAAAAATGAGTTGGGTTGGTAGTGTCAATCAAGTTATTTTAGATAAAACATAGAACTGGGTTGGTAGTGTTGATTTAATTGACTATGTAAGAGTAGTTTTGAAAACTATAAACTATGAAAGAAAAGAGAGAAGAGAGAGAAATAGAGAAGTAGAAGGGAACCTTGGTGGATCATATATTTAATGAAGAATATTGATGGTCTATAACCTAGAAGTATGCTTGAAAAATCTATAAACTAGGTCAACAATATTGATCAAGTTGTGCAGGAACCTATTGGAAAGTGATGAAACTATAAGGGGTCAATTGGATCAAACTAATAGGTTAATATAGATGTTTGAAATGTTGTAAAACTATACTGGGTTGATTGGGTTGATCCAGTTGCCTTTTCCTTAAAACTTGTGCATAAAGAAAAATAACTTGGTTAATAGAATTGATCTAAAATGTCAAAAATATATGATAAAATGAATGAAATAAATGAAGTAAAAGTGAACAAATCCTACAAGGGTTAGTTCATGTTAGGTTCACCAAAATGTATGTAATTAGAAATTCATTATGTCTATGAATTAATCCTAAATCAGATAAGATAGATCACACCTACACTTTCGATTGGGATACACTTATTAAGTGGGAGCATGACCAATATGGGGATCCATTAAACCTGATTAGGGGATCACTTGTCAAAACATATCATGCTAGGAAGGGTTTCAAAGCCTAAAGTCTAACACAATCACATAATAACCCTAATGGAGTCCTAGGGATTAAAACATTCACTCTATTCTAATAACAATAAATTAAAATCTAATCTAGTGCACACCAAATATTGTGGCACAAATTAGGGGTTAGAAGAAATAAAATAAATATGTATAAGGAATTTCAATTAAAATAAGTATGAGTAACACCCTAATACATGAAATATGAAAGATAGTATTATTTGAGCCAACACTTATGTTACTTTTATCTACTAAAGAGAGAACAAAGTTAGAATATACTTACCTAAATGTGAACCCATCGAGACTCAAGATCTCCCTTGGCCAAACAGATTTATAAGAGGTTATTTTGGTTTGTAAGGGTCACTAAGAAAGGCCAAAACATCCATGATGTATCCACAAGACTAGATTCTCCAAAATAATAAGCCTAAGCTAAGTCTCCTCAAGTAGAATGGTGGAAGAGAATATTGTGAATAAGTGTGAGTGAATAATAACTCTTTATTTCACATATGAATAATGACTGAAATGATCTTGTATATGTAGGCATATATTTCCCTAAATCCTTCTAGGAATGTTAGCTATACAGGGTTGGCCCATTCGACCCAGTGTGTTTTTATGGAGAATTTACCAAGTCTGAGCTAAGTCAGCCAAAGGGCTAACAAGATAAGAAAATAAAGAACACTCCTAAATTATACTGGGTCAACCTGGTATAACCAATAGTCCAAAAAGAGTTTAAGATAAGAAAGGAGGAATGAAAGAGGAAAAGACTAGAAAAATAATCAAGGCAAGAGAAACATCTTAGGTAATGGTTTTGAGATCTAGTTGGATTGGTAATAATGTGGCAAAAAAAGACAACAATCCTATGAAGCACCAAAGGTCTACCCACCCCTTTCCTAGTGCACCCCTTAGGGTGTGTACTTAGAGAGATTGAGTCTCGATGGGTTCCTATAAGATTTAATTAATCAATAATAAATAAAATTTAAAAATATTATGTGTATACACTGAGTAGAAAACCATATGTAGCTGTGATGTTTTCAAGACCAACATTCACCTTGACAGGTTATCTTTAGGAAAATGGTCCCACTAGGCATACCAAAACTCTGTTGACTATTTTGACCAAAATTCAAAATAATTCAACCCCTATAGTATAAAACTTGTATATGGTTATTATAAGATGTAATAGGTGTGTCATGGTCTTATTTTATGTTAGTTAATGTGATATTAACTTTGGTCATAGTCAATTTTTAGTCCTTGTACCATTTCATGTCATAAGGGGTCATATTTAAGCCATTAATGAAGGTTGTATAGTTTCTCTTCATATAAAAGTGTTCCAAACTATTCCTAAATGTCTAATATGTCAAAAAATTGTCATTTTTGTCATTTCTAATTGAAAATGTGTAGATTCCCAACTAAAATCAAGAAAACAATTGAAAAGGAGGAGGTTTTGGTAGTTTTACAACCTCTACATTAGTATGGAATGCATGGAAGACTCATAAAATTACTCTTCATATTCCATAACTTCATTCCTATGTTTGATCTACTTTGGAATCTCAGAAAAGGTCCAAAATTGTTCTACTCCTCCATCATTCTTCTTGGCATGCAAAACTAGTCAACAAGTTTTCTCATGGTATAGTCAGTGGGAGAATTTCAAGGTTAAATTATATGTGGGGTGTTATTAAACTTATTACACTTAAATTTCATGGTAGGAGTTCAAATATTTTATGCCTATGCTTTATGAACCATTCTTTAGAAGTTGACTGCTCCTTATGCATGTTAATTCCCACACCATGCAGGTTTTCTCCTTACTTGAACTGGTACATTTAAAAAACTTGATGGAATTAATTATAGGAGATATGTATGTCCTTATTTCATATTTTTTATCTTTTATTTCATTTTGGAGGTGATTTTATGAGCAAAACATCTCAGTTTTCTAGTGAGAGCTTTATTGCTAAGTTATAAGCATGTTTCACCAACTACAGAGGTATTTATTTGTATAATGGTTTCAAATGAATGTGATATGTTATATTTCATGATTTTCATGTCATTTTTACCTCACTTCTTTTAAGTCTTAGTATAAAAGGTTTCACATGGAGGTTACAATCAAGAAAGGCCAACATAGTCAACTTTTTGCATGATTGTCATACACAATCAGGTAAATGAAGGTCCTGAGCACTTTTATGGAGATGTAATAAGGAGATATATGAATTTTAGTTGGAAATTTTTATAACATGAGAAATAAATCTAAGATTTCTAAATGACATATGATAGAGTGTGACAACTAATTCATACTTCATACACAGTCTTACACCATTAATGTGCACCTATAGGTGCCCTAAAGGAGGCTAATCATGTTGAAATGAGGCATTTGACTTGTTTTAAGTATTTAAATATTGAAAATATCAATTTTAAGACCTTTTAGAGGTATAATATTGATCAATTAGCCATCCAATAGGCATGCTATCCATGTTACACCTTTACTACCCTTGTCTTCTACTTTATGTACACCTATAGGTCTTCACAAAGGTCTTAGCACTTGGAGTGCTAGTATTTAGACATGTTTTAGACCTTCATAAAGAATTTAGAAGTTATATAATTACATGGCCAAAAATAGTGAAGTCATTAAATGAGAATTAGACTCGAATCAGGTTCATATGTGAATAAGTTTGTTTTAGGAAGTTGTTACCTTTAAAACTCTGAAATAGATCCTTATTCACTTTTGATGCTATCATATAATAGGATAACATGGAGTCTAGATGAATTTTGATGCATCCATATTGTATCCCTCATGAAATTTTAATACCTTGAAAAATATAATAAGTGTTTGGTCCAAGGAGTATGATGTTAGGAGGCCTCCATTCTAGACATTCTTACACTATAGAAAGTCAATGTTCTTTACAATATCTTGAACTTCCAAGTGACTTATAGTCCAAGGTGGCAGTACATGAATATATACTCATGGCAAGTGATCTTATTGGGGTGATAAAGAGACCGGTGATTCAAGGAACTTAGAGAGAGGTTAAATTAAAAGGTATTTACCTATATCATCATCTATAGGTGTGCCTTTCCCTAAAAAATGTTCATCTACAGTCTAACTATAGGTACTTGCAAGATTATGATAGGGACCTATACATGAAAACATGAAAAATTTCAAGTTTTATTTGCCCCTAAAGACCTAAAAGATATCATAAAATATGTAACATAGGTTTCAAGGGTTTTATATCATCTACATGACCTATTTTTCTCCAAGAATGGTCACCTACAGTCAACTATAGGATGATAGTGCATTGACATGTGATAGTCAAGTCTTGTCATAATTATTTAAGTATAAGGTGTGTTAAAATGAGTTTTAAGTGAACCTAAATGAATTTAGGAAGGCCTTAATTCAATTCACAAGACCTAACACTACATTATACACCTATAGGTAGGTCTCCCTCTTAAGCAAATAACACAGTCATAGTTGGCTGTAGTCTTATCTAGTCAAGTGAAAGTTATACCTTAAATAGTTTATAAAATTTTGGAATGATGAAAATTATTTAATTTCCTCCATAAATTATAATTACCATATTCATGAGATGATCAATATAGGTAAATAGGTAATGGAAGGTTTCCAATTCCCAACCTATAGTCAATATGTTAATCTTGCATACAGTCAGTGTTCAAGAAGAATGTCTTGAAAATTTGGGGGTGTAAGAGACATTTTAGAGGTATAAAAAGTGTATCCATAACCTTCCCAAGAATCTCATATCCTTTTTTTTCTTGACACAATAGGGAAAGTGCCCTACATTCTGTCTCAGATAGAGGGCACTCTTAAGAAGTGTAAATCTATAGGTTGAGTGACTAAAGGGGAATAATCTAAATTGAGAAGTGTTTAAATATTGAAATGATCTGTATGAAGTTGATTTAGACATGAATAAACATAATTAATCCATTACAATCATGACCAACCATCAAAGGTGGTGGTGAGAAGCTAAATATAGTCAAATCCAACTAAACCTAGACTAGGCCTACTACATAAATGGGGTTCAATACCACTTATAGAGATATATGAGCTTTTAAACTCATTAGAGGACATATATGGGGAGTTATAAGGTGATTCAAAGTTTTTAGTTTGTATATAAATCTATGAATGAGTCATTTCTTGGCTTAGAAACATGATAGGGTTCATAGAAAACAAAGAAGACCTCGAGAAGGCAAATTTAGAAGCTCATAATAGTATGTATGTTTAACATGGGAACCTAAGGAGTTAGGATATGATAAATAGGGCCACAAACAAGGTTATAGTTGATTTTTTTAGAATATTTGATGTCAAGATTTTATGAACAATCCTTAAGAGCCAAAACATCTTAAAACCCTCCAAAACCCTTGTTAAGGACCTGATAGGGAGTAAGTTGATATAAATAAATCAAAAAGGGATATTTTGAGTAGGAAATTGATTTGTACTTGTATATGACTTCCCAAGGCTCCTTCCCAAAAAGTTGGCTTGCTCCTTATTTGTACAAACAAGGTATAAAAATAGTTTTCTTGATAGTTTTTTATTTTTTATAGGTATAAAAGGATTTAAAAGAATGAGGATTACTTTGGGAGAGATAACGATACCTAATATAACTCTTCATATCCATTTATTAATTCAAAAATGCATAGAATTACCTCTGTAAGCACCTTCACTTTAGCTAGTCCAAACTGGCTTAGTGAATGAAGAGTGATCACCAAGTGAGAAGGTGATAAATCCAATTGGGAGGAATTTTAAGGTATACCTAATGGATAAAAGTATATTAGGACTCTTTAAAAGTGTCACATAATCCCATGCACATATTGGTTTGAGAAACTAAAGACCACCTTAGTGCCAAATGTGAAGGATGAGTGAAAGAAGGGTGATTATGACTATAGACAATGAGAACACTTATCCAAAGAATATTGATGATTAGGGACATATCTAATGCATTTTGGATCCTATTTATAACCCCAATTTCATATTATAATTATGTCATATGTTTTTAGTCTATTGTGGAGCACTCAAGAGAAGCCAATGATGGAGGTAATTTTTAGGAAGCTAATTGAGAGACCTATATGCCATATTTGGTGAGTTTGATGCTTCTAAGAGACATTTGTCTAAAGAGACATTACATGGTTTATTCTATTCTCCATTATAATTCAAACATAACTCATTCTCTTATCTTGACACTTATTCTTCTGACTCTTGGACTTCATTCTTCTTTCTCTTTCCTCACATTCTATAAGTACTAGCCATTTTGGATCTTATATCTAATTCCACACCATGTATGGTCAAGCCCTATTGGTTTGATGTTTTACTTTTCCTTTGAATAATACAAGAAATATAGTTTTGATTTCATAAACATCTTGTATAAGTGTGCAAAGTGATGAATGGTGAGGTCTAGTGATAAACTTTTGTCCTTACTTCTCCTTGTCCTTTCATGTCTAGTGCAAGAAGTTGTATTTCTAATAGGTCATATGGAGTGTAGCTAGTGTTTTTGGCTCCCTTAAAGTGTGTAAGTGTCCTTTGGGTCTGCAAACTAACATTTGGTCTACTCACCTTGAGTATTCTTGTATATACCACCTCTATATTGAAATACTAATGTTAGAACTTCTTAGGAATTTGAAGCTAATTTATAGATCTTGTTTCTTAGTGAAAGAAGTATGATGATATTATGGAAATAATTATGGTGTATTACCCCATTAGATTAGTTTCCTTTCATGCATATTGGTTCCCTTTTTCTCACAAGCAATAAACTAATGTAGGTGATAAGAACTTAAATGTAAATTCAAGGAGCTAGCCCTTAAACCTCGAGTTTTACCTCTAATATAGGTAACCCATAGGCTTAGAGGTATTCTAATGTTACCCAAATCTTAGAGTAGGATTGAAAAACCTCCTCTAGAGTGCCATATTTGGTGACAATAGTTTTTTCATGTTTGGTGGGACCCATTATCCTAAAGATAACTTGTAAAGGTAATGTTGGTATTGAAAACATCAATGACATATTGGTGTGCTACTCAATATTTGGTGACTCCATCTTATAGACACTTAAATTTGGTCACCAATGGCCTTCGACTGGACTTCAAATCAATTCTTACTAGCCATTGCAAATTAAGTATAAGAATCACTAAACATCCTAAATTTGATTTGTACCATTCATCAAAGCTCAAAATCTCATTAAGAGATCCTTAATTGGGGTATCCTGCCATGATCAATTGAAACCTCTCACGAATTCATCTCTAATCATCCTATGGCATCATAAAATCCAATTTGGCCTATATACCTATTAAATGGGGTAAGTGCACACATGAAATTAAATCAAAATTTTAAAATGCTAAAAATCCTAAACATAATTAATTAAAATACCTAGTTGAATTATCCATGAGCAATTAATTAAATTCTAAAAAATGAAATTCGAAAGCCAAGAATATTCTAGCTTTTCATCATGACATTTGTAAGTTGCCAATCCTTTTAAAATATCCTAAAATATCTCACCCATGCCTATTCATTCCAAATCATGAGATTTTAACACCTTTTAACTCTATCAAAGTTAATTAACTCACTTAGGCTATCTTTGAACCCATTCCATGTTTAAACTATACCTTAACTTACCTAATTTGGGGTTAGTTCCTAAACCTATAAATACAAGCATTTTCCTCTTCATCTAGGGATATTGAATATTGTAAAGTGATAATGGCAGTTTTATAAAAATACTAAAAGCAATATTATTATAATACCAAAAACATAAGCCAAGCCATAAAACAAGCATATGCCATTAGCCAACCAAGGTGCCAAGGAGAGAAGGAGATAAGAAAACTCCATTTTCCAAAGACTCTTTGAGTACAAGTCAAGTAAGCCATGAAAAAATCACTTAGAGATCTAAAGGAAGGTAATGGACTTGTCATTCTTTAAATTTTAGTTGTGCTTTCATATGTATCTTGTTCACTATGTTCCCCCTAATATCTAGGCTTAGATATGTTATCATGTTAGTGTGTTGATTTCATTTTTTTTTGTGAAACTAACACTTGTTATAACCTCCTCTCTATTGTTTAAATTCCTTGATCATAAATGGCATGTCTGATGGGACACTGATGCATCCCACATACCAAGGAGACCAAGATGCAACTCATAAATCTTAAAATAAATGCTTGAATATCTTCAAAATTAGAGTTTTAGCTTTGGTTTTGTCATATTTTTTATTTTTATGCTAACTCAGATCTACATAGAGACCAACATCAATTAGGCATAACCAGCATTGGTTCTGACTAACTGTCATTGGTTTTGCCTAATTGAGCTCAGTTCTAGGTGACCATAATTGATCAAGTGGTAGGGTAAAACATGGCTTACAACTTGGATTTTGAATCATTTTGAAACTCATAATTATTATTTTTTGTTTTCATTAGCTTGAATTTTACCTATCTAACCATATCATTATAGGTTTTTGAGTAGTTTTTGTGCAAACCTTAGATAATTAACATTTTTAAAATTGTGTTTGTTTTGTCTTCAGGTTCACAGGTAACCTATCTCATTCTTTATCGATGGGTATTAGTTATTACCAATTGACATCAATTCCAGGGTAATTGACATTGGTCACAAGTGACTAACATTAGTCTCTATGTGAAAAATATAAAGCAAACCTAAGATATATATTTCCAAAACTTGTTTACTCATCCATGATTGTGCTTTATAGCAAGAGGAATCTCTTTAACCCTTGCAAGTCCAAGGTGGGAATAGAGCATGCACTTTCGAGTTTAGACTCATGAACATTTAATTTTGATTGTTTAAAAAAAAATTAGATAAATCTTGAACACTTCATTTTGGTGCTAAAAATAATTTCTAAATATTGAAAATTTGATTGTAGTGCTTAAAAGGAATCTAGAATGGCTAAGTCTTGAACACTTCATTTTGGTCTTAAAATTAATTTATTGAGTCTTAAACATTTGATTTTTAGTTCTTAAAATGAACATAGGTGTTTTTTCTTAAATTTTTTTGTGTAAATTCTTAAAAATAATTCAAATAAACTAAGGGGCCAAAGAAATTTATCAAACATCTCAATTTGGTGCCTAAAATCAGTACCTACTTAGATCACAATTTCTTGAAAGTGTTTGTTACTTGTGTGTTGTTTGTGAGAAAATAAGAGTGCATGTATGCTCTCCCCCCATCCCATATAGGGAACTTGTGTGACCAAAATCATATTTTTAGTTGTAATTTATGCCTAATCCAAGGCATGGAAAGAATGTTGTCTAGGCTGTCCCCAAAACCCGCATGGTTTGGGTGATCTAAAAATAACCTCTAAAGTATTTCCACTTTGTTTTATTTTCATGAAACTTAGATTGTGAATGGGATTTTTTAGCTTATTCATGAGTTATTTATGGGTGATTTGAATTGGGAATTCATCTCCCAACATTATACCAACCCCATTCCATAAAAGGGATATAAATCAAGGAATACATACTATGAGCCCCAGGGGGGTGAGAAGCTAACCTCTCCTTTAATAACAAAGACCTGAGTTAGGTTTGGTTAACAAGGGGATTCCACTAAGTATTCCATGGATGGAATATTTAGGCAAAGGAATAGATCCTTGCATATTAAGCTAATCAATATGAACTCAATTGACATGATGCATCTCTAGGGTTAATCAAACTTGGGACCAATCTAGATGTTCGAAAACTATAGTTTTAGTCAACCCTATTTGACTAACCTTGTCAATTTAGGGATTCAGATGATTTGATTAGTTGTATTTGGTATTTTTTTATTGCTTGGTATTTTGAGTCTAAAACCTTTTATTTATTTATACCACATCAAAATGAGTTGTTTTCCCACACTACTTCATTATTTGAAGAAGCATTATGTCATCCATTTGACACCTTAATTTACGTTAGAATTTTTATCAAAAATGTTGTGTATGTCACTTGATTGAAAAGGGTAACATAACGTTTCCCAAATCATTTCAAGTTTGTGCCTTGAAGTCTTTGAAACAAACCATTTTGTATACCTTTAAAGAGTGATAATGATGTTACACTACTCAAATCATTTTGTAGACTCATCTTGTCTTGTGTCCAAGTTTCACATTTGAAAACCAAACCATGTGTTCATTTTATGATCTTTGTTTAGTACCATTATGCCATTAAATATTGTTTTATCTTGTTTATTAAAAAATCCTAGTTCTCCTAGGTTAAATTTTTAATTAACTTTGACAAGTTTGAATTCAAACATTGATTAATTTCTATGTAGGCCATATATAATTGGGGCTTAGATATTAATCTTTCTCTTTTGTTTTTTGTAACTTAGGTTAATTATTTATCCAAATTCAAAAACTATTTATTTATACCATTATTTGGGAGAAAATAGTTTATCCCCAAGTGCCTTTGTTTCATGCCTCATGCCAATTTGATCAAGTTTATGTTTGAAATCAAGTGCCTAGTTTATGCCAAAGTGTTCCAAGTTTGTTAGATTAAATAAACCTTTGTTTTAAGTCTATATTTTTTTGCCATATTTGACCAAAATTCCTAGCACATGCCTTGTTTGAACTTAGCTTTTGACTCCACGTCTATCCAAAAGACCTAGTAACTTTTCTTTTCCCACATTAGACCTATTTGGAACACTTTAGGACCCAGAGTTTGGCATTTTATTTTTGGTTCATCCACTTGAACTTTTTAATGTGAGACATTTAATGTTATACATTTGAAATTATATTGTTTTATACCACATTTTGTCACAAACCATTTTGGAGATATAGCTCCATCCCTTTGACCCACTTAGATAGAGTTTGAGCCCTTTTGTCTTTTTAGACATTATTTTTTTCAGAGTTTTTATAACTCTAGTACCCTCTTGTTATGAGGCATTCACCTATTGAGTTAATGATGTTTCACTATACACATAATGGTGTCATGTACAATCTAGGATATGGAAATGTTGTCACACAAGAAGACTTTGTTCAAAAACCCTATGGAGATAATGTTATTTGTGATATAGATCCTTATATTCAAATTAGTGAACAAATTCAAGATCCTTTGGCTCATTATTTGGTCAACATGCATTTATACTCAAAGTAAGATTAAAAGCATATGGCCCAATATTTTTCTAGAGTACCTTTGATTTCAGAACAAGACTAACAATAACCCTATTATGTTACAATGCCATCGGCTTATGTCCCATACTTATTTGATCTTCACTTGCTTTCAAATAAGGATGAAGTCTTAATTAGAGACACAAAGGTAGGGGCTAAGTTTCTAATAGACTTTCCCCATGATTTTTTTTTAAAGTCTAGTAAGAGGGCCTTACAATATACCTTACAATTATAACAATGAACATCCCTCTTCTAGAAATCCTCATACCATTGTGTCAATGCTATATCAGGAACTTTATATGATTGTCACTAGAAAAAGACTCATGGAGGATCATTTCATTCAGATGTAAACAACATACCAAACACATCTAAACCTAGCATGCAACTTTAATAATATGACCATGTCAAGTGCTACTCTCATTGAGATAGCTCCTTCAACAAGAGTCTTAATGGAATTATTAGGCTAAGAAAATTAGGGTATATAACCATTTTCAAAAAGTAATTTGGTTGGATATATGTTTAATGCCCCCACTAGTGAAGAAGTATATTCTACTTCTACATAACATACTAAGCTCAAGATAGTGGATAATGCACAAACAATGTCCAATCTAGACCAAAGTGGTAAACGTACAAAAAACTAGCCCACAACAAAATGTGCCATTAGTTAACACCATGAGTGGTTCAAACAATTAAGGGGTAGGAATTTATACCTCCCAACCTCAAAAAACTACCTCTAATCCTCAACAAGCTACTTCTTCAAGCACATAACATCAAGGATTAAGTAGCCAAGTAATTAATAATGCCATGCGTTAATAAAATGTGATGAATATTACTCCACCATAATAGGTGATGACTAACATTCCACAAAAATAGGCACCATCTAACATATTCACATATTAGAGGCAAAAAATATTTCCACCTTAATAGGGGGAAACTAATGTTCCACCTCACCAGATAGTGATGAACATGCCTCTTCAATCATAAACCAACATGCCAATGCAAAAATAAACAATGTCTAATCAATAACATACAAATATTGGCCAGTGATAAATGTTGAACCTTCAACATGTGTCTACTTCCCAACAAGTGTTCATGGAACCAAGAGGTTTTAATGTTTCACAAGTACCAATTAGGAAATAATTGCCTTTTATGCCAAATATACCCCAAGTTCAATGACAAAGTCTCAGTTTACAAGTACTCCTCAATCAACAAGGTTTGACTAGTCAAAAACATGTCCCTAATCAATCTCAATAGGCAAAATATAGCCATATCCCTCCATCTTAGCTACAATTTCCCCAAAACCAAGCCCATATACCCAATCCCATCCAAAATATATCACAATAGTGCATACAATTTTAATAATTTTATCATTTTCATGTATACATATTCCTAGTCCATCCCCAAGCCAAACCAACATTACCCAAAAAATGCCTCTATTATACCCCTATCAAATTAATCCACTTATGACCACTCAACTTCCACCTCAAGCCAATATTCCCATTGATTTCCTCACACAAGAACTACAACAAATGAAGGATGTAATTGCCTTCATCCAAGCTAGGAAACAAACCAAAAATTTCAAGTTGGATGACATGTGTTCCTACCCTTTCAACATGGACTACTTACAAATACCATTTCCTCTAGGGTACAAACCACCTAAACTTGATAAATACAAAGGGAAAGGTGACCCCAAGACTCATTTAATAGAATTATTTTTTGCATGCCAACCAATGGCCTACAATGATATATACCTCTTACTATTGTTTCCAATAAGCTTAATAGGACAAGTATTAGAATGGTTCCTAAAATTACATAAGAATTCAGTTTCTGATTTTGATGATCTTTCAAATAAGTTCATGCAACACTTTTCCTATAATCTCAAACATGAGATTTTGTTGGTAGATTTGACATAAGCCAAGAAGAAGGCTAGTAAAATATTTACAAGTTATATGCAATGATGGAGATCCCTTGAAAGCCAATTCACCCATAATCTACCAAATAAGAAACTAATTGCTATGTTTACCAAAAACTTACACAATGAGATATCTTATTATTTAGAGCTACATTATGCAAAAACTTTTAAAGAGATCATTGACAAAGGTTTATTGATCAAAATATCCATTATTAAAAAAGGGATCATTAAACTTACCTCATCAAATCTAGGAGAAAACCAAAACTAGAACAATGGCCAAAATCAAAATCAAGTCCAAGTGCAAGTGTTGCAACAAACACATGCCAGTAATTATGATAAACACAAGAAATTAAATCACAACAAGAATGTTGTTAGAAAATGAGTAACTAAGTCACGGCATGTATAAATGGTAAAAACATCATCTACTCAGTCTATGCCTCATATGTAAATAACTCCTAACCAATAACCTCTTTAGCAAATACAACAAGTGTAACAACCTAGACCAACATAATAAATGTAATAACCTATGCTTTTACAAGCCCCTCTTCCAAGGAGAATTGTGCCTACTCATTTCATATTTAGTGACCTTATAGAACCCATTAAATTTTTGTTTTTCAAAATTACCATAGCTAATTTAATTAATAGGCCTATTTTGAAACCCTATCTTAAGGGCATTGACTATATAGATTGGTACAAGCAAAATATATTATAAAAATATCATCAGGTTAATGGCCATAATCTATGACATTGTGTGTAAATTAAATATTTACTTGAAAATATGTTGGAGCTTCTACATCCAATCAAAACCTTGACATTTATCAAAACCCCTTTCTACAACATAATAACCAACAACAACGGCTAGTATAATAAAAAAACATTAATAGCCAAGGAAAAATCAGTAAAATTAGTAGAAAAACCAACAACATCAAATAAATAGATATAACCAAGGATAAAATGATGCCAATAACCAACGGGCCTACCATGTAGTTTCACATGACTACAACAAGGTTGTAGGCCATCTTGTAGGAGGTCATGTTAGCACCATCTCCATCAATCTAAGACCAAATACTAATCAAACAAGACTATTTATAATCAATACCAATCAACCAACCCATATTGATGATCCTTCCTTGACCTGAGACTACATATAGGCATACCAAGAAGTAGAGATTCCTACTTTTGAACCTTATATTGATAACTCATCACTAGCTTGTGATGCTGCACAAGTGCACAAATAGCCAAGACTTATCTTATCAGGTCCCACTCTACTATCATTTGTTAAAAACAATGATCCTTTATTTAATATTGATTGTGAAATCACAACTTAGTGGTCAAATATTACCATACTAGGCCCATAACCATATGCCACTTCACCCATTGAACCCATCATTATGGTCAAGAACAAGCCATTTACCATTATACAAGACAAGACATTTGATATTGTGTAAAATTTTTAGAAAACACCCACACAAATATCCATTTTAGATTTGTTGTGTACATATACAATCCACAAGAACATCTTGATTGAGTTCCTTGGCCAATCCTAAGTTCTAAATGACATATCTCTAGACAAATTTCAAGCTTTGGTTGGACACCTAGTTCTAAGCTAATAATTAATCTTCAACCAAAGTGATATGTCATCCCTTTTCCCACTACATGATAATCTATTATACATATAAGTTATCATAACATGGCACAAAGTGAAATGTGTCCCCATTGACAATGGATCAAGTCTAAATATTATTTCTCTAAAGCTCATCAAGCTCCTTGGGTATACTACAACTGATCTGTAACAAAAAATGATCACCATCAAGGCTTATGACAATGAAAAGTGAGAATCATAGGGCACTATCAGCTTGCTAGTTATCATTAAAACTTTGACCCACGATACTCTAGCCATGTGTTATGCCTTGAATTGTCATTTAATATGCATTTGGGTTGACCTTGGATACATGAGATTTGTGTAATCTTATCAACATTACACTAGTGTATCAAGTTCCCCCATTTAGGTTTAGATGTCACCATCCATGGATATTTTCAGCCATATAAACATTACAAGCATTTAGAGGTTGAGTACCAAAGCTATAACTATCATTTCAACTTGAATCTAGTTGCCAAAAAAGATGAGGGAAAATGAATACTTGTTGATTCACCAGAGGCTAGTCGCATTGAACCTAATACCCTCGATTCACTTTCTCACATACCACCTCCTAAAATATCTAATCATTATACCATCTTGGCTAATGACCCAAGAGAATATTTGACCCATGATACCTTCCACATTGATAAGCTTCCACATAACCCCAAGTCTTTTAGAAGATGAAAATCTAAACCACCTTGCATGGAATGGTAAAGAAAGGATGAAGGCCACTTGCATAGTCTAGAACCTATCATTTTTATACTAGCCTCTATCCAATAAAAGGACCCTCTTGTAGATGATGAATCTTGGTTGTATAATGACAAATTAGCCAACTGTTACATAAATTCCAAGTATCTTATATCAAACAAAATGATGAAAAAGCATGCTTATGAAGGAGAAGGCCTTGGGCTAAATCAGAAAGGTCCACTTGAATCAATTTTTTCCACTCAGTATAAAATAACCTATAGACTTAGATTTAAATCTCCTTAGGGTGATCCACATACCTTATTCAAGTTCCATTACCAATGACTAGTGAAGATGACGCCAAAAACAAAGCAAAGTCTGATCATAGCCTTTTCAATGACCTATTTGATACTAATTTATTTGACACCAATGTCATTTGTATCCTTTGACTAGTTATTCACCATAAGCCACTTCTATTATATTATCCTTAAGGAATAAACTAGGACCAAAAAAATTAAACATGCTAGTTAACAAGTTTCATAATGATGAGGCCTTCTAATATTTTCTCAACCTGAAGGATAATATTCCATTGGGAGACCACAAATAAGGGTTTTGAATCAAATTAGATCTTGAAGTCTATTTTTGAGAATGGGTGAACACCCTTAGCCAAAAACAAATAAATAAAGCATTGAGGTCCCAAAGTGAAAACCTTTTTGAGGCACTTTTGGATCAAGTAAATAGTAAAGAGAAAGGCTAGTCTAGTGTTGAAAACATATTTTAGGAACCATTAGATGAGGGTGTTCAACCAACCTAAAACATAGCTAAGGAGGCCACCAACAATGAACTTACCTATGGATCCAATTTCAGCCTTAAAGAACAACAATCTTTTAATCAAATCATCCAAGAGTTTCCAAATGTATTTGTTACATGGTCATCCCTACCATAGGGTAATTCTCATCCATCATGATTAGGAGAAATTGAAGAGCCAATCCTAATAGAGGACCCTACCATTGTAGGCTAGCTTTAATCTTTTTTGACTATTCTAGAAGATGGTTCAACCCTTTTAGTGGACACAACAAAATTTAACATCAAAACTCTAGATGACCCAAAATGGATCAAATTAAGCACATCCCTCACTAAGGAGGAATGTGAATTATTTAAATCCCTTTTAAGGGAATTTATTGATATATTTTCTTTAGGCCTACTCTGACATGCCTGGTTTGGACCTCACCTTGGTTGTGCACCACCTTATGGTACATCTTGATGCAAAACCTATAAAATAAAAATTATGCAATATGCATTGTTGTATTATTAAATAAAGATTTAGAAAATCTCTTGGAATTGAGATGTATTCAATCGATTAACTATTTAGAGTGGATCTTAAATATTGTGCCAATCAGTAGGAAGCAAAAAGGAATCAGGATCCTCATTGATTTCAAAAACATAAATAAGGCCTAACCCATGTATGACTTTATTTTTCCAAACATTGACATGATTTTCAACTCCATAATAGGTTATGAAATGCTTTCACTGATGGATGGATTTTCAAGCTATAATTAGATCTAAATCACACCAAAAGACCAACACAAAACAATGTTCACCACTCCATGGGAAACATTATGTTATCAAGTTATGCCATTTGGTCTAAAAAATTTTGTGATGACATACAAAAGATACATGATCATCATATTTCATGATATGATACATGACATTATTTAATACTACATTGATGACATACTAGGTAAATCAAAGACCAAGGCCAATCATCCAACAACACTAAAGATGATATTTGAATGACTACATAAATAAAACATCAAGCTTAATCCTAAGAAGTGTGTGTTTGGAGTTACTTTAGTAAAATTTCTTGGCTTCACTATGTCTTATAGGGGCATTGAATTGATCTAGACAAAGTACAAGCCATAACTCAGATGACACGACCAACCAATTTGAAGTAGCTCCATAGTTTGTAGCAAAAAATACAATATGTTAGATGCTTCATATCTTAGTTGGCAAATAAGTGTCATCATTTTACACATATTTTTAATAAAGGTGTCACATTTTATTGGGATGATGAATGCCATAAATATTTTTAGTGATTGAAGATCTATTTATCAAATCCACATGTTTTATTGCCTCCTATGCCAGGATATTCATTCCTATCCTACTATACCTATTAGCTACCAATAAATTCGTAGGGGAAATTCTAGCTCAAAATGATGATAATGGAAAATATAATGATGTGTACTAGCTAAGCCATATACTGGTCATGTATGAGCATAATTATACACCCATTGAAAAATCTTGTTTAGCTATGATTTTCTTAGCTTAGAAATTACACCATTAAATGTTAAACAAAAAGACCATGGTTATCTCAAAAGTATATCTACTCAAGTATCTACTGTCTAAAACAACTTTATAAGGACACATGGCTAAGTATATCATGCTTTTCAATGAGTTTGAGATAAGGTATGCCAACTAAAAAGCCATGAAGGGGCAAGTTCGTGCAGATCAGCTTGCTAAAGCATATCCTTACATATGCAACACTATTAAAATTCTAATTCTCAAATGAATCCATTATGACCATAATTGAAACACCTCTTAAGGAGTAGTACTAGAATTTATATTTGATGGATCATTAATAGCACATGGATCAAGATTAGGCCTTTTGTTCATTACACTACAAGGGGATCTAATCCCTAAACAATTTAGCATCAAATTTCCTTGTATCAACATGGACAAATATGAAGCACTCATTTTAGGGATTCAATAGGGAGTATAATGGAACATAAATCATCTAAAGGTTTATGGTGATTCTTATTTAATCATCAATTAGGTTATAGACCATTTTTATACCAAGGATGACAAGTTGGTACCATACAAAGCCATAGTCAACACTCTCAAACAATAAATTACTGATGTCCAATTTGAACATATACCATAGGCAAATAACAAAATAGTAGATGCCATGGCCACCATTAGATCCTTGATTCATCATATAGATATAGCCAAAGAATACCAGTTTCACATCAAAAATTTGTTAGCACCAACTCATGAATATTTAACTATCATAATGATCTATGATATTGTTGCTCCGATATCTTTCTGGTATTTAAACCTATATGCTTATATTCACGACCACATTCAACCACAAAACCTATCTTGTAAATAATCAAAATCCATTTTCCATCATGCCACATGTTATTCCTTTTACTCAAACCAACCTTATACCATTATAGTTTTTATGAAACTCTATTTCATTGTTTAACTTTGGTAGAATCTACATTATCATTACAAGAAGTGCATGAAGGAATATGTGGAGCCCACACTAGCAGGACCATCTTATCCAAAAATATCCTTGATACTGGGTATTATTATCCAATGATGGATGAAGATGTTGTTTTATATGTGATAAATTCCAATGGCATACCAATTTAATTCATGCCCCGGTCAAGACTCTAAAACCAATGCTTATACCATGGCCGTTTGCTACATGGGGCCTCAATCTCATTAAGAAGATATACCCCACCTCATCTGATAGCCATAAACATATCCTTACTACCACTGAATATTTCACTAAGTGGGTTGAAGCTATAACCCTCACTTACATGATTAGAAAGTAAATTTCCAAATTCATCTTCAACTATCTCAATTTCCACTATGGTATCCCCTCCAACATTATATTCAATAATGGTAGATTGTTTTAAAACAAGGATGTCAAATCACTATGTATTGAATACAAGATTAAACAACATTTTTCCATGGTATATTACCCACAAGGTAATGGCCAAGTAGAAGCATATAATAAAACCATTGCCAACATCCTTAAAAATATTGTCAATGATACCAACCATGATTGTCACCTTCAAATATTTTATGCTCTCTAGGCATATTATACTAGCCATGATTATCACCTTCAAATATTTTATCCACTCCATATTCACTTGTTTATGGCACTAAAGCCATTCTTCCCATTAAGATCAAGTTACCTTCTTTGTGAATCTCTTTGAAACATGTTTTGGATGATGAAGACTATCGAGTAGCTCACCTACAAGAGATAGAATTAATTTTTGAGAAATGCTTGGCCATAGTCAATAATATTTAAGCATACCAAAATTGACTCTATGGTCACTACAATTAGTGAATTATACATAGAATTTAAGATTGATGATCTTGTTCTTAAAGAATACCATGATCAAAAAGAAACATAAAAGCAAGTTCAAATCCAACTGGATAGGTCCTTTCATCATTGTCACAAACTATGGCACTAGAGCATACAACCTCAATCCACTAGCCAGGGAAGAGCTTGATGAGCCTATGAACATTATACACCTCAAGCATTACTTTTCTTGAGTGACTTGGTGTATTATTTATGAGGACCATTTCAGTTTTACCATATTATCAACATTCTTTTGTATTTCATACCATTCTACCATGATATCACTATATTGTTCCACCATTTTATTCTACCATACCTCTCCTATTGACCAAGTTTTTTTCACCCTTCTTACCTGGATTGTTTTACATTGGTTCCATGGTCGCTTTCAACATGAAGATTCATATTAGTTTTAGTAGTTGTTTCAAGTATTCTATATAGAGGTCATATTTTGGATTAGTATAATAGAGGTTTGGTAGTTACATCTTTCATTTCTTGTTCTATTTTATACCAAGTGTGCTTGATTATAACTACCTTTGGGTAAATCAGTGTCTCAATATCTTGCTACTAATTTTAACCACCTATAGACAAATTAGTATCATTTACACATGTCATTGTTTCCTAGTTATAAATGCTTATGGTAAAATAAGGGGCAACATTTGTTTATCATGATTTAAAGTAACACCTTGCCATGCCTATGTTGTATTATGGCCTTTGCCAACTTTGCCTATTTTGTTTGAATTGGCTACTACACTAGTTAGATTCATCTACTTTAAGGTAGAAATACATTAACTTGAGGTCTTATTCTAGGACTATGTAGGCAATGCTCAATATCATGTTGAGGTCAACTCATCAACCCCTTTGCCACACTCTCATCATTTTACAATCAATTTAAGTTGAACACTCTCTCCACTTTGCAATCTTGGACCATTTAGTGTCTCATCATTCTCCATTGATTTGAGATGCTCTAAAATCCAAAAACATTTAAAATTTGATTTAAAGAAACCAAAAACATTGACCACTTCTTTTCCTTAAAGATTTTAGGAACCCTCACTAAATCATAAGAAACCACTTGTCATTTAGTTTCCCCATCCTTTTTGGCCTAACATCTTATGCTCTCACCATTTTCTAAGCCCATTTACATATTCTTCTATCACATCAATCATGTTTTCTTTCTCATCATTGTCTTCTATCCCATTTCCTGGGAGAACTACAATTGGCCTAAAGTCTTTTTTGGATATTACATCCATGGAACTATGTAGGAAATGTCCACTTGCCTAGTACATTTGGAGACAACTCAACCACCCCCTTCCTTTTATTATATTCCCCCATTTTTATCTATTTGTTTCATTATCTCTTCTCGTCTAGGGGCAATGATCACTATATTCTTTATGTCATGTTGTTTGTACTAACATTATAATTAACCATTTGTTTTTTATTGTTTCATTTTCATTTTCTTTATTTGTTTTGTTTGGTCTCTATTTTTGGTGTTTTGTTTGTTTATTTGTTTTCTTTATTATTGTGTCTTGATTCAATATGTGTGTATTCAATGGTTGATTACTTAGACATTATTATTGAATCCATCCATATTCATATGTCCACATTATTATTATTGTTTTTATAATTGGTGCATTGCATTTGATTGAATATTGGATCGTGTGCCATTCCTTATGCATATTTTGACCACGTTATCATGGTGTTCTATCATGATGCCTACCATCATGTGTTACAAAAAAAATCAACTCTGAGAGTCTACATAGAAATGAAGCATCTATATATCTCCTTAGCACTAGCAACATTCCTAATCTAATCCAAATCATATCCTAAATAGAGTAATTAAATAACAAAATAATTTTCCTCCTTATCAATTCAAAAGAGCATCTCCCTATTAGTAGGTTGCCTAATTCATCTTTCTCCTCTATTCCATTTTACCATTGTCTTCCATATCATGTTTGCCATAATCATGTTATAGTGATTATAACTACCTATGGGTAAATAATTATATACCATCACACTTGCATTACCAATGATTCTAACCACATTTGGGAAAATCATTATGTTTCCATCAATTTGAGGGTTGATGATCATAACCACCTTTGATCAAATCATTCTCTTTCTTTAACCCAATTGGGACATGTTTTCCTAGTGATAATGTTTATAACTACCTTTGGGAAAACCATTGTCTCTATCTACCCAACTAGGGCATGTTTTTATCCAGACAATAATTATAATCATTTGTGAGAAAATCATTATTATTCCCTTTTTCTTATTATAACCACCTTTGGGAAAATCATTACCTTTTTATCCTAGCTATGCTAATGATTATAACCACCTATGGGTAAATCATCCTATTTATTTATCATAATTAGGGAAGCTCCATTGCCACTAATTATAACCACCTTTAGGTAGATCAGTCCCTTCCACCCCATTTTCATCTATTTGGTCCAATCATTTCCTCCTTTCTAGGGATTGAATTCTGACCCCTTTACCAACCGCTCCCTTAAGAGGGCACCTATAGTTCATCTATTGTCATTAAATTCATAATCATATAGGACCTTTTCATTCTTTGAGAATACATTAATATGTTTACAACTTACAATACCTTTTCAAATAGGGGAAAATTGTAGACACCTAAAACTAGCCACTAATGGCCTTCGACCAAATTTCAGATTGATTCTTACCAACCATTGAAAATTAAGGCTAAGAATCACTTAACATCCCAAATTTATTTGTGCATCATTCATAAAATCTCAAAATATTTTTTAATACATCCTTAATTTGGGTATCCTACCATAAGTGACAAAAACCTCTCATAGATTCATCTCTAATCATCTTGTAGCATCATAACATGCAATTTGGCCTATAAGCCTATTAAATGGGGTAAGTGCACACATGAAATTAAATCAAATTTTTTAAAATTATAAAAAATTTAAATAAAATTAATTAAAATTATAAACCAAATTAAAATTCCTAGTAAAATTATCCATGAGCAATTAATGAAATTCTAAACAAATAAATTAAAAAATTAAGAATATCCTAGATTTTCATCATGACATTTGTGAGTTATCAAGCCTTTGTAAATATCTTAAAATATCTCACCCATGCCTATCCATTTCAAATCATGAGATTTTGACACCTTTTAATTCTACTAGGGTTAATTAACTCACTTAGGTTAGGTTGGAACCCGTTTCATGTTTAAACTACACCTTAACTCACCTTGAGCTAGGGTTAGTTCCTAGACCTATAAATACAAGCATTTGCATCTTCATTTGGAGAGATTGGATAGAGTAAAGTTATAATGTAATTTTTATATAAATATTGAAAGCAATAGTGTTATAATGCCAATATCATAAGCCAAGCCATCGAACAAGCATAAGTTATAAGACAACCATGGTGCCACGGAGAGAAGGAAATAGCCAAACTCCATTACCAAAGACTCTTTGAGTACAAGCCAAGCAAGAAATGAAAAAATCACTTGGATCTCTGAAGGAAGGTAAGAGATTTTTCATTCTTTGCATTTTAGTTATGCTTTCATATGTATCTTATTCAATATGCTCCCCCTAAGATCTAGGCATAGAGATGTTAACATGTTAGTGTGTTGACTTCATTTTATTCTTTGATAATAACACTTATTCTAACCTCTTTTCTATTCTTTAAATTCTTTGATCACACATTCAAGGTAAAATTTGGTTGTAGACCATTTTTTTGTCATATATTTGTGTTCATACTTCATGGTCCTTACTAGGTCATATTCTATTAGATTTATCGATCCTATGAATCCAGCTCTTCAACCTAAACTTCCTCTTGAATTTCAACACCTTCAACCTATTATACCCTTTGAAGAACAAGAGGACTTTATTATCTAAGAGGATCAAGAGAGTGAGAAAGAACTCGAAGAAAAAATGGCTAGGTAGCATGCCTTCGTAGCCTTTAATACTGAAAACCCAATCCACATTGATGCCTATGATGACCTTCCCCCTAATGCTACAAAGAGTGTTCCTACATTTAATGGTGAAGCCCATGTCACTCCTAGTGAGCACATTAGGGATATACCAAATTTCTATAGTTTTCATAATGTCACTGAGGTCAATATTGCCATTAGACTCCTTCCCTTTTCCCTTAGAGGGAAAGCACTTGATTGGTATAGGACTTTTCATAGTGGTTGCATTACAACATGGGATGAGTTTGGAGTCTTTTTAACTTCAATGTTTGAAGATGAGAGTGACCACACTTCACTCATCCACCAAATCAATGTGATCCAAAAAAACCCCAAGGAAATAGTGCATGACTTTAATGAGAGGTTACAAAAGACTTGGTAAGGTTGCCTCCTCAGATGAGAGCACCTAATATCTTTGTGTTTCCTACATATATGAGATCTAATGGTACTGATATTGCCATCATGCTTCAATCGATGGGTGGTTTCACTCTACCTAAGGAATATGACCTTGTCATTAGAGCTAAGAATGGCCTCATTAAAGAAAGAAAGTTGGATCCAAAAGTGTCTATGCCTCTATTTCCTAATGTTCTTACTACTACTCCAAACATTACCCAAGATCCTAATGTAAATGCTAAGTCAAAGTCTACTCCTAAGAAGTCAAATGATGCCATTAATTGGTAGGCAAGGTCAAACTTATTTGATGCTCATCTTAAGAAATAAATAATGCAAAACTATGTAAATAAAAACCCCTATCCCTAATATGGTCAATAATATTGGTAAAGGAGAGGTCAAGTACAGCCTAATTTTAATAAGCTTTCTAATGCATATAATCTTAGTCCATTTTCCAACACAAGATCAATATTACCAATGCATAATAATCTAATCCAAGGAGAAAAATGGGAACAAAGAAAATTCATAGATGCTAATGAAGGTGCAGAGTAAACTTTAGTTTCTCAAAGAGGAGCCACTCCTCTACTATTAGTATAAGATGAAGTCATAATACAAACAAGTGAAGATTTGTAGCCTCAAGGAGAAAGCATTACCAACTTCTTAGTTGAAGACACTTGTGTGTTTGACAAAAGAAATTATATTATAGATAATATAAGAGATAAGATGAAGGCTCTATGAGATTTTAATGGTGTGCCTAAAAGTTCATCTATCCCTCCTCTAATGAATCAAATCATGATTTCAAGCATGGTATTCCCTAACACTCCTACACCTCCTCCAAATCAGAATGTTATAAGGTCTATTCAAGGTACTTCAATTCCTCAAGAGACAAGTACTTATTTACGTCTAAGGACTGAAGAAAAATCAATTAATCCTCTTAACATGATAGATTCTTTGAAAAATTCTAAGGCATCTATCTCCCTTTGGGATGTCATCTATATGCCTAGCTAAAAGGAACTCTTACAAAAATAATTATCTACTATCCATACTAGTCTTCCATCATCAATAAATGGTCATGGTCATGTAACTATTACTAATTCCCCTAATAACATTGTGTAACCATCTACCAAATCTAAGAATCCTCCACCTTTATACCTCACTCTCATTGTGGGAGACAAACTAGTCCACAATTGCATAGTTAATAGTGGATCTACAACATCAGTGATGCCCAAGGTTGTAGCTAACAAATTGGGCCTAAAATATGAATCACGTAGTAAAAGAGTGATTAAATTATATGGTACACTTTTGAATTCAGTAAGATTGTTCAAAGGGTTGAAAATTTCCTTGTAATATTGTCCTAATTTCCCCATCCTTTAAGACATTATTGTTATTGACTTGCCTACTCATTTTGAAATCTACCTTTCAAGAGATTTCATTGCTAAGTGTTTCTCTTAATTTCTACTTATTTATTAATTTTGGAAGAAGACAAGAAACTAGTAATAAGGGTGTGGTAGAAATACCTGGTTGGTGATACACACATAATCTAGATGAATGTCAAGAACTCCTCTTTGGCTAGGAAGGAATAACTTGAAAATAAAAAATCACTAACAAAGGGGATCATTAGCAAGATAGTAAAGTGGACTACCTAGCATGAACTAGATCTAAGAAGCATATACTTTCTAGGAGGCTATCACTCCACTGTTGATAACAATCAAGTTGGAAATGATAAAGTAAAGTACTTGCATGATATAAATGAAATGTAATACAATAAGAAAGTAGAATTCTTATTAAATAAAATGAATAAATATAACAAAATTAGTTCAATATTTGTGCTAAGGTGGGTGAATTTAGGTTCAAAAAATTAAAAAAGGGTCTATGAATAGGTAGGAACATATAAAGTTAGGTTTGGTTGGGGGTAAGGGGTTGAAAACAAATCATTGTTATTTTATACCATAGTGATCATCGGTGGTTGGGTGAACCATTGATGGTTAAGTTGATCATCAGTGGTTGGGTAACCATTGGTGGTTAGGGGTGACCATTGGTGGTTGGGTAACCATCAGTGGTTACCTATGTGTTTTTAAAGGTTACTAAAAGAGAAATTATAGAATGGATAAATGGTCAAATAAAGATTTTGTTAAAGATCTGGTAGAGAGGAAACAAGGTGCAAACATGTATAATTAGGTCAAGGAGGTTAGAAATCCAAAATAATAATGCTAGAGGTTTGATTTGGTTCATGGTTAAAGGCTGAAGCAATTTTGCCAAAGTAACAATACTTTGGCCTCAAAAGCAAATTTGGTAGAGGTTTGAGTCTATTTTGCTAATGTTGAGTTGTTAAAGGAAGACTTGATGCTGGAGAGCTTGAAAACCTATGTGTAAGAAAATTTTATAGCTTGAACCTCTGATCCTTTTCACCTTCTACTTCCTCCTTTTATAGGAAAAGAGAGATGGAGGATGTAAGGTTCCCTAGAGGGTGAGGTTATTGATCACTATGCTTAGAAGATCATTAGCACCACATAAGGCTAACATATTAAATTATGCCTCATTATCTCACACACATCTAGTGATGTGTTAAAAAGGTGAGGAGGTGAGGCCACCTGACCATCAATGATCAAGCTAACCATCGATGGTTAGGCTGACCATCGATTATTTAGTGTCTAAGGGTAAAGAGGTTAAAAGGTTTGGTTAAATGTTAAGTTAGTAAGTTGATGAATTTAGATAACTAGGTGGTCAACTACACTTAAGGTATAATATAAGTCCTAAGGCATTTTGACAACTAGAACTATTGTGTATAGTTTTCTAGTCTCTATATTTTCCCCCTTTTTATTATGTAGCTTTGATTTAATAAGCTACAAAACAAAAAATGGATTATTGTTCCAAAGTCTAATTTCCTTGAGTAATGGAGGAGGTGTTCCCCCTCAAACTAGGAGTTGATACAGTGAAAAAAAATTGGGTTAAGGTTTGATAAATGGTATATGATGAGTCACTAGGTGGTGAGAAAAGGGTTGGGTATTTGAAACACAATCATGCACATAAAAATATGACTAAGTGTGATAGCCAAGATCACACATAGACTAAGGTTGCCAATGTTGGTAAAAATAAGGCCAGTTTTAGAAGTATGACTGATAAGGTAAGTGGTTCACAACATTAGTCATAGATGATCAGGTGATTTTATAAGTCTACTAGACAAGGCTAGTGTTTTCATAAGTATCTGAGGTAGGAAGTGCTCTCTTAAAAAACATAAATGTTCTGGTCATACACAAGGTGGTGCAAATTCAAATGATCAACATGGAAAAAATGGTCAATGTGGTCAAAAGGACCAATGCAAAGTCATCACAAAATATAAGAATGTTCAGGTTAAAAATGATCAATGTTGAGGTGGACATGGTTTAATCATTGGTCAGAGAAGGGTAATCTCCAAAAGGTTCAAATTTGGTATGAGGGAGATTAAGTGATTTCTGAAATTGGGGCAGTTAGGTTAGATGCCAAAAATGGTATTTTTGTAAAATGATGGGCTCTCTTGACCATTGATAGTTAGGGGACCCAGGGTCAACCATCGATGGTCATCCTAACCATCAATGATTAGGGGGAAAACCTAAAAATCTATGAATAAAAAATAAAAAACAAAAATCATTTTCACTTTTGATAATTTTGACCTCTTTGTTTTATGCTCTAGTGATTTGATCAATTTGTCATCTTGATGGGAGATTATTTGACTGATTATTCAACTGAGGTGTTGTTTATCGATTGGGTGAGTGTGTGTGTTGAGGTGATCAATAGAGATCACAATACTAAGCAGACAAAGATGTGGTTGAGTAGTAGGAGTAAGTTTGTTATTTTTTTTAAATTAGTTATTTTTTGGTAAATTTGGGAGGGTTTTTGGAAAGATTGACCTAGTTTAGGTTTTAGGAAGAATAAGGAAAATTTAGCAGGTGAAATTGAAATTTAAAGGAGGTTTGAGGTTGAGGATAAGGGATAGGGTAGTTTTAGGAGTTTAGTGTTTGATTTTTTTTTGTTTTTGATAGTTTTAGGTGCATAGGGAAAGGTTTTTTATACTATAAGTCACACATAGTGACCATCAATGGTTAGACCCAATCGTCAGTGATCGATGACTGAAGGGAGAAGTTCACATGATCATTGATGATTGTAAGGATCATCAATGGTTGAGTATTTAGGGAAGGTGGGTTTCAAATGGGAAGGGATAAAAAAATGTTTTAAAATGTTTTGAAATTATAAAAATAGGTTATGGGTAGTTTAATATATTTAGGTGCAAGTAAAGATAGGGCATGTTAAAATGTTTAATGTTTTGAAAAGCAAGATGCTGGTTTCAATGGATCTAGGAAGTTTGCTAGAGAATTTTGTGGGTTTTAGAGTTAGATGTTGTTCGGTATAAATGTGATTTGTATATATTTTTGATTTGGATATGTTTGGGTAGGTCTTGAAATAAGTGGATGTTAGGGTTTGTGGGTAGATAAAAAAAATTTATGTTAGGTGGGTCTAGGTAGCATGATTGAAAACAATGTGTATGAGCTAACTTGATCATTTTTTAGGCATGAAAATAGATCCAGATGAGGGATTGGGTTCCTAGGATTTTCATGGAGATTCATTATGGGATGGTGGTAAATGAGTGGACTCATATGGAGGAGGTTAGCCTTGGGGCCATGGTTCATTATCAATATCTACCATGGGATGTTGCTATGATCATGGCCCTCATTGAGAGATGGGACCTAGCCACAAAAACATTTTTTTTGATAGGGGAGATCAACATCCTATTATAGGATGTGCATAGGATTATGTAGCTACCTATTTAGGGAGAGTCAATTTACCATATTAAGCGTGAGGAGAGGGATGACCATAGAGAACTATTATATGGTGAGGATTGGTTCCATTATAGGTGGCATTCTAGTGGTTTTAGCTAAGTCCATTATACCATAGGCTCTAGAGGACTAATGTCTGATGATGATGATGATAATGATGATGGTAGTGTCTTATTTTTATTTGCCTGATTTGAGTAGTGGATAATTCCCCTATTTATTGTTAGGAGTATTGGTAGAGATGTTGTTAGGTAAGATAGTGTTTGGATTGGCTCTTGTTTTGTTATTTCAAATTTATAGGAAGTTCTGGGCCTTTAGAGATCATAGGTGATATGGTATCAGTGTTGAGTTTATGATCCATTACTAGACATATAATGATATTAGGGTGTTGAAGCCACTAGTGTTACCATGGGATAGATACACCCAAGTATAGTTCACAGTGGGTTTCTTGAGATGGAGAGGATACTATGATTTGACAGGGGCTGGAGGTGGTGCTAGAGACATTGACTAGTTCAGAGATACCTTAGAAGGTTTGTTTATGGGTGACATCATTTGGAGGCCATATGTGGGTTGGCCTAGGTGGGCCTAATATAGTTATCACACCTTATCACTAAAGATCTAAGAATGGATATATAGGAAGAGAGAGCAGGGGGGATGGAGCTCATTTATTTTGATTGAGTTTGGTGGTAGTTTGGTCTTATGTAGGGGATTTTATCTCTTTCTCAGAGGTATAAGAGAGAAGATGCAAAGTTTCTACTTCTAGAGCTGCAACCATAAGATGTAGTACTAGACCATGAGGAGCTACTAGCTAGAGCAATAACTGATGATGTTGGTTTTGTTGATGGGTATGTGGCATGGTATTAAGTAGTATATGAAGTAGCTAATTTTGGGTGGGGTGATGGGGGTCAGTAAGCCATGGATGTGGATCCCACTGGGGCATCAATTTAGGGTGGTGGTTAGGATGGGTAGGCATAGATAGAATTGGTAGCTACATAGGCTTAGATCATAGGGTTATAGGGATAAGTGGCCACTCTATAGGGATAAATTGTCATTTTACAAGGTTAAGTTTCCACCTTGATAGGAGAGCAAGATTAGGCAAGGATCTCTCTTAGTTTAGTGACCCAGGAGAGAGATAACTTGAGATAGAAGGCAAGAGGGATAGTAAAACCATTAGGAGGGCCACTTGATATGATTTTGATGACATGGTACTTAACTATGGTTGAGGATATTATAAGATGATAATACTAGTATGGTTTCCATTAGAGCCCTAATGGGGTGAATACATAACTAGTTTAGCAAGTGGGGTAGCCATGGTGACTCTAGGTTAGTGGGCCTCTATAGTGAGTTAGGTAGGGAGATCAAGGGGACTGGCACTAGATGGTAGTGTAGGTGGAGGAGCAAGAAGGGTAAGTGGTAATGGCACCCCAAGAGCCTAATTATATGATGTATATGTTTTGATTTTTATACTAGCCTATATGTTGATGATGCAAGATGTATATGAGAGAGAGATTGATACATTATTACATGTATTATTTATTTGATGGACATGATGTATATGATGATGTTTGTGATGATATATATATATATATATATATATATATATATATATATATATATATATATATATATATATATATATATGATGTATGCTTATGGTTGCATATTTTGATGTGATGTCATGTGCTCATGTTTATCATTTGTGGTTTGATGTTATATATTGTTGTGATGATGGATGGCAATTATTTTTATAGTTATGATAAATTTTTTTTATTATTTGATGTTTATATGATGAATTGTTATGATGTTTATGGTAAATGGATAGGATAATACATAGATAGATAGATGATGTATGGTGTGGCTTATGATGTTTTGATCTTTGATTTTGTTTATGAATATAATAATGAATGGTTTAATTAGGGTTGTTTATGATATAATGTATGTTCATAAGATGTTTTTTATTCATGATCATGGAGATGTAATGTGATTATGGTTAGGATATGATGAAAATACATAAAGTAAGTCAGATAACAAACCAAATGTAGAAAAAAGAGATGAGAATCATGAGACGCATGTCTACATGAACCAATAATGAAAGATAAGAAAAGAAACATGATGCCTTTTCATTGGTAAGGACCTAAAAAACTTGAATTTAGATTGGCTTAATGAACTTAAGCCTTTTGGATGCTTTGCATTATCATGCTTTGGTTGATAAACATGTGTCTTGATCATAATCATGTTAAGTAATCTCAAAATCCCTTGATTAAAAGATGGTATAAAGAGGAGGTAGGTGGTCGGTGGAAGGTAAATGAGTGGATAGGTAAGGTAACCTTAAGTGGGTTTGTTTTCCCCTTCTATAGGTGACCTAAGAACCAAACTAGACAAGTATATGTCTTAATTCTAGGTGTAGACTGATTGATGTGGGAAGTCTATTAATGTTAGATATGAAAGCTGATTTTGATATAGGGTATTTTGTTTATTGATTTTGTTTTTGATAGTTTATGAATTTAATCAATACAGGAAGCTTCAAATGATTTCTTTTGACCCATTTGACTTATCCATCATTCAAGGGAGTGTTCTAAGCTTGGTTTTGTATGTTTGGTAGCTATCCTTCAAGGGAGAAATCTATCTTTTAATCAATTTATTTTTGTACATATGTCTTTTAAGGGAGTAGTTTGTGATGCTAAAAATATATAACCCAAATGACATTTTCTTTAGAATGCAAGGTTTTAGACATGGACAAGTATAATTAGGCTTAGAGGTTTACCTTTATGAGGGAAATACTTTTAGCATAAAGAAGTTAATGGTAGGTGAAAGGAATGGTTTGAAGAACAATGACCATGGGATTTTGTCTCATTAGAGATGAAAGGTATCTATGATAACCATGTCATGGGTAGATCTATGATACCCATATTTAGGATTAGGCTATAACTATGATGGTTAATCACATGGTTCTATGTTATAATTAGTTGCCCTCAAAGTGAGAGGGATAAGTAGGTGAAGGTGAAAATATCATAAATCAAGGGATGAGCTTAAGTTATACCATAAGATGAATTTGGTCCTTCTCTAACAAAAGAAAGGATGTAGATGTGAAACATTAAGAGGCTCATGTTCTAATTTGCCTTTGAGAGAGGACAAACGATAAGCTCTTGATCCATAATTATGGGTTATGATGTAGGGTCCAAACCAATTGAAAGTAAATTTGCCTCTTTTTATTTTCTCTATATTGGTTACATGTTGGTTTTACTTTAGGACGAGGTCTCTAATATTGAATTTTCATTCTTTTAGGTGTTTGTTGTAGGTGCAGTTGATCCAATCTTGGTAGACATAAATATGGCTAAGAATTATGAGGAGATGTTCATAAATTAGTTCATGTCATGCTAAACATTCTTGATGATAGTTTCTCTTAGAAATGATCTCTTTCAAAGATATGTGAAGAGAAGGAATCTAGACTTTGAGAGGTAAGACTACCTCTAATCTAGAGACTAGAGAGAAATGGGTAACACCCATAGAGGTTTGAATTCTAGTGAAATAGGCCCATAAAGTGAAAGGGCTGTGCAAATGCCAATCTTGACCTAAATCACTAATGACTTTGGCTAAAATTTTTTTAGAGGCTTTTTCCTATCCATTTATTTATGGATGGTAAGGTGAGGAAAAGATTAAATTAATTCCAAATGCATCACAGAGGCCTTAAACTTTTTTGTTCTTGAATGTTTTACCATTATCAGTGATGATCTTATGGGGAACACCAAAATTATATAAGATATGGTAGTTGATGAAGTAGATAATTTTCTCATCTTTGGTGAATATGAGAGGAATTTATTCTACCCACTTGGTGAAATACTTGGTAGCATTAATGATGGATTAGTTTCATTATGATGAATAAGAATTGATTTCCTTAATAATATCAAGGCCCCATTGTGAGAATGACCAAAAGTCTTTGGATACTTGGAGGCCATGGGTAGGTGTGTGTTGTAAATTATCATGTTATTGACATTTGAAACACTTTTTTACATAATCACAACAATCTTAGTTTAGGGTAGGAGTATCCAAGGTGAAGGATGCATTTAGCAATGACTAAACCACTAAAATATCCCCCAAAAATTATGTCATGAGTTTCCTTGAAAGCATGGGAAGCTTCATGACTATGAAGGAAATGGAGAAGGAGGCTGTTAAAGCCATGTTTGTAAAGTATTCCCCCTAGTATGGTATAATGAGAGGTACTCTAAAAAAATGATCTTTAGGCATTCTTAGAGAGGTTGGGAGGAACACTACTGAGGTTGAGGTAATAAAAAGTTTGTTCATACCAAATGTCTGATGGAGATGTGTCTACATTATAACTGGTAGGAAGTTTGGAATGGATATAAGAAGGTGTGATAAAATAGTGGATGGTAACAAAGTGTTTAGAGTTAGAATGCTGAGATGGGATTTGGGAAGTAAGGGAATCTATTATATCTGTAAACTTGTTAGTTGATCATAAAACTAACTAGATGAGGTAATGATCAAATGATGATAAGAGTACATCTATGAGTTATATATACTTTTTTAAGACATCATTCTTACATTAGTAATATCCATTGACATTGTTGATCACAAGTTGAGAACTACCAAAGATGTTGATTGTTTTGACTCCTAAAGCTAGAGTGGTTTGGAGATCTATGACTAGGGCTTCATACTTAGCCTTTTTTTTTGTGCATTCAAAGTAAAGTTTAAAGTATAGGGGAAGAGCTTCACCATTGAGGGGAATAATAATAACTATAGTATCCCCACCATGTTGGCATTTGGATCCATAAAATAACATGGTCATTTGGTATGTGGGGTCCTCTTAAGAAAGATTCATGATGGACTCATCTAGAAATGAAAGAGGAAGAGGTTGTTTATCTAGTAGAGGAGCTTCAACCAATTGATCATCAATCACTTTCCCTTTAATTGACTTCTACTAAAGGAACTCAAGATCACACTTAGTTAAAATCATGAGCCACTTAGCCATATGCTAGTTTTGGTATGGTTGAGAGTGTATGTACTTGAGTGGGTCAGTGTTAGTGATGACATAGGTTTTGTGATTAAGAAGGTAGTGACGAAGCTTGGAATCCACAAAAATGAGCGTGAAGCAAAGTCCCTCAGAATGGGAGTACCAAGTCTCATATTCTATAAGCATTCAATTTATGTAGTACACATCTTTCTCTTTATTTTGTTCATCATGGTGAGCGAGTATGGATCCTAAGGAATAGTCAGTGGTAGAGATGTAAAGGTAGAAGGGTTGATCTTATTTAGGAAGGTCAAAATAGGTGGAGAAATAATGTATTCTTTAAGTGAATCAAAGGCTTATTTATAGTTTTTTGATCCAATTAGAGGAGGTGTCTTTCTTAATAAGATGGTGAAAAAGTTGACTTCTATTTGATAATTGAGAGATGAAACATCATATTGATTAGAGCTTCCCCTACAAGCTATGAAGTTGCTTAAGGTGGGCTGCAAGTTACATTTCCAAAATTGCTCTAAATTTGGTAGGGTCTACCTTGATTCCTCAAAGAGAGATAATGAAGCCAGGAATATTTTCATAAAGGACACCAAAGATACATTTATTGGGGTTAAGGTAGACATGGAAATGGATTAAGTATTCAAATATGATTTTGAGAACATCAAACAATTCTTGTAATGTTTATATAAGCCAATGAGATCATCCACATACTCCTCTATGGTTTTATGGATAATGTCATGGAAGATATAGGTCATGGCACATTGGTAGGTCATGCCAACATTTTATAAACTAAAGGGCATGACTTTGTAGCATAAGGTTCCCCATGGGATGATAAATGAGGTTTGAAGTTGATCTTTGGGGGTAATCAATATTTGATTATATCCTAAGAAACCATCCATAAGAGATAACATCTCATGGTTAGCTATAAGATCAACAAGTTAGTCGATGCTAGGCAAAGGGAAGTCATCATTTGGACAAGCAAGGTTAAGGCCACAAAAGTTGGTACAAAGATGAAGTCTCCTTGTGGGTTTGGTAATGAAAACAATGTTATAAACCCATTGAGGTTAATCAATGGGTTGGATGAAGTAGACAGATAAGAGACACTGAAGCTCTTTTTCAACTAGAAGGGTGATGTGAGGGTGCATCCTACAAAGCTTTTGTCGAATAGGCTTAGCATTAGGATGGGTGAGAATATTATGGAGATTAATGGAAGGTTCAATCCCTGATATATCCTAATAAGACTAAGCAAATTATATGCTTCGATCAGGAAGGGTAATACTATTATTTTATGGAATTCAAAGATTCCCTAATCTTAACAATGCGAGGGTTATCCTAAGTACCCAATTTGATATCATTGGTAGATTCATTCAACATGGTTTGGTTTTTAGGAGGAAGATATTTATGGATAGAATAATCCCCCACACCAAGATAGGTGAGAATGGAATTATCATCCTGATGTTGGATAGTGTTGATGGTAGGAGAGTCATTTTATACCATTTCAAAATGGATGAGAGGAAGAGTGTTAGTATAGCCATCCTTTTGATAGGTCAGGGGGGAAAACTAATGATATTGATAAAAAAGAAAGTTATATGGGATGATATCAAAATCTTTAGACTTTTATGATGATGGGGTTGTTGAGGATGGGACATCCTCATCGATGGTGGTGATGGGTTTTGGTGAGGTGGGTTCTTCTGGTGGTATGAACCCAAGGCCAAATAACTCACAAGGTTTTTGAGTTTTGATTATGGGTAGATTGTGAGGTCCTTGTTTATAAAGGCTAAGGCCAAATCCCTTACAAGCACACCTATAAAGGTAAGCTTTGGTAAACACTAGTTTGTTGAGATAAGAGAAGTCAAAGGTGAATGGTTAGATTTGAGGGGTGGTAGAGGAAGCAAGAAGTGGATGATTGAGTCCCCCATAGATGAAATTGGTTTGATGATTGGGTGGCCTAAAAGGCATAATGGTTCTAATGTTTGGGTTGTAACTAGGATCATGAGTGAGGTTCCCATACTCTTAAGGAGTAGGGAAATCATCCAAGGCTAAAAGATGATACTCTCCAATTGAGAGTCATTAGTGGGTTTTAAGAGGTATTTTATGGGGATCTATGAAAAAGATATGGATGAGCTTGTTAAATCTTAAACAACTGCAAGGGTGGAGTTATTGGTAGTTGGTGGTGAGGTAGATAGATGAGGAAGAAAGACAACATTGGGTTGGTACATCATATTGTAAGATGCAAAGGGACTAGTGTGAGTCAGTATGGTGATGACATGACCTTCATGCTAAAATTTAATGCAATGATGAAAAGTGGAAGGGACAAAACTCACAGAATAGATCCAAGGGAATCCAAGTAAAATGTTTTATTGGAACTCATCCTCTATAACATAGAAGAGTTTTGGAAGGGTGTGAGGTCCCAAGAAAATATGGAGAACAACTATTCCCAAGTTAGCAGCCATATTATCATTGAAAGAACAAAGAATTGCCACTATTTTAGACATGATGTTCTTTGGAAAGTTAAGTTGGTCATAGGTATGGGATGAGATAATGTTGATGTTAGCCCCTCCATAAATCATAACCCTCTTGATGCAAGTTTTGTTGACGTATGTCATGATAAAGAGGGGAGGATCAGGATCCTTAGGATGCATAGAAGGTATTTTTGAATCCTTAAAGGTGACTAGGGTGGAAATTTTAAGGGATATAATGAAGGTTACAAAGGGTTGAGTATCTTTAGTTTGAACCCCTATGGATTGTAGAATCTCTATTAGTGTTTGATGGCGAGGTGTTTATTATTTCATATAAGCTCATTTTCACAAGTGTTTGGTGAAGTTGTTTCAACACTGCACACTGAATGGATTTGGAAGGGTTAAAAGGAGAGGCACCTAAGATGGATACTTTTGGTTTTGGTAATGGTGAAGGTGTTTGGGTATGGTTAGAAGGTTAAAGGGTAGAAGGTTAGGTCTAAAGCATGGACACTTTTGATTCTCCCTTATTCTTCTATTGGGCCTGAGATTAGGTAACAATATGAATGGTGTGGATAAGAGGAAGTGTTGGTTTGGATTATTACTTTGATTCCTCTTCAATCTGAGGTGAGAGTGGGGGAGTAGGTAAAATTTGGATTGTTTGAGTTGGTGGTTGGGTTGGTAAGGGGATCAAGGGAGGTTCATTTGATAATAGATCATCCTCATCCCAAAGGTTATGGATTAGTGTTTAGAGAGATTTATAGTTATTTGTATCATGCCTTAGTGTCTTATGGTATAGACAAATCAAATTATCATTGAACCATGATGGTTTAAGACACGAAGGGTTGAAAGTTTTGATGGGTGGTAATGTTATAGAAAAGTTTTAAAACAACCTTTGTAGAATGGTCAAATAAGATTTGACCAAAGGTGTTGGGTTTTTGGCTTTAGGAGTGGGTGCCTTCTTAGGATTAGGCTTTACCATGGAAGTTGGAGGTGGTGGGATGGATTTGGTAGGTGGTTTTTTTTAGATTGTTTGGTTATGGTTGGTTTAGAGGTGGAAGATTTAGAGGTGGAGGGTTAATTTTTGGTGATGGGTGGGAAGGTAGTGGTATCTAGGTTAGTTAATAATGATGGGGATTTTGTTGTTTTGGTAAAGGTAGGTGTAGGTATATTAAAAGGGGAAGATTCAATAGAAGAGGAATAGGTAATGAGGATAATAGATGGATGGGGTCCTAAAATTGAAGGTAAAAGAGAAGGGGGTGGCATGGGTCTAGTTATAGATGTTTTGGATGGTTCCACCTTTTTGATAGGTTTAGTCACAGGTTTCTTAGGTGGATTTTATGGGGTTAAGTCTAAATTTAAATATGGATGAACCAAGGTATGGGTAGGAAGTATTCCTAGATTCTTGAAGGGTTTGCTTAAAGAGGTGTAGGGTTATTTAGCAATTTTAGATTGAGGTGGGTTGGATGGTTCCCCTATGGTTTTGGAGGAAGAAGTATCTAAAGAGGGTGTTGAGGTAATGATAGGTTTGAGGGTAGATGTAAGTGAGATTATAGGTTCTTTTTTATTTTGGTAAGGTAGCCTAAGGTAGTGCCAACAAGTGGCTCTATCTAGATTGGGTTGAGAAGTAAAATCTAGATTTTGAACCAATCTAGAAAAAGGTTTATAGATGGGTTTGATTCCTTAGTTATTGGTTTCAAATGTTAAACCCATAAGTTGAGATGAAGGAATAGTTCCTTCACCTTTGTCTTGGGTGGAGGTTTGATGGTTGAGGAAGATGGTGTTTCTAGGGAAAGAATAGAGGAATAATCTCTTCCTTTAGAGTGGTTTCCAAAGGAGTGGTTGGTTCTATGGTAGGTAAGGAGGGTGTTGTTTGTTCAAATATAGAAATGGATGTTGCTTCCTTTGTTTAGATGTATAAAGGAAAGAGTAGTGATTCCACCACTTCCATAATTGGATTGGAGGAAGAAGTGGTTGACGTAATGGTTGCCTCATTTGGTATCTCTATCAAAGGAAAGGTGGGTGAGTTAATAGTCTTTTTGATTGAAAGAGAGGAGGTTTATTCTTTTGTTTATTCATCTAAAGGAATAAAAGAAGATTCCACCACTTTAATAAGTGGGGTGGAAGAAGAGGTAGTTGAGCTAATGGTTTGCTCAATAACAGGTTTAATGGTAACAATATTAACCATGTGTACCTCATGATCATGAGATGATCTTGGTTGGTTGTTGTCATAGTTGGTGGAAGGCGCATGGTTAGGAAAAGGTTTATAAAAGATGTATAATGATTGGTTTAGAGGTGAATTAAGATTATGTAATGCAAGTTCACCCTTGTTAATCATGTTTTGAACAATAGTTTTAAAGGTATTACACCTACTCACATCATGTCTAATAATGTGATTAAAGGCACATAGATCATTTTAATTGTACCATTTAGGTGTGGGGTGAGAAGAATCAAATTATTGGGGTGGTTTGAAGGAAGAAGTTGGATGAGGTTAGCTTTAAGTAGTTTATCTAAAATTGAAGCATATGATTCTCATATAGGAGTATATTATCTTAGAGTGGTTTATTTTTAGTTATGAGTTTGTTGGTTTGATGGGTTGGAAAAATTGGTTTGATTTGATTGGTTGATAATTGGAGGTGAATCAGATTTTAAGATAACCATGTTTTTAGTTGCCTTTGTCTTGGTGTTGTGATGGTTTGGTGGTTTTGTTTGAAGAAGGGTCATTGGATTGAAAACTAGAATTTTTATTTCTTAGTTTCAATTTCCCTTCATCAATGGCTATAATTTCAAGTTGACGTGCCATGGTAAATTCCTCATCAAAGGTTTCACAATTTTTCACCTAAAGAGTTGAAGTAATATGTTTAGCACAACCTTGAGAAAAGATTACAACCAGTTCGGGTCAGGGTAATGAAAAACAAAGTTGGTTAATGAGACCTCTCCACCTAGATATGAAATATATAATTGATTATTCATAAAATTACCTAATGGAGTAAAGGTAAATAATGGAATATATATATATATATATATATATATATATATATATATATATATATATATATATATATATACTAAAAAGTGATCTAAAAAGATTTGGGCTAGTTGAGAGAAGGAGAAGATAGAATGTTTGGTAAGAGAACTATACCAATCTAGGGCTGGCTAGATAAGGACATGGGGAAGGTATGAAGAAAGAGAGAATCATCATATGTGATCAAATAGAAATAATGGTAGAATGCTCTTAAATGTTGTTAGGGGTCCTTCTTACCTTGAAACTTGGAAAAATTAGGTAGTTCCTATTGAGAAAGATAAGGTTAGATAGGAATAGATGGATGAATGGGTTCATTATATATTTGATCATAAGATAGAAGGTTATGAGCTCCAAAAATAGATGATTCAAGATTATACATTTTATCCATCAACATCTTAAACTAAATTTGTTTGAGGTTGGAGAGCTCCATAATTGAGTAGTATGTTTGGTTAAGGTTGGGTGGCTACAATGTATGGATAAGAGGTGGAATGTTGAGAAGATGCCACATATTAATATGTGGTCATGGAAGGTTGGGATGATGCTCCATATTGGTATGTGGACACAAAAGGTTGGGTAGAAGGTGGTATGTATCCTTGTGGGTTAGGAACATATTGGTAAGATGTCATGGGTGTTTGTTGAGGGATGGGCATAGGTTGGTTTAGAGTTATGGTTGAAGTGGTAGGTTGAGGTTTTATGGTGACTCTAGTGTTAATGGGTAGAAGAGTAAGAGGTATGAAAAGTACCAAATTTTGGAGTGAGGTATAAATCAGTTAGTTGGTGGTGATAAGAGGAATGGTGGAAATAGGGGTAGAAGATATCACCATAGTAGGTGGGTTATATGTAATAAGAGGTAAGGTTTCCCTTATATTAGAGGTGTTGGTTGTTGTAAGTGGGGTTTGGTTATAGGTTGGAATGTTGGATTGGGTTTTGGTGGTGGTAGTGAATGGGATATTTGTAGAAGAAGAGGCTTGGGTAATCAAAGGTTGGTTGGAGGTAACACCAACCATAAGAGGAGGCATACCAAAGGTTGGATCCATGGGAGGAACTAAAGTAGTAGAGGTGCAACAAGATAAGGTATAAGGTAATGTTGGAGGGATACAGGGTTGTTATCAAGTAATGTGGCAAAATATGCATCACCCTCAATAACTATCCAAGGCCTGGTAGGAGGGGGAGAATGAGGAGGAGAATCTTCAACATCTAAAGTATACTCCATAGAGGAAGAGGAGGATGAGGAAGGTGGTCCTTGGTTGGTTTGATTTCTCAATTGTTGTCTAGTAAAGACCAAGTGATAAAATAGGCAAGAAATGATGAAACTCACACCTTAAATAAAAAACAAGTAGAAAAAATAATTCAAGACAATCTAGACATACACTAAAAGTGCATTTAAACTTAGGATTCTTTTTAGATCACTTTTGGCTTATGCCTTAAGAAGTGTGAAGAAGAAATTTTGATTATAGATCAGGTGCTAAAGAAGAAATCTAAGGTTGGTTTTAAGTTGTGTTTAAGTGTTCAAGAGAGAAATATTTATTGATCTTCAATACATGGCTTGGTGTTGGGGCTTACCCCCTCACTTCACACACTATAGTGATAAGGGTGTCAGGTGCTTAGCCAAGATATACCAAATTTTAGAGTTTATACTCAACTAGAGAGCTGAGTTGGTTTTCCCCTTGGTAATGACCTCCAGGTAGGATTACTAAGAAAGGGTAAGGTTTATCACTAGGTGATGAAATCCTAGTCATGCCTTGTCTCAAATTTGTTTTGATGTGTTAATTGATTGTGTGGTTTGGATAGGTGTGTGATAACAAGAGTGCAACTATGATTAATTAATTTTCCTTTAAGTTACTAGATGAACTAAAATAAGAAATTAGTGTATGTAAAGGGTTTATTTTATACCAAAAGAAATTTTAGATTTCATTTGATGAGCATAGAGTAAAGGAAGAAATAAAGGGCACCTAAATGATGTTAGGGTCCCACCAAGTGTGCCAAAATGTTTCTCTTAATTTTTGATCATTTCTTCATTTTGGAAGAAGATAAAAAAAGTAGTAATAAGGGTGTGGTATAAATACTTGGTTGGTGATACATGTGTAATCCAAAAAAATGTCAATAACTCCTCTTTGGCTCATAAGTAATAACCTACAACTAAAAAATCGCTAACAAAGGGGATCGTTAGCAAGATGGTTAAGTGGATTTCCTAGTGTGAGCTAGATCCAATAAGCATACACTTGTTAGGAGGTTGTCAATCAACTGTTGATAACAATCAAATTGAAAATGATAAAGTAAATTACTTTCATGAGATAAATGAAATGCAATACAAAAATAAAGTATAATGTTTGATAAAAAAATGATTAACTATAGAAAAAGTGGGTCAATACTTGTGCTAAGGTTGGTGAAGTCAAGTTTAAAAAATTAGAAAAGGGTCTATGAATAGGTAGGAACACAAAAAGCTAGGTTTGGTTGGGGGTAAGGGGCTAAAAATAACTCTCTATTATTTTATACCATAATGACCATTAGTGGTTGGGTAAACTATCAGTGGTTAAGTTGACCGTCGATAGTTGGGTAACCATTAGCAACCTAACCCTATAAAATGACAATCTAACCCTATAGAATGGCCACCTATCCTTGTAACCCTATGATCTAAGACAATATATCTAAAGAGAGGAGGATGGAAGGTTCCCTAGAGGGTGAGGTTTCTGATCATGATGCTTGGAAGTCTATTGGCATCGCATAAGGTGAACATATGGTGATGTGTTAAGAAGGTGAGGAGGTGAGGACACTTGATCATCAATGGTCAGGCTAACTATCAATGAAAGGGGTTAAAAGATTTTTTTAAATGTTAAGTTAGTAAGTTGATGAGTTTATCTAACTAGGTGTTCAACTAAACTCAAGGTCTGATAGGGGTCCTAAGGCATTTTGACAACTAGAACTATTGTGTATAGTTTTCTAGTGTCTACACTAAGATAGGAGGCTACCTCTTAGTTGATTGGTACTTCTTATCCTCAAAACAAGATATGGAATAAAGGTGACCATAAGAACTCAACCACTCACAAGGTTCCACATTGAACCCTATGAACCCTATGTAGAAGCAAACTCAACTTGAATTGTGGCATCAATGAGAAATAAGAGTCTATTATATATGATGGTGCTTATTCCAATCTTGAAGGCATATCTAATTTATTTCTAGATGAGTATGGTGTAAATGCTTATGAACATGATCCATATACATACTTTGAATAAACTAACCTTGGCACCTATATCATCCATGAAGGAACATTTTTTCTTTCTTACAAGATACTAAAAGTAATAACTTGATCTATGTATATGATGATGATATATTGAAGGTCATGATAGATCACTATGATGATAATAACCATGTAATTCTACCTTAACTTGATGAATTGGACCTTGAAGATGAAATTCATGTCGAGAAGGATGACTTATGACAAAGGTTCAATGCCATATGTCAATAATTTGATCAATTAAGTAATACTACTCCCCCTCCTAAGAACTGTATATCTGGTGAGTGTGTTAATGATATTAATGAGAAGGTTGTTGAGTGTTCTATCAAACATGAAGGTAAATTTCATACTATTGTCCAAGAGTCTTTAGCCATAGATAAGCCTAGTGAAGATACGGTAGAAGTCTTTGTGTTCAAGGAATAGTCAAGAGCTCAATCTGAAGGAGAACCATATTTAGAGGTGTTATAACATGGTAAAGAGGAGATTGATGATAATACACATCAAGTACATTTTATCTAAGAATATGTAAAGGTTAAGGTAGTTATCATGTCTTCTAGTCTAAAGTTTGAAGAACATCAAATGGATTTGGAAGGTAAGAGAAAGCATTCATGAAAGCTCAAGGTAGGCCACTTGTAGGTATGAAGAGTTTCAATAATGGTAAGTCATTTCACCATCTACATATTCAAGTGGTTGATGATAAGCATGATTCAACGATAATTTTCTTTCATGGAGTGACAAATATGCAAGAGGAACCATATTTTATCCTTGTTGAAGCATGGTGTTTCTATCAAATTTTTACTTTTCTTAGTGTGAAGAGAAAGAAACTAGTTAATGGGTGTGGTAGGAATACTTGGTTAAAAGTTTGCATGTTGATATCGACAAAGTGTGAGGACTATTATTTGGATAGAAAAGAATACCTTCAATAAGAAAACACTAAAATAACTTTTTTGTTAGATAAGTAGTTGATTGGATTGCTTAGCGTGAGCTAGATCCAAGAAATCAAGAGCTTCTTAAGAGGCTACCAATCCACCTGCTTTAAATAAGTTAATGTTGATAAAAGAAAGGAATGACAAGAAAGACAACATAACATAACTGAAAGCACTAGATATAAAGAAATAATTAATTTTAAATGAAATGCTAATGTCCTAAAAATATAACATTAAGTTAAATGCTAAAAAATGTGGCAAAGGGTAAATTGTCAAGATGGACAAGAAGGTAAAGGGTAAATGGCCAAGTGCGTAAAGATGGAAAAGGGGTGAAAGGGTAAAGGGGTAAATGGAAAAGAAGAGGTTTAAGAGGTATAAGATATGGAGGTCAAGAAAATAAAAAGGCCAAGGGGTAGGTTTTAGAGGTCAAAAAATAAGAGGCCAAGAAGTAAATAAATTTAAATAACTAAAATGAAATAAATATTCATAGATGCTTGATGAATATGGTTGATGAATATATTTTTGTTGATGGATCTTGAATAAATTTTGGTAGAGTTTGGATAATTGATGTTCTTCTCCTCCAAGACGAGTGACCTCTTTGATGATTGACTAACCTGTAAGATGAAAGCTTCTAACCAAATTCTAACCTCCCCATGGATGAAATGGGGGGGCATAGTTATAGAATTCTATGCTAAGGAACATGAAAAAAGAGTGGAATAGTGAAATGTGGTGACATTTTCTAAGTGGGTGGATAAGTGGGTTAAGGGGATAAGGGTGGTGGGATTCCCACTTCACAAAGTGTGTCTTTCACTTTGATAATGTGTCCAAAGTGCATGGAGATAATGCCCATGGACCCAAATGAGTCCAAAAGATTTCCCAACACCCACTTCTATCTTTTCCTCATGGGCAGGTAAATAGTCATGAAGGATAAATATGGTGGGATTCCCACTTCATAAGTGTCTCCAAAATAAGTGGATATCATGCCCATGTGTCCATATGGGTCCAAAATACCTTCCACCACCCACTTCTATCCTTTCCCAAAGAACCCAACAAGTGGGAACCCCACTTTGGACACCGCTCTAAAGTATGAAGCCAATAGATGATGTTGAATGATGGCCCCTTATGGAGAAATTTTCCATACTTTGGATGGAGGACCTTGTGGTATTTAATGAGGTCATTAGGCACATTGGATAAGTGTCCCAAGTGGGGTATGATGTCCCACTTTAAGCCACCTCAATTTTGAGCCATGTCACTTGCCATTTCATTATTGAGTCACCTACCATATCACTATTGAGTCACTTTCCATGTCACTTGCCATGTCACCATGAATAGTGACATGGCATGTCATCATAAATAGTGCTAGTGAATAGTAATTTGGAATAGTGTTTTCATATGGTAATTTTTGAATAGTGATAGGTGGATAGTGAATTTGTCAGGTTAAGATGGTTGGGTTAAGGCTCAATAAGGTTTAGTTGGTCCCTAGTGGGTCTCATGACATTCAAACATCTAGAACTACATGTGTATAGTTTTCTAGTGTTTACATTTTGCCCCTTTTTGTTATAAAACTTTGGATTAACAAGTTACAAAATAAAAATGGATCACTTAGTCAAAGGTAAGGATTCCTTGAGTATGGGAGGAGGTGTTCCCCCTCAAACTATGAGCTAATGAGGGAAAATAGAATCAGGTGTGGGTTTGATAAGCTGTTAGTGGTGAGGAACTAAGTTGGTGTAAAAAGGGTTGGGCACTTGAAATGCAAAACATGCACATAAATAGTGACTAAGTGAAATAGCTAAGATCACATACAAACTAAATTTGTTAGTGTTGGTAAAAATAAGGGACAAGTGACTAATATACCACATGACCATAACTACGGTTAGGTACACTGGTTAGTCTCTTAGACAAGGTCAGTGTTATTCGTAAGTATCTAAACTAGGAAGTGTTCCCTTAAAAAGCAAAAATGTTTTGGTTCTACACTAGGTGGTGTAAATTTTAATGTTCAACATGGAAAAAATGGTTGATGTGCTCAAAAGGACCAAAGAAAGGTTATCACAAAATATGCAAATAAGTTGGGTCAACAATGGCTAATATCAAGGTGGACATGGCTAATAGTTAGATAGTTAGAGAGAGTGTTCAACAAAGGTTCTGGTAGGGGGTGAATCTACATAATCACTATGACAAAGGATATCATCATGATGAGCTGATTTTAATTAGATGTAGAGGTAAAAAAGACCAGTAAAGTTTTTTTTTGAAGGATTTGTAAATTTTGGTGGGTAAGGAATCAACATATGACACCTTACACAAGAGATGTATAATCAAGTTTGGTAGAATGTGTCCATGTTTTTTACTCTACCCTATGACATTAGGACCAATGACCTAGGGTTTCCACTAGTTGGGGCCCTATCAATAAAAAGTTTTATGACCCAGGATATGGTGTATACAAATGGAAAAAATGGGGTAAAGTTGACAACTATTCAAAATAGGATCAACCCCATGAGAATCAAGGGATATGAAACAAAACTTAGAGATATATGAGATTAAGTAATATAAATCATGTGAATGTGTCACATTAACATGCCTTAATGGATAAAAAATGTGTTTTAATCATACTATGTCAGGTAAGCTCAAAATGTGTAGAGGGTTTAAAGGGGAATAGGTTATGGGTAGGTAATGTGAAGGGAGTAGTTGGAAAGGGACCCAAAAAAAAGGACCCATGATCAATATGCAAAGACATTGAAATAAGAAATAAATGCCTTGACACAGTGTACTTGACAAGATTTCATGCATTAAAGCAAGAGAGTGGAGGACATGAGGAAGCAAACATGTATATGCATGTAGAAGAAATACAACTAGTGACCGCACTCTAATGAGTGAGAAGAAGGAGGTGAAATGAAAGAAAATAAAGGAGATCCAATAAGGGATGATGTGAATGTGGACCAGGAGATAGATTAAGTAGGAGTGAAAATACAATGAGGTCACAACTAAAGAGGAATTTGGATAAGGATGGAAGAAACCAAACATGGATATGGAGGAAAAAAAACAAGATCATGAATAATAAGAAAAGTCATCAAAGAAGATGAGAAAAATGAAATGAAATGAAATGAAGAGATGAAAAGAAGAAAAATAAATGGTAGATTATGGGGGTGTAAGGAATGTAGCAAAAGAAATGATAGATTGGAGAATTGAAAAGGATGGTAAGAGAAGTGTAACAATCATGAAGGGGAAAGGGAGGATTAGAAATATGGCAGGGCATGAAAGAATTGAAAAGAGGTATAAAATATACCAAAAAGAAAATATTTTAGTGATGAAAATGAAAAATAAGGAAACACACGAAAGAAAAGGAAATAGGAGGAAAAAGGAGAAAAATGAGGACACAAAAAGGATGACAAAAGAGTGAATAAATAGGTTGTATCATGACCAAGTAAGAAGGGATGATGATAGGTAAGGAGAGGGATAATAAATCAAATTAGATAGTGGTTTTGGAGATGATAATGGGATGGAAAATGGGAAAGGGGTTAAGAAAAACTAAGGGAAGCAAAGGATGGTTGGACAAAAAGGTGAAGAGATAAGGTAGGCAGCAATCAGCTTGTTAGAAGAGATTGACAAGCTAAAAAGTGGTGAGGTGGTGAAGAAATAGGGGAGAGAAAATGGAAAATGGATGAGAAGAAAGGGAATAAGTGAATTAATATAGCAACACAATGAAGGGGAATGAGATGAAAATAAGAAATGAAGATTAGGGATGATAATAAAAAAAGGAAGAAAGAAGTAAGGGGGTTGGCAAGGATATAAATCATGGACACTCACACAAATGCAAAAGAGAAGTGTGGATAGAGATGGGAAGAGGAAAAGGGGAATGCAAAGTTCAAATGGTGGGAATAGATAATAAGAAAAGGGCAATTATATAAGGCTTCTCAAAAGATAAAGACCTAGTTAGAAGCTAGTTATGGAGGGAAAAAAGAAGATATAAAGGATGAAAATAAAGCAAACAAGAAGAATGAAAAATGGGAAATGTGGGTAGAATGGAAAATTGAAATAAAATGGTGGCACAAATAAGAAAAAAAGGTGGGATGCAAAAAACATAGAAGAAAAAGAAATCATGCAAGATGGAAAATATGAGAAAGATGAAGACAAAAATTGAGAGTTGGAATGAAGGTGGTTTAGAAGTAGTGGAAGAAAAGTAAGAAGGTGGTACCAAAGAAGAGAAAGAGGTAAAAGTGTCAATATATGTGCAAAGGAAAAATATGGTATAGAATTAGTGAGGAAAAGAGAGTGATGAAAAGGGTATGACAAATTACCAAGGGCAAGGGGAAATGATGAGAACAAAGAAAGAAGACAAAGGAGATAGAGGGCAAGGTTGGTAGGAAGTAAAGAGAGATTAAAAAAATATAAAATGTGGGTGGGGGAGTGAGAAATGAAGAAATTGAAAGAAATTCAAAGAAATCTAATAGGGAGTCCAATGAAGTAGAGTAGATGGTGGCTTTATAGGTGATAAGAGAGGTAGATGAGGAAGGCTATCAATCCTTGTTTTAAAAGAGATTGACAAGCTAGAGGAAGGGAGATGGTGAAGAGATAGGTAGAGAAGTGGAGGAAGAGATTTTAGGTGAGAAGGGAAAATAAAATAAGGGATGTGACTGAGCTAACCTCAGTAACTGAGCACTACCTACATAGTCCAAAAAGACCTCAGGCCAGTGTAGTGCTCCTAGAAATGGGGGAAAAATAAAGAAGTATCAGATAATGATAAAATATAAGTATTCTAAGAAAAATTCAAAGATTCCTTGATGTAGGTAACAATAAGCAAGAGGGAATTGTTATCAATGGAAATTAGTGAGAATAAAAAGGGGATGGTAACTATTTATTAGTGGCCAAGTTACATTAGAAGTTAAATAGTGCCTACATAGTATGTGGACATCAGGGCAATGTAGTTCAACATGGGTGGTGTTCATATGGGTTTCACAAATTTGATATACCACATGGTTTGTTTTGGTTGAAGGTTTATTTAAAATAGAGGTTTTCAATTTTAGTCAAGGCGACGATGAGGTTTTGTGGTTTAAATGGGTGAATAGTTACCATAATGATCCTATACACATTATGATGAGAAAACATGAATGGGTAAGGTAGGATAAATAAGAGGGTAATAAAAGTCTAATCACCACAAATGTCCTATGATGGAGCTAAGAAAAAGAAGAGGTGGCTTTGTTAGGAGGCTATATCTTCTAAAGTTGTATGATGCTATAATCATAGCAATAGAATTTATCGCTATGAGCCAGGTTTTAGAAGATGGGTTTCTATCAAGATCTGTAGAGTCTACTTGGTAAAAATTCATCATCACTATAAGCCAATTTTTATGGGAAGTAGTAGAGGAATGACTTGTAAAGAATTTATTTGATGGCTAAGTATATTATATGAAGTAGAAAATAAGTTGTGTGGTGAATGATAGAGGATGGATTGTGCCTTACTGAATAGATGCATAGCTAGTTTGGGCAAAAGGTATCCATATTTGCATCCTCTATCCCAATACCTTGGAACCAATGACCTTGGGTTAAATTAGAAGAGGCCCTACTAGTAGGAAGCTGCATGACCTAGGATATTGCATATATAGTTGGATAAGATGGAGCAAAGGTGATAATGACTCAAAATACTATCAGGTATATGAGGATTGCATGATGCAAATTAAATTCATTAGATGCAGATCAGAGGAAAAGGATATTGATTATGGGCGACAAAAGGAAATCATGATGGTGTAGAATAAATTTATCAAGATGACTAATTAGATCAATGACTACGTGTCCATGCAAAAAGGTTAGTAGACATGACCATTTCGAGTGGTAAGACTATGTAATGGAATCAATGACACCATAAGACCCATTCAGTTCGAAGAATGAATAATCACATTAGTGAATAGAAAAACTTAGGTATCCTAATTAAAGAATCATGTTAAGAATAACTGCTCAACATGAATTCATTTGATTTTATAAGTTGTTGATAGTGTAGAGAGATGTAAAAGGTTAGAGATGATAAATAATAGGAACAACAAAAATGAAGGTGGAGATGATTAGTAACCGCCATGACCCAAAATAATCTATTCAGTGAATATTTGTATCTTTTAGATATTAAAACATGTAATGGAAGTGTTTAAATAACTATTGAACCAATGGCAAAGGGAAAGTCACCCATGACTTGAGCTTGAGCCTAAACTCTAACCACAATAGCAACAAAGAAGGCAAGAATTTTGTTGTACACGATGTAGGGCTAGAGAACATCACCCTCCACTAGTCCATGGAGGTAATCCTCACTTTCCAAGGGGATGTGCATTAAGGCAATGAAAAGCATTACACACATAATCAAAATAACTAGATCAAAAGGAGTAAATGGCTGTGACAACTGAGCAAGGAGAAAGAGCTAGAATAGAATATGATTCCCATCCTATGGATAGGAATATGGAAGAGGAGAACATAATATTCCCCCATTGGTTATCGATACGAGGAATGTTACCAAGGAAATCTTATGGAAAAATAAACTATAAGGATCAATAAACATAAATCCAGAGTCACTAGAGAATCAACCCAATGCTTAGGTAGGAAAATAATGTTAATCAGATGACTTTGTATAAGCTCTGTGACTCCTCATACCCTACATAAAAGATTACATAGTTTGTTGTAAACACGTACAAAATGTGTTGAATGTTATTTATTATACATTATGTTTGATTTTATTGTGCTTATGGTTGTGTGGATAGACATGAGTATGATTGTTTTTATCTTGCTTAAGGTAAAGCATATGAGGTAAGGTAATGAACCACACTAAATGGTAAGGCAAAGAATATAATCAAGAGATAAATTTCATAATGAAAATACAATCTAATCACATTAGGATAATAAGAGGGAATGATGCTTCTTCTTTGATAAGGACTAAAAATAGACCTAGAAGTGGTATTGGCTTAATAAACATAAGCTCTTCAAATGCTTCACATGAGTAGTCATTAGTTGGTTGAAAGGTGTCCTATCCACATAAGGTTAAGTAAGCTAAAAAATCCCTTACATATAGTGTAAAGGGGAGATGGGTGAAAATGGAACCCTATTGCAAGACTAGCATGCCTCTTTTATAGGTGCCTAAAGAGTCAGTCATAAACAAATCTATGCCAAAATTATGTAGACTGATCGATGTGGGAAGTCTACTTGTGAATGTTGATTATGGCTTCCACCTTATTATGCTATGTGAGAGTCAATTACTACTTTCATGATATTTGTCACATTTTTCTTTGATTTTGATAATGTGTCTCTTTTTATATTATTGTATATGAGAAGTTTATCGATGTGATAAGCTTCTGAGAAATTGTTATGGTTTTTGACAAATGTTTGACTTATCCATCCTCCAAGGGAGTGGTCTAAGTTTATATGCTTTGTTTAATGATTTTTTAGTTATCCTTCAAGGGAGTAGTCTCCCTTATATTTGGCAATTTCTAATAAATTTTCAATAGCTATCCTTCAAGGGAAAAGTTTGTGAATACTAGGAATACCCATGATTGATAGTGATAAGAATTATGTTATTTTGCTCTGATTTTGCTTGGCATAGACTTACTTAGACCAACTTAGTGGCTCACGTTTATGAAGGCATAACTAGAAGCACAAGAAGGTGGACTAGGTGTTAAAAATATTTAGGTGACAATGATCATAGGGATCCATCCTTAAAAGGGGTAGAAAGTACCATGAGAACCATGCCATGGGTAGAGCTGTGATAACTAGTGTTTAAGATAAAGGTTATGCTGATGATATCTAATCACATGATTTAATTTTAATTGATTGTCCCTAAAATAGGGAGAAGATGTAGGTGGGTAGCAAGGAATGAGCTTAAGTTAGACAAAAGGTGAATGTAATCCTTTTTAACAAAAAAATGAATGCATATGCAAAGCATTAAGGGGCTCAGGTTCTGGGTGCAATTCAAGAGAATAAAATTGATAAGATCCTAACCCATAATTATGGGTTATGATATAAGGTCCAAGCCAATTCAAAGCAAATTTGCCCTGATTATTTTACCCATATTGGTGACATGTTGATTTTCCTTTAGGATGAAGTCTTTGATATTAAATTCTCACAAAGGAAAGGCTGGTTAGGTGATAGTTCAAAGGATAAGGGTAATATCTAATGGTTTGAGGGGAAAAGGTGAATCCCAAATAGGTTAGGTTGTGTCCAAATGGGTTGCTCCAATTTGGTATACCACTTGGTTTAGGTTAGGCTGATGGAGAAGATACCCTCTAAAGGTTGGGGTTGAAGGACAATCTCCAATAGTTCAAGGTTGGTTGGTTGATAGGTTGATGCAAAGATTCTAAGGGTTATTTTGGTTAATTTTTAAGTTATGGTTTGGGTTGACAAATGGTTAAATCCTTATGGAAGGAAAGTTCCCCTAGTTTGCTCTTTTCATGGATGGTAAAGGTGGGGAAAAGATCCCAAAGTGAAGGTGTTTTTTATTGGGTTGGATTAGAAGGTTGAGAGTTTTAAGGGTATGTCCATGAAATGGATACTTTAGCCTTTCCCTTATCCTTTTTTTGGGCCTAATATCAGGTAACCATATGGATGGTGTGAATAAGAGGAAGTGTTGGTTTATAGTGTTGCTTTAATTCCTCTTCACTCTTAGGTGAAAGTGGCGGAGTAGGTAAGTGTTGGGTAGGTTAGATTCATGGTTGGGTTGGTAATGGGTTCAAAGGAGGTTCATCCAATAATATATTAACCTCATCATAAATTTTGTGGATAATGGTTTGGCGAGCCTTGCATTTCTCCATATCATGGTCAAGTATCCTATGATAAGAGCACATGTGGTGGTCATTGTACCATGATGATTTTGGGAATGAAGGGTCAAAGGGTTTGATGGGGTCAAAAGGTTTGATATTGGTAGTGTTAAGGAGGAAGTTTTAAACAATATTTATAGATTGTTTGAATATTATTTGATCAAATTCATTTTGGGTGATGGATTTTTGGTTTTAAGAGTGGGATCCTTCTTAAGATTAGGCTTTACCCTGGAAGTTATTGGTGGTGGAAGGGTTTTGGTAGGTGGTTTTGGTCAAGATGGCCTAGTTAAGGGAGGTTCATCTGATAATAAATCATTCTCATCCCATAAAATATGGACAAGTTCTTGGAGAGATTTATAGTTCTCCATGTCATGTTCAGATGTCCTATGGTATAAGGAGATTAAACTGTCATTGAACCATAATGGTTTAGGATGTGAAGGGTCAAAAGTTTTGATAAGAATGAAATTTTTGATAGGTGGGAGGTTTATGGAATAGGTTTGAATCAAACCTTGTAAATTTTTTGAATAATATTAGATCAAAGGTGTTAAAGGTGATCAGTTTTTGGTGTTAAGAATGGGAGTCCTTTTGGAAGTAGGCTTCACCTTGGAAGTTGTTGGTGGTGGAATAGTTTTGGTAGGTGGTTTTGGTTGTATTTTTTTATCTATGGTTGGTTTAGAGGTGGAAGATTTGGATGATGAAGGTTTGGAGGTAGGTGTAGGTAGAGTAAAAGGAGAAGGTTTGCTAAATGAGGAATAGGTAATTATGGGAGCATTTACCTTCTTGGTAGAAGGATGGGGTTCTAAAATGGTAGGTAAAAGAGAAGGTGGTGGTATGGGTTTAGTTCAAGATGGTTTAATATTTTCCACCTTTTTGATAGGTTTAGTCAAAGTTTTCTTTGGTGGACTTGATGGGTGAGCTAAGCTAGGAGTAGGAAGTATTCCTATATTATTGATGGGTTTGGTAAAAGAGGTGTAATGATACTTATCAATTTTACATGGAAGTGGGTTGGATGGTTCCCCTATGGTTTTGGAGGATGAATTATCTGAGGACGGGGTTGAGGTAATGATAGGTTTGAGGGTGGATGTAAGTTAGGTTAAGGATTCTTGTTTATTTTGGTAAGGGAGCCCAAGATGGTGCCAAAAGGTGGCCCTATCTATATTGGGTTGAGAAGTAAATTATTGACATTGGACCATTCTAGAAAAAGGTTTATAAATAGGTTTGAATCTTTGGTAATTGGTTTCAAAGATTAAGCCCATAGGTTAAGGTGAAGGAATAGTTTCTTCACCTTTGTCTTGGGTGGAAGGTTTTATGGTTTGGGAATATGGTGTCTCTATGGAAAGAATAGAGGAGATGATCTCTTCTTTTAGAATGGTTTCCAAAGAAGGAGTGGTTTGTTATATAGTAGGTAAGGAAGGTGTGGTGGTGTTAAGTGTAATAAGGGAGGTAGTTACTTCTTTTGTTTGGATGTCCAAAGGAATAGGTGGTGATTCTACCACTTCAATAAGTGAAGTGGAAGAAGGTGTAGTTGATCAATGGTCACCTCCTTTGGTATTTGTATCAAAGGAGAGGTGGATAAGTTTATGGTCTTATCAATTAAAAGAGAGGAGGTTTCTTCCTTTGTTTGGTTGTCCAAAGGAATATAAGAATATTCCACCACTTCAATAAGTGGGGTGGAAGAAGTGGTAGTTGAGGTAGTGGTTGCCTCAACAATAGGTCCATCAATAACAATATTGATCATGTACACTTCAAAAGGATGAGATGATTCTAGTTGGATATTGTCATGGTTAGTGAAATATTCATGGCTAGGAAAAGTTTTCCAAAAAATGTTTAATGATTGATTTGGAGGTGCATTGGGATTATCTAATGCTAGTTCACCCTTATCAATCAAATTTTAGACAATTGTTTTAAAGGTGTTACACCTATTAATTTCATGCCCAATAATGTGATGGAAGGCACATATATGATTTTCATTAAACCAACAAGGCATGGGTGAGAGGTATCGAATTAGGAGGTTTGATATGAGGAAGTTGGATGAGGTTAGCTTTAAGCAGTTTGTCCAAGACTGGGGCATATGACTCCCATATGGGAGTATATTGTATCAGGGTGGCTCGATATAGGTTGTGAGTTTGTTGGTTTGATGGGTTGGAAGATTTGGCTTGAGTAGGTTGGTTGATAATTAGAGGTGGAGCAGATTTTAAGATAACTATGTTTGTGGTTACATTTGTTTTGGTGTTGGGATGGTTGGATGGGTTGGTGGTTTTGGTTGAAGAAGGGTCATTAGAATTAAAACTAGAATTCTTTTTTCTCAGTTTTAATATCCCTTTGTCAATGGTTCTAATTTCAATTTTATGTGCCATGGTAAAAGCCTCATCAAGGTTTCTAAAATTTGGGTGGTTGTAATGTACAAATAAGAGGTGGAAGGTTTAAAAGATGCCATATATTGATATGTGGTCATTGAAGGTTGGGATGATTTCACATATTGGTAAAAAGGTTGGGTAGAAAGGGGTATGTACCCTTGTGGATTAGGAACATATTGGTATGAGGTCATGGGTGTTTGTTGAGGGATTGACATGGGTTGGTTTGGAGGTATGGTTGAAGTGGTAGGTTGAAGTTGAGTGGTAGTCCTTGTGCTAATGGGTGGAAGGGTAGAAGGTATGGAAAGTACCAAGCTTTGGAGTGGGGTATAAATTGTGGGTTGTTAGTAAAAAAGGGAAGGTTATAAATAGGGGTAGAATTTAGCCCTATGGTAGGTGGGGTATAGGTAATAAGAGGTAAGATTTCCCCTACATTAGAAGTGTTGGTTGGTGTAGGAGGGGTTTGTTTATATGTTTTAATGTTAGATTGGGTTTTGATGGTGGTGGTGGTGGTTGGGATATTGGTAGAAGAAGAGGCTTGGGTGATCAAATGTTGGGTGGAGGTAACACCAAACATAAGAGGGGGAGGCATGCCATAAGGTGGATCCATAGGAAGAACTAAAACATTAAAGGTGTAATGAGATAAGGTGTTTAGGTAGTGTTAGAGGGCCACATGGTTGTTATCAAGGAAGGTCATGAAGTCTACGTCTCCTTGAGAAACTATTGGATGCATGTTATAATGGGTAGAATAATGGGGAGAGCCCTCCATATCTGAGGTATACTCCATGGAGGAGGAAGAGGAAGAAGAAGGTGGTTATTGATTGGTTTGAATCCTCAACTAAGTTTAGTAAAGACCATGTGAGGAAAGGAAATAAATGAAATTGACAACTCAAATAGAGAGAAAATGAAAGAGAAAGATCCAAGGAAAAAAATTCATACACTAAAGTACGTTAGCTCCTAGGATATCTTTTATCTCACTTTTGGTTTATGCCTTAGTTAGAATGTGTGAGGGAAGTTAGCTTGTAGAATAGGTCCTTGAAAGAAGTCTATGTTTGGTTTCAGGTTGTGTTTAGGTTCTCAAGAGATAAATATATATTAGATTGTGTAAATGGCTTGGTATTTGGGGCTTTCTCCCCTCACTTCATGGTCTCATAGTAGATTTGGGTGCTTAGCCTTTATACCATTTATATAGAGTTTATACTCAACTAGAAAGCTGAGTTGGTTATTCCCTTAGTGATTAAATCCAAGTACGATAACCAAAAAGGGGTAAGGTGATCCACTGGGTGATGAAATCCTAGTTGAGCCTTGTCTCAAGTATGTTTTATGTCTGATTGTGAATGTGGTTTGGTTTGTGTAACATAAGTGATGTTATGATTAATTTTTTTCATTAATTAATCTAGGTGAACTAAGATAGGTAAACAAGCAATGTATGCAAATTAATTTTAAACCAAAGGAAAATTTCAGATTTATTTTAATGAATATCGAAGATTTAAATGAAACCTATGTGCAAGATGAGAATGCAAGTCCTAATCCTGGGATGATTTCTTTTTTTTTAAAATTCTCTTTTATAAATGCAAGGAAAATGAAAGTTAACCTTTTTTAAAAAAATGCAACTAAAACTTGTGTTTTGTAAAGAAAGAAAGAAAGAAAGCTCAATTTTCCAATAATGAAACTAAATTAATTTCACTAATACAATTTTAAATTTCCTAAAACAACTATGAATCCAAGAAAACTCTAGGGTCCTTCTAGGCATGCCAAAATGTTTCTATCAAATTTTTGCTTTTCTTAGTGTGAAGAGAAAGAAACTGGTTAATGGGTGTGGTAGGAATACCTAGTTAAAAGTGCACATGTTGATCTAGAAAAATTGTGAGACTCTTATTTGGATAGGGAAGAATACCTAAAATAAGAAAGAACTAGAAGAACTTGTTTGTTAGACAACTAGTCAGGTGGATTGCCTAGCGTGACCTAAATCCAAGAAAGCAAGAGCTTCCACCTGCTTTAAATAAGTTAATGTTGATAAAAGAAAGGAATGATAAGAAAGATAGAATAACATATATGAAAGAACTAGATATAAAGAAATAAGTACTTTTAAATGAAATTCTAATTTCATAACAAGATAAAATTAAGTTAAATGCTAAAATGCTAAGAAATGTGGCAAAGGGTAAATGGTCAAGATGAACAAGAAGGTAAAGGGAAATATGTTCAAGAAGGAAAAGGGGGAAATGGTCAAGATGAACAAGAAGGTAAAGGGTAATATGGTCAAGAAGGCAAAGGGGTAAATGGTCAAGATGGACAATAAGGTAAAGGGTAAATGGTTAAATGGCCAAGAGGTTAAAGATGGAAAAGGGGAAAAGGGTGAAGGGATAAAGGGGTAAAGGGAAAAGAAGAGGTTTAAGAGGTTAAAGGTATGGAGGTCAAGAAAAGAAGAAGGCCAAGGGGTAGGTTTTGGAAGTCAAGAAAGAAGAGGCCAAGAAGTAAAGAAATTGAAATAACTAAAATGAAATAAATATACCATGATGCTTGATGAAGATGGTTGATGAAGATATTGTTGTTGATGGAGCTTGAATAAATTTTGGTAGAGTCAAGATACTTGATGCTCTTCTCCTCCAAGATGAGTGACCTATTTGATCATTGACTAACCTACAAGATGAAATCCTCTAACCAAATTCTAACCTCCCCAAGGATGAAAGTGGGGGGGGGGCATATTTATATAATTTCATGCCAAGAAACATGACAAAAGAATGGAATAGTGAAATATGTTACCATTTTCCAAGTGGGTGGATAAGTGGGTTAAGGGGATAAGGGTGGTGGGATTCCCACTTCACAAAGTGTGTCTTACACTTTACTAATGTGTCAAAAATGGGTGAAGATAATGCCCATGGACCCAAATGAGTCCAAAAGAATTTCCAACACCCACTTCTATCTTTTTCCCATGGGTGGGTAAGTGGTCATGAAGGATAAAAATGGTGGGATTCCCACTTCATAAGTGTGTCTCCCACTTTGTACGTGTGTCCATAAAAAGTGGATATCATGCCCATGTCTCCATATGGGTCCAAAATACCTTTCACCACCCACTTTTGTCCTTTCCCAAAGCACCCAATAAGTTGGAACCCCACTTTGGACACCACTCTAATACATGAAGCCAAAAGATGATGTTGAATGATTGCCCCTTATGGATAAATTTTCCATACTTTGGATGGGGGCCCTTATGGTGTTTAATGAGGTTATTAGGCACCTTAGATAAGGGTCTCAAGTGGGGTATGATGTCCCACTTAAATCCACCTCACTTTCAAGTCATGTTACTTGTCATATCACTATTGAGTCACCTACCATATCCTACTGAGTCACTTTCCATGTCACCTACCATGTCACCATGAATAGTGACATGCCATGTCATCATCTATAGTTCTAGTGAATAGTGATAATGAATAGTAATTTGGAATAGTGTTTACAAATAGTAATTTTTGAATAGTGGTAGGTGGATAGTGACTTGGTCAGGTTAAGAGGGTTGGGTTAAGGGTTAATAAGGTTTAGGTGGTCTCTAATGGGTCTCATGGCATTCAAACATCTAGAACTACATGTGAGCACATGGTAAGCTATTTTTCACCTCAAGAGTGAGGTCTTATAAATACTAGGTTAGGTGTGTGTCTTTTTTTCAATTATGTGTGTGTGTGTGTGTGTGTGTGTGTGTGTGTGTGTGTGTGTGTGTGTGTGTGTGTGTGTGTGTGTGTGTTTTCCATAAGTGTTCTTGAGAATACATGTGTGTTTCTTTTGGTATGTCTTTTGTGCATCTTTTCTTTATGTTTGGTGTGGTTTACAAGGAAAAATTAAGTGTCAAAATTTTGCATAGGTGACTCCATGGTCTAATGGATAGGATTAGGCTATTGGTTATTGGCATAACAAGCATACCACCCCTAGGAAATTGCCAAGAATATTGACTATTTTGACCATAAGTCAAAATAAGTCAACCCCATATAGTAAAAAACTTGTATAGGGGTCTTATAAGATGTAATATGGAATTTAATGGTCTTATTTGATTGCATTTAATGTGATATTAACCTTGGTCACAGTTAACTTTTAATCCTTGTACCATTTCATGTCATAAGGGGTCATATTTGAGCCATTAATGAAGGTTATATAGTTTACCTTGGCAAACAAGTGTTTTAAACTATTCTTCAACATCTAATATGTCAATATATTATGAGTCATGTCAATTCTAACCAAAAATGTGTAGGTTCCCAACTTAAATCAAGAGAACAATTGAAAAGAAGGAGCTTTTGGCAGTTGTATGGCTTCTATTGCAGTATGGCATGTGTAGAAGATTCCTATAATGACTCTTAATCTTCCATAACTTCATTATTATGTTTGATCTACTTTGTAAGTCTTAAAAATGGTCTAAAACCATGTTGTTCCTCCATCACTCTTCTTGGCATGCAAAATTGGTCAACAGGTTTTCCCATGGTACAAGAAATGCTCTTCTAGAGTGTGAGTAAACTTAGTGTTTTAGTATTATTTCACTATTTTTAGTGTGATCTAATTAGCTACTAAAAAAAAGTAAATGTAAGGTTTTAAAAATTAATTGGAGATGGAGATCGGTTGCACACCATTGATCAAGATTATGAGAACTCCTCTTTGGCTTGGGAAGAATGACCTGTAAATCATACTAACTCACAAAAAATTGATTAACAGTAAGATGAATGGGATACCTAGTAAGAAACTAGTCCTAATAAGTGTTATACTTCCTTAGGTGGATGTCAGTCCACATTTAACACTCAAGTTTATAAATAAACTTGGAATTACAAAGATATATAAGGATAAGATGCAAAATAGATAACAATAAAGATGCCTGATCTACAATAGAATTAATGCGAGAAAAGTAATCATCCCAAAATTTAGTAGTTATATCAACATCCTCTTGAATTAAAACTAATTGTTCATTAATGTTTTCCTAATTAGGTGTGAAGACCTAATTTGAATGCAATGTCACTTTGATCAGTGAATAAAGGTTATGGGATAATGGGGAGATCAAATATGCTAATAATATCATGCATTAATCTAGGTAGTGTCATCTACATGTGAAAGACAAATTTCAAAAAATAACATGTAGGATTTAATAGGTTTTTAGGACTGTGAATGTTATGAAAATAGACTTCAATTCTATTGTAATAGTTTAGCAGGGATTGATGATGATCCTATAAGATCGATGTCAATTCAGATGAATCAGCATTGATTCTGAGTAAAATGCTAAAATATGAAAACAAGTGATAATATCAACTTGTAAAATTAATAAAATGATGAAAACTGAATGGAAATATTGACACAATGGTGTAGAGGATAGTAGATTTTAAATATTAATGAATTAATGTAAAATACTAACCTTAAATGGATTGAAACACACAAATAAATAAGACTATAAATGTATGCTCAAAAACCTTCAAAATCCCTTGATAGTTACATGAATTGAGGTTCCACAAGGTGGTAAAGTGTTGACAATGTCTGTATGCAGGTTCTAGGAAAAATCTAGCAAAGGTCTAGAGTCAAAAAGTGTTGTGCGTGTCCCCCAAGTTGAGGAGGCTCACTCTATATTTATGGATCAATGTCATTTTGGGCTGATCAATGTCGATCTCAAAGAATCAATGTTGATTTGCCAAAAATGGGTGGAGATGATATTTAGGCCATTTAAAAGGGTTGTTTATAGGTTAAAGATAGATTTAACCAACATCTAAGTTGTTCTATTGTTTAAACCATGGGATGGGTTTGTTATGAGGTTGGGAGGGTTTTTGTTTTTTATTTGTTTTTATGATTTTATGGTTAGGGATAGTAAAATAGGGTTAATTAATATTTGGTTGTAGTAATTAACTTAATTAACTCACGTGGTAAAGGTAAATGGGTAATTATTTCAAATAATTATGAATGGGGCCATTATGTTAGAGATGAAGGATAATGTGATGATGCATTATGTTAATACACAAAAGCATATAAAACTAGCATTTACACAGTCTAATTCCATTTCATGTTAGGATTTCAAACATTGGTTTCCTATTCTTTATGAACCATTCTTTATAATTTGACTGCTCATTCATACATGCTAATCACCATACCCTACAAGCTTTTTCCTTATTTGAACTGGTCCATAAAAACAACTTGATGGAATTGTTTTTAAGATATTTGGACATCCTTATTTCATGTTTTTTATACTTATCCATATAATTGTTTCAAATGAATGTGATATGTTGTATTTCATTATTTTCATGCCATGTTAACCTCCCTCCTTTCAAGGCTCCATATCAAAGGTTTCACATGGAGGTGACAGTCAATAAAGGCCAAGATAGTCAAATTTCTATATGACTATCATACACAGTTAGGTAAATGAAGTTTATTAGCACATTCATGGAGATGTAATAAGGATATATAGTTACTTGAATTGTACACCTTCTTATAAAATGAGTAATCAAGATAATATTTCCAAATGACATATGATATATTGTGATAACTAATTCATACTCTATACATAATCTTGCACCATTAATGTGCACCTATAAGTGCCCTAAAGGAGGCTAATCACATTGAAACAAGGCATTTGACTTGTTTTAATTATTTCAAGGTTAAAAATATAAATTTGAAGACATTTTAGAGGTCTAAGATTAATCATAAGTCCATCCACTAGGCATTTTATTCATGTTACACCTTCACTACCCTTGTTTGATATTGTATGTACACCTACAGGTCTCCAAAGAGGTCTGAGCAATTGAAGTGATAGTATTTAGACATGTTTAAGACCTTCATAAAGAATTGAGAAGTTGGAGAATGCCATGTCCATCAATAGTAAATCCATTGAATGAAAATCGAACTTGGATCAAGTTCATATATGGAGAAGTTTGTTTTAGGGACTTGTTACCTTAAAAAATCCAAAATAGGACCTTGTTCAGTTTTGATGCTATCATTTAATAGGGTAACATAGAGTCTAGATGAATTTTAATGCCTTAATATTGTATCCTTCATGAAGGGGTAATATATTGTAAAAGAGAATAAGTGTTTGGTCCAAGGAGTATGATGTTATTAGGCCTCCATTCTATATATTCTTACACTATATAAATTCAATATTCTCAATAGTATCTTGAACTTTCAAGTGACCTTACAGTCCAAGGTGGCAGTACATGAACATATACTCATGGAAAATGATCCTATTTTTCTGATAAAGACACTAGTGACTCAAATAACTTGGAAAGAGGTTAAATTATAAGGTATTAGCCTATATCATCATCTACAAGTGTTCCATGCCCTAAAAAAAGTTCATTTACAATCTAATTGTAGGTACTTGTAAGCTTATGATAGGGACCTAGACATGGAAACATGAAAACATGAACATTTTCAAGTTTTAAATGCCTCTAAAGACCTCAAAGAGATCTTAAAATATTTATAATAGGTTTTAATTTTTGTCAATCATCTATAAGACCTCTTTTGTTCTAAGAATGGTCACTTACAATCAATTGTAGGATGATAATGCATTAACATGTGACAATCTAGTATTATCACAAGTATTTAAGCATAAGGTGAGTTTAAATGAGTTGTAAGTGAGCCTAAAGGACTTAAATAAGGAATTAAATCAATTCATAATGCCTAACACTAAAATATACACCTACAATTAGGTCTACCTCTTGAGATAATAACATAGTCATAGTTGACTACAATCTTGCCTAGTAAAGTGAAAGTTATAGATTAAAGAGTTTAGAAAAGGTTGAAATTATGAAAATTATTAGAGTGCCTATAAAAATAATAATTACCATCTTCATTAGATTATCAAGATAGTGAAATAGAGAATGGAAAGTTTATGATTCCCAACCTATCATTAATATGTTAATCTTGCACACAATCTATGTTCAAGAAGTTTATCTTGGGAAGTTGGGGTGTAAGAGGCATTTTAGAGATATTCTAACACTATAAATTTTTATATATCATATACATCACCTACCCAATCCATTAATATCATTTTTTTCTTGAGACAATAGGGGAAGTGCCCTCTTTTCTATCTCAAATAGAGGGCACTCCTAGGAAGTGAAAATTTACAAGTTGAGTGACTAAAGGGGAATGAGCTAAATTGAGAAGTGTTGAAATATTAAAAGGAGATTTAGGAAGTTTATTTTGACATGAAAAAACATAGGTAATCCCTCACTATCACGACTAACCACTCAGAAGTGGTGGTGAAGAGTCAAATAAAGTCAAATCCTACTAGACCTAAACCAAACCTACTGCCTAAAGGGGGTTTAATACCACTTATAGAGCTATATGAGAACTTAAAATCATTGTATTACCTCCATGGGGAGTTATAAGGTGAGTTAAAGATTTTATTTTGTAGATAAATCCATGAATGAGTCATTTCTTGGCTTAGAAACATGATAGGGTGCACAAAAAGCAAAGAAGACTCAAGAAGGCAACTCTAGAATCTCATAATATTACATATGTTTATCATGGGAAACTTAGGAGTTAGGATATGATAAATAGGGTCAAAAACAAGGTTCTAGTATAATTTTTTAGAAGATTGGATGTCAGGATTGTATGAACAATCCTTAATGACCAAAACATCTTAAAACCCTCAAAAAGCCTTATTAAGGACTTGATAGGGAAGAAGTTGATATAAATGAATCAAAGAGGAATAGTTTGATCAAGAAAGTGATTTGTACTTGTATATTGATCCTTGAGGCTCTTTCCCATCAAGTTGGCTTGCACCCTATTTGTATAGATGGGGTACAAAACTAGTTTTCTTGACAATTTTTGATGTTTTGTAAGTACATAAGGGTTTCAAAGAATGAGGATAACTTTAGGAGAGGTAATGATACCTGATATAGCTCCTAATATCCATTTATTGCTTCAAAAAATCACACAATTACCTCTGCAAGCACCTTCACTTTAGTTAGTCCAAATTGACATAGTGAGAGAAAAGTGATCACCAAGTGAGAAGGTGATAAATATAATTTGGAGGAATTTTAATGTATACCTAATGTATCTAGGGATAGTAATACTTTTTAAAATTGTCACATCATCCCCTTTATTTATTGGTTTGAGAAACTTAATACCACCTTGGTGCCAAGTGCGAAGGATGAGTGAAAAAAGGGTGATTATGACTGCAAATAGTGAGAACACTTGTTAGAATAATATTTATGATTAGGGACACATAAAATGAATTTTGGAGCCTATTTTTAACCCCCCCCCCCCTTCATATTGAAATTATTTAATATGTTCCTAGTCTATTTTGGAGTGCTCAATAGAATCCAATTATGGAGGTTGTTTTCAAAAAGCCAACTGAGAGACCTCTATGCCAAGTTTAGGGAGTTTGATGCTTCTAAGGGATATTTTTCCAAATATAAATTTCATGGTTTATTACATACTCAATTATCCTAAAAAAATAAATCCTTATCTTATCATGACACCTATTATTGTGACTCTTGTACTTCATTCTTCTTTCTCCTCTCTCACATTCTATATAATTCCACACCATGTATGGCAAATCCTTTCTATTTTTTTGTTGTAATTTTAATTTTAATAATATAATAAATATATTTTTTATTTCAAAAACATATTTTCTAAGTGTTCAAAGTGATAAATGGTGAGGTATAGTGATAAGCTTTTATCCTTACTTCTCCTTGTCTTTTCATTTCTAGTATAAGAAGTTATCTTTCTAATAGGTTATATGGAGTGTAGCTAGTGTGTTTGGATCCCTTCAAGTGTGTAAGTGTCCTTTGGATCTATAAATTAACCTCTAGTCTACTCACCTTGAGTATTCTTATGCATATCACCTCTATATTTAAATACTAATGCTAGAACATCTTAGGACTTTGAAGATAATTTTTAGATATTATTTATTAGTGAAAGAAGTATGATGATATTGTGGAAATACTTATGGTGTATCACCCCATTAGAGTATATTAATTTCATGCATATTTTTTCCCCTTTTCTCACAATAAATTAACTAGTGTAGGTGATAATCACTCAAAAGGCAAATTCAGGGAACTGGCCCTTAAACCTAAAGGTTTACCTTTAGTATAGGAAGGCTTATAGATATTCCAATGTTGCCCAAATCTTAGATTAGGATTGAAAAATATCCTCTAGGGTGCAATATTTGGTGATAGAAAACATTGGAAAAAAATACCTTACCCTATAGGTGGTTTTTCAAGCCTATTATAATATTTAGGGAACACTATAATACCTCTAGGCTTGTGGGTAGCTATAGTAGAGGTAGACCTCTAGGTTTAAGGGCTATCTTCCTAGATTGATCTTTAAGTGATTATAATTTACACTAACTAATTACTTGGATGAAAATAAGTAGAAATATATATGAAATTAAACTAGTCTAAGGTGGTGATACACCATAAGGATTTACACTATGCTATCATACTCTTGCACTAAGAGAAATGACTTACAACACTAGCTCTAAAGTCTTAAAATACTCTAACATTAGTATTTCAATATGGAGATGATATGCATGAAAATAATCAATTTGTGTGGACCCAAGTTCAATTTTAGACAATAAAGGCTAATTTTACACTTTAATGGAGTTAAAAACACTAGCTCCACTCCATATGACCTATTAAAATGAGAACTTCTTGTACTAAACATGAAAGGATAAAGAGAAGCAAGGATAAAAGCATATCATTAGACTTCAGCATACATCACTTCACACACTTAGAAAATATTTTTTTTAAATCAAAAGTAGATTGAATTTATTATTCAAAGGTAAATTACAATATTAAACTATTAGAGATTCATCATACTAGGTGTGGAATTAGAGAACAAGATCCAAAATGGCTAGCATTTATAGAATGTGTGAGAGGAAAGAGAGAAGTGTAGCTCAAGGGTCACAATTCCACTTGTCAAGGCATGATAATTAATTATGTTATAGAGGATTATAATATTAAATAGACCATGAAATGTGTATTTGGATTAATGTCCCTCCAAGGCATGAAAACTCCTCAAAACTAGCATAGGACCCTTCAGCTACCTTCTTGCAAATTGCCTTCATCATTTATCCTCTCTTGAGAGATCCAAATAAGAATAGGAGAGCCAAAACATGTGAAATATGATGGAGGGTTAAGAAAAATCTCCAACATGCATCACGTGTGTCCTTAACTACTAATATTCTTTTGGATAAGTGTTCTCACTACCTAGAGTCACTATTATCCTTATTTCACTCATTCTTCACACTTTTGATTCAAGTGACTTTTAGCTTTTAAAAAAAATCCATGTAGGAGGTGATATGAAACCTACAAAGATTCTTATTTTCCATAAAATCATTAGGAATACCTTAAGATTTCTCCCAATTAAACTTATCACTTTCTCGCTTGGTGGTCACCCTCCTTTCTCATTGCCTTCCACAGACTATCTGAATTGAAGGAGCCAGAAAAGTTGTTTTTACTTTTATCTTAAGAAATAAATTAATATGAGGAGTTATATTAGGACCCACTTAATCTCCCAAAGTGATAATCATCCTTCAAGAATCCCTTGTACCTATAAAATATCAAAAAAAATTAATAAAACAAATGTTGTACCCTATATGTATAAGTAGGGTATCAACCAATCTAATCAGATTGAGCTTAAGGGAGTTATCTACAAGTAAAAATAACTTTATTGACCCAAATATCTCATTTATATGCATTCATATCCACATCTTTCCCATTTAGTCATGAGCAAGGGTTTTGGATGGTTTAAAGTAGTTTTGACTCTTAAGAATTGTTCATACAATCCTGACATTCAAACCTTAGACAAATTCCACTAGAATCATTTTAAGGTCCTTCCTCAACATATCTTAACTCCTCAATTATCCATTATAAGTTTTTTTACAAGTGTGAGATTCTAAATATGGCCTCTTGAACCCTTCTTTGCATTATGTGTACCCCAAGTTATTCTTAATCCATAAAATGACTTTCCCATGACTTTCTATGCAAACCAAAATTACTAAACAACCTTATATCTCCCAATTAAGTTCATATATTGTGTTATAACATTTATCTTTCTTTGTGAATTAGATTATCCCCCCTTAGGGATTTAAGCTTAGTCTAGGCTTAATAGACCTAACTATGTCTTTGCATGTTTATACCATCTTGTTTGATTTCTATCAGTTGTGAGGTCTTATTCATGTTTATTAATGTTAAAATAAAATTCCTACACCCTTTTTCAAGGTTTCAATAGTCCCAAAATCATCTCCTAATCGTTCTCATACTATACTTATAGGGTGTGTTTGTATGGGAGTGCCCTTTATCTGAGTTAGAATTGAGGGCACTTATCCTATTGTACCAATAGTTTTGAGGTCATGAGAGGCTCAATATATTCATGGGTGGATTTTTCACAAAATCTAAGGTCTAGATCATACTCCTATCACCCTCAAACATCACTAAATCTAAGGTAGACTTTGTGTAGTAGTGAATATGTTACAAGGTTGGTGTATTAATTGTAGGTTGTTATGTTGAAACCCTCCATGCTCTATTTTCCTCTGATGAGCATAATGTGACATGGTCATCATATATTTAAATGTTTTCTTTAACATTTCAACACTCCCAACTTCTATTATCTCTCTCAATTCACTACTCCAATCATAGGCCTAGCTAGCTGACTATGTATTATGGCAAAATGTAGGTGTGTTTCAAGCAAATGGGGATATGCCTATAGGTATCCATAAATGGGAAGATTGTTTCCAAATTTATTTTTAAGTCTAATAAAGAAATAATACATGTCCATTCTTGAGACAACTCCACTCTCATTAGTGACTTAGTAATTAACATCTCCAACTACATAGCTGATTCTCAAGATGTTCAGTATGATTGTATGAGGTCTTCAAAACTTAGACATCCTATAGGTGTACATATGAATTGAGACATGTAATCCAACATCCTACCATTTTGGAGATTATTATACCACTCCATATTGAAAGTGGTCATCTTGTATCAAGCCTAAATCTAAAAAATAGTCAACTCTCTCACTGTACAATGTATAATAATTTTTTTGGTCAACTATAGGTGCTTATTTTGAGGAAAAAAGGAGCCCCTGTAGGATGGTAATATGAGTTAAGACCCTATAATTTAACTCTTTTTATTTTTATTTGAGCCACTAGTACCATTTCCATTCCAAAGAATAGTTGTATATAGGGTATATCTCTATTAGGTCTCATATCATTATAAAGCCATTTAGACATAAAAGAGTATAGAGAACATTGACATTCTACAGTGAAAGAATGTATAAAATGGAGGCCTCATCTACATCACATCTTGGGACCAAACACTCTTCCTCTTTGGTCAAGGATTTTTTATTGGTTAACTTTTACATTAGTAGTTATATTCAGTATTTACCGAGAGGTAAATAGATATTGTGTGAGTTACAACTCATGTAGATAGATTAGTTGGTTAGTAACATACATTGTTTATGGAAACAATGTATTATTTTTATACTCATATCTATATTAATGGGTTATTTATTTATTAGCCTTCCTATTTTATAAGAAGATGGTAAATCATCTTGGCTATTTAATAGCCCATGTATTATTCTAATATATTTTAAATACAATATTATTTTTGCTCTATGATTATTATGTGTTTGGATCTTTGATTGTGATAATTATACTTAGACCTTGATAAAAACCATCATCTGGTATCAGAGCGGGTCAATGGCCTTTTAAATATATCAAGGGATAGTTTCGCTACTAGCTCTACATTGCCCCTATGAATAAATATTTCAGCATATGATAAGGAGGTTAGACCTAGAAGATTTACATTGAAGATATCCCATGGAGATTTTAAGGAAAATCATAGATATTATTTTCTATTCATCAGTTTATGAGTGACATCTACTCTTCTATCTCAAACTCTCAGTGTTATTTCCATAACTTTATTCAAAGCGCGTATAGTGTTGAGAATTTTTCCAAACCATAAAATTTTCCATCCATTTGTTGCTTTTATAAGAACCAAGTGAAGGAGACATTAATAATCAAAGGTGGCATTGACAACTATGCATTGTATAGGCTTTAGACCTATTCATATATTTGGTCATTTATTACATCAACAATTAAATTCCTCATTCATTGATTTCTCCTCTCCTAGAGTAATTTGCCTTGGATATTTTACTTGAAATTGTTGTACTCTTCCCCTACATAGTTCAGTTCTACATTGATAATTATTCTTCCATCCATCTCTAATTGTAGACATATGCAATTTTGTTTTCAATGACATTATGTATCAGATTTTTGAAAGAAGACGTATTGACGAGGGATGAACTTATTTATTGGATTTGAGAGATGATAAATATCAACATAAAGGAGTGAAGATCCAACAAACTATCATCCATTACCTTCAAGCTCCTTCCACTCACCTATCCATGAGCTTCATTAAATAGGGTTTAATCTATCCATACATCACTATTATTCTAGTGTTTCTCTTTATGTAATCCACATGCTCTTAATCAATTTTTTCATGCAACTTGGGTGACATCATGCCTTTTCCATGCAAAGTGTCTTCAACGAAGAGCCTACATTTTTTCAAAATAGGTTTTAGTCTATTCTGGTAGTGTCGTATCATTTTTGGTATGTTATTAATAATCTTTAGTTTTATTATCTTGGTATAAGTTTTGAAATATTCAAACAAGTTTTTTTTTATAGTCAAAGTATAATGTATGCCAAAATTTTCATTATATAATTTGGCATTTTTCTATAGTGTTTTTATTTTATGAGTCAATTTTATATATAAGAGTATCAAAGTCTTTAAAAAGTATTGTTTTGTCATTTTAGATTATATAGGTTTCATTTTAATATGTAATGTTAGGTTGTCTTTATTTATTAAGTTTGTTTTGGGTCAATTTATTTTTAAGTTTGTAATTTTTCAATATTAAGTCAAAAATATCTTATATTCATGTCAAGTCATTTATTAAGGTGTTATCTATAGAGTCATATTATTTTATGTTAAAATATAAAAAATGAGTCAAAAGTCTATATGAGTCATTATGATAATATGTGTTATGTTTTTGTCAGAAAGTTATTGTGTTAGTGTTGAGTCTTTGTCAAGAGTCAAAAGTCTCAAAAATAAAAAAAATTGCAAAAATAAAAGAAATTACCTTACGGATGCATTTTTGGGTGACCCCAAGGACCTGAGTCAAATGTCAAAAATATATTATGGGTGGACTCTATTCCCTTCAAATCAATATGAATCTGAGCTATATTGACATATCAACTGAGTAAACATCTTCAAAGACTGGAGGTTGGAAGATACATGGAGGAAGGAGGTCTTTTAACAACCTCTCATTAGTCACCAATGATGGGGCCACACCAATGTTGTAGTGACATTTTATGTGGTGTGTTTTATAGTTTTCATTATGTGTTTTCAAAATAAGAACATAATAATATGCATGTTCAAGATTTGTAATTTATGTGGAATTCCAAACATAATTTCCTGATGTAAAAACATTGTGAAAGGATAGAAAACACCAATGTAAGTTAGTTTATGGATCTTGAAAGGGTTTGTGGTAGAGATATAGAAAACCATAGGAGGTAAAAAATAGATATAATGAGGGTCCTGTTCATGTCAATGTTTGTGGTAAACCTATAAAACCATGGGAGGAGTGAGGCTCTCTTTATATCAAGGTCATGAGCCAAATAGGGCTAGCTATAATGGGCGAGCATGCTATAGATAAGAGTGTGAATGTTTTTGCACAAGTTAAAACTATGGGAGGGAATGTTATGGATTAGCTTTTACATTAGTAGTTACATTCATTATTTACTGAGAGGTAAATAGATATTGTGTGGGTGAGTTACAACTCACATAGATAAATTAGTTGGTTAGTAAAATATATTGTTTATGGAAATAATATATTCTTATTATACTCATATCTCTATTAATGGTTTAATTTTTTTCTATCCTTCTTATTTTATAAGAAGATGGTAAATCATTTTAACTATTTAATATCCCATTTATTATTCTAATATATGTTTAATACAATATTATTTTTTATCTATGATTATTATGTGTTCGGATCTTTGATTGTGATAATCATATTCAGACTCTAATAAACCCCATCATGCCTCACTCCTATGTCTAAGCTTCATGATAGAACAAATTAGACCAGTTTAAACTTAAAGTTAAATCACCATGAGAGGATCAAGAGTAGATCAAAGTCCTTATTTTGGAAATTTTTAGGTTATGTGCCCTTAAAGTAACCTTCTTGACTCAAGATCATAGGTTCAAGTCTATTTGTCACTCCATGGATCCACTATAGCTACCATGACATTCTCCATGTTCTCAAACTTTATGAGGCCTTTAAACCAAATTAAAACACTTGAATTTAAATCTCACAGACCTCTGTATGAGATTCTTGTAGGTGTCATTAGTAGTATACATGTTATAACTTTGTATATAGAAGAATATGTTGTCAAAATCAAAGATAAACCATCATTATATAGTTAAAATATATAATTTCCACCTCAAGAACTATCTCAACACTTTGAAAACCTTAAGCTTGCACACCATGACTGTACAAGGTTCTCCTTTTATCTACCTATAAGTGAACATTTGTAGGAAACTGAATATGTTGTATTATGACTATTTTTGCTCACCAAGTGCTAATATTGAGATCAATATTTTAAAAGGAAAATAATCACCCTGACCATGAGGATCATCAAACATCAATACACCTATGATATATAAGCTAAAACATGAGATGGAGCTCCACTTCTAAGTGAAACCTATCTACAAACTATGATATTGTCCCTTACTAGCAATATGAGATACTTGTGATTTCCTCATTCATACCACACATGCATAATGGATTGAGAAACATGTGAGAAGAATGTACACACTCTCCAACTCTATGTAAAATACTTGGTTTATATGGATTATCTCAAATAATGAGGAAACCTATAGGGTATGGGAATGAATAGACAGAAAGAAGTAGTAAACTTCATAGCATTTATTAATAAAGCACAAGTGACCAATCCTATAACTCATAATATTTATTTGAAGTATCAAATGATTAATATCACCCTACAATATAATTTGACTTGGTTCAAATTTTGTTACCCATACTAAACCAAAACTGGTTGACCTTTCTAGCCTGCAAATAAGAGCGATGGAGGATTATAATGGTTTTAGGCCATATTCAAGTGTTTCAAATATGAGAAAATGTTATAATGAGTTCATATAAATTGAAGAGTCACTATATAATCCTACCACATGTGCCACACTCATGTAAAAGTTATACAACTATTAGAACTTCCTCTTTTCCAACTATTTTCTTGATTTCAATGTAGTATGTACAAGTTTTCAATTAGGACTAACATATATAATAAGGATATAATATGAAGGACATTGATAAACACTTGGAAACTTCTGTCTACTTAGTAAAACTATAAAAACCTTCATAAATGACTCAAATATGACCCCTAGGATGACATAAGACATAAAGGACTAAAAGGTGACCATGACAAAGCTAATGTCACAATAAATGACATTTCTAGGACCCTGACACACCATATAAGACCATAATAGACCCATTTACAGGTTTTTAACTATAGGGAGTTGACCTATTTTGACTTGATGTTAAAATAGTCAATAGGACTGACCTTGGTGCCAAGCCATGTATACTTATAAAACTATAAAATATGCTACAAAAGATAGAAATGTCATTATAACATTAATGACAAAGCATTGATTTATAATATATATGAAAGATAACACATATATACATGGTGATAAATATTAATATGAAATATTATGTTAAAAATGGAAAACATTTGGATTAAAATAGCTAGTTTGGGGCCCAATATATTCAAAAACATGCCAAAAACAATTCATTTGTGTAATTTACATTAAAGGAGATTTTTGAGCTCTAGATTGATAGTGAATATTATGGGCATATATGTAGGCATTGAAAATAGAGTGGTAAGAGGATTGTGAATTTACTAGTGGGAGGTGTGACTTGACACAATTAGGTTAATTTTTTTAACTTTTTATTTTACCCCAAATTTGAAAATTTGTTCAAAATGTGGTTGAAATCCAATCAATTTTGAAATGTTTTTCTTCATGATCGTTATTGGGGATGGTAGGTTAGAAAATTTTAAGATTTATTATAATTTAATTGATTTTTAGTGGGTTTAGGGGTATTTTGGGAAAACCATGGTCACTTGGAAGAATCATCACTTAGGTTATAAGACCACCACCTTTAATAAGTGGCAGGTTCATAATTGTCATGGTGGGTTCATAACCACTATGAGGCAATCATAGCATCACAAATCTCAATCAGTTATATAACTACTAAGGAGGTTGAATTTCTACCTTAGGGTAGATTCATAACTATTTTAGGTCAGTTTCATAACCACCAACTATAAAAGCGGTGATTCTAAGAGACTAGAATAAAATGACTATTTTTTATTTATTTAGATAGTGAGATCAATTTTTTTGATTGAATGACTAATAGAGGTTATATTTTATTATTTTTATGGGCCTATATCTAATGAAGTATATCCCAAGAGTAGAGTGGCTCCCTTGAATTTTATCACTTCTAATAATCGATGAGTTGGCCCTACTCAGCTGAGTGGGGATACTTCATATCACATGGGTATGGATCATCCCTTCCTCCACTCAATTGTTATAAAATGTGATAACCTATTGAGACCTTGATCAGAACACCTTCATGTTCTATTAATCCCAAATATATTGGATGATCAATCTCATGGATGTGTATAAGATTACCAGTCTTCCCATAACCAAAAAATTAGTGTCTATCTATGATGTTGATAGTCATCATAAGGCTCATAGTAGGGTAAATGATTTTGGAGACACCGACACACTCAACATAGGTGAAAGTGTTGTATGAGTCTTTCTAAAGTTGAGTTATTGGTGATCCCTAACCTGAGGAAGGCCATCATAAGCATCTTTGCCTCTTGATTAGTAGGGGACATAGGTATCGATAGGTTATTGTATAGTTGATCATTGATTATAGGATGTATAAAGGAGAGAGGGAATCACTATGATTGGATCCAAGATATGTTAGTGTGGACCTATATATATTTATATCAAGTGGATTACTTGGTATTCCTTTTTATTAACCACCTACCCATCATTGTGGGTTGGGTTTATGAGAAGATGATCCCCTAGTAGAGGGGGTGCCGATAAGGGCACCATTGGATATTAGGGTGATTAGATGGGTATATGTGGTACACTTTTATGCTTTACCCTAGATTTTAGGGTCTTTAACTAAAATATATTTTATTTATATTAGGAATTGAGGTGTCTCAACCTTGATAAGTCAAGATATTATTTATGAGTCACTATTCATGTGATGAGATCGTAGTGGTGAGTTCACAATGACTATATAAATGATGTGGCAAGTGATGATGTAAGTGTGATGTGTATTTTGGATGAGTTGGCATGGACCATGAATGAATATACATGATGTAAATGCATGTGAAGGGAGTAGGGAGTACCACTCCACTAAGAAATAATGTTGTTGTCTTTTATGATGCACATGATTTTGCTTTAGGTGTAAAATGATAAGGAATGGATATGGGGTGCACCTTTTTGTTATCCTTATGATCTTGCATGGAGGATAAGTAAAAAAGTTCATGTATAATCTTTTGGAAGCATGTGGAGGCACATGTGTGAGTGGGGCATAGTTTTAGAAGTATATGAAAGTGAAGGATCTACTTTTGACAAATGTAAAAGAATACAAGGATGCCATTATTCCTAAATAGTTATTCCACTAAAGTGTGGCACATTTTCTTGCCTTTCTCATGAATTTTACTTATTTTTCATCTTCTTTGTAAATTTCTATAAGTAAGACATTTTTCTTTGTAAATGTATGAAGCTTGTTTGAAGATAGTAAGCTTGTAGTTAAGTTTTGTTAGATTGAGAGTTGTGCAAAGGAATTAAATCTCTATATAACTAGTTTATCTTCTTTTTAGTATACTAGAAATGCTCATATGAATTATTACTCTGCAATTGTGTTGTAATTGGTTTTTATGTCTATAATTCATTAAGTTGCTTTAGACTATGGTTTTTTTATTGAAAGGGTTTTCCCCATGTAATCATGTGTTATGGTATGCTATTTATTTAAGTTATATGCATTTATTTTAATTGTGTAACAAATATCCATTTGTTTGCATATTATCCTCTAAATTTTTAGTGTAAGGAATTATTTTTGTGATCTCATATTCCTTTCAATAGGTATAAGAATCTAGCCAGTTTTGGTTCTAATTGTGGGTTTGTTATGATTTTTTGAGCTAATCCAATATTGAGTGGGATCTTGTGCAAAAGTTATTTGAGTTATTTATTGTAGGAATTTTAACATGGAAAGCAAATCATGGAAAACGGGGGTTGACAAATTTTTAGGCAACAATTTTGAGATGTGAAAGCTAAAAATGTAAGATCTATTGATTGATCATGATCTATGGGATACCATTGATGAGAATGTTCAAAAACCTATAGATCTAGTTGAATCATCTAAGTATGATGTGATGGATTGAAAATATAAAGGTCTCATTAGATTTTTCCTAGCATATTTTGTACTACTTAATGTCCATGAAGAGACCATAACAAAGAAGTTGTGGAAGAAGCTAGGTGAGATCTACCAAGATAAATCTTTAGTGAATAAAATTTTCTTGTAAAATAAGTTATATTATTTGAGAATGGAATAAGGTGGAAAATTTTAAAATCACCTAGAAGAAATTAATATCTTGTTGGCTCAATTATTATCAGTTGGTGTGAAAATTGATGAGTAAGAGAGATCTATTATTTTCCTGACTCTTGAGATTCTATTATTATGGCTATAGGAAGTACTTCTATAACCTTGAAAGTTGAGGATGTTGTATATTATTTCATTTTGAATAAATGAGAAGGAAAGTTTTGATCAATGCCAAAGAGGCCTTGAATGTTTGAGGTTGATCTAAAGAAAGAGGCAAGAAGAACAAGAAGCATAAGAAATCTAAATCCAAGTTCAAGGGGAGATCCAAATCTCCTAGAAATCCCAAGGTGAGATGTTATAATTATGGAAAACATGGTCACTACCAATCAAATTATAAAGAATAAAAGTATAAAAAGAAGTATGATTCTGATTCTGAATCCAAGAAGGAAGATAGTGAGCATTTATTGCATCCTTGGTAATCCACAGAGGTAATGATGCATGGTTAATTGATCAGGTGCATATTTTCATATGACCTCTAATATAAATTATCTTTCTAAATATGAAGAATTTAATGGAGGTAAAGTGTATTTGGGTGATGATTCTTTTATAACCATTGTTGGTCATGGTAGAGTTAAAATCATATTTCTAGATGGAAGGATTAAATGGTTTAATGGTGTATTACATATACCTGGGCTAGTTCATAACTTATTATCTATGAAAAAATAATAAAAGCATATGTGTAGGTTGTATTTTTTGAATTAATTTTTAATATGGTTAGAGGTGTTATGGTGATAGTTAAAGGTGTCAAGATTTTCACTTTGTACATGCTTGATGCATGCACAATAGAGTGCAATAGTAATTTTATAAAGACTAAATATAATACTACTCTGTTGGATATAGAGGTAATTACTATTTCACTAGATGGTCATGGTTTTTGGGTACCTAAGGGTGCTCAATCTATGGAGTTAAAATTTCTTGCAAAGAAGTCTTTGTTATGTCACTAGAGACTTGGCCACATTGGAGAAAAATTTCTTAGGGCATTGAAGAATTAAAACCCTATTGAAGGTTTGACAGATTTCAATCTTGAATTTGATTTATATGAGCATTATTTTTATGGTAAATAAAACCATGTTCATTTTTACTCAAGTTCTCATAAATCTTGTGGTGTATAGGATCTTATTCATTCTAATGTTTTTGGTCTTGTTAATGTTACTTCAATTTAAAAATCCCATATTATATTTAATTTATTGGTGATTATAGTATAAGGACATGGGTTTATTTTCTAAAGAGTAAATATAAAGTTTTTAGTCTTTTTAAAGAGTTTAAAGTAATGGCAGAGTTCCAAATTGGAAACAAAATTAAGTGTTTAAGGACTAATAATGGTGGTGAATTTTGCTCTAATGATTTTGAAAAATTATTTAAATATTGTGTTATACATAGATAAAAGACAACTCCATATTTACCTCAAAATAATGGAGTTATATAATGAATTAATAGGACAATAATGGATAAGTCTAGGAGTATGATATTGGTGTTTGACTGGAACAAAGGTTTTGGGCTGAAGTTATAGCCATTGCTTACTACCTAATAAATAGTCTCCTACATAAAATCTTCTTGATAAAATGCCTATGGAGGCATGGTCTAACCATAAGCCTTAATTGAGACATCTTAGAGTTTTTGGTTGTGAAGCATATGCACATGTTCCAAAAGACAAGTAGACAAAGTTGGAGAACAAGGAAGTGAAATGTATCTTCATCATGGTGTGAAAGTTTACAAGATTTGGGATCTGATAGCATATAAGGTAATATATTCTATAAGTTTTATTTTTAGAGAAACTAAGGTTTCTTATATTAAATATTAGCCAGAGTAAACAGAAAATAAAGAAGTGATTCAACTTCCTCCTACAATTAATAAAGTTGAATCAAGGCCACAATAGATATAAAAAGTTGAGGAGAGCTCATCAAGCTCTAAATCTTTTGAAGAGGAGGTATATGAAGAAAAACCTCCACCTCAACTTGTTCAAGGGTCTAAAAGGTGTAGAAAATTAATAGAAAGTCATTATAATAATTATTAGAGATGTATATTCACTCTAAGTACTAACATTGATGAACCAATATCTGTAGAAGTTTTGGGTATGAATGAGGTAGATTCCTAGAAGGTTATTATGGAAGAACAAATGGAAGCTTTGAAAATGAATTATAAATGGGACCTTGTATCATTACCTAAAGGGAGTAATCCTATTGGATTTAAATGGGTGTTCAATAAAAATATTAGTTCATATGGGAGTGTTGAAAAGTAGAAATCTCAATTGGTTGCAAAAAGTTACTCTTAGGTTGAAGGTGTTGATTATGGTGAGATATTTTATCCTGTGGCTAAAATGACATCTATTAGATTCTTGATTTATATTAGAAAAAATTATTATTTAGATATTGATAAAATATATGTGAATATTTCTTTCCTTCATGGTGATTTAGAGGAGGAGATTTATATGATACAGCGAGAGCACTACGTGGTGAAAGGTAAAAGAAATTTGGTTTGAAAGTTAAATAAATACTTGTATGGTCTTAAACAGAGTCCTAGGATGTGGTACCAAAAAACTGATACATGTGTATTGAGTTTGGGATTTTATTGATCTAAATTTTATCATTGTGTTTACTAGAAAATTGATGGTGATCATTTCCTAGTTTTGCCTTATAAATTGATGATATGTTATTTGTTGGCAATGGGAAAGTTTTGATTTTAGAGCTTAAATTATAACTCTCATAAAATTTGAGATGAAATATCTTGGTTATGTGAGACACATTATTAGAATGGATATTAGAAGATATAGATAGAATAGAAAGCTATGGCTTGGCCAAAGTAAGTATGTGAATTCAATATTATAGATATTTAACATGCATAATTACAGACCATTGTGCATTCCTTTTTATATTGGAATGAATTTATCTATTTAAAAATGTCCTACATTTTAGTTAGATATGGAATACATGAGCATAGTGCCTTACCATATTGTAGTTGGAAGTTTGATATATGTTATGGTATGTACTAGAACAACATTGCCTAAGCAGTGAGAGTTTTTTCTTATTATATGTCTAATCCTGGTAAAGTTCATTGGGATGAAGTTAAAAGAGTATTCGGATATTTTTTGGGTACCTTAGACTATTAATTATGTTATTATAGTAAGATGATTGGATACATTCATCCTCTTGACATTCATAATTATGTGGATTGAGATTGGGTAACTGATGTTGATAGCAGAAGATCCACTAGTACTAATGTGTTTAGTTTGTTTGGTGGTACAATTAGTTGGATGAGTAAACAATAGACTATGGTCTATTTATCCACTATAGAGGTGGATTATATGGTAGCTACTCATGCCTATAAATAATACATTTAGCTTAAGAAACTATGTTTAGATATTGGGTTGAAATAAGGTGTAGTGATAGTTTATTATGATAGTCAAAGTGATATTTTCCTAGTAAAGAACTTGACTTTTCATGCCAGGACCAAATGTATTGATGTACAATATAATTTTTTGATATAAATGGTCAAATATGGTATGGTGGAGCTAATAAAGGTAGAAAATTTGATGAATGTTTCAGATTCATTGACTAAGCCCATAAGCATAAAAAAGTTCAGATGGTATTCAGAGTTTATGGGCCTCTTGGCCCCTAGATGTTAAGTTCATGTTAGTATGGTTCCTATGGGTCTCTCAAGGTATTAAAAAAGTGGGATAATTTTGGGAATTGAGGTGTCTCAACCTTGACAAGTTATGACACTATTCACAAGTCACTACTCATGAGCTACTATTCATAGTCACTATTCATGTGATGAGGTGGTAGTGGTGAGTTGGTAATGACTATGTAGGTGATGTGTAAGGTGACGATGTAGGTGTGATGTGTATTTTGGATGAGTTTTCATGTACCATAGAAGAATATAAATGATGTAAGTGCATGTTAATGGAGTGGGACATACCACTCCACTAAGAGACAAGGTTATTTTTTGTGATGCACATGATTTTGCTTTAGGTACAAAATGACAAAGAATGGATATGGGGTGAACCTATTTATTGGCCTCATGATATTGAGTAGAGGAGAAGTCAAAAATATGATGGATAATATTTTGGAAACATGTGGAGGAACATGTGTGAGTGGGGCATAGGTTTGTAAGTAGTGGAATATCCACTTTTTATCAATGCAAAATAATACAAACATGACACTATTCTTGAATAGTGATGCCATTAAAGAGTGGAACATTTTCTTTCCTTGCTCATAAATTTTCCTTATTTTTCATATTATTTTTAAATTTATATAAGTAAGACATTTTCCTTTATAAATTTATGAAGCTTTTGAGAAGCTTATATGAAGCTAATAAGCTTATAGTTAAGATTTATAAGCTTAAGAGTTGTGCAAAGGCACTAAAGCTCTATGGAACCATTTTATCTTATGTGTAATAAATTGGTTATGTTCCTCTGAAGAATTGCTCTATAAGTGTGTTTTAATTCATGTTGATTGTCAATAATACATTAAGATACTTTAGAGTGTGGTATTTTTCTCTTGAAAGGGTTTTCTCCACATAATCATGTGTTATGGTATGCTATTACTTTAAGTTGTATGTGTTTCTTTTAATTGTGTAATGAGTATCCATTTGTTTGCATATTCTCCTCTCAGGGTTTATTATAAAGAAAATATGATCTCATATTCCTTTCAATTTCCTTACCCTACCAAAACATAATGGGGCAATGGGCTATTAAAGGGGTTTATCTTGTGACAACAACTGGGTATATGTAAGATTGGGATAGGTTACTATAGGCTGAATCACACCTAGTGGATTGAGTGTCCCCAAATTTTGGTATATCCTATGTAGGAAACCTCCCTATCCTTATATTTTCATATAATAAAAATAGTGAGGTGAAGTTCATGAGACTAGGGTGACTAACATGACACATGCTAGTAAGAGGAGTGCCTATCATCCAACCAAATCGATAGGCACCTAGATAAGGAGGAGGATAAGTTAGAGTCAACTACTAGGAGATGGGTCCACCACTACCACCATTGGGCCATAATGTAGTAACAACAACATCAATAGGTAGAGGGAGAGGGTGAGGGTGAGTCCTAGTAGTATGTTGAGTTGGAGGAAGATCTAGATGTGGATGAGGAGGAGGCTGTAGACTATGATTCTAATCTTGATTGAAAGGAGGGAGATCCAAGTAAAAAAATTTGATTTTGTTCATTTATGATTATAGCTCATATTTTGATTTGTTCTATTTATTTAGTTACCTTTGTATATGTTATATTTTCTCACACTAGCTAGATCTAATTTATCTTATGTACTTTGTGATTATAGATATTATGGGTGCATGTAGGAGTATGATCAGGTATATCATGATCAATCTATTTTAATTGAGCACTAGCCAAACATGGGACCAACTATTAGTATATCTTAGGCTTCTTATATGGATTAGGCACCACATAGATGTGTAATACCTAGCATGCCATGATTCAATGATGATGATGACATTGAGGATAGAGACAAACTCTATATTATCTAGGGTGAGGAGAGTGGAAGCCTTAATAGATACCATGATGAGGGGAGGAGGTGGTGGATCCTCTAGTCACAGGATTGGGAGGATGGTATCGAATAGAGGATTAGGTAGGATTCACCCTCCTTAACACTGACCAATAGAGAATGGAGGAGTGATAGGAAGAGAGATGAGAAAGAGACACCATCTAATCCACAGCCCTAAACACTATTCTACTTGAGCATCCTCCCAAAGGAAGAGGACATACCTCTAAGACTTGTTTGTAGTTTTTTTGGTTATATCGATGTATATGTTGATTATTTTTGAGATGCCTAAAGGCAAATTAGCCCTCTACAAATGTGTTTGTATTAGAAATATTTAATATAAAAATTTGATAGCTTACATGATATATATGGATGTTTTGGTGTATCTCTCATTTCTCATTATGTGATGTAATTCTTTTAAATTCATAATGGCTTCTCAGTTTATGCACTCTAGAGGACTAGATATATGATGATGTATGTATATGTGTATCTCTCTTCTTTCATTTTTTTTGCTTTTTTTATATTGCCATGGGAAAATGCTTATGTATATGTGGGAACATATAATGTATGAAAATGATTTACTATGATAGATATACATATGTGATTACAACTATACTAATACTTATCTTATAGATGGTTACTTAATTACTTTGTTTCCCCAATATATTACTTCCAATTTGTATCAAGGATGAAAAATAGAGAGATGGGATAAATTTGGGATGAATCATAAATCAAATATTCATAGGAGAAAGAAAGATGACCTAGTCCTTACAAGCAAAGGGTAATATGTAATTCTTGCTAAACTTATAAAATATCAACTTTATTGGCTTCATCTAGGGAGAACATGTCCTAACAAAACTAGTAACATGGGAAAAGGTTACCTTTTTTGGCATATGCATATAGACAAGACTTTTTTTAAATATCTTTTTACTGAGACACTTTATTATTTAATAGTGATTCTAATTTTGAATTTTTATTACCCCCTACATTTAGTCTCATGTGACCAAGAAGACACATGGGCTCACCACCAAAGGCTATATGTAGGTGATTAAGGGCATCTCTCCCCAATGTCAAACCCACATAACTAGTAAGATGCGAAGGCTTAATACCAAAGGTTAACAAAGGGAAAAAGATGTGAAATTTGAATTTTGTATTTGCATAAGTTTTTTATATTTTATAAGAGTGTCTACTTTTCTATTTGCAAGGCCTTTACACCCAATTATTGGCCCCATGCAACTAATAAGATTTAAGGATTCATCACTAAGGACCAAGATAAGCAAGTAAAGCTAACTATTTTTTTAATCATACTAATGTTCTACTTTACAAGGCACCATAAAAAGAGACTCTACCATGGAAAGGACTCTAGACTAGATTGTAGGCTAGCATTTTCTAAATTGTGCAAAAAGATGTAGGGAAGTAGGTGTACTCTACTCGTAAGAACTAAGACAAAGACTAATGTAAAATTTTGATTTTGAGAATTCCTACTATATAGAGTGACAAGTAGATGTGATAATGGGTCAATGCAATGTTTTACATTTTGAAATTTTTTATATTGTGTCAACTAAGTAACTAAATAATCATAAATCAACACCTATATTTGATTGATGGACACATGACATATGAAAATGCAATGTAGGTTAGAGTGGCATGATATTTGAGAACTAGATGTAGAAACATTTTAGACGTGAAAAGTTCATAGACATGTCAAAATATTTGCCTTCTAAAGTACATAACTAATAAGTTTTATTGTTAAAATATTATATTACTAAGGGCCCAACCAATTGAGTCTAAATTTCTAACCCTCTCCTTCCTTATTTTCAATCTGACTATCAATCCTAAGAACAATGTCCCCAACATAAATCATTTGCTTGTAGGCATAACCATGGAACTCATAATATTATCGATGAGGAGTAATTAATTCCTATCACCTAACCATGGCATTCGACTGTGCACAAAAAGGCATTTCTAGGAATTGAAACACCCACTTACCATGAGTCTCTCTTGGTATAAGGAAAATTATAAGATAATATTATAGCCTAAAAAACTAGTGGTAAGACATGGGAGCTTTTACATCTTCCATTATTATTTTACAATAGGCCCATGGTGGATTATCAAGACACGGTATAAAATTAATTGTTTTTATGGGATGGGGAGGATGTTTGACTTTGGGAACACTTGGGTGATCATGGGGATAAATATAAATTGTGATGGTGTCAATAATTAAGGTGTGACCCCTTTATTTGGGAATGAGCATGACCTAAAGAGGATGAACATCTCAGGCGAGTGTCTTAGAATCAATGGGGAAACTTGAATCATTACACATATTAGCATGACTAAGTGTTGAATGGTCATTATGGTAGTGTCACAAAGACTAAATGGGGACCTCATCATCCTTTGGTATTTCTACCATGTGGATGTCTAGGATGATGGATAATCCATTTTTAGGTCTCTAGTGTCAAGGCTTAGGCAAGTAATGAGTATTATTGAAATAAATAAGAGGGTTTAAAAAGGTGTGATAAGCCCAGGCTTGTGTTATGAATGGAGGAATGGAAGAACCTATAAGAGATCAAGAGGATGCCTCTTTGGCTTTGGGTTGAGTTTAGTGATTACTTCTAAGAATGTGAAGTATTATTTTTTTGGATTTTTCTTTAGGTTGGAAGAATAACAACATATTTGGGGTCTATTTGACGTGTGGGGAGCTGTTAACCATAATTAGGATCTTGTTCTAGTGAAGGAGGTTTTGGTCTATAGTCATGTAACTTGAAATACTATAGATAATAAATGGGTAACATTATTTGACTCTTCATTATGTGGGGAAAATTTTTAAAGAATTTGGTGAGTGATTTTTATGGGGCCCTTTCATTTACAATAGGAGAGAGATTACCATTTCTAATAATATAGGTATAATCATGAGTTTTGATGTTGAATTCTATCCTACCTATAATCATTATAATAATCCTCTCTTTAGGTGTTAAGGTGACTGAGGAAGGGGAAGAATTTTGATTGATCATCGATGAACTTGGGATGTGAAGAGGCATATAGCTAGGAATGGGTCAACATAAGATGGTCAAAATCTCTAGAGGGAGTAACCTTTAAGGACAATAATTATAAATAATTGGTATGATCCCATCATGGCATGATCATAAATAATATTCTTTATTGGTTTAGAAGTGACAAGGGTATAATCTAGATCAGGACGTGCCCTTGTGTGATTGTTATGCAGGGAAGACTTATTATATTTGGATACTTATACCATATAGAGGTAAAGAATAAAATCCATTCCCTCATGGGATTTTTGGCCCTAAGATCTAGAGAATCCATAGGTTCCCACCTATTTAGATTGAATGGAAGAACTAGGTGAGTATCTTTCTCTATGAGACTAATGATTTATATGGTAGATAGGGAAAAAAATATGGTACCAATGATGAGTTCTAATTAGGGCATATTTTAGGTCATGCCTACATCTTTCTCATAAAATTTATCTTTTAGAAAGGTTTGGGGGAATCCTCTCATTTATTTAGGATGACTACCTTAGGCTTCATGCATTCAATGACATTGACCAATTACAAAGATTTTTTAGGTAGGTGAGTTGATGTGTAACTTGGTATGCTTGTGCATGGTATTTTATAATTATAAAAGGGTTTAGGATCACTTTGGTCTATGAACACCTTCCCAAGTGTAAGAACTAAATTTGTTGGAATAGGGTAGAGGGAATAAATTTCATTTGATGCAACCAAGGGCATCCTAAGATCATGTTGTAATTAGTGTCCTTGTCTATAATGTAAATTTTGATTAGGATTGTCTTAGGGATTAGAGTGATCAAAATTACAATGTTTCATATGGAAGTGGACTTCAGGCTATCATAGTCATGAATATTATTATGTGTTGTGGAATAATTGATTTCCCTATAACCAAGCTTTTTTAAGAAAGAAAAGAGGATGATGTTGATTGCTGCTCTATCGTCAACCATGGATATTTTCACATAGTTTTTATAGATCTATATTTTTATAAATAGTGGCAAATCCCCCTTTCTAGTTAACTATAAGTCAAGTAGGAGGTTTCACAAGTCAAAAAAGTAACTAGGGTCATGTGATCCCTGACCAGGTGGTAACATGTCCAAATTAATGTGGTTAATTTGGGCTTGTGTAAGAGGGGTGATGTAGAGGACTTGGGAGAAGGATTCATTATATGGCTACATTGAGGGGTTCCTTGAGTTATTTGTCATAATTTCCCATGTTGTTAAATCTTATCATCATCATGGTGAGGCTAGAATAAGGAGGTGGATTAGTGTATGGGTTGGCCTGATAGACACCAAGACATGTGGAATAAGCTTTATAAGGTGGTATGGAGTAAACCAAGGAATAATTATTTAGTTGAATAGATTTTAAATCCATGTGGAAGTATGGAGGGACATTGAAAGATGCAGGAGGAATCATGGCTTATTGTGGTAAAGTGTATGTCTCTCGTTATGGTGGTACATGGTTAGTTTGCATATATCTCAACATTATATAAGGAAGGACATACCCCATATATGGAGATTATTTATATGTAAGAGGTGTGTGTCTACAAGCATGGAGAATAATAGATTATTGGTTACCATGTTTTTTTTGTATTGGAAAAGTGTACATGTATACAAACCCTATTAGGGTATGGCCAAGTACTTCATGGACTGAATAAGTTTTTCATACATCAGGGTTAGAGACCTTATGAGTGATAATATATTTGATGGGTTAATGAGAGATGTGGTTTTGTGGTGGCAATTTATCTTGAAATGGTAGGAGTGTGTGAGTTTATTATTATGGTGTAGGGCAATTTATTTTTTTATTGGGATAAGAAGAGGGATGAGCAGGTGTGAGAGAGTTTTGCCCTGTCCCTCAGCTCAAATCCTGTTAATTATTTTTTAGGTCATGGATACAACCCACTAAGGTGTTAATGAGACAAATTGGACCATTTTTGGTTTTGGATCTATGGGTTTTTAATGTAAGAGGAGTGGATGTGTGAAATGAGGCTAAATGATGGGGCTAGTTTAGGGTAGAAGCCCTAGGAGTGGTATCAATAATGGTCATTGGTAGATTAGAGGCATCTTAATTCTTACTAGAAGTAAAACAAATTACATTAAATTGACCTCATATTATAAATGATGGATCATTCTTAAGTAGTGATCATATTTGGAGACTCTTTTTATGTCTTGGATCTACAATCTAATATAGGGACTCATGGCCATATGAGGAGTGGTTATGTCTCCACCCATAAGGTTCATGGGATTGGAGTTAAGATGGTTACTTATGGTTTTAGATATATAATGTATCTATTAAATGATAATTTTGATCCTTATTTAAGTTTTAGGAAGGTAATAGTCATAGTATTGGTATTCCATGATAGTGTCTAAGGTTTGCTAGAGCTAAGTTGGCTTAGCTAAGTTTGCTTCTCCTATAGCCTTCTAGGCTAAGGGATCTAGAAATATCATATCTAAACATATTTTAGGGTTATATGGATACTCGACTAATAAATGGAAGATGGAAAAAATAAAGGAGAAGGAAAAAAATGGATATGTAAAAGAAAACATCCTTCACATTGGGTTCACCAATTTATATGCACACAAAAATGATAATATATGCACTCGAATACTTGAGGTCTAGCTAGGGTAGTCAACATAATGGATGGGCTATGGGTTTGCTTAATTATTATAGGGAATAATATTTGGGATAGGTGGTGGCAATGTGTTCTTATGATAGAACCAAAAGACCTCAATATCATCTCAATGCTCATTGAGAGCATTGAGCTATGTTTAGATAGAGTTTAAAGGCCTTTCGATATTCAATATCATAAGAAGGTGGAGTTTTTGGTCAATGTTAGACTTAGGGAAATGAGGGTGATTGGGTTGAATGACTTGTGGGAGAAGATCTATTCTATTAGGTTGAATTTCCTTGACCAATGTCATCCACTAAGTGTGAATGATATAAGACAAGTCTAAACCTAAGGAGATGAATATGGGATGGATGGGTGACTAATCTTGGATAACATTTTATTGATATCTCATGTTTTTTGGGAGAACAATAATAGGTGGATAGGGATGTGCTCTTGTTCTTATAAGATAATTAAAGACTCTATGATGATGTAGGGAATTAGAGTGGATCAAAAGACCTCACATCTCAACTTAGTAATAATATTAGATTGTGTGACAATGGTAGAACTAGGTGTTCTACCTCTATGAAATAGACCTGTAAAACAAGATATGGTCTCTCGAGATGGGTCATCCAAAAGATATTGGGTAAAAAATAGGGAAAATCTATGAGCTTATTTAGTCAATGGCTTGTAAAGTGTACTCTCTAGAATGTTTAAGCAAGGCTTGGTATGTGTTTACTTGTGTGGATGGAAAAGGCTTATGTTATATGTATTTGCTTGCAGGGATTGGCAAGGCTTATGTAGGGTGTATTTTTATTGTATATATTGGCAAGTATTTTGGTATGGCTTGCATGAAATAGCAAAGATTTTAACACTATTTTTGTTTTATGTTGTTTTTTGGATTTTCTAGTTTTTAACAAATTAATACTTTTCTTGCTAAAAATAAAGTGCTAAAATTAAAGGATAGAAAAATTGAAAGTAAATGAAATCAAAACTCTTTATTTTTTATCCTTTTCAATGTTTGATATGTATTCAATGGAAGAGATAATAGATCTATACTATTATGCAAGATGTTGATTTTTCTTATATGTATATGAATGTGAACTAGATGAAATGCTTTTGTTTGTATTGATTATTTTATGTGAAACTAACCAAATCCATAAATTGAATCTATGTGTGAAAGTAGTATGAGAATAGATATGATCCAAAACAATGACAATGAAACACTTCTTATGAATTTCCTTGTGAATAAAATATACTAACTTTTCAACCTTTCTAATTTGATACAAAATAAACTTTTTCTAATGAACTGGTAGGATGAAAGAAAAAGATATAATTTGTAATTTTATATTATAAAAGAGGGATGAAAATAATTTTAACTCTTTCTAACATTTAATATCAACAATAAACTACCTTCATGATAAGAACTAGGAATTTGATATAAAGGGGATGTTAGTCTTATGTTAGTCTCATAAAACTAATGAAATAAACACACTAAGATCCTAACACCTCTAGCCTAGACACTAGGGAGAGCTTAGGTAACAAAAACTAAATAAAATCATGATAAAAACATAAAATACATAACTCTTTTACCTTACTTGGGAGCTCTAAATGTCTCTATTGAATGGCTTTCTCGACTTGTGCATCAAGAAGTCTTTGACAATGGAGGTTTTTTGGCTCCTTCTCTCTTTGGCACCTTGGCTTAGATTACTTGGCTTAAGATCTAGGCATGGTATCCTTATTTATATGGCATTTAGGCCTTATAAATATAAAATATCCAATCTTTTTTAATATATTTATGCATAATAACTTTTCACAAAAATAACTTATGAATTCAATAGGCAATTCCTTGTATTTATAGCCTTAGGAATTAACTCTCACCCAAGGTGAGTTAAGGTTGAATTTAGGCTTGGAATTGGTTCAAAACTAAACCTTGGTGAGTTAAAACTAATTTTATTAGATTTAATAGTTGTTAAGTAATTATGCTTTGAAATTACAAGGCATGGATCTCAAATTATATATTTTAGGATATTTTAAAAGAGATTGACAACTCATAAAGGCAATGATGAAAGACTTAGATATTTTAAATTTTTGAATTTTATTTTTTAGATATTCCATAATTTAAAATGGATAATTCAACTATGAATTTAATATTATTTAGTTTGATAATTGATTTTGATTAGCCTTTTAGCTCTTTTAATACTTATTTAAATATGTATGTGCCAAACTTATTAGGTTCATTTGCCAAATTGACAATTGTGATGCCACAAGGTGATTAGGGATGAATATGTGAGAGGTTATTATTTCATATGGTAGAATACCCCAATTAGGAATGTCTCAACATGATTCTAATCTTTGATGAATGATGTATAATAAAATTTAGGATGTTTAATGATTTTTAGGCTTAATTTTCAAGGATTGGTAAGAATCAGTCTAAAGTCTAGTCAAAAGCCAGTTATGGTAGGTTTTAGGTGTATATAGTTTTCCCCTATTTGGGAAGATGTTGCAAGATATAGGCACAATGATGTATTCTCAAATAATGAAATAGGTATTTAATAATGAAAGAAGATAATGATTAAATAGTAATCTATAAACAATGTTTGGGAAGCCTATAATGATGCCCCCTAAAGGGAGTAGCCTACACATACAATTGATGGATGGTCCCTAGAAAAAAAAGAATGAAATTAACCCATAGGTGAGATTAATCCAATCGAGAGAATGCTTGCATTTATTGATTTGTAAAAATTATGAATTTGACCAAAGGTATTTATAATGAGTAAAAAATGTTGAGACACTAATTTGTCCAAAGGTTGTTATAATTAGTGGCACAGGTGCATGCCCCAATAGGGAAGATGAGTCAAAATAATGATTTAAACATAGGTAGTTATAATCATTAAGATAACCTAGATTAAATAATGATTTTTGGCTATGCCCCAGTAAGGTAGATTAGCAATCATAACTCAAGGATATATCCTATCAAATAGATTAAATATGGGTGGTTGCAAATTTATATACGATGGTCTAATGATTGAAGAAGCCACAAATAACCAGGCACATAAGGATGTGTAAAGTGATGAAAGAGATGAATAGATGAATAATAATTGATAAATGTGAATAATTTAGTCATACCCACCAATGTGTAGATGTTCATCCTTATTATCATTGATACAAAAAAAATGGTCAATGGTTTGATTTGATCAAAGAGGGTGGGAGGATTTTCCAAGCTAAACTAGGAGATTTTTATGTGGCTCTATTTCTTGTAATATTTCCCAAGCTAATTTTTACTATAGTATGTTATGGTATGCATCATGATATAAAACACCATGAGAACTTAGCTAAATAATTCATAAGGATTGACTCTTGATCCAATAAACAATTGAAAATAATGTCCCAATGATAAAAACCATGATGCCAATGTTAACATATGGATATGGATGGACTCAAGAATAATGCATAAGGAATCACCAAATGAACACATATAGACTGAGTCAAGTCATAACAAGGAAAACAAATAAATAGTCAAATATACAAACAAATAACTAATAAAATAAACACATAGAAAAAATTGAAAGTAAAAGCAATAAAAAACATCCTGTCATCAACCAATTCAATATCTACGTGTGAAGGCTCAATGGAATGATAAATGGGTGGTGCCCCCAAGCAAGGATACATGTAAATGGAAAGTCACACCCCCAATGTTAGTTGAATGGATTTAAATAAACATTGTATTTACCCTAATATGGTGGATCAAGTATGATTGACTAGGTTTAAACATGATAAATGTTTTATGGATTTTGAGGCTTCACATCTCTCGAGAAGATGGTAAGTGGGTTTTCAAAATTTTAGGATTTTTAAAATGTTTTGAATATATATAAAATTTTTGGGGTATCTTAACTCATTAGATATTGACAATATACCACTCAAAAAATGGCAATATCATTGGTTTAGGTTGATCACAAAACAATGAGAGCATATGAAAAAGGGGGACTGAGCTGACCTCAACGTGAATCAAGCATTTCCTACATAGTCCCATTAGGACCTCAATTCATTGTAGGTTCCACTCACATAAAAGGTAGTGAGATTTGACTAGGTCACATCAAGTTCACAAATTTAATCAAATGATAACGAAAATTAAAATAACAAGGGTAAGGTGATGCATCAATGCATGACAAAAGGTGTTGTTCATAATTTGCCCATAGGTGGTTATAATTATGAAATAATGGCATAGGTAAATGATAATAATTTTACCATAGGAGGTTATAATTATTAACACAAGGTGGGATACTAATTTACCCATAGGTAGTGTTGGCACATTATTTTCATTGATGTCAAAAGGGTGCATCATGTAAAGGCATAATAGTCATTGATGTCAAAGGTCTATTTGGTCAAGTAATTGAGCATGGTAGTAAATATGAGTAGCCTATTAAGAGTGTGTTATTAGTTGTCAAGATTGATGTTAAAATTAACTAAGGATAAATCAAAGTATGTGATATGTCAAGGTATATGAAAGAGTGTTTACATGAGTGTATCTATGAGAGAGAGGAGTGTGGTCATGAGAATTTAAAGGAAAGAGAGAATTTGAAGGCAAGAAAGAATTTGAAGGCAAGAGAGAATTTGAAGACAAGAGATAATTCAAAGGAAACTAATGTATAATGGTTGCATGAAATTTAAGCTTGATGTCAAGGATGATGTTAAAGGTGTTCAAGTTCATCAAAGAGAGATGATAAGTATTATAAATCTTGGTCATGTGGTATTGGGTCTGTATGAGGCTATGGAAGATTGTTTTTATTAGAAAGAGAATGGTGAAATGATATGAGTGTTTTATGATGTCTTATCTCTACTTGTTTTATGTTTTGTTAAAGTCGTGGCATGGAAGGAATAGGCCAAGGTGTCAAGTGCATTAGAAGCTTGAGCCTAGTCATGACATGGTAGAGGTGTGAGTTGGTGTCATGATGAGGTGAGTGAACTTAGGAATTTGATAGGTTGTGTGAGCATGAGAATAAGGTGTGGATTCACTAAGGACTATTTCAAAGTAAATCTTTGAATGTAGTAACTTTAGACCAAGTCTACATCTAGAATAATCATAGACCCTACCTATCCTAATAAGGTATGAGGATCATATTTTAAGTTGAATTTCTAAATGAGATCATGGATATAGGTATTTCAAGTTTTTTTAGGAATTTTCACAAAGTTTGAGACTATGATTTGAAGTAAAATTTCAAGAAACACTATTTTAGTCCTTCTTAATTTCATAAAATGAGGTCTCAAGACCTAAGAAGCACTTTAAAATATTCATTGGCACATGTAACCTCTACATGAGATCTTTATATATTAAGGAGATATTGGTAATGGTCCTATCTAATATATCTATGCATTGTTTTTAGATTTAAGTGGTAGTCCTTTATGAACAATCTTTAACACCAAAACCTATGTTAAACCTCCCTAAAACCCAAAAGGACCTGATGTGAAATATCTTGTTCAAATAATCCCATAATTGTCTCAAATACATATAAAAACTATTGAATCATGTATTAAACTCTCCCAATTACCTCTAGGTGGTGGTGGTTAGTCATATGAGAGAGAAAATACATAGATACAAGCTTTTTTGTGAAGAATTTATTGTAGAAATCAAAGGTTACATTAGTCAAGGAAAAAAATAGATGGAATAAGGATATATATATATATATATATATATATATATATATATATATATATATATTACCATATTAATTTTTATAGATATGAAATATGTTAAACTAGTCTTCCAAGTTAGCTAGTCATAGAAAAACCTAATGGTGTGAATAATGAAAAACCCTAATAATAGTGAGAAGGTAAATTGGAATTTATTTTCATGATATAATGATGAAAAAAAGTGAATTGAGATGTTTTTAATTACTTTTAATACATTTTTATTCTTGGTATAAATTTTCAAGGTCAGTGAATATGATGAAAACATTGCTGACAAGTTGACCTGTCTGGGTCAGATAAAACTGTGAAACATAAGGTCAAGAAATTGGTATGCAAGACCATATTTATAACTAGACCATATGAGTATTCCATTTTAGTATTTAATTATTATATTTAATAACAATTTAAATGCATCATTAATCATTCAAATTTTCTACATATATGTTGGAGGTCTGAGTCACCACAACTAGTCTTTGTTGTAAATTGGCAGTTTTGAGTGAGTAAGTTGTAGAGATGTTCTTGAGCCCTTATCTCCTAAGTGGAAGTGTATAATTAATTTTTTAATGATAATAAGTTAATTTATACTCTTTATATGTACTTAATATATAATTTTAAATGGCTTAATTATGTTTGATATTTAGTATTATTTTGGTGTATACATGCCTAATAGGACTCAGTATTATTGAGGGGTTTCATGAAGTAGTTAAACTTGAAAAGGTGTTATGAATATTAGATAATGTTATAAAAAGTATTTTTGAATGTTTTATGAAATTATTTTTCCATTTATAGTGGTGAAATACTTTCCAAGGTATCAAATGGTAGCATATTGATAAGAAAGCCTAATGTAATTAGGTCTCCATGAGACCTAAAAGTGAAATGAGGTTTAATAGATTTATGATAGACCAAAAGGGAATCAATGTTCATTTTAATAATCTTTATAATATGTAATAAGACCTATTATATTTTTGAGATAAGATATTAAGGGTGCTTGTCTAACCAAGTGGTACATGAATAAGAGATGAGTATATATACAAGGCATTTTAGGCATATTTAAAGAAGTAAAGAGTTAGCAAATGGATTGATAAATCTATGAGCCTAAGGAGGTTTAAAAACATTTTTTAAACCCTTAGGAGAGAGAATATAATTAACTCATAATTATCATATAGGTATCCTATAGATGAATATCAAGGACACATGACCTATTCAGTCTTGAAGAGGGTTAGTTGAGCGAAGCCTAGAGGCAGCCTTGAGAGAGATCGAATGGAGTAAAGTTGAAGGAGTGATCATTGATTATTAATAATATATTAGATTTGAATCTGATATGTGTTCCTAATTTATTATATTAGATAGATAAGATAAATATTTGAGTGGAATATTAGAACAAATAAGGTTGATTGGCTGAGTTGGTGCTTGGTCAAAGAGGGAGTTGAAGCTTCCTTGTAGATTGGTGCTTACAGAATTGGTCTTGGTTGAGTGGAAGATTTTAAATATTTATTTGGATCTACCTTGAATTTTGGTGATTATATAAGTTTCCTTTGACTTATTTTGTGCTTATTCATAAGGGGTTGTATCCTCTTAGCAAGTGGGTCCTTGTTAAAGTCAAGTGGGTGTTTGATAAATCTAGGGTTGGTGCTCCATGTTGGATTGGTGCTCAACTAAATTTGACAAATTATATTATAGGATATCTTATCCAAGATTTGTTTTATTTGGTTTTATTCCCCATAATTTTTTCCCATATATGTGATGTGTTATCCTATTTCATGCTCATGTAATTGGCTCTTAATGCATTCTTAGATCATTGTGTTGTTTTCATAGTTCATAGATGAGTGGAAGTAATTGATTGAAAGTTTTTTAATACTAATTAACCCCCATATTATTCATTATTATTCCAATAATTGGTATCATATCCTATCCCTTTGAAGTAGGCCTAATAGCTTAAATGAGATCCTTGAAGCATAAACATGTCTAGTCAACAAGTACAAGGAGATTTCTTAATGAATAAGTCTCCTCTATTCAATGGGACTAACTATGAATTTTTGAGAATTAGAATTAATACCTATCTAATGTACCTATGTATGACATATGTCAATTTTTTATTGATGTATTCACTCCACCCTCTACATTACCAACTAATGTAGTAGACAAGAAGGCAAGTGAGAGCAACTCTAAGGCAATGAATGCCATCTTGTGTGGTCTTTTATAATCATAATTTATTAAGCTCATGCATTTTTATATAACAAAAGGGATTTTGTGAAATTTATAGACCATCTATGAAGAAGACACCAAAGTTAATTTGGAAAATTTACAGACTCATTGTACTTAATTTGAAATACTAAGAATGAAGGAGGATGAAAACATTGCATCTTATCTATTGAGATTAGATGAAGTGGTAAATGTCATCAAAGGTCTAGGAGAGAAGTTATAAGAATCAAAATTATTACAAAAGGTACTAAGATACTTGAATTGTAAGTTTGATTCAATGATGTCTGCAATAGAGGGGATCAAATATATTAACACACTACAGATGGATGAGATTCATGGCATATTGATTTCCTATGAAATTAGAACAAGTGATGGAAGACCCTCCAAGAAGTAAGTTGCATTCAAAGTTGAGAATAATTCACATGGTAAGAAGGCCAAGGATGATGACATAGACATTGATGATGACAAGTTAGAAAGGGAGAGGTTCATATAAGTATAAAGTTAAATTACCATTCAAATGCTTTAACTATGGTAAGATTGATCACTCTACCTATAAATATCCTAAAAAGGATAAGACTAAGCATAATTAAGAACATGATGAACATCACGATGATGATAATAAGATCCATAAGCATGATAAGAGAAAAAATGGTTTTAGAAAGTATAAAGACAAGAAAGGGTCATTTAAGAACAAGATAAGTTTATATACCAAATAAGATAGTATCTCATCAAATGTAAGTGACACTAGTACATATGACAAAGATGATGATTATAATAATCATGACAACAATGAAACCTTATTCATGTATATATAAACAAATAATGAGGGTTGCTCAAAAGGGAAAGTCCTTATGGATGATGAAGAAGTAGATGAAGAGGTTGAATTGAGACTTGAGATATAATTGGTGAGTACTCTAGATGAGTTAGAGTTATAAAGAAGGAAGAATAAAAAACTAAGATCATTCGTTAAGAGTTATGAGGATAAAATAAATCTTTTTGAGGAGAAACTAAATATCAACACCAATGTACATGAGAAGATCATCAAACAATTTGAAACTTAGATTAAATTATCTCTACAAATCTTAAGACCAAGGAGGAATAATACATCAAGTTTGGAATAGAAATGGATTCCTTGAAGGTAGAATTAGATCAGGTAATAGTCAAGTTAAAGACACATCAAATATTTGAAAAAAGTACTAGAGTTCTTGGTGATTTTTTGAGTAGCCAAAGGCCTCCACATGAAAAAATAGGTATTGGGTTTAAGGAAGACCAAAAAGAGAGAAAAGAAAATTATATCTCAAAGACTTATGCATAAAATCTCAAATATGAGAGTCAAAGTGATCATCAATAAGTCAATAGTACCAACATGAAAGTCAACATGAAGAGATCAATTAGGCATCCCAATGAAATGAATTATTGAAATTATTTTAATGGTTATCATTTTTCTTATCATAACTTTTGTCATAGAGAAAGTGATTGTAAAAGAGACTCAAGGAATGATTTATCATGGGAATATGGGAGGAGTGATCAGCTAAGAGGTAAGTATAGAAATATTGTGTACTTCAATTTTCATAATATGGGATATATTGCAATATTTTTTCATAATGGAGTTAGAATGCCCTCAATACTTAACAAGTTATATGGAGATATTAGAGTGTATAATAAGGTTCAAACACTAGTATGGAAGCCAAATAAGGTTAAGACTAATCATATTGAGCCCAAGAGTTAAGATGGACTATTTTCTAAGATAGAGCAAGGATCAAAAGTAAAGGAATTTTAAGAACACTTGTCATTTTCATGTATTAACAAAGTATTCAATGAGAAGAAGGATGACAAGGTGGAGTCAAATGCTTCAGTCAAGCCTACGTGGATTGTAAGGATGAACTATCAATATCATTATTTAAAGGTAGCTAAGCATAGTGGTTTAGAAATCCAAGAATCTCCTAAGTTCATGGAGTTTTGAGATCCATATGAAAAGAGGTGACTCTATTAGGCTTTATGGAGATACTCTTCTATCATTAAAATCATGAGGTTGAAATCAAAGAAGGATTCATCTTGAGAAGAATCTAGGTTGACTATGTTGCAAGGTATGAATTATTTTCTTTTGAGCTTGTATGTATATGACAAAGTGAAAGGAGTTTAATTTAGTATGAGCATTGATTCTGGAGATTATTTCATGAGGAGTCATGATATGGAATGCAAGTCTAAGCATAGGATTATGTCTAGATACATATGGAATATACATTGGTATGCAAGACCAATATGAACATAGAGATAAGTTGGATGTTTTTCATAGAGTTGGAATCATGATGAAATCTTATGTAGTTGATTGGTATATGAAATGTAAGAAAGAAGTTATTCTATGTTTCTAATAGTTGATAACTTGATTTGAGTTGAGAAGTGGTATTGGTATCAATATTATTGAAATGGTCTATGGTTCTTGATGACTCATATGATCATCACAAGTTATGAGGACAAAGGGGGATATAATTAGATGATTAATTAGATTCAAGACTAGATAAGTAAATGGTCTATGTCAAATAAGGTATACAAAAAACATGAAAATAGGTTGAATAATGTGTCCAAGACTCAGAGCATGATGGATGTTTATAAATCTATAATATGGAAATTATGATGGATATTATCCATATTTATGGCATCAAGGTGCATAAATTAAAGTGAGTGATCTTGTGTATTTGATTTTGATGATCTATGTCAGATAAAAATAGATGTGATGGCCTATTTAGTGATCAAGAGTTTGATCTATATCAATCATATCAAGAACAAGGTGAATCTTATTAAGTATTTAGCTTCATTTCAATAAGTTATGGACGGAGATATGGGGAGCATGTTTTTTGTGTTGATTCATAGACTCTATGATCCTATTACCAAAAGGGAGAAAGAGCTTAGAAAGGGAGAAAAGTTTAGGTTGCTTTATAGACTCAAGAAATGTTAAAAATCTTGTTTTTTTCAAGAGGTGTAATCCAAGAAGTTATTTTTATCACCAAATATTTCAACATATAGTAGGTTTCTCAATCCTTCTCTAATATTTGGGCAACATTGGAATACCTCTAGGCTTATGGGTTACCTATAGTAGAGATAGACCTCTAGGTTTAAGGGCTAGCTCCCCGAATTGACCTTGAAGTGCTTATCACCTAAAATAACTAATTACTTGTGGGAAAATAGATATAGGTATGCATGAAAGAAAGATATTATAAGGATGTGATAAACCATAAGTATTTCTATAATGTTATCATATTTTTTTCACTAAGAAATAGGACCTACAAACTAGTTTCAAAGTCCTAAGATATTCTAACATTAGTATTTAAATGGAGAGGTGATATACATAATAAAACTCAAGGCAAGTAAAATAGAGGGAATATTACACACTCTAAGGACATTTTCACACTTTAAGGGATTTAAACACAATAGATAAATTCTACATGATTTGTTAGAATGAGAACTCCTTGCAATGGACATGAAAGGATAAGGAAAAGCAAGTATAGAAGATTATCACTAAACCTCACCATTTATAGATTTTCACACTTATAAAAGATGTTTGTGAACTCAAAACTATATTTCTTTTATTATTCAAAGGCAAATTACAACATCAAACTAGCAAGACTTCACCATACATGGTTTGTAATTATCAATTAAAAACCAAAATGGCTAGTACTTATAGAATGTGAGAAAGGAGAGAGAATAATGAAGTTCAAGAGTCATAAGAATAGGTTACAAGATGAGAGAATAAGTTACACACACACACACACACACACACACACACACACACACACACACACATATAAATTAAGTATGAAAAAAACCATTCAAGGTATCTTTGGAAAAATATATCTCCAATCATGAAACTCCTCAAGTTTGCATAGGACTCTTTAATTAGCTCCTTAAAAACTGCTTTCTTCATTTAGACTTCTTTAAATGATCCAAAGAAAACTATGGATAAATTACATCATTGAAATATTAATGGGGGGTTAAAATCAAGATCCAAAATGCATTAGATGTGTCCCTGATCATCAATATTCTCTAGACAAGTGTTCTCACTACCTATAGTCATAATCACCCTTCTTTAGACTTGTCTTCACATTTAGCACTAATATGTACATCAATTGTTTAATATGATCCATGAAATTTGTGATTTGACACTTTTAAAGATTCATTTTTCATCCCAATTCATTAAGTATACCTTAAAATTCCTCCTAATTGAAGCTATCACTTTCTCACTTGGTGATCATTTTCTATTCTCTATGTTAGATTGGATTGGCTAAAGTGAAGGTGTTAGCAGAGGTACTTATAGGATTTGATGAAGAAATAAATGGATATGAGGAGTTATATTAGGTCTCATTATTTCTCAAAAATTGATCCTCATCCTTTAAAACACTTTTTTACCTTTAAAACATCATAATCTATCAAGAAAATCCATTTTGCACCCTGTTTGTACGAGTAAGGTAGAACCCAAATTGATTGAAAGATCCCTATAGAGTAATCTAAAATTTAAAATTTCTTTCTTTCTCAAAATAGATCATTTTTATGGATTTTCTTCTTCATATTTCCCATCATGTCTTTATCAAGGGTTTTAGATGGTTTTAAGTAGTTTTCACCCTTAAGGATTGTTCATAAAATTGTGACATTGAAATCTGAACAAATCCCACAAAATGCAAGTTCATGACCCTCTTCAATCATGTTTAGCTCTTCAAGGTTCCATTATAGGCATCTATACTATGGTGATCTTCTAAAGTTGCCTTCTTGAGCTCTCTAAGGCATTTTGTGCACCTTATCACATTCTTAAGCCAAAAAATGGCTTTTTCATGTCTTTCTCTACAAACTAAGGGTTATTACACACCTTATAACTACCCATGAATGTGTTATAATTCATTTTAATTCTCCTCTAGTGTTAGTAATGGAAATTTACCCCTTTTGGGCATTAGGCCTAGTAGGTTTGACTATACCTATAGGGGTTTAGGCCACTTTTGAGGGGTTGGTCATGACTGTGATGACTCCTCTATATTTTTTCATGCTCAACATAGCTCACTATGGATCCTTTAAATGATATAATTCTTCTTGGTATCTTCCCTTACCATTCTAATGATAAATATGTAGGGTATGTGCATCTATGAGTATCCTCTATCTGAGATAGAACATAGGGTATTTCCACTATTATTTTAAGAAAAATGATGATATGAGGGGATTGGGAAAGTTTTGTGGATATTCTATATTAATTTTTAGGTTTAGAACACACTCTTATCACCTTTAAATACCATAAAACCTAAGATATAATTATGTAGAGCTCACTGATTATGTAGGGTTAATGTGTTGATTGTAGGTTGTCATGTTAGAACCCTTATTTTCCCTATTTCCATGTTATGGGGGTCTCCTAAGATGGTTACTATTATTTTAAAATTAGCCCAAGTAGGTTCATTATCAAAACCTCTACTAAACCCTTAATTTCATACTTTTTTCTTATATTGACACAAGCAGATGACTGTGTAGTATGTTTCCCCTCAAAAAGGGGATGCATGTAGGTGTGAACTATAGGGTTAAACATTATTTCATTGCCTAAAGACCTCATTAAATTATTCAAGGTAAATTGATAATAATTTGGACTTGTTAACCTCATGTATATGTCAATCCAACACTTTAACCATCATACTCTAGTGCACAGTCACTTTACCCTTAGGCTATAGATGGTATTCTACAAGCAAAAGACACTTATAGGTTGTGATATGGGTTGATATCCTAGATTTCAACTCCCTCAACTTTTACTTGAGTTATTGGTACCATAATCAATTATAATAAGGACACTTACCATGAGGAAATGCTCCTATATTTCCACTTTATACTATAAGGTCACTTGAAGTTGAACAAACTACAAAGAACACTGACCTTCTACAATGTAAGAATGCATGAATTGGGAGCCATATATTCATTAACTATTGAAACCAAACATCCATTTTCTTTAGTCAAAACGTCTCCCTTAGGTTTTAAATCCATGATGAAACACTTATGATCTATCTATAATTCATTACAAACGACTCCATGATGGCAACAAATATGGCTAAGGCTCTATTTTAGAGTTTTTAGGGTAACAAGTTCTTAAACTCCTCCATATATGAACATGGCTATTCAAGTTTGCTTACCATTAGATGTATTGAAAATTTATTTATATGACCTATTCAATGTTATAAAACTTTACGGAGGGTATCCAACATGCTCAAGATCTTGATTCAACACCTTCATGCCTCTATAAGAGCCACCTATAGGTGCACATGCAATATAAAGAGCAATGAATATGGAATAGAGACACTATGCATAGTATATGGGAATACAATAAATCTTAGACCCTCTACCAATTATCAAATGTATCTTTTCCACCATGAAATAATTCAATCCAATTCCAATGTGATTATCTCCTATGGGACACCTGTAGATATCCATTAGACTATAGGACTATGTATGTAATTTGAATTGACTGTCACAGTCCATCCTATAGCATTGGAAAGTTTAGATTTATGGATTATGTTCAAATAATGTATTAATTTTCTTTAAAATCTTCATGACACCTCCATGAATGTTCTCAAAACCTTCATACACCTCACTCAGCTGACTGTGTATGATAAGCATGCAAAAGGATGATTGTGTTATTTGTTTGATTACAACTTCATTGATGTGAAACCTTTGAGACTAATATTATAAGGATAGGGGATTAAAAATACATGGGAAACATGAAATACAACATATCAACCTCATTTTAAACCACCAAAAATATAAGAACCCTATGTAATTGGTGAAACCTGATTGCAAGTCCATTAATGTACTCAACATAAAAATTAAGAAGTTTGAGATCATCAAATCACCTCCAAAAATGAAAATAAGTATGTAAACCATGAAATAATTATTTAAAATATATATTTAAAGCAATTGCATCCATCTATTTGTATAGACTAGCTCAGATAAGAAGAAAACTTGAAGGGTATAGGGATTAGCATGCAAAATGAGACAATCAACTTCTAAAGGATGGTTCATAAAGCATAGGCAACCAATATTTGAAACCATAAATTTAATTTAAAATATAATAAGTTTAATAATACCCATCAGAGGCATTTTACCTGAAAGTTCTCTTATTAGTCATACCATGAATAAATTTGTTGATCAATTTTACATGTCTAGTGGAGCAATGGAGGATAAAAATGGTTTTCAGCCATTTTTGAGGCTTCCAAAGTATATAAAATGTATAAATTAATTCAAGTAATTTTAAGGTTCACTTTAACACTTTTCACATGTGCCACACTCCTTTAGAGCTATATAACTACCCAAATCCTCCATTTTAAACTATTTTCTTGATTTTAGTAATGAACCTACAAGTTTTTCAGTTAATACTAAGACTATTGATATTATATGACATATTTTATGTTTATAGAGACTTTATAACACTTTTATACTATATGAAACCATACAACCTTCATTAATGACTCTAAAAGTGACCTTAATGACATAAAATGACTTAGGACTAGACTTGGCTATGACCAAGGTTAATAACTCATTAAATTACATCAAAAGTACCATGACACACCCTTTTAAATCCTATATACCCCTATACAAATTTTTAACTATAGGGGGTTAACTTATTTTGACTTGTGGTCAAAATAGTCAACATTATTGGTGATTTCCTAGGAGTGGTATGCTTGTTATGCTAAAGACCAATAGCCTATTCCTATCCATTAGGATATGGAGTCACCTATGATTATATATGAAACTAAATTTTCCTTTGAAAATATACAAAACCACAATAAATAACACAAAAAACAAGAGATAAAAAAAACACACCACACACTTGTGATTCATGAGCACTTATGGAACACACACATAACCAAACCAACTCAAACATAAACTAACCTAAAATAAAATATTACTCTTAGATCAAAGGGAAAGATTTAAACATTTAATTTTTCATTAAATGAAGGAATGGATGAGTCATGTTGTTTTTTGGGCCTTGGTACTTGTATCTCCAAATCCTTCATGATGTTTGCAAATCTATTTAGCATGATACTCAATGCAATGGAATTTGTAAGTAGATCACTTATGGATATAAAATCCTCTTGCATATAAATAGCCTCAATATTATCATATGAATCCTCAAATACAAGCTTCAATAGTGATTCAACAAGACATACCTTTTTAGTTTCCATGGTGCTCTTAGTAAGATCAGATTTCTTTTCAGCTGCAAGTTCTTCAAGCTCATCAAGGAGCTCTACATATTCCACCAAATCTTGGTAATTGTATTCCATGAAAAACTCTTTCTCCGCCTTCTCTTGTACTTGGACCTCAACCGGTAAATTTCTTCAAGATCTTAAAAAAGTTTAATTTATTGCTACCAATCATCCTTGTTCTCCTTATCTTTGAGAACCACCACCTCTTCAACTTTTTCTTCTTGATGTATGAGGTCATCAAGCTGGTATTACTTATGCTCCAATGCATATGAAAAAGTTTCAACCTTAGGTTAAGGTTTTGAGTGATATTCAAGCATAATATATTCAATTTTGGATTTATGAGACTCTTTTAAGACTACAACTTCTTTGATAGCATATTGACTAAGCTCCTTCATGACTGTAGCTTCTTGAATAGTGATTTGAAGCTCATATTCATTATTAATAAGACCTTATATATGATTTATAACACAATAAAATTCATGTTTGCTAAGATCATCAATAAACATCTCATCAATTATGCACTTCTTAGGAGAAGAAGTTGACTCACTTAGCTATTCAAACTTTTGACTTATATCATTGAACTCTTTTCATAGATCTTCCTCCTCATGACTGTCACATTTAAGGGTTGTTTCATCATGGGCATAAACTAAATAAATAGATATGGAGTCTTTATCAAACACTTATCCCTTCATGATTTGACCAAATTCCTTGTGGACTACTATAATAGGACCTTCAACATTCTTTTATTCACTAAAGAAGATGTAATTACACTTACTTTCACTAAGGGGGGTCCCTATGGTGATTTATTCTTCATATTCACTTGAGGCATCATCTTGACCAACTATGGATTGAGCTTCCTCCTCTTCACTTTCTTCCCTCAAAATTGGATCATTTTCAAGAAGGGATGAGGTGGGAGGGTGATGGATAGGCTCATGGGTTGGAGGTGGAGTATGAAGTGTGGTATAGGACTTGTGAATGGACTTGGAAAAAATGACTTCTTGCATAATCTCATGGGGAAATGAAAATTTGGGTTTTTTAAAAGGAAAGACACCTACTTTAACAAAATTTTCACCTTTCCCATAGTCTCCTTTAGGCTCTTCAATAGCTACAGTCTCACCTTTAATCTCTTTGTCTTCCCACATCTTTAGCCTATTTATTGACCATTAAGAACACTTCTTTGCCAAGTACAGCTACTCCTTGATCTCCCATTTAATTTATTCTTCAACCATATCCAATAAATTCATACACCCTTGGGAAACACTTCTTAACCATTCCATCAAATGGTTAGGGAGCACACAAAACTCATCATCCCATGTTCCCATTCATTTTTCATTATTTAATAGCTTTGGTATGAGTGCCAACAAAGATGTGATATGAGATGGGTTTGATGGAGGAGGAAGAATGTGATATTGGGGATTATAAGGGAATTTCATTTTAATTAATACAATTTCATATTTTATATTATAGTAAATTGATGTAAAATCAATGTGATCATCTGATTCTTCATGATAGGACTGATAATAATCATGTTGAGGTTATTAGTCATCATGGTATGGTTAGTAGGGATCATATTGGGATTGGTAGGAAGGAACTTCTTGATAGGATTCTTGATAGCCTTCCTCATAGGGTTATTTAGAAACATGATGTCCATATGGATAAGGAAATGGATGAACATAGGGCTGCCATGACTCATAGGATTGGTAGCCATTTTGATAGGGTTATTGAGGGGTATAACATGGTTCATAACAAGGCTGATACTGAGGCTCATAGTAGGGATATTCATCATAGTTATTCATATAAACCTCATAGGTAAAATGAGATATAATAATTTATCAAAACATTTAACAAAAGATACCTAGGTTGATTACAACCAAAAAAATTATTCAGAGTCACCATTGGTGTTATCTTACTTGCTTCCAAAATCTGATTAGAGGAAAACATACCAAAAATATTTCCACTCTCTTGGACCTTGGTACCACGATGTGTGTTATAAATATTATCACAAAATATTTCACCCTATAGGAGGTTATTCAAACCTACTCTAATATTTGGGCAACATTAGAGTACCTCTAGGCTTGTGGGTTTCTTATAGTAGATGTAGACCTCTAGGTTTAAGGGATAACTCCCTAAATTGACCTTGAAGTGATTATTACCTAAACTAACTGATTGATTGTGGGAAAATAGATATAAGTATGAATGAAATAAATCTATTCTAATGAGGTGATACACCATAAGTATTTCCACAATACTATCATACTTATTTCACTAAGAAATAGTACCTATAAACTAATTTCAAAGTCTTAAGATGTTCTAACATTAGTATTTCAATATAGAGGTGATATGCATAAGAAAAATCAAGGTAAGTGCACCAAAGTACATATTTCACACTCTAAGAACACTTTAAAACTTTAAGGGATACAAACACACTAGCTACACTCTATATGACATGTTATAATGAGAACTACTTTCACTAGACATGAAAGGATAAGGAGAAGCAAGGATAGAAGATTATCACTAAACCTCACCATTCATCACTTTACACACTTAAAAAATATGTTTGTGAACTCAAAAATATATTACCTATATTATTCAAAGGCAAATTACAACTTTAAACTAGCAAGGCTTCACCATACATGTTGAATTATTAAACAAGAGTTGAAATGGCTAGTACTTATAGAATATGAGAAAGCAGATGGAAAATGAAGCTCAAGAGTTACAAGAATAGGTGTCAAGATGAGAGAAGGAGTTAAATCTATATAAGAATTAATTATTAAATATACCATGTAAGGTATCTTTAGACAAATATATCTCCAAGTATGAAACTCCTCAAAACTAGCATAGGACTTTTCATCTAGCTCCTTGAAAATTGCTTTCATCATTTCGACTTCTTTGAATGATCCACAATAGATTATGGATATATTAAATAATTAAAATATGAATTTGGGGTTAAAAATAGAGTCTTAAATGCATTTTATGTGTCCCTAATCATCAATACTCTTTTGGCCAAGTGGTATCACTACCTATAGTCATAATCACCCTTCTTTAGAACTATCTTCACATTTGACACTAAGATGCTCATTATTTATTAAATTTTATTAATTCAAGGGGTTATGTGACACTTTTAAAGAGTCTATTTGTATCCCAATTCATTAATTAGACCTTAAAAGGCCTCCTAATTGAAGTTATCACCTTCTCACTTGGTGATCATTCTCTATTCACTATGTCAGTTTAAATTGGCTGAAGTGAAGGTGTTAGTAGAGGTAATTTTAGGATTTTTTGAAGAAATAAATGGATATTAGAAGTTATATTAGGTCTCATTATCTCTCCCAAAGTGATCCTCATCCTTTGAAATCCTTATGTACCTGTAAAACATCAAAATCTATCAAGAAAATCCATTTTTCACCCTATCTATACAAGTGGGGTAGAAGACAAATTGATGGGAAAGAGTCTTGAGGAGTCCTTTACAAGTTAAAATTACTTTATTGATAAAAATAGATCATTTTTATGCCTTTCTTTCTTCATCTTTCCCATTTGATCCTTATCAAGGTTTTTAGAGGGTTATAAATAGTTTTGACCCTTAAGGATTGTTCATAAAACTATGACATTGAACTCATGAACAAATCTCATAAAATTAAAATTTGGGACCCTCTTCAATCATGTCTAATTCCTAAAGCTCCCATGTTAGGCATCTATACTGTTGTGAGCTTCTAAAGTTTCCTTCTTAAGCTCTCCAAGGCATTTTGTGTACCCTGTCACATTCTTGGGCTAAGAAAATGGCTTTCTCATGTCTTTTTATAAAAACTAAAGGTTATTACACACCTTATAACTCCCCATAAATGTGTTCCAATTAATTTAAATTATATTCTAGAGTTAAAAATGGAAATGGAGCCCCTTTATGCATTAGGCTTAGTAGGTTTGATTGCACCTATGTGGTTTTAGGCAACTTCTGAGGGGTTGGTCATGGTTGTGATGACTCCCCTATATTTTTTCACACTCAAAATATCTCACTATATATCCCTGAAATTATATGAGTCTTATTGGCATCGTCCCTTATCATTCTCATGATAAATTTGTAGGGTATGTGCATCTGAGAGTGCCCTCTGTATGAGATAGAATAGAGGGTATTTCCCATATTGTCTCAATAAACATGATGATATGAGGGGATTGTGAAAGTGATGGGGATATTTTTTACTAATTTATATGGTTATACCACACTCTTATCACCTTCAAATACCACAAAACCTAATACAAACTTCTATAGAGCTCACTAACTATGTGGGGTTAATGTGTTGACTGTAGGTTATAATGTTAGAACCCTTTTTTACCCTGTTTTCATGTTATGGGGGTATCCTATGATGGCTAATATCATTTTAAAAGCACTCCAAGTAGGTTAATTATCAAAACCTCTCCTAAAACCTTTAATTCATACCTTTTTCTTGACTTGACACAAGTGACTAACTGTGTACCATGTTTCCCCTCAAAAAAGAGGATGCTTATAGGTGTGAACTACAGGGTTAGACCTTATTTCATTACCTAAACACCTCCTTGAAGTCATCAAGGTAAATTCATGGTAATTTTTATTTTCTCACCTCCTTTTCATGCCAATCCAACACTTCAACCATCATACTTTAGTGTAAATTCACTATACCCTCAGGTTGTAGCTGGTCATTCTAAGAGCAAAAGACACTTATAGGTTATGATATGGGTTGAAATATTGAATTTAAATTCCCTCAAGTTGTTAGGGGGTGGAAATCCAAGAACAAACACACCTGTTCTTATTCCACTAGTTAGGATCTTGCTCCTCAGAAAGAGCACAGTATGATTACCAAATATAAGCAATTAAATATGCAAAAATAACCAGAAACACAAGTAACTAGAATTCACCAATAGCACAGAATATGAGAGACAATACACTATCTTGTATTAACACTTTACAGAAAAGAATACTACAAAGAGCCGCCACACTCTTCCACCTTACAGAGGTTTCGCACACCTCAAGTGTACAGTAATTCTTCTACACAACACTCTCCTACACAAAAAATGGTCCCAACAACCAACTCACACATAGAATTGGTGTTCACCTCACCAACCAGTTAGTAATAACCCTGTCGATACACCAAGCACACTATAGTACTTCAAGTTGATCTCCCATGAACCTGCAACCTGCAATTCAACAGACCACACTCACATGTAGATCTCCTATGAGCTTGCAACAACCTGTAACTCAATGATCATACAACTAGAAGGAACTCTTCCTTTCTATCTCATGCTTATATAATACATGCCAATGGGTCTATAAATAGATCCCAGACTTAAACAATAACTTAGACTCTTAATTTAGACAATTATCCTCACAGCCAAAGACTCTAACTAGCCTTTACATGCAAACTCTTCGTTCACTTAACTAACTGTCCATGCAATGAATAGTTCTGGAACACATAGGAGACCGACGTTGGTCCCTGCTAGTCTGGTTCTACTGATGTCAGCTGACTCCCTGCCGTCGCCGGTGGCCTTCTGCACTTGTCACAACTGACGTCAGTCCTGTTGCCGATGCCGGTGCTCCTGGAGCTCAACAACCTTCTTGTTTCACCTGTTTGCAAAGGGTTGAAGCTTTTAGCTCCACAACCTAACAAAAGTTTTCATTGAGCTATTTATACCATCCATAACTCTAATAAGGACATGGTCTTATATTTCCACTTTGGGTTATAAGGTCACTTGAAGTTGAACAGAATGCATGAATTGGGAACCCTATATCATTAACTATTAGAACCAAACATCCACTTTATTTGGGTTAGTGCATCTCTCCTATGTCTTAACTCCATGATGAAACATTTGAGATATATCTAGACTTCATTCCACACTACTCCATGTTGGCACCAAATATGGATAAGGCTCTGTTTCAAAGTTTTTAGGGTAACAAGTTCTTAAACTCCATATATGAACATGGTTATTAAAGTTTTCTTGCCATTCCATGGCTTGAAAATTTATTTATATAACCTATTAAACATTATAAAACTTTAATAATGGCATCTAACATGCTCAAACTCTTTATTCAACACCTTTATGCCTCTATAAGAACTACATGTAGGTGCACATACAATATACAGGGTAGTGAATATGGAATAGAGACACCATGCATCATGTATTGGAATAAAATAAGTATTAGACACTTTAAAAATTATAAAATGGATCATTTACACCATTAAATACTTCAAACCAATTATAATACTTTCATTCTAACATGATTATCTTCTATGGGACACTTGTAGATGTCCATTAGATTGTAGGACTGTGTATGTAGTTCGAATTAACTATCACAATCCATCTTATAGAATTATAAAGTTTATTTTTATGTATCATGTTCTAATAATGTATTTATTTTCTTGAAAATCTCATTTCACCTCCATGAATGTTTTCAAAACCTTCATACACCTCACTTAGTTGACTATGTATGATAGTCATGCAGAAAGATGGCTATGTTGTTTATTTGATTACAACTTCATTGATGTGAAAACTTTGATATTTTGATTATAAGTATAGGGGATAATTAATACATGGGAGACATGAAATAAAACATGCCACCCTCATCTAAAACCCCTAAAAGGATAAAAACCCTTTATAACTGGTGAAACCTAACTGCAAGTCCATTAGTGTACTCAACCTACAACTTAAGAAGTTTGAGCTCATAAAATCACCTCCAAACATGAAAATAAGGATGGAAACCATGAAATAATTATGTCAACATCTCCTAAAAACTATTTCATTTATTGGTTTGTATAAACCAACTCAGACAAGAAGAAAACTTGAAGGGTATGGGGATTAGCATTTAAAATGAGATAATCAAATTATAAAGGATAGTTCATAAATCATAAGTAACCAATCCTTGAACCTATACCATTAATTTTAAATAGGCCAAGTTTACTAACACCCTTCAAAGGAATTTAACCTAAAACTTCTCCTACTAGTCATACCATGAAGAACTTGTCTAGTGGAGTGATGGAGGAGTAGAATGGTTTTCAACCATTTTTGAGACTTACAAATCATATAAAACATATAAATTAATTTATGGAAGTTTAAGGGACACTTTATAATCTTGCCACACATTTCACACTCCTTTAGAGGTCGTATAACTACCCAAATCCTCCTTTTTTCAATTATTTTCTTGATTTCAGTTAGGAAAATGCAAGAATTTCTATTAGTACTAACATGAATGATAGGATATGACATATTATATGTTTAAATATACCTTGTAACACTTGTATACTATATGAAACCATAAAATTTTCATTAATGACTCTAAAAGTGACCCTATGTGACATAAAATGACTTAGGACTAGATTTGGCTATGAACAAGGTTAATGACTCATTAAATGACATCAAAAGGACCATGACACACCATATTGCATCCTATAATACCCCTATACAAGTTTTTAACTATAGGGGGTTGACCTATTTTGACTTTTGGTCAAAATAGTCAATAGTTACATCATGAGGAAGAAAGTTGAAGGTGTCTCTTTGTCATTAATATCAAAAGGGGGAGAATAAGAAGATGGTAAAAGTACCATTTTGAAGTGATTTCAGATTTTAGTATGTTTTACATCAATGATAAAGGGGGAATTTGTTGGCATGTTATTATAATTTATGTGAAAAGGGTGCATCATGTAAAGACATTATGGTCATTTATGTCAAAGGTATTTTTTCTCAATTACTTGAGCATGGTAGTAGATATGAGTAGCCTATGAAGAGTGTGTTATTGGTGGTCAATATTGATGTCAAAAGTAACTAAGGATAGATGGTAGTATGTGATATGTCAAGGTACATGAAATATTGTTTCCATGATTTTTTCCATGAGAGAAGAGTGTGGTCATGAGAATTTGAAGGAAATAAATAATTTGAAGGCAAGAGAGAATTTGAAGGCAACTAATGTATTATGGTTGCATTAAAGTCAAGGTTGAAATCAAGGATGATGTCAAAGGTGTTTAGGTGCATGGAAGAGAGATGTCAAGTCATATTAAGCTTGGTTATGTGGTTTAATTTCTATAAGAGGTTATGGAAGATTTTTGTCATCAAAAAAATAATGGTGTAGTGATATGAGTCTATTTTGATATCTTATATCTTCTTATTTGATGTTTTTCTAAGGTGATGACATGGAAGGAATAGGTCAAGGTTTCAAGTGCATTAGAATATTGAGCCTAGTCATGGCATGGTAGAGGTATGAGCTGGTGGCATGATGAGGTGAGTGAACTCATGCATGTGATAGGTTGTTAATGTTGTATTAGAATTAGAATAAGTTGTGGATGCACTCAGGAATGTTTCAAAGTGAGTCTTGGAAGATAGGACCTTCAGACCAAGTCTACACCTAGACCACTCTTAGACCCTACCTAGCCTAATGAGGAATGAGGATAAGATTTCAAGGTGAATGTGTGAAGGAGAGCATGGTTAGAGTTATGTCAAGTTGTTTCAAGAATGTTCACAAAGTTTTAGGCCATGATTTGAAGTAAAATTTAAGAAACACTATCTTAGGCCTTCTCAAGTTCATAGAATGATGTCTCAAGACCCAAGAAGCACTTTAATACATTCAATAGCACATGAAACCTCTGTAAGGTAACCTAAGCTATTAAAAAGAGATGGGTAAGGGTCCTAGATAAGATCTCTAAGCATTGGTTTTATATTTAAGGTGCACTTCTTTATGAACAATCATTAACACAAAAACCTATGTTAAACCTCCTTAAAACCCTAATCCCATAATGGTCTCAAATTCCTAGATAAACTATTGTTTCATGTATTCAACTCTCCCAAGTACTTCAAGGTGGTGGTTAGTTAGATGAGAAATAAAATGCATAGATACATGATTGTTTGTGAAGAATTTGTTGTAGTAGTCAAAATTTGCATTAGTCAAGGAAAAAAATGGATTTAATAAGGATATAAATACTCATACTACATGTCCATGAAGTTTTATAGATAGGTTCCACCATTAAAATATGATAAATTGGTCTTCTAAGTTAGCCAGTTCTAGATAGATGTAATGGTGTGAATAATGAAAAACCTGATCAGCAGTGAGAAGGTGAATTAGAACATGTTTTCATAATATAATGATGAAACCAAATTCATTCATATGTTTTTCATGACTTGTATTACATTTTTATTCTTGGTATAAGTTTTTAAGCTTAGTGAATATGGAGAAAATTTTTCTCACAAGTTGACCTATTTGGTTCAGATAAAACTATGAAACATGAGGTCAAGAAATTGGTCTGCAAGATTAATATTTATCTTTAGACCATATGAGTATTCCATTTGAGGATATATAAGAAACATTTACATTAATTATGAGTCATTTAAAGTGTCTACATAGATGTTGGAGGTCTAAGTCACCATGACTAGGCTTTGAGGTAAAGTGGTAGTTCTAAGTGAGTGAGTTACAAATATGTTATTGAACCCTTATCTCTTGAGTAGAAGTGTATAATGAATTTTTTAATGAACTTAAGGTAATTTAGACTATATATATGTAATTTTTTTATCATTTTTTATTGTATTAAGTGTGTTTGAGCTTTAGTATTGAAAGGTAAACGTTTTGGTGTATACAAGCCTAATAAGACTGAGTACTATTGAGGGGTTTCATGAAGTAGTTAAACCTAAAAGGTGTTATGAAGATTAGAAGATGTTGGATAAAGTATTTTTGGATGTTGTGTTAAATTATTTTTCCATTTATATATGTGTAATGCTTTCCAAGGGTTCAAATAGTAACATGTTGATAACAAGGCCTAATGTAATTAGGTTTCCATGAGACTTAAAAGTGAAATGAGGTCTAATAGAGATATGATAGACCAAAAATGACTTAATGTTCATTTGAATAATGTTTATGATATATTATAATATGTATTATATGGCATAATTAAGAGGTTAAGGGTGTGTGGTTGACTAATTGGTATATGAACAAGAGATGAGTATATATATAAGGCATTGTAGGACTATTTGAAGAAGCAAGGAGTCAGTGAATGGATTGATAAATATATGAGCCAAAGGAGCTTTAAAAATATGTTTTAAAACCTCAAGAGAGATTATATAATTAATTCATGATGATCATATAAGTATTATATAGATGAATATCAAGGACACATGACCTATTTAATTTTGAAGAGGGTTAGTTGAGAGAAGAAGCTTAGAGGCAGTCTTGAGAGAGATCAAGTAGAGTAGAGATGGAGTGATCATTGATTATTAAGAGGCTATCAGATTTACATAAAATATATGTTATTGATGTTTGATATTGTATTGAATAGACATATATCTAAGTGGAATATTGGAAGAAAGAAGGTTGATTGGCTGAGTTGGTGATTAGTCAAAGAGGGAGTTGAAGCTTCTTTACAGGTTGGTGCTTATAGAATTGGTCTTGGTTGAGTGTGTGCTTGTTAAATAGGGATTTGGATCTACCTTTTAGTTTTGTTCTTTTAGAATTTTCATTTGAATAAGTTGGTACTTAGTCATATGGGGTTGTAGCTTCCTAGGAAGTGGGTGCTTGCTAAAGTCAAATGGGTGCTTGATAAATTCAGGGTTGGTGCTCCATGTTGGGTTGGTGCTCAACTAAATTTGATACATTATATTATAGGATAGTTTGTCCAAAATTTATTTTAATGTGTTTTATTCCCCATGATGTTTTTCCACATATGTGATGTGTTATCTTGTTTCATGCGCATGTAATTGGTTCTTAATGCATTGTTAGATCACTGTGTTACTTTCATCATTCATAGATGAGTGGATGTAATTTATTGAAAGTTTTTGAAGATTGATTCACCCTATTCTTATTAATTTTGATTACAATAGGTAGTTATAATTAGTGGCACCATTCAAATATAAATGAAAGATAACTCACTAGATCTACTATCACACTACTTTCATAGATTGTCATTTAAACATAGAATTCTAAAACTATTAAAATTGGATTAAAATCCCCTTGAGGAAAATTTTGAAAGAACCAATGGAACCAAGGTAAAAAGGGGGTAGGTATGGTAGGTCCAAATAATCTTTGGTCAATATTAAATTTTATGCTAAAATGGTATAGGGTATGGCATAAATAAGAATGTCAATATGGAAATTGGATATAATAAGAAAAGTATTTCCCTCAAGTAATAAGGTGAGGTAAGTGGAAAGGTATGAAAAAATGATAAGTGGAATGGAAAATTAAAATGGAAAGATAAAATGGTAAATGGAAAAGGAATGGTAAATAGTTCTTCCAAGGTAAATGTTTGTGTTATTCTTGTTGATGTGGAGATGCACATCCTAATCAACATATGATATAACTAGAATAATTAATCATGTAAATTGATCATCCACATCTCTTCTAAATATTTGATCTATCAAGAACCTATTATATAATTGGACTCTAATAGTGTTGTTATGATCTTTATTGGTTGTTGATTTTTTTCCATCAAACATTGAGATAAGATGTCTTTGTAGCCTCTATAAAGGAAAATCGGCCAGGGATGATAAATATGGATATATATTAGATGATTGGTATAATTTGGAAATGAAGAGGTGGATCATAGTGGAATGTATAATGGTAAGGCAAAAAATGAATATCATGATTTTTAGGCACACTTAATGTTCATGATTTTAGATTTGACATAACTTTAGATGTGGTGGGGCCAAAGACTTCTAAATATGCCCTCAATAGGACCACAAATTTTTTTTGTTGTTTGGGTCTGAGAGTAGCTACCATATGATTATGTTATATATTAGAATCTATATTAATGTTAACATTTATAATGTATTCATTAAGTAGTGAATAACTATTATGCTCAGCTATTGGTGCCTCAGAGAGGTTTTCACTAATGAAATTGTCTTGATTATCCCATAGTACCCCCAAAAAGGTTTCACTATGGAATGAGATAGTTTGACTTAGATTTTATTCTAACTCCTCAAACAAGGTTTCACTAGAAGATGCTAAATTTAAACTTTGATTTTCCCATTGCACCTCCAAAAATGTTTCATTAAGAGATTTTTCTTCTTTTGCATGAATGTGGTCTTGGTCCCATTGATATTCTATAACTAATATGTCTCCATGTATGTAGTTCAACAATGTGTGATTATGTTAGTTCCAATCACCACTTGTGGGAGGTGAAATATCAATATAATGGCTATGTTTGGTGGTGTTAATGACATGTGGAATGGTAATGGAATGGGAAGAGGAAACACAATCCTCATAGAAGATACTAGGAGAAATTATGTTGAGGCTAAAGTAATCATCCTCAAAAACTATGGAAGGGTCATAAATATATTCAAATTGATCTCTAAGGCATGTGTAACCAATATTATAAAAGTCATGAATGTATTTTAATTCTAAAGTTAAGTCTAACCCAAGGGACTCTAAATCTGATGTTGAGACTAGTATTGATATTGGTTTTGATGCTAAATCTAATGTCAGTTCAAGAATATAACCTAAATTCAATGTTAATTTTTAATCTAGTGTGGATGTTTCTATAATGATGTCTTGTTGAATGTTTGGTATTAGATAAGTGATAAATTATGATGGAATAATGGGCTTCATAGAGACTAGTTTGTCAAAGTGAGACTCCTCAATGAGGGGAAAAGGGTCAAGATAAAAGTCCATAAAGATTAGATTTTTAAAGGGGGGATCTTTCAAATGGGACAATGGTCAAGATAATGATTTTCTCAAAATTAGTTATAATCATTAAAAAGTGACTCAACAAAGACTTATTTATTAGAGTGAGACTCTTAAACAATAGGGATAGTATCAAAATGTGATTCATCATAAGTTAACTTGGTATAAATAGTTTTTTAACACAAATTTCATGGATTGGTTGGTTCTCTTGGCCTTGGTTTACATTCAATTATAAAATACTAGTTTTGAGTACATCTTGGTCTTCAAATGATTGGCTCAGTTGGAGAGGTACTGATTGGCTCTGTTGTGGCTTGAAGATTGGTATGGAATTTATAAAGTTGGGGAATGGTTAGAAATTGATGGATAATGGATTTTGGCTAGGTAATGTCTTATTTAGAAATAGGTGAATCTAATATGGTCTTAACAAAGACTACTTCCCAACCTAGGATTATAATTGTGACCCATCTAGTCATGATTGCACAACCTTATTGGGATAACAAGATAACATACTTGGAAGGGAATAGAATGGTAGTGGTTATCTCAAGCTAAAGGACAAGGTTAGATAATGGTAATGGTAGGGCATTTCAAATCTTGGTTGTTGTCATGAGACAAAGGATGAGGTCTTGGAATCGTAATGGTAGGGCATTGTGGAGCTTGGTTTCTTGCACAATCCAAAGGATGAGGTCCTAGAATTGTAATTCTTGGACACTATGTAAATTAGTGGATCACATAGTTTAAAGGAGGGTTAATGGTATGGGTGGGGGATTGGGTGCCATGAGTGTTGAGAGGGAGAAGTTTGTGTGTTATTTGACCCAAAGATGGTATCACCACATACTGTGCTTGAGGATCTTGGCTTTGTTCCCTAGATTTAGTATTGTAATGAGGATATGGATCTATCTTGTAAATAACATCATCCCAGTAGGGGACTTGAAAAAATTAATCATATGAAACCATGTTATCATAACCATAATTGTACATGGATCCACTATAAGTGTAATGAGACATATCCAAGTCAATAATAAACATTTCACAAAAAGGCTTAGAGTTATACAAACTTTGAAACATAAGGTCCAAAGGAAAAATGGTCCAAACATAGTCTAACTTGGTCAAAAAGTGGAATTGTATCTCCAAAAAGGTCCATGCCAAAAATTGGTATGAAATAATCTAACATCAAATGTCTTAAATAAGAGGTCAAGTGGCTGAATAAAAACCAACATGCCAAACTCTAGGTACAAAGTGTTTCAAACAAGTATAATCTAAAGAAAATAAAAATTGCTAGGTCTTTTGGAGAAGGCACAAAATCTAAGCTCAAAAACATGCATGTACTATGTCTTTTTGAAAAGTCAAAAAATCTAGGCTTTAAACAAACAAGGTAAGAGACTTAATCTAACAAATTTTAAACACTTTAGCATAAACTAGGCATTCGGATTTAACCGTGAACTTGATTAATTTTTATTTATCATGAAACAATAGGCACATGGAAAATAGACTAATTCTCCCCAAATTTAGGCACAAACAATAGTTTTCAAATTAAATAAAGAATTAACCTAAGTTACACAACCCAAAAGAGAAAGATTGATGTCTAGGCCAAAATTACACGAGGCATAGGTAGAAATAAATCAATGTTTTGATTTTAACTTGTCAAGGATAATTTCAAACTCAAATTATAAAACTAGACTTATTTAAACAAACAACAAGCTAGACAAAATTGAATGACATGACTTTGCTAGGTATAGATCCAAAAAGCACATGTGGTTTTAGTTTTGAAATTAGAATTTAGACACAAGGCAAACAAGTCTTTAGAATAATTTTGATTATCATAATGATGTTAGCATGATCTCAATATGAGATAAAAGGTTTAGTTTCAATACTCTAAGGCACAACATTCGAAATGAATTAGGTAGCATAATGACATCCTTTTCAATTGACACACACAAATAAGTTTGACAAAAGATTAAGGCAAAGATATGGTGTCAAATGAGTGGTGCAATGCCTCCTCAAAAAATGGAGTGATGTATAAAAAAGACTCATTTTACATGGTAATATAAAAAAATAGTTTAGACTCAAAACCATGTAAGAAAGGATAAAAATTACATAAACACCTAAGTGTAATGTCTTACATCCTAAAACTAACAAGGTTTCATAGTATTGTCAAATTTTGTCAATATACTCACTCTTGAGAGGATTTTAATTATTAATATAAAAAGTAAAAGTGCATGAAAATTAGGTTTTTTAGTTCCCCCTCTTCTTTTAATAGTTTTTATTATGACATAGAACTTCAGGCTACTCACCCTGCATCAATAATATGTATGTGGCAAATGGGGTTATTCTAAACTATCAATTTTCACTCATTTCTAGATGGTCCCAAGTGTGGCTAACATTATAGATGCTCACATAAATTAGATCCATATCAACTGGCTAATTTTGAAAAGGTCTTATCCTTTTCAAAACCACTAAATTCATCACTTGCTTAGTGTATTGTAATGTCTGAGTTGATCATACATTCTGAGGGCATCAGTCGCTAACAAAGGTAGATTAACCACTCAAACTACTATCCCAATAATTCACTAGCTCAATTTATATACCCCACCATGAATTGGGGTTAAAATTATGTTAGGAAATGAATTCCCATGTCAACACTTCCCTAAATAACCCATGAGGAGGCGATGAACTCTTGCTTGAAATCCAAAATGCATAAAAATAAAGACAAGTTAAAATACTTTATGGTCATTTAAGGGTCACCAAACCATATGGATTTGTGGAGGGCCTTAGAGACATTATTTTTAAAACTTATACTAAAGCAACCAATGAAAATAATGAGCACTTTTGATCACCTGAGTTCCCTAAAAGGGGTAGGGGAAGAGCGTACATGCATCACTCATTTTACTCAAACAAATAACTTTCAACAAATAAGTAATAAAAATGAAACTCTTAAGAGTATTTATCTAGTGTGAGAGTTCATTTTAATCACCAAAACAGATTATGTAGTTAAGTTTGAGACCCTTCATATTTTTTTTTGAGAAAATTGCAAAAACATCAAAAATATCTAAGGCATGAAAACAACTAAGTTTATTTTAAGCACCAAACAAAATGTGTATAAGATTTAAAGATGCTTTAAACTTGGATTTTTCCACCTCATGTCCTACAATTTATTAGATGTTTTTCCTACTTATAAACCCAAAATTAAGTTAGAAACAACATTTTAAAATTAGATCTCATGTTTCTTATTTTTTGTCTCAAAGAGATCGACATCGATTCTCACAGGGATCAATGTCGGTCCACAAAGATCAACGTCAGTCATTCCACATAAAGATCAATGTCGAGTGATATAAATCAATGTTAGTTCTTGAAAAAACATAGATAAACACAAAATGGTTTTCATAAAAAGAGTATTAGTAAAATGAGCTTAAAACCAATAATTCTAACTAGATCATGCAAGGAAATGGTCATGAAAATAATATTCAAACCCTCAAACACAGGATGATAACAAGAGAAGATAAGCAAAAACATTGTTAAGTATTTTTCATGCTTTGATTTTCACATAAGGAATGTGGTTGACTAAATTAATTGATGTCGGTCTTAGAGAATCAACATCAGTCTAGGAGAATTGACATTGGTCTCTATCAAATTCTTAAATAAACCAGCATTGATTACTTGCAAATTATGTGTTGCTAAAAATAGAAATACATGAAAAACAAAGTTAAAACTCAAATTTTGAAGATTTTTAAGTGTCCATTAAAAAAACTAAAAGTTGCATATTAATCTCCTTGGTTGTATGGGATTCTTGATGCCCCATTGAGCATGCCAACATGTGAACTAGGAATTTGACATGGAGGGGAGGTTAGTCTTGTGTTAGTCTCATAAAACCAATGAAATGAACACACTAAGATCCTAGCACCTCTATCTTAGATACTAGGGAGATCTTAGGTAACAAAAACTAAATGAAAGCACAATAAAAACTTAAAAGACACAAATCTTTTACCTTTCTTGGGAGCTCCCAATGGATTTGTTGAATGGCTTGCTCGACTTTTGCATTAAGAAGTCTTTGAAAATGGAGGTTACTTGTAATCTAGGCAATAATTTAGGTGACAATTTGGGTAACTGTTAATTCCTCAAATTTTATATTGTTTTAAATCTTCACCCATTATTTCCTTGAATTTTGTATATTTTAAATCTTGGAAGTCAAACCACTTAATCTCCCTCAAGATTGATGACCTTCCACATCCTCCCATGCTTTCAAAATGTGTATAAATGAAGAGGTAACCCAAAATGTGGAGACAGACATCTCTTCCCAGAGATAAGCATATATTTGTATTGCGATCTTGAGTAATACTACATCTCTTCTCAAATAATTCATTGTTACTATGTTATTTCTATGCTATTGAAATATTTATCAACTAGAACTTCTGAGTTTTGGATCAGTAGTATCAGAGCGGTTTATCTTGAGAGTGTATGATCCTGAGGACGAGGTCAAGATACAAGAAACTTGGGTGGGAAGCAATAGAGCTTCCAAACTTTCCACTTATTCGCTCCAAATGACTTCAAATGGTAGATGACACTAAGACATCTGATCCTTTTAAGGAAACGGTGAATGAAGCCCTCCAATGGCAATAAGCACAGATGTTACAACAATTTGCCCAAATTCTTCAAACACTTCTGATGGGAAATTATGGCTCCACAGCTACACTTCTTGGCTCCTCATCTAGGGAACATCCTTTCAATGCCCCAACACCCTTCAAGGTTTAAGTAAATTTTGATATTTCCACATTTGAAGGCAAAATCAATGCTAACATAATAGAAAATTGGTTGGATCAACTATCTTCCTACTTCTCTATAAATAAGTTCACTGATGGAGAAAAGATCACTTTTTCTCTTTTGAAATCATCATTGCCCATGAAAAACTAGTGGTAAGTGTACAAAAAGAGGTTCAGTATAGATGTCATTGGCCTTGAGGTGGAACCTACCTAGGATGATTTTTTGGAAGTAGTGAAAGAAGAATACTATCCCATCAGAGAATATGATGATCTGTACATACAGTGGTAACAACTTTGCCAAGGTAAGGACCAATTTGTTCAAGATTACACAGACACTTTTCATTCTTTGTCTACAAGATTAGGCATTCAAGAAAGTGAGAAACATGAGACTCTCAAATGTCATGCTGGACTAAAATAGTACATATAGGGGAAAATATAACTCTTTAATTTGGAAACCCTGGATGAGGCATATAAATTTGTAGTGAATATTGAACAGAAGTATGGCAGAAAGAATACAAAGAGTCAACCCTCAAAATGGAAAAGTGATAAGGAAGGTCAAACACGAGGTCAAAATTGGAAGCAAAAAGAATTTTAAGATAAGAAATCCCAAAAGGGGAAGGCTATAAAATGGTGTGGTTACCACAAAATTGGAACTCACTCCAAAGAAAAATGTCAAGCCATCAAGTCACTACGCTCTGAGTCACAATACTTGACATCTACTACTCTGCCTCATACACAACCCACAGTCGAAGAGGAAAAAGAAGAAATTATAGATGCTAAGCTCGACACCATCGTCACTTCATCATAGACCTGTGAGGAAAGACCAGATGACAAAGAAAGATTGTTTCACTCCAAATTATGGGTAAAAGGTAAGCCTTTTCATTTCATTCTTGATAGTGGGAGTCAAAAGAATTTAATCTCTACTAAAGTTGTGAAAATTCTAAATCTATCCATGAAGCCTCATCTAAAGCCCTATAGTATTGTATGGTTGAGCCCAAGAAGAGACCTTCATGTCACTCATCAGTGTCTTCTTTTGTAGGCTATAAAACCATTCTAAGATGAAGTCTTATGTGATGTGGTCAATCTAGATGTTTGTGATGTACTCTTTGGTTAGTTGTTCATGTATAAGAAACATGGCATCTATGAATCATGAACCCAAAGGATCACCCTCACTCTTGGAACATAGCACTATAGGGTACCAGAGGTACCACCTCCCACATCTGTCTCCCTGATCAGTGCCAAGAAATGTAAGAGATTGGTGGAGAAGACAAAGCAATTTGTTCTCATGGTGGTCAAACCACAAAAATCCAAGATGGCCGATGTTGCAGTCCTGACTAAATAATTAGCACAATAACAAAAGTAGATAAGATGAATCACAGGAGAATATGATGACTTATTTAAGTTACCCATAGGAGTTCAACTGCATTGCTAGGTAAAACATTCTATCGATTTGATCCCAAGATCACCTTTGCCTAACAGTCCTGTGTATCACAGATCAATTTTGGAGAATGATGAGATAAAAAGATAGATTCAAGAATTGATCCAAAAGGGTCACATCAAGCCAAGCTCTTCACCTTGTGGTAGCCTAATTGTCTTGGCATTAAAGAAAGATGGAACATGGAGGCTTTGCATTGACTATCAAGCCCTAAATAAAATCTCTATGAAGAATTGCTACCCTCTCCCCAGGATTGATGACCTACTAGACCAGCTCTGTGGTGTGAAGTTCTTCACCAAAATTGATCTCAAATTTGGTTATCACCAAATTCCCATCGATCTTGGAACATGGAGGCTTTGCATTGACTATCAAGCCCTAAATAAAATCTCTGTGAAGAATTGCTACCCTCTCCCTAGGATTGATGACCTACTAGACCAGCTCTGTGGTGTGAATTTCTTCACCAAAATTGATCTCAAATTTGGTTATCACAAAATTCCCATCGATCCCACTGATGTCTGGAAGACTGTATTAAAATCTAAGGGGCTCTTTGAATGGTTGGTTATGCCTTTTGGCTTAACTAACACACCTACAACCTTCATGAGGATGATGGATGACATCTTATGACCCTTCACAACCTCATTCATGGTTACCTACTTAGATGACATACTCATATATAGCTAAACATGGGAAGAACATTTACAACATGTTCGTAAGGTGCTTCAAACTCTTCAAGAGCACAAGTTGTATGTAGATCTTGACAAATGCACATTCAAGATGATAATAATTCAATGCCTCAGGTACGTTGTGCCCACACCAAGGACCCTCACAGAGCTTCACAACTTTTTGGGTCTTGAAAATTTCTACCGTAGGTTTGTTCTTGGATTTTCACATGTTGCTTGGTCACTAACCCACATGACTAAAGGAGGAGCTAAAGCTACATTTCAATGGGGTGAAATACAACAAAGGGCATTTGAGAATTTGAAGAATAGACTCTACTTAGCCCCTGTTCTTGCCTTGCCAGATTTGTATCAACCATTTGAGTTGATGACAGATGTATCTGAATATGCCATGGGAGCTATCATCATGTAGCATGGCCATCCTATTACATATCATAGTGAAACTTTCACTGATACAGTTAGGAAATATCCAACATATGATAAGGAGCTCTATGCCATTGTGCAATCCTACAAACAATGGAAACACTACATTTTGGGGAAAGAGACGGTCATCCACACTAACCATAGACCATTGGAATTCATCCAAATGCAAAACAAACTATGAAACGAGAGGCACCAAAAGTGGGCCACATATTTTCATCTATTCCACCTGACAATCAAACACAAAAAGGGGAGCTTAAATATAGCTGTAGATTGTTTGAGCCACCCACCAATTACTACACTCACAATAGTTCTTGACCTGTGTAGACATGAGACTGCCACTTGGGGTGCTCTGTATGAAGTACATCCTACCTTTGCTGATACATATCAAGCACTTCAAAAAGGTAAACATGTTTTTGATTTCTATTTGAAAGATAATGTCCTATGTCTTATGGGGTACATCTATGTTCTAGTTGCAGAGCAATAAAAGATGATATGGGAAGCACACTTTAGTAGGATAACTGAACACTTTGGTATCAAAAAGACATTGGCAGTTCTTCTAAAACACTTTTACTGGCCCCATATGTGGAAATATGTGGAAATATATCTCAAATCTTGCACCCCATGTGCAATAGCCAAGCCAACAAATAAGAAGCAAGGATTATACATGCCATTGCCAGAACCAACCAGGCCTTGGGAATATGTCTCAATGGATTTTCTCTCAAGTTTGCCCACTTCAAAACATGGTAAGGACTATATTTTTGTGGTAGTTGATCATTTTTCAAAAATGGCTATCATGATTGGTTGTAAGAAAAATATATTTGCTGAGGAAACTACTCAACTATATTTTAGTCATGTATGGCTCCATTTTGGTCTCCCCAAGTCCATCATCTTAGATCAAGATAGCAAGTTCCTGAGCATCTTTTGGTCCACTCTATGGAAGATGATGGATATTAAGCTAATAAAGTCCATAGCCTTCCATCCACAAACTGATGGTCAGACAGAGGTGGTAAACTGCTTGATTGTTCACATGATTTAGATGTATCACTCCAAACATCCATGCACATGGGATGATGGACTTCTTTTCATACAATATGCATACAATCGAGTGTTTCACAACTCGACCAAGCATATTCCATTCCAAGTATGTTTTGGGTACCAACCCATGGCACCAATTGATATAGTTGTTCCATTTTCCACCATGGAATACACACCTCATAAAAGATCTAAGGCATCAAAGCAACAAAGTTTATTAAACAAATACAACACATCCAGCAATAATTTCATGACATCTTAGAGAAGATGAATCATAAGTATAAGCAACTCCATGACAAACATAGGATTGCACACCATTTTGTTTTGGGTGACAAGGTGTGGTTACGGCTTCAAAAAGAATAGCTTGCAGGCCCACACAAAAAGATTTAGCCTCTGTGATATTGTCCATACACCATCACCAAAAAAGTTGGTGAAAATGCTTTTGAGTTGAACCTACCAACCTACCTTGGTCTGCATCCAATATTCAATGTGGAGCTCCTCAAACCATATCACCCACCTCTATTGGACACTTTAGTTGTAGAAGAACAACTAGACATTGATGAGCTTGATCCATAGAGTTTTTCTCTAGTGGAAGAGGATCAGATTGTGGATACCTGGATGAAGACAACAAGAAGATGTTCTATTCTACTTTATTGAGTGGTTAAAAGGGTCCAACTTAGCCACCAAGGTGAGTGGCTCACAGAGAATCAAATCAAGACACAACTACCACACCTGATGGGGAACATTGATGCACTGGGGACCATTGCTTTTCAAGGAGGGAGGAATGATCCAGGAAACAATTTAGGTGATAATTTGGGTGAAAATTAATTCCTCAAATTTTGTATTGTTTTAAATCTTCACTTTTTATTTCCTCAAATTCTGTATTATTTTAAATCTTGGAAGTCAAACCACTTAATCTCCCTTGAGATTGGTGACCTTCCACATCCTCCCCATGCTTTCAAAATGTGTATAAATGAAGAGGTAACCTAAAATGTGGAGACAAACATCTCTTCCCAGAGATAAGCATATATTTGTATTGCAATCTTGAGTAATACTACATCTCATCTTAGAGAATTCATTGTTAATGTTTTATTTCTATGCTATTGAAATATTTGTCAACCAGAACTTCTAATTTTTGGATCAACTTGGCTCCTTCTCTCCTTGGAACTTTGTATTGGATTTCTTGGCTTAATATTTGGGCATGGTAACCTTACTTGTATGGCATTTATGCCTCATATCTCTACAATATCCAAACTTTTTGAAGATATTTGTGCATAATAACTTTGAACCAAAATAGATTATGAATTCAATAGGAAAAGAATTGTATTTATAGCCTTAGGAATTAAATATTGCCCAATACGAGTTAAGGTTGAGTTTATGCTTGGAATGGGTTCAAACTAAACCTTGGTGAGTTAAAAATAATTCTAGTAGAGTTAATAACTGTCAAGTAATTATGACTTTCAATTACTAGGCATGGATCTCAAATTAAATATTTTAGGATATTTTCAAAGAGCTTGACAACTCATAAAGTCAATGATGAAAGACTTGGATATTTTGAATTTTTAAATTTCCTTTTTAAGGTATTTATTAATTTCAAATGGATAATTCAACTAGACATTTAATCTTGTTTAATTTGACAATTGATTTTGATTAGTATTTTAGCTCTTCCAATATGTAGTTAAGTGTGCATGTGCCCAACTTAATAGGTCCATAAGACAAATTGATAGTTGTGATGCCTCAAGGTGATTAGGGATGAATATGTGAGAGGTTATTGTTACATATGATAGAATACCCTAATTAGGGATGTCTCAACATAATTTTGAGCTTTGATAAATGATGTGTAAGGAAATTTGGAGCATTTACTGATTCATAGGCTTAATTTGAAATGGTTGGAAGGAATTAGACTAAAGTCTAATTAGAATCTAGTTGTGGCCAATTTTAAGTGTCTACTCATGAATGCACCTATAGTTATCTATGTTTCTATGTTTACCTAAGTGATTGTTAAAATGCAAGAAGTTTGCTTAGATCTTGATTAAAAGAAACATTATCTTGTATGAAAATGAATTAAAGCCTTTCTAAGATCTTTTTTATTGGAATGATTGACAAGGTATATTACTAACTTGAAAGGAAACTAATCTATTAAATTTAAACATACATTAAAACTAACTATGTTTTTGGTAGCAAAGATAAATTAAAGGAAATGGATATATTTCACTATAAGATTTTTTAATTTTCTCTTTTGTGGAAAACTAATCTAATCACAATAAAAAGATATACTAAATATAATCTAATAAAGAACACAAATACTATAGATTAAAATAACTCTAACCTGATTGTGGAATAAATTAGTTGAAGTGCATGTAGTGTGTTGTTGGATAAATCCTTAACGTGCTAACTTTGTATGCTCTTGTGTAAATTCAATAACTCTCTAGCTATAGGATGAACAAACTCTAGAATAAGATAAAAAAGGGGAGAAGACACAATCCAAAAAATAAGAGTATTTTAACTAAGGATGGATAATGTCTTGGCTTGCAAGGTCTAATTTTCTCTCACCAATGACACTTCTTCACTTGTAACTATGTAGTCAACTCAAAAATACTAGAGGCTAAATATTCTATAAATTGTATCAAATTTGTAGCTACAAAAGCTTCTCAATAACAATCTCTAATGGAAATTTTCAAATCTAAAATTACGTCAAATTTGACATTCTTGTAGGAAGTGAATGGATTTTGCATGGATGAGTTCAAATAAGTGTAATGGTGAGTTCAACTTGAGATGATTTTAATAAGGATAAAATTAGGAAAGTGAGTGAGATGGGCATGATTATAATTGAATACAAGGTGATGAGAATAAGAAACATGAAGTTAGTTGTGAAAAATAAGTGCAAACTAAAGTTATAGGAGCTAATTTTGGAAGGTGTTTCCTTGTGATAGAACCTCTGCTTTATGCAAGGGTAGTATCAGAACCACCACTTATTTGAAAAAAATAACTTCTTTAAATTACAAAATTGTCACTATTTTAATTCATAATCACCCTTAAAATCAAATTTTCCTCTTATATTTCAAAACCATTATGATAGTTGTGTAAACTAAGGGATGGTTTTGTAATATAGGGGGTGGTTATGTTACCTGAGGTGATGGTTTTGTCACCTATGGCTAGTTTTTAAAACAAAGTGGAAATGGATAGAAACTTCATAATCACAAGGATTAAAAGGGGTCAAAAGAAGACTATAGAAGCATAGGGATGGAACAAAGCTTTATATTTCTCTATGGAGCACAAATCAAGAGGTCATTATGTCATCATTGGTATTATCTCATAAATGTCACACCATGTCAATTTTTATGCATATAGTACCCAAGGATGTTCTATATTATATAGGTCAACATGCATCTATCAAAAGTTTCATGATAACATCCACATAAAGGTCCATAATTTTCCCAAGGAAATATCCACCCCACTACCATTCTTCATCATCATGTTGGATGCTAAGGTAGAAGTTTTATGATAGAAATCCCTAGCTTAAAAGTGAATACAACCCCTATGATCTATACTTTCATGTACACAACAACCTTTGCCTACATGTTTCTCAAACAAGTAATTTGACATAGAGGGGAGATTAGTATAGTGTTAGTCAAGAAATCAAATCAAATAAAACACACTAAACTAAAACCTATAGCCTTGATACTTAAGTAGCTAGAGAACTACACAATTAACTAATAAAATGAAAGTAAAATAAGTGATCTTACCTTCCATGAGAGTAAATGTTGTGATTTGGCCATGGAATGATATGCTCAAATGTGTGCTCAAAAAATATTTGTCAATGAAGATCCATTACTCCACTTCTCATTGTCACCTTGGTAATGTGGATTTGATTTGGATTGGCTTTGGCTTGGCATTGAATCTCTCATGTAGGTAATTCTGCATTAGTTATTTGCACTAACAAGCTTGGTTTATAGGTTTCTTGGCACTTGTATTTATAGGTCTCATAAATAACACTAACCTTGGGAAGGTTAAGTTTAGAACTAACCTTGGTTGAGTCAATATAACCTTGAGTTGAGTTAGGATAACTCTAGGTTGGGTCAAGGATAATTATGAGGGCCATGTGAGAGACATGGGTCAAAAATGATTATGTCTTCCACCCAATTTCTTATATTTTACAAGTTATAATGTCCCCTTTCCCTAACTGTGACATTTATAGAAGACTACTAGCCTATTTAATTATTTTAGGCTATACTGGGTGTTGTAAGGGATTAAGTGTGTGTCAAAACACTATTCACAAGTGGTCTTATGTATTGAATCCATACTCATGGAGTAAAAGTAAGCCGGTACATAATATAGTCATGAATTTAGGCTACCCAATGTAGATCATAAATCAAAGAGAGATTAGTCAAATGTTAGTGAACAAAATCAAAAACAAATTAAAGACATAACTTCTCAAGTCTATTCCCTAGGTTGAACTATTTGATAATCAAATAAAAAATGTAAAATTGGAAGATAAAAACACCATTTATACCTCCCTTGAATATTTGCTTGAAAATTGGTTTGAAGAGGTTGATTTTGGCTTGTAAGTTAGATTTGTTTAGAAATGCTAGTTCCCTGTGAGCAACATATCTCCTTATCATACTTAATTTTGGCTTAGCATGAGAATGATGAAGATGAAGAAATTGTAGCTTCAAGAATAATTCCTACATAGTAAGTCTATAATAGAGAAGCTTGTCTAAATTTGAGGAAGAACCTTTAATTTATAGACTTTTTAAATGGATGTGAACCATCCATCTTGATATGATGATCAAGGGTCTAAAATGTCTCCTACATCCTTCATAATGAGGAACATGGGGCATATAAGAAGAGGATAGGCTTTTGTAAGAAGATGTAAGTTTTGTAAGAAGATGGGCCTTTCCATATGATTTGAATATCAAATTGATAAGTTGCTTGGATGATGAGGATAAATAGGAATATTGATTTTTCTATATTTGTAATATGTGCATTCCATGTAAACTCATTTAAAAAAGAAGATTAGCTAATTAATTTCTATTAATTATCTAATGTACTGTAATAAAATTTAAAAGGATAAAATGTAATAATAGAAGATATAATTATAATCTATCTGAGTTTAAGTGTCTATATTTTTCCCTTATTTGAGAAGGCATTATAAGACACTAGGCATAGCAACATATTTTCAAAGAATGAAAAAATCTTTAAGAAGTTTGAATTTTTAACTGAAGAAATAATAGACAACCCATGATGCCCCCTTGAGAGGACATGCAAGGATGAAATAAATGGATGGGATCTCAAAAAAAGAGGAATAAGAATGGTGAACTTAACTCACAGATAAACTTAATCCAAATGAGCTAATGCTTGCACACTTTGATTATAATGGTTAATACTAGTAGATTAAAATTGGCCCCATGGTGGGGAGAAGTGGGAAGGATGCACCCAAAACAAGCAACACACTTTAACCATCCCTAAACAAGGTAAAAAGCTACAAGCTTGGAATTAGAAAAAATTTCCCTAATAGGGAAAAATGATGGTATCAGGTCTTGAAGATGATGGTACAACTATGAAAATAGATTTTCCCAGTAGAGTGGATGTAATCATTGATAGGTCTAAATGATTTACCCCAGTATATCAGATTTCATTGTTAAATGATGTGAATGGTTAACTAATTTATTGGCAAGCATAACTCAAGGATTTAACCTATCACATAGATTAAAAATGAGAGGATCAACACAAACATATGTACAATGGTATAATGAATTTTCAAAAATTAAGAAGCCAAATAAAACTATGCACCTATGAATGGTCAAAATGATAAGATAAATTATAATTATAAGAACAAGATAATGATTGAAGAATGATGTGACTGGATTGGAAGAATTTTATTAGGAACTTGTGTTACCCCTTCTCCTTACTTTGTTAGTATATTAGCTGCTATGGATGCATATGCTTTGTAAGTCATCTCATGATCATTTTTTTAATCCCAAATTCATGGGAAGTAGTATTTTCTTATATTAGACTTAGTATACAAGTAAGTGTTGAGTCCAATGAAATCATCCATGAATTTATTGTATTGATCTTGCGAAAATGAGGTTACCCCCTCGAAGTGGCCTTTGCTTAATATAATCCTTTCAATGATTTTGATAATTATATAAATCTATTATTTCATGAATTTTCATTAATTTTTTGTAGGAGGATCCTCTCATCTGGTATCAAAGCACTTTCTAAGGCTAATTTTTGTTTTATAAAGTCTAAACTTTGTTCTAATACATAATTCATTTAAGTATTTTTCTTAGAAAGCCTTAACTCTATTCTATTACATAATTCATTTAAGTATTTTTTTGTATTACAATAATATATTTTGGATTAGGGTAAAAACATGCCCACATATTTATAGGAAGTGCTTGGGTGAAATCCTTAGAAGTAATTGTGAGAAGTACCACAAGAACCCCAAAGTAGATGGCCCATTGAGAGGACATGCTAGTAAAACGGGCAACATTCCCTTCCCAATTGAGTAGTCCCCACCCATGAGGAAAACCAAGAGTTATCATTTAGGGGTAAATCCATGGCCAAATTTTTTTAGAGAGTGATACTCGCTTAGATGACATTGGTGGCCAGAGAGATATATTTCAAACTTAAGGTAGTCATTGAAATTTGGGGACCATTTCTATGTTTTAGAATATTTCTAGTAGACTATCAAAAAATTAATTAGTAGAGTATCAAAAGACTCTTAGAGAACTTGCATTAAAATAGTTGATAAAAACTATAAACCAAAAAATCTTCATCCTATCAATTTTAGAAAACTATTAACAAAGTATCAAAAGATGCTCAGAGGACTTGCGGCCAAAAATTTGATAGAAAATAGAAACTAGAAATTGAGTAAATTGTTTTTTCATTTTTTTGCCACATATCTCCATCTATAGCCCCATTGATCCTCAAACTTTATTTAGACACCTAAAATTCCATTCTCCACATTTTTTTCCTTGAGGTCCCATACCCAATTCCATGACTAATTTACGTAAATTTCAATTTTCCCTTTTTTCAGATTTTACCATAACTTCTTATGTTTTTGTCAGTTTGCCTCAAAAAAATTCCATAGTGTTCATCTCCCTTTTCTACTTATTTTTCCCTCTTTGATAAATTTTCTAATTTCACTTCTAAAATTTCCCTCACCTTCATCAATCATACTCCCACTATGCAACAAATTTAGTAAAAGTAACTTTACCCTTTCTGATTTCACCTAAATTAAAAAAATTTCTTATTAAATGTGTATTAACTATAGTTTTCCTACCCATTTCAAAAAAAAAAATCTCTTATTCTGGTCATGGTAGTAACCCAAATAGGAGCAAAAAACTTGGAGGATGAAATTACCACCATCAATACCCAAATCAAAGACCTTGATGAAAAAATTCCTAACCTCAATCTTTAACACACCACCTTGAACAATAGATGACATCTAGAGTCCTCTTCAAACATTAGATTTTTTTATTTCAATCATTTATGTGGGCTTAAGCTTGATTTTCCTCAATTCAATTATGCAAATCTGATTGGATGAATCTATCAAGCAAAACAATATTTTAGTCTACATAATAATTTTTATGCCAATAAAGTCCCACTTGCATCCTTTCACTTAAAACATGAAGCCCTTCAATGGTATCATTGGTATACCAAGGTTCATGATGAGCCCATATTGGGCTGATATTTTCACCCTCATTTTACAATAGTTTAGCCCAAGTGATTTTGATCACTTCATTAGAGTACTCACTAAAATTTACCAAACAAGAACCATGACAAAATATCATATAGAATTTGAAAGATTGGCCAATCACATAGAGGGATTATCTGATGAATTCTTTAGGAGTTAATTTTTTAGTGGACTAAAGGATGTAATTCAATCAGAGGTCAAAATTTTCTATCCCAACATGATGATGGAAGCCCTAGGGTTGGCTAAGTTGGCAAAGGACAAGATAATAACTCATAAATGATTCAAATCCAATTTTTATCCATTTAGAAATACAACTCCATAATGATCTCAAATAATGCCAACCCCTAAAACCACTCCTATCAAGCATTTGACTAAAGTAGAGATGTGAGCACATAGAGAAAAAGGAATATGTTGTAATTATGATGACAAATTCACTCAAGGACATTAATATGTCAAGAAAAATATCTATCTACTGGACGTGGACTCTCCACTTGAAACTAAAGTTTTAGAAGATGATCAGGATACAACAAATGATCTAGAAGAAGCTCCACTAAATATGGAACCTGCTTCTCAAGAAGACCAACCATAGATCTCTCTCCATGCCTTAGTAGGAGCCACTAGCCCACAAACCATGTGGGTCAGGGGTTAATTTAAGAAGATCCCTCTCATAATAATCATTGATGTAGGTATCACTCATAACTTCATTGACCCTCAAATTGATAAATAGGCTAATTATTTTATCCATCTTTGCTCTAACTTTGAAGTCATGATTGCCAATAGGGGCACATTACCTTGTAAATGGAAGTGTTACAATGTGTGTATCTATATTAGAGATTATAAATTATGATTCGATATGTTTTCCTTACCCTTAGGTGGATGTGATGTTTTGGGAGCCCAATGGCTATGCATACTTGGACCCATCTTATAGGATTTTGCTAAACTTTGGATGAAGTTTTCAAACAATGGGAAAAAACACACAATTAAAAGATTAAACTTGGGGTTTCTTAGCATCATAATTCCATATTTCATGGAAAATGTTCTTAAGAAGAATTTACATAGTGGCATTGCCTAGCTCTATTTCATTCAAATTCAATCATCAATGGTCTCCACTACTCCTGATCTAAAAACCATTCTACATAGGTATGCATGTGTCTTTTCCAAACCAGTGGGATTGCCACCTCCATGACTAGAGGACCATTATATTTATCTCCTCCTTGGAAGTGTTCTTCCTAACATCAATCCATACCACTACCCATTTCAATAAAAGATAGAGATCAAGATGATTATTCAAGACTTACTAAAGTAAGGCATTATTCATCATAGTACCAGCCCATATTCTTCCCCCATTCTCTTTGTCCATAAAAAAGATGGGTCATGGAACCTTTGCATTTACTTCCATGCACTTAATCACATTAAAATTAAGGATAATTTCTTGATACTTATTACTGATGAGATTTATGGTGCTCATTTTTTTCCAAATTGTATCTCCACTTTGAATATCACCGTATTTATCTTCATGAAGATGATATCCCTAAGATAGTTTTTTGCATGCATGATGGCCACTATGAATTTTTGGTCATGCCTTTTAGCTTCACCAATGATATTTTAACATTATACACATTGATGAATAAAATATTATATCCCTAATTGTGAAAATTCATTCTGGTCTTCTTTGATGATATCCTCATCTATAGTAAAACATGGTCTAAGCATCTCCAACATTTGGAGCTCACACTACAAATTCTCTCTGATCATCATCTCTATGTAAAATAGTCCAAATATGATTTTGGAGAGGATGAAGTGGAGTATCTCAGGCATATTATTTCAGCCCAAGGGGTTTACATGGATCCTAAAAAATAACTACCATGACAAATTAGTGTCATCCTCAGACACTCAAGAGCCTTCATGGTTTTGGGGGGTTGATTGGATACTATCACAAGTTTGTCAAATAATATGAGAATATTTCATCTCTACTGATATCTATGTTGAAAAATATTCTTTTACATAGACACAAGCTACTAAGTGTGCATTTGAAGAATTGAAACAAGCTATGTGTACTACACATGTTCTAGTTATGCCAAATTTTGCCAAGACCTTCATGATCGAGAGTGATGCTTAAAAAAATGGACTTGGTGTTATTATCCTCTAAGAATTATGCCCCATTGCATTCACCATAAAATAATTTTCTATAAATAATTTAGTACTCTCTACTTATGAGAAGGAAATGATGGCCATTTTACATGAAATACAAAAATGGTAGCCATACCTACTAGGGAATCATTTTTGCATCAAAACTAATCACTAGAGTCTAAAATATTTTTTGAAACATGTCTCTACCCCATCATAATATAAATGGGTCATCAAACTCATGGTTTATGACTATGAGATCAATTACAATAAGGGTAAAGACCATATTATGGCTAATGTTCTGTCTCACACATTTAAGGACCAAGCTTCCCTTTCAACTATTTCCATGCCTATTTCAAATTGGTTGGAAATTTTACAATAAGGGTATGTCAATGACTCCTAATTATCTCAAATCATTAAAAAATTATATAGTAACCCCTCTATTATACTACATTATTCTTAGGATGATGCTTCTTTGTGATATAAGGGCCATCTGGTGCTTTCCTAGAGCACAGACCTTTAACAGGCTATATTCTATGAACTTCATGCTTCTCCATTTGTAGGGAACTTAGTGTTTCTCAAAACTTATGAATAGTCATGATGTAACTTTTTTTAGAATGGAATGAAAAATGCAATCCAAAATATGGTGGATGAATGTAATACCTGACAACGTAATAAGGATGAAACAACTCATTCTTGGGTTGCTCAAACCCTTTCTCATCCCTATCAGTATTTGGATAGATATTTTTATGGATTTCATTGAGGTGCTCCCTAAATATGGATGCAAAATAGTGATATTTTTTTGGTTTATTGCCTCTCTAAATATAGTCATTTTTGTGCCCTCATCCATCCCTATATTGCCTCCATAGTCACACAAGTTTTCTTGGACCATATTTATTGCATTCCTTCTTCCATTATCCTAGATTGTAATACAACCTTCATGAGCCATTTTTAGATATAAATATTTTGATGCACTAACACCCAACTAAATATGAGTTTTAGGTATCATCCACATATGGATGGCCAGACTAAAATTATCAACAAATGCTTGGAAACTTTCTTTCATTGCTTCACCTCAGAATAACAACATCAGTGGGTAAAGTGGCTCCCTATCACTAAATGGTGGTACAATACCTCTTATCACACTTTAACTAAAATGACTCCATATGAAGTAGTCTATAGTCCAGCACCACCAGTTCTCCTTTTGTACATCCCTAGTAGTTCTCTAGTTCAAGCAGTCAACACACTTCTTCAAACCTAGGATCAGATCCTTAGCACCTTATAGGATAATCTTCATATGGAACAAAATAAAATGAAATAATAAGTTGATCATCACCATTCTAAGCACACTTTCCAAGTAGGTGATATGGTTTTTTTTCCTACAACCATATAATAAATCCTCCCTAAAACTCAAAGGGCATCATAAGCTAGCTCCCAAGTTCTAATGGCCATATAAGGTTATCTAGAAGATTGGTTCAGTTGCTTATAAGTTGGAGCTCCCACCTTCTTCCTAAATTCACCTAGTATTTCATGTCTCTTGTCTAAATAAATTTATTAGCACAAACATCAAAGTGTAGACTATCTTACTAGAATTTAATAATGAAGGATCCATCCTTCTTGAGCTAGAGGCAATCTTGGATAGATGCACATGCCAACTTTTCTCCTACTCCATCATAGAGGTATTAATTTAATGGCATAGAATATAACCATAGGATGCAACATGAGAACCATTATTTTAGATTCAGAACCAATTCTCACATCTGAATCTTTGAGGATAAAGATTTTTCTAAGAGGGAGGGAGTGTTAGGAACCTATGCTATCCCTTCTTTTTACTTTGTTATTATATTAGTTTCTATGAATGCATATGATTTGTAAGTCATCTTATGCACATTTTGTTTTATCCCACATTCATAGGAAGTAGTATTTGCTTATATTGAACTTAGTATATAAGTATGTGTTGAGGCCAATAAAAGCATCCATGAATTTATTGTATTTATATTTATAAAAGGAGGTTGCGTCCTCAAAGTGGCATGTGATCAATATAATCATTTTGATGCTTCTACTAGTTATATAAATCTATTATTTCATGCATTTTCATTAATTTTTTGTGGGAGGATCCTCTCAAATTTTAATAAAATAATCATGACTATTTGTTATGCTTAGATGTATCATAAAAAACATATAAACTAGTTGTATGATCCAGTTGATGGAGATTTAGTGAACAAGGATATTTTTTCAATGTAGCATTATCGAGTAGACTCTCAGATCTAGATTTTTTATGTAATAAGAAACAATATGCACCATGCTACAAAAAACCATGATGACCTAATTGTAATGTGCATAAGTACTAACCCTGATCCAATAGACAATGGAAAATAACATGCCAATGATAAAAAACTATGGTGATAATGATAATAAATGCCAATGGATTGACTCAAGTGAAACTACATGATAGGAAGAACCATGATGATGAACCTACTAGGATAATGAAATGATTCAAGGAAACAACATAAAAAGGAATAAACAAACAAACACACACACACACACACAAACTTGAAAATAAAAGAAACAAAAAGTATATTGTTTAACCAAGTCCAAATCCATGTATGAAGGTTCAATGATAATGATAAATGTATAGTTCTCCCAGGCAAGGATACATTCAAGGGAAGGACACATCTCTAGGTGGAGAAAATAATTAGAACAAATAATGAATTTTCCCTAGTAGAGTAGATTTGAGAATGATACATCCCAATAATGGTTAAGGACCTAAAATAATTGGATTAAGGATTGTGACTAGATTGAGAATAAGATAATGTTTTTAAATTTTTTTCCTGTATATCTGTTATGGAGATGTAAGCCTATTTTTATTTTTAGGATATTTAGAATATTTGAATTTTTTTATATTTTTGGCATCTTAACTCAATGAAGGATTACAAGATGAAAGATATTTTAACTCATAAAATAATGAGAGTGTTGCTTAGGATACTCATAAACTAGTGAGAGCATGGGAAAGGGGTGATCGAGATGACCTCAAAAACTGAGTAGTACCTACATAGTCCAAATAGACCTCAGGTTAATGTAGTTAACCCATAGGGTTCAAAATATGAATCAATATTAGGGTGGAAAATAGCAATGGTACATGATAAAATAAATGTCATAGGATTTGACAAAGGCTAAATAATAATGGTTGATAATGAGGGAAAGGACTAAGAATCTCCAAGGACCATGTCATGTGAGATCCAAATGTGTCTAATCATTAAATTATCATGTGAATAATAGGACAAAATTCATCCTAAATAGGTCTTAGTATACCTTTCACTTTTGTAACAAGGTCAAGATGGGAAGACTAATGGCCATAATAAGATGGGCTAGGCTAAAAAGGGTTTAATGGATAAAATAATTTAAAATGGTAATGGTACATAATGTAAATAGGGCTATCCCCAAGTGTTAATTTACTTGAAGACAATAATTATTTACCCATGATGATATAAACCTAGTTTTCATCATGTTATTTGTCTAAGGTGCTATAGGCATGGTTTTTGTCATTGGATGAATTAATTTATTTTCTCTTTTGTTTTTTATTATTTTAGCATCTCAACTCAATTAAGAATTATGAGATGCATAATATAGACCCTTTATTTTTTAACAAATACATGATCATAATAGCTACTCTGTCTGAATCCTTCTACTGATGTAAACTATACTATGGCTTTCATGATCTTCATTGGTTGTTGATTCTATTTCCTCCTATAGCCTAAAATTTAGATTCAATTCTTATTACTATTTTTATCAATAAAATCCTAAAATATAAACATACTAATATGAGAGGATAAAAGAGATAATTAGAATGTTAGAGGGACTCTTACCATCACCTTACATCTTTGTAACTTCTCTCCAATATTGCCAAATGGATCCTTGATTCAAAATTGATGAGTGTTAGATTGTTTTTGTGATAGTTAATAATGGATTCCAATGGACAAATTGGCTTGGTAATAGATCTTGATGGTTGTAAACAAGATGATAATGGAAGAAAGATATCAAGAAGGCTCTAAGATTTCTATTTAGTTTGATGGAGTGAGTGAGCTTAGTTATATAGGAAGTGGAGGGAGAGATCAATGGCTCAAATTTAATTTTGAGCCATTGAGATCAATGACTAGGATATTTTCAAGGAATTTAAAATTATTTAGAAATATCTAGAGGAAAAAGGGCTAAAATAGAGGATATTTCTAGAATCCTCCAATTATACAAATCTCCTATTAGGGTTTAGGGGTTTAAGAATAATTAGGAATAGGGTGGTAGATGAGTAGGTAGAATAAATTGAATTTTTAAAATGGCAAGTGGTTGAAGGAGTAGGTTAGTGGGTAAATGCTTTTTTTAGTAGGTTAATGAGGGGATTAATTGGTTATGGGATGGAGTAAGGTTTGTAGGATGTAGTAAAAGGGATATGGGATATTAGTTAAATTATCTAGAAAATGTAGTTATAAGTTAAATTATCAATATTTGTGTAATTAGTGAGGTGAGAAGATTTTAGTGCATACATTTTTCCCCTCTTTAAAAGGGCATTATGAGTGGACAAGATGGGAGGAGTAATGGTATTTCAAAGAAGAACCATGATCATGTATAAGTGGTGTTAGATGGTGTCAAAATTAAGTTAATAAGATATAATCATAGGATATGATTCCCCCTTGAGGGAGCATACAAGGAGAACTGAATTAGATGGTCACTTGAACAAAATTCCTAAGGGTGGTATAAGACTAGGATGATGAAATAGGGTTGGTATTCCCCAAGTCATATCTATGGTTGAGATACCCCAAGAATCAAGGGGATAAAGTGGCTTAGTTTTGATGGGTTCTAGACAAATAACCAATGTATAGAAAGTAATTAGATTGATAAGATGAACTTGATTGAGATGAGATGGGTACAAGTCAGTGATAAGTCTCATAGCAAGGACACATGCTAGGGATGTCTTGAAGATTAATAAAGGAGATAAAGGTTTCTTAGTGGCCACTTTACGTAAGATTTATAACTTAAAATGATGTATGATTTTTGAGTGAATAGTCCAAGGATGAGAAGGTGAAGAGGGATGAATGGTGGATGAGCTATTCTTAGACACAAAAACAAGGCTAGGTGTTGCCTACTAAGTCCTAAGAGACCTTAGACTGATGTAGTTTTGATTTTGTATGATGTTGAATGATGGGTAAAGATTATGCCTTAGATGATTGAAGGAGGATAAGTTGATGAAATGGAGGTGATTAATTTGATAGGGTTTAGATGAAATAAAGAGGTTTGGAGGTAAAGGAGTGATGGGATGCTAGGGTAGAAGGAGGTAAGATGATGATGGGATGGGGGGATAATTAGGTTGAGATTGGATGGTGATAGGTTAGATGAGATAACTAACAGGATTAATGGGATGGGTGGTAATTTGGAAGCAATTGATAATGTTTGAAATCCTTTATAATATGTCACCATTTAAATATGTGCCAATGACATAATATATTTCAAAGGTACATCAAAACATGGTGTAAGGGGCAACTCCATTTTTTGAGTGACTTTGCCCAAAATAGGTTTGATGGGTCACCTAAACCATCCTTGTTCCCATAAAGAGTTAACAAAATAAAATATATACAAGATTATAAGAAAATTATTAAATTAAAAAAATCTCATTAATATATACAAAGCTAAATTATTAATCAAACACCCACACTTAGTCAAAACACACACACACATTTATATATACACAAGATAAACATATTCACACAAGACAATAATAAGATAACAGAGACCAAAGATAGAGATAATGATAAGAATATACAAATGGATAATGAGTTGATTAAAAAGTGGTTATGGATAATGGACCTAATGATGATAAGGGTATATGTACATAGTGGTATATTGTACATAACAGTACTAGATTGAATGAAGGATCCAACCAAATTATAAAGCACCCATAGATGGGATTTAGGATAATCAATCGAGATTTGGTATCATAATGTATGTGAAACCCCAAAATAAAATATATATATTTGACCCTTCCATAATGACAATGTTAGTGTAAAGGAGTGAAGAATGGTCTTAAAGATAGAAAGGGACAAATGGAGATAGAGTTATATATTAAGGCTAAAAGGAGACATGTTTATCAAAGAATATATGATGGGTTTATGGGATAAGGAGATGGACATAATGATGTGATAAGATTTTGGGGACATATATATGATAGATATGAATAATATACTCTAGAGGACTTCCCAAACAAATGTCCCCATTACTCAACAAGCAATGACTTCTTCCTTATATTATAAAACTTATCTCCTATTACTACCTAAGAACCTATGATGGATACCCACTATTAAGACCATGGTTAGGGATAAAAATATGGATTGGAATGAAAGGAGGATGGAATTGAATAGCATGTGCCCTTAATAATGGGGACCCATAGATATAGGAAGATGGAGCCTGTTAAGTGTAAAAATGCTTAAAATGCATTATATTCATAGGATCATCAAACTCTTCACCATCCAATGTAGATAATTTGTAGGCTCTAGAACCAAACTTGAAAACTATTATATAAGGCCTAAGCTAATTGGATTCAAATTTTCCCTTCTTAGCTCTATTAGCATTAGGATTTTTTTAATTTTCTTTTAGGACTAGATCACCAACCTCAAATTCTTTGGACGGGATCTTTTTGTGATATTGGCCTTTTAGTCTATTATGATATGCACGTAAATGATTAAGGTCCTTTTGATGTTTTTCATCTAGAATATCTAATTCCTATAGCCTTTCTTATCTACAATTTTGATTAGTGATAATCCCCCTTAATGAGATTCATAGGGAGGGGATCTCTACTTTTATAGGCATGATTATTTCTATCCCATATACTAAGTCATATAGAGTAGCCCCCGTAGGTGTTCAATAAGACCAAAGTGCTAGATATAATTATAGGTGCCAATTCCTACTTGCTTGATTAATTATTTTATTGATAATCTTGATAAGGGTCTTATTTTTTACTTCATCCTAGCTATTCCTTTAGGGGTAGTAAGGAGAATAAAAATGTTACTTGATGTGATACCACTAACACAAGGCTTCAACTTCTTGATTTTTGAAAGACTTGTCATTATCATATATGATGTTGGTAGGGATGCCAAAGTGGAAAATGATCTGATTGAGGATTAATTTATAAATATGGATGCCTAGAGTATAGGTAAGTAGCATTGATTCTACCCATTTAGTGAAAAGCTCCATTACTGTGATGATGAACTTGTGACCATCTAAAGATGTAGGATTTATTTTGATGATCAAATCAAGTCCCCATTTAGAGAATGGACATAAAATTAGGATGGGTTATAATTATTATGTAGGTGAATGGATAATATTACCATGTTTTTGATAAGCTACACATTTCCTCACATACTGGCAAGAACCATGTTCCATGGTAGGCCAATAATATCCAGTCTAGAGTAATTTCTTGGCTAGGGCCATTCTACGAATGTGATCACCATAACTACCATCATGGACCTCCTTGATCATGAGAGAGGCCTCTTCTAAGGTCAAACATGTTAACAAAGTCATGTCATAGCATTTTTAATAGAGCATGCCACAAAGGATTATGTAATAAGAGGTATGGTGAATGAAAGACTCGATTTGATGGTGATTAAAGTTAGGGGTAAGATGTTATCATGGAGATACCTATAAATTTCATGGTAATAGGGAAAGTAGGGATCAAGGATTGAGTAAATTTGTAAAGGATCCATGGAATGATGTGCTAGGAGAATCAAATGTACTATTAAGAAATTACCTTCTAAGACATCTTCAGGGAGATCAATAAGGGAGCCAATAGTGGCCATAGAATTAAATACTTTATTACTCCCTCATGATACTTGATCAAATGTAATATATTGAAAATTCTATTTTAATTGATCTACCAAGTGTTTATAAGGGAGTAATTTCTCATCCTTAGTCTAAAACTCATCATTAACCTACTTGATTATAAGCTGTGAATTACCAAATACTTGCAGATGTTAGATACTCCATTAGATGGCTAGTTGAAGACTAGTTATTAAGGCCTCATATTATGAAATATTATTGGTGCATATAAACACAAGGTGAATGGATTTTGGAATGAGGTCACCTTGTGGGGTGATGAGGAGGATGCTTGTTCCTAATCCATGCATATTAAAGGATCTATCAAAATATAAATTCCATCCATTAGATTTTGAATTATTCATTATACACTCATCTGAGAACATTATGATAAGAGGCTCAGTCACTTTAAGAAGTCCTTTTTCTAGTTGATCCACTATCAATTGTCCCTTAATGGCCTTTTGATTAACATATTCAATATCAAATTTGATGAGTAATTTAATCCATTTGGCCATTCATCTTAAAAGAGTTGATTTGGATAGTAGATATTTGAGAGGATTAACCTTGCCGATGAGATAGACTTGATAGTTAAGAATATTGAAGCTTTTGTGAATCAAAAACCATGTCTAAGCAAGCTTTCATAATTAGAGTATAGTTCAACTCATAAGAGATTAGTGTGTGATTGAAATATTAAATTGTTTATTCTTCACCCTGATCATTGTGTTGTGTTAGGAGGGCACCTATTACACAAGGAGTTATAGAAATATACAAGATTAGGATCCTTATTGTAATAGGAGGTAATAACACAGGTGGATTTTCCAAATAATTTTTGAGATTATTGAAATCCTGTTGACATTTAGAGTTGTAATTAAAAGTGGTCCCCTTCTTTAAGATATAAGTAAAGGGGTGGAATTTGTCTGTGAGATGAGAGATAAATCATTGAATGGCTTGAAACTTTTCCTAAAGACTTCTAAGATACTTTAGATTATGGGGAAGAGGCATTTCCATAATTGATTTAACTTTGGCTTGGTACACTTCTATACCTCTCTTATAAATGATGAATCCTAATAACTTCCCTGAGTAATGCCAAATACACACTTCCTTGGATTTAATCTAACTTTATACTCTCATAGCCACTCAAATATTTTTCTTAAGACTACATTCTGTTCTAACTTGAGTCTAGACTTCCCCAAGATATCATCTATGTAATCTTCAACTATATCATGTACCATGTTGTGGAAAATAAGTATCATGGCCCATTAATAAGTGGCACCTACATTTTTGAGTCTAAAACGAATGACTTCATATCAAAAAGTCCCCCATGGAGTGATGAAGATTGTTTTTTGTTGATCATCGAGCATGATTTTAATTTGATTATAGCCCAAAAATCCATCCATGAGAGATAACATTTCATAGCATGTTGTTGAGTCCATGATCATATCAATATTTGGAAGAGGGAAGTAATCTTTGGGACATGCCTTATTAATGTCTTATAATTTAGTACAAATATGAATTCCTCTTTGGGGTTTATCCATATGAACAATATTGGATATCTAATCATGAAAATTGATTGGTCGAATGAAGCTAGCTTCCAAGAATTTTGTAGCTTCTCCTCTACTAATAAGGTTACTTTGTGGTACGTATTTCATAATTTTTACTTAATTGGTTTAGAATTAGGGTGCACCACCAAATGATGTACTAATAGAGGGGTCAAGCCCAAACACGTCATAATAACACCATGCAAAAACATTTATGATCTCCTTAAGTAACTCAATAATAATTTGATGTTCCTTAGGTGTTAGAGTTGCCCCTAATTTTATGATTTTTGGATTTTATTCAATTCTGATGTTAACTTCAATCACCTCCTCAATGAGAGAGGGTGATTGATCTTGGAGATAAGGCGGTAATTACTGATCAGGGATATCTAAAATAAAACCATTTGGGAGTTATGTATCTATTTCCATGTAATCTTATGACTTAACTAAGTCATGCATAAATTCCTCTAAACTTTGAAGTGGTTCTTATTCTTTAGATTGATCTTTTTCACTTTGGTCAAGGGGATGTTTTGTTCAACAAAATAAGTTGATTTATAAATATTAATATAAAATCCTTTCTTATGGTCACTTGAAGGCATTAAATCTCAAGCTCTCAAAAGTTCTAGAATTGCTTCATCATTTTGAAATATATCAAAAAATGGATCCTAATGTTGATCCCAGTCAATTAAAGAGGGATAGTGGAGGGATATGTCAATGGTGTAAATGGTGGTGTAAGGGAAAAAGGTTTGTGTTAGCAAGCTCCTTAAAGTGATTATAAATGGAACCTATTTCAATTTCTTTGTTAGAGAGAGACTACTTGGGGATTGAAGTAGTATCCATAATAATATTGTTTAAGTCATCATCAAATAGTCTGTATCCTAAACCAATATATTATGGACATTATTGAATTGATATGGGTTCAAACCTACCTTTTTTATGTCTCCCTATTCCATTCCCTTGATAATCCATATTCTATAACATCTTATGGATGTGGGGGTATCATTTTCTAGGAGATATTATGGCCTCTTCTTCTAAAATAAGCCATGATTCATCTAATTAATTAATATACTATTTAGATAATAGACCTATACTATATAAGGCCATTGGTCCAAATTGATACTTGATAGGTTTGGCCTTCCATGTGATCAGGGACCCATAATTGTGTGGGGAGTGTTACATCATGGTTTCACCCTATGATTTTAACCTTTGAATCCATAGATTTAATATGGTTAATAACTATTTTTTATTACTTTGATTATAGCATTATGACATGTAATATTAGGAATAATAATATTGTTTATTAGTATACATGATGTGATAGTTGTAATTGACTATTCTATACATTTTAAATGTATACTTTTAGTCTTGCATCATTGGTTTATATATTATGATTACTTGAACTAACTACATATTTGTCGTGAGGTAGATGTAGGATTGGTATTAAACTCAGAGCATGATGAGGGAGAGCATCATTAGAGAGTATGGTTTAGATGGCATTATTATAAGATGAAATAATGGAAATGCTAGTAACTCAAACTCACACACCACCATATATTAACTTTTTAAATTCTTTGGGTTGATCTGGATTGCTAGTATTATGCTTGGTAATGATAGAGTAATTTGCATTGATTATATTTCAATTATGCATTAAAAAGGAATGAATTTATTATCCTATAGTATTAGAATAGGTTATATTATTTATAGTTATTATTGTGGTTTTGAGATGCTTTATATTGTGTTCTATGAACTATGTCATTAATGCATCTTTCAATAGGAAATAAAAATAGTAATGTTATTTTTAATTTGTCAAAATAATGACTTATTATAATCTTAAGTTGTTTAATTATTATATTAAATAATTATTAATTTATGGTATTCAATATATTAATTAAATATGTGTAAAAATCCTAATTAAACACTAGGATGAATCTATACATTAAAAAGACTTATGTTAATTAAGTTGAATTGATTACTAAGTATTATAATTGTTGCATAAAATCCTGTGATGTCTTTATTTGAAAAGGATATTTTGGAAGCTTCAAGTAAAGGTGAAGTTAACTTGATATTAATTGGTGAAATCAAGTGAGGTTAATTGGAAGTTTAGCCAAATGAATATTTTTGCTTGGATAATTACTTTTGGGACTACCAGTTAATTATTTAGAACAAATATTACAACTATGGTTTTGAGTGGCATTCAAAGAAATTAAAAGGTGAGTAAAGGGTATTAAGAAGGAATTGGACAAGGGATTTTGAAGACATAGAGAAAAAAAGTAGGGAATTGGAAGAAGGAAATAAGATTTTAGAAGCAAAGGAAAATTTTTGTTTTCAATAGAGGGCAAAGCATACTAGGTGGGTTCTATAATTAAATTGATCATGTATTATATTGTTTAAATAATTTTGGATTATGTATTTTTGGTGTTTCCTTTTAAAAAAATATAGGAAATGTTTTAAAGGATTTAGGAGTATAAATTTATATAAATACATAGAGTCTTTATATATTCCAAGTCAAATATAAACATATGTATATATACATACTAGAATAATAAATACAAGTTCTATGGAACATGTGCATATGTAATTATGTATATATATATATATATATAGTTAGAAATAAAAGACAGTTGAAAATTTAAATAGAAACATATGGATATATATGTTTATATATATTCTTTTACAAAAAATTGAAATCATAAAAAATACTTATGCAATCATTGCATATACTTTACCTTGCAGCTATGTGGGTTATGTCAAGGGGATGTTTTTGTTCCCCAAAATATGTTGATTTACAAATATTAATATAAAATCATTTCTTATGGTCACCATAAGGCATTAAATCTCAAGCTCTCATAAGTTTTATGACTATTTCATCATTTTGAAATATATCAAAAGATGGCTCCTAATGTTGATCCCAGTCAATTAAAGAGGAATAGTAGAGGGATATGCCGATGGTGGAAATGGTGGTGTTAGGGAAAAATTTTGTGGTGGCAAGCTCCTTAAAGTGATTATAAAGCGAACCTATTTCAATTTCTTCATCAGAGAGAGAATACTTAGGGACTGAAGTAGTATCCATAATAATATTTTTTAAGTCATCATCAAATAGTTTGTATCCTAAACTAATATATTATGGACATTATTAAACTGATATGGGTTCAAACCTACCTTTTTTGTGTCTCCCTAGTCCTTTCCCTTGATAATGCATGTTCTATAACATCTTATGGATGGGGGTTTATCATGTTCTAGGAGATATTGTGGCCTCTTCTTCTAAAATAAGCCATGAGTCATCTAATTAATCAATATACTATTCAGATAATAGACCTATGCTATAGAAGGCCATTGGTCCAAATTGATACTTGATAGGTTTGGCCTTTCATGTGGCCAGGGACCCATAACTGTGTGGGGAGTGTTACGTCATGGTTTCACCCTATGATTTTAACCTTTGAATCCATAGATTTAATATGGTTAATAACTAATTTTTATTGCTTTGATTATAGCATTATGACATGTACTATTAGGAACATTAATATTGTTTATTAGTATACATGATGTGATAGTTGTATTTGATTATTTTATACATTGTAAATGTATACTTTTAGTCTTGCATCATTGGTTTATATATTATGATGACTCAGACTAACTACATATTTTTTGTGAGGTAGATGCAGGATTGGTATTACCCTCAGAGCATGATGAGGGAGAACATCATCAAAGAGGATGGTGCAAATGGGATTATTATCGGATGAAATAATGGAAATGATAGTAACTCAAATTCACACACCACCTTATATTGACTTGTTAAATTCTTTGTGTTGATATGGATTGCTAGTATTATGCTTGGTAATGCTAGAGCAATTTACATTGATTATATTTTAGTTATGCATTAAAAAGGAATGAATTTATTATCCTATAGTATTAGAATAGGTTTTATTAGTTATAGTTATTATTGTGTTTGTGAGATGCTTTATATTGTGTTCTATAAACTATGTCATTAATGCATCTTTCAATTGGAAATAAAAATAGTAATGTTATTTTTAATTTGTCAAAATAATGATTTACTATAATCTTAATTTGTTTAATTATGGTATTAAACAATTATTAATTTATGGTATTCAACATATTAATTAAATATGCATAAAAATCCTAATTAAACACTAGGATGAACCTATACATTAAAAAGACTTATCTTATGTTAATTAAGCTAACTTGATTACTAAGTATTATAATTTTTGTGTAAAATCCTATGATGGATTTATTTGAAAAGGATATTTTGGAAGCTTCAAATAAAGGTGAAGTTAACTTGATATTAACTAGTGAAATCAAGTGAGGTTAATTGGAAGTTTATCCAAATGAATATTTTTGCTTGGATAATTACTTTTGGGACTACCAGTTAATTATTTGGAACAAAGCCTACAACTATGGTTTCGAGTGGCATCCAAATAAATTAAATGATGAGTAAAGGGTATTAAGAAGGAATTGGAAAAGGGATTTTGAGGACACAAAGAAAAAAAGTAGGGAATTGGAAGAAGGAAATAAGATTTTGGAAGCAAAGGAAAATTTTCATTTTCAACAGAGAGCAAAGCATACCAAGGGGGTTGTGTAATTAAATTGATAGTGTATTATTCTGTTGAAAGAATTTTGGATTATGGATTTTTGGTGTTTCCTTTTAAAAAATATAGGAAATGTTTTAAAGGATTTAGGAGTATAAATTTATATAAATACACAGAGTCTTTATATATTCTAAGTTGAATATAAGCATATGTATATATACATACAATGGAATAATAAATACAAGTTCTATGGAACATGTGTGTGTGTGCACGTGTGCATGCATTCATAGTTAGAAGTAAAAGACATTTGAAAATGTAAATAGAAACATATGGATGTATATGTTTATATATATTCTTTTACAACAAATTGAAATCATAGAAAATACGTATGCAATCGTTGCATATACTTTACCTTACAGCTATATGGGTTGTGTCAAATCCACCTATAGTGCCATCAACTTAGAAAATTTTCAAATATTATCCAACAATAATGAGAATTTGTACTTAAAGATCTGTGAACTAATGATTTTTATTTTTAACATTAATATTAATATTAGTAATATGTTATCTTATCTATAAAATATATATATAGGGTTATGAATTATCGAGATATACTTGTTTACCACAATCCCTATGAAAAAAAATGCTTGTAATTAATATTCATGAATGCTATTGGTTCATAATCATAATCAAAATTATACAATAATAATTGAAATAATGTAAAAAGAAATAAAGTGGATGTAGAGGGAGACACTGATCTGGTTGGGTATTTTGAAAGACAGACAAGGAATTAAACCATGGGAAAAGTGATTTAGGAAATATATATAGAGGTTGAGTTCTATATATAAGACTGAATACCTCTATTATATTAGAAGAAATTAAATTAAGTCACTGCAACTTAAAAATCTTTTATAATTGACTCCTACAATGAATTAAGTTTATGATTGAGATATAATTTGGAAGGATATGCTTGTGTAAATATGATTATAATTTCCAGTAGTGAATTTAGATTTTAATTGTTTTGTATAACATAAAATTAAATATTAATATGTATATTTATATATAGGTTGGGCACAAATCATGGCAAAGTTAAATAAAATAATGCCTTATAAAAAAAGGGCTCAAACCATTATTATGTGAAATTAGTGGGATACAAAGATTATATTTCCATATTTTAGTTACTAAATATAACTCTATTGGCTAGAAATAATTTCATATTCCTGAAAATTAATTGGTATGACAATTAGTTGACCCAGTGGAGGATAGTAAAGTTTTAATGTATTTTCATTTGAGTGGAAATTTAGTTCATATATAATTTCAGATAAAATGATTAATTTCTTCAGTTGAGTAATTAGCTTGGACTATATATATATATATATATATATATATATATATATATATATATATATATATATATATATATATATATATATATATATATATATATAAATTAATTAGCTTGGAAATTTTATATATATATATGAAGATTTTATATATGTGTTTAATTTTCCAAAATATGAATTTGATTTCACCTAAATCATTAAAATAGACCAAACTTATAAATATTTGTTTAAGTTATTATAATTTGGAAAAAATGTTATTTATGTTGGGATTGTTATTTCCATAATTATTAGTTATAAATTTATACTCAAAGGTGTTAAAATACAATAATGTTGTTTACTAAAGCCTATATAAATTTATGAATTCTTTGAAATATGATTGATTGCATATATGGTCCTTTATATTTGTTATACTCGGTTTGTATGAATCATGTTGGACTATGCTTTGAATATCTGTTATAAATAAGTATTTATGGGATTTTGTTATCATATTCAGTTAGCGTGATCTTATCAAATAGTACTTATTTATATCTAATTTTGTTTGTATGTTATTATGGTCCTTTGTTTAGCATACCCAAATGGTATGATTATGTGTAGACTATTTATTTGTTATTTACATAACATTAGCATGCTTATAGATTCATTTCATGCATTTGTATAAAAATGTAAAGTTAGATTATTTACCAATTTTAGCATGATCATATTTTAGCTATTAGGAATAATCTAAATAAGTCTCTTAAGTTTTATTATGTTATATTATATATATTATGGGTCCCACATTAACAATACTAACTAGGGAATGAGATAGATTTCTCAAGCCTAGTTAGCATCACCAATGTTGGGTATGGATAATTCGATCAAGTGATGTGTTATGAAGTTGATTGATCTGGGTGATCATATGTTATTTAAAACTTTGGCCAAATTAATGTTAGATTAATATTGTCATTTCATATGTTTGATTTTCATGTTGTGCAACATCATGTTAAAAATACATTTTATTTATGATACACATCATGTAGTAGAAATCTTATACCATATGCGGTACTAGCATGTCTCATTCTAGATTCCCACACCATTTTATCTACCTATCCATGAAGGGAGGGAAATTTACTGATAGGGGATTGTGAAAGGGATAATTCATCCATGTTTGGTGTGGAAAAGTGATCGAATGATGCTCTCCCTCCCCCACTATAGTACATACCTTGTGTTTCAATTTATTTCCTTCATTTCTTAGTTTTGAAAGTAGATAAAAGAAAATGAATATTAGGGTATGTAGATGGGTACCTAGTAGAATGTGTGCATTGATCTAGATGAATGTGAGAACTCCTTTTTGGTAAGGAAAGACTACCTATAATAAGACCACACTAAACCAACTTGTTTATTAGACAAGTATGAAGGGTGGATTGCCTATCAATGCTAGATTTGAGAAGTGATAGCTCCCTTGGATGGTTGTCAATCCACTTCCCTAATGACAAAAATGTTCTGGGAGTGAAATAAACAACGTACCTATTCAGTAGAAGATGTAGCACAGTGGGTCAATACCATGCACAAGTATGTCAAGGTCAGGTCTAGAGGATCAGAATAGGGTTTGTAATCAAGTTAGAATCCAAAATAAGGTCTAGTAGGGTGTGGGAAAGGATAAAATAAAAAACTATTATTTTTCCTTGATAGCGACCAATGATGGTCAAGGTGACCAATGATAGTTGTCCTAACCAATGACAATTATGTGACCGGTCAAGGTTGTTATAACTGGCAATGGTTATAGTAACCATCTATAGTTACCTATGGGAAAATGAGTAAGAGACTAAAATGGAATGGGATGTGGCTAATTAGTAGAGGGAGAGATATAGGTTCTGAGGGTATGTACTAGTGTGCAGGTGAATAGATCAAAATAGTAAATTTTGATAAAGGGTGAAAACACTAAAAACAAAGGAGAGATACTTGTATGATGCCAAGTGGATGATAGTTGAAACCTAAATAAAGTTGGATAGAATAATAGTACTCCTACCTTAAAAATTCACATGGATAGAACTTCATGGTTTTGGATGCTTTCACAAAGAAAATAAGAGAGTCTAGATGAAATTTTTTGGATCCACAACTCTCCCAAGAGCCCTATATTTATAGGACAAAAATGCTAAGTAAGAAGAGGGAAGCTTGAGGGAAAGTTGCTAAGTTATGAGGGGTGAAGTTGCCTATTTTCATTTAGTCTATAAAAGCTGGTGCTAAAACAAGTTTCCATTCTAGAGGATGCTTATCTTGAATAAAGCTAAAATTACTTTAAAACCTTAAGGCAAGCTAAGTTACCTCAACCATCAATGTTTTGGGTGACTGTCAATGGTTACCCTAATCAGTGATGGTCAAGGGGACATGAATGAATGAGTGGAAAGGTGATAAATGAAAGGATGTGTCTAAGGTGATTTATCATAATTAAGTTATAAATGAATACTAGTAGACTAGGTAGTCCACTAGATGAAGAGTTGATTAAGGATCCATAGTTTAATATGCCATTGAAAACTATTATCATGTAGTTTTTAAGTGTCCACATTTTTCCACTTTTTTGTGTATATTTAAGCAAGCTACAAAACAAAAATATGTATTTGGTCAAGGTCTAGGTCTAGTTGCCTTGAGTTTGGGAGGGAAGACGTGTTCCCCCTCAAACTGGGAGTTGATGAGGTAAGACAAAAATCAAGTCATGGTTTGATAAAAGGTAGAGTGGGTGTAAATATGTATAGCATGTGACAAAGTGAAAGAGTTAAAAGCACACCAAGACTAAAGTTGTCAATGTTGAAAATAAGGTCAGGTTCTAGGATAAATGTCAAAGGAATTAGTCCCCAGTGTTGGGCATAGTGAATCAGGTCACACTTGTCATGTGTCTTAGAAAGGTCAGTGTTTGCTCAGGTGTCTAGGGTAAGAAGTGATCTTGATAAAAACATAATGGGTAAATTCAAGCATGAGGTGGTGCATAATACAAAAGTGCAACAAGGCAAAATTGGTCAAGGTGGGCATGATAACTAAAGTAAGTTCATTGAAAGGTATGCAAATAGGTGCTAATGTTGGGGAGGGTGAAGGTAAATAGGTTAGATGGTTTGGTGGGTAGGGTGTGGCTAAGTTGACTCCTAAGGTGCTAAGTAAGAGGACACTACCTACATAGTCCCATGGATAGTTTATCCAACATGGACTTCAAGCCTAATATAGTTCTTGATAGGGAGAGGGTGACTCTCGAAAAGGTTAAGGTGGGGTAAGGAAGGAGTTGCCCTAGGTGGAAGTATTGATGGGTGGAAAAGTGGGGAAAAATAAGGTGAATCACAACTGGTTATGGTTATGGTTATGTAACCATTAATGGTTAGGGTTAGATGTAACCATCACAAAGTGGAAATGGTTATGTAACCATTAATGGTTAGGGTTAGATGTGACTGGTGATGGTTAGGGTCAACCATCAATTATTGGATGAAAACCCTACAACCATTATAAAAAGTCAAAAGGATAAACATTTATCCTTATTTGCAACTTGGCATTTGGTGATTAGTATTGTCTAAGTGAGTAGTATTAGTGAGGGTAGGGAAGTGTGATAAGATGTTAAGGTGACTTAATGGGATTGGTGAGTGAGAGTATGATGGTGGGATTAAGATAGATGCTAGAGAGGCTTGTGGACAAGTGGTTGGGTAGGGGTTGAGGTGGTGCCACCAGTCAAAAAATATGGTAGGCCATGTCTTAAATTGGAAAGGAATTGGTAATCTAGTAAAAATATAACAAATCATGTTTAATTAAGTAATTATGGGTTTGTAGATGTAGTGCTAGGGTTTTTCTATTGTGGTGGTTTGTGTGCAAAATTATATGTTTGGGTGGGTGTTTTAGTTGTATAAAGGTAGCTATACATGTGTAAAGGTGTTAAGAATCAATTTTAGGTGGTATAGGTGGGTATAGGGTTTTAAAAGGAGGTCAAGGGGTCAAGGATCACCATCTATGGTCACCTAATAGTGGCCATCAATAGTTGGAGCCAACTGATGACAATCGACCTTAGGGGTAAATAGCCCCAAGGAGACTGTTGATGGTTAAGGGATCTATCAATGGTCAAGTCAAATTGGGATGGGGTAGGAGTTGGGATATGCATAGAGTTAGGTAATGGGAGTGTAATGGATTTTGTGAGGAGTTTGGAATGTAGGATAGGATTAGAGTTAAGGTAAGATAGTGGGGAGTTAAGAAGGTTAGGATAAGAATTAGGAAGGATTAGGGTTGGGATGGGTTAAGAGTTGGGTTAGGGTAGGAGGTTTGTTGAGATAAGAGTTGATAGGGGTTATTTATAGGTGATATATTTATTATTATAGACATGGGATGAAATCTAGTTATGGGATTAGGTTCTTGATATTTTTATTGAGGTGAAGGATGCCATGTCTGTGGAGGACTGACATCACATGGAAATAGTGGGTTTTAGAGGGATGCAGTATTAGCAGTGACTTACCAGGGATGTCAAGATGATAATCATGCTCATCAATAGATGGGACCTGATGACTATGGTTTTTGACTATAAATATGAGCATCCTTTTAGAGGATGTCCATTAGATTACATGTCTACCAATTCATGGAGATCTTATCTACCACATAGAGGAAGAGATTGATGAGTGTATGGTGATGTTGTATGGAGATGATCAAGATGATGCATAGAGTAGAGGGATCTTGGTGAGAGACATTTATTGACTATGTTGTAGTTAGTAGTCACGTGTTATAAACTATCATATTTTATAGGAGGGAGAAATCTTGGTGTGTTATTAGGGGTGTTAGTGGAGCTATTTTTGGGTGGTACAATGTTTAGATGGGCATAGGTCTTACTAGTTCAAAATATAGATAGCTATGGGGGTTGAGAGTACACAAGCAATATGGAATTAGCATGGGATTTTTTCTTCACGATTGGGGCTATGAGCGTATATGGGTACTAAGACCCTTGGGCCTTTTGATAGAGGGCTACTAGTCACTAGATTATGTGGTCAAATTTTATCACTGGAGGAGAGATGGGGCCATGACAAGTGTGGGTTGTGGTACTAGGGACATTGATTGGTTTAGAGGAGCCTTGGAGTGTTTAATTCCTAGTGGCATAGTGTGAAAGATGTATCAGACATGGCTAGTATTGGTTAGGTACCGGTATCATATCCTATCTTTACATAGTTGGAGATGGGCCTATGGGAGGTGGGATGGTGAGGTAGAGTGTATCCCTTTTGAGTGAGTGTGGCATCATTTTGGGCTTGTGAAGGGTATCCCTCTTGATTTTGCTTAGTAAATGAAGGAGGATGAAAAGTTCTATTTGTCAGAGCCATAAAAAGTCATGGAGGAGTTGGTTTTTGAGGAGTTTCCCCTAAGGGATGGATATGACATAGGTTGGATAGTTGATTACCAAACCTAGTTTCAAGGGAGATACATAACCATGGATTTTGGTTTGAGATATGGGGACCAGCCATTGATGGATATTGACCTAGGTTAGAGCCCAGCATAGGGGGATCCACAAGTATTAGTATTATTGGTAGTAACATAAGCCTAGATTATGGCATTATAGGGGTAGATTTCGACCTTATAGGGTCAATTGGGAGGATTGATAGTGTAGAGAGATCAAGCATAGGCATATGTCACTACTTTATAGGGTCAGGTGGCCATGTTATAGGGGTATATTACCATAGTGACAAGATAATGGGACTAGGTGAGGGTCTCACTTGATTTAGTGACACATGAAAGAGACTCTCTATAATGGGCCAGTGGAGAAATAATGGTACCCCCAAGTTTTATGACACATGCTAGATATCTAACAGTTATATAAGAGTTTCATTACTATGAGGGCATTGTGCTAGCATAATGTCTTAATGATTTTAGGTGGGGTGAGTACCAAGTGAGTTTGGCTAGTGAAACAACACTTGTAGCACCAGGTCAGTGGGTGATGGTAACAAGTTGATAGGGAGGTACTCCAAGGGGATCACCACTAGATGTTGGTGTTAATGGTTTCAGTTTAGGTGCTCCAAGTCCATGAGTAGAGATCTTATGTGATGTATTCTGATATTTTGACATTGCCCTACATGTTGAGATACAAAATGTATTTATGAGTGAGAAATATTTACATTTCTTGACCCTTGTGTGTGTGTGTGTGTGTGTGTGTGTGTGTGTGTGTGTGTGTGTGTGTGTGTGTGTGTGTGTGTGTGTGTGTTTTAGATGTTTGAGATGATTTTATGTTTGTTTATTAATGCTTATGTATGAGACTTATGATATTGATGATTATCCTACATAGTATAGGCATGTGATTTTGATTGATGTTATGATGCTCATATGATGATGTTGGGATTTGATTATGATAATGATGTGTTTATGATGATGTTATAATGTAATTAATGTTATTAATATTATAAGGTCATTGATTATGATGTTAATGGTATGGTTTTATGATAATTTTCTATAATGTTATGTTTTTATTGATTATGTTGTTATTGTTTTAACTATGATGAGAATTTTGACAAAGATGCTTATTATGTTAGTGATGATCATGTTATGTTATGTGATGTTAATGTTTTGGCTATGTCATTTGTGAATGATGTTAATTTTGAGTTGAATGATGATGATAGTTATAATATAATGTTAATTTTAATGTTAGGATGATTTTATGGATTATGCTTTGTGAATGGATATGATGATAGTTTTTAGGGAAAAGGAAATGTTCACATTCACTTGTTTTGGATTAAAAAAGGAAACATGGTGTCTTTTACTAGTGAGAACCTAACAATAAGAATCCATATATGGATTAACTTAGTGAACACAAACCCATCAAGTGTTTCATAAGAGTGTCCTTTATTAAGAAAACATGCATCTTGACCACTTCATGTCAAGTAAGTTCATAGTCCCTTAGGTGTGATTAGGATGTGGATGATAGGTAAGGGTGTAAACGTTGGAGTGGATTAACTAGCTTTTCCATAGGTGACCAAAGTACTTTATTAGACAAGTCCATGCCTTTTTTACATTTGATTATAATGGGTAGACTAATCAATACGGGAAGTCTACTCATGCCATATATAAGATCTGATTATGGCTTAATTGAGATAAATAGGTAGACTATTCAATACAGGAAGTCTACAAATAGCTGATATAAGAGTCATTTATGGCTTACTTATTGATTTTGCTTATTGTTATAGATTTAAAGTTGCTGAAGGTGATCAATGTGGGAAGCTTCTAATGAATATTTTTTAGCCATCCTTCAAGGGAGTGGTCTAAGATTTTACTATGTATAGTTGTCCTTCAAGGGAGAAGTCTACCATTTATTTGGATATATAGATATGTTATAAATTGAAATTAGATATGGACAAGCCTAGTTAGGTTTGAAAGGTCTACCCATGTAGAAGTAAGACCTAGGAATAGAACGTTCGTTAGAGAAAGGCATTTTGAGAAATAAATGACTATGGGATTCCATATATTAAAAAACAAAAATTATCTATGAGAACCATGCTATGGGTAGTGCTATGGTACCAATACTTAGGATTGGGCTATGACTGTGACAGAGGAATCACACAATTCTATATAATCAATTGATCCCAAAAGGGGTAGAAAGGAAATGAGGTAGAAGAAGGTTAATGATCCAATGGGACAAGCTTAAGTTAGACACAAAAGTGGGTTGGTCCTTATTTTAACAATGAAAGAGATGAAAATGCAAAGCATTAATGGGTTTAATTTCTATCTTGCCCTTGAGAGAAGATAAGCGATAATCACCCAATCCATACTTAAGGGTTACAATATAAGGTCTTAACCAGTTAAAAGCAAGCTTTCCCTTTTTGGTCTGCTCCATGTTAGTGACATGTTGGTTTTCCTTGAGGATGAGGTCTCTAATTTTGAACTCTCATGTTTTTATATGTTTATTATATGTGTGTTTGATATGCTCTTTGTAAATGTGAAAGTGATTAAAGGCATCAAGGTGATGTTCATCAAGAAGTTCTAAACATGCAAGGTGTTCTTGATGGTAGTCACTTTCAAAAAGAATCTCATGTAAGGATATGTGAAGTGATTGAATTTAGAATTCAAGTGGTATAAATGCCTTAGCTCCAAACATGAGAGAGAAAGGTGTATCTCTTATGGTAGTTTGAATACTAGTGTAGTAAGCCCATAAAGCAAATGGGATATGAAGGTGTCAATCTTTGCCTGAAGCACTGACCACCTTAGTGAGCATTTTGATGAGTGTTTTATTGGAAGCCTCAACCTATCCATTGGATTTTGGATGATAAGGTGAGGAGAATCTTAATTTGATACTGAAAGCATCACAAAGCTCTTAGACTTTTTTATTCTTAAAGGATTTTCCATTATCAGTGATGATTTTGTTAGAAACACCAAAGCAGAAGATGTGTGGTGGTTGATGAAATCAATGTTTTTTTTTAATTTTATTAAGATCAATAAGATGTATTCCACCCATTTGGTATAATATTCTATGGCAATGATAATATATTGATGTCTTTGTGAGGAATTTGGATTGATCTCTCTGATAAGATCAAGACCCCATTGTGAGAAGGGCCAATAGTCAGTTGATACTTGAAGACCATGAGGACATGCATGATGAAGGTTAACATGTTGTTTACATTTGATGCATTTCTTGACATAGTCATAATAATCTTGATTGATTATGGGCCAGTAGTAGCCTAAATGAAGAATGCATTTGGCAATAACCAGACCACTGAAGTGCCCACCACAGATGTCAGCATGGGCTTCTTTAATGGTGTAAGAAGCTTCATGAATATGAAGGAAATGAAGGAGGATACCATCAAATCATGATTTGTAAATAATTCCCCTTAATATGATGTAATAAGAGGTATCTTGTATGAAAGCTTTATGAGCATTTCTTAAAAGATCAGAAGGGAGGACACTGATGTTAAGATAGTTGAAGATTTGATCATACCAAATGTCTATAGATGATGTTTCTATTTGATAAATGGTAGGAAGATCATATTTGAGGTAAGATGGCATGATGAAATGGTAAATGGTGACAAATAGTTTAGACTCAGTAGGTTGAGATGGAATTTGGGATGTAAGGGAAGCCATTGTGTCCACAAATTTGTTGGTAGAACAAAGGACTAATTAGATAGTGCACTGGTCAAATGATGCTAAAAGTCTATCAACAAGTTGTTTGTACTTTATAATGATATCATTTTTGCATTGATAGGATCCTATGACTTGGTTGATAATGAGTTGAGAGCTTGCAAAAATACTAATTATTTTGACTCCCAAAGATAGAGTGGTTTAGACATTGATGACCAAGGCTTCATATTCAGCTATGTTATTGGTGCATTCAAAATTTAGTTTGAAAGAAAGGGGAAGAGGTTACCTATTAAGGGGAGTGAGGATTATATAGAAACTTCCACCATTTTGACATTTAGAGCCATCAAAATACATAGTCATTTGCTAGGTGGGTTATTTCGAAGAAAGAGTGGCTATAAACTCATCTAGAAAAATAAGAGGGGGAGTTTGATTATTAGGGAAATGAGCTTCAGCTAGTTGGTTTGCAATGACCTATCCTTTAATTGAATCTTATAAATTAAACTCAAAATTAAACTCAGCTAAAATCATGAGCCACTTAGCCATACATTGGTTAAGATATGGCTTAGAGTGCATATACTTGAGGGGGTTATTGTTAGTAATAACATAAGTTTTGTGGTTAAGAAGATAATGATGAAGTTTAAAGGCTACAAAAACTAAGACAAGGAAAAAAATTTAGAATGGGTGTATCATATTTCATAATCAATGAGGGTGTAACTGATGTAATAAATAAATTGCTCCTTATTTTGGTCATCATTATGAGCAAGCATGGCTCCCAAGGAATGGTCAGTGGTAAATATGTATAAACAAAAGGGTTGATCCTCCTTTGGGGGAATAAGGACTAGTGGAGAGAGAAGATACTCCTTGATTTCATCAAAGGCTTGTTGACATTATTGGTTTATTTAAAGGAGGTATCTTTCTTGAGGAGGTCATGGAAAGGTTAGCAATGATCAAACAATTGAGAAATAAAGTGATGAATTGACTAATGTTTGTCGTGTAGGCTATGAAGTTGTTTAGGTTAGCAGGGGGCATTTATAGAATGACTCAGACTTTTGTGGGGTCTATTCTATTCCATAGAGGGAAACAATAAAGCCTAGAATTTTTCCTAATAAGACTATAAAGATTTATTTCTTTAGGTTAAGCCTGACATGATAATGGATAAGTCTTTCAAAGATGATATCAAGAACATCGAGGTGATCTTGATGTTGCTTATATTTACTGAGTAGATCATCAATATAGTCCTCTAATATTTTATGAATGAGGTCATGAAAGTATAGGTCATGGCCCACTAATAGATTTCCCCTTGTTCTTTAGGCCAAAAATGAATGACATGATAGCATAAAGTTCCCCATGGGGTGATGAAGGATGTCTTATGTTGATCTTGAGGGGTGATCAGGATTTGGTTGTATCCTAAAAAACCTTCCATAAGGAATAATATTTCATGGCCAATGGTGAGATCAATAAGTTGGTCTACGTTAGGTAGTGGAAAATCATCATTAGGGCATGTGAGGTTAAGGTCACAAAAATCCACACAAAGGTAGAGTCCCCTAATGGGTTTGGTAATAATAACAATATAGGACACCCATTATGGGTAGTCAATGGGTTGAATGAAGTTGATGGATAGAAGGCATTGAAGTTCTTCTTTGATAAAAGAGCTATGTGAAGGTACATATGATGAATCTTTTGTCAAACTAGCCTAACTTCAGGATGTGTTACGATGTTATGAAGAGTAATGGAAGGGTCAATATCAGGCATATCTTGATAATACCAAGTAAATTATATGTTATGGTCATAGAGAAAATATTGATAGTCTCATTATTCCTCAAGGATTAAGGATTGTCCAATCTTGATGATACGAGGGTCCTCCTAAGTTCCCAAATTAACATTTATGGTAGATTCATGTATCATTGTTTAGTTTTCAAAAGGGAGGGCCTTTTGAAGAGAAGAGTCCCCCATACCTAGGTAAGTAAGAATAGAATTGTTTTCTTGATGTTAGATGGTGTTAATGGTGGGTAAGTCATGTGTAATCATTTCAGGGTGGATGAGAGGAATAGTTTTGGTTTGGCCCTCCCTTCTATAAGTGAGGGGGCCCAAACTAATGGTGTTGATAAAAAAATAAGGTCAAATAATTTTGATGTATTCAAATTGGAAAGATGGGGTTTGTGAGGGTAGAGGTTCTTTAAATTAGAAAAATGGGGTTGGTGAGGGTAGAGGTTCTTCAAATTGGAAAAGTGGTGTTGGTGAGGGTAGAGGTTTTTCCAATTGGAAAATTGGGGTTGGTGAAGGTAGAGGTTTGTTAGTAGTGGTGAGAATTTGTTTTGGTGATGTAGGCTCTTCTGGGGGAACATACCCCAAGCCAAAGAACTCATGAGGTTCTTATTCATAGAGGTTGAAACCAAACCCCTTCTAAGTGCACTGATGAAGGTACGTTTAGGCAAAGGTTGAGTTGCTAAGATAATAAAAGTTGAAATTGAATGGTTGGATATAAGTCATGGTGGTGGGAGTAAGGAGTGATCTATCAAGTCCCCCATAGAAAAAATATGTTCTATTGTTGGGAAGGCCAAAGGGGATAAGGGTACTAATATTGAGATCATAATATGGATCATTTTTAAGGTTCCCAAGTCCATGTGGATAAGGGAAAACATCCAAATATAAAATTCAATATTCCCCCAACATAAGACATTGAAATATGGACTACAAGGGGTGTTTGACCAGGATTTGAGATGAAGGAATGGTTGAACTAGTAGATGATTTATCATTGTTGAAGACATAAGTGTTGGTGGGTTAGGTTGATGTGGTGGTTTAACTAGAGGTTGGTTGTGAAGAGGGTGAAGGTATAATGAGAACGTCATTGGGCCGATATGTCATATTATAAGAAGCAAAAGGACTCGGATCAGATTTGATTTTAATTAATTATCCCTCATGTTCAAAATTGACACATTAGTGAAGGGTAGAAGGGACACAACCCATAAAGTGGATCCAAGGGTGATTGAGTAACACATTATATTGAAATTTTCCCTCTACAACATAAAATAGTTTAGGAATAATTTGAGGCCCCAAATGGATGTGGAGAATAACTATTTTTAGAGTGGTAGCCAAGGTATCATTGAATGCTTAGGAAACTTCCAAGCTTTTTGACATGATGTTTTTAGGTAGTTATAGTTGATCATAAGCATGGGAGGAGATGATATTTATACTTTCTCTCCCATCAATCATGACTCATTTAACCCATGTCTGATTGATGGATGTAGTGATGAAAAGAGGGGGATCAGGGTCTTCACTATGATATGGTAGAATTTATGATTCTTGAAAGGTGACCATGGTAGCATGCTGGATGGCTCCAATAAAAGATGCAAGAGGTTAGGGGTCGTTTGGTTAAACCTATATATAATGTAGTATTTTGATTAAAGCTTGATGGTGTTGGGGTGAGGTGTTAATTAAGTCATAAAGACTCATTTTGATTAGTGTTTGGTGAATTTGTTTTAAAACCAAGCATTGGATGAATGGAGATGTGTTGGAAGAAAAAGAGCTCCTAAAATGGATACTTTTGGCTTGGGTGGTTGTGAGGGTGAAGGTGAAGGTGTAGTTATTTGGGTTTGGTTAGTTGGTTGAGGATTTGAAGGGTAAGACCATGGAATGGTTGCCTTGGCCTTGATTTTTTCATTTTTTTGGGTATCTTTACCCTTATCCTTTTGTTCTGATTGAGATTGAGTCACCATCTGAATGGTATGGATAAGGGAACCAGTTGCTTGCTTTAGTTCCTCTACTTCACTGCTTAGTTGGAGTAGAGAAGTAAATGATTGGTAAGTAGATTGGATAGGTGGTAAAATAGGTAAGGGGCTTAAAGAAGGTTCATATAATAGATCATCTTCCTCCAAAAGGCCATGAATAATTGATTGGAGAGCTTTATAGTTCTCCATATCATGTCCAGGGGTCCTATGGTAAAGATAAATCAAATTATCATTTAACCAAGTTGGATTTTGGTGAGTGGGTTCAAAAGGCTTGATTGGTGGTAAGCTAATGGTAGAATCCTACAATATCCTTTGTAAAATGGTTGTATAAGATTCTGATAAAGATCTTGGAGGTGGGAGTTTGGACTTTGGGTGCATGGATCATATGGCGCAAAGATTTATTGACAGGAGGTGTGGTTGGTGGAGTGAGTTTGGTTGGTGGTTTATAAAGAATTGGGTTAGTGACAATTGGTTTAGAGATTGGAGGTCTAGATGATGAGGGTTTAATGGATGGGAAAGTGGATGGATAAAGGTTGGTAAGGAATGATGATGAACTAGAGGATTGAGTTGTTATAGGTAGAGAAAGGGGAGATGGGTTATTGGAAGAAGATTAGGTAATGGGAATGGTGGAAGGATGTGGTCCCAAAATAGAGGGTAAAGGTGAAGGAGTTTGTATGGTCCTTCCTCGAGGTTGTGATCTAGGTAATGCTACCTTCTCAATGGATTGAATTGGATTTGGATTTGGTTTAGTTGATGTGGTTAAGTCCAATCCCAAAGGAGGTTGAGCAAGATTAGGAATGGGAAGGACCCCTAAGTTTTTGGTTGGCTAGATAAGAGAGACATAGGGTGACTTGAAAATTTTAGGTGGGGGTAATTTAGATGGTTCCTTGGTGACTTTAGGTGGGGTAGTTGGTAGAGTCATAAAAATGGGCTTGAGAGTAGACTCAAGTGAAGTAGAAGGTTTAGTTTTGTTTTGATATGGGAGTCCAAGCCAATACTAAAAGGTGGTTCTATCAAAGTTAGGTTGGGAGGTAAATTCCAAACTTTGAACTAGCTAGGAAAAGGGTTTATAAATAGGTCTTGTTCCCTAATCATTAATTTCAAAGAGCAAAACCTTTGGGTAAGAAGAAGGAGAGGTTTTAGAGTTTCTATTTTTGGTGAAAGGTTCTAAAGGTGATGATTGGGTAGATGAGGGTATTGTTTCTCTGACAATAGTTTCTAAGTGAGGTATAGATGGTTATGTAATAGGAGCAATAAGGGTAATGATTTCAAGTGGAAGGGCACATATAGTTTCCTCCTTGGTTTGGTTATTCAAATAAGTAGGTGGCTTTTCTACTTGGATTAGACGAGTGAATGAAATGGTTAATGAAATGTTTATCTCCTTACATATTTCTACCATAGGAGGGATAGATGGAATGGTGGTTTCATGTACAAAAGAGGAAGGGGTAGTTAATTCTTCCATTGGGTTTTTTGAAGGAATGGATGATGGGTTGACTTCCTCTATTTGAGTGATAGAGGTGATGACTTCTTCAATAGTAGGTACATTATTGATGAAATTAATTACATGTGCCTCATTTGAGTTGGAGGACTTAGGCTTGTTTTCATGATGTTTTGTTGAAGGTGAATGATTTGGAAAAGGTTTTCAGTAAATATCAAGAGATTGATTGGAAGGAGCATTTGGGTTATCAAACATAAGCTCCCCTCTATCAATTAGGTCTTCAACAATACATTTAAAGGTATTGCATCTATTAGTATCATGCCTAATGACCCAATGATAATCATAATGATCATTCTCATTGTATCACTCGATTAGGGGATGATAAGTTGGATTAGATTGGCTTTAAGTAGTTTATCCAAAACTGATGCATAGGATTCCCCAATTGGGGTAAATGGTTTTGAAGGAGCTGATTTTGGGTACAGTTTTGGTGATTGAAATAATTATTGGTTTTAGGTGTTTGGTTGATGGTTAGAGGTGGTACAATTTTGAGAATAATCAAGTGTGATGATGCTTTTGATTTAGAATTGGTTGGGTTCATGGTCTTGGTGGAGGATGATTCAGTGGATTTGAAACTAGAATTTTTATTTTGAAGCTCCAACTTCCCTTCATCAATAGCATAATTTTCTAATTTGTGTGCCATGGTGAATGCTTCATAAAAGGTCATAAATGTTTGGACTTAGAGAGTTGGAGAAATGTGTTTAGCACACCCTTGAGAGAATAATTTGGTTAATTTGGGTTGAGGTAATGGGAAGGTGAGTTGATTAATGAGGCCCCTCCATCTAGAAACAAAATCAATAATGGACTCATCTTAAAATTATTTGATGGAGTATAAGTCAATAATGGAAACCTTTTTAGATATATTTATAGAAAAGTGTTCCAAAAATCTTTGTTCCAATTAAGAGAAAGAAAAGATAGAATGAGTGGGAAGGGAACTATACCAATCAAGGGTGGCCCCAAAAAATGACATGGGAAATGTTTAGAGGAGGAGAGCATCATCATAAGTGATCAAGTACCAAGCATGATGGAATGGTCTTAGGTGCTACTAAGGATCCTCTTTACCTTACAATATAGAAAATTTGGGTAATTTCCATTGAGAAGGGTAAGCATGAATGGGGCACAAAGGGGTGTTACAAATTTGGTCATAGGATAAAAGATTGGTTGAGGTGGAGATTGATGACTTCAAACTAGTCATTTTTTCCATTAGCATTTTTATTAGATTGGGTTGAGGTTGAGAATCCATATAATTGAGGGGCACATTTTATTGAGGTTGGCTTGTGATTATGTATGAATAGATAGATGGTGTTGAAGAAGCCATATATTGAAAGGTGGTAGTAAGGGTTTGAGATAGTGACACATAAGAGCCAATTGGTATAAAAGGTTAGGTAGATGGTGGTATGTCCCTTGTGGGTTAGGGACATACTATTAAATTTTCATAGGCACTTGTTAAGAAAATTATGTGGTTGGTATGGTTGAGGTAAGAGGAAGTTGAGAAGGTTGAGTTTGGGTAGTTACCCTAGTGTTGATCGGGGGAAGGTTTTGAGGTATGGATATCACTAGGTTTTGAAGTTGAACTATGGCCAAGATATTGGTTACAATTGAAGGGAATATAGAAGATGGAGTGGAAGATAATACTATAGTAGATGGGGCATAGGTGACTAATGGCAAGGTTCAACCCACATGGGGTGTGATAAGAGGTGTTTGGTTAGGAAGTGAAAGGTTGGTTTGAGTTTAGGTGGATGGGGTGTTGTAAGAGGCCTGAGTCAATGGTTGGGTTGAAATGGTACCTACCATAAGGAGGGATAGTATACCAAGAGAAGGATCAAAAGAAGCAACCCAAGCAGGGGGTATGGTGAGGCAAGGTGTTGAGGTAATGTTGTAAATCAACTAGATTATTGTCAAAAAAGGTAGTAAAGTCTAGATCTCCTTTAAATATGATTGGCATTATAGAAGGAGAATGTGGTGGAAGAGAATGGTGAGGTAAAACATGAGGATATTTGTTAACATCTAAGGTATAATCCATGGATGAAGAAGAAGGTGGTGGTTGGTTGTTTTGATTTCTCACTTGTTGTCTAGTTAAAACCATATAAAAAAATAAGGAATGTTATTATGACTCTCACACCTCAAATAGAGATAAAACCCAAAATAATTTCAAAGAAATAAATACATGCACTAAGAATTGCATTTTAACCTTAGGATTACTTTTAAATTGCTTTTGGATTATGCCTTAAAGAGTGTGATAAAGGAGGTTAGCTTGAAAAATGGGTACTAAAGAGGAAGTTTATGGATGGTTTTAGGTTGTTTAGGTGCTCAAAAGGAAGATTTGTGTTGAACTTTAGTACATGGCTTGGTGTTGGGGCCTACCCCCTCACTTCACAATCCCATAGTGATAAGGGTGGCAGGTGCTTAGCCAAGATATACTGAGTCTAAAGTTTATACTCAAAAAGAGAGATAAGTTGGTTCTCCACTTGGTGGTGAAATCCAAGTGAGATAGCTGAGAGGGGGTAAGGTTTCTACCAAGTGATGAAATCCCAATCTATCCTTGCCTCAAGTATTATTTTGATGTGTAAATTATTTTGTGGTTTGGTTTTGTGTGTGATAATAAGTGTGAATGCTATGATAAGATTACTTTGCCTCATAAGTTACTAGATGAACTAAAATAAGAAAGTAATCAATGAATGAAAATGGTTAATTTTTAAGCCCCAAAATAAATGATTTCATTTGATGAGTAAACAATTAAGAAGAAAGGGAACTAGGTCCCACTGGGCGTGCCAAAATGCTTCAATTTATTTTCTTCATTTCTTAGTTTTGAAAGTAGATAAAAGAAAATGAATATTAGGGTATATAGATGGGTACCTGGTTGAATGCACATGTTGATGTAGATGAATGTGATAACTCATTTTTGGTGAGGAAGGACTACTTGCAAGAAGAGACCACACTAAACTAACTTGTTTGTTAGATAAGTATAAAGGGTAGACTACCTAGTAATGCTAGATCCAAGAAGTGAAATCTCCCTTAGATGGCTATCAATCCACTCCCCTAATGAAAAAAATGTTTTGGGAATGAAAATAAATAATGATAAACTGATACGAACATAAATGATTAAATAATAAAATAAACAATGTACATGTTCGATAGAATATGTAGCATGGCAGGTTAATACCATGCATAATATGTCAAGGTCAAGTCTAGAGGATCAAAACAAGGTTTGCAAACATGTCAGAATCCAAGAGAAGGTCTGGTAGGGTGTGGGGAAGGATAAAATAACAAACTATTATTTTTTCATGATAGTGACTGATGATGGTGAGGGTGACTAATGATGGTTGTCCTAAGTGGCAATGGTTGTCCTCACTAGTGACAGTTGTGTAACCAACGATGGTTGCTACAACTAATGATGGTTATAGTAACCATCTATGATTACCAATGAAAAAATGGGTAAGAAGATAAAATGGAAGTAAGGGGATGTGGATAAATATTAGAGGGTGAGATAGGGGTTCTGAGGATATGTACTAGTGTGTAGGTGAATAGATCAAAACAACAAATTTTGATGAAGGAAAAAAACACTAAAAATAAAGGAGAGATACTTGTATGATGCCAAGTGGATGATAATTGAAACCTAGATAAATTTGAATATCATAACAGTACTCTTGCCTTGAAAAGTCATGTGGATAGATCTTCGTGGTCTTTGACACCTGCACAAAGAAAACAAGAGATTCTAGATACAAATTTTTGGATCCACAACTCTCCCAAGAGCCTTGTATTTATAACACAAAATTGATAAGGAGAGAGAAACTTGAGGGAAAGTTGCTAAATTAGGAGGGGGTGAAGTTACCTATTTTCATTTAGTCTTTAAAAGTTGGTGCTTAAGTAATTTTCCATTCTAGAGGATGATTATCTTGAACAAAGCTGGTGTTGCTTTAAAATCTTAAGGCAAGCCAAGTGACCCCAACCATCAATAATTAAGGTGACCATCAATGGTTACCTTAACTAACGATGATTGAAGGGCCATGAATGAATGAGTGGAAAGGTGAAAAATGAAAGGATATGTTTAGGGTGATTTATCATAATGAAGTTATAAATGAATGTTAGTAGACTAGATGGTCCACTAGATGAAGAGTTGATTAAAGGTCCATAGTTCAAGATGCCATTAAAAACTATTATTGTGCAATTTTCAAGTGTCTACACTTGGAGACAACACTTGAGGTTATAAGAGATATGAAAGTTGGTACAATTTGAGCTCTAAAGAGCTAGTTATCTTGATATTGTATATAAGGCCAAATGCCTATTTATATTTTAAACGTAACATCATTGTACATGAACAAAAATTGTTGTATTGTGAGACCAGTCGTGGCTATGTCATAGTGTATTTTACTTTCTTGAAGTTGTAATACTTTATGTTACATTTAGAATTAAATTTAAAAATTTGATATTATTTATTGTGATAATATATTTTGACTTAAGTTTTTATGATTCTAATTAAATGTTTTTTAAGTTTTTTAAAAAAATTACTACATTTTGTTTTTAGTACAACTGGGGTGGTTGTAATAGGGAGAGTGGTAAGTCACCTACACAAAATATTTTATATTCATACTCTTTATAACCCGTGGATGTGATTTTTAAGTGAGTGACTTCATGTAGTAGATCTGAAATAGGTATAAGCTTGTCAAGGGACATATATTTGGTAGCAGTTGAGCATAAAATGGAATTGTTTGTGATAGGACAATAATATGAAAATGAGGATTGATCCATTTGACAACTATAAAAATTATCAATTTCCCCAAGAATGGTGACCTCCATGCTTGAATGGGGAAATTTTAGACATTGATGTAGGGTAGATGGGATAACTTTCATCTCATGGATCCAAAAATGTTCTAACAACATATTATAAGGTAAATCAACATCCACAACATGAAATAGGGTTTGATGTACTATGGGTCCCATAGTAATAGGAAGGTAGATAGTCCCTGTAGATGGTCTTTCATTATCATTATATGCCTTTATCATATTCAGATTAGGACCTAAATATGAGTTGAAATACCCCAACTTCTTCAAGAAATATAGATTACATAAATTTAATATTGACCCTCCGTCTATGAGCACCCAAAGAATATGGTGATGTGATATAGAGAATTCAATAAATAATGGATAGTTATGGTGGGGGTCAATCAGAGGCATGGAAGGGGATAATTGTGTCACTAATGCCTAAAATTGATTAATGTCCAGATCACTAGGGACCTTAAGGTCATTCAAGACTTGATTAAGTATCTCCTGATGTAAAGGGGATGTTTTGAGAATCTCCATTAATGAAATTTGAGTGGGTTTCTTCTCAAGTTACTAAATGATATCATAATACTTATTATAATATACTTAAACTTTCTTAGAAATATTCCCCTTTTAATTAACAAAATTAGATGGGTCCTTTTGTGGTACCCCAATAACTACAATTTTACTGTGTTTATTGGTAACCACACAATCAATAGTGGCCTACTTGATTTTTAATATGGTGGGTGATGGTGAGGTGGGATCTTAGTGGATATGGAATTTAATGGTGTTGGCATAATAATATGGCATGACATGGTAGTCAGTGTGATTGGAAGAGGAGGTCTAACCTTGGTATCTTGGTAGCTTCCTATTTCTTTGATCATGATTAGGTAGCAGGACCTAATAAATTCTTAATTGTCAATTTGTAGATTGATTTGGAGAATTCTCCCCTTCTATTTCAATATCACCCATTTCAATTAGGTTATGAACATAGTGATTTAATTGCATAAATATTTCTATATCATGACCTTTGACCTTGTGATATTTTTTGAATTTATCCTCGTGGTACCAATCAAGTTGAGTTTGATGATCATCTAATGGTCTAATTTTAGAAAGAGTCATCATGTTAGCAATAATTAATTGTTCAAATACCATTTCAATTAGTACTCCCAAGCTGGTAAGAGGCCTTTTTCTAGTTTGAGTCTTTGATTTGCCTCCTGAAACTCAAATAGAGGAGACATTCTATTATTTTGTGGGGTTCTTCTTTTGTACTATTTGCACATGTTGTTATTTAGAATCATTAACCCCATCTCCCATGACATTCTTATTTTTGTTGAATATTTTTTACTTTCTTGAAAAGGAGTTATCTTGGCTCTAATTATGCCCATTTTAGGAATATAACTTAATTATTCCCTTTTTAATAAGTGCCTTTTCAATTTGCACCCCTTTCTTAATTATTTCATCAAAAAATTTATCACACTGGAGTTTTAATTGATATTTGAGATCAACATTAAGGTTATCAACAAATATTTTGGATAACTCCTTTTCAGGTACTATACATCATAGACATCTTGCTAAGCTTCTCCATCATTGCAAGAAGGATGTCAAGCTTTCCCCACTTCTCTATTTTATGTTATAAAGGTCTATAATGGAGATATTATGTTTAATATTAAATGAAAAATGCCTGACAAAATGTTTCATTAATTCCTCAAAGCTATATATAGACCCTTTTGGTAGGTGCATGAATCATTCTAAGGCTGATCTAGTAAGTCATTTTGGAAAAATTATTAATAGATGAGCATATTCATATGTTACTTCATGGCAAGCCACATAGAAATCTTGTATATGGTCTCAAGGATCACCTTTCCCGTGATATTTTTTAAATTTTGGTACTTAAAAGTGGGGAGGGAAAGGTATTTTCAAGATGCTCATGTCTAAGGGAGAAGATAAAAAAACTTCATATGTGTATTTTATTGCTTGTGAACATGGGTCTATTTGGTGGAGAGTCTCCTTCATCACTTTCTTTTCTTATGCAAATTTGGGGTCCCTAAGAGGATTGGAGGTTTGATTATGACTATTATGTAGGATATGTGTGTTTTAAGTGTTATGGGTGTTATTGGTGTTTTTCCAATGGGATGTTAGCCATTGATTTTGGGCATGGAGTAAAAGGTTTATTTGTTTTGTAAGTTAGTCTAGTCAATCCTCTAAGATAATTTTCCTCCTATTGGATGTTAGGATCTTACAACACAATTGATTACTTTTGTATAAGCAACTAAATACGGAATTAAACTAGAAGTAATAAGTAACTAGAAAAGAAACAACAAAGAATAGGAGATACAAGAAACAACCAATCTTGTATTAAACTATTCCAGAAGGAAATACAATGAAGAAATCTCTCTCTACTCACACCTCTCAAATGTATAGATCTCTTTCCCTCAAGAGTTCTCTCTCTCTCAATTACAACCAACTCCACTACTTGAATTGATCCACCTTCCAAACTATCAGGATCTAACCCTATTATATAAAACTAGGGTTCATGAGACATGCATTCTCCACCGTTAGATGCACCTCTTAATCAAAGGTTCAAATCTGTCCTACCAAAAAAATAAGTGGACTCAAGACTAACAATTAGTCTTTACATGCAAACTGACTGTTCTCCTCAAAATTAGAATTCTAGAAATGCATAGATGATCGATGTCGGTCTCTGTCTATCTACATATGACTGATGTCAGCCAATCCCTAATTGATGTCAGTCAGTCCTGCCCAATGTCGATGACTGTGTAACTCTAGCAACCTCTGCATTTGCTCATCTGGTGAAGCTTTTAGCTCCAAAACTCAACAATCTCCCACTTGGAGATAAACAGCTGCACCTATACCTATACATCAACATCCTCTAGCTTGTTTATCCCTCTTCAAGTTCAATCTTGAAGACCAACAAAAGTTGAATGAAGATTCAACTTCTCCTTTGTTACCAACTTTGTTAACATATCAGTAGGGTTCTTTTCCATATGGATCTTTTCCAGATTCAACTGACCATCCTCCAATACCTGTCTAATGAAGTGGTACCTAAGCTATATATGTTTGGTTCTTGAATGAAAGGCTAAATTATTTGCCAAATGAATTGCACTTTGACTATCACTATACAATCTACAACTCTCTTGCTCCTTTCCCAACTCTTCCATGAACTGAGTCATCCAAATCATTTCCTTGCTAGCCTCTATGACTATAATGTATTATGCCTCTGTAGTAGACAAGGCAACAACCTTTTTCAACTTTGAAATCCAGCTAACCACCATTCCAGCAATAGTGAACACATATCCTGTGGTGCTTCTCCTACCATCCAAATCACCTGCCATATCTGAATCTGCATACCCATGTAGAGTAGTGTTTGACCCTCCATAGCATAAATGCCTACTACTGGTCCCTCTCATATATCTGAGAATCCACTGAACTCCTTTCCAGTGTTCCTTTCTTGGATTGACCATAAACTTGCTGACAACTCCCACTACTTGGGCAATATCAGGTCTAGTACACACCATTGCATACATCAAGCTCCCAAATTCTGAATCATATGGAACTCTACTCATGTACTCAACCCCATCATGTGATTTAGGACACTGTTCTTTGCTCAACTTGAAGTGTCCAGCCATAGGTGTGCTTACCAGTTTTGCATCCTGCATATTGAACCTCTCCAACACCTTATTCACATAATCCTCTTGAGACAAAATCAAACTATGATTTTTCTTGTCTCTCTTAATACTCATGCCAAGGATTTTCTTTGTTGCTCCTAAATCCTTCATGGCAAATGTGTGAGCTAATTTTACATTAATCTCACCAATTTCTTGCATGTGTGAACCTGCAATAAGTATATCATCTACATACAATAACAGGATAATATAACTACCATTATCTAATCTGTTAAAATAAACACAATGGTCAGATTGACATTTACTAAAGCCATGCTCTGTCATAAACCTATCAAACCTCAAATACCATTGTCTTGGAGCTTGCTTAAGACCATATAAGCTTTTCTTCAACTTGCACACAAGTTTCTCCTTACCTTTGACCTCAAAACCTTCCGGCTGATCCATATATATATCTCTTCATCCAAATCTTTATGAAGAAATGTTGTCTTAACATCGAGCTGCTCAAGATGCAAATCCTCAATAGCAACTAAAGACAATACAGTCTAAATAGAAGTCATCTTTACTATAGGAAAAAAAATTCACCAAAATCAATACCTAGTTTCTGTACAAATCCCTTTACTACCAACCTGGCCTTATGTCTCATTTGTCCATTCTCTCCTTCCTTTAACCTATAAACCCATTTGTTTTTTAGTGCTTTCTTTTTGGCTGGCAACTCAACCAAATCACACATATGGTTCTCTTCTAAGGAATCAATTTCCTCATTCATGCCATGCTCCCACTATTTCCTGGATTCTACCTACATTGCCTCATCAAAACTTTCTGGTTCTCCACCATCAATGAGCAACAAGTAGTACAAAGAAGGGGAATAATGAATTGGAGGTTTACTTACCCTTTCAAACCTACTCATGGGCATTTGAGACTCATTCATAGCTTGATGTCTGCCTAAATTTCTTTCTGTCAGTGACCAATCTTGGTCATCTTTGGTTGATGTCAGTCTGTACCTGACCAACATCAGTTCCACCTGACTAACGTCGATTCCTTCTTAACCGATGTTAGTTTCTACCTGAATGATGTTGGTTTCTATTTGACTGATGTTGGTATCTGTGTTTTCCTGTGAGTGATGATTTTTACCCGCGAGCTCATTTTGGATCATAGCCTCATCTAAATCATGATTGCCCTGCTCAAAATTATTTAGCCTCTTGAGCTGATCATTGTACATCACCTTCTCATTGAAAAATACATCATGGATTCTAATAATTTTGTTAGTTTCTAAATTCCACAACTAGAATCCAAAATCTTCAGAACCATAACCAATGAAAGTGCACCACATAGATTTAGCATCCAGCTTCTTTCTATTTTCTTTATCAATGTGCACAAAAGCTTCAGAACCAAAAACTCTGAGAAATGAAAGATCTACCTTTTTACCTGTCCATGCCTCTTTTGGAATTCCACCATCCAGTGTAGTAGAAGGTCCTCTATTAATCAGGTAAACCACAATATCTACAGCTTCTACCCAAAACTATAAGGGCAAACCAGCATGCAACCTCATACTCTGTGCACACTCCATCATTATTCTATTCATCCTTTTAGCAACTTTATTTTGTTGAGGTGTCCTTGGAACCATCTTTTCCTTATGTATTCCATTCATAGAATAGTAACTTTTGAATTTATTGCTACAGTACTCACCACCATTGTCAGATCTAAGGCACTTCAATTTCAAGCCTATTTCATTCTCAACCAAAGCTTTCCATTTTTAAATGTGTTAAAAACATCAAATTTCCTCTTTATGCAATAAACCCATACCTTTCTTGTAGCATCATCAATGAAAGAAACATAATACCGTGATCCTCCAATAGAAGCTACCTGAGCTGGTCCCCACACGTTTGTGTGAACAAGCTCCAACTTGTGCTTCTTCTTTGTTGACCCAGTTTTGAGAAACCTCACTTTCTTCTATTTCCCAAAAATACAATGCTCACACAAATCTAGATTTATGCTTTTCAAATCTGAAAGCTTACCTTTTGACTTAAGAACATTCATTCCCTTCTCACTCATGTGGCCAAGCCTACAGTGCCACAACTTTGCATCTACATCTAAAGTAGACAAAATAGAAGGAAAATGATCAGTAATACAAGTAGATAGATAAAGTGTACCTACTCTCTTGCCTTTGGCTAATACATGTGCACCCTTGGAAACTTTCCAAGATTCAACTGTGAGAGTTATTGTACAACCCTCATCACCTAACTTTCTTACAAAAATTATATTCCTCTTCAGGATGGGTACATGCATGACATCCTTCAACACCCATGTGTTTCCATTCTGCAATTTCTGTTGCGCTTTTCCTTTGCCAACAATTTGACAAGGCTCATCATCCCCTAAATAAACTTTTCCAAAATCTCCATGGACATAATCATTGAAAAATTCTCTATTTGGGGTTGCATGGAAAGAGGCACCATAATCTAAAACCCATGATTCTACTTTATTATCCAAAAAAATGTAAGAGCATCCTGTGCAACAATACCTGCAACTTTTGTTTCTTCTTTACCTTCATGCTGATTTTCTTTGTTATCCTTCAACCAACAATCTTTCTTTGCATGCCCTTTCTTTCCACAATTCCAGCAGGTTATTCTTCCATTTCTAGATTTGGATCTACTTCTCATCTTTGACCTTGATCTCCCTTGCTTACCCTTCTCTCTTTGCCTTCCCCTACTTTCAATACTTAAAGCATTACCTAATGTTTCCTCTATGCTTTTCCTACAAATTTCTTTATTTAAGATTACACTAACAACATCATCAACTTTCAAGATATTTGAAGTAGATGCAGTATTACTAACTGCCATTACCAAACTATGCCAACTTTCAGGTAAAGAGCATAAGATTAAGAGAGCCTTAATTTCATCATTAAAAACTATTTTGACTAAATTTAACTGATTTATTATTGCATGGAAATCTTTAAGATGACTAGATACCGATCCACCTTCCTGCATTTGCAAATTAAATAATTGCTTCGTAAGATATACCTTATTCGAAGCTGAGGGTTTTTCATATAAATTTGCCAAAGTATCCATTAACTCTACCGTTGTCTTTGCCTGTGATAAGTTGGAAATCATAGAAGATGCCAGGCTCAACCTTATAGATCTAAGAGCCTTTCTATCAAGAACATTCCATTCTTCATCTTGCATATCTGTGGGCTTGCTTGAAACCCCACCTAATGGTAAGTACAGATCTTTCTGATATAGATAATCTCCAATCTGCATCCTCCATAATTGATAATTATTTCCATTGAATTTCTCCATTCTTAGTTTACTTTCTTCTACCATTGCTTTACTCCCACTCAATCAGAAACCCCTACGAGTGAATTTTGTAATCAACAAACACTAACATGCTCTGATACCACTTGTTAGGATCTTACAGCACAATTGATTACTTTTGTATAAGCAACTAAACATGAAATTAAATCAAAAGTAATAAGTAACTAGAAATTAGAAACAACAAAGAATAGGAGATACAAAAAACAACCAATCTTGTATTAAACTCTTCTAGAAGGAAATACAATGAAGAAATCTCTCTCTTCTCACACCTCTCAGATGTACATATCTCTTTCCCTCAAGAGTTCTCTCTCTCTCTCAATTACAACCAACTCCACTACTTGAATTGATCCACCTTCCAAACTATGAGGATCTAACCCTATTATATAGAACTAGGGTTCATGAGCCATGCATTCTCCACTGTTAGATGCACCTCTTAATCAAAGGTTCAAATTTGTCCTACCAAAAATAGAAAAGTAGACTCAAGACTAACAGTTAGTCTTTACATGTAAACTGACTGTTCTCCTCAAAATTAGAATTTTGGAAGTGCATAGATGATCGATGTCAGTCTCTATCTATCTGCATATGAATGATGTCGGCCGATCCCTAACTGACATTGGTAGGTCCTGACCGATGTCAGTGACTATGTAACTCTATCAACCTCTACATTTGCTCATCTGGTGAAGCTTTTAGCTCCACAACTCAACATTAGCCTCAATACAATTATTTTAGAGGGGTACAGGGCATTCATATTCTTTAAATTCTTGGTCCACACCTTCCTTTTCTTTATGTATTTTACTAGTGTTATGTTTTAATGTGGTGTATTAGGATGAGTGAGAGGATGAACTGTGTGTTTTAGAAGGCTACGGTCAAAATTTGAGGGTAGTGTACCCTCTATTTTGATGGTTCAGAATAAGACTTGATCATGATTTTTATCTAGGTGTCGATAAATTAAATTCCTAACCTCATAATTATGGAGTGGATTAAATCATTCATCTTCTCCTCTAGGGGTATGCATATCACTATGTGTATCATCATGATATCAAGTTAATCACCTAGATTCCCCAATGGATCATTGTCTTGGTTAGAAGCTTGTCTAATCATAAGTTGGGCATGAGTGTGGATAACCATTTTAGATTAGGAAGAGAGATGTGATGAGGTGTGATAGGTGATGTGAAAGTTTTGAATACTAACTCAGTCTAGAAACCAAATCTACTAGTTTTCAAAGAAAGTGATGTGGTGAATTTTTGAAATGATTAATAATTACCAAAAGATAAAGCCTTGTAAGAGTCCAATCTTGTAAAAATGAAAGATAATTATGGGATCAAATACCTTTTACACTATAAAAGTGATAATTGGATGGGTGCTAGGTGAAAATGGCATTGATAGGGATAAGTAATGGGTGTTAGGTTAGAATCTTGATAAGACTATGTATGTTGATAATACCTAGTCCAAGGATTTTAGGAAGTGCCAATGAGGATTAAAAGGATGGGTGACCACTAAAAATTGATTCCAAGACTAAATATAGTATTCAATAATTATGGGATACTATGAGATTTATGGGGTACAAAAGATAGAAGATATAAGATGGGAAGATATGAGATGAATAAAAGCGATAGAATGGATATTAGGTGGATGTAAAATATGTGGTATTAATAGAAGGTATAAGATGTTAAGAAGTATTATAGAAGTTACTCAGGATAGGAAATACACTGGATGTTATTTAGTATGGATATGAGGGGTATGTAAGATGTATGATGGGCACTAGATAAGTGAAAAATATAGGCTAAATATTAGATGATGTCTAGTATAGAGAGTAGAAAAAGTGGGATGGGTGGATAATACAAGATCAATAGATGATATAAGGTGGATTTAGTTATAGTGAGGTGAATAGAGATTATAAGATGGATAGTAGATTAGATGGAAGATGAAAGATTAGGGTGTATAGGATTGTGATGAGTGTGAGATGATGAAATTAGAATAGAAATTAGCCTATGGGTATTTAAGATGTCATACACAAAATGGGGTATGGCTAACTTAGTTATTTAAACAATATAGGTCTAACACAACACTCAAATAACACACATAGCAACAAGTCCTAAGCTAGTAAGCTATAATAGGGTGTGTAACCCAATGATCATACCATCTGATGGCTTTGTGGGTGAGGTTGTAGGCTGGTGACCCATTATAGAATCAACTAAACCCTCTAAACCTTATTTGTGTGAACTAGGAATTTGACTCAAGAGAGGCGATTAGTATTATGTTAGTCCCAAAATGAAAACAAATTGATAAAAACACACTAACTAGCATACATATCTAGGCCTAATCACTAGGGTAAGCTTAATAACAAAAACAAATGAAAAACACACTAAAAACTAAAGAAAAACAATAATCCTTCACCATCCTTGGATGCTTAAAATGTTTGTTGTAGTGGCTTGCTCGGCTTGTGTTGATGAATTCTTCATCAAAGGAGGCTTGACTATCTCCTCTTCTCCTTGGCATCTTGTGGTTTTGGCTTGGCTTAGATCAATATTTTGGCATCATAAATTTGTCATGTGAGAGATCTTGGAATCAATTTGGCATAGTAACTTTACACAAATTAAGCTTAAAATTCAATAGGCAAGGCCTCTTATTTATAGATGTTTGAGATTGCTCAGAATCAACCTAAACCATCCATCTTGAGATGAAGATGTGTGGTTGAGGATTAATTCAATTTTTTGGAATAAAATAAATAATTATCCTCATCATGACATTGGAAAAAGGGGCATTGAAGAGGCATGGAGGGTCATTATGAGGCATGAGAGACCCATAATCTTGATATTTGTGGCATTTATGGCCTAGGGATGTCTTCCCAAGAAATGAGGTCACCTGATGATGTAGTTATTCAATATTCATTTTTAAAACAAGTATTCAATGAGTTTCCATGGAATTATTAATTAGGCTCTAATTTGGTTTTATTAGCTCTTAAGCATGATTAATCACTTTGTGCACAAATTACTCAAATTGATCAGAATGCCTTGTTATTGGTGTAAAATTTGACTGGATTGGAATTGAAAGTCAATGTTAGATGCATTGGAATTGTATTCCCATTTAGGATGTTTTCAATAGAAAATAACAAAGACATGCATCTCATATAATAAATTTGATAGAAAAAAGCAATCCAGAGCACTTAGGTGCAAAATTGGCATTTTGACTCGAAATGATCTGATCAAAGTTAGCTGGCCCATAAATTACATTGACCCATTTAATGATACCCTAGCTAAAATCAGAACTTTAATATATCAATTTCAACTCATTTAATGTGTTTTAGTATTTTTAAGCCAAATTGTGCATTTTTGTGTAAATTAGTAAAAATCCTAGCTGGAGGTTATCGATGGCCAGATTTAGGTGTCTACAGTTTACCCTTATTTGGGAAGGCATTGCAAGCTATAAGTATAGTAACATCTTCTCAAAGAATGAAAAGTTTTTGTATGCCTACAAATGTAATAATGATAAAATAAACGTATGATGCCTCCTTGAGGGAATGGTTGGTACAAATAAAGGTCGACAAGTGGTCCCTAGAAAGAAAGAATGGAGATGAGGGAACCAAAGAAAAGAAATATGATAGGGTGAAAACACAATGATATTAAAAAAGTAGTCAAATCACTGAGAATGCAAGTATGATGGTGTACAATGGTTTTCCTAAAGGTAGTTATAAGCATTATACCCTGATAGTAGTAGCATGGTATGAAAACACAATGATTTGCCCAAAGGAGGTTATAATCAGTGAGAAGATGGAGCTACCCTAGTTAGGATAGACAAACAAGATAATGTTTCCCCAGTTGGGGTAGATAAGTAAGATAAAAACATACCCCTATTTGGGTGAGAAAAGTAAATTTATTGAGAACATAATGAATTTCTTAAAGGTGGTTATAATCATTAAGAAACGCAGGTGGGATGGTGTAAATGATCTTCCCATAGGTGTTTATAATCATGGGACCCCAATTATGGAAAACATGATAAACTTGGTCAAGGATGATAATAAATTAACACAGAGGGTAATGATGAATTGGAACAACCTACTAGTATGGAGATGCTCATCCAAACTAATAAAGGTTGAAAATTTTTCATAGTTAATTACTCTATTTGGGATATGATTGGGATTTAATCAGGATGTCAGTGCTGAAGAGATGTTGATGCCACCATTGTTGAATAGACTTCTTGAAGTTGAGGTTTGTTGTAGCATATATTGATAGACATCATGGTATAACATCATGAGGACTTGGTCAAAATATGCATGAGGACTGACTCCCAAAATCTAATACTCAATAGAATACAATGCACCAATGATAGAAACCATGATGATAATATAAACATATGAATATGGATAAATTCAAGTATAGGTGTGGGAAAGGAATCACCCAATAAGCACATATAAATTGAATCAAGGCAGTAGTGTTAAAAGCAAATAAATAAACAAAAATAATCAAAAACAAACAAACAAACAACATAACAGAAACCCTACAAACAATGCCTTAGAAAATAGGTGACAACTTAACAAATGAACAAAATGGGGAAATAGAAGAAAAATAAGGGGGTGTCCAAGTTGTCTCCATATGCACTAGGCAAATGGATGCTACCTACATAGTTTCATGTAATTAATATCCAATAAAAAAACTTTAGGCTAAATGTAGTTCTCCCAAGGAATGGGAAGAATATGATAACTAGTGAAAATAAATAGAATGGATGAGATAGAAGAATAGGAATGGTCTTACAAAATAGAAAGTGCATGAGACAAAAAGGCCAAAAAAGATGGGGAAACTAAGAAATAAATTATTTTCTTGTAGCTTAGTAAGGGTGCCTAGAATCCTTAAGGCAAAGAAGTGGTCAGTGTTTTTGCTATTTTCTACTGATTTTACAAACATTTTTGGAATTTTTGAAGTATCTCAACTTGATCAAGAATGATGAGACACTAAATGGTCAATATCACAAAATTGTGAGACCGTTTAAACTTAGGTTTCTCACAAAATGGTGAAATCATTCAAACTTAGGTTGCTTGCAAAATGGTGAGATCATAGAAATGTAGGGTGCTCACAAAACAATGAGAGCATGGTAGAAAGGGTGACTAAGCTGACATCAACAAGTATCAAGCGTTGCCTACATTGTCCTAGAGTATGACCTTAAGTCACTATAGTTATACCCTAATTAGTGTAGTAGTCAATTCAAACAAAATAGGCACAATTGGTAAAAAGGCATAGTATGTCATATAAAGTGGTAAGTTGGTATGTCAAGGCTCAATAAACAAATGTAGTCCCTAGTTTTCCCATAGGTGGTTATAACTAGGACACAACGACATGGATCAATGGTACTAATAAGAAAGGAATAACAAATGAATGATGCAATTGTCAAAACTTCTATCATACTAATCCAAAATATGATCTCTATCTGAAGTACTTGAAATAACTAATGACATTGATCAGATTCCTTAGTGCTAAAATGTGTAATGAAGGGCAAATACCGAGGTCAAACGAGCTAGACATTAGAACGCATGTGGTTGATAGAATGGGATGGTAAAGAATATAAAGCTAAGAGGATGGATAAGAATGAGATTTGTACAAAGAAGAATAATGATAAAATAGAATAAATGAAATGGTCCTTACAAATAATACACCTTAGCGCTTAGGCATAGTACTGCTTAAGGTGAATAATATTCATCAGCTCAAGAAGTTTATCTCCATCTAGTGTGGTGAGTCTATATGCTCCTAATCCATAATCTATAGTAATGATGAAAGGCCCTATGTAATTTTGTTTGAATTTAGCTTTATGCTTCTTCTTAGCCATGGTATTCTTTTGGTTTTATTTAAGCACAAAATCACCAAGTTCAAATGTTCTATACTTGACATGTTGATTATAGTGGCCTTTGAGTCAGTTCTAATATGCTTGAATATTATTGAGAATAGTTGTGCATATTTCATCAAGTAGCTCTATCTCTTGTAGGTGAGGTACTTGATAGTCATGATCATCTAGGACATGCTTGAAATATATGCATAGTGAAGGCAACTTGACCTCAATGGGAAGGATGGCTTCTATACCATAAACAAGTGAATATGGAGTGGCTCTTATAGGGGCATGATGATTGGTATGATATGCCCAAAGGGTAAGGAATATCTAAAGGTGCCAATCATGACCGATCGACATCATTGACAATATTTTTGAGAATATTGACAATGGTTTTGTTTGATGCTTCATATTGGCCATTACCTTGAGGGTAATATGTTGTAGAAAAATGTTGTGTGATTTTATATTTGATACATAGCTGGTCTACATCCTTGTTCTTAAATGATCCTCCATTATCATATATAATATCATAGGGGATATCATAGCATCAAATGAGATGGTTAAAGATAAATTTGGAAATTTGCTTTCTAGTCATGTGAGGGCTTTAACTTCAACCCACTTAGTGAAATACTTAATGGTGGTAAGGATATGTTTAATGCTATTAGATGAAATGGGGTTGATATTCTCAATGAGTTCAAGTCTCCATGTAGTAAATGGCCATGGTGTCAACATCAATTTCAAAGTTTAGGCTAGGGAATGAATCATATTATCATGTTGTTGATATTTGTCACACTTCTTTACATATGCAACTGTATTTGCATCCATTATGGGCCAATAATAACTAGTACACAAGAGATTTTTAGATAGGATTTCCCTACTAGAATGAGCTCAACATACCCCTTCATGAACTTCTCTTAATGCTAGCATAGACTCTACCAAAGTTAAACAATGAAGCAGAGTTCCATCAAAACTATGGTGGTAAAGGGTGGATCCAAGTAGAGTATAATGAGTAGAATGATGAATAAAGGCTTGGTTTGTTTTTGAGATAGGTTAGGTGGTATAATTTGGTCATGAAGGTAGTTGTAAAGGTTTTAGTACTAGATAGAATTAGGACCAATAATATCATAAATAATTGCAATGGTTAAAGGTTTATGAGCTGGTGTGAACAAATTCTCAACAAGGAATTGATATTTCTAGCTTTATCTATTTGTTGAATCAAAGAGCCAATAATAGCCATGGCATATATTCTTCTATTACTAGCCCTTGGTATATGCTCAAATTGGATATTTGTAATTTGTTGCTTTAGGGTATTGACCATAGCCTTATATGGAACTAACTTGTCATCTTTGGTCTAAAATGGTCTATGACCTGATTGATGATTAATTGAGAATCACCATGAACCTTTAGATGAGATATATTCCATTTTACTACCTATCGAAGTCCTACAACAAGTGCTTCATACTCAGCCATGTTTGTACAAGGAAAACTAATTCTAAATGATTTAGAGATTAGATCCCCCTATGGTGTAACAAATAAGAGACCTGTCCCTGATCCATGTAAAGTAAATGAAGCATCAAAATATAGCTTCTGATGTTTGTCCCCAAGAGGTGTTTTAATGACGGTTAGTATGGATTCATCAAGAAAATGAAATGTGAGTGATTTTGTGTCTATAAGGGGTGCTTTAGCAAGTTGATCTACCAGGACCCATCCTTTGATTTCTTTTTGATTGGCATACTCTATGTAAAAATCACTAAGAAGCATGATCCATTTGGCCATTATACCTTGTAAATATATTTTAGATAGTATATACTTGAGCAAATCTACTTTTGAAATGACCATGGTTTTATTGTTCAACATGTAATGGTGTAGTTTTTGAGCTGTGAAGACCATTGCTAGACAAGATTTTTTAATAGGTATATAGTTGTGTTCATGTGTGACCAAGGTACAACTTAAGTAGTATATTGTATGCTATTTTCCATTGTTATCATGTTGAGCCAAAAGTGCCCCCAAGGAATTTTTGGTAACTGATAGATGCAACAATAATGACCTGCCTAACATAGGAGGTAACAAAATAGGTGGATTAATTAGATAGTCCTTAAGTTGTTTAAAAGTTGTTTGGCAGTGGTCATCCTAATGAAATGCAACTACATTCTTTATAAGATGTGTAAATGGATGACACTTATCTAATAACTAAAATATGAAACATCAGATTGATTGGATCTTACCCTGTAAATTATGGAGTTACTTCAAATTGGTTAGTGGTGTCATCTCGATTACAGCATGGACTTTAGCTGGATCAACTTCAATTCCCCTATGAGACATAATGAATCCAAGTAAATTTCATGATGTTACTTCAAACACACATTTCTTTGGATTGATTCTAACTTTGTACTCTCATAATCTTTCAAATATCTTATGTAACATTGTTGGATGGTCGACCCTAGTTTTTGATTTTCCTAATATGTCATCGACATAGTCTTCAACAATATCATGCATCATATCATGGAATATGATAGTCATGGCCCTTTTATATGTAACTCTAGAATTCTTAAGACCAAATGGAATTACCTAATAAAAAAATGTTCCCCATTGTTAGGATGTGGAGCTAAAAGCTTCAATTGGTACAAACAGGGAGGAGGTTGCTGAGTTCCAGGGAGACCGGCGTCAGCAGAGTGCAGTGCACAAGGCAACCGATGACGGTAGGGTGGACAGGAAGGAAACTGACATCGGCAGGATGTGGCTAATGTCGGTCACCTCTAGGTAGTCAAGGACCGACGTCGGTCACCTGTGGCAGTTCCAGAACTGCTTGTTCCACAGACAGTTAGTTCGTTAAATCGAGTGTTTATATGCAAAGGCTATTTTTGGTCTTGAGTTGCGTGTCTAATTATTGTAATTAGGTTATTCTAATTATTGTAAGCATGAGATCTATATATGGACTCATGGGTTGTATTGTAAAACTTGTAGCTAGTGAGTAAGAGAGCAATAAGCTCCTTTAGAGAGAAGAGAGCAATGGTGCATTCCTCCTAGTGCCACAGTACCAAGGTGGGTACTGGTTTGGAGAATCAGTAGGGTTCTTCATATGTGTATGATCTTGGTTAGCATTTGTGCATAACTTTCTATAGGAGATCTACAATGGTGAGTAAGGTCTAGTGATTTTTAGGTAGTAGTACAGAGCAGGAGATCTACTTGGAGTACGGTTGTGTACTTAGTGTACTGGCAGCGTGTTATTGACTAGTTGGAGAGGTGAACATCAATTCTGTATTGGAGTTGATTATTATGACCAAGAGAGAGAGGGAAGAAGGTCTTGAGGTGTGGCGAACCTTTGAGGTGGAATAAGAAGTGGCATCTTCTTTATTATATATTCTTCTGAGTGATTATTAATACAATTGTGTATTGTCTCTCATATTCCTGTGATGTTTCATATTTCTAGTTACTTATTGATTCTAGTTAAATTTCGTGTTTAGTTGCTAATACAAGAAGTAATCATATGTGCTCTAATTGGTGGAGCAAGATCCTGACTAAGTAGGCATCAGAGCATGTTTATTGTTCTAGGTTCCTAACAATTGGTATCAGAGCTTTTGGTTGGGTTGACTAACAGGTGGTTTTAGATTTGGTAGTGTTTTTGATTACAGGTCACTCATAGAGGTTTCAAATTGAGTGGGAGTATAGCAATGGTAGAAGAAAGTAAGCTACGAATGGAGAAATTGAATACCATGAATGGTCTAATTGATGGAAAGAAAGAGCAGGTAAAGGTAGATTATTGGTCGGTAGAAGATCAGCATGTAGAAGCATATGTTGCAGGTGATGTTGCATAGGATGTTCTAGATAAAGTGGAATCTTTGTTTATAGATTCTTTTGCCTCTTTCCATGCAGCCTGAAATAGAGCATCTTTTCATGGGTATGTCTTTGGAGACTTTGGAGAGATTTATTTAGGGGTTGGATAGCCTTGTCAGATGATTGACGAAGGGGAAGTGAAGCTGAAATTGTAGATGGATGACACACAGTGGTTGAAGGAAGTCATGCAGGTACCAGTCTTGGAGATGAGTCTAATTTCTTCAAGAAATTTAGGTGATGGGAGATGCACTGTAACTCTCATAGTGGATATACTTGAATTAGATGGTGGTAAGAAAGTAGGTATCCTTTATCTATCTACTTATATTGTTGATTCACCTTCTGTTGTAGAGATGTGGCTTCGTAGGCTTAGTCACATATGTAGAAGGAGAATGCAGGTTTTGAAGCGAAAGTCAGATGTCTTTGACAAGCTAAAGAACTAGAAAGCCTTAGTGTTCATGGAGGAGATGACAGACAGAGATTAGGTGAGGAGACTAAATTATTCTGAGTAGAGCTATGTTGATTTAAATAGGGTTTTGATCCATGGAGAGCTCGCAGGTAAAAAGTTATCACTCATAGAAAAACACAGGTACCAGCGTCAGTCAGACAGTAACCAATGTCAGCAGTAGGAATACCAATGTCAGTCATGAAGGAACTAATGTTGGCAGAAGAGATACCGGTGTCAGCCAGGCAAATGACATCAGCAATTAGGGTCAATGTAGGGAACTGACATCAGTCAGGAGCAGACTGGGAGATGGTCGAGATTGGTCACTGAAATGGATATTGGGCAGATAGCAAGCTGTCAACAAGTCTCAAACACTCATATGGAGGTCAAAAAGGGTAAGTGAACCTCATATTCATTGTTCACCTTCTTTATATTGCTTATTGATGGTCAAGAACTAGGAAGATGTGAAGAGGCAATGCAGGTAGAATCCAGATACAGTGGGAGCTTGGCATGGATGAGGAGTGTGAGTCCTTGGAGAAGAACCAAATAGGTATTTGTTGGTAGAGTTGTCAGCTAGAAGTAAGCACTGAGAGACAAAATGGATTCCCAAGTTAAAGAAGAGAGTGGATGGACACAAGAGACAAAAGGCTATGGCATATGGTCTTGAGGTAGCTACAGGACAGTGGTACAAGTTTGACAGGTGGATGACTAAGCATGGCTTTAGTCAATGTCAGTGTAACTATTGTGTTTATCTTACTGGGTAGATGATGGTTACAACATTATCTTGTTACTGTATGTGGGTGATTTGCTAGCAGGTTTGTACATATAGGTATTTGCTGAGCTAAGGGTAAGGTTAGTTCAGAGGCATGTCATGAAGAATTTGGAGCAGCAAAATTCTTTGGCATAAGAGACATGGAGATTTTATCTCCAATGGGAGCTGGTGTGAAGACGGTGTTGGTGGGGTTCATGATGCAAGATGTAGAATCAGAAAGCACACCAAGGGTTGGATAGTTCAAGCTTAGCTTGAAATAGGGTTCGAAATCACATGGGGTCTAGTGTAGACCTGAGTTTTCCCAAGCAGTGGGGGTTGTCATAAAGTATGGAGCCAATTCAGGGAAGAGGTACTGAAGGGCAGTTCAGTGGATTCTTACAGGGATCAGCGGCAGGTCGACAGGCTATGCAGGGTCAAGTTATTTTCTACATAGGTTTGTAGATGTGGATGCAGCAGGGTACTTGGATGACAAAGGCACAAAGGTTAGAGCATCACAGGGTGTGGTGGTTAGTCTTTAAGATTGATCTTAAAGAGGGATACAAGCCAGGGTACAAATTAGATAGTGTATAGATATAGGTACAGTTGCAGCTATTTATCTCCAAGTGGGAGATTGTTAGGATGTGGAGCTAAAAGCTTCAACTGGTGCAAACAAGGAGGAGGTTGCTGAGTTCCAGGGAGACCGGCGTCGGCAGAGTGCAGTGCACAAGGCAACCAAAGATAGCAGGGTGGACAAGAAGGAAATCGACATCGACAGGATGTCGGCTGATGTCGGTCACCTCCAAGTAGTCAGGGACCGACGTCGGTTGCCTATGGCAGTTCTAGAACTACTTGTTCCATGGATAGTTAGTTCGTTAAACCGAGTGTTTGCATGCAAAGGCTATTTTTGGTCTTGAGTTGCATGTCTAATTATTGTAATTAGGTTAGTCTAATTATTGTAAGCATGAAATCTATATATGGACTCATGGGTTGTATTGTAAAACTTGTAGCTAGTGAGTAAGAGAGCAATAAGCTCCTTCAGAGAGAAGAGAGCAATGGTGCATTCCTCTTAGTGCCACAGTACCAAGGTGGGTACTGGTTTAGAAAATCAGCAGGGTTCTTCGTATGTGTATGATCTTGGTCAGCATGTGTGCATGACTTTCTATAGGAGATCTACAATGGTCAGTAAGGTCTAGTGATTTGCAGGTAGTAGCAGAGAGCAAGAGATCTACTTGGAGTACGGTTGTGTACTTGGTGTATTGGCAGCGTGTTACTGACTAGTTGGAGAGGTGAACATTAATTCTGTATTGGAGTTGATTGTTGTGACCAAGAGAGAGAGGGAAGAAGGTCTTGAGGTGTGGCAAACCTTTGAGGTGGAAGAAGAAGTGGCATCTTCTTTATTGTATATTCTTCTGAGTGATTATTAATACAATTGTGTATTGTCTCTCATATTCCTATGTTGTTTCATATTTCTAGTTACTTATTGATTCTGGTTAAATTCCATGTTTAGTTGCTAATACAAGAAGTAATCATATGTGCTCTAATTGGTGGAGCAAGATCCTGACTAAGTAGGCATCGGAGCATGTTTATTGTTCTAGGTTCCTGACACCCATAGAGTGGTAAACATTATTTTATGTTGGTCTTTTAGTGTTATTCTGATTTGATTGTATCTTGAAAAGCTATCTATGAGTAAAAGCATTTCATAACCTATCATGGAGTTGACGATCATGTCAATCTGAGGTAATGGAAAGTTATCCTTAGGATAAGCCTTATTTGTGTCTCAAAAATTAGTATAGATTCTAATTTCTTCAAGCTTTTTGCTAACAAGTAAAACATTAGATATCCATTCTGAGTAGTCAATGGACCAAATCCATCCTACTTCAAAGAGTTTTTCCAACTCTTTTTTTACCAAGATAACAATGTGAGGATGCATCTTACATAGCTTTTATTTCACCAATTTGTCATTAGGATTGACCACAAGGTGGTGCAAAACCAAGTTGGGGTCTAAACATGGCATTTCAAAATAAGCCCATACAAAGATATCTACAAATTCTCTCAAGAAAGCTATAAAGACTTCATGTTCCTCCTCAGTGAGGGATGCACCTAATTTTATCCATTTTAGGTCTAATGGAGTCATAATGTTTACCTATGTTGTATCTTCAACTATAAGGGTCGAACCATCTTCTAGGATAGTAAGCAAAGACTTTAACTTTTAGACTATATCAGGGTCCTTTGTTAGGACTTTCTCTTCAACATCTCCTAAGCATGATGAATCTAAGTCCTCCAATGGGAAATCTGGCCATGTGATAAAAATAGTTAGAAATTCTTAAATAATTTTATCAAATACTTATTTTTATGTAAAACTAAACTTGGATCTATAGGCAAGTTCAACATTGGTGGTCTCTTGGTCTAAATTCAAAGAAGAATGAACACCCCTATCTTACAGTGCCTAAAATAGGTTTTCACCACTAGACTGGCCTTTATCTTTACTTTTTTTCTGGTAAGAAAGTTCCTGAAAGAGGTTTTCACTTGGGGACCTCAATTTTTTATTTTTATTTTTTTGGCTAAGGGTGTTCACCCGCTCTCTAAAATAAACTTCAGGATTTAATGTAATTGAGAATCCTAATTTATGATCTCCCAATGGAACTATTTCACTAAATTTTTTCTATTATAAATCTAAAGGAAAATAGAGATAAGGATGGGGATAAGTGATTATAGTTAACCTATATTTGGTTTACACATCATATATAGACATTGTGAGCACTCCTCTTCGGCTGGGGAGGACTACCTACAAATAAGAAAGCACTACCACAAGATGTTTGTTATCAGATAAATGAGTGGGCTGCCAAGCTATGTGCTTCTTCCAAGAAGTGTGTAACTTCCCTAGAGATGATATTCCACTTTTGAGAGGTGGAATAATAATAAATAACTAAAATAGAGGTAAATAGAGAGTAAAAGAGAGATAAAATTACCATTTTAAATAACCTATTCATAGTAGAGAGTGACAGGGTGTAGGTGAGGTGTTTTGTTAGTGTTTTAGAAATTATCTAGGCAGGTTTTGAAGAGGTTAGGAAATTGATAGTCGTAGACATTGATAGGAAGGTGACTGATATCGATCAAGATGTTGAGGTTGATAGGGAGGTGACTAATGTTGGTTGGGTTGTCAACATCAATAGGGGCAATAATTATCTAGGAGGTTGTAAAAAGATTTTTTGGGTTTGGGAAATGGTTTAAATCAGGTCAGAGAGGCTAAGAGAATTAGGAAAGGGAGCTTATGGCTTGGTTAATTTTGGTTAAAGGTTTGGTATGCATGTAAGGGGAGACAAGAAAGGAAGATTTATAACTCCCTCATAGGGGTACGGTCTGAAGTGCATAAAGTAGTGCAAGGTAGATATAAAGAAATGGGAGAATAAATATTTAAATGACCTATAGTATCAGGGATATACTTAGCTATGGTGATCATTGAATGATAAGTGTCAGGTTGATGGTTTCTATCTAGGAGTCTAAACCTTAATGCCTAAATAGAGAGAACAAGTAGATGTTTTTGGTCCTCAAGATCTCAATTATTGATGGTGATTGACTTACGTAGAGTGATTGTAAGCCTGGATGTCAAAAATAGAATGTTGAGAGCCTAATGAGAGTGAGAATTGATTTTCTTAATGTCTACTGACCTGAACCATAGGTTGGAGTTTGGATTATATTGTCAATATCAGTGATCCTATCAAGGTTAGCAAATATTCTATCAACATCAGTCATGGGTTGACCGATGTTGATGACCCAAGAATAGGTAAACCTTTCTATTCTTGGCCTATTTTCTATTGTTATGCATGTTAAATGTGATACACATTATAAAATGGTAAAAATAGAATGTTAGGAAAGAAGTAGTTATTTAGGAATTTGTTTTGGAAGGAGGAATAAGTATTAGGTAGTTAGGATAAGGGGACTAGGTTTTAAGGTGACTCATCAGGGGAGAATTAGTCATAGGGCAAGATGGCCAGGTAAGGTGGCAATAGGAGTTTTTAATTAACTTAATTAAGTATTTTAGATTAATTAAATGTGTTTGGGGTAAAATTATGGGTTAGGGAGATTAATTGTTATTATTAAAATGGGTTTAGGGAGGTTTTGACATAAGGGGTTACACACGTGTGTGTGACATAATTTCATTGTCTAAATTTTCCCCTTTTTGTCTTGTAATTTGTATTAACATGTTGTAAGACAAAAATAAGAGTTAGATGCTCCAAGTATTGGATGATGTATCCCCCCTCAAAATGAAAATCAATTGAGGAGAAACCAAAATTAGGTACCAATTTGATAGAAAGGTAATTGGGTGTCTGGTGGAGAATTGAGCATTGTTGTGTACAACATGCTATAGTTAACAACATTAAGAATAGGCAAGGTTAAGGAGGACTCAAATAGAAGTAACCAAAGCATATCTTATACATGATAACTGATAGGTCAAATCAATCAAATTTTTAGCTCTAATGGTTAATGTGTCCCAAGTATCCAAGGTTAGAAGTGCCCCTAGGAAACATAAAAAGGGGTTAAAAGTGATAGGATGGACTTGGTTGCCATCCACAACACCTAAAATACATTCATGTGTATAATAACCAACTTTATTTAGGACAAGAAATGTAGGCCTAGTATAAAAGGGTCAATGGGTGAGGAAATATTCATGATCTCCAAGCACAATCATTGACGGTGAAGATTTGAGTGATATTTAATGTCCTTTTGTCATGGTTGAGGGAGATATATGTGATCTTTAGATTCCCCAATGTATGGGTAAAGTTGTGAAAATTTGGGTGTTTTTGTGTTAGAAAATATGTTTTGAAAGGTGCCAATGTCAGTAATATTTGATGATATTGGTAAGACAAAGTGTCAACATTGGCATAATTAGAGCAACATTGATGATGTTGGTGAATGTAATCACTGATGTCGGTAGGTTAGGTCAATATTGCCGACATCGATAGCCAACCAAACCCAACAAAAAGGGGGTTTAGAGGCTGACCAAACTCATTTACAACTTTTTGATTAGAGAGAAGAAATTTGTCTTTAAGGGCAATTTGAGATGGTAGCACAAGGAGGAGACCCACTAGGAGTTGTAGGACCACAGGTGCTAGTAGTGCCAGCCAAGAGGAGATGATGAGATGAGGTAAGAGTCCAAACTACTTTCATTTGATTTTGGAAAGTTTTAGGTTAATGAGAGGTAGATGTGTAGAAAATAGGATTAGGGGGTAGAAAATATGTTAGGGTCAGTGTAGGTTAAGTAAGGGTAATTTGGGGGTAGCTTTTTAGGGGAAATGGGTAGGTTAGATTTGGGTTGTTCAGCTTTGGGGCTGAACCAGTAATTAACATCAGTGAGATCAATCAACATTGGTTGATGGTTGATCGATGTCAGTCAAAATAACACTGAGCTTGATTGATATTAGCTAACATGGAACCAAGGTTGACAGTGTGTTATCGATGTCGATCACTACATAAAATAATAAAGTGCTAACATTTGTAATATTGTTGATGTTGGCTACTAGTGAAAAAGAAATAAATGAGAGAAAGGGTAAGTTTTTGATCTCTAGTGGGAGTAGTCAACTAGCCTAATAGCTGAGCTAGCCTCTAAAGACCTTGTGTCATCTGAGTGCTACCTATATAGCCTAGTTTAGGGCCTCATGCCAATGTAGTTCTCCCAAAACTTAGGAAAAATATCTAAAAGGTTGGTTGTAAGGAAAAGAAGGTAAAGTAAGATAGTTGAGAGGTTTAAGTTTTAAAAGTTAGGTTATAGTGTTAAGAGTCAAGAATATAGGTAGCGAGGCCTAGAGTTGGAATAGGTGGGTAAGCCTAGGGTAGAGAGAGAGATAGAGGTAGTAAATCCTAGGGTAGTTAGTAAGGTGGGTTTATGGCCAAGTTAACTTTAGAAGACCCCATGTCAACTTAGTGTTGCCTATATAGCCTGATTTAGGGCCTCAGGACATAGTTCTCCTAATGATAAGGGAAAAAGGCAGTGAGGGAGTAGATTAAAAGGGATGTGTGACTTGATTCATTTGTGTATGGATGTAGGCGAGGATGGTGCTTACACTATGAGACCATTTACCGAGGTTATTGACATGCATGAAGAGAGATGTTACTCCAAATGAGTGGGATCATATGGAAGCCATTGGTTTGGGAGGAGTGTCATGATACTATCATATTACATGGGATGTGTCACTAAAGATCATGTTGATTAAGAGGTGGGATCATACCACCAACACCTTCTATCGGCCAATTGAAGAGTTGATAGTGACACAGGAGGATGTTTACAAGATTTTGTGACTACCACTCTAGGGTGAGGAGCTTTTTGCATGCTTAAGAGAGGAGTATGATATACATATGGTCAGCTTATATGGGGAGCATGTTAGTGAGGTGACATACCACTCTGATAACTTTGCATATTATGCCACTCTACATGGTTGATGAGGAGCAGCATCATCTTAGCATCTTGATGATGACCAGGATCATAGTTTATGCCCTACCTGGTGCAAATAGAGGGAGATTTTGTATTTCTTTGACCAGTGTGAATATGAAGATGATAGAGTAGTATATCATTTTTTCCTAAGGTCTAGTATTTTTTTCATAGTTATATAGAGAGCTATAGGGTGTGAGGTTGTGTTGATGAAATAGTTTGTGTCAGCCATCTCCTACACTATTGGGACTATGAGCACATCATGGTGACATGACCACTAGGGATACCTACCATTATTATAGCTAGCTTTAGGGTTGGATTTAGATAGTGGAGGGATGGATGGTATAGACCTAAGTGGATGACATCATGTAAGACATTAGCTACTATAAGTGCATGATCGAGGGCCTGATCCCCATAGATATCATATAGAGACCATATATTACATATCCATTTTTAAAGGATAGGTAGAGTAGCTTATTAGGTTGTAGAGTGCATTATGGGTCAGAGGGAGATGGGTTGATGAGCTAGAGATGGTACTTGTAGCATGGGTCAAGAGATAGTTTGGTCTTTTATATGATATTCTACCTACCTTCCCTTGATATAGGAGGGAGGACATAGAGGCACCTTTACCATTTCCCAAGGAGACCAAGAGGCTAGATTTTGAGGAGCTACCAATAGGGCCAGATGTCTAGGACCTTAGGTATATAACTATCTATATAGCTTGGTGGGTAGGGTTGCATCTAATAGTAGAGGTCAAGAGGCCACCAACAGACTTATAGGGATTAGTTAGGGAGAGAGATGTAATGCTACAAGCATGAGATACAGTAGTATAGGCTTGAGATGCAGTAGTGTATGCTTGAGAGATAGCTGAGGTAGAGGTTTTAGCCTTATATGGGTAGGTAGTGATGTTATAGGGTCATATTAAGGCTTTATAGGGTCGGGTCACAGCCCTATAGGGCTAGATGACTAATTTTTAGGGTTAGATGGTTGTAGTGATGGTAGAGGGAGATATTTTGAGAGAAAAAGTAGGCCAAGCCACTCTTCCTCCTCCTCTACCACCAAAAGGATTAGTATAGGCTAGGCCATCATCAAGGACCATGGGTCCTCCATAGATAATATCGATGGTGAGGTATTTGATTTCCCTAGATGAGATTTCTTACTATGAGAGGATGATTAGAGAGTTCCCATAAATACAATGATATTCAGAGTTTAGAGATTAGGAGAGGTTGATGTCATGTATGATAGCTTCTAGTTCACATAAATGTAGAAGGACAAAGAGCTGTGATGATACTACATCTTCAAAACCTTAAGGAGAGCCTTAAGGACCATGAGTATCAACATTTTCCAGTTTTATATTTCTATATGTTATATGTATACCAGCCTATGAGTTGAAGATGTCAGATGTACATTTTGAGAGAGATTTATGATATTTTGATGATGTATATGATAAACATGTATTTGATCACATATTTATATATGAGATGTTCATTTATTGCCATGTTTTTATTTGAGATGTGTTGCTTATGTTTATGATGTTGATATGGATGATTCTCATTTATTGTTATGTTAATTTGGATGTTAATTTTGATCATGTTATTTGACATTAGACTATCCTTCCCATTTATGTGATGGTATATGCATAGTTGATTGGTTAGCTACATCTTATCATTTGTCCATATTTGTGATGGTGTATGCTTAAAATGAGTAGATTGAGTGGGTTAATTTATTTTAGCATTTTTCCATATTTGTGATGGTGTATGCATAAAATAAATGGGTTGATTAGGTTACTGTTGGTATGACATTGTTTATGCATCTCAAATAGAGATATTCAACATGTGATGTGGATGGAAAAAATAAAAAGGTAGAATGTTCATGAATTGACAAAGACCATATTTTAGAATGTAAATAGGCTTAGGATAATGAGCCTCTTTCATGCCTTATATCTTTGAACCATTATGTTTGTTAGAGAAGTGTCATGTTTACCTCATGTTAAGTGAGCTTCATAGTCCCTTGAAAGAGTATGAGGGGGCAAAAAAATGAGAGAAAATTTTGAGATAGCATAATCTACCAAGTAGAAATTATGTGTCCCTTTTGTGGGTGACCTGAGAACTAGTATAGGCAAGTCCATGCCTTAAATTTTTTTTTTTGTAAGCTAATCAATGAGGGAAGCCTACAATGGTATTTTTTATATGTTAAGGTTGTGCAAAAAGATGAGGATCCCTTTGCATTTTTTTTCCTTTTGAGAACAAATCTTGGCTTAGCCATCCTTCAAGGGAGTGGTCTAAGCGTTTGTTTTAACTTTAAATAGTTATCCTTCAAGGGACTAGTCTATTGATAATAGCAAAGGGAAGTTACGTAGTTTTCCTTCAAGGGAGTAGTCTACATTGAAAAACATGACCTGAGATATTAGAAATTTTTTCAAATATCCCATTTTTTATTTTTATTTTTAAACTTGTAGTCATGGACAAGACTATAAAGGCTTAGGAGTTTTCCACTTTGAGGATAAAACCATACCAATGTGTAAGTTATCTAAGTGTATAGGAGTAAGGGTGAAGAGAAAGGGAAATGAATGTAATAGGGATGTTCAAGAGACTATCTCAAGTTAAACATGAAGTAAAACAATGTTGTTTTAACAAAAGAATGGTCATAAATGTAAGGCATTTAAAGGCTCAAGTTCTGGCTTTCCTTAAGAGAAGATAAATGATAATCTCCTAAACCATACTTGTGATTTATGATATAAGTTCCAATCCAATTAGGAGCACATATACCTCATTTTCTTTTCTCCATGTTCATCACATGTTGATTTTATTTCAAGATGAGATCTCCTATATTGAAATCCCACTCTTTGAGGTTTTTGTTATAAGCATGTTTGATACGCTCTTGATAGATTTAGAGGTGGTTGAGGGATATGAGATGGAATTCATCAATCAATTCAAGTTGGGCCAAACTTTCTTAGTCAAATTCATCATTAGTAAGTATGTCATGTAGAGAAAATCAAAGAGAAGGGATCTAGACCTCAAGAGGTAAAACAACCTCCATCCCATATACCAATGAAAATGGTGTAGCACCTGTCAAGGTTTGAATACTAGTGTGGTAAGCCCATAAAGTAAAACAAATTTGTGTGTGTCAATCCTTGCTCGTATCATTGACTACCTTCATGAGAATCTTGGTCAAATTTTTGTTAGAAGCTTCTATCTGTCCATTATCTTGGGGATAGTATGGTGATGAGAAGCTTGATTTAATTCCAAATACATCAAAAAGACCTTGAACAGTCTTGTTTTTGAAAGACTTGCCATTATCTATTATAATCTTCAGAGGTATACCAAAATTATAGATGATGTGGTGGCTAATGAAGTCAATAATTTTGTCAGCTTCAGTGGAGATGAGAGGGATCACCTCAGCCCACTTGGTGAAGTATTCAGTGGCAGTAATGATAGAGTAATGATGGAGTGATGAATGAGGGTTAATCTCTCTAATTAGATATAGGCCCCATTGGGAGAAGGGTCAAAATTCTTTGGCAACTTACAATGCATGACTGGGAACATGAAGAAGGTTAGCATGTTGTTGACACTTGGTGTAATGCCAAACATAGTCAACATAGTCTTGATGAAGTGTGGGCCAATAATAGCCAAGTCGAAGAATACATTTAGTAACCATGTGACCATTGAAATGCCTACCACAAATTCCATCATGGACTTCCTTAATAGTAAAGGGAGTATCATTACTAGTTAGGCATCTAAGGAAAATACCATTAAAACTTTACTTGTAGAGAAGTCCCCCTAGTATAGTATAACAAGCAGCACATTTTATGAAGGCCCTTTTTCCATTATTACAAAGATCAGGAGGGGTAATAGAGAAGGAATATAATTTATGAGTTGTTTGTACCATAAGTCTTGTGGGTTGGTTCTTACATTTCCTAGAAAGAGGATGTTAGCTGACACATAGGAGGGTAATGTTAAGTGATGCATGGTGACATAGATTCTTGAGGAGGAGAATGAATAAGGTATGTGTGAAGTAAGTGAAGCCATCATGTCAGCAAACTTGTTTGTAGATTGAGGAATAGTTTTCAAGAGATAAGAGTCAAATGATCCCAAAAGTGTATCTACAGGATGTTTATACCATTTCAAAATTTCATTTTTGCATAGATAGGAACCACTAACTTGGTTAACCACTAGCTGAGAATCACTAAAAATGGTTATGGATTTGATACCCAAGAAGAGAGTTGTTTGATGTCCAAGAATCAAAGCCTCATATTCAACCATATTATTAATGCATTCAAAATCTAGTTTAAATGATAAAGGCATAGGCTCACCATCTAGAGGAAAGTATGACCACTGCAGCCCCCACCATGTTGGAATTTAGATATGTCAATGAACATCATCATTTGATTGGAGATGTCATCAGTGGAGAGTGTTACAATAGATTCATCAAGGAATTTAAGGTTTGAAGGTTGGTTGTTAGGTAAAGGGGTAGTAGCTAACTGGTTTGTGATTTTTTGACCTTAAATTGACTTTTGTTTAATAAACTCTAAGTTGAATTCAACAAGAAGCATGAGCCATAAAACTACATGTTGGTTGTGATAAGGTTTGGAATGCATGTATTTGAGAGGATCAGTATGGGTGACCACATAGGTTTTATGATTTAGGAGATAATGTCAAATCTTAGAGGTATAAAAGACTAATGTAAGGAAAAGTTTTTTAGTGTGGGTATATTAGGTCTCATAATCAATAAGTGTGTAGCTTATGTGATAAATTGCCTGCTCTCTATGTTGATCATCTTGATGTGCAATCATAACACCTAGAGAATAGTATGTTGCATAGATGTATAGGTAAAAAGGCTAATTTTCATTAGGTGAAATAAGAACTAATGTGGAAAGGAGGTATTTTTTAAGTGCATCAAAGGCTTCCTGGTAGTCTGCATTCCATAAGAAGGAGACATCCTTTTTGGGGAGATGGTGAAAGGGTTGGCAGTGATCAGACAACTAGGAAATGAAGCATTGAATTGATTGAAGTTTGCCTTGTAGGCTATGGAGTTGTTTGATATTATTAGGTGGAGGCATCTCAATAATTTATCTAACCTTAGCAGGATTGACCTCAATACCACAAAGAGAAATGATAAAACCTAAGAGTTTACCAAAAATAACACCAAAGACACATTTCTTTGGGTTTAGTCAAACATTATATTGAAGAAGATGAGTGAATATGGTTTTGAGGATTGTTAAGTATTCTTGACAAAGTTTAGACTTGTTGAGTAAATCATCTATGTAATCTTCCATAATTTTTTGCAAGAGATCATGGAAAATGTAGGCACACTAGTAAGTTGCACTAATGTTTTTTAGGACCAAAAACATGATCTAATAACAAAAAGTCCCCCATGGGGTAATAAAGGTGGTATTATGTTGATCCTCAAGAGAAAATAGGATTTGATTATATCCAGAGAATCCATCCATAAGTGATAGCATCTCATGGCTGGCCATTAGATCAACAAGCTGGCCAATACTAGGTAATGGGAAGTCATCTTTTAGATAAGTGTGGTTTAAATCATGAAAGTCAGTGCAAATACAGATTCCCCTAATCACTTTTGTGATAGGAACAATATTGGAAATCCATTACAGGTAGTTGATAAGTTGGATAAAGTTAATATAAAGAAGGCGTTGGAGTTATTCTTTGATAAGGAGAGCAATATGAGGATGCATTTTGCAAAGTTTTTGTTTAATAGGTTTAGCATCTTGATTGGTGATAATGTTATGGGTGACAATAAAGGGGTCAATACCAGGCATGTCATTGTAGGACCAAGCAAAAGATTTTCTATGGTCATTAATAAATGTGGCATAATTAGCTTACTCAGAAGAATCTAAATATTGGCCAATCTTGAGGATGTGAGGGCTATCATGGGAGGGCAAGTTGATGTCAATGGTTGATTCATTTAACATAGCTTGGGTTTCAAATGTGAGCAATCATTAGATATAAAAATCATCTACACCCATGTAGGTGAGAATTATGTCGTCATCTTACTATTGTATAGTGTTAATAGTGGGAGAATCTTTATCTATTATTTCAGGATAAATGAGAGGAAGGGACCTTGTTTCCTTACCCTAATGATAGGTGAGAGGCCCCAAACAGATGGAATTTATTAAAAAAAAATTAGGAGGTATAGATACCTCTAATTCTATAGGTGATAGTGGAGAAGAAGGTGGAGAAGGAGAGACTAGTTCTATGACAATTGGCTCATGGGAGGTTTTGGTGAGTTTATTTAGTTTGTCATATCCCACCCCATGCCTTTTTTTGGCATTTTCAATGGTGTTGCTAGTAGGATATTCAATAGACATGTAGACACCTTATTCATAACAATCCAAACCAAATCCTTTCTAGGCACACCTATATAGGTAGGTGTGAGCAAATCTAGGGTTACTTAGGAAAGAGAAGTCACAAGTAAATGGTTGTGGCAAAGAAGATGGGTTACTGATAGTAAGAGCTTGATCAATTCCCCCATATGTGAAATTAGTTCAAAAATTAGGGGGGGCATAAGGGATGACTATCCCAATATGAGGATCATAATTTAGGTGCATGTGAAGCCTTCCATATTCTTGTGGAGTATAGAACATGTCGAGTGTCAACAAAACATATTCATGAAGTGACAAATGTTGAAAGGTCTCCTCTATGGGATCTTTGTTAGGAATTTGTGTTGCCGGTATCTGTGTAACTATAAGATTGGAGCTTGTGGAAGCTACAGAAGCATCATGTAAGGAAGATGATGTTGTCAATGGGATGAGAACATTATTGGGACTATAAGTTGTATTACATGTTTTAAATGGAAGTGGGTCAGTAGGTATAACATGTACATGTCCATCATGCTCAAACTTGACATAGTGGTGCAAAGTCAAAGGTACACATGCTATAACACGTATCCAAGGTCATCCAAGTAGTATGTTATATTAGAACTCTCCTTCCATAACATAGAAGATCTTAATAATTATGTGGGGACCTACATGAATATGTAAGATAATAGTGCTCATCATAGTATCTATAGTATCATTAAAGGAATGAATTACTACATCAGTTTGAGACATGAAATTGTCAAGAAGGGCTAGTTGTTTATAGGCATGGGTAGAAATAATATTAATAATATCTCCCCCATTGATCATAACTCTCTTGATATGATTTTGATCAATATATGTGATAATAAAAAGGTTAGAATCTTGATCTTAGGGTGTTGAAGTGGAATTTTTTAATTACTAAAATAAATTAGGGAGACAAAATTAATGGAACCAACCAAAGTTGTAAGAGGTTGGGGATCATTCGATTATACCTCAATCACTTACAAATCACTAGTCAAATCCTGAAGGTATTGGGATGAGCTTTGGATTAACTCATACAAAGACATCTTCATAGGAATTTGGTGAAGCTACTTCACCATTGAGCTTTGAATAATATCTAAAGATGTTATTTTAGAAACACCCAAGATGGAAAATCTTAGGGTTAGTAGGGGGAGTGTCTATGGTGAAGGGATGGGTCCAAGGTGTAGTGACCTTTTCCTTAACTTTATCCTTTTTGTTTTATGACCTCGTGGCCACATTAACTATGTTAATTTGAAATTTTAGTGAAGGAGGTGGTAAAGGGTTTATAATGACATATTTGGGTTTGAGTTTTGGTGGAATAGTAAGAGGCACTGTAGATACCAAAGATGGAATAACAAGAAGGTTAATAGTAGTGTCATCAAAAAAGGTGCCAACATCGAAGTGTTTTTGAATAACCATTGTGAGGGCTTTACAATTCTCAGTATCATGTCTAGGTGAATGATGATATAAACAAACTTGTGTATCATCAAACTAATATGGCTTCATTCCAAGAGGACTATAAAGCTTAATGGGAGGAAGAGGTATTACTAAATATTTAAATAACTGATGTAGGAAAAATCTTTAGGATCCTACAAGTAGGATCACACTTGTTTTACTAATAGGAGTGGAGACCTTTTTTTGTTTCAATCTTGGAAAGGTAAATTTATATGGTATCTTATTTAGAGATGGTGGAGTTACATTTGTTTTGTCACTATCTTAGTGTCAAATGTGAGAGGTCTACCAGATGGCAAAGGTAGGAGTGAGGGTAGCTTAACCTTTTGTTTGGATTGGTTAGATGATATTCTAACTAAAGTAGAAGGATGCAACCCCAAAATGGATGGTAAAGTTGAGGGTTAAAAAAGGGATTGGTGAGGTCTAGAAGGCTTAAAACTCTTCTATGTTTGAGGGTGAGAAACTCTAATTTGTGGTTGAGGAGTCAAATATAATTTCACCTGTGGATGAACTAAATTAGAAATAGGGCATACACCTAAATGCCTAATCTACTTTAATGTAACAAATTATTGTAAGGATAAAGGTTCTGACATAGATAGCTAAACTTCTTATGCTTTTAGTGAAGAAACTCTAGCTTTGTCAAAGACCTTAAGGTAAAGTGTAGTAAGAGGATTGGTGGTAAAGGTTGACATTCATTGTGTTAGATATGGAGTTTTAATCCAAACCCAAAAAACCACATGGTCAAGTTTCATGAAATTAATAAATTCTAGACTTTTTGCCAAATGTGAGAAGGATTTTGACGAAGTTGATGTAGGCCTTATGGTTGAATTTTTAGAAAGCTGTGATATTTGGGAAAGAGGGAAATTATTAGTTTCTACTACTTCTGGCCAAAGATGAGAAAGAATGACAACATGGTCTTCTTCAACAGAGACAGGAGAAGAGACTTGATCTGCCATAGGTGGAGGGGAGGTAGGTGAAGTAGGTTCCTCAAGATGGTAAATCATAGGTATTATGGCTCCCTCAACATATGGGTGAGGTATGGGTAATTTATGATCCTCCATAGGTAAAATAAGGGGTAAGGGTGGTGAAATTAGAGTAGGCAAAATAGGTCTCTCATCTATTATGGAAGTAAATGACATGCACTCTTCTAGGTGCAAAGGTGAAGTGGGTGGGGTATCACTCTCTATAGGTGGAGTGGTAGGGGAAGAAGTTTTCTCAAGAGTGTATAATGTAGGAATGATGTTTCTTTTAACATGTGGTTGAGAAATAGGTAGGGTATGGTCTTCAAGCGGTAAGATGATAGGTAATATTGGTGAAAATGGAATTGGGATGTAGGCTCCTCAGGCAGCAAAAGGAGTGGTAAAGGAGGTTCTTCCTCTCAAGGGAGAGGAATGGATGAAATAGCCTCTTCTACTTGAGGAGGAAGAATGGGCAAAATAGGTGCCACTGAATGTGGGGGAGGAGTCAATGAAATAGATGTCTCTTGTTGAGGGGTCAGTTGATTGAAGATAAAGGAAAGACCATATAAACCATATGGATATTATGATCACCTGAGTTAGTAGTGGAATGGATAATGTTTTGTTTTGGTGAATGGTTAGGAAATGGGTGTTTAAACACATCCATACTTTGATTGGGAGGTGTTTTATGATTACCTAAGACAAGCATATCTTGAATAATATTCTTGAGTGTCTTGAAATTATTAGAGTTGTGACCTATAACTCGATGGTAACCACAAAACACATATTCCTTGTACCAAGTTGGGATAGGATAGGAAGGATCAAACTATATAGGAGGTTTAATCTAAGGAAGGGTTATGACACCTTGCTATAATAGTTTATCCAAAATGGATGTATATGATTCCCCAATGGGAGTGTATTGTCTTTGTCATACCATTATTGGAATTGATTGGTTAGATTTTGATAAGTCTAAGTATTTGATTGATTTGTGGTTGTGGAAGAGGTTGACTTAATGACCACCATGTTAGTGGAGAATTTAGCTTTTTGATTTGAGGGAGAGGTTTTAGAGGAGGATTCATTTATCTTAGTATTGGGATTATTATTGTGCAACTTGACTTTGCCTTCATCAATAGTGTGAACCTCGAGTTTTTGAGCCATTGTAAAAGCTTCATCAAATGTGCATAAAGTTTATACCTGAAGTGTGGATGAGATGTGCTTAGCACATGCCATTGAGAAAATATAAATAAGGTTAGGTTGGGGTAGGGAGAAGGAGATTTGATTGATCAAGCTTCTTTAGTGAGCAATAAAATCAGAAATAGACTCATCATCAAATTATCTAATAGAATATAGGTCCATTATAGAAACCTTCTTAATTATATTAATAGAGAAATGGTCTAGGCATATTTATGCAAGTTAGGTAAATGAGAAAAAGGAGTGCTGAGGTATAGAGCTATACCAATCCAAGGCAATACCTAAAAGAGACATAAGTAAAGTGTGAAGAATTAATGCATCATCATGTCCTATTAAATAACAATCATGTCTAAATGCTCGCAAGTGCTATTATGGGTCCTCTTTACTCTAAAAACAAGTAAATTTAGGGAGTTCCCATTGACTTGGATAAGAGTGAATAGGCATAGAAGGGTGGATTGGTTGATTGCATATCTGATCATAAGATAGTACATTCTTTAAACCAAAAATAAATGTCTCTATTCTAGACATCTTATCCATTAGCATCTTAATGAGGTCTAGAGGGGGATTAGTTTGGGGAATTCCTCCTAAGTTATAGGAAAATTGATAAGAAGAAGAGGGAAAGTATGACATAGCTTGTTGAGGTTGTGTTGGGGCAACATAAGGATAATGAGTCATAGGTTGAGGTGCAGGAAGAAAAGGAACTTGTCCCATTAGGTTAGAAATTATGCTTTGGTTGGTTGTTGTTACTATAGGTTGAATTATTAGCATGGTTAGACTGGATGAAGGGTGAGTTGTAACTCAAGTAATTATAGGCACAAGGGTGGATGGAATAGGTACCACTAAATTTTAGAATGGGGTTTGACTTAGCTGAACTAGTTGTGTTTATGAAAGTAGGGAAGTTACTTTAGTGTTTATGTGGGATTGGGTGGTTGGAGATGCCACATTATGGACATTGTTTATAGTTGGGTTACTTGTCAAAGTGGTAGTTTGGTTAACCATAAGAAAAATAGTGGATGCAACTCAAACTAAGGTTGTCTCCATCAAAGAGGTTGGCATACCATAGATTGGGTTACCCACAGAATTATGAGTTCAGCTCTTAGCAAGGTAATGCTGAAGGGTTGACACATTGTGATCAAGAAATTTAGCAAAATCTTGATCTCCCTTAGGCACAATGGGAATTTGGTTAGGGTTGGGATTATGCCCTATATCTAAAGTATGTTCCATGATAGAATCAAAAATAAGAGGGGAAGGTGGAAGTGGTTGCCATCTTGCGTAATCAGCAAGAATTTTAGTTTGAGATCATGCTAATACCATGCAAGAGGTGGTTTAAATAGTCTTACTACTTTGTATTTGAAACAAAATAAAGAAAAACTAGGTTTGAATGTAGTGAAATGGGTTATTTGAGCTTATTGTTTTGAGCAAATGAAATTTCACAGTCATCAATGTCACTAGGTATGATTGATATCGGTAGAAAAAGTTCATCGACATCGGTGGAACAACTAATGTCAGTAGGTAAAGTCTATTGATATCAGTAGTGTTAATTAATGTTGGTCATTGTGAAATCTTGGAAATGGAAAATCAGATGTTTTAAGAAATTAGAGGCTAAAAATAGGTAAAATATTGGATGTAAAAGGTTTGTGTAAGGAGAAATGACACTCAAAAAACTTGAGATAACAAGTTATATAAATTGAGCTTTAGAAATAGTATTGATCTTGTGAATTAATAAAAAATCCTTACCATCTCAAAAAATACAAAATGTAATTGAAAATTAAAAAAAAGAACATACAGCCAACAACTATTAAGTGTTAGAGATTAATTTTAGTCTCGTGTTGGCTTATGCCTTAATCAAATAGTGAGAAGAGAATTTGGTTATCGAAGTTACTAGAAAGCAATCTAGGGATAGTTTTAGGTTTATTTTGGTGCTCAAGAGGGAATTTATGTTAGACTAGGTACGTGGCTTGTTATAAGAGCTTTCTCTTTACACTTCATGAATTTGGAGCTGAGCCAAGCCACTTAGCCAAAATATACCTTTTGTCGAGAGATTATACTCTACCACAGAATGAAGTGGGCTCTCCCCTTGGTGGTGAAATCCAAGTAGGATAGCTGGGTAGGGTAAGGTGATCCATAAGGTGATGAAATCATAATGGGCCTTTTTTTAGGTGAGTTTTGATGCTTGTTTATGTGAATGTGATTTGGTTGTGTAACATAGGTGTACTATGATTTATTCAAAATGCTTGTAATTAATTAGGTGAGTTAATATGCAACAAGCAAACTATGAAAATGTAATAAATTTTAAACCCAAATATTGAGATGTTGAGATTCAAATGAAAACAAAGAGGAAATAGGAATAGAATATGAATTTCACTATCCTAATGTGAATTCAAGAGCAAGTAAAGAAGTTTTTTTCTTATTTCGTAAAATAAAATGACAAATTATTTTTAGAGGCAAGGAGAAAAGAAAGAAGATTTCAATTTTCATGCCTTTTAAACAGATAAATAAGATATTGGATTTTTCATTTTTAAGAGAAAAGAGGAGGAAGAAGTACAAGAAATTAAATTTCACTATAATGCACCTATATGCATGTTTAAAACAAGAAATGAACCTAAGGAAAACTCTAAGGTCCCACTGGGTGTGCCAGAAATGTTTCACTAAATTTTGTCTATTATAAATCTAAAGGAAAATAAAGAGAAGGATGGGGATAAGTGATTATAATTAACCCAAATTTGGTTTGCACATCGTATCCAGACATTGTGATCACTCCTATTTGGCTAGGGAAGACTACTTGTAAATAAGAAAGCACTACCACAAGATGTTTGTTAGCAGATAAATGAGTGGGTTGCCAAGCTACATGCTTGTTCTACGAAGTGTGTAACTTTCCTAAAGATGACAGTCCACTTTTGAGAGGTAGAATAATAATAAATAATTGAAATAGAGGTAAATAGAGAGTAAAAGAGAGATAAAATCACCATCTTAAACAACATGTTCACAGTAGGGAGTGATAGGGTGCAAGTGAGATCTTTTTTTGGTGTTTTAGAAATTATCTGGGTAGGTTTTGAAGAGGTTAGGAAATTGACAGTCACTAACATAGATAGGAAGGTGATCAATATCAATTAGGTTGCTGAGATCGATAAGGAGGTGACTGATGTTAGTTAGGCTATCAATGTCGGTAGGGGAAATAATTATTTGGGAGGTTGTAGAAGGATTTTTTAGGTTTGGGAAATGGTTTAAATCAGGTCAGAGAGGCTGAGAGAGTTAGGAAAGGGAGATTATGGCTTGGTTAAGTTTGGTTAGAGGTTTGGTATGCATGTAAGAGGTTACAAGAAAGGAAGATTTGTAACTCCCTCACATGGGTACAGTCTAAAGTGCATAAAGTAGTGCAATTTAGATATAAGGAAATGGGAGAATAAATATTTAAACAACCTACAATATCAATGATATACTTAGTTGTGGTTGTCATTGAATGATAAGTGTCAAGATGATGGTTTTTGTCTGGGAGTCTAAACTTAAATGCCTAAATAGAGAGAATAAGTGGATGTTATTGGTCCTCAAGAGCTCAGTTGTTGATTGTGATTAACTTACGTAGAGTGATTATAAGCTTGGATGTCAAAAATATAATGTTGAGAGCTTGAATGAGAGTAAGAATTAATTTTCTTAATTTTTACTGACCTAAACCATAGGTTGGAGTTTGGCTTATATTACTGACATTAGTGATCCCATTGATGTCGATAGGTATCCCACTGATATTGGCCATCATTTGATCGATGTCAATGGCCTAAGAATAGGTAAACCTTTCTATTCTTGGCTTGTTTTTTGTTGTTGTGCGTGCCAAAGGTGACACTCATTATAAAATGGTAAAAATAGAAGGTTAGGAAGGAAGTAGTTGTTTAAGAATTTAGTTTGGAAGGAGGAATAAGTCTCAGGTAGTTAGGATGAGGGGACCACATCTTGAGGTGACTCATTAGGGGATAATTAGTATAGGTTGAGATGGCCAGGTAAGGTGGCAGTAGGAGTTTTTAATTAACTCAATTAAGTATTTTAAATTAATGAAATGTGTGAGGGGTAAAAGTATGGGTTAGGGAGATTAATTGCTATTATTAAAATAGGTTTAAGGTGTTTTTGACACAAGGAATTACACACGTGTGTGTGACATAATTTTTCTATCTACAGGAACATTGTATCTAAGGCCTAAAAAGTCACACAATGCCTCATCATTATGAAACTCATCAATTGGTAAATTAGATTCTTGTTGGTCCCAATCTATCAATTGGGGATAGTATAATGGCAATGGGTTGTGATAAATGATTGGACATATAGCATTATTATCAAACAAGTTAGTCTCAGCTAGGTCATCAAATGTGAGGCTATGATCAGACTTTGCTTCGCTTTTGGTATCATCATCACTAGCCAATAGTGATGGAACTCAAATAATATATGTGGGGTCAACCCCAAGTAGTTTAAATCCATGTCCATAGGGTCTTTTGTATTTAGTCATGGAAATTGACTCAATGGTTCCTTATTGATTTGGTCCAAGGCCTCTTCCTTCATAATCTTGATGCTCCATGATCCTATTGGGAACACGATACTTTATACTTTTATAAAAATTAGCTTGGTTGTCATTGTACAACCATGATTCATCCCCTTCAAGAGGGTATAGTTCTAGGATAGATGTTGGTACAAACATGATAGGTCCCTTATCTTTGTTCTTTTATTTCTAATGCATGTGTGGGGTGTTTTTAGGCCACCCAAAGGTCTTTGGATTTTGAGGAAGATTAGAAATATGGAAGGTATCATGGGTCACATACTCCCCTAGGTAATTATTTAAAATGGTGAAATGATTGGAAGCTTCAGGAGGTGGTATGTGGGAAAGGGAATCCAAGGTATTAAGATCTATACAATTATCTTGTGGAGGATCAATAAGTATGGCCTTTCCTTTATCCTTCTTAGAACTTAGATTCATGTTGTATTGGTAATTATAGCTTTGAAACTTAGGCTCAAGTTGTTTATAATGTTCATATGGGTCTAAATCTCCTAGAATATTTACTTCCATCCTTGAGTGGGAGAACTTGATACACTAGTGCAGCGTTGACAAGACTACATGAATCTCATGTAACCAAGGCCTACCTAGAAACATATTATATGACAACTCAAGATCAATCACATGGCAAAGTGTATTATGGGTCAAAATCCCAATGATAATTGGTAAGATAATTGTGCCTTATGATTCTATTTCTTGATTATCATAGGCTTTGATAGTTATCATTTCTAGTTGGAGATCTACCATTGTATACCCAAGAATCTTGATGAGATTTAGAGACACTATGTTGAGGCCTGATCCATTGTCTATAAGAACATGTTTCACTTTATGCTATGTTATATAAACTTATATATATATATATATATATATATATATATATATATATATATAATGGTTGATTATGGAGTAGGCCAAGGGAAGACATATCACTTTGGTTGAATGTGACTTATTGGGTTGGAGCTAGGTGTCCAACCAAAGCTTAAAATTTATCAGGGGATATGTCACTAGCAATAGTGGATTGGGTTAAAAACTCATTCAAAATGTTCATGTGTATTATTTACATTCATAGCAAATATAAAATAAAAATGTGTGTTGGTGTCTTCTTTAATTGTTTCACAATATCAAACTTCTTGTCTTGGTCAATGGTGAATGGTTGTTTAGATAACAGGCAAAGTGTAGATGGTTATGGACTTGGGATAATAATCTTTGACCTGTGAGTTATGATTGCATAATTATTATTATATGTTGGACCATAATTGCTAACAAATACTAGGAATGGTTTGGGACTAGATAGGACAAGTCTCAGTTACTTGTGCACTTGTATGTGGTCACGTGGTAAGGGGGAGTTATCAGTATATGATCCAAAAGTGGGAGTCCTAATTTTTTGATTTGCTTATGTGCAGTCCCATGTTAAATAAGGATTATCCATGTAATTTGGTCAAGTGGTATTATTTAGCAATGCTCTAGATTAATTAGTGCTCGATCTAGGATTAATGGAGATGGTATTAATGTTTCTCCCTATAATATGACATACAACACTATTGTAGTCATGTGTAACTACATGGTGGGTTTGTTAGTTGTTACCATTCTAACCTTGGTTTTATCCATTGTTCTAACATTGTGGATTTTGTTGTTGATTCTATTAGTTTGGCCTTTGATTTTGATACCATTGATTTTATTGTTGCATCAGTCAATGTTGTTGTTATTGTTATTGATTGGCATGTTATTGTGTGTTATGTTGGGGAAAGGGGTTTTTATAAATCCCAAGAGTTTTATTGAAGGTGGAAGCACCATTATCCAATGTTATCTCCCCATTCTCCAACATGTTCTCAATCAAATGCTTGATTTACACACATCTTTGTAGATTATTCCTATTGACCCAATGATATTCATAAAATTCATTTTCATGGTACCAATCAAGATAAGGAATGCCTTGTGAATAATGATTTGGTATAGGCCAAGTAATCAAATTATTAGTGATAAGTTTTCAAAATACAAACTCAATAGGCTCTCCTATGTCACTAAAGACACAATGTGTATGTGCAATTTTCCTTGGAGGATAGGTTTTTAATGGTAAAGGTTGTTGCATTTGTTGTGTGAGTCTTGGTTGTTATGATTGTGATGTTGATTGGAGAGGTTTTTGGGTAGGAGTAAGCTAAAAAGGTGGTGTAGATGATGTTTTCACTATTTAGACATGATGTGACTCAGATGATTGATTTGCTTTGGTCTATCTTGGTTATTGGCTTATATTGGTTGTGATGCTTACATTTAGATTGGATGTTAGTTTTGGCCACTTCCTTGATTGGTACCTTGATTCTGATTATTTGATGTAATCTTGATGATCCCATTATTAATAAGGGCTCTCTCAATCAACAAGCCTTTGTCGATGATCTCCTTGAAAGTGTGTGCACATTGTAGTTTTAGATAAGTTATCTCACTATAAAAAATTTTAGTAAACATAGTGGCTAATTATTTATCTGATAAAATGTGGGTGAATTGGCTTACAAGGGATATCCATCATTGTAGATAACTTGAAAAACTCTCACTATCCTTTTTTTTTGCTTGTGTTAAGTCAACCAATGAGATATCATGTTCAAGATTATAGAAAAAGTGTTGCATAATCTTATTGGAAAGATCACCAAAATCTGTTACTAACTTCTTGGGCAACTTTAAAACCCACTCCAAGGCTTGTCTAGCCAATTTCCTTAGAAATAATAATAAAAGGTATATATCATTATATGCCACTAGTTGACATGAGATAAAGAACTCAGTTAAATGGGCCTTAGGGTTACCTTTCCCTTTATATTTATAAAATTTTGGTAGTTTGTATCCTAAAGGAAATGGTATCTATAAGTACTCCATGTTGAATAGATAAGAACACACGTCATCTAGCTTAAACTTTTTAGTATGTTTCCCAGCTTGAATGGTAGCGATTGCATCCTTCATCTATTGTACTTCTTGGGATAGGAAACTAGAAGAAAAATTAGTTTCAGGGAGAATATTGGTTTGGGTAGATGGTTGGGATGTCACAAGTGGGACACTTTGACCAAGGTATGATGGAGATATATATTGGGGTGTGTTGGTTCAGTTGGGAAATGGGCCAAGAATATGCATATGTAGATTAGGATGTACTTGGAATTACAAATTTGGTTGTGTGATATTCTAGTGTGGGTTAGCTATAAAGATTTGAATTGGAGGATTTTGTGGTTGTGATGGAGGGATATAACTATACTATGCCTATTATGGTTGAAAAATGATATGCTTCCAACTATTCAAACTTTGTTATTGAGTGGGAACTTGTGAACCAAGACATTGTCTCTAAACTTGTGGCACATTTTGAACCAATTTTTGTCTAGTAAGTACTTAAGAAACATGGGAACCTCCTTGTTACACAAATCCTTATTATGAAGTGATCACATGTTGAATATTTGAAAACTATCACTGATCAATATTTACACATTATTGGTTAGTCATCATTTGGTTTTAGATTAGTACACTAGTCTACAATTGAAGAGGTATGTTTGTCACTACCTAATGAGGTGGAACATTAGTTTCCCCTTATTTCAGTGGAAATACATTTAGCCTCTATTACATTGTTATACTAGATTGTGTCTGATGTTATGGAATACTACTCATCATTTATTGAGGATAAGTAAGATTCATCACATTTTGTTGTTGAGGCTTTGCACTAGTTACTAGTTGATTACTTGTTCTTGTTGGTTGTATGCTTGATGAAGTAGTTGGTTAAGGTTGGGATGTAGAAACTCCTACTCCTTGGTTTTGAGAACCACTTGCAATGTTAACTAAAGGCACATTTTGTTGGCTAGTTATTTGTGCATTAGTACCACTTTGATTTGGATTAGATGTTGGTTACGCATTGTCTACTATATTTTTCTCATTATTCTATGTAGAAGTAAAAGACACTTCTTTAATAATGGGCATATGCATCAATTTGTCTATCAAAGTGTTTTACATGAATGGTTCTAAAATTTAATTATCTTAGACCAGTTAACTCTATCAAAACTCGTATTGAAGGAACTAAGTCAATAAGAGGTTTACTCACCATGGTCATCTGATTGAAATTACATGTTATATTTAGGTAGGTTTAATATGTCATATGTATTTGCCTGAAGTGGTCTCCCATAATTTTTTTGAATTTTTTAGGCATATTAGGGTCCTGATACATTGTTTGGACTAGAGCCAAAGGATTTCTAGAAGAAGCTTGTTGATCAAAAATTATGTTGTGGGGCATTCTTACTAGGCTTGGTAAATTCTCATGGGGGAAGTCTGATAGAAACTTGGCCCCTACCTCTATGGATATAACCAAAATATTGTCTTTTTTCTCCAATAAATGATGCTCAAACAAAAATGGGTCATATGTGGAAGGTGTATTAGTAGAGCATGACTATTGAAGAACTAGTTCATCAGTTGTGGGTATTGTAACTAGGTATTATGTAGTTTGTTCTTGGTCTTGTTCTGAATAAGGTGATGTATTAACCAAATAGTTAGCTAATGGATCTTGGATTTTTGCCCCTAATTAAGTATTATAAGAGGGATAAGTATCCATCTCATAAGCAATATTATTTACATAGGGATCTTGCACCATTTCTTCTTGTGAAACCACATTACTAATCCCTAGATTGTACATAAGTCCAATATGAGTGTAGTAATACATATTGGGATCCATAGTAAATGTTTTTACAATAAAAGTTCTAAGAGTTCTAAAAAATATAAAAAGATAATGTCTAAGATCTAATGTTCAAACTTGGTGTAGATTCATCAAAAGGTTTATGTAAATATTTGTGATAACACAAGCTAATGTTACATGTCTAACATTACACATCTTACATAAAAATATTAAGTAAATGAACCAAAAATTGAAATGCCAAACGTTAAGTTCAAAGTGTTTCAAATTAGTCTAATCTAGGAAATTAAAATTTGTTAGGTCTTTTGGCTAAATTTGGCATCAAAATCTGGGATCAAACAAGGCATGCACTAGGACTCTTGGCCAAATAGCATCAAAAGCTAGACTTTGAAAATAGATGAAATTTTTAATCTAAAAAAATTAAAACACTTCTAACAAACATTAGGCATTTGATTCTTGGACATGAAATCGATCAAATAGGTATAAGGTATGAAACAAAATTCACTTTAGAGAGTTTATTTTCTCACAAATAATGGTATAAAACTTGGTTCTTTTACCAAATAAGCTAGACAAAAGTGAACGACGTAATTGTGCTAGACAAAGGTTCACAAAAGTATACTTGGATTGGTTTTAAAATGTAGGAATAAATTTGAAATCTATGTAAGAGGGCCTATGAAACAATATCTAAAATGTTTTGGGTAGCATAACAATGCTAGACTACCTAGAAGATGTGACAAAATGCTTGTTTCAAAAAATCTCTAAGGCAAAGACAATTTCTCATAAATTTGACAACATAATACTATCTTTCTTGAATCAAAAGGTTATGGTGCATAGACTAAAAGTGCAAGTGTTTAGCACAAAATAACTTAAGTCTATCAAGTGGTGATAATGATCATGAGTCTTAAATGGACTTTAACCCAAATTGGAAATTAAACCTAAGTTCCCTCAAGTTTAGTGCAAATGGTGAACCACTTAACACATCAAAGCTATGAACTTATAAATGTGAAATTTAGAATTTATATTATAAATTAAAGACTTAAACAACTTTGGCAAAGGTCTAGACTCAATTAGGTAGTATAACTGTGCCAAAGTGGATGATATGACCCAAGTTTTGATGAACTTTGAACAAAGAAAATTGATGATTTCATGTGGACAGCATAACACCTATTTATTCAAAGGAAAATGAGGACCATGTGTTTTGGCTTGTATTGTTTGTTTACACCAAGTTTTGACTCCAAATAAGACTTTAATATAGGATAAAACTAACTAATTAATCACTCTTAGATCCTAAACTAACAAAGTTTTTTGTTATTATTAGAATCCATCAATATACATCATTTGAGTAGATTTTAAGTGTTTATCCAAAAGTAAATACACATTATATAGTAAGGTCTTTACACCCCCCCTTATCTCAAATGAAAGTACTATCACATAGACCTTGAGGTGCACCTTGCACCAAAAATATTTTCGTGATAAGTGGGGATTTGTCTAAGATCTGCAATTTTTTGAACATTTTAGGGGAATCAATTACACAATGATTTCATGTCAAACAATGCAAAATAAAAGAATGGATTTTGGATTTGTATCACTTGTCTTGTTGTAAAAAGGTTGAGTCCTTTTTATAACCACTACATGTTGCTATTCACTCAGTGTAGTGTGATGTCCAAAGTGTCACTACATCCCATGTGCAACTCCAATATGGATCCAAATGAAGTCAGTGCTGGGAGGTGAAACCTCAGGTCAAAGCTTCCTTAAATAACTCATGGGAGGTAATGACATCCCCCTCATAAGCCAAGTTTACATGAAATAATAAATCATAAAATATAAAGACTTTAGGGTTGTTGTCAAGGACACCCAATACTTTTGCAAGTTTTTGGGGGGTGTTTTAGATGAAGTTATTTTTATCCCTTAGACTAGGCAATTTGTAAATAATTAAAGAAATTTTGATTCCAAGGGTTCCATAAAGGGGACAAATAGAAGAGCATACATGCACAAACCTTATTTTTTCCAAACAAGTTACAATTAAACAACTATTGAAAACAAAAATTGATAAGTGTGTTTAATTTTAAGCCCAAATGAAAGATGTGGTGGTATTCTTTTGACTCCTTGGTCTTAAGTTATAACATTGAAATACTTCACTTAAGCCTCTAAATGTTTCATTAAGCACCAAAACAAGGTTACTAATTCATTTTAAAAGAATTCAAAAGGTGGTCTAAAACATGATTTATCTAATTTGAAATACGTTGGTTACCTATCTACCCTTAAGGCATCACCCCAAAAGCAATTGTGTTAGAATAAAAAAATTCAAATATATTTTCAAAAATTTGTAAAAAAATCTATGAAAATTGATGTTAAAGTAATGTCATATTCTTAAAATTTAGAAAAAAACGCATGGTTTTAAAAAATAATCATCCAAAATGGAGTCCATATGACCCCAAACCAAGCCTTTTAAAATAGACTTTTAGGTCTTAGGTTTCACAAATTTGGGTTAAGTCAGGATGAGTTGGGATCTAAGTCAAGGTGAGTTGGGTCAAGTTAAACTAAGTTAGGATCTGATTCAAGGTGAGTTGGGTCAAGTCAGGCTGAGTTGGGATCTAATTTAGGGCAAGTTGGGTCGAGTCAGGCTGAGTTGGGATTTGAGTTGGGGTGAGTTGGGTCAAGTCAGGCCAAGTTAAGATCTGAGTCAAGGTGATTTGGTTCAAGTTAGGCCTAGTTGGGATCCAATTTGGGGCAAGTTGGGTTGATTCAGGCCGAGTTGGGATCTGAATTACATAGTCTTGAGAACAAAACTATGAGCTCCAAAAAATAATATTTTTCTCAAATCTTCTCTTTTTTTGCTTCCACATTCCAAGACCCTACATGACAATGGTTAGTATGTTACTTTTAGGTGTTATTTGATAAAAAAATTGGGGTACAGTCCCACCAGATGTGCCATTATGTAAACTAGGAATTTGACTCAAGAGAGATTATTAGTATTGTGTTAGTCCCAAAATGAAAACAAATTGATAAAAACACACTAACTAGCATACATCTCTAGGCCTAGTTACTAGGGTGAGCTTAATTAAAAAAATAAAAAACATAACTAAAAATTAAAGAAAAACAAGAATCCTTCACCTTCCTTGGATGCTTTAAATGCTTTTTGTAGTGGCTTGCTCAGCTTGTGTTCATGAAGTCTTCATCAAAGAAGGTTTGGTTATCTCCTCTTCTCCTTGGCACCTTGTGGCTTTGGCTTGGCTTGGATCAATATTTTAGCATCACAAATTTGGTATTTGAGATATATTTGAATCAATTTGACATGATAACTTTACACATTTTAAGCTTAAAATTCAATAAGCAAGGCCTCCTATTTATATATTTTTGAGATTGCTCAGAATCAACCTAAACCATCCATCTTGAGATAAAGATGTGTGGTTGAAGATTAATTAATTTTTTTATAATTGAATTTATAATTAATCTCATCATGACATTGGAAAAAAGAGCATTGAAGAGGCATGGAGGGTCATTATGAGGCATGGGAGACCTATAATCCTGATATTTGTGGCATTTATGGCCTAGGGATGTCTTCCTAAGAAATGAGGTCACCTGAGGATGCAGTTATTCAATATTAATTTTTGAAAACAAGAATTAAATAAGTTTCATGGAATTATTAATTAGGATCTAATTTAGTTTTATTAGCTCTTAAACATGATTAAACACTTTATGCACAAATTACTCAAATTGATCAGAATGCCTTGTTATTGGTCCAAATTTTGATTTGATTAGAATTGGAAGTCAATGTCAGATGCATTGGAACCATATTCCCATTTATGATGTTTCTAACACAAAATAATAAATACATTCATCTCGTATAATAAATTTGATAGAAAAGAACAATCCAGAGCACCTAGGTGCAAAATTAGCATTTTGACTTGAAATGATATGATCAAAGTTAGCTAGCCCATAAATTTCATTGACCCATTTAATGATACCTTGGCCAAAATCAACACTTGAATATATAAATTTCAACTCATTTAATATGTTTTAGTAGTTTTAAGCCAAATTGTGCATTTTGGTGGAAATTAGTCAAAAGCCTGGTTGGAGATTATTAGTGGCCAAATTTAGGTGTTTATAGTTTGCACTTAATGGCTTATTAAAGTTTAATCCTACCCCCTATATCAAAATGCCTATTATGGCTAAAGGGTCCTATGTTAGGTTTGCATAAGGGTTTCTAGGTACATACCTGATATATGCAAATATATAGTGGGGCCCAAGTCTATATAGGATGTTGTCTAACCAGTCTTCATATTGGAGCTTAACCATCACTCACTCCATGAAACCTTTTATGGGGAATTTTTCTTAGGTACCTAATGACAACTCTCCTAATTTTTATACTCCATCAAAACATGCAGTTTGATCTAGTGCATGGTGATGAAATCCACGTCACAAACCCCTAATTTATAAGCCCATATGTTGGGATGAATTATACATCATGTGTTATCCTAGACTTAGAAGGGGGTAACAAATAGGCAAACATAATTAAATTTTCTCAACTAATTCTCTATGTTATAAAAACACAAGTATATATGATCAAAATCATGCACAACAAGCAAGTATATACAAGCAACCAAAAATAATATATTATTATCACCCCTCCTACAAGCATAAAGTTTAGAAGACAAAATGGGGTTCCTTAGTCTTGAGGGGTCCTACACCAAAGGGGTTAGTATTTTAAATTTTTACAAAACTAAAACTCCCTATAAAACTGTAGTTACATAGTGCAAAATTACAATGAAAAACAATAAAAGTGCAACTCTAAAACAAAATTGTAAATCATGAGTTGTGATCTTGCAACAGTCAGCTAACCATGATAGTTACTATACAAGACCATGACAATTAGATAAAACTGCTACTACCAAAGTAAAATCATAATTTCCAAAAATTCATAATCTATAATTTTGTATAATATGGAAAAATTATAGGATATGTCTGATGCGGATAACTGGTAGGGAGATAACCTTTAAAATGTTATAAACAGACAGGTCAACAAAAAAAATTTAGCTACTTATGATGTGTTTAAAAAAATTTAGGACTATGTTAATAAAATTTTTATGATGAAGAAATTTTCTTAAATGATATAAGCTAATAAACCAAATGATAAAAACTACTAAGTCTAATGCTAAGCTAAAAGATCAAGTCAATGACCAAAACTACCCTATCTCTTGTCTAAACACAAAATCATGATTGTAATCCATAAAACCATAGATATCAAAGCAATAATGATAATTCAAGAGTCATAGTATTTAATCAATGGGTTAAATAGATTAATGGTGAGGCATTTAATTTATGTGTTCTCTTATACACCTATTTCCTCCTATAGACAACAAGTCCAAGCAGACAGTTAGTTAATCAGAATTAGAATACCCCCAATTCTATGATAGTTGGCTCATAATTAATCAAATATAGTTTTACCAAAAGATATCACTTGATTATAGATATACCCTATAGTGGAATGATTACTTTCAAAATAGATACCAATCTAGAAGAGTCTCATGATGTATCAATAGGGCAATAGAATAATTTACCAGTCTTATGTAATACCATGATTTACAAAGGTAACACCATGATTACCAAGTCAAGGTCATGATTTGGGTATTGCTTTTATAGATTATGATCAAGATAGTCAAAGTTTATTTCCTCTTTTCCTACACACCATAAACCAAAAGATCCTCCAGGCATCACAAATAGAGTAATAACAACTTACAATGAGATTAATAATATATAAGGATCAAGAATATAGAGCAAACTATAAGTTTGACAAAACCATAATTCTAACTATAAGTTCACTATTACTAGGGAAAATCTACTACTTTAAAATTTGTGGTATTGTGCTTAAGGCAAAAAAAATTAGAATATTGGACTAACTCTTCTTTTCCCTACATAGAGGATATAAACACACTTTCAAATAACAGACAAAACATTGATTAACTGGTAGAAGGGTTAGCTAAAGCAAAATACAAATATATGACCCTAATTATTGAATTCTAAACAATCACAACTTGACCTACAAAACTGCTATTAGCAAGGCAAAACCATGATTTGTGAAGTTGTAATTTTATACAAAGAGGAAACTTGAAAAAACCAAAAATATTTAGTGATTAAGGTTAGTCATTAGGCAATATTTCAACTTTCATTACAAAACCATGACTTCAATATCGCTAATACCATATCAAGATCATAATTCTCTTGTACATGATGAGATTTCAAAATTTGGTGCTCAATTCACATCTAGTTAGTCCTACAAGCATCCAAATCACTTCCAGTAAACTTAGAATGTTAGTTTAAGCTATCCTACTATGGTTGCCAAAATATAGACTAAATTTTAGATTCAACTCTTATTACTATTTTTTTCAATAAAAACCTAAAATCTAAACATACCAATAGAAGGGGATAAAAGAGATAATCAAAATGTTAGAGGGACTCTTACCATCACTTTACCTCTTTATAACTCCTCTTAAATATTTCTAAATGGATCCTTGATGCAAAATTTATGATTGTTGGATTACTTTCTTGATAGTTGATAATGGCTTCCAATGGATAAATTAGATTGGTAATGGCTCTGATGGGTGCAAGGAGGATGATAATGGCTTTTAATGGACAAATTGGCTTGGTAATGGATCTTGATGGGTCAAAGGAGGATGACAATGCAACAAGATAGCAAGAAGGCTCTAAGATTTCCAATTAGTTTCATGGAGGGAGTGAGCTTAGTTATATAAGAAGTGGAGGGAGAGATCAATGGCTCAAATTTAATTTTCATCCATTGAGATCAATGACTAAGATATAACCAATGAATTTAAAATTTCTTAGAAATCTCTAGAATGGAAAATTCTAGAGGAAAAGGGGATAAAATAGAGGAGATTTCTAGAATCCTCTAATTGTATACATCTCCTATTAGGGTTTATGGGTTTAGGAATATCTAGGAATATGGTGATAGATGGGTAGGTAGAATAAATTGCATTTTTAAATTGGCAAGTGTCTTAGAGAGTAGGTTAGTGGTTAAATGGGTTTTGTTAGTAGGTTAATGAGGGGATTAATTATTAATGGGATGGAGTAAGGTTTGTAAGATGTAGGAATAAGATATGGGATATTAGTTAAATTAGTTAGGAAATGTAGTTATAGGTTAAATTAGCATAATTATCAGGGTGAGTAGATTTTAGTGCATACACCTCCAAACCTCTAGAGAATATTTCTTCATAGCCTCTTTAAAAAAGAGTGTTGCTAGGAAGGATTAATAAGGGTAGAAATAGGATAAATGATCTGATTGGATAATGCAAAATAGGTTGTGTATGGAATGTATAACGATTGGATGATAAATGAAGATTAAGATTTTCAGTCACACACAATGTTTTTTATTTTGGATTTGACTTGTCTTTGGTTGTGGTGAGGCCAATATTAACTTCAATAATGTCTTCATCACATGATGCATAACTAATTTTCTCTATTATTAGTGCCTCATAGAGGTTTTTACCAATAAATTATTCTTGATTTTTTTTATTTGAGTTATCTAATAGTGCCTTGAATAAGGTTTTGCTAAGGGATGTTGATAACTCATTTTGATTGTCCCTTAACACCTTAAGTAATGTTTCACTAAAGGCTTTAAACTTTTGATTTTCATTATCATCTAGTGCCTCAAACAAGGTTTCACTAGAAAATATTGTTTTTAGACTTTGATTGTCCCATAGTGCCTTGAACTAGGTTTCACTAGGAGATTTCTCTTTTTCTTGAATCTTGTCTTGTTTCCTTAGAAATTTTACCACTGAAATGTCACCATGGAATAAGTATAACAATTTTTGATTTTTTTGGCCCTAATCAATGTTTATGGGAAGTGGTATGTTAATATAATGTCTAGGCTGATTAATGGTAAAGTCATGTATAATGTCAATGGAAGGGGAAAATGTAGCATAGTCCTTGTAGAGGCTACTAGGAAAACTTACATTGATGCTAAAGGAAACATCCTCAAAAATAGTGAAAGAATTATTGATGTCTTCAAATTGATCTATTATTATTGTTGGTGTTGAGACCAATGTTAATGTTGATGTTGTTACTGAAAGTGACTATGAATATGATATGGAATCTAATGGTGGTTTTAGAATGGAACCCAACTTTGATATTTGTTCTAAAATGGAACCTAGTGTTAATGTAAATGTAGCTACAAAAATGGCCTATTGAATTATGTTGTCCACAAGTACCTTATTCACCTTTTACTTGAAAATAATAGCTTTAAAATGAATAAATGTTTGTAAATTGGTAAAAATTGGTAATAGATGAATAAAAGTCTCTATCTCAATAGTAATAGATGTATACAATAAGAAATGCATCATATCTAAAAATCAATCCTAGGTCGAAGAAGATAGATCCTACTTACACTTCCAATTGGGGATGCATTAGATAATAAAGGTTATGACCAATATAGATCTACTAAAACAAACTAGGGGATCTCTTACCATAATAATATCACTAGGGAGGGTTCCAAATCCTCTAGTCAAGTAAAACTATACAATAACCCTAACTAGGTCCTATGTTTTCATATTTACTATACTAATAACAAGTAAAGTAAAAAATCTAATCTAGTGCTCACCAAATCTTATGACACAAAGTGGGGGTAATAAAAAATAAAATTAAAAATGCATAGGAGACATATACTCATGTCAATGTATATGAAATCCTAATACATGGAAGATAAGTAAAAATGCATATCTATCTACTCTTACAAAGGAAGAACAAAGTTAGGAATACTTACCTTTAAAGATAAACTTTCCAACCCTCAATCTCTCCCTTGGCCAAGGTGATTCACAAGATGACAAGGATAAATCATCTCTAGGATACACAACCTATCAATGCATCCAAAAGACTTCTACACAAGTTAAGATATGTATCTCCAAATAAAATATGAAACCTAAGCTTGCTCCTTAAGTAAAATGGTGGATAATAAAATACATAATATATCTTACTTTTTATTCTCTTATCTAAATAATGGAAAGATTATTATGTATATATAAGTAGATTTACCCTAAACCCTTCTAAATGTTTTGGCTAATAGGGTTGACCCAATCAACCAAGTATCATTAATGATAAAAACTCACTAGGTCATGGGGTAGGTTGGCCAAGAGTGGACCTAGACACTAAATAAGTTTTTCCAATAAGAGTACAACGTTGAAACAGTTGACATAGTCATGTAAACTATCAAAAAGGTTTTAGGCTAGGAAAAAAGGTACTAAAGGTGGTAAATGATTGGAGGAATATGTAAAAGAGAAGGATAAACTTAGGGAATATTTTTTATGAGATAAGTGTGTAGATGGTAAGTGGTAAAAGGGACAACAATCCTACAAAGCACTAATAGTCTACCCACCCCTTTCCTAGTGCACCCTTTAGGGCATGAACTTAGAGATATTGAGACTCAATGGGTTCCTACAAGACAAAGAGCCTTATTAATTGATAAAAGTTTGAAAATATTATGTGTATACATATGCCCCACTTGAAGCTCATCACATGTCACATAAGTGTAACACAAGATGGTGCTTCAAGAATAGAACATGATGACACATAACATTGATGCTAAATAAAGTTCATTAAGAAGAAAATAAGATAAATAAAAGAACAAAATTGAAAAACACATACTTTTATTTACCTTAGTGTTGTAGATAAATAACAAACTATGAGAGATGTGAAGGCATCCAATGTGAGGAATATTAGGTGAACCTATAGAGATTAGTCTAAAAAGAGTGAAAAAAAAACCAATATAGGTATATAATAGGAAAATATTCTCTATGATGTCATGATTCTAAGACTTTTTATGGTTCAAAAAATGAGTTAGTAAAAATAATTATATGATCAAAATAAGAAATTTGATGGTAAATATTTGAAGGGTAAATAATTATTAATAGTAACTTTAAATAGGGTGAAAAAGAATTCATTTTCTATTATTTGACTATTCTGAGAGAGAAAATAGAGATCTGAGAGACCTAGTGAGATTCTAAAGAGCTAGGATGGTGAGGAGATGATAACTAAGATGAGGATGCCTAATGGTCATAATGAGTATAGCACAACAAACAATAGAGAATTTCAAATAAAATTGATTATTTTATATAAATTTATAAATTAGGCCAATCTAGATACCATAAGGCTAGGAAAATTTTAGGAATACTAGGGGTCAAATAGGGCACTAGGTGGGAAGGGATCATAGCAATAAATGCTTAGGGTATTTATTAAAATTGGTCAAAAATTCATAGAACCATATCTAATGGCATGCTTACTAGAATAGTTCAAACTAACTCACTCGATAGCTCCTATAGTAGTTCCTACATTTTGGTCTTAGCATGTAAGAAAGCCGAGGGGGAGAAGAAGTGTAGGAGCACCAATCAAGAGACTAGAGATCAAACTACAACATGTGAGACCATAAATTGGTTGAACATGATAGTTGGTAGTTATATATTGCATATAAATGGATGTAAGGGTGCCATAAGTATCATAACCAATACCATAGTAGGAGTGATGGCCACCTCAATCACACCATTGACAAAGACACTAGTGGCAAGAGAGAGCTTAGAGCGTGGTCATCTAGGATGACTCATTAGTCAGCTTAGGGTAGAGTTGGTCTATAGAGGTACCACTAAGGTGAGGCTTAAGACATGAATGGGTGGTGACCATAGGGTTTGCTTTGATTGTGAGGCATCCCATAAATAAGGTACTTAGGGGATGAGCTAATAGAGAGACCATGCTCAATAGATGATCAAAAAGGGATATGGTGATTGGTGACACCAAGATAGGTAATAAATGGTTGTAATTTTTAATCTTTGAAAATAGCATATAACTATATATGATTATAGATAGATATATTTTGATATATATCTATGATCTAATATTTATCTAGTTTGAATTTTATAGATCATGTGGATGAGGAGGAGGTTAGATGGGGATCCTTAGATATGGGAGTACTCCATGATATTCTGTATGGGGTTTTGGTGATATATGACCCTAACACATTAGATGATCCTATGTTACCATCTTCCCTAGCTCAAATGAGCTAGTTTAAACTAGTAAGGGAGGTTACGAGGTAGTTATAGGCACGCAAAGATGGGCTACAACCACCAATAGTGATGGGATTAGGATAAGTATAGGCATTTCAGGCCTTGGTTCAAGAGAGAATCATGCATTTGGCTACCACTATTCAGCTAGGATAGGTACAAGCCCAGGTGGCCAACCTAAAGGGGTAGGTAGTAGGATTGAGATCTTAGACATCCTCATTACATCATACTATTCAAAGAGTACTATCCAAGGAATCTATGGGTATCATAGATAAGCCATGAGATAGACATGATAGATCCCAACCTTAGAGCTAGAGTGATTTATTTTTATACTTTGTATAAAAACACATGATATATATATAGAGAGATATATTCTATTTTGACAATTGGATGTTGATTTTATATGTTGTATTTTGGTTGGGGTTTGTGGATGCATGGATGTATTTATTTATAGCACATGTTTATTTCTTTTGTTGTATATGATATAGAAAATGTATGTGTGGTGTTTTCTTTTCTATCATTATGTATTAAACATGCATGGTTAAAAAGAAACAAGAGAAAAGACTTGGCAAAGAATAATTAATAAAGAACAAATGCACTACACACTAGTTCACATTGGGAAATGTGTAAAAACAAAATATGACTAAGTATAAGAAACCAAAGACTGGTAAATTAGAGGGATTTTTTTTTTTAAACCATGAGAAAGAATGGCACCAAATTAAAGCAAGTAAAATCACACTAAATCATGTTGGGAAGTATGAAAATACTGTAATAAAATGGAAAAATTGTGAAATAATAATGATATAAAAACAAATCAATTAAGTCAACCAATCATAATAAATCATGTTGGGAAGTATAAAAGAGAAACAAAATTGTTAGAATAGTCTTAAATTAATCACACTAATTCAAGTTGAAAATTATGACAAACTTAAGAAATGTGGTTGGATTCTTACATGCAATCAAAAAATAAGAAGATGAAAGATGAAAGATTAATAAAGTAAGTATAAAATATACTAAATCAAGATGGGAAGCATGTCAATGACATGTAACACATAATCAATCACATATTATCTCATATTTGACACATGTAATTTTATTGTGACTCGGAAGATTTTGTGAGGAAGGCCAGGTCTTATCCATGGTCTTACACTACAACTCACAAAGGGAACACTAATGAGGTGAAAACAATGTAAAAATCTAATCAAAAGGGATGTTTGAAATGGTAATATGAAAGTTTTGGTAATATATGAAGAAGACCAAGTCTTATCCATGGTCTTATATTAAAAATCATAAATAGAATCCCTAGAGGAATGATCAGTGAACAAAACAATAATTATCAAGGGAAAATATTAGGGTTGCAAGGAGTGAAAAAGGGAATGTAAGAAGCATAACATAGGAATCATTTGAGAAGACCTTAGTATACATGAGGAATAATAAGGACATGAAAAAAGACATTAAATAACTAGTGACCATCAATATATAGAGGATACCAATTCACTATAAACACAAAGTTGTGTAGGCAAATAAGTGTGCTACTAAGATAAACTCATGTAGGTAGTTTTGGACAAGAAAATTAAAATAGACCTACCTTCTCACAATGTGTTCCTCATTATTTAGGACCCTTTACAGATTCATTGGTCTAATACAAAGATTGGGTACTTGCTGAAGAAAGTAGGTAGCACTAAAAGACTTTTTTATTCTCCTTTTCTAATCTACTAGCTTATCGCACCCCAATGGACCTCAGCTCTATCATGAGCACAAATATGAAGTTTGAAATTTTATAAGAAAAAGGAGATGTTCTTAGAATCATGTCTTTTAGTGTGATTTAAGTTTTTATAATTTTTGAATGCTTCCTTTTAGATAATTTCCTTTTATTAAATGATTTGGCTTTTGAATATTTTATGAATTTTAAGATTAATCTTCCATACATCCTTAGAATGACCTATCATGAGAGATAGAGTGATACACATGAATGAGATTTATTCTTAGGCTAAAGGAAGTTGTTGTCACTAAATATTTTACCCTAGAGGAGGTTTTCAAACCTACTCTAAGATTTGGGCAACATGGGAATACTTCTAGATATCTGGGTTTACCTATAGTAGAAGTAGACCTCTAAGTTTAATGGTTAGCTCCCTAAATTGACCTTGAAGTGATTATCACCTATACTAACTATTTATTTATGGGAAAAGGGACATAATTATGCATTAAATAAAGCTACTCTAAGGAGGTGATAAACCATGAATATATCCACTATGTTATCATACTTATTTCACTAATAAATAAGACCTACAAACTAGCTTCAAAGTCCTAAGATGTTATAGCATAAGTATTTTAAATAGAGGTGATACGTTTGATTTAGGAATTTAGAAAATAGAGAGGAGGTTATAACAAGTGTTAGTTTCACAAAATAAAATTAAATCAACACACTAATATACTAACATCTCCAAGCTTAGATCTTAGGGGGAGCATAGTGAACAAAATACATATGAAATCATAAATAAATGCAAAGAATGACAAATTCCTTACCTTCCTTGAGAGATCCAAATTATTTTTTTGTGGATTTATTGGATTTTACTCAAATATTATTTGGAAATGGAGTTTGGCTATCTCCTCCTCTCCTTGGCACCATTGTTGGTTAGTGGCTTATGTTTGTTTGATGGATTGGCTTATGATTTTGGCATTACAACACTATTGCTTTCAATATTGCTATAAAACCTAAATTATATCTTTACTCTATCCAATCTCCCCAAATGAAGAGGAAAATGATTGTATTTATATGTTTAGGAACTAACCCCAAGTCAAGGTGAGTTAAGGTGTAGTTTAAACATCAAATGGGTTCAAACCTAACCTAAGTGAGTTAATTAACCCTAATAGAATTAAGAGGTGTCAAAATATCACAATTTTTAATGAATAGGCATGGGTGAGATATTTTAGGATATTTGAAAAGGCTTGATAACTCACAAATGTCATGATGAAAAGTTAGGATATTCTTGATTTTTGAATTTCTACATTAATTACTCATGGATAATTCTACTAGGCATTTTAATTAATTTTGTTTAGGTTTTTTTAGCATTTTCAAAATTTTGATTTAATTTCATGTGTGCACTTGTCCCATTTAATAGGTATATAGGCCAATTTTCATGTTATGATGTTGCATTATGATTAGAGATGAATCCATGAAACGTTTTTGTTTTTTACGATAGGATGTCTCAATTAAAGATGTCTTAATAAGATACTAAGATTTGATAAATGATGCACAAGAAAATTTAGGATGTTCAATGATTCTTAGGATTAATTTTAAATGGTTGGTAAAAATCAATCTAAAGTCTAGTCGAAGACCATTGGTGGCCAATTTTAGGTGTCTATAGTTTGCCCCTATTTGAGAAGGCATTGCAAGTTGTAAGCATAGTAACATTTTTTTAAAGAATGAAAAGGTCATGTATGCCAAATGAATTATTACATGCCTCAAAGAGATATCCCATTATGTATGTCATTTGTGACTGAGGAATTTAAACAACAAAGATGAGGTTAGAACAAGTGTCAGTTTCACAAAATAAAATGAAATCAACACACTAATATGCTAACATCTCCAAGCCAAGATCTTAGGGGGAGCATAGTGAACAAGATACATATGAAATCACAACTAAAATTCAAATAATGATAGATCCCTTACCTTCCTTGATAGCTCCAAATGATTTGTTTATGGCTTGCTCAGCTTTTACTCCAAGAGTCTTTGGAAATGGAGTTTGGCTATCTCCTTTCCTTGACACCATAGTTGGCTTATGGATTATGCTTGTTTGATGGCTTAGCTTGTGATTTTAGCATTATAACACTATTGATTTCAATATACTATAAAACTTGCATTATAACTTTATTATATCCAAACATTCAAATGAAGAGGCAAATGCTTGTATTTATAGGTTTAGGAACTAACCCAACTCAAGGTGAGTTGAGATGTAGTTTAAACATAGAATGGGTTCAAACCTAACCTAAGTGAGTTAATTAAACTTGGTAGAGTTAAAAACTATAAAAATCTCATGATTTTTAATGAGTAGGCATGTGTGAGATATTTTAAGATATTTTCCAAGGCTTGACAACTCACAAATGTCATGATGAAAAGCTAGGATATTCTTGATTTTGAATTCCCTTTTTTAGAATTTCATTAATTGCTCATGGATAATTCTACTAGGAATTTTAATTTGGTTTAATATATTAATTAATTATGTTTAGAATATTTAGTATTTTTAAAAATTTGATTTAATTTCATGTGCGCACTTGACCCATTTAATAGGTCTATAGGCCAAATTACATGTCATGATGTTACATGATGATTAGAGATGACTCTGTGAGAGTTTTTTATTGTTTATGGTAGGATGCCCCAATTAAGGATGTCTCAATGAGATTACAATATTTTAAAAATGATGCACAAAAAAATTGGTATGTTCAATGATTCTTAGGCTTAATTTGTAATGGTTGGTAAGAATTGGTTTAAATTTCAATCGAAGGCAATTGGTGGCCAGTTTTAGGTGTCTCCACAAGGTAGCAAGATAATAACATGTCCTCATGGTAAGTTCCCTTATTTAAGTTGAGAATGATACTAATACCTTAGATAAAAGTTTAGGAAGTTGAAATATAGGATTTCAACCCATATCACAACCTACAAGACCTCTTTTTGGCCCAAAAAAGTACACTTATAGGTTTAAAAGAGAAGTGACATGTTAGAACACAATAGTAGGTCTATTGGTCTAGTATTAAGTATTATATGAGTATATTTCACTCATTAAATGAGAAAAAATTATTTAAAGAGAGTCTAGACATGAAATTAACTATGCATAGCATCCTATAAATGTCCCTTTAACTCTCAAAATGTACATCTACAGTTGGACTATAACATGACAATGAGCTTAAAGATGGTGGTTTAAGAGGATGGCCTAGCATGTGTATGATGATAACATGTCCAAATGAATATAAGAAGGTATTAATGAATTTAAATATGTGTGTATCATGTTATACAAGTACTAAGATAAAGGATCCACCTATATGTATGCTAGTTTCTTGAGTAAGAAACACATAATACAGTCATAGTCTATCAACATTTTCAAGAGAAAGCTAAGCATTGAAGAGTTTGGCAAAGGTTAAGTGTTGAAATAAATGAGAGTAAATACATAGTTGTGATATTAATTCATGATACTTTTCATACAATGGAAACAAGGCATGGAAGGGTTATCAAGAACAACCTATAGATGGTACATAGATAGAATCTTGCATAGTTAGTGAGTTGAAAAGTTTGTCTTAGGTTTTAAGATGTTTAGGAGACCTAATGATGTGACCAAGCTCTAAAAATTTGTACAGAGGTTATATATAACACCTAATCAATCCCCTTATATCATAATTTGATATGAGGAAATAGGGGAAGTGCCCTCTATTCTATCTCAGATAGAGGGCACTCCCAAGGTGAAAATCATGTAGGTTTAGTAAGAAATTGACAAGAAGATGACTTGGAAACTATAAAAACCTTAAAAAATGTTTTAGGAAGCTGAGTTATAAATAGAACAACATTTAAAGTAAATCACAAGTGTTATAAGTCAAATATGGCATCCTAAACCCACATAGGTGTAGTTAAGCCTATTAGACCTAGACTACACCTGAAACCTTCAAGGGGATATAGTATCATTTCTAACATTATATCAGAATTATAATTCATTTAAACACCTACTTGTGGAGTTATAATGTGTTTGATAACCTTTAGTCTATACATAAGACCATAGAGAAGCCATTTTTTCACTCAAGAGCATGATAGCCTATATAGAATGAAAGAAAAGAATCAAGAGGCGAAGTTTGGAAGCTAGAAATTATATAGATAAAAAGTATGGGAATCTAAGGAGTAGGGATAAGTTGAATAGGGTACCAAATAAGGATTTAGTGGATTTTTTTTTAATATTGTATGTCACAAATTTATGAACAATCCTTAAAGGCTAAAATCACCTAAAACACTCTAAAACCCTTAATAAGGACCTAATTAGAAAGATGAAGGAGAGGCATCTAGATGGGAAATTTTGAGTAGAAAAGTTATTAGAACTTATAGAGAACTCTCAAAGGTTCCTTCCCATCAAGTTGGTTCCTACCCTACTTATACAAAAAGGGTGTAAAATGGTATTTCTTGACATGTTTTGATGTTCTAAAAGTAAATAAAGGTTTAAAAAGGTGAGGATCACTTTGGGAGAGATAATAACACCTAACATAACTCCTAATATGCATTTATTTCTTCAAAAAACCTTGCAAGTATCTCTACTAAAACCTCTACTTCAACCAGTCTAGAATGACATAGTGAATGAGGAGTGATCACCTAGTGAAAAGATGATAACTTTAATTGGGAAGCCTTTTAAGGTTTTCATAATTAATATAATGTTATGGGGACTCTTGAAAAGTGTCACATCATCTTATTTATAGATTGTCTTGATAAAATGAAGCACTCCTTGGTGCCAAGTGTGAAGGGTGAGTGAAAGAAGGGTGATTATGACTACAAGTAGTGAGAAAAAATAGCCAAAAGAATATTGATGATTAAGAACACATCCAATACATGTTGGAGCCTATTTTTAGCCCCTAACTCATAGTGAAATGATCTCATATATCCTTGGCCTACTATGGAGTATTCAAGGAAAGCAAAATGATGAAGGTAGTTTCGAAGTAGGTAATTGAAGAGTCTTATGCTAGATTTAAGGATTTTCATGCCTTTAAGGGAAATTTATCCAAGTATACATTTCATGTTCTATTTCATACTTCATTATCCTATAGATGTAACTCCTCTTATCTTAACAAGTGTTTTTGTGACTCTTAGACTTCATTCTCTTCTCTCCTCTCTAAAATTCTATAAGTACTAGCCATTTTGGCTCTTGTCTCATAATTCCACACCATGTATGACAAAACCCTACTGGTTTGATTTTGTAATCATCCTTTCAATAATATAATAAATCTAGTTTTGAGTTTACAAATAACTTTTCTAAATACACAAAGTGATGAATGGTGAAGTCTAGTGATTTTATCATTGCTTCTCCTTATTCTTTCATGTCTTAAGCAAGAAGTTCTCATTATAATAGGTCACATAGAGTGTAGCTAGTGTTTTTATATCCCTTAAAGTGTGAAATTTTCCATAGATTCATAAATATGATCATTGGTCTACTTACCTTGAGTTTTCTCGTTCATATCACCTCTATATTTAAATACTTATGTTAGAACATCTTATGAGTTTGAAGCTAGTTTGTAGGTCTTGCTTATTAGTGAAATAATTATGATAGAATATTAGATATATTCATGGTTTATCACCTCCTTAGATTATATTTATTTCATACATACTTCTATCCATTTTCCCATAAACAAATAATTAGTATAGGTGATAAGAACTTCAAGGTAAATTTAGGGAGCTAGCCCTTAAACCTATAGGTCTACTTCTACTATAGATAAACCCACATACCTAGAATTATTACCATGTTACCAAAATCTTAGATTAGGCTTGAACACCCTCCTCTATGTTGAAATATTTTGTGACAATAATTCTAGCACACTTGGTGGGACCCATTTTCCTAAAGATAACTTGTCAAGGTGAATGTTGGTCTTGACAACATCAACTACTTATTGGTGTGCTACTCAACATTTGGAAACTAAAATCAAGGTAAAATATGGTTGTATACCATTGTTTTTTCATGTATTTGATCTCATACTTCATGTTCCTTACTAGGTTAGCTTCTAATATAATTTTCAATCCCATCAATCCACCTCTTCAACCTAAACTTCCTATTGAAGTTCAACAACCTTAGCCTATTATGCCCATTGAAGAGCAAGAGGACTTTATTATCTAATAATACCAAGAGAGTGAGGAATAAATTGAAGAAATCATGGATAGGAATCATGCCTTCCCATTCTTTAATAATAAAAATCCAATCCATCTTGATGCATATGATGTCATTCCCCCTAATGCCATAAAGAGTTTTCCTACATTCAATGGTGAAGGCCATGTCACTCCTAGTAAACACATTAGTGACATTTAAATTTTTTGTAATTTCCATTATGTAACTAAGTAAAATATTTCCATTATACTCCTTTCCATTTTCCTTAGATGTAAATCACTTAATTTTTATATGACTTTGCCTGGTGGTTGTATCACAACATGGGATGACTTTGGAGTGTTGCTAACTTCAAGATTTAAAGATGAAAGTGACCACACTTCACTCATACATTAGCTCAATGTGATCCAAATATTTCCCAATGAAATAATGCATGATTTAAATGAGAGGTTCAAAAATACTTTGCATAGGTTACCTCCTTCCATGATACCACCTTCTAGCTTTGTCTTGCCTACATACTTGAGAGCTTTTAATGTTGATATTGGAATCATGCTATAATCCATGGGTGGTTTCACTCTTCTTGAAGCATATGAACTTACCATTATAGGTGAGAATGGCCTCATTAAATCAAGAAAGTTGCCTTCAAAAATATAAATGTATCTACTACCTAATGTTTCTGATTTTACTCCAAACATTGCCCAAATTCCACGTACAAATACCAAGCTTAAGACTTTTCCTAAGAAGGTAGATGATACCATGGATAAAGATGCATATATTCAATGTTTAAAAGATGAGATTAGGTGAGAGATAATGTAAAAATGTGTCAATCAAAACCCCTATCCCTATCAAAAAAAATATGTTCAATATTATGGGAGAGGGAGAGGTTAAGGGCATCCTAATTTCAATAAGCCTACCAATGTGTGCAATCCTACTTCCACCACTAACACAAGAGAGGCAGTACTAGTGTATAGTAACTTGATGTAAGGATAAGAGTGGAAACAAGGTAAATTTATGGATGCTAATGAAATAGGACTCACTCCTCTACTATCATTTGAAGATGAAGTCATGCTACAAGTAAGTGAAGATGGCATCCTTAAAGAGAAAGCTTCACCAACTTCCTAGTTGAAGATACTTTTGTGCTTAACCAAGGAAATTATGTTGTAAAAAATATAAGATCTAAGAGTAAGGATATATTATATGTTAATGGTATGCCTATAATCTCAACCAGTCCTCTTAAAAGGTAGTAAAACATGAATGCAAGCATGGTAGTACCTAATGCTGTTGCACATTCTCGAAATCAAAATATGATAAGGTTTACTCAAAATGTTTAAATTATTCAAGTTCTAATCAATTCCTTACCTCAAATGACTCAAGATAAAGGAATTACCCATATCATAAACATATTAGATTCATTAAAAAATTTTAAGGCATCCCTTTCCCTTTGGGATATCCTTCATATGCATGGCCAAAAGGAGCTCTTACAAAAACATATGTCCACTATTCTTACTAGTCCTTCATCTTCAAGTCATGGTCATGGTAATTTATCTCTAAAAAATTCCCCTAAAAATATTGTAGAACCATATACCAAATTTGATAAGCCTCCACCTTTCTACCTCACTCTCATAGTGGGTGAAAAATTAGTTCATAATTGTATAGTTGATAGTGGTCCCTCTACATCAATCATGCCCAAAATTGTAGCTAATAAATTGGGCCTAAATTATGAACCCCATAGTAAATTAATGACTAATATATATGGTACACCTTATAATACAATAATATTGATCAAAGGTTTGAAGGTTTTTCTCCATGACTGTCCTAATTTCCCTATCCTCTAAAACATTATTGTTATGGACCTGCCTACTCATTTTACAATCTACCTTTCAAGAGATTTCACAACTAAGATAGGAGGATAAATCTCGTATTATTGGTCCTTATTATCCCTTAGGAAAAGATATGGAACTAAGTTTACCATAGTAACTCAACCACTATTAATATTTCACATTGAACCCTATGTTGAGGCAAGCTCAAATTTGAGTTATGTAATCAATGAGAAAGAAGAGTCTAATGTAGATAATTATGCTTCCTCCAAGCTTGAAGGTATAGATTACTTTTTTGTAGATGATTATGGTATAGATTATTATTATCATGATAATTATGAATACTTTAAACAAAGTGACCTTGGCACATATATCATCCATGAATAATCATTTGAACAAGCTGAGGTAAGTGTTGAGTATTCTTTCTCATAAGCTACTGAGGGTAACTATTTGATACATTCATATGATGATGATATATTTAATAACTTGATTCATTCACATGGTGAGAATAATTATGTATTTCTATCTTATATTGATGAATATTCCCTTGATGATGACATTCATGAAGAAGATGAGGAAGAACTATGGCAAAGGTTCAATGCCATATGCCAAAAATTTGATCAGTTGGGTAAGATTCCTACTTCAGTAAAAGATTGCATATCTAATGTCAAGTTTGATAATGAGACTAATGAGAAAGATGTTTATTTATATATCAAGCATGAAGGTGTATGCCAAACCACTATTCAAGGAGCTACAATCATAAAAGAGTTTGGTGAAGCTGTTACCCAAGAAGTGGTAAACATGAAGAATGAGGTCAAGGCAGATTTGGTTGTGCTTGAAGAATAGATAATATATTAATCTAAAGTAGAATAATTTGTAGAGGTTTTGGAGCATAAATAATAGGAACTTGATGTTCATATAAATCAAGTACATTTTACCCAAGATGTTGGAAAGATCGATGCACCTATCATACCTCTTAGCCTATAATTTGAGAAGTGTATATCAGATGTGATAAAGATAAATCAAGTTATAGCTTTAATCAAGGTCTTTGTAAGGTATAAAATAACATCCATGAAGGCTCTAAATATTCCACTTATAGGTATGAGGAAAAATAAAGATGGTAATCTTCTTGACCATCTACATATTCAAGTCATTGATGATGAGCATGCTTCACATGACAGGTTACTTTCATAGAGTGACAAAGATGCAAGAGGAACCATCTTTGACCCTAGTTGAAGTATAGTAAGATATTTTTTACCTAAAATGTGAGGTCTTGTAAATACTAGGTTAGGTGTGTGTCTTTCTTCTACTTGTGTGTGTTGTGTTTCGTAAGTGTTCTTGAGAACATATGTTTGTTTCCTTTGGTGTGTCTTGTATTGTATGTCTTGTAATTTCAAAGGCAAATTGAGTATTAAACCTATACATATGTGAATCCATGACCTAATGGATAGTATTAGGCTACAAGTCTTGGCATAACAAGCATACCACCCTTAGAAAATCACCAAGAATGTTGACTATTATTTCACTAAATTTTGAACCTATTTGATGTTTAAGGAGAAATAGAGATGAAGGGTAGGGATTGGAGATTAGAGAGAACCTAGATTGGTTGCACACCATATCTAGACAATGTTGAGCACTCCTCTTTGGCTAGGGAGGACTACCTATGAATAAGAAAGCACTACCACGAAAAATATTTTTTAGTAGGTATATGAGTGGGCTGCCAAGTTATGTGCTTGTTCTTGGAAGTGTCAAACTTCCTTCAAGATGACAGTCCACTTTTTGAAATAAAATGGTAATGAATAACTAAATGAAAGAGAAAGTAAGAGAGAGATGTTCATATTATCCTTGCAGTTTGAGTGCAACATAGAGTGACATAGTGCAGGTAATGTGAGTTATTGTTGTTTTTAGAGGTTGTTTAGGTAAGCTAAGAAGAGTTGGTAGAAATACACAATCACTAAAATTAGTTAGGTTGTCTATATCAATAAGGAGATATGACCGATGTCAGTTATGTGATTGATGTCGATAGGGACAATAGGTTTATATGGAGGTTATAGGAGACTTTTCTAAGCTAGGAGTTAGATGTTGGTCAAGTTTGTGAGGTTGGAAAGAGTTGTAAGGGATTGGGTATGACTCAAGTGGGTCTAGACATAGGTTTGGTGTGTTTGAAGTAGAGGGAAATAGGGGAAGGAGTTTTACAAATCCTTCACAAGGAGAGTTAGGACATTCATAAAATGATAAATAGTATAACATAAAGTAATTGTGTTGTCCTCTAAAAATATCACTCATTTTTGGGACAACATTTGAACTATTTTGGTCCTATAGACCAAATTTGTCTCTTCCTTTTTTGAAATTTTTCTTGGGCATTCAAATTCCTCATTTTTCAAGCTTCTCAAAAATCTATAGACTACAAGCTTAAATCTATGAACTCTGTAGGCTGAAATCTACGGACTCTGTAGGCTTGAATCTATGGACTCAGCAAGAAGAGAAAATCTACGAACTCTATAGGCCAAGTTCAATGGGCTTCACAAGTTGATTTCTATGGACTCTTTCAAGGTTAGAGAAAACTACAGACTTGGTTTCTATGAACTCTACAAGTAGGTTCATTTCTACAAGTTCAAAGGCTTCTACAAGCAAGTTCAATCAAAAGAATCAGTTTCTAACACTTAGTCATTTTTAGGATTGGTTTAGTGCCTTGGTTCCATTAAAAGAGTTCAATTGGCAAGATTCTAAACAAGGCTTGAACCATTAAACCATTGAACCATTGAACCACTTGGGTTCAAGGTTCAATAGGTTCAATGCATTTGGTTCTGTTGTCCTTAAAAAATAACTCCTCATTTTTTTAGATAACATATGACTATTTTGGTCCTGCATGGCCAAAATTGTCCTTCCCCTTTCCAAAAATTTGTTCTAAACATTCAATTTTGTCATTTTCTCAACTTTTTGGTAAAAAGATTAGCAAGTTCAATCGGTTCATCAAAGGTTCTGTCGGTAAGCATCAAAACAAAAGCTTGCACCATTGAACCATTGAACCTTGAACCATTTACATCCATCAATTCAATGGGTTCAACGACCAATTGGTTCAATGTGCTTGGTTCAAAGGTATCAAAGAGACTCAGTGAAATCAAAAGGATGAACCAATGAATTGATTGAACCTTGAACTGAAAGAGTTCAAAGTTTAATGGTTCATGGGTTCAAAGGTTCAAAGGCAGTGTCTGTCAAAGAGAGAAGTAGAAAATAGGTGGTTCAACAGATGGTTCAACTAGAGAGCAAAGATGTGCTTAAGCAGTGAAGAGAGGAGTGAGACCAAAGGACTTGAAATATCATCAAAAGAGTTATTTCTAGTAGGTGAAATAGTGGATCAAGTAGACTTCTGAGCACACCAAATTAAGGACATAAGCTTGTTTTTCTTCCATGAAGTAATAACAAATTAGACAGTTGCACAGACATTAGAGAAATGACCAGACAATCCATACCAAGGAAGAGACATTAGATGAATGGACACACCATAGTTGAGGTAATGCATTGTTCCCAGCATGGTCCCTCCAGACAAAACTAAAGGCGCATTGAAGATGATGACTGTAGCATGGACCTTTTTCATGAAAACAAGCACCCAAGTCTTTCTTGGAGTGTTATATATTGTAATCTCTCATTTTTTACAAGGGAGATCTTCCCCTTACCAAAAGTGAAACTCTGCCCAAATTGAAAGGCATTACTGAGACTTTGAGCTCAGATTGTATTTCATATTTCTTTGATTAAATGAGAAAGCAAGTTACTTGCAGACTTTGTGCTATTATAGCTTGTGTTACTTTAGGAGATTGTTCTTATGTCTATCTTCTAAAATCATTCTTATTTATTTGATTTAACAAGAAAGACTAGTGGAGGTGATAAGGAAGGTGTCTTGAAGCCAACTACTTTTAGACTTTATGATGTCATAGTTGTCTCCAATGTGTGTTTTTATTTTATGTTTCTATGTAAAGGACCTTGGGATGACTTTGTGCCCCCATTGTTATTCATATCTCACTCTAGGGCCATCAAGGTGGAGACTTTGTGCTACATCTTAGATTGCTAGTTACTTTGGACCCTGTTACCCCATTATTTGTTACCAAAAAGAGTCCTGTTATTTGCAAGAACAAGCACTTCTGAAAGAAGAGAAGTGCCTTTTGTTGCTTCACCAAGATTTCTACTATCCAGGAAGGGATCTGGCTCTTGGCTGAATGTTACTTCTAAAAGAAGAGAAGTGCCATCACTAATCACCCAGGATTCCTCCTCTGTCTATGAGCATCATCTCTAAAAAAAGAGAGATGGATGGTTTATTCCACCCCTATGTCTTACTTTATGCTTATATATATATATATATATATATATATATAGCCTCTGTATATTTAATAGGGAACCTCCCCTTGATGAGAGGATAGATTTGTCCCCTTTTGATGTGGTAAACCTACAACATTGGATGACTAATCTCCCTATGCTAAGGTGATAGGAACTATTTTGGTCACCAGTTAGCTAGCTGACAAAATATTTACCCAATAGTTTTTGGCGACTCCACTGGGGACATAGTAATTTTGTGCAATTTAGAACCTCAAGTTTTAGAATGAAACATCACCTGTGTCTTACCCATTATCATTATAACCCTTATCCATTATAGAATCTGGTGACTCCATTCTATGTCTTACCCATTATCGTTATATCCTTAACATCTTCCTCCATCTCCATTATATTATCTGGTCTGCAAAACTAGAGCTATTGGGAAAGAAAGCGCAATTTAAAGCCTCAAGCTTTAAGCTAAAGTAGGGCTAGTTTCTTTTCCATTTTTGTCCTAGAATCTAGTAACTCCACTCAAATGTGTTATCCCTATTTTTCATAATCCAATCATGGCAGTTTGAGGCCCCTGGGGTAACTCATTTGGCCCACTTAATCTAACTCCACCCCTGCATGAACTACCACTCAGTTCAAGGAAGAATTTCCCCAAATTCTTTGGTGATGGAAGAGTCCACCCTAATGAACACATTTCAGCCTTCACCATATCCTTTGGTGTGATAGGAGTGGAATTTGAAGATGTGGCAGTTAGGCTTTTCATGGAAACACTATAAGGTGCTGCTGTAGACTAGTTTTAGCATCTGTAGACTAGATCAGTGACTGGTTGGGACACTATCAAAGCCAAGTTTGAAGCAAGGTTCAAACCTACAAAAGATGCTCATGCTTTGCTAGCCCAACTTACGTAGATGAAGGAACCTCATGAGCCCATGAGGGATTTTATTGAAAATTTTGACAAGTTGAGAAATAGGATTCCCACAGTTGCTCAGCCCACACCTGAGAACCTCAATGCTTCTTCATAAACTCATAGCTACCTAAAGTGACTTTTCTACTAAGACATGTTGGCTGCATAGATCTTGAAGCTGCTCAAGACTTAGCCACTGAGTTAGAAGATGACCTTATCTTGGCTGGAAAGATAAGAAGGGATTCAAATAGAGGCATATCTTCCTCATCTTCTAATAACTCACCTGCAGTTACCACTGATCCAATGGTGTAGAAACTAGCAAATGAAGTGTTGGCCCCCAAAAGACAAATGGCACATGGGATGTCATCTACTCCTTCATATAAATATGTACCAAGGAGGACATTTCCTAATTAGGCACATCAAGGGAACCCAATCATCTTCCTCCCCCATAGAGGAACTTTGCCATTGAAGCACCTCCAGCTAACTCAGCAGTTGGGTATTTGGAAATAGAGCATGATTTCTCTTTCCAACCTAAGTTTAATCAAGAAAATGATGTTGGTCTCTTCATAGAGGATCAAGAAGAGTTATCTAGTGACTCCCACATCAGTTTCTTGGATTACCAAGATGAACCTAGAAGTAAAGGTGAAGCATCTGAGGGATCATATTTTATGGTCACCCAGTCCCAAAATTTGTCAGCTCAATAAGCTGATAAAGGAGAAATAGAGGAGCAACCTCAACCTACAATTTCAATTGCTAAGAGTGGGGCCACTCTACCTATCTAGCCAAAGGACCCAGTGATTTATAAGAAAGTAAGTATCCCAAACATTTTTGCACCTTCTACTTCAAATTTGTAGGCCAGTCCTCCCACCCCTCAAATAAACCAAAAGGAAGAACTCCCGTCCCCTATGCTTAGTCCAACCTAGCCATTTGAAATAATTGATCATGTCAAATGTGTCAAGACCCGAACGACAGCCCCTGCAGCCCAAATTTTGTTTGAGTCTTTAGGCAAGGATGAAATAGCAGAAGAATTGGTGGAGTGCAGAATAAGTGCAGAAGAACCCTCCCCTCCAAATGAAGAAGAATATGAGATATCTGAGGGGGACAATCAAGACATGTGCTGGGCTGAGCTATCAGAACAACAAATTATGGTACTAGGCCATGCTGCTGCCCATCAAAATTAGGAAAAGGAACCCTTTGCTAGGAGAGCAAAGATTCATATTTTTTGGACCAAAAGTCAAGTCTTGCTTTGGGGCAAGAAGAGAAGAAAACCAAGGGGAAGACACAAAAAAGTGGTTTCCTAGTGGAGAGTTCCATTCACCCATCATCAATTCTAGGGACAAAATGGTTTCTTGCTAGTTTATTAGGACAGGACGCCACTATCATTGTCTCATAATGGGTGGCATTTGAAGCACTTCAAATCTTGAGGCATCAGATAAGTTCATTTGTACATATGTATATTTGTATAGTCTTTAGTTCTATTTTGTGCCTTACATCTTCATTTTTGTCACCTTTATTTTTGGGTAACATGACTCCATATCCCAATGGCACACTTCAAAGCACCAGAGATTTTGGTTTCTACTCCCCTCAGCTATTCCAAGTTGTTATCTAAAGGAAGTTCCACAACAGGAGCTAGTTGTTGTCCCTGAAAAATAACTCCTCATTTTTTTATACAACATATGAATATTTTGGTCCTGCATGGCCAAAATTGTCCCTCCCCTTTCCAAAAAATTATTTTGAACATTCAATTTTATCATTTTCTCAACTTTTTGGTAAAAGGATTAGCAGGTTCAACCGGTTCATCAAAGGGTCTGTCGGCAAGCATCAAAACAAAAGATTGAACTGTTGAACCTTGAACCATTTTGGTTCATCGGTTCAATGGGTTCAATGACCAATTGGTTCAATGTGGTTGGTTCAAAGCTATCAAAGAGACTCAATGAAATCAAAAGGATGAACCAATGAACCGATTGAACCTTAAACCGAAAGAGTTCAAAGTTTAATGGTTCATGGGCTCAAAGGTTCAAAGGCAGCCTCTGTCAAAGAGAGAAGAAGCAAACATGTGGTTCAATAGATGGTTCAACTAGAGATAAAAGAAGTGCTTAAGTAGTGAAGAGAGGAGCAAGACCAAAGGACTTGAAATATCTTTAAAAGAGTTATTTCTAGTAGGTGAAATAGTGGATCAAGTAGACTTTTGAGCACACCAAATCAAGGACGTAAGCCTATTTTTCTTTCATGAAGTAATGGTGAATTAGATAGCTACATAGACATCAGAGAAAGGACTAGATAGTCCATACCAAGGAAGAGACATTAGATGAATGGACATGCCATAGTTGAGGCAATGCATTGTTCCCAGCATGGTCCCTCCAGACAGAATTGAAGGCGTATTGAATATGTTGACTACAGCATGGGCCTTTTTCATGAAAATAAGTGCCCAAGTCTTTCTTGGAGTGTTATATATTGTAATCTCTCATTTTTTATAAGGGAGATCTTCCCCTTACCAAAATTGAAACTCTACCCAAATTGAAAGGCATTACTGAGACTTTGAGTGCAAATTGTAGTTCATATTTCTTTGATTGAATGAGAAAGTAAGTTACTTGAAGACTTTGTGCTGTTATAGCTTGTGCTACTTTAGGAGATTGTTCTTATGTTTGTCTTCTAAAATCATTCTTATTTATTTGATTTAATAAGCAGGACTAGTGGAGGTGATAAGGAAGGTGTCCTGAAGCCAACTACTTTCAGACTTTATGTGTCATAGTTGTCTCCAATGTGTGTTTTTCTTTTATGTTTCTATGTAAAAGACCTTGGGATGACTTTGTGCCCCCATTTTTCTTTGTATCTCACTCTAAGGCCATCAAGGTGGAGACGTTGTGCTACATATTAGATTGCTGGTTACTTTGGACCCTGTTACCCCGTTACTTGTTATTAGAAAGAGTCTTGCTATTTGCAAGAACAAGCACTTCTGAAAGAAGAGAAGTGTCTTCTATTGCTTCACCAAGATTTCTACTATCTAGGAAGGGATCTAGCTCTTGGTTGAATGTTACTTCTAAAAGAAGAGAAGTGCCATCACCAATCACCCAGGATTCCTCCTTTGTCTGTGAGCATCATCTCTGAAAAAAGAGAGATGGATGGTTTATTCTACCCCTGTGTCTTATTTTTTTCTTATATATATAGTATATAGCCTCTGTATTGTTAATAGGGAACCTCCCCTTGATGAGAGGAGAGATTTTTCCCCTTTGGATGCGGTAAACCTATAACATTGGATGACCAATATCCCTATGTTGTGGTGATAGGAACTATTTTGGTCAATAATTATCTAGCTGACAAAATAATTCACGCAACAAGTTCAATAGATTAAAAATCTCTCAACACAACTATGAAGTTCAATCGGCAAAGTTCATCACTTTGGTTCAATCAAATGGTTTGTCAGTCGGTTCAATGCTTTAGTTCACTCAGTCGGTTCATCAAATGGTTCAATGGTTTCTAGTTCAATCAAAGGGTTTATCAGCTTAAACCATTTTGGTTCATTGACTTGGTTCATCGGGTTGGTTCAAAGGAGCAGTTCAAAGCAAAAGTTCAAAAGAGCCCCCTGAAGAACAAGTGCCCTTACGGAGGGCACTTGGTCAACAAAAGCACCCTTTAGAAGGGTCATTTTCAAAGAAGCTGCAAAGGTAAAATCTTTCAAAATTTTGATTAATGCAAGAAACAATTCTTTTAGACTTTTGTCTGAAGGAATTCCTTCATACAAAAAGTCTAAAGGAATTTGGACAAAAAGTCTAAAGGAATTTGAGAAAGAAGCTGCGGGTGGAAAAAGCCCAAAGGAATTTCTGAAGGCAAAGAACAAATCAATCAGAATAATTTCTGTAGACTTTTTATCTGTGAGAAAATTTTTGTGGACTTTTTGTCCATGGGAAAATGCCCACAGAGAAAGCCCAGGGAAAATGTTCATGGAATTTTTGTCTATGATAAAGTGTCTACAGAAAAAGCTCGCGAGAAAGCTCCGTAGGACTGTCGAAGATAAAAGGCCATCAAAGGACCCCAAAGGGAAGGTGCCCTTCTGAGGGACTCTAGGCTGCCAACTTAAAGGACACTCCCCTAAAGCTAAAGGGTCACCTTCCCTTTGGGAGGATGTAAAATAGGAAAGCTAAAGAAGGACCAAGGGGTGATGTGCTTGAAGACGTCAAATTCAAGAATAGCAAACTAACTGGTGAAAGCGTATTGACATGTGCGCGAACGTCAATTTCAAAGCTCATAAAATAGTCGTTGATCCTTGTAATCTACAAACCTAAATACATTCAAAGGCTTTAAGGCTAAGACTAGCTGGAAACAACTAAGGAACAAAACATTGAATTTAATCAAGGACTCGATTCAATTAACCAAAAAAAAGGAATGATGAAGAAGGATCAGATCGCCAGGTGGACATTAAAAGATGCAAAATTTCAATAGCATGACTTGTTTCTCTGCATTGAGAAAATCAAATGGGTAGATGCCCCTAAATTCTAGCTTGTCTCCCTAACAAATTTTAATGCAACATGATGTGTTACTATTCCTGAGTCCTTCTTGAAGAGGCTATATAAGGGACTCTCTTTTATTGTAAATATATCTCTTTTGGACAATCAAAAACAAAACTCTGCCCAAATTGAAAGGCATTACTAAGACTTTGAGCTCAGACTGTTGATCATATTTTGTTATTGGAATAAGAAATCAAGTGACTTTTTAGACTTTGTACTGTGATATCTTTATTGTTGGGGAAACTGTTCTTATGTCTTTTTCCTTAATATATTTTTTGTTCCTTTAATTCAACAAGTAGAATTAGTGAAAGTAGTCAGGAAGGTATCCTGAAGTCAACTATGGAGAGACTTTGTGCCCCCATAATTGCCTTTTAGTGTGTTTTCTTTTCATTTCTATGTAAAGGACCTTGGGATGACTTTGTGCCCTCATTGTCCTTCATATCTCACTCTTGGGCAAATTCAGGTGGAGACTTTGTGCTACATCTCAATTTGTTGATTACTATGTCCTTAGTTACATTTTTCTTTTACTATTAGGAGTATTCTTGTGGTTTGCTAAATAGTACTTTTAAAAGAAGAGGAGTGCTTTCTGTCATTTCCCTTGAGTTTTTCTTTTGATTTTCACACATCATCTCTAAAGAAAGAGAGATGGAAGGTTTGTCCTACCCTTGAGTATTATTTTCTATATATATATATATATAATAAAATAGGTCTGATCAGCAAAAGTAGGAAGATTGGTCATCCAAATGTGTAGATTTACCACATCAAAAGGGGACTAATCTCTCCTCTCATCAAGGGGAGGTTCCCAATGGTTATGATATATATATATATATATATATATATATATATATATATCATAACCATTGGGAACCTCCCCTTGATGAGAGGAGAGATTAGTCCCCTTTTGATGTGGTAAATCTACACATTTGGATGACCAATCTTCCTACTTTCGCTGATCAGACCTATTTTATTTATCAATACGCTGATCGACAAAATATTCAACCAACAAATTATATAATGACTATTTAAAAGAATTATAAAACACTAAGATATATTTAACTAATGAAATGGATGAACTATGAGTGTTAGATAGATGGCTTTGATGAGGTGTGTTGAAGTAATAGGTGAATAGAAAAGACAAGCGTGTGCTACCAGTTTAGAAGAATCCAAGCTTTGTGTAGTATATCAATTCCTAATTTAGACTGATTTGTGTAGAGTAAATTAATGGTAAGCTTGGATGTAGAAATTTTAATGCCAAAGCTTGTATGTGAATGATTGATTTTTTTATTTATATTGACCTAAATATTAGCTTGGAATTTGGCTTAAGTAAGTGACGTTGGTGATCTCACCAACGTCAGTCATGGGTTGACCAATGTCAGTGGCATGAGAATAGGTAAAAGGGCTATATTTAGCCTATTTTCTTTTTCTTCTCTTCCCAAAGGTGGTATCCATTAGAGAATGGTAAAAATATGAGGTTAAGAATAATGTAGTTAGTTAAGAATTTATGTTAGAGGTGAGAACAAGTCATGGGTAGTTAATATTAGGAGACTAAGTCTTGAGGTGACTCAAAGGGTAAGAATTAGTCTTAGGATGAGGTGGCCAAGTAAAATGGCATAAGTAGTTTCTAATTAACTTAATTAAATATTTTAAATTAATTAAATGTGTGAGAGGTTAAAACATGGGTTAAGAAGGCTAATTATTAAAAGGGGCTCAAAGGGCGTTTTGACATAGGGAGTTATGCACATGTGTGATGTAATTTTGGTGTCTACATTTACCTCTTTTTGACTTATAATTTATACTAATAAGTTATAAGAGAAAAATAGGATTTGGATGTTCCAAGTATTGGATGAGGTATCCCCCCTCAAAATGGGAATCAATAGAGGAGAATCTATAATTGGGTACCAATTTGATAAGGAGTTAATTGGTTGGGTGGATGTTAAGTGAGAGCATGGTAACATCATTTCTTGCATGTATACTACTATGATTTATTGTTGACATAATTAATAATAGGTAAAGGTGAGGAGGACACAGATAGAAATAATCAAATCACAGCTTGTAAGTGATAGTGGATAAATTTTTAATGATCAAATTTGTAGCTCTAATGGTCCATGTGTTCCAATTATCTAAGGTAGGAAGTGCTCCTAGTAAACACAAAAGGTTACAAGTGATATGACTACCTTGGTCATGATCCAAAACACCTGATATACATGCATGTGTATAATAGCCAACTATAACAAGGTAGCATAAGTGGTCAAGACAAACAATGCAAGGCTGGTTCAAAAGGGTCAATGGTCAAGGAGATATTCATGATTTTTTATTAGAGTCATCATGGGTGAATATTTAAGTAATCTCTAGGTTGGTTGTCATAGTTAGGGAGATATACATGATCTCTAAGGTTTGTTATCATGGTCAGGGAGATATATGTGATCTCTAAGTTGCCTCAAACTAAGGGTGTAGTCTAAAGGGTGGTAGTTGGGGTTGAAAATTCTAAGTTTAAGGTTATCGACATCAGTTATATCATTGATGTTGGTAGTAAGTATTACCAACATTAACATCTTACGTCAAGAATACTAATCTTGGTGGGTGACTAAAATTTATAAAAAAGGGTTTGGCATCCCACCAAAACTCATTTGTGATAGTTGATTAGAGAAAAAGAGCTCTAGGTGTTATGGGACATAAGATATCTCTAGCCTATCTTTTTGTGGTGAGTTGGTAAGAGATAATTGGTTGAGAAGAGTGTGTGAGAGTGAGGGTTGGATTGAGTGCTTGGTGGGCCAAAGTGTGACTGAGAGAGTATTGGTGTGGGTAGAGATGGTAAAGGTGGATGGGGACCTAGCTAGAGGCATGACATCACGAGTGCTAGCCATTCCAACCTAAAGGAGATAGAGAGATGAGGTAAGATGCTCTTTGAGTTGAATTTTAATTTTGAGATAGTTAATTTGTTATTTGGGTGAATTTGTAATGGTTAGGGGAGAGAGGGAAATTAGAGGGGTATTAAATGGGGTGAGGGTAGGTTTAGGTGAATTTATGAGGGATTGGGTGTAGTTTTAAGGAAAAAACTTAAATTTAGGAGGTAGGTTGTTTGGCCCTAGGGTTGAACTAGTCATCGATGTCAGTAGGGCTCATCGATGTTGATTGATAAGGCATCAATGTGAGTTGACATCGAGTATCAATGTCAACAACCTTAACCAACATTAGTCATAGGGAAAAACCCCAAATAGGAAAAAAAGGCCCATTTTGGATCCCTAGTTGAGTTAGTCAATGAACCTAATGGCTGAACTAACCTCAAAATACCTCATGTTGACTAAGTGTTGCCTACATATCCTGAATAAGGGCCTCAAGCCAATGTAGTTCTCTGAGTGTGTAGGGAAAAATGGTGAGGTATGGTTAAAATTTTGTTAAAGGAAGTGGTTAGGAAAAGGGAGGTTAAAATAGGTCATGGGACTTAGGACTAAAAAGATAGGTTAGGGGGTCAATAGTGTGATATATAGGCCACAGGGCCTAGAGTTGAAAGATAGGTAGTTGGGACTAGGGTTTAGCGATAGGTAGTTGGGCATAGGGTTTAGGTAGGTTAATAGGTTATATAGTTAGGTGGGTATATGGTTGAGCTAACCTTAGAAGACCCCATATCAACTGATTTTTGCCTACATAGCTTGAGTGAGGGCCTCAGGCCAATGTAGTTCTCCTAAAGAGAAGGTAAAAAAGGGTGGAGGTTTATATTGAAAAGTATGTGACTTGAGGTTTGTGTGTATGGATATAGGATAGGTAGGAGTTAACATTATCAGATTGACTACCTATGCTACTGATGAGGATGAGGAGGGATGTCACTATGGATGAGTGGGAGCATATGACAGCCATAGGGTTAGGAGGAGTGCGATGATATTGTCAGGTTGCATGTGATGTTAGCTTGATGATAGCTTTGATAGAGAGGTCGGATCACACCACCAACACTTTTTATTTACCTATCAAAGAGTTGATAGTGATGTAGGAGGATGTATATAGGATTTTATGGTTGCCACTCTAGGGTGAGGATCTCTTCTCTTGTTCAAGAGAGGAGCATGATATTCACATGGCTACATTATTTGAAGAACATATTAGTGAGGTGACCTATCACTCAATGAGTGTTGCATATGAATCGTATACTATTGATGAGGAGTAGCATTGGTTGAGTATCTTGATGATGATAGGCATTAAAGTTTATGTATGACTAAACATAGATGGGGGGATTTTTCCTATTGCATTGATAGGTGTGTTGGCATAAGTGGTTGAGCAATGGATTATGTATGCATGGGGACCAACTTTTTTGGCATAGTTATATAGAGAGTTGTAGGGTTTGAGGCTATGATGATGGTATAGTTTATGTGCTAGGAATTTACTCTATTTTTGGACATATGATCACATCATGGTGATATGGCCATTAGGGCTACCCACCATGATTACAACTAGTTTCAAGGTCGGGTTTAGATGGTAGAGAGAGGTTATGGCCCAGACATGAGTAGATGGCATAGTGTGTAACATTGATTATTATAGGTGTATGATAGATGGATTGATTATTATATATATTATTTGGAGGCCCTACTTGACATACCCTACATTCAAAGGATAGGTAAAGTAGCTTATCAATTTATAGAGCACATTATGGGTTAAAGGGAGATAAGCTAGAAGGTTAGAAATGATACTCATGGCATGAGTTAGGAGATAATTTGGCTTGTTATAGGATGTGCCTCCTACCTTTCCTTGATATAGGAGGGATGATAGAGAGGCATCCCTACCCTTATCCTAAAAGATAGATGGGCTAGATTTTGAGGAGCTACCAGTAGGCTCGGGTGTGGTAGATCTTAGATGCATAGTGGCTTATCTTGTTTGGTAGATAGGTTTACATCCTATGGTTCAGGTCAAGAGGCCACCACCAAATTTACATGAAATGATGAGAGAGATAGGTGCATCCATGCAGGCCTAAGATGTAGTGGTACAAGCTTGAGATATAGCAGTATAGGCCAGAGATGCAATAGTATAGGCCCAAGATGCAGCATAGGCATAAGTGTTGGTCTTACAGGGATAGGTTATGACATTTTAGGGATATTTTGGGGCATTACAGGGCCAAGTTACTAAATTGATAGCAAAGAGAGATAGTTTGAGAGCAGAAAGATAGGTTACTCCTCCTCCTCCACCATAGGGAGTAATACAAGGTCCTACAATAGGTTTGATGGGTCCACCATAGACTGTATCTCTAACAAGGTAAAACACTAATTTAGATGAGATTACATACTATGAGAGAGCCATCAGGGAGTTCCCATAGATTTAGAGGTATTCCAAGTTTAAAGAGCAAGAGAGATCAATGACACGTGCCATGGCTTCTAGCTCATGTAGATGTAGACAAGCAGAGAATGGTGATGATACTACTTCTTCATGACCATGACTATAGGTTTGAGTATTTTGAGGCTAGATGATATTTTTGATGTTTTTATATATGTTATATACACACCAACCTATGAGCTAAAGATGAGAGATGTACCTTTTGAGAGAGAGAGATGATACTGATATGATCCATTGATGTACATTTATATTATGTGTGTGTGTGTGTGTATGTGTGTGTGTGTGTGTGTGTGTGTGTGTGAGAGAGAGAGAGAGAGAGAGAGAGAGAGTTTATTCTTTTGAGATGTGCTTATGTGATGGTGATGATGTTGAATTTATTATAATGATTTGGATGTTTATGTTATGTTAGTTTTATGTTAATGTTGAGCATGTTAGTTGAGTTAGACTAGCATTTCTCATATGTATGATGGTATATGCATAGTTGATTGGTTAGCTTCATCTTAGCATTTTTCCATATTTGTGATGGTGTATGCTTAAAATGAATGGGTTGGGTATGCTTTTTTATTTCAACATTTTTCAATATTTTTGATAGTGTATGCTTAAAATAAATGAAGTAGGATTGATATTTTTCTTATTTATTGTTGCTTAGAGAAACTATGGTTTCATGTTGGGTGCATTTCACATGGGATTATATGAAATGGATTAATGGGAAATGTTTTATTAGTTTTAGTGTGGTTTTGGGTAGTTATTTGAGTATCTTTACTTAAGATGGATATGTGAGTGATAATATTTGTTAAACACATAACCCTAAGAATCAAGAAAGATTGACAGAAAGGTGAGAAGGTGATTGAATCTTGTTGTGATATGTGATCTTAGAAGATACATTATCATGTGATTGGGATGGGAAAAAAAGGGGCACAATGTTCATGTATTGGCAAATACAATAATCACAACATAAATAGGCTCGAGAGTATGATCCTATTTTATGCTTTGCATCATTTGACCATTTATTTTTTAGAGAAGCATTGTACTCACCTTGTGTCAAGTGAGTTCAAAATCCCTTGAAAGAGTATGAGGGGAAAAGATAAAAGGAATGAGAGTGTTTGGGTAGAGTAACCTTCTTAGTGGGGAGGGTATGCCCCTTCTGTGGGTGACCTGAGAGCTACTATAAGCAAGTTCATGACTTAAAGTTTTTTTTTGTTTTTTTATGTAAGTTGATCAATGGGAGAATCCTATAATAGGATTTTGTTTGTGTTGAGGTCATATGAAGTTGATCAATATGAGAAGATTCTAACTAATTATTTCCCTTGATAACAAAGCTTGGCTTAGCCATCCTTCAATGGAGTGGTCTAAGCTTTTATTTTTGATATTTAATAGATATCCTTAAAGAGAGTAGTCTATTTATAGAATCAAGGAGAAGTTACGTAGCTATCCTTAAAGGGAGTAGTCTATGTTGAGAATCATGACCTGAGAGATTATAACTTGTCCATGTATCCCATTTTTTTTTACTTTAGTCACTGATAGGACTATATAGCCTTAGAGGTTTTCCACTTTGAGGGCAAAACCATATCACTTTGTAGGTTAACTAAGTGTGTAGGAATAAGGGTTAAGAGGAAGGAAGATGAATGTAATAGGGTTGCTCAAGGGATGAGCTCAAGTTAAACATTAGGTGAAGTGTCACTTGATTAACAAAAGAATGGTCATAAGTGCAAAGCATTTAAAGGCTCAGTTTCTAGTCTTCCTTCAAGAGAAGACAAGTTATAAGTTTTTAAGCCATACTTGTGAGTTATGATGTAGGGTCCAAGCTAATTAGGAGAAAACTTATCCCATTTGTTTTTATCCATGTTCATCACATGTTGATTTTATTTTAAGACAAGATATTCGATATTGAAGTCTCACTCCTTGAGGTTTTTGTCAAGAGTCCAAAGATTGGCCAATCTTAAGGACATGGGAGTTATCATGAGAGGGTAAATTTATGTCAATGGTTAGTTCATTTAACATAGATTGTGTTTTGGATGGGAGTGATCATTAGATATAGGAATCATCTACACCTATGTATGTGAGAATAACATCATGATCTTAACATTGGATAGTTTTGATAGTGTGAAATTCTTCATCAATCATTTTAGGATGAATGAGAGGAAAGGACCTTGTTTCCTTACCCAGGTTATAAGTGAGGGGGCCCAAATGGATGGCATTTATTGGAAAAAAAATTAGAAGGTATAGATACATCTAATTTGGTAGGTGATGGTGGAGGAGAGGATGGAGAAGGAGAGACTGGATCTTCAATAATTGGCATATGAGAAGCTTTAGTGAGTTTAGTTGGTTCATAAAAACCCACTCCATGCCTCTTTCTAGCACTTTCAATGGTTTTATTGGCAAGATATTCAATGGGTGTATGAACACCCTGCTTATAATGACCCAAACTAAATCCTTTCCAAGCATACTTATAAAGATAGGTGTGAGTAAAGATAGGCTTGCTCGGGAAAGATAAGTCATAAGTAAATGGTTCTGGTGAAGAGGATGGATTGCTTACAGTGGGAGCTTGATCAATTCCCCCATATGTGAAATTAGTTTGAAGGTTAGGGGGACCATACAAGATGACCATCCCAATATGAGGATCATAATTAGGGTGCATATGAAGTTTTCCATAATCTTATGGAGTATGGAACATGTTGAGTGTCAACAAATGATATTATTTGAGTAATAGATGCTTGAAAGTTTCCTTTGTGGGGTTTTTGTCAGGAATTCATGTTGCTAGTATTTGTGTAACTTAGGCAGTAAAGCTTGTGGAAGCTTTTCCACAACAGAAGTATAATGTAGAGGAGCTGATGTCTTTAATGGAATGAGAACATCATTAGGGCTATAAGTCATGTTGTATGTTTTGAAAGGAGGTGGGTCGGTGGGAATAACATACACTTGCCCATTATACTCAATGGTTGAAATATGCTTAGCACATGCCCTTGAGAAGATCTCAATAAGCTTAGGTTGAGGTAAAGAGAAGGAGATTTGATTTATTAAGCCTCTCCAGTGAGTTGGGTAAATGAGAAAAGGGAGTGTTAATATATAGAGCTATAAAAATCCAAGGCATCACCCAAAAGAGACATAGGGAAGGTGTGAAGTAGTAACACATCATTGTGCCCTATTAATTAACAAACATGTCTAAATGATCATAAATTCTATTTCGGGTCATATTTACTCTAGAAGCAAGTAAATTTGGGGAGTTCCCATTGGCTTGGATAAGGTTGAATAGGCACATAAGGATAGATGGGCTCATTTCATATTTGATCGTAAGATAACACCTTCTTTTAACTCGACACGGATGTCTCTAGATTAGACATCTTGTCCATTAGCATCTTAATGAGGTCTAAAGGAGGATTGGTTTGGGAAATACCCCCTAAGTTATAGGTAACCTAATAAGAGGTAGAATGAATGTATGAAATAGCTTTCTACAGTTGTGTTGATGCAACATAGGGGTAGTGAGTCATAGGTTGGGGGTGGAAATGAAAGGGGCTTGTCCCACTAGGTTAGAGACTATGCTTTGGTTATATTTTGTTATTGTAGGTTGGGTTGTTGGCATGATTATATTGGGTGAAGGGTGAGTCATAACTCATGTAATTATAAATGTTATAGAAGATGGCATGGGTACCACCAAATTTTAAAATGGGGTTAGACTTGATTGAACTACTTGTGGTTGTGAAGGTAGGGAAGTCATGACAAGATTTAGGTGAGACTGGGCAATTGGTGATGCTGAAATTTGGACATTGTTTATGGTTGGGTTACTTTTTGAAGTGGTGGCTGAGTAATCATGGGGAAGATAGTGGAGACAATAAAAACTAAATTTGTTTCTATTAGAAAAGTTGGCATACGATATAGTGGGTCACTTGAAGAATTGTGGGTTTGGCTCATGGCAAGGTAACGCTAGAGGGATACCACATTTTGACCAAGAAATATAAAAAAAAAAATTGATCTCCTTTAGGCACAATGGGAATTTGGTTGGGGTTGGGAGTATGCTCTATATTTTAAGTATGGTCCATGATAGAATTAGCAACAATAGGGGAAGGTGGAAGTGGTTGCTGGCTTGCATAATTGGCAAGAATTTTGGCTTGGATTCATGTCAATATCATGCAAGAAGTATAAATAGTCTTAAAACTATGTATTAGTGATAGTGTGAGGAAAAACCAAGTTTTGGTGTCGGTAAGTAGGTTATATTACCTTTTTGTTTTAAGAAAACTAAAAATAACCAAATACATAGTCATTAATGTCACTCAGTTGACCAATGTCAGTAAGTTAAACTCTATCGACATTGATGGGTTTTGTTGTCCCCCAAAAATGACTTCTTATTTTTGGGACAACATATGAACTATTTTGGCTTTGCAATACCAAAATTGTCTCTTTCCTTTCCAAAAGTTTGTTCTGATCTTTTAAATTCCTCATTTTTCAATATTTTTTAGTAAAGGGATTAGCAGGTTCAAAAGGTTCAAGGGTTCAATGGGTTCAAGGTTCAACATCATCAACAAGAGTTGAGCGCACCCAGAAAAGTTAAAAGTTCAACCATTTCTAAGGTTTTGTGGCCCCGAACACTTAATGAGTCTCAAAAGCTTAAACCATTGAACCTTGAACCATTTTGGTTCATCGATTCAATGGGTTCAACGTTCAATCAGTTCAACACACGAGTTTAAAGGTTGCCTCAGTTAAGGAAAGATGTACACAAAAGAAAAAGTCAGGTGGATGTTGCCAAGTATCATTGGTTGAGCCTCTTTATGCTTTGTTTTAGAGAAGTGGTGAAAGGTACCATGTGTCCCTTTTGAAAAATCATCAAAAGCTACCACATGTCTACATCCGTGTGACTGCTAAAAATATTCAGACTGTGCCACATGTTGGTGTTGTAACTTAGTGGAATACAACATGTGTCAGCATTCACTTCTCAGAGTTTTGTATAAATCTACAAGGTTCCTTTCAACAAAGCTTCTTCCAAATTTTGGTGGAGGGTGATAAGTGGCAATTGTGGAAGGCTTCACTTTGCATTCCTATGAGTAGTGGAGCGTGCCATGTGTCCCATGTAGAGAGTGGCAAAGGCTAACGAGTGTCATCATCCGTGAGAGCCTTACTGATCCCCAAGCATTTCTATGGTTTTGTAAAGGCTTGAGAAGGCAGATGCTGCCAAGTGTCAATAGTGGAAGATGCCACGTGTATCTAGGTTAAAGTGGTAAAAAGTGCCATGTGTCATAAAAGGAGGACACTCACAATGTAGAGGCACGCATGAAGCCAAGGAAAGGATTTCCTTCAAAAAAATTGTCTGAAGGAATTCCTTCAGACATTTTGTCTAAAGGAAATAAAGGACCAACAACCCATCAGAGAAATCAAAGGCCTGAAGGCCACTTGGAAGATCATAAAGGGTAGATGCCCTTGTGAGGGGGACACTTGACACATGAACTAAACCTTTCCAAGACCCTAAAGGGCACATTCCCTTTGAGAAAGGTTTGAGCCTCAAAGCATGAAACCCACCATGTGTCCCAACCTAGTGTAGTGGAAGCTACCACGTGTTTGCATCTATGTCACAGTAGGATGACAGGCCCACAGATGTCAAATTTAAAGCGATTAGCTAGCCGTTAACCTTTAATAGAGGAAAGACCCACAAATGCCAAATCAGCTACATTTAAGTGTCTATTGACTTTTCTAGACTCAATAGATGAACCCAGATGTATTCAAAAAGCCTAAGGCTAGGGTCAAGAGAAGGAAGAGACAGAGAGGGAAACTCAGTAGGAGTTATTGCCAGTAGGTGAAGCAGTTCACCAAGTAGATATTTAGGGTCTGCTAACATTGAAAGCACTATTTGTTTGTCCCCTTGGAGGTAAAAGTAGAGTAGATAGTTGCATGGCTAAAAAGGTGAATGAATGAGTGATTCAGGCTAAGGAGGAGGCACTAGAGATGAATCGACATGTCAAAGTTAAGGTAGTTGCCCTGCTTTGGCATGGTCCTTCCTAACAAGATCAAGAATGCATCTAAGGCATTGAATGCACTGAATGGGTCACTCCATGGGAGAAAGTGCCAAGCCTCCCTCAGGCCTCTATATAATGTAATCTCTTGTATCATTTGAAAGGAGATCTTCCCCTTATTAGAAGTGAAACTCTGCTTGAATTGAAAGGCATTACTGAGACTTTGAGCTCAGATTATAGTTCATATTATTTTATTTGAATGAGAAAGCAAGTGACTTGTAGAATTTGTGCTGTTATAGCTTGTGCTATTTTAGGAAAATTTTCTTATGTCTATTTCCAAGGAGCATTCTTGTTTATTTGATCTAACAAGTAGAACTATAAGAAGTAATCAAGAAGGTGTCCTGAAGCCAGCTACTTTTAGACTTTGCACTATCATAGTTGTCTTCAGTGTGTGTTTATTTTCTTTTTCTATGTAAAGGACCTTGGGATGACTTTATGCCCCCATTATTCTTCATATCTCACTCTTAGGTAGTTGAGGTGGAAACTTTGTGTTCTATTTCATACTGCTAGTTACTGCACCCTTTTGTCACCTGTTACCAGAAAGATTCTTATTTCCTACAAGAACAAGAACTTCTGAAAGAAGAGAAGTGCCTTCTATCACTTCACTAGGATTTCTACTATCTAGGAAGGGATCTGGCTCTTGGCTGAATGTTACTTTTGAAAGAAGAGAAGTACCTTCACCAATCACCTAGGATTTCTCCTTTGAGCTATGAGCATTATCTCTAAAAGAAGAGAGATGGATGATGTATTCTACCACTGTGTCTTACTTTCTACTTATATATATGTATATATATATATATATATAGTATATAGCCTCCACATATTTAATAGGGAACCTCCCCTTGATGAGAGGAGAGATTTGTACCTTGTTGATGTAGTAAAACTGCACACCTAGATGACCAATCTCCCTATGCTGTGGTGATAGGAACTATTTTGCTCACCAATTAGCTGGTTGACAAAATATTCACCCAACAATTTTTAGCGACTCCGCTAGGGAAGGACAAGCAATTTGAAGCCTCAAGCTTCAAACTAAAGTGTGACCAATCCTTTTCCATTTTTTATTCACAATCTAGCAACTCTATGCTATACCAGAAGCTAGAGAGCTCAAGGTGTTGTTGACCCTATCTTTGAGTTGGCACAACAAAGAGATTTTGACTTGCTTTCTCTCCAACCTTGAGTTCAATGATCTAGGAGTGTCCCTCCTACCCATACCAGGACACCAACACAAGGTAGAGCTAATTTTCCTATAGTTAACAGAGCCTTGCCTATCCAAATTCTAACCAAATTTATTATCCCTACTTTCAATAATCCCATCATGGTATCTCGAGGCCCTTGGGGTAACTCTTTTGGCCTACTTAATTTAACTCCACCCTTGCATGAACTTCCACGAAGCTCAAGAAAGAATTTCCCCAAATTTTTTGGAGATGGAAAATTTCATCTTGATGAACATGTTGCAGCCTTCAGCATAGCCTGTGGTGCGATAGGTATGGAATTTGAGGACGTGGCAGTTAGGCTTTTCATGGAAACACTATAAGGTGCTATTGCAGATTGGTTTTACCACCTACAAGCCTGATCAGTAACTGATTGGGACACACTCAAAGCCAAATTTAAGGCCAGATTCAAGCCTATAGAAGATGCACATGCCTTATTGGCCTAGCTCATGCAAATGAAGAAGGAGCCCCAGGAGCCTATGAGGAATTTCATAGCAAAGATTGATAACTTGAGCAACTAGATTCTTGTTATTGCTCAGCCGACCCCTTAAAACCTCAAATGCTTCTTCATCAACTCACAACTGCCTAAAGTGACTTTTTTACTAAGAAGATCCGGTCACATAGATCTCAAAGCCACTCAAGATTTGGCTACCGATGTTGAAGATGACCTTATCTTAGCAGGAAAGATAAGGATAGATCCAAATAAAGGTAAATCTTCTTCTTCTTTTGAATACTCACCTTCAGCCACCACTGATCCTATGATGCAAAAGCTAGAAAATGAAGTGCTAGCTCTTAGGAAGAAAATGGTGCAAGGAATGTCATCTACTCCTGCATATAGAGATATACCCAAGAGGACATTTTAGAATCAAGCATACCAAGGCAATGTTACTCGGAATCAGGGATAACAAAATCGCCTTCCTCCTCCACAGAGGAATCTCGCCCTCGAAGCCCCTCCAACTAACTCAGTAGTTGGATATCTTGAAGCTAAATCAGACTTCTCATCCTACCCTGAGTTGAATCCTAAAGATGACACTAATCTCTTCACTAAGGAAGAAGAAGAATTAGCTGGCGACTCCCATATTGGTTTCCTAAACTATCAGGATGAGCCTAAAAGTAAAGGCAATGCAGCTGAGGGGTCATATGTTGTATTCACCTGGTCCAAGAATAAATCAACTCAACAAGTTGATAAAGAGAAAGTAGAGGAGTGACCTCAACCAACAGTTTCAATTGCTAAGTGGGGATCCACTCTTCCTTTCCAGCCAAAGGGCCTGGTGATTGCAAGAAAGATAAGTACCCCAAATGCCCCTATGCCTTTTACTTCAAACTCGCAGTCCAGTTCTCCCCCCCCTTAAAACTCAAAAAGATGAGCTCTCATCCTCCATACCTAGTTCATTTCCAGCATTTGACATAATTGATCATATTAAGAAAAATAAATTAAAATGTTTGAATTTGAATTCCTGCAGTCCCATCCTAAATAATTAGATAAATTAGTTTAGTGTGTTAAAAACTAGAATGTCCCTATTAAACAAGTAGTTCCCAAAGTGACACATGATCCCCCCAAGGATGCATTAATTGGAACAATCTTGTCATTTCCCCTCCTATCGCTCCTAGTAGGACTGAACCTTTTTATGTCTCATTGTTAATAAATGGATGGCAGTTGAATAATTGCACCATTGACTCTGGAGCTTCAGACAATGTCATGCCTACTAAAGTAGCTGAATCCCTTGTTCTCACACTAACCAAGACATTTAGTAGATGCTTCTCCATAGAGAACAAATAAGTGACACTACTGAGGCAAATAAAAGATGCCCAATTTACATTTGCTACCTTTACAGACAAAAGAATGAAGATGATTGTCTTGGTAGCAGACGTCCCAACATCATATGGTATCCTTCTTGGGTGGAATTTCTATAGGGATGTTGGTGGTGAATTGAGCATGGATTTATCAGAGGTGAGGATTCCAGTCAAAGGTGTCATGAAGAGGCTACTCCCTGAAAAGGAAGCAAAATACGTAGTTACTCAGACCTCAGCACCTGAAACTCAAATCATGTTTGAGTCTTTAGGCATGGGTAACTACTTTCTATCCATGAATGAAGTTCATGAGGGATCTGATGAAGCTCTTGCAGGTGACAACCTGGAAATGCATTCAGGTGGAACAATGAAAGAATTGGCTGAGCCCAATGCAAGTGTGAAAGAATCCCCTCCTCCAAATAAAGAAGAACCCAAAGGAAAATCAGTATCATATGAGGTTGGATTCTTGAATTTGATGGTAGCTACTCCTCCACTAATTCAAGAGCTAGGGTTGTGTTAATATCTCCTTGAGAAGATATTTTTCCTTCATCTTATAAGTTGCAATTCAGCAACACTAATAACATAGTCGAGTATGAATCTCTGTTGCTGGGATTAAAAGTTGTTAGGGACACTGGCATCAAACTCCTTCATGCTAAAGGAGATGCTGAATTGGTGGTTGGTCAGGTGAGAAACCTGTATCAAACCAAGAATGAAAGATTATTCCACTACCATAATCTAGTCTAGGATCAACTTGAAAACTTTGATGCTTTTAGCATCTCTGCAGTTCCCAGAGAATTCAATGATCAGGCCGATGCACTAGCTATTTCAGCTACTCTCTTGGTCCCCCACCCAGACATCAAAGGAGATATGTACACTATTGAGCTAGTCTTTAGACCAAGTGTGCCTGATAATGCCAGTCATTGGTAGGTATTAAATAATGATAATCAAATCATTGCCTTCTTGAAGCAAAAGGATAGCTTCAAACGGCTACATTTTGAAGGTAGTGAACCTCAAGAGCTTGAACTGACTCCTGAATCAATTTCAAACACAGGTGAGGAGTTCTTGCAATTAAAAGGGAATAAAATTCCCAAAGGCCTTGTTTCCCTTGAGAAGCTATTTGATAAGCATGATAGATTCATCAAATGGCAGCAAATGGATTCAAACTCCTCCCAAGAGTTTGATCAAGTAAATTTGGGAACCAAGGCAAACCCCAAGATGGTGAACATTGGAAAATGTTTTACTCTTGAAGAGCATTTCAAGTTCACCACTTTGCTCAACAAATACATGGATGTCCTAGCGTACTCCTATGATGACCTAAAATCACTCTGACCTAATGAAATTTGACACAACATTCCTCTCAAGGCTGATTCAACACCTTACAGGCAAAAGTCTTGGCATTATAATCCAAAAATATCAAGTACTATTTTATCTGAGATTTAAAAAATGCTAAATGCCAGGATAATCTTCCCAATCCATCATTCCACCTAGATTGCCAATATAGTGCCTATAAGGAAGAAGAATTTTGAAATTTGCCTTTGTGTGGATTTTAGAAATTTCAATCAGGCATCCTTAAAGGATAATTATCCTTTGCCAATAATGGATCAAGTGCTGCAGACAGTGATAGGCTCAGAGATGTTATCAATGCTAGACAGATTTTCAAGATATAATTAGGTTAAAGTTGGTGAAGTAGACTAGCATAAGACTGCTTTCAACACACTCTAAGGCACATTTTCATATAGGAGAATGTCTTTTGGCTTAATAAATGTTGGTGCTACCTTCCAAAGAATAATGGACCTTGCTTTCGAAGATGAGATGGGTAAGTGTTTCTACTCATTTTTGCATTTTTACATTCAAAAGAAATAAGAAACTAAATTTAAATGGTCAGGGGTTAGATGATACCCGAATGAAGTTGTGCACTGAATCCAGATGATTGAAGGAGCTCCTCTTTGGCTGTGGAGGATGACACCTGTAGATAAGAAAGACTTAAATAGATAAAATGTTAGATAGATATATGGTGGACTGCGAAGCAAAGCTTGGTCCTAGAAGCGTAAAGACTTTTTGGAAGGATGACAGTCCACTAGTTGATAAAAAATGTCGTAATGGAAAGAAATAATGAAAGACTTAAAGAAAGAGAAATAGATAATACGTACCTAAATCCTGCAATCAGCCTTCCACAGTCACCGACGTCAGTTATGTTGCCAACATTGGTTGGTCAAGTGTTGACGTTGATTATTCTATCAACATCAGTTAGTCAATGTGCTGATGTCAATTATGCTGCTGACGTCAGTAGGGGCAATGGGCTTTTGGATGGGTTTTAGGTTTATGTCTATGGTCAACAGAATGGTCTGGGAGATTCAAAAGGGTTGTGCAGGGATGCAAGATAGTGGATAGAGTCTTAGGAAGGTCAGAAATAGCCAGTGTACTAATTACCAATGCATCCTAAAAATACTAAAATATAAACTAGAAGAATACCTAGCTCTTGGTGGAGAACCAAAAGTGTAGAAGACTTGTTCCTGTTATGGCTGATGTAGGAGACTTCATGCAATGTTTCAATCAAGTGTGGAGTGACTGATGCAGAGTTTTTGAAGCCAAGGGGGTGATGATAGAATGTTGATGCCTCATCCCAAAGCCTATCTTTGATCTGTAAAGAGTCGAGGAAAAAGAGAAGATCGATCCAAGCAAGAGAATTAGCCTCTCTGGGGAGAATTCAGGCTTAGAATTTAATTTTAAGTAACCAACATTGGCAATACCGCTGGTGTCAGTCGACTATTGACTGACGTTGGCAGCTAGAGAATGGGTAAAAAGGCTATTTTCAGCATTTTGCCCATTCTTCCATCTACCAAGTTGAGTTTGTCATTGTTGAACGGTCCAAAGGTGGGTTTAATAGGTGCGGGGGTTAGTGGGAGAGTTGAAATAGGTCTTAGGTAATTATGATTAGTCATAGGGTGATAAATGAGGTATCCAAGGTGAGGTGTCATGGGTGATGTCAAGGGTGGTATTATTAATTTAAAATAGGTAATTTATTTTAAATTAATAAGTGTGTGGGTTAGGAATGTTTAGAAGTGGACCAAGGGGGAGTCGACTAAGGAGTAGACACAATTTTGGTGTCTACATTTGCCCCTTTTTGTCTTGTTGGTTGTTCTAATGAATTGCAAGACAAAAATAGGAGTAAGCTGCCCCAAGTATGGGATAAGGTCATTTTTGTCTTGTTGATTGTTTTGATGAATTACAAGACAAAAACAAGAAGTAAGTTGCCCTAGATGTGGGATGAGGTATTCCCCCTCAAAGAGAGAGTTGAGGGAAGGTAACCTGAAATCAGGTGCCGATTTGATAGATAGTGGATGAGTATGGTGAAGTTAAAGTGAGAATGTTGTAATAGTTGAGATTGTGCATTTACCACTTCACATGATGGTCAGGTCAAATTGTCATAGGTAAGGTTGAGGAGTGCTAAAATTGAAATAACTGGTCCCTAGCATTTAGTCATAGCTGATTGGGTTATTCAATCAAAGATGTAGCTCTAATGGTCATCGTGTTCCAAGTATCCTGGGCTTAGGAAGTGTTCCTGGAAAACATGAAAAAGTCATAAGTAGTGGGGATCAACTTGGGCACAATCTAATACTTGTGAGGGTCATAATGTGATGTGCGTACAATTTTGCTAACTATTCATGAGGTAGCATATATGTAAAAATAACTAAGGCAAAGCTGTCTTGAAAAGGGTCATGGTCTGAGGAGATAGTCACAATCTCCAACATCATTGGTCGAGTCAGGCTGAGATATAAGTCATCTCGAGTGTAGTTTGTTGTGGATGGGGAGATCTATGCAATCTCCCATGTGCCCCATGAGAAATCTAAGGTGACTTTTATAGTGTCAGGGTTGGTTGTTTGGTCATGATTTTGGGTTGGTATAGATAGTTGGTCCATTAGATGGACAAACAAAGGAATGGCCAAGCTAACCTTAGAAGACCCCATGTCAACTGAGTGCTACCTACATAGCCCCTATTTGAAGGGCCTCAGGCCAATGTAGTTATTCCCAAAAGGGAAGAAGAGGGTAGGTTATGGATTGGGTTGGACTAGGTTACGTCATGGTTAAAGGTTAAATGGTTTATCTATCAAGTAGATGAACAAACGGATGTGGCTGAACTAACCCCAGAAGATGTCATGTCAACTGAGTGCTACCTACATAACCCCTGTTTGAAGGGCCCCAAGCCAATGTAGTTCTCCCCAAAAGGGAAGAAGAGGGTAGGTTGTGGATTGGGTTGGACTAGGTTAAGTCATGGTTAAAGGTTAAATGGTTTGTCCATTAAGTAGATGAATAAATGGATGTGGCTGAGCTAACCCCAAAAGATGTCATGTCATCTGAGTGCTGCCTACATAGCCCTTATTTGAAGGGCCTCAGGCTAATTTAGTTCTCCCCAAAAGGGAAGAAGAGGGTAGATTATAGATTGGGTTGGACTAGGTTAAGTCATGGTTAAAGGTTAAATGGTTTGTCCATTAGGTAGACGAACAAATAGATGGCCGAGCTAACCCCAGAAGACCCCATGTCAACTGATTGGTGGCTACATAGCCCCTGTTTGAAGGGCCTCAGGCCAATGTAGTTATCCTTAAAAAGGAAGAAGAGTGTCACAGAGGTTGATAATTGGTTTGGTCATGTTAATGGTTTAACACTTCCCATATGTCTAATGGTACATGCTTGAAATGATGAGTGTATGATGATGTTATAGCGTTTTCCATATTATGTGATGGTGTATTCCATAACATAGGTTATATGGTTTTTCATCCCTAGCAATTTTCTATATTAGTGATGGTGTATGCTAAAAATGAAATGAGTTTATTTATGCTTCAGCAAGTAATGGTTTATGCTTAACATAAATTGTGTTTGGTCTTTAGTTTTTATGCGTATTGTTTTCCATAGAAACTATGTGGAATGGACTATGTCATGTTAGTGGTCTGAAAATGTTTGGTTTGGTTTGGTTGGTTTTGGTTAGATAATGGTTTGGTTATGTGTGACCAAGATGTATAAGAAGTGAAAGGCGTATGGCTCTTTCATTGATAACGACCATAATGATAGCATAGATAGGGTTGTTGAAAACAAAAGCCCCATTCATGTATTACGTCATTGACCATTGTTTGTGTTAGAGAAGTATTCGAATCACTTGACATTAAGTGAGCTCAAAATCCCTTGGGTATGTTGGGGTGATAGGTGTGATTAGGTGATATGTGAGGGTAGGGTAACCCTTTTCAGCAGGGATAACTTTGCCTCTTTTATAGGTGACCCTGAGAACGACTATAGACAAGTCCATGACTTTATAGTTTGTCAGTCTTTTTTTTTTTTGATAGACTGATCAATGTGGGAAGTCTACGTGGGGATGTTGTTGTTTTTTGTGGTCATATGCAAAGCTAATTGATGCGAGAAGCTTCTAAGAGAGTGTTGTTTGTAATAGAATTTGGGCATAGCCATCCTTCAAGGGAGTGGTCTATATTCTGCTTTGTATGGTTGAATGTCTTTGAATAGCTGTCCTTCAAGGGAGCAATCTATCAATTATAACAATTATGTAGTTGTCCTTCGAAGGAGTAGTCTAAATTTATAGTTTTATGACCTTTGGTAGGCATCCCAATTTTATGTTTTTATTTATTTATTTATTTTTTGGCTGAACTTTTGGTCATGGACTTGACTATAGAGGTTTAGGAGTCTCCCTTTTATTAGGACAAAGCATTCATGCTTGACAAAAGGGTTGACTAATGTTTGTAGGGTTGAGGGTTGAGAGGAATAGGAATGATGATGATGGGGATTACTCAAGGGATGAGCTCAAGTTAAATATCAAGTGAATGAGTACTCGATTAACAGTAGAATGGTCAAAGATGTAAGGCATAAAGGGGCTTAGGTTTTGGCCAGCCTTTGAGAGAAGATAGATGATAAGTCCCTGATCCATGCTTGTGTGATGATGTCAGGTCCAAGTCAATTAGGAGCAAACTTACCCCGTTCACTTTGTTCCAAATTGGTCACAGGTTGGTCTTCTTTAAGAATGAGATCTCCAATTTTGAAATCTTGCTCTTTCAGATTTTGGTTGTAGGCAAGTTGTGGTCGATGTTGGATGTGAAGTTGGTTAGTATGTTGTTGGCATTTGGTACAATGCCAAACATAGTTGTTGCAGTCGTGGTTAAGAGTGGGCCAATAATAGCCCAGGCGGAGGATGCGCTTGGCAACCGTATTACCACTGAATTGTCCCCCACCAAGCCCATCATGGACTTATTTGATGACATGGGAAGTCTCAGTGGTTGTTAGACATTAGAGAAAGAGGCCGTTGAGACCTCGTTTATAGAGAAGACCCCCTAACATGGTGTATCAAGTAGTTCTCTTGATAAAATCCTGTCGTGCATTGCTAGAGAGATTAAGAGGCATGATAGAATATGTTAAGTAGTCAACAAGTCGCTTATACCAAATGTCATGTGGACTAGAGAGGTTAGGAGGAATTTCCCCCAGAGATGATGGTCGAGATGTGCCCAAGATAGAAATCTTGGGTTTTGGCGGTTGAGAGGACTTGATGAATGGACATGTCAAAGGGGTAGAAGTCTAGTCTTTTCCCTTATTCTTCACAGTTTAGGGCCTGGTGGCCACATTAATTGTGTTGATTTTGAATAAAGGTGGTTGAGGGACCATAGTCTTATGTTGGGATCCCGATTTAGGTGAAGAGGTTTGGGATGTTGTTGGTGTTTTGTCAAAAAAGTGGTCAAAAGAAGCCTCAATGTGAGGGGTGTCCTTTTTCAGGTGTTAGCGAATGACAACTTTAAGAGTGCAACAATGCTCAGTATCATGCCCTAGTGTATGATGATACGCATAGATTTTAGTGTCGTCGAACCAAGTTGGTTTTGATCTGAGAGGTTGGTATGGCTTAAGGGGTGGGAGAGTGATGCTAGAAGATTGCAACAATTGGCATAACATCAAAGCATAGGAGCCCACTAATGGCTTTGTGCATGTTGCAGTAGGTGTTGACAACTTCTATTTAGGAGTTGTAGGAGAGTGTGGCGTACCACATTTTTAGTTGGTGGTGTGGTCATATGTGTAGATGGTAGATGTGTCGAATTTGTTGGAGGAAGTATGTTTTTGATGGGTTGATAGAGTAATGGAGGTGATTTTTTGTTATGTGTTGGAGTAGGAAGCACTCCTATTAAGGTGGATGGGTGTGGGCCCAAAATAGAGGGCAATGGTGATGGTGGGGGAGGAGTTCTCCGACGTGGTTTAGTAGCATTCTTTAGTTTAGTGCGAGGCCTACTAATGTGTGGTGCGAGGTTCAAGTCTACTTTCACTAGATCTTCTTTGGCCGAAGTGGGCAAAGTAGCAAGTTCTTCTCTCGATGGAGAAGGGGCTGGAGAATGTGGCTCTTTAGTTGGAAAGAGCATAGGGATAAGCATGGCTTCCTCATGTGGTCAAGGAGTGAAAAAAGTTTGATCCCCTATTGATGATAAGAAGGATGAGGGCAGGGCAACCAGCGTTGGTGTCGTCAAAGCATCCTCCAATATGGGAGAGGTCAAAGTAGATTCTCCCACATATGAAAGAGGGGTGGATGGAGGATTAATAAGAGAAGAAGGCTCTTCTACCTGTGGTGGACAAATAAGAGAAGAAGACTCTTCTACCTGTGGTAGACAAATAGGAGAAGAAGGCTCTTCTACCTGTGATGGACAAATAGTAGAAGAAAGCTCTTCTACCTGTGGTGGACAAATAGGTTGACTAACCTCTTTAAATTATGGGAGAGGTTGGTTAGGAATGATAGGAGAGAACGTGTTGATTGTGCGTATATTGCGCTCTTGAAGGTCTTTGGCCATGGTCTGGACATTATTTTGACTGGAAGGATGGTTAGGGAAAGGTTGTCTAAAGACATCCAAGTTTTGGTTAGCCGATGCATTTGGGTATCCAAAACAAGATCCCCCTTGTCTAGCATGTTCTGGACAATGTTTTTAAAGGTTTTACAATTGTCCATGTCATGACCTTTGACACGGTGATAGTTGCAAAAGTCATTTTCCCTATACCATGCAAGGATGACTTTTGAGGGGTCAAATTGGGGTGGTCAGATTTGAGGGAGGTTGAGGACTCCCTGCTTGATGAGTTTATCCAACACAGAAGTGTATGACTCTCTTATTGGAGTGTATTGACGCTATATATACCGTTGTTGGAATTGTCTTATGATGTATTTTGATGTGGAAGGCTGAGGTTGGTTGGTTGTGGTAGAGGATGATGACCTAAGTACCATAGTGTTTGCTGACCCCTTGGACTTGGAGTTGGAAGAAGGTTTGGAAGAATAAGGGTCATTGGATTTTGTGTTGGGTTTTTTACTACATAGTTTGACTTTGTCCTCTTCAATCATGCAGAGTTCAAGCTTTCTGGCCATGGTGAAAGCTTTGTCAAATGTGCGGACTGTTTGGACCCACAAAGTGGATGAGATGTGTTTGGCATATGCTCTTGAAAAGAGCTCAATGAGCTCAGATTGAGGTAGTGAAAAGGAGAGTTGGTTAATCAAACCTCTCCAACACATGACAAGGTTAGTTATTGACTCATCATCAAATTGTTTAATAGAATAGAGGTCTATAATGGAGACCTTTTTAGTTATGTTAATTGAAAAGTCGTCAAGAAATAGTTAAGCTAGTTAAGTGAAGGAAAATAGAGAGTGACTGGTAATAGAACTATACCAATCGAGGGCAGCACCAGAAAGCAACATGGGAAATGTGTGTAGTAATAACGCATCATCATGTGCTATAAGATAACAAGCGTGTCTAAACGCTCATAGATGTTGCTGTGGGTCCTTTTTACTATGAAAGTGAGTAAACTTGGGAAGTTCCCACTGACTAAGATATGGTCAAATTAGGACTGAAGGATGAATAGGTTCATTATAGATTTGTTCATATGAGAGAACATTTCTTGAACTCAAAATGGATGTCTCAAGATTAGACATCGTATCCATCAACATCTTGATTAGATCAGTTGATGGATTTGCAAGTGGGGCGCTCCCTAGGTTGGAAGGCATTTGGAAGGTGTTGGGTGGAGCATATGAAATAATTGGTTACGCTTGTATAGGCGCAACATATTGGTAACTAGTCATAGGGACTGATGTTGAAGTCAAGGGTGGTTGTGTCATCAAGCTAGAAGGTACAACTTGGTTTGATGTCGCCAAAGGTGGTTGGATGGTGGCAACACTAGCCAAAGGATAAGTAGTCACTCTTGTATTTATGGGTGCAAGAGTAGGTGGGATGGAAACAATTAAGTTCTGGAATGGTGTAGAACTTTGTTGAATGGTTTGTGTTTGAGGGGGTACAAAAACCCCAATGGAGGTAGGTCCAGAAGGAGAGGCCACATTTTGAAGATTGGTCATGGTCGGGTTGTTAGTTGAGGCAATGGCCTGGGTGACCATGGGTTGGGTTATGGAGGCTGTTGATATGATTATTGTTTCAACTAAGGAAGTTGGCATCCCATAAACTAGGTTGCCTGAAGGATCTTCCATTTGACTTCTCACGAGATAGTGCTGAAGAGCCTTGACATTGAGGTCAAGGAACCTTTCAAAGTCTTAGTCCCCTTTAGGAACAATAGGGGGTAGAGTTGGAGTTGGTTGGATAGGAGTACATTCAATTTCTGAATTATACTCCATTTGGAGACTTGATATAGAAGGTGAAGGCAAAGGTGGAAGTGGTTGTTGCCTTGCATGGTCAACAAGAGTTTTGGTTTGACTACGTGTCAAAACCATCCAAGGCAAAATAGATTCAGATTCTAAAAACTATATGTTCAGCTTCAGAAAACCAAAATTTGTTTTTGATAGCAAAAGAGTCAAGTTTTGAGCCAGCTGTTTGAGAAGAATTTTTTTTTACAGTGACCAACGTCGGTAGAAAAATTGATGTCGGTGAAGTAAGTTGCCAATGTCGGTCAGATGACCAATTTTAGTGAAGATCAGTTGCCAACGTCGATGGAAAAATTGATGTCGATTATTGTGTATTTCCATAAACTCAGAAAACTAAAAGTTTTTTGGAAGAAAGAAGAAAGTTCTGAGTTGTTTTTGAAGCTCAGAATAATTCATCCTTACCAGCTCAAAAAACTAGATAAAAATAGAAAAATAGATGAAGGCAAGCAAACTCTAAACGTTTAATTCCTAAGAATAAATTTTAGAGTCGTGTTGGCTTATGCCTTAGAAAAATATGTTTGGGAAGTTGGGCTTTTAGAATGGGTACTAAAAGAAGCAGTCTAAGGTTGGTTTTGGGTTAAGTTTTGGTGTTCAAAATCTGTATTAGGTTTCATACGCAGCCTGGTGCTAAGAGCTTGCTCCCCTCACTTCACGAGCCCAGAGCCAAACTAGGTTGCTTAGCCAATATATACTTCCCCTATAGTTTATACTCTATCAGAGAACAGAGTGGGTTCTCCCCTTGGTAGTGAAGTCCAAGTAAGATTACCAGGAAGGGTAAGGTATCTACTAGGTGATGAAATCCTAGTCGAGCCTTGTCTCAGGTATGTTTAGATGTTTGATTTTGAAAGTGGTCTAGTCGTGTAACATATGTGCACTATGATTTATTCATAATGCGGTTTTAATTAATAGATGAGCTAAAAATGCATTCAAGCAGGAATGAGATGCAATATATTTTTAGCCCAAATTGAAATGTTTTGTTCAGATGCAAATAAGTGAGGAAAAGGTTAAGAGTATGAATTTTCACTACTCTAAGATGCAAGAGGAAAGGTGACAAGAAGAAAAAGAAAGTGGTTCTTTTTAACTTGTGCTAATGGTGTCTTTTATAAGAAAAAGAAAGAGGAGATGCAATAAGAGAATCTAATGCACCTATATGAATGTTTGCTTTTAGAAGAAATGAACCCAAGGAAAACTCCAGGGGTCCCATCGAGCGTGCCAAAATATTTCTACTCATTTTTTCTTTTTTACATTCAGAAGAAATAAGAAACTAAAGTTAAATGGTCAGAGGTTAGATGATACCCGGATGAAGTTGCACACCGTATCCAGATGATTGAAGGAGCTCCTCTTTGACTGTGGAGGATGACACCTGTAGATAAGAAAGACTTAAATAGAGAAAATGTTAGATATATGGTGGATTGCAGAGCAAAGCTGGGTCCCAGAAGCGTAAAGACTTCCTAGAAGGATGACAGTCCACTAGTTGATAAAAAAATGTCATAATGAAAAGAAATAATGAAAGACTTAAAGAAAGAGAAATAGATAATACATACCTGAATCCTGCAATCAATCTTCCACAATCATCAACCTTGATTATGCTATCGGCATTGGTTGGTCAAGTGCCAACGTCAGTTATTCTATCGGCATCGATTAGTCAATGTGCTGACATCGATTATGCTGCCGACGTCGATAGGGGCAATGGGCTTTTGGATGGGTTTCAATTTTATGTTTGTGGTCAATAGAATGGTTTAGGAGATTCAAAATGGTTGTGTAGGGATGTAGGACAGTGGACAGAGTCTTAAGAAGGACAAAAGGTAGGGGATAGGTTGTCAAAATGCGTCAGGATGAAAGGAAGGCTTTTCAGCCTCTCCAAGAAGAAAGCCGGATTGGGTCCCAATAGTACTCAGAAATAGCTAGTGGACTAATTACCAATGCATCCTAAAAATATTGAAATATAAACTAGAAGAATACTTAGCTCTTGGTGGAGAACCAAAAATGTAGAAGACTTGTTCCTGTTATGGTTGATGTAGGAGACTTCACGCAATGTTTCAATCAGGTGTGGAGTGACTGATGTAGAGTTTCTGAAGCCAAGGGGGTGATGATAGAATGTTGATGCCTCATCCCAAAGCCTATCTTTGATCTGCAAAGAGTCGAGGAGTAAGAGAAGATCAATCCAGGCAAGATAATTAGCCTCTCTAGGGAGAATTCAGGCTCAGAATCTAGTTTTAAGCAATCAACGTCGGTGATACTATCGGCGTCAGTCAACTGTTGACCGATCTCGGTGGCTAGAGAATGGGTAAAAAGGCTATTTTTAGCCTTTTACCCATTCTTCCATCTGCCAAGTTCAGTTTGTCATTGTTGAATGGTCTAAAGGTGGGTTTAATAGTTGTGGGGGTTAGTGGGAGAGTTGAAATAGGTCTTAGGTAATTATGATTAGTCATAGGGTGATAAATGAGGTATCCAAGGTGAGGTGTCATGGGTGATGTGTAATTTATTTTAAATTAATAAGTGTGTGGGTTAGGAATGTTTAGAAGTGGACCAAGGGGGAGTCGAGTAAGGAGTAGACATAATTTTGGTGTCTATAGTAAGTTCATCATAGTTTATCTTGATGACTTGACTATCTTCTCTAAGCATCGCCAAGATCATGTGAGCCATTTGCAACAAGTGTTGGAACATTGCTGCCAGAATGGCATTTCCTTAAACCCCAAGAAGTCAATTTTTGGAGTAACAAAGGGGAAACTTCTCATACACATCATGTCCAAAGGAGGAATAAAGATTGACTCAAACAGAGTCAAGTCTATCCAAGAATTTTCCTTGCCCACAAGTAAGACCATTGTTCATTCTTTCTTTGGAAAGGTGAACTTCTTACAGAGGTTCATCCTTGAGTTTACTGAGAAGACTAGGCACATTGTAAACATGATGAAGCGAAAGGCCACCTTTAGCTAGACTAAAGAAGGCAAGTCGGCATTTGAGGATATCAAGACTGCCATTGCCCATGCTCCAATTTTGGCTTGTCCAGACTATAACAAAGAATTCACCATTTACAGCTATGCTTTAGAACATATGCTTTCAGCCATTTTGATTCAACAAAATAAAGAAGGTATGGAATATCCCATTTCCTTCATGAGCTATCCTCTCAAAGCTCACGAGCTGAAGTACTCAAATATGGAGAAGCATGCTTATGCAGTGGTGAAGGCAGTGAAACATTTTCATTTCTACATCCTCAATTCTTGAGTTACTACCTTGGTCCCTGACACCACAATGAAATCTATACTGACTCAGTAGGAGTTTGGGACAGAGAGAGGTAATTGGTCGCTAAGATCTAGGAGTTTGATCTGATCATCAAGCCAATGAAGTTGGTGCGTGGGAAGGGGCTATGTCAATTGATTATTGATAACAAGCTAGGAGGAATAGAGCATGAAGAACCAGAAGTGGATGACTCACCTACAGTCATCTTTGTCTCCACCAAAAATGAGTGGTATGCAGGTATTGCTCATTTCCTTACTTATGGTGAATGTCCTACAAACCTATCTTATAAAGAAAGGAGGACCATCAAGCTGAAAGCCACTAATTTTGTCCTCTGAGACAATGGCCTGTACAAGAGGAGCCTTGATGGAACATTCCTTCACTGTGTGGACAAGGAGTAGCAAAGTTGACTTCTAAAGTCCTTTCACAATTTAGCCTATGGAGGACATTTTTCCACTCTTGTGACTGCTCATAAGATCTTGTGGGCTAGGTACTACTAGCCAACTTTCTTTCAGGATGCACACAAGTGGGTCAAAAGGTGTGATCCATGCCAACAGTTCATCGGAAGACCTAGGTTAGTTGCCCTGCCTCTTAAGCCAGTAGTCATAAAGGAGCCTTTCTAGCAATGGGGAAATGACTTTATTAGTGTTGTAAACCCATCATCAAGTGTTAAACATGATTATGTCCTTACAGTAACAGACTACTTCACCAAATGGGTGGAAGCTATTCTAACCAAATAGGCTACTTCAGAAATAGTCTACAATTTCCTCAAAGAAAACATCATGTCCAGGCTTGGGGTCCCAATCAAAATTGTCACTGATAATGCAGTCTATTTCACTTTCTAAGAGATTACTCAATTTTGCTTCTACTATGGAATTACAATCTCCCACTCTTCTGATTACTTTCCATAAGGGAATGGATAGGCTGAATCAAGCAATAAGAACCTGATGACTATCATCAAGAAGCTGGTGGATGACAACCAAAGGATGTGGCATAGAGCATTGGTTGATGCTCTGTGGGTAGATAAAATTACACCCAAGAGGGCAATCGTATGTCTCCCTTCTAAATTCTTTATGGTGTCAATGCTAAGATACCAATCACCTTGGAATTGCCAGCATTGAATTTGGCTAAGGCGGTTGAAGATCAAATGTATGAGAGCTCACTTGATAAGAGGATCATGTGCCTTGCTGAGCTGAATGAGCAGAGAACTATAGTGGTGGACTGAATTGCCACCCATCAAGGTTTGGTGAAGAAGCTCTTCGACTAGAAAGCAAAGAACTGTGATTTCTAGATTGGAGATCAAGTCCTGTTGTGGGACAAGAGAAGAGAACCAAAGGGGATGCATGGAAAGTTTGATTCCTCATGGAGGGGACCTTTCACTATTCATCAGCTCAATGGTGAAAATAGTTTCTTGTTTGAAATATCAAGATGGCACTCTCTTTTTTCTATCTTACAATGGGCAACATCTAAAGCACTTCAACTCTTGAAGTATCAGGTGACTTCCCCTGTACATATGTATGTTTGTATAGTCTTCTCTTTTTATTTCATTCTTTTCAGTTTTGTATCTTTTTGGGCCTTTCTTTTTGGGTAGCATGACTCTGTATCCCAATGGCACACTTCAAGGCACTGGAGATTCTGGTTACTACTCCTCTCAGTTATTCTAAGTTATCACCTAAAGGAAGTTCTCCAATAGGAACCAGCTGTTGTCCCCAAAAATGACTTCTTATTTTTGGGACAACATGTGAACTATTTTGTCTCTGCAATATCAAAATTGTCTCTTCCCTTTCCAAAATTTTGTTCTAAGCTTTCAAATTCCTCATTTTTCAAGCTTTTTCAATAAAGGGATTAGCAGGTTCAAAAGGTTCAAGGGTTCAATGGGTTCAAGGTTCAACGTCATCGGCAAGAGTTGAGTGCACCCGACAAAGTTCAAAGTTCAACCGTTTCTAAGGTTCTATGGCCCTAAACACTTAACGAGTCTCAAAAGCTTAAACCATTGAACCATTGAACCTTGAACCATTTTGGTTCATTAGTTCAACAGGTTCAATGTTCAATTAGTTCAATGCATGGGTTCAATGGTTGCCTCAGTTAAGGAAACATGCGTGCAAAAGAAAGAGTCAAGTGGATGCTACCAAGTGTCATCAGCTGAGCCCCTTTATGCTTTATTTTGGAGAAGTGGTAGAAGGTGCCATGTGTCCCTTTTGAAAACTTGTTGGAAGCTGCCACATGTCTGCATCCATGCGACTGCTAAAAATATTCAGACCATGCCACATGTCAGCATTGTAACTCAGTGGAACATGGCATGTGCTGGCATTTGCTTCTTAGAGTTTTGTATAAATCTGCAAGGTTCCTTTTTACAAAGCTTCTTCTAGAGTTTTGCAGAGGGTGACAAGTGGCAATTGCAGAAGGCTTCACTTTGCATTCCTAAGAGTAGCAGATCGTGTCATGTGTCCCATGCAGAGAGTGGCAGAGGCCGATGAGTGTCATCATTTGTGAGAGCCTAACTAAGCCCTAAGCATTTTTATGGTTTTGCAAAGGCCTAAGAAAGTGGATGTTACCTAGTGTCAATAGTGGAAGATGCCACATGTCTCTAGTTAAAAGTGGTGGAAGGCACCATATGTCATAAAAGGAGGACACTCACAATGTAGAGGCATGCATAAAGCCAAGGAAAGGATTTCCTTCAGACAAATTATCTAAAGGAATTCCTTTGGACATTTTATTTGAAGGAAATAAAGGACCAACAACCCATCGAATAAATTAAAGGCCCGAAGGCCACTTGGAAAATCACGAAGGGCAAATGCCCTTGCGAGGGGGACACTTGACACATGAACTAAACCTTTCCAAGACCCTAAAGGGCACGTTCCCTTCAGGAAAGGTTTGAGCCTCAAAGCATGGAACCCACCACGTGTCCCAACCTAGTGCAGTGGAAGCTGCCACATGTCTGTATCTGTGTCACAACAAGATGACAGGCTCGCAGACATCAAATTTAAAGCGAATGGCTAGCCGTTAACCTTTAATAGAGGAAAGACCCGTGAATGCCAAATTGGATGCATTTAAGTGTCTATTGAATTTTTTAGACTCAAAAGATGAACCCAGATGCATTCAAAAAGCCTAAGGCCAAGGTCAAGAGAAAGAAGAGACAGAGAGGGAAACTCAGTAGGAGTTACTGCTAGTAGGTGAAACAGTTCCCCAGGTAGATATTTGGGGTCTGCTAACATTGAAAGCACCATCTATTTATCCCCTTAGAGGTAAAGCTAGAGTAGATAGTTGCACAACTAAACAGGTGAATGAATGAGTGATTCAAGCTAAGGAGGAGGCACTAGAGATGAATCGACATGCCATAGTTAAGGCAGTCACCCTGCTCTGGCATGGTCATTCCTGACAAGATCAAGAATGCATCCAAGGCATTGAATGTGTTGAATGAGTCACTCTAAGGGAGAAAGTGCCAAGCCTCCCTTAGGCCTCTATATAATGTAATCTCTTGTATCATTTGAAAGGAGATCTTCCCCTTACCAGAAGTGAAACTCTGTCTAAATTGAAAGGCATTACTGAGACTTTGAGCTCAGATTGTAGTTCATATTATTTTATTTGAATGAGAATGTTTCTACGCTATTTTCACTTTCACATTCAAAGAGAGAAAATGAGAAACTTAAAGAAATGTTCAAGGCTTGTATGCACCTGGATGTAGTCGTGCGCACCATTATCCAGATGTTGTGAGAACTCCTCTTTGGTTGTGGAGGATGACACCTAAAAGAGATGGACACTAAAACATGAAAAATGTTAGCTAATAAAAGGGTGGATTGCCAAGCAAAAGCTTGGTCCTAGAAGCGCTAAGGCTTCTTGGAGGATGACAATCCACTGTTAAAATAGAATATGATAGAGACTGAAAAGAGAAATAATAAAAGACTGAAAAGAAAGAATTGAAAGCAAATGCATACCTGATAAGCTACAATCTGCTTAGCACAGTCACCGACATTGGTGATATTGCCGGCGTCGGTCAAGAAGTCACCGACATCGATTAGACTACCAACATCGGGAGGGGAAATGGATGAGGTCGATTGAGGTAATGGCCAGAGATGGGTTACATGTCTAGTTTCTAGTCTACAACATGGACTATGGTCTTGTCTGTGAGTCAGGGAGTTTGTTTGGGATGGTAAAACAGTTGATAGAATCTTTAATAAGAACTAAGGCAGAGGGTATGTTGTCAAAAAAAGGGGTAAGGGGTAGGAAAAAGGCCTTTCAACCTTTCCATGAAGCAATTTAGTCAGGTTGATTAGATTGGTCTTAAGGTGGTCTGTAGGTCTTTGATAGCTTGTGCTGAGTTGATTGAACAGAGGGTGTTTGTCTAAAGAGAGACTAAATGGGTGTCAGAGGCAAAGAAAAGGGAGTAAGGGGTGAGAGAAGGCTTTTCAGCCTCTCCGAGAAGAACAGAGAAGGTTGGGTCAAGGATGCTTGGGATAGACAGTAGATAAAATGCTAATATATTTGAAATGAGACTGAAATAAAAATAGTACAAATACTCAGCTGTGACACGAGTTGGCAAAAGTGCAGAAGCTGTGTTTTGGTTGTAGCTGGTGATAGAAATATTGTGTAATCCCTGTGCAGAATGTCTGATGCAAGACCTCAGTGCCTAGAAAATGCTGTCAAGAATGCTGATCCCTGCAAGAAAACCAAGAAGCCAGAACACTAGAAAGCAAAAGCATGAGAACTTTGTTTCGCTGGAAGAGGATTCGAGATTCGTGATTAGCTCCTAAGATTAACTATTTGTGATTAGGTTCGTCAAAAGGTTAGAAATTTGGTTTAAGTAAAATCGACGTCGATAATCCCACTGGCATCGGCCGACATTTGACCAATGTCGGTGGGTGGAGAACGAGTAAAAGAGCCACCAAGCCCGTTCTCCATCCGCCAAATGCACTATCCGTTGGAGCATTGTCAAAGGTTGGGCAAAATACGTATGATAGTTGGTTAAGAGGTTAGAGAGAAGTAAGAATAGGTCTTGGGTGAGTCATAGGGTGGGAAATAGTCCAAGGCGAGGTGTCAGACGAGGTGTTATAGGTGATGTGTCAAAGGGGAGGATATTAATAATAAATTATTATTTTTAAATTAGTAAGTGCATGGTTTAAGAATGGGTTAGGAATGGACCAAGGGGGAAGATGACCAAGGGTTAGACACGATTTTGGTGTCTACATTTTCCCCTTTTTGTCTTGTTGGTTGCTCTAGATGAATTGCAAGACAAAAATAGGAGTTGGTTGCCCCAGGTATGGGATAAGGTTGATTTTGTCTTGTTGGTTGTTCAAGTGAACTGCAAGACAAAAATAGGAGGTTTGGTTGCCCCAATTATGGATGAGGTATTCCCCCTCAAAGTAGGAGTCGAGGGAAAGGAACCTAAAATTAGGTGCTAATTTGACAAAGAGTGGATGAAGATGGTGAAGATAGAGTGAGAATGCTGCAAAAGTCATGATTATGCGTACACCACTTCACGAGATGGTCAGGTCAAATTGTCGTAGGTTGAGGGTCGAGGAGTGCCAAAATTGAAATAACCAGGCCTCAGCATTTAGTCATCTACTGATTAGGTTATTCAATCTAAGCTAAAGCTCCAATTATCATCATGTTCTAGGTATCCCGAGCTCAGGAAGTGCTCTCAAAAACACGAAAATGTCACAAGTAGTGGGGATCAACTGGATTGCGATCCTATACTTGTGAAGGTCAAAAATATGCGCACAATTTTGCTAACCAATCATGAGGTAGCATACATGCAAAAACAACCAAGGCAAAATCACTTTGGAAGTAGTCACAATCAGAGGAGATGGTCATGATCTCTAAGGTCTGGTGGTCGATGGGGGCAGAGTCAAAAGTGATCTCAAGTGTGCTTCAGGGGGCCAAGATGACTTGTACTGGAGAGCTGACTGATTGGGGGCATGATTCCATGAAATGAAGAGGTGTGAAGTATGCCGACGTTGGTGACATAACCGACATCGGTAGACTAAAAAGACTGAAATAACCATCCAAAATGTTTCTACACTATTTCCCTTTCACATTCAAAGAGAGAAAATGAGAAACTAAGGTAGAGGGTATGTTGTCAGGAAAAGAGATAAGGGGCAGGAAAAAAAGGCCTTTCAGCCTTTTCGTGAAGCAATTTAGTCAGGTTGATTAGATTGGCTTTAAGATGGTCTGTAGGTCTCTGATAGCTTGTGTTGAGTTGATTGGACAGAGGGTGTTGTCTAAAGAGAGACTAAAGGGGTGTCAGAGGCAAAGAAAAGGGAATAAGGAGTGAGAGAAGGCTTTTTAGCCTCTCCAGGAAGAATAGGGAAGGTTGGGTCAAGGATGCCTGGAATAGACAGTAGACAGAATGCTAATATATTTGAAATGACACTAAAATAAAAATAGTACAAATACTTAGCTGTGACACGAGTTGGCAAAGGTGCAGAAGCTCTGTTTCCATTGTCGTTGGTGATGGAGATGTCATGCAATCCCTGTGTAGAATGTCTTATGCAAGACCTCAATGCCTAGAAAATACTGTCAAGAATGTTGATCCCTGCGAGAAAACCAAGAAGCTAGAACACTAGAAAGCAAAAGCACGAGAACTTTGTTTCACCAAAAGAGGTTTCGAGATTCGTGATTAGCTCTAGAGATTAACGATTTATGATTAGATTTGTCAAAAGGTTAGAAATTTGGTTTAAGTAAAACTGACGTTGGCGATCCCGCCGGCGTCGGTCGACATTTGACCGACGTTGGCGGGTGCAAAATGAATAAAAGAGCCACCAAGCCCATTTTCCATCTGCCAAGTGCACGATCCATTGGAGAATTGTCGAAGGTTGGGCTAAATATGCACAAGAGTTGGTTAGGCGGTTAGAAAGAAGTAAGAATAGGTCTTGGGTGAGTCATAGGGTGGGAAATAGTCCACGGTGAGGTGTCAAATGAGGTGTTATAGGTGATGTGTCAAAGGGGAGGATATTAATAATAAATTATTATTTTTAAATTAGTAAGTGCATGGTTTAAGAATGGGTTAGGAATGGACCAAGGGGGAAGATGACCAAGGGTTAGACATGATTTCGTTGTCTACATTTGCCCCTTTTTGTCTTGTTGGTTGCTCTAGATGAACTGCAAGACAAAAACAGGAGTTGGTTGCCCCAGGTATGGGTTACAGGGCTAGTTTCTATGCTATTTTTGCTTTCACATTCAAAGAGAGAAAATGAGAAACTTAAAGAAATGGTTAAGGCTTGTATGTACCTAGATGTAGTCATGCGCACTGTTATCCAGACGTTGTGAGAACTCCTCTTTGGTTGTGGAGGATGACACCTGAAAGAGACAAACACTAAAACACAAAAAATGTTAGCTGATAAAAGGGTGGACTGCCAAGTAAAAGTTTGGTCTTAGAAGCGCTAAGGCTTCTTAGAGGATGACAATCCACTGTTAAAATAGAATATGACAGAGACAGAAAAGAGAAATAATAAAAGATTGAAAAGAAAGAATTGAAATCAAATGCGTACCTAATAGGCTGCAATCTGCTTAGCACAGTTGTCGACGTCGGTGATATTGCCGGCATCAGTCAGGAAGTCACCGACGTCGGTTAGACTACCGACGTCGGTAGGGAAAATGGACAAGGTCAGTCAGGGTAATGGCTAGGGACGGGTTACAGGGCTAGTTTCTGGTCTGTAAGATGGACTGTGGTCTTGTCTATGAGTTAGGGAATTTATTTGGGATGGTAAAATAGTAGATAGAATCTTTAATAAGAACTAAGGCAGAGGGTATGTTGTCAAGAAAAGGGGTAAGGGGCAGGAAAAAGGCCTTTCAGCCTTTCCATGAAGCAATTTAGTTAGGTTGATTAGATTGGTCTTAAGATGGTCTGTAGGTCTCTGATAGCTTGTCCTGAGTTGATTGGACAGAGAGTGTTGTCTAAAGAGAGACTAAAGGGGTGTTAGAGGCAAAGAAAAGGAAATAAGGGGTGAGAGAAGGCTTTTCAACCTCTCTGAGAAGAATAGGAAAAGTTGGGTCAAGGATGCTTGGAATAGACAGTAGACAGAATGCTAATATATTTGAAATGACACTGAAATAAAAATAGTACAAATACTTCACTGTGACACGAGTTGGCAAAGGTGCAGAAGCTGTGTTTTAGTTGTTGTTGGTGATGGAGATATCATGCAATCCTTGTGCAGAATGTCTGATGCAAGACCTCAGTGCCTAGAAAATGCTGTCAAGAATGTTGATCCCTACAAGAAAACCAAGAAGCCAGAACACTAGAAAGCAAAAGCACAAGAACTTTGTTTTGCCGAAAGAGGTTTTGAGATTCGTGATTAGCTCCAGAGATTAACGATTTGTGATTAGATTCGTCAAAAGGTTAAAAATTTGGTTTAAGTAAAACCGACGTCGGCGGGTGCAGAACGAGTAAAAGAGCCACCAAGCCCATTTTCCATCCGCCAAGTGCACGATCCGTTGGAGCATTGTCAAAGGTTGGGCTAAATACGCACGAGAGTTGGTTAGGCGGTTAGAGAGAAGTAAGAATAGGTCTTGGGTGAGTCATAGGGTGGGAAATAGTCCCTGGCGAGGTGTCAGATGAGGTGTTATAGGTGATGTGTCAAAGGGGAGGATATTAATAATAAATTATTATTTTTAAATGAGTAAGTGCATGGTTTAAGAATGGGTTAGGAATGGACCAAGGGGAAAGATGACCAAGAGTTAGACATGATTTCGGTGTCTACATTTGCCCCTTTTTGTCTTGTTGGTTGCTCTAGACGAACTGCAAGACAAAAATAGGAGTTGGTTGCCCCAAGTATGGGATAAGGTTGATTTCATCTTGTTGGTTGTTCAAGTGAACTGCAAGACAAAATAGGAGGGTTGGTTGCCCTGATTATGGATGAGGTATTCCCCCTCAAAGTAGGAGTCGAGGAAAAGGAACCTGAAATCGAGTGCTGATTTAACAAAGAGTGGATGAAGATGGTGAAGATAGAGTGAGAACACTGTAGAAGTCGTGATTGCGCGTACACCACTTCACAAGGATGGTCAGGTCAAATTGTCACAGGTCGAGGGTCGAAGAGTGCCAAAATTGAAATAACTGGGCCCCAACATTTAGTCGTCTACTGATTGGGTTATTCAATCTAAGCTGAAGCTCCAATGGTCATCATGTTCTAGGTATCCTGGACTCAGGAAGTGCTCCCAAAAACATGAAAATGTTACAAGTAGTGGAGATCAACCGGCTTGTGATCCTATACTTGTGAAGGTCAAAAATATGTGCACAATTTTGCTAACCAATCATGAGGTAGCATACATGCAAAAAACAACCAAGGCAAAATCACTTTGGAAGTAGTCACGATCAGAGTAGATGGTCATGATCTCCAAGGTCTGGTGGTCGATGTGGGCAGAGGCAAAAGTGATCTCAAGTGTGCCCCAAGGGGCCAAGATGACTTGTACTAGAGAGCTGACTGATTAGGGGCATGATTTTAGGCAATGATGAGGTGTGAAGTATGCTGACGTCGGTGACATAACCGATGTTGATAGACTAAAAGGACCGACGTCGACAGAAATCAGCCAACATCGGCAGACCAGGGCATGAATATGCCGATGTCGGCGGCCTACCAAATCTAACAAAACTAGATTGGCATCCCACCAAAGGTCATTTGCTACTTGTTGACTGAGATAAAAAAGAGCTCTGGGGTTGATTGAGTGAAAGTGACCCAGAGTTGATCAAGTGAGTGGGATAAGGTGGTAGAAAGGCATTGATGGAGAGAGGGAGTGAGTTGGAGAGTGATTGAATGCTGTAGAGGCATTTGTGGGCCAAGAGAAGTGTGAGGGTAGAGAGTCATAGCAGAGATGGTAGAGGGGAGTAGAGGACCCATGGGAGGTCCACCACCAGTGACACCCATCGTGCCACCACGCTGACGATGCCAGCATGAGGTAGGAGGGCCCTTAACCATTTGGTTGAGTTTTTGTTTTGATTTAGTTTTTGAATTTGTAGTTATTTTAAGTAGAAATCGAGGGGGGAGGGTAGCTAAGAGGGTGGGGAATAGGTCTAGGAGAGGTTAGGAGCAATTTAGGAGGGTTTTAGGGGGTTGGGGAGGCCACAATGGGGAAGCCCTAATTTGAGGGCTCACCCCGTTTGACCCTAGGGCCGAACCAGTCACCGACGTCGGTGAGATCACCGATGTCGGCCAACTTTAGACTGGTGTCGGTCACTCTCCTGCCGACGTCAGTCACTATGTGACCGACGTTAGTTATATTAGTGCTGTCATCAGCATGAAAACCGATGTCAGTAGCTACCTGGTCAGAATGATGGTTAGAAAATTGCCAAGTCAAGGGATCAGAGCTACGCCAAGGGCTTCGCGAGTGTCAAGATAGCCATAGACAGTCTGGTAGATGGTCAAGTAGATAGACAAAAGGGCAAATGGTCAGGCTAGGGAAGAAGAGTTATGGGGATTGAGAGTTGTGTTGACATGGGTTTGATTGGTTGGATGCAGGTGAGGCAGACACTGATGTTACGGGATCGACTCTTGACATTGTTGACACGGATGTGTCGAGACATTACCGAGGAGGAGTGGGCACAGTTAAGCATAGTGGGACTAGGTGGGCTGCGACGCTACTACAGAGTGGCACAGGATGTGAGCTTGATGGTGGCACTGATCAAGCGGTGGGATCATTCCACCAACACTTTCCACCTACCCATGGGAGAGATGACGGTCACAGTGGAGGATGTATACCAAATTTTGTGGTTGTCGGTACACGAAGTAGACCTATATGCATGCTTGAGAGAGGTGCATGATATTCATATGGTTACGTTGTTTGGTGAGCATGCAATTGAGGTGAGTTATCACTCAACCAGTTTTGCCTATGAGCCTCTGTACACGACGGATGAGGATGCACATCAGCTAGTTGTCTTGATGATGATAGGCATCACGGTTTATGCACTACCAAATGCACAGGGAGGTAGGTTTCCAGTTACTATGACCAGAGTTTTGATAGATATGATAGAGTTGTAGATAGTGTTTGCTTGGGTGCCTCTATTTTTGGCCCAGGTGTATAGAGAGCTATGGGGCATTAGTCGGCAGTGACGGTATAGATTATGTGTCAGCCACCTCCTGTATTACTGGGCTTATAAGCGTATCATGGTCACACAACCTCTCGGCCTCCCAGTGGCAATTTAGGCTGGTTTCAGAGTTAGATTTAGGTGATGGTGTGAGATATTGACTATTATAGAGGGGTGCTGGAGGCCTTGATCCTAGCAGACATTATCTAGAGACTGTACCTAGTGTATCTAGTTTTCAAAGATCAGATAGAGCAGCTGGTTAGAGTGTAGAGCATTAGGTGGGTCAGGGGTAGACAAGCCGGTGAGCTTGAGAGGGTGCCAATGGAGAGGGTGTAGTGCCAGTATGAGCTGCTTCAAGATGTGCTGCCTGCCTTTCCACTGTATAGACCGAATGACATTGAGGCACTGCTCCCATTGCCAGAGGAGACAGAGGGCCCTGATTTTGAGGAGTTACCAGCAGGCCTCAAGATAGCAGACTTAGGATGTACAGAGGCCTACTCAACATGGTGGGTAGGTCAGTATACAAGGGTGCAGGGGGGACCACAGCTTGATTTACAGACAGTGATCAGAGAGCGGGATGTGGCCCGACAAGAGAGAGATGCTGCCATTCAAGAGAGGGGCAGCACGAAGACAGGTTAGCATTTTACAAGGGCAGTTGGCTGCAGCCCAAGCATAGGGATTGGTAGGACAAGAATTGAGAGGACAGGGTCTGATGCAGCATCCACCTCAGCAGCCAATTCAGCAGCTTACACAGTCAGCATCAATGCAGCCAAGGTTTTCACAGCTGTAGGGTCCAGTGCATGGCACGATAATAGGTCTGATGGGTCCACCGTAGACTGTATCTATAGTTAGATACAATGATGCACTGGATGAAATCGCTTATTATGAGAAGGTCATTAGGGGGTTCTCTTAGATACAGCGATACTCTAAGATGAGGGTAGAGCTGAGTCGATGGAGGTCTATGTTGCGAGCGATGGCTTTTGGGTCTCCCAAATGATGCAGATCAGTGGGGGGAGAGGATACAACATCTTCCCAGCCACCACCACCACCACCATAGCCACAGTCTTGAGGGCAGATTTTGATATTATGTATATACCAGCCTGCGAGCTAATGATGTGAGATGTATTTGATTTTTTTGAGAGAGAGAGAGACAGAGGCACAGATTATGCCATTGTAAAACATTGATATATATGTGTGTGTGTGTGTGTGTGTGTGTGTGTGTGTGTGTGTGTGTGTGTGTGTGTGTGTGTGTGTGATGTGATTTTGATCATTGATGTGTTATGAAAAATGTTATGGATGTGTTTGTATGTTATTTTGATTTGATACATGTTTTGATATGATATTTAGGATTATGATGATGATATTGTTGTGTTGATATGATGATGAATGTATGATTAGGATTAATGATTAATGATATGGATGAAAATGATTAATGTTAATGATTATGACAATATGTGATTGTTTGAGATGTGATTGGCAGGTGACGAAAGAATGTGATGGAAGAAATGTGATGAAGGAATGGCCGAGCTAACCTTAGAAGACCCCATGTCAACTGAGTGCTGCCTACATAGCCCCTATCGTTAGGGCCTCAGGCCAATGTAGTTCTCCCAAAAAAGAAAGGAAAAAGAACAAAGTGGTTGATTTTGGTCATGATAATGATATAGCACTTCCCACTTGTCTAAGGGTATATGTTTGAAATGACGAGGAGAAGATGATGCTACAGCCTTTTCCAAATGGTGTATTCTGTAACCTTGGTTGGGGTTTTTCATCCCTTAGCAACTATCCATATTCATGATGGATGTATGCTAAAAATAAATTGCAGGTCAATTTATGTTTCAGCAAGTAATTGTTTATGCTTGACATAAATTGTGTGGTTGATAGTTTCCATGTGTATTGATGTCTATGGAAACCAGAATGAGTAGGCTATGTGAGTGGTTAAAAAAGAGTCAGATTGAATTGTTTTGACAAATGATGTGGTTGAATGTGACCAAAGTGTAGGCAGAAAGTAAAAGGCATAAGCGCCCTTTCATTGACAAGGACCATCATGATAACATAAGTAGGGGGTTTTTAGAAACAAAAAGCCTCATTCATGCATTACGTCGATAACCATAGTTTGTGTTAGAGCGGTAATCGAATCACTTTGACATTAAAAAGAGCTTGAAGTCCCTTGAGTAGGTGATGTGATAGGAGGAGAGGGTAACCCATTTTAGAGTAGGGATAACTTTGCCCCTTTTTATAGGAGACCTTGAGACAACTACAAGTCAAGTCCATGACCCTTTTTTTTTTTTTTAGAGCGGACTGATCAATGCGGGAAATCAACATAGAGATGTCATCTTGTTTTGTGGTCATTTGCAAAACTGATCGATGCGTGAAGCTTCTAAAAAAGTTTTGTTTGTAGCAAGATTTAATCATAACCATCCTTCGAGGGAGTGGTCTATATTTTGCTTTATAAATTTAAGGGATTTTGAATAGATGTCCTTCGAGGGAGCAGTCTATTAGCTACAGCAATGATAGTACAGCTATCCTTCGAGGGCGCAGTCTGCTTTTTGATTTGATTTTGTGACCTTGGATATTTTGACATCTTGATTTAGTTTTGACAGAATGTTGAGTCATGGACAAGACTTATAGAAGATCAAGGGCTCCCTTTTATTAGGACAAAGCATCCATACTTTATAAAAGGGTTATAGAGGATTTGTTAAGGGAAAAAGGGTGGAAAGGATTGAGGATTAAAAGGGTAGGGATTACTCAAGGGATGAGCTCAAGTTAAATGTCAAGTGGATGAGTACTCGACTAACAGTAGAATGGTCGTAGATGCAAAGCATTAAGGGGCTCAGGTTCTGGTCGGCCTTCAAGAGAAGACAGATGATAAGTCCTTGATCCATACTTGTGCATGATGATATAAAGTCCAAGCCAATTAAGAGAAAATTTGCCTCTTTTACTCCTTTCCATATTGGTCACATGTTGGTTCTCTTTGAGGATGAGGTCTCTGATATTGAAATCTCTTTCTCTCAAAGTTTTGTTATAGGCTCGTTTGATGCAATTTTGATAGACAAGACGACGTTCGTCAAGTAACTCAAGTTGAGCTAATCGATCTTGATGAAAGTCATCATTAGAAAGAATGTCATGGAGTGAAATGCGAAGAGACAAGATCTGTACTTCGAGAGGTAAGACAGCCTCTATTCTATACACTAGAGAGAAAGGGCTAGCACCTATAGAGGTTCGAATACTAGTGCGGTAGGCCCACAAAGCGAAGGGAATATGAATGTGCCAATCCCTTCCAGTGTCATTGACCACCTTCATGATAATTTTAGTTAGGATTTTGTTAGAAGCCTTGGCTTGCCCATTTTCTTATGGGTAGTAAGGCAAAGAAAAGCTGAGCTTAATGCCAAAGGAGTCACAAAGTTTTTGGATAGTTTTGTTTTTAAATGACTTTTCGTTATCGGTGATGATTTTGTGAGGTACATCGAAACGACAGATGATGTGGGTGTTGATGAAGTCGACAATCTTGTCGGCTTTTGTGGAAATGAGAGGAATAGCTTCCACCCATTTAGTGAAATACTCGGTGGCAGTGATGATGGACTAATGACAAAGAGACGAATGAGGGTTAATCTCGCCAATGAGATCTAAGCCCCATTGTGAAAAAGGCCAAAAATCTTGAGCAACTTGTAAGGCGTGGCTAGGGAGATGAAGCAAGTTAGCATGCTGCTGACACTTGATGCAACGCTGAACATAATCGATACAGTCTTGATGAAGAGTGGACCAATAATAACCCAAGCGAAGGATGCGCTTGGCAACCGAGTTACCACTAAAGTGTCTGCCACAAATCCCATCATGGGCTTGTTTAACAGCATGAGAGGCTTCAGTGGAGTGTAAACAGTGAAGAAGAAGGCCATCAAAACCTCTTTTATAGAGAAGGCCTCCTAGCATAGTATAGCGAGCGGTGCACTTGATGAAAGCCCACCGTGCATTGCTAGAGAGGTTGGGAGGAATGATAAAATGAGCCAAGTAGTCCTCAAGTTGTTTATACCATACATCTTGTGAACTAGAGTCTATGGTGTGGACGAGATTGATGTCAATGGAAATGTATGAAGGCAATGGCACATGATGTACCATGACATAAATTTTTGATGAGGATGATGAAGAAGGAATATGCGAGGCAAGGGAAGCCATGGTGTCAACAAACTTATTCATAGATCGAGGGACAGTCTGCAATAAGTGGTGGTTGAAAGATGCTAGAAGGGTGTCAACATGGTGCTTGTACCTTTGTAAAATTTCATTTTTATAAAGATATGAACCATTGATTTGATTGATGACAAGTTGTGAGTCACTGAAGATGTTGATCGTCTTGATATTTAAAGAAAGGGTAGTTTGAAGTCCCAAAATTAAGGCTTCATATTCAGCCATATTATTGGTACATTCAAAGTCGAGTTTGAAAGATAGGGGCATGGGCTCACCATCATGTGGGATGAGGATGACCCCCACACCCCCATCGAGTTGACATTTGGAGCCGTCGAAGAACATCGTCATTTGGTAGAATGTGTCATCAGTCGAGAGAGTGGCGATAGATTCATCGGGAAACTTGCACTGAGAAGGTTGATTGTTGGGAAGAGGGGCATCTGCTAGTTGGTCAGTGATTGTTTGCCCCTTTATAGATTTTTGCTGGACAAATTCTAAGTCAAACTCAGCAAGAAGCATGAGCCAACAAGCCATACGTTGGTTTTGATATGGCTTAGAATGCATGTATTTAAGAGGGTCAGTGTGAGTGATGACAAAGGTTTTATGATTGAGAAGATAGTGATGGAGCTTGGTAGTGGTAAAGACTAATGCCAAATAGAGTTTCTCGGCATGAGTATATCGAGTTTCAAAGTCGACAAGTATTTGGCTTATGTAGTAGACTGCTTGCTCACAGTGTTGCTCGTCTCGATGCGCGATAATGGCACCTAATGAATGATTGGCTGCTGAGATGTAGAGGTAGAAGGGTTGATTGTCTTTTGGTGGAATAAAGACTGGTGGAGAGACCAAATAGCATTTGAGGGATTTAAAAGCCTTTTGGCAATCTTTATCCCATTTAAAGGAGACATCTTTCTTGAGGAGATGATGAAAGGGTTGGCAGCAGTCAAAAAGCTGCAAAATGAAGCGGTGAATGGATTAGAGCTTCCCTTGTAGACTATGAAGTTGCTTGAGATTGGTCAGAGGTGGCATCCCGAGGATAGCACAGATTTTGGTGAGATCTATCTCGATGCCACGAAGAGAGACAATGAACCCCAGGAGCTTTCCTGAGAGGACCCCAAAGACACATTTCTTAGGGTTAAGATGGACATTATACTAAAGAAGGTGAGATAAGATGATCTTGAGGATAGTCAAATGGTCACGACGAAGCTTAGACTTGCCAAGCAAGTCATCTACATAGTCCTCCATGATTTTAGGGAAGAGATCGTGAAAAATTTAAGTCATGGCATGCTGATATGTGGTGCCTACATTTTTCAGACCAAAAGGCATGACCCGATAGCAGAAAGTTCTCCATGGTGTAATGAAGGTGGTTTTGTGCTAATCTTTTAGTGTAATCAGGATTTGGTTATATCCTGAAAATCTGTCCATGAGTGATAACATCTCATGGCCAGCCATAAGATCAATAAGTTGGTCAATGTTTGGAAGAGAAAAGTCATCTTTGGGATAGGCTAGGTTAAGGTTGCGATAGTCCGTGCAGATCCAAATCCCCCTAGTCACCTTGGTGACAGGGACGATGTTAGAGACCCACTGCGGATAATCGATGGGTTAGATGAAGGAGATAGAAAGAAGGTGCTGAAGCTCCTCTTTGACAAGAAGTGCAACATGAGGATGCATTTTGTGAAGCTTTTGCCTAACAGGCTTAGCCTCTGGGTTTGTGATGATGTTATGAGTGGCAATGTTAGGGTCAATGCCAAGCATGTCAGCGTAGGTCTAGGCAAAGGCTTTGCGATTGTCTAAGAGAAATGTGGTATAGTCGATCTACTCTTGGGTGTCTAAAGACTGACCAATCTTTAAAACATGAGGAACACCAGAAGATGGAAGGTTAATGTCAATAGTTGATTCATTTAACATAACCTGTGTTTTAGAAGGGAGGGAGCACTGAATGAAAGAATCATCAGCACCCATATAGGTAAGAATGGCTTCATCGTCTATGCAGTGGATAGTGTTGATGGTTGCCGATTCATCATCTATCATGCTGGGATAAATGAGAGGGAGAGACCTGGGAACCCCGTTGAGTTGATAGGTTAGGGGTTCCAAGTGGATGGTGTTTATGCCAAAAAAAACTAGGAGGGATGGAAACCACCGACTCCGTAGGTGAGGATGGAAGAATAGGTGAGTCTGGAAGAGATTGGTCGATGGTGGGTTTGGGGCAAAGGTTTGTGGAAGCCTCAGTGGGTTCTTGGAAACTCAGTCCATATCATTTCTTGGCATTATCATCATTGGGTGGTTTGATTGGCTGATGGGAGCCTTGTTCGTAGCACCCAAAGCCAAAACCCTTCCATGCACACCTATAAAGGTAGGTATGTGCAAAGGTGGGGTTGCCAAGAAAGGAGAAATTGGATGTGAATAGTTGAGGTGAGGAGGAAGGATTCCCGTCAGTAGGAGCTTGATCCAGCCCCCCATAGACGAGATTGGTTTGAAGGCTAGGAGGACCATAAAGAATGACCATTTTGATCCGACGGTCATAGCTTGGATTTTGATGAAGTTGTCCATACTCTTTAGGAGTCTAGAACATGTCTAGAGTAAGTAAGCGATATTCCCCAAGTGAAAGTCTTTGAAAGATATCATCGATGGGGTCTTTGGTTGTCGCTTGAGAAGGTGATGTGATGGCAACCGCTATTTGTGTACTAGTTGATGCTTCCGCAGATGGAGACGATGTTTGGGTTGGTGCCTTAAGAGGAATAAGAACGTCATTTGGTCGATAAATTGTGTTACAAGTCTTAAAAGGGGATGGGTCGGCAGGAATGACATGGACTTGTTTGTCATGTTCAAATTTGACACAATGGTGAAGTGTTGAAGGGATGCAAGCCATGGCACAGATCCAGGGTCATCCTAATAGCATGTTATATTGGAATTCTCCCTCAATGATGTAGAAGAGCTCTGGGATTGTGCGTGGACCAACACGAATATGGAGGACAATAGTGCCAATAGTGTTAGTGGTGGTGTCATTAAAGGATCTAAGGATTGCGTTGATTTTTGATACGCAATTCTTGGGAAGAGCCAATTGATCAAAGGCATGGGTAGAAATGATATTAATGCTGGTGCCCCCATCAATCATAACTTGCTTAATGTGGGTTCGATCAATGTAGGTTGTGATGAAAAGAGCAGTGTCCTGATCTTCCAAGGTAGAGGTAGGAATTTCAGAATCACTAAAAGTGATAGAGGCAATGGGGGATAAAGAATGGACTAGGGCAGTTAGTGGTTGAGGGTCTTCAGGTTGGACCTCCGCTGCCTGTAAGGCTTTGATTAGAGCTTGATGATGCTAGGGGGAGCTTTGGATAAGGTCATACAAGGTCATCTTCACAGGCATTTGGTGAAGTTGTTTTATCATAGAGTCTTTGATTGCCTCTGAAGAAGGGGGTTGGGATGCACCTAAGATGGAAATCTTGGGTTTTGGTAGTTGAGGTGACTGGACAAAAAGATAGGTCCAAGGAATAGTAGCTTTTTCTTTTGCCTTGTCTTTTTGTGACCTAGTGGTTATGTGGATAGCATTGATTTCAAAGATAGGAGGTGAAGAAGGGGTCATGGCCTGCTGGTGAGATGTTGATGTGGTTAAAGAGGTTGGATGGGAAGGTGTTGAGGTTCGATCAAGAGTGTCCTCAAGGAGAAGAATGTCCTTCTCCATATAGTGGTGAATGACTGCCTTGAGGGCACAGCAAGTCTCGGTATCGTGTCCTAGTGTACGATGGTATAAGCAAATCTTCGTATCGTCGAATTAGGAAGGTTTTGACTCGAGGGGTTGGAATGGCTTGATCGATGGAAGGGTTATGCTAGAAGTCTACAAAAGTTAGCATAATATCAAAGCGTATGAACTTACTAAGGGGTTCGTGCTTGTTGATGCATGATGCACTGGTGACTTTTGCTTGGGAGGTGTTGAAGAAGGCTTCCGTACCACATTTTGGGTTGGTGGTGTGACCACATGTGAAGACGGCACTTTCTTTGTGAGAGGTGCCAAATTTTTGAGAGGGGGTAGACTTGTGGTTGGCAATGGAAGTAATGGAGGTAATTTGTTTTGGTTAAGGGTCGGAGTAGGGAGCACTCCGATTAGGGTAGAAGGATGAGGGCCTAAAATAGAGAGTAATGTTGATGGTGGAGGAGGGGTTCGCTTCTGTGGTCTGGCAGTCTTCTTCGACTAGGTTGGGAGACTACTATTGGTCGAGCTCTGGTCTAAGTCCACCTTCACTTGCAGGTGAGTGAGGGTAGAGATAGGGCGAACACCGAGTGACTTGATTGATTTAGATGGGGTAGATTAGGGTTTGTGTTCTGATATGAATGGTTGATGTTTCAAAGGTTTAGAAGTGGAAGTCTGATTCGTGTCAAAGACTTTGGGGGATTTTGTCACAAGAGAGTTAGCGGCATGAGATGAGATAGGCTGAGTAAGATGAGGAGCTTTGAGTTGCTCCCATAATGCTTGATGTTCCACTTTCTTTGGTTGGAGAAGTCCTAATTTCTCTACTAATCAAGAGAATGGTTGGGAAGTTGTAGGATGAGACTTCGGTCCTTCAGAAGATGTGATTGGTTACGGGGCTGAAAATGTATTAGGTCTGGCAGTAGTCTTAGACCCAAGGGGTGTAGGAGTTATAACTAGATTGTTGTTGGTCAAAGAAGATAGAGAGTCAGGTTCTTCTCTTGGTGGAGAAGGAACTGGAGAATGTGGCTCCTCAAGCAGGTAAAGGGTAGGGATGATGGTGCACTCCACTTGTAGTCAAGGAGTAGGAAGGGTCGGGTCCTCCATAGGCAGCAGGAAGGAGGATGGTGAGACCAGTGGTGCTGGTAAGGTTAAGGCATCTTTCAAGATGAGAGAGGTTGACAGAGAACTAATCAGAGAAAGAGGTTCATCTACACGTGATGGATTGATAGATGGACTAACCTCTTGAGGTTGGTTGGAGATGAAGGGTGAGACCGTATTAACTGTTTGAATGTTGTGTTTATGAGTGTTGTCAATCAAGGTCTGGACATTGTTTTGGGTCAGTGGATGATTGGGAAATGGTTGCTTGAAGATGTCGATGCCCTGATTAGGGGGTGCATTGGGATTATCTAGGATGAGGTCACCCTTTTCGAGCATGTCTTGGATTATGTTTTTAAAGATTTTGTAGTTACCCGTGTCATGACCTTTGACACGATGGTAATTGCAGAAGTCATTTTCCCTATACCACACAGGGATGGCACGTGAGGGATCAAATTGTGGAGGTGGTCAGATCTGGGGGAGATTGAGAACCCCCTATCTAGCAAGTTTTTCTAGCACAGATGCGTATGATTCTCTGAGAGGAGTATACTGTTATACGTATCTCTGCTGGAATTGGTGGGTGGCACTCTGAGATGTGGATGGCTCAAGCTGATTGGTTGAAGAGGACGAAGGTCTAACAACCATAGTGTTAGCTGAAGCTTTAGACTTAGGATTAGATGATGAAGGTTTAGAAGAAGAGGAGTCATTGATCTTAGAGTTGGGATTCTTGCTCTACAACTTAACTTTATTCTCCTCGATGGCACATAATTCAAGTTTGCGGACCATCGTGAAGGCTTCATCGAAGGTGTGGAAGGTTTGAACCTGTAAGGTGGAAGAAATATGTTTGGCACAGGCTCGGGAGAAAAGTTTAATAAGTTCAGGTTGAGGTAAGGAAAAGGAGAGTTAATTGATGAGGCCTCTCCAGTGAGCAACGAAGTCAGCTATGGATTTATCCTCGAATTGGCAGATAGAATAGAGGTCCGTGATTGAGACCTTCTTGGTGATGTTGATGGAGAAGTGATCAAGAAAGAGTTGGGCCAGCTGTGTAAATGTGAAGAGGGAATAGCTAACAAGAGAGCTGTACCAGTCAAGCACAGCACTAGAGAGAGACATAGGAAACGTGTGTAAAAGTAATGCATCATCATGGGCAATAAGGTAACAAGCATGTTTGAATGCCTGTAAGTGCTATTGTGGGTGTTCCTTGCTTTGAAAGTGAGAAAATTTAGGAAGTTCCCACTGGCTAGGATATGGCCTAATCAGGACAAAAGAATGAATGGGCTCATGGCAAATTTGCTCATATGAGAGAGCATTGTGTGAACCAGAAATGGAGGTCTCTAGACTAGACATCTTGTCCATCGGCATTTTGATGATATCTGCTGATGGATTAGTAGGTGGAGCGCCCCCTAGATTATAAGGCACTTGAAAGATATTGAGAGGGGCATATGACGTGGTTGGTTATGTAGACGCAACATATGGGTAGCTAGTTATTGGAGCAAAAGTTGAAGCCAAGGGCACTTGTGTTATGGGGTTGGTAGGCACAAGTTGGATAGGGGCCATCAAAGATGGTTGAGGAGTAGCCACACTTGTTGAAGGGTAGACAGTTACTCTTGTGTTGATAGGTGCAAGAGTAGGGGGGATAGAGACCACTAGGTTTTGGAAAGGTGTAGTATTTGGTTGAGTAGTTTGAGGTTGAGGGGGTACCAAAACCACCATGGAGGTAGGTCTAGAAGGAGAGGCTAAATTTTGAAGATAAGACACGATTGGGTTATTAGTCGAGGTGTTGGCTTGATTGCCTATAGGTTGAATTGTAGATGCTATCGATGTGATCCTTGTCTCGACTAAGGAAGTCGGCATCCCATAGATTGGGTTGCCTAGGGAGTCTCACATTTGGCTATGTGCGAGATAGTGCTACAAGGCTTTGACTTTGAGGTCCAAGAATCATGTGAAATCTTGGTCCCCTTTTGGGACAATAGGAGTCTGGAACGGGGTTGGGCGAGTAAGAGTTCTTTCAGTCTCTGAGTGGAACTCCATTATAGGACTGGTTATGGATGGTGAAGGTGGAAGCAGTTGTTGCCTAGCGTGGTCAAGAAGAGCCTTGGTTTGACTGCGTGTCAAAACTATTCAAGGCAAGAAAGGGTCAGGTTTCAGAAAACTGTGTTTTTCAGTCTCAAAAAACCAGAATCAATGTTTAGACAGCAAGAAAGTTGGATTTTAAACTTGCTATTTTTGGGAAAAAGATTGGATAGTGACCGACATCGGTAAAAAAAACCGATGTCAGTGAATAAGGCCACTGATGTCAGTTAGATAACTGATGCCGGTGGAGAAAAGTTGTCGACGTCAGTTACAAAACCAATGTCGGTTACTGTGTTTTCCAAAAATTCAAAAAATTTAAAAGTTTTTGAAAATAAAGAAGACGTCCTTACCAGCTCAAAAAAAATAGATAAAAACAAAAAATAAGATGAAGACAGGCAGATACTAAGCGTTAAATCCCTAGAAATAAATTATTAAGCTCATGTGGCTTATGCCTTAAAGTGATGTTTGGGGAGGTTGGCTGTTAGAAGGGTCCTAGAAGAGGTAGTCTAAAGATGGTTTCAGGTATGTTTAGGCGCTCAAAAGTCTGTGTTAGGTTCCGTACTTGGCCTAGTGCTAAGGAGCAAGCTCCCCTCACTTTACGATTCCAGTGGTAAGCTAGTCTCGCTTAGCCAAAATATACTTTCCCTATAGATTAGACTATGCCAGAGAACAGAGTGGGCTTTCCCCTTGGTGGTGAAATCCAAGTAGGATCACCGGGACGGGTAAGGTATCTGTTGGGTGATGAAATCCCAGTTGGGCCTTGTCTCAGGTAAGTTTGATGTTTGGTTTAGTGCACGTGGTTTGGTTGTGTAACATCAAGTGATCTACGATTAATTCAATATGCGGTTTATTAATTACTAAATGTGGACTAAGAAATGCAAGCAAACAGAAATGGAATGCAATATATTTTTAAGCTCCAAGTCAAAATGTTAATTTGGAATGAAAACAAGTTGAGAAAGGGTTGAAGAATATGATTTTTGACTAGTCTAGAAATGCAAGAAAAGAAAGAAAGGTTCTTTTTATTCCTACTTATGATGTCTTTTAGAAGAGAAGAAAGAGGTGAAGAGGGAGAAACCTAATGCACCTAAATGAAAAAGAAGGAAAGGAACCCAAGGAAGGTCCTAAGGGTCCCACCGGGCATGCCAGAATGTTTCTATGTTATTTTCGCATTCACATTCAAAGAGAGAAAATGAGAAACTTAAAGAAATGGTCAAGGCTTGTATGTACCTAGATGTAGTCGTGCGTACCATTATCCAGACGTTGTGAGAACTCCTCTTTGGTTGTGGAGGATGACACCTGAAAGAGACAGACACTAAAACACGAAAAATGTTAGCTAATAAAAGGGTTGATTGCCAAGCAAAAGCTTGGTCATAGAAGTGCTAAGGCTTCTTGGAGGATGACAATCCACTATTAAAATAGAATATGATAGAGACAGAAAAGAGAAATAATAAAAGACTGAAAAGAAAGAACTAAAAGCAAATGCGTGATAGGCTGCAATCTACTTAGCATAGTCGTCAATGTTGGTGATATTGCCAGCATCGGTCAGGAAGTCACCGACGTCAGTTAGACTGCCGACGTCGGTAGGGGAAATGGATGAGGTCAATCGAGGTAATGGCCAGGGACGGGTTACAAGGCTAGTTTTTGGTTTGCAAAATGGACTGTGGTCTTATCTGTGAGTCAGGGAGTTTATTTGGGATGGTAAAACAGTAGATAGAATCTTTAATAAGAACTAAGATAGAGGGTATGTTGTCAGGAAAAGGGGTAAGGGGCAGGAAAAAGGCCTTTTAGCCTTTCCATGAAGCAATTTAGTCAAGTTGATTAGATTGATCTTAAGATGGTCTGTAGGTCTCTGATAGCTTGTGTTGAGTTGATTGGACAGAGGGTGTTGTCTAAAGAGAGACTAAAGGGCTGTCAGAGGCAAAGAAAAGGGAATAAGGGGTGAGAGAAGGCTTTTTAGCCTCTCCAGGAAGAATAGGGAAGGTTGGGTCAAGGATGCTTGGAATAGATAGTAGACAGAATGCTAATATATTTGAAATGACACTGAAATAAAAATAGTACAAATACTTAGCTGTGACACAAGTTAGCAAAGGTGCAGAAGATGTGTTTTGGTTGTCGTTGGTGATGGAGATATTGTGCAATCCCTGTGCAGAATGTTTGATGCAAAACCTCAGTGCCTAGAAAATGCTGTCAAGAATGCTGATCCCTACAAGAAAACCAAGAAGTTGGAACACTAGAAAGTAAAAGCACGAGAACTTTGTTTCACCGAAAGAGGTTTTGAGATTCGTGATTAGCTCCAGAGATTAACGATTTGTGATTAGATTCGTCAAAAGGTTAGAAATTTGGTTTAAGTAAAACCGACGTCGGTGATCCTGCCAGCATCTACCGACATTTGACCGATGTAAGTGGGTGAAAAATGAGTAAAAGAGCCACCAAGCCCATTTTCCATCCACCAAGTGCACGATCCATTGGAGCATTGTCAAAGGTTGGGCTAAATACGCACGAGAGTTGGTTAGGCGGTTAGAGAGAAGTAAGAATAGGTGTTGGGTGAGTCATAGGGTGGGAAATAGTCCAAGGCGAGGTGTCAAACGAGGTGTTATAGGTGATGTGTCAAAGGGGAGGATATTAATAATAAATTATTATTTTTAAATGAGTAAGTGCATGGTTTAAGAATGGGTTAGGAATGGACCAAGGGGGAAGATGACCAAGGGTTAGACACGATTTCGGTGTCTACAGAGAAAGCAAGTGACTTGTAGACTTTGTACTGTTATAGCTTGTGCTATTTTAGGAAATTGTTTGTATGTCTATTTCCTAAGAGCATTCTTATTTATTTGATATAACAAGTAGAGCTAGCGAAAGTAATTAGGAAGGTGTCCTGAAGCTAGCTACTTTCAGACTTTGCACTGTCATAGTTGTCTTCAGTGTGTGTTTATTTTCTATTTCTGTGTAAAGGACCTTGGGATGACTTTGTGCCCCTATTGTTCTTCATATCTCACTCTTGGGTAGTTGAGGTGGAAACTTTGTGTTCTATTTCATACTGCTAGTTATTGCACCCTTTTGTCACCTGTTACTAAAAAGATTCCTATCACCTGTAAGAACAAGCACTTTTGAAAGAAGAGAAGTGCTTTCTATCACTTCACCAAGATTTCTACTATCCAGGAAGGGATTTGGCTCTTGGTTGCATGTTACTTTTGAAAGAAGAGAAGTACCTTCACCAATCACCTAATATTTCTCCTTTGAGCTGTGAGCATCATCTCTAAAAGAAGAGAGATGGATGATGTATTCTGCCCCTGTGTCTTACTTTCTACTTATATATATAGTATATAGCCTCCACATATTTAATAGGGAACCTCTCCTTGATGAGAGGAGAGATTTTTCCCCTATTGATGTAGTAAAACTGCACACCTGGATGACTAACCTCCCTATGTTGTGATGATAGGAACTATTTTGCTCACCAGTTAGATGGTCGACAAAATATTCACCTAACAGGTTTAACTAATGTTGCTCACTGTGGAGTCTTGAGAGATGAAAAAGCCAACATTTTATAAACTTAGAGGTAAAATATAGGCAAAATATAGGATGCAAGAGGTCTATATAAGGAGGATGAACAGTCAAAAAACTTTATATAATAGGTTATATAATCTGAGTATTATGAATGGTGTTGATTTTGTAAATCAATGGAAAAACATCCATACCAACTCCAACATATAGAAGGTAATAGAAAAGAAAAAAATAACATACAACCACTAATTATTAACTCATAAATATTAATTTTAGTCTCATGTTGGCTTATTCCTTAATCAGATAGTGAGATGAGAGTTTGGTTACCAAAGGTACTAGAAAGCAATCTAGAGCTAGTTTTAGATTAGTTTTGGTGCTCAAGAGGAAATCTATGTTAGACTAGGTACGTGGATTATTACAGGAGATTAATTCCCACACTTTACAAACCTAAAGCCAATCCAGGCTACTTAGCCAAAATATACCTTCTGTCTAGATTTTATACTCCACCAAAGAATTGAGTGGGTTCTCCCCTTGGTGGTGAAATCCAAGTAGGATAGTCGAGTAGGGTAAGGTGATCCACTAGGTGATGAAATCCTAATGGGTCTTATCTCAAGTGAGTTTATATGTTTGTTTTTATGACTGTGATTTAGTAGTGTAACATTGGTGTACAATGATTCATTCATAATCCTTATAATTAACTAGGTGAGCTAATATGTAGCAAGCAAATAATGAAGTACAATAAGTTTTAAACCCAAATCTAAAGTGTTTTGATTCAAATGAAAATAATGATGAAATAGGAGAAGAGAATGATTTTTACTATCCTAATGTGCATGCAAGAAAGAGATAAATAAGAGATTATTTTTAACTTGCAAGAAAAATAATAAGTTTCTTTTAGAGGTAAAAGAAAGAGAAGAGTGGCAAGGAAGAAGAAATTTTAGTTTATTGCCTTTAAATAGAAAATAAAATGTTAAATATTTCATTTTTAGGAAAAAGTGAGGGAGAAAGTGCAAGGAATGAAATTTTCACTATAATGCACCTATACGAATGCTTAAAAAAAGTAATGAACCCAAAAAAAACTCCAGGGTCCCACCGGGCGTGCCATAAATGTTTCACTAAAATTTGAATATATTTGATGTATAAGGAGAAACAGAGATAAAGGGTAGGGATTATAGATTAGAGACAACCCATATTGGTTGTGCATTGTATCCAGATGATTTTGAGCACTCCTCTTTGGCTAGGGAGGACTACCTGTGAATAAAAAATCACTACCATCAAAAATATTTGTTAGTAGATATATGAGTGAGCTGCCAAGCTATGCACTTATTCCTAGAAGTGTCAAACTTCCTTAGGATGACAATCCACTTTTTTAAACAAAATGGTAATGAATAACCAAATGAAAGAGAGAGTAAGAGATAGATGTTTGTACAATTATTTTAGTTTGAGTGTAGTAGAGAGTGACACAATGCAGACAATGTGAGTTATTGGTGTTTTTGGAGGTTATTTAGGTAGGCTTAGAGAAGTTGGTGGAAATACATAGTTATCAATGTCAATTAGGCTACTAATGTCGGTAAGGAGATATGACCCATGTCAGTTATGTGATCGATGTTGATAGGGGTAGTAGGTTCTGAAGGAGGTTACATAAGACTTTTCTAAGCTGGGAGGTAGATGTTGATCAGGTTTGTAAGGTTGGGAAGAGTTGTAAGGGAGTGGGTAAGACTCAGGTGGGTCTAGATAGAGGTTGGTATGTTTTAAGTAGAGGGAAATAGGGGAAGGAGTTTTAAAACTCCTTCACAAGGAGAGTTAGGATGTTCATAAAATGATAAATAGTATAACATAAATTAATTGTAAAATGACTATTTAAAGGAATTACAAAACCTAGAGATATACTTAGCTGATGAAATGGATGAACCATGAGTGCCAAATTGATGGCTCTGATGAGGCATGTTGAAGCAATATGTGAATAGGAAAGACAAGTGTGTGTTGTTGGTTCAGAAGAATCCAAGCTTTGTGTAGTATATTTATTCTTAATCTGGATTGATTTGTGCAGAGTAATGGTAATCCTGGATGTAGAAAGTCAAATGCCAAAGCCTAGACACAAATGATTGATTTTTCTAATTTCTACTGACTTGAATATTAGCTTGGAATTTGGCTTAAGAAATTGATGTTAGTGATCTCACTGACATTGGCCGTGGGTTGAGTGACATCGGTGGCATGAGAATAGGCAAAAGGGCTATATTTAACTTATTTTGTGTTTCTTCTCTTGCCAAGTGTGATATCCATTACAGAATGGTAGAAATGTGAGGTTAATAAGAATGTAGTTAGTTAGGAATTTATGTTAGGGGTGAGAACAAGTCATGGGTAGTTAGGATTAGGAGACTAAGTCTTGAGGTGACTCAGAGGGTAAGAATTAGTCTTAGGATGAGGTAGCTAGCTAAGTTGCATAATTAGTTTATAATTAACTTAATTAAATATTTTAAATTAATTAAATGTGTGATGAGTGAAAACATGGGTTAGGATGGCTAATTATTAAAAGGGGCTCAAGGGGGGTTTTGACACAGGGAGTTATGCACATGTGTGATGTAATTTTGGTGTCTACAACTATTTTGACCACAAGTCAAAATAGGTCAACCCATTATAGTACAAAACTTGATATATGGGTTTATTATAATTTTATATGGTGTGTCATGGTTGTGATGTCATTTAAAGAGTTATTAACCTTGATCATAGTCAAATCTAGTCCTAAGTCATTATATGTCTCTTGAAACTTCCCATTGTTGGTGTTAGAACAAGCACAATTTTAAATCATCAATAGTTTTTGGCATGCCTAGTGGGATGAATCTTTCAAGGAGTTGAAGAATTTTTGGTGTGTTTTTTAGCCAACTAGCCTTTGGAAGTTTTTATTTTATCAACACCAATGGTGACTCTGAGTTGAATCAGCTAGTTAAGTAGTCCTAGTAGCATCAAGAAATCACCATTCGATATGTACAATTTCGTTACTCAGAACTATGGGTCTTATGCTCCATATATTTTTGATCAACCTAATGTATTTTCCAATCGACCCATTTCCACCTTTAAACAAGCACTGTTGGGATATAAAAAGAATGTAGTAGAGCTTGACACCAGAAAGGGATGCAGCCAAAAAATCCTTGATCATGTCATCCATCAAGTGAGAAATGCACTAGATCTGGTTAAGAGTGAATGGGCTCCCATTAAAAGAGCCAATTGGCAAAGGCTTACAAATGAGATGTTGGATGTGTGTGGCTTGATTGCATTTTTAGAAGAGAAGCTCAGTATTCATGAGAGACAGCTTTACCAAGTCTATCAACCTGCATATCCATTGCCACAAGTTTCATATCAGATATACGGAGCCCCTACTCATGAGCCAAGTCGAACCTATCAAGGTCCTTTCCCCAATAATGTTGAGTCTATGTTAGCAGGAAGGGAAGTGGAATCCAAACCCTCACTTTCCCCTCAAGTCCCTCCCACCCTTCCTCAAGAAGCTTCTTGTTTTTCATCACAGCCTTCATGCACTCCCCACTTCTATGATGATTCCTATGAGCTCCAAGAAAGACTCTTTCAAGAGAATCTAGCTAAGCAAGTTGAGGAATTAGAGGCAAAGATGAGATTGCTTAGAGAAAGAGAGATAGTGATTTTAGACCTTAGAGAGGAGCCTACGCCAAAAAATACCTCTTCTACTAATCCTCAGATCTATCAACATGATGTCTAAATTCTGAGTTGGAAGAGGGAAAATCATGAACCAACTAGGGAACTTGAAGAAGATAAAATTTCTACCTCTTCCCAAGGGAAAAGTTCTGATCACAAGGTCATGAGTTGGAAACAAATAATGGAATCATGGGATAAAAAGGAGGAGAAAGGTTTTTCTCAAAGGCTTGAAGAGGTCGAGGCTACTATCACTCATGATGATGATCAAGTAGAAGATCTTACATTTGAACACACCCCATCTACATCCCTCCAAGAGAGCTATCAAGTTACATATGATATAGATGAAGTGATGTACAAATGGAAAGAAGAGAATCATTTGATTCTAGCTCACGAATTATCTCCTCTTTTGCATATGTATAACCATCAGTCTTCTTCTTTATCCCTTTTCAAAGAGGAATATATATTTTGGAGGAAGCAAGTAAAGAGGAATATACTCAGTTCATGGCTAGTCAAGAAGATTTCATGAGTGCAGATGAGGAGGAAATCACCTTAGGTACATTCTTTGATGAACAAAAGGACAAGTCACAAGCTTTTGCCTTAATCTCTGATGAGGAAGAGATAATTTCTAACTTTCTTCTCACTTTGCAAGAAGATATGGAAGAGCATGGACACTTCCTTGATCAAGTCATTAGGGCAGGTTACACTATTCTTCAAGAAGGCCATGAGCTGGCCAAATATAGAGAAAACAACATTGAGACTCAAATAACTATGTAGAGGGGATGCAAGCTTTCAGACTTATCCTTTCAAGAGGTTGAAGTCATCAAGGAGGATGATCATGCAATGGAACCCGAGCATGAGGTAGAAGGAGATAAGCCAAAAAATTATTTATGTCAAGAGAGATGGGGTGAAGAGCCAACAAACATTGATTTCTTGATGAGACATGACAGCATAAAGAATCAACATTCAATAAGTTTTAAAGAACAAGAAGAGTATGTATATGTTGGGGACATGTTTGACTATGATTCACTCAGATGCAGGCCAATCAAGGTGGAAAGCAGGATGAGCAAGTCACCAGAGCTCCATCCCATTTAGCCATTTTTTTGGCACCATAAGTCTTCTCGCCATAAAGAAACTTCAAAAAATTTCCTTTTGATCTAGGAGGGAGGCAAATATACCTAGTTAGCTTTATATAGTAGTTTGCTTTCAGTTTTGTTGCTCTATTTTCCCATTTTTTCTTTCCCGCTCTCTCTTATAAATAAGTGTTCTTTGAGCATGTGGTCGTGGCTCAGAATATTTTCAAAATTTTCAAGACTTTCAACACATTAAGTCTCTCAAATATCCATAATTCCCCAGATGTGTCTGATTCGTCAGTGCCAGAAGTAGAAGTTGTTTTGATCTAGCTTGAATTCCAATTGAAGGTTGCAGTTCATATTTTGTAGAGTTTTCACACAAGGACACATTAACCTTGATTTAACTTTCTAGGAGTTGCAAAATAAGCAGGGGCTATTTGATGTTGAATGGTCTTTTTATCAGACGGCCTTACTAAAGTTGTGATTATTGCCACATTTTTATATGCAAGAAATTGTGGTTTCTTTTTGAGTAGGCTCAAAAGTCCTTGAGGTCACTAATAACTATAGAGTAAAAATTTACTCTACATTTCATTCTATTTTTTCAGTTGCACGCTAAAAAAATTTATTCCTTCATACTTTGATTTGAGATGGCAGAGTTTTGAAATAGAGTGCATGCGCTATTTTTCCTTTTGATTCATTTCATCTAAGTGTCAAAGTAAAGTAGAAGCTGACAAGTGTCATCGTCTGAGACACCTTTCATATTTTCTATGAGTTGGTCAAAATGTGACATGTATTTCATAGCGACTCAGCAAAACACACTAAATGTCATCTATGGTTTCATATTGGCACCCATGTTTCATCTCTTTTTAGCGAAAGGTTTTAACAAGCTAAGTATTAGGATTGAGTGAAAAGTGCCAAGTGGCAGTCACGAAAGGTCTCAATTTTGATTTTCTAAAAGAAACAGAAGATGCCACCTATCCCATCAAAAGAGAGCGAAAGCCACCACATGTCACGATCCAAATTATCTTCATTTTTTCATGGATATAGCAAAGACCATGGTAGATCTTAAGTTTTGTTTCTTAAGTAAGCAGAAGTTGCCAGGTGTCATGTCTGTGTAAATATGAAATGAGACCCATTTGTTTCTATGGTATAAATAGAGTAAAGTAGATACCGCCACGTGTCATCTTCTATAGGTTTCTAAAAAGGTATCTAAAAGAAGTGAAGATCACCATGTAACCCCAGATAAGTCAAGCGGAGATTGTCATGTGTCCTTTAATAAAAGTAGTGGAGATTGAAACGTGTCTCTATGTCCCTTTTAAAGTTACTCAGGTAAGAAATGTTGTGGGTCTTATTTTCTTTTAAGTTGTTGAAGTTTTGAGGAAGTAGATAGTGACAAGTGTCAAAGGTGGAACATTCTTGAGCAAAGACACAAAAGAGTATAAGTTATGTAGAAAGTGTTGCATGTCTTCAATAGGTGCTGCAGAACACACCAAGTATCATTTTTTGGTGTCTCCTAAGTAATAGGAAGATTTTCAAAGAATTGGCTAATCTAGAATTTAAGAGAAGGGAGCGTCTTGCAATCTGTTTCAGCCAATGAACTGCCAGAAGACAAAGCGTTTCAAAATCTATAAAATATCTTCTATTAGACACTGCCAATTTGGTTAGATTTCATTTGGGCCTTTAGATTAGGACAAGTAAATAATCTAGAGTGAATACAAGGATATAAATAAGGGTGCAGAGATCACCAGAATCATAATCAGATACCAGAGAGAATTTTTTGAGAGAATTATTGTCAAGAGTTTAGACTTTCTAGAGCTGTGACTAGGAATATCATTTGCTTTTGTTCTATCTTCTTAAGGTTGGAAGGTTTATGTAACTGTGCATGTTTTTGTGCCTCTTATGTGACTGGAAAATTAATGAGAAGATTGAATCCTATGCCTTTGTTGATATTTGTTGTGTCATTGCAAAAGTAGTCTAGGCTATGTTGTCAAGAGTTTAGACTTTCTAGAGTTGTGATTAGGAATGTCATTTTCTTTTGTCTCATTTTCTTGAATTGAAAAGATTATATAACTGTGTGTGTTTCTATGCCTCTTATGTGACTAAAAAATTCAAATAAGAAGATTGAACCCTATGCCTTTGTTGACATTTTCTGTATCATTGCAAAAGTAGTCTATGTTGTGAACCTCTGTTTCTATTGTTTGCATCTTTTACATTGATCATGCACTTGTTTGATCTTAAATGTAAATGAATCCTACATATAGTCTCATTGTGCTCAGGATTAAGGTCGAATTACATTCAGGCGCATCGCCATAGTTAGATTTTCTTTCTTGCATTTGTGTTTCTATTAAAATTCTTGTCCCTTTTCCCAGTATACACTTAATATACAGAAGAACCAGCTTTTCAAAAATTTGGAGGTTTTTTCAAGTCGCAAGTCCCACATCTTGAAACTTCCCGTTGTTGGTGTTAGAACAAGCGCAATTTTAAATCATCAACAATGTCATTTAAAAGGCATATTTGAGCCATTTATGAAATTTGTATAGTTTTATTAGGTATATAAGTGTTCTTAACTCTCTTTAAATGTCCACTATGTCAAATTCCCTATCAATAATGTTAGTCCTATCTAAAATGTGTAGGTTCCCAACTAAAATCAAGAAAATAGTTGAAAAGAAGGCAGTTTTGGAAGTTGTACAACCTATAGAGGAGTGTGGAACATTTGAAAATATTTTAGAATGACTCTTCAAATTCCCTGACTCCATTTAAATTATTTTTTAGCTTTAGAATCATCAAAAATGTCTAAAAACCATTATGATCTTTCATCACTCCACTAAACATATAAAATTACTTAATAGATCTTCTAATGGTACAACCAGTAGGAGAAGTTCAAATTCAAATTTTCCTAGTGGTAGATTATACACTTGGTATAATTCACATTCATGATATTATTTAGAATAATGGTTTTCAATTCTTTATGAACCATTCTTCAGAAGTTGATTGTCTCATTTTTCTTGATAATCCCCACACCCTACAGGTTTTCTTCTTGTTTGAGCTTTTATGTACAATCTAATTAGTGAAATTTATTTTGGAGGATTTTAACATAATTCTTTCATTATTTCCATCATTTTTTTTCATTTTTGGAGGTGATTTGATGATTTTTAACCTATTAAATTACAGGTTGAGTATATTAGTGAAGTTGTAGACATGCCCATCAACTATAGAGGTTTTCATTACCTGTATTGATTTCTATTAGAGATGTATTGAAATATATGATTTTTAAGTCATATAAACCACCTTTATTTGTGAATATTAGTCTCAAAGGAGGTCATCAATGGATTTTCAATCAAGCATGATAACATATTCAATTCCCTGATTGTAGTCAGCTAAGTCATGGTGTATGAAGGCCCTGAACACATTCATGAATGTGTCATGAATATTATTAATAGGTTAGACACCTTATTATGACATGATAAATCAATCCAAGCCTTCAAATTCTATATGATGGACTGTGATAGTCAATACAAACTCCATATACAATCCTACACCATTGATGGAGACCTACAGGTGCCTTATAGGAAATAAAACATGTTAGAATGGAACACTTAAATTTTTTGAGGCCCTTAAAGGTGAAAATTACTAAACTAAATGTTGATAAGAAGCCTAATGTTCATTTCATACACACACACTATGTCCATTATCCTTGTTCTACTTCCACTACCTTGTATATTGCATGTTCACCTACAAGTGACTCTCATAGAGACCTGAGAATGTTTCATGGAGGTGTGTGAACATTTTTTAAGACATTCCTTAAGGTCCTATAATGTTTAAGGTTCCATAAAAATCATGGAGAAGCTATAAATTATTAGGCAGACTTAAGGAGTCATACACATGTATGGAAAATGAATTTAAGGACTTGTTTTCTTAAAATCTTAGAAACAGAGTCTTATACACTTTTGATACTTTCATGAAATAAGGTGAAATGGAATTTATTTGAGTTTGAATGCCTTCATATTTTATCCTTGATTTAGTGGTAATACCTTGTAAAGAAACATTGAGTGTTTGATTCTAATAAGTAGTGTAAAAGCGGCTCCCAATTCAGACATTCTTTCACTGCAGAAAGTTAATTTTCTTTGTAGCATCTTGAATTCCAAGTGACTTTACACTCCAAGGTAGCAAGATAATAGCATGTCATCATGGTAATTACCCTTATTTGATTTTAGGATGATACCAATATCCTAGGTAAAAGTTGAGGGAGTTTAAATCTAGGCTTTCAACCCATATCACAACCTATAGGACCTCCTTTTGGCCCAAGAAAGTACACATATAGGTTTCAAAGAGAAGTGACATGTTAGAACACAACAGTAGTGCATTGGTATAGTATTAAGCATTATATGAGTATATTTCACTCATTAAATGAGACCAAATGATTTAAATATAGTCTAGACATTAAATAATCATAACATCCTACAAGTGTCCTTTAGACTCGCAAAATGTACATCTATAGTTAAACTGTAGCATGACAGTGAGCTAAAAGATAGTGGTTTAAGAGGATGGCCTAGAATATGTATGATGAGAATAGGCCAAAATGATAGTAATAATTAATTAATGACTTTAAGGATATGTGGATCATGGTATACAAGGAGTAATAAAAAGGATCCACCTATAGGTATGTTAGTTTCTTGAGCAAGAAACACAGAATATAGTCATAGTCTATCAACCTTGTCAAGAGAAAAATATGAATTAAAGATTTTGGCAAAGTTTTAGTGTTTACATACATGAAAGGACATCCAAAATGGTTACTTTCATTTCATGAGACTCTCATACAATAAAAATAGGGCATATAAGGGTTCTCAAGAATAACCTACAACTGGCACACAGATTCCTACATGATCAATGAGTTAAAAAGTTTGCCTTAGGTTTTAAGATGTTTGGGAGAACTATTAATGTGATCAAGCTTTGAAAATTTATATATAGGGTATATATCACCTATTAAATCCCCTCATATCATCATTTGGTTTGAGTAAATAGGGTAAGTGCCTTTTGTTTTGTATTAGACAGAGGCCACTCCCTAGATGAAAACCCTATAGGTTTAGTAAGAAATTGATAATAAGATGACTTAGAGACTGTAGAAACATTATATAAGGTTTTATGTAGATAATTTAGACAAATAAAAACATGTAAAGTAACTCATAGGTGATATAATTAAATTATGGTGGCCTAAACCCACATAGGTGCAGTTCAGCCTATTAAGCCTAGACTAGGCCTAAAGCCCTCAAGTGGGTCTAGTATCATTTATAACATTAGATAATCATTATAATTCATTATAACACCTTCTTGGGGAGTTATAAGGTGTTTTATAACCTTTATTATATAGATAATACCACAAACTATCCATTTCTTATATCAAGAACATGACAAGCTACACAAAATGAAGGAAAAGAATCAAGAGGCCAAGTTTGGAAGCTAGCAACTATACGGATACATAACATGGGAGTATAAAGAGCTAGGATAAGTTGAAGGCAGTCCAAAATAAGGATTTAGTGTAATTTTTTAAAATATTAGATGTCACAACTTTATAAACAATCCTTAAAGGCTAAAATCACCTAAAACCCTTGATAAGGACCTGATTGGAAAGATGAAGAAGAAGAGGCATCCAAATGGGATAGTATGAGTAGAAAATTGATTGGAAATTATATAGGACTCCCTAGGGATCCTTCCTATCAGGTTGGTTCCTAGCCTACTTGTATGAGCAAGGTGTAAAATGGATTTTATTGATATATTTTGATGTTTTATATGTACATATAGGTTTAAAAAGGTGAAGATCACTTTCAGAGAGATAATAAGACCTAAAATAACTCTTCATATGCATTTATTTCTTAAAAAATTATCACAATCATCTCTACTAACACCTCTACTTTAACTAATCTAGAATGACATAGTGAATGAGGAGTGATCACCTAGTGAGAAGGTGATAACTTTAATTGGGAAGCCTTTTAAGGTTTTCCTAATGAATCTAAGGGAATGGAGACTCTTTAAAATTGTCACATCATCCTATGTATGGACTGGTTTGAGCAACTGAAGCACACATTGGTGCCAAGTGTGAAGGGTGAGTGAAAGAAGGGTGATTATGATTGCAGGCAGTGAGAACACTTGGCCAAAAGAATATCAATGGTTAGGAGCACATCTAATTCATGTGGGAGCATATTTATAAAAACTTCCTCATATTTTAGTGATCTCATATATCCTTATTCTATTTTGGAGCATTCAAGGAAGGCCAAATGATGAAGGCAATTTCTAGGCAGGAAATTTAAGAGTTCTACACCAGATTTCAGGAGATTCATGCCTTTAAGCAACATTTGTCTAAGTAGACATTGCATGGTCTTTCTCATACTTAATTATCTTGTGTATGTAACTCCTCTCATCTTGAAAAGTTTTTTTGTGACTCTTGGACTTCATTCTCTTCTCTCCTCTCTAAAATTTTATAAGTACTAGCCATTTTGGATCTTATCTTATAATTTCACACCATGTATGGAAAATCCCTCCTATTTTGATGTTATACTTTGCCTTTTAATATAAAAATCAATCTATTTTTGAGTTCATAAACATCTTGTCTAAGTGTGAATGGTGAAGTAGAGTGATTATATCATTGCTTTTCCTTATCCTTTCATGTCGTGTGCAAGAAGTTCTCATTCTAACAGGTCATATAGAGTGTATTTAGTGTGTTTGGATCTCTTCAAGTGTGAAAGTTTCCTTAGATTTATCAATATGATATTTTTCTAGTCTACTTACCTTGAGTTGTCTCACGCATATTGTAGACACCTAAAATTTGCCACCAATGGCCTTCAATTAGACTTTAGACCAACCATTACAAATTAAGCTTAAAAATCATTGAACATATAAAATTTGCTTGTGCATCATTTTTCATAGCTCAGAATATCATTGAGACATACTTAATTGTGGTATACTACTGTAATCAACAAAAACCTCTCATGGATTCATCTCTAATCATCTTGTGGTATCATAAAATATAAATTGGCCTATAGACCTATTAAATAGGGCAAGTACACACATGAAATTAATAAAATTTTGAAAATTCTAAAAATCCTAAATATAATTAATTAAAATGATAAACCAAATTAAAATTCCTAGTTGAATTATCCATGAGTAATTAATGAAATTCAAAAAAATGAAATTCAAAAGTCAAGAATATCCTAGCTTTTCATCATGATATTTATGAGTTGTCAAGCCTTTGCAAATATATTAAAATATCTCACCCATGCCTCTTTATTTTAAATCATGATATTTTGACACCTTTTAACTCTATCAGGATTTAACTCACTTATTTTAGGTTTGAACCCATTCCATGTTTAAACTACACCTTAACTTACCTTGAGTTGGGGTTTGTTCCTAAACTTATAAATACAAACATTTGCCTCTTCATTTGGGGAGCTTGGATAGCGTAAATAATTAATGAAATTTTAATAGAAATATTGAAATCAATAGTTTTATAATGCTAAAATCATAAGCCAAGCCATCAAACAAGCATAAGCCACAATCCAACCATGGTGCAAAGGAGAGAAGGAGATAGTCAAACTCCACTATCAAATACTCTTTGAGTACAATCTAAGCAAGCCATGAACAAATAACTTGGATATCTTAAGGAAGGTAATGTATTTATCATTATTTTTATTTTATTTTTGATTTTATTTGTATCTTGTTCACTATGTTCCCCCTAAAATCTAGGCTTATAGATGTCAACATGTTAGTGTGTTGATTTCATTTTTTTTTTTGAAACTAACACTTGTTATAACCTCCTCTCTATTTTTTAAATTCCTTGATCACACCTTGGAGTGTAAGGTAACTTGTAATTAAAGATACTAAAAATAACATTAACTTTTTGTAATGAAAGAATGTCTAAATTTGGAGCCCCTTTTACACCACTTATTAGAGTCAAACACTCAACCTTTCTCTGCAAGGTGTTACCCCTACATGAAGGATACAAGATAGAGGCATTCAAACTCAACTAGATTCCATGTCACCTTATTGCATGATATCATCAAAAGCGTATAAGGATTTTTTTTAGATATTTTAAGGAAACAAGTCCCTAAGATTCATTATCTCTCTCTCTCTCTCTCTCTCTCTCTCTCTCTCTCTCTCTCTCTCTCTCTCTCTCTCTCTCTCTCTCTCTCTCTCTCTCTCTCTCTATATATATATATATATATATATATATATATATATATATATATATATATATATATATATATATATATATGTGACCCCTCAAATATACCTGCTACTTTATATATTCACCATGATTTTTATGGAACCTTAAACATTATATGACCTTATGGAATGTCTAAAAACATGTCAATCACATCCATGAAACTTTATTAGGTCTCTTTGAGAGTCACCTGGAGGTGAACATGCAGTGTACAGGATAGTAGAGGTAGAGCATAGATAATATACAGAGTCTATGGATCTAAAATGAACATTATACCTCCTATAAACATTACATTTGATAATTTTAACATTAAATGGATTCAAACAAGTCAAGTTTTCCTTTCCAACATGTTTGGTTTTCTATAAGGCACTTGTAGGTTTACATCAATGGTGCAAGATTGTATATAGATTTTGTATTAACTGTCATAGTCCATAATATAACATTTTAAGACTTGGATTGACTGATAATGTCATAATAAGGTGTCCAACCTATTAATACTCTTCATGACATGTTTATGAACATTCTCAGGGCCTTCTTACTCCATGATTCAACTGACTACAATTAGGAAACTGACTATGTTGTCATGCTTAATTGTAACTCCATTGATAACCTCCTTTGAGACTAATATTTAAAAGTAAAGGTGGTTTATATGACTTTAAAAAAATATAATACATCAATACATATCTGATATAAACCAATATAGGGAATGAAAACCTCTATAGTTGATGGGCATGTCTGTAACTTCAATAATATACTCAATGATCCAGGTTGATCCATGTATCATTCTATTTTTCAAATTATTCAAATTTAGTTCAAATCATATGCACATTGTAGTATTCATCGAGATATTTCTATCACTTTTTACAGTTTGAAAAATGGAGTCTGAATGCTCAAGATATATCCAGTTAAAGAAATCATGCGACAGGGATGTCAAAAGTGATGTGGCACAGTTGAGGAATGCCAAGTGGGCCAATCTCCATTTGACAAATGGAAAATAATTAGGGGACAAAAAAAATTGTTAGGTGTTTTATTTTATGCACATGATATTTGACATTTTCAAATCAAAATAGGTGCCAAACCTCCACACCACAAACACTAAGTGCATCCCTTATTCCTAGGCGTTTGAATAGGCTAGGTGGCATCCAAAGTTGGCACCCAAATCTTTCTCATTTGAAAACTTCAATAAAATTCCTATTTAAAGCATTAAAACAACCACTCCCATCAAATGTGGGACTAATTCCTTGGTCAAAGTGTGTTTTTGGAGGAAGGACGCCCTTGCCCACTTCCCTAGGCACCTAGAATGGAGGAGAAGAGTTTGGAACTTTAGACCTGGCACCTAAAAGGCTAAGTTCTTGACCACTTCAGCCATGGTGGTTGAAATGCTATAAAAGGGAGTAATTTTTACTTGTATTGACATGGAAATTTGACTGTGTAAAGAGAATTAAGAGGATTATAGCCTTGTTTTTGCTTTGTACGGCCTTGGGCTTTTGTTTTCAGGTCTAAGAGAAATATTTGCATGCAAATAGAGATCAAAGAAGGTGAAATGAAGAATTTAAAAGGTTTTGGAAGCCATTTTTTGTACCAATTTAATAACATGGTCCTCACTTTGAATGAACCCAGAGATGTAGGCTATTAAAGCCAAACTCCGTTATCAATTTGCTGGTGTTATCTTTGATTTTCTCTAATTATTATTGCCTTTTGATCTTCATTTTAATTTTGATTTTAATTTATTTATGCAAAATTAAACACAATAAAGTGAGAATTTGAAGGATTTCTTAAACATGAACAAGTGATTTTCAAATGTACTACACTTGTATTTTTAGTTTACAGATCACTCAACTTGTAACTTAACAGGTTTGAACTCATTAAATCACATCTAAAAATGAAAAAAATGATTGAAAAAATGAAATAATTATTTTAAAATACTCTTAAATCATTTTCACCAATTGTATTGTATGGACAAGTTCAAACAAGAAGAAAACATGTAGGGTGTGGGAATTAGCAAGAAAAATGAGACAATCAACTTCTTCATAATGGTTCATAAAGCATAGGAAACAATTATTTAATATCATACCATGAATTTTAATTATGATAAGTTTAATATATACCACCAAGATCATTTTATTTAAAACTTCTCCTATTGGTCATACCATCAGAAGACATGTTGACTAGTTTTGCATGTCTAATAAAATGATGAAGGATTAGAATGGTTTTCAGCCATTTTATATGCCTCTAAAGATGATCAAGAATTTAAATGGAGTCATTAAATTTTAAAATTAATTATAAAATCTTTAAACACATATCACACTCCTCTATAGGTTGTACAACTTATAAAACCTCCTTCTTTTCAACTATTTTCTTGATTTCAATTGGGAGACTACACATTTCAAACAGGAATAACATTCCTGATAGGGAATCTAACATAGTGGATATTTAAATAGATTTAAAAACTACACAAACTTCATAAATGGCTCAAATATTCCCCTTAAGTGACATAAAATGACTTAGGAGTAGATTTGATTATGACCAAGGTTAATAACTCATTAAATGACGTCAAATTGATCATGAAACACCTTATGGCATTATAATAGTCCCCTATATAAAGTTTTTATTATATGGGGTTGACCTATTTTGGCTTTTGGTCAAATTAGTTAATAAAAGCTAAGTATCCAAAGAAAAGATAGACTAAAACACTTAGGCTTAATTGTGAACTAGCATGTTATCTCGAGTCTCAACCATGTGTATGCTTAGTTTGCAAAAGGTAATAAAGGGTGAATAAGAGGAAATATAAAATAGACCAATAAAATGAGATTAAAATGAGATGAATTATTTGCTAATTGATCACATGGTAAAGAAGGAATGACTAAAGGGAGCAAGGTTTGCATAACCTAGTCACAATAACAATTATCAATATTTATATAGATAAGATAGAAAAAAAATATGAAACATAAAAAGGGTGTCATAATAAAATTAAATCTAGAAGAAAAATAATGCAATTGTGAAAAATAATCCATAATATAACATAATGACATCATTAACAATATAAAGTGTGAAACCAAAGTCACCATGTATGTTTTGAGCCCATAAAATGGCTCATTATATCCATAAAATAACATCACATTTCTTACATATGAAGTTGATCTAAATATAGTTTCAAAACTTATAGTTTATCTAGAATGAAATATCAAGTATATATCATGGTTATGTCTTTTGAATTCCTTGTTAGCTATTACTAATGATTATTGGGGAAAAAAATGTCAATGAGTGCATACATAGTCTATATTAAGCTAAGAATGATTTAAAGTATGAAGAGTAACCATTAAAAAACAATGTTGGAGTAGTATCAAAATATTTTACAATAAGATCTAGTATTTTGGTCAAGTTATGGACTCTTATAGATTTGCTACAGACTCCCATAGTAGCCACAGATTATAATAGACTTGTTACAGTAGCTACAGATTACAACAAGCTTGTTACAATAGCTACAAATTACAATAGGCTTACTAGGGACTAACTATGGATTAAAAAGGGCCTGTTATAGACCAAATATAGACTACATCAGACTAGCTATGGATTACATCAGACCAAATATGGATTACATCAGCCAGCTATAGATTTCGATAGGTTTGCTACAAATTTCAATAGGCTTACTACAGATTTTAGTAGGTTGCTATGGATTTCAACAAAATTGCTACAGACTTCAACAAAACTACTATAGACATGTTTTAAAATTATTTCTAAATGTATTCTAATGTTCCATCTATCATGAAGAATGATTTCTATTTGGATTATTTCTATATATAGGTCTCTATGTATAAACCTTTCATTATAAACTATACTTAAATATAGTTTTATGTAATTTCACTCCAAATAATTAGCTCTCTCCATATTTGGTGGAGATCGAGATTAGGCAGTAATATATTTATTTATTATAATAAATATCTTTCTCCATATTTTTTGGAGATTGAGATAGGATAGAGTATTTCAGTTGTTACTCCCAAATAAAGTGTTGGTTGGAAGCATGAATTATAAATGCAACCTTCCATACCCAAATTAATCAATCAATACAACTTTTTCTTTCATTATTTTGAGTAATCCATCTAAAACTTGTGTTTTAAATAAATCCTCTTTCGAGTAATGAGTTGGCCACTCATTCCAGAGAAGACAAATCAATGTATTTTTATTTTTCTATAATTATTCTTTTTGTTAAAAATTATTATTTTTCTTTGTTATTATAAATATTTTCTTTGTATATCTTGTTATAAACCTACAGGTATTTTATGTGTTTGTCATTTATTTTCAATTAAAAAATTTACATTTTTCAAGTGTGATTTATTTTTTACAAGTGTGATTTAATTTCATGCAAGTGTGATTTTCAATTCAAGCAAGTGTGATTTTTAATTCCAGCAAGTGTGATTTTTATTTCTTTCAAGTGTGCTTTTTAATTCCTATAATGTGTGGAGTGTGATAGAAAGAACCATTTGCCAAATTTCTCTTTCTCATATTTCATACAACCTTCAGACACTAGCCCTGGATTGAAAATATTAAATGAAGGGTATTGACAACACCCATCAGAAAGATAGATAAGAATTTGATATAATGTTAAATGATATAGGAATAGATAAACGTAAAGTTGGAGCACACATCCAATCCAAATGAAAATTTAAGAACACCATGTATGTGTTTATAGGTACTAATATATTTGTCCATACACATTATCTATAACATCTAACATATCTCTATGAAGTTCAATGTGAACTACAACTAAAGTCTCATCGATATTTAGTGAAAGTTGAGAAAATAATTCACATCACATCTCCTCAATCAAAAATGTAGGGATGCTTGAAGGATCATGCTAATGAGGGATATTATGCAAGGGATGCTTAGGAGAATTCATGGGAGTGGTTTCTATATGATATGAAGGAGTCATCGGTGGGGAAGGTGCCATAGGTGAGGGACTCACGGGTGGAGAAGGGTCCACAGGTGAGGGAAGGTCCACAAGTGAGGGACTCACACATGGAGGAATATTAGGTGGAGAAGGGACCATAGGAGGTGGAGCTACTGGGGAAGAATGGGAATCCTTATTTTGAGAGTCACCTATAGGAGGAAGGGTAGAAGGTGCAATAATGGTTAGGAGGTGATCTTTGAGATGATGCTAAAGAATGTGACATCGATCAGTGTGATGTGTGTCAGCTAGTGATAATATACCTATCCATACTTAGGAAGATACTTAGGTAATACTTTCTAGAGAGGTCTAACCTTGTCTAAGGGAAAAGAAGTAGTGATATACAAGGTGTTGATATATTATTGCAACTTTTGATAATGTATGGATGAATGGTTATCTATGTTTTAGAAACAATATATATGCTTATGAGTATACTTGGTAGGTGTACTCATAGGAGGAGTGGAAATGGAAGTCAAGGAAGATTGGTATAGTAAATAATCTCTAGTCTAGTGACCATAAACTTCATGAATGTCACAATAAGGCTAATTGTCCAATTTGGTGGGTAACGGAGCCAGCTATGATAAAGGGAGAAAACCATCACCAAGAGAAGGTGGGGTTGGTAGAGAGAATGGACAAGGCTTGATGAAAGGAGTAATAATATCAAAAATATAAGGAGACTCAAATACAGAGGGAATAGGTTTAAAACTAGGATCTATTAAGGGAGGAGTGGGCTCTACATAAGGCTAAAGGATAATCACAAGAATCTCAAGGATAAGTCATTTAGAGGGGTTATGGTATCTATAAAAGCAATAGGGACTAGTCATATCATGATCCATAATCATACTCCTACAAGTTTCTTCAAAAAATGGAACTGTGTGCACCATATTTCCCTATGATAAAGAAGAAAAATACTAAAATTAGTAAAAATATAGGATGGAATACTAGAAGATATACTAAAAGATTAAAGTAATGAGGAATGATAATGAATAATTTCAACATCTTGAGCTTGAACTAGACCTCTTTAAAATGGATCATCTAAGGTATAGCCATCATCATAATCAGGTGTATGAAGATTGATGGCACAAGTAGGGATGACCTTGTCATCTAATGTCATGTGATGAATAGAATGTTAATTCTTATTTAAGACAATGAGGATGTCATCATAAGGTGGTTGATAAGAAGGAGGTTATAAGGAAGTGGGAAGCTAGGAGATGAGATGAGGTGAGAGATTTGAAGTTTTAATCTTGAGATTGATATCTTCAAGTTCATCATCATCAGAATCTAGGAGATTAGGGGGTTTATTCCCAATGAGTTTGGGATGACCATTGTAACCTCAGGTGAAATTGATGGGAAATTTAAACCATTGAGATTCATGAAATGGAACACTTGGCAAAGGTTCAAGGGTAGGAATCTTGAATACACCATAGTCTTGGAATTGTTTAAAATTCTAAGGGTTAGCATCACCTTGAATCTTATAGATGGCTCCATTGTGAGGAAATTTGACATATTGGTAAGTGGAAGAGGTCATTTATCTCATTCAATGATTTCTTGTCCTACCAATTAAAATTTTATAAGAGAAAGGACATTTGAATATCATCACCTTCACGTGAATAGTGAAAAGTGGGATGGTAATGGGGAGCCACACACAACCTAAAGGAGGCATTTGCCTTCAGTCATAGCCTTGACATGTGTTGTGTGTAGACTTAAGATTACACTTATAATATCCAAGGGTTTTAATAAAATCAAGAGAGGAAACATAAGTTTCATAACCTTCATCAATCAAAGCATGTTTTACTTGGATATCACCAATTTGGACACTGATAAATAGAGGAGGATCATCTACATGAACCAAAATCTCATCAAGGATCATAGAAATAATGGGAAATTTGAGGGAAAGAGAAGTGTCCATTTTTTCATCAACATGTATGGGCGTATCTTTGTACTATTGTAAAATGTTATCTTCTGATCCAAATAAGGTGGCTTTACATCCTACTAGGTGAAGATGAGGGATATTCATTTTGAACAAAAGCTACATAAGATGGTTAAAATGATGTGGAGAGGTTTGCATAAGTTTAATAAATGAGATTTGAGATGGGAGATTAGTAAGTTCCATGATAGGATCCCACTCATCATAACCCATAAGAGGACTATTGGAAAGAGGTGCATATTGTTTAAGGAGGCCCTCAAAAGGAGGAGTTGAAGTACATGTGAATTTATGATGATAAGAGGTGGAACATTTAATTAGAGGACAAGTTTGTTGATTATCTTGAGAGGGTGGGGTAGTTGATGCATTTTTGGTTTGATAAGTGTTTAGAGAATTTTTAGTATCATTGGTTATAGGTAAAGAAACTAGAGTAATGGTAGAAATGGTATGAGAAGTGCTATCCAAGGGAGATGTTTGAATTGTTTTGCCAAAATATATGAGGTCTTCTTGCCCCAAATTATTTAGGTGAGTTAGAGAAGAATCTTGGATAACACAAAATGTGTGAGACACTTAAGGTGTGTGGATGGGTTGAGGATCAATGAAATCAACCACCCTTTGCATATTAGTCATATTAGTCTTTAGGATTTGGGTCAAGAAGATTATAAACATTATTGGCAAAAGGTATAGTATTTTCTTGGTTATCTTGGAAATTTGGAAGAGGATCTTTATAGATGTTCATATGAGCATTATCTTGGTTCAAGGCTTGATATTTAGTTTGTGTATCATAGGCTTTGAAATCAATGTCATAGGCTTTTTGGCATTTTTGAATGATATAATCATGGTCAAAATTGGGACCAAAAAGGAAATACATAGCCAAATTATGAAGATGCCTATAGGTCTCAAGAGAATGACCCAACTAAAATGAAACCAACAAAATTTATTAGGAACATACCAAGATTTCATGAGATGAGTGGGATCAATTTCTTGTGGGAGAGGCCTTGGTAGGCATTTTTTTAATTCCATTAAGGATAAAGGTTTATGAATATTGATGTTATTGTCTAAAGATAAATGAGGATTAGTGATGTGTTTAGGAGGGGAATCTTGTTCCAAGGTTTGGTTAGGAAAAATAGCTTGAATAGTATGAATGGTATCATAAGAGTTGATGACACATTCATTGGTAGTAGGATGATTCTTATTCCTGATTAACATGTGAGTACCCATAGAAGGTTGGGATGGATTGTATTGATGCATAAGTAAATCTTGATGCTTGTCTTGGTCAATGACCTATTCCAAAGTTCATGGAGAGAGTCCAAACCTAATATTACAACTTGGGAAAAAGAGCATTGGTAAATAGATGGAAAAGATTATCATCAGCCATATTATGTTCACATTTATTAGATAATGTCTTCCATCATTTAATGAAAGATTATGTAGTTTCAATTTCAAGTTACTTACAATTGATAAAATGGGCCAAGGTATTCTTAAGGAGATCACAAGTTTGTAACTCTTAGACTAAAGCATTAACTAAATATTGTAAACTAGTAATATAATGAGATTTTAGTTGGTTGTACCAATCTAAAGAATCACTCATGAGAGTTTTTGATAATATATTGGTATTTAAAAATGTGTTTAATTTGACTTAATCTATCTATATATTTCTAAATGTTTTTAAATGAAGAGTAGGATCGGTTGACCCATTATAATAAATGGTAGGGGTGATACCTCCTATATCAATATTAGCAATTTAAGAGGTAAGAGATTAATTTTGAAGATGTTTGATTGTCTTATTAATAAGAGGAAATTGAGGGATCAAATTACCATGGGAATCTTGAAGATGAGGTTGGGGAACATTTTTGTTATGCATGCCCCATGGCATCTGTTGAGGGTGGGTTTGAAGATGGATAGCATGATTTTGCATTTACAAAATTTGATTTGCATTGTTATCTTGAAAAGCATTCATTTGATTAAGAGTTTTTAATATTAGTTGATGGGTTTGAGTTGCAATATTGGCATTATGTAAATTATTATAATTGGTAGTAGTGGTTTACGTACCACTATGGGTGTTAGTAGGAGCTTTATAAGAACTATTAGTAAGTGAGGCACTAGTGGCATAATTTGATTGTGTCATAAAATATGGACTATTATAAGGATGAGAATAAGTAGAACTAGAGGCATGATTACCATGGGTATAAATTGTACACTAGTGGAAGAATTAAGAAAAGTGGGTCTTAGAAGAGGTCCACTATATGTACAACCTACCATGTTAGTAGAGATACTAGGCATGGAGGTAGAGAAAATCAAAGAGGAAGAGGTCATGGTATGAGAAGGACTCAAAATAGGGGGAAGAGGTTGAGAAGAAAGGAATATATTATCCCCAAATCCATGTAATATAGTGGGAGAAGGTGAATGGGGATCCTCAACTTGACCACTTATCATGAGATGGTCAATAGTAAAAATATCCTTTCCTCAATGTTGAGGAAACTTATTAGTGAAGAAGAGCATTTCTAGTGTATACTCTAATTTGGGTTGATCTTCAGTGAGAAGAGAGGATTGAAAAGCAAAGAGGAATGAGGAGGGTTCCCATAGTATATAATGTGAGTGGATATATAAACATTACTTTCATATAGGATAGGAACTATAAGCTACTTATGGGAGAACCTATTAAGGTTGGTAATACTCATCATATCTATTGAATTCAACTCAGTGTTGTCTTTAAATAAGAAATCCATGATGCAAGAGAGAGATTAGGGGAAAAAAATTTATGCAAAGTAAGGAGATATAAGATGTAGATAAGAGTAAAAATTTAACTAGGGTGACCTAGTACTAAAAATAGGGTATGATAATTGAGCCAATAAGGATATAGAGTTGATCAAGTCGACTAAGTATTATAGCCTGAGATAAATGGTAGCTTGATAAGGATACAAAGTCAACTAGGTTGAATTATTAATATAACTTGAGAAGCATAAAGGATTATTGAGACGACCAAGTCAACTCAATACTGTAATCAAGGAAAAAGATAGTTTGTAAGAGACTATGTCAAAAGAAAATGACAATGTATTGAAAATAGGTAAAAATTTTACAATGTAATTTAAAGAAAGAAATGGAAGTAAATACACAAATAATTGGATCAATGAGAATAATCCAATTGGAACGTAGCACAAAACCTTGCACCAATTTTGGCCAATGCAACTTTTTGAAATACAACATACAATGAGCAAAGAGAAAGCAGTCAACTAAAAAGTAAATAATAACTAAGTGGTCATCATGAATGTTGTTAGATTATTATAAAATGTTGTTTTAAGTGTGATAGGGAAGTTGGTTTTATAAAGAAATCTATGGATGGTTTCAGGATGTTTAGGTTGAAAAGGATTGATGTTGATAATGGTACTAGCTTAGTATTGGGGCCTACCCCCTCACTTCCTAATCATGTAGTGATAATGGCATCATGTGATTTGCCAATATATGCCATTAACCATGTGTTTATACTTGGCCAAAAAACCAAGTAAACTTCCCCCTTGGTGATGAAATACAAGTAGGTATGCCTTGGGTAGACAAATTTTTAAATGTGTTTTGAAATTATGTGATTTGGTAGTGTGTGAAAGAAAGAGCAAAATAGTTCAACTAAATAGTATATTTTAAAACCACCTAATTAGACTATGTGAGCTATTCTAAGCATGCAAACAACTAAAAGTGAAAGTGTGAATTAATTACTAACATATATTTGTTAATTCCCAATTTAATCATGGTATAGAGTTAGTTCAGATGACAGTGTATGTAAATATTACAATACAAAGTCAACAGGGTTGATACTATATTGTAGAAGAAAGCATATTTAATAACTAAGTTGACCAGATCAACCTGGTCATTCAAATATAAGATAGACTATAGAACTATATTGAATAGATCAACCTAGTTTGCTATAAGATTATAGTTTTGAATACTCTAAACTTTGCAAAATAGAACTGTAAGAATTGAATTGAAAGAGAGAGAAAGAAAGGAACCTTGGTGGGTTGGAAGATGCTAAGGACTATGAAATTTCTATTAAATTTACTTGAATGCTAATTTCAAGTTATACCAATTATATCAACTAGGTCAACTTAGTTCTATAATTACCTATTTGTTGAAGCCTATTTAAGATTAATAAGTTGACCTAGTCAACCTAGTTTGTTATCTTAAAGTTGTCTATAATAATAAGTTAACCTTCACAACTTAGTTTGTTGTTCTGGAATTGATTAAGAGACTAAGTCAACTTATTTGACATAGTTTTCTATCTAGAATTGAATAAGAGTACTGTGTCAACCTATTTAGTCCAATAACCTATATCTAATGAAGACCTACACAAAAATAATAGAGTTATTGTTTATGAGACTGTGTTAAACCTATGCACAAAATTTAGACACTATATTGTCTTGGTTGACATAGTATCGCAAATGTATAAAAAATAATAAAATTATAGAAATAAAAAGCATGAAATAAAACCTACAAGGGTTCATTTCACATTGGGTTCATCATAATATATGCAATAATAAATTAATTAGATCTACAAATCAATCCTAGCTCAGATAAAATAGATCCTACTTACACTTCCAATTGGGGATACATTAGATAATTCGGGTTAGGATGAATATGGATCTACTAGACTAAATTAGGGAGTATCTTACCACAATAACATCACTAAGGAGGGTTCCAAAGCCTCCAGTCAAGAAAAAATATGTAATAACCCTAACTAAGTCCTATGTTTTCATATTCACTATACTTATAACAAGTAAAGCAAAAATTTAATCTAGTTCTCACCAAATCTTATGGCACAAAGTGAGGGTAATAAATAATAAAAATAAACATGCATAGTTTACATATACTCACATCAATGTATATGGAGTCCTAATACATGGAAGAGAAATACAAATTCATATATATCTACTCTTACAAAATAGGAACAAAGTTAAGAATACTTACCTTTGAAGATGAACCCTCCAAGCCTCAATCTCTCATTTGGCCAAGGTGCTTCATAAGAGGTTTTTGTGTTATGTAAAGATGATAAGGATAAATCAACTCTAGGATACACAACTTATCAATGCATCCAAAATACTTTTTCACAAGACAAGATCCATAACTCCAAAGAATGTATGAAACCCTAAGCTTTCTCCTCAAGTATAATGGTGGACAAGTAGATGCATAATATATCTTAATTATTCTTTTATTATCTAAATAATATCAAAATGATTATGTATATATAGGTAAATTTTATCCTAAACCCTTCCAAAAATTTTGGCTAACAAGGTCAACCCAGTTGACCTAGTATTATTATTGACAAAAACTCACTAGGTCATAGGCTAGGTCGGCTAAGAGCTGACCTAGACCCTAAATAAGTTTTGCCAATAAGATTACAAGGTCAACACAACCAACATAGTCATGTAAACTATTAAAAAGGGTTTTAGATTAGGAAAAAGGGTACTGAGGGTGGTAAATTACTGGAGGAGTGTGAAAAAGAGAAGGGAGAGCTTAGGGAAATGGTTTTTAGGAGATAAGTATGTAGATATTAAGTGGTAAAAGGGACAACAATCCTATAAAGAACAAATGGTCTACCCAGCCCTTCCTAATGAACCCTTTAGGGTGTGTATTTAGAGAGATTGAGACTTGATAGATTTTTACAAGATAGAAATCATTATTAATTGATAACATTTTGAGAATATTATGTGTATATAATAAGTTTTTGAAATATAGGCATATCAAAGATGGGTCCTATGTCAAATAGAGGCTCTTCATCAAATACAAGTGGATTATCAATGGTTTGGATTTGATCAAATATGGGTGACTCAACAAAAATATTATCAATGCTTTGATTGTCTCAATCTTGATTTGTAATTGGATGTATCTAATCATGATTGGGAAGGGGATCATGACATATTTTGATTGAGTATCTATAAAACTTGGACACATTTGGATTTTCAATAGATACTAGCTCTTGGAGGGGCAATGACATAATAAGTCCAGAGTGTTGGCTTTGTTTTGGTGTCTCTTTAGGATCTATAATCAAATATCATAATTCCTCTATAGGAAATCCATCTGGAAGTTTAGCATCCATTTCCTATAATCTAGCAAGATATTCCTCATTATTATCAAATAGTTGTTAATCAAATTGTTCATGTTCATAGCCTATACTAGATGACATATTTTGGAGATATTAATTAAAATAAATGATTTGATCTATCATACTTTGACATAATATTGGTGGTAATGGAATAGGTATAGGATCATGAGATCTCATGACTCAGATGAACCTTGGACTAATGCCCCAAAGCAAGGATATATGCAAGGGGAAATGGATTGGAAGAAAATTGGCCTCAAAAAGGGAGATCTTGCACAAATTAGAATAGGCCCAAAGAATGTTGAATTGGAATAGAATTAAATATATTGAAATGGTATTGATTTGATCAGCTAAAAATAGGGTAAATTGGCACATGTTTGAATTGGCTAAAATGGTCATGATTTGATTGGACCCAATAAGGTGAATTAGCATAGATTAAAATTGGTTGAAATGGTATTTATTTGATTGGCCCTATATAGGGTGACTTGGAATAAATTAGCTTTGGTTAAAATGATATTTATTTGATTGGCCTCAAATATGGTGAATTGGCATATATTAGAATTGGTTAAACTGGTGTTGATTTGATTGGCCCCAAATAGGGTTAATTGGCATAGATTAGATTTGGTTGAAATGGTATTGATTTGATTGGTCCCAAACTATTAAGTATTGTCATTTATGTCAAAGGTGAATTTTTCATGAGCTTGATGTCTTTGAGGGAGTTTGCCTAGTTGGTAATACATTGATTTGATAAGTGTCATTTATGGATTGTTGTTATTAAAGGATGTTATCATGAAAGATAATTTTAAGGTAAAAGAGAGAATTTGAAGGCAACTAATGCCTTATGGTTGCATGAATATATAGGTCTTTAAGTAGCCTAAGTGTAGTCATGGCATGAAGATAACTTATGAAAAGGTATGAGCATGATATTATTGGTGATATAAGTGCACACACGCATGAGTGGTTATATGAGGTTGATTGAGCATGTATGTGAGGCATTAGAGCACTTATGAGAGTCTGCACCTAAAACAATCTTAGACCCTACATGGCCTGATGAGGTATCATGATCTATTGTCAAGGCATTTGAAGGATGTATAGTATTATTTAATTATGATATATCTTTCTTGAGTATGTGAGTGAGTTGAAGAAGGCATGGAAAGAGGCATGAAGGTCAATTTGAAGGCTTAATGTGATTTGTAAGTCAAGGTCTAGAGAGCAAAGAGAGAGTGTGTGGCCTAATGAAGGGTCATAATTATATTTCAAAGTGTTTAAAATCATATAAAAAAATTTAGAGGTGATATATGTTGTTTCAAGTTTTTTCATCTAGTTTTAGGTCATAGTTTGAAGGACAAGGCATGAAAAATTGTTTGGAGGTCTCTCGAGTGCTCAAGATGAAGGGTTCTCAACTTGAGAAGGATTTTTTGTGTTCATTAGTTCATCAAAAAAATTCATGGGAACATAATAATTTCATTGTATATGGTGAATGTTCCTAGCTCAAAATTCTAGGAATTAGTTTTTGGATTGATGGGCTATGCTTGGTGAACGATCGTTAAGAGTGGAAATAGGTTCAAACCCTCTTAGAACCCTAATAAAAACCCAATGCTGAATATATTTATCAAAATTACCTATAATTTATTTTTATTTTAAATTAATCTATTATATATTATAGTGGACTCTCCCAAGTACCTCTAGTTGGTCTTGGTTAGAGAGAGGAGAGAGAAAATGTTGAGTTATAAGCTTGTTTCTAAAGTTGTTATAAATGTCAAATGTTGCATTGGAAAAAATAATAAAATGAATAGACTAATAATGCATATAATAGTTTTTCATGTCCATTAATGTTTATAGATAGGTTATAGTCTTCAAATGTGCTAAACCAGTCATCCAAGTTAGCCAGTCACTAACAGGCCTAATGGTGTAAATAGTGAAAAACCTAGGTAGTAGTGAGATGATGAATTGGGATGTGTTTTCATGATATAATGATGAAACTAAGTGAATGGATATGTTTTAAAATTATTTTAATAAATTTATATGCTTTAAATAATTATTAGAGGTCATGTGTGTGGTTAAAAAGTTGCTCACAAGTTAACCTTTCTAGTTCAGATAAGACAATGAGATATAAGGTCATGAGATTGGTCTAAAAGACCAATTTTTTTCATTTAAATAATATATATATATATATATATATATATATATATATATATATATATATCATAGTAACATTTAAATTCATCATTAGTCATCTAAATTGTCCATATAGGTGTTGGAGGTCTAAGTCACCATGACTAGTCTTTGAAGAAAAATGCTAATTCTAGGTGAGAGAGTTGTAAAGGTGTTTTTGAGGATTTATGCCATATTTTGAAGTTTATAATGAATATGGTGATATTTTTTAATTCATTTAGGTTCATTATAAGTTATTTATTATCATGGTTATGTGTCTAAATGATGTGTTATCTTCAGTTGTTCAAGATAGACTTTTTTATGTGTTAAAAGGCCTAATATGAATAGTGATAATGAAGTGTTTCAAGTAGTGGTTAGACCTAAAAATGTGTCATGGTGATTTGATAATGTAAAATAAGTCATATTTTACTATTTTATATAATTTTTTTCCCTTTTAGATAGGTTTAGATTGTTCCAAGTGGTCATAAGGTAACATGTCCTAAAGTAAGCCTAATGGAATTAGGTCTCCATGAGACCTAAAGAAGGATTTGGTCTATTTGAGTAATGGTAAACCTAATTTAATTATTTATTATTATTATTAACATATTCTAAGGCATATTTTTTAGCCAATATAATTGTGAAAGTTTGCATGGCTGACCAAGAGGTGTATGAGCAAGAGGCTTGTATAAGAACAAGACCTTTTAGGCTTAATTGGCTTGTTAGTGGTATACATAGTTGAGAAAATGATATAGAAAACCCTTGAGTAGAATAAGGTCTTATAGACCATCATAAAAAATTATAGGTATTGTCATTAATATATAATATAATATTTATGTATAAATATCAAGGTCATATGACCTAATTAGTCTTGAAGAGACCTAAGTGAGCAAAGAGGCCTAGAAGATAGTTTGAGAGGGAAAAGAGTTTGATAAAATAAAGAGGTGGTCATCATAAATTGGTTTTAAAACATATATTTTTTAAGGTGATCAAAATAATTAGGTAGATGAGTTAGTTATGATTCATCTAGGGGGTTGGTGCCTCCTTGCAAGTGGGTGCTTGCTAAAGCCTAGTCAAGTGGATGCTTTGCTAGTTGGGGTTAGTGTTCCATGTGTATTTGGAGCTTCACTAAAATTGGTTTTTTTCTTATAGTACTTTATTCCATTTAATTATATTAGTGATTTTTTTTCCCTTGAGGTTTTCCCATATATATGATGTGTTCTTGTATTTCATTTTCATATGTATGGTTATTTGTGCTTTAATTCATCTATATATTTGTATGAATGGATCATGAATGTTAAGTGGAATTAAATGAAATTTTTGAAGACTCATTCACCCCTTGGCCTCTCAATCATTGTGCTTCCAATAATTGGTATCATATCTTGGTCCTTTAAAGTAGGCCTAACAGCTTGAAGGTGATACTAAGAAACACAAGATATCTAGAAATAAAGAAAATAACATCTATGATGAAGAAGTATATTATGACAATGAAGAAGGATAATTTAAATTAGACCTTGAAGTTGAGCTCATAAGTGCCCTAGATAATTTAAAGCATTCAAAAAAGAAGCATGAGTTGAGATACATGGTCAAGGATCTTAAGGAATAGATTTTTACCTTGAAGAGTTACTGGATCAAAGAAGCCAAAAGGGATGAGATCATCAAGGATCTCAAGAATCAGTTCAAAGTTATCAATACAAAATTCAGATCAAAATAAGTGTAGTATGATCAGTTGAAGGTAGATCTAGATTCTTTGAAGGTTGATCATGATCAGCTCATAGACAAGATGAGAAAGCTTGAAAATGTGCATGAGAAGATAAAATAAGTTAAGATCACAAATAAGAAAGTTAACATGAAGATACCAATAAAGTATCCTAATACAATGAGGTATTCTAATTCTTTCAATGCTTGTTATTTTTCTTGTCATATCTTTGGTCATAGAGCAAGTGATTATAGAATGGTCTTGTTGGCCAAATTTAGTCCACATACAAAGCTTATACCTAGATATATCAGTCGAACATAGTTCTTGATTGACCAAATGATCAAATGGCTTGAGTAAGTGAAGAAGATGGACCAGACCATCATCAAACATCATGCAAAAATAGACAGGTCAGTCTGGTTGCACACTTCATAAGTTCACTTAGGAGGCCTCTCAAATCCAAAGGATTATACAAACATGAGGTTTTTCATTCCTTGAACATTCTCTACAAATTTTGTGACTTGATGAATTTTCTATCTCAAGTTACAAGTATTTAAAGTTAAATAAGCAGCATGAAATGTGTGTAAGGGTGTCAAGTTAAAGCTGAAACATTTAACTGTTTAGATTTTAAAAATCCTTAAAAAGTAAGATGTATGTGTATACATCAAATTTGAGCTGTAGTAAATATATGTTTGAATATAAATGTTCTAAGGATGAATATGCAGTTGATAAGTGTCAAAATATCACTTTATCAAATCATAGATCAATGTCATGTAGGAAGTTAAAAGGTCAAAAGGTCCCTGGAATGAAATCAATGGTCTACATTCAATCAGATCAAAGATATAATGGCACATGGTGATAGAAAAAGATAGTAGGCCTAAACAAATTTATGGTGCACATTTAATCATTAAAAAAAAATCAATAGTGAGTGGTGGGTCAAAAGGTTAACAAATCCCAAAAGCAAATGCATGGGTGAAAAGTGTCTTAAGCACATTAAACTAACAAAATATCTATGGTTCACATTCATTCGTAAAAAGAAAGATCAATGGTGCCAACAAGTTTAAGAAGTAAATAGAGCTCATATCAAGTGAGAGTTCACCTGGTGTCTAATTTTGATAGTCTTAAATCAATAATTCAATAGCCAATGAATAAATTTGAGCTTAAAAAGCTTTTGATGGAGGTCAGTAAAGATATTTTTGACATAGGCAAGCAAATGTATAGGAGCTAAGTTTGAAGATGATTTAGGTTGAACTAGGATGGATATTTTAGAAAATTAAGGGTCACCATTAGAGATCCATAGAGGTATAATAGGTATTTTAGACCTAATATAGATAAAAAGGTGGTAACTTGTTATCAAAGCGAGGTCAAACACCTAGCAAGATTCATTTCATCAACATTAAGACTATAAGAAAACCAATAAATGGGATTGGTTTTATTATATTTTGCACATGCAAATGTTGCATGAGTATATTTATATATTTTTATATTATCTTATGTGATCATATCATATGGTCCAAATTTTAGATCATGCATCTAATCACAATAAAAGTTATTGAGGTCTAAAGTTGGCCTTTCTAGGTAGATTGCAATGGTTCTCATACTTAGTCTATTTTGCACAATGTTGATTTTTTACTTAGTCAAACTCCACTTAACCATACATTAAAGATATATAATAAAAATAAAATAATATGCACCATAAGAGAGAGAGAGAGACTGTATTTTTATGTGGAAAACCAAAGTGGTAAAAACCACAAAGAACAATCTAAAGTATATGAAAGAGCACCAACTCAAATTACAAATTTTAGAATAACTAACTTACAAGAGCACCAACCCTTTGTCGAGCACCAAAACAACAAATATTTATGAGCACCAACCCCTCTTATGTATAAAATACATCTCTTAATGTTTCTTTCTCAACAAATGATAGAACTCTACAAAATCTCTTTCTATTCTCTCCTCTTTTCTTATATAAAATAGTTATAAGCCATGCACTCTCTTACATATTACAAATGGCTTCTCAAGCCTTTATTTATAGCTTTCCAAATGACCTTTTGCATTCATCCTTTGTGACTTTTCACTCATGTAAAATGGCATCAAACTTACATGACCCTTCGAATCTTTGTATTTGAAAAGTCATATGGTGACCTTTCATAAACAAATGCATCATTTCCTCTTTTATCTTTATCTTGGTGACCTTTCAAATTTATTAAGGTGACTCTTCATGGAAAAATGTGCCATACCCTCTTTTTTCTTCACTTGGTGACTCTTGGAATTCCTCGAGATGACTCTTCATTGGAAAATGCATCCCATTCCTCTTTTATCTTTACCCCATGACTCTTTGACTTCTCTATGGGCCCTCTTTTGAGTTTTATGCAATGAAAAATATATTCATTAATATTAAATAAATATCAACACATTTTAGTCAAAATATGAACATTAAAAACACTTTTAGACAATAAATGCTATGGGGCCTTTATCACCAATGCTAGACCTTTGACATTAATGACAATATTTCCAACAATCTCCCCCTTTATCATTGATGACAACCTCAAACTAAAATTTAAACATCTTGAAACCTGAACTACACATGCCAACCTGCATATATAGTCATCTAAAAAACATACAGTAGCTCCTCTTTATTGTTGCATCTTGTACCTTTTCTTTGTACATGTTTTTGCACATGTTCCCTATACCTATTATTATACATGTTCATGTACTTATTTCTTGTACCTTTTCTATTCTTCTCCCCCTTTAATATCAATGGAAAAGGGCCTATCCTAAAGATAACACTTAGCTACCCCTCAATTGATGTTGATCCTCAATGGCAGGAAGTAAAATAAATTACTCCCAACTTCTCTCATAGATACTCGAATGTGTCTTTTGGTAGTGCCTTTGTGAAAATATCTGTAATTTGTTCTATAGTACTAAAATATATCATCTTAACCTCTTGATCTACAACTTTCTCTCCCAAATTCTCCTCCTCGATCTGATCTTAGGCACTTAATTTTTAAGCTAGTTTCATTCTTAACTAAAGCTTTCAATGCTTTAAAATGTCTAAAAGCTTTTGATTTTTTCTTCAAAAATATCACCCAAGTCATATGTGTAAAATCATCAATAAGTAACATGAAATATTTCTCACCTTGAGTACTTTGAGTTCTCATAGGTCCACATAGATAAGTGTGAACAAGCTCTAACATCTAATTAGTTGAGTATTCTTTTGTTTTGAATCATCTTCTGGCCTACTTCCCATGCTAACAAGGCTCACAAAGCATGTTAGAGGGCTTTGTAATCTTTGGAAGATCTTTTACTACTTGATTTTTTTTTATGTTGACAATATTGTCAAAATTAATGTGTCTCATTCTCCTGTGCCATAGCCAACTTTCCTCAACTTGACTCAAACAACATTTTTTACTTTTGATATCTGATAACATATACAAATTGTTGCCTATCTTTTGAGAATCTATAATCAACACATCTAAATATTTTCTCCTAATTTCACAACCTCTTGCATAAAAATTTAGTGTGTGTCCTTGATCACACATTTGGCCTACACTTAAATATTATGCTTAAGACCTTCTACATACAGAATATTTTCAGTTTTAGTTCTACCATTATCCAAACTTAGTGTACCTTTTATGGTAATTTTGTCAGTAGTATTATCTCCAAATTTAATTATGCCACCATTAATATTCTTTAGGGTTATGAACTTGCTCTTATCCCTTGTCATGTGCCTCAAACATCCACTATCAATGAACCATGGCTTTTCTTCATTTCTTGCATGCAAAGTTGTTTAAACCAACATAGACTTTTCAGGTTGTTTCTTCTGCCATGAACCTATATGAACTTTATTATTGATGAATAGATCCTTGAAACTTTGGTCCTTCTTGACTAACTCAAATATGATTTTATAGTACCAGGATATGTGTCCAAATTTATTGCACTTGTAACATATTATGGCTTCTTCATTAAATCCTGATAGAGGAGCAAAAGAGTTGTGGCTTCTGCTTGACTCTGCATGAGTTTCCTTCTCCTTGTTTCTAAAATTATTAGCCCTTTTTTGACATTCTATTTTCTTATGACCATATCCATTACAATAAAAATAATAACTATAAAAATAGAACCTATTTGTGTATCTCTACCTTGATTTTCTTTTGTAGCTCTGCTCCTTCTAGTGTTTTTTGTTTGAGATGTCCTCTGTATGCCTAACTTCTTCCCTTTTCATTTCTTTTTTTGTAAGATCTTTAGCTTATATCTTTCCTTTTTTTATGTTAACCTTGTCTATGAAAGTAATGGCCTCCCCTTTCTCTTTTTCAAATCTGATACCTATCTTATCTAACATTGATCTTTGACTTTCTAATATCTTATTCAACATATTAGTGTTATTCTCAAATTTTAAATCATTAGCTACTCTATCATTGACTGCTTTATTTATTTTCTCAAGATCTTCTTTTAAAGAGGAATTTTCAAAAACATACCTTTCACATTCTTCACTTACTTTTTGTAATTGAGTTGTTAGATCTTCTTCAGTCTTTTTGGCTTCTTCAATGTGTGCTTGTAGATCTTCAATTATTTCTTTTGACTCTTTTTCATTTTTCTCAATATGGAGCTTCAATATTTGATTCTTCTTTTCAAGAGATTTTAATTTTTCTAAGGCACAAATTAGTTATCCTTCTATATTCACTTCTATTTCATCTTATTCTTTTTCTTGATCATCTATCCTTTTGCTTATGGAGGCATCTTCATATATGGCCATGAATAGAATCCTTCTTCTTTTGAATCATTGACTCCACTATCTTCGATTGAGCTAGGATCTTTAGAATATAAACTCTTCTTCTTGAATCCCTTCTTGAATTTTCCTTTGAAATTCTTCTTGTATGTAGACTTTCCTTCTTCATTATCACCATTACCCTTATCTAGGCACTTATCTAAAAAAATTCCAATCTTTCCATAATTAAAAAATTTGAAATATAATTTTCCTTGATATCTACCTATGCCCTTTTTTGGCTTACGAATGAAAAGAGCTATGTTGTCATCTTCATCATCGCTAGAGTTGTCACTTGATTCTTGAATCATAGCCTTGTCTTTCTTTAATGTCTTGAAAGGAGCTTCCCTATTTAAGGGTTTCTTTTGTTTGGTTCGCATCTTATATGCCATAAGAATACTATGTAGTTCATCCATATTTAGCTTGGCTAGATCTTTCATCTCCTTAATTGAAAACCTTTACATCATATCTCATTGGTAGAGTTCTCAAAACCTTTTTCACCACCACTGATTCTTCTAACTTTTCTCTAAGGCCTTGAATATGATTAACTATTTGATCAACCTGCAAAAGATAACTCACTATATTTTATTTCTCTTCCATTTTCAAACTCTCAAAATATCTTATGAAAGTCTTTAGCATAGCTTGTTGTTCCTTTCCATCACTTTTGTAAATATTTTCAATCTTTACCCAAGTCTCATGAGCAAATTTGCATTACATAACTTTATCAAATTCTAATTCACATAAACCACATAAAATAGAAGTTAAACCTTTAGCATTATTTTCACTTGCCTTATTTTCTATTAGAGTAATCACAAATATTTGTGACTCTTCATATTCCTCCACAATTTTTTGCCAAATGTCAAATCCAAGAGACATCAAATAAGTCCTCATACTTATGCTTTAAAAATCATAATTTGTCCCATCAAACAAAGGTGCCTTATTTATATAAAAACCTTCATGTGATCTAGCCATCATGCTTTCCCTTACCTACCTTCAAGCTATAAAACTCTTTCCAAAATAACCTAATCTGATACCAATTTTTAAGCATGAGATATACTAAGATAGGGATGAATTAATATATCATCTATCTTATAAAATTTTTACTTGATCAAACTCCACTTAACCATGCATTCAATATATGTAATAAAACTAAAATAATATGTACCACACAAGAGAGAGAGAGAGAGAGAGAGAGAGAGAAATACCAGAGTTTTATGTAGAAACCCAAAGCGGGAAAAACCATGAAGAATAATCTCAAGTATATGAAAGAACACCAACTCAAATTACAAATTTCACAACCACCAACTTACAGGAGCACCAACCCCTTTTTTAAGCACCAACATAGAAAATATTTGTAAGCACCAACCCATAAGAGCACCAATCCCTTGAAAATATTTATGAGCACCAACCCACAGGGGCACTAACCCCTCTTATATATAAAACAAAACTATCTCTCAATGTTGCTTTCTCAACAAATGATAAAACTCTACAAAATCTCTTTCTATTCTCTCCTCTTTTATTATATAAAATAATTATAAACCATGTACTTTCATGCATATTACAAATGACTTCTCAATCCTTTGTTTATATCTTTCCAAATGACCTTTGGCATTTGCCCTTTTTGACTCTTCACTCCTCATGGAAAATGGTGTAAAACTTACATGAGCCTTTGAATCCTTGTATTTGAAAAGTCATTTGGTAACCCTTCATAAAAAAATGTGTCATTTCCTCTTTTGTCTTTATCTTGGTGACCTTTAAAATTCCTTAAGGTTACTCTTCATGGGAAAATGTACCACACCCTCTTTTGTATTCACTTGGTGACTCTTGGAATTCCTCAAGATGACTCTTCATGGGAAAATGCATCCCATTCCTATTTTGTCTTTACCCCATGACTCTTTGAATTCTCTATAGGACCTCTTTTGAGTTTTATGTAACCATAAATATATTCATTAATATTAAATAAATATCAACACATTTTAGTCAAAATATGAACATTAAAAACACCTTTAGATAATAAATGCTATGGGGCCTTTATCACCAATGCTAGACATTTGAAATCAATGTCAATATTTCTAGCATCTATGATGTGGAGAGAACCTCATAAGCTCAAGAAATGGAATTTAGGATGGGATATTAGTGAGTTCCATAATGGGATCCCACTCATCAAAACCCATAGGAAGACTAGTATAAATAGGTGCATAATTATTAATGAGGTTCTTAAAAGGAGGAGATGAAGTGCATTGGAATTTGTGTTGATAATAGGGAGAAGGTTTAGAAAAAGGTTGTAAACTATGGTGAGAAGGTGAATCAGTTGGTTGAGGTTGGTTTTGAGGATTGGTAGAATAAGTGTTGATAAAATCTCGATTATCATTAGTGTTAGAACTAGAAAATGGAGGGATAGTATAAAAAGAATGGGAAGTGTAATATAAAGGAGGATTTGGAATTGGTTCATCAAAGGTTATAAGGTCATCTTTCCCTAACTTATTTAAGTTATTTGGATAATAATCTTAGATAACATGAAAGGTACAAGGTAATGGAGGAGTGTAGATAGGTTACAGATCAATAAAAGCAACCACCCTTTGCATATTAGTCATGTCAACCACATTCTCTTCAAAAGTGGGGTCAAAATGACTTTCAACATTATTGGTGGAAGGGGTGGTCTTGTCTTGGGTATCTTGATTAAGTTGATGATTATGAAGAGGGTATTTATAGATAGCCAAATGAGCATTAGCTTGATTTAAGGCTTGATATTTAGTGTGTGATTCATGAACCTTAAAATCAATGTCATAGGTTTATTAACACTTTCAAATGATAAAATAATTATCAAAATTAGGACCAAGAAGAAAATCCATATCTAAATTACAAAGCTACCTACATGTCTCATGAAAATGACACCAACTAGCATGAAATGAAAAAAACTGTTAGGATCATATCTGGATTTCATAGGATGAGTGGGATCAATTTCTCATGGTATAAGCCAGGTAGACATTTAAGTAATTCAACTACGGATAAGGGTTTATGAACATTTATGTTATTAGGTGAAGATAAATGAGGATTGGTATATTGTTGAGAAGGGGGAATTGGTTTTGAATATTGGTTAGGAACAATAACTTGAATGGTGTAAATGGTGTCATAAGAGTCTATGACACCATCATTGGTATCATTACAATTTTTGTTTTTGAGTAAGAGATGAGGACCCACAAAAGTTTTGGGTGGTTTGAATTGACATAAGGAAATATTGAAATTTATCTTGGTCAATATCCTCCTTAAAAGTATATGGAGAGAGAGTGCAGACCTGATATTATAAATTGCGAAAAAGAGCATTAGTGAAGAGACAAAAAAGTTTATCATCAGCCATGTTATGTTCACACTTATTTGACAAAGTTTTCCACCTTTTAACAAAAGCTTGGGAAATTTCATTTTCAAGTTGTTTACAATTTATGAATTAGGCCAAAGTGTTTTCGAGAAGATCACTAGTTTGGAAATCTTTGAACTAAAGCATTCACTAAACCTTCCAAACTAGCAATATAATGGGTTCTAAGTTAGTTGTACCAATCTAAGGCATCACCTGTAAGAGTTTTGGCTAAGATATTGGTAGCTTAAAAGGTGTTTAATTTAACCCAATCGTTATAAAGAAATCTAAATCTTTGAAGATGAAGGGTAGGACCAGTTGATCTATTATAATAAATGGTAGGGGTGATACCTCCTATATCAATATTAGCAATTTAAGTGGTAACAGGCTCATTTTAAATATGCTTAATGGTTTTGTTGACCAAAGGAGGTTGAGGAATGATATTTTCTTGAGAATATTAAAGAGGAGGAGGGGGAACATTTTGATTATGTATGCCCCAAGCCATGGGTTGAGGATGAGTTTGAAGATGGAGAAAATAATTTTGCATTCTCATCATTAGATATGTATTATGAGATTGAAAATTACTCATCTGATTAAGTGTTTGTAATAAGATTTGGTGGGTTGATTGGAATTTTTAGCACTATTTGAAGCATTATAGTAGGTATTAGTGGCTTGGGTACCACTATTGGTGTTGGTAGGAGCTTGAGATGAATTATGAGAATGTGAAGCACTAGAGGCAAAATTTTCTTGTGAATTAAAAGATGGACTAGTGAAGGGATCAAAAGAATAAGCACTAGAAACATGATTACCTTGGGTAGAAAATGATGCATTAGTATAATGATTAAGGATAGTGGATCTTATAAAAGGCCCACTAAATGTAGAACCTGTCATGTTAGTGGAGATATTAGGCATGGAGTTAGAAGAGGTTAAAGAAGAAGAGGTCATGCTATGAGAAGGGTTCATAATCAAGGTAAGTGGTTGAGAATCAAAGAAAGTGGTACCCCAAAATCCATTTGAGAATGTGGGAGTAGGTGAATGAGGCTCTTCAACTTGAGCACTAATCATGAGATAGTAAATAGTAGAGGGATCTTTTCCTTGATGTTGAAAAAATTCATAAATAAAGAAAAGTATTTCAAGGGTATACTCTAATTTGGATTGATCTTCAAGAGAGAAGAGAGGATTATGCTACAAAGAGGAATGATGAGGGGTCCCATATTTTTTTGTGTGAGTGGATCTATGAACATTACTTTCATCCAAAAGAGGAGCCCTGCTCTACATATGGGAAACCCTTTGAGGGTTTTTAAAACTCATCATGTTTGTTGAATTCAACTTAGTGTTGTCTTCAAACAAAAAATTCATGATGAAGGAGAAAGACTAAAATAGGCAAGAGAGATGAGAAATCTAGGAAATAAGAAGTGAAATCAATTATACAAAGTTGACTAGGTTGATCTAGTATAGGGAACAGGTCCTAAAATTATATAGGGTTGACTAGGTTGAACTAGCATAGTAGATAGAGGCTTAAAAAGTGTACATGGTCAACTAGGTCAACCAAACACAAGAAATAGGGAAAATTAGATAACCTATAATAGACTTTGTTGACTAAAATGACTATATAATGAAATAAGAATAATTTTTCAAGTACTTAGAAAATCAAGAATAAAAGGGAAAAAAATAATCAATTAGATCAATAAGGGTGATCCAATTGAAACACACAGCAAAAAACCTTACACTAACACTGGTTAATGAAAGTTTTTGCAATACAACACAAAATTTGAGCAAAGAGCAATTAATCAACTTTAAAAGTAAAATCTACGTAAGTGGTCAACCTAAATTTTGTTATATTATTAAAATATAATTTTAAATGTGATAGGAAGTTGGTTGTAATAAAATAACTAGCAAGCAATATAAAGATGGTTTTAGGATGTTTGGGTTGAAAGAGATCTATATTGGCAATGGTACAGGCTTGGTATTAGGGCCTACCCCCTCACTTCACACACCATAGTGATAAGGGTGTTGAGTGCTTAGCCATAATATACCATTAACCACATGTTTATACTTGTTAAGAAAACCAAATTAGCTTCCCCCTTGGTGATGAAATCCAAGTAGGTTAGCCATGGGTAGATAATTATTTAAATGCTTGTTTAAGATTTTTTGATTTGGTCATGTGTGCATAAAATAGAAAATAGTGAAACTAAATGGTATATTGAAAACCACCTAATTAGACTATGTGAAATATTCTAAGCATGCAAATAATAATAAATAAAAGTGTGAGCTAATTACTAGAATATAAGAGTTAAGTCTAATTTTGAAACATAGTATAGTGTCAACTCAATCAACAATGTATGTACATAATAAATAATAGGGTCAACAGGGTCACCCCTATACTATAGAAGACAAAAGTTTAAAAGTGAACTACATTGATAGAGTCAACCTATATTTCTAGACTATACATAGAATATATAACTAGGTTGACAGAGTCGATCTAGTTGACTATATAGGGTAGTTTTAAAGACTACAAACTATGAAAAGAAATAATGTAAGGAAAGAGAAAAAAGATAGAAAACAACCTTGGTGGGTTGGAGGATGAATATAAGTGAGCTTGATGTTGAATAACCTTACTAAATTCTTACAAATCCTACTAATAGGGTCAAATGGGTCAACCAAGCTTTGAAAAAACTTATTGTTAAGTGTCTAAAATGTACAAGGTCAACTGGGTCAACCTAGTAGTATGAATCTGATACCTGAAAGTGTATAGGGTTGATTGGGTCAACCTAGTATTCTAGACTAAATGTCTAAAAGTCTTAAAAATGTATTTTGTTGATTGAGTCAACCCAATATCCCATACCTAGAAAATAACTTGCATAGAAAGAGCATAGTCATTTGGATGTCACTGTGTGTTAAACTTACACACAGAAGTTAAAACTATGTTGATATAGTCAACCTAGTATTATGAATATATGATAATAAAAATGATAAAATAAATAAATATGTGAGAAAAATCCTAAAAGGGTTAAATTCAAATTAGGTTTACTAGAATGTATGCAATCAAAAATGCATCATGTCTATAAATAAATCCTAACTTAGAGAAGATAGATCATACCATATACTTCTTATTAGGGAAACATTTGTTAAGTGGGATCATGACCAATATAGGGATCCACTAGACTTGATTAGGGGATCATTTATCACAATACACCATGATAAGGAGGGTTCTAAAGCCTTCAATATAACATAATCATGTTATAACCCTAAGGGGGTCCTAGGTTTTGATATTTCACCTAAACTAATAACAAGTAAATTAAATCTAATCTAATGCTCACCAAAGCTTGTGGCACAAAGTGGGGGTTAGAAATAATAAAACTAAACATGCATATAATGATAGGACCTAAGTTACCTAAAGCTCTGACACAACTTGTCAGATTTAAGAGCACACATGATTACCTTTGTATAAGCAACTTAAACATGCGGAAATACCTAGAAGAACAAATAACTATCAATGAGAAAACACATAGAATATGAGAGGCAACACACAATTGTATTCAACTCATTATAAAGGAAATTACAATAAAGAGATCACACTCTTCTTCCACCTCTGTGAGGCTTCCTCCTCAAGGGCTCCAAGTAATCTTCCCACCTGAGTAATCTTCTCTCATAGGTCACAACTAACAGCTAACACAAACTGTTGTTCACCTCATTGTACATCCAGTACAACTGAGTACGAACTGGTACTCCAAGTAGATCTCACCATGATCCTGCTCCTGATGTATTGATGGCACCTTGATCTTGCTCCCCCACTAATCCTTTTCTGACCCTCGCATACACACATCCCTGCAGACCAACCTGATGTTACTTATCACATGTAGATCTCCACCATGATCCTGCAACACCCTGCATATCAAACCTGATCTTACATACATGGGGAATCCTACTTGATTCCGCCATGGGAAGAACTCTCCAAGTTCTATACTTAGTTCTTCATAGTTATTCTCTTAACAATATAGCCCATGAGTCTATTATATAGATCTCATGCATAGAATAATTAGACAAGCAGCTCAAAGACTCGAACTGGTCTTCATCATGCAAACTACGTGTTCACTTAACTAATTATTCATCAATAGTAGTTCTGACTGCCACAGGTGACTGACATCGGTCCCTACCTTCCTGGAGGTGACCAACGCCAGCCGATCTCCTGTCGATGCTGGTTGCTTATGCGCTTCCCTTGACCGACGTCGGTTGTGGCCTACCGATGTCAGTGATTGCATACGCTCAAAAACCTCCATGTTTGCCTTAAGTTGAAGCTTTTAGCTCCACACCCTAACATATAATACATATACTCATGTCAATGTATACAAAATACTAATGCATGGAAGAGATAAATAAATGCATATCTATCTACTCTTACAAAGGAGAAATAAAGTTAAGAATACTTACCTTTGAAGATGAACCCACCAAGCCTTAATCTCTCCCTTGTACAAGGTGCTTTGCAAGAGGTTTTTGTGGTATGTAAGGATGACAAATGCAAATCAGCTCTAGACTACACAACCTATCAGTACATCCAAAATACTTATCCACAAGATAAGATCCATATTTCCAAATAAAGTATGGAACCTTAAGCTTTACTTATTACATATAATGGTCAATAAGTAAATGTTCATTCTCACTTACTTCTTCTTTCTCTTCTCCTTAATAAATGATGGAAATGAACATGTATTTATAGTCATATTTGACCCTTGACCCTTCCAAAAATCCTATATGACAGGATCGACCTAGTCAACCTAGCACAGTTTTGGATAATTATTCACTAGGTCATAAGCTAGGTTGGTTAAAGGCTAACCTAATTCCAAAGTGAAAATATTCTAAAACTATATTGGGTCAACCTAATCAAACTAGCATAACTGACTAAATAAAAAGGATTTAGGTGAGCAAAAGGAGGATAAAATGTATCAAATGCCTAAAAAGGGTAAAACAAAAAAGAACAAGATTAGGGTTAATGGTTTTAAGAGAGAAATTTGTAGATAACAAGTGGAAAAAGGGATAACAATCCTATGAAGCATAATGGTCTACCCACCCCTTTCTTGGTGCACCCTTAAGGCATTCACTTAGAGAGATTGAGACTTGATGGGTTCCTATAAGATATAAAGTGTCAGTAATCAATATAAGTTTAAAAATATTATGTGTATACAGTCATCATCAGTTGGTTGAGTAACATAGTGTTCTAAAGGTGATCAAAACAATTATGTGGTTGAGTTGGTGTTGAGTCATCTATGGGGTTGGTGCCTCCTTGCAAGTAGGTGCTTGTTAAATCTTAGTCAAGTGGGTTTTTGGTTAGTTGGGGTTGGTTCTCCATTTGGACTTGGTGATTCACTAAACTTGGTTTTTATCTTATAGGATTGTATTCCATTTTTAGAGATCAGTGGGTTTTCTTCCCCTTGACGGTTTCCCACATATATGATGTGTTCTTGTATTTCATGTTCATATGTATGGTTTTTTATGCTTCGATTCATCTATATGTTTATATGAATGGCTCATGAATATTAAGTGGAATTGAATGAACATTTTTAATACTTATTCACTCCCCCCTCATCATTATGATATTAAAACAAATGGGGAGAATTATCACATATTGGAAAATACCACAAAAAGGGAGATTGGCATAAGCTAGAATTGGTTTGAATGGTCTTGATTAGGTTTTGCCCCAAAAAGGGTGAATTGGAATGGTTATGATTCAAATTAAAGAAAGTCTTGATGAAATTACTTTTTCATTCCCAACCGAGAGGTGTAGGATATTGAATGCAAAGACAAGAAATGGTTTGAATTATCATGAAATTGATTCAGATTTGAAATAGAATGGTACAAGATTGTATTAGAATGATACATAATTAATTACATGGTTCAAGATAAACTAGATTTGGATTTGAATGGCTTGCATACAATTATTTTGGTATAGAATTTGAATTTAAATTTGACTTTGATAGACATTGAATGTTCAAATTGGGTATGTCAATGCAAATGTCAAATGGACTAGTTCTATCAATATTAACTTTAGCATAGTTTGGCATAGGAATTGGTACTTTAGCTTTGGAATTGGTATTAGAATTATACTTTGGATTGGAATTATAATTAGGTTTGGAACCAAATGGATGACACATAGACATGGTTTAGACAAGGACTTGGATTTTTATCTTGATTTGGAAGGTTTAATTTTGGAAACTTGACCTTGTGAACAAAGAAAGGAAAATTAATTTGAGCATTTTTTGGACCTTAAAATGCGTAAAGATTGGAAAAAGAATTGGAAATTTAGCCTTGAAATGTTGAATCAATATCCAAACTTGTTTTAGATATTAATTCTTAAAATGGGTTGATCTTGGCACAAATGAAACTAAAATTAGGAACATGATTCAGAACTTGGAACTTAGAGTTTACAATTGGAAATTAGTGGGAAAATCAGAATGGGAAATTGATTGTCAACTAAATCAAATAGTATAACAACACACATTTGACCAAAATTTATAAAATTGAAATTAAGAACTTATTTGTTTTGCAATTTGAAACAAAGGCACATTAGAATGGGCACTTGAACTTGCACTTAGGTTTGAACTAAATTCAAAGACATGATGGCACAAGTTTGAAAATAAATGGGGCACTAAACTTTGAAAGAGGCAAGTAAACATTGGAAGTTGGACCAAGTCAAAGTTTTGACTAAAATTCGATAGTGTAATGGTATGGTTGGCACAATCAAAATAAGGTATTGGGAGCAAGTTTCAACATGTAAATTTTGTTTGACCCAAAAATTTGGTAGAGTAATGCTTCATTGTGTGGGTATAAAATTGGTTTGGATTTGTACTTGGTTTGTTTACTTTGGTCTCAATTTTGAACAAGGTCTCAACACAATAATCAAGAAACAACACACAAAAATTACAAAGCACTTTATAAACCAACTTAAGTTTTGCATCACATCCATTAAACCTTTTGAAACACTTGCCTTAAGAGAGGATTATAAAGTTTAAATTTTATTAAATAAATTATTAAAAAAAAAATTAGTGTTTTTAGGACCCCCTTCTCTATCAAGTTTAGTACAATAAAGGCAAACTTTATGGGTTGTTACCTTTTCACCCTTGCATCAATGTATAATATGTGAAAAAGAGGCATCTAAAAATTTTACAATGGGATATTTAGATGGTCCATATATACAACCCATAATAGGAGGTACATGAGCACAAAAAATCCATTGAAGAATAAATCCAAATCGCGCAATCCATGGAGGGGTCTTATCCCCACCATGACCATGCCATCCTTAACTTCAAATTAGAAGCACTATTAGAGTTAGATTATTTAAATATGTTATCTGATGACTTGGTGTAGGGTTTCCCCTTACCTTCATGAGATTCTCCCTAGGGAATCACACTTATCCCTAATGATAGTTGTCTTCTATTTGTATACCCCGTCAGATGTACAGGGTTTATACGTATGCTAGGGTATCAATTACTAGTCATGGCACCTTATGAAGATTGTAATAAGGTGATAAAATATAAATTTTAAAGCCTAAAATAAAAACATGTAAGGTATCATTTGGACTAATGAATATTTGGGATAAAATGACAAGACAATTTTGCATTTCTGAATCACCCAAAAAGGAGAAAGTATACGTGCAAAATGCCTCACAAGAAAATCAAAAAATAAGCAAAACTTGAAAGAAAGTAAAGAAATTTAAAATGAACAAGTTTTTTTTAAACCCAAATTGAAGTGTGGATTCATTTTATTTCCCAAATTAAAATGTAAAATAGAATGATTTGTTTGTATCTAAACATCACTCTTTGGCTAAGGTCCTGCATCAAACTAATTAGTAGTTTTTTTTTGTTTTTTAGTGATCTTTATTAAACTATAATATAAAAAAATAAGAACATTAAAAATAAAAAATACCAAAAATTCAAGTTATAAATTACATAAAACAAATAAACCTGCAAACATAAAAAGTTAGGAGAACAATCAAATAAAATAAATAAATAAAAAGTGGCAGTTACTAAAAAGATGATATATAATAAAGTATAAGTCAAATTTTGATGAAATTTGGACATAATGTAGATAATAAAAATGTGTACCATATATAATAATTTTTTGATTAAAAACTATGACTATTTTAACATCTATTTATTTTTTAAAAATAAACAGATACTAAAATAGCCATAACTTCTAAACTACAAATCAGATTTCAATGAAATTTTGAGAGAATTACATTGAAACCAATAAGAAAAACCTATAAAAAATAAGAAAAAAGATTAAATGTATAGAAAATTTTAATTATTTTAACAGTCATTTTTTTTATTTTTTAATAAAAAATAGCAAAGAGAAAGATTGGAAGAAGAAAAAGGCGTAGGGTGTGCAATCGAATCCCACTGGGTGTGCCATTATGTAGATAGGTATTTGATGTACTAGAGGAAGAGCCAACATGTATGATAAAATAAAATAGTATTAGATCATCAAATTATCTAGTGTCCCTCTACCATGGGTGAGCAAATACGAATTGAAAGAAGGAATACAAACAAGAAAACTATTAGGAAATCTAGCTTTTACATTGTTAGTTATGGGTATTTACCGAAAGGTAAATAGTAACTTGTTAGTAATTAGTAACCATATGGTCAATACGGTAAGGTTGTTATACATGTATATTTTTTTAACAATAATATATTATGTATAACTTATGTGGTTATATGGTTGAGGATTTGTAGGGGTTAATTACTCCTAGATTATAGGGTGACTTCCTATATATTAGTATTATTTCCTGAATGTTGATTATTTCATAATAGAGAAATCAAAGTGTGAGAAATAATTATATCTATGTTTGGTGTTCAAATAAATTTTCATAGTGTATTATTTAAATATATCTCATAGGCTCTTCTAATTTATAATAGTGATATCAAAGTAAAATGAGGTTCTAAACATTGTGAGGGGCATCCATAATTTTTGACTTCCCTGTTTGATGAGAAATTTACTTTGTTAGAAGGCTATTTATAATATTTTATGCTTTATGTAGTTGTAGTAAGATTTGATTTTGGTAAAGGTTTTATCACATCAATTTTGATTAGGCAAATACCTTGCATTGAGTGAAACATGTCAAATTCCACAGTTTGGGTAGTATCAAAGCAAGTTGGTCACTTAAAAAAAAAAATACAGTAAAGTCTTTATGTCATCATAAGTGCCAAGATATATTATGTAGACCTATTAATAGTTATCTATACCTATTTCTTATTGCATCATTCACCACTTCAGATCCATTCATCAAGCAGTTAATAAAATTAGTAGATTTAAATGTTCATTGATTGCAATGTACAGTTACCTTCATGCCTAGCATCAAAGTTTTAGGCACACCGATATCATTTAATTCATACACATTATCTAGTATACTCCACATTATCTATGTTTGATCCTAACTATAAATATTACTATGTTCTTAAATTTTATTTGTTGTGAGACCTGACTCATCGAATTCATTCTACAATTGGTATCGATAGTGTAATGTCCCTTAGGGGCTCCTTTTTTCCATCTTCTGCTCTGATACCACTGTAATATCCCCAACTAGTAGGGACTATTGAAACACAAACAACTCTGATACCACTATGATATCCCCAATCTTAGGGGCTCCTTTTTTCCGTCTTCTGCTATGATACCACTGTAATATCCCCAATCAACAGGGACTCTAGACAAACAAAAAGCTCTGATACCACTATAATATCCCTTCAAATACAAAAACAAAAGCTCTGAATTGCTTATATGTATTTATTAAAAATATCCTCAAATAGATAAATAAATCACAGTATAATCGCTTATTTATTTGCTCATATGCTTACAATAGAGGTCCTCTATCAAGTATACAAAGAATATTGAAAGTATGACCTTAATAGCCTAAATATTACACAAACTGGGAAAGAAATCTAGATCTGGTACGTCTCAGCCTGTTGTGTAAAAAACACAGTCACCGACGTCGGTTATACTGTCATCGTCGATCGACTGGAGTCATTAACCTACCAATGTCGGTGATATGTCGACCGATGTCAGTCTCTGTAGGTCTCTACCCGCTGATGTCGGTGTCTGATCTTTCTATTGACGCGTACAAATTTTCATGGATCTGTACGGACTTCATACGGCCGCTGATATAGCTCACCCTGTATGCTTGATCCTCATCTGTAGAACTATGGGCTAATACAAAAGATCTATATCTAGATAATTCTTGAATCAAAACCCAAAATAATGAAATACCTATAAACCCTTGTGATAGCTTCTATGTGAAGTTATCTCTCAAACTTGTAAACACTTGTGATAACTTCTATATGAAGTTATCTCTCAATTTGGCAATAGATCGGCTGATCTTTCACAAACTCTGAATCACACACAATGAAGAGTTGACGTTTTTCAATGCAAATGGAATCCTAGAACCCTTGGCTCAGTCTTCATAGAAGAATTCTTAACAAAACTCAATATCAATAATCAATCATCAATGCATAATCAATAATGGCCTCCATGAGAAACCCTTATACCCTCAAAAAGATATGTTTGCCCTAATTAGGGTTTCTTAAATTAGAATTAGGGTTTCTAATTAAAAATAGGCTAAATAATTAATATTTGATTAAATCAATCAAATATTAATATCTCCCTCAATACATGTCGAATCCTTGAACTGTTCGAAGCTGGTGAACTAGGGAGTGATTCCGCACATGACCATACCAAAATAAAGGTGCTTCGCTGCATGTCAAATACCCCTAAATAATAGGAGCTCAGGCCAAATGTGTCTAAAATAGCCTGAATGAAAGCCAACTGTAGGAATTCTACAAATCGAAGCCAAGCCAATCTCCATCATGACCCTCTATCCATCTTATCAGCCTACGAAGGTTGCATAATAGGCTAATCATCAAGTCTATCAATGTCCACGAAAAAGGGGACATGACAGATAGTATTGCATTGCTCAGCATCCACTATGTTTTTTCTACATTTTCCTCTTTGGCTCATCATAATGACCCTAATAGCATTTGCATCAAGTTCAAGGTTGAATTAAGGGAGTCAGATTTTCATGTGGATAATGTTGCACCAATCTAGGTCAAATCTATAGTAAACAATTTTGTGAATTTATAAAGTTCTAATATTGAGTCGATATAAGTATTATTTAGTTTAGTGTTTAGTTTATGTCTTTAATCTTTTGGTATTATATTATATAGTCAGCATTAGATAATTGAGTTTTGTTTTATAGTCTATAGTTGTGGGTCCTTTATATATAAATTATTTATTTAATTTTTAGTATAATTGATTAGTCATAGTATTTAATTTACTTATCTTTTTAGCTATGGTCTATAGACATATATTTATATTTTGTCCATTATAAATTTATTTTTGGTATTAGATAATAATTGTTGATAGTTTTTCTCAATTTATTGTCATAGGGGTGTTTTAGTGTTATAATGGTCATTATGTTTTAGAGTTAAGTATTTAAGTCCAAGTCTTTCATTTGATGACAAAATTATTAGTCATAATATAAAAGGTATTTTTTAGGTGAATTAGATTAATGTTATTTGAGTCATTTTTTATCAAAATGTCAAAAATGAGTTAAGAGTCACATTTTATGTTAAGTCATTTTATCAAAAGTCCTATAGAGTCAAAAAAAATTATAAAAATTAAAATATATATATATATATGAATGTAATATCACTTGTACACGATGTCCACATTATAGGGGTATTTCCCTAAAAAAATCATGTACCTGAGCTACATCAACATGCCAACTAAGTGAGAAGTGAGATACTAGAGGCTAGAAGATACACAAAGGAATGAGGTATTTTAGATACCTCTCATCAGTTACCAATGACAGGGTTGCACCAATGTTTTAGTGACATTTTATGTGGTGTGTTTTTCATTTCCATTATGTGTTTGAAAAATAAGAATAGAATTATAATGCATATTCATGTAATGTAATTTGTGTGTAATTCCAAACATAATTCTTTGATGTGAGAACATTGTGAAAGGACAAAAGTACTAATGTAAGTCAGTTCATGGATCTTGAAAGGGTTTGTGGTAGATCCAAAAAACCACAAGATGTGAAAAAAATTTTGGCAATAGTTAGGAGAGTAGCTACTATAGAGATGTCATAACTGCCTTACTTCTTTATGAAAATGACCCTCAATGACACGTGCATTGTAGTCACATAATGTAAATGTGGGATGCATTCCTTCACATATAGTGATCATGTATAACAAGATGACATCATTAGTATACATACCTATGAGTATTCAATGGTATATAGTTCTATTCATGCCAATTCTTGGAGGTAGATGGTGTATGTATTCATGTCAAGGTTTGTGGTAAACCTATAAAACCATAGGAGGAGTGAGGCTCTCTTTATATCAAGGTCATGAGACAAATAGTTTGGCATGCTATAAGGGGTGAGTATACTATAGATAAGAGTGTGAATATTTTTACACCATGTAAAAACTATAGGGGAAATGTTAGGTAATCTAGCTTTTACATTGTTAGTTGTGGATATTTACCGAAAGGTAAATCGTAACTTGTTAGTAATTAGTAACCATATGGTTAATACGATAAGGTTTTTAGATGTGTATATTTTTGTATGAATAATATATCATGTATAATTTATGTGGTTATATGGTTGAGTATTTCTAGGGATTGATTAATCCTATATTATAGGATGACTTCCTATATATTAGTATTATATCCCGAATGTTGATTATTTTAGAATAAAGAAATTAGAGTGTGAAAAATAATTTTATGTGTGTTCCATGTTTAGCTCAATTTTCATAGTGCATGATTTAAATATCTTTCATGGTCTCTTTCAATTTATAATAAAAATAATAAGTATTACCTTGTGATTTATCTTCTTATGAATCAATTGAAGTAAGATTGAGCTCAAATTATGAGCTAGAAGTATTTGGTAATGCTAGTTCATTGTGAACAGTATCTCTCCTTGTCACACTAATTTTGGATTAGCATGAGAATTTATAAGGTGAATAAATTGGAGCTTATAGAATAATTCTTGCATAGTAAGTCTAAAATAGAGAAGCTTGTCTAAATTAGAGGAAGAACCTCTAATTTATAGACTTTTGAAATGGATGTGAACCATCCATCTTGATATGAGGATCAAGGGTCTAAAATATCTCCTACATACTTCATGATGAGGAACATGGGGCATGTAATAAGAGGATAGGCTTTTGTAAAAAGATGTAATCTTTGTAAGATGTAAGCTTTATAAGAATATGGACCTTATCATGTGATTTAAATATTAAATTGACATGTTTATTGGATGATGAGGATAAACAAGAATATTGATTTTTTTATATTTGTAATATGTTTATTCCATGTAACCTCAATTAAATAATAAGTTTAGCTAATTAATTGATCTTAATTAACTAATGTAATGTGATGAGAATCTAATAGGATAAAATGTGATAATAGAAGAAATAATTATAATCAACATGAAGTGTCTGATTTTAAGTGTCTATAACTGCTAGGATGGAGATACATGTCTGAACTAACATGGATTAAATTTCATTTGTGATTTAATTACTTTATATGTGGGTAATGTTTGGATATGTTAGCAATGTTTTAGATGAATAAGAAAAACTACCATAGCATGGTTTATTATAATATCAATTACACTGGTATTTTTTGTAGTATGTGATGTTATGCACCATGATATAAAACACCATGATGACCTAGCCGTAATATTCATAAGGACTAACTCTCAATCCAACAACAATTGAAAACAACACACCAATGATAAAAACCATGATGATAATATTAACATATGAATATGGATGGACTCAAGAACAATGAGCAAGGAATCACCCAATGAACACATATACATTGAGTCAAGGCACAATAATGAAATCAAACAAATATTCAAACAAAGAAATAAATAATTAAGCAAATACACACACCAAAAGCTTAAAATTAAAAGTATCAGAAAGTATCTTGTCATTAACCAAGTCAATAGCTATGCATGAAGGCATAATGGAATGATAAATATATGGTACCCTGAAGTAAGACTATATGAAAGGGAATAAAATGCATGGATAAGTTAGCTTGGTATAAGTTTCATGCTTTGGTGTTACCCCAATAGGGAAAAAGATGCAAACTTGGCCTAAAAAATGTGAATTAGACAGTGCCCCTAAGTAAGGATACATGCAAAGGGAAGGTCATACACCCCCCCCCAATGGTATTGGAATAGATTAGAACCAATAATGTATTTACCGCAGTAGGGTAGATTGAGGATTGGTGACTAGGTTCAGAATAGGGCTAATGTTTTTTAGATTTTGGGGCTTTATATCTCTTTAAGAGATTATAGGTCAATTTTTCTAATTTTTTAGGATTTTAAAAAATGTTTAATGTTTTTTTTATTTTTGGGGTATCTTAAATTATTAGATATTGACAAGATACCACTCAAAAAATGGTGATAGTGTGGGCTCGTGTTGCTCACAAAATGGCAAGAGTGTGTCTAAGGTTACTTGAAAAATGGTGAGAATGTTCAAACTTAAAATGCTCACAAAAAGATGAGATTGTGGTAAAGGGGTGATTAATCTAACCTCAACATGAATTGAGCACTTCCTACATAGTTCAAATGGATGTCAAGTCACTATAGTTCCACCTACACAAAAGTCATCTAACTAAATATCATTAAGTTTTAGGTAGAGGAAAATGATAATAGTAATGTCAATGTGATGTAGTAATGCATGGGAAAGGTGTTGTCTCTAATTTTACCATAAGTGGTTATAATTAGCAAACAAAGATAAAGGGTCAATGGTAATAATTTGGCCCATAGGAGATTATAATTAGTATCATAGGGTGGGACACTAATTTTCCCAAATATGGTTATAATATGTGGCACTAGTCAAATGTAACAACAAATAAAGGATGTAATTACCAGATCCATTGTTATAATACTTTCATATGCTACCATTCGAATATGTAATTATAAAATACTTGATGGAATTAATTTTTTCATCAACCATTGAATGTGCCTAAAGTACAAATGAGTCAGAACCAAGACCAAACATGATAGGTAAGGTTAGGTAAAAATAACTAGTTGGTGAAGGCTTAGTGATATGGTGGAAATGGTATAGGGTATGGTATGATGTAAATAATGGTATATTGTGTCAAAAAGGGTGACCAAGCTAACATTATGTGAATTGAGTGATGCCTACATAGTCCTAAAGGACCTCAAGTCATTCTAGTTTGAATGTATGATAAGGTATGAAAGGATGGTAAGGCAAGGGAAAGGGAAAGGAAAGACACATGTAAAGGTATGAAATAATGGCAAGGTGAGGTAAATGGAAAATGGAAAAGTTAATGCACATGGAAAGGCAAGCTAAATGGCAAGGTACATTAAATAGTTCTATTGTTCCTGCTAATATAGATATGCACGTCCTAATCAGCATGTGATACAACTAAAATAATCAAATGTTTAAATTGTTAACCCACACCCATTTTGAATATTTATTCTATCAATATCATACTACTGATCTGAACTCTAATAATTTTGTGATGTTTATTATTCATTGATTTTATTTCCTCCAAACTTAGAGACAAGATGTCTTCATAGCCTTTATAAAGGAAAGTGCAACTAGGGATGGTAAATATGGATAAATAGTGGATAAAAGGTTTGATTTGGAAATGGGGAAATGGATCATAATGGAATGTATAATGTATTTAAAATAAAATAATATCAATATTTTTAATCACACATGATGTTATTGATTCTAGATTAGACATAATTTTAGTTGTGATAGGGCTGAAAACTTTTGAACATGCTCTCAATAGGACCACTAGATTTTTATATTGTTTGGGCCTGAGAGTATATGCCATATGATAATGCTATATATTGGAATATGTATTTATGTTATCTTTGATAATTTATTCATCAAGCAATGAATAATTATTGTTCTCAGCTATTGGCACCTCAAAGAGGTTTTCACCAATAAAGTTGTCTTGATTGTCCCATAGTACCTTTGAGAAGGTTTCACTAAGGAATGTTAACTTTTTAATTTGAGTGTCTTATATTTCCTTGATAAATTTTTCACTAGAAGATGTTGTGTTTTTACTTTGATTTCCCATATCACCTTCAAAAGGTTTCACTAGGAGATTGTTCTTCTTTAGCATGAATGTGGTCTTGGACCCCTAATATTCTTTAACTAATATGTCACCATGTATGTAGTTCAACAAGGTGTCATTATATTGATCCCAATCAACACTTGTGAGAGGTTTAATGTCAATATAATGGCTATGGTGGTTGGTGTTAATGAAATTTGGAATAGTAATGGAATGGGAAGAGGTAGCACAATCCTTATAGAAGATACTAGGAAAAATTGTGTTGATGTTGATGTAATCATCCTTAAAAAACATGGAAAGATCATATATGTATTAAAATTTATTTACAAGGCATATGTAACCAATGTTATAATATCCATGAATGTACTTTGAGTTTGAATTTGAGTCTAACTCAAGGGACTCTGAATCTAATGTTGAGACTGATGTTGATTCTACTTCTAATGTTAAATCTAATATCAGTTCAAAAATAGAACCTAACTTAAATGTTGATTCTTCATCTATTATTGTGGTAAAGATGTTATGTTAAATATTATTTATTTGATGATTAATTTCATGGGGTTAAATAATAGGATCTTCATAAATAGGATCAACTAAGAAGGACTCCACAAAGACTAGCTCATCAAAGTGAGGCTTCTCAATAAAAAGGAAATGGTCAATAGGCAACTCCACAAAGACTAGCTCATTAAAGTGAGGCTCCTTAAAAATTGGATAATGTTCAAAATAATTATTTTCCCAAATGAATTTATAATATTTATGGGGTGACTCAATAAATACTAGCTTGTAAGAGTAAGACTCCACAACATAAGAGAAAGGTTCAACAGGCAACTCCATAGAGACTGGCTTGTCAACGTGAAGCTCTTTAAAAATAAGGAAATGGTCAAAGGGTGATTCAACATAGGTTAACTCATCAATAATATGTTTTTCAATAAAAACATCATAGATTGGTTGGTTATCTTAGCCTTCTTTTACACTTAGTTGCAAAACCTTAGCTTTAGACACAGTTTGTTCTTTGAAAGATGGCTCTTAGAGATGTAATGATTGGCTCTGATGTGGTTTGAAGACTGGATTGGATTTTCTAAAGTGGGGGAAGATTATAAATATATGAAGAATTATTAGTGGTTTAATAGTGATCTCTTCATAAATAGGCTCATCTAAGATGGGTTTAACAAAGACTGGATGTGGGTCTCGGATGGTATTTGTGCTCTATCTAGTTACAATTATGTAACCTTGTTGATATAATAATCTACCAAACTTGGAATGGCTTGGAATGGTAATGAATGGTAATTTTGAAGCTTGGTTGTTAATGCAAGCTAAAGGATGAGAGCCTAAAATGGTAATGAATGGGCACTATAGATTTTTTTTATAACACAAGCTAAAAGATGAGGGCTTGGAATGGTAATGAATGGTGTTGAAAATCTTGGTTTTTAACATAGGCCAAAGGATGAGGGATTAGAATATTAATGAATGGGAATCATAAATCTTGGATTCTAATGCAAGCCAAAGGATGAGGGCTTGGAATGGTAATGAATGGGTACTACCAAGCTTGGTTGCTAGTGCAAGCTACAGGATGAGATCCTAGAATTGTAATGAATGGGTGTTGTGAAGCTTGGTTTCTATCACAGACCAAAATATGATTACCTAAAATGGTAATTAATGGGAATTGGTAACCTTGGTTGCTAGCACAAGACAAAGGATGAGGGCCTAAAATGGTAATCTTTGGGCATTATGAAGCTTGGTTATTGATGCAAGCCAAAATATGGGGCCCTGGATTGGTAATATTTTGGTGCTGCAAAGCTTGGTTTCTAGCACAAACTAAAGGAGGGTTATTATCATCAATATTAGATTGAGTACCTTTATCATTGAAAGAGAAAACTTGGTATTTTAATTGGCCCAAAAAAGGCCAATTGTAGCATATGATAATTGACATGGTTGGATTTGGAAATTATCCCAAAGAGGGTGGTCTTGCCCTATGAAAATTATTTAGGTCTAGGTCTAGGTTTGAAAGCAACATTGGTCTATGATTACGTCTTTAGTCTAGTGTTTCAAATGGTTTATACTTAGCCTAGAATGGAACTATTTATCTAAAATATTATAATGATGAATTTGGTCTAAAAAGTCTTCAAGTTCTAACACCAAATGTGTTTCATAAATGTTCAAGTAAATGGTGAATCTAAATCCTAACTTGGTAAAAAGTGTTTCAAACAACTATGATCTAGCTTTAAAAATAGAAAACGTTGTTAGGTCTTTGGGAACAAGGCACAAATTTAGGCTCAGAATGACTAGGTCTAAAATAAAAGGTAAAATTATAGGTCTTTTGGAAACATGACACAAAATCTATACTTGGAACATATTAGGTCTAAAATCAAACAATAAATTTCTAGGTATTTTGGAAACATGACACAAAAGCTAGACTTGGAACATACTAGGTCTAAAATCAAATGGTAAATTTCTAACAATTTGAAACACTTGGACTTTAAACTAAGTATTTGGATTCAAACACAAAATTTATCATTGGTAAAAGACATTGTATTTTTAGACATATGCATATAAATAATTAGGAAAATCAATTCCAACTAGGCAAAAATAAGGATGAGGAGTAAAACATTCAAGCCCAAGTGATGAGCAAGACTCAAATGTAAACTATTCATAATTAAGGTTGTACTTACAGAGAGAGTTTTGACTTTAGCTCTAAGTAAAAAAATAGATTCAAGGCACATGGAAAATACCACTTCTATAATCTAGGCATAAATAATCTTAAAAACAAGTAAGTAATTATCCCAAGTTGCACAATCCAAAAGTGAGAGGCAAACATCTAAGCATAAACTAATCAATGTTTGAGTCTAAACTTTCCAAGATCAATTTTGAACTTGTTTCAAAAGACTTGGTTCTTAAAAATAATACAATCTAGACCAAAATTAATTGCATAACGATACCAATCATAGACAAAAAAAGGTACACATGGTTTTGAAATTGATTGGACACAAGGTAAAAAAAATTGTTGAAATAATGCAAGTAGTGAAATGATGTTATCTTGCTCAAAATTTAAAATAAATGGCTTGTTTCAAAAACTCTAAGGTAAAGACTTGTAATGAAATGGGTAGTGTAATGATGCCCTTTTTAAACAATTCACACACACACACACACACACACACACACACACACACACACACACACACACACACACACACACACACACACACACACACACACACACAAGGTTTTCAAAATGACTAAGTCAAAGTGTGGTGTCAAATGGATGGCATAACACCTCTTTAGGCTAAAAGGGATGTATAAACATGACTTGACTTGGATGTGATTTGGAAAAATGAAGTTATTTTTGACTCAAAGTAATGCAAATAAAAAGGAAAAACAACTAAAACACCTAAGTGTATCATCATATTCCTAAAAATTGACAAGGTGGCTTCAAATTGTCAAATTATGTCTATATACTCCTTCTTGAGAGGAAATAATTTGTTAATACAAAAATTTAGATGCACATAAAAAGTAGGGTTTTTTAGTCACCCTCTCTCAAGAATTCATAAAGTGACATGGAACTTCGGGCTACTCACCCGGTATTGACAATATTTATTCAACAAGTGGGGTTTGTCTAAAACTATAAGTTTCATACATTCTAAATGGTCCTAAGTATGGTTAAAACTAAAGATGGAATCACGTAAATTAAGTTTGTATTGGCTAACTTACTATATAAGGGTCTATTCCTTTTCATAGTGACTCTATCTATGTACTTCTTAGTGGATTCCCCTAGTTAGCCATATCTAACTCAAGTTTTCATTACGATCAGAGACACTAGTCATTTAGCCCCCTAGTAATCATAGTATTTATTCCATAATTTATATACCCTACCATGGATCAAGGTTTTTATGAAACTGGGAGATGAAAGTCCAGGTCAATGCACCCCTAGATAATTTATGAGGGAGAAGTGAGCTTCTGCCCACAAGCCAAGATGCAATAAATAAATGTAGGACTTTAAAGTCATTTTAGGATCACCCAAGTCATTTGATTCTTTGGGAGTTCCTTAAAAACATTCCTTTTATGCTTGGACTAAGCAATAAAAGGCAAAGGATAAATCACTTTTGGTCACTTGAGTTCCCTAAAGGGGACAGGAGGAGATCATATGTGCTAAGTCAATTTTGTAAAAAACAACACAAGAAACAAACAAAATAATACACAAGAAAGTTCTTAAGATTGTTTAGTCTAATTTTGTGTTCATTTTTAAAAACCTAAGAGAAATGTGATGTGAAATTTATCCCCTTGTCTTTGTTTGTTAATTTGTGAACTTTTAAAAGACAAAATAAAATGGCTAAATAATTTTGTAAAAACCAAACATAAATGTGAAAATGGCCTTTTAAGATGAAATATTATTTCTTCTTTCTTGATAAAATTTTTTTTTTAAAAAAAAAAATTAGAAGTTTTATTGGACCAAAAAAGGAAAGGCAACCTGCAAAATCAATGTTAAAAACAAAATTGAACACACATAAACATAAAAAGCATTAGTTAGTATTTTGATCATAACTTTTAAAATATACATCAATTCTTAACAAAAATTGTGGAGGTTGTTCATAGGTCAAGGCACACCTCTCTAAAAAAATTTAGATTAGAATAGTGGATATAAAAAAATTATGACCTCTGTATCATCCATTTTTTAATTGAAAACTAGAAAACAAAAGTGGCAGTCACTATTTGATGATAATTACTAAACTATAACTACTTTTAAAAATAATTTAGATAATTTTAATGAGAAAATTACACACATCCATAAAAAAATTTAGAAAAAAAAATTAATACACTAACAATTATGAAGACTTTATGGGCCATTTTTTAACAATAAAAAAAATCAAAATAAAAGACTAAGAACAAGATAATTTTGTGGGGTGTACACTCATGAAGAGTTGTCCCACTGGACATGCCATTATATGAATAAGTAATTTGACATAGATGGGATATTAATATATTTTTAGTAATAAATCAAATCAAAACAAACACACTAAACTAACACCTCTAGTATTGACACTCAAGGAGCTAGAGAACTATACAATTAACTAACAAAATAAAAGTTAAACAAGTGATCTTACCTTCCATAAGAGAAAATGTTTTGAATTATACATGGAATGATGTGATCAGTTATGTTCTTAATAAATATTTTTCAATGAATCTCTATTACTTGACTTCTCCTTGTCACCTTGGTAATGTTGGTTTGATTTGGCTTGGCTTTGGCTTGACATGTGAAGCTCTCCTACATGCAATTTTGCATTAGTTATTTGCACTAACAAGCTTGGTTTAGAAGTGTCTTGGAACTTATATTTATAGGTCTCAGAGCTAAATCTAACCCTAGAAGGTTAGGTTTATAACTAACCTTGTTTGATTCAGTTTAACCCTGAGTTGAGTTAGGATAACTCTAGGTTGGGTCAAAGATAATCATGAGGGCCATGTGAAAGACATGGGTCAAGAATGATTATGTCTCCCACCCAATTATTGATATTTTATAAGTGGATTGACTACTCATAAAAGATATTTTGATTGAATTTATGCATTTTCAAAAATATAAATTCATTAATTCTCCATAATCTACTCGGCTACTTACCATGAGAGTTGAGGAATAAATTTAATTAGTGAATTTAGAAAATAGGAAATTTCAAAAGCTATGGATTTTAGATATTTGTGTGATATCATGATGATGTCATCAAATTTGAATTTATAAATTTATAAAAATATAAATTCACTAATTATCGTTGGAATTTTTAACTATGCATTTAATTGGTTTTAACCAATTAAGCAATTTTGATTAGGTTAATTGAATCTTTTAAATTTATGTAAGGTTATCCCTCACCCTTGGTTAAAAACATCAATTTTATAGGTCACAATTTTATTAGGGATGAATTAGAGAGATTTTATTATTATGTACATGTTAATTCCCCAATTAGGGATGCATTGACATGATTCAGGGCACCTACATCCAATACATGGATGAATTTGGGATGAATAGTGATTTCTAAGCTTAATTTACCTTGTTTGGTAGAAACCAATCTAAAGTTTGTTTGGAAGCCAGTTGTGGCCAAAATGGGGTGTCTACAGGCACAAGATCAATCATAGGTCATACATATAGAAGTAACTACATCACATGCTAATAAGGGAAAGCAGAAGGCACCATCATGATGAGTTTCACTACCACCACCAAAGAAGAAGACATGAAACACCAAATCCTAGTTAGGCAACATGCATGTCCTAAAAATAAATGTAGAGTGCAATCTTTTAGATTTATGCATATATGAACATGAATTATTATATTCAATGCTCATAGAAATAGGCAACAGGGTTTATGATAAAGAGGAAGAGAAATAATTCTTCTCTTATAAAGTAGTATGTACCTGGTGTAGATCTAGGTGCAACCAAACTTGTGGGTTGATATTACCCAACCTCCTCCTTCTATCATAATAGATATTATTAGGTAGGAATCAAAGTTTCAAAACTTTAAAGATAATACTTTTTATAAGGATATAGATATAGGATCTTCTACTACATAGGGAACACACTTTCCATTATAATAAAGTCCACCACAAGTTCTAGTGCCCAAGCCAAGGACCCATTCTGTATCCAAGGTGTCTCCATCAATCAATGAATGGATGGTTACTTTTTCCAATCTAGTGGTAGAGGTAGAATCATAATTATCCCAATGACTTGAGAAAAAACCTCAACATATGGTCTAGACTTATAATAGAGTGAAGAATCACCTCATGTCTCCACCCTCTTCTAGAAAAAAGACTCTAACATGAAGAAGTATTGTGGTCAAATTAACATCATCTTTTGATTCATATTCACCACTTGATTCACCAACTCTTATGTAGGACCAATAAGAGGCAACTACACCACAAACTAAGTAGGTTATTGAATAAGTACAAATCATAGCATAAGAACACGCTGCTATGGCATGACAAGAAAAATAAAAAGTGCAACAAGTAGTTACGAAGAAGGCTAAAAAGGTAAAAAGGAAGAATAAGAAGGAAGAGGAAAAATTCAAGGCTATCAAGGAGGCAGAATAATATAAGCAGTAAGTAGAATAGGAGGAATTTAAGAAAAAGGTTGAGGATGTGGAGAAAAAAATATAAGGGCCAAAGAAGGAATGGCGAAGAATAAAAGAGAATACTTATTGAGGAAGGGGAATAAAAAGAAAATCAAAAATCATAGGCATCACAATAGAATAAATATGAAGCATAAGCAATCGCAAAGGCTCAAGAATATTAAAATACTAAAGAATCATTGTTTACTTAGGAAGAGTAAACCAATAAGTAGGTTAAAGAGTAGTATGCCAAAGTTAAGGCTGAGGAAGAAGCTAAAGCTATGGTTGATGTAGAATCAAAATCCAAGGTATAAGTAGAGCATATAATGTAGTCAAAATTTTAAATAAATAATTCAATAGAGACCACCAATATGGTGGGAATAACTGAGACCCAATAACCATCATCCACATATCAAGCCTCGAAATCTACTTAGGGGTTGTGCAAGAGGAGGCATCTCAACATAGGCCCCAAATCTCTTGCCAATGGCTATGGGATGTCCCTACATCATCCACATGTCACACAATATTTTCTCTTCCCATGGTGTAGATTAATAAGTCACATGTGATGGCTATGACTTATAATTTTGCTTAGGCTACAATTGTCTATGAAGAATCTCTTGATGTTTGCTAGTTTATACTCACTAAGTAAATTTAAGGCATAACTACCTTTAAAGGTTTAATTACATAAAAGTATTTGACCTTAGATAAAGAAGTCTCACATCTTCAGGAGGATAATTTAGATATACACTTTTGGTTTACCAATGCACAATAACTCATTGATAACACTTTCCCTGCATTGGTCATCCAAGTCATGGGTGACCAAGCGATTTTAGAAGAGAATCAGTTCTCATCCCTCTTATTACAACTAACAAAGGATTGGCTTGCTATGCACAAGCTACAACCACTTTATAGTCAAGGGAAAAATTTCAAAGCAAAGATGGAGGTATTTTTTGAGCTCTTGGATGAATATGAACAAGTCTTGGATATAACTATAATTCAAGCCAAATATATCCCACAAGGCATGTTTGATTATAAACAACAACTCAAAAATTCATTTTAAAAGGCCAAACTAGAGTTTGATAAGATGGACAAAGCCAAAGTAGTGATGGAAGATCATTCATATATGTTTGTAACAATAAATATCTCACTCAACTATTTGCTTAAATCACAGATAATGTCATGCATAGGTTATAGACATGGAAAAATGATATCCTACAAAACTCATTTTTTGGCATTCAAATGTAGAGGCATGCATATTGGATAGATGAGCTATCCTAAGATATATAACTCAAAGTGTTAAACATTAGGTCACTCATCACCATCATAGAAGATGAATATATTTATAATTATATGGTATCCAAGTCCCACTGTGCATAATGCTCACTATGGCATGGGAAGTTCTCACTAATTGGAAAATATTCAAACATGCTTTATCACATCTAGATAGCTCCATATCACAATCTATTTAAGAGCCATAGTTATTTCCTCCTAACCAACTATAATAGGTGATAAATCAGAGGAAGATGATCATGATTTCATAGCCAGTGATCTAACAACAATAACTACCTCCACCATAATATTTTGCAACAATAAATTTTTATTCTGAATCTTAAGCAAAACCAACATCATAACACCCACTAGATCAGTCAATGTAGAGCATACCACCACCTTTTTAGTAGGTATTTTACACACTTCAAATTTTAAAATTTTGAAGAATTTTTGCATGCCCTAGTAAGATGGCCTTAATAATTAGGATTGGGCATAGGTTGGTTGAAAACCTATAAAGGGAGGCCACCTAGTTATGTTAGTCTATTGAAAACTCCCAAGGGCAGTAGACTAGTACGCTACTTAGTGTGTAAGGGTAAAAACTAGTAAATTACATCTTGATTGATTATTGTAACTTGTTTCTTTAGTTCCTTAATGCACTTGTATTTTTTAGCTTCAATAAAAGGCACACTTTTTGTGACTTTTGTCTCGGGATGAGACAACTATTTAAGTCTAAGAAAGTGTTGAGAATAGAACAAGGCTATAAAAACCATAATGTAATTGGTAGATATGTGTGTGAATCACACTATTTTGTCTTTTGTATCTCTTTTTTCATGTATTCATCACTTGAAAGCATAATAATAGTCTATAGAATATGAATATTTTTTTATTTATATGTAGTGAAAGGCTGGAATATGAAGTGACAGTGTCTTGTAAAAACTCGATTATAGTGTTCATATATATTGTAAAATGGTTTTGATGTGATAAAGATTAACCTAAAGTTATGAAGTGGTTTATCTCAAAGTGTCTTTTATCATTGTTCAGTATATATTGAATTTTCTATTTTCCTAAATCTATTAATCATTTATCTGATTTTACATGTTCTATACCTATCAAGTATGTGTTTCATGCATAAATATATATACTTTAATTTTTGAATGGCTAGGTTAAGTCTAAATTATTGTATAAATTTGTCACACTTAACACAAATATCCCTATATTAAAATGTTTTAATAGGTTTTTTAGGAAACTCTACTAACACATATCGAAGACCCATACACTAGGTACTATTTAAACCTTGGTGGCTACATGTTCCAGACCAACCTATATTGGTAATGTGATCTCATAAATGGAACTCTAAACATGACCATTAAATCCCTTTATTATTTTTGTTATTTTGTTGGAAGTATATATTGATATGTGTATCCAAGATGAGAGAAAAATCTGATAGTGTGCATATTCACACTTTAACCATTATTAAATGTTAACACTCTATATAGGTTGATGGTCAATGTAAGCTCAAATTAAAAAAGAGTGAAAATAAAAGTCATCAATAATCTCAATATATAAAAATGTGATAAGTGGTATAAAAGGAAATAAACATGATATGTACCAATGATGCCATTCAAAATATGTTTTACATATGTATTATTATGGTAAGATGTTGGTTGAGGATGTGCATTATATGTGTAATACACTTTATATTTTTTTATTATTTCTTGAATTACATGCTTAGGAAAAAGATCATTGAAAATATTCATTTTTATACTCTAAATTAGTTGTAACTTTATATTATTATTAGATTTTCTCACGTAAATTATTTTTTCATCGATCAAGTCTTGAATCTCATGTCAAAAAATAGTTCATTTGTTGGTAGGATGCCCTAATGCTTTATGAAAATCAAAAAAAAGTGTTTTGATCAAATATTTTTGAAAGAGGCTTATGCATATCAACCTATTTAATGGGAGTAACTACTATTAAGTTACATTCTAATAAATTTTGTAACACCTTGTAAGTAGTTTCTGGTAAGTTGATAAACTATCTCCTTGGAGGAGTTGATAATACAATACGTGGAGTTGGTTCTAAAACTACATTTACTATTTATTTTTTATAGTCTTATTTTCAATTGGTCTAACCTTGTATGGTGTATTACTCATATTCTTTTCATGAGAATTATAAACTTGGGTGGTTTTATACTTAAGCTTATTCAAGGACAACAACTTGTATTCTCTTTCCTTAACTATGTGACATAAATATATGAATGATGAAAACTTCTTGAAAATAATGTATTCATGTAGAGGTGGAATCAAACTTTGTATGAATATGTATTAAAATTACTTTTTTTATATAGATACTAAAATCTGATTTTATATGATAAAATAGTCTTGTACACTTAACAAATATCATTGATGGCTCAACACTTCAGTTCAAAACCTTCCTACTACTAAAAGGATCACATTCACCATCTCATTGTCCAACCTTGATATTCTGATTACCTAGATCACACGTATCCCATAGTCTACATAAAACTTAATTAATATCATAATCTAGAAGTCAAAAATCTTCAAAAACTTTTTAACCTCATAGACACTAACGTTTATTCTAGTGTCCCAGGTCTAATGCTAGTACTAGTCTAAGCCTTACAACTAGTAAAATTCATAAATCTTTCAACATGTATGGGTCATGCTATTTGTCTTAATTAACCCTCCCATGTCATAATTCCAAAAAGTGTTGTATAAATAAAAATAAAATGTCATTCATTATGATGAAGTACAAAATCAAACACATATATATCATATACCGAGCAAAATCACCTCTCAAGCTTACAAAATTTATCTTTTCTTCCTTATTTCCAAATCAGTCATAGGATCAATCTTCTTATAGGTCTAAAGCATTCAAAGAGTATTTTATGAATAATATTTGTCAATTTAGAATCTAGATCACTATATGAACTTGCATATAGCATATTTCACAATTATTCACACACAAGCCCACATAATGGGGATAAATACATCAGTTCGAGACCCTCTTTGGAGTATACGGATATGTGCGTAGTGATCATTGATAGAGGGGTATTTGAGGTTTTATAAACTTCACTTGATCCCTCTAACCCCCATTTTTTAAGGTGGAATGACCTAATTAGGGTAATTATGGTTTTGAGCTATATATTAATATCCAAAACCAGTGCACATGATCTAAGTTGACAATATGTAAGGTGATAATGAACCCTAACAGATGCAGTGGTCATCCTATAAAAGTACCTATATTCCATATAGGACATTAGTGACAAAACTAGGATAGAAGCATCAATGAAAGTGTCCTAAACTTAAAAATAGCATCCAAGTTGATAGAGAGTAAAATTCCATAAACTGATGAATCATAATGAAATATAAGATTATCTCCGTTTACACTTGTGTTTTCTAGATTTTACTATGCATCAAAAAATAATATAAGTATTGTTTCTTTTTTTTGTTTCTATATTCAAATTATTATTTGGCATTATACTTTCCATATTTAGCATACTTTCATGATGCAATATTGTATCCAAATATTATGAATCTAGATTATTTAACTGACCTACTTTTAGAATAGCTTAGCCATTTATTTGATTAAGATATTTTCCCCTAACTCTTTCTAAAAAGGGTTAAACATTTTGTGAACTTTACCTTTGATTCTTCTTCCACAACCATAACTTACTCTAGAATTTTAACTTTTTACGGTTTCATATTATAATAATTATTCATATCTTAATTGTATTAATCTATATTCAACCTAGGTGTAGTAATAGCATAGGTGTTTTACCTATTGATCATCTTGAGCTACCTCTTCTACCACTTAAAATGTATCAATCTAATGCCCTATCAAATTAAATCAATAATAAGTACTAATAATGACAATGAGAAAAATATTGAAAACATTCTCATAGAGGATGAGTCTAATCATGAAAATGGTGAGGCACATGAGAATAATGAACATGAACAAGTAGATAAATAAAAATTTAAATATTTTGAAATTTTTTGAGAGCTTATTCATGAAAATATTGAATATATATGGAATATCCTCAATACTATATTGGAATCTAAAAAAACCAAACACATAAGTGAACCACCATTGATATCTTTTGATACAAATATTGGGGCTACTAGATATACTGATAGAGCATCACTTTCATTATCCCTCCCCATTAGAAAACCATTGATTCCTACATCTAGTGGGGGCACAGGGTATGTTTTCAATCCATTTTTAATTGAATACCAAACAAATATTTCTACATCCTCCAAGGGAACATTAAATGTTTCAACTTAATTACTGGTTTCAATGTCTACATCAACACAAGTAGTGTTTTTAACCCTTTTGGTGACTTCCCAAATATCAAATCTTATTCGTAGTAGGTCTACAGTGTAAATTATTCTCCAAGTTATTCAAACTTTGGAAGCTAAGGTTACAAATATTGATCAAAATGCTTTGAAATAAACTCATGCCTATGATTCACAATATGCATTACACAATCCTCTTTGAACTGAATATATTTTCACCCTTTGCCAACTAGTTTTTTAGCACTTAAGTTCACATTTTATTATGGAAAGGGTGCCTTTGAGTAGCATATTCGATCTTTCTATGTAGCATGCCTTGATTATGCTTCCAATGATAAACTTTTAACCAAATTATTTCAATAAATCTTAATGGACTACATAAAAATATGATTTTATTATCTATTAGTGAAAGCATTCAAATCTCTAGTGGATCATTTTTTATCACATTTCTATATCAACATTATTGAAAAGATTACATATCCACAAATTTTAAAGATCAAGCAAGGACCCAATGAGCCCATAAATAAATGTCTTGAGGTTCAAGACAATATTGGTAAAAATGAAAAGTCTAAAGGTAGATAAAGATCTTCAAGATATATTTAAGAAAATCTTTCTTGCCTCACTACATGAGTTTATTGTCTTCAATAAGTTTAAATATTTTGATGACTTATTCCATATTGTCAAAGATTGAGAAATGAAACTTATTGCATCAAACAAGCTTAAGTATGTGTAGATACTCAAATCTATATTTTATATGATAGACGAATCTTACACATTTGAAAAATGCCACTCTAGGTTCTATCCTTTTATTTTTGACTTTTCTATTATCGCAAGGTTCATGTTCACCATCTCACTATGCCTAAATGTTTATCTTATAGTTTGGCCCTTTTATTATAATCACCTAGATGCTTAAAACTTGATATACATCCTTCACTGTCAATTACATATCTTCAACAATTCTCTATTCTCTAAGACACTAAAGTTCAGAGTTGGACACTAGTATCCCAATTCTAATGCTAGTGTTTGTACCTTGAAAACACTCAAATTTTCAAATCTTTCAATGTTTGGGTTGGCCTATTTGTCTTAATTAACCCTCTATGATATTATTTTCAAAATGGGTAGTATAAATACAATTCAATGACCATTAATTATCATCAAATAATTTTGAAGCACACATCTAACACTTACCAAGAAAACACACCTCTCAAGCTTACAAAACTTCCATATTATTCCATATTTCAATATCAAGAATAGGAGCAGTCTTCTTACATATCTTTATCATTCAAAAATTATCCCATGAGTAGTATTTGTCAAGTTGTAAACTAGATTACTACATGCACTCACATATAACATATTACACCATTATTCACATATAATCCTACATATATGGGATAATTACATGTGTTTGAGTCCATATTTAGAGTATCAGCTATGTCTGTAGTTCTCACTAATAGAGGGGTTTTTGAGGTCAACTCCACTTCACTTAATCCCATCAACCCATGTTTTACAAGGTGGCATGCCCTAATTGGAGGATCTAGGATTTTGGACAAAGGACTTGTTGATGTGTGTCTTCTGCATAGTTCAAAATTTAAATGGGGTAGCCTCTAATGTTTTAGGATCTTAATGGAGGTAAACTCCACTCTAGGGAAGGAGTTTCAAATATGGGTTAAATAACCTTGTGGTGGAATAGAAAGTAGAGCATGTAAGTTGTTAACCAATTTTACTTGTAGTGAAATGAATCCTAGTAGAAAAATAAAACCTAAGGGAGTTGGATAGATGGGTTATATATAATATAGAGTGGATAGGTCTTTATCAAATAAACTTTAAAAGAAGGTACAAGTATAGTATAAAATAAATTTTTATGATCTCAAGAGGTCACCTCTTAAGTTGATTTCTTGGTCAACAAGTGATCTTATAAATAATTCTTAATGCTTGTAACTATTTCACACTCATGGGAAAACATAGTTATGAAGTTTGGGGAGGAACAATATAGGAAACTTGATGGTCTCGATTGAAGGTTGTTCCCTTTAGATTTGTTATTGCTCACCCTTAATTAGAAGATTATAACTACAACCAAGAAGGCATCTAAGATAGCTATTACACACACTTATAAAAATACACTAAAAATAAAACACTCTTGTACACTAAGAATAATAACACAATTTGGACTAATTAATTAATAATCAATGAAATCTACTAACTTTTAATATATTTTGTATATCTAAGGTTAGCATATATTAATAAAATAATTAGAATTATATGTCTATTTTGTACACTTCAAATTACTATATTTTTACACAACCAAAAAATCAAAACATTAATAACACAATAATGAAAGGAGAGAACACCAACATAATTGCATGACAATCAAAATTGATTTCTTCATGTATTGATAAAATCTTCCAACGCTTTGTAATGTTAAATTACATCAATATATAGACTTGGGGAGGATACTCCTCATCCTCTAAGTGCATGTGAACTCATGGTTACATTAGGTAATTATAACCTTAGTTCTAATTTTATCCTAAAAATTGTATGCTTGCATGCTCATAGCTAACTAAACCTATGTCAAGATCAGTTGGCCTGTACAAAGTAATGCAACATGTACATGATTATAAATAGTTCAAGTAACTTTACATTTATGCCTTAATTTTAAATAAATTGTAAATACAAAAATAAGTATTATCTACATGTATACATGTAAAATCATCCTTCAACTCAAGGTTGACTAGGTGTTTACATGGTGGGCAAGGTTGTTAGAGGCGTTGAAGTGGATGCTTGTGTCAAACAAGGAGTTAAAGCACCAACATTCTTATTTAAATCCAAAACTTGATATTACTTATTCCCAATGTCATACTAGTATTTGATTATGTCCATCTTAATCAACAAAGGTATATGCACCCTATTTACCTATTCTAGGAGCTTTACATGCTCAGTCTTTATAGTCCTGAAGTTAGTTTTGAAGATCTCAACTTTTGTGACCTATTCCTAGAAAAATTGAGCTTGAATTATAATTACTATAAGGTATTTATTTGTATTTTTTTTTTAAGTTTTATGAAACCTAATGTAAGAGCTAGTCAAAGTTGGCCTTGTTGATAAGTTTATAGGTGGAATTTTTGGCCTGTGAAAGCTTCAGTTCATCCAAAATATGTCAAATGAGAATTTCATGTTCTAAGTACTTAGGCATTATTACCTAAGCTACATCAATCCACTCTTTTGCCTCTTATGTCTTGATGAATACAAAATTGAGGGCATTGATAGCCTCCAATGGTGATATTAGATTTAGGTATGCATATGCTTTGCCAATTGTAAAAAAAATAAGAAATTTCAATTTATTCTTATCTATTTTACAAGAATTTAAAAAAAATAGTAATCTCTACTATATTAGGTGTTAATTATACCCTAATTTCTCTAATAAACTCAAGAATATTATACAACTTTGATGTAATACTCTGGACATCTGTCTCTATTTGCAATGGAACATGCATAGTTTGTTATTTTTCTCTTATTTATTCCATTTTTTTCTCTAATTATCTCCTTGCCATTTTTGTTCCTTAATTTATCTATACTAGAGAATCCTTTTATGTTTTAAAATAGGATATAAAATTATCTATGTATGGGGACTCCCCTAGTTTTTTGTCCTTCCTCTTGGATAAGGTAAACATTTCTTACCTCTCCTCTACTATGACTGCGCTCCCAATTTCATCTCCCAACTTCCTCTTTATGACCCTCTACACACTCCTAGTAGATTTTTTAAAAACTAAACTTACAATGGGTAATCCTATAATTACTAGATTAGACCTTTTGAAAGCCTCTAATTACATGTTTGTTTCCCACTATGGGAGGACTAGTTGGGTTGGATTTGTGGGTTGAGTGTCTAAAATTGTAGTTTCACCTAATATTTATCCTAATGACTGCCTCAGAGTTTCCTCTTAAATAGGATTAGGAAGTGAATTCCAAATAATTTTGGACTAGTGCACTCCACCATATTATGGTAGTGGATGGACTGTGTAAACTGGCTTCTTGTTGTCAACCTTCCTGCTTGTTATCATAGTTGTATTTTGAGAGGAACTAGGAAGGGGAACTAGTAAACCTAGATTTGCAAATGACACATGGAGTTGGGTACTTGTTACTACTCCCCTTGCCTTATTTTTTTCCTTTTTGTTTATTTTTTATTGGTTATTATGGGGGTTGGGATAGTAGTGGAAGGAATAAAAGTAGGAATAGTAGGAATAGATGTAGAAGAATCAATTAGAGGAAGACCAACTAGGGAAATAGGAATAACTAGGGTAGTAGAAGGACGCTCAACCTTCAAAACTAGTAGGGTTGGTTGAGAAATGGATTATATGGGAGAAACCTTCACCTTGGGGATCAAGAGGGAAGGGAGATTAGGAGGATTGAATGAAACAAGGTCAAATGTACCAATAGTAGAAAGAGAAACATGAGCAACATCAGGGGTAATATAAATTGAAGGGGTTTTTTGCTCACTTGATGATTTCTTATGTAGTTTTTTCTTCCCGTTTGTGTCCTAAAGGTTCAATATCTTGGATCTCTATAGAGCTACTTCCTTATCAATGGACTCACCTATAACTACCTCTTATGTGGCTAGCTGATGGTGATTCAATGGTTAGGCTTTATGGAGGGGGGATGAGCTCTTGGATTCCTTATATAGTAAATGTTCATCTTAGTAGCTATGGAAGGGGCCTCTTATGTGGTTGAGGTAACCACATAAGCAACTTTTGGAATTGATGTAATATATTCTTGAGTATGGCCGTTAAAATCTAAAGAATCAAGATAAATGGCTTCATCTTATTTTATCCCAGGTGAGGTATTAGGCACCCTTGGTTCATTCCTTACTACCTTGAGTGTCACAAGAGGCATCTGGTATGGTTTCCCTTGATTCCTTACTAGATGAGAGGGTATATTGGCCTAGAAGTTTGATGAATCCCATATTTTAGTTGGTGGGAGTCTAGTTTGTGCCTCTATTACAGAAAGGGAAGGTTTCCCTTGAATAAGTTTCAGGAGGTCTTCTTTCAAGTTAATATATTATGCCCTCTCCCCAACTTGGTCATCATTTTTAGCATTGAAAAATAAGAAATCATGATCATTGGCCTTGTGTTGATAATTCATGCCAAGTCCCTTAATATGTTTCTATACCCAGCTATGGTGATCCCAATCTTTGTGTGGTAAAATATCTAATGAATAATATTATTTGTACTTACCTACCTCATATAAGTGATTTCTATTAGTGTAACATATATTTCCAATCTTTAGGTGGGAGCCATGAAAGTGAGCTTTCTTTCTTGTATGTGTGTCTTAATCAATACCCCACCATAATTGGTAGACCATTTCTTACTCTACCAATTTGTTGGGGACATACTTAAGGAGGCATGAAGGTGTTACCTTATGGCCTATAACCATGATAATAGTGTAATCAAGGTACAACCATTAGTTTCCCTTAATTAATAATTTATCTTCAATGTTATTTGATATCCTAGGTAGGGGGGACTCATGGATAACCCTCCATACCTTAGGGTAGACATCCTCAAATATGCACATAATATTTTGAGTGTATGCATATATGTGCATGAAAGAGTAAGAATCACATATATGATTCTTTAAACAATCTGGAGTAGGATTCGAGAGTAACCCATTGTGAATGTATATTATGTCAAGGACTATTTCAAGGAGGTAAGACATCGTGTATAAATGACCTCTTGGAGACCTCTTTTCCTTGTGAAAAATGTGCTTTTATAGCCTTATACTGATCACTTCACCTAGAGTGAATGTTAACTCTAATATCATTAGCAAATCAAGTAATAAAACCCACTTCATGTGGAGTAATTTTATACTTGGATATCCAAATAACCTATTCAAGAGGGCCATCCCAATTTGGATTACCATCTTGGATTTGGTCACTAGTGTGGGCTACTTATCCTTCAAATTGATGATTTCTCCAAGGAGCATCCAGCTACTAAGTGTCCTCTCAATTCATTTTTATTTCTTCTAAACTACTACCCTATGCAAATCATAAGTGGAATATGTAATAGTAAGGGATAATTAGCTTTGAAATTCATCACCAGAGATGCAATTCATGACTATTTTATGCTCCATATGGTGCAAAGATGTTCCTCTAATTATCTTCCTAGCAAAGAATAAGTCACATAAGAGGTCAATGCAAGGAATGACCTTTGGCTTCACTATTTTAACTTATAACCCTTGATGCTTGAATGAGAGTAGGTTTATATCTAATTGTAACTGAGCTAGAGTCAAATTATTTTCATGCGTATGTTCATCAACCTGGTGTATGACCTCCCATAATGCAAATTATTAATTTTAATCATCATTAAATATTTTAGGTTCAAATAATGTATCCTTGTACTCAATTGAATATTTGATAAAGAAAACTTTGAATGGGGGAGAGTTCCTCAAAATGGTTTGGATGAGTATGTCATTATTATTCAACTAAGTTGATATTGGTCTGGTTTGAAATTTAATCACTTGGCTCTCCTAATTATGTTTGTTAGATTGAAAACATTGGTAACTATGGCTTGATCATAGGGGAGCAATTAAGTTTGTAAGTCATCTTGAGATTGAATGGGTATGTCATCCTTTGAACTAATTTTATATAGATTTGTCATTCATTTTTAGTTCATGCACCATTAATTTCCAATGTCTATAACTTTGATTTATTTGTTCAATTCAAACATTACCACTTCATTTTATGGGTATGCCACATAGGCACTATTGATGTTTAGTAAGATCACCACATTGTTACCTTTTTCCAAGTGTCATTTCATCACTTCTTTGGCTTTGGTTCACCATGCCACAGGGATTTCAGTAGTTAAGAGTCAGGAGTTAGGATATAATAATTTTTACAGGGTAGATGAGTATCCTGAGTAAAAGTTTTGAACACTTTTATCGAACACCAAAATGTGTTAGAGGAAAGCCCCAAACAATTTCATCAAACACCAAAATGTGTTGGAGGAAAGCCCCAAACAATTTCATTGAAGACCTAAATATGTTTGAAAGGTTCATCAATATAATATCCTAAACAATTTTGTCAAAGACCAAGCTATGCCAGAGAAATTCATTGAATGAAAATTGCTAAATACTTTTGCCAAAGAACCTTTCCATGTTCAGTAATTTTGCCAAAATGGTCTTGCTAAACAAATTTTCTAAAGATCCAGATAAGCCAAAGTGTATAACTTTAGATATATGGTTCTCGAAGAATAGGTGCCAAAGATTAAATGGCCAATTACTTCAATATAAGATAAATAAATCTTCAGAGGTCCTATAAATAGGAATCCCAAATAGATATTCTAAATAATTCCTCTAAAATAAAATGCCAAAGATTTAATTCCTATAGAGTTTCATATAAATTTGAAGCACTAAAATTTTCCAAAGATAGGCCTTTAAATAATTTTTCCAAAGAACTAGCTCTATTAAGCATATATTTGAATGAGTTTACCAAATGAATTATCCAAAAAAAATCACCAAAGACCAAAATAGGTCATAAAATTTTACCGATCGAATGTTTTAAGAAAAAATTCCTAAGACCCTTTTATGTTAAGTAGTTTCACTGAGGAGGTTTGCTAAACAAGATGATCCAAGACCTACATACACATAACTTTTAAAAATCATTAGTAGGATAGTCCAAAAAATAAGTATGTTCATAGGTCTACCAAATAACAAAGTTTAGTTCAATATATAAGGCCTTTCCCTTTAGAATATTGTCAAGATATGGATATAGACTAATTTTAAAAGATAGTGGGTCCCTATTCTTAAAAAAAGGAATGAGGGTATGTTGGGTATAACAAGACTAATATCAAAAATATGTGCATGTGATATGAACATAGAATCTAAGAGGCAATAGTGAACCTTAATAGGCATAGGTAGAATTAGGAGACTATCATCGATAATAGTGTCTATAGGGACACACAAGTATCTAAACTAGTAGAAAGTAAATATTCATAATCTAAGGACTAGATCTTGACCTTTAGATAGTCCATTCATACACCTTCACTACTTATACTTGTATGTACATTAATGTATAAGCTAAGTAAAATTTCTCCTTCACATTGATATAATCAAAACATTGAATGTTGTACTTTCTATATTTAGTATATTTTACTAGAATATCGATATAATCTAAATTTATTTAATGACTTTATTTTTAGATTAGCTTACTCCTTAGTTGATTAGGCTACTCTATTAATTTAATATTTTATTTCCAAAAAGGGTTAGTCTTCTTGTACAATCCTAGATTGCCCTAGGGTTTTCTACTTTTCTAATTTCTAAAATTGTTAAAAAGATTAAAAATTAAATTTGCTTCAATTCCAAATAAATTCATCATGTTTAATATGGATACAGATAGTGATTATTTTCTTGCATAGTCCTTGATGATAATTATTATTTTCCATCTGTTATACATTGCTAAATCAATCAATGATACAATCAAATGGAGTCAACAAATTGGTACAAATAAAGAGAGTGATTTAACACAAGATACAATATGATATCTCTTTATAATTTTATTACAATACCATTAAATCCTTATCTAACTTTGTTGGGTGCCAATGTGCATGTTGTTAGCCTTTTATCCCAACAAGATCCTATTCAAGTGATAGTTTTCATCCCACACCCATTATTCATCCATGGATTATATTAGATTGTGTAATCCCCATTGTCACTAAATGAAAAGGAAAGGGTGCCCAACCTATTCAACTACATTTTAATATATAATTGGTTCTTACTAAGCCTAAGATAGTAATAAAATATAAAGGGTATGATATGATTGAATAATTAATTAATACCCATGATAATATTTCAACCCTTGAGTTTTTTTAATAGTCAACTATCTATAAGGATGTCTTATATGAATCCTTACGTGAAAATCAAGTACCAAGTGACATAAAGCTAACTTATTTTGTGGATATTATGCAAGATGTCAAAAATAATGAAAATCTCATAACTTTTGCCTATAAAGATATACCTTTAAAATACATCATTAACCAAGATTTTCCTTTATTCATAAAAGTCAATATCTAAAATAAGGGAATGAAGAGAACATTAATCGATAATATATCAGGTATAAATATTTGAAATATATAATTATTAAAAATAATGTGTATTATCAATTATCTCCTTAAAAAATAAGGCATGCATATAAATCTTTATATGATGGTGAAGATGACCCTTCCACCCATTTTACCTAATGTATGCATCCCTTTGATCATTAGGATAAATATGGACACTTATTACTAAAAGTTTTTCATAGAAGTTTAACACAAGTAGCCAATGATTATTTTTATAGTCTTTCATATGGTTCTTCACCCACTTTAAAAAGGTTAGAGAATATATTCCTTTTAAATTTTCACAAGTATGATGTGTTTAAATACACATTAGAACATTTCAAGGCTTAAAACAACGAAATAATGAGTCTATTTGAGATTATACTATAAGATTTAAAGATGTCTTATATTCTTTGACTTACTAACCCTTAGATTTGGAAGTATAATTCATATTCAATAGGGGTATTCTTTCTCCAATTAAATAAAGAGATATATACAAGCCTTACACTTCATTTGATAGCCTATATATGTATGTGCACAAGTATGCATGTGATCTAATAAATGATAAAGTGAAATTAAAGGCATCCTCATTAAAAGGAAAAAAAATTGTTAACAATTATTATAAAGTTAAGCCAACAACCAAAGAGGTATTAAGCCATCTAAAATTATGCATAGTAAAATCAAAAATAGTAAAATTAATCCATAAAGGAAAGGAATCAACATGTCGAGAACATCCAAAAAGTGAAGCATATATTTTTATTAAGAGACAACAACTCTAGTTTGATCTCACTAAGAATTGACCACATGAAATACTAAATGTATAATTGGATAAGAAGTTGATTACTCTTCCACCAAACTACTATCATCCACCACATAGATTTTAAAAGATAAAATTGCAACCTTTTTTCACTTATCATGGTATTTACAAACCTCATAATAGTAATTGTTATCATTTACAACACAAGTTTGCACATCTAGCAAATAGAGGAACTATTACATTTAAGAACAAGACAGGAAGGTATCCTTCTCCCACTTCTTCCATTAGTCATTCTTAGAGGACCAAAACATCTAATGGAATTCCTAGCAAGGAACAAATGGTTTTTCATCCTTTGAAAAAAAAACCATTAGAAGAAGTCCTTCTCCTAGTACACGCTCTATACTAACCGATCTTTCCCATACTAGTCTTACCAAGGAACCAATTGGTTGATTGATTTCTTTCTATATATGTAATTGGGGGAAGCACATAGACAAATATTTTAAAACCCATTCATGCATCAACATCTATATTTTATACAAAATAAGAAGAGGCATTGAAAGTAAATTAGAAAGAAGATATGAAATTACAACATAATCATTATAGTCAAGAATTTTTATTCCCAACTAGATTCTAGGTTATCTGATGATGACATTAAAATTAAAATCAAATCATATAAATATCAAACATAATTTTCAAAACACTTCACATAATTCAAAATTACAAAACACTTAAATAAAGATATTAAAGTCATACATTTTCACTCAAATGCCAAGAACAATGTTATCATGTATGTATTATATATCTTAGAATAATAAAAAAATTATACAACATTCCAAATCTACATCCATGGTCCTCACACCCCTTGATGTGGAAGCTATGATATCTCACCTAATACCATGAGAGCGAGACCACTCTCTTAATATCTCCTCTAGGGATCCGAGTTGACATTGTGTTTACTCATGCTTATGTTGTAATTCATCATACCTATCAATCAATGATTGATGATCTCTATAGCACTCCTCTCAAGAACAACCTATCTATCTAGCTCTATGTGCAACTCATCCATCTTGGTCACCACTTTATTGTATGTTTCCATATCCATGACCACAAGATCAAAAGTGGGTGCATGTGCACCATCAATGTTAGTAACTCATTCCATGATACCATCACTAGCAATGCCCATTGACACACTATGTGTCAAAGTGTGCATGACAAGATTAACCATCATGGCACACTCTTTTTTACCTATAACCAAAAAAATCCACCATGATACAAAGTTAGACATAAATATTGATATGATTTTAAAATATAATTATATAAACAAACTCAAGTAAATCACATTGTATACTTACATGTGGCATGGATAACTACCTCATCTAGAGGCTATGGTCATATAAGAGCACCCTCAACTCTACCTCCTTTGCCATTGACATATGTTTTACGTACTACACCAAGAGGGGAAAACATGATAGGAAAAATAAATTGGTCATTAGGCACCTAGCCACCATTGGGTGTACTCAGTTGTATACCCTACATCATCCCCATATGCTACCAAAATTACAAGATTTATCTTTATAGTAGGGAGTGATGTTACATCAATAGTAGTTGGGGTAACCCTATCATTCAGCCTAGGGCTAGCTCATATTGTACACTACCATGGGTAGGGATTCAAGGGGAATGTCTATTGAATCCCAAATTAATGTAACACATAGTCATACTAAAAATTATCATAAACTCCAAGGAACCATTCCACCAACCACATACTAATTCACACTCATCACAACTTTTATCCATCCTCAGGCCAAACACCAAATGTCATGTATAGATGCCATTATATCTAATTGAGAGTGATTAAATTGAGTATTGTGTGATTCTCCATAGTCATTTAAACCTTATGTTGTGTAAATACCCATCGAGTTGTAAACATATACAAATGGGACCACCCTACAAGTGGTCCACCAACTAGTCAAAAAACTAAAATGTGCTTATAAGTCCACATATGTAGAAATGTACCCACCCCCAAGCCTCCACAATGAATCTCCAAAAAAAATATGTAAAGATACATGTATAAGTGGGCTATCATAGTACCCCATGAATATCATGCACCTCTCTTCTTGATAACATAAATAAGTGATACATGTGATATGATATCACAACCCCACCACCATGTACTGTAATGAATGTTTCAAGCAATAAACAATTTTTTCTCAATCATGAAACATCAATTCCAAAAATATCCTATAGACACACTATCCCAGAGGGCTTTGCTTCAACATGTCTCTATATATTGAAATACATGTGATACCTTTGAATTATCTAGTACTAAGTTCCCCTAATACTTGGGCCCTCTCTCCTATAATCGGCAAGTGAAGAATATGATACATGTCTTCCAATGTGATGCTCATCTCCCATGTGGGGGTCCATAAATTACAAGTATCTTCATTCCACCTCCTAGCTAAATTTTAATAAGGTGGACATCATATTGGATATGACCAATTGGCTAGCTAAACCAATCCATACTTGTTATAAGATGGCTCTATCAATTGCATCAAGACCTAGCTCGGTCAAAGTAGACATATGCCTACCATGTCTAAACTCAAATATGTGGACATCCTTATACAAAAATAAAGGATAAATAAATAATGTTATTCATAAATCATATCAAAATTAGTATAAAAAATTAATCATTTATCAATATTCAATAGAACATTAGCATCAGATGCTACAATCAAATTTAGATGGTAGCATAGAACACTACCATCCAAAAAGGGACACTAACATTGAATATTTGATGGTAATGTCCATTACATTGAAGGTTGTGTTCAATGACATTTTCAACGCCAAAATATGGCCAAAAAAAAAATCCAAATGTAAGAGAAAAAAATTAAAAATTACTTACCAAATCAACAAAATTATTCCTACCAAGGCATTCTACAAGATATCAAATTGCATGGGATAAATGGCTCTTCCTCAAGGCATTTTTGTAGTAATCCACAACACACAATTTCAATAATGCAAAATGAAAATGAAACAATTTTTTTTTCAAATCTAATATATACAGTAGTTGACCTTTGACTTCACTACATGCACCTATGAATTTCAAAATACAATACCTCAAGCTTTGTTTCTCCAAATCATGAACCATAAGTTATGTAAGAGCCCACATAGAGAGCTCTTCCATGCTATTTATTTTTTATAAATTTTAGTTAAATTTTTTTTTTAAAGAACATAATCCAATCTATAAGCAACATAAAACAAATTTCTACAAGATAAATCAAAAAAATCTAAATATGACAATAAGATGTCTTCTAAGAAATAATACATCTATATGATTGATTCATATTTGGTTGATACATCTATGATATGGCCAACTTATCCTTTTGTGATAAGGTGCCTACCAGGCTACATTACCCACATCCCAAAGGACCTCAAAGAGACATGGTTCCATATACACATAATTGGTAGAATTTCATATAGTTTACATGATCTAGATACACACTTGGGTCACAATATCATACAATTGGAAAAAAATTCATAGGTTTGGGACATAATTTTAAAACTTGTGGAAGATATTATTCATAGTGATAGAATCTAGTTGCATGTGCCATGCACATGTACTTCAGTTGATACAATCATAATATACTATTTTTCATAGAGCATAGATTACATTTTGATAGATATTTTAAATTGACACATATTAGAGTTGCATATGCCTTGAAAATGCACCAAACTATAGAAATACATACAAATTATACATCACATACAACATGCATGATATGGGTACATATAGATTCTATTATTTATCTCTCAGTTACACATTAATGTAATGACTTTACCAAGATGCACTGATTGAGCCTTTATTTATCTATAACAATTAGATCCCTTGAGCAGTACGATTCAAATTCAGTGCCCTTGATGGCCTCAAAACTAGATATTTTTTCAAATTGAGATTTTTATACCATATAACCTATGGGATACTAGCTAGATTGGTTATATTATGTATTTACACTAGAGTTGTGTAGTCAAGATTCAGCACCCTTGACAGATTTGGAACTAATCCCATTATACCATGTTAAGGGCATGGTCACACCCTAACTCTCCATTTTTATAACATCTCCATGATGAAGTATGCATGACTCCTTGTGGGATCATTCATTTTCTTATCCATAAAATGGATGAAGCCTCAATTCCCTTGATATATCTCCATCCTCCATGTCGAGGATGATATTATAAACACTCCAATTTTATCACTTATGTGTCAAATTACAAAGTGAAATGATTCCCATAATTTCACACATTATAGTCAATTTATTTGTTCAATTATCCATTTCTATATTCAATTATCATTCTCTATTCAATTTCTCTATTCAGCTAGTAATTTTCTTTGTTCAATTCTTCTTCTTTGATTAATTTGATAATTTTTCCTTCTTTGTTCAATCACATTCTCCATTTTAATTTTAGTCTAAAAATCAATTCCTTGCATTATATTAATTAAATAGGTCTTTGAGCTATTTAATTAATTACTCTCTCAATAACTAATTTTCCTCTTATCCCCCTCCAAAAGACATCTTCATATAAAAAGGAATCTTGAGATCCTAAGAATATACCCTTGAGAGCACACCAATTATTCAAATAATTAGAAATAAATTGGGATTATTATCCACCCTCATCATGGAAACAAGTTGAAGGGATTATATTTGAGATCCATGTGTTTTTTTTAGAGGATGTTCCACCCTTCATCTTGGAAACAAGATGAAGGGCCTACATTCATTCATCTTTGTTAGTTACAAAGGGGCAACCTCCACCCTTCATCTTGGAAACAAGATGAAGGGCTTATATTCATCCATCTTTGATATTTTCAAAGATCATCCTCCACCCTTCATCTTGATTGAGATGAAGGGTTCATATCATTAATCCATGTGCTTGATCCATGTGCACACTTGAGGTCCCTTTGGTAACCGTTCATCTTGATTTCAAGATGAAGGGTCCTCCTTGATTTTATATAAATACACATCTTTGCATCATTATTTTCATTCTCAAACTACATGATGAAGTGTTGTCATATCATCAAGTCTCTTTATGCATCAATCTTCTACCATTTGATAAAATCATTATGGTCCATAACTTTAATAGAGTGTCTAATTACAATTGGACATTGATAAATGTAGTATAAAGCTACATCTAAGCCACATCCCAACAAAGACAAGTTACAATGAGGTTTGAATTATGTTGGTTTGAATCTTTATACATTGTAGTATTTTGTATTTTTTGAGATAATGAGGTTTTAGGTGTGTGTTTTTGTATTTTTTACCACTTTGTTTTGTGTTTTTAACAACTTTGTGAAAATATAAAGGATTCACATTCTATGGACACATAGGGAACACTCGGTGGGACCCTACAACCCACACCTTTCATTTGATCATATATACTAATCTTGATTTATATAGAATCTTGATATTTTGGCTCTTTTGGGTTCAAATATCTATATTTTGTCTGTCTTTTTTTTGGCGAATTCATTCATGAAAATAGCGAAATTGACTTTGGTTCTCTATTTTTTGGTGAAATCATCTCTATGAGTGGTGAAATCATCTATGTTCTTCTTAGGTCTATTTTTTTTGTCTAAAAGATTTTATCATAAACAAATTTATTTCATATTCAAATAAATTATCCTAAATATTGATGAAATTGTTTAGGTGCAATATTTCTAGCTCATTAGTGAATTTATTTAAATTTTAACAAAATTGTCTCTGTGTTTAATGAATTTGTCATAACTTTAGAGAAATTATTATATTAATCGGTGAAATCATCTATGTCTATTATTTTATCTTTTATCTAAGTTTTGTGTAATTTTTTAAAAATAACAAAAAGGTCCTACATATCAATGAAATTTTCTATGTGAAAACCCGAGAGTTATAAAATAATTGAAATCAAGCTCTTTAAAGTGCTTAGAACCATTGATTGAAAATTTAACCACTTGTATTGCAATTTTAGCACATTTTTAATCCAATTTTACAAAAAACCAAGGAAATTTTCATTCACATTTATGAATTGGTGATTAAAAAATAATAAATCATAATCATTTTTATGATCTTAAGAGCATTTTACCTTACATTCTTTGTTTAAATAGTTTTTTTTTCAAAGTCTTGATTGATTATCTTAGAGTATCCTGAATGCTTACTTGACATATGCTCTTCTCTTTCCCATTCATGGGATCCTAAGAATCAGAAATCAATTATGTCCTCCCTTTTCTTTTTTTTTTTGGCTTGTGAGTGGGAGTTCATAGCCTCCTCACAAGTTATTTAGGTGGTTTTTGACCTACGGTTTCATCTCTCAGCATTATACCAACCCCACTTATCCAATGGGGCATACAAACTGAGCATAATATTTATTGGGATAGTGGTTGAGTGGTTAACTTGACCAACCAAATAGGTCCTTAGGTCATATAGTGGTTTAGACATCACACTCTACTGAGCAATGGATAGATGAAGTGGTTGTGAAAGGGACTAGACCCTTTCATAACAAGCTATATGGTTTGAATACACTTGATGAATAGTTATAAAGCACCCATATACTACAAGGTATATCAAAACCATTTAGTTTTTCCAAACAAAAATTTAGACTAGAAACGTATTTATCATAGAATTATCACTGATGTAGGGATGTAAAGGTTAATAGTTCCCAAAGATTACCTTTTACATATGACATTTTTAGATAAGGGGGCCATAAAAACCCTACCAATAACCTATAATAATTAATTAATTTTAAAGAATATTAAATTTTATCCTCTAAAAAGCAATTATATCGAAAGGGTCAGTGATTTTCCCCTAAATTTGTATCAGTTTCTAGTATAAGGCTAGATTTTTTGATTCATTCTTTGGTCAAACATTATCACATTATACTTAAATTAAGAGGCATTACTTTATCCATGTCTATAGTCAAAAAAAAATCCATTCTACCTTGCTCAAAATGCATACATTTCATACCCTTACCTTGTGTGAAATTGTACTATTATTTTGTCTATGTCTGTAGTCAAATTTGTTCCATTCTCCTTTGTTCAAAATGTATATGTTTCATACCCTTATCTTGTGTGAATTTATAATGTTACTTTTTATGTGTCTTGGTCAAATCTTTACTCTTCTACATCCTATATTGGTCAAATGTGTACACTTCATACCTTTTTATTTATATGAAATTATACCTTTGTGTTGTCCGCATAAATTCAAACCACCTTTCTAATTTTCAAATTTACTCTGAGTCTAATCTATTCAATTATTATCATTTTTAAATAAATTACTCTTTTCTCTTCCCAAAAGATGTCTTTCTTATCCAAGTCTACTCTAAAAATTAATTCCAATATTCCTCATTACACTTAAAGTGGTATGGCTTATAATATCACTTATGAGGATGATTAGATCCAAATCAAACTAATCCCTTTATGCAAGACCAATACAAGTAAAAATTGTATGAGGATGATTATCCTCAAGATCAAGAGGGTGTGGAAGTTAATCAATTACAATACAAAGAAGAAAACAGTTATATGTTGATAGAGAAAATAATTTGTTGTATTTATTAGAGATGGGAACCAAAGTCCCTCATGATTTCCCTATAGAGAATATATGTAGGGTATAAATAACATAACCTACGCCCAACCATGTCATAATTACTGATTGGAATGATGATACATGTTCTCCTTTCCATATTCTTAGAAAGGTTCAACTGTCAACAAATCCAAAAACATCAAGAAAGGAGAAGGAATTACTTGAATCTGTACCCCAAATATTACCCATTATTATTTCCAAACTCCAACAAGTAGAGTATGCAATTATTGCCCTTTATGCATTGATAATCAATCTGGTTGTCGATCCCCTAATTGAAAATCAATAAAAAGAGCCCATAGTTGATCTATTTCCTCATGTTGAAACATCCATAGATCCCAAATAAAAGGTACTTGAATATTCTTCACAACTTATTATGGAAGAACATCAAACATTTCCCAATCCCATCACATGCCCAACAAACCCATTTTTATGAAGTCATCTGATCAAATTCCCTCATAACCATTACAGAATTTGGGTCATCCCCAACAAGTTCCCATTAAACCATAAATTGTTCCATCAAGTTTGCAACTTCCCCAATACAATGTGCCTAAGGGTCCCTCTATTTTTTATCGAGTCTTGTCTAATACATAACAATATGTTCTAACTAATCAACAGCAGTTTTTAATATAAAAGTAAACATTTATTCCTCTACCATAATGATATATTCTATTCCATATTCTAATCATAATTTGTATCCAGTCCTCCCACTTAATACCATTCTCAGTCCCATAATATTCCATCCATTTCCCAAAATACTATCCTCACACAATAATTACAAGCGACCAAAGATCCATATCAAGATTATAGGTCAATAATTAAAATATAAAATATAAGATGAATCATATATGTTCATATCCATTTGATTTTATTATTTTCCATATACCTGTTGACCAAATTTTGCCCCAAGAAAAATTTTAGGTCCCCTTCTTCCCTTGCTATTCATGCTAGTCATTTTCAAGTTGCACAAGTTCAATTAGTTTGGTTCATGGCTTGGTTCAAGTGGTTCAGCGACCTTTGGTTCAAAAGTCCATCTTCAAGTTCAACATCTTGATTCAGTAATGGTTGAACCAATTGAACTGTTGAACCATTTTTTGGTTCAACGGGCTTGGTTCGAAGGGAGAAGTTCATCAGCGTGCAATAGTTGAACCATTGAACCGATTGAACCAATTTTGGTTCAATGGCTTGGTTCAACACTTGGTTCATCAGCCTAGTTCAATCAGTCAGCTTAGTTCAAGTTCATCAGCATGCAATGATTAAACCAATTGAACCATTGAACCATTTTTTAGTTCAACAGATTGGTTCAAGGGTATGCCCAATTGGTTGAAGGGAAGTCTTCAAGTTTAAATGCCCTTTCGAAGGGTAGGCACTTCAAAAGGAAAGACCGGGTAAGTTTAAATTTTGCTTAAGTTCAAATTTGTTTAAGTCCCAAATTCCTTTAGATTTTTTGCCTGAAGGAATTTAGGCATGCTTCTAAGCAAAGGCCAGACTCGAGGAGAATTTCTGCAAAATTTTTGTCTATGGGAAAGTGTCTGTAGACAAAAGCCCAAAGAAATACACAAATCCCGTGGGAGCCCGAGAAGCAATACAAGGCACAATCGACCCACTGAAGGACCCCAAAGGGCAGGTGCCCTTATAAGGGACTCTCAGCCAAACACAAAGGGGACACTTTCAAAGAGATAGAGGGTCACCTTCCTTGAAAAAGTGCTAAGAGGAGGCAAAGTCATAGAGAAGCCATGAAGACCCGATGACGTTTTGATGGGGACAGTGACGTCCCAAAGGACGTCAAAATTAACAAAACAACTTAGCCATTGGTTTTCAAACCAATGACAGCTGTATGAATGTCAAAGTTAGTGAAATAAAATGGCCATTTGTTTTCAAACTAAGAGAGAGCTAACCAAGGGGCCAAAATGCAGTGACTCGCTAAAAATTTGCCCTCGAGGGCCAAAAGACCCAGAAGAGACAAAAGTGAGAAAAGACAAGGAGACAAGCATGGAATGAGCAAGAAATTAGTCCAAGTGGCACCAATTTGAGAAGTGACTCTGGTAGGTGAAACAGTTCCTGTGAATTGATCATTGGGGATGCAAACAGCTAGCAATGCAACCGGTTTCTCCATTTTACATTTAATGAGTAGACAAACTGTGTATTTGACCTTGAAAAGGCAGACTTCAAATAGACAAAGTGCACAGCTTATTAATGTTTTGAGTGACTTCTTATTCCCAATGAAGGGATGTGATAAGCCACTTGTAAAAAAGGAGTGCCAAATGGGCCTCCTTGCTTCTCCTATATATTGAAGACTTGTCATTTTAAGAATCATCTTCCACATTTTGTAAGGCGTAGTCCTGGCAAAATTTTCACCTAAATCAATAAACGTAGTTTTTTACCTCTTCTTGGATAGATATTTTTGTGTATGTCTTGAGTGTTGTTTGTGTTTAGTCATTGTCTCTTGATGCTTTCACAGGTCCAACACCAACATACCTGTTGTCTATAAGGCATTGTTTTGTAGCTAACAGGAGAAGAGCTCTATTTGAGTGTAGAATAGAAGAGGTTACGTACAGTGTGCATTTCACAGCACCTTGGTGAGTCTCTATTTTCTAGGTTTTCATGAGACCCTTCCTACCATTTTCTTGCAACCTGGTCCTTCTGCCATGTTTGAAGCGTATGTATGCATTTGTCTAGTTTTAAGTGTGGATGTGAGAAGGTCATTTCATTTTGGTGTATCACCTCCTTAGAGTAGTTTGTATTCCTATAATATTTCTCCCTTTTCATCCCCCCAATTTATATATCTATACATATATGTATTTGCACTTGCTGGAACAAACATGATGCATCAAAGGGAGCCAGCCCTTATCTAGAGACTCTCCCCTCCAGCTTCGCCAGTCCCACAGGTGAGAGGGGAGTTTCCATAATTACGAGGAGAAGGTAGGAGCTTGGCCTCCTGCCAAGGGTTCAATCTTTGACATCAATAGTTTTGGCACACCCGGTGGGACCAACTGGGATAGGTTTTATCCAAAGAGTTAAAGAAATTTTGGTGTGTTTTTCAATAGACTAGCCTTTGGAGACTATGCATCAAACACCAATAATGACTTTGAGTTGAATCTGCTTGTTAAGCAGCTTGGCGCCATCATAAATCTTACTTTTTGTATGAATAATTCTTTTACACAAAATCATGGACCTTGTGTTCCTTCATATGAATATGATCAGACTCAAGATTTTTAGAGAATCGCCTCAAGCAGCTCTCTTAGTTACTCTAAAATGATAAGGGAAGTGGCCCTGGAATTAGAGATTAACAGACTGGAAGAGCAGTACAGATATTAGTAAGAGCTGATGTATGAAGAGGAGTGTTTGTTTAGGCAAGCACAGGCCTTGCAAACCATGGAAGAGGAGGTAGCAAAATGGAGAAATCCATTTATTCAAGGCAGTCAACCTTGCGCACCCCCTCCTATCCTAAAGAAAGCCCCGCTTTTGCACCAAATCCTTTCTATCAGATAGCATTTACTCACTCCAGCTCATCAAAAACATCTACTCTCAATCTCGTGCACCTAGCTTTCCAGCATTAGAGGGCATTAGAACAACCTCCCATGGAGATGAACCTTCTAAACTCCTTAGATCATGAATCTTCCATTGGGGGGAGTACCACCAGCTAGCACATCCCTCTTTTGGAAACTCTTCCAGTGCATCAACAATATCTTCCTAGCATTCCTCAGCCTCCCTAAGTTTTTCAATGTGATGTGCAGATTTTGAGTTGGAGGAAGGAATGTCAGGGACTAGCTTAGAGCTTTGAAGAGGATCATGCTAGTGACCTCCAAGAAAGACTCTTTCAGGACAACCTAGCCAAACAAATTGAAGATTTAGAGGCTAAGATGAGACTACTTCTTGAAAGAGAGATAAAACTTCTAGACCTTATAAAAGAGCCCCAAGACCTTGGAGAAAAAAAAGTTGCTGCCTGTTCATAGGAGCAAAATTCCAATTCTAAGATCCTGAACTGGGGAAAAATAGTAGAATCATGGGGTGGGAAGGAGGAGAAGCAAGGTTTTTCTCAAAACCTTAAAGGAGCTGAAGCTACTCCTACTCATGATAATGCTGACAACCTCCAAGAAAAGCTCTTCCAAGAGGATCTAGCCAAGAGAATTGTAGAGTTGGAATCCAAAGAGAGATTCCTCAGCCAATGTGTGATGGATGGTTTAGACCAAACAGCACATTCCATGTCTGAACACACCCCACCTACATATTTCCAAGAGAGATATCAGGCTACACCTAATATAGATGAAGTGTTGACCAAGTGGAAAGAGGAAAATCATTCGATTCTAGCTCAAGGGTTGCCCCCTCTTCCACATGTTTTCTCCACTTCACCCCTTCTCAAGGAGGAACCTATTTTGTAAGAGTCAAGTGAGGAGTAGAAGAACCAATCTATAGTCCTTCAAGGGGCTGTCATGACTGACAACGAAGGTGGAATCATCATTGATGCTTCTTGTGAAGACACCATCGGTAATGGAGAAGATGCAGGTCTTGCATATATGCAGATGTTCCAACAATATGAGGAGGGACAAATGCATGGTAAGCTCTCTTCCCCTCTATTTGATGAAATCCCTTGCTACTTTGATGAGGATGATGACTACACTGAGGAGCCTAAGTTGGAGGAGGATCAGGAAGATGCCTTTGAGCATCTAGAGGTCTTAACCTTTGAGCAGGAAAAGGAGAGGTATGTCTTCCTTGAGGAAAACTTTGAAGAACAAAGTTTTGAAGAGAGAGGTGATGTTCTATGGGATGAGCAATCATTTTGTGAGTCTAGTTTAGACATCACCATAGTCACCCTTCTTTAAGAAGGCTAAGAGGAAGCAGAGGACGAGTCTGACAAGATCTTCAATGAGGCAGAAGGAAACAAGTCAGACCATGATACATTGTCGAGGGAATGTGTAGATCAAAAGGCTTATAGTGATGAGCCAGTAGCCATTGATTTCTTGGTGAGGAGCACTAGTATGATGAAAAAGCATTCAATAAGCTTCTAAGGACAAGTAGAGTACATATATGTCAGAAGCATGTTCGATTCTGATCCACTCAGATACTAGCCAATGTAGGTGACAGGCAAGAAGAGCAAGTCACCAATTCTCCTTTTCATTCAGCTACTTGCCTACCACAATAAGTCTTCTTTCCAAGATGGGGACTTAATAAATTTTCCCTTTGATCCAGGAAGGAGGTGAGAATACCTGGTTAGCTATATATAGTAGTTTGTTTTCAATTTCTTTTCCCACTTTCCCTAAGTGCAGTTTGCACAGGTAGTGTTTTTTAGCCTTGTGTTTTTCCCTTTGCATGTGGGGTAAAAAGCTTCATGTTTGATTCTCATATCTTTTGAGGCTATTGCTAACTCTTTCATAGCTACAATCTGACTCCGTGCCTAATGGATTTTCAAGGCAACTAGCTTCTAAGCATAGCAGGCATGTTTCCCTTGTGAGTCGCCAATTTGTAGACCAAATTTTGCCCTAGGCAAAATTTTTGGTCCCCTTCTTCCCTTGCTATCCATGCTAGTCATTTTCAAGTTACACAAGTTCAATGAGTTTGGTTCATGTCCTGGTTCAAGTGGTTCAGTGACCTTTGGTTCAAAAGTCCATCTTCAAGTTCAACATCTCGATTCAGTAACGGTTGAACCAATTGAACCATTGAACCATTTTTTGGTTCAATAGGCTTGGTTCAAAGGGAGAAGTTCATCAACATGCAATGTTTGAACCATTAAACTGATTGAACCAATTTCAGTTTAATGGCTTGGTTCATCGGCCTAGTTAAATCAGTCAGCTCAGTTCAAGTTCATTGGCGCGCAATGATTGAACCAATTAAATCGTTGAACCATTTTTTGGTTCAACAGATTGGTTTAAGGGTATGCCTAGTTGGCTGAAGGGTAGTCTTCAAGTTTAAATGCCCTTGCAAAGGGTAGGCACTTCAAAAGGAAAGACTGGGTAAGTTCAAAATTTGCTTAAGTTCAAATTTGTTTAAGTCCCAAATTCCTTTAGACTTTTTGCCTGAAGGAATTCCTTCAGACAAAAAGTCTAAAGGAATTTAGGCACGCTTCTAAGTAAAGGCCAAACCCAGGGAGAATTTTTGCAGACTTTTTGTCTACAGGAAAATGTCTGTGGACAAAATCCTGGAGAAAATACACAAAGCATGCGGGAGCCCGAGAGGCAATACAAGGCACAAGCGACCCACCGAAGGACCCCGAAGGGCAGGTGCCCTTGCAGGGGACTCTCAGCCAAATGCAAAGGGGACACTTTCAAAGAGATAGAGGGTCACCTTCCCCAAAAAAATGCTAAGAGGAAGCAAAGCCACAGAGAAGCCATGAAGACCCAATGGCGTTTTGATGGGGACAGTGACGTCCCGGAGGACGTCAACATTAACAAAACAAGTTAGCCATTGGTTTTCAAACCAATGACAGTCATATGAACGTCAAAGTTAGTGAAACAAAATGGCCATTTGTTTTCAAACTAAGAGAGAGCTAACCAAGGGGCCAGAATGTAGCAACCTGCTAAGAACTTGCCCTTGAGGGCCAAAGGAGCCAGAAGAGACAAAATTGAGAAAAGACAAGGAGACAAGCATGGAATGAGCAAGAAATTAGTCCAAGTGGCATCAATTTGAGAAGTGACTCTGACAGGTGAAATAATTCCTATGAATTGATCATTGGGGATGCAAGTAGATAGCAATGCAATTGGTTTCTCCATTTTACATTTAATGAGTAGACAAATCGTGTATTTGACCTTGAAAAGGCAAACTTCAAATAGACAAAGTGCACAACTCATTAATGTTTTGAGTGACTTGTTATTCCCAATGAAGGGATGTGATAGGCCACTTGTAAAAATGGAGTGCCAAATGGGCCTCCTTACTTCTCCTATATATTGAAGACTTGTCATTTTAAGAATCATCTTCCACATTTTATAAGGCATAGCCCTGGCAAAATTTTCACCTGAATCAATAAACGCAATTTTTTACCTCTTCTTGGATGATATTTCTATGTATGTCTTGAGTGTTGTTTGTGTTCAGTCATTGTATCTTGATGCTTTCATAGGTCTAACACCAACATACCTGTTGTCTACAAGGTGCCATTTTGTAGCTAACAGGAGAAGAGCTCTATTTGAGAGTGTAGAATAGAAGAGGTTACTTATAGTGTGCATTTCATAGCACCTTGGTAGTCTCTATTTTTTTGGTTTTCATGAGAGCCTCCCTACCATTTGCTTGTAACCTGGTCCTTTTTCCAAGTCTGAAGCATATGTATGCATTTGTTTGGTTTTAAGTGTGGATGTGATAAGGTCATTTCATTTTGGTGTATCCCCTCCTTAGAGTAGTTTATATTCCTGCAATCTTTCTCCCTTTTCATCCCCCCAATTTATATATCTATACATGTATGTATTTGCACTTGTTGGAAGAAACATGATGCATCAAAGGGAGCTAGCCCTTATTTAGAGACTCTCCCCTCCAGCTTCGCCAGTCCCACAGGCGAGAGGGAAGTTTTCATAGTTGTGAGGAGAAGGTAGGAGCTCGGCCTCCTGCCAAGGGTGCAATCTTCGATGTCAACAATACCTTTACCATCTCACTTTAATATTCCAAAGTTTAATAAATATAAAGGAAAAGGAGAACCAAGAGAGCATCTAAGCTTGGTGTTTATTTATTTCCAAGAGGTCATATATGATAGCAACATCTACTTCATCTTTTATCATATAGTTTTGCTAGACCTACATTAGAGTGGTTTACACATCTTCCAAAGAATTCTATTCCAAACTTTGATGACAAATTATAGAAGTTTATCAAACATTTTTCATATAATATAGACCATGAGTTAACTATAGTAGATTTATGTGTTATCAATCAAAAGGGAGGCTAAATATTTTCCACCTATCTTCAAACACGGATTACATTAGCTATTAGATGTCTATATACACTACTAGGCATTGATTTGACCAATATCTTCATGAAAAATCTAAATTATGATCTTGCACTCAATCTAATATTATAATGTCGAGATAAATTTCATGATTTTATCATAAAAGGGGTTCAAATAGAGAGAGCATTGATAGATAAAGGATTGTTTAAGATATATTCCTCAAATTAGTCCCAAGTTTAATATTTCAATCAAAATCAAAATTAACATCACACTCAAAACTAGGATTCAATGTCAAATCCAAAAAATGTGGTAGACAAGCCAAAACCTTTCAATCACAACAAAAATTTAGTTGGTAAATGTTTAAATAGTTAATAAGCACCTATATAAAAGGCACCATCATAGAAACCACTTGCATTACAAAGCCAATCTCTTCTAAGAGGGTGTTTTAATCAATGTTTATTTTCCAAATTGGGGGAACATATTGATATTGTGTTCCAAAACATATGGATACAAACTTGATTGGATGGTCAAACACTAAGCCTTTTGATGAATCTCAACCTAAACCAAACTAGTATAGGGATAACAAGTATTATGAATATCATATAATTAAAGGGCATGGCATTTATAGGTGTGTACAACTATGGCATATAATATGATATTTAATTGACATAGGAGAAATAGATTTGAATAATGTAGCCTCTATTAACACTGGGTATGACATGGGAATATACAAAATTCCATTCCCATAGCATAATATTGATCAAAATGAGAAAAGGGAAACTAATAGTCATAATCAAAATCAGGGACCTGAAGCCAACAATGTTGACTACCATGCCACTCCTTATGATTACAATACAATGGGTCATGTAATGGAACATCATGTTATAACCATTACCATAAATCCTCATTCATATTCTAATAAATATCAAAAATTAAATCCCTCCATTATAGGATCAGGCCCATCTATCATAGGAGTTCTTATGTCTCATAATTCTTACCCTCAAGTGATTATTCTAAGACCTATCATTCATCATCACATTCTAGAATTTATATCCTTGTTTGATATTGTGTTGTTATAACTCGATGTTCAAATATTACCATTCAAGACCATGGTTTATATCTATAGAGATGGAATCTAAAGATAATTAGATCAAACAGTCATCATGAAAACTCAAAAAAATTCATAAGAACATAACTAACTAAACTAACTCACTCAAATTGGGGTTTTCAAATGAAAATTAAAAGCTAATGAAAGAAAGCACACACAATACCATCCCAAGAGCATCCCATCACACAAATATGGCTCCAACTATGATTTTCCCCTTGATTTGGTACTTAATTCTTCATCAATGATGCAAGGCAAATCTCTTTCATCATCTCTTGCTAACTAATGAAACTAAGCTCATGATATCAAATCCAATCTATGCCTATCAATAAACCTATCCTATTGAAAATTAAGCATAATAAACACCACTCACAAATGGCTTATGGAGAGAATTCTACATAACAATTTTACACAAATGAAGCTTTAAAATGGTGGTCTTGGCCCTCTGATTTATATATTTTTGAAAATGATCAAAATGAACCATGACTATCTTGATATCAAGATGTGTGGCCAAGAATCCATTCAATTTTGGAGGTTTAAATCATAAATATCCTCATAAATATTTGGAAGGAAGGGGAATTTAAGATGCATGGTAGGCCTTCAACCTTTGAATTTATGGCTTATATAAGCCACCCCACAAATGACGTCATTTGATGATGCAGACAATATGAATCAATTTCATTTAAAATATATTCCATAACTTCCATATATTTTCCACTTAAGCTCTTAATTTGGGTTAATTTGCCTAAGCGAGGTTAATCAGTTTTTATGCAATTCTTTGGAAATTGGTTACACTCAATTAATCAAACTAGTTAGAATGTCATATTACTGGGTCATAATTTAAATGGATTAGAATTAAAAGAATATTTTATATGTGTATGTACCAATATTCCATTTAGTATGTTATTAAAACAAAATAACACATGCACGTGTCGTGTGCTTTAGAAGTTGGAGAAAAGAGTGATCCAGAGCATCAAATTATGTTTTCATCATTTTGACTCAAAATGATTTGAGAAAATTTAGTGATCAAATAAAATGTATTGCCCTATTTATGGATACATTAGCCTAAATCAGAACTTATAAATGATAATATCGAACCATTTAGCACGTTTAAGTGATTTTGGCCCAAATTGTGCATTGTCACAAATTTAGAGTAAGATTGACAATTTCAACATAATGATATTAGGAATTGGATGTCTAAATTTGACCCCTATTTAAAATTCATAGATATACATTTAGGTGAAGTAAAATATTTTCAAATAAAATAGTTGTCAAGAATAAATTGGCTTGAAATGACCCATGATGCCCCCTCGTGAGAACATACAGGGATGAAAGAGAAGGATGGACTCTTGAAAAGAGAGAGAAAGTCAAGTTAACCCATGGGATAGATTAAATCTAGACTATCTAATGCTTACACATGTTTATTCCATCAATGATAAAAATATACTTTGAATATATTGGGCCTCAAGGATGGGCGAATGGGAAGGATACAATCCAAAAATATAAGTGACACACTTTGAACACACCAAAGCTAGGGCAGAAGATGCACACTTAGGAATTAATCGATCTTGAGATAAGTTTCACATTGAAATGTTTCTAGGATGAGGGAAAATTTCCATAGATATTGGAATTATAAGAAACATGAGAGCATGTCTCCAGAGAAATGAAATAATAATGTGCCCCAATAGAGAGAATTTGATCAGTTGATAAAGCAATTTTGCCCTATTAGGTTTGAATTTTTATCATTGATAAAATAATTATTTGTGCCTTAGTAGGGAATATTTGATTCAATGATAATTAATTTTTCCCCCATATGGATTATTTATATTTGTGACTAGTTCAAATGTTGTGCCCCATTAGGGAAAATTTGCAAGCATAGATCAAGGATATAACCTATGGCATAAATTAAAGATGAGGGTGTGCAAACATAGATACGATGGTATAATGAATAAAATAATCATGAAATAATAGGCATATGAGGATTAAAAAAATGATGGAAGAGATGAATAGAATAATGAAGGTGACCGAGTTGACCTAGGATACATCATGTATCCAAGCATTGCCTACATAGTCCAAATGAACCTCAAGCCAATGTAGTTCACCCAGAGGTAGGATAAAGATGGATTGAGGAATGAAGAAAAAAAATATAAATGGACCATTTTTCAATTATATTCATAATTTATGTGAATATATGCACGTATTATATAGAGTTGGGTGCGAGATAAGCCCTTGGTACCTAGTTTTATTTGTGCACTTTGAGAGCTGATCTTTGGAATTGCATTGATTTTGAGACTTAGATCCAAAGCACTTGGTACTTGCTATAGAAAAATGAAATTACGCATCATAAGTATGAGAAAATTATAATGTAATTTCATTTCAATTGTGATGATCTATTTCAAATGTGAATACTTATAACTAAGGATAATGATAAGAACTACCAAAACTAGAGTCAAAACTATTAACATTTAAATAAAAAATAAAGACAAAGAAAAAGAATACATAAATGAACCTAGATCAAAATTAATATATAAATAATCAATACTTAATAAGGAATAATAATGTATAAAAATAAATAAAATACAATTTAATAAACAACATGAATGCAAGATATGGATAATCTATCTCTATGCACATTATCAAGATGTACTCAGAGAGCAAAACAACAAAATAAAAGACCAATAAGATACAATAGAGGAAGAGTAATAAATAAATTAAGAGATAATAAAGTGAAACAAAACACCAATAAAAATCAAATAAAGAAACACAAACAAGAGTTAGGCACAATGTTGGTGTGTTTTGAAAACAATTATTCAGGCACATGTAGTATAGGTGTTATTTTCTATGATAGTGTAACAAGAATAAGGACACAAAGTTGTTAGAGATTTATCATGATGATGTCATGGTGGTGTCATGGAGGTGTTCTATTGAGTGGATGAAGAGCCTTGAAATTATATCTAGAAATGACAAAGTGTGCAATGTGCTTGTTCTTGTATGCTTGAAGTATGATTGGTTAATCTTTAGTATTAACATGGATAGAGAGGATCAAGGATGAGTATGGTTATTTGAGCATGTGAAATAGGTCCCTAATATTTTATCTATGCTTATATATCTTATGTGCATAAGTTAAATTCATCTGGTTGATCATAGTTTTCATCTAGACACTTTCGGTCTAGTGGTAGAAAATTTGAGTAGGTAGTTTGATGACATCAGCATTGCCACGTGGGACTGAGTCAAGGGGAGTTGGTCATATGGTTATTATCAAAGTAGCCCCTAGTTTTTATGCACTAGATCTCAAGTCATGCATTAGATCATGGTTAAACATATGAGGGTGAAACTTTGGCTTCTCAATCAAAATTCATTATTTTCCCATACTTAGCCAAATTTGTAATGTAGCTAGAAAGAGCTAAGTAAGCATGTTGATGAGGTCAAAATTCACACGCATGGAGGTGTGAGGATAAAATGATCATATGAGTTTTTTTATTTTTATGCCTAGTTTAATTTTTCTAGGTTTTATATCATATGATGTAGCACGTCAAAAGATATGCTTATGCAAATTTAGGCTCCCAACTAGTTTGACTATGTTTTCCCATAGCCAATTTTGTAGTGTGGTAGAAAGAGCCAAGTGATCATTTTGATGGTGTTATATCTTTCATTTGTGAAGGTGTCAAGAGAAACTGATTATATGGGTTTATTCAATTTTGAGTATAAATTATTTTCACTAAATTGAAATCATGCACTGAAGTATGATAAAAGTTATGGATGCTCAAAGTTGGTCTTTTAGGCAGGTTTTGACATAGTTGTCTCTATGATAGAAGATTTTGAGAAGGCATTCTAATGGAATTATATCTCACATGCAAGAGAGTTCTAAGAGATGTGTGTTCCATGGTTGGTTTCTCCTATGTGAGGAGATAATCTAGTCCAAGTTTGAGATTATGAAAGTAAACATATAAGATGTTATTGAGGTGCAAAAATGTCTACTCAAGCATATTGAAAGGGTCCACATACTTAGTCATTTATGTAAGTGTTAAAGCTCGAGCAATATCAATAGTGCACATTGCTCCAAGAAGTCAAGAAGTAGCGAGATGAGGATGGTTTCAAGATGTTTAATGACTGAGCAAAGGTAAAATATAATGATTTAATGGTGAGAAGGTATTCATATAGTTTGATTAAATAGTGAGCATTGATCACTAAAGACCTTACTAATCCATAGAGATTGATGGAGTGCATTGAGTCAACATTTTGAGATTGCATGAGATGAGGTCAAAGTGATAGAGGTTTAACATCTAGCATTGATAGACTATATGTTAAACATCAAAAAATATCTATGGTGCATATTTGATATAAGTTGAGAGATCATGATATTTGAGCATTGTGTGTGAAGGCTAACTATGATCATTTGCATTTAAATATTTGAATTTTCAAAGGAAAAAACCAATGTCTAGTTTTTAGACCATATATTTTGATATAAGATTATTTTACTCATGTAATAAAAATAAAAGTGGTAGAGGACTCCAAGGCACATATGGATATATATATTTGAATATCTAAAAGAGAGTATAGTCAAATATTTTGAGCCTATAAGTTGACTATGTGTTCATGCTTATTCTGCAAGTAACCCGAGAAGGATATTTGAGCATGTGTAGAAGTTATTTCGATGTCTCATGATGAACTAGCTATTGAGGAGTGTTATAGACTCCATGAGGATGATTTATGAGTATTTTGGAGGCATGATCAATCTATTTTAAGTATGAACAATGCTTAAGAAGTTGACTGTATGTTCAGTAATGGTGTTCCTATGTATAAGGTATGTGTTTGAGTTAGTTGAGAATATATAGAGGTGATTTAAGATGATTGTGATCATTTTAGGATGTCCTAGGGGACATAAGGAGTGGTCTTATGTTATTGTTTTGCTTGAGGGTGAGCTAAATAGGTTAATAGGTCTTCATGAGACCTATAAGAGCTATAAGGGTCTTATTAAAAGGTGTAGTTACTTAAGGGTGACCCATAGATGCTTTGGATTACTTATGAAGATCAAATTAAGTTGTGTCTTCACATGTAAGATGCCTTAAATGTTAAGGAATTCCTAATGGTTGACCAAGATGATGATGATGATCATGAATGCTCTATAAATAGTGAAATCAAAAGGGTTGATTTCTAGACTTGTTAGACTTGAATGAGGGAGAGTGAATGTGGACCCAAGTGAAGGTAAGAACCTTTGAAAGAGAAGGTACAAGTTAGTGAGGACAAGCAGAGAACAAAGAGGATCAAACTTGCTAGTTTGTGCAAGGTGTTTAAGGTGATCATATAGGTCATTAGACTTAATAAGCCTAGAAGACATAAAATGGGTGAGTATACTCAAGAGGCTTGTGAGTGTGAACTATGGAGTGAAGGATGGGTAGAGTGCCTTATGGATGAGTTGATGAGTAGATCAGTTTGAGGATTATTTGTATGACCTATTGGTCATAATTCTATTGGTAGAATAGTGCTCTTATTGTTTGAGTGTGATTGATTGCAAGGTGAAGACTATGTGAGCTTGTTGGTTGATCTGAGAGGCAGATCAGTGTGCCGACTATGTGTATAACCATCTAGTCATGTTTTTTAAATTATGATAGGTTGTTTGTTGTGAAGTATGAATTGAGTGTGTAGAGCTAAAGAGTGAGGTTAGTTGGGGTATGTAATGTGTCCCAATTGATCTTTATGTATTAGTTCAAGTATGTAATGTGCTTTGGCCAATATGGAGTGTTGAGTGAAGGTGAAGTGTGATAATAAAATGCCCATCATCAAGTGTTATTGATATTAGTTTAGTGGTGGATGTGTTCATAGGTTTTGTTTTGGTAGCTCAACATCTAAGGTAGTTGTAGCCTCCTTACAAGGTGAAACTTGCTAAAATTTTGGTTATTATTTCATCTCAACTAAATAGGTATTGTATTACCTTGTGGGATTTTAGCCTTACTAAATAGGGATTGTAGTTCCTTGATTAGTTGCATCAAGTCTAAATTGGTTCTTATTATTAAAAGATAGTAGTCCAATTATAGGTTTCAATGGGTTTTATTCCCCAAGAGTGTTTCCCATGTATGCATTGTGTTATGTGTTTGATCTTGCATTGGCTTTCCTATTTATTGCTATGGATGATGTGTATGCCTCATGAATGTATGTGTTAAATGATTAAGAGTTTGAAGTAATTAGAATTAAGATTATATTATGTAGGCTCACTAATTCACCCCCCCTCTCAGTGATTTTACCTCTAATAATTGGTATCAGAGGGAGTCCTTTTGAAGGAAGCCTAATAGCTTGAAGGTGATCCTTATTAGGTATAAAGATGGTTAAGCATTTGAAGAAAGAAAATCAATAGTGGAAGGTTATGATTAAACAACTTGAAGAATAGATATGTACTTTGAAGAAATATGCCAAAGAGGATCAGAATGTTGTCAATGATCTCAAGGTTCAGTTAGTAGATGCCAAGACAATTTTGTGTTCAAAAGAAAGGACATCATGTGTGATGAAGAATTTTTCCATGACAGTGAAGAAGAAGTTAATCTAGAAGTTGGGCTCATGGGTGTACTTGGTGAACTAAAGGAGAAAAAGAAGAAGAATCATAAGATGAGAAATATGATCAAAGGTCTTGAATCACAAGTCATTTCTCTTGAGGCAAGTTTGATAGAGAAAGCATGTAGAATAAAGGATGACATGGCTAAAGAAGCTAAGAGTGATAAATAGACTATCTAAGTTCTCAGAGGTCAATTAATGGCTACAATTTCAAGTATAATAACTAAAGAGGATGAGATCTTTCAATTGGAAACCAAATTAGGTTCATTCATGGATGAGCATGAGAAATTTATTGTCAAGATAAGAAATCTTGAAGAAGATCAAAAGAAATCAAATCAAGTCAAGAGAAATGAAAGGTCTATTAGACAACCAAATACTTTAAGGTAAGCTAGTTTATTTCATGGTTATTTTTATACATGTAATAAGTATGGTCATAGAGATAAGGACTATATAATGAATTCAGTCAAGTTTGGAAATTCATGGATCTATGATAGAAGGAGTTTTTGGCCAAAGATTGATCAGAGTTCAAATATGTTAAAAGGTATGAATGATGTTATTTGTTTCAATTGTCATAACAGTGGACATATTGCTAGATTCTATCCAAATAGTGTTAAGAGGTCTTCAAGGTATGTCAATGTATATAGAGTTCTTAGAAGATTTGAGAAAGGACAAACTCAAGTATGCAAACCAAAGGTAATCATTACTAATTCTTCTAGCCTAAAGGTTGATAAGAAAGTTTCTCTAGAAGGCTATGTTGCAGATTAGTCTAAACTCAATGGTCAAGTTGATAAGTTGGCTATAATAGATGAGAAGAGTCAAACTATGGTATGGAGACCTAAGGTAGTAAATACTAAGAAGACTAACCCTGTTGAGTCCAAGAGTCTTGATGGATTATTTTCCAAGGTTAACAAATATTAAGAGATGAAGGAGAGTCGATATTTTTTATTGACAGCATTTATTAACAAATTTGAAGAAAAGAAAGATGTCAAGGATTTAGTTAAAATAAAATAGGATTCCAAGTTAGAGAAAGATATGGAGATATGGGAATATCCTAAGTTTTGATACTTTTATGTCTCTATGTCAAAGGAGTGTCTCTATCTAGGCTTCAAGGAGACACTTATCAATCATAGGAAGCTTGGTGGGTGATAGATATTGTTTAGTAACAAGGTATGTTTGTGCATTTCTTCTTATATATCTATCTGTTAGAGAAAACAAGTTTGTGAAGAACCTCAATGGTCCTATCTTGAGAAAGATTTGGCTTATTTATCATGGTTTGGATGCTTTATTATAAAAGAGAGTTTCAAATATTTATATGCATATTAGTTTGTGGTAGATGCCAAGTGAGCCTATAAGTTTAAGGTCTTTCTTCTAGAATTTTATTCTAGATCTTGATAAGCATGTTAAAGGCTTGTTGAATAGTTGTGTATGCCATGAAATTTCATATTTTTCTGAAGATGATGTGTCTTTATATGATTATTGACTATGATTGGAAAGTATTTGAAGACTTGTTGAAGATGTCATGTTCCTAATGAAGCATGAAGTTAGGGGGAGCTTTGTAATTGGTCAGGTCCTAGGATCAGAGGAATGAGTAGTTTAATCTAAGAAATAAGGTATGGAAAATAGATTTTGTGTGCTCAAGATGATAATGTCAATCAGATAATGTCTTTGGTTAAGTAGGAGCAACAATTTCATGAGTTTGCTTTAGAGGTTTGTAAAGGAGTTATAGTATAGGGTTAGAATGGGTGGTTTCAGGTGGCATAATGAGTTTGATGCAATTTCAAGAAGTGTTTAGTGCTCAAAAAGGTCTATCCATTTATTTATGATGTGCTTCAAGTGATTTTTTGGTTTGAATGTATGTTTTGTGCCATTTGGATTTTTTTGTTAGCTCTCGGGTTTCCCAGTTTATGCTTAAAAGCTTGTAGGTCCTAAAATGGGTTATAGGAAGTCAAGGTTTAAAATCATGTGAAATCTCAATTTTTGGTCCAAAAGTACATGATTGGTGTTTCTAGGTGTGAAATAATTTTTAGAGGTGTTTGTTGAGTAGAAGAAGGTTTGTTGATCCTATTTGTTTTGAGATTCCAAGGTTTTGGGCTTTGCTAAAAAAGTGGTTTACATTGTGAATTAAGGTATAAGGATTATTAATATGTTGAATGGTCCAAATGGGTGGTTAAATCAAGCTTCATAGAGATTTTAGGGTTTGTGGTTCTCAAGTTATTCAAGTTTTTATCACTTTAGAAGGTTAATTGGCTAGTAAGTTTGTGAAGGAAGTATGTTACAGAGGATGAGCTTGTTATTAAAAATTGGTGTGCCAAGGGGGAATATAATAATGATCTATATATGGAGTTTCAGGTCTTGAATTTATATTTGTTAAAATATGTGGACTCTACAAGTTTTAGGTAGGGCTATAAGGAGGCTAAACAGGGCTATTTTGAAGAAGAGTGCTTTTTGCTCAGTTTCTCCAAAAGAGCAAGATATATGTGTTTCAAGGTGAGTTCTCAAGTTATTTTAGTGCATGTTTCCTATTTGGTGAATGACATGAATTTATTTTGGTGGTCCTTATGGTAGCTTGAGATAAAAGTCTAGTTAGCATGTGTGATGGTTCTTCATGGTGTGTGGAGATCTGAAGATGCTCAAAAAGGTGAAATTACTCAGATTTATTGGGGGGAGGCCCTCTCATATTTTTATTAGTGAGTTACATCAAATTTTAGTTCTTTGTGTGTTCTTTATTTATTAGTTGTAGTGCTTTATTGAATAAAAGTGTTGCCATGGAGTAAGAGGAAGTTATCAAGACAAGAAGAGGTTGGATCAAGGTAAGGGGGAGTTTGTATCATATTTTATAATATGTTCCTTTCCTATTTGATAGTATTTTTTTAGGTCCTTAGGATCATTTAGTGCCCACTTTGTTATTGTGTCAAATGGGGAAAAAGTTCCTATTGTGTAAAAGTTCCTGTTGTGGGAGTGCTTAAAGAGAGAGAAGGTGAGTTGTATATTACTTTATATGATAGTTGTTGACATCAATGACAAAGGGGGATATTATTGGATTTTATCATGATGATTTCATGGTGCTGTCATGGAGATGTCTTTTTGAGTGGATGAAGACCCTTGAGAGTCTATGTGACAATGACAAAGTGTGTAATGTACTTATTCTTGTATACTTGAAGTATGATTGGTTGATCTTTAGTATTGACATGGCTAGAGAGGATTATGTATGAGTATGGTGATTTTATCATGTGAAATAGGTCCCTAAGATGTTATATATGCTTGGAGAGCTTGTATGCATAAGTCTAATTCATCTAGTTGATCATAGTTTTCATTTAGACACTTTAGGTCCAATGGCAAAAAATCTGAGTAGGTAGTTTGATGAAATCACCATTAACATGTGGGAATGAGTCAAGGGGAGTTGGTCATATGGTTACAATCATAGTAGTCCCTAATTTTTATTTGTTAGATCTTAATTCATGCATCAAAACATGGTTAAAGATATAAGGATGCAAAGTTGGTTTCTCAATCAGAATTCATTATTTTCCCATACTTAACCAAATTTGTAATGTAACCAAAAAGAGCTAAGTAAGCATGTTTATGAGGTCATAATTCACATGTAAGTTTCAAGAAAAAATTATCATATGGGTTTGTTCATTTTTGTGCCTAGTTTATTTTTTCTAATCTTTAGATCATGTGATGTAGCGCATCAAAAGATATGCATATGCAAAGTTGGGTTCTTAGGCAATTTGACTATGTTTTCCCATAGCCAATTTTGTAGTGTGGCAAAAAGGGCTGAGTGAGAATTTTTATGGTGTTATATCTTGTACATGTGAATGTGTCAAGATAAACTAATCTATGGGTTTATTTAGTTTTGAGCATAGATGATTTATGAAAAATTTGAGATCATGCACTAAAGTTTTGGTAAAAGTTATGGATGCTCAAAGTTGGCCTCTCAAGTAGGTTTTGACATAATTGACTCTATGATAGAATATTTTGAGAAGGCATTCTAATGGCATTATATCTTTGCATGCACAAGAGTTTTAGGAGATGTGTGTCACATGGTTGGTTTTTTCTATGTGAGTAAATCATCTGGTCCAAGTTTGATATCATGTGAGTAAGCAAAAAAGAATTTATTGAGGTGAAAAAATGGCCACTTAGGCATATTGAAAGGGTCCCCATACTTGGTCATTTCTACAAGTGTTAAAGCTCAAGCAAGATCGATGGAGTGCATTGCTATAAGAAGTTAGGAATTAGTGAGATGATAATAGGTTCATGATGTTTAATGATTGAGCAAAGGTATAGGATAATGATCCAACAGCAAGTGGGTATTTGTATAGTTTGATCAAATGATGAGCGTTGATCACTAAAGACCTGACTAATCCACAAAGATCAACAAAGGATGTTGAGTTAACATTTTGAGATTACATAAGATGAGGTCAAATTGATAGAGGTTTAATTTTTGGCATTGGTGGATTATATGTTAAAGATTGAACAAGATCGATAGTGTGTATTCGATCTGAGCTGAGAGTTCACAAGAATCGAGAATTGTGTTTGAAGGTTAACTATGACCATTTGAATTTGAATATTTGAATTTGTAATGGAAAAAACTAGTGTTTAGTTTTTGGACCATATATTTTGATAGAATATGAATTTGCTCATTTAGTAAAAATTAAAGTGGTAAAGGACTTCAAGGTACATCGGGCTATATAGATTTGAAGATCTAAAAGTGATTATAGTTAAAGATATTGAACCTAAAGTTTGATTGTGTGTTCATTCTTATTCTACAAGTGACCCGAGAAGGATATTTTATCTTATGTAGAATTTGTTTTGATGTCTTATGATGAATTGGATATTGGGGAGTGTTTTAGACTCTATGAAGATGCTCTATGAGTATTTTGGAGGCATGATCAATCTATGTTGAGTATGAAAAATTATTAATAAGTTGAATGTATGTTCAGTAATGGTGTTCTTATGTACAAGGTCTATGTTTGAGTTGTTTGAGCATACGTAGAGGTGAGCTAAGATGATTGTGATAATTTTAGGATGTCCTAGGGGACATAAGGAGTGGACCCATGTATTTGAAAGGGTTTGTATGTTATTATTTTGTTTGAGAGTGAGCTAAAGGGGTGAATAGGTCTCCATGAGACCTATAAGAGCTACAAGGGCCTTATTAAAAGGTGTATCTACTTTAGGGTGACCCATAGATGTTTTGGCTAACTTATAAAGAATAAAATTAAGGGGATGGTTGAGCTGACTCCAAATGTATAGGATAAGTGGGTGCTACCTACATAGCTCCATAGATGTGAGATCCAACATAAACTTTAGAACAAATGTAGTTCTTTCAAGAAATGGGATAGAACAAAAGTGATGACCAAAAAATGTGATTAATGTGATAGATGAAAAAGGAAATGATCTTATAAAATGGTAAGCACATGGGATGATTGTCAGGATCTTGCTCCACCAATAGAGCACATATGATTACTTCTTGTATTAGCAACTAAACACAAAATTTAACCAGAAGTAACAAGTAACTAGAAATATGAAACAACATAGGAATATGAGAGATAATACACAATTATATTAATAATCACTCAAAAGAAAATACAATAAAGAAGATGCCACTTCTTCTTCCACCTCAAAGGTTTACCACACCTCAAGACCTTCTTCCCTCTCTCTCTCGGTCCCAACAATCAACTCCAATGTAGAATTGATGTTCACCTCCACCAGTCAGAAACAACGCTGCCAGTACACCAAGTACACCACCGTACTCCAAGTAGATCTCCTGCTCTCTACTGCTACCTGCAAATCACTAGACCTTACTCACCATTGTAGATCTCCAAAAGAAGCCATGCACACCTGCTGACCAAGATCATACAAATATGAAGAACCCTCCTGATTCTCCAAACTAGCACCCACACTTGGTACTGTGACACTAAGAGGAACACTCCATTGCTCTCTTCTCTCAGAAGGAGCTTATTTATCTCTCTTACTCTCTAACACTAAAACTTATAATACAGCCCATGAGTCTATATATATATATATATATCATGCTTACAATAATTAGACTATCTTAATTACAATAATTAGACGTGCAACTCAAGACTATGACTGGCCTTTGACATGCAAACTAACAATCCAAAAATAGACTCTCTGGAATCAACATGCAAACTGCATGTTCACATATAGGTTGCCGATGTCAGCTCCTCCATGACCGATGTCAACCAACTGGTAACTGACGTCAGTTGCTCCTTCACTGTTATTTGACTGATGTCAATTGATCAGACTGACATCGGTTGCCCTGCGACTCATTCTGCAACTCTCTACAACCTTCATAACCTCCGTAACTCCTCTTGTTTGCATCCTAGTGAAGCTTTTAGCTCCACAACCTAATAATCTCCCACTTAGAGATAAACAGTTGCACCTATACTTGTACCTGTACACCATCTAAATTATTCCCTGGCTTGTATTCCTCTTCAAGATCAATCCTAAAGACCAACCACCACACAACCTGTGATGCTACACCTATCATTCAAGTAACCTACCACATCTGAACCTACATATCCATCTAGTGAAGACCTCAACTCTGCATAACAAGAATCCCTACTGATGATCCCTCTCAGATACCTGAGAATCCACTGAACTGCCCTCCAGTACTCCTTCCCTGAATTGGCTCCATACTTTATGACAACTCCCACTGCTTGGGAAAACTCAGGTCTATACTAGACCTCATGTGATTTTGAACTCTGTTCTAAGTTAAGCTTGAACTATCTAGCCCCTTGTGTGCTTTCTAATTCTTCATCCTGCTTCATGAACCCCGCCAACACCATCTTCACACTAGCTCCCACTGGAGACAAAATCTCCATGTCTCTTATGCCAAAGAATTTCACTGATCCAAATTCTTCATGACATACCTCTGAACCAACCTTACCCTTAGCTCAGCAAATCCTTGTACATACAAACCTGCTAGCAAATCACCCACATACAGTAACTGGATAATGTCGCGACTCATCATCCACCTGTTAAGACAAACACGATAGTTAAACCTCCATTGCCTTGCAACTTGCTCAAGACCATATACCTTGGCCTTCCGTCTCACGTATCCATCCACTCTTTTCTTCAACTTGGGAATCCATCTGTCTCTCAGTGCTTTCTTCCAGCTGACAACTCCACCAACAAACTCCTATTTGGTTCTTCTCCAAGGACTCACACTCCTCATCCATGCCAAGCTCCCACTGTATCTGGATTCTACCTGCATTGCTTCTTCCATCTTCCTAGTTCTTAACCATCAATAAGTAAAATAAAGAAGGTGAACATTGAATATGAGGTTCACTTACCCTTTTTGACCTCCATATGAGTGTTTGAGACTTGTTGACAGCTTGTTATCTACCCACCATCTGTTCCAGTGACTAATCTCGATCATCTCCCAGTCTGCAACCGATCGATGTCAGTTCCCTACACTAACCCTAATTATCGATGTCATTTCTCTAGTTGACGCTGGTATCCCTCCTGCCGATGTCAGTTCCTACCTGACTGACATTGGTCTTCCTGTTATTGATGTCAGTTACTATATGACCGACGTCGATACCTGTGTTCGCCTGTGAGTGATAACTTTTTACCCGCAAGCTCCTTTTGGATCAAAACCCTATTCAAATCAACACAGCCCTGCTCAGAATAATTCAGTCCACTCCACTGATCTCTGTCCATCATCTCCTCCATGAACACCAAGGCTTTCTAGTTCTTTAGCTTGTCAAAAACATCTATCTTCTGCTTAAGAACATGCATTCCCCTCCTACATATGTGACCAAGCCTACAAAGCCACATCTCTACAATAGAAGGTGAATCAGTAATATAAGTAGATAGATAAAGGATACTTACTTTCTTACCACCATCTAATTCAAGTATATTTATTGTGAGAGTTACAGTGCATCTCCCATCACCCAACTTTTCTAAAGAAATTAGACTCATCTCCAAGACTGGTACCTACATAACCTCCTTCAACACATGTGTGTTATCCATCTGCAATTTCAGCTTCACTTCCCCTTCACCAATAATCTAACAAGGCTCACCAACCCCTAAATAAATCTCTCCAAAGTCTCCAAAGACATACCCATGAAAAGATGCTCTATTTCAAGCTGCATGGAAAGAGGCAAAAGAATCTATAAACAAAGATTCTACTTTATCTAGAGCAACTTGTGTAACATCACCTGCAACATCTGCTTCTACATGCTGATCTTCTATCAACCAATAATCTCCCTTTACTTTCTCTTTCTTTCCATCAATCAGACCATTCATGCTATTCAGTTTCTCCATTTGTAGCTTACTTTCTTCTGCCATTGCTATACTCCCACTCAATCTAAAACCCCTATGAGTGACCTGTAATCAACAAACACTACCAGATCTGAGCCACCTGTTAGTCAACCCAACCAAAAGCTCTGATACCACTTGATGGTATTAGCTCTTGAACCTACAACCAGGCTCTGATACCACTTATTAGGATCTTGCTCCACCAATAGAGCACATATGATTACTTCTTGTATTAGCAACTAAACATGGAATTTAACCAGAAGTAACAAGTAACTAGAAATATGAAACAACACAAGAATATGAGAGACAATACACAATTGTATTAATAATCACTCAAAAGAAAATACAATAAAGAAGATGCCACTTCTTCTTTCACCTCAAAGGTTCACCACACCTCAAGACCTTCTTCCCTCTCTCTCTCAATCCCAACAATCAACTCCAATGCAAAATTGATGTTCACCTCCACCAGTCAGAAATAACGCTGCCGGTACACAAAGTACAGCACCGTACTCCAAGTAGATCTCCTACTCTCTACTGCTACCTGCAAATCACTAGACCTTACTCACCATTATAGATCTCCAAAAGAAGCCATGCACACCTGCTAACCAAGATCATACAAATATGAAGAACCCTTCTGATTCTCCAAACCAGCACCCACACTTGGTACTATAGCACTAAGAGGAACACTCCATTGCTCTCTTCTCTCAGAAGGAGCTTATTTAGCTCTCTTATTCTCTAGCACTAAAACTTACAATACAGCCCATGAGTCTATATATAGATCTCATGCTTACAATAATTAGACTATATTAATTACAATAATTAGATGCACAACTCAAGACTATGACTGGCCTTTGACATGCAAACTAACAATCTAAAAATAGACTCTCTGAAATCAACATGCAAACTGCATGTTCACGTACAGGCTGCCGATGTTGGCTCCTCCATGACCGATGTCAGCTGACTGGTGACCAACGTCGGTTGCTCCTTCATTGCTATCTGACTGACATCAGTTGATCAGATTGACGTCGGTTGCCCTGTGACTCATTCTGCAACTCTCTGCAACCTCCGTAACCTTCGTAACTCCTCCTGTTTGCATCTTGGTGAAGCTTTTAGCTCCACAACCTAACAATGATTACTTACAAAATGGAAAGAGTATGGAGACATCAGAATAAACAAGAATGTAAAATAATGTTTTTGTTCTTTTATGGATCATTTTCTAATGTGTTTTTTTGTTTTTAGAATAAGCAATTGAAATGAAATATTTACAAAATGTCCAAGGAATTACCTAGCTGAGGAGATGCACATCCACAAGTAAGAGTTCAAACAATAGCTAAATACGGATACAAAATCTCATGCTTAAAAATCAATGAGATTGAGTTCCTATTAAGGTAATAATTTCTACCAAACAATAGCAATAAAATAATAGAATAGTGTGCATCATGAGATAAATTGAAGAACCATCTAGTAGACAAAAATCTTGAGCTGAATATGTCTTTGTGTTCACTAGTATATAAAAAGAAGCTGCAAAATACTATCCATGATGAACTATTTTGTATAACTTGCATTGAATATGTATATAATGCCTATGAGTCATAATCAGGATCATAATTAGTCAAGGGATAAAATATGTCTAGGTTACAATGGCCCAAGGTATGAAAAAATATGGTTATAAACAGAACGGTCCAGAATGAATATGGTCCAAAAGTTGACAATCCAAAATGAATATGTTCTAAAAGAGGATGGTCCAGGGTGGGATAAAATGATTCTAAAGTACCAATGGTCCAAATTTTCCATTATCAATAGTCATGAAAATAATATGGTTATTGAAAGAACAGTCTAGGGTATGTCAAAATATAATGAATATAGTCCATGATGGGATAGTCTAGGATATAATGGTAGAATAAAATAACTTTAGCATACCCCCAAGTAAGGGGTCTTATAGATAATGGTTCAAATGGATATAAAGTGTAAAACTACTTAAAATTCATAAAGTTCATGGGATCTATAAATTCTTCACCATTTAGAGTAGCCAGTCTATATGCCCTTGATCCATAGTTTGTTGTGATAACATAAGGTCCAAGCCAATTGGGTTGAAAATTCATCTTTTTCCTAGTTTAGCATTTGTGTTCTTTTGGTTCTCTTTCAAGACCAAATCACCAATATCAAACTCCAAAGGGTGAATGCACTTTTTATAGCTTCTCCATAATCTATTTTGATAAGATTGCAAGTTTTCTAGGGCAGCTAAATGCTTACCATCAAGGAGTTATACTTCTTTCAATATTGAGACTCTATAGTCCTGGTCATCTTCAATATTCTCCAAAGATACTCATAATTAAGGAAGCTTGATCTCAACCAGGATAATATATTTTATGCCATAAATAACGGAATATGGAGTGGCTTATGTGGGGGTCTGATAAGCCCAAGGGCAATAAAAATTTATAAGTGCCAATTATGGTTAGTGTCATTGATAATCTTCTTTAATATGGTTGAAATGGTTTTATTTGATGCCTCAAATTGTTTATTGCCTTGTGGGTTATATGGTGTGGATTTATTTTGTTTGATTTTGAATTTTACACAAAGGTATTTAACATCTTGATTTATAAAAGATCCATCATTATCAAATATAATGCGAGTTAGGATGCCATATTGATAGATGATATGGTAATGAATGAATTTGGATAGATGATTCTTGGTAATGTAAGTAATAGTAATTGCCTCAATTCATTTATTAAAGTACTCAATAGTAGTTAAAATATGTTTATGGCCATCTGAAGATGTAGGGTTTATTTTCTTGATGAGATTGAGGCCCCAAGTTGAGAATGGTCATGGTGTAGTGATCGAATGTATTGGTAAGGAAGGTGCATGTATCAAATTTCCATGTTGTTAACAAGGAACACACTTCCTCACATAATTTCAAGCATTTGTCTCTATTTTTGGCCAATAATAACCTATTTTGAGGAGATTTTTAGCTAAGACCACACTATTGGTGTGGGGCCCACACCTTCCTTCGTGAACCTCCTTAAGCACTAGTTTGGTTCTCCTGAAGATAAATAATGAAGTATCAATCCATCATATCCTTTATGATAAAGTATGTTTCCAAGGAGGTTATAATGGGTTATGTGATAAAGTAAAAGTTTGTGTCCATTATTAGAAAGGTTAGGTGGAAAAATGTAATCATGGAAGTAATTATAAAAATCTTGGAACTAAGGTAGTTTAGGTGGGGGATTGGGACTAGAAATGGTGCATACCCTTTCTAAATCTATAAAGACATACATAGGATACAGAAAGATTTAATTAGAAACTAATACTCTTTAGCATGCCTTTAATTTGTATCATAGATCCAATCATGGCCATTACATCAATAGATCTATTTTTGGCCCTTGGTACTTGTTCAAAATATAGATATTTAAAATAAGTCTTGATATTATCCATAATGATCCTATAGGATAAAAACTTCTCATCTCTAGTTTGATACTAATTAGTGTTTTGATTGATAATCAATTGGGAATCAAGATAGATTTCTACAAGTACTTCATGCTCGACTATAATATTAGTATAATGAAAATTGATGTGAAACACTTTGGGAATCAAATCCCCTCTTGGTAAAATCAACAATATGCTAGATTTAGATCCAAAAAAAGTGAAGGAACTATAAAAATATAGTTTTTATTGTTCCAATTCTTGTTGCTCTTCTTCCATTACCATGATAGAATCATCTAAAAAGTTGAATCTGAGTGGTTGAGTGTCTTTAATAGGGGTCTCTACAAGTTGATCATTAATAACTTACCCCTTAATATTTTTTGATTTAGATACTCAACATCAAATTCACTTAAGATGATGATCCATTTTTCCATGCATCTTCTTAGAGCTACTTTGGATAGTAAAATTTTAGAGGATTCACCTTAGTGATAACAATCATTTTATTGGACAGCATATAGTGTCATAACTTTTGGGAAGTAAAAACCATAGATAAATGTACCTTCTCAATAGACATATAATTATGTTCATAAGCCACTAATGTGTGGCTTAAATAATATATTTCATGTTCTTTACCTTGATCATCATATTGGGCCAAAAGTACCCCAGTACATGCTCATCACTAAAATATAAAGAAATAGTGTTTATCTAAGTGTTGGCAATCTCAAAACGGGTGGATTATCCAAATATGTCTTGAGCTTTGTAAATGATGATTGATAGTATTCATCCCATTAGAACATGACCCCTTTCTTCAAGAGATGTTTAAATGGGTGGTACTTATCTGCTAATTAAGAAATGAACCTATGGATTGATTAGATCTTTCCTTGCAGGCTATGGAGCTATTTAAGATTTGAAGGTGGACACATTTTTAAAATGGCCTTAACCTTAATAGGGTCAAATTTGATCCCTATTTTTGATATAATAAACCCTATAAATTTTCCTAAAGTGGCCCAAAGACACACTTTGTAGGATTTAGACAGACCTTATACTCAACAAGTCTCTCAAAGATTCTTTGTAAAACATTAGGATGTCCAACACATGTTTCTAATTTTTTTAGAATGTCATTAACATATTCCTTTATGATATCATGCATCATGTCATAGAAAATGACAATCATCACATGATAATAAGTGGCTCCAGCATTATTCAAGCCAAATGGCATGACTTGATAATAGAATGTTCCCCACAGTGTGGTGAATGTAGTCATGTGTTGGTTTTCTTAGTCTATCTTGATCTAATTGTATCCATAAAATCCATCCATGAGGGACAAAATCTCATACCCAATAGTATAATCGGTAATCATGTTGATGTTGGGTAGAGGAAAATCATCTTTGGGGCATGTTTTGTTGATATCTCTAAAATATGTACAAAGATGTTTACCCTATGGCTTTTTAATAACTAAAGTCATGTTTGATATCCATTTAGAATATTCTAGTGGTCTAATGAATCTTGCTCTTAATAACTTCTCCAATTCATCTTTTACCAAAAGAGAAATGCATAGATGCATCTTCATCAATTTTTGTTTGACTAGCTTGGCATCTAGATGAACAACAAGTTTATGCATATCCAATTGAGGGTCTAAGCTTGACATTTTGAAATATGCCCATGTAAAAATGTAAATAAAATACTTCAAAATAGATATAATGTGTTCTCGTTCTACTTCAATAAGGTAAGTTCCAAGGTAAAAAAATTTGGGATCATCATATGTTCCCAAGTTCACTTCCTTAGTGTTTTCCACAAGGAGTGTAGAACCATATTCTAAAATTGTAGATAAGGTATGATCATGATCTTATTCTTCTATAGTTTTTTATTTTTATTACCAAAGCTCTAGATAATATGACTAATATGAATCCACCAAATCAGGTAATGGCCAACTAGGAAAAATCTCAAGACAATTAAGAGCAAGACACTCAAAAATATGTTGTTCTAAAGTGATGCTAGTACTAGCTTGGAGCTAGGACTTGATAGACCTTGAGTTTCCTTTGGGTATGAGCAAAATTTCCCATATAAGAGTGCCTAAAATAGGTTTTCACTCAAGGGCTTATCTTTTTCTTTACTTTTTCCCTAATCAATGAGCACCTTAAAGAGGTTTTCACCTAAAGATCTTGGTGTTTTATCTTTTTAATGACCAAGAAAGTTTTCATGTTCTCCAAAGTAAGCAGAAGCATATAATGAAAAATCAAATCCTTGTTTATGATCACTAATGGGAAATATATATCTAAGGCCCATATACTCTACAATTGATTCTTCATTCTGGAATTCATCAAGGTGTATGATTGAATTTTATTGGTCTCAATCAAAGAGTTTAAGATGACAATGGCATAGGGAATAATGGGGTGTTATGGTCATAATGGCATTAGAATCAAATAAATCTAATTTAACAAACTCATCAAAAAGGCTATAATGGGATGTTACATTGTTGTCAAGAGTCTTGTCACTAGTCGATTCAAAAAAATCACTATCAAAAGTCATGAGGTCACCCCCAAATGGTGTAAATCCAAGACCATGATTCAAATTAGATATACGAACTAATAAATGTTTTAGGATTCTTTATGCTCATGGGCCAAGGCTTTTTCCTGTATAATCAAAAAAATTCATGATCTGATTAGGGATAGAATATTTTGGATTCTACAAACACTCAATAATGCCATCAGAATATAACTAGTCTCCTTCATTAAGGGCCTCTTAATCTAATTTAACTATTTTGGTACTATTGGTTTCTTATACCTGATTTACTTAAAGGTCTGAATTGACTAAATCAATAAATGATATTGCAATAATTTAATTACTAATTTGTATAATTTATTTATATTTTTAACCTTTCTATAAATAGCAACAAATATGGAGAAAATAAGACTTAGCTTAAAATGAATTAAAATGGTTGTTGTAGGGACTGATATTGGTTGTGCAGGACTAGGACAGTGTCATAAATCAAGATCTAGATTTCATTTTGTGAAAGGACATGACCACTAAAATAGGACACCCTAGAGTCTAGTGTTATTATCTTCTTTTGCCACTATTGTCTAAACTACTCATAGAGACCTCAATTTTTTGGGTTTTATTCATTGTCCCTATGTGAGCCTACCTATGGAATCTCAACTATTGAAAGTATATGGAACTCCTTTTATATTTGATTTAATATTCAAACCCTAGACTTCATTGTGCTTTGATAAAATTTGAGAAAGAAGGGAGGTTAGTGTGTGTAAGATGCATTGAACATGTATCCACACCCCTTATGTGGGCACGTTACCCATATACCAATACTCTAAAGAGGGATTAAGCCATATGAAGTTCTCCCACATTATGTGCTTTGTGAAATAGTGTAATGCAGATGCAAAAATGCTAAACTAGGTTTGTTTGAGGTGGCTAAGGACTGGTGTGAAAATTTAGATATGCTTGTAGCCATATTGAATGGTTGTATGTAGAGAATAGGGAAATTTGCCTCAGTGGTTTTTCTTGTGTTCTTTATTGCTTTATAATGTTTTCTAACCTCCATCTAAATAAACTTTGAATGGGATTTTATAGATATATATTGGTCATAGGTCGAATGCATTCATGCTACGCTGATAAGATGAAGGATAGGAATCGAAAGGAAATAACTATTGGAGCTCAAAATGTAATTAGATAAGATCACTAAAATAGGACACCCTAGGTTCCAATACTAAAGTCCAAGTTGGGTGTTCCTATCCTATAGGTATGGGACCTAGGGGGAGAGGATTGGCTTGGGAAATGTTGCCTGGTTGAGGTAGAATGATTGTTTGAAAAACTTGGGATGATTGGGATTGAGCAAAAGGTGTCTAAAAGGGTCATGAGAGTATGTAAGAAATACTTATGGGTTGGGTGTCATAGGCCACACTCAAGATACCAATTTTGACATTTTATATGACTACATTTTCCCCCCTTTATTCTAGTGATACAACAAAGTGAAATACTAGGATAAAGAAAAAGTAGAAAGCATACCTAAACTTACTTGCAAGGGTGAAACCCATGAAGATATGTGATGTTGAGTATACATAGAGAGAGAATAGTGTAAAGTATAAATCTAAAAGAGAAAAATAAAGAGTAGATCAATTCTTACAAGACAAGTTATTTTGAATGTAAAAATGTACAAAATATAGGTAAGAGAGAGAGGAAGAGAAAGGAACAAATACACCTCACCGAGTATGTAAACCCATATAAAATGTATTGTGTTATTGAGTGATGTTGAGTAATATTGAGTGATGTTAGATATGTGTTGTGCTAAAATTAATATCATGAATGGAACTGAGTTCTCAATTCCTCAAGAGTGGTTTAATAATGCAAAGGTTGGCCCTTTGTCTTCATCATTTCCCACTAAGTGAAGTTATGTGATCATGCATGTGTTAATAAATGTTTCAAATATGTATCCAATCCCTCTAAGTAGGTGCCTTAAGAATACAAAGGCTATCCAATCCTTTGGCTCCACCATTGCCCCGTGAAGTGAAGCTATGTGATCATGTATGTGTTAATCAATGTTTAGACTATGTGTCCAATCCCTCTGAGTAGGTGGCTAAAGATTACAAAGGTTAGCTAGTCCCTTGACTCCATCATTTCCCTATGAAGTAAACCTATGAATTAATACTATTATAATTGTGTGACATATGAGATGTCTCTTGAAGCCTATAAATGATCCAGAGTTTAGTTCATAAAAAGGTCCCAAGTCATGATGAAACCCCTTGCATGTGGAAGAGCTCATCGAGAGCTTTTTGGCACTTCTTTTGGATCACAAAATGAAGTTTAAATACCCAAGTTATAGACTGCTGAATTTATTTTATGATAGGTAAAATAAGGAGGTGTCATAATGTGTGAGACAATTTGAATCTAAAAAGTGGACCAATCACCCATCGACATGTGGTAGTCCATTTTTGTACATTCATGCAAAAATTTGGTTTGGTGTTTGGTTTGGTTTCAGCCTCCAGTCTTTGATAGGTGGTCATATGGAGATCTGTGGGGCCCATTATTAGCTCATTGGGGGCCCTCAGCGAGGGTTGACACACTTGATTAAGGAGGGGTGCCTTGGCCTCTATCTCATAATGTAATGCAATTGAATTTGCTTTTAAACCATTATATTCTACCCACCAGATGCATGTGGGATAATTGAATTATATGTTTTAAATAACTTGTAATATTTCCTTGGTAATCCTTTGCACTTTACTATTACCAAGCCCCATTAAGCCACATAAGAGAACCAATAATTACCACACCACATCCAACTACCTTATTGAGTCAAGCTTGAGATAATATGCTAGTTTGGAGACCATGAGAAATGTTGAGCCATATACCTCAAGAATGGGTCATGATTACCAAAATGCATGCCCCGTCTAGATAGCTCTTGACTTGTGTTCCAAGTCATATGCTGAGCCAAGGAACATGAGAAGAGGACATGACAATTACCCATGCTAATTTGGTATACCTACTAATGAAATATGCTAATTAAAGCACCTGGAGCCCACCAAAAAAGGTGTTAGCAATGTAAAAGGTGGTCGTTTATCTTTAAAAAGACATGAAAGCCAATTTTGTTTACCAATGTGGGACTAAAAATATAGCCCAATCGCCCAAAAAGGTAGGCAAATGACTTGAACCCTACACCTATTGTGCAAAATGGATAAGCCTTGACCGACCAAGCTACAAGCTAGCAAACAATTTAAAAGTTGTGAACTTTTATTTGAAGGTAAGCTTTGCATGACTACGTATTTATGTTTAAGAGGTCGAGAGCTAGATGGAAGCTTGGAGATAGCTAATAAATATATTTTGATCCATTATCCGACCTGATACATAGAGGGTAAGTAGGTTTACTTATGTTTTGTAATTAAAAAGAGAAGTTAAAAATTATTATTATAATTTGGGTAGACCAATATTTAAGTGAAGGGACTTAAGCCCCTGAGGAAAGGGTTGAAGACTGAGGAAGAATTCTATGTTGCTGAGGTCAAATATATCAGTGAAGGTGGAGTTATTTTACAAAGATCGGGCCTGAGGGAAGTTGTGTAGCATTTCAAATAATTTGTAAGCCATTTTTTGTGCAAATTTAATGGAAATGGTCCTCACTATTGGGTGGACCCAGAGACGTAGGCAAGAGATGTCAAACTCTGTTATCAATGTTAGATGGTAATTTATCATTTGATTGCATGTTTTTATTTTAGTTTTCTAATTTTTAATCATGAATGCATGCAAGGTTTAAAAATCAACATTTTATGACATTTTAAAAAAATCAAACTAGTTTAATTAGTGAATGGAAGTAAAAAGCCATTCGACAGTTCCAATCCAATTTGATAATTGAGAACACTTATTTACCAAACAATTTTCAAGTTCTTTTGATTTTTTCAAGAATTTGATAAGTTTTGAGAAATTCAATATTCATAGTTTAAACTTCACTTTGAGTTTATCAGTGTAGTTTATAGATCAAATTTTGGTATCAGAGCAGTTAGAAAGTAGGGTTAGCTTCTGATTGTGTGATTTGACAGTTGCTTTCAATTTATTGGTTTTCAATATTTTGTAGACTTGATTAGATTACAGTGTGTAGTTGTGGAATTAGAGTGTTTGCAAGAAACCATGTGCAAGTTGTCACATAAATCTAAGATGGAAGAGCTTAAAAGCATCAATAACTAGATTTAAGATGAGAATGCATTCCTGAGATACAAGCTCTTATCTCTTGAAGAGCAAGTTGAAAGCTTGAAATTATAGCTTGAATCTAAGGATGAGCTCTTGATCAAATTATAGTGTGGTGAACCAAAGAAGGCCATACCTTCTACTTCAGATGTAGAGACTATGACTAAGTACACTATAAGTTATTCACCAAGTAATTCATCCTCTTTTTTCTATTTAGATTTAGATTCAAGTAATGATGCTTTTGGTAGTTTTGAACAACACACTAAGGGTGTAGGATCCAAAGTTTTGAAGAAAATGGGGTTTAATAGAAGAGGTCTTGGTCAAGATGGCCAAGGAATTACTAACCCAATATAGGTAGAGCATAGATCTCTTCATGTAGGTTTGGGTTACACTAGTGAGTAAGTGGATATTGGAGAAAATTCTTCAATGGCTAAAGGAATATGAGCTTCAGATAGCAAAGGTCCGAGGCCACTAGTAGATCATGTGCAGTGTAAGAGAACATGTAAAAGGGGTATTGAGATTCCACCTCCTAGTTCCTACACTAAAGTTAGTACTAAATCTTTTGATCCACTTTTTATGTTTAAGAAATTTGGATTTAACATTCAAAATATGATGCGATCATTTTCTTGCACTTTTTGTGGGATGCATAACCACTGTGTTGCATTTTGTTGGAAGAAACATGCTTTGATTAAGTAGATTACAGGTGTTAAAGACCATTCTTGTCATGGCAAAGTGAGAAGAGGTAAAATGGAGACGTCACCTAAGAAGGTTTTATGCACTTATTGCCATATGAGTGGACATCAGATTGATCATTGTCTTAAAATTCAATCATCTTCTCATTCTAGACATGGTAAAACTATGATGATTTATCAACCTATTAATAAGTTCAATGAAGTTAAATCAATCCATAATGATGTTAAGGAATCCACTGAGGAAATCAAGTTAACAAGGTAGAAAATTTGATTAAGTGGATTAATAATGCACTTATTTGTAAAATTATTGTTAAGAATTCTATTAACGAAAAGAACAAACTTTGATAATGCATTAGTAGAGTTTGTGAGAACACTTTGAAATAGGTTTATCATTAGAAGTATTTAAATTCTCACATATGTTGAATAGATCTATATTTTGGAATATTTTGTTTATGCTAAGTGATTTATCTATAGGACTTGAACTCATTTGATCAGTTGGAGATAATAGCAAAATGCATGTTTTGGGTTGAGTTAATTTCCTTACAACATTTATCTCATATTTAACTGATATTTTGAGAATGTATCTATTTTGGCACATGGATGTATAGATGCATTTTAAAACCCTATGGGCATGTTTTGATGTTAAGCAATATACACTTTGTGTTATTTGCATTTGCTTAACATTGTAAGTCTCATACTAGGGCATTGTATTGCAACATGTCTACAACATTTATTGTATGTTTTTGGCATTAACAAACTTGTTTTGCATTTACATTGGGAATTATTTTAGTTATTGATAGTTCACCACTTTACAGGATGTGACATGGGTAGATATTTTTGGTATGTTGTGATCAATTTATTGGTAGTTGTAGATTCCTTTACTCATGCCATGTTGTAGGCATTTTCACTTGAGTTGTGAATCATTTATTTTTTGATGTTTATCTCTTGCTATGATTGTGTCCATTTGATGTGATATAGTAGACTAGTAATCAACTTCAGGAGATAGTAGAATTTTGGAGACCAAAAGCCTCTTTTATAAGGAGGTTTGATCCAGAGTTCAATTCATAAAAAGGTCCTATGTCATGATGAAACTTCTTGCATGTGGAATATCTCATTGAGATCTTTCTAGCACTTCTTTTAGATTATAAAATGGAGTCTAAATGCCCAAGTTATAGGCTACTAAAATTATTTTGTGATAGGCAAAATAAGGAGGTGTTGCAATGCATGACACAATTTGAATATGACAAGTGGACCAATCACCCATTGACATATGGCAATCCATTTTTTTACATTCATGGAAAAATTTAATTTGGTGTTTGGTTTGGTTTCAGCCTTTGATCTTTAATAGGCATTCATATGGAGAACTGTGGGCCCCGTTATTAGCTCTCTGGGGGCCCTCAGTGAGGGTCGACACACTTGATTAAGGAGGGGTGCCTTGGCCTCCATCTCACAATGTAATGCATTCAAATTTGCTTTTAAACCAGTATATTCTTCCCACCATATGCATGTGGGACAATTGAATTATATGCTTTAAATAACTTGTAATATTTCCTTGGTAATTCTTTCCACTTTACTATTACCAAGCCCCATTAAGCCACATGGGAGAACTAACAATTGCCACGCTACATCCAACTACCTTGTCGAGTCAAGCTCAAGATAATATTCTAGTTTGGAGACCGTGAGAAATTCCAAGCCATAGACCTCGAGAATGGGTCACGATTACCAAAATGCATACCACGTCCACATAGCTTATGACTTATCTTCCAAGTCATATGTCGAGCCAAGGAACGTGAGAAGAGGACATGACGATTACCCATGATAATTTGGTACACCTACAAATGAACTATGATAACTTAACCACCTCGATCCCACCAAAAGGGGCGTTGACAATGTAAAAGGTGGCCGCTCATCTTTAAAAAGACATGAAAACCGATTTTGTTTACCAATGTGGGACTAAAAAGATAGCCCAAGTGCCCAAATAAGTAGGCCAATGACTTGAACCCTACACCTATTGTGTAAAAGGGATAAGTCTTGACCAACCAAGCTATGGGCTAGCAAACAATTTAAAAGTTATGAACTTTTATTTGAAGGTAAGCTTCGTAGGACTGTGTATTTATTTTTAAGAGGCCAAGAGCTAAATGAAAGCTTGGAGATAGCTAACAAATGGATTTTGATCCATTATTTGAATTAATACACAGAGGGTAAGCCATTTTAATTATGTTTTGTAATTAAAAAGAGAAGTTACAAATTATTATTATTATAATTTGGGTAGACCAATAGTTAAGTAAAGGGACTTAAGCACCTTCAGAAGGGGTTGAAGGCTGAGGAAGAAATCCATGTTGTCGAGCTTGAGTATATCAGCAAAGGTGGAGTTATTTTACAAAGATTAGGCCTAAGGGAAGTTGTGTAGCATTTCAAAGAATTTGTAAGCCATTTGTTGCACAAATTTAATGGAAATGGTTCTCACTATTGGGTAGACCCAGAGACGTAGGTAAGAGATGTCAAACTTCGTTATCAATGTCAGATGGTAATTTGTCATTTGATTGCATGTTTTTATTTTAGTTTTCTAATTTTTAATCATGAATACATGCAAGGTTTAAAAATTGACATTTTAAGACATTTTAAAAAAATTAAACTAGTTTAATTGGTGAATGGAAGTAAAAAGTCGTTCAACAGTTCCAATCCAATTCGATTACTGAGAACACTAATTTGCCAAACAATTTGCAAGTTCTTTTGAGTTTTTCAAAAATTTGACAAGTTTTGAGAAATTTAGTATTCATAGTTTAAACTTCACTTTGAGTTTATAAGTGTAGTTTACAGATCAATAAATGTTTTGTAATCTAACAATGTGGCATGGATAGCCAAATGTGTGCTGGAAATGAGGCCACTCTTGACCACTCAAAAAAGGTGGAGATTAGGATTGTATGAAATCCACTCTAAAATTGGGCAATAGGATTATGTGAAATCCACTTGAGAATGATGCCAACCACCTATATATGGAACAAGGCACGTAACTATTGATAATGCCTAGGTAATGCCATAAACTGTAAAGAAGAGAAAGCAAATGCTACGTGCACTTTTCCCCCAATCATTGGTGTCTGTAACATGGATTCTAATATGGAAGTTATACTAATTTCCATATCTAAAATTAGAAGTGAGAGCCATCATGATGTGCATGATTCCCCCTATATTTAGATTTTTTAATAAAACCTATACTAAAACTATTGATTATGAATTGAATTATTGCTGACAAAATTGTAACTAGTCTTATATTTCCATCTATTTTTAGAAAATGTGGTTTTTTTGTTCTTTGGACAAGAGCACCAAAATAGGACACCATACTATTTGGTGTTGTAGTCCAAACTTAGTTCTCTTATCCTATGCTAATTTAAAAAAATGTTTTATAATTATCACTATTTGTCTGGTCTATTCTGCTTGGTTTGAACTCTGGTTGCTATTCTAGGTGTTATGAAAGCTGATTTTTGATTGGTTAGAAGCTCTGATCTCTATGACAAAAACTCATATTTGTTTCCCCCTCTTCTGAGGGTAGGAATGAATACCTTGTAATGACTACCCTCAAAAGAAAAAGCCCTGCAAGTGTGTTATGATACAAAAATATATGATATAACAATATATAATTGATAAGATATATTAGGATATAGCATGGTTTATAATAGAGAGTGTTAGATCAACAAGGGTATGCCTAGATAGATATAACAATGTAATAACATGTGAAATATAATAAACTAGAACTAGAAGTCTGGTTAGTTGTTAGTTTTTAGTTGTTAGTTTTTAGTTGTTAGTTGTTAGTTGTTAGTTTTTAGTTTTTAGTTGTTAGTTGTTAGTTGTTAGTTGTTAGTTGTTAGTTGTTAGTTGTTAGTTGTTAGTTGTTAATTACTATTTGTTAGTTGTTAAGGAGGTATAGAGCATGATGTCCATCATGGCATCTAAGAAATCAAGATAATGCATGATGTAGATCATGGAATTATAAATAGTTGAGAATAAATCAAGCAACAAGCACACAAGGCAAGAATCAAGAAGAATACAATAGTCACCAAGGGGCCAAACAAATAAGGGATATTGGCACATGTCACTTAAACTAGAAAGCAAGCATATAAGGCATGTTTGAATTCCACATACAAATATAATTAAAAACAAGCAAGATTGGCACAAAGTCCATAATCATATAGAAGAGTACAAGCAAAGGAAATTATCTAATGTCCTAAGGTCACACAAGACAGAGAACAAGAACTAAGAAATGTAATCATATCTAGATATGCAAAGTAAGAAAGGAAAGCATGTAAATACTAGAAATGAAATTGCATCTAACTAATCAAAGCAATAAGTGAAATTATGTAAGACATGTAGTAAAAGACTAGGTATATGCTAATAAATACACAAGTGTTATATACTAGTGAGTGTTGATAGAGTAATATGTGTTAGCTAGTAAGTAGTGTACATCAACATGATAACTAGAGTGTGTGTTGTAGGAATGATATAACCTAGATGGTGTAGTCATGTAGAATATGCCCTCAGTGGGTAGATATATCTATATGTGTCTCAAATGTATGAAGTAGGATGCCCCCTCAATGGGTAGAGTGAAGCAATCGAGGATCTGAAAGTCACTGCACACACTCAAAGAAGATCAAGTGAAGCATGGTAATATAGATAAATTGAAAAACAATAGCATAGAACATCAAAATGTAAGTCTAGCATGGTAGTATAACTATAAGGCATGGATGATGCATATAATTGAAATGTTTTTGATTTTTTGAATATTTTTATATTTTTAGAATATTTTTGGATTTTTGGAATAAGCTATGTACAAGTAGTCATAAAGAAACTATGTACACGTAATTGAAAATAAGCTATATAGAAACAATTGAAAATAAGTGATATTAATTGATGAGTCTCATGAGTGACTCCCTATCATGGTGTCATGTATCAAGGAAAGGGATCATGCATGATCATGAAGCATGATGGAGAGGTTGAGACTGTAACTCTAAAAAAATTGTATATTGTAAATGCTATAAAAATTTTGAAGTAGAAACCAACTATGGGGTCCCTCTATAACTCTGAGAAGTGGATATAACTATGGGATTCTTAGGGACCCATCTAGTGGTAGGAGAAGCTCTTTGAACATGTGCTCTGTGTGTAGAGGTATAAGACCTCAATGATACTACCCTAGGTGTGAGCATTGTAACTGGAAGTTGTATAAAATTTTAAAACTATGGTTTCTATAAAATAAGCCTTTATGGAAGTGTATTAACTCTATGTGTTGGTGATGGAAGTCTCAACTATGTCTAAATATGAAATGTAGAAAGAACTATAACTAGTGGAGAAACTAAAACTGGTGGTGGAGCTTAAATTGGTGACTACAAAGTAGTAGATGGCACTGAAGTGGGGAGTGGTAACTCATACAAAAATCCACTAACTATAACAACATGATTAGCGTGAATGAATTTCATATATCTATGAACTATAGAAATTACTACTTAAAGTTTTTAAATCTAGGGTTGACCAAGCAACATATCAAAAACTCCTATATTAGGAACTATAGTAAATGGTGTGGCCACATGTATTAGACCAACCTATAAATGAAGTAAAATCTCACCCAATGAACTCTGTATGTGCCCAATGAATCTATTGATAACTATGTTCCTCAAGGTATTATCCTACTCTGAATATACCAAATATTGTAATAATATCATAGTGCAAATGTTCACACTGTATCCATTATCTATGAAAACACTATGAATAAGATGATTATGAATGTAAGTTTTGATAAAGAATGCATGATAATCTAAATCATCCTCAATTATCTCCTACACTGAGAAGGGATCAAAGGTCTAGTTAGAACTCTAGAATTGTACACATTAATCATGTTACTCAAAGGATATGACTCAATTGAAGGTGCCTTGTATGTACCTAGTGGTATATGTACATGATATGCATGGTGAGCACCTGATGTGTACCCTATCTCCTATTTAGAATGTTATGGAAAAAAATCTAAGAAATTTTTAAAAGTCTTATCTTGTGTTTACTTTGCCTACATAGGCTCAACTAGAATGTCAAGATCAATAAGATTGCCATCTATCAAGTCATGTATCTTATGTTTAAATTGATGCATCTATTTTTTTATGTCCTAATGCCCTATGAAATTCACAAACTACATTTTGGTCATATCCCTATAGAAGAGGCTTTGTTGGATCAACTTCCCAAATAGGAGGGAGAGATATGATATTACATTGCAAAATTTGTTGTAAACCTCTGGCTAGAGAAACTGATAGATTGGTAAAGGTTCATTGAGGACATGCTAATAAAACCACTCACTGAGGGGGATCTAAAGCCACATTGACTGTAGGTTGATTCTGACTTTTGTTATCATTGACCTTGACTTTGTGTGGGACTTTGTTGTTACTCGTGTTTGTTATTTTTGATATACTTGTATACTTGAGTTTGCTCATTGAAATAAATTTGACTTCCCTTTCCTTTAGTGTATGATATAACTCAGTGAAGGAAGAGAACCTTTTGAACATTATTGATTCATGCAAAGCTGGTAGAAGACTCTGTTTGAAGAGATCATGTAACTCTTGATCAGTTATGGGGCTAGTCATCTTAGCCAAGATAGTCTTATATCAAAGAACATAATTTATGAGATGCTCATTTGATCTTTTTTTCTATTGTGCAACTTGGGCATAGGAAACCTTATCACCAATGTTAATGCTAAAATGAGCTAAGAACATGTCAATTAAAGGATTGAATATGTTAATTGACTGATTCGATAGACTATAGAACCATTGTAAAATATAATCCTTTAGACTCTATGGAAATAGCTTAGTTAGTATCCAGTCATTTGGCACATAGTCAAAGCATGCTACATGAAAATATCTCAAATGTGTCTCTGGATCACCCTTGCCATCATATAGAGTGAGCTTAGGTTGAAGAAAACCTGGTGATAAGGGTGTCAAAGCAATATGACATGTCAATGGTGTATGTAGTAGAGCAAAGAAATCCAAAGCCTGTGTTGGTCTAGAATCACCTTGCTCAAGATGTAGCACCTTGGATTGAAGAGATTTTATCTTTTGTACAAGAGCAGCCACATCAAGAGACAAAGATGTACTAGTTATATCTGGTGGTGGCATAGAATAAGGTTGGGATGCTATAGGGGTTTTTGAGACATAGTTGCCTTTGTAGTGTCACTTACAACTAGTTCCTCTATGGTTTGAGAGGATTGACCATTGTTTTTTTTTGTTTCTCTTCTTATAGTATTTTAAGCATATCATCTTACATGTTAGGGTGTTTAGTTAAGAGTTATTAAAGTTCCCTTTTATCAGTTTTGTCAAACCCAGTAAATTGGGCCATTGTTAAAGTGAAAAATAAATTAAAAATTGATTGAATTTTTTATAATAATTTGTAATAAGCAAAGTGATATGAAAGGAAATTACTAAATATAGGAAATGTAAACTCTTAAAAATAGCAAACTGGAAAATGCATAAAAAATATATGAAACTCAGTAACATGTAAGGTGATACATCAAAAGCAATGGGACCTAGTATATGGAACTAGGGTCTTGAAAAATGATGATTTTTTTAAAGTTTCTATGGAATTTTATAAATTAATGTGAATTTTTTATTTAAATATGCAGGTAAAAAATTAGGAAGTATTGGAAAAACTCTTGATTTAAAGGGACCTAGTACATGCAACTAGGGTTTGTAAGAAAATGATTGATTTTTTTAATTACTATGGAATTTTAAAATAAAATGTGAATCTTTAATTTAAATATGCAGGTAAAAATTCAAAAAAAATAGTATAAAAATTATAATTTAAAGGGACCTAGTAAATTCAACTAGGGTTTTGAAAGAAAATGTTTTTTTCTTAAATTACAATGGAATTTTTAAAATTAATGCAAATTTATAATTTAAATATGTAGGTAAAAAATCAAAAAAAAATACTGGAAAATTAAGAAGGAATTTTCCCTAGGGTTTATAGGGTTTTTATGTGCAAACGAAGTCAGTCGGGTTCTTCAAATGATTTAACTATTTTGGGAATATTGGTGTCTTATTCCTAATTTAGTTAAAGGTCTGGGTTGACTAAATTAGTAAATAATATTTCAATAATTTAACTATTGATTTGTATAATTTATTTATATTTTTAACTTTTCTATAAATAGTAATAAATATGGAGAAAATAAGACTTAGCTTAAAATGAATTGAAATAGTTATTGTAAGGTCTGATATTGATTGTGCAGGACTAGGATAGTGTCACAAATCAGGATCTAGCTTTTATTTTTTAAAAGGATAGGACCATAAAAATAGGACACCTTAGAGTTTGATGTTATTATCCTCTTCTATCATTATTATCCAATTATTCATAGAGACTTGAGTTTTCTAGGTTTTATTTTGTTATCCATGTGTGAGCCTACCTGTGAAATCTTGATTGTTGAAAGTCTATAGAACTCTTTATAGAGCTAATTTAATATTCAAACCCTAGACTTCATTGTTATTTTATAAAACTTGAGAAATAAAAAGGGGTTAGTGTGTGTAAGATGAAATAAACATGTATCCACACCCCTTGTGTGGGCACACTTCCTACATACCAATACTTTGAAGAGCGATCAATCCTTATGTAGTTCTCCCACTTAATGTGCTTTGTCAAGTAGTGTAATGTAGATGCAAAAATGCTAAACTAGGTGTGTTTGAGGTGTTTAGGGATTGGTGTGAAGATTTAGATGTGTTTTTAGCTGTATCATATGGTTGTATGTAGAGAATAGGAAAATTTGCCTTAGTGGTTTTGCTTGTATTCTTGTTTGCTTTGTAATGTTTACCAACCTCCTTCTAAATGAACTTTGAATGGGATTTTATAGAGATATTAGTCATGGGTCAAATGTATTTTCACTAGGCTGACAAGATGAAGGATAGAAACTGGAAAGAAATAACTATTTGAGATCAAAATGTAATTAGCTAGGAGTGTCAAAATAGGACACCCTAGGGTTCAATGCTACAGTCCAAGTTCGGTGCTCCTATCTTATAGGTACAAGACCTAGGGGCATAAGATTCACCTGGGAAATGTTGCCTGATTAAGGTGGAATAACCATTTGGAAAGCTTAGTATGACTAGAAATGAGAAAAAAGTGTCTAGAAGGGTCATAAGAGCATGAAATAAAGACTTATGGGTTGGGTTTCATAATCCACACTCAAGCTACCAATTTTTACATTTTATATGACTACACAATCCTACTTTGGTGAAGTATTAGGTATAAATACCATAGGTGATTTTTTTTATTTATTTTGTTGTCAAATCAAGTTGGGTCTATTATGTCTTTTGGAAGGTTTGGATTTACCAAATGATTTAAGAGACTTCAATAACTTATCAACATGGAAGGCATCTTCAAGATGGTACATGGAAATGCTCACGTCTTTTATAATAACCTATGTTTCAAGAATTGAAGGAAATAGATCAGTCAAAGTGGAAGCAAGATCACTAGGGTTGATATAATTGGATTTTGGTGGATGTGAAAATATTTCCTTATTCTTATTAGCAACAAATTCAAAACCTAGACAATAGTTATAATTGCTAAACTCAGCCTCAAGGTGTTTTTAATACTGATAAAGTTGTAAATTGATAGGAATAGTGACCTCAATCCCATCATTGGGAAACTTAAGGCATTGATGCAAAGTGGATAGAATGGATTGTACTTCATGGATCTAAGGATGACTAAGAATTATGCTATAAGGCAACTCAATATCCACAATATGTAATAAAGTGTGATGGGATATAGACCCAATAATGATTGGAAAACAAGTGGTACCAGAATAATCCTTCTCAGCATTGTCATAAGTCTTTATGGTGATCATCTATGGCTAAATGTCCTTCATAGTGTCACCCAATCTCTGTACCAATTTGAAGGCTACTATGTTTAGGCCTAAACCATTATCTATAATAACCCACTTGATCTTATGGTTTTCAATGATGACCTTAATATACAGTGGGTTATTATGGCTCAGACCAAGAGTGAACATGTCTTTTTGATCAAAATTAACTTGTCAAAATGAAGATAAAGGTACAAAAAGGATTTGGAACTATTCAAGATTAATATTGTTAGGAATAGTGGATTTTTAAAGGATGTTGTTCAAAATAGTTCTATAGACTTCATATTAATGCAAGAGGTCTGAACTAAAAATCTATGTAGGGGTTTTACTTAGTTGGTCTAATAGACTATAAGGCTTTTCAATAGTAAGATGAGATGACTTGGCCTTGGTTGGCATAGTGTTTATCTTTAGATCCAAAGGCATAATGTTCATGTTAGGTTTAGTGTTAGAAGAACAAGGCAAAGGGTCCTAAAGAGAAAATTATGAGCATTTAGTTAAGACTATACAAACTATATGTGGTAAGGAGCTATTACAATTAGAAGATGAAGGTAAAGGGCGTTGGAGGGTGACTCACGGGTGTCTAGTTGCATTAGAGCAATTTTGAGTCAGCGAGGAGCCATTATAATTAGAGGAAGGATGGGGTCCAAATATAGTAACTTGTGAAAATAGAGGCATAACTAAATTACATTAAATTGGCATGGTGTTACTAGAGGGATAAGGCATTGACCCTATAATATTGGGCTCAGTACTACGAGTATGGGATGGTTTATGGGATTTAATAGTGATAGTGGCAATTCAATTTGCAAAAATGCATCCCATAGTATTGTTGTAGTTGTAATCCATATTGTTATAACTTAGTTTGTTATCATGTGTATTATGATCATGTTGATTATGATTTTAACCTTGATTCTAATGTTGCCTTTGATTCTATCCTTGGTTTTGATTATTCCATGGAAGTTGTTGATTATGTTAAAGAAATGGATCTTTTTAGATGCCCATATCATGATTAGTGTCTTTTGGAGAAATTTTAATCTCAACCTCATCACTCTCAATCAAATATTCAATAAGGTTTCTCAATTGAACATAATGATAAGCACCGTGACCAACAACATGATGGAAGTTGCAAAATTTATTTTCCTGAAACCAATCTAGATTGGGCTGATTTACATGAAATGGCCTTGTTATAGGCTATAAAATCAAATTAGTTGCTATGAGATTTTGGATCACTACCTCAATAGGCTCTCCCAATTTTCTAAAGACTCTAAATTTTTTGTTGAATACCCTTTGATTTAATAGTTTGGAAATATTGGTGTATTATTCCTAATTTAGTTCAAGGCCTAGAATAGGAAATCAATAAATAAATATGCAATAATTAAGATACTAATTTATGTAAATTAGATTACAATTTTAACCTTTCTAAAAATAGTAATAAGATCTGGAAAATAAGACTTATCTAGAAACTAATTGATATGGCTGAGACAGGGTCTGATATTCATTATGCAAGACTAGGATATTATCACAAACTAAGATATAAACTTCATTTTTTTATTAGATAGGATAGTAAAAAGTGGACAAGAGTGGCACCAATTATGTAGTCTACCTCTACCTCTAATGTCCTGAAGATCTAATTTTTTTTGGTTTTGTTTGCTAGGTCTGTGTGACCTTGTCTATGAAGTTTCGGTAGTTGAAAGTCTATAGAGCTCCTTGTAAAGCAAATTCTCTCTTCAAACCATATATTTCATTGTGATTTGACCAATTTCAAGTAAGAGGTATGGTTAGTGTGTGTAAGATTCACTAAATGTGTATCCACGCCCCTTGTGTTGGTACACTACCTACATACCAATACTCTGAGGAAGGATCAAGCCATATGTAGTTCTCTCACTTGATGTGCTTTGTGCAATTGAGAGTATGAATATGAAAAATGATAAAATAGATATACTTAAGGTGACTAGGGGTTGGATTTAAGATTTAAATGAACTTGAAATTATATTAGTTGGTTGTATGCAGAGAATAGGGAAGATTGCTTTAATAGTCTTATTTGTATTCTTTTTTGTTTAGTGATAATTGCCAACCCTCTTCAAATTATATTTGAATGGGATTTTATAAGGATTTATTGGTCATGGGTTGAATGTTCTTGCATTAGGAATACAAATATAAGGATGGGAAACCAAAATTAATTGAACATTGGGGCCAAAATTATAATTATATAAGAGCGTTGAAAGTGGACAGGAGTGGCATTGATGCTATTGTCCAAGTTTAGCACTATTGTCCTTAGTTTATGTGACTTGGGGGGGTGGATTATTCATAGATATAGGGGTTTAGCTTAGCTAATACCAAGTATATAATGCTACAGATGATTGGTAATTAGTTAAAATATATATATGTGGGTCATGAGAGCAAGAAAGAGGACCTTATGGGCTGGGTGTCACAAGACACACTTAAGTTACCAATTTTTGCATTTTATATGACTACACCCTTCATAGAGGGATTCTTTGTAAAGTGTTTGGTGTATTTGGTGGATCTAATTACACATTTGGAGTTGTAAGTTCCTACACCATTTATATGTGTCTTGATTCAGTTACTCCATTTATGACCATATTCTTATTCCTATTGAAACCTTTAGGTTTCTCTTGTGCAATCCTTTGACCCAATGATTGGGTCTGATTTAAAATTTGATGTTGTATGTAAATATTGAAAATTCCCTTACTAATAAATGACTTCTTAATTTGCACCCCTTTGTCTATAATTTCTTCAAATGTGTTTGCACAAGTAAGCCATAGATTATGCATGACCTCAAGGTGTAAATTCTATGAAAAAATGTCCACCAACTATTTGTCTATAAAATTATGTTGAAAGTGACTAGCTAATGCTCTCCACCACTATATATATGTTACGAATATTTTTCCATCATGTTGTTTGGATTTTCACATATTAACAATGGTCAATTCATGTTCAATGTTGTATGAGAAGTGGTTGAAAAAAAATTTAGATAGATCATTCCAATCCAAAACCAATCCCTTGGGTAACTTATGAATCTATTCTAAAACTTGTCTTGTTAAACTTCAAGGAAATAAATGAAGTAAATAAACACTACTATAAGTAACCTCTTGTTATAACACAAAAAATGCTTGAATGTGTTCATGAGGGTCTCCCTTTCCTTTGTATTTGTTGAATTTAGGTGCCTCAAAATAAGATGGAAAGGGGATTTGGAGAATACTCAAATCAAATGGATATGGACATATATTGTAAAATTTTTACTTCTTGATTTTGTTTCCTATCTCCAACCAAGACAAAATTAATTTCATCAAATTCCACTCTTGCATGTTTGGTGCATTATTGGATGGAATATAATTTTTTGGGGTGGTATGTGCCCCTATTGTATGAAATTATTATGGATATGCACCCTACAATTTGTAACTTATTTTTCATTTTCTCCTTGAGTCAAGTAAGTAAGTTGTTGAATTCTAGGTTGATAAACATTCTCTGAAGTTGATTGTCTTGAATTATAAATGTTCTAGTGATTTTGGGGATTTCATGGTATATTCACCATTGTATGTTTTGATTGAGATGAACTAGCCAAATTATTTTGAACAATCTCCTCAATATGCACTAAATGTTTTGGTCCCTAATTTTGTGAAGAAACAAGAGGTTCTTGATGATTGAAAAATGTATGCTCCATGTTTGGAAAAGCTTTTTACAAAAGCTCTTAAGACTTAGGTTGTTCAATTGAGACATCTTAATCTATCATAGTTGTATTCTCAATTAAAGTGTTTTGTGTTGGTTCAATCACATTATCTTATTCCTTAGAAGCATAGTTATGTATAAAAGTGGCAACTAAAGAGTCTATCAAGTCTACGATAAGTTGGTATGTATATCATTGACTTATCTTTTTGATCTTGGTGACAAGATCTTGATAATTAAGTTTCAACTTTATGATTACTTCCTTTCCTTTACTAGAAGAAGGTATATGCAATTTTGTAATGTCTTTGAGGGATTATGATCATTGTTTCTCTCCTTATCTAACAAAGGTATGTAATTATTCCATAAGGAAGTCTAATGGCAAAATAGCACCAGATTCAATCAACCTTAGGAGTGTTTCATCCTTGTCCTCTAGGGTCTAATGTTCAAAGTAATCTTCCTCAGATCCTACAATCATGGGATTATCCTATAATACCATGGAATTGGATTTCCCATCATAATAATGATCTTCCTCATATCTAGGGTCGTAAGAGACCCTACTATGATTGTGCCTTTGAGTCATGTTTAAAAGGTTGTTCTTTATGCTTGAAAATATTTGGAAAATGTTTACAAAGATTTAACAAGATATGCTTTGCTTTTCTTCTAAATAAGTGACAAGGCAAAAGAGACTATAAAAAGAGAAGGTGGTGTAGTACCACACAATTAGAATAAATTTTCACCAAATTACTCAACCTTTGGTAGGGTTGAAATTGTATAAATTGGAAGAGGGTATGATAACTCAAAAAAACCTATAGTGTAAATTAGTACACCAAATGTAGATTTAGAGATACATTAATACCATAAAATATAGTTCAACTTCAATAATTTGCTACTAAAAAAATAGGATAAAGTCCTTCAGATTAGGAAGGTAGCAATGCAAACTAAGAAACTCAAGATGTGAAAACATGCAAGAATTCCTAAGTATAAGACTATGACAAAATGGACAGTACAATGCCACCACATGGTAATAGGAGGTAGAATAAAATGTGTTTTAGATCTTAGAGCGTAATTAACACACTAAATGACCTAAGTTTACAATGATCAAATGATGATGATAAATCTATAAATGACCTTCAACCCAAATGGGGAATCATACCAAAGTTAACTCAAGTCAAGTGTAAATTAAAAAATCCAATTAACATATTATCCTAGAACTTAGAAAGGTGAGATTATAAATTTGAATTAAAAAGTGAAGGACTTGGATATTTTTGTAAAATAGTCTAGACTCAAATGAGTAGCATAACAATGTTGTTTTAGACAAAGATAAACATAATGTTTAAAATGAGTAATTAAACAAGGCAAAGATGATTTGGATTTAACCAACGTAATGCCTCCTTGTTCAATAAATGGTGGACAATAAATGTGTTTGGTTATGATGTGTTATTTACAAACAAGTTTTAGACTCAAATAAAGACCAAGTGAGTTAAGGAAAAGACCAAATATAACTAAGTAAATCGTCCTAAGCCCTAAACTAACAAGGTTGTATCATATTTTTGAAATCCATTTATATACATGCTCTTGGGAGGATTTTCAGTGTTAATCCAAATTTAAAGTGCATGAAGGAGTAGGTTTTTTACACCCCCTTCTCCTAAGAGATAGTACAGTGACATGTAGCTTCAAGCTACTTGTCTTGCACCAATAATATGTCCATGGCAAGTGGGGTTATTCTAAAACTTAAATTTTCAATTATCTAGATGGTCCCAAGCATGGTTAATGCTAGAGATGCCTCATATCAATTGAGTTCATATTGAGTAGCTTACTATGTAAGGTTATATTCCTTTGCATAGTGATTATATCCATGTACTTCTTAGTGGATTCCCCTAGTTAACCAAACCTAACTTGGGTTTTTGTTATGAAAGGAGAGGTTAGCCACTCGTCCCCTTATCTCTTAAAGTATATGTGCCCTAATTTATATACCCAACCATGGAATGGGATTTAAATAGTGTTGGGAGATAAAAATCCAGGTCAAATTTTCCCTAAAGAACTTGTGAAGAAGCTATGAACTACCCTACACAAGCCAATCTACATAAAATGAAACTAAGTGAAAAGACTTTAGAGATTGTTTTTAGATCACCCAAACCATACAAGTTTAGGGGAGAGCCTTGACAAAATTACTTTCACACCTTGAACAAAGGCACAAATTACAAGGATAAGGTACTTTTGGTCATCGAAATTCCTTAAAGGAGATGGGGAGAGAGCATATGCACACTTTTCATTTTGCACCAAAAAAAACAAACAAGTCTAATATGATCTAATCATAAAACAACACAATTTTGAAAACTTTGAAATTTAAGTGAGTGTTAGTTTTAAGCACCAAATTAAGATTTTTAATGAAGTTTTAAGCCCCTTGACCTTAGTTATAAAGACTTAAAAAATTCATGAAAAATCAAACAAACCATCTAGCTTCATTTTAAGCGCCAAATATAAATTTTCAAGATTTAAGAAATTTCAAATTTGGGTTTTTTCCATGTGGGTCCTACAAAAGTTAGAGAGTTTCCCCCTGCTTTGAAGCACAATTTTCAATGAAAGAAGCAAGTTTTAAAAACTTGCTCTCAAATTCTCTATTTTTATTACACAAAAATTAATGTCGATCAACAGTGACTAATGTTGGTTGCAATGAGACTAATGTTGGTCATAAAATAACTGATTATGATCAATAAAGACTGATATTGGTCACTTATGAACCCTTAGGAAAAAATGTTTTTCAAAAAAAACACTAGTTAGCCCAAGTTAGAGTAAAATCTCCAGCAAAGTTTTAGATCATGCAAAATAATGTTCATTTAGAGACTTAAAAACCAAAATGACAAGCTGTAATTTTGAGAAAAGCTTTAAAAACTTAATTTTTTTCCATGTTTTACCTTGTACTAGAATCGATGCCGGTTAGCTAAGACCAATGCTAGTTATACAGAATTGATATCAATCACTGTGTGACCTGTGTATCAATAAAAAATCCAAAAACATGAGAAAATAATGGTAAAAATTTGATTATGAGAGATTTTTAAGAAATTTTTAGATAATTTAAGAATGTTAAGTCGTTCTCCTTACTTGAATGGGATGCATTATCACACCAAGTGTGCCAATATATAGAGATGGAATCCAAATATAAATCAAGCATTAGTCATGAAAACTCAAGAAAATTCATAAGAACATAACTCATTAAGCCAACTCACTCAAACAAGGTTTTACAAATGAGAATTAAGAGCTAATGAAAGAAATCATACATATTACCTTCCCAAGAGCATCCCATCACACAAATGTAGCTCCAAATGTGATTTTCCCCTTGATTTAGTGCTCAAGTCTTCATCAATGATGCAAGGAAAAGTTCTTCCATCATCTCTTTATCATCAATGAAATTAGGCTCATGATATGAAATCCAATCTATGCATATTAATGAATCTATCCTATTGCAAATTAAGCATAATAAAAACCACTCACAAATGGCTTGTGGAGAGGATTATGTATAATAATTTTACACAAATGAAGCTTTAAAATAGTTGTCTTGGCCCTCTTATTTATATATTTTTGAAATTGATCAGAATGAACCATGATCATCCATCTTGAGATCAAGATGTGTGGCCAAGAATCCATTCAATTTTTTGAGGCTTAAAATCATAAATATTTATAAGGGGCATTAAAGAGGGATGGGAGGCCTTGAACTTGATATTTTTTGAATTTATGGCTTATGTATGCCACCCCATAAATGATGTCATTTGATGATGTAGGTCATAAGAATCAATTTATATTTAAAATATATTCCATAACATCCATGGATTTTCCACTTAAGCTCTTAATTTGGGTTAATTTGCCTAAGTGAGGTTAATTAATTTTTATGCAATTCTTTGGAAATTGGTTGCACTCAATTAATCAAATTGATCATAATGTTACATTATTGGGTCATAATTTGACTAGAGTGGAATTAGAGGAAGATGTTAGTTATGTATGGACCAATATCTCATTTAGGACGTTGCCAACAAAAAATAATATATGCACATGTTTTGTGCTTCAGAAGTTGGAAAAAAGAGAGATCTAGAGCATCAAATTATGTTTTCATCATTTTGACTCAAAATGATTTGAAAATAGTTAGTAATCACATAAAATACATTGCCCCATTTTGGGATACATTAGCCTAAATCAACACTTGTAAATGACAAGCTTGAAACATTTAGTGCATTAAAGTGATTTTGGCCCAAATTGTGCATTTTCAAAAAAAATTGAGTAAGATTGATAATTTAAACACAATGGTGTTAGGAATTGGATGTCTACAGTATCCACCTTCTAGTTATCCTCCTATTCAAAATTGGTCTAAATCCAAATATGTACCTTCTATTAAAAAGTAATATTATATTATAGATCAACTAAATAAAATGCTAGTACAAATTTTCATTTTGGATCTATTATGTACTTTTCAATTACACAAATATGTCATGTACAAAATTTTGAGCCAATCTCAATTGCCTATCAATATTACATCAGACAAATTTCAAGCATTAATGGGACATTTATCTCCTAATCCATAATTCACATTTGATCAAATTGTTATATCATCTCTTGGGGCTTCTTACACTAATTATATATATATATATATATATATATATATAATTAGTGTGAGAAGCCCCAAGAGATGATATATCAATTTGATCAAATGTGAATTATGGATCAGGAGATAAATGTCCCATTAATATCTATCTATTGAGGTTATGATTTCCCATCACAAGATCAAGAGAGTTTTGATAAATAATAGGTCTAGTCTTAACATTGTTTCACTGAATTTATTTATATGGATAGGATATACTTTAGTGGAATGAAATAATGATACCATTACCATCAAGGGGTATGATAACATAGAGCAACAATCATCATAAACCATTTCCTTACCTATTTAGGTTGGATCTTTTATTCATATCACCCTTTGTCATGTTATTGATCTTCATTTGGCATGCAATCTTATTCTTGTTTGTCTATGGATTCGTGAGATGCATGCATTGCCTTCCATGATTCATCAATGTATTAAGTTTCCACATGTTGTCATAGAGCTGACTATTCCTAGATATTTGTAACCTTATCAATATTGTAAATATTTAGAAGCAGAGGGGCATTAGTATACTTACTATCCTAATATTGCTCATTCTAATAAAAGGACAAGCAAGTCATGTCTAATCCACCCAAGTCCAATTATCTAGATGTTGATACTCTCATTGCTTCTTCTTCTAACTTATTATTCCCCTCATTAAATTCATCTCATTTTGATATTTATGAAAAAGGTCCTAGTACATATAAGTTCAATGATGCATTTCATATTTCCAAATTACCTAAATCACCTAAGTCATATGTTTGGCCTAGGATGGAGTGGTATAAGAAAGTTACAACACCATCTCTTATAGAACCTCTCCCATTTATTCTAAGAAAGGTTTTTAGTTAAGAAGATTTGAAGCCAAGAGATGAGTCATGGATATTTAATGAGGATCTAGCTTCTTATTTCCAAAGTAAACAATACCCTATTCCCAATAAAATAATGGCCCATTGTAGACACTAAAAAATCATACACTACAGCTTTAGATGTTGCATTAACCATTTAAACTCCCCCTTGACCCCCTTGTGTTAGGATATTTACTAAAACCCCTTAATAACACCCATTTACCCCATTTAGCTAATTTAATTAGTTAATTAAGTCAAATAATCCTATTTACACCTCACCCCACCTAAACCCATGGCTAACTGATTGACACCTAGACTTAAGACTATTTCCCACCTTATCATTTAATGCCCTACCCTTCTAGACTTATTATTCATGCATGGCAATGTTGCCTTAAATAAGCTCAAACCACTTTCATTGGTCTCAACAACCAAACTTAAGTGGAAATGACTATTTTTAGCAAATTTGACTATTTCCCTTAACCAACATCAATCACCCCTTGACTGTCATTGGTTGACTAGGAGTAATGTCGATTACTTAAGGTAACCCCAAGATCCTTGCTATGAAGGTTGAAACTTTTGAGTGAGAATCAAAACTCTCAAGTAAATCCAAGCTTCTGAGTGAATCAAAGAACTAGCCTAGACACAAGAAAGTATTTTATTACCTCACTACAAAGATATTAAGCATTGTCACTCTACCCAAATTATTCCAGGTTCCAAGCAGCTTGCATTCAACTTTAGGACTTCTCTAGGCTATCAAACACCAAAATATAAGCATCTTACACTTGCTCTAAGTTTAATTATATAGTTTTTAGTAGTTTGAGTGCTTGTATCCACTTCCCATCTCTTCCATATCTTCTCTTATGTTGAATTTCTACAGCTCCAAACACTCCCACTTCCACTAAACACCCATTAAGCATTCTCAGTCACTTGAGTGTGAAACTTAGGGAACCTGTTTCATCCTCACGACCATAATTTAACTCTAAACAACCCATAAAATCCCTCCTACAACTAACCTAAAATCCATTCTACCTAAAACTAGAACCCACAGTAACTAACATCAATCATCCCTTGATCATCATCAATTTCCTTAATCAGTATTAGTTTCATAATGACCAGCATCAGTCACTATGTAACTCATTTTCTCAAAAATAGCAAGCTAAATCCACCCATCAACCCTTACCGAAAGTCTAGTTTTTTTTTACTTATGTCACATCACAGAGTCATAAACTACTTTCTAAATCAAGTTTTAACATTTTAGCATTATTTTTTAACCAGTTACTTCCATTTTGACAAAATCACTCATTTTATCTTAAAAAGCATTTCTTTCATTGTGATTGAGTACTTCATATTACTTTATGCAATGCATCTCTTTTCATTTTCAGGACTTAACTTGTTTAAAGATTGGATTGATATCCCTCCAATGAAGTATAGTACTTCTTGAATCTAGAATTTTGCTAGGCAATCGACCCACCTATCTTACTAATCAATCCATTTTTATCTTCTTTCTTATTGCAAGTCATCCTCCCAAGCCAAAGAGGAGTTCTCTACAGCAACTAGATCATGAGCAAATAATGAAATCCAGGTTCTTCTAAACCATACCCTTCTTTAAAGTTTTTAATTATTTTATAAAAAAAATGAAATTAAACACAAAACATAATGAAACATTTTATTACACCCAGTGGGACCCTAGTGTTTTCTTAGGTTCATAGTTGCATTTAGGTGCAGTCTTATTGTTTTATACTCATTTAAAGAAATTTAAATTTCCTTTTTGGTTTAAAATCAACCTTCATCCATTTTGCTTTCATGATTAAGTCAATTGGCATAATTAATCAATAAATCAATCATAGCCTCACTTATTTGCACACATAGACCAAACCACTTACACTAATTAATTCATCAAAACATTGACATAAGGCCCAACTAGGATTTTATCACCTAGTGGTAAACTTTCACCCTTGGATATCCTACTTGGAATTCATTACCAAAGGGAGAAACCAAAACTCAATTCTCTGATTAAGTATAATCTCTGGTAATCAATATATACTAGCTAACCACCTGATACCCTTATCACTATGGTGTGTGAAGTGAGGGGGTAGGCCCCAATATCAAGTCATGTATTGATTCCAATATAGACAACTTTGTGCCTAAACTACCTGAAACTTTCCATAGATTTAGTATCTAGTACCTATTTCAAAAACCATAATTAAGTCACACATTTTTTAAAACTTAAGGCATAATCCAAAAGCGAGACAAAAAGAACCTTTGAGATTTAAACTTACCTTAGTGTGTGTTTTATCTTCTTGACTTTTCTTGTCTTCTCTATGTTTACACTATTATGAATTGAACCCCCTTGTAAATATTCCACCATCTTTCCTTCATCTACCTCATCTCCATTGCCTTGTTCAATGGGGAGCCCCCTTTTATTTTCTCAAGGATATCCTAACTTTGTTAGACTCCTAGAAAATAACCCTTTCACCTTATAACTTTACCTTACATCACGATCTACTTATGCTCCTATGTCAGCCTAAAACCAACCCAACCTCACCTAAAACTAACCCAACCTTGCCTACAATCAATCCAATATCAGTTATAACCAATTAAAAACCTCTCAGCACCTATGTGACCATTGTCATAACCCACCTTAACTATAACTATCTCAAACTCACCAATATTTGGGTTACCTATCCCAACCATCATATCAAATACCTCAACCTCATCAAACTTTAGACCACCTACCTCAAACATCATATCAATTACCTAAAGCCACTTTAAGGCAACCCTCTTTATCTCAAAACTAAGAGATGGACTATCCCCTTAGTCATCCAACATATTGACCTATCAATCCAACATATCAAATTAACCTACCTTATTGACCTTATCAACCTTATTAAATATATCAAACCAACACATATTATCAAACTTATCAAACTTTCTAAACCAACCAACCTCATCAAATCAAACCAACAACTATCAATCAAACTTTTCAAATCCACCAATCTTATCAAACCTACCCAACCTATCAAATCAACCAAACTTTCCAAGTGAATCCAACTTATCCAACCAGCTAACTTTATCAAACCAACAAATTAGCTCACATCCTCAAGAGCCATGGGTACACCCTCTTCCTAGGTAGTACACCCCAATGGGAGAATCATATGCCTCAATGTTGGATAAACTCTTAAGGGCTTCTATCATCAGACTTCCTCAAATAAAACCCTTCAAGAGTTCTCTTCTAGAAATAATTTTTTTATAGAGAATGAGTTTTACATGTATCATCATACAAACAGACATGTGGTAGATAGATATAAGTTTTTTAAGATGTTTGTCCAGAACCTTATTGATCAAAAAAAAGGTTCCAAAAGATAGTCTCTGTGTTCCCCCTAACCTAGCCTTGAATATCTTCAAGCAATCAATCATTAAACCTCTTCTTATACCCATTATAGTGCAAACCAATAATCAAAACCATCAAAACAATAAGGTCCATGCATTAGATTTGATCCTTAGTGAACCTATAACTAAGGAAATTATAATCAAAACCTCAACCTTTATCAATCTACTTATTAACCAAGTGCAACCTTTCCAACTTTCCTTTTAGAATCATAACTAAGTAAAAATCAACCTTAACCAATCCATTTGTTGACCAAGTGGAACCTTTTCAACTTTCCTTTGAAGCCATAATTAAGGAAATAACCTTGCCTCTTCCACTTCCCCTTTTAGTGGATCAAACTCAAACCAACCTGCGTCCTCCACTTCCCCTTTTAGTGGATCAAACTCAAACTAACCTACCTCTTCCATTCCCTATTTTAGTGGATTAAATCCAAACTCAAACCAACCTACCTCTTCCACTCCCTATTTTTATGGATCAAGCCTGAACTCAAACCATTTCACCCATTTCACTCCCACTTTTAGTAGAACAAATGCAAAATACCTCAAATAAAGCCAACCCAACCTTGAGTACAACCAAGTAAATCTAATTACTCTATAATCTACTAGTATTCATCTACCTAATGACATTGTCTTTGGTTTGATTCTATTTAGAATAGGTTCAAATCTTTGTCATCTTACCTCAACCTACAAACCACACAAATCAAAAAAACAAGCAAACTAGACCAACAAACTAAATCAACCACTTATCTTACCTCCCTCAACCAATCAAGCCAACCTCTAAACCAAATCAATCAACCACAAACAACACAACTATCAACTCAAACTAAAATCAGCTATTCATTCAAGATTTCATAAATAATAATGGATAAAATAGTCTCAGTCACCTTTTTATCCAAGCTACCCATACCACATTATCAAGATCAATTAGGACTCCCAAACTTCTTAAACCCTTCCTTGGTATCACACCAAAACTCCCTCATTGGGATAATCAAACATTCTTGTCCAACTGATCTTTATTCTAGTATGATTTTACCAACATGATTGTTGGATCCCAAACCCACCAAATTCCAATTTGATAGCATTTATATCACCCTAATATCATAGAGGAGATCCCACCTAAACCACCACCTACAACTTGATCTTTTCACCAACTAATGACTAAAAAACTAATCATTCTTAGGCATTGGATGCAGTCATCTTCATCCCTCCTAAGCCTTATTTACTAACCAACATCTTCACCTAAGAGCCTTTTCCCACCTTAAACTTATATGAAAGGAGTGATTGGAGAAAATCTATCTCTAAAATTCTTCAGCCATTTGTTAATCTAAATTCCACCTTAAGAAATAATCCAAAACTAAAACTTAACCTTTTACTTACAACCCTACACCATTCCCTAACTAAAACATTTTCCTATAAAAATTAATAAATGACCAAACCAACCCTTGGCACTTATGCCTCAACATACACTTAGCATACCTAGCACCAAACCAACCTTAAAAAACCTTGTGTTTAAGCAACCTTTAATCAAAACCTAAATAACCCTTCAACTTAAAATATACCTTTAGACCTATTTTGCCTTTAAAACTCAACCGATGCTAGTCTTTGACTAACCGATGTTGATCACTATTTTAACTGGGTCCTAGACCAAAACCTTGTCTTTTCACCCCAAAACCCAAACCAAAGTCTAAAACAAGAAAAACCAAAGCCTCAAAACCATCACTAATCCTAACCACCTTGCCTTTTTTCTCTTCCTCCTACATAAGCACTGTCAATCTAGAACATTTTTCATGTATGATCAAGTGTCAAAAAAAGTAGCTAGGGAACATCTTCACTCTTGATTAGCTTGAACTATTTATGCATAAGTGTGGGTTTGGGGTATATCAGAACTTGAGCCCCTTAATACTTTTCATTTGCGTCCATTATTTTGTTAAAATAATTTCTAAATCATCTTGTGTCTAACTTAAGCTCATCCCTTATTTTCAAACAACTTCATCTCCATATTTTAAAGATAGTCAATTAAGTACAGGATCATGTGATTATCCATCACAAACTTAGCCTAATCCTTAGCATGGGTACCATAGCTCTACTCATGGCATGATTCTCATGAATACTTTTTATACCTTATAAAATGGATCCCCATGTTTGTTGTCCCTTAAAACTCTTTTACCCATAATTAACCTTCTTGTGCTACGGTTTTACCTCCATAAAGGAAAACCTTAGGCATATATAGACTATTCCATGTCTAAAGCATACATAAAAACAAATTTGGGATATAAAAATATCACTTGGGTCAAAAATTTGAAACTTGCATATTGTTCCCTTGAAGGACAGCTATTCACATTAAACCCAAAAATTTTGAAAAGGGTAGAATACTCCCTTCAAGGACAACTATCAACATAAATAAATCCAAAGCCTAGACCACTCCCTTGAAGGATGGCTAAGTCAAATATTTGTTAAATAAAGAAATCATTTGGAAACTTCTTACATCAATTAGCTTCCCAAATTCATCAAATAAAATAAATCAAAAGACCCCAAGTCAAATATCAAAACAAAAATAATCCCAAGGAAAGCTTCCCGCATTAACTAGCTTTCACAAACATTTATAGAATTCCCACATTGATTAGTCTACACTAAATTAAAGACATGGACTTTATCTATAATGGTTCTTAGGTCACCTACAGAAGGGGTAAGCCATCCCCACAAGAAGGTTACTATATCATCTGTTCACCTATTTTCTATTAGAAATCTCCCTTTTTACCTTCCAAAAAATAAGGGATTTTGAGCATACTTGACACTATATGATCAAGTCACTTCCTAAATAAATGAACTAACAATAATGCAAAGCATGAAAAGGGCTTTTATTTATAATCCAACCCATCTTGCTATTTTGATCTTTGTTAATGGGAACATTTAGCCTCCTTGTTCTACTTTCATGACTACTTGTTGACACAATCATTAAGGTGTATGACTTACATTTTGAGTCATCATATCCTTATTCAACTTTATTTTTTTCCTCACCACAAACTACCAAATTTTCCCCCTTTCACCATGCCATTTTACCAAACCAAATTATACACCAAATTGGACAACCAATTTGTACATGAGTAACCAATTTTTTTTACAACCATACACACATTGGAGAATACCTTATTCTCCACCAATCCATAGCCAAATAACCTCAAACTTGGTCATTTTGGCCTACCATTCACGCTTTTTGTGACCACACCTTACCTTGGTAATTTTGACCATATAACCAGCTCACCATACTTGACAAGTGTGTACTCCTTTTATGCACAACCGTTCAGGTGTATCAGAGCATGACCTTTTACGATATTGACACCTATAACCATTTTATCTTATTAGGATCACATCTTACTTTTGGATCCCTACAAACACATCAAACTTGCCTAGATAATTGGATTTTATAGGTGCTAACCTATCACATACATACTAATGTTATAGCCAATTATCTTATCAATTATCCTTCTAACATCAACCCTTTTTTACAACCTACATCAACTTTGGCAACCTAGTCTATATATAATTTATGATATCATACTTAGTCATATTCTTTGTGCCCATTCATGCTTCAATGCCCAACCAACTAACCTTATCTCCCACTTACTCACTTGTCAAACCTAAACCTAATTACATTTTCACCTCATCATTTGCTATTTTGAGGGGGAACACCTCCTCCCATAATTGGGGTATCCAACCCTCCACTAACCATCAATTTTTTCTTGCAGCTTGTTGATACAAACTATGCAACAAGAAGGTGCAAAATGTAGACTCTATAAAATTATACACTATGGTTCTAGATGTCACATTAACCCATTTGACCCCCTTGGGTTAGAATATTTACTAAAACCCCGTAATAACACCCATTTACCCTATTTTGCTAATTTAATTAGTTAATTAAGTCAAATAATCCTATTTACACCTCACCCCACCTAAACCGATGGCTAATTGATCGACAACTAGCCTTAAGACTATTTCCCACCTTAGCATTTAATTCCCTAACCTCCTATACTTCTTCATGCATGTTAATGCTACCTTAACTAAGCTCAAACCACTTCCATTGGTCTTAATGGCAAAACTTAAAGGCAAATGACTATTTTTGGCAAATTTAACTATGTCTCCCTTAACTGATGTTAGTCACCCCTTGACTGATGTCAATTGACCAGGACCAATGTTGTTTTCTTAAGGTAACCCCAAGATGTTTGCTTTGAAGTTTGAAACTTATGATTGAGAATCAAAGCTCTCGAGCCAATCCAAGCTTCCCAACAAACTAGAGAACTATCCTAAAGATAAAAAAGTGTTTTAGCACCTCAATATGAAGAGCTCAAGCACCATCACTCTACCCAAATTATTCTAGGTTCCAAATTAAATTACATTCAAATTCAAGACTTCTCCAAGATAGAAAACACCAAATTCTAATTATATTGCACTTGATCTAAGTTTAGTTATTTAGTTTTTAGTAGTTTTAGTGCTTGTATCCACTTCCCATCTCTTCCATATCTTCTCTTGTCTTGGAGTTCTAGAGTTCCAAACACTCCCACTTTTACCAAACACCCATTGATTATTCCCAATCACTTGAGTGTCAAACCCCTAAGTTTGATATCCTTGAAAACCTACTCTATCCTCATGACCATCAACTAATTCTAAACAACCCATAAAAACCCTCTTACAACTAACCCAAAATCCATTTTGCCCAAAACCAGAACCCACAATAACTGACATTGATCACCTCTGACAAGCATTAGTCATCCCCTGATCGACATTGATTTCCTTAACTAATATTGGTTACATAGTGACTAGTATCAACCACTGTGTAATTCATTTTCTCAAAAATAGTAAGCTAAATCCAATCATCAGCCCTTACCTAAAGTCTGGTTTTTTTACTTTTATCACATCACAGAGTCAAACTAATTTCTAAATCAAGTTTTAGCATTTTATCATTATTTTTTAATAATTTAATTTCATTTTGATAAAAGTACTCATTTTCTCTTAAAAATCATTTCTTTCATTGTGATTGAGTACTTTCTATTACTTTAAGCAATGCATTTCTTTTCATTTTTAGGGCTTAACTTGTTTAAAGAGTGGATTGACATCCCTTTAGTGAAATCTAGTACTTATTAGATCTAGCATTTTACTAGGTAATCTACCCACCTATCTTACTAATCAATCCATTTCTAGCTTCTTTCTTATTGCAGGTCATCCTCCCAAGCCAAAGAAGAGTGTTCTACATCGATTGGATCATGAGCATGCAACTAAATCTAGGTTCTTCTAATAAATACCCTTATTTAAAGTTTTTACTTGTTTTCTAAAAATAAAAATAAAATAAACACCCATAACACTTACAAAGGCAAAGGATTGGGAGCAAAATAACAAGGTATAATAGATCATATTCTACCTATCAAACATTCTAATAAACAAGGGCTCAAATACAAGCCTAAGGTCATACCCACCTATCACCTAAGGTATCTAACCTATGCAGTAAAAGATGATGTTCCCAACATTGACATAAAGTCCTTTTATAATATTTATAATGAGCTTCCCAATACTAACATGTTTAATACCCATTATGTCCTCACTATTTCTATTATTCCTACCATTCCCCTCACACTTCATTATCTCAACCTTATTGATTTGGACAAGCAAGACCAAGATCTCATTATTGATACATTTGAAAATGAAGAGTATATCACTAAATTCATGGGCTTAAGAGACATCATTCCTTTAGATGATCATAAGTAAGGTTTCATTTATAATTTAGACCCTATGACCTACTTTGGGGAGTAGACAAATTCCCTTAATCAAAATAAAATTGAAACATTGGGATCCATAAGTGAAAAACTTTTAGAGGCACTTTTAGATTAGGGAAAAAGTCAAGAGAAAGACGTGTCCTTTGGTGAAAACATGTCTTAGGTATTATTAGATGGGGAAATTCACTCTCCTTCATAAGAAGCCTAGGTGTCTACAATTCCATGCATGTTATTTCATATAGAAATCAAGCCTAAATATCATAATGAATTTGAGTGTATAATTCTAGAAGACCCACACTTGATAGCTCATTGGCCTTTACCTAAAGGCAATGATTTAAATTCTTCCTATATGGGTCCATCTAAAAGTCCATTTTCTGAGTCTAATGATCAACTACCTTCATTTATTACTATTTTGTACTATGGTTCCACACTTCTTATGGATGAAATAATAGAGGTCAACATTGGTACTGTTGATAAGCCAAAGATAATAAAGCTTAGTGCTCCCCTCACTACAAAGGAACATGAATTACTCATTACCCTTCTCACAAAATTCATTAACATATTTTCTTGGGCTTATTCAGATATGTTGGGTTTAGATCTAGGATTAGTTGTACATCACTTATTTATTCATCTAAATGCAAATCTGATCAAAGAAAATTTAATAAAGATGCATCCACATATTGCTCTATTGGTTAAAGTCAAAATGGACAAGTTATTGGTAGTAGGTTTTATCAAGCCTATTCCATATGTAGATTGGATTTCCAACATAGTACCAGTCATCAAGAATCCATTAGGCATTCACATTTGTACATATTTTTAGGAACTGAATAAGGCTTGTCCAAAATATGATTTCTTATTTCTAAATATAAACATGATTGTGGGCTCAACAACAAGTTATGAGAGGTTATCTCTTATGGATGGTTTCTCGAGCTATTACCAAATCAAAATTGATCTTTAATATCAACATAAAATGATATTTATTATTCCCTGGGTAATGTTTTATTACCAAGTCATGTCATTTGGCTTGAAGAATGTTGGCACCACTTATCAAAGAGCAATGGTGATCATTTTTCATGATTTTATGCATGATAATATAGAAGATTACATTGATGACATTATAGACAAATCAAAGACTCGTGCAGAATACCTAACAATATTATGGAAAATATTTGAAAGGATTCATGAATATAATGTACATTTGAACACAAAGAAGTCTGTCTTTGGGGTTACGTCTAGAAAACTATTAGGCTTCATTTTCTCTCATAGAGGCCTTGAAATTGATCCAACCAACATTTTAGTTATTAATGAAATGTTGCCTCCTACTAACTTGAAGCAGCTTCATAGTCTACAAGGGAAGATCCAGGCCATTTGATGCTTCATTTCTCAATTAACTGATCGATGTCACCTTTTTACCCATATTCTAAAAAAGGGGACTACTTTTCAATGGAATGAAAAATGTCAAGAAGCCTTTGAAAATCTCAAGCAATATTTAGCTAATTCTCATGTACTTGTTCCTTCCATGCCTAGAAAACTTTTCTTATTATACATTTTTTCAACTGATAGTGCCTTAGGGGCAATCTTAGCTCATCATGATGATCACAAAATTAAAGAGTTGTCTATTATCTAAGTTGAACATTGGTTTACTATGAGCAAAATTATATCCAAATGGAAAAATCTTGTCTTGCATTAGTATTTTCTACTCAAAAACTAAGACATTACATGTTGAACAATAAAATAATGTTGATTATTAAAATAGACCCTTTTAAATATCTATTAGTAAAGTCATATTTAACCGGTTGTATGGCTAAGTGGGTAGTGTTGCTCAATGAGTTTTACATAGAGTACAGACATCAAAAATTTATTAAAGAACAAGTGTCAGTTGATCAATTGGCCAAAGATTTGATTCTAGATTTCACTCCAATGACACTACATTTTCTAAATGAGTCTATTATGAGCCTAATTGAAGCATAGTAATGGAATCTCTACTTTGATGGCTCTTTCACAACACATGAATTAGGCACCAAAATAATTTTTATCATGCCACAAGGTGATCTCATTCCCAAGGCTTTTCTCATTAGTTTCCCATGCATAAATAGCATTGCTAAATATGAAGCTTTATTTGTTATACTTCATCTTGTAGTATAGTGGAATATTCAAAATCTACAAGTCTATGGATATTCTCAACTTATTATCAACCAAGTCACTAATCAGCATTATATTAAACATGATAAATTTATACCTTATAAAAGTTTGGTGGATGAGCTCAAACTCAAATTTCAATTCATCCAGTTTGAATAGGTTTCAAGAGCCAACAATAGATTTGTTGATGTTATGTCTACTATTGGATCCATGATTGAAATTGAATCAATTGTTAAAGAATATTAGTTTATGACTAAGAACCTTTTTGTTCTAGCATATACTTGTTCATCTACCAAAATGATTTGTGTCATTATTGGTCCTAATTGCCCTTGGTATTCTAAAATCTATTCATACCTTCAAGATCAAATCATTCCCCTTGACTTATCCTGGAACAAATCCAAATACTTCCTTCAAAACCCTTCCCATTATACCATCCTTGGAAACACGCTCTACCATAGAGGCTAAGAGGAAACTTTACATTGTTGTCTAAATATGGGAAAATAATAATTATCACCTAGGGAAGTTAATGAGGGTATTTGTGGCACACACAATAATGGTTTTATCTTAGCTAAAAAACTTTTTATTACTAGATAATATTGGCCTACTATAGATGCAGATGCATGTGCATTTATTAAGAAATGTTTTCCATGTCAATAATATTGTGATCTTATCTATGCTCTGACCCAAAAAATTCAACCAATTATAACCCCTTGGCCATTTTCTACATGGGGAATTGATCTCAATGGAAAAAATTAACCCCACTTCTTATGATGGCCATAATCACATTCTTACTACAACCAAGTATTTTACAAAATGAGTAGAGGCAATCCCTCTTAATTATATTCTTGGAAAGTGTATTTCAAAGTTCATTCTAAATCATATCATTTGTTGCTATGGCATTCCTTCCACCATTATATTTGATAATGGTGGGTCATTAAAAAATAAATATGTTACTACCTTCTATTCCAAATTCCACACCAGTCATAAATTCTCTATGCCATATTACCCTCAGGGCAATGGCCAAGTTGAAGCTTTCAATAAGACATTGATCAAAATTCTAAGGAATATTATTACTACTAATGGTCTTGATTAACATTCAAAAAAATTCCCCACCTTGTGGGTATATCACACTAAGGTCTACACCCCTATAGGTATAATAACTTATTCTTTAGTCTATGGTTTTGAATCCATTCTTCCCATTGAGATCGAGTTACCTTCTTTACATATTTCCTTACAAGATATTATGGATGAAGATTTTATAGAGTGGGTCGATTAGCAGAGTTGGATCTTCTCAATTAAAAATGGATAGCCTCCCTTAATCACCTAGAGTCTTATCATAATTAGACATACTAGGGTTATAACAAGAGAATCATTTCTTGAGAGTTTGAGCTTGGTGATCTCATGCTCAAGGATAATCGAAGGAATACTAATATTGAACAAGAAAAGAAAGGTAAATTTGAACCAAATTGGTTAGGCCCATTTATTTTTATAGATAAATATGGGTCTAGTGAATATAAATTAGCTACTAAATATGGTCATGAATTCAATGAGCCAATGAATATTATGCATCTTAAATACTTTCATGCTTAAGGTTATCACACTCTGGTCGCTAAATGTTCCTACTTGGGGGTATTTATGTTCCATTATGTCTTTCCCTATTCATGTTCACCCACACTTTAGGGTCATTCTGGCACTCTTTGACACCTTCTATCCTATTAACACCTAGATTAGATTACAAATATAGTTAAATAAATGAATATGATCAGTCTTTAGTATCAATAAAGATTAGAAGTGCGGTATGGTTTTTGTGTTAGACTCTATTTTTCAAAATAATGTTCTAATTATGGAAAGTTTTGATCTATTGGTTTGTAAGATTGGTATTGTTCCCTTGAAGTCTCTAGCAATTTCTTTTTCACATTTCACCATAAAACTCATTCTCACCCAAGTTTGTTATTTCAAGGAAGAAGTGATATCCTATTATCCATTGTTGTTGAGTGGTAACAACAAAATTGTTCATGTCCAATCACCCCCTTGTTCATGTCTCCTGTCCATATTGATAAATTACACCAATGACTACCTTTCCCTTTGATAGGTGTTTTTGGATTTGTTTGTTCTCATTCTTATACATTTTTTGGTTAAAATACTCTTGTTCATACCCTATTTAAAAACCCTAAAAATTTCACATATCCTAAAAATCCCTAAAAATTTTACATATTTCAAAATCCCTAAATAGTTTAAATATTCCAAAATACATAAAAAATTTGAATATCCCAAAAAATCTTAAACATTAAAAAGCGTATAAAATTCTAGACAGTGGTTTTTTTTCCCATGAGGTACCTAGTTGCTCAACTTGGGATTTAGTTACTAGTTTTTAGGTGGCACATCTTGACATATTTCATTGGTGATTTTCATCTCCTTATAAATATAATATTTCTAAAAGTGGGAACAACTTTCCATGCTCTTATCATTTTTCAAGTTAATTACACAGTCTTACCATTTAACAAGTTAATTCTATGTGCTTGTCATTTTGTACATTAATTCCATGCTCTTATAGTTTTTCAAGTTCATATTTAATGATCTTTCCATTTTATAAGCTTAACCATTATATCTCAAATGTTTCATGTCCTCATCCTTGATCATCCCTATCATTTTATATGTTCAATTTTTTATCAAACTATAATGGATTGAGTTTTAATTGGACTATGTAGGCAAAACTCAATTTTTTAATGTCAACTCAACCATCCCTTTATCCCATGCTCTCAACATTTTATGAGCATCTCTCTTAATTATTTTGGAAAGCTTGTTTCTTATATGCTCTCACCATTTTATGATTCCCTGTTCCTATGTCTTATATATAATCATTTATATCTACTTCTCATCAATTTTTATTCAATCCCAAATCCTTGGGATAACTACATTTGGCCTGAAGTCCATGTTGGATCCGATGTCCATGGGACTATGTAGGTAGCATCCACTTGATCAGGGCATTTAGATCCATCTCAGCTAAGCCTTCTTTATTATTTTAATACCCTTTCCCTTGGTCATGATTATTTTTTCATACCATTGGTCTCAAAGAGTAACACCTTATTGTCACACACTAATTTTTTGAATGGAGTGTTTACTTGCTTTCATTTGTGTGTTTTTGAATGGAATGTTTTCTTATTTTTGCTTGTATGGATGATTAATAATTTCTTGGGTGCCTTAACTTGGTACATTTTGCTTCCTACATGACTCTTAGTTTCTTTATTAAGATGTTTCAATGTGACTGAATGTATTCACACTTGAGTTCATTGATTATTATTTGCTTATTGATGAATTATTTTATTACTCATGTGCTTTAATTTAGTACATTATGTTTTTCACTTAAGTCTTGATTATTCATATCATGATTTTGAGTTATGAACAATTATATTTGAATTATAATTTATTTAAGGGCATTATGTTGTACATTTGAAGCTTGATTATCCATATCTTGTTTTAAGTTGTATATATTTACATTTTAAATTCAAACTATTACGTATTTTGATAAAATAATTTTATCATGATCCTTCCTAGATTATGATTCATATTGTCATGTGCAATAAAAAATCAAGTCATAAATAGGTTCACATATCAGTGTTATCAAATTAAGTATATCTATATCTATCAAATCCAATCATCATACTAACAAACATCATGATCAAAGAGTCTATCTATCACATCAAGTACCATAAGCAAGAATAAATCTAATATCAAGAGCATAACAAATCATATCTAATCTACAAGAAAGAGACATAAGTAAATAAACTAAAGAAACACATGAGATAACACTGAACATCACAAATCTTATATATATATATATATATATATATATATATATATATATATATATATATATATATATATATATATATATATATATATATATATATATATATAGTGTTATCTCATGTGTTGAATATATAGTGTTATCAACACACGAGATAACACTATATATATATATTATATATATATATATATAATCAATGTCCATATGTATCAAATGGGGCATATACATCAAAATGGAGAATAAAAGTACAATTCAAGTCATCCAAATACATAATGTATACATCTAGTACATCTCATAGATCACAAATACAAGATACAATGTCTCAAGTCTAGTCAACTCTGACTACGACTATCTCTCATGGATATTTTTCTATGTTTTCCCTCTCATGGATATCTAGTGGTGGCAGTCATGGTGTTGAACATCCCATAGTTGATAAGTGTGATGTTGGCTACACAACTGATATGATTGAAGATGAGATGATCTAGAGGACAAACATTGTTAAGCCTTGTACTCTAAAAAAGTAGGTCTCCTAGTAGTTTTTGGTGTTATTGAATCATATAATGTCCTCTAATAAGCATCCTCATCCTTAGACCAAAGGCTCCTATCATAAATAGATATCACCCCTACCTATGGTCACCTCTCTAGCTTCATCTGTCTCAAGTTATAATTGTGTTATAGCTACCTATAATTTTTCTCTCTCAACTTGTATCACATTTCACTATGTTTAAGTTGTATATCTCTAAGTTACCACTTGGGCATGACCATGTACTAAAACATCCCTCTTAGATTTGTCCATGTCTCTCTTTAATTTTATATTATCTCTCTAATCCCAAGGTGTCCCTCTCGGTAGTAAGTTGTATCAGTGCTTGGTATATCCTTACTATCTTTACACGTAATCTAGATATATGTGTTTGATCAACTATAATCTATGCATGCACCAAGGATAATTATTGAGAGTGTTGATCCAATATAGCCTATAATCCTAACACCTCTATCTCTCAATCATTGATCTCCTATCTCAATCTCACAATAAGTGCCTTAGTATCGGTTGATACTAGTCATTTAGAAGATCTAGTCTATATGGGATCCACTATCCTCTATGCATCCTTACTAATCTAATCCTCATCTAATCCAATATATACCTCCTCCTCTACATACACAATATCTAAATCATCTCTCTCCTTTATCTCTATATTCACTAGTTCATCACCATCATCCTCTCCCTCCTTTTTTACTTGCTCTCCTACTCTCATTATAGGACTTTTTAAAACCCATGTTTCCTCTCCATCTTAGGGACTGATAAGTCTCAAGTGATGATGGTGGGCCCACCATATCACATACACATCTATAATTCTAGAATAATATCATACCTATGTATACCTTACCAACCTAGGTCACTAATCCAAAACTAACTCTAGCTTCCACTCTATTCAAGGCCAGTCCCCATTGTTTAGTATCTCTAACAACATGTGTGAATTTATATAGTCCTGGTGGCACATCTTGACATATAAAAAACTACCATAGTACCCTATATATTTGATACCACTCAATGGTATAATCCTATAAACCCATAATGTAATAAGGAGTGGTCATATATAGCATCACCTCAACATCCTCAACCCACTAAAATTGGATGTTATGATAAGGCCTCCATAAAATATCATCAGTCAGATCATCAATGACACATATTATAGACACCAATATCGTGTCTACCCCCCCTTGGTCCCCTTCTAAACACTTACACACCTTATTAATTTAAAATAAGCTACTTATTTTAAATTAATGACCTCACCTCCGACACCTCACCTTGGACACCTCGCCCTAAGACCATTTCTTACCCCTATGAGTCACCCTAAGACTAGGAAATCTAATCCTAACTACCTAAGACCTATTCTCACTCCCTCCTAACCTCCTAACTAACTCTCATGCCTAATAAACCCATCTTTTGACCTTTCACCAATGACAAATGCACTTTGCAGATGGAGGAACGGGCAAAGGGCTAAAAATAGTCCTTTTACCCATTCTTTCTCCGCTAATGTCGGTCAACTATTAGTCGACACCAATGGTATTGCCGACGTTGGTTACTTAAGACTAGGCTCTAACCTTGAGCTTCCCCCCAAACTCTTTGACAGCCCCCAAACTCTTGGCATATCAATGCGCACACTCTGAGACCAAGCATCAGACTTCGACTTTCGCTTTCCTTGGCTATAGAAACTCTACGCAAGTCACTCTAGATTGGACTGGAACATTGTACGAGGACCTCAACATTAGCCATAATAGGAATAAGCATTCTCACACCTCTGGTTCTTCACCAAGCAGAGCTAAGTATTCTTATGTCTCATTTCAGTAATTTAGAATACATTAGTAATTAGTGTCTATTTACTATTTCTAAATACTATCAACCAAACCCGACTTCTTCCATAGAAAGGATAAAAAGCCTTCCTCTTATTCTTACCCTCTTCTCACACCTACCCTCTACCTTTGCCCTTCCTCAGACCCTATTCACTATCCTGCAACCTTGCACAAACCTTTAAACTTATAGACTCCTATGTCGACCACAGACAATACCCTGAAACCCATCCAAGGCCCATTACCCCTACTGACATCAACAGCATAACTGATGTCGGCACCATTGACCAACTGACCTCAGTAGGACTACCAATGTCGGTGACTGTGATAGATTGATTGCAGAGAATAGGTACGCGTTATCATTATTTCTCTTTCTTAGTCTTTCACCATTTCTTTTTATACAATACTCTTTTTCATAAATAGTGGACTGTCATCCCTTACAAAGCTTTACGCTTTCGAGACTGAGCACCTAGCTTAGCAGTCCACCACATCTTATTCTAACATTCTCTTTGTTTGAGTTTCTTTCATATTGTAGGTGTTTCCTCCACAACCAAAGAGGAGCTCTCACAACGCTTGGATATGGTGTGCAACTTAATCTGGGTAACGTACAAACCCCTTACCCTTAACCTTAGTTTCTTCTTATCTGAAAATTGTAGAAAAATGTAGAGAAACATTCTGGCACGCCCAGTGGGATGCCTGGAGTTTTCCTTGGGTTCATTCTTATAAAAAGCAAATTTTTATATAGTTGCATTAGGAAAATATTCTCTTCTTGCATCCTTCTTCTATCTCTTTATTTTGAAAAGAAACCATTAGCAGAAGTTAAAAAAACATCTTTATTTTTCTTCTTGTCACTTCTTATCTGCATCTTAGAGTAGTGAATAATTCATACTCTTAACCTTTTCTCCAATTGTTTGCATTTGAACAAACCTATTTCAATTTGGGTTAACAAATTACTGCATTTCATTCTTGCTTGAATGCATATTTAGCCCACTTAGTAATTAAATCATTATGAATAAATCATAGTGCACATATGTTACACAACTAGATCACAATCACAATCAAATCAAACATATAACTTACCTGAGATAAGGCCTGACTAGAATTTTATCACCTAGCGGATACCTTACCCTTCCCGGCAATCCTACTTGAACTTCATTACCAAGAGGAGGACCCACTCTGTTCTCTGGCAGAGTATAAACTATAGGCAAAGTATATATTGGCTAAGCAACCCAGCTCGGCTCTAGGTTCATGAAGTGAAGGGAGCAAGCCCCAGCACCAGGCCACGTACTGAACCTAACACAAATTTTTGAGCACCAAAACATAACCTGAAACCAGCCATAGACTTCCTCTTTAGAACCTGTTCTAAGAGCCCAATTCCCAAACATATTCTTCTAAGGCATAAGCCACCACGACTCTAAAATTTATTCCTAAGAATTTAACATTTTAGAGGTTGCTTGCCAAATCATCTATTTTGCTATTTTCATCTAAATTTTTGAGTTGGTAAGGTCGCATCATTCTGAGGTCTAAAAAACTCAGAATTTCTTCTTTTTTCCAAAAACTATTAGTTTTCTGTGTTTCTGGAATTACACAAAAACCAACATCAATTTTTCCACCGATGTTGGCAACATCTTTGTATCGATAGCAGTTATCTGACTGACATCGGCAACATTTCATAACCGACATTGGTTAGACAACCGACGTCAGTCACTGTCAACCAAATTTTCTTTCCAAACAGCAAGCTTAAAACCCAACTTTTTTGTTGTTAAACATAAATTCTAGTTTTCTAAAATTGAAACACATAGATTTTAAAACCTGAACCCCTTTTGCTTTGGATGGTTTTGACATGCAGTCAAGCCAAATCTCTTTTTGACCACACAAGGCAACAACCACTCCCACCTTCGCCTTCTATACCGAGTCATCTAATGGAGTATACTTTAGATATTGAGCATACTCCTATCCAACCTACCCCAAATCAACCTCCTATTGTTCCTGAAGGGGATCAAGCTTTTGAGAGATTCCTTGACCTCAACGTCAAGGCTCTCCAACATTATCTCGCTAGAAGCCAAATGCAAGACCTTTCAGGTAATCCTATTTACGAGATGCCAACTTCCTTGGTTGAAGCAGCAATGATATCAATAACATTCGTTACCCAACCTATGGTCACTCAGGCCATTGCCTCAACTAGTATTCCAATCGTGGCTAATTTTCAAGATTTGGCCTCTCCTTCTATCTCTGGACCTACCTCCATCAGGGTTTCTATACCCCCTCAATCACAAACAATTCAACCAAGTTCAACACCTTTTTAGAACTTGATTGTCTCTATCCCACCCACTCTTGCACCCATAAATATAAGAGTGACTACCTATCCTTTAACTAGTATTGCCACCATTCAACCACCCTTGGCAGCATCTAGTCAAGTTATGCCCTCTAACTTCACGACACAAGCTCCCTTGACTTCAATATCAGTCCCTATGATGAACTACCAATATATTGCATCTACACAAATGCAACCAAGTACATCATACGCCCCTCCTAACACCTTCTAGGTACCCTACAACCTAGGGGGTGCCCCTCCTACCAATCCATCAGCTGATCTAATCAAGATGCTGATGGATAAGATGTCCAACCTTGAGACATCTATTTTGGGTTCAAGGAGTGTTCTTTCATATGAACAAATCTATAATGAACCTATCCACCCTTCGGTCCCTATTCGACCATATCCTAGCCAGTGGGAACCCCCAAAATTTACTTGCTTTTAGAGTAAAGAGGACCCACAACAACATCTATGAGCGTTTAGATACGCTTGCTACCTTATAGTACATGATGATGTATTATTACTTCGCACGTTCCCCATGTCACTTTCTGGCACCACCCTTGATTGGTATAGCTCTATTACCAGTCATTCTCTCTTCACCTTCACTCAACTAGCTCAGCTATTCCTTGACCACTTCTCAATTAACATCACTAAGAAGGTCTCCATCATAGACCTTTATTCTATTAGACAATTCGATGATGAATCAATAGCTGACTTCGTCGCCTATTGGAGAGGTTTGATCAACCAACTCTCCTTTTCATTACCTCAACCTGAGCTCATTGAGCTCTTTTCAAAAGCATGTACCAAGCACATCTCATCCACTTTATGGGTTCAAACTTTCTGCACATTTGACGAAGCTTTCACCATGGCCTAAAATCTTGAACTCTGTGCAGTCGAAGAAGATAAGGTCAAATTGCGTAGCAAAAATACCAACGCAAAATCCAATGACCCTTCTTCCAAATCTTCTTCTTCCCACTCCAAGTCTAAGGGATCGGCAAATGTTGTGGTCTTTAGATCATCATCTTCTACCACAACCAACCAATCTGAGCCTTCTACATCACAAAACATCACAAGACAATTCCAATAATGGTATGTATAGCATCAATACACTCTAATAGGAGAATCATACACTTTCGTGTTGGATAAACTAGTGAAGTAGGGAGTTCTCAACCTCCCTCAAATTTGACCACCCTAATTTGACCCCTCAAAAGCTATCCCTACATGGTATAGGGAAAATGACTTTTGTAACTACCATCGTGTCAAGGGTCATGACATAGACAATTACAAAACCTTCAAAAACATTATTCAAGACATGTTAAAAAAAGGAGATCTTGTTTTGGATAACCCAAATGCGCTGGCTAACCAGAACATAGATATCTTTAGGCAACCATTCCCTAACCATCCCCCAAGTCAGAATAATGTTTAGACTATGGTTGATGACCTTCAAGAGCATAATATATGCACAATCGACATGGTTTCTCCTTTCATTCCTAACCAACCTCTCCCATAGTCTGAAGAGGTTAGTCAACCTATTCCTCCACCATGGGTAGAAGAGCCTATTTTACCCACATCACCCCCATGACATCAAACACCTCATCTACCCATTCTTCTACCTCATGAGGAATCTGTATTACCTCATGAGAAACCCATATTACCTATTCCTCTTGCCCCCACCTTCCCTCTTCTTCTACCATTGAAAGAGCATACCCCATGCCCTCATGTAGAAGGGGCCATCATCCCTCTACTTCACTCTTTAGAGGAGCCTTCCTCTCTTATTTTGCCTCCACCAATGGAGGATAGTCCTCCATCTAGCCCCCTTTCACACGTAGGAGAGTCTACTTTAACCTCTCCCATATTGGAGGATGCTTTGATGATACCAACGCCACTAGCCCTGCCCTCATCCTTCCTATTACCAATGGAGGATCATACTTTTCCTGCTCCTCGACCACACGTGTAAGGCATGATCATCCCTGTGCTCTATCCTCTTGAAGAGCCAAATTCTCTAATCCCTTCTCCATTGAGAGAAGAACTCGTCACATCACCTACTTCAGCCAAGGCAGATCCGGTGACAGTTTTCTCTCACCTTTGGCCTGAGATTGTTGCATCCAACACATTTTTGCTCTCACTATCACCCAAATCCACCAAAAGACCAATTGTAAAGCCTTGCGCGATGTCATCTAAACCCTTCTCTCGATTGGCAAAAAACTTAGGATTTCTCCATTTTAGGAACCTAAAACATGAGGCACTATGGGAGCAACATAAGGCTCCTTATCCTACACATCTTGTCTTGACTTATACTGCCAACCCTTCTATGATTATCCACCCCATAGTCTCTAATAAGGATCAGGCTTTTACTTCCAAAACATCAGAAGCTCAACCTTCCACGTCTGAACCTAAACCCTCCCAAGTGTCCTCTATGCCAAAACAGATTAAATCTCTTGGTGTTCACCCTATATCAAACCTCACTCACCCATAAGTGAAGGTAGATTTGAACCTCACCCCATACAATAGTGGTCCTCGCACTAAACTAAAGAAGGCTACTAAACCACGTCGGTCTACTCTTCCCCCAACCAAAAAGGTGGTATGAAAAATTCCCCCACCTTCACCATTGCCCTCTATCTTGGGTCCACATCCTTCCACTTTAACAGGAGTGCTCCCAATTCCAACACTTCATAATAACAAATTGCCTCCATTACTCCCTTTACCCATCAAAAACATACGTCTTCCAAAAAATTTGACACCTCTCACCAAGAAAGTGCCATTTAAGCATGTGGCCACACCACTAACCAAAAAGGTGGTACAAAAAACACCTCCTACAACTCCTAGACAGAAGTTGTCACCTTTAGTGGGTTCCTATTCTTCACTATTATGCCAACTGTTACAGTCTTCTAGCATCATTCTCCCACCCCTTAAGCCATACCAATCTCTCAGATTAAAACCAGCTTGGTTTAACGACACTCAAATCTGTGCATATCATCGCACACCTGGGCATGATATTGAGTGTTGTTGTGCCCTTAACGTTGTCATTCACCAACACATGAAAAAGGATACCCTTCTCATTAAGGATCCTCTTGACCACCCTTTTGACAAACTATTGACACCATCCCATGCCTCCCAAACCTCCTCACTTAAATTGGGATCCCAACACGAGACTATGGTCCCTCTACCCCCTTCTCCTCCTTTGTTCAAAATCAACACCATTAATGTGGCCACTAGGTCACAAACCTTAAAAGGTAAAGGAAAAGAGAAGGTTTATATCCCTTTGACATATCCATTTGTCAAGCCTTCTCAACCACTAAAAACAAAAATTTCAATCTTGGGCACATTCCAACCAACATCTTCGGAGGCAATTCGTGACTTTATGGTGAAACAACTTCACCAAACCCCTGTGAAGATGTCTTTATATGACCTAATATAAATCTCTCCGCAGCATCACCAAATCTTGATCAAAGCTTTATAGGCAATGGAGGTCCAACTTGAAGACCCCCAACCACTGGCTGCTTTAGTCAAATCACTACCAACCATTGCCTCCATCACCTTCAATGATTCTGAGATTCCAAACTACAACCTGGAAGATCAGGATCGAGCCCTCTCAAACTAACCCTGTCAGGTAAAAGCTTCGCAGGATGCATCTTCACGTCGCACTCTTTGTCAAAGAGGAGCTTCAACCTCTTCTCTCCATCATCCAACCCATTGATTATCTGTAATGGGTGTCGAACATTGTCCCTGTCACAAAAGCAACTGGGAGAATTTGAATTTATACTGACTATCATGACCTCAACCTAGCTTGCCCAAAGGATGACTTTCTTTTACAAAGCATCGACCAAAACATGCCTACAACAAAAATATGAAAGAGCGAGATTTCAAAATCAAAGATCTCATCCTTAAAGAAAACCAACACGTGACCAATATGGAAAGAAGCAAACAAGGCAAGTTTGCTCCTAATTGGCTTAGACCTTATATAATAGTGCACAAGTGTGGATCAGGGACTTATCGTCTGTCTTCTCTCGAAGGCTAGCCAGAACCTGAGCCCCTTAATGCCTTGCAGCTGTGACCATTCTACTGTTAACCAAGTAATCATTCACTTGATATTTAACTTGAGCTCGTCCCTTGAGCAACCCCTGTCATCCTCATTCCTATTCTTTTCAACCCTTTTTCCCTACAAACATTAGTTAACCCTTTTTGCATTAATGCTTTGTCCTAATAAAAGGGAAGCCCCTAAACCTCTATAGTCTAGTCCATGACTAAAAGTCCAGTCAAAAAAAAAAAAAACATACAACTGGGATGCCTAACAAAATATTACCAGGTCATAAACTATAAATGTAGACTGCTCCCTCGAAGGACAGCTGCATCATTGCTGTAATAAATAGACTACTCCCTTGAAGGACAGTTATTCAAAGACATCACAACATAAAAATCAAAATATAGACCACTCCCTCAAAGGATGGCTATGCCTAAATTTTGCTACATAAACAGCACCCTCTCAGAAGCTTCCCGCATCGATCAGCTTCAACATGACCATAAAATAAAACAACATCCCCAAGTAGACTTCCCACATTGATCAGTCTACCAAAAAAAATGACTGATAAACTATTAAGTCATGGACTTGCCTATAGTCATTCTCAGGGTCACCTATAAAAGGGGTAAAATTATCCCTGCTAAAAAGGGTGATGCTATTTTACACTATCCTCACATAATCATATCTATTACCCCAAAATACCCAAGGGATTTTGAGCTCACTTAATGTTAAGTGATTAGAGTACTTCTCTGACACAAACCAATGGTCAACGACGTAATGCATGAATGGGGCTTTTGTTTACAAAAACCTTATCTATGCTATCATTATGGTCCTTGTCAATGAAAGAGCAACGTGCTTTTCACTTCTTATATGCCTTCGTCACATACAACCAAATCATTTTCTAACCAAACCCAAAACAAACCAAACCAAACCAAACCAAAACATATTTCCTAAACCACTAACACAACCTCATGATTTGTTTAATACAAATACAAATTTGTGTTATATACATAGTCCATTTCACACTAGTTTCTATGGAAAACAATACACATGGAAACTATCAACCAAACATAATTTATGTCAAGCAGATACCATCACCAATATGGAAACATGTTGAAGCATAAATAAACTCATTTCATTTTTAGCATACACCATCACCAATATGGAAAAATGTTAGGAATGAAAAACCACATAACCTATGTTACAGCATACACCATCACACAATATGGAAAAGGCTATAACATCATCACACAATTTATGTCAAGAATATACCATCACCAATATGGAAACTTATTGAATCATAAATATACTCATTTCATTTTTGGCATACACCATCACTAATATGGAAAATTGCTAGGGATGAAAAACCATATAACCAATGTTATAGAATACACCATCACACAATATGGAAAAGGCTATAACATCATCATCTCATTTCATTTTTAGCATACACCATCACCAATATGGAAAATTGCTAGGGATGAAAAACCACATAACCAATGTTATAGAATACACCATCACATAATATGGAAAAGGTTGTAACATCATCATACACTCATTATTTCAATCATATACCATCACACATATGGAAAATGCTCAAAACACTAACCTAACCAAAACAACTATTAACTTACCCTCTTCTTCCCTTTTGGGGAGAACTACATTGGCCTGAGGCCCTTAAAATAGGGGCTATGTATGCAGCACTCAGTTGACACAGGGTCTTCTGAGGTTAGCTCAGCCATTCGCCCATTCGTCTCCTTAATGACGTCGGCCATTCATTTGTTTGTTCATCTACCTGATGGACAAACCATATAACCTTTAACCATGACTTAACCTAGACAAACCCAATCCATAACCTACCCTCTTCTTCCCTTTTTGGGGAGAACTACATTGGCTTGAGGCCCTTAAAACAGGGGCTATGTAGGCAGCACTCAGTTGACATGGGGTCTTCTGAGGTTAGCTCAGCCATTCATTCGTTCATCTATCTGATGGACCAACCATATAACCTTTAAACATGACTTAACCTAGTCCAACCCAATCCATAACCTACCCTCTTCTTCCCTTTTGGGGAGAACTACATTGGCCTGAGGCCCCTAAAATAGGGGTTATGTAGGCAGCACTCAATTGACATGAGATCTTTTGAGGTTAGCTCGGCCATTCATTTGTTCATCTACCTAATGGACCAACTATTTAAACTATCCAAAATCATGACCAAACAACCAGCCCTGACACTGTAGAAGTCACCTTAGACTTCTCATGGGGCACATTATAGATCACATATATCTCCCTAACCACAACAAATAACACTTGAGATCACTTATATCTTAGCCCGACTCGACCAATGACCCTGGAGATCGTGACTATCTCCTCAGACCACGACTACTTTTGAAGACAACTCTGCCTTGGTTGTTTTGATGGCATATATGCTACCTCACGAATAGTTAGCAAATTATACGCACCCCACATTATGACCCTCACACCTATTGTCAAATCGCGACCAAGTTCATCCCCAATATTTGTGACATTTTCATGTTTTCTAAGAGCACTTCCTAGCCTAAATACTTGGAACACAATGACCATTGGAGGTATAGCTTTGATCGATTAACCCAATCAGCTACCACTAATAAGTTGGGGACTAGTTATTTCAGTTTTAGTCCTCCTTGACCATTAGAGCTATAGTTTTGATCATTTAACCCAATCAGCTACGACTAAAATCTAGGGACTGGTTACTACAATTTTAGCACTCCTTGACCTTGCCTGTGACAATTTGACCTGACTATCATGTGAAGTGGTATATGCACAATCTCAACTATTGCAGCATTCACACTCCAACTTCACCATACCCATCCACTACCTATCAAATTGGCAACTGATTTCAGATTGCCTTCTCTCGATTCCCGCTTTGATGGGGAATACCTCATCCCATACCTGGGGCAACCTACACCTATTTTTGTCTTGCAGTTCGTCAAAACAACCAACAAGATAAAAAGGGGCAAATGTAGACACCAATATTGTGTCAACCCCCACTTGGTCCCCTTTTAAACACTTACACACCTTATTAATTTAAAATAACTACTTATTTTAAATTATGACCTCACCTCTGACACCTCACCTTGGACACCTCACCTTAAGACCATTTCTTACCCCTATGAGTCACCCTGAGACTAGGTCATCTAATCCTAACTACCTAAGACCTATTCTCACTCCCTCCTAACCTCCTAACTAACTCTCATGCCTAATAAACCTATCTTTTGACCGTTCACCAATGACAAATGCACTTGGTGGATGGAGGAATGGGCAAAGGGCTAAAAATAGCCCTTTTACCCATTCTTTCTCTGCCAACATTGGTCAATTGTCGACCGATGCCAGCGATATCACCAACATCAATTAATTAAGACTAGGCTCTAACCTTGAGCTTCCCCCCCAAACTCTTTGACAGCCCCCAGACTCTTGGCACATCGATGTGCACACTCTGAGACCAAGCACTAGACTTTGACTTTTGCTCTCCTTGGCTATAGAAACTCTATGCAAGTCACTCCAGATTGTACTGGAACATTATACGAGGACCTCGACATTAGCCACAATAGGAATAAGCATTCTCACACCTCTAGTTCTTCACCAAGCAGAGCTAAGTATTCTTTTATCACATTTCAATAATTTAGAATACATTAGTAATTAGTGTCTATTTACTATTTCTAAATACTATCAACCAAACCTGACATCTTCTGTAGAAAGGCTGAAAAGCCTTCCTCTTATTCTTACCCTCTTCTCACACCTACCCTCTACCTTTGCCCTTCCTCAGACCCTATTCACTATCCTGCAACCTTGCACAAACCTTTAAACTTCCATACTCCTCTGTCAACCACAAATAATACCCTGAAACCCATCTAAGGCCCATTACCCTTACCAACATCAGTAGCATAACCGATGTCAACACCATTGACCGATTGACCTCAGCAGGACTATCGACATTGATGACTATGATAGACTGATTGTAGAGAACAGGTATGCATTATCTTTATTTCTCTTTCTTAGTCTTTCACCATTTCTTTTTATACAACACTCTTTTTCATAAATAGTGGACTGTCATCCCTTACGGAGCTTTACGCTTCCAGGACTGAGCGCCTAGCTTGGCAGTCCACCACATCTTATTCTAACATTCTCTTTGTTTGAGTTTCTTTCATATTGTAGGTGTTTTCTCCATAGCCAAAGAGGAGCTCTCACAACACTTGGATACGGTGCGCAACTTAATCCGGGTAACGTACAAACCCTTGACCTTTAACCTTTAGTTTCTTTCTTCTTCTGAATATAATTAGCAAAAATGTAAAGAAACACATATGTAATATTAGAGATCTCCTAAGTGTATCCTATGCCTTGGTCCTATCTACTCCTATCCATATGCTATGGGCTCATCTAGATCCCTCTACCATCATATACTAATCATGTATTCAATAGCCATGTGTTCCCATGCCCATACCTGAAATAATGTTGATGGGAATATATTTTATTCCCTATGATGAACCACATAGATTAGATCATGATATAGCTAGGTTAATATAATTAACCCCCATATAAAGATAATAATATCTTATAACATGTCTCTCACCACATCACCTAACCCCATATGCAATAACTAGCCACTCTTGTCAAACTATATAATGCCATTGACAATAACCATGAGAGAAAACACAACTCAATCATATACCACAGGTATAGGGACATCCTCCTCCATCACCTCACCCCAAATAAAGTCCATCATGAGATCAATCTCATCAATATCAATGTAACTCCCATACACCATCTTAATGTCTAGTGTGCCAATCATCCCCTCCAAAACTACTTGACTATCCCTCTATGAAAATAAGTATAATAAATGACCCTTGATAGGAATGAAAAGTATCCGATGCACATCCTCTAGAATTATTGTAATCTCTCTTGTCAATGTCTAGAATATGGATGTATCAGATATCTAGGTCTCATTTAGGTCACTCAATAAATATCAATCCACCTTGATCATAGGCATCCTCATTATGTGTAACAAGCCAATATTACCAAAAAATCCCAGCATGTCCCCCATCCATAAACCAGGTTGATGAATAACGTCTGAAAGTCACTCCTTGGCAATGAGAACCTCCACTTGCACCTACAATCCAATGAAATTCACTCTATCAATTATTTATCTTTACATTCTAGATCACATTCCTATAGTCTAATCATGTCTACTTGTCTCATAGAATCATAACATTCAATTTTATTAGTCTTAGATAGTCAATTTTTATATGTTTTTACTTGTTAAATTTTTGTTTCATTTTTCCTTTGTGATGATTTTGCTATTGATTGAGGTGAATTCATCTTTTGACAGCTCAATTTCACCATTCTTTTAACAAATTCACTATTGGATAAATGTCTCAATATTTTCACCAAAATCATGGTGATTTTGTCATTTTAATGGTCATTTTTATTGATCTTGCCTTCATTTGTGCCAATGAGTTGGTTGAAAATTTCAAGGCCTTTTCATCAAAGTTGTCACAATTTCTCTATTCTATTAGACCTTTTCATCATTTGATCATTGGAAAAGTGTTGGACATTTTCATCGACATATTGATAATTTTAGGTTGTGACATTTTTGCTATTATGATTTTCCATTATGCCATTTGGAGTGGACCTAAATTTTTCTATGTTTTTTCCATTCATGTGAATTAAATCAATGTTTTTTGGGTAAATTTGATGTTTAATGTGACAAAGTCACTATTTTGGTAGAGAGCTCTGACCTATTTCATTGAATGGCAATTTCATTGTTTTCACAAATGAAATCACCAAACCCTAAGACATTTTTCCTAAACATTTGACAAAATCATTGTTTTCATCCATAGATTCATCATTTACAAGGACAAATTCACCATTTTGAAAATGATGATTTCATCTCAAATTCAAATTCAAATTCAAAGAATAATAAACATAATTAAATGTAAAATTTAAAAAAAATGAAGGTACCTACTGGTGGCCCCATCCCTTCTGGTCATCTAAACTCTCAAGCTTGTTGAGAAGTGTTGTCATTGATGTCAACGTTGATGTCAAAGGTGATAAAGGATAAATGATAGTATGTGATATGTCAAGGTACATAAGGGTATGATCTAAAAACTAGATTTACCCCTTTAGATAAATCAAATAGTTTTTAAAATTGAATACTAAAAAATCTCAATTCCTTAAGTGAAATAGAATTGGATGTACAATATTCTAGGAATGAATTAAAAGTGCTTGGAAAAGTTTATAAACTCATTTCCCACTTGAAACTCATGATTTTATGTCATTTTATAACTTTTCATAATTTTTTTAGTGTTTCATTAACTCTTTCCCAAAACTAAATTAATAACTAAAACATAAAATAAATGAAAAGGAAAATTGACACAAACTTGATAACGAAGTTCCCCTTTTAGGGGCTATATCTCTGGGTTCATAATCATGAACCAATCCATTAAAATAAGATGTAAATATCAACAATTTCAAACTTACATCTCAATATGGATTGAGAATCTAAAAATAGTACTATAATCTGATAGTGTGACAACTCTGAGATGCTCAAAAACCCATCTTCCCTTCATCCATAGTACTTATACTTCATCTATATGCATTCGTGCAAGTTTCTCCATTAAGAGTATATCAAAAACTCTTAACAACATGGAAAATAATAAATAGGAGTATCTCTAGTTTTCTTTAATCTGCAACTTCTAAAAACCCTGTAAGTAATATATATCCACCCATGACTAATAGGCCTTTACCAAATAGGTGTATTACCCAATTACATGTAGGATTGTATCTCTTTAAATAAACAATCATACATACCCATCTATATCTTCCATTATGGCTCTAAGGCCTTTCAAAATAGAATAAAATGTCATCTTCTCCATTCATGACTCTTTGCCTGCAACATATAGCCACACATATATAGTCATATATCTCTTCCATGGCCAAAAGGGCTTACAAATAGAAGAAATATATATCATAGGCTCAATTTTTTGTGTGCCTATATATACCTTGTAACATATATCATTCACCTATGGAGAAAATATATCACCCCAGCTCGAGTCTCGATGCCTAAAAATACGTAGTTATCCCTTATAGCCAAAGGACTTACATAATCAATACGTAATCCTCAAAATGGCTCATTCTATGTATTCAAATAAGACCACCTTCACCATGTCCCAAAGGCCTTCCAAAATAGGCAAATATGTCCTCTATTCAGGACTATGTAAATAAAATATATAATCACACCATAGCCCAAAGGCTTTATGGCATAAATGTCTCACCTCTCACGAATAGGTGTAATGTCCTTCTTTATTCAATACCTCTATGTCTACAAGTAAATATCAGCCTCCTTTAGCCCAATGGCCTTTAATAAATAGGCATAATGCTAAAACCACATACTCAATCTACACACCTATAAATATGTACCATGTATCTATAGCCAAAAGGCCTTACAAATACACGCATTCACCTCATAGGCTCAGCTCCCCTCTACACAAATATAGAATCACCTATCCATATTACAAAATCAAATGGCCAGGCCTTACATTTTACCAAAATGAGGTTTTGGGTTCGACCTTAAATCTCATCATGGATCTCTTTCAAGGTAAAAAATCTCACATTCACCAGATTAGAGTGTAAGAAAGTATTTAAATAGCCTTGAGACTACTAGGTAACTCATGGCTTTGACCACGTATATCTCACTTTTTATTTGAATCAAGTTTTGATGCTAAGTTTGGAAGATTTGAGCTGACTATGAGCTCAGTTTGGAGAATGACTCAAGATTGGTTTAGAAAATCCTACATGGATATGAACTCAATTTGGATTGTTGTAAAACTAATTATTTGTTGGTTATTAAGATAGCACTTAGGTTGGATATCAAGATACATACTTTCAACTCAGTAATGACTTGGTGGTAGGCCATGTGGTGGTCTAAGGACCCACCACATGGACTTCTCCAAAGGCTCCTCACCTGACAAGATGCATAAAATAACATATGGTGTTTACTTTTAAAAATGAGAATATTAGTCCCACATTAAATGTGTAGATAACATAGAGGCATATATAAACAAACACATTACAATGGTAATATGAAGATTCAAAGTAAAACGCACCACTCCATAAAAAGAGTGTGTTGACACTAGCTGAGGGTACCCAACTAATAAATAGTAGGGCCCATTTATTTGAACATGAGTGTCAAAGATCAAAGGCAAAAATAAACACCCTTTTACCATTGTACTACCACATGTCACATGCCAATTGGTCCACTTGGTAGCAATATATGCATCCACATCACTATTGACCTATTGATCATTTTTTATCCAAACTTTGACTAGCGATATATAGAGCATACAATGTTTATTTTACAAATTCCAATAGGCATTGGAAATATCTCAAAATGCTCTTCATCACTATACCAGTTTTGAGATATCTTGGTAATTATGAAGAATAAAAAATCCTCTAGATCAAACCTCCACATAAAGAGGATTTTGGTCTCCAAAATTCCAAATAATCCAACTAACCCAAAAAAATATCTCTGAGAGTTCTCTTCTTTGCCATTAACAATCTTCCTACACTAATTATGGAGAGTAAAACAAAATATATATCCATTCTACCAAAATGACTTGTTATCCAAAATAGTCATAACTCTGATGGATTCTCTCAACCCTTACACTGCATGAAGGTTAAGGTGTTCTCCTTATTATTAACAACACACAAGGGAAAATAAAATGTGATGCATACCCCTATAGGACTTTGCCAATAAATTGCAACACCTATATACTTGAATTTACAAACATTGCCCATATATGGGTCTTTGAAAGTACATTTACATGATGTGAATGATAAACATACATGTGAGTGTACAAACAGTTTGTAATACAAACATTGCCCAAGATACATTGGGACTCAAAATTATATGTCAGATATAAAAGCGTGCAACTAATTTGTCCATCCTAAGGTTACTAATGCAAAATTCACTTTGCACAATACATGAAATAATAATCAAGGGAAATAGATGTGATCACCATTCTGTAAATAACATAATTAACTATTGCATCCCTAAAATTGATTATCAAATCTTTAATGTCAACTTAGAGAATTTCCACAAATAAGAGCTTATTTAAAACTCACAAACTTTGTACATAACTATAAGACATATCATAATCATGAGGAGAAAACTAAGAGTTTTAAACCTATCTCAAAGTTTTCTCACTATTGAATACTCCATGATTCATACCTCCACACTCATCCAAACTGAGTTAGTTTCCCAAAATCTTATCACAATGGAAAACTAAATTAGGAGATATCAAATATTCTTCAAAATAGAACTTTATCAAAATACCTTCACTGGATCTAATAGTTAAGAATTTCCTAAAAATAGCATTTGAAGTGAATCTTATGCATATTACTCAATACTATAGTTATGTTTATCCAAACTATCTGTTAAACCATTTTATCAATAAGGGTTGTTCCTTCTTCATGGTTTCCATAACTAAATGGGAGGTTTCATTTATTAAACTCTATCTTACCAAGAGTTATATGATCCATTTTAATATTCAAAAAAATATTTAAATAATTCCATATCAAGGCATATTTTACTTCCAAATCAACCCTACACAAAGGATTCAAATTTATGTATACATAGTTGCATTTGAAAATAACTTATACCTCTTTAGAAACTGTGAAGTGCACACCTATGGAGCAATGGTTGGCATATTGTTGGTTTTAAACAAATTCATGTTTGCTTCTTACAACTCTTAATAAATTTGTGAAATATACCAACCTATGAACCAATTAAAAACTCAAAACTCAAAGTGCAAAAACTTATTTAGTTTCCTAAACAATGCCCTATTTGCCATTTCCATATCTTACGATAGAACTAGTATTTTCACTTGTTCCTATAATTAAGGACACAATCATCCATAATATGATTAGTTATCTAAAAATAAAGGCTACAAAATTGGTTATCAAAGACCAAAATATTGTGTCAATACCAATATGAAATTAGATTTCCATCATACCTTATTCTACCCTCTATGTAAGAATGATAATAGAATTACAACTGATTCCTCTTGGATGTGCATCACTAAAAATACCTTGAATATTATCTAAATACATCCTAGGATAGAAACGTTGATCCTCTCTCAACACCATCTCACACCTTCAAGTAACAATGTGCTTGTTCATCATCCATGTTGATCTTTTAGGACTAGTAGTTTCAAAACCTTGAGTGTTAGAAGCTTGTCTTCTTCCAGTGAATTGGAACATCTTATAATTTTCATTTGCACTAACCAATCCTGCATGGTCAACTTAATAGAAGAACAATACCAAAAATCTAATATCTAAAAACTCCAAACTTGAGTATATCAATAACTGAAGTAAGTCCTATATCAAACTACTCTGATATTGAAATTGATCTAAAAATTAGATTTACCTCTTTAGATAAATCAAATAGTTTTTAAAATTGGATACTGAAAAATATCAATTCTTTAAGTGAAATAGAATTGGATGCAAAATATTTTAGGAATGAATGAAAAGTTCTCATAAAAATCTATAAACTCATTTCTTGCTTAAAACTCTTGATTTTATGTCATTTTAAAACTTTTTATAATTTGTTTAGTGTTTCATTAACTCTTTCCCAAAATTGAATTAATAACTAAAAAGGAAAATTGACACAAACTTGATAATAGAGCTCACCCTTTTAGGGGCTACATCTCTGGGTTCATAATCATGAATTGATCCATTAAAATAAGATGTAAATATCAACAATTTCAATCTTAGATCTCAATATGGATTTAGAATCTAAAAATAGTATTGTAATTTGATGGTGTGAAGACTCTAAGATGCTCAAAAACCCATCTTCCCTTCATCTGCAATACCTATATTTCATCTTCATGTATTCGTGCAAGTTTCTCCATTAAGAGTATATGAAAAACTCTTAACAATGGGCAAAATAATAAATTAGAGGATCTCTAGTTTTCGTCAATTTGTAACTCCTAAAAACCTTGTAAGTAATACATTTTCTCCCATGGTCAATAGGCCTTTACCAAATAGGCATATTACTCGATTACATACAAGACTATATCTCTTAAAATAAATAGTCATACATACCCATCTATATCTTTCATTTTGGCTCCAAGGCCTTTCAAAATGGAAGAAAATGTCATCTTCTACATTTGTGACTCTTTTCCTGCAACATACAGCCACACATATATATCCATATATCTCTTCCATGGCCAAAAGGCCTTATAAATAGAAGAAACATATATCATAGGCTTAGTTATCTATGTGCCTATATACACCCTGTAACATATATCATTCATCCATGGATAAAATGTATCATCTCAGCTCAGGTCTCAATGCCTAAAAATACACAACTATCCCTTATAGCCAAAGGACTTACAAAATAGATGCATAATCCTCAAAATGGCTCAGTTTGTGTATTCAAATAAGACCACCCTCACCATGGCCCAAAGGACTTCCAAAATAGGCAAAGATGTCCTCTATTTGGGACTACGTAAATAAAATATATAATCATGCCATATCCCAAAGGCTTTATAGCATAGACATCTCACCTCTCACAAATAGGCATAATTTCCTTCTTTATTCAGGACATGTGTGCCTACAAGTAAATATCAACCTTCAGTGGCCCAATAGCCTTTAATAAATATGTGTAATACCAAAACCACAAAATTGATCTACATGCCTATAAATATGTACCATACATCTATGGCCAAAAGGACTTATAGAATAGATGCATGTAACTCAAAGGCTTGGCTCCCCTCTACACAAATATAGAGTCACCAATCCATATTACAAAATTGAATGGCTTGGCCTAACAGCTAGGCCTTACCTTTTACCAAAATGAGGTCATGGGTTTGACCTTAAATCTCAACATGGATCTCCTTCAAGGGATAAAATCCCACATTCATCAAAGTAGAGTGTAAGAAAGGATTTAAATATCCTTAAGACTACTAGGTAACTCATGGCTTTGACCATGTATATCTCAATTTTTGTTTGAGTCAGTTTTGGTGCTAAGTTTGGAAGATTCGAGCTAACTATGAGCTTAGTTTGGAAAATGATTTGAGCTTAGTTTAAAAAATCTTACATGGATATGAACTTGGTTTAGATTGTTATAAAACCAACTACTGGTTGGTTGTTTAGCTAGCACTCAGGTTAGATCTTGAGCTTCATACTTTGAACTCAATAATGGCTTGGTGGCAGGCCATGTGGTAGCCTAAGGACCCACCATGTGGACTTCTCCAAATGCTCCTCATCCTGCGAGATGCACAAAATAACATATGGTGTTTGGTTTTAAAAATGGGAATATTAGTCCCACATGCAATGTGTAGATAACATAGAGGCATATATAAACAAACATGTTACAATGGTAATATGAACATTTGGAGGCAAAGGCACCCCTCCATAAAAAGAGTGTGTTAACCCTGGTTAAGGGTCCCTATCTAGAAAATAGTGGGGCCCATTTGTTTAAACATGAGTGTTGAAGACCAGAGGTGAAAACAAACACCCTTTTACCATTGTAATACAATGTGTCACATGATAATTGGTCCACATGGCAGCAATACATGCATCCACATCATTATTGACTTTTTGATTAGTTTTTACCCAAACTTTGACTAGTGATATCTAGAGTATATGATGTCTATTTTATGAATTTTAATAGGAATTGGAAAGCTATCATAAACTTCTTCATCATTGTACTAGTTTCAAGATATCGTAGGAACTATGAAGGATAAAAAACTCTTCAGATTAGAGTATTACTTTGATGAGAACTATCATGTGTGTTGTGAGCATGGAAAGTACATATCATGAAAAGGTAAGCCTAGTTGACAATATGTGATGAGAAAAGATACATTGAGAAGAGTGTGGTTAAGAGATAATTTAGAGGCAAGAGAGAATTTTATGGCAAGAGATAATTTGAATGCAAGAGAGAATTTAAAGGTAACTAGTGTCCTATTGGTTTATGTCAAGGTTCATGTCAGCTTGAACTTATTAGTGTTCTCATTGAAGTATATTGTGAAGGTATTGTTGTCACCAAATCTTGCACCCTAGAAGAGGGTGTTCAAGCCTCTTCCATATTTGGGCAACATTGGAATACTTATAGGTATGTGGGTGTACCTATAGGTATAAGTAGACCTCTAGGTTTGAGGGCTAGGTCCTTGAATAAACCTTGGAATGCTTATCACCTAACTAACTAGTTGTTTATGGGGAAAAAAGTTATATGTTTCATGAAATATAGCTATTCTAAGAGGGTGATACACCAATATTATTTCTACAAGACCATCATAATTCTATCACAATGAAACAAGGCATATGAACTAGCTTATAAGTCATAAAAGGTTCTAACATTAATATTTCAATATAGAGGTGATATTCATGAAGAAAAACAAGGTAAATGAACCAAATGGTAGATTTAATACTCAAAGAAAAATTTTATACTTAAAATTATCCTAACACACTTGAATATAATCTATATGACCTGTTAGAATAGGAACTCTTACATAAGCATGAAAGGATAAGGAAAGCAAAGATAGAAGATTATCACTATATTCATTTTACATCACTCACACACTTAGAGAAATGTTCATGAACTTAAAACTAGAATTATATTGATTGTTCAAATTTAAAATACAATGTCATTCCTATAGATCTTCACCATACATGGTGTGGTATTATCTTACAAGATCCAAAATAGTTATTACTTATAGAATTTAAGAGAGAGGAGAAGAAATAAAGTCCAGAGTCACTAGGACATGTGTCATGCTAATAAAAGGAGTTAAAAATGTAGTAAAATGAAGTTTGAGATAGCCATGCAAGGTCTGATAGGACAAATGGCCCTCAAATACATGAAACTCCTAAAATGTGGTGTAGGACTCCTCATTACTTGCTCAAAAAATTGCCTTCATCATTTGGCCCTTTTGGAACATCCCACAACTAACTAGGGATAGAAGTGATGATTTCACTAAGGGTGAGGGGTTGTATACATTATCCACCATGCATTCGTTGCATCCCTAATCATCAATATTCTTATGCACATGAGTTATCACTACCTATAGTCCAAATAACTCCTTTTTCACTCACCCCTCACACTTGGACCTAAATTAGGATTCAATTTTCCATGAGAATCCATACATAGGATTGATTGACACACATAAATACATACCATAGCCTTAGATTCATCATTTATACCTTAAAATGATTCCCACTTAGAACTTCCACTCTATCACTAGCTTGCTCACTATGGCATTTTTTACTCATTGAAGTGAAGGCACTTGTAGGAGCACTTAGGAGGCTTTTTTCTACAATAAATGGACATGTTAAGTTAGTTTAAGTCCCAAAATTTCTCCCAAAGTTGATTTCACCTCTTGAAACCCTTCCATACCTTAAAAATACCAAAAATAGTTAAAGAAATCCAATTTCCCCCTATTCATACAAGTAAGGTATAACTCAGTAGGATAGGGAGAAGTGATAGAGAGTCTTATACAATATTAAACCATCTCCCAAGCCATTACATGTCATTTGGATTCATCTCTTACCTCATTCTCCTAATTGGGTCTTTGGCAAGGGTTTGTGAGGGTTTAGGGCACTCTTCACACTTAACCTTTGTTCATTAAGGTCTGAAGATGGATTTGTGAACCATTTACATAAAAACAATGATAAAGACCTTCTTTACCATTCCCCAACTCCTCAGAATCCCATACAGAGTATCCAAGTAGGTACAAGCATTCAAAGTTACCTATTTGAGCTCTTCTCTTCATTCCTTGTAGGCTTAAATTGGTCTTAAGCCAATAGTGGAATTCCTATTGATTTCTTTAAACAAAAAGAGCTCAAATAGATCTTATATTCCCTAATCAAAAAAATTCAATTCGTTGGAGTGTGTACCTAAGACTGCAAGTGAAGTTGACCCTCTAGTTGGTATTTAGACCAAGTCAAGACAAAGTAGGTCTACCTACATATTTACAAGTTTGAACCACATTTTTGAGTTTTAGAAATCTTTATATGGTTCCTCATGTTTTTACATGTCTATCTCATCCCATTACATCTTATTACAATGTTTCATCACCCTCAAACTTGCCTTCTCATCACTTTCCTTCAAAACCTGAAAATTTGCATACAAAGGGAATGCCCTCTATATAAGACAAAATAGAGTGCGCTTACCCTATTTTATCAAAAAAGGTGTATATATGAGAGGCTTATCCAAGTGATGTAGATGGTTTGTGAAAAATTTTATCTCTTGGTCATATCGTTAGATCCTCTAAATTCCTCAAAACCTAAGACAAACTCATGGGAAATCCCATTGTCTTCAGGGTCTTAAAAGTGACTATATGTTGCTTTGTTAGAGCCCATGTTTTAAATTCTTTACATGTTAAGGGAGTATCCAAAGGCCATTAAAACCTTGATAAAAAATTTCTGATACTTACCTACCATACAGACCTTGACAACACTTCTCATGCATATCTTTCCACCTGACTGGTCTAGACTGCAAACTATATTTCTTGCTTAAAAGGGGCACCTGTAGGTGCATTTGCATAGTTTTATAACTAAAAAACAATTTAAAATACCTTATTAAATATTTATAAGGTCATTTGATAATCATATAGGTCATTTCACATCATGATTTGGCTATGCCAATCATCAAAAACACCGTCCTTTTGCTCACTTCCTACCACATTTAGCTACAGTTGATTATGCAGGTGTCCTATAGGTGGACATTTCCCTTGAAACATATGTTATGTGACTTATGATATTAATTTTAGGTCTTAGGAATAATTTTTGAACTTGTGTGTCCTTACCCATTAGGTTGTCATGCCTAGGTTTATGTCATCATATTGAAGCTACCTAAAATCAACTGTAAGTTGCCTTTTTAAAGCATAGTACACCTATAATGTGTCCATTAGGCCAAAACCTAGTACTCCAACCTTTCTTGATGACCTTTAGGACATAAAAGTGATATTGAACTATTTGGAACCATTTTTCACGTATACTCATGTTCTTGCATTACAACTTTGGGTTGAAGGTCATTTGATACTCAAATCTTGTTGATATCATTACCAAAACTCAGTGAACAAATTTGTAACTTTGACACCTTCAAACACTTCCTTTCTCTTATCACCACCCATTCCTTTTTTCTTGGATCATCTCCTAGGATAGGTATATAAGGTAAAATCATTTTTATTTATCATCCACAAAAGAGACTAGGGCTCTATTTTGATGTTTTAGGGATTTTATCCCTAAACACAGTCATCAACTTGAAGATGCAACCATTCAATACTTATAATTAGGATAATTATTTAAACATGTTTGATATCATCTCTTCAACATGTTAGAACCTAAATGAGGGTTTTAAAACATGTTTAACATTTCCATATAACACCTCCAACTCTCTGTCAGTACCACCTATAGGTGGACATTTTCATATGCAGGTAATGAGAATGAGCAAGTTGGAATTATGTATGGTATATGAGATTCAATGAGGTTTTTAACCTCTCAAATACTCCCAATGTATAATTCTAATATTGAAGGGTTTTATACAAGTATCAATACTCCCAACTCAATGTTCTCAATCCCTTGTAGATATGTTTTGATGTTACAACTAGGCAGTGAGTGTGAAGATGGACTATCTACATGGAAAATGGATATGCAACTAGTTTCCCAACCTTATTAAAGGTGTTTAAATTAATTATTATAACTTTTAAATTACTTAAATCAATTTCAACACCCACTTCAACATGATGTCCTACTATAAGCACCTGTAAGTGTGCATCTCCATAGTATATGATTGTGTACTTTGGAATTGATTGTCTTATCATTATTTGCATGGCACTAGAGAGATATTGATTGATTAATCATGAAAAAATAGTTTGTTCATCACATTTAAACTTATTCATACTCCTCCATAACCATTTTTAAACCTCAAGACACCATGACTATAGCTGGAGATAAGCATAAGACTGACTGTGTACTCCATGTGATTATGTTTTTCATGATATTGATATTGGATGGTAAGATTGGAATGAAATAAGTTTTCATGACATTAAATACATGGATCATATTATATCACACTCATTTGAAACCCTTGTAGAGAATCAAACCTTCTTCTAGTAGTAAAACTTGACTGTAACCTCACATAGTGACATCTTCCTACAATTTGAGTCATTTCATCCATGAAAACATTTCCAAAAATTAAACTAATCATGGGAAACATTAGAGGAGATATTCAACATCATATAAAATCAAAATCACTAATTGAGCTATATAGACTAGCTCAAACAAGAGCAAAACTTGTAGGGTGTGGGAAATAATAGGTAGAAAAACACAGTCAACTTGTTAAAAATGGTTCATAAAGTATAAGCCATTTTTTTACTATCAAACATGAAATTTAATCTAAAAAAGTTTACAATCACCCCTCAAATTCATTTGACCTAGAACTTCTCCTACTAGTTGTACTAAGGAAAAACCTACTGGGTTGTGCATGTCTAGAAGGATGATGGAGTAGAATGGTTTTAGACCATTTTTATCCCTTAAAAATAATTTAAAACATGTAAATGAGTATAATAAAGTTTAATATCCATCCCAAAACCTTCTCCCACCTACCACTCTCTCTCATAGGTCGTACAACCTTTGAAATTCCTTTTCCATTTACTTTTTTGATTCAGTTATCACCTACAAGTTTTCAATTAGAAACTAACATGTATAATATGGATTGACATATTGGATGTTTAGGAGGATTTTATAACACTTTTCTTTCTTGTAAAATCATACCACTTGCATTTAATGCTCTAAAATGACCCCTAGATGACATTAAATGACACAGACTAATTAGACCACGAATAAGGCTAAAATGATGTTAAATGACACATAATTAACTATGGCACACCTTATGAAAATATAATAGACCCTATATAATTTTCTTACTATAGGGGGATTGACCCATTTTAACTTGTGGTCAAAATGGTCAACATTCTTGGCAATTTCCCAAGGGAGTTATGCTTGATATGTCATGACCAATTGCCTAATCATGTCCATTGGTTTGTGGATTCACTTATACATAGGTTTGACACACAAATTTACTTTTAAAACACACCAAATACAAAGTAAAGGCACACAAAATAAGACATACTCAAAAGAAACACACATGTGTTCACTAAAACAATTATGGAACACAACACAACTAAAAGAAAGACACGCACACATATTATATTATTTTAAAAACCTCACTCTTGAGGTGAAACATATGATCATACCTCAACTAGCATCAAAGATAGTCCCCCTAGCATCTTTGTCACTCCATGAAGGCATTTTAACATGATAAACATGTTCATCATTACTATACACTTGCATATGGGTCTGATCAAGAAGCCTATCACTTTTGTGTCCTCTTGTGCTTGCAAGTGGACTATTCAAGGCCTTCATGAGTATCCTTTTCTTCTCTTCAAATACTTTGATTGGGGATTAAAAAAACTATGATCTTTGTCATATCCATTTGATTCTCTCCAAAAATTTACAAATTGAAATGTAAGACAGTTGCCTCAACCTCTCCACCATCTTAGATAGAAAGTGCTTGATGTTTGGGAGTATCAATTTATTCTCCTTTATGTCCCAATTCCTCTAAATGTAGCTCAAAATTATATATAACTCTTGATTATTCTTAAGGCACAATAACTTCTACCTTGACCTCATTCTTAATGTTCACAACTCTTTGGGCATGAGCTTCATTAAACTCCCTCATAACTGTAGACTCTTGGTTAGCAGAATGACCTTCACCCTTGTTCTTGATGGAACACTCAATAACTTGGTGACTCTCATTAGTAACCTTGACATCAGATAGAGAATATCTTGGATAAAAATGAGACTTACCAATCTTGTCTAATTATTTGCATATGGTATTGAACCTTTACCATAAGTCCTCTTCATTCACAACATGACACTCCTTTTCATGCTTGGTAAGGCAATCAACATCATGTTTGTTAGAATCATTATCAAACACATTAGATACGGACCTTTTATGAGGGAAAGTGGAATTACCTATCTTTTAAAATTCTTAACATATTGCATTATACCTTAACCATAAGTCATCCTCTTCTTCTTCATGAGTGTCATCATCCAAGGCATCTTCATCAATAGCAGGCATGAAGACATCATTCTTCCCACTATGGTGTTAAATTAGATTCATCAACCTATCATCATCATATTCATGAATCCTATAGTTACCCTTAGCATCATGAGAATGTTTGACACTTACTTTAGCTCCTTTAAATGGCTCTTCATGTATGATATAAGTACCAAGGTCAGTTTTCTCAAAGTATGCATAAGGATCATGCTCATATGCATCTACACCATACTCATCCAAGAAAAAATCACAAATATCTTCAATTTTAGAGTCACTATCATCCACATTATATTCCTTCTTATCATGGACAACATAATTCAAGTTATAACTTGTTTCAATGTAGGGTTCAATGTGAAACCTTGTAAAAGGTTGAGTTCTAATAGTCACCTTGGACCCTAGCCTTTTTTTAAAGGCCAAGCATGGATAATCAGCTCAGAGGTAGCCACCTATCTTGGTTGTAAAGTATCTTGAAAGGTAGATTGTAAAGTGGGTAGGAAGGTCTACCACAACTATGTCTTGGAGGATGGGAAAACTAGGACAATCATGCAAGAAGACCTTCAAATTTTTTATCAGCCCTATTGTCTTAGCAGGTGTACCATCTACTTAACTCAATCCTTTGATTTAAGGTTCATATTTTATGCCCAAATTATTAGCTACAACTTTGGGCATGACTAAAGTAGAAGCACCACTATCAACTATGCAATTATGGACCAATTTTTCATGACTATGAGAGTGAGGTAGAATGGTGGAGGATTATTAGCTTTAGTAGATAGTTCAACAATATTATTAGGGGAATTTTAAAGAACACAATTACTATGACTTTTAATTGAAGGTCAAGGACTAGTAGGGATAGTAAATAGTTGCTTTTGTAAAAGCTCTTTTTGGCCAGGCATATTAAGGACATCCCATAAGGAGATAGATGCTTTGGCACTTTTTAAATCATCCACTATGTTTGGGATATAATTACTCAGTTTATCTTGAGTATTTGGAGGTAAAGAGTTTATTATAACTTGAATAATTGATACACTTTGAGTAGACGTTCTAATGTTTTGATTCGAAGGAAGTGTAGATGTGTTTAGGATTGCCTTGTTTGCAGCCATGCTTTATTGCCTTGAAAGGAGATTAGAGGAAGTTGTAGGCATGATATTGTCACCTCCTAGATCCTTCCTCTTGGCCCTTATATTGTCTAAAACATATGCTCCTTGATTGAGTACAAAATAATCTTCCACCAAGAATTTGGTGAAGCTTTCTCCATTGGGATACCAACTCTCACTTGCTTACATCATGACCTCATCTTCAACTGATAGTAGAGGAGTGACTCCTCCTTGAGTAACAATATATTTCTCTCCACCTTCATTAGCATCCAAAATTGGCCTTGCTACTAGTCTTTTCCTTTCACCAAGTTTTTTATGCACTGGTACTGTCTCTCTTGCATTGGTAGTGGAGTTGGGATTGTAGACATTGGTAGGCCTATTGAAGTTGGGCTGCCCTTGGCCTCTTCCTCTCCCATATTATTAGCCATATTTCTATTGATAGGGTATGGATTTTTATATAAACCTTGTTACATGTTATCTTTCCTAAACTGAGCTCTTAGCATTTGAATTTTTACATCTTTATCTATGACATTGTCTACCTTCTTAAGAGCAACCTTAGGCTTGGTCTTTACATTAGGAATTTGGGCCACATCAGGAGTGTTAGCATAAGTATGAGATAATAGATGCATAAACACTTTAGGAGGTAAATCTCTATCTTGAATAAGGCTATTATCATCTCTAATGGCAAGTTAATATGCATCAAGGAGACTGAAACCACCCATAGCTTGAAACATGATAGCAATATCAGTACTAATGGTTCTCAAGTAGGTGGTCTCATGAGAGGAGGAAATCTATACCAAGTCTTTTAAAACCTCTCATTAAAATCATGCATTATCTCTTTAAGGCCTCTTTTGATCACATTGAGCTGATCTATGAGAGAGGTATGGTCACTTTCATCTTAAAATATAGAAGTCACCAACACTCCAAAATCATCCCATGATGTAATGCATCCACTAGGTAAAGTCCTATACCAATCAAGATCTTTCCCTCTAAGGAATATGGTAAGGAGTCTAGTGTAAATGTTCTCCTTAGTGACATTGTGGAAACTACAAAAATTTGAAATATCCCTGATGTGTTCACTAGATGTAACATGACTCTCAACATTGAATGTAGGCACACTCTTTGTGGCATAAGGAGGAATGTCATCATAAGCTTAAAGGTGGATTAGATTTTTAGTATTAAAGGTAGTAAAGGCATGTCACCTAGCTATGTTTTCTTCAATATCGTTAATCTCTTCAATCTCTTCACTTAATTGACTAGAAAAATCTTCTTGATCTTCAAAGGGCTGATTAGGATGAGGATATTGAACTTCAAGAGGAAGTTCAAGATGAATAGGTGGATTGATAGGATTAAACACTCTACTATATGATGAACTAGTAAGAAACATGAAGCATGAGATCAATCATATGACAAAACAATGTCTTTGAACTAGAATTATATTGGTTGTTCAAATATAAAATACAATGCCATTCCATTAGGTTTTTGCTATACATGGTGTGGTATTAACTTACAAGAGCCAAAATAGTTGTTACTTATAAAATTTGAGAGATATGAGAAGAGAATGAAGTCCAAGAGTCTCTAGGACATGTTTCATGTTAATAAAATGAGTTAAACATATATTATAATTAATTTTGAGATATACCATGCAAGGTTTGATAGGACAAATGGCCTTCAAATGCATGAAACTCTTGAAATGTGGTGTAGGACTCCTTATTGTTTGCTCAAAAAATTACCTTCATCATTTAGCCATTTTAGAACATCCCAAAACTAACTAGGGATATAATTTATGATTTAAATAATGGGGATGGGTTGTATACATTCTCCACCATGCATTGTTTTCATCCCTAATTATCAGGATTCTTCTCCACATGAGTTATCACTACATGCATTCCAAATAACTCCTCTTTCACTCACTCATCACACTTGGCCTCAAATTTGACTTATTATTCCATAAAAATCATTATATAGGATTTAGTGACACATATCAATACTTCCCATATCCTTATATTCATTAGGTATACCTTAAAATTCCTTCCACTTAGAACTTTCACTCTCTCACTAGCTTGCTCACTATGGCATTTTTTACTAGCTGAAGTGAAGGCACTTGAAGAAGCACTTAGGGGATTTTTTGATGAAATAAATGTAAATTTTGAGTTATTTTAAGACCTAAAATTTCTCCCAAAGTTTATTTCACCTCTTGAATCCTTTCCATACCTGTAAAACACCAAAAATAGTCAAAAAAATATAGTTTCCCCCCATCTATATAGGTAGGGTACATTTTAGTAGGATGGGGAGAATCCTTGGAGAGTCTTATATAATATTAAACCATATACTAAGCCATTCTATGTCATTTTTATGCATCTCTTGCTTCATCTTCCCAATTTGGTCTTCGGCAAGGGTTTGTGAGGGTTTAGAGCACTCTTCACCCTTAGCCCTTGTTCATAAATGTTTAAAGTTGGATTTACAAACCATTTCCATAAAAACAATACTCAAGACCTTATTTATCATTCCCCAACTCAAAAAATCCCCATGTAGAGTGTCCAAATAGGTGTGAGCATTCAAACTTACCTATTTGAGCTCTTCTCTTCATTCCTTGTAGGCTTAAATTGGTCTTAATCTAAAAGTGGCTTTCTTGTTGATTATTTTACACTAAAATAACTCAAACACATCTTATATTCCATAATGAACATTTTTCAATTCATTGGAATGCTCACCTAAGGCTAGAAGTGAAGTTGACCCTCTAGTTGGCATTTATACCAAGTCAAGACCAAGTAGGTCTACCTACATCTTTGCAAGTTTGAACCACATTTTTATGTTTCAAGCATATATAGATGGTTCCTCATAGTTTTAAATGTCTATCTCATCCTATTACATCTTATTATATGGTTGAAACACCTTCAAACCTATCTTCTCATCACTTTCCTTCAAAACCTATAGGTTTGCATACAAAGGGAGTGCCCTCTATTTGAGACAAAATAAAGGGCACTTCCACTATTTTCTCAAAAAATGTGGATATGTGAGAGGCTTATACAAGTGATGGACATGGTTTTTGAAATTTTTTATCTCTTGTTCATATCTTTTGATCCTCTAAATGGCTCAAAACCTAAGACAAACTCATGGGAAAGCCCACTATCTGCAAGGTCTTAAAAGTAACAATATGTTGCTTTGTTAGAGCCCTTATTCTGCATTTTTTACATGTTGTAGGAGTATCCCAAGGAAATTACAACCCTAATAAAGGTGTTATCATATAGACCTTTCCAACACTTCTCATGCATACCTTTCCACCTGATGGGTCTGGACTACAAACTATATTTCTTGCTTGAAAGGGGCACCTATAAGTGCATTTGCATAGTTTTAGGCCTATAAAACAATGTAAAATACCTTATTGAATATTTCTAATGTCATTTTATAATCATATAGGTCATTTCACATCATGATTTGGCTATGTCAATCATTAATAACACCATCCTTTTGCTCATTACCCACCATAGTTAGTTACAGTTGACTGTGTAGGGGTCTTGTAGGTGGACATTACCCTTGAAATCTATGTCATGTGCCCTATAAGATTCATTTAAGGTCTTAACAATCATTTGTGAATTTTTATATCTTTATCCATTAGTTTTTCATGCCTTGGTTTATGTTATTAGACTATAAATACCTACAGTTAACTGTAGGTTGCCTTTTTGAACCATAGTACCCCTGTAGATGTGTTAATTAGGCCAAAACCTAGTACTCCAACATTTATTGATGACATTTAGGCCATAAAATTGATCTTAAATTTTTAAGAACCATTTTTCATGCATACACATGTTCTTGCATTACAAATTTGGGTTGAAGGTCATTTGATACTCAAATCCTATAGATATCATTACCAAAACTCAATGAACAAATTTACAACTTTGAGGCCTTCAAACATTTCCTTTATCTAATCACCCACCCATTAATTTTTGCATGGACTTTTCCTAAGATAGGTATATAAGGTAAAATCATTTGTATTGATAAAAACTCAATGCAATACAATTATTTAGCATCCATAAAAGAGCATGGGGCTCTATTTTGATGTTTTAGGGATTTTATCCCTGAATATAGTCATCAACTTGAAGATGCAACCTTTCAAGACTGCCAATCAGTCTAATGATCTAAACATGTATGCTATGGCCTCTTAAACATATTATAACTTGAAGGAGGGTTTGAAAACATGTTATAAAAATTCCATTTAACACCCCCAACTCTCTGTCAATACAACTTGTAGGTGGACATTTTCATATGCAGGAAGTGAGAATGAGAAAGTTGGAAGTATGTATGGTATATGAGATTAAATGAGGTTTTTACCCTCTCAAATACTCATAATATATATTTTTAACTTTTAAGGGTGTGAGACAAGTCTCAATACTCCCAACTCAATGTTCTTAGTCCCTTGCAGATGTGTTTTGACATTGCAACCAGGTTGTGAGTGTGAAGATGGACTATATGCATGGAAAATGGGTTTGCAACTAGTTTCCCAACCTTCTCGAAAAATTTAAAATGAATTATTACAACATTGACATGACTTAAATCAATTTCAATACCCACTTCACCATGATGTCCTTTTGTAGGCACCTATAAGTGTGCATCTGCATGGTATATGACTATGTATTTTGGAATTGATTATCCTATAATCATTTTCATGGCATTAGAGAGGTATTTCTTGATTTATCATGCAAAAATAATTTGTTCATCACATTTAAACTTCTTAATACTCCTCCATAACCATTTTCAAACCTTAAGACACCATGACTACAGCTAGAGACAAGTAGAAGGTTGACTATGTACTCCATGTGATTATGTTCTTCATGATATTGATCTTGGAGGGTAATATTTTAAGGAAATAATTTATCATGACATGAAATAAATTAATCACAATATATCACATTCATTTTAAACCCTTGCATAGAATCAAACCCTTTGCAAGTAATAAAACTTGATTGTAACCTCACATAATGACACCTTCCTATAATTTGAGTTTTTTTATTCATGAAAACATTTCAAAACATGAAAATAAGTATTTAAAACATGAGAGGAGATATTAAACGTCATATATAATAAAAATCACCAACTAATCTATACGAACTAGCTCAAACAAGAATAAAACCTACAGGGTGTGGGAACTAATAGGCAGAAAAATATAGTCAACTTGTTAAAGATGGTTCATAAAGAATAATCCACCATTAATTAAACTCAAAACATTAAATTTAATCTTACCAAGTTTAATATCACCCTACAAAGGCATTTGACCTGGAACTTCTCTTAATGGTTGTACTAAGGAAAAACTTGTTGACTAGTTCTAGATGTCTAAAAGGACAATAAAGAAGTAGAATGATTTTAGACCAATTTTATAAGTTTAAAATCATTAAAATATCACAAATTAGTATATTAATTTTATTATCTATCCCAAAACTTTATCCCATGTGCCACTCTCTCTCTCTCTCTCATAGGTCATACAACCTTTGAAACTCCTTTTCCACTAACTTTCTTGATTTTCAGTTATCACCTACAAGTTTTCAGTTAGAAACTGAAATGTTTAACATGGACTAACATATTGGATGTTTAGGAGGATTTTATGACATTTATATTTCTTTTAAAATCATACCACTTGCACTTAATGCTCTAAAATGAACCCTAGATGACATCAAATGACACAAAAACTAATTGGATAATGACCAAGGCTAAAATGACATTACATGACATATAATTAACTATGACACACCATATGACAATATAGTAGACCCATATACAACTTTTTAACTATAGTAGGTTGACCCATTTTGACTTGTGGTCAAAATTGTCAATAGGTATGATGTTAATTAGGTCTGCAAAGAGTGTTATGTTAAGCAAGACTAGTTGGCAGTGTGTGTTATGACAAGATTATGAGATTTTACAGTATGCAATTTGAAATATAATATTTAATTGGCTATTAATTTATTTATTTTTTTCCATTATTGAAAAATGCATAGGTAGCAGGTCCTTGAGGTCAAGTGCTTAAGTAGCCTAAGCCTAGTCATGGCATGAAGAGACCTTGTGAGAAGGAATGAGCATGGTGGCTTGGTGAGATGAGTGAACATAGACATTATTGGTTGTATTAGGTTTATTTATAATGCATGTGAGTAATTTTATCACTCATAAGAGTCTCAGGGTGAGCCTACATGAGTAGGACCTTCAAATCGAGTCTACAACTAGACCACTTCTAGACCCTGCCTAGCCTAATGAGGTATCGTGATTTATTTTCAAGTCATATGAACGATGTATGAAAGTATTTAAGCATGATATAGTTTCATTTAATATGTTATTGATGTATATATCACATGGAAAGAGGTATGAATGTTAGTTTTAAGGCCTAATATGGTTTATAGGTCAAGCTCTATAGAGCAAAGAGAGAGAGAGTGTGGCCTAATAAGGGGTCATGATCATTTTAAATGTGTTTGAGCTCATGTAAGAATTTTAAAAGGTTAGGTATGTTGTTTCAAGTTTTTTCATGTAGTTTGAGGTCATATTTTGTAGGATAAGGTAAGAAAAGTGGTTTTTAGGTCTCTCGAGTACACAAAATGAAAGATTCTCAACCTGAGAATGATTTTATTATGATCATTATCTCATTAAACATTTACATGATAACATAACAATTCATGGTATATTTTTAAGATTTCTCTATAAAAATTCAAAGCATTGGGTTTTAGATTGAGGGGCTATGCTTTATGAACGATAGTTAAGAGTGGAAACAGGTTTAAACCCTCCTAGAACCCTAATAAGGACATGATTTTGAAGATGTTGATCAAAAGTGCCCATAATGGATTTATATTCTTAGGTATTATATTTTATATTATATTGGTCTCTCCCAGGTAACTCCAAGTGGTATTGGTTAGAGAGAGGAGAGATAAAATGTTGAGTTATAGGCTTGTTTTTGAAGAAGTTGTAGAAGTCAAAAGTTGCATTAAACTTAGTAAGCAAATGGATGGAGGAAGAAGGTAGAGACTCATTTTTAATTTTCATTAAGGTTTATGGATAATTTTTAGTCCTAAAATATTATGAATTAGTCATCCAAGTTAGCCACTGACTAACAGGTCTAATGGTGCAAACATTAAAAAACCCGGGCAACAGTGAGAAGATGATTAGGAATGTGTTTTCATGATAGAATGATAAAACCAAGTGCACGGAGATGTTTTTAATGAATTTTAATATATGATAATTATTTTAATAATCTTTATAGATCATGTGTGTGGTGAAAATTTTGTTCAAAAGTTGACCTATCTGGTTTAGATGAGATAATGAGATATAAGGTCATGAGATTAGTCTACAAAACCAATATTTACCATTTGACCATATGATATTTATATATAAGAATTATATAATTATATTATAGGATAATTTAAATGAATTATACTTCATGGAAAGTATCTATACATGGGTTGGAGGTATGAGTCACCATGACTGGTCTTTGAGTAAAACTGGCAGTTCTAAGTGAGTGAGTTGTAGAAGTATTTTTGAGGTTCTATGTCCTGAGTGGAAGTGTCTAATGAATATGGTGATATTTTTGAGGTCATTTATATTATGTATAATTTATTTAATATCATTTTTATGTGGCTAAATGATTTTTTATCCTTAATTGTTCAAGAGAGACTTTTATGTGTGTTTAAAGGCCTAATGTGAATAGTGTTAATGAAGTGTTTCAAGTGGTGGTTGGATTTAAAAGGTGTCATGGTGCTTAGAGGATGTTGTATAAGGCATATTTGAATATTGTATATAATTTTTTTACATGTATATAAGTGTAAAGTTTTCTAAGGGGTCATAAGGTAACATGTCCTAAAGTAGGCCTAATGGAATTAGGTCTCCATCAGACCTAAAGAAGGATTTAGTCTATTTGAGTAATGGATGACCTAATTTAATGATTGATTCCTAATTTTAACATTTCATAAGGCCTGTTATGTATCCAATATAAGAGATCAAGTGTGTGTCACTGACTACGAGGTGTATGATCAAGAGTTTTGTATAAGAACAAGGCCTTTTAAGCCTAGTTTGTGAGTTAGTGAATTGAATTGAGGAGTGAATAAGATAAAAGACGCTTGAGAAGAATAAGGTATTATAGACCATAATAAGAGATTATATGAACTATAATTAATATATAATATAAGGCTTGCATATGAATATCAAGGTTATATGACCTAATCAGTCTTAAAAAGACCTAATTGAGCAAAGAGGCCTAGAAGGCAACTTAAGAGGAACAAGAGTGTGAAGAACTGAAAAGGTGGTCATCATCTATTATATGAGAAACAAAGTGTTATAAATGTGATCAAATCAATCAAATGGTTTATTTGGTGTTGATTCATCTAGGGGGTTGGTGCCTCCTTGCAAGTGGGTGATTGTTAAAGCCTAGTCAAGTGGGTGTTTGGCTAGTTAGGGTTGATGCTCCATGTGGAGTTGATACTTCACTAAATTTATTTTTTGTCTTATAATACTATATTCCATTTTCATATATTAGTGGGTTTTCTTCCCCTTAAATTTTTTCCACATACGTGATGTGTTCTTATGTTTCATGCTTATGTGGATAGTTGCTTGTGCTTGCTAGATCTATATGTTTTTTGAATGGTTCATGAATGCTTAAGTATATTTGAAGGGAAAGGTTTTTTAGACTAATTCACCCCTCCCCTCTCTTATTCATTATTATTCCAACATTTGGTATCAAATATAATACTTTGAAGTAGGCCTAACAACCTAAAGGAGATCTTAGAAGCAAGGATGGCTAGTAGTCAAGAACAAGGAGGTTTTTCTACCAGTAAGGCTCTATTCTTAAATTAGACTAATTAAGCATTTTGTAGAATTAGAATGAGGACATATCTAATGTAAATGGTCCATGACATATGGTATTGAATTATGGATGGGTACACTCTACCTCCTACACCACTAACTTATATAGTAGGCAAGAAGGAAAATGAGAACAATTCCAAGACAATGAATGCCATTCTATGTGGCCTATCAGAGGCAAAGTTTGTGAAGGTGATGCATTGTGATTCAGCCAAGGTGATATGGTACAAGTTAAATATTATCTATGAAGGAGACACCAAGGTGAAGATGGATAAATTATAGACCCATAGAAGGCAGTTTGAAAGTTTGATTATAAAGGAAGATGAGATCATTGCATCCTACCTATTAAGGGTTGATGAAGTTATCAATGTCATCAGAGGTCTCAAAGAAGAAGTGAAAGAGTATAAAATTCTATAAAATGTATTGATATCCCTAACTTATAAATTTGTTTCAAAATTATCTATAGTAGAATAAATGTAATATCTAGACACACTTTAGATGGATGGGCTTCATGGCATCTTGACTGCCTATGAGATGAGAACAAATGGAGGAAGACCTTCCAAGAAGGAAGCAACATTAAAAGCTAAGAATAATTAAAAATCATATAAGGTCAAAGATGAGGTATGTTTAGATATTTATGATGCTGAATCCATGGCCATGTTTGATAAGAAATTGAGGTTTGGATATGGTAAGTAAAAGGGAAAGTTTCCTTTTAAATGTTTCAACTGTGGTAAGATTGGTCATTTTGCATCGAAGTGTCCAAATAAAGATAACACTAAGCATGATGAAGAATATGGTGAACATCATGGTGATGATAATAAGGTATATAATATTGACAAAATCAAGAAGGATTTCAGGAGGTATGAAGGTAGGAAAGGGTCATTCAAGACTAAGAGAAGTCTCTATACCAAAGAAGATAATAGCTTATCTAATGTAAGTGACACAAGTACATCTAATAGTGATGATGATAGTAATGAACATGAACATGACAATAATGAAACCTTATTCATGACTATAGAAACAAATAATGAGGGTTGCTCAAAAGGGAAAGGCCTTATGGATGATGAAAAATCCGATGAAGAAGAGGCTAAAATGAATCTTGAGGCAGAATTGGTGAGTGTTTTAGAGGAGTTAAAGTTTCAAAGAAGGAAGAATCATAAATTGAAGTCATTAGTTATGGATAATGTAGAAAATATTGGTTTATTTGAGTAGAGACTAAGTAACACATCTAAGAAGTATGATGAGATCATCAATCAGTTTGAATCATAGATGGAGATAGTCACTACTAGCCTAAAAGTTGAGAAAGAAGAATGCACTAGGTATGAATCAAAAATAGAGCCCTTAAATTTAGAATTGGATCAAGAAACTATCAAAATGAAAACCTATGAGAAGTTTGAAAAGAGCACTGAGGCTCTAGATGACATTTTGAGTAGTCAGAAGTCTACCAATGATAAGATAGGTCTTGGTTTCAAAGTAGATCAAAAGGAGAAGAAGGAGAATTTTAATGTGATCAAGAAGGTCAACCTCAAGAACAATATGAAGACAAATTTTATTAGAAATCCTAATGCCATAAGGTATGAATATTTATTCAATGGTTATTATTTCTCATGTAGTCAATTTGGTCATAGAGCAAGAGAGTCTAGAAGACACTCCAAGAATGATTACTCATGGAACTATGGAAGAAGTCACAGTTCACATCAGTCAAGATATATGAGTGATGTTGTTTGATATAATTGTCTTAACATTGATCATATTTCAATATTTTGTCATTATTAATCACCAAGATAGAACAAGAAGATTCAAGCTCCTAGAGTTAAAAAAAGAGGACAAACCAACGTATAAAAGCCAAAGATAGTCAAGATTAGTCCTGATCAGTCTATAGGCCAAAGTGGATTGTTTGATATAGTACAACATAGACCATATATTGAAGAGTATCAAGAGTGTTCATTATCAGCTCAGATTTTTGACCACATAGATGATGAAGAGGTCAAGGCAAAGACATTAATCAAGCCTAAAAGGATCCTAAAGGATCATCAGTCTTATGAGAGCATGGAGATATGGAAATCTCCTATGTTTGTATTTTTCTAATGCCCTATGGTAAGGGGTGACTCCATTAGGCTTGATGGAGATACTCATTAGTCAATGGAATCTTGGTAGTTATCATTAAGATATGTTAAAGAATGTTGACAGAGCTAGAAGTGGTATAGGTATCAAGATGTTTGAAGGAAGATGAGGATGGTATGAGAGTCTTAATGACTCATGTGGTGAGCTCAAGCTCTGAAGACAAAATAGGAATCCTTAATTCTTCAGTTGATGTCAAGAATATGGTGTCCTAGTGTGTGATCAAATGTTCAAGTCATATCAATCATGTCAAGGACAAGGTGTGTGGTCTTGTGATCTAAATTCATTTAAAGGAGGCATGCATGGAGTAAGGGGGAGCATGTTTTTGTAAATGCTTCATATTCTATGTGTTGAGATTTTGTTGCAAGAAGGTGTGATTCTAGATGTTGTAGTTGTGATCATGTTTGTTTTAGAAAAGAGCTAGTTTTGAGAGAATGAACAATTTTTGAGAGTGATTGTCATCTGGTATCAATGAGATAAAAGTCATAAGAAGCATGATGTCTTAAGGTTCAATGATCAGATGATAGTTTTTTTAAGATCCTTTGTCATTAATGTCAAAGGGGGAAAAATACTAAAATGGGGGAGATGATATTGATCAAGTTGTAGTGATGAGATTGATCAGGTTATAGTGTGTTTGCTATCAATGACAAAGGGGGGGTTTGTTGAGAAGTGTTGCCATTAATATCAAGGTTGATGTCAAAGGTGAATAAGGACACATGGTAGTATGTGATATGTCAAGGCACATAAGAGTGTTGTTTTAATGAGAATTATCATGTGTGGTATGAGCATAGAAGTTACAAATCATGGAAGGGTAAGCCTAGTTGACAATATATGATGAGACAAGATGCATTGAGAAGGGTGTGGTCAAGAGATAATTTGAAGGAAAGAGAGAATTTGAAGGTAAATAATGTATTTTATGTTGGTTTATGTCAATGTTGATGTCAAGGTTTAGGTCATCTTGAAGTTATCAGTGTTGTCATTGAAGGTTCTTGTGAAGATATGATGATAATTAGGTCTGCAAAGAGTGTTATTGTGAGCAAGACCATTTGGTAGTGTGTGTTGTGACAAGCTTATGAAAATTGAAGGTATGTAATGTGAAATATGATATTATAGTGGTTATGAATGTTTTTGTTTTATTTTAATTATTGATAAATGCATAGGTAGCAGGTCCTTAAGGTCAAGTGCTTAAGTAGCCTAAGCCTAGTCATGGCATGAAGAGACCTTATGAGAAATAATAAGCATGGTGGCTTAGTGAGATGAGTGTATACAAGAATTATTATTTGTATGAGGTTTTTTTATCATTAATTTGAGTCATTGGATCACTCATGAGAGTCTTAGGGTGAGCCTATAGGGGTAGGACCTTCAAATCAAGTCTATAACTAGACCACTTCTAAACCCTGTGTGTCCTAATAAGGTATCATGATCTATTTTCAAGGCATGTGAAGGATGTATTCTAGTGTTTAATAATGATATAGGTTGATTGAGTATGTTATTGAGGTGGATATCACATTGAAAGAGGCATGAATGTCATTTTTAAGGCTTAGTATGGTTTGCAAGTCAAGGTCTAGAGAGTAAAAAGAGAGTGTGTGTGGCCTAATGAGGGGTCATGGTCAGATTTCAAGGTGTTTGAGATCATATAAAAAAATTAGACGTGATTTATGTTTTTTCAAGTTTTTTCATGTATTTTTAGGTTATAGTTTGAAGGACAAGGCATGAAAAGTGGTTTTTAGGTCTCTCGAGTGCACAGAATGAAGGATTCTCAACCTAAGAAGAATTTTATTGTACTTATTAGCTCATTAAACCTTTGCATGGGAACCTAATAAGCTAATGTTAAATGGATAAGGATCCTAGATCAAAATTCCAAGTATAATTTTTTGGATTGAGGGTCTATGCTTTATGAATGATTGTTAAGAGTGGAAATAGGTTTAAACCCTCCTAGAACCCTAATAAGGACCTGATGTTGAAGATGTTGATCAAAAGTGCCTAGAATGGATTGATATGATCATGTAATCTATTGGATATTATATTGGACTCTCCCAAGTACCTCCAAGTGGTATTTTTTAGAGATAGGAGAGAGAAAATGTTGAGTTATAGGCTTATTTTTGAAGAAGTTGTTGTACAAGTCAAAAATTGCATTGGACTTAGTAAGCAAATGGATGGAGGAAAAAGGAAAAGACTCATGTTTCATTTCCATGAAGGTTTTTTGATAAGTTATAGTCCTAAAATGTGCTAAATTTTTCATCCAAATTAGCTAGATGCTAACATGCCTAATGGTATAAACATTGAAAAACCCAGGCAATAATGATAAGATGATTAGGAATATGTTTTCATGATAAATTGATGAAACCAAGTACGTGGAGATGTTGTTTATGACTTGTAATATATGATCATGCTTTGAATAATATTTTGAGATCATGCATGTGGTGAAAAAGTTATTCACAATTTGACCTATTTGGTTTAGATGAGAAAGTGAGATATAAGGTCATGAGAATGGTCTACAAAACCAATATTTGCCATTTGACCATATGATATTTATATCTAAGAATGATATAATGATATCATATGATCATATACATGCATCATAATTCATTTAAATCATCTATACTGATGTTGGAGGTCTGAGTTACCCTGATTGGTCTTTGAGGAAAATGGGCAGTTCTAAGTGAGTGAGTTGCAGAGGTGTTTTTGAGGCTCTATGTCCTGAGTGGAAGTGTCTAATGCATATGGTGATATTTTTTAGGTCATGTATATTATTTATAAGTGATTTATTTTCATTTGTGTGTGGATAAATGATGTGTTATCTTTATTTTTTCAAGATAGACTTTTTTATGTGTTTAAAGGCCTAATGTGAACAGTGCTAATGAAGTGTTTCAAGTGGTGATTGGATCTAAAAGGTGTCATGGTGATTGGAGGATGTTGGATAAGGCCTATTTAAATATTTTATGGAAATTTAAAGCCATCTATAGAGGTTTAAAGTGTTCCAATGGGTCATAAGGTAACATGACCTAAAGTAGGCCTAATAGAATTAGTTCTCCATTAGACCTAAAGAAGGATTTGATCTATTTGAGCACTGGATGACCTAATGTAATGATTTATTCTTGATTTTAATGTGTCCAATGGCAAATGAGATAGAAGATGATTTAGTAGAAGGAGGTCTTATAGACCATCAAAATAGAGTAGAGGAATTGTCATGAATATCTAATAAAAGGTTTACATATGAAGATCAAGGTCATATTACCTAATCAGTCTTGAAGAGACCTAATTGAGTGAAGCAGCCTAGAAGGTAGTTTGAGAGGAATAAGAGTGTGAAGAGATAAAGAGGTGGTCATCATCTATTATATTAGAAAAAAAAGTATTCTGAAGATGATCAAAGTATTCAAGTGGTTGAGTTGGTGCTGAGTCATCTAAGTTGTTGGTGCCTCCTTGCAAGTGGGTGTTTGCTAAAGCCTAGTCAAGTGGGTGTTTGGCTAGTTAGGATTGGTGCTCCATATGGAGTTGGTGCTTCACTAAATTTAGTTCTTGTCTTATAATATTGTATTCCATTTGTAGATATCAATGGATTTTCTTCCCCTTGAGGGTTTCCCAGTTATGTGATGTTTTATTGTATTTCATGCTTATGTGGATAGTTGTTTGTGCTTGCTAGATCTATATGTTTATTTAAATGGTTCATGAATAATTAAGTATAATTGAATGGAAAGGTTTTGAATACTTAGTCACCCCTCCAGTCATTGTACTTCTAACATAACTTTGTCTAGAAGTGCTCCTGGTCATCCTCAATGTGGCATTTTATCTTAGTCTCTCATGTGCAATGTTTTAGGGATAAACTTTCAAATTGGAGAGTGAAAATAAACATTTTTTTCACCCTAAGTTGAATATATACCATTTTATTTGAAATAAATTACCACCCGTTATGCTATTTTTCTTCTCTAGAGGTCTATTTTTCATCTCGAGGTCCATTTTTCATCTTATTTTCACCCATTTCTTTCATTTTTCTCCACATCTATCATTTTTACATCATTTTATCATCATTTTGAGGGGTCACTCAGTGATTATTTTTACTGACTATCCCCTTGAGGGGCATCCAAAGCTTAACTAACATTGTTTTGGGGCACATTTGAACCCATTTTCTAGTATTTTTAGCAAATTTTCATCAAACCTAACATCTATTAATTTTTCTTCTATTATCACTTTTATGAATTTTATTATTTGAAAATTTGTTGCTTCACTTGTGTCTCTTAATACCTTCTCAAATAAGGGTAAATATAGACACTCTAATTTTATCACTTCTATGTAAAATTACATAATGAAATGACTTCCTATAATTTCACACATTCTGGTCAATTTCTCTGTTTAAATATCCATTTCTTTGTTTAATTATCATTCTTTGTTCAATTATCATTCTCTGTTTAGTTATCATTTTATCTATGCAATTATCAATTTCTTCATTTAATTATCAATTTTCTCTATTCAATTCCTTCTTTTTTGATTAATTCGATAATTTTCCCTTCTTTATTCAATCACATTATCCTTCTCATTTTCAATCTAATAATCAATTCCTCACATTGTATTAATTAAATAGGTCTTTAACTTATTTAATCAATATCTCTCCCAATTACTAAGTTTCTTCTTGTCCCCCTCCAAAGGATAGCTTCATGAAAAAAGGAATCTTGAGATCTTATAAATATACCCTTGAGAGCATACCTGATTTAATGTTTTTGGGAATATTGGTGTCTTATTCCTAATTTAGTTAAAGGTCTGGGTTGACAAAATCAGTAAATAATATTACAATAATTTAACTACTAATTTTTAACCTTTCTATAAATAGCAATAAATATGGAAAAAATGAGACAGCTTAAAATGAATTGAAATAGTTATTGCAAGGTTTGATATTGGCTATGTAGGACTGGGATAATGTCACAAATTAGAATCTAGCTTTCATTTTGTGAATGGATAGGACACCCTAGAGTCCAACACTATTGTCCTTTTTTGTTGCTATTGTTCAACTACTCACAGAGACCTAAGTTTTTTGGGTTTTGTTCATTGTCCTTATATGAGCCTGCCTATGAAATATTGACTATTGAAAGTATACATAACTCTTTATAGAGATGATTTAATATTCAAACCTTAAACTTCATTATGCTTTGATAAAACTTGAGAAAGAAGGGGGGTTAGTGTGTGTAAGATGCACTAGACGTGTGTCCACACCCCTTGTGTGGGAACACCGCCTATACTTGTGTGGGAACACTGCCTACTACATACCAATACTCTAAAGAGAGATCAAGCCATATGTAGTTCTCCCACTTAATATGTTTTGTGCAATAGTGTGAATGTAGATGCAAAAATGATAATCTAGGTGTGCTTGAGGTGGCTAGGGATTGGTATGAGGATTTAGATATGCTTGTAGCTATATTGGATGGTTGTATGCAGAGAATAAGAAAATTTGCCGTAGTGGTTTTGCTTGTATTCTTGATTGTTTTGTAATATTTGCCAACCTCCTTCTAAATGAACTTTGAATGGGCTTTTATAGAGATCTATTGGTCATGGGTCAAATGTATTCATGCTAGGCTGACAAGATGAATGATAGGAGCTAGAAGGAAACAACAATTAGAGATCAAAATATAATTAGATAGGAGCACTAAAATAAGACACCATAGGGTCCGGTGATATAGTCCAAGTTGGGTGCTCCTGTCCTACAGGTGCGAGACCTTGGGGGATAGGATTGGCTGGGGAAATATTGCTTGGCTGAGGTGGAATGATAATTTGAAAATCTTAGGTTGATTGGAAATAAGAAAAAAGGTGTCTAGAAGGGTCATGATAGCATGCAAGAAAGACTTATGGGTTGCGTGTCATAAGCCACACTCAAGCTACCAATTTTGAAATTTTTATGACTACATTTCCCCCTATTTATTCTAGTGATGTAGTGAAGTGAAATACTAGGATAAAAGAAAACTAGTAAGAGTATTTAAACTTACTTGCAAAGGTGAAGCCCAAGAAGTTGTGTGATGTTGAGTGTGCATAGAGAGAACATAGTGTAAAGTGTAAATTTGTAAGAGAAAAACAAAGAGTAGATCAATTCTTACTAGACATGATATGTATAAAGTAAAAACATACAAAATTTGGGTAAGAGAGAGATGAAGATAAAGGAATGAATACACCTCACTGGGTATGAAAACTAATATAAAACCTATTGTGCTATTGAGTGATGTTGGGTATGTGTTGAATGATGTTATACCAAGAGTAATATCATGAACGGAGCTGAGTACTTAATTCCTCAAGAGTGGCTCAAGAATGCAAAGGATTGCCTTTTGGCTCCATTATCACCTACTAATTGAAACTATATGATCATGTGTGTGTTAATCAATGTTTGGACTGTGTCCAATCCCTTTGAGTAGGTGGCTCAAGAATACAAAGGCTAGCTAATCTTTTGGCTCCATCATTGCCACATGAAGTGAAGCTATGAAATGATACTGGTATGAATGTGTGTCATATGAGATGGCTCTTGAAACCCATGAATGTTCTATAATTTGATAATGTGGCATGGATAGCTAAATGTGTGTTGGAAACTAGGCCACTCTTGGCCACTTATAAAAGGTGGATATTAGGCTTGTATGAAAGCCACTCCAAAACTGGGCAATAGGATTATGTGGAAGCCACTCAGAAATGATGCCAACCACCTACATATGAAATAAGGCACACAAATACTAAGAATATTTGGGTAATGCCATAAACTGTAAATAAGAGAAAACAAATGTACCATGCACTTTGCCCTCAATCATTGGTGTCTATAACATGGATTTTGATCTAAAAGTTATACCAACTATCTAATCTAAAACTGGAAGCGAGATCCATCATGTCATGCATGATGCCCCCTATATCTAGATTCTCTAAGAAAAACTATACTAAAACTATTGATTCTAAACTGAACTATTCTTGATAAAACTATAACTGGTCTTACCTTTTTGTTTATTTCTAGAAAATATAGTTTTTTTGTTATTTAGATAGGAGCACCGAAATAGGACACTCTGTTGTATAGTGTTATAGTCCAAACTTGGCACTCTTGTCCTATGTTGATTTTGAAGGTTGTTTTATAATTGTCACTATTTATTTGGTTTATTCTGCCTAATTTGAAGTCTAAATACTATTCTAGGTGTTCTAAAAACTAATTTTTGATTGGTTAGAGGCTCTAATCTTTATGACAAAAATCTCTATTTGTTTCCCCCTCTTCTGAGGGTAGAAATGAAGACCCTGTAATGACTATCCTTAGAATAAATAGCCCTGCAAGTGTGCTATGCTATGAAAATAAATAATATAGTAATGATAATTGAAAATATATTTCAAGCTATAGTATGGTTTGTATGAGAAATTATTAAATCAATAGGGGTATGTCTAGATAGATATAACAATGTAATAACTTGTGCAATATAGTGAACTAGAATTGTAAGTTTGGTTAGTTGTTAGTTGTTAGTTGTTAAGGAGGGATGGAGCATGATGTCCATCATGGCATCCAAGAAAGTAAGAGAATGCATGATGTGGATCATGGCATTGTAAATAGTTAAGAAGTAATCAAGCAACAAACACACAAGGCAAGAAGCAAGAAGCATACAAAAGTGGTTAAGGGGCCAAGCAAATAAGGGACATGGGGTCATGTCACTCAAACTAGAAAGCAAGCATACAAGGCATGTTCAAATGCCACATACACATACAATTAAAAATAAGCAAGGTTGGCATGAGGGCCACAATCACATAGAAGAGTACAAGCAAATGACATTAATAGGTGTCCTGAAGCACAAACAAGAATAAAAGCAAATGACATTGGCAAATGTCCTAAGGCACACATGAGAGTAGAATCAAAGGACATTGGTAAATGTCCTAAAGCACATATAAGAGATAAAATAATAATTGAGAAATATAATCACATCTAGCTACACAAAGCAAAAAAGGAAAGCATGTAATATGCTAGAAATACAATCACATCTAACTAATCAAAGCAAGAAGTGAAAATATGTAAGACATGCAGTACAAGACTAGGTAGATGTTAAGAAATAAACAAGTGCTATATACTAGTGAGTGTCGATAGAGTAATCTATGTAAGCTAGTAAGTAATGTATGTCAACATGAAAACTAGAGTGTGTGGTGTAGGAATAATATAATCTGGATGGTGTAGTTATGTAAAATATGCCTCTAGTGGGTAGATATATCGATGTATGTCTCAAATGTAGAAGTAGGATGCCCCCACAATGGGTAGAGTGAAGTAATCAAGGATTTGGAAGTCACTACACACATTCAAAGAAGATCAAGTGAAGCATGGTAATGTAGCTAAATTGACAAATAATAGCATAGAACAACAAATGTAAGTCTAGCATGGTAGTAGAAATGTAAAGCATGGATAATACATATAATTGAAATGTTTTTATGTTTTTAAATTATTTGAATGTTTTTGTATTTTGAAATTTTATATTTTTTCTAGTATTTTGAGTTATTTGAATGTTTTTGAAGTTTATGGAGTAACCTATGTACAAGCAATCATAAAGAAACTATGTACAATAAATACTGAGAAGAAATGATACTAACTAATGAGTCTCATGGGAGACTCCTTATCATGGTATCCTGTATCGAGGAGAGGGATCATGTGTGATCATGAAGCATGATGGAGAGGCTGAGACTGTAACTCTAAAAGTTGTGTATGTTGTAAATGATCTGAAATATCTGAAGTAGAAACCAATTGTTAGGTCCCCCTATAACTCTGAGAAGTGGATGCAATTGTAGGGCTTTTAAGGACCTATCTGTTAGTAGGAGAAGCTCTCTAAACATGTGCTCTATGTGTAGAGGCATGAGACTTCAATGATATTACATTGGGTGTGAACACTATAGCTAAAAACTATCTAGAGTCCTGAAACTGTGGTTGCTCTAAAATAGGCCTTCGTGGAAGTTTATGAACTCTTTGTGCTAACGAGGAAGGCCTCGACTATGTTTGAATCTAAACTAGAGGAAGAATTATAACTAGTGGAGAAGCTAAAAATGGTGATTGTAAAGTAGAAGATGGCTCTAAAGTGAGGAGTGGTAACTCATACAAAACACCAACTATAGCAACCTGATTAGCATGAGTGAATTGCACACATCTATGAACTATAAAAGGTACTATTCAAAGTTTCTAAATCCATGGTCAACCAAGCAACATATCAAAGACTCCTACACTAGGAACTATATTAAATGGTGTGGCCATATGTGTTGAACCAACCTATAACTAATCTCACCCAATGAACTCTATATGTGCCCATTGAATCCAATGATAATTATGTCTATCGGGGTAATATCTTGCTTTGAATATCCCAAATGCTATAATAATGTCATAGTTCACATGTTCACCTTGAATTCATTATCTATGAGAACACTATGAATAGGATGATTATGAATGTAAGCTATGACAAAGAGTGCATGATAATCCAAATCATCCTCAACTATCTCTTGCTCTGATAAAGAGATCGAAGGTGTAGTTGAAACTCTGGAATCGTACACACCAATCATGTTACTCAAAGGATGTGACTCAACTGAAGGTGCCTTGTATGTATCTGGTGGCAAATATGCATGATGAACACCTGATGTGTCCCTTGTCTCCTATTTAGAATGTTGTGGAAAAGGATCTGAGAAATTTTTTAGATCCTTGTCTTGTGTTTGCTTTGCCTCCAGAGGCTCAATTGGAGTGCCAAGATCAATAAGATTCCCATCTATTAAGTCTTGTATCTTTTATTTCAAACTGATGCATCCATTTTTTATGTGGCTTGGTGCCCTATGAAAGTCACAAAATGCATTCTGATCATATCCCCATGGAATAGGCTTTGTTGGATCAACTTCTTAAATAAGAGGGAGAGATATGTATTACATTCCAAATGTTATTGTAAAACTCTAGCTGTAAAAACTTATAGATTGGTAAAGGTTCATTGAGGAGGTTCTAATAAAACCACTCACTGAGGGGGGTTTGAAGTTGCATTGATTGTAGGTTGATTTTAACTTTTGTTATCATTGACCTTGACTTTGTATGGGACTTTGCTATTACTCTTGTTTGTTGTTTCTAATATACTTATGTACTTGAGTTTACCCATTGAAATTAATTTGACTTCCCTTTCTTTGAGTGTATGACATAACTCAGTGAAGGAAGAGAATATTTTAAACATTATTGATTCAAGAAAAGCTGGTAGAAGACTATATTTAAAGAGATCTTGTAACTCTTGATCGACTATGGGGCTAGTCATCTTAGCCAAGATAGTCTTATATCGAAGAACATAATTTGTGAGATGCTCATTTGACCTTTGTTTTTATTGTGCAACTTGGGCATAAGAAACCTTATCACCAATGTTAATGCTAAAATGAGCTAGGAACATATCGACTAAAGGATTGAATGTATTGATCGACTGAATTGATAGACTATAAAACCATTGTAAAGCATAATCATTTAGTCTCTATGGAAATAACTTGGTTAGAAGCCAATCATTTGACACATAGTCTAAGCATGCTACGTGAAAATATCTCAAGTGTGTCTTTGAATCACCCTTGATATCTTATAGAGTTAGTTTAGATTGAATAAAACCTAATGGCAAGGGTGTAGAAGCAATTTGACATGCCAATGGTGTATGCAGTAGAGCAAAAGAATCCAAAGCCTACATTGGTCTAGAAGCACCTTGATCAAGATGTAGCACCTTGGATTGAAGATATTTTATCTCTTGCATAAGGGATATCACATCAAGAGACAAAGATGTACTAGCTATAATTGGTGGTTCCTCATAGGAAGGTTGGGTTGCTATAGGGGGTTGTTGAGACATAGTTGCCCCTGTAGTGTCATTTACAATTGGTTGCTCTATGGTTTGAGAAGATTGACCATTGTTTGCTTTTTTTTGCTCTTCTTGTAGTATTTTAAGCATATCATCTTTTATGTTAGGGTGTTTAGTTAAGAGTTCTTGAATTTTTATTTTATCAGTTTTGTTAAAACTAGTATATTGGGCCATTGTTAAAGTAGGAAAACAAACTGAAAATTGATTGATTTTTTTTATAATAAATTGTAATAAGCAAAGTGATATGAAAGGAAAGTACTAAATATAGGAAATATAAAGTCATAAAAACAACAAACTGAAAAATGCATAAAAAGGATACGAAGCTCACAAACATGTAAAGTGATACCTCAAAAGCAATGGGACCTAGTATATGCAACTAGGGTTTTGAAAAATGATGATTTTTTTTAAATTACTATGAAATTTTAAAAATTAGTGTGAATTTTTTATTTAAATATGGAGGTAAAAAATCAAAAAATTATTGGAAAAAACTCTTGATTTAAATGGACCTAGTATATGCATCAAGTTACAGGGATCCTTGAGTGCTTGTGGTTTTTTCTATCTTTTGAGTCTCTACACACTGCCATTCAGATCATGACACTACCATCCATGCTAGTGTCCTGAATTTGATGGTATTGTCCCATCTTATTCTCTTCTCTATTTATGTACTTTTTTATTTATGATAATTTTTAAGGAATCAAATGTTTGTTCTATGGTCAACTTTTTCACACCACCAAGTCTTAATTCAAATTAAAAGGTCCTATATATATAAGGCTAGGGCATAGTATTTTATTATCAGGCAAGCCTCTTAATAAACATATACATTATTTTATTCAAAATCTATTGAATTATACTACATACTAAATTACTAGATCTAAAGTTTGAAGTATTACAAAATATAAAATTGTAATTACATTGCTTGTACCAAGGGTTGCAATAGGAGAAGGAACATATAGTTACACAATCACCATTACACACATACACCTAGGATGGAGAACTACATGGGAGTTTGAGGCTCTCTTTAGAGTATATGGCTATGTAAAAATTACTTAGAAATAATGGGGTTGCTAGGGTTAACTCGACTCATGTGTTAGCCCCTTTTTATTGAGTCACATGTGTGTAAGAGGCAAGAAATTAGGGTTTTGGTGCCAAAGGATGATCATTCAAAATATAATCACAAATTCAGATAGAAATAAGAAACACAGGTATAAGCACACATTCAGGAATAATTTGAGTAGGATATAATTTAGGGATAAAATTGTTGAAATCAAGACACTATCATCAACACTAGTTTCCCAAATCGAACACTGGTGTCTAAGCAAAAAAAGAGGAAAAACTTAAAATGAACATAACACAGAGTTACATTATGGGACTAAGATGGAGCTAGGTAGCTGTGATGATTTAGAAAAAAGTAGCAAACAAGATATTCTCTTTCTTAACCCTTAGGCGTATATTTCATTGATTATATTTATTGTACTGCTTGAATGAATTTATTATAAATATTATATTATTTTGCTTGGATCTGAATATTATGTAAATACATTAAAAGTTTTATTTTTATAGGGTATTTGTGTAAAATCTCATTTTATATAAAATAATGGGAGAACTACATGGGCTTGATTTTTCTCTTCGAAGTATTGAATATGTAGGCAACGATTAGTCACATGGGGGTGATTGGAGTCACGTCAGCGCATTCTCCCCCCTTTACTATTTGTAAGTTTTTAGCTATTGCAACCATAGTAGGGTTTTAACTTTGAAGAAGTTGTTTTCAGGTTATTCACATGCATCTGAAGGTTAATTTTTTGCACACAAACGTGTTTTAAACAACTATATATGATTGTGCCCTAATTTACCTATTTTTTGGTAGAGGACAAAATCGACTAGCAGAGGACAATAGTTCTAGTCAACCCTATCCCCTTTTGGATGTTATATCCTTCAACAGTTACACCTCTAGTTCCTATGCCACTTGCATAATCAGTCTCTGTTAATCAGTTTCAACTGTCTGTCAACCTCACACAATCAGATCATAGACAATAATTAGCTAAGTCTTTTATTTTGTTCATAGTTAGTCTTCTTTCATTTGATTGTACTTTATCGATTATAGTCACATACTTTCATTCTACTTATCACACATTATTTTACAGTATTTACTATCTTCCATTCAATTTATCTAAATTAAGATTAATACACCACATTAATTCTAAACTCTGATAAAACACTCATTATCCACTTTAAATAAATTATGGAATTATCAAATGCCCCACTTTCATAAAAAGTTACACTATATCATGGTTTATTTCAAAATTTTAATATAATTTACTTTTAAAACTTCCAACATACTTTCAACTTTGTTGACATATTGTAGTCACATATTAAAGTATACATACTACTTTAGAATATCGGCTTATTGGATAAATAAAATATAATTTATTTTTGATTGAAAAGTGTCTTATATTAATTGAATACAAAATAATATATCGTTAATCATAAAAAATATACATCTCTTTAAGAAGACTTCAAATCAATCTCACAGATAAAGAAAGGAGCAAGTCACTAGATAACTTGGACGCATAATATAAAGCCTATTGACCATCCAAAAGCCAAAGACCATTAAGTAACTAGATTCTCTCCATTGATGGTCTTCTTCTCAAGGCCATGAATATAGTGGTCGAGGTAGACACTGCTCTAGATGCCGATAATGAAATCCTACACCGAATTCTCAACGTCATTCACCCAATCACATAAGTAGAGGTAGTGGGTCCGGTCATGTCTTCCCAAATCCTTGAATGAGACATGACCAAAGCTCAATGAATGAATGATTCAACATCAAGAAATATTTTCTTTACTAGGGGAAAGGTTCCAATAATAGTGCACCTTCTAATTACAAAACAAGGTTTTTGTTAAGATGTGCTCCATTAATAGAACATATTAGTGTATATAAATATTAAAATGTACCAGAAACTCAAAATGTAGTATCTAATGCTTTTTCAATATTTATTTTATAAAATTAAAAGTAATCAATCACATCTTGACAAGACTCAAGTATTGATACTCTAATGTGTAGCTATTGGTATTCCGAAGGTTAAATTTTGGTCATAGGTTTAAAAAATGCATTTGATGGTCTTTCATGATAAAATTGGTTTTATCATAAAATATATAATGAATTAAACCTTAAAACTTTAATTATAAGTAATTAAGACGACATATTAAAATAAGTAAAAATTTTGAAATCTAATACAATGCTATAACATCTTAATTCATTGTCCAAAATTAAGGTACACCACAAGTGAAACCTCTCCCCTCGCTCTTACTATTTCCCGGCCCTTAGCTTCTTTTAAAATATATATATATATATATATATATATATATATATATATTATAAAATAGATTATCATTTGAGGGAAACAGATCACACTCCATAAATCCTAACTAAAAGCGTAGCTCAAAAAGCCCTGTCATGAGATTAACATTTGAGGGGAACAGATCACACTCCATAAACCCTAACTAAAAGCGTAGCTCAAAAAGCCCTGTCATGTATCACTTGTTCCTCGATAATGCTTCCATTTTCACCCAAAAAGCCAATATAGACTTACAGAATGATGCAGCTAACAAGGAAAATATTTCACCCGAGGAAGGCTTTGACCACAATTGGACAGCTTTATACACAGAAAGCCCTGGTAAGCACAATATACCCATTTCACTCGTCAAGTTCAAATGTAGATGTTTTTTGGAAACCCCAAAACAACATTCCTAAAACGTCACAATTTTCTCAATGATTGCAAAACGGATGGAACCTTCAAAGACCATTTTCATCAAAACCCTCACGAAAAAAGAATAACAGACAAAACACTGTACCTAAAGACGAGGCGTCTGAATTGATTTGCCAAGCTATAAACCAAACAGAATGGTCTGATAAAACTGAAACTGAGTTGGGTGCTCTCAACATTAAACTTAGTAATGATACTGTCTTGTCCGTGCTAAGAACCTTTGAAAAAAACCCAGAAACAGCATTGCGATTTTTCAAGTGGGTTGCCCTTAAAACTGATTTTAGGCACAATTCTAGCACATATAACGCATTGATTAGGGTTTTAGGGCAAGAATCAAGCATTGATCAGTTCTGGAATGCTATAGAAGAAATGGTTAAAGAGGGTTTCCAGTTGGATATAATAACATATGTTAAGGTCCTCAGGAGGTTTCTAAGGAATGCTATGTTCGAGAATGCTGTAGCTTTGTTTGGTTTGATGATGGGTAATAGTGAAGAAAAGCCTTCTAGTGAGAGTTGTAGTACAATTCTATTTCGGCTTTCGCAGTTTGGCAGCCTTAACATTGAGTTAGTTTACAGGGTAGTAGAAGCTTTTAGGAAAGGCAATGGCCATTTTAACAAGGCTGTTTATGATGGAATTCATCGGTGTTTGGTGAATGCTGGTAGATTTGAGGAGGCTGAGGGAGTTGTTAAGGCTATGGGGAAAGTGGGTTTTGTGCCAGATAACATTACCTACAGTCAACTTGTGTTTGGTCTCTCCAAGGCTGGAAGGTTGGATGAAGCTTGTAATATTTTGGATGGGATGGAAGGACTGGGCTGTATGCCTGATATTAAGACATGGACTATTTTAATTGAAGGGTATTGTAAAGCTGGTAGGATAGACACGGCTGTGAGTCTGTTTGAGTTGATGTTGAAAAGTGGTTGCAAAGCTGATGCCGAAGTTATGGTAGTTTTAGTTAGTGCTTTTTGTGGTCAAGACAGAGTAGAGGATGCCTATAGTTTTCTATGTAAAATGATAGAAGAAAAGGGCTTGAAGCCGTGGCAGGCCACATTCAAGGAGTTGTTACAGAAATTGGCTTGTGAGGAGAAGCTACCACAAGCATTGAAGCTGTTAAACGTTATGAGGAATCAGGGGTTTCCGTCTTTTGCAGATCCTTTCTATGAGCTTTTTGCTAAGAGTGGGACAGTGGATGGGGCTCTACAATTCCTTAACAAGCTGAGGAAAAAGAAGGCTCCATCTGTGAAATCGTATTTTTCAATGCTTGATGCATTTTGTAAGGCAGGAAGACAGGCTGAAGCTCTGCAGTTACTTCACAAATGCCCTAATCATATTCAAGAGAGTCCTGATGTTTTAAGCCGGTTTGGTTTGGCGGACGCTCGAAACCCAACTTAGAGAACTTGCAATATGCAAATGCAAATTTTGGATGGAAATCCATAGAATTTCAAACATGCCATTTGCTTTATGTATAAATTGCATCCTGAGTGACGCTACTAGATTCAAATGAGAAAAAGGTTGTTGGATGCCTTGAGAGTTTGCTGTCTGATGCAGGCTTTACAAGTGCAACAAAGTGGTTGCTGGGGAGACATGCCACTCATATTCACGCAAGATAAAGGATGACCATTGAACTATGATATTCTACATTACTTTCAAAGCTTGTACTTTTCATAGAGTACCCACAGGTCTTTTCTCTTCCAGAAAGAAACATATTTCCTTTTTAGTAGGATTTTTAGATATGATTATTGCCCAGGGTTTGAAGAATGTCATTAAAATATAGTATAGGAACATGAGATTGATAGATGATTGGTATGAACTTACTGTGGTAGACTCTTTGAATGATGAAACGATTCTACGTGGGAAAAGGGGGAGATATTGTTAAGTTTTCTCCAACTTTTGAAAATGTTGGAGTAGGATTTAAAATTAAAAGTTCAGAAGTACTGTGGTACAAACTATAAGTAAAAATAACAGGTAATTGTTAGAGACTAATTCAAGAGAGCCCTGATGTTTTAAGCCGGTTTGGTTTGGTGGCTGCTCAAATCCCAGCTTCAAGCATTTTTAAAATACAAATGTGAAATTGGGTGGAAATCCAAAGAATATCAAACATGCCATTTGCTCTATATATGAATCTTTAGTGATGCTACTGTATTCAAACATGCCATTTGAGACTTTGCTGGCTGGTGCAGGCTTTACGAGCGCAACAAAGTGGTTGGTGGGGGGACATGCTACTCATCTTCATTTAAGACAGAGGATGAACATTTAACTGTGATATTCTACTTTACTTTCATAGCTTGTACTTTTCATAGTGTTCACATGTCTTTTTCTCTTCCAGAAAAATATGTCTATTTTAGTTGGGTTTTAGATATGATTATTGTCCAGGGATTGAAGAAACTCATTAAAATATGGTATAGGAACATGAGATTGATAGATGACTGGTATAAACTTACATTAGTAGACTCTTTGAATGATGAAATGAGTCTACCTGGAAAAGGGGGGAGATAAGTAAATATTGCTTATCTTTCCCTAACATTGGAAAATGTTGGAGTAGAATTTAAAATTCAAAGCTCAAAAGTACCGTGGTACAAGTTATAAGTAAAGTTAGCAAGTAATTGTTAATGCTGCAGAATAGCCTTGTCTTTTGGGTATCGGTTTTCTCCCTCTTATTTTGCTGAATGGAGTTCTTTTGCAAACTGTTATCAAACAAACCTTGTAAAGCAACCTCTTATTGCTTGGTGTCTAACTTTGGGGAGCTTACCCTTCTTTTCGACTCCCAGAATAGCTGTATATTTTTTTCATTTATAGGTCCTATGCAATTTTTATGGTTCGAAAGCTAAATAAAGCTATTAAAGAGATGATAATACGACTTAGATCTAAGGCACTGTATGTTCTTTCCTTTGCCAGTAGGATAATTAGATTTGAAATTATTCGCTTTGGGTCTTACTTGGCACATCCATCATTAATTATGAGCAGATATGTGTCAGGGTCTAGAGAAGTACTAGAAATGGTGGTCTAATTACCACTATGAGCTGATTGGTACAGTGTTTTTAGTGAGGACAGTGTTATTTCCTTTTTGTTCGGAAAATAGCCCACTTTTGGCACTAGAAATGGTAGTCTAATTACCATTATAAGCTGATTGGTAGAGTTTGTAGTGGGGAATTTTAATTTGTTTTTTGTTTGGACAATGACCAACTTTTGGTAGGGCCATAACTTTCATTAGATGAAATTGAGGGGTATCTGTTCCATCAAAATAATTAAGTGTTGTACCTGACCTTGAACATCGAGGCACCCCTCACTTGTTGGCTGTCAAAGTCACCAAATACTTTCACTCAGTGTGCGGCGCTGTACTTTTACTTATTGATTGATTACGAAAAGCTACAAACTGCACGTCTTTTGGGGATTTAAACTTGGGATATTGTATTATTGGTTGCTGTTTCGTTCCTTGCTAATAGAACTTTAAAAAGTTATAGAAGATATTACATTTCTGTGCTATCTATACAAAATTCTGAGTTGCCTAGAACATTCAAATTACCTTGTTGCATATAATTTTAGATACCATGGGTGATATTAAAATCTTAGGTATTATCTATCATGTCCTATGTTGCCCAGGCTTGACATGGGTCCTGGTCAATATGAGTATGACAGTTCTGTTCTGTTGTTTTGGCTTGGTAGGCTGATTCATCTATATGCATGTATACGTGTGCTAAATTCATACAAATACTAAAGAGTCGCACATAATCTGAACAATTCTTTATGTCTTTATTTTTTCATTTACAGTTCACTCAATCCACGTAAGGATATTTCAAATGCCAAACTGTAATTTCATTTTCCAAATTTCAAAACTGAAATTAGAAAACTCCGAGGGTGAGAATTTATGGAATATATGCATTCATGACTTTAGAGTCAAATTTCAATCTACAAAACTGTAATAAACATAGAATGGAAGAATTTTCATCAACGAAACAGCTATTTGCATGGACAATCCAAAATTTTATATCAATACATTCAAATTCATAATGACAATATGATGCAATCAGGGTTGGACCCCTTTTTTTAGTCAACAGGGTGGCCTTCATGGTTTAAGTGGCATAATGTGATCTATTTTTGGTGTGATCTGTATACCAGAAACAAATCCATTTTGGACGTTTCTTTGGCACACAGAGTCCCAAATCATGGATCTTAGGCAAGTTTGGTCTTTTGTCCTATAACTGTCTGCCCTTTTTGCAAGTGCACGTGAGGATTGTTGGGTCAAATACATTTACCATGTCCTTCAGGATCTGGCACAGGTCCTTTCAGATTTTTCAGACGTACTGAAATAAATCAAATCTGATCCGGATATTTGTTTATTGTTCCTTCGTTTTTTGAAAATTAAAAATTATGTTCCTTGCAAACCCATGTCGCAGCACACTTACTCTACACACGTTTTGTTTATTTTTAGATTTACAATTTTTTAATTTTTAAATCTACAAATTTCTATTGGAATTCAGGATTTATTGGTTTTCACCCCCTCCCATATGGATCTGGTTCTTTGATCGTGGTAACTATGGTAAAATCCTAATCTTATATGGACGTGTTGTGTTATTATCCTTAAAACACTTGAAGATGATGCCTCATATTCCTTTGCTGCTTGTACATGATGGGTTTTCATGCATGGAATGCCCACATTTAAGTCCATTGTATCTTAATTTTTGTTGATGATACTGCGATAAAATTTGTACTGCAGTTATATCAGATCTCCTCATTGCAAACATCACAAATTTAAATATAAGATATTAAATGCTTGGATTTGCTTCTCTCTAAATTTCTCTGTCACACTAGCAATTTATGTTTCTTACTTGAAAATTGGTTATATTTACTTTCGTGTCAATGTTTTTCTTGGAGTATTTTGCATTCACTTCCTTTCCATTTTTTGGCACAAGCTCACTTTAAAGAGTCGGTTGAAAGGTTTTTAATGAGGTCTTTCCATTGGACACGCCCTTTGTATTGCTCGCTCATTGCCAAAATTTTAAAATTCTCACACTAGTCAACACTTTCTTGAAACAACCCAGCAATTTAAAATTTTCATATTAAAGGGGTTGTCTCTACCTATTCTTTAAAAGATGATTATTTAAAAAGTCTTATTGAAATTTTGTTGTGATTTCCACTGACAAAGCCCTAGGAATTGATTTGTTAACTTGTGAGTTCTATCAAACCCTTTGGGATATTGTTGGATCTAATCTTCATAAAGTTTACTATGAAATTGTTTTGTCTAACTTTTTAGGCACTCTCATTAATCAAGGTAACATCAAGTTCATTCATAAATCTGGAGATCTTGAAGTTATTACCGATTGGAGGCGCATACTCTTTTTAATATATCTCACAAAATTATAGCTAAAACTCTAGCTCTCAAGATAAAACACCTCCCCTTAATTATGAGAAGTGAGTAAATCGAGTTTATTCAACATAGATATATTTTGGACCACATCATTGTTGTCTGGAAAGTTATGGAATTGCCCAGGGTATCCAACCATAAGGCTTTATTCATCAAGATGGATTTTGAGCAAGCATATGATCGAATTGAATGACCTTTCATTATAGTTATGCTTCAGGATCTTGGTTTTGGTGCCAGTTTTGTGCAAATTGTTAATATGTTTTTTCAGGACGCTGGAGCTTGTATTAATATTAATGGTTCTCAATCTCAACGCTTTGAGCTTCACCGATCTATTAGATAGGGGTGTCCTTTAGCTCCTTATGTTTTTGTTGCTAAGGGCTTCAGTTATCTATTGGTTAACTATGCTTCTAGGGGTTTGGTGAGGAGTATTTCTCTCCCTAATTCAGACCATCCGCTGATTAATGGGCACTTTGCCGATGACTTATTTCTCACTCTTCAAGAAGAAGAGGACTTTGTTAAACATGTTATGGATTCCCTGGACACTTTATACCTCGCTTCTAGGTCTTCCATCCAATTGCAAAATACTCAATGTTATTGCCAGTCCCTCTCTCCCAAACCTCCTTGGTTGGAGGGATACCAATGGCAATGGATTCTCCTTAGAGTGAAGTTTAAGTTCTTAGGCATTCTTTTTGTTTTTAGAGCCTTGCCCGTTGAGTTGTGGTCCTATATAGTTTAAAGGGTTGAGAAAAAAAATTCCTTTTAGATCACCAAACCCTTCACTTGAAAAGTTTTAAATTTGTAAAAAGTGCTCATTGCTACTCATGTTTATGTAGGGCCCCTTCCAATGCCTCTTATGCTAAGTTTGATAAACTCTTAAGAGACTTTCTATGGGTTAATTCAAAGGGCCATCATAGTTTTCACAATTTCTTGGGCCTTTTGTTGTTGACCTAAAGAAGCTAGTGGGCTTGAACTCATTGACATTAAGCTCCAAGGTCTTGCTCTCAACGTCAAATGGATTATTAGAACCTTGGAAGGGGATGAAGTCTGGAAAATATTATTAAGGTATTGCATCTTTCAAGGTTGTCCTCTTGGTAGAAAACCCTGGGAAGGGATTGGTTTTCACAACATTCTCATCACCCCTATTCCTATTAAGATTGGGAGCATTTTTGTTGCTCAAAGCGTTTGGAAGGCATGGGAGAAGCTCAAACCTTGTCTCATTTGGGTGGGGGAAGGGTTTAGAAGCGGTCTCTCTCTTAACGCTCATTCTCTATGGTGGTCTCCTATGTTGAATTTTCATAATGTTCCTTTTGCCATGGTCCCTTGGATCAAAAGCTTAAGGTTGTTCAAAAAAGATATTCACATGAGAGGGGATGTACTATGCAAAATCATTCGAGATTGGCTTCCATTTTCTTGTGAAGGCTAAGTTCAAGCTTAATAATGAAGATGCAGAATCCGTTTCTGAGTTGTAGAGTTCTATCCTTGAGGAGTATTTACACAAAATTCGTATTACCTCTCTTACGCCATGGTGGAAACACCGGTTTTGGCCTACAACTACGTCATTTTGTTGCTACTCTCCTCGATTGGGGTATTATCTTTTGGCTCCTCGGCATATTGATACTGAAACACTCAATTCTTGATGGAATCTTAGATCCCTTCATCATGTTTGGGCTAAAAGGTTTGATAATATCTGGACGACTTTCATTGAACCTACAAAACCCCATTTCTTTTGGTTTATTGTTTACCAAGGTCTAATTGTGGGTGATCGACTCAAGCATATAGAGGTCTCAAATCCCATATGCCCCGTCTATCACCACCTAAAAACCCTTAAACACCTCTTTTGGTTTTGCCCTCATTCTCAGTCTCCCTGGAGATGGGTTCATACCTTCTTCAAGCCCTTTAGACCTAAAATGTTCACTTGGAAGATGACTCTCTTAGGGGACTCCACCTTGCTTCCTGCAAGATACAACAGAGGATGACAGATTTTTCGTACTGACATCCTTTTTCAGATTTGGAAAACTAGAAATAAAGTATATTTTAATCATGAAGATATGGAAAAAAAAATTGCTATTAATAAAGTTGTGATATCTAATGTTACCCTCCATAACTTGAGTCAAATGGATAAAGGCCAGCTCGAGCTTCACCATCTGCAAGTTCTCTTGGACCATTGGGGGAATGCTCTTTGTGCAATCAGTCAGGAGTCTCTGGATCCCCTCGCTACCAATCCCTCTAGGGATGTGGGCGTGGAGATAGGCGTCAATGCTCTCGCAGATGACGGTTTCAAAGTTGGAGGAGGTCCTAGCCATCTCCACATTATTGATCTGACAAGGTTAACAAAGATAGTGGTGGCAGGAGGAGATGGGGGGTGTGAGTTGGGGTCCTCCTTCGCATGACAAGTTCTCTCAACTGGCTCTTGCGATTTCTCTCTCCAAACAAGGTTTTGCAATTAAGCAACAAGATGATACTAAAAATAACCAGCAGAATGATGGTTGGGATCCCTTATCGGTGGATTAGAACCCCCCTACTCAAGGGGTGTGGGGAGGGAATTCTTAAGATCCTTTGCCTCCGCTTGTCACCATGTTCGTTGATGTTTCTTAATAGGTTCCTTGGTGTTTGTAATTTTGTTTATCCTTCTTTTGGTTGATATGCACTTGAGCTAGTTTAACCTTGATTTTTTTGGGCTTGAGGTGGCCTTTTGTGGACCATGTTTTCTTCCTGAGGTTTGTTTTAGCTTGGTGTGGTTGCTATTTTAGGATATGACTTTTACACCCATCTTTTTGTATGGTTGGCTACGTACTATATCATGTTTTATTATTGAAAAAGTGCACTATTCAATAAAATGTGGTTGTTATTTTAGAATATGACTTTTACACCCATCTTTTTGTATGGTTGGCTACGTACTATATCGTGTTTTATTAATGAAAAAGTGCGCTATTCAATAAAAAAAAACTTTTTTGTGATTATTCCTTTATGAGTTAGCTAACAAGGTATATCTGACTATCATGGACATGCCCCTTTATTTTGTGCTCTCATTGCTCTCTTTTTTAATTCTTCCACTTTAAGAAATGTTTGTTTTCAACACTTTCTTGAAATAAGTACTGCAATTTTGCAATTTAATACTCTCATATTAAGTGGTACATCTACTCCATTTCTTTAAAATATGATCATTCAAAGAGTCCATTAAACTTTGTTGTGGTTATTCCTTCATGACTTAGGTGACAAAGTAACATCTGGGTATTTTAGACATGCCCCTTTGTATTGCTCTTTCATTGTCCTATTTTTTAAAAATTCTTTAACTAAGAAAAATGTCCATTTTCAACACTTTATTAAAAAAAATTCTTGCAATTTAATATTCTCATATTAAGATTTGTATCTAGCCTATTTCATTACAAGATGATCATTTAAAGAGTCCTTATTGAAACATTATTGTGGTTATCCCTTTGAGTTAGATATAAAAGTGATATAGGGATGTTGCCCAAATTTGCTCCATGTATGCATGGAATATAATGAACCACTAATAATTGAAGGTGTCTCTTTATTGATATCCTCGTAGAGATATTTTAAATTGGAGTTTTTCTCTTCTTGAATAGAGCTATCTATTTGTATTTGGAAGTTGTGTTTCCACTCTTATTCCACTCAGTGGAAGAGTTCCATTATTATCTCTCTTAAAGATAAACTTTCATTTCATTTATGATATTTAGATTGATGTTGTTCCCAACAATAAGACTCCATTGTACTCACTTCTTATATTCCTAGCAGTAAGAGTCCAATGTACTCACCTTTTATTATTAATATATTTTTAATATTTTTAAAATAATACAATGTTATAGTGAATGGGGAGCGAATGCCATCTCATTGTTTATTTATATCTAGATTTTTCGTGCTTGTTTTTCAAAAGGTCGGTGATATCCATTACTTTATAGTTCAAGATAGATACTATGTGGTTATCCATGGTACATAGCATGGATTTTCTTTTATGTTAAATGAAAAGTGACCATATAACAATCTTTGGCCCAATTATGTCTATTGTAATGAATAATTATCTTACTCAGATATTGATCCAAGTGTCACCACATTGGCCCTCACGAGTACATCACACATGCAACACCAAGTAGTATACCACACAACTCTCAAATGTCGCATTGGACCTTCAAAACTCAATGGACGTGCGACAACTCCCTATTGTTACATGTCATGTCAAGTGGCACCTTTAGAGTTCGCACCATGTTAGAGCTCATGTTAGCATAATATGCTTAGGGGAGGCCAACCACCAATTGTTACACTTTGAAAAAGGCAAATTGTCAATCGTTGTATTATAACCACTTTCTTGCAATGATATATTGTAAGTAATTCAACCCTAAGAATTGGATCACAATCATCATCACACAAATGTTAGCATGCTTTGAGTATCTAACATTGAATGGTCATATGTATTATTTCATGCCAGTCTAGGCAAATAAGTTAGGAAGTGTTCCACCTTTAGATCAAACAAATCTTCATTTTCAACCTTGCGGAACATTGTACACTTATGTTCTATACCGTATTCTTTCTCATTGAATAAAAGTTGCATTATTTTGCAAGTATTTTGTATTCAAATTTGTTTTGGTTTACTAGTGTTAAACTTTGCTTTACATGTTTAATAACCTTGTGATTTACTAGCTCAATTAGAGGGTTGTCTCTCACACCAACATCCTGCGCCTTGTGGTGAGGATCATTGGTATCAGAGCGAGAGCTTTTATATTCCTGTAAATATGCGAGCACAACAAAAAGAACATCATTTGGTTTTTTTTCAGAGTATCCAAAACAAAGATGTAGCAAGAGTAATATCGTTGACACCTAGAAACATTCTTTGAGGCATCCATAGGTGTCCAAAAATCTGTTTGGGACACCCTCGATGATCAATGATCTTTGGTCATTTATACAAACTCATGATGCAACTTGGTCCACAATTGACTCCTCTATAACTTGTGCATCCATCATTTCAACATCAATGCACTTTTAAAGCACAAGCTAATCTTGACATTCCAATGTTCGAAGGCAAAATTGATGTCACAAAATTGGATAACTAGATTTGGCAATTGGAGGTCTATTTCTTAGTCAACCATTATAGTGACTCATAGAAGATCACCTGTGCAGTGTTGAAGATGTTCGTCTTAGTGTCCCACTGGGGGAAAACCTACATTGCTCAATGTAAGAAAGACATTGAGCCCATTGAGACTTGGAGTTCATTTGTTTGCACTATGCAAGAGTGTTACCCCCTCAAGCACTACGAGGATGAGTATAAGGATGAGTACATGAAGTTCCCACAGTTACGCAAGTGTAAGGAGCAATCAGTTGAAGACTACACCAATGAGTTCCATCACTGCATTGTGGTCTTTATGAGGACACTACGAAGCAACATAAGGCGTTGAAGTACATCATTGAACTCTTACCTTGCATATGCACATAGATGCAGTTCTTAACCTTTGACACATTAGGGTAAGCATATCACAATGTTGCCAAGGTCGAGGCGAAGGCAAAGATGAAGCAAATAAATTCCTCTTCATCCAGTGCCATGTGAAAGAGCCAACATGTGCCCAACATACCATCGAAATCTCTTACACAAAAGAAAAACATACAATGCAAAAGAGAGTTGTAGAAGTATATTGCAAAACATTTAAAGGCTTCAGTGATTTTTGCATTAGACAAAGGAAAGAATTATTCAGTGATTTCTGCATTAGACAAAGGAAAGAATTACTAAGTGTTTAGTGGTGCCATCGACATTGCATGAGCTCACACAATCATTTTAAATGCCATGCACAAGAATATTTGATTGTGTAATCTAATTCAGGTCTTACGAGTAGGCGACACTGATCCAAAATAAAAAAATTGAGCATCATCACCACAACACTATTGCCATAAACACTTCTGAAGAATGAAAATGCCTCTTCCACATTAGGTACTACATAAATGGATAGCTATAGGTCACTATCAACAACGATAACCAGATCTTGAACATCATTGCACAAGATGTAGTCTGGCGATTGGGTCTTTCTATTGAAGCACATCTTCGACCATAATATTTAGGATGGCTACAACATGGACGAGATATTCTAATTCAGGGAGAGTGAACTTTCAGGGATGCAGTCAAACCTATGGAGGACATGGTCACTTGTGACATCATGCCATAAGAAGTCTACGACATTATACTTTGAAGGTTGTATGTCTATGACCACAATGGGACATATCAAGCTAAGCCAAAATGATGGACCATCCATGTCAAATACCTCCTCTTTAACAACCACGAGTTACCTCCAAAGACCAAAGTCTTTGCCAAAAAATGCCACAAGTTTATTTCTCATACACAAAACTTCGTGCTACTCATGCCTCACCCTAAGACAATAACACAACTAGGAAAGTGAGTGTTGGCAATATGCCATGATGCATAACCATTGCAACAACAACACATCAGTAAGTCATTATAGAAATATGAAGACGTCTTTGAAGACCCGAAAGCCACATTTCTCACAGCTTCGCTATAGTAACAATTGATGTGAAGGCTAATTGGTTGGCAGTTTATATGAGAGAATATAGAGGGATCGAAAAGCTTTGTGGAATCCTTCCTAGTCATTTGTTTTGACTTTATGATGATTTCATGTACTTTTGGAAAGTCAATGAAACTTTCACTGAGATATGTGGGACCTTTCAAGGTATTATAAGTGGTCAGTCTTATAGTATATAGGCTTGTCTTGCCAGTTCTAGACCTTGTGGTGGTCATGATAGAACCAATCAGAGTAAGTGACACTCGCAAACTTTGTTTGCATATTAGGGAGATGTCATAGTGCAGAGTCTTGCAGGACCAATATTTTGAGAATGGTACTATTTGAGAGGACTATAATGAGTTTTATAGGCGAATTTCACATTTATCTGCTTAATTTGATATTTTATACTATAATATTTTTGTTGAATAATATTTTTAATTCAAAACTTATGTTTGAATAAGAGTCATCCAGAACGACACCGATGAGATGGGGGTGCATTGGTAAAGCAACTTGGTTATTATATGCAATCTCCGAGGTATCAAAAAGGTTGGTTGTGGTCGTATTGGTGGTATTCGTTGGTTGTGATGCTATTGTGTATATTGTTGGTATTCTTGGGCCAATTGTGGTTATTTCACTGATATTGGTCGGTTGTGGATGTATTGGTGGTATTCGTCGGTTATGGCGGGTGGTTTTCTCAGGTCGGTTGTGGTCATTTCACTAGTATTGGCTAGTTGTGATCATATTGGTGGTATTTTACCAATTGTGACAGGGTTGTGTGTAATGTTGGTATTCACCGATTGTGGTGGTATTAAGCGTAATGCTGGCATTGGTCAGTTGTGACCGTGAATGTATCTGATTTGTTGCTCAGGTCAAAAGCTTTGTAATGATCTAAAAAAAAAGTCATCCGAAACGATGACTAGCTTTAGGGGAGAAGGATGTTACATCCCGATTTCTCGCGAGGCAAACTATTTGATTATCCATGGATATTTATAGTTGTCAAATTTGATTTGACTCAGCTTTGAGATATATATTGTTATGGGCCAGTTTGATATTGCTTAGGTTACATGATACGTTACTATGAATTAGCTGTAGTGTAGATGTTTACATTATGAACATATTGATTTGTTATTTTAGTTACATTTTATGACATGTATATCATGATGTTATGATCTAACTCTAACTTGTTATGAGGTTGACGCAGGAGAATTCATCCCTCAGAACGTGGAGGGAGAACATCATCAGAGAGGGTGACATAGATAGAAATGTCGGAGGATGACAAATAAATCGACTAGAACCCTCTACACACCATAATATTTAAAACATGTTAGATGCATAGTGAATGGTTAGTGTAGTGCTTATTGATGTCGTTTGCATTTGGATAGTGTTTACGCATGGATAATTGAATGTTAGCTTAATGTATTGCTTGTATGTGGAATACATCATGTGCGGTTGCTTCATGGATATTATGTGTTGGTTGAATATTTTGTCGATCAGCGTACTAATAAACAAAATAGGTCTGATCAGTCAAAGTAAAAATATTATTCGTCTAAATGTGTAGGTTTATCGCATCAAAAAGGGACTAATCTCTCCTCTCATCAAGGGGAGGTTCCCTATATATATATATATATATATATATATATATAAACAGAAAATAATACTCAAGGGTAGGACAAACCATCCATCTCTCTTTTTTCAGAGATGATGCGTGCGGATCAAAGGAGAAACTCAAGGAAAATGACAGAAAGCACTCTTCTTTCAGAAGTACTATTCTGCAAGCCACAAGAATACTCCAGGTAGTAATTGCAAAATGTAACCAAGGACGTAGCAACCAGCAAATCGAGATGCAACACAAAGTCTCCACTTGAATTGCCCAAGAGTGAGATATGAAGGACAATGAGGGCACAAAGTCATCCCAAGGTCCTTTACACAAAAATGAAAAGAAATCACACTGAAAGACAATTATGGAAGCACAAAGTCTCTCCACAGTTGACTTCAGGACACCTTCCCGACTAATTTCACTAATCCTACTTGTTGAATTAAAGTAACAAAAAATATATTAAAGAAAAAGACATAAGAACAGTTTCCCCAACAACAAAGATATCACTGCACAAAGTCTGAAAAGTCACTTGCTTTCTTATTTCAATAACAAAATATGATCAACAATCTGAGCTCAAAGTCTTAGTATTGTCTTTCAATTTGGGTAGAGTTTCATTTCTGATTGTCAGAAAAAAGATCTATTTACAATAAAATAAAGTCTCTTATATAGCCTCTTCAAGAAGGACTTGGGAACAATAACACATCATGTTGCATTGAAATTTGTTAAAGAGACATGTTGGAATTTAGGGGCATCTACCCATTTGCTTTTCTCAATGTAGTGAAACAAGTCATGCTATTGAAAGTTTGCATCTTTCGATGTCCACCTGGCGATCTGATCTTTCTTCATCGTTCCTTTTTTTTTGGTTAATTGAATCGAGTCCTAGATTCAATTTGTTGTTTTGTTCCTTCCTCGCTTCCTGCTGGTCTTGGCCTTAAAAACTGTGAATGCATTCAGGTCTGTAGATTACAAGGATCAACGGTTATTTTATGAGCTTTGAAATTGATGTTCGCGCGCCCGTCACTACGTTTTCAACAGCTAGTTCGCTCTCTTGAATTTGACATCTTCGAGCTCGTCACCCTTGGTCCTTCTTCGGCTTTCCTGTTTTGCATCCTCTCGAAGGGAAGGTGACCCTTTGGATTTCTGGTTTTACATCTTCCTAAAGGGAAGGTGACCCTTCAATTTGGCAGCGGAGAGTCCCCCATAAGGGCACCTGCCCTTCGGGGTCCTTCGACGGCCTTTTATCTTCGACAGTCTCTCGCGGCTTTCCTGCGGACTGTTTTCGCGGGCATTTTCCTCGGGTTTCTCCATGGTCATTTTCTCCGAACTTTCTTTGCGGGCATTTTCCCCGAGCTTTCTCCGTAGGTATTTTCCCGCAGACAAAAGTCCACAGAATCGTTTCGATCACTTTGCCTTCGAAAAATCCTTCGGGCTTTCCTCCCACAGCGTTTCCGAATTCCTTGGACTTATGCCTTAGACTTTTTCAACTGCCTTAAACAAAAATCTGAAAAAATTTACCTTTGCGGCTTCTTTGAAAACGACCCTTCCAAAGGGTGCTTTTGTCAATCAAGTGTCCTCTATAAGGGCACTTGTCCTTCGAGAAGCTCTCTTGAACTTTTGCATTGAACCGCTCCTTTGAACCAACCATTGAACCATGCTTTGAATCAAGCCGATGATCCCTTTGATTGAACCAAGGCGCTGAACCAATCCCGAAAATGACTAAGTGTTGGAAACTAATTCTTTTGATTGAACCCACTTGTAGAAACCTTTGAACCTGTAGAAATGAACTTGCCTGCAGAGTCCATAGATTCCTGAGAAGCTTGAAAAATGAGGAATTTGAATGTCCAAGACAAATTTCAGAAAGGGAAGAGACAATTTTGGTCTGTAGGACCAAAATAGTTCAAATGTTGTCCCAAAAAAAGCGTTGATATTTTTGGGGGACAACAGTTGGCTCCAGTTGGGGAACTTCTATCAATTGCAAAAAGAATTGAAGGAAGTAGAATCCAGAATCTCAAGTGTCTTCATATGTACCATTGGGTTACGAAGTCATGTTACCCAGAAATGGAAGACATCAAAAATGGAAACAAACAAAACAAAATAGAATTAAAAACTATACAAATATGCATATGTATAGATGAAATGATTTAATACTTCAAGAATTGAAGTATTTCAAATGCTGCTTCTTAAGAGACAGTGAAAATAATGCTCTATCCTGATAAACCTGCAGGAAACCATTTTGCCCCTAGAAACGGTGACGGGCGAATGGAGCTCTCCACTAGGAAACCAATTTTCTATGTCTTCCTCTTGGCTTTTTCTTCTTGTCCCATGGCAGGATGTGGTCTTCAATTTGAAAGCTATAACTCCTTGCTTTCTTGGCGAAGGGTTCCTTTGCCTGATTTTGATTTGCAGCAACATAGTCCATTACCGTAATTGGTTGTTTTTTTGGTTCAGTCTAGCACATGATTGGATTGTCCACATCAAACTCCTGACAAACTATCAGCTTAGCATCTTCTTTGATGTGAAGGAGTTTGATCTCTTCATCTTGAGCAATCTTCAATCCAAGCAACAGAGATTCACATCCAGCTGTGTTGTTGGTGTTGTTGACTTGCAAATTGCATGAAGGAAGAATATCTCCTTGAGGAGATATCAACACAGTCTCAACTCCATCGTTGGTGGAAGAATTGCTGCTATTAGATTTCAAGATCCAAGCATCATCAGAAGCTGATTTTCTATCATATTTCTCTTCATTAGAGATGGAAGATCCTTCTTTATTTGTACTGCATCCTACCAATTCTCTTGAAGTCTTGTTTGGATCAATCCCTGGATTGTCAGCGATAGGACTTTCATCTGTAGAAACATGAACACCCTCTGTGGTCAAAAAATAATTATCCCTACCTGAAGATTCAACTAGAATTTGTGTTGCAGGGGCTGATGTTTGGGTGACCACGTATTTTACCTCTTTTTAGGGAGCAATCTCTTAATTACGCCTTGGACAGGGATCCTTACTTCAAACAGGTCCATGCTTAGTTCTCCTCCCACGTCTTTGCAAAAATTTCGTCCAAGCAAAATGCCATAGGATGCTAAGACGTTAGCCACCAAGACAGTCATCTTGATTCTCTTGTCTAGAAACGTTGCCAATGCAAATTGGGCATCTTTGATTTGCCCCAGTAGTGGTACTTGCTTGTTCTCCATGGAGAAACATCTCCCAAATGTCTTGGTCAGTGTGAGGCCCAGAGACTCAGCCACTTTAACAGGCATGACATTGTCAGATGCCTTGAAATCAATGATGCAATTGTTGAGCTGATAACCATTTATCAATAAGGAAACATAGAAATGTTCTATTTTTTCAGGGGCAGCTGGAGGAGTAATAACAAGATTATTCGGAATGGGCATGTTCTTTGGAAAATCAAGAATTATTTTCTTATCCTCTTGTCTTACAGGGACGGTTTGGTTCTTGACACATTGGACCAACTTATCCAATTGATCAAGATTGGACTGCAAATATTCAAATTCAGAGATTTGAATTTTTGTCTTTTTGACATGATCAATTATGTCAAATCGCTGAATTGGACTAGGAACAGAGGAAAACATTTCAACCTTTTGGGTTTTAGGAGGGATGGGAGGAGGGCTGGTTTGTGAAATGGGAGTAGAAGGTGAAGGTGAAATTGATGTACTTATATTTTGGGTGATCACCGGATCCTTTGACTGAAAAGATAGTGGTTCCACGCTTAGCAATTGTAATTGCTAGTTGAGGTTGCTCCTCTATCTTCCATTTATCAGCTTGCTAGACTGATTGGTTCTTAGACCTGGTAAACACTGCATATGATCCATCAATAGCTTCTTCTTTGCTTCTGAGTTCATCCTGATAATTCAGGAAACCAATGCGGGAGTCGCCAGCTGATTCTTCTTGATTTTCTATAAGGAGATCAACGTTATTTTCTTGATTCAATTCAGGGTGGAAAGAGAACTTTGATTCTGCTTCAAGATATCCCATCGCTGAATTGGTTGGAGGAGCTTCCAGGGCAAATTTTCCTTGTGGGGGAGGAAGACGATCTGGCTGCTCTTGATTCCTGGCAGAATTGCCTTGATATGACTGATTTGGAAATGTCCTTCTTGGCATATCTCTGTATGAAGGAGCAGAAGACATTTCTTGCGCCATTTGTCTTTTCAAGGCTTATAGTTTATTTGCCAGCGTTTGCACCATTGGATCAGTGGTCCCTGTAGATGAGTATTCAGAAGATGATGATGATCTATTTCTATTTAGATATCTTCTTATCTTCCCTGCTAAGATGAGATCATCTTCTACTTCAGTGGCCAAAAGTTGAGCTGCAACAAGATCTATTTGACCAGCACGTTTCAAAAGAAAACTTACTTCATGCAACTGAGAATTAATGAAGAAGCATTTGAGATTCTCAGTTGTAGGTCAAGCAATTACAGAAATTATGTTCCTCAATTTGTCAAATTTGGCTATGAAGTCCCTCATTGGTTCATGAGGCTCTTTCTTCATCTATGTAAGTTGAGCCGGAAATGCATGTGCATCTTCTGCAAGTTTGAATCTGGCTTCAAACTTATCTTTGAGAGTATTCCAATCAGTTACTGACCGAGCCTGTAGATGATAAAACCAATCTACATCAGCGCCTTGTAATGTTTCTACAAATACCCTGACTGCTACATATTCAAATTCTACTATAATTACTCTACAGTGTATGCTGAACGCTGCAATGTGTTCATCAGGATGAACTTTCTCATCACCATAGAATTTGGAAAAAAAAATTCTTAGAACTGCATGGAAGTTCATATAGAGGTGGAGTAAGATTGAGAGAACCAAAAGCATTACCCCAGGGGCCTTGAACTGCCATTATAGGACTATGAAAAGGAGGGATAACAAATCTCAGAGGGGTAATTATTGGCAAAGCTTTATCAATAGCAGAAGTAGATATTTTGTCTGGCAATGGAGATCTTACTTTAGTCGGAGGAAAGCTCTAGGTTCGTTGGAGATGAAATGGTGAAGGAAACAAATTAAAATCACTTTGTTGTACCAACTCGAATACAAGGTCAACAATACCTTTAGCCCTTTGGCTTCGTATATACCTTGAATCTACCAGATTGTGAAATAAAAATGGAAAAGAAGTGATCTTGTTTCAGTTTGAAGCTTGAGGCTTTAAACTACGCACTCTTTCCTAGCAGCTCTGGGTTTTGCAGACCAAATAAAATAACGGAGGTGGAGGAAGATGGTAAAGCTATAAATGGATAATGGGTAAGACATGAAACGGAGTCGCTAGAGTCTGTAATGGATAAGAGTTATAATGATAATGGGTAAGACACAAGGGATGTTTCAATCTGAAATTTGAGGTTCTAAATTGCATAAAATTATGTATATCTCCAACGGAGTCGCCAAAAACTGTTGGTTGAATATTTTGTCGATCAGCGTACTGATAAACAAAATAGGTCTGATCAGCGAAAGTAAGAAGATTAGTCATCCAAATGTGTAGGTTTACCGCATCAAAAAGGGACTAATCTCTCCTCTCATAAAGGGGAGGTTCCCTATATATATATATATATATAGAGAAAATAATACTCAAGAGTAGGACAAACCATCCATCTCTCTTTTTTCAGAGATGATGCGTGCGGATCAAAGGAGAAACTCAAGAAAAATGACATAAAGCACTCATATTCTTTCAGAAGTACTATTCAGCAAGCCACAAGAATACTCCAGGTAGTAATTGCAAAATGTAACCAAAGATGTAGCAACCAGTAAATCAAGATGCAACACAAAGTCTCCACCTGAATTGCCCAAGAGTGAGATACGAAAGACAATAAGGGCACAAAGTTGTCCCAAGGTCTTTTACACAGAAATGAAAAGAAAACACACTGAAAGGCAATTATGGGGGCACAAAGTCTCTCCACAGTTGACTTCAAGACACCTTCCTATCTAATTTCACTAATCATGCTTGTTGAATTAAAGGAACATAAAATATATTAAGGAAAAAGACATAAGAACAGTTTCCCCAACAACAAAGATATCACAGCACAAAGTCTGAAAAGTCGCTTTCTTATTCCAATAACAAAATATGATCAACAATCTGAGCTCAAAGTCTCAATAATGTTTTTCAATTTGAGCAGAGTTTTGTTTCTGATTGTCAGAAAAGAGATCTATTTACAATAAAAGAAAGTCCCTTATATAGCCTCTTCAAGAAGGACTCGAGAACAGTAACACATCATGTTGCATTGAAATTTGTTAAGGAGACAGGCTAGAATTTAGGGGCATCTACCCATTTGCTTTTCTCAATTTAGGGAAACAAGTCACGCTATTGAAAGTTTGCATATTTCAATGTCCACCTGGCGATCTGATCTTTCTTCATCGTTCCTTCTTTTCTGGGTAATTGAATCAAGTCCTGGATTCAATCTGTTGTTCTGTTCCTTCCTCACTTCCTGTTGGTCTTGGCCTTAAAGCCTGTGAATGCATTCGGGTCTGTAGATTACAAAGATCAACAGCTATTTTATGAGCTTTCAAATTGACGTTTGCGCACCTGTCACTACGTTTTCAACAGCTAGTTCGCTGTCTTGAATTTGACGTCTTCGGGCGCGTCACCCCTTGGTCCTTCGGCTTCCCTGTTTTGCATCCTCCCGAAGGGAAGGTGACCCTTTGGATTTCTGGTTTTACATCTTCTCGAAGGGAAGGTGACTCTTCAATTTGGCAACCGAGAGTCCCCCGCAAGGGCACCTGCCCTTTGGTGGCCTTTTATCTTCGACAGTCTCTCGCGGCTTTCCTGCGGACTATTTCTGCAGACATTTTCCTCGAGCTTTCTCCACGGGCATTTTCCCTGGGCTTTCTCTGCGAGCATTTTCCTGCGGACAAAAAGTCCGTGGAATTGTTCCGATCACTTTGCCTTCGAAAAATCCTTCGGCCTTTCCTCTTGTAGCCTTTCCGAATTCCTTCGGACTTTTTGTCTGAAGGAATTCCTTCGGACAAAAAGTCTGAAGGAATTATGCCTTAGACTTTTTCAACTGCCTTAAACAAAAATTCGAAAGAATTTACCTTTGCGGCTTCTTTGAAAACGACCCTTCCGAAGGGTGCTTTTGTCAACCAAATGTCCTCCGTAAGGGCACTTGTCCTTCAGGAAGCTCTCTTGAACTTTTGCATTGAACCGCTCCTTTGAACCAACCGTTGAACCAAGCTTTGAATTACGCTTTGAACCAAGCCGATGATCCCTTTGATTGAACCAAGGCGCTGAACCAATCCCAAAAATGAGTAAGTGTTGGAAACTGAGTCTTTTGATTGAACCCGCCTGCAGAAACCTTTGACCTTGTAGAAATGACCCTCCCTGCAGAGTCCGTAGATTCCTGAGAAGCTTGAAAAATGAGGAATTTGAATGTCCAGGGCAAATTTCGGAAAGGGAAGAGACAATTTAGTTCAAATGTTGTCCCAAAAAAAGCGCTGATATTTTTGGAGGACAACATTATGCATATGGTTAAATGCATATTGTTGTACTCTGATTATGTGATAATTAATTAAATGCACCGGATAATTGTTTATTATTGACTTATTTGAAAAATATAAAAAAATGAAAAAAAAGAGAAATAAAATAAATAAAACAATCTTATTATAATTAGTAATTGGATTATAATAAAAATAGGGAATAAAATAATAATTACGAAATAAGAAAGTTTATAAATAGAAAAAAATAATGGAAAAACAAAAAGAAAATAAATCTTAAAAAAACAAAGCCACGCCATGTTTATGGGAAGATTTTTGGTAAAGAAAAAAACATGATAATATATATCCAGGAAAGAGAATAAAGAGGGTAGCGTAGCATAGAAGAATGACGCTGGAGCATGGAAGTGAAGCGAGGAAAATAAAGAAGAAGAAAAAATTAGCAGTGCAGAATTCCAGGTAGGCAATGTTTTTATTTTCTCTGTATTCATCTTTGTTATTGTAGAAATCTGGTAATTGGTAAAAGACTTGTATGTGCAACGATATGTGTGATACATTTAATCAAATATTTGGTGCTATATATTCTCGTTGATACAAGGAAAAAGGGTAAACAAGAACTAGTGTATATCTAAGGCTCAAACTCTCCTTATAGACATATTTGGCACGTGTAAATAAGAACTAGTCTATATTTGACACATGTAAATAAGCAATATTTAGACATACACTAGTTCAAGGAATATTTGGCGCACTATATTCTCTATAAGCAATAGATATTAGAAATTTTCGTTGGCAGATATTCATGTTGACACGATCTACATATGCAAACTTCTAAATTTAATAATATGTGAGAGTATCAGTCTGCATATTTCTACCAATGCCACTTTTAATATCTATTGTCGATTCCAGATAGTAAATTACGTGAATACTTGTGGCGTCTCTCTTAAAAAAGTTTAAGTGTTAGATCCTATTTCATGAATTTAATATGTTTAGATAGATCCTAAAGTCCAAACGAGCCTCAAACGGTGCCATATATTATTTAAATCAGTGTTTCGATTAATGAGTGTAAACTAAATGAGTAGTGATTTAGTCGTATCTATATATAGCGGCAGCGATATATACAGGGCAATTCAATGTTATAAACTATAAAATAAATGTCATAGATGTAGCAATATATAGCCGTAGCATGGTCCTATACCATAATCAATTGCACTTACTATGATATTCACTTATCTGTATTATTGTATGTATAAGATTGTTAACCTTATTAAAGACGGGATAGCGATTTAAATAAATAGTAACAGATTCAAATAAATCTATTATAATTAATGGTGATTTGATTACATACAAGTTGCAGTAAATAAATCATATACAAATTTCAATTTGATCACATACAGATTTGAGTTATAATCTATTTATAGTCCCAATAGATAGCGATTAGTTTTATAATAGCAATTTGAGTGTGTGCGTGTGTGTGCGTGCAGCTATTTGATTTAGATAACATGCAACGATTTGATTTGTATAACATGCAACATTCAGGTAAATGAAGGTATTCAATAATACGCAGTGAGTTAGTAATGTTTGTGAATATATTTTGATAAAATTATTATGCAACGACCTTACAAATATCCTGCAAATCGCTGTCAGTCATATTATATATTCAGATCATAAATATTTGTTACAATTACTTATATTTGTCAAAAGAATTACCTTCACAACCTATATAATGAGCAATATAGAAACATAAATCATTTTAGGTAAACTGATTGTGTATTATATGGAAAAGGTGCTAGTTATTGCTATTTGTGTGCATCGCTGATCTATTTGCTGATGGTGTTACCCCTGAACAACGCTTTATTGCTTTGTCATAGATATGTGCCGCCTATCATGCTACAATATATGTTGGTGGCTCTAATACTCCCAGCAAGGTAAACGCCCCTACACATGAGGTAGGACCCAAGAGAAGGGGTTCTGGTAGAGGTGGATTCTCTGGTCGATTTAAGCCCAACGAATTTGGCCAAATACAAGTAGAAAAGTAAAACAATGATTTAATATATGATATATTATATCGAAATACATATTGATAAATGTCATTATATAATCTTGACACCATAAATAAGTCATAATATGATTATATTGGGATGATGATAATAAATGTCTTATATTATTGCTAAGTGTCATTACATTGTGGGTATTGTTGGAAGCACAATCACTGAAAGGGGAGGGGTGAACTAGTCTCTTAAAACTTTCCTTCAATTCCTCCTTTGCATACATGAATCATCACACCAACATATAGATCAGGGAATGCATAAGTAATCGATCATACAAGAATGAAATAAGATTACACAAGACAACACATCATATATGTGGAACACCCTCAAGGAGAAGAAAACCCACTGATCCCTACAAATAGACTACATTCTTATAAGTCAAAAGATCACAATTTAGTGAAGCACCAATTCCATATGGAGCACCAACTCCAACTAGCTAAGCACCAACCTAGCTAGGTTTTAGTAAGCACCAACTTGCAAGGAGGCACCAACCCCTTAGATGACTCAGCACCAACTTAGCCACCTGATTGCTTTGATCATCTTTAAAACACTTTGTTGCTCAGCCAACAGATGATGACCACCTCTTCAGCGCTTCATCCTCTTATCCCTCTTAAACTGTCTTTTAAAATTATGCACTCAACTAGCCCTCTTCTTGACTTCATGGTCATATTACCTTGATTTTCATACTAATAAGTCTGGTTCAATTCTACATAGATAAACATGGAAAGACTACAAAGTCAAACACAAAAAATTTATTAAACACTGATAATATATTATTTTTGCACACTTTGATTAATAAATCATTTGAGACACATTACAAATATATAGGAATATGATTCTTATAATTTCTCCACTAATTTCTCTCACCCAAAATTTTATGACTATGTTAACCACTAAATACGATATATTGTTATAACAATATATCTCAACAATATTATATACTAACTTATTATCGTAATATTATTATTTAACAATATATTAATATACAAACTAATTAATTATTATTTACCTCTCAGTAAATACACAAAACTAACACGATGTAAAAGTTAATCCCTAACATTCTCTCCCATAATTTTTACATGGTGCAACAATATTCACACTCACCTGCAGTATGCTCATCTATTGTAGCATGCCTTATTTGGCTCATGACCTTGATATAAAGAAAGGCTAACTCCTCTCATAGTTTTACAGGTTTACCATAAACCTTGACATGAATAGAATGAACAGAATTGTATGTCATTGCATACTCTTAGGTCTGCATACTACTGACATAATCTTTCTGCACATAACCATTATTATGTGAAGGAACACATCCCATATTTACTTTATGTGATTGAAACGTACATGTCACTAAGAATTATCTTTATAAAGAAGTAAGGTAATCACGGGATCTCTGTAGTAGCTTCTCTCCTAACTATTATTAAAACATTGTTCACCACTTGTGGTTTTCTGGATCTCTACCACAAATCTTTTCAAGATCCATGAACTAACTTACATTCGTGCTTTATGTCCTTTCACAATTTTTTCACATCAAAAAATTATGTTTGGAATTATAGACATAATACATATCTTTGAACATGCATATTTTTCTGTTCTTATTTTGAAAAACGTATAGCGAAAATTATAAAATTACACCACACAAAATGCCACCAAAACATTTTGGGCTCCGTTGTTGGTGACTGATGAGAGGTTCTAGAAACGTCTTTCATCTGTGTATCCTCTAACTTCTAGTAGATGACAGTATTCACTCATTGAATATCCTGATAAAGCTCCGCTGCATGATTTTGTTGAGGAAAAGTCCCCTCATAATCTGAATGTCGCATACAAGTAAAAATACATCCGTGAGGCAATTTTTTTTTATTTTTACAATTTTAATAATGAACCCAAAAATTTTGACTCTTAAACTTGACACTTTTAAGATTTTTGACGGATTTTAAATTTTTATGACTTTGACTCTTTTTAAATTTTATTAACATTTTTATGAACATTGAAAAATGTTGATAAAGACTTTAAATTTGACCATATCATTTTATGACATACAAATTTTGTTTGACATGAATCAAATAATGACTTGCTATAATCTAAAACAAATAAATTCTAACTTTTGATCAAACTTGACTCTTTTTTTTATTGGGACTGACATCACAAAATTCAATTTCAATAATATCAAGACGGAGACAAAATAAGTTGACTAAAATTTAAAAATTATTAAAAAACTGACTCTAAAAATAGCAATAACATACATTCAAAATTCTACACTAAAAAACTAAAAAAACCTACCTAAATACTTATTGGACATATGATGACTAAGTAGATGTATAAAAGACACGACATACATGACTAGACTTTGTCTAACATAAATTGTTTGGAGATTGAATGACGACCATGAACCGGCGATGATAGAACCAATGAAGAATGGTGTCACCAAAACACAGAATAACTCATATACTGAGCAACAACAGCCTTCAATTCTGCACAACAGAATGCATCCAAAATAAATCTCTTGAGAGACTATAGTTTTGTAATGTATCGATGCAATGATTGATCCAATGCAGGATCAACAAAATGTAATTAGAATTAATTAAGGAATGTGATGGAGTCCGGTTGCAAATTAACCTAAACAAATTCTAACATATCACTAAGGCATAAATAGATAAGTTGCAAGCATTGAAAACAAGTTTCTGATCTCAAACGATTTACAACAGCTGCGTATGCCTTTTAGAATTGGCCCTCGATATTAGACAAACAACAATTAATGTTTGGACGGATGCATAAAGTGATCTCTAGATCTACACTTGGCATGAAGTCTCCTTCAAGTAGGCATTGAAGCAAGTAGAATGGGAAGAATACTGAAAAATCCTTATCAGGTGCATGTTGATAAATCCATATAACGCAGAACCCAAACAAATTTGCACAACATTAACTATTAAATTGCTGAGTGCATATCAGAGACTGTGAAACATGGATAGAATCTCAAATCAAGGATGTCATCTCATCAGACACAATCAAATATATATTGATACACTAAAATTCACGTAATGCATGAATTTATTCAAAATGATGTGCACTAGCATTTCAGAGCCTCATTACCTCCACATGAATCTCATGGCAAACACCTACTCTGATACCAGATGATAAGTCTGGTTCAGTTCTGCATAGATAAACATGGAAAGACCAGAGAGCCAAACACATGAAATTTCTTAAACATTGATGATATATTATTTCTACACACTCTGATTAATCAAATCATTCAGGACACATTATAAATATATAGGAATATGATTCCTATAATTTTTCCACTAATTTCTCTCACCCAAAATCCTATGATTATGCAAACCACTAAATACGATATATTATTATAAAAATATATCTCAACAATATTATATACTAACTTATTATCATAATATTGTTATATACCAATATTTCAATATACAAACAAACTAACTAATTACTATTTACCTCTCGATAAATACACAAAACTAACACGACGTAAATCTAATCCCTAACACATACACAAAACCTCTATCAAATATTCATTATACTTTCTACACACTCTTCATATGTTCTACGAGATCTCCTTCTGCTTACCAATGTGTTATTTCATCCTCTTGCACTCCCATTCCTTCAACACACTCAAATAGGCCTAATTAACCTTGTTCTTATACTAGGCTCTTTCTCATACACCTCTTGGTTGGCCACACACACTTTCACACTTAGCTTTTACACACAATAGGCCTTAGGGCACACTACAAACATGATTCAATCATCACATAAGGTTGACTACAACTCAAATAGACCAAATCCTTCTTTAGATCACATGGAGTCCAATTCCATTATGCCTTCTTTAGTACACATTACCTTATGTTCTTATTTCAACAAATTTACCTTCATTTATGAACAAGATCCTTTCATACATTGATCAAATAGACCCCAATTAACATCTTCTAAGGTCCATAACACTTTTTATCACCAACCCCTTCATGAACACTCCTTGTAGCACATTCATAATTAGGCTTGTGAACCTACAAAAAGTTTGCCAAATAAAATTGAAGCATGTACACAATTTAGTCACACAACCATGACAATAAATTACATGAATAGAAACTCCATGACCATAACAACATCACCATGTGCTTTATACTTCACAACTCAAGGCAAAAGGACTCAAACACTTCTTTGTAAATAGCTCACTCAGAACTGTCAGAACACTCCAAAACCCAGTCATGAACTTGATCTTTAACACCTGAAAGGACACTTCTCATGACCACTAACACTTTCAAAATATCCTTTGACATATCTAGACTATTTAAATACAAATATTACATGTTCTGATGTCAAATATTGGTCTTACAGGCCAATTTCTTGACTTACAATCACACAATCCAATCCTAAACATACAAGCCATTTTGTGAAAACAATTTCTTCACTTATACTGAATCCAAAACTTCTCCCAAGCATGATCATGACTTAAAAGTCATGAATAACAACTCCATGTACTTTTTTTCATCACTATGACACTCACATCCAACATTTCATCATTTGCAACTTTCTTACACAGAACTGCCAGTTTACCCTAAAGAATAGTCATGGTGACTTAGACCTCCGACACCTGTATAAAAATATTCAATGATTTTTGATGCATCCAAATGATCCTCAGAGACTTTTATATCATCTTCAAACACAAAAACAATAAGGTCTAATGGCACATTTTAGACATATAAACCAATCACTAGACCTTTCTCCTCACAGTCTCACCAGAACTAAATAAGCCATTTTGGCTTCAATATTTTCGCCACTATACTTGACTTCCAAGCTCCTTGAAAAGAATGAATAGGAAATAAAATTCCCAAACAACATCATGCACTCTAGTGCATCATCACTTCATGAAATCATACCAAAAACCAACTTTTCAAACTACCTAGGTTTTGCATTATTCTTCTTCATTAGGCCTATTAGCGACTAGCCAACTTAGATCACAAATTTGAAACAATAAATCACTAGAACCAATCCATAAACCACCAATGACATGAAATATGAGTCTCAACCTTCAACTTTCATCAATTTACAAACTTTGTCCAATACAATTTTTTATAGCTACAACTTCTTTAGAAAACAAGCTTGTATCTTCACATTTTCTCTCTCCTCTCTCTAACCACCACCACCTAGAGATACCTGGGAGAGTCCACTACAAGTTAAAATAGCTTAATTGAGTGTACCAATCCATCCTGAATACTTTTGAATCATATCTTCAACATTAGGTCAATATTAGAGTTCTAAGAGTGTTTAAACACACTTCCACTATTAATGATTGTTCATAAAGAATAGCCCCTCAATCCAAAAACTAATTTTCAAATTTATGAGCTAGGACCGTTCCCCTTCTACCATGAATATCTTAGGTTCCCATGCATAGGTTTGACAAGCTAACAAACACAAGAAAATATTTCTTGGGTTGAGAATCTTTCATTTTGTACACTCGAGAGATCTCAAAGTATTTTTTATTGCCTTAAATTTCAAAATTTGATCTAAAAATTCATGAATACACTTGGGATAAACTATCACACATCTAAAAAATATCACATGTGCATACTTGCCTTGGAAATTGAACCTCATGCCTCATTAGGCCATGCTCTCACCGCCTTGCTTTCTACACCTAAGTCTTCACACCTCATTAGGCATTGAACCGACCTTCAAACCTCTTTTCAAGATCTCAATACTTCACTCACATGCTCACACAACATCTCACATGCTCAAACAATGTCAAACATCTTTCTACAACCTTATCTCATCATGCAACCAAGCTTATGTCTTCACACAAGGTCTCTTCATGCCATGACTAAGCTTAGGCTACTTAAGCACTTAACCTTAAAGATTTGTTACCTATGTATTTATCAATAATGGAAAAAATAAAATAACATACATAACAAATATAATATAGTACATACCTCTGTCCATGCTTACATATGAAAACTTGCCTTGACAATTGATCTTCATGCCTCATTAGGCTAGGCAGGGTTTAAGAGAGATCTAGATGTAGATCCAGACTAAAGGTTTTACCCCTGTAGGCTCACTTTAAAATACTTTTGAGTACATCCACACCTCATAATCATGCTCATACAACATTCACAACCTCTCATGCCTCTATGCATCCATCTTACCATGTCACCATAATCATACATTTTCATAAGGACCCTTCATGCCATACCTAAGCTTCACAAGACACCTTATCCTCAAAGACACTTGATATATATCTTCTACAACCTTTAAAATCTTGATAACATCCATCTCACCATGCCACCATGCCTCTTCATGCATAAGACTAGGCATCCTATGCACATACCTTCTCAAGACACTAATATGATTAAGCACTTGACAACTTTGACAATAAGGACCTTCCATACTACCTTTTCATAACTTTCACTCTCATAATCACTACAACACAGATAAATATTCTCTCTCATAGATACATTCTTTGATGACCTCATGAAGACCTATGACCTCATGATCATGCCAACTGAGCTTCAACACTTTAGCTTGTTACAACACAACACTCACTAGAGCACTAATAAGACATCAAGGATAAAAATAATGATAGTCACCTAACATCAACCTTTATAATCACCTTTGACATCAATCTTCACAAGAGCATCTCTGTCACAAGAGCACCTTTGAGACAACAAAGACAATCAATGAAAACAACAATGATATCAAACTTCTCTAGAACCTTTGACATCAATGATAACATCAATGCCAAACCTCAACAATAGGAACAATGCTCAACATGTATATACAGATTTGTGACATCATTCTATTGTTAATCATTTATTATATTACTACGAGTATAGACTAGTTATAGTATGGTATATAATATGTAGTATATGATATATAATAATATATATGTAAAAATAGTCGATGTTGAAAGAAAATTATCTCGATGGATTAATATCTCTACTCGAGAGCATTAAAGGATTTGTAAACGGAATTTCAAACATCCAAGTCATCATTAGATATTATTTGGGGAAAGTTCAACCTTTTTCTTATTTTAAAGATAAATATATTTGAGATATTTGAATTAATTATATAGTATGGTATACAAGGAGATTATTGAGAATTATTGGTTTTTGTATTGTTTATTGCCCATTGAAAACTTGTGTACAATGTGTGCCATGAGTATACTAATAGGTACGAGGGCATATACAAATATAACTTATATATAAACATTTAGATGCATGACTATATGCATAGGTTCAGACTAGTATGTTGTCACGACCTTGGGTGAATCATATATCAGTGTACTTCGTGAAAGCTTTTGTGTATCATATAAGGATAAATTGTATTTTACCAAATATTCATATACGAACTAAAATACGAAAGACTTTGTTGTCTTGAGAACTAACAATAAATGATGAGAGCATAATATTGACTATAGTACTCAAGTTGTGTTTTGATGATTCATAGATGTAATCATTGTGGAAAACCTTATAAAGATCTTGATTAGAGTTAGAAGTGATTGTTAGTATATATATAGATTGTATTGAAAACTTCTGTGCAGTACATAGACACATATAGTATTTATTAGTGCATCATGATGTTTGTCTAAAATTATGTTTCATCGGATTGTTGATATGTAGTTTAAACATAGTATATAACCGATTGATATAAATTGTACTTACTTGCCTATTATTTAGGATTAAGGGACATTTAATTCTTGAAATTGTGAGATTGATTGTTCATGATTGAGTGGTATGTTCATGTACAATGAACTATAATATTATGGGATGTCATAGAGTGTATTTTTAGTTAAAAATTATAGTCTAAACGTATGTTATACCCAGATGGTATAAACTGTAATTAATATGTCTAGAATCATTCCTAATTTGACGAAATAAGTGTATGCATGTTTGTTGTTTCTATGAATATCATGTTTTATGACCATTAGTAGGACCTTATTTATGCATGCATTCAGTCCTATGTGAAAGTATAAAAAATGCTCGAATGGAATATAATATGTTTGTGAGAACTAAGATTTTATTGTTATAACTAGTTGTTTGAACAGAAGCTTTAGGTTTCCATGGATTTATGACTACTTTATTATAACTGATTGTGGTAATTAGTAGTTGTGTTTTAGAACACTAAACTATGATAATATGGGTTATTATAGGGTGTTATATATTTTCAAACTACTTATAGTAATTAGAATTTGTAGTTAAATGTATATCATACCCGGATGGTATAAGTTGTAGTTATTATGGGATAGATAATAATGTGAGATTCATTCATATGTTTGATAGAATAAATGTATGTTGTTAAATTATTTTGTGCTTAGCATGTTATATGATTGCTAGTAGGATGTATTATATATGAATCTATTGCTTATATTATGTTAATCAAATATCGCATTGTTGATACTAAGTAGTGAGATAGACTTTACTAGCTTACTAGCATCACAATGCCAGATGAAGGTAATCCGATCAAGTGGTGTATATAAAATTCACTGATCTTTATATCATTATTTATTATTGAAAACCTTATCCAGGTAATGTTTAGTGAGATATTTTCATTTCATGAGTATGATTTATATGTTTTTGTGATATCTTGTAATACAATGGATTTCTATAATACATCATTCAAAACAAAGGAGGGATTATACAAATAGTCTATTATGCCTTTTGGCTTGAGTAATGCACCAACCACATTCATGCCCCTGAGGAATGTCATACTTCATCCATTCACCAAGTCTTTTGTCATCATCTACTTAGATGACATCTTCATCTTAAGCAAGACTTGAGGGGAGCATGTGGAGCACATATTGCTTGTCTTAGACACATTGCACAAACACAAGTTGCAAGCCAACTTATCCAAGTGCACATCTGATGCCATTGATGGTTTTGATAATTATTTTCTTTTTTAAACATTTTTATCTATCCCCATCATGTTTTGGCACTATCTATACCCTAGTATATAGCCTAAATTGGGTCTTCTACTCATATTTGTCTAAAAGTTGTTATGGTTTGTGTTCTAGTTTTTATAGTAGTAATGAAAGGTTTTTTGAGATAAAATGCATGAGATCTATGAGTAATTGAGAAAGATTATTCAAGAGATAATTTTTACTATAAGGTTGTCTATTATTTATTTTAAGTTGTTGATGACTTTATATGTTGTGGAAGACCCAAATTATTTCATATGTCATAGAACAAAAATTGATGCTATAACCTTAGCACCTGTTGATATAAAATTTGTTACTAGGTATAAATATTTATGGGTTCATTAAGACTTTGCTTAGAGATAACATTACATAGAGGTTAGTATTGGTGTTTATTTTGTATTAAGTTATGCATTCATAAATTTTGAAGCAGGTCTAATCTTATTCACCCATGCACATACATAGTACAAAGATATTTCCTATTTTGTTTTTTTATTATTCATATATATCAAACATCAGACACTCTGCAATACTCTTTATCTTTATACTTCCTTTCTCTCTATTACAATAATCTATTATGCCTCAATATCTCATATACTCACTCATCACCTCTTATACTCACTCATATCAACCTATATTCACTATATTAATTAATATATCTCTTAATATATATTTAATGTTTTATATCTTTTGAAATATTCCATTATAATCATGGACTTGATACCTCTCAAAAACCAATAGATATGTCTTGTGTGCCATTTGCACTTATGTTTCTTTCTTAGAATGGTCTTGTAAACGATTGTTAAATATTTTGTTTCTGGTGATAACCAGGTTGTGAACTTGATTATTTTGGAGGATCAATAAATGTAATTTTTTGGTCATTGATGAGGTCTTAGATCTTATGCTTCATGGTAAAACATTTGTACATAGAATGCCCTGGTCTCTAGTGATAATCATAATAAGTATTTACATCATATCCTTTGGGTAGAGGCCGACTCATATCAACCTATATAGGATGAGGGAGAGATATAAAATGATGCTCAATTAGCCATGGGAGCAATGAAGTGGAAGACTCAAGTAAACATGTAAATTGTCTCCTTGGTGCATTGGATTAGATAAGCCAATCAGGCTATTATGAAACTGTATTAACCATGGTGGTTGTTTCCTTTTTAGGCTTAGAAAGTTTTACCATATAATTTGGTTTGATTATAAATTTGAAATTAGGTATAGATGTAGTTAGTGTGTTTGTTACATACTTAAGTTTGTTTAATGAGATAAGTTTCATTTCATGGTATCAAATAACATGGCATAAGTCATCAAAAGATTTAAACTTTTTGAAAATAATGGACTCATATAAAGGAGCAAGTAAATTCTACTTGAATAAGTCTTCAATTTATTTACTTGCCATAGGATTAGTAATTTTGGCCAACATTGGCTTGTGCCTCAAGACATATTAATTGATAGGTTCATTGGTTCCTTGTTTGATTTTTACAAGTTGGGCATAGGAAGTATTTTTAGAAATGTTAATAGATAAATGTGCCAATAACTGATCTGCAATAGGTTTGAATGTATTTAAGGACTAAAAAGATAAATCATAGGACCACCTCAAAGCATAGTCTTTGAGTCTCCTTGGAAATAATTTGGTCAAAAGTTATCATTGGAGGCATAATCAATGCATCTCACATGGAAAAATTGAAGATGTTTCTCAGGATCACCCTTGCCATCATAAAATAAAAATTTAGGTGCAACAAAACCAGTTGGAAAAGGGTTTAAAGATATCTCAAGTGCAAGAGGGTTATGCAACAATCTTGGGAATCAATAGCATGAGGAGAATTTAAATTTTTTTGTTCAATGTTTATAACTTTGCCCTACAAAGTCTTTTTAACCTGAAGGAGTGTTTGAATTCTAAATCCATTGGGGTTTAAATTAGCAAGTTGATTAGTCACTAATGGAGAAATGAACATGGTTTTAGTAGTAATAGGCATTGAAATCAATATTTTAGTTAAAATAATTAGTAATTCCATGGTAGATGTAGCAGTAGTATTTTCAAGAAACAAAGGTTGGAAGATATAATCTATGCCTCCACTAAATGTAAGTAGATTGATGGGTATGAAATCAGTTGTAGTACCTTCTAATAAGTCACCATCAATAGGTGAAGAAGCCTTAGCTTTATCATGCCTACTTATTTCATCTCTTGTAACATACAAAAATGCATCCATTTAGCTCTTGTTATTATCAAGATGAGTGATCAATGTTTCTTTATCTTCCATTTAAAATCGGGTTTTAGGATTAATGTTTTCCATTACTTTTATGAAAAATTTAAAATTTGCAACAAAGTATAGTAAACAAAAAAAGAGGAAATATAAAACCCCAAACCACCTAGGGTTTTGATCTCAAAGATCAGGTTCACTAAATATTTAACTCTAAAAATCTAGATTGAGGGTATATAGGGTTAAGAATATAGAATTAAATAAGTACAAGGGTGATAAACAGATCTATAGTAGGTCAATTAATTAAAAAACTCAAATTAAACATATACTAAATTTATTATGATGATATATGCTAAAAATATAAAGTAAAACTATGTTGATATTGCAATGATAATGAAAACAAGGTACTTAGTCGATTATGATGCTAATATAGATCTATCTCTAGAATAAGTAGAGAGCAAACTGGGAGAATATTCTAGAATAGTCATCAAATTTTAGATTTAGTGCCTCTATAGCCTCAGACACTTGTGTCAGTCTTGAACGGTTACATCGACATTAGTGTATAGGTTGGATGTAGGTGTCCTTTACAAAATACTTGCTAGAATAAGATGCAATCACCTAGATGCTTCTAGGTTTTTCACCACCTTCATTTTATTGCATTAAAATCTAGGTCATGGACTCTCAATCCTTGTCAAAGAGAAAAACCCTAGTTCTTCCTCCTCATATTGGTTATGGGAAAAATGGTTTAATGGGTACATGGTGTCAAGCTACCCCAAAAATCCCTTTGTCAATGAGTGTTGCCTATATAGTTGATACTATGAAGAGAGCCTTGGAGTTATTTGGCTTTCCCCTATGTGTTGGTTTATGTGTGAATCATGCAATATGTGGAAAGCAAGTATGACAATAACCTAGTTTGTAACTTAGAAAATTGGGCTCTTGGGCTACTCCGTTAGTACTTTAGACCTATTTATGTGTTGTTCCTATGACTGATATAAGAATAGGAGAAAATAAGAAAGCTTTACTTTATCGAGTGCTTTATTGAATACTTTTGATAAGTTACCTTGGTTTGTGCTAGGTGTAGGTGCGAAATGAATATGATCAATCTTGTATTTATACCAATCCTTTTAGAGAAAAAACTTGCATTAAAGCACTTAGGATGACCATTAAGATACATTTCATTTGAAAATTAGATGATTTTAGGGCATTGGACACTTGTTTTTTTGGGATGCAAGTGTCCAAGTAGTATGAAAGTAGGTATAGGCTTAGAACTCAAGAGGCATAATATAAGCATGTTTTAAGCATTCTATGCAAGATAGAAGGCGTGGGTCATCAACATAAGACTAGTCATGATAAAAGATAAGCCAAAGGGGCACCACAGAGAGTAGATGCAAGACTTGCAGAAGAAAGAAAAGTCTAAAATTGAGAGGAATAACCAAGGTCTGAGTTTGCCATGTATACAAGACTGAGGTGATATATAATTTAGAAATAGTTTCTACAGTTGGATCCATTCATAATCACTAAAAATATTGGTACCAGAACTTACCGTTGTGAAAGAAAACATGTTAAAAAATCACATGAACATCATGCATTTGTGGTGTTATTATACTTAAATATTTTTTTCATATATTTAAAAAAAAAATCATATAATTCCAAAAAAAAAAAAAAAATTCAAATATTCAAAATTAGGAACTACAAGAATTTTCAAATATTGTTATCTTATTTTCTTACATATGTTACTTATTTCATGTCATGTAGATAGTGTATTTCAGTTTTCAATACAGAATGCTTTTCATGAGGTATGTGAGGGTGACACATGGCATACTATTACATGGTTTTTCAATGTCAAGCTTTCCTTTTTAACTAATAACCTTAATAAATTGGGGGCATCTCTTCATTCTCTGTAAATGCTTCAACCAAGTTGTATCAATCCACAACCTCTCTACCATGTTAAGTTATATATCATACACATGTTTTGCTAGACACTTGTACTTTACATTATGTTACATGGATATGTTATTTACTAGTAATGACATTGATACATATAATTGATGTAGGCTAGTCTCATTTGCTCTATGTTTATTTTCAAGTTCTTACTTTACTATATGATAAGTTAGGACTTGCTTGCTTATTATATGTGGCCCTTGGCCTTGTGTGTGCAACATATACATATTCTTATTTATATGACATCGTCATGGCATTTGTGTTTAGCCCTTGAGCTTGTGTGTTTATGTAACATTTACATGTCCCTTGTATGTGGCATTTGGGCCTTATGTATGACATTATATATAAATTGTGTGACATTATGTGACATTACTTGTATGTTCATTGCTTGATACTATGGTGCCATGATTCATATTATGCATTGATCTTACTTACTACCTTTATTTTTGTGTCATGATACATATCATTCACATCATATTCATGTGCTTCAAAGTTATATCTATCTAACACATGTTTCATATGCAATTCAATGATATATTCAATATTATGATGCAATACAATTCAAATGTTCATATGATACTACATGATTACATCTTTCAATTACATTACAAGTTTCTATTGAGATAAGTTACTTTCAGGCTATGTCTCTCATCTTAAAAGGGGGGCATCATAATTAGCCTATTTTGAGTATTCAAGTCCTCATGAGCAATAAATTTTAGATTTTAGGAAAAATACAACATTATTCATAATTTTCAAATTATAGGGGCATGTGACATGCATGTGCACTCACTCCTACATCACAAATTCACATGCAATTGATGCATATGCATGGGCATGTATAAAAATGGTTACAAGTTACAGGTTCAAAAAGTTACAAATTGTAAAGTTACAAGTTCAAATGACATTCAATATCAATTCAATACAGATACATGGAGCATGATATTTATTCATGCCCATGTTCATATACGGCAATTTCAAATTTCTCAAGTTTCAAAGTTTCAAAGGTACAAAGTTTCAAGTAGAATCTAGTTTTGTCTGTAGTGGTGTCATTCATATTATTTTCAAAGTGGACCACATGAGAATTTAGTAACACTCAATGTCTATGGTTGCACTTTTTCAATGTAGTGAGCCACATTTAGTGGTTTCACTCCAATTATTTTACAAAGTACTCTACACATTCAAATGACATTTGGAGCACACAATCTTTCCAACTCAAAGTCTTTCACTATTTTTCAAATTGATACTTGATTGTTCTTAATTCACCATAGGTTCAAGGTTTCTCCAAATACCTCAACAAGATGGTGTGCACTTATCCATTTTCAAGTTACATGGTAATTAGATGGCATACTCTTTTAGATGTGTAATTTTATTGCTCTCTTTTCAACTTTCAAATTTCAACTTTCAGACTTTTAATTTTAAAATATGGAAAATAACTACTTTCAGTGGCATTGTTGTAGGTTTTAGATTAAGGCATCTTGCACGATCAAGATTCACATCAAAAAATAAAGTGTGTGTACACACGTAGGTTTGCATCTCCTTTACTCTAGTAATTTTACTTCATTGCATCATTAAAATAAATTGGGGGTAAATATAAATACTTAAAATTAATCATTAATTGTTTGACAACATTTAATCTTAACATCTTTACCCTTACCTAGTCTATTGACCATCCCGTTAACTTACAATCCCTACAAGGGTATTCAATATTCTATTCATTATCTCACAACTACTCAGAACGTCATTCAAACATCCTTATTTTTCTCATAGACATATGTTATACTAGTTATAATGGTCTATATTATTTTAGGATAGGACCACACTAGGTCAGATAGCGTTGAATCGTGGCCTTGTCCATTAGTGGGGCCTTGTCCCTCATGCTCCAACAATAAATATTTAAATTCAAGATGTTGTATTTTACCTTTTCTATAATTTTTGTAAGGTCAGTTAGTGGAAATATTGAACGTATTCCTCTATATAAATACATTAAGGTCTCTCAAAGCATCATCTAATAATCACTTGGTAATTGTATTACAAATTAAGTAAAATGGCACTAATCTTTCCAATTTCAATTCTAAACCATTATAAAAATCATTGGCCAAGTTTGAATATATTTTATTACAAGGCAAGGGCAATCATTTTAAAATAATCAAATCAATCTATTTAGTTACATTCATATATAAAATAACAAGATTCACACACCTATTCTAGGAGGAGAAACTACATCATCTCGAGGCCCTTTTGGGCTATGTAGGCAACACTTAGATTATGTGAGATTTTATGATGATAACTTGACTATTTTTCCTATTTGATTCTTGATTTTTTATTTGATTTCAATTGTGTTTATTATGCAAGATCTAGGGTTTTGATTTTGCATGTCTTCCATCCATCAAGTCATCACACAGCCAAATAATAAACCCTCACAGATAGACACACACACCCATAACAAAAAAATAGTCACATAGTCAAACCAGGATGGGATGATAACCAACAAACAAGGCTGCAGTGTGGCCCTATCCTCTTAGTGTGGGCATGTCCCAACATAGTTTGAAATATTGTTAACAATTGTGACATAATTCACATGTCTTTTCAACAAGTTTTAATCAACAATCAACCTACACAGTCAACATAAATTTAGTTTGGACTAAGTTTGCATATCTATTTGCCAATTTACCATTTTTATCTCATTTCAAATTCTATAAATTATATATTTTACATTCTTATTTGTATATTTCTATAGATCTAAATCAAATTTCAATAGTTTATGAGTTTTTAGAATTTCATTGTTAAATAAAAAATAACATTAAACACATGAATCTTATTGTAAAAGGAAAAATACAATTTGAACAATTATATTTGCTATATATAGAAATGATCTAAGGCGATAATCTACTTAGTGTGTTTATATTCTATGCAGGTTTGAGACTAGATATAGGTGGCAGAGAGTGTTGGGAAATTAGATCAAGAGTCACTTAGATCAAGTACTGGGTCTTTGGATTCACTTGGACATAATCATTAGCCTTTGTATGATATTGATAGATGTTAGCATTCGTATCTTGTCAGATTGTTTGAGTGGATTTTTTTTGTTTTAGTACAAGTTGATGCACATGTAAACACTAGAAAACCATACTAGATGTTGAAATGCCTCGAGATAACTTAGGGACCACCTAACCCTTCTCAACCCACTGACCATCATATCAGATCTTGGGTCTAGTTAGCTACTTAGCTAACTAAACTCAATAACTTACTAACAAACCTTAACCTACCCCTTTTAATTCACCTTGACCTGTTTCCTCTAAGACACTTGACCATCGATGGTTAGGTTCTCACCCTTCTAACACATCAAGAGCTGTGTACGAGCTAACAAGCCATAATTAAATATGTTCACCTTATGTGGTGCTAAAAAATTTCCAAGCATCAAAATTAGTAAGTCAACCTACTATAGAACCTTCTATCCTCCATCTTTCTTTGCCTATAAAAGGAGGGGAGTAGGAGGTTAAAAGGATCCATCATCACAAATATTCTTGAATACAAGTATTCAATCCAGCCAGCTAGTCTTCTTCCAACAATTCATTAATAACAATAGAGATTCAAACCTCTTCTAAAATTTCTCTCAAGGCCAAGTACCGTTACTCTATCAAAAAATTTCATGCCATCAACCATCATCCATTTAGCAAGCAAACATGTATATTTATACTTTAGTCTTGTCATTTTGGTTTTTGACTTCTTGACTTAAATCAGACCTTTTTACTCCTATATTCCAACCTCCTGTCTCTGACCATACCCTTAGCCAAACCTCTATTTGATCAATAGCCAATTTTGGAACTCTTTTCTGACTGCCTTCAAAAATCCACATGCAACCACCAATGGTTAGCACAATCACCAACGATCACCCTCAACCATTGACAGTTACTCAACCGTTGATGATCAACTAAGCACCAACAGTTAGCATAACTATCGATGCCCATTGTGGCATGAAATAACATCAAGTTATTTCTAACCCCTTACCCCCAACCAAATCTAACTTTTTGTGTCTCTGCCTATTCACAAACTCCTGCCTGATTTTTTGAACATGACTTGATCTATCTTAGCACTAGTATTGACCCACTTTTGCTATATTTAATTATTTTCTCTATCAAACATTCATCTAATTCTTGTATTTAATTTTATTAATTTATATTATTTAATGCAAGCATCTTTCTTTTATCATTTTCAACTTAATTGTTATTAAAGATTGGATTGATAGCCTCCTAACAAGTTCATGTTTCTTAGATCTAGCTCACACTAGGCAATCCACCTAACTATCTTTCTAATAACCCTTTTGTTATTTATTTCTTATCTATAGGTAATCCTTTCAAGACAAAAAGGAGATCTCTACATTCATCTAGATCATGCGTGCATAAAAACCAGGTATTTCTACCACACTCTTATTACTAGTTTCTTATCTTCTTTCAAAATTAAAAAATGAGCAAAAATTAAGAAAAATATTTTGGCACGCCTAGTGGTACCCTAGCATCATCTAGGTGCCCCTTTCTCCCTTTATTCTTTGCTCATACAAATGAAATCTGAAATTTATTTTTGGGCATAAAATAAACCTTGCATACATTGATTGCTTGCTTGTTTTAGTTAATTTAGTAACTTAAAATCAAAATAATTAATCATAGTTTCACTCTTGTTAACACACACTTTACCAAACCACATAATCAATCAACACATCAAAACAAAACTTGAGGCAAGGCCCAAATAGGATTTCATCACCTAGTGGTAACCTTACCCTTTCTTGACAATCCTACCTAGAGGTCATTACCAAGGAGAGAACCAACTTAACTCTCTAGTTGAGTATAAACTCTAAAATTTAGAATATCTTAGTTAAGCATCTGACACCCTTATCACTACAGTGTGTGAAGTGAGGGGGTAGGCCCCAATATCAATCCACGTACTGACATTTAATATAGATTTTTTTTTAGCACCTAAACATAACCTGAAACCAACCTTAGATTTCCTCTTTAGTACCTAATCTACAAAATCAAATTTATTCTTCACACTTTCTAAGGCGTAGGCCAAAAGTGAACTAAAAAAAATCCTAAATTTTAAACACATTTTTGTATATGTTTTGATTGCCTTGAGATTTTTTTCCTTTGGCTTTCTTTGTGTTTGAGTTATGAAATTTTTGTCATTTTTTTTTCTATTCCTCACATGGTCTTTACTAGACAACAATTGAGGGATCAAACCAACCAAGAACCACCATCTTCCTCCTCTTCTTCCATGGAGTATACTTTTGATGTTGAGAGTTCTCCTCATCTTTCTCCCCCTTCTACCATACCTCAAATAGTTGTTGAGGGTGATATGAATTTCTCTACCTTCCTTGATAACAACCTCATGGCCCTCCAACATTACCTCAACACCTTAGCTCACTAAACCCCTATTGCCTCGATTGCTCCTATAGATCCACCTTATGGTATGTGTAATGTCCCCTTTTAGCGTGATTTTGTTTTATGATGATTAGCCTATTATGAGACCCTCGTAGGCTGATAGGATGGATAGAGGGTCTTGAGGGAGCTTGGCTTGGCTTCGACTAGCAGAATTTTTCCAGTTGGCATTCGTTCAGGCTCTTTTGGACATGTTTGTCTGAGCTCCTATTTTTTAGGGATATTCAACACACAGTGGAGCACCCCTATTTTGGTATGGTCATGTGTATAATCACTCCCTTGTTTGCCAGCTTCAGACGGTTTGAGAATCGAATATGTATTGAGGGAGATATTAATATTTGATTGATTTAATTAAATATTAATTATTTGGTGTAATTTAATGACTTAGGCGTTTTGACCCAAGGGGGCGCTCATTATGAAGGGGGCCATTTTAATTATACTTTATAATCAAAATTGTGTCTTTAAATTATGGAAAAATTAAAAGAGAATGAAACCCAAATTTTTAATTATGAAACCCTAATTAGGGAAAGTGCACCTTTTAGAGGGTATAAGGGTTTCTCATTAGAGGGAGTGCCATATTCATTGATGTTGAAGACAAAAGTTTTGCTACATATTTTTTGAGAAGATTGAGCCAAGGGTTTTCAGTATTCTTTTACATTGGAGAACGTGTAATCTTTAGTGTGTGCAATTTAGAGGTTGTGAGATATCAGCTGATCTATTGCCAGGCAGAGAGATAACTTCACACAAAGGTTATCACAGAGATTCACAGGTATTTATTTCATCAAGTTTTTTTTGTCTAGAAATTATCCAAATAAAGATATTCAGTATTAGCATAATATTTCTTGAGATTAGGCATCCAGCATACAGGCTGTACTATTTTTTGCAACTATACGAAATCCGTACAGTTTTTGTACCAGGCCATACATTTTCAAAAAAATGCATGTTTCAGTAGTCATAGGCTGCAAGCAGTACAGAGACCGACATCGACTGACTCAACACTGACATTGACAGAGTATACTGACATCGGCAGAGTATACCGGCATCCAGACCGACATCAACAGCATAGAGACCGACATCGGCTGACTCAAATACCAACATCGGCAGAGTCTGCAGTATTATCTGACCGACTACAGCAGTATAACTGACATTGGCGACTGTGTTTTTGAAAAAACAACCAGAGCCGTACCAAATCTAGGGTTTTCTTTCAGATTTTAGAAGAATCAGGTTTTTTTGAACAATATTTTATATTATTTTGTATGCATGCAAGAGATCCTTTATTGTAATCATCTGGAGTGAATAATAAGATCAAAGATTAGCTAGTTAAAAGAGTACACTGCTATTTATTTATTTAAATTTATTCAAATTTATCTGGCAAAAATGCATTCTTCTTTATTTCATGTAAAAACACCAAAAAAAAGCAAAATACACAAAAACAGTAAAAAAACAAACAGTTTTAGAAATTAGGGAAACAGGGGTTTCTACAGTGGTATCAAAGCTTTTGTCCTACCATCCTGTTGGGTAGATTGGACATTGAATCGGCTAATTAATCATGGTTACTTCAAGTACTCAAAAACAGTGGGATAAGACTATGGAGAAGCTTAAACAAGGTTTGAATAAGTTGGTTGAAAACTAGAGGAGGATGAATGAATTGCTTTCACACCCTACAACCGAAGACAAATTAGCACGGTATATGACATCCATTTTTAAAGGGTCCACATCACAAAATAGAAAGAAGGAGAAACAAGAGGTCTCTATATGGGAAGTATCTAGAAATCTTTACCATGAATTTTCATCAGCTAGTGACCAACTTATAGTTGATCCTATGGAAAGCAAAAATCAGACTTGGAAGGATGTGGAAAGGACACAAAATTTATGTGATATGTGGTCACAAAAGGCCAAGGAAGATAGATTAGTGGCTGTCAAGGCGAGACAAAATCTTCAAGACATAAAAGGAAAGGTCAATCTCTCCAACATGGAGAGACATAAAGGAGTCACAGCAGGGTCTTCTTGTGATGACTTACAACAAATCAAGGAGCGCATGGAGGAAATGAAGTTGGCTCTCCAGGATTCTGAGAGACATGTGGACGACCTTTGTCATGAGGATTTGGACCCTCAGTTAGTTGCATAGGATGAGGGAGCTAGAGATTGTGATGATGAGATAGTTTCAGTAGTAGCTTCTTGGAGTTAGATGAGGATGAATCTGATGCTTGCATTCAGAATGTGGAGGTGTACTCAGATGTTAGTACACTGAGTGTTGGTGATCTTGAGGGGAGTTCATTTGATTCAATTTTCTCTCATAGTGTGGACAACATATTCGATATGGTTCATAGGAGGCCCGTAGCACATAGTCACCATGTAACCAGCCAGTTGAGAGTAGGTGAGAGAGATATCACTCTGCTCTTGAGCATTTTGATACCGATCGTCAGTTGTTGATTGTTACTGGTTGGGGTGCTTCTATGACAGATGAGTCTAGTGGTGGTTACCTTTCTTTGGTAGAGGTTCATGCCTTGCATGAAGCTGTCAGGGTTTTGAGATAGGATTACTTACAGTTGGTAGCCAATCGTGATCACTTGGTTGGTGGTGAGTACCTTCCTGCAATTGTTGCTGAGGAACATGTTGTTGGGGCTGACACACATGTTCAAGGTTTGGGAGTACCTGGTCCTGATGAGTTTGGGATACCCATGGAGTTGAGTCTCCAGATTGATTCTTCTCACACAAATGACAGTGTGGTACAGTTGGTTGTGCCACCTTTACAGAGGGATCAATTGTGGTGTGCGGGGGAGTATGTTGATGCTTCCTCGTATAATTTTTACTGCATTGAACCATTCATGGAATATTTGCTGGATAGTGTAGGTGTTCATCTGGACTCGCATAAAGTGACAGAAGGTGTTCTCATCCGAGGTACTAGTGCTATTAGCAGATGGGTTGGGGAGATTATAGTGATCCTTTCTACTATGCTACCTCACAAGGATTTTGAGGTGGGGTTTGTTGAGTAGATTGCATAGGGTCCTATCTAGCCTACAACCACTCAGAGTCAGAGATTGGAGCCATCTGCTAATTCCCAATTTAGTAATGGTGAGCCAGTAGCAGAGTTTGGGGGTTCCTATCGGCATTATATAGTGGGGTATGCTCATTATTTTTCTTTTGACCCAGAGATAGAAGATTTGATTTCACACAGGTGTAGATCGGCTCCAATTTCTTACCATCCATTATGGGATGGATTGGCACCATCTTTTGCAGATGGAATTGGAAGTTGCAAGTTACACAGCCTACAGTATCAACACACCCAGGACAGTTTATCAGAGATTGGATTTGGTGGCAGTGACTCAGGTACCTATGCCTGTTGTCATATCCACAGTGCAGTTGGGTGCGAGTGTCAGTTAGATAGGGACTTAAGTTTTGACAGAGTTGATTTTTTAGTTGGCTTGAGTTCTACAGAGTGGTTTCTTTTATTAGCATCTACAATTGGTCTTTAGATAATTTTGTCAGTGATGTCAGTTGTTTGGGTGTTGAGTGCAGTTTCACAGTTGCTAATTTTTGTACTATTGATGCTAATGATTTATTCACAGGGGTTGATTGGTGACATGAGGGACATTACACAACCCTTTCCTTGGGATCTAGGTGGAGTGATGTTAACTTTGTTGTTGAGATTGTTTGGGGATAAGCAATTTCAGGGAGGGTGGACTATAATGTCCCCTTTTTAGCATGATTTTGTTTTATGATGATTAGCCTATTATGCAACCCTTGTAGGTTGATAGGATGGATAGAGGGTCTTGAGGGAGCTTGGCTTGGATTCAACTAGCAAAATTTTTCTAATTGGCGTTCATTCAGGCTCTTTCAGACACATTTGTTTGAGCTCCTATTTTTTAGGGATATTCGACACGCAGTAGAGCACCCCTGTTTTGGTATGGTCATGTGTAGAATCACTCCCTTGTTCACCAGCTTCAAACGATTTGAGAATTAGATATGTATTGAGGGATATATTAATATTTGATTGATTTAATTAAATATTAATTATTTGGCGTAATTTAATGACTTAGGTGTTTTGACCCAAGGGGGTGCTCATTATGAAGGGGGCCATTTTAATTATATTTTATAATTAAAATTGTGTCTTTAAATTATGAAAAAATTAAAAGAGAATGAAACCCAAATTTTTAATTATGAAACCCTAATTAGGGAAAGCACACCTTTTAGAGGGTATAAGGGTTTCTCATTGGAGGGAGTGCCATATTCATTGATGTTGAAGACAAAAGTTTTGCTAAGTATTTTTTGAGAAGACTGAGCCAATGGTTTCCATTATTCTTTTACATTAGAGAATGTGTAATCTTTAGTGTGTGCAATTTAGAGGATGTGAGATATCAGCTGATCTATTGCCAGTCAGAGAGATAACTTCACACAGAGGTTATCACAGAGATTCACAAGTATTTATTTCATCAAGTTTTTTAATCTAGAAATCGTCTAGATAAAGATCTTCAGTATTAGCATAATATTTCTTGAGATCAGGCATCCAGCATACAGGCCATACTATTTTTTGTCTATTGTACAAAATCCATACAATTTTTGTACCAAGCTGTACAGTTTAAAAAAAAAGGCATGTTTCAGCAGTCACAGGCCGCAGGCAGTGCAGAGACCAACATCGGCTGACTCAACGACATTGGCAGAGTATATCAACATCGGCAGAGTATATTGACATCGACAAAGTATACTGGCATCCAAACTGACATTGGTAGCATAGAGACCGACATCGGTCGACTCACATATCAACATCGATAGAGTCAGCAGTATTATCTGACCATCCACGACAATATAGCCAATGTCGGTGACTGTGTTTTTGAAATAGCAACCAGAGCCATACCATATCTAGGATTTTCTTTCAGATTTTAGAAGAATCATGTTTTTTTAACAATATTTTATATTAGTTTGTATGCATGCAAGAGATCCTTTATTGTAATCATTTGGAGTGAATAATAAGATTAGAGATTAGCTAGTTAAAAGAGTACACTGCTATTTATTTATTTATTTGAAATTATTCAAATTTATTTGGAAAAAATGCATTCTTCTTTATTTCATGCAAAAACACCAAAAAAAATCAAAATACACAAAAACATTCAAAAAAACAAATAGTTTTAGAAATCAGGGAAACAGGGGTTTCTATAGTATGCATCTGCATCTTATGGTTGGTGCTACCTCTACCCAACCTATGATCACCAAGGCATCTTCTTCTAGCAATATCCCATCCACTACTATCATCCATACCCAATTCGTCATCCCAACTGATATCCAAACACCCCCTACACCAACACCTCCAAAATAGGAGTAACCTCACCTCTTGTTACCCATACCTCATCCATCATGGAGGTATCTTCTACCCCTATTTCCACCATTCCTTTTATTACTACCAATCCACCAAGTTCTACTCCAATTCAAAATTTGGTGCTTTCCATACCTCCTACTCTTCCACCTATTAGCAAAAGAGTTACCACTCAACCCCAACCATATACCAACCCATACATACCTCTACATTAACCCATATCAATCCCACAACAAATAACCGTGACATCCTACCAATATGTTCCTAATCCACAAGGATACATAGTACCTTCTACCCAATTTTTTATGCCCATCAACCCTTATGTGGCACCATCCCAACCTTTAATGACCACATACCAACATGTGGTATCTTATCAACCTTCTACCACTTATCCATATATTTCTACCACCAAACCTCAACCAAACTTACCCTCCAATTATGGAGCTTCCCAACTTCAAATAGATTTGGTCAAAATGTTAATAAATAAAATGACCAACCTAGAGTCATCTATTTTTGGGGCTTATAACCTTTTATCTTATGATCAAATATGCAATGAATCTATCCATCCATCCATCCCTATCCAATCCTATACTCTTCAATGGGAACTACCCAACTTTTCCAAGTTCCAAAGCAAGGAGGACCCCCAACAACACTTGAGAGCATTTTGCCATTCTTGCTATTTGATTGCATAAGATGATGCTCTTCTCCTTTGTACCTTCCCCATGTCTTTATCTAGACCAACCTTAGATTGGTACAGTTCTCTCACCAAGCACTCTATATTTTCTTTTTCTCAACTTACCCAAGTCCTTTTAGATCATTTCTCAGTCAATATATCTAAAAAAGTCTTTATTACCAACCTCTACTCCATTAGGAAATTTGATGACGAATCAATTACCGATTTCATAGCTATATGGAGAGGTCTTATCAACCAATTTTATTTCTCCTTACCCCAACCCAAATTTATTGAAATCTTCTCTTGGGGTTGTGCCAAACATATTTCCCCTACTCTTCAAGTTCAAACTTTTTGAACTTTTGATGAGGCTTTCACCATGGCATGAAAATTAGAAATATGAGCCATTGATGAGGGAAAATAGGAACTACAGAACAAAAAATCTAGATTTAAATCCAATGACCCTTCCTCCACTGAAACTACAAATCAACCTAACCATCCCAATACCAAACCAAAGGAATCCATAAACTCGATTGTCCTTAAAACTGCTCCAGTACCAACTGTCAACTAACCCAACCCAACCAATCTTCTAACCAATAAAACTAAAACCAAAGTCAAGTTGCCCCAAAACAATATACTCCAATAGGGGAGTCTTATGCTTTATTTTTGGATAAATTACTCAAAGCAAAAATTATACAACTTCCTCCCATAAAACCTCCCCAATAATTTGATGCCTCTTGCCCTACACCTAGTTAGTACAATGAGATCAATCTTTGTGCTTTCCACTATGTCATTAGACATGATGTTAGTAGGTGCAACACCTTTAAGACCATTATCCAAAACATTATTGATAAGGGAGAACTTGTAATTAATAATCCTAATGCACCCCCAAATCAGTCCCTTGACATCTTTCATAAACCTTTCCCCAATCATGCCCCTTCTACCAACTATGATGATAATAAACCAGAATAATCTCATGCTCTTGAGGTCCATATGGTTAATGTCATTATTAGTGAGCCTATCATTGAGGAGACCATTGAAGTGGTGGACTTACCCTATATTCCTTTGGACAGCCAAATAGAGGAAGCAAACACTCCTCTTTTCTTATGTAAGGAGACCATGAACCTATCCACATCTCCTTCGATAGAAATATCGAAGGAGGCAACCATTATTACAAATACCTCTTCACCCAATCCATATATTGAGGTGGTTAAATTAACTTCCATCCTTTGAACACCCAACTAAAAAAAACAACCATATCCATCCCTTCACTTGAGGTTATCACACCTTTCTCCTATATCCTAGAACCACCCATTCTCTCTTTGGGAACCATCCCAAAAGAAGAGATCACCTTACCTACAACTTCTATGGAGGAGACATCCTCCCAAACCTTGGAACCTTCCACCAAGAACATATATGAATAAACCATCCTCTCACCTCCACCCATGGGCTTAATTTTTCAAACAAATGACCAAGGAATTAAACCCATTTACAAGCCTTTTTCTAGACTAGTCCAAAATCTAGAGTTCACTTCTCAACCCAACCCAGATAATGCCACTTTTTGGCACCGTCTTGGGCTCCCTTACCAAAACAAACCTAAACCTTCAACCTCACTTGCATCCACCATCAAACCTATCATTACCTCAACCCCATCCTCAAACCCTTCTCCTTCCAAAACCATAAGATAACCATCCAACCCACCTCTATTTAAAATTGTCAAATCAACTTACGCCTCTCTAACTAAACCCATAAAAAATTTAGGAGTACTTCCTACACCTAGCATTGCTCACCCATATTTGAAGTTGGACTTAACCCCTTCTAGTCCACTAAATAAAACCCCAACCAAACCAACTAATAAGGTGGTGCCCACCAAATCCCCACCTCAAACCAAATCCATACCACCTCCTTCAAACTTACCTTCTATCTTAGGACCCCATCCTTCTACCATCCCACAAGCTCATCCTTATACCTAGAAGGTGAACCCCCACCAACGCCCCCCCCCCCCACAATTACCTATTCTTCATCTAGTAAACCTTCTCCTTTTGATCTACCTACACCTACCTCCACCAAATCATCAAACCCCCCATTCTTAACTAACCTATCTACCTCTACCTTCCCACCTATCACCAAACCTTCAACCTCCACCCTCAAAACCAACCATAACCAAATAATCCCAACAAAAAACACCCACCAAAACCCTTTCACCACCTACAATTTCTATGGTGAAGACTACTTCTAAGAAGGCTCCCACTCCTAAAACCAAAAACCCTACACCCTCAACACCTTTGATTGAATCTTATTCAACCATTCTACAAAGGTTTTTAAAAACCTCTTCCTAAACCATGATGGTTCAATGACAAATTGATTTTCTCATACCATAGGAATCTTGGACACGATATAGAGAATTGCAAAGCTCTCCAAACACTTATCCATAGCTTATAAGATGAGGATGATCTATTATCAAATGAACCTCCCTTGAGCCCATTACCAGCCCAACCATCAACTAAACCCATCCAACATTTAACTACTCCTCCATTCTCATTTTAAAGTGAAGAGGAACCGGAGAAACCATCTAGCCCAACACCTCCCTTAATCCACACTATCCATATGGTTACTCGATCTCGATCCCAACAAAAAGATAAGGGAAAAGCAAAAGTATCCATACCATGGACATACCCTTTCACCCCTCAACCTTCCAACTGAAACCAAACATCCTCACCTTTACCTTCACCTTTTCCAAAACCTAAGATATCTATTTTGGGTGCCTCTCCCTTTAACCCTTCTGAATCCATCTAGTGAGTGGTGTTAAAACAACTTCACCAGACATCAGTGAAGATGAGCCTTTATGAACTAATCAACACCTTGACCCATCACCACCAAGCATTGATAAAGGCCTTGCAATTGATAGAGGTTCAACTAGAATATCCTCAACCTATTGCATCCTTTGTCAAAGCCCTACAAATTTCTACCTTCATCACCTTTCAGGATTTGAAAATACCTTATGTACATTATGAAGATCTCAATCCTTCCCTCTTCATCACAGCATACATCAATCAAACCCACATAAAAAGGGTGATGATTGATGGACGAGATAGCATCAAAATTATCTCCTCTCATACTTATGACTAGAATCAATTACCTAAGAATATCATGTCAAAAACTATAGTGGTCCTCCGCTCCTTTAATGACACTATGGCCACTACCTTAGGGATAGTCATCCTCCACATCTTCTTAGGACCTTGCACAATTCCAAAACTCTTTTACATTGTAGAGGGTGAGTTATAATAAAACATCTTACTTGGATGCCCTTTGATATATACCATGAGTTGTGTCCCTTCTACCTTACATCAATGTGTCAAATATGAGCATGAAGGTCAAGTTATTGCCATAAGAGTTGACCCTAGTCCTTTTGCATCATGAAACATGACATATCAACCCAATGACATTCTTCTTCCTCCTTCATCCACCTCACCACCAACCCATAATAACACCACCTCACCAACCAAAACCAAAAACACCTCTACCCCTACCATAGATGAAGCTTCAACTAACTCATATATTCCTTCTTAGATTCTTGTAGAGGACCTCTTGGAACCCACATTCCAACGTCTCTCATCGAGATAGTATCGTATTATAGCTTTGGATGATTTACTTACTCCTCAAGAGTATGGGAACCTCGACCATGATTCTATTTATGACCCCAATATCAGAACCATCATCCTTTTTGGGCATCCCAACCATCAAACTAACTTAATCTATGGGGGCCTTGATCATCCACTTCTTGCTTCCACTGATACCTCTATCACCCAACCATTTACCTCTAACTTCTTTTGACAAACCAACATTTTCCAAATTATACCTTCATAGGTGTTCTTGGAAGGGATTTGGCCTAGGATTCTATGAACATGGACCTCATGAGTTACCTTCCATCAAAACCCATAAACCTCATGACCTATTTGGCCTTGGGTTCGTACCATCAGAAGAACCCATTGATTCACCCAAACCCATCACCACCATTGAGGAAAACACCCCATCCTCATCAACCTAATCATCTTTGAAGTCTAAGGATTTTGACATCATTCCTCCTAACTTTTTTTTATCAATATTATTACTTTAGGCTCCCTGACCAATCAAAAGGATGGTCGAAATAAAACCTTTCCTCTCATCCATCTTGAAATGGTAGAAAATGATTCTCCTACCATCAACACCATCCAAAATCAAGACGATGATTTCACTCTCCCCAACTTTGGTGTGGGGGATTCTTCTATCCACAAATCAATTCCTCTTGAGAACTAAACCATGTTGAATGAATCCACTATCGATGTCAACTTGGGTACTCAGGATAACCCTCACATTGTCAAGATTGGTCAATCCTTAGATTTTGTGGAGAAAAAATATTACCCTTCTTTTATTCATGATCAAAGCATAGAATTTACTTGGTCTTATCAGTGTATGCTTAGAATTTACCCTTCTCTATCCCTCTATAACATTGTCACCCATCTTGACGCTAAGCTTGTTCAACAAAAGCTTTACATGATGCGCCCTTGCATCACCCTTCTAATAAGAGAAGAAATTCAACATCTCTTGTCTATCAGTTTCAACCAACCCATTAATTATCCTCAATAGGTTTCTAACATCTTTCCCATTACCAAACCCATAGGGGGACTTTGTCTTTATATCAACTTTCATGACCCTAACCTTACTTGCCCAAACGATGACTTCCTTTTATCTAGCATCAACCAACTTTTTGATCTTACAGCTAGCCATGAGATATTATCTCTCATAGATGATTTCTCAAGCTATAATCAAATCTTGATTTCCCCCAAGGATCAACATAAAACTTCTTACATCACCCCATGGGGAAATTTTTGCTACGAATTCATGCCATTTGGTCTAAATAATGTTGGAGCAACTTACTAGCATGCGATGACCTACATCTTACATGATCTCATCCATAAAATCATAGAGGACTATGTGGATAATCTCCTTAGCAAATATAAACATCATAAGGATCACCTATTCATTCTCACAATCATATTTGAATTCCTAATTCATTTCCATGTTAGACTCAACCCCATGAAATGTATTTTTGGGGTCCTATCTAGAAAGCTTCTTGGCTTTATCATCTCTCTTTGAGGAATCAAAGTAGACCTTGTCAAAGTTAGATAAATTTTGGAGATGCCTCCTCCAACCTACCTCAAGCAACCTCGTAGCCTGTAGGGGAAGCTCCAATCCATCTGTCACTTCATCTCTCAATTATTAGATATATGTCAACCCTTTCACTAGATTATTAAGAAAGATACATATTTTAAGAGGACTAAGGACTGCCAACAAGCCTTTGATTCACTCAAAGAGTACTTTCTTTTTCCACCCATTCTTACCCCTCCTAAAGAGGACCAACCCTTCTACCTTTATATATCCACCACTGACAATTCCTTAGGTGCAATGCTCATTCACCATGATGAACAAAACAAAAATCAAGTTGTCTATTACATAAATCAAACACTTATAGAGTATGAGACTCGGTACACCCATTTCAAGAAGCTTTACCTCACTTTAGTCTTTATGGATTCTAAACTTCATCATTACCTCCTCAATCACAAAACTTTCATTATCACTAACACTGACCCACTCAAATACATGCACTCTAAACCATACCAGAACTAACATATGGATAAGTGGCTTATGCTCCTAGCTGATTTTGTCCTTGAATTCCTCTAGCAAAAGTTGATTAAAGGGCAAGTCATTGCCAACCAATTGGCTGAAGCACCTCTACTAGACAACCAACCACTTCCTCTTGCATTTCTAGATAAGTCAATCGTGACTCTTTCTCAGGAGGACCCCACCTACCAAATGACCATCTTCTTCGATGTTTTGAAATGCCAATATGATGGGGGTGTTGGAGTTATTCTCATTCCCCTTAATTATGAAACTCTTACCCTTTCCTTCAAACTTGATTTTGAGTATACCAACAATATGGTTGAGTATGAATCCCTCATCATACTTCTTCAAGCCACTCTAGCCATGGGAATTAAGACCATTAGTATCTTTGGAAATTCCTAACTTGTGTCAACCAAGTCAACAGATCCTAACAATGTATGAATGATGTCTTGCAAAAGTATAAACAACTAGTAGATGTACTCTTTGCATCATTTGATCATTACCTTATCTATTTTGTTCCATGATCTACCAATAGGTTTTTGGATACCATGGCTTCCCTTGCTTCCCAAATCCCATCTCAAACTATCAATTCAAAACTATTTTTTAGCATACACCATTTTATTACGCCCTCTTATATCCATTCTACCCTTCCTAACATTTGTAGTGTGGAAGTATCTCCATCTGACATATGGTATGAGAAAACCTTTAACTACCTCAACCTTAGCATCATTCCTCCCAATCTCTTTAGGAATGCCTGAAGAGCCTTTGTTCAGAGTACCTCTTATTATACCATACTAAGAGGAATCCTTTCTAAGCATGGCTTTGACGGCCTCCTTCTCCATTATCTACATAGTCATGAAGCTTCCCATGCTATCAAAGAAATGCATGATAGAATATATGGGGGACACTTTAGTGGTTTAGCTATCACTAAACATATCCTTTATCTTGGCTACTATTGGCCCACCCTCAACCAAGACTATTGTGATTATATAAATGTGTTAAATATCAATATTGCATCAATTTACATCATGCACTTGCCCATGGCCTTCAAGTATCGAAAGACTATTGACCCTTCTCATAATGGGGACTTGATCTCATTGAGGAAATCAATCCACATTCTTCACAATGACACCAATCCATCATTACCAGCATTGATTATTTCACCAAGTGGGAGGAATTTATTCCTCTCATCTTGACTAAAGTTGATAAGATAATTGACTTCATCAATCATAATGTCATATGTCACTTTGGTTTTCCCTATAATATCGTCACTGATAATGGTAAATATCTTTAAAATAAGTAGGTCCAAGGTCTTTGTGATGTATTTGGCATCAACTTAAGCTTTTCCTTGCCTTATCATCCATAACCAAATGAATAGGCAAAAGCCTCTAACAAAATGTTAACCAAAGTAGTCAGTGTTATAGGTTGGGATTGACACTTGCACATCCCTTTTGCTTTATGGGCCTATCGCACTAGCATTCAAACCTTTATAGGTGCTACCCCTTTCTCTCTAGTCTTTGGACTAGAGGCAGTCTTGCCTCTCAAAGTCCAAATTCCTTCTCTTCATATATCTTTACAAGACATCATCTTTGAGAGTGACTATCATCAAGAACATCTTACACAACTTGAGATAGTTGATGAACATCACCTCATAGTGCTTAAGGATCTTCATTTCTATCAAGAATGAATCAAGTGCACCTATAAAAAACACCTAAAAGAACAAAAATTCAATATTGAAGACCTCATCCTAAAGGAAAGCCAACATGCAACCAATATGGAGAAAAGAAAAAGAGGCAAGTTGGTTTTCAATTGGCTTGGCCCCTACATCATAACCCACAAGTATAGATTAGGAGCTTATTTTTTGTCCTCTCTCAAAGGCAAACTAGAACCTGAGCCTCTCAATGTTTTGCATCTATGTCCTTTATTTTGTTAGATAGGAATCAAACTTACCTTCTTGTCTAACTTAAGCTCATCCCTTGATTTATGAGATTTTCACTTTCACTCACCTTCCTCCTCTCCCTTTGAGGATAACTAATTACAACATATAACCATGTGATTAACCATAGCAGGCATAGTCTAATCCTAAAATCGATACCATAGCTCTACCCTTGGCATGGTTCTCATGGATACTTTTTGTCTCTAATAAGATGGAATCCCATGGTCATTTGTCTCTCAAAACCACCCCTTTTACCTATCATTAACTTCTTGTGCTAAATGATTTACCCTCATAAAGGTAAACCTCTAAGCCTAATTATACTAGTCCATGTCTAAAACCTCGCATCAAAACAATTTGGGATATCAAAATATCACTTGGGTCACATGTCTCTAGCATAGCAGATTATTCCCTTAAAAGATAGTTATCCAAAACTTAAATTTGCTTTAAAAATAGACTACTCCTTTGAAGTACAACTACCAAATATACAAACCCAAACTTAAACCACTCCCTTCAAGGATGGCTAAGTCAAATGGGTCAAAAGCAATCATTTGAAGCTTCCTGCATCAATCGTCTTCACAACTTATCAAATCAAAATCAATAAACAAAAGACCCTATATCAAAATTAGAATAAGTTATCCTAAGAAATATACAATTAACTTTCATATATAGCATTAGTAGACTTCCTACATTTATCAGTCTACACCTTGCATAAAGAGATGAACTTGTCTAATTGGTTCTTAGGTCACCTATAGAAGGGGAAAACTAAACCACATAAGGTTACCTTACCTAACGACCCATTTTCCTTTCACCTATCACCTACCCCACCTTATACCATATACAAATTAAGGGATTATGAGCTTACTTGGCACAATGTGATCAAGACACCTTTTTTATCCACCAAAGCATGTTAATGTTAAGCATTCAATAGGCTTATTTTCTTTAATCCAATCTAACTTTAGTTTGGTTAGGTTTTTACCAATAAAAAGGCATCATGATTTTTCCTTACCCTATTATCATTGGTTCATGTGGACATACGTCTCATGATTCTCATTTATTTTTCCTACATTTAGTTTGTTATCTAAATTACTTTATGTGATTCCATTACAACCTTAACCATAATCACATCACATCTCCATGATCATAAACAACAAACATAAATAATAAACATCACATTATGAACCACATCATATATCTATCTATGATCAAAGCACCATGAACCATATCATATATCTATCTATGATCAAAGAACCATGAACCACATCATATATCTATCTATAAATCATAATTATAATCCAATCCATTTACCATAAACATCATATCATAAACCATATCAATAACCATAATCAAACCATTCATCATCATATCCATGAACAAAACAAAAACATCATCCATAATCATCACATGCCTAAGCTACTGAGTCCACATCTCATAAGCATAAAGCATAAAACCATGATCACAACCATGAACCTTGAACTATAAATAACATCTATACCATGAACATCATAAAAACATCATCATATACATTATGTCCATCAAAATAAATAATACATGCAATAATGTATAATCTCTTTAAAATCATGTACATCTCGTTGCATCGACACACAAGTCGATATCAAAATCATGTACATTTACATCTACACCTACATAACATATCACATATCATGCCCCTAGGGCACCACTACCACTAGCCCCTCTTTCACCTATACTTCCACTCCCATAAGTGCCAGTCCTCCTAAGATGCCTACCTATCTAGTCACCAATGCAACCCACTGACTTGGAGTCACCATAGCTACCCCACCTGCTAAACTAGATCTATACTCACCCCATCGAGGTTCTAGTAGACATTATGCTAGCACTATAGCCTTGTGATACCTTAACTCTTCCATTGTGGCTAAGTATTGTGCCATAGGAATATTACCTAGTGGTTTTACTAGTGCTACCATGGCTCCTACCTTTTGTCTCAAGGTGTCCCTCTCCTAGGTTAGCAAACCAAGTGAGGTCCTCACCTAATCTTTCGCATTTATAACGATGGCAACAAGACCCTACAAAGTCACAATATGGCCTTCCAATGTGGCCACATATCCCTATAACCCTATAATATGTGCTTATGTGGTAACTAGTGATACCCTTGCCTATCCATCAAGGCCACCACCCTATACCTATGCTCTAGTTAGATCCACATCCATGGCCTACTGACCTCCATCATCCCATCCAAAATTAGCCACTACATATTAGGCCTGGTACCATCCTACATAGCCATCAATAAAATTAGCATCATCAATCCCTACTCTCATAAGTAGTTCCCCATGATCTAACACTACCTCCTCTAGTTGTGTCTCAGGTAAAAAAAACTTAGTATCCTCCCTCCTGTACCTCAAAAAAGCACCTAGAATCCCCTACACTAGGCCATACTACCTCCACACTCTATCGAATGGGATGAAATCAATCTCACCTTCTCTCCTCCCATAGATCCACCTCGAGCTCTATAAAGACAAAGCATGATAGCTATAGAGGGTATACCTCAAAAAGCCAACATATGGCCTCTAGATGACATCACCTACAACCAAGCCCTCCAATTATCCCTAAACTAGTTAATATCTCTCACACCTCCTCTAGCCCCTGTCAAAGCATAATCTGCCCTCCATCATAGGAAACCCACACTGTAGTCTACCTACACATAGTCATCTGATAGTAGCCCCAATGGTCTTAAAACCTAAATATGCTCATATGCCCAATAATAGAACACAAACCCCATGCCAATCCCATATTATCTAGTCACTCAAAATGCCCAAAGCTCCCTGTATATTTGAACTAGTAAAATTGGTGCCCACCCAAACACCATCCTCTTAAGCAACACCTCTACCAACACGCCCAGTAGTAGGTAAGGAAATTGGCCATTACTCGAATCTAGCAAGGCAAAATAAGACACTACCATCATCATAGTCATTAAGTGCTTCTTACCTAGATCCCTCTGGTATAATGGCCTATAACCAAAACCACCAGAATGTTACCTATCATGGACCCAATCCACACCATACAAGAGCTCTAACTGCTTGTCCCTCTTCTCACTCTCAATATGGTAAATAGGCTCTCCTCAAATAGGTAGTCATGTAATCCTATGAACATCCTCTAATAAGATGGTCATCTCTCATGTCGGCAATAGGAAAGTGTTTATGACTAGATCCCATCTCTTGATGAGGGCCATGATCATCATCGCATCTCATGGCAAGCATTAATAGTGTCTCATAGCTCTGAGATTGACCTCTTGTATGTGTGTCTAATCATCCTAAGTCATCCCTCCATGGATCTCCACAAAGATCCTTAGAACCTGGTCTCTTATTTGGATATGGTCTTGTGCCTACAAATAAATCAAGTTAGCACACACACTTAGTTTTCTATTATCATTTCTCATTTTCATTCTACCTACATCAACTTCTTTATCCACCTAAACCCACCTAATCAACTTATTTTAATGCTACACTAACTCACAAAAAATTTAAAACCTACCCTAACCTATCAAAATACCATCTAACTCTTTTACCCAAAAACATTTTAAAACACCTTCCCTCAACCATCTCCACACAACATTCCTACTTGACACTTTCCCTAAACCATCTCAACCCATCACTCAACACATCACCTATCTTAACCCACATTTGACATTTTAACTTACCCAAACCCTTTAAAAATATTTTCAAACACTTTTACTATATCTTTCTACAAAACCATCCCTTCCCCAAACACTCAACCATCGATGATCATTATGACCATCGATGGTCAAGTGCCCTTAGCACTTCAGTGGTTGACTACTGACAGTCATTTCTTACTATCGATGATCAGGTCTAACCATCGATGGTCACTGTGTGTGACCACTGACGATAAAAGACCTAACCTACATTCCTAAAAACTAACCAAAACATAAAAATTCAACAACTAAATTACTGAAATTTATCTTATACCTTACCCCAACCCAAATCCTCCCTTAATTTCAAATTTCACCCTCTAATTTTCCCAATTTTACCCAAAACCTAAACTAGGGCAAAACCCCCCAAAACCATACCCAAACAACGACAAAATAATCAAATTTAACTAAATCACTGACCTAATCAATTAATAGACCAATTAAAAACATCACCTACCTCATTCATCAATTGTCATCAAGGATGAAGCCCACAATCAATCGACCAACCAATCACCCAACCAAGTCCACCTCAACATTGGCCATTTTGGCCTAAACTATCGTATATTTTTAAGATGACCTTTCCTTGGTCCTTTTTGACTGCACTAACCAACTTTGCCATGTTACACATTTAAATTTGCACCACCTAATGCATAACTAGACCTTTTGTGTTTTTTAAGGGAGCACTTCTTACCTCATATACCTATGAAAACACCAACCCTATCTAAGGGACTTATTGAGTAACCTGATCAACTATGATTAATGATGTGGATCAATTACCCTATCACTTATACTTCTAGAATTGACATTATTGTTATCAACAATTGGCAACCTTAGTCTTTTTGTGATTTTGGCTATTGCACTTAGTCACATTTTATGCGCATGTTTTCACTTCAAATTCTTAACCACCCTTGTCACCAACCTCGTGGCTCACCATAAACCACCTGTCAAATCTTGACTCAATTTTGGTTTCACCTTATCAACTTTTAGTTTAAGGGGGAACACCTCCTCCCATATTCAGGGCAATCAAACCTTCGACCAATAATGCATTTTTATTTTGTATCTTGTTGATTCAAAGCTACATAACAAAAAATTCTAAAATGTAGACACTAAAAAACCATACTAGATGTCAAAATGCCTCAGGATACCTTAGGGACCACCTAACCCTTCTCAACCCACTAACCAACCTATCAGACCTTGGGTCTAGTTAGCTACTTAGCTAACTAAACTTAATAACTTACTAATAAACCTTAACCCACCCCTTTTAATTCACCTTGACCCTTTTCCTTTAAGACACTCAACTATCGATAGTCAACTTAATTATCGATAGTTAGCCTGACCATCGATGGTCAGGTTCTCACCCTTCTAACACATCACCAACTGTGTCTGAGCTAATGAGGCACAATTAAATATGTTCACCTTATGCGATGCTAATAAACTTCCAAGCATCAAAATCAGTAAGCCAACCTACTAGGGAACCTTCTATCCTCCATCTCTCTTTGCTTATAAAAGGAGGGGAGTAGGAGGTGAAAAGGATCTATCATCACAAGTATTATTACACATAGGTATTCAAGTCAGTCAGCCAGTCTTCTTCTAGCAACTCAAGAATAACAATAGAGATCTAAACCTCTACCAAACTTGCTCTTGAAATAAAGTATCATTACTCTACCAAAATTACTCTAGTTATGAAGCATTTAACAAGTAATGGGTATATTTATACTTCAATCTTGTCATTTTAGTTTCTAACTTCTTGACCTGAATCAGACCTTTCTACTCCTATCTTCCAACCTCTTGTCTCTGACCAGACCCTTAACCAAACTTCTATCTAATCAATATCCCATTTTGCAACTCTTTTATGAGTGCCTTCAAAAATCTATAGGTAATGGCTGATGGTTAGCACAACCACTGACTATCACCCTCAACCATCGATGATTACCCAATTACCAATGATCATCTTAACCGCTAATGGTTAACACAACCATCGATGGTCATTGTGGCATGAAATAACAAGTTATTTCTATCCCCATACCCCCAACTAAATCTAATTTTTGTATCACTGCATGTTTACAGACCCCTACCTAAATTTTTAAGCCTGAAATTTATCTTAACACTAGTATTGACTCTCTTTTGCTTTATTTAGTCATTTTATCTATCAAGCAATCATATACTTCTTGTATTTCATTTCAATGTTTTTTTTAATTTAATGTAAGCATATTTTTTTAGCATTTTCAACTTAATTGTTCTCAAAGAGTGGATTAACAACCTCCTAGCAAGCTCACATTTCTTGGATCTAGCTCATGCTAGGTAGTCCACCTAACTATCTTTCTAACATCCCTTTTGTTAGTAATTTCTTATCTATAGGTAATCCTTCTAAGATAAAAAGGAGCTCTCTACATTCATTTAGATCACATGTGTATAAAAACTAGGTATTTATACCACACCCTTATTATTAGTTTCTTATCTTCTTCCAAAATTAAGAAATTAATAGAAATTAAGAGAAATAACACCTACTTGTAATTCGTTTGTGTGTAATTTTGAGGCTTTGTGTGTGCATGATTTCATGTAACTTGTCTACTTATCTTTAAAACTTTACGTCAACTTTTGAAACTAGGTTTTATCCTACAAAAGGAGAATAATGATGGATTGAACTAACCCCAACCACTTTTTAATGAATGTCCAATGCTATCTATATATCCAATACTTTGAAGAAGAAGTTAAACTACATGTAGTTCTTCTTGTTAGGTGTATGTATGCAATTGTACTCCTTTAATTAATGTAACCCATGATTTAGTTTTTGTAATGTAGAAAATGACAACTTTGTCATGGCTTGAGTGTTTTAAACTTAGGCTAGGATATGCTATTTATGATCAAGGGATAAATAAGAAAGAATAGGGTAGTCCCGTCAAATATGTAAGTGATTTCTTATGAGTGATAGATTCTTGCCAAATAGGGAATATGCTGAGACCTATTATGTTTTTATGTGAGAATTTTTGGGTACTTTCTTATGCCACTGACATGTGAAACATATCAGCTAACCCATGAAGATAATTTGAATTTGAAGGATCATTTTTACTTGGCATGTGGATGAGTTCGTCAGATCTATATGCTTACAGAATTCCATAGGCATCTAAGTCTAATGAACTCATCTAAAAGGAATGAATATTGATCTAATGATATGGAGATAATCTATGTATAATTTTAAGTAGGTTCATGTAGTCATATAAAATGTCACTTGAATGCAATGAGTGTCAATTGAGACCACCCTATTCCTAGATTAGCCTTAGACCTATCTTAGAGCCTCTTTCAATCTTTATCTAGCTTTTATATAAGTCTAACCCATCCCTAATTGTACCAAAATTAGTCTAAAACTATCTCATAGGGATCTTGGCCCCTAGTATAGCAAATTCTACCACTTGGACACTAGCTCACTATGTTAGTGATCGAGGGATCGTGTTATTGTCTCTTGCCTCTTTTCTCCTCCAACAAAGATATTTCTATTTCTCAAGATAACTTAGGGTCAGCCTAGACCTATCCCACATCTTGACAAGCACTAGATAAGTATATATACACCACTTTTATCTTATTACCCACTAAAGGGAAATCATATACAAATACACACAAACAAGCTCAGAGACAAGTTATGTAAATCAAGGTTTGATTTAACAATTTTAGGAATATTAGAGTCTTATTCTTAATTTAGTTAAGGGTTTACATTGATTAAATTAGTAAATAATATTTCAATAATTTAGCTACTGATTTGTATAATTTAAGTGTATTTTTAACCTTTTATAAATAATAATAAATATGAAAAAAATAAGACTTAGGTAAAAATTAGATGAAATGAATGAGACAGAGTCTGGAATTTATTATGCAAGACTAAGACAGTGTCATCATTTTGTGAAAGGATAGGAGCACAAAAATAAGACACCCTAGGGTCTGGTGCTATACTCCTCTTCTACTACTATTATTCCAAAAACTTTAGTTTTTTGGGTTTTATTCATTATCCCTGTGTGAGCTTACCTATAAAATTTTGATTGTTGAAGGTCTACAAAACCCTTTGTAGAGCTAATTTAGTCTTCAAACTCTAGACTTCATTATGATTTGATCAAGCTTGAGAAAGAAGGGGGGTTAGTGTGTGTAATATGCACTAAATGTGTATCCACACCCCTTGTGTGGGCATGCTACCTACATACCAATACTTTGAAGAGGGAGCAAGCCATATGTAGTTCTCTCACTTGACATGTTTTGTGCAATAGTGTTATAAAGATGTAAAAATGCTAAAATGAGTGTGATTGAGGTGGATAGGGACTAGTGTGAGGATATGGATGTTTTTTTATCTATATTGTATGGATGTATGCAAATAATAGGGAAGTTTGCCTCAATGGTCTTACTTACATTCTTGCTTACTTTTGTAATATTTCCCAACCCCTTATAAATTAACTCTAAATGGGATTTTATAAAGATATATTGGTCATGAGTTAAATGCATTTGTGTTAGGTCAACACAATGAGGAAAATGAATTGGGATAAAATGGTCACTTAGACTCAAAATATGATTGGATAGGAATATTAGAAATGGGACACCCTAGGGTCCAATGCTATAGTCCAACCCCAATGCTCTTATCCTACATGCTCAGGACTTGGGGGGATGGAATAAGCATGGAAAATGGATCCTATCTGAGCTAAAGTGAAGTTTTATAAGTCTACAAATGACTTAGAAGGGTCATGAGAGCATGTAAGAGGGACCTATGGGTTGGGTATCACAAGCCACACTCAAGCTATCAATTTTGACATTTTATATGACTACATTTACCCCCTCTTTATTCTAGTGATGCAATAAAGAAAAATTATAGGATAAAGGAAAGTATAAAGCACACCTAAACTTACCTGTAAGGGTGAAGGCCATGAAGCTATGTGATGTTGGGTATGTGTAGAGAGAGCACATTATATAGTGTAAATTTGCAAAAGAAAATTAGGAGTAGATTAGTTCTTACTAAATATGCTATATCTAAAATAAGAATCTATAAAGTTGGGTAAGAAAGAAATAAAGAGAAAGGAATGAATACACCTCATCAGGTATGCAAACCAATATAAAACTTATTGTGATGCTGAGTGATGCTGGATGATGTTGAGTAATGTTGGTTATGTGTTATACCAAGAGTAATATCATGAACGAATTTGAGTGCTCAATTCCCTAAGAGTAGCTCAAGAATGCAAAGATTATCTATTTTTCTCCATCATTTCTCACTAAGTGAAGCCAGGTGGTCATGCATGTGCTAATCGATGTTTTGACTATGTGTCCAATCCATCTAAGTAGGTGGCTCCAGAATATAAAGGCTAGCTAGTCCTTTAGATCCATTGTTGCCCCATGAAGTAAAATTATAAACTGATACCCATATGAATGTGTGTCATATAAGATGGCTCCTAAATCCCATGAATTCTATATAATCTAATAATGTGGTGTGGATAGTTGAATGTGTACAAGAAACTAAGCCAATCTTGGCCAACTCTGAAAGGAGGAGATTAGGCTTGCATGAAAGCCACTCCAAAACTAGAAACTAATCTTATGTGGAAGCCACTCAGGAATTTGAAGGTTAGGTTTGTATGAAAGCCACTCTAAAATGATGCCAACCACCTATAGATAGAGTAAGGCACATAAATATAGAGAATGCTTAGGTAATATACTAAACTCAGAAAGAAAAGAAGTCAAATGTGCTGCACATATTGCCTCCAATCACTAGTGTCTATAACATGGATTTTGATCAGGAAGTTACACCAACTGCCCAATCTAAAATTGGAAGTGAGAGACATCATGCCATGTACGATGCCCCCTATATCTAGATTCTCTAAGAAAAATTGAATTGAAACTATTGATTTTAAACTAAACTATTATTGACAAAACTATAACTGGTCTTATCTTTCTATGTATTTCTATAAAATTTGGTTTTTTGTTGTTTGGATAGGAGAACTAAAATAGGACACCCTACTATTTGGTGTTATAGTCCAAACTTGGAACTCTTGTCCTATACTGATTTTGATGAATGTTCTATAATTATCACTATCTGTTCGGTCTGTTCTGCCTAGTTTGAAGTTTGGATACTATTTTGGGCATTCTGAAAGATGATTTTTCAATCGATAGGAGCTCTGATCTCTATGACAAAAACCTTTATTTATTTTCCCCTCTTTTGAAGGTAGGAATGAAGACCTTGCAATGACTACTCTTAGAAGAAAGATCCCTGCAAGTGTGTTATACTATAAAATACATGATATAGCAATGATAATTGATAAGATATCTCAATATATAACATGGTTTGTAATAGAGATTATTAGATCAAAAGGGGTATGCCTATATAGATATAATAATATAATAACATGTGCAATATAATGAAATAAAAATAGAAGTTTGGTTAGTTATTAGTTACCAGTTGTCAAGGAGGGATGGAGCATGATGTCCATCATGGCATCCAAAAAAGCAAGATAATGCATGATGTGGATCATGGCATTGAAAAAAAATTAAAAAGCAGTCAAGCAACAAGCACACAAGGCAAGAAGCATACAAGAGTGGCCAAAGGGCCAAGAAAATAAGGGATATGGGCACACGTCATTCAAACTAGAAAGCAAGCATCCAAGGCATGTTAAAATTCCACATACACATACAATTTAAAACAAGTAAAGTTAGAATGAGGGACATAAGCACATAGAAGAACACAGGCAAAGGACATTGGAAAATGTCTTAAGGCACACACAAGACATAAAAAAGAATTGAGAAATATAGTCACATCTAACTATGCAAAGCAGGAAAAGAAAGCATGTAAATATTGGAAATACAATCGCATCTAACTAATCAAAGCAAGAAGTGAAAATATGCAAAACATGGAGTATAAGACTAGGTATATGCTAAGAAATATACAAGTTTTATATACTAGTGAGTGTCGATAGAGTAATCTGTGTAAGCTAGTAAGTAATGTACATCAACATGATAACTAGAATATGTGGTATAGGAATGACATAACCTAGATGGTATAATCATGTAGGAGATGCCCCCAGGGGGTAGATATATTGATGTATGTCTCGAATGTAGAAGTAGGATGCCCCCTCAATGGGTAGAGTGAAGCAATCATGGATCTAGATGTCACTACACACACTTGATGAAGATCAAGTGAAATATGGTAATGTAGATAAATCGACAAACAATAGCATAGAACAACAAATGTAAGTCTAGCATGGTAGTAGAAATATAAAGCATGGATAATGCATATAATTTAAATATTTTTGTGTTTTGAAAATTTCTGAATATTTTTGTATTTTGAAATTTTGTATTATTTTTGAATATTTGATATATTTGAATCTTATTGTATTTTGAAATATTTGAATGTTTTTGGTATTAATTCTATTTACAATCAATCATAAGGAGACTATGTACAATTTTTTTTTTTAAAGCTATGTACAAGAAAGACTAAGAAGTGATACTAATCGATGAGTCTCATGAGAGGCTCCTATCATGGTGTCCTATATCAAATAAAAGAATCATGGGGGATTGTGAGGCATAAGGGAATGGCTATGAATATGACTCTGAATATTTGTATTCATTTGTGATATCTTGGAAATCATAATAAATTATATCGTTCCACTCATCATTATCGTCTTGATCTTGAACTTATGGAATGTTGGTGTTAGATTTTGTTGTATCTAGATCTTTTCCTTTGATAAATTATGTTTATGAATGATTTATCTTAAGATGTTCAATAAATCCTAAACCTTGGTGACAAACACTATCAACTACTAGAATAGGAGTAGTGATGCCTTGATCATGCTTGCCCAACCCTTGACCTTGAAAATCAATCTGTTGTAGATAATTTTGACCAAACTCATACTGCTTTAAAAGTTGAGCCTCATTTTGGAGAGGTATATTTGCATCTTTTTCATGCTTTATCTATGCTTGTGGTACTATTTTTTCCTCTAATTTTACTTGTTGATCCTTTTATTGTTCTGAGTTATGCTTTGGCAACCACTTTTATATTGTTTCTGAATTTGACCCTTTGTGAATGTGTTCCCATGTCACTATGGATTGTTTGACTAATTTACCTTGTATAGGGTATTCATTAACAATTATCTATTGTATATATTTTTTCAGTGCCAAACGTGAATCTATGTGATACCCATACATTCTATGATATGCACAATAATATATAGATCTTCTCACTAGATGTAGAGGAGGTAGTTTGATCAACTTAGATTTAATGATTTCCCTCAGCACCTCACTTGAACTCTTATTTGATCTTTTAATGCTTTTTGAATGACTAGTTGTAGAGTTACTTTGTTGTAATTTCTTGTTTTGATATGTAACATTGTTGGTAACTAATTGACTATGTGAAGGTGTATATACATGATTGGCACTAGGGTGCCCTTGAGGCTTTTGTATTATAATCTGATTTTCCAATATTGTGATCTTTTCATGTAATAGTTGATTCTGCATTTGTAAATCTGAAATTAACTTACACATTATAATGATTTAATCCTTTAGACTCTCCCAAGTACAAACCCTAGTTGCTTTTAATTGAACATGTAAGCACATATGTTGAAGAGAATTTGAAGAAGCTATAGGTTTAATGTATGCATTAAGAACAATAGTATAGGATAACTCACCTTTTGGAGGGGTGATATCATGGACCCGATTAGAGGGAGAGTAGCTACCACCTTCTTGGGGAAGAGGAGGAGAAATAAATTCTTTCATGTGCATAAGATATGACATTGAAACTTGACAAGTGGTTGTTAGCTTATGTAATGGATCCTCTAAGTATGTAAGTATTTTATTCTTGATTAAATTACCCATAATAGAGGGATAACATGTTAAAGAAGTAATTAGAGTTATAAGCTGTATAACAATATGATTATAAAGAATATTCCACATGAGAGATAGCAACCAAGGGATAGAGAGCTTGGAATTTTGCACTAACGCATACAAAAATTTGACTTATAACATAACATTTCTAATATTGTTAACAAAATATAGTTAGAAATTATTTTGCATGAGAGAGATAATATGTAAAATAAATATTGAAGTCTTGTACTTTTTTAGCAATAAATGTTGTAATATCATCTCTTATTATAAGAAGTAAGCATGAAAAGGAAAGAATAGAACTTTGTATTAACATATAGTAAACTTCATCATTCATGTACATGATAGGACCGAGTATGGTCTCTTTATTATTTGCAAGAAATACAGTAAATATGTGTAAATAAGTGAGATCTAGTTTTATTTTTATGTGAAATCTGATTTTAGATGTAAGGTGACACCTCAAAAGTAATGAGACCTAGTCTATGCAACTAGGGTTTTGAAAAATGATATATTTTTTAAAAATTACTTTGGAATTTTAAAATAAAATACAAATTTTTTATTGAAATATGAAGATAAAAATTAGAAAAATATTGTTAAAATTCTGATTTAAATGGACCTAGTATATGTAACTAGGGTTTGGAAGAAAATGATTTTTTAAAAATGACTAAAGAATTTTAAAAATTAATGTGAATTTTTTATTTAAATATGTAGGTAAAAAATCAAAAAAAGATTGGAAAAATTCTGATTTAAATGGACATAGTATATGCAACTAGTGTTTGGAAGAAATTGATTTTTTTTTAAATTACTATGGAATTTTAAAAATTAATGTGAATTTTTTATTTAAATATGCAGGTAAAAAACCAAAAAAAATATTGGTAAATTTAGGAAGAAAATTTTCCTAGGATTTTTAGAGTTTTTATGCGCAAATGAAGTAAGTCAGGTTCACCAAATGATTTAACAATTATGGGAATATTGGAGTCTTATTCCTAATTTAGTTAAGGGTCTGAGTTGACTAAATCAGTAAAAAAATATTACAATAATTTAGCTAATAATTTGTATAATTTAACTGTATTTTTAATATTTCTATAAATAGTAATAAATATGAAGAAAATAAGACTTGGCTAAAAATCAGATGAAATGGTTGAGACGGGGTCTAGAATTTGTTGTGTAGGACTGGGATAGTGTGACTAATCAAGATATAGCTTTCATTTTATGAAAGTATAGGAGAATTGAAATAAGACAACCTAGGGTATAGTGTTATAGTCCTCTTTTACCACTGTTGTTCTAGAGATTTGAGTTTTCTAGGTTTTGTTTGTTGTCCCTGTGTGAGCCTGCCTATGAAATTTTTACTATTGAAGATCTATGAAACTCCTTATAGAGCTGATTTAGTCTTCAAACCCTATATTTCATTGTGCTTTGATCAATCTTGAGAAAGAAGGAGGGATTAGTGTGTGTAAGATGCACTGAATGTGTATCCACACCCTTGTGTGGGCACACTACCTACATATCAATACTTTGAAGAAGGATCAAGCCATATGTAGTTTTCCCACTTGATGTGCTTTGTGAAATAGTGTTATGAAGATGCAAAAATATTAAACTAGGTGTGATTGAGGTGGTTAGGGACTGGTGTGAGGATTTGGTTGTGCTTGTATCTATATTGGATGGTTGTATGTAGAGAATAGGGAAGTTTGCCTCAATAGTCTTGCTTGTATTCTTGCTTGCTTTTGTAATATTTGCCAACCCCTTTTAAATAAAATTTGAATGAGATTTTATAAAGATATATCAGTCATGGGTTAAATCCATTCATGCTAGGCCAACACAATGAGGAAGAGGAATTGGGAGAAAATGGTCACTTGGGCTTGAAATGTGATTGGACAAGAGGACTGGAAATGGGACACCCTAGGGTCTAGTGCTATAGTCCAACTCTAATGCTCTTGCCCTACATGCTCGAGACCTGGGGGGATGGAATAAGCATGGAAAATGGAGCCTGGCTAAGTTATAATGAGGTTCTGTAAGTATACAAATCACTGAGAATTAGCAAAAAGGTCATGGCCATGATGCATACATGAAAACATACATACAAACATATGAGGCATGCAAAGTAGGCCAAAGGGCCACAATACAAGGGACATGGGTACATTTCACCAAGTCTAGAGAAGATAAAACATACAAGGACATGTTCAAATGTCCACATATGAATACAATAAGCAAGGTTGGTTGAGAGCCATATGGGAGGACATGTTCAAGTGTCAACATTCAAAATTGAGAAAGCACACACAAGGACATGGACACATATCCAAAGCATACATATAGTGAAGGGAAGTGGCTTAGATCCATAAAATAATGGCATATTCAAATACCCTGAAGTAGATGTATAAGCAAAGAGATGCAATCAAATCTAAACTAGTAAATCTAGAAATGAAAGTATGCATAAACATGTGGTACAAATCTGTATAAGAGCAAATATGTACATAAGCTGAGTCTAGGGTAGTAGTAGTTGAAAAAACATTGCTGCAATATAACATGATCAATATAAAGATATAAGTAATGCAAAATATGTGATATGGAGTATAGAAAGATATAACCTAGCAAACTGAAAGTTGTGTAGTATGATGCCCCCAGTGGGCAAATATATCAATGTTGAATCTATGTATCTATTTATGTGCCCCTAGTGGGTAGATAATATTAAATTTGGATCTATGTAGAAGACTTAGGTCCTTTATTAATTTGTGAACACTCAAAGAGAATAAGTGAATTATGTATGTATGATAAAACTGAACTACACTAACATATATAACACATATAATGTTGACCAAATTTCACCCTGCAAGTCAAAGTAAGACCCCTATGGTAAAAAAATTATTTTAAAGTGTTTTAGGGGTCTAATATTATGTCATAAGGTGAATTATAGGTCATTTTATTTTATTCCATGTCATATTAGCCTTGGTCCTGGTCATTTTCAATATTTATGTCTATTTGAGTCATTTTAGGAGTCAAAATAGAGCATTAAATGAGTTGTAAAACCTCCTTGGGAAATTTGAAGGTTTCAAAATGTGATTTCATGCCCAATGTGTCCTAATAAGTCTTAATTAACTATTTCTAACTGAAGAGTAGTAGGTTCTTTAAAAAAAGGCAATTTTCTTGGAAATAATGAGCATTTATTGAGGTGTAAAAAATTATATGGACTCCTGCAATTGAGAACATTTAAGGAGTGTCCCTTGGTATTCCATAAACTTATTATAGTGATTAGTTTGATCATAAGATTCAATAAATGAAGAAAATCACTTATCTCTTCTTCCACTAGGCTTGGCAAATAAGAATGGCCCTCAGGTTTATACTTGGTATGGTCAACAAGAGAGGTTTTAGGAAAAATGATCCTATGGGTGTATTCTACACTCATTTATATTCCTTTTGATGTTGGGTTTCATAGTAATGGTGGTCTGTGCCTTATGAACCATTCCTAAGAAGTTAGACTATCTAATTTACTTGCTAATATGTGTACCCTATATGTTTTGATTTTGTTTGGAGAAGTCCATACAATACAACTACTAATAGTGATTACATAGGTCTTGTACTCGTGTATCACATGTTGCCCATCCTTTTTTTCAAGTTTGGAATTGATTTGATGAGCCAATTATCTCAGGTTTGCAGATTGATCGCATTTGGGATGACCAATAGGTTTCCACCATTTTTAGGATCTTCATGATTTGATAATGGTTCCAGAGGGATTTTATAGTTTCATTTAAATGTTATAAATATTAACCCCTCATATTTTAATCTCATTCTTCAAATCAATGCTCCATGAGGGTGCAGTCATGAACACCATACAATCAACTCTTTGCTCACTTTTATTTGCAATCATGGTGAAACATGTGTATGGAGCCTATATAACATGCTCAAAGAGGTGTGATGAGGGTTATAAATCCTTGGTATATTTTTTATCAACATAGGTAGTAATTCGAGCTTTCATGTGATGCAAGAAAGGACTATTGTAGTCATGTGCAACATTTACATACCGTCACCATGAACACACACCTACAAGTGCCCTCATGGAAGATCTCATGGTGAAAATGATTACTTAAGCTGAACAAGGACATAAATAATGGAGAGAGTATATTTTAAATATTTTTTATATACCTATAGCTCATAAAATGTCAAATATAATGCACATTGCTCATATTCACACTATTTGCCTTTACATTAGAATATCCACCTACAAGTGGCACTAGCAAAAAGCCAAGAATGTTGATTATGGAAGATTTGGTATGCTTGGAAACTTTGATAA